>CM042686.1:190848243-193348243 GCA_023614405.1 Avena insularis
TGTTAGTTATACTCAGTTTTACCCAACCGCTTAGTTTTCCTCACTTTCCCCTCCCTCTATTCTAAAACCCTCACAGGCGCTGGGACAGGGGGATGCCGTCAGGTCAAAGGCTTGACCGTTACATGCTAACCAGTGGGACCACATTGGGGTGGGTCATGCGTTGAGTGTTACGTTATGTTGCCTCGACCGTTACATGCTGACAGGTGGGGCTAGGATACACAGCGGACCAGTCATCCATGTCTCGCAGATTACGAGGGACGTGGTGTGGGACCATGTGGGGCGCGTTTGGTGGTTACGTGCGCCCTATCGTCTTGGAAGTTTTATTTTTGTTATTTTTATGATTGACCTTTTTAAGAGCGCCTTCCCCCCCCCCCTCTCTCTCTCTCTCTCGCTAACAGTTGTGTTTTTTGCCCAAAAAGGTAGCGAATCTAGAGCAGCTTCTCTCTTCATTCATTGTTCCTTTTGGCTCTCATTTTTCCCCTAATCTAGTAGCAAATCTAGAGCAGAAAATCTAACCAGCACCAGAAATAAAGTCAGTAAACAAAGCAGATGTAGATAAAGCAGCTAATATAGGTTATATAGTATGGTACTTAACGAGGTTCGATAATTAGGCTGCTCAGCAGCAGCAACGGACAAGTTCAACACACACAAGACAAAAGAAGCTGCTTTACAGCAGCAGCAACACAAGATCAGTGGCTCCTCATGGCCTCTGCCTCCTTCCTCTGGCACCTCCTCCACTTTTTGTTGCCCAGTCCCTTGAGCTTGATCGGGCACATGCAACCCTCCTCGATAGCCACCTTTTGGAGGTTGCGGAGGTGAAGGCCGAGAACCTGATGCTTAGCTCTGAAGCCGTGGATGTTCACGGACTCGCCGCAGGTCCTCATGTCCTCGGCATGCTTCACAAGGGAGTTGAAGTCTGTGGCGTCGCGCCTCCTAGTGGGTCAGAAGGGGCACCCATAGACGTCACCGGCGAAGAAGTTGTTGTATTGGACGGATTTCAGCCTCCTCAGCACATGACGAGTCTTGGTGTCCTTAGACTCGTCGTCGCTGCAGACCTTGCTGCTATCCTCCTGTTGGAAGAAATAGTAGAGTGCAATAAGGACATGATTGAGATACTTTGATTATCATGATTGATTATTTGCATAAATTAACCAATTGAGATCCCCTAATTATTCCCCAAATCTTGAACCAAATTGAATACTGATCACAACTATGAACAGGGGATTCATCAAAATACGAGATCTAACACAAGAGGATTAGCTACTGTAAAAATACGAATAGCCGAACCCTAATAACATACGACCTAGCATCCAATGATGGGAACGAGGGAAGAACAAGGGAAGGGGAGAAAACCTTGGTTACCTCCGACCATCGGTCAGCGATGCTAGTGTCATAAGGGTTCTCCGGCCTTCTGTAATTAACCTCCTCGTAGGGGTCCCAGCAGAGCAGGATCTGCCCGAGACCAGCGGGGGCCTCCTCGTCGGCAGCTATGGTGGATGCGGAGATGGGGACGACAACTGCCTTCGATACCTAGACGGGGGCCTATACAGGGACGGGGCCTCCACGCCGGTGGCCTTGGAGGCGCCGATGGCCACCACGCCGTTCTTCTCCATCACCGACACGGTTGGGGTTTTCTTGGGGGTTTGCAGAAGGTGATGGGACAGTGGAGATGGTTGAGTGAGCGAGTGAGTGAAGAGTGAGAGTGAGGAGGCCTCCATTAAAGGAGAAGGGGAGCGACGTTTCATTGCACCACCGTGCACCTCGTAACCGCGTACGCTACTACACCGTGCACCTCGTAACCGCGTATGCTATTGCACCGTGCACCTCGTAACCGCGTACGCTACTGCATCGTCCACGGACACACGTGTCCGCTACCGCCCTGTCCACCAGACACGCGCGCTGTGAGTCACATTTTTTCCCTCGTGTCTAACCCTGGCGACTTAGTTGTGCTCAGTTTTTCCCTCGAGTGTAACACCGGCAGTTTGGTTGTACTCAGTTTTTCCCTCTAGTACTAACACTGCCGTGTGCAATATACTTTGTTTTACCCTCCGATGGCTGGTCAACAGAGAGTCAACGAATAGGTTTTAGCTAGCTAATTGAGTCATTTTATGCACAACAAATTCAAAAAGATCAATACATAGTGGCATCTACCCAGGGAGTCTTATTATGTGACCTGCCACCATAATAAATGTATATAAATCAAGTTTTATCCTAAATCATAACTTCTCAAATCACCTACTATCTATGAAGGTTCATGGCTTTCTACTCAAGCCTCTTCCCAAAACATCCCTTCCCAAAACATAGTTTGTCTGAATGAGGCAATAATTGTCAAACTGGTGTATATTTGAATTCCAAATAGTTTGATATATGCCAAGATGTATTTTATTGTATAAAAGACGCATTTTCCATTTTTTAAATCTTTTTATATTTTCTATTTGAATCCCTTTGTCAGTCCTGCCCTTGGTTTTTAAGTTCTACTCAGTTTTGCCCTTGGTTCTTAAGTTCTACTCAGTTTTCCGCTATCTTATTATCAATCTCTCACACATGTGCTCATCTTTGCTGCTACACTTTTATTGGTTGAGACAGTTGTCACGCGAATCGTGCCCACCAACTGTTGATCCTCTGTGATCTAGCGGACAGGATAACCCCTATATCTGTCGGGGGGCACCCCTCTATCCATGCAAAATAACAATTTTGTCACCAGTACTTTAACTCCATAAACAAATGAAATTGAATATAATTTGAAGGGAACATGTTCAAAGGTGTATAATTTGTGCATTACATTCCACTCTATGAAAATGATAATCTCTCAAGATTTTCTTAGCACAATATTATCACGTATTAAGTGCGATTTCAAAGAGTTCAAATGTGTATAATTTTTGTATATGCAAGTTTATACATTACATTCCACTCTATGAAAATGGGGGAGAAAATGATAATCTCTCAAAATTTTGCTAACACATCATTATATCGTTATTAAGTGCGATTTCACAGTGTTCAAAGGTTTAAAACTTTCGTATACGCAAGTTTATGCATTATATTTCACTCCATGGAAATGATAAATGATCAGGATTTTATTAGCACAACATTATCATGACCTAAGTGCGATTTCAAAGAGTCCAAAGGTGTATAATTTTTGTATATGCCAGTTTATGCATTACATTCCACTATATGAAAATGATAATCTCTCAAGATTTTCTTAGCAGAACATTATCACGTATTAAGTGTGATTTCAAAGAGTTTAAAGGTGTATAATTTTCGTATATGCAAATTTATGCATTACATTCCACTCTATGAAAATAATAATATCTCAAGATTTTCTTAGCACAACATTACCATGTATTAAGTACGATTTCAAAGAGTTCAAAGGTGTATAAACTTCGTATATGCAAGTTTATGCATTACATTCAACTCTATGAAAATGGGGGAGAAAATAATAAACTCTCAAAATTTTATTAGCACATCATTATCACGTATTAAGTGCGATTTAAAAGTGTTCAAAGGTTTATAATTTTCGCATATGCAAGTTTGTGCATTACATTCCACTCTATGAAAATGATAATCTCTCAAGATTTTCTTAGCACGACATTATCACGTATTAAGTGCGATTTCAAAGAGTTCAAAGGTGTATAATTTTCGTATACGCAAGTTTATGCATTATATTTCACTCCATGGAAATGCTAAATGATCAGGATTTTATTAGCACAACATTATCATGTCCTAAGTGCGATTTAAAAGAGTTCAAAGGTGTATAATTTTCATATAATTTTCGTATATGCATTACATTTCACTATATGAAAATGAAGCTAGACAAAGGGCGCGGGCGCGAGGCTGGCTCGGGGTCCCATCTTGCAACGCCAACCTGGGTAAGTTATGGGTCCAGCGCTCACGTGGATAAGCTATGGGTTTGGCGCTCACGTGGATAAGCTTTTGGTCTGCTGCTGATCTAGGTAAGTTGAGAGAGGTGTTCACTATGGGAACCGACTGAACACGGCCCCACTTGTCAGCATGTAACAGCAAGGGTGCACTACGGGACCCGACAGAATGCGGTCCTACTCGTCAGCACATAACAGCAAGGGTCCACTACGGGACCAGACTGGACGCGGCCCCACTTGTCAGCATGTAACGACAAGGCTGACAGACGACGAGTTTCAGACCATGTGAGAGTTTCATACAAGGAGATGGGAAAAATGAGGAAAAACTAAGCGGCTAGAGAAAACTGAGTATAACTAATGAACCGAGGGTACGAAAATAGAAAACCATTCTCTCAAAACCAAAGCTAGAACCACAACAAATACAAACACAAGAATTCATGCTAGAAGGCAACCCACAAACAGTTGGAAGCCAGATATATGAGCATGAGAAAGAGATACTTGTTACCGAGATATAATTGGTAGGATGTAGAGGATATGAAGTTGTTGATCATCCTATAGCTTGCCTCCAATTTTCATGAACGTGCCACTTCTTCAACATTGAGAGGCAAGAATCCAATATATCTCTAATGTACCTAAAACACATTTAAGGCCAACATGGTCCCCAACTATATTGGGTCCAAAGTAGATAGATACACTACAATACATAGGAGAGACTCCACATAAATATGTGCATATTGATATGAAATTGTATTTCATGCACAACTTAGCTAATTAGGATTTGGTGGAATTTCCCCTATATATTGGATCAAGAAACGCAAGCATGCCATAATATATACACATAGTAACTATGCATGCAAGCAACTTTCAAGAACCAAACGGAGATACAAATTGAACAAAAACACCAAGTAAACCTAGAAGGCACACCAAAGTGTGACACAACACAAGATTTTTCAAATTATATCAAAGAACTAGACCAACACATGAAATATCACAAGTTCAACAAATGAACTAGGCAAAAGTCAAAGAGCAAAATATAGATACAAAAACAAATGCTCAAGGGTTTATCTCATTCTAAAACGTCAACATACAAAACAAGGAATGAGTCAAGACCAACTCACAAAAAGTGCAAGGTTCCAACCAATAAACCAAACTCTCCACACTTTTTGTGATGGCACAAAATACCAAAACAAAAAGATTGAACTTCTAAGAACATAAAACATGATATGGAACAAAACAATAAGCATAAATATGAGTGTTCTAAATAATATAGGAGAGCCCGCCCATAAGTAGTACATTATATAGAATTTTGCTTTTGAATGCAAAAAATGCACAGAAATGAGCTATTTTTTTTAAATAATACTTTTTATGTAATAAATTTAAGAAATAACACAAGAATTAGGGAAATTGCAGAACTAGCGCGGCCTCAGTGGTTAAAATACCCACAGAACTAGTCGGCGGTTGAAATACCGACCATAACCAGTCGGTGGTTGAAATACCGACCATAACCAGTCGGCGGTTGAAATACTGACCAGAACCGGTCGGTGTTTGAAGTGCCGACTTGTCTTGTCGGTTGTTAAAGTACCGAGTAGTATGCTGGCAGTGAGTGGCATGCCTTTAGTTTAGCTTTGCTTAATTGCCTTTGGTGTGCCATATGCTGACAATGTCTTTTGTGCTTTCCAGCGCAATGCCTCGCAAGGTTGTCTCTAGTCCCGACTACTACGATGACGCGTATGGTGATTATGAGGACTATGATGAGTACTATGATGATGATTACGAGGAGACTGTGCATGTCAAATAAGTTGGCACTTTAAAAACCGACAAGACAAGTTGGCACTTCAAACACTGACTGGTTCTGGTCGGCATTTTAGCCACCGACTGGTTCTGGTCGGTATTTCAACCACGAGGTCACGCTAGTTCTGCAATTTCCCTAATTCGTGTATTATTGCTGAAATTTATTAAATAAAACATGTTATTTAAAAAAAGCCAAAAATGAGACATCACTACTACCTTCATTAAATAAAACACACAAGAATACCAATAGAATAAGAAGATCCATAAGAGGCAAGGAAATCTTGGGAAACAACAAAACACATTTTCTTGGCAAGAGATAGTACAAAATTAAGCAAAGGCCAAAGTGAATATGATCAGTAAATTCTACCATAAATCCATTATTAATTGCCCAAGGACAAGAAGTATTGGGAATAATCTTCCCGAGGTAGTTCACAAGGATATCCAAAATCATATTCACACAAAGAAGCATATAACAAAGTAAGAGAATTAAGCTTGATGCTTCGAAAGAGATTCTTGGTAGTTTCCAATAGTCACACAATCACTAGTGATTAGAGTGACTAGAAACTAATGGATTCCATGAGGATATAGGCATACAAATATGAGGAAACACATACCAAGAAACACTCTCACAAACAAGATCCAAAAGATGAGAAATAAAGGCATTGAACTTGTTTGAGCAAATGTGTCACATAGGAGCTAGATAATTATCAATATCAACTCTATGTGACACAACCTCGAATTTTCACATTTTCTAGGCTTGTAATATGCACTAAGAATATGACTCCACCATAATGTGATAACCATAAATCTCAACACAAGGCAACACTATCCAAAATAGAGATAATTAATGGACACTATAGAACTTAAATTTCTCATGAGGATGACATACCACATAGAGACTAGATAATCTTGAAATATCATTACTAAGTGGTATTTCTCATGTACACATATTTTTAGGATTATGGAATGCCCAAGCATAACACTCCCCCAAAATGGGATAGTCCATTAATCTCCCACAAGAGCCAAAAATATATTAATTGAATTCAATAATAGCTCCAACACAAGAAACACACATACATGGTGTGTAAACTGATGGCTCTAAAATATAGCCATCTACGTCCACATTCAAACTGAATATTATTCATAGTTTTGATGAAATATCTCTCTAAACCCTGCCACTAATGCCTAATATTCAGAGGGGTATGCAATCCTTTCTTTTATATTTTTCTGCGTAGATAATGTTGTTAGAAGATGGGAATCACTACATTAAAGTTAAAGATACGAGATTTCCAACAACCAGAAGAAACCAGGAGCCGTAAAGCGGAGGCGGACGCTTTAACGACCAACTATATGACCTGAGCAAAAATTCCAGCCGTATAGCTCCGGTCGTATAGTTGGCGCCGCCATCGTTAGGTCAAACAGAACAACTTTCGTGAAGGGACCCCTATATAAAGAAGTCTCGGGCAACGAGAAAAAAAAGCCAGACCTCACCAAAAAGTCTCTGCCATAGATCACCAGCCGCCTCCAGATCTCAAAACCCTTCTCCATCTCCATAGCCATATCCTACCACTTGTAATAGTGGATCTCTTCTTCGATTGGCGACATTGTAAGACTATTGCTATCAATCTTATGATTCTCATTACAATGTTTGTGATTGTTGATCTCATATCTATGTGTGAGTAATTCTCTTTGGGCTAAGGGCTTCGACTTAGCCATGTAGCAATTGTGCATGTTATTTATCATAGATGAGATCGTGTATTAGTTTGTATGACATGATGATTATTGTATCCTCTCTTGCCTCAATCCAAGGACTTGTCAGGTACCCAAGACCCCAAGGGTTGATCCAGGTATATGGAGTATGAGTAATGACTAATCTACAGGTTAGGAATGTAGGGCTATGGGTAGGCTACACTAGCGTAAAATCAAAATTTTCTACCGCGTCAACCAGGAATATTATTGTCATAGATCACGGGATTACCACTAGACGCACAGTTGCAGAACTCGATGAAGCACGTCACGGTAGTGTAGATGTTCTACGTCTCCTCCTTGCCCTCGTCCCACGAGCACCCCCCTTTGCGTGGCTCCTCCAAGTGCTACAGCTGCAGCACCTCCGAGGTATCCACACGTCCGGTGTGGAAGGTCACATGGCAGACTGCTAGGTCCATACGTGTAAGACAGGCGTAAGAGGAGTGGTGGCTGGGTGGAATGCTCAACCCTATTCATCTCGCCTCACTCTCTCTTATATAGGCATCCCTGGTGGGCTTCTACATTAGCAGCCCATTAGTAGCCTAAGCCTAGTCTAATTTGGATCCAATCCTCATTAGGCTTGTAACCCCTATAGTGTGTGACCCTATAGGTTCATATACATATAGACATGACACAAGTACACTTACTCTATCAATAGTTGGTAGCAGCCTCTAGCAAGACGTGCCAACTCCTAAACGCATATAAAGATCATTCGAATGAACCATCACAAGGTTGAGTACATGTCTTTCCCTTTGCCTCATGATATTTGGTCTAGCTCCAAGCTGACCTCTCTTTATCGATACTGTGATTCAGAATCCCTTTACTAGGTTAACTCTTAACCATATATAGCATGGCCATGCATTTCTGGATCCGATCACTCGAGGGGCCCAGAGATATCTCTCTCAAGTAGAGAGGGACAAATCCCATCTTGATTGACCGATGCCATGCAGCATGTATCAGGACAAACCCAAAAGATACCTTTATAATTACCCAGTTACGGAGTAGTGTTTGATAGCCCCAAAGTAGGTCGATCCACATCTCAAGTACATGCGACAATCTCAGGTCTAAGGACAAAACGTACACGATGTGTAGAGAGAGCTGTAAGTATTATTGCCAGTCTCAAGTTGGGTCAGTCCAACCCCATGTTCATAACATGTGTCCACATCATTGGTTTGACATCTCCATGTCTATGACTTGTGAAACATAGTCATCAACCAATCGATGTTCTAGTCTAATATTCACGTATGTCCTCACATGAACTCTGACTAGGGACAACTATTAGATAACCATACAAGTAAAGAGTTTCACAAACAATTCACATAATTGCCAATCAATACAAGTTGCCTGATGTATGGATATTCAAGGAACATTATAAAAACTCATGGATACATATGAAATACAATCATCTCTATGATTGCCTCTAGGGCATATTTACTTCATGGAACCCTAGTGACAGATAGGGTAGTACGACTGTATGTGAGGGATTTACTTGGGACTAACGGTGACATCACTATGCATATCATTAGTTATCTTTCTTCTATGGATGAGACTAGTAGGTTATTGCTATAAGCGGTTGCGGAGGCAATAGCAATTATGGATGCACTGCCCACATATAATTTATCTTGCTCTAACAAGTACATGCATACTTTATTTCTATCTTTTATTCCCATAAGATGTTTTGCACAGCTACAGGTGAAACCGAACGCCCTAGGCCCTCTCTCTCCATCATCGACAACAACAAAAAGACGCAAGCTATTGGACTGATAAAAACACAAAAGGAATTCTAAAACTCCCGAAGGTCTGTTAAAGTAACTTCACTACGCATTTGCTTCCCGAGGATTCACTAACCTACGTCTACTAGGGAAATAGAAGCTACACTACATCCGTAATCCAGATCGAAGGTATCAACCCTTTTTCTAGCGCCGTTGCTGGGGAAGCAATAGCTACCCTGGTGAGGTTATTAGGAACCTTGCTAGTTTTTATTCTTGTTTTTAATTTTGTTAGTTTGCTTTTAGTATTTATTTGATAAACCAAAAAAATAGTTAGCCTTTAAATTCTTGCTTTTACTATTATAATTCTTTCTTTTATAAAACCCAAAAACATAGGAAATATGGCTAAAAAGAAGCTTGGGGAGTTTGCTACTCCCAACAATGATTATTTGTGTAGTCCTATTACTCAGCCAGCAATTGTTGTTGATGACTATGAAATTAAGCCCCATTATTTAAGTTTGGTTCAACAGAATCAATTTGGAGGCTCTACTATTGAAGACGCAGGTATACACTAAATACTTTCGCTGAAATATGTGATAAGATGCATATAAAAGACGTTCACCCTGATGCGGCCAAATTACGTCTATTTCCTTTCTCTCTAGAGGGAGAGCAAAAGAATGGTTGCTATCTGTCAACACCCGGAATTTTAATCCCAGAAGCTTGTTATGCCATACATCGCAATCCCAGGATTACCATTTTTGCGAGACATAATAGATTGGATATCATAGTACGTCATCCATTACAAACCGTAATAAGGTCTTACACGAATAAAGGATCTCACGATCTAGTCTTTGTACAAACAAGCAACAGAAATAATAATAAGCGTAGCGGTGGGCTCCATCTTCAGTGTCACAGGCAATGCTAACGATGGGAGATGATCCAAGTTGTCGTAGCCGTCTTCTTGTCCTTCCTCCTGATAGTCCTCTTCATAGTCTGGACACGGGAATAGCCAGGGACAAAGCCAAGAGTACTCTTTAAGTACTCGCAAACTATCACTAACAAGTAAGGTAGTCCTTCCTCCTGATAGTCCTCTTCATAGTCTGACGACGGAACAGTATGGCCACTCCAACTGTCCATGACCGCGGACGCGGCTATTCGAATAGTTTGACACTCTGTAGAGGTGGTACACTTTTACCACAAAATTCGATACATCCGTCAGGGATAACCCCGAATCATCATACTTAGTATGCGGATAATCAATCATAACCTTTCCTTTACACACTCTAGTATAGGCACCTCTCCTATGAGCTTGGCCTCCCAGCCATGGCCATCTGCCATCCTGGGCACTGCATAGGTGGACAACATCAAGAGGTAGCCTCAGCTCAAACCTCCTCCACGAGGGAACCCATACTAATGCATATAAACTTCCGGCTAAGCCTTACCCAATTCAGGTATTGTGGTTGTACGGTAATTTGGAATGGTATCGCATTTGAACCCAACCATCGGTTTTTATAAATGGCTAAGTCTCATGCCTCAACATTTTCATCATCATAAACCATTTGTGTTTCTCAACACATGCCAAAACATTTCAATAGAATGACTCATCATTCCAAGGTTCTCATAAGCATTTTCACAAGTATCCCCATCTAGAGTGACCAAGTTTTTGGGTTTAGCACTAACCACTAAGTTAAGAGTGTTCACTAAGGTGGGATGCTAATCTCAATCTCATGCCATAGAATGACATCTAGTATAGGCCAAGTTTTATACTCTTTATGCTATCTATACTACTTTCTAAAATCTCACAAAGCATTACTAAAAGTAAAGAAACCTTGGTAAAGCAAAAGGTAAAACTTGTAAGTAAAACTTGGGATGGGTATAACTCAAAAGGTATAACCAAAGCATGCTTAAGGCATTTTGCTTAGGTTGTCAAGCTTGCAAGTGTTAGATTGCATTGTTAATGATGGCTTGGCTTGGTTGGTGCAGTGATTGAAGTTCTCCTCGTCTTCCTCGGGGTAGAACTCCTCCTCCTCGTAGACTTGGTCGGTACTATCGTCTATAAATACATATGGGGTACACAATCACCAAACAATACTTAACTAGTCTAATTAACACACTAAGGCACACACTTGATGATCTAGTATCATCACAATCATCACAAGATTTAATGAACTAGTTTCATTTATTTTATTTGAGAAAAGTAATTTCTACTCATTGAAAATATTAAGATTTAATATTCTCTAATTAAAATATGGGATCATGTGGACACATGTCATCACCACATATTCTAATACATGCAAATGTGATTTAAAGTGTTGGTCACATTTTATAAAGTTTAAGTTTATTATTTAATCAATTTAAAGTGACTAGAAATGCCCTAAGAGCATTCTTTTGGTACTAGTCCAAAGTCACTGCATGTAAACCTAAATATTATTACACATTCAGATAGGTATTGTTAAATGTGATTTTTGAGAGTTGGAATCAACTCAAAAGCTATTATGGTTGATTTTTGAAAAATGTTTAAATACAGAAAAGTCTTTGTCTTGTTATTTTTGGTATAGATTATCTCTAACTCCAAATGAATTAAATCCAACGGGCTTGGATAGATATTTTAATTATCTTTCTAGCAAAATTCGAATCATGCATTTTGGTTAAGTGGATCTCTCTGAAATGATTTTTAAACAAGTGGACATAATCTAGTTTATATCTAAATAGAAAAACATCTATTTGAATTTGTGGGCTAGCGCGGGAAACTAAACGGGTCGGCCAGTGGCGCTCCACGGCGCAGAGGGCAACTTACAGGGGGGGTCCGCATGTCAGCGGCTGATCCTAACGTGAAGCGGTACTGGGCGATATCAGCCGTGCGATTAGAACAGAAATTGACGGCCGATGTTCATCGTCTCCGGTGAACAACTCCGGCGAGAACTAACCCTAACGCGGCACGGTGGGGGTCTATTGTGGCTTACCAGGGCTCCAACTAGACGTGGCAATGAAGCGTCGGGCCCGGTGCAGCGAGTTCGGGCATGGTCGCGGTTGGTCCTGGGGCGATCGCAATCAGCGGCGCCCTTCTCCTCCAGTGGCGGCCAGCTCCGGTGGAATTCCGGTGACTAAGGGCTCAATTGGCTCCGGGGAGAAGTGGGGAAGGCTCAAGGGTGAGAGGGGAGGTGAGTGGTGTGCAGAATGAGGCTGGGGTGGCCCCCTTTTATAGGATCGACGACGGGATAACAAGGCGTGGGCAGGCGACGATGGAGACATGGGTACGGGCTGCTAAAGGCGTGGCTGCGAGCGGCGGTCGACGCGCGGTCTCCTGGCGGTCCTCTATAGCGTAAAGGCATGGTTAGGGACGGTGGCATTTGGTCGGGCGTAGCTCGTGCTTTGCGTGGCAGAGGCGGCGTTCGACGCGGCGTGCGGTGGCTGCGGGTCAAATGGCGGTGAGCAGGGATGTCTGGGGCATGCTGGTGTTAAGGCGAGTGTGCGCGTGCGAGCTGAGGACAAGGCGGGGTCTATGCGAGGCTGTCGGGGGCGGCGCACTGGCGTGGTCTGTGCATGGCACGGTGGCGTAGAGCATGGCGCTCTATTGGTGGTCCATTGCTTGGCAGGGCTCGGGGCAGGGATAGTGGGTGGCGGTGTGATCACGCCTACCTCCTAGGCACGACGGAAGGGGGCTGGGTGGTCTTCTGCGACTTGGGCATGGTCGGCCGGTGCCAACCATCTTTGGGCGGTGTGGTACTGGTGTAGCGGTAAAGGGGGTGTTGTCTGGGGATGGGTTAGGATAAGAGGGGACAGAGGAGAGATGAGAGGGTCAAATGGGGGACAAAGCTTTGATTAATCAACAGTATTAGTTAGGCAGTTTATTTGATGATCACCAGGTGTTCGACACAATGGCCGTAAGAAATTTAAATTTGAATTTTGAAAAGATTTTTGGTGTGTGACTTGATCTTATGCTTGGTAGTTTCTGGTTGCTGGGAATTGCCAAGGTGAACTCATTTGTGTGATTTTTGAAGAAGTGGGATCTATGCATATGTAATGGATTCAATTTTCCAAAGTCAGTTAAAATTAGTGGCTAAATGTTTTTGTAAGATTTCAAAGTGGGCCTTGGTAGATCTTTACTTGTACTAGCAAGGGGTGCAAAGATCTAGAATTGTTTCTATTTGGAATTGACTTCTAGGAACACCTAAAGTGGCCTAGTGGATTAAAATGGTCAAAATGACCATTTGCATTATTTAATCTTATTTGATTTCTTTTTCTTTGGATTTTGTTTTTGAATGATCTAGATGATGTGGCATTCACCCTTGAATCATTTTACAACCATTAGAACACTCAAACATGGCATTTCCAAACAATGCTATATTAATGCAAACACACATGCATTCATAATTATGTTAATGATAAAAAGTTTTTGTTAACCCTAAATTGGGTGATTTGGATCTTGATAACCTTGATTAAAGATTTGGGATGTTACAATCCTTTCCCCCTTAAACAAAATCTCATCCCGAGATTTAAAAAAACTAAGAACTATAGAGATCTGGAAACTCAGTCCTAATACAATCTTCTCGCTCCCAAGTATCTTATTCTTCGGTGTGGTTGCTCCATTGGATCTTGAGAAATTTGATACTCCGGGTCCTGGTGGTTCTGAAGGCTTCTTACAAGATACGGATGGGCACTTCTCGATACGTCAGATCCTTGTTGATATCAATGGCTCGGTGATCGATGTTCTTGAACACTTCGGTCTTCTCCGGCACTTCTAAGCATTTGCGAAGTAACGAGATATGAAACACATCATGGATGGCTGGCATCTCCTCTAGCAGTTCCAGTTGATATGATACTTCTCCTCGGTGATTCAGAATCTTGAAGGGTCCAATATATCTGGGGGCTAACTATCCTTTCAGACTAAAATGTTGTGTTCCCTTCAATGGTGACACTTTGAGATACACAAAATCTCCGACGTTGAAAGTCAGATCTCTACGTCTCTTGTCAGCATAACTCTTCTGTCTGGATTGGGTGGTCTTGAGGTGCTCACGGACTTTGTGAACCTTCTCTTCGGCTTCTCGTAGGATGCCGGGTCCGAAAAACTAACTCTCTCCTACTTGCGACCAATTCAAAGGGGTACGACACTTTCTTCATTATATAAGAACTCAAATGGGGCCATTTGCAAACTGGCTTGATAACTATTGTTGTATGAGAACTCTGCGAAAGGCAGACAATATTCCCATTTTGATCCATACTCTAGCACACAAGCTCTCAACATATCTTGTAAGATCTGGTTGACTCTTTCAGTCTGTCCATCGGTTTGCGGGTGATAAGCTGTGATGAAATTCAACTTGGTTCCTAATCCTTCTTGGACTTTCTGCCAAAATCTCGAGGTAAATTGGGTTCCTCGATCCGACACTATGGTCTTGGGGGTTCCATGCAAACTGACGATTCTAGCAATGTACAATTCTGCTAGCTTCGAACTCTAGTAGGTTGTCTTGACAGGTATAAAATGGGCTACCTTGGATAGTCTATCAACTATGACCCAGATAGAGTCATTTCCCCTACTAGAGGTAGGCAAACCGGTGATAAAGTCCATTCCGATGGAATCCCATTTCCACTCCGGAATCTGCAATGGTTGCAACAGTCCTGCGGGTCTCTGATGTTCCTCTTTGACTCTCTGATAGATGTCACACTTGGCGATGTAGCTTCCAATTTCTCTCTTCATCTTGTGCCACCAAAATTGCTCCTTCAAATCTTGATACATCTTCGTTCCTCCGGGGTGGATAGAATAAAGAGTATCATGAGCTTCTTGCATGATAACTTGCTTCAGCTCCAAATCTGCTGGCACACAGATACGTCCTTTGTACCACAAAACTCATTATTCGTCTTCGGTGAATCTAGATACCTTTCCTATACCAATACAACGTTTGATTCCGTCGATACTTGCATTTCCCTTCTGGGCTTCCTTGATTTGGCTAATCAAAGTGGGTTGAAGTTCAATGCTAGCTAAAAATCCTTTGCTAACAAGCTCTGTCCTAAACTTCTCCAACTCTTCATGCAAACTTGGCTGGTTCTCTTTGATCATTTTGTTTAACCTACACGGCAATCTGCTAAGAGCATCCGCTACCACACTGGCTTTTCCAGGGTGATAGTGAATGTCAAGGTCATAATCCTTGATTAACTCTATCCATCTCCTTTGCCTCATATTCATCTCCTTCTGAGTGAAAATATACTTCAAGCTCTTGTGATCTGAATAAATCTCACAGCAATTACCCATCAGGTAATGCCACCATGTCTTCAAGGCTAAAACTACCGCTGCTAATTCAAGATCATGGGTAGGGTAGTTTTGCTCATGCTGCTTCAGTTGTCTTGACAAATATGCTATGACTTTGCCTTCTTGCATCAACACACATCCGAGACCAATCTTGGATGCATCACAATACACATCAAACGGCTTCTTGATATCTGGCATAATCAATATTGGGGCTGAAATCAATCTCTTCTTGAGCTCTTGGAAACTTGCTTCACATTTGTCGGTCTATTCAAACTTCTTGTCCTTCTTCAACAATTGGGTCATGGGTCTTGCGATGCTCGAAAATCCATCTATGAACTTGCGGTAATATCCCGCTAATCCGAGAAATGCAAGGACTTGGGTTTGAGTGGTTGGGGCTTTCCATGCTTCAACATCTTTGATCTTGGAGGGATGAACAACGACTCCTCCTGCCGACACAATATGTCCGAGGAATCCTACTTCTTTCAGCCAAAACTCACATTTACTAAACTTGGCATACAACTGATGCTCTCTAAGGGTTTCAAGGACGATTCTCAGATGTTGCTCATGGTCTTGTTCTGACTTGGAGTAGATAAGAATATCGTTGATAAACACAATGACAAACTTATCTAGAAAGTTCATAAAGATCTTATTCATGAGATTCATGAAATAAGTGGGGGAATTGGTTAATCCAAACGACATGACCGTATACTCATTCAATCCATATCTGGTGGTAAAGGTGGTCTTTGGAATATCCGTTGCACGAATCTTGAGTTGATGATAACCGGTCCTAAGATCAATCTTAGAGAACACTCTGGCACCAGCCAACTGATCAAATAGATCCTCTATCTTGGGTAGTGGGTACTTGTTCTTGATGGTGACATCATTCAGCTTCCGGTAATCTGTACACAAACGGTTACCTCCATCCTTCTTGTCCACAAACAGAACGGGTGATCTCCATGGCGATGCGCTTGGTTGAATCAAGCTTTCTCCAGCATAACATCAAGCTGCTTCTTCAGCTCCACTAACTCTGATGGGTTCATGCTATAGGGTCTCTGAGCTATGGGTCCGGTTCTAGGGATTAGTTCAATAATGAACTCGATATCCCAATCTAGGGGCATACCGGGCAATTCATTTGGGAATACATCAGGATATTCACAGACTACTATGACTTGGTCTATGGTGGGTAGGGCTAGACTCTTATTGCACTTGAACTGACGGGGTAAGGTTTCAGATATATGCTCTACTGCTACTCCAGAGCTACTGGTCATGGTGATGGCTTTCTTGGAACAGTCGATCAATCCTTTATGTTTCGACATCCAATCCATTCCTAGTACTACTTCCAAACCTTTGGTTCCTAGTACTATTAGATTAGCATAAAAATCTATCCCATGGATTCCGATAGGTACAACCTTGCAATTTTTTCTAGCTTTGGTGGTTGAACTAGGTATTTGCACCATCATGACATGCTTCAAATTGGTTGGGTTAATCTTACTAGTGCATGCAAATTCTTCTATAACAAATGAGTGCGATGCTCTAGAATCAAACAACACTAATACTAAGTTAATAGAAAACATACCCAGCACAACATCTGGCGTTTCCTAGGCTTCTTTAGCATTCATGTGAAACAGACGACCGTTGCGGTTGAGCGAATTCCCTGGGGCAAATCTTATTCCAGGTTGAAAACGGCGTTGCTGCTGAGCTGGGGCATTCACATTGGTTGTGGCTGCAAGCTTCTTGGGACACTCGTTGGAGTAGTGACCCTTCACTCCACACTCAAAACAAGTAATCTGGGACTTTTCTTTGGCTACAACAGGAACGGCATTGCTTCCAGTCCTTGGGGCAGTATTGTTGTTGTTGTTGTTGTTGTTGGACTTGGGCGGTGCATGGTTGAAGTTGTTGGAGTTGCCGGGGTTATTGTTGTGATTTCCTCCGGACTTCATATTTCCTCCGCTACGATTGGGGTAGCTTGGACGAGACATTGGGGGTCTATTGTTCCTTGGGGCATATCCTACAGACGGGTTGGGGCGATACTTCTGGTGACTCTTGGATCCACTCTGGTGCATCATTCTGCGCTTGCGATTGTCATTGGCTTGGTTGATCTTTCCTTCCATCTAGATGGCAGAGTTAACTAGCTCTTCGAGATCTTCAAAATGGATGTTGATTAACACCATTTGCATCTCATCATGTAACCCATTCAGGAATCTCTCCTTGGCTTCAGTGTTGATTTCATCAGGTGCATACCTAGCGAGGGACAAAAATCTGTCACGGTACTCCACTACTGTCATTCTGCCTTGCTTCAGTTCTCGGAACTCATCTCTCATTCTAGTGACTAAACCTTGCGGCACATGTGTGCGGCTAAACTTGGTCTTTAAAGCTTCCCATGTCATCACTTGCCCGTGGTTCATAGTACGGGTGCTATTCCACTAGGCTCTTGCATCTCCTGCCAATAGTGTGTGGCAAACAGAACATGCTCGTTGGCATCAACTCCTGCGACTTCTAGGTTATTCTCCATGGTTTGTAACCAATCATATGCATCTAATGGGTCTTCAGACTTGCTAAAGATAGGGGGATTGGTATTCTGGAAGTTCTTGAGCTTGGATCCATGATGATCCTGATTTCCATGGCCTTGATTATTGTGGGCCATCTAAGCTATCTGTTGCAGGGTGGCTAGGTTGGCTTGGCGCTCTGCACTACTAGCTTCACGGTCGAAAACTAGCATCTAAAGAATCTGCAGCATCGGGTCCTGCGATGAGCTGCTTCCTCCAGGGTTTCCACGAGTCATCTGAAGATTGAGATAGATAATGGGGTAAGAGGGAAAGTTCTAAGGTTCATGGTTTTTTTTTCAAAGATAAAACTTTGAGTTTGACTCAGGTTTTGCAAACTAACAACTTCTCATTCATTCATTCAAGCAAAGCACACGATACAAACACACACACCACAACAAAAGGAAAACAGATGGTTTTAAGAACCATTCTATAAACTACGGTATAGTGGGACCGACACTTCTCACTCCTACGATAGTGCTCTAGTGCATCTACTCATCATAGATGAAGTCAGAGTCATCATCGTCGGTGTAGAAGTCCATGGCATCATCCTCCAGATAGTCATTGTCGTCACTAAGGTACGAGTGAAGATCTCCCTGGATGTCTTCACCTTCTTATTCTTCTTCTTTTGCTGCAAGCTGAGCTTCTTGTTCCTGGATGGTCTTCTCGAGGTCGGCCACCTTCTTGCAAAGACAAGCGATGGTGTGATCCTACTTCTCGCGTTGCCGACAAAGTGATTGATGATCCTTGACGAGCAAGGAAAAAGTCTGGGCCTTCTGGGCGGCAATGGCAAGGTTGTGGTTGGCGTAGGCTCGAGCATTATCCAATTCCTTTTATCTATCATACAGCAGGAAGTCAAGGTTCTCCACTTGGCGCTTCATCTCGGGGTGACTTGGCATCTCCAATGGCATTCCCATAGAATCACGCCTTGCATAGTGAGCAAAGCGAGTTCCCTGGATCAAGTTGACATTCTGTCCACAAAGACGAGCGAGAGCTTCATGCATTGCCCTGGCTAATCCATCTAGCCAGTTGTTCTCTCTCACGGTGAATTGAATCTTCTCAGAAAGGGGCGCTTCCATCTTGCCTTGAAGATCAACAACTATTAGCCATTCTAAATCTCCTCCTGGGTGGTCATTGAGTTGAGCTCCGAAGAATTCCGGATGCGGGCGCTCTAGGTACTCAGACAGTGCATCAAGATCCCTCTCAAAGATTAGTTGGCCTCCGTTGCCCAACTAGTAGAACTTGCAGTACTGAACTTCCATCTATAAGAATTTAGGATGAGTAAGTTAGTGAAGTGATCAAGTGTGTAAAATTTTATGTAGTAGTGTAAGAATTTTTGAGGAACATGATTTTTTTGAAAGAATCATGGATAAGAGTGGGAATATGTTTTCATAAAAACTCATTTCTTTGGTTTTGAAACTATGTTTTTGTTCGGATTTCCATTCTAACTAGGGTCTCCTATGGTCAGGATGGCTCTAATACCAATTTGTCAACACCTAGATTTTTAATCCCAGATGCATGTTATGCCATACATCACAATCCCAGGATTACCATTTTTGCGAGACATAACAGATTGGATATCATAGTACGTCATCCATTACAAACCGTAATAAGGTCTTACACGAATAAAGGATCTCACGATCCAGTCTTAGTACAAACAAGCAACGGAAATAATAATAAGCGTAGCGGTGGGCTCCATCTTCAGTGTCACAGGCAATGCTGATGATGGGAGATGATCCTAGTTGTCGTAGCCGTCATGTTGTCCTTCCTCCTGATAGTCCTCTTCATAGTCTGGCCATGGGAATAGCCAGAGACAAAGCCATGAGTACTCTTTAAGTACTCGCAAACTATCACTAACAAGTAAGGTAGTTTCACTAAGAATGCTAGGTTATAAGTTTATTTGCAAGGTTAAGTTTGAAACCTAAGATGAGTTCAGAAGTAAAGAAGGATAAAATAAAGTTCTAAAATCACTTAAGTGGGGACACTAGTTTTCATAGTCACAACTCTGTTGTGGTCAAGTCAAAGTCACAAATCATTTCATAAGTCAATTTTTTAAATATCTGACGATGGAACAATATGGCCACTCCAATTGTCCATGACCATGGACGCGGCTATTCGAATAGTTTTACACCCTACAGAGGTGGTACACTTTCACCACAAAATTCGATACATCCGTCAGGGATAACCCTGAATCATCATACTTAGTATGTGGATAATCAATCATAACCTTTCCTTTACACACTCTACTATAGGCACCTCTCCTATGAGCTTGGCCTCCCAGCCATGGCCATCTGCCATCCTGGGCACTGCATAGGTGGACAACATCAAGAGGTAGCCTCAGCTCAAACCTCCTCCATGAGGGAACCCATACTAATGCATATAAACTTCCGGCTAAGCCTTACCCAATTCAGGTATTGTGGTTGTACGGTAATTTGGAATGGTATCGCATCCGAACCCAACCATCAGTTTTTATAAATGGCTAAGGCTCATGCCTCAACATTTTCATCATCATAAACCATTTATGTTTCTCAACACATGTCAAAACATTTCAATAGAATGACTCATCATTCCAAGGTTCTCATAAGCATTTTCACCAAGTATCCCCATCTAGAGTGACCAAGTTTTTGGGTTTAGCACTAACCACTAAGTTAAGATTGTTTGCTAAGGTGGGATGCTAATCTCAATCTCATGCCATAGAATGACATCTAGTACAGGCCAAGTTTTATACTCTTTATGCTATCTGTACTACTTTCTAAAATCTCACAAAGCATTACTAAAAGTAAAGAAACCTTGGTAAAGCAAAAGGTAAAACTTGTAAGTAAAACTTGGGATGGGTATAACTCAAAAGGTATAACCAAAGCATGCTTAAGGCATTTTGCTTAGGTTGTCAAGCTTGCAAGTGTTAGATTGCATTGTTAATGATGGCTTGGCTTGGTTGGTGCAGCGATTGAAGTTCTCCTTGTCTTCCTCGAGGTAGAACTCCTCCTCCTCGTAGACTTGGTCGGTACCATCGTCTATAAATACATATGGGGTACACAATCACCAAACAATACTTAACTAGTCTAATTAACACACTAAGGCACACACTTGATGATCTAGTATCATCACAATCATCACAAGATTTAATGAACTAGTTTCATTTATTTTATTTGAGAAAAGTAATTTCTACTCATTGAAAATATTAAGATTTAATATTCTCCAATTAAAATATGGGATCATGTGGACACATGTCATCACCACATATTCTAATACATGCAAATGTGATTTAAAGTGTTGGTCACATTTTCTAAAGTTTAAGTTTATTATTTAATCAATTTAAAGTGACTAGAAATGCCCTAAGAGCATTTTTTGGTACTAGTCCAAAGTCACTGCACGAAAACCTAAATATTATTACATATTCAGATAGGTATTGTTAATTGTTATTTTTGAGAGTTGGAATCAACTCAAAAGCTATTATGGTTGATTTTTGAAAAATGTTTGAATACAAAAAAGTCTCTGTCTTGTTATTTTTGGTATAGATTATCTCTAACTCCAAATGAATTAAATCCAACGGGCTTGGATAGATATTTTAATTATCTTTCTAGCAAAATTCGAATCATGCATTTTGGTTAAGTGGATCTCTCTGAAATTATTTTTAAACAAGTGGACATAATCTAGTTTATATCTAAATAGAAAAACATCTATTTGAATTTGTGGGCTAGCGCGGGAAACTAAATGGGCCGGCCCAGTGGCGCTCCGCGCCATAGAGGGAAACTGACAAGGGGGGTCCGCATGTCAGCGGCTGATCCTAACGTGAAGCGGTACGGGGCCATATCAGCCCTGCGATTAGAACAGAAATCGACGGCCGACGTTCATCGTCTCCGGTGAACAGCTCCGGCGAGAACTAACCCTAACACGGCACGGTGGGGGTATATTGTGGCTTACCAGGGCTCCAACTAGACGTGGCAATGGGGGCGATCGAACTGGTGCACGACGGCAGTTCCAGGCGTGGTCGCGGCGGCTCCTGGGGCAATCGCAATCAGCGGCGCCCTTCTCCTCTAGTGGCGGCCAGCTTCGGTGGAATTCCGGTGACAAGGTGCTCGATTGGCTCTGGGGAGAAGTGGGGAAGGCTCAAGGGTGAGAGGGGAGGTGAGTGGTGTGCAGAATGAGGCTGGGGGTGGCCTCCTTTTATAGGCTCGAGGACGGGACAGCGCGGCGTGGGCAGGCGACGGTGGCGACATGGCTACGGGCTGCTAGAGGCATGGCTGCAAGCGGCGGTCGATGCGGGGTCTCCTGGCGGTCCTCTACGGTGTAAAGGCACAGCTAGGGGCGGTGGCATTTGGTCGGGCGTGGCAGAGGTGGCGTTCGACGTGGCGTGCGGTGTCTGTGGGTCAAACGGTGGCGAGCGAGGATGTCTGGGGGCATGCTAGTGTTAAGGCGAGTGTGCGCGTGCGAGCTGAGGGCAAGGCGGGGTCTGTGCGAGGCTGTCGGGTGCGGCTCACTGGCGCGGTCTATGCATGGCACGGTGGCGTAGAGCGCGGCGCTCTGTGGGTGGTCCAATGCTTGGCAGGGCTCGGGGCAGGGACAGTGGGCGGCGGTGTGATCACGCCTACCTCCTAGTCACGCAGAAAGGGGGCTGGGTGGTCCCCTGCGACTTGGGCATGGTCGGCCGATGACGACCATCTTTGGGCGGCGCGGTACTAGCGCAGCGGTGAAGGGGGGTGTTGTCTGGGGCTAGGTTAGGATAAGAGGGGACAGAGGAGAGATGAGAGGTTCAAATGGGGGACAAAGCTTTGATTAATCAACAGTATTAGTTAGGTAGTTTATTTGATGATCACCAGGTGTTCGACACAATGGCCGCAATTTAAATTTGAATTTTGAAAAGATTTTTGGTGTGTGACTTGATCTTATGCTTGGTAGTCTCTAGTTGCTGGGAATTGGCAAGGTGAACTCATTTGAGTGGTTTTTGAAAAAGTGGGATCTATGCATATGTAATGGATTCAATTTTTCAATGTCAATTAAAATTAGTGGCTAAATGTTTTTGTAAGATTTCAAAGTGGGCCTTGGTAGATCTTTACATGTACTAGCAAGGGGTGCAAAGATCTAGAATTGTTTTTGTTTGAAATTGACTTCTAGGAACACCTAAAGTGGCCTAGTGGATTAAAATGGTCAAAATGACCATTTGCATTATTTAATCTTATTTGATTTCTTTTTCTTTGGATTTTGTCTTTGAATGATCTAGATGATGTGGCATTCACCCTTGAATCATTTTACAACCATTAGAACAATCAAACATGGCATTTCCAAACAATGCTATATTAATGCAAACACACATGCATTCATAATTATGTTAATGATAAAAAGTTTTTGTTAACCCTAAATTGGGTGATTTGGATCTTGATAACCTTGATTAAAGATTTGGGATGTTACACTATCTTTGCCTAGAAATACTATTACATCATGGGTAGGATGTACTTCTTTATTTATGACTAAATTTTTCCCACCTGCAAAGACTATGCAACTCCAATCTAATATTACTGGCTTTAGATAGGAAGAGCATGAGCCACTAGCACTTGCATGGGAGAGGATGAAAGAATGCTTAAGAAACTATCCTAGTCATGGGATGGAAGATTGGTTAATCCTCCATTTATTTTATAATGCTCTTAATCTTGTATCTAAGTCTATGCTTGATACTACAACTGGAGGAACATTCATGGGTAAACATATTACCGAAGCAAAGCAGTTGTTAGACGATATTCAAGACAACCATGCTCAATGGCATGTTGAAAGATCAAACACGAAAAAGGTGAACTCCATCTCACCACAAGAAAATGAAGAACTCAATACTAAGTTGGATGAGCTCACATTAGCTGTAAAAGGTAAGAAAACCCAGGTAAGAGCCACTCCTGAAACAAATATTGAAGAAATAGATTTTATAGCTCGTAATGATTATAACCCTGCTTGGAAGAAGAGTTTCAATCCTAACTTTCAGAAACATTTATTCTAGTCCTGCAGGTAATTCTAATAATAATATGGGAACTAGTAATGGTTGTCTCCAAGAAACACTTAAGTCTTTTATAGACTCACAAAATGAACAAAACAATATTCTTATTAAATAATGGAGAACCATGATGCCACGCTTGGTAAATTATCTAACCAAGCTGTTAGTTTGAGAAATGATTTGTAGGCCCTCCAAGAAAGAACGAGGATCGTTGAGGCACAGCTAGGTAAGATAACCGAGAGGCAAACTCTCATTCTAGCTAAATTTGCAGGTAAAGCTGAGCCCAATCCTGTTGAAGAACTCAAAATGATGAGGATCCAAAGGGAGGAGCCTGAAGAACTTGATTATAGTAATGCCTCTTCACCAAGCTACACCATCGAAGACCTCGTAAAGAGGATCAACGTCAAAATTCCGGTAAGTGAAGGTAACAATGAAGCCATGTATCAACACTTTGTTGATCAAGTAGCAATAAAGGTACGCGAGCTTGAAGAGGAATATAAGAAAATCGTTAAAAAGTTGCATGTTAAACTAGATGACATATTTGAGCCTACTATTAAGATAAAGATTGGCACTAACGAGATAGCTACACTTTGTGATCTAGGTGCAAGCGTCTCAACAATTCCAAAGAGTCTTTTTAACAAGTTAAATCTTGGATCCTTTGAAATCACTGAATTAAAATTGCATCTAGAACATTCTACCTACAAACAAGCTATAGGAATTAAGGAGAACACTTTAGTTTACATTAAAGGTTGTCCTGCTCTAATTGACTTTGTTATTGTTGACATGTCTGAAGATACTATTGCTCCTATAATACTAGGCCGTCCTTTCTTGAGAACTATAAAGGCTTTAATTAATCTCCATGAAGGGAACATGAAGTTGCAATTGCCTTCGCGGGATCCGTTTGTTATCCATTTCCCCAGGAAAAAGAAAGCCAAACATGACGAGAAGGAGGCCATCAATTTGAAGGCCAATTACTTTGGAGTGGGTGTTCCACTCATCTGGCCTAAGTGAGTATCGTCAGGGTCAAGCTATTGACCGTAAAAAAGCGCTCCATGGGAGGCAACCCATGTTGAATAAAGGTTTGAGTTAAGTTTTTAGTTTTTAGTTTAAGTTTATGATTAATAAAGAGTGCTAGGAAACTCCATTTGAGGAGAAGAAGTTCGGTCGTACTTAAAATTCTGCCACATACATGCCGTTGTTGGTCGATAATATTTACTGTCAATTTTCTGTCATAAACAAGGTATATCACTAAGTTACAGGAAAAGAAGTAATTCTCGAAGAAACAAAAAAATTGATGCACACAGAGAGTTTAATGACCAACTATACATCGGGAATAAAAATTTCGTCCATATAGTTCCGGTCATATAGATATCTTTGCCATCAACAATTTTTCTTTAACATGTACTGAGAGTTTAACGACTAACTATACGGTGGGAATAAAAATTCTGGCCGTATAGTTCCGGTCGTATAGATATCGGTGCCTCCGTATGAATTATTTTCTAATATACTGAGAGTTTAACGACCAACTATACGGCGGGAATACAAATTCCGGTTGTATAGATATCGATGCCTTTGTATATTTTCTTTCGTAGGGATGGACAGTTTAACGACCAACTATACGGCGGGAACATTTTGTTCCGGCCATATAGTTGCGTCTGTATAGCGTCGCCGCCAGGAAGAAACCCTAATTTTTTGGCAGAAGGCCAACTATACGGCGAGAACACAATGTTCCAGCCGTATAGTTGCGCCCGTATAGTTGCGTCCGACCACAAAATCGCACGAGAAGGTACCTCCAACTCCAAAACTTCAATCATTTTTCTATCTTCTACCTCCAAACTCTCTCAAAACCTCAAGAGATCTTCATCTCCACTCAATTTTGTTCGATTTCCTCGCACACGAGTGATCTTCGGTATGTTTCTCCTCCAATCCTCCAATTACTTTTTGCAAATTCATCTCTGATCTATTGTCATTATCAATCTAGGTTGAGACCTACTATGAACCAATTGCCATGATTTTCTTGCCTAGATTATTATTTAGAGGAGATTCTTTAGTGTGCTGTGATGAGGAATATATTGTACTTACTGTTGTTGGATCAAAAAGTTTTATTTTTTGTCTTTCTTCAATGTTTTAGATGATGAACACAAGGAGCCAAACTCATGCTCGTGCCACCGCTAGCGCTTCTTGGGCAGCCGCTCAGGAACGCATGGGGATCAAGTTCAAGGATGAGCCCCGACGTATCTATAATTTTTGATGTTCCATGCTTGGTTTTTATCTACTTTCTTATGTTTTGTTCCAACTTTGGAGTACTTTTTATACACTTTCTTGGACTAACCTATTAACAAGATGCCACAGTGCCAGCTGCCCGTTTTCTGCTATTTTTGGTTCCAGGAAAGTCAGAAAATGAATATTCTCGGAATTGGACGGGACAAAAGCCATAGTGCCAGCTGCCTGTTTTCTGTTATTTTTGGTACCACCTGGCCGCGCGGGTGTCAACACCCGGATTTTTAATCCTAGATGCCCGTTATGCCATACCTCGCAATCCCAGGATTACCATTTTTGCGAGACATAACGGATTGGATATCACAGTACATCATCCATTACAAACCATACATAAGGTTTTACACAAATAAGGATCTCATGATCCAGTCTTTAATACAACAAGCAGCGGAAATAAACGATAGCGTAGCGGTGGCGTCCATCTTCAGGGGCACGACGTAATGCGTGGCGAGATAGTCCTAGTTATCATAGCCGTCCTACTGACCACCATCTTGATAATCTTCTTCATAGTCTGGCCATGAGAATAGCCAGGGAAAAAAGCCATGAGTACTCTTTAAGTACTCGCAAACTACTACTAACAAGGATTTGAATTCTAAGTTAAAGTGCTGAACTTAAAGAATAACTATCAAGTTAAGTTTGAAACCTAAGCTGAGTTCTGAAGCAAGAAAAGATAAAGTAAAGGTCTAGAATCACTTAAGTTGGGAAGATAATTTCATTAACACAACCCTGTTGTGGTCAAGTCAAAGGTCATCATTCATTTCAAGTTATTTAGAAAACATCTGACAACGAAACAGTATGGCCATTCCAACTGTCCATAACCGCGGACGCGGCTATTCGAATAGTTTGACACTCTGCAGAGGTGGTACACTTTCACCACAAGATTCGATACATCTATCAGGGATAACCCTGAATCATCATACTTGGTATGCAGATAATTAAACATAACCTTTCCTTTACACACCCTAGTACAAGCACCTCTCCTATGAGCATGGCCTCCCAACCATGACCATCAGTCATCTTGGGCACTGCATAGGTGGACATCATTGAGAGGTAGCCTTAGCTCAAACCTCTCCCATGAGGGAACTAATACTATGCATATAAAATTCCAGCTAAGCCTTACCCAATTCAGGTAATATGGTTGTACGGTAAATTTGGAATGGTATCGCATCCGAATCCAACCATCAGTTTTATAAAAGGGTTAAGGCTCATGCCTTATCATTTTCCTCATCATAAACCCATTGTGTTTCTCAACACATGTCAAAACATCTCAATAGAATGACTCATCATTCCAAGGTTTTCATAACTCATTTTCACCAAGTGTTCCCATCTAAAGTGACTCAAGTTTTTGAGCTATTCTAAAGTACTAAGTTAAGAGTGTTCACTAATGTGGAAAGATGGGATCAATCTCATGCCATAGAATGACATCTAAAGGTTTCTAAGTAGGTCAAGTTTTATACTCTTTATGCTACCTTCAAAATTTATTAGAGAACTTGGTGTAAACTAAGGGGGGGGGGTAAAACTTGTCAATACGACTTGGGGTACTAATAGTTAAAGGGGTGTGATCAAAGTATGCTTAAGGCATCTTTACTAAACCATCTAGTTTTATTCTAGCTTGCTAACAATAGCTTACTAAAGCATGTTTGCAAGGGTTAGCATGCCACTAATAGCTTGCCTTGGTTGGTACAGTGGTTGAAGTTTTGTTCTCCTTCTTCTTCTTGGTAGAACTCCTCCTCCTCGAAGGCTTGGTCGGTACTATCGTCTAGAAATACATAGGGAGTGCACAATCACCAAACAATACTTAACTAGGCTAAGTAGTATTCTAAACCACATAATTGATGATCTATTATCGTCCCAAACATCACAAGTGTAATTCAATAGTTTCAACCTTTTTATTTTGGAAAAGTAATTTCTACTCATTGAAAAATTAACTAAAATTTAATATTCACCACCAAAATATGGGATCATGTGGACACATGTCCTCACCACATATTCTAACATGTGGGAATGAGATTTAAAGGTTGGATCAATATTACTTTGGTTTAAGTTTATTATTTAATGATTTAAAGTGACTAGAAATGCCTATATAGCATTATTTTGGTACTAGTCCAAAGTCACTGCCTGTAAACCTTAATATTATTACATATTTGGATTGATATGATGAAATGTGATTTTTGAGAGTTGGAATCAACTCAAAAGCTAACTTGGTTGATTTTATAAAAATGTTTCAAGTTGCAAAAGCTTCTGTCTTCTTATTTTTATTAGGAGAAATCTATAACTCTAAATGAATTAAATCCAACGGGCTTGGATAGAGCATTTCAATAACTTTTAGACAAAATTAGTTTCATGTAATTTGGATTTGTCAAACTCACAGAATTGAATTTTGAAACACTGGACATAAACTATATTCTAACTAAAAGGAAAATTCCTAATTTGAATTTGAAACGTGCGCGGGAACGAAATGGGCCGGCCCACTGCGCTCCGCGCAGCGTCGCGGGCTGATTTAAGCGAGGGCCCCACCCGTCAGTGGAACAGGGGTTACCGAAGGGGTATGGATGAAAGGTGGCCGTGCGATTAGAGGGTAGATCGACGGCTCACAGCTATCATCCTCGTCGGAACAGGACACGACGGTGGCTAACCCTAGCGCGGTCGGTGAGGGTGCAGTGAGAGCGTACCGGGGCTCCAGCGGGGTCGGCGAGGCGGGCAACTGGGCTGGTAGACGATGGCGGTTCTCCTGGTAGAAGCGGCGCTTCCTGGGATGGCCTGGATCAACGACGCCCTTCTCCTCCCGAGGCGGCGGCTCCGACTGCAATTCCGGCGCCCTGGTGCTCGAGCGGCTCCGGCTGGCTGTGGGAAGTGAGAGTGAGAGGTGGGGATGAGAATGGTGTGAAGAGAGCTTGCTGGGGAGGCCTCCTTATATAGGCGAGTGAAGGATGTAGAGCGGCATGGGCAAAGCTCGACGTGGGCGACGACACAGCGAGCTAAAGGCATGGGCGAGGTAGGCGGACGGTGGCCGGTATCCTGGCGATCCTCTATGGCTTGATGGCGCGGCAAGGGGCTATCTCTATTGGTCGGGAGCTTCTGCGCCTTTGCACGGTGGCAGTGCTCGACAAGAAATCTGGCGGCTATGGGTCGGCGGCGGCATCTGGGCGTGTCTGGCGAGGTCTTTGGGCCTGCTGCAGTGCCGCCACGCAAGGCTAGGGCTTGGCGAGGCCGGTGCTGCTCTGGCGACGCTTGGCGCTCGGGGTGATCGGCATGGCGGATGACAGAGGCGTGGCGCGAGCAACTAGGGGCTTGTCCTCCGCTCGATTTTGGTCGGGCTGGTCGAGGCGGTGTGATGGCGCCTGCCACTTGCAAGCGAAGGAAGGCGTGGGCTTAGTGCTTAGCTGTCCATGTCGACTGGCGCATGGCGTCGGCGACAACCTTTGGAGCAGCTAGGGGAGAGGGAGAGAGATCTAGGGCCGGGGTTTGAGCTGGGGGGACAAGGGGACCGAGTTAGGCCCAAATGGTGACAAGAAGCACTGCACACTATAGTGTTTCGAAAATGGTCTGATATGTGTCTGCCACCTGTTTGATGAAATGGCCGCAAGAGACCAAAGTTTGAATTTTGATTTCAAAATTTTTGAGTGATCTCTACTAGTGCTAGGTAGTCTCTGGTTGCAAGGGTTTTGAAAATGGTGCTCAATTTGATGGTTTTTGAAATAGGGGTGATCTATGCATATGCATTAGATTCAATTTTAAACTGTCATTTAATTCTTTTTGATTTGATTTTCTTTAGGAAAAGTTTGGGAATGATGTAGATGATGTTTAAATCACCTAAGAAACACTTTACAAGCATTGGATCAATCAATCATGGTAATTCAAACAACTCCTATTTTAAATGCACACATATATGAATGCTTTCCTTTTAAATTTGGAAAAGTTTTTGTTAACCCCATTTTTGGATGATTTGATCTTGATAAGCTTGGATTGAAGTTTTGGGATGTTACAGCGGGCCAGGCCTGGCCGCGCCAGGGGGTGGTGTGGCCGCCTAGGGAACCCCCTCGGCCTCCCCTTTCGCCTATAAGATGCCTCCGATATAGAAACCCTAAGGACCCGATCAAAATTCCACGAAAGAATCTGTAGCCGCCATCATCTCCATCCCTAGACCGGGAGGGATCTGAAGCTCTTCCCGACACCCTGCCGGAGAGGGAAATTCACCCTGGAGGCCTTCTTCATCACCATGCAAGCCTCTGGTGTGATGCATGAGTAGTTCATCCTTGGACTACGGGTCCATGTAGTAGCTAGATGGCTGGTTCTTCTCCTTTGTGGTCTCATGTTTAGATCTTGTGAGCTTCGTTCATGATCAAGATCATCTATTTGTAATCCTACATGTTGTGTTTGCGAGGATCCTATGGATATTGATATGTTATTTCAGATTGATTATTGATTCTATCATGTCTTTGTTATTTGTGATCTTGCATGCTTTCTGTTGTTAGTAGCTATCTTGGCCAAGTAGATGCTAGAAACTCCAAGAGTTAGTATTTACGCTCGATAGTGGGTTCATGCCTCTAGTAATCTGGGGAAGTGACAGAAATCTCTAAGGTACTAGATGTGATGTTGCTACTAGGGAGAAAACAACAATCCTTTGTTCATAGAACAATCATATTGTTTACTTTACATGCAATGCGTAATGCAATTATATTTTGCTTGCAACTTAATACTGGAGGGGGTTCGGATGATAACCTGAAGGTGGATTATTAGTCATAGATGTAGTTGGATTACGGTCTATGTATAATGTTGTAATGCCCAATTGAATCTCAAAGGAGTCAAGATGATTAGTATATGCATGTATGCTTTCTCAATGTTTGTCAATTGCCCCGCTGTAATTTGTTCACCCAACATGTCGTCTATCTTAAGGAGAACCACCACTAGTGAACTATGGACCCCGGTCCTTTCTTTTACCATCAATCTACAAGCTTTCAGTTTTACATTTACTACGCAAGCTTTTATTTTCTTCCACACAATACGTTTAATCCTTTGTTTTCAGAAAAACCGGTGTGATTGACAACCTTACTGTAAGTTGGGGGCAAAGTTATGTGGTTGTGTTGTGCAGGATTCCAAGTTGGAATCAATACCTTGGAGGTGTTTCCTTGCTCCTACTGGTTCGATAACCTTGGTTTCATAAATGAGCGAAACTTGCTACTATGCTCATCATACCTTCCTCTTGGGGTTCCCCAACGAGCTCGAGATATCTTGGGCCATCAAGCTCTTTTCTGGTGCCGTTGTCGGGGATCGAAGAAGAGGAGGCTCCCACATCAACCACGTGCCATCAAAAGTCTTTTCTGGCGCCGTTGCCGGGGAGACAAGGACATCTTTACAAAGGGAGTCCCTCATAACCAAACTCTTTACTTTGTTGTTTTTGTTTTGCTTAGTTTATTTTTGCTTTGTTTGCTTGTTTCTTTTATCAAAAACATAAAAAAATTAGTTCCTACTATAGTGGTTATTTTCGTTGGTCTGTTATTGTCTTGCTTTATCATGCTTTCTATCAATGATTGGTTTCTTTGAAACTGAATCTTATTGGCAAGGTGGGTTCACGGAAGAACAAAAATAGTATTATAAGGAACACCGTCTGTCACAAAAAGGGAAACACTTATGGGAAAAATTAATAAATTGGATACCATTGCTAGAAACGTGTGCTCTACTTATAATGTTACTTATTGCTTTGATAAATCTTGTTGCTGTAGGAGGTATAAACACCTACCTTTTCAATGTGAGTATAATGATGATGTTACCATATCTTCTTATGTTAAGGGAAATTATGACTTTTATGATGTGGAACAAATTGAAGAATTTATTGCTTGGAAGGGTGCATTCTAACTTGCTTATTTGCTTGAAAATACTGATGATGCACCTTATAAATATGAGGTTTATGATATACTTAAATTTTGCTTTGATAATTACAAGGTAGAGAATGGATATATTCTTGAATATCTTAATAGATGATCTCCACCAACAGAATAGACTAATGCCTTGCAGGAGCCTATGGAAGAAGAAATTGCTGAAACTAGAAGCTCATTGGATGAAAAAGAGGAGGAGAGTGATGATCAAGAGGAGGAAGAATGGATCTACCCATTCCTACCTTCTAATGATAGTAACTCTTTACCCCTTACCTTATTTGATAGCCCTCCATGCTTACCAAAGGAGGATGAGCGTGATATTTATATTGTTAAGTTTGTTCATGATGCTACTGAAAATCATTATGAGAGAGGAAAATATGGTTGTAAAAGTTTTCATGGTACTGAAACACCTCTCTATGTGCTCAAAGTTTTGAAGTTACTCTCGTTTCATCTTCCTATGCGTGTCACTTTGTTCTTTGTGAATTCATTTGCGTATAAGATTGCTATGCATAGGAAGTGGGTTAGACTTAAATGTGTATCATATTTGCTCCTTGATGCTCTCTTTTGCTTCAATTCATATTTCTTATGTGAGCATCTTCTCGAATTACTATGCCTACCTTAAAGGCGTTAAAGAAAAAAATACTTATTGGGAGATAACCCAAAAGTTTTAGATGAGTCTTGGAAGTTATTGCCTCTGTAATAACCGCTCCTTATCCTTTTTATTTGCTTTTTGTGCCAAGAGTAACCTCTAATGAGAGAGAAGTAATGCTTGGAAAAGTTGCTGTCCCGAAACAGATTTTTGTTCTTCACCATAAAAATTCGTGTAAAATATCTGTATGTCGGTTGGAGGCATGAAGTTTTGTGCTTCTGCCCCAGGTTCTTATCTAACTTTCGTCAGTTCAACACTTTTCAATTTGAGCAACATAAGGTGTTCGAAATTTTTTGGTTTTTACCTGCTGGTCTGTTTTGACAGATATCTGCCATTATTTTCATTTGCTTCTTGTTGATTCCTTTTTGAGTTCTTTTGGGGAATTGAGCTTTTTGAGGGAAGTGCTACAGTAGCTTGTGTTTTAATGGAAGTTTTATTGGTGTTGAAACTGAACCCAAAGACTTATTATCTTGAGTGCACTAATGTTGCTAATAAAGATTGTGTGAAGTTTTGCATGAAGGAAAAAATTTAGGTATATGGAAGGAATGATGTAATGAGATGAAGAATAGACTAAAGCTCAAGCTTGGGGATGCCACGCGTGTCACCCCAAGAAATATCCAAGAAGTACAAGCGTCAAATCTTGGGGATGCCCAAGGCATCCCCTTCTTCATCAATAAAAATCCCAGGTTTCTTCCAAACACTTCATTTTTATTGTTTCATGCACAATTATGTTGTTCTTGGAGCGTCTTTGTTTTTATTTTTGGTTTTTGTTTGCTTGGTTTTCTTAGTTTGTTTGAATAAATTGGTTGGACCGCCTCTTTCATACATCAGTTTTCAAATAAGTTTGGTTTGGATTGGAAAAGAGTAGGAAAGTTCATGCTTAAGTGGTAAAAGGAGCTTGTTTTTGATTGTGACCTATGCTTTGTCATGCCATGCTTGGTATTGTTTTGGCTTTATTTAGTGATTATTCCTGTAGGATGACTTGTTATAAACAATTGAGATTGCTTAATGTGCCTTGGAAGAATCATGCGTTGTTTTAGCATATTAAAGCATAGTATTGTGGTATTCTCCTTTGATGCTTTATTTGGGTTGGCTTGGCGCATGCTCACACCATGTTATGACTATCCCAAGTCACCATAGCCTTGATGATCCTTTAGTTTTTGACTTGTAATATCACTTTATGCTTTAATCAATGATGTTTTGTCGCTTTGCATGATTATGGCCATTATTGCTCTCTTAGTTGGCCGCTCCCAGTCTTTTGCTAGCCTCCATAACCAAGTATGAGTTCCACTCATGCATCCAACTCCTAAAACCAAGTTATTCCAAAGAGTCCACCATACCTACCTATTAGCATTTGCTATTCCAAGTATATACATGCTTTTATCTACCTTCCGAATTAAATTTGTTATGTGAAAATTAGTGATTAAAGCTCTCACGAACTTGATGGCACACTTTACTTTTATTGCACTTAATAAACTTGAACCATTGTGTCCATATTTTTTGCGTATATGCTTGCGCTTTATAAGTTGAAATTTGCAGAACCATGTATCATGGGGAACGCTTTCAACATTGCACTTGTACATTGTACCTCGTTGATATCATGATTCTTTTGTTTATGGATCCCGGCGGTGTGAAATAAAAGTGGAACTTGTAAGATCATGGAGTTTGTATGTGTGTTAGAGAAACGCCTGGACCGCTAGCCTAAGCCATGCCTAATCATGGTGGAAACTTGCAGCATAACCATAATGAGCACTCTATGAAGCATCCTCAATAAAAACCTATGCAAATAGCAAATAAAAAGATCGCTGAGATGCTCATTGTCTGCTTGCCTTGTCATTTTGATTATGGGATAGCTCCTGTATCATGTGCAAGGGCAGTGGCGAAGGACGGAAAAAAATTAAGGTCGGGCAAAATATAAAGCATAAAAAATGTAACAAAACGAAAATTCTCCAGACACAATAATAATTTATATGTTCCTAAGCATAATCACATAGTATAACGAAAGTGCGAACATATTAAATAGATGTAGTACCTACTCCACTTATAATGAAGTTTTAATGACGTCTAGAAATCCCAGGCAGCGGTAAAGCTCTGCCCTATGTTATGTCTGCAATTCATATAGTTTATAAATTCATCAAAAAGAAACAAGTGTTGTAGCCGTATGAAAAATTATGGGAAAAAGTATACCTCTCCTCCCCTTTGCTTCTTCCTTCTTCTTCCTTTCCATCTTTATTCTAGAGTTGTAGATCAGGTCCAAATATCAAACGACCGAGTTGCCGAGACCATCCGCGGCCCTAACGACTAACGTCCCGGTTTTGCCTAGGTTCATTCGCCCGCTGTCAAGTTCCCCGCCCTACCCATCTCGACCTGAAGATCACGCCGCCGTAGCGCCGCCAGGAACTACAGCCAGGAGCAGTTCCCAATTCCCAGTTGCGCGATCCGTCTCCCGACATAGTTGCGGCTGTGCCCTCCTAGTCGCTCGGTTTCTGGCTCGATCCCTCGATCAGAACGAAGACTAGGGGACATGTGGTTCGAGTGGAGGCCGTAGGGAGTATACAGCCCAGGGTTGCGTTGCTCGATCACATGCATCAGGCCCAGCCTAGCGAGTAGCGACTATACAACCCAAGTGCCCAACAGCCAACACGCACTCGTTTTCCTAATTTTAGCTAACATAGTCGATCAGGATACCATCCTAGCGACTATAGCGTACGTACATGCATAGTATATACTGTGTGTCGATCGCGAGCCAAGGTAGGGCAGGCGCCCGACCTCGCCCTACCGAGAGCTCCGCCAGCGTGCAAGGGGTACCCCGTTGGCGGTTCTCTATGATTCATATGTACTTACAATGACAAGAGCTTACTTGTGACTAAAGTTGAGTAACATGAGGTTCGGTCTTATGTAAGTAAAGGACATGAGATTTCGGCTTATAACTTGTCAAGCATATCCTCTTAGTTGTGCCACCTTAACCTTAATCACCTAAAGATGCTTATGATAGGGGAAATGAGAGCTGAAAGCTAATAAGTACCATAATTTTTTGAGGCTCTTTATGAGATTTGAATCCCTGCTTCCTTCTATGAAGGCCTTTCTTTTACTTTTATGTTGAGTCTCCACCTTCTATCTTTATGCACCTATTGAGAGAGCATAGTGGCCATTCTTAGTTCTATGTGCATTGTCCCAAGACTTGTTGATTGATGCATAACTTTGATATTGCTTGTTCTTAAACTATTTGTATCTAGTCACCCTTATAAACTTTGAATGTGTCCTATGCATTTATGTTTTGCTGCTCTATGAGGGGCAAGCTGAATGCCACTATGCTATGTTTTCTTTATGTGAAACAAACAAACGTCTTGCAAAGCATTGTTATTCATGAATCTTTTGTTTGTGCCTTTTCATGTTGCAACATCGTTGCTATGTCTTATTGTTAGAACTTTATCTTTCATGTTATGTTGAAGTACTATGATCCCAACTATCAATGTTTTACAAATACTTTGATCAAGTTTATGATGGTGCATGTCACCTCAAAAATTATTCTTTCTTTTTATCACTTACCTACTCGAGGACGAGCAGGAGTTAAGCTTGGGGATGTTGATATGTTGCTAACGTATCTATAATTTTTGATGTTCCATGCTTGGTTTTTATCTACTTTATTATGTTTTGTTCCAACTTTGGAGTATTTTTTATACACTTTCTTGGACTAACCTATTAACAAGATGCCACGATGCGGTACATTTTCTGCTATTTTGGTTCGGAAAGTCGGAAAATGAATATTCTCGAAATTGGATGGGACAAAAGCCAAAGTCAGTTTTCACCGAGGGGACACAAAGCGAGAATCTGAGGCGGAGAGGGCGAGGCGCCACACCACTGGCCATGGGCCAGGCCCTGGCGCACCGAGGTGGTGTGGCCGCCTAGGGCACCCCCTAGGCCTCCCCTTTCGCCTATAAGATGCCTCCGATATAAAAACCCTAAGGACCTGATCAAAATTCCATAAAAGAATATGTAGCTGCCATCATATCCATCCCTAGACCGGGAGGGATCTGAAGCTCTTCCCGACACCCTGCCGGAGAGGGGAATTCACCTTGGAGGCCTTCTTCATCACCATGCAAGCCTCCGGTGTGATGCATGAGTAGTTCATCCTTGGACTACGGTTCCATGTACTAGCTAGATGGCTGGTTCTTCTCCTTTGTGCTATCATGATTAGATCTTGTGAGCTTCATTCATGATCAAGATCATCTATTTGTAATCCTACATGTTGTGTTTGCGAGGATCCGATGGATATTGATATGCTATTTCAGATTGATTATTGATTCTATCATGTCTTTGTTATTTTTGATCTTGCATGCTTTCCGTTGTTAGTAGCTATTGTCAACACCCGGATTTTTAATCCCAGATGCCCGTTATGCCATACCTCGCAATCCCAGGATTACCATTTTTGCGAGACATAACGGATTGGATATCATAGTACATCATCCATTACAAACCATACATAAGGTTTTACACAAATAAGGATCTCATGATCCAGTCTTTAATACAACAAGCAGCGGAAATAAATGATAGCGTAGTAGTGGGGTCCATCTTCAGGGCACGAGCAATCTTGTGGCGAGATAGTCCTAGTTATCATAGCCGTCCTGCTGGCCATCATCTTGATAATCTCCTTCATAGTCTGGCCATGATAATAGCCAGGGACAAAGGCCATGAGTACTCTTTAAGTACTCACAAACTACTACTAGCAAGGGTTATGATTCTAAGTTAAAGTACTGAATTGAAAGAATAGCTATCAAGTTAAGTTTGAAACCTAAGCTGAGTTCTGAAACAAGAAAGGATAAAGTAAAGTTCTAGAATCACTTAAGTTGGGAAGCTATTTTCATCTACACAACCCTGTTGTGGTCAAGTCAAGGTTCATCATTCATTTCAAGGTCTTTAGAAAACATCTGACAACGAAACAGTATGGCCATTCCAACTGTCCATAACGCATGACGGCTATTCGAATAGTTTGACACTATGCAGAGGTGGTACACTTTCACCACAAGATTCGATACATCTGTCAGGGGTAACCCTGAATCATCATACTTGGTATGCAGATAATCAAACATAACCTTTCCTTTACACACCCTAGTACAAGCACCTCTCCTATGAGCATGGCCTCCCAACCATGACCATCAGTCATCTTGGGCACTGCATAGGTGGACATCATTGAGAGGTAGCCTCAGCTCAAACCTCTCCCATGAGGGAACTAATACTAATGCATATAAATTTCCAGCTAAGCCTTACCCAATTCAGGTAATGTGGTTGTACGGTAAATTTGGAATGGTATCGCATCCGAATCCAACCATCAGTTTTATAAAAAGGGTTAAGGCTCATGCCTCATCATTTGCATCATCATAAGCCAATTGTGTTTCTCAACACATGTCAAAACATCTCAATAGAATGACTCATCATTCCAAGGTTTTCATAACTCATTTTCACCAAGTGTTCCCATCTAAAATGACTCAAGTTTGATCTATTCTAGAACACTAGGTTAAGAGTGTTCACTAAGGTGGAAAGGTGGGATCAATCTCATGCCATAGAATGATATCTAAGGGTTTCTAATTAGGTCAAGTTTTATACTCTTTATGCTACCTTCAAAATTAATTACAAGAACTTGGTGTAAGCTAAGGGGGTGTGATCAAAGTATGCTTAAGGCATCTTTACTAAACTATCTAGTTTTATTCTAGCTTGCTACCATAGCTTACTAAAGCATGTTTGCAAGGGTTAGCTTGCCACTAATATCTTGCCTTGGTTGGTGCAGTGGTTGAAGGTTTCTTCTTCTTCTTCTTCTTCCTGGTAGAACTCCTCCTCCTCGAAGGCTTGGTCGGTACTATCGTCTAGAAATACATAGGGAGGGCACAATCACCAAACAATACTTAACTTAGGCTAAGTAGTATTCTAACCACACAATTAATGATCTATTATCATCCCGAAACTTCACAAATTTAATTCAATAGTTTCCACCTTTTTATTTTGGAAAAGTAATTTCTACTCATTGAAAAATTAACTACAATTTAATATTCACCACTAAAACATGGGATCATGTGGACACATGTGCTCACCACATATTCTAACATGTGGGAATGAGATTTAAAGGTTGGATCAATATTACTTTGGTTTAAGTTTATTATTTAATGATTTAAAGTGACTAGAAATGCCTATATAGCATTATTTTGGTACTAGTCCAAAGTCACTGCTTGTAAACCTTAATATTATTACATATTGGATAGATATGATGAAATGTGATTTTTGAGAGTTGGAATCAACTCAAAAGCTAACTTGGTTGATTTTACAAAAATGTTTCAAGTTGCAAAAGCTTCTGTCTTCTTATTTTTATTAGGAGAATTCTATAACTCTAAATGAATTAAATCCAACGGGATTGGATAGAGCATTTCAATACCTTTCAGACAAAATTGGTTTCATGCAATTTGGATTTGTCAAACTCACAGAATTGAATTTTGAAACACTGGACAGAAACTATATTCTAAATAAAAAGAAAAACCTAGATTTGAATCTACGGGCTTGCGCGGGAAAGGAAATGGGCCGGCCCAGTGGCGCTGTGCGGCACAGGGCTCAGCTGACAGGGGTCCCACTGGTCAGCGACACTTAAAACGCGAAGCGGTACGCGCGCTGTGGGTCGTGCGATTAGAGGGCAGATCAACGGCTGAGGGTCGTCGTCGACGACGGACGGGTCGCCGACGAGCTCAAACCCTAGCAGCTCGGTGGGGGTCTACTGGGGGTGTACCAGGGCTCCAGCAGGGTCGGCGATGTGGGCGAACGAAGTGGAAGACGACGGCGAGGCGAGGCGTGGTCGCGGCGGAGCTTGGGGTGGCCGGAATCAACGACACCCTTCTTCTCCAGAGGCGGCGGCTCCGGCTCCAATTATGTCGAACTGATTCTCCACTTGCTCCGGCGAGAGGTGGGTGAGGTTCAGAGAGGTGAGGGGAGTGGAATGGTGTGAGTCTTTGGTGCTGGGGAGGGCTCCTTTTTTAGGCTCGACGGTGAGACCGAGCGGGATGGGCGGTCGACGGTGGCGACATGGCTACGACGAGCTAGCGGCATGGCTGGGGATGGCGATCGATGGGTGGTCCCCTGGCGGTGCTCTAGCGCTTCAATGCGGCCGTAGGGGCGGTGGCATGCGGTCGGGGTGAGGTGGTGCTCTGAGAGGCATAGGCGGCGGTGTCCACGGCGAGCGGTGGCTGTGGGGCTTTGGGCGTGACGGAGGTGTGCAGGGTGTTCTCTAGGTCGAGGCGGGCGGTGGGGCTGGTGTCAGTGGTGGCTTGTGCAGCGGGGACAGAGGCGCTCTGGCCAGCGTGGCATGGTCTGGTGGCACTGGCGCGGCTTCTCCTCGGTGGTCCACGGCTGCTCTTGGCTCGGGCAAGGGGAGAGAGGGTCTTGGCGTTGGCTACCTCCTAGACATGGCGAGGAAGTTGGCGGCTTTGTGGCGCGATGTTGCGGTGGGGGTGCTCAAGGTGCTCGCCTTAATGGCCATGACCATTTGGTCGTGTATTACTGAGTGTGGCCGGGCTAGCAAAAGGTAGGGCTGGTACTGAGGGAACCAGGGGACAAGGTTAGGCACAAATGGTGACCAAGATCACTGCTCAAAACAGTGTTTTAAATTTGACCAGATTTGTGCACACAAGCTGTTTGATGAAATGGTCGAAAGAGAAAAAGTTTTGAATTTTGAGTTCAAATTTTTTGAGTGATCTCCACTATTGATAGGTAGTCTCTGGTTACAAGGGTTTTGAAAATGGAGCTCAATTACATGGTTTTTGAAATAGGGGTGACCTATGCATATGCATTAGATTCAAATTTGAACTGCCATTTAAAATAGTTTCCAGAATGTTTTTAGATGATCAAAAGATGGGCCTTGGTACCTCATTATGTGTACTAGCAAGGGGTGCAAAGATCCAGAATTGTTTCTGTTAAGAATTGAGTACTAGGAATAGCCAAAGTAGGCATGAGAGTTAATTTTGTCAAAATGACCATTCCTTTATTTTAATTCTTTTTGATATGATTTCTTTTAGGAAAAGTTTGGGAATGGTGTAGATGATGTTTAAATCACCTAGGAAACATTTTAGAAGCAAAGGATCACACAATCATGGCAATTCAAAACAACTCCTATTTTAAATGCACACATATATGAATGCTTTCATTTTAAATATGGAATTTTTTTTGTTAATCCTAAATTTGGATGATTTGATTTTTGATACACTTGGATTGAAGTTTTGGGATGTTACAGCTATCTTGGCCAAGTAGATGCTAGAAACTCCAAGAGTTAGTATTTATGCTCGATAGTGGGTTCATGCCTCTAGTAATCTGGGGAAGTGACAGAAATCTCTAAGGTACTAGATGTGATGTTGCTACTAGGGAGAAAACAACAATCCTTTGTTCATAGAACAATCGTATTGTTTACTTTACACGCAATGCATAATGCAATTATATGTTGTTTGCAACTTAATACTGGAGGGGGTTCGGATGATAACCTGAAGGTGGATTATTAGTCATAGATGTAGTTAGATTACGGTCTATGTATAATGTTGTAATTCCCAATCAAATCTCAAAGCAGTCAAGATGATTAGTATATCCATGTATGCTTTCTCGATGTTTGTCAATTGCCCCACTGTAATTTGTTCACCCAACATGTCGTCTATCTTAAGGAGAACCACCACTAGTGAACTATGGACCCCGGTCCTTTCTTTTACCATCAATCTACAATTGTTTACTGTTTTCTGTTTACTTTCTGCAAGCTTTTACTTACTTCCGCACAATACGTTTAATCCTTTGTTTTCAGCAAAACCGGTGAGATTGACAACCTCACTGTAAGTTGGAGGCAAAGTTATGTGGTTGTGTTGTGCAGGATTCCAAGTTGGCATCAACACCTTGGAGGTGTTTCCTTGCTCCTACTGGTTCGATAACCTTGGTTTCATAACTGAGGGAAACTTGTTGTTGTGCTCATCATACCTTCCTCTTGGGGTTCCCCAACGAGCTCGAGATATCTTGGGCCATCATCGTGCCAGGGCCAAGTCTAAGGTGCAGCACATGAGGAGATGTGAAGAGGATGTTTTTGGTGAACTAGGGTCATCTAGTTGCGGTGGCCACTTTGGAGGCTTGCATCTCTGGGCTCGGGCCACCAATGGCAGAGGGGGAGACCTGGGGGTGTAGAGGGATACTGGGTGAAGGGGTTTAGACCCAGGTTGCCTCCTGTATCCATCCCATGTGTTAGCAAGGATCTTCCAAAAATTGGCCAAAATAAGGTGGTCATTCCCTAAGTGGCAACTAGTGAACAAAACCCTCACATGCAAAAGGCTTAGGCTTGAGGTTTAACCTGTGTTAAGGTGGGGTTATCAAGTACTCATAGCAGGGTACCTCATGGTGCTCTTGCATGGTAGAAAGAGTGATGGTTTTGCTCAAACCATAGCTCCAAAAATGGAACAAGACTAGATAGATTAGACTTAGGCATTTTCCTTAGCTTTTAAGAAAACCAACCAAGGTGATTTTTGATGGTTATCCAAACATTGGTTTAAGAACCTAGGCATGTAAACTAGCAAGCAACAACACGATCACTACCATGGAAAAACATATGATCAAGCATTTCAAGTATAAGCAAACTTCCTATGCAAACAATTAGAAAAGGTTTTATTTCCCCCTAATTTCTAGCCTCCTACTCCTAAACAAACATGGATGCAAAAGATGGGATGTTACAGTACCAGTTTGAGACGGTAGCACCGAATGGCAACTAGGCAGCACAGAGTAAGCAGGCCACGCGCAGAGGCGGGCGGTACCGGCCCGATACCGCCTCTCGGCCTAGAGACAGATGCTTTTTCCTTTTTCTTTTTAAATCAATAAGAGGCAAATATTCAAACTGCTATATCTTGATCTAGGGAACTCTGATTGACCCAAAACCAATTTTGCTGGAAAGAGAACAGCAACAGATACCTAACAAAAGGTGGAAATATTGTATAACACCAACTGAGAATGTATCAAGTATTATAATGTGAGATACCTCACTTGGTGAGAATCTAGAAAACCTCCAAGAACAAAATCGCAACAAGATATAAAAGGAAGATCCGATTTTGATGAACAAGAGCTTGTTATGAAGATTACCACAAGCTCTATATCCTCACATGGATAGGACCAACAAACAACCAAGAAATATGATGCTAAGAATGAAAAGTTTTGAGCTCTCTCCAAAAGATATGATCGATTTACTCACTCGTGAGCCCCTCTTGATAGTACAACTATCTATCCTAAACCCGATCTCTCAACTACCAACACGAGACCAGAAAAAGGGAAAACCTATCAAGAATACCTATCTTCTAGAGATGGTGCATTTTGAGCTCGATGCCAATGGATAATTCCTACAAGTGCAACTTAATACACACATTAGTCCATAACGATTGTCATTAATTACCAAAACGACACATGGGGGCCCACATGCTCTTTCAGTTACCCTCTCACGTGTACTTGTTCATATCACTGCACTGTTAGATGAAGCGACCCGAACCGACCTGACATGTGATCTTACGCAAGACTGGTTCCGCGCTTGATAGATGACTTGTACCGTATAAGTGGCCAGCGGGTGTCTTCCCCTCTCACAGTAGTAGATATGGCATTTAAAATGGAGGGCCCCAAGAGGGGTGTAGTAGAGACAACTAGTTGATCAATATTGTGGTTGATATTCATTGGTATGAACGGTTCTATCTGAGAAGCCCTAGCGGCCACGTAAATCTGCAACTAATAAAGTAGAAACATCTAGCTTTATGTTGCGGGGAGGGGCTTGTTTTGTGATATGGTCATATTCACATATCCTTCGGGCATCATGTAAGACGACCAACTAGTGACGCCACATAAATGGCGTCATGCTGGTGGCGCATGATGGGGATCAAGACGTGGCATATGATGTTGATCATGGCACAAGACATGAAGGACCACATCATCTCATAGTTATAAAATTGCATGTCATATTGTTTTGTGAATGTTGTTTTGCTTAATTGTATTAGATACGCAATGGTAGTAAAACATGATGATCCCTAAATAATACCAAATTTAGTGTTCTCCCTAAAGTGTGCACCACCAAGAAAGTCCATTGTTGTAAAGTAGGACACGATGATCGGGTGCTAGACACATCGACGTTCGCATATGGTGGGGGCAAGCCATGTATGCACTACAAATACACTTAGGTTGAAATGGCGAGGCTAGCATGTATAGACATCATCTCGGAACACGAGAAGATCAAAAGATCAAGCACGAGTCACATGAACAATGTGATTGACGGGATTTGTCCACCCTAGCAGTTATATCAAAGGTCGTGACGATTGGGAATGATATAGTGTAAACGGATCGTGTGATAGCTAAATCATCTTAGGGATGATGATTATAGTGGTAGCTCTTGTAATAATTTGATTATAAAACTAGAACTCAAAAATTATGAACTTAGTCTTATGTCTTTGCAAATATCCTTGTAGATCATGGCAAATAAAATTTTGCTATTCAACCCTATTTCGTGATGAGTTGCTTAGGGTAGACAGGTCCAACTACATAGACTAGTATCAATTCTTAAAATATGTCCTCACAAAGAATGACATGCTCTTTACTATACAAGCCTCACTTGGAGATCCTCCCAAAGCTAGTGTAAGTCAAGAGGATTATGATAAATACATCGATCATCGTGGCATGTATATTTGTGCCAATAGCGTTATTTAGTTTAGCCTAGCGCCTGAATTTTGTACGCAGTTTATGCACACTCAATCGTATAAGATAATTGTCGAGTTAAGGGTGTTGTTTGAAGAACAAGTCAAACTTATAAAGTTTGAGCTCCTTGACAAGTTTCTTTCACAAAAAATGAAAGAAAACACGTGCTTAGATGATCATGTAGAAATAATCATGACTTGCATGATTCGCTCATATATGATACATACTACTGGATGGATGAAAAAATCGTGACATGTGGGGTGTTGCGTTTGCTTCCCACTAGCTAGGAAGATGTCATCAAAGGATACATCATGAGAGAGGAACAGTTCACCTTTTGTGAATACCTGCAATACTTGAGAACTGTGAAGGTAGAACCCATTGCTGGGGAAATCATTGATTGAGCAGGTATATATGATATACAATTTATAAATGTGTTTCTCACAAAGCATAGTTGGAGTTTCATCAAGTATACTAATACTTGTTCTTGTTTTATAATAATAGAACTATCCACCAGAGTGTTGCATGGAGAAGACAAAGAGACAGGGCATGTTGATGGCTTACAAGATGTTGATGGCTGGCGGCATTTCTCCTTATACATTTATTGCCTGGATTAGTTGAGATTTAGATATATTTGTAATTGATTTGAGAGTGTGAACTTATTAGTGTGTCTTGCATCCCACGAGACGGTTATTCATAATGAATTTGTAACAAATCAGTTGTTCGATTATTATTAATTATTTCTATTATGGTCACATTGTTCGATTATAGATATGTTATTCTCTTTATAGTCTTGGTGATAATGTTTTATACATTTTATAAAACCAAAGCTAAAATATATCCAAACTTAATAATGAATGACACTATAGTTTAAGTCATAATAGTGTTGTATGTATTCGTATTTATGGAAACATGAAGTCATGAGATATTCAAATCTTTTGACATTTACAATATTATGCCATCTAGACAAAGATGACTAAAACTAATACGTTCTAGTAAAATAGAACATATAAATTGTTGCGTACTATATATAGTGATGTATCATTCATCAATAAAGTGAAATCATTATTTCATAGAAATAATTGTAGAATTAAGTGAATAAAAGATATTCACTTGATAAAGCATGAGTTTGAAACAGTTTGAAATGTTCAAATATTTTCAGCATAAAAGACGGATATAATATTAACAAGAAAATGCAAGTCCCTATGACTCGATCAAAGTGAGTAGCATTTGAGTTGAAATTTTAGCACATAAAGGACTTGTGAAAACTGTATCACAAATTATGGTGATTAGATATATCAAAGCATATTGATATACCTCAAACATTGTAATCATAATGTATTAGATACATATGTTCTGAAGAAAATCTCTGAATAGGATATTGTAGAACTAGAGCTATAAGTCGTAGAATAAGCAAACACTATTGAAATAGGAAATCATCCAGATTTGCGGAAACAACACCATAAAAGTTATGGCACGTTCGAGTTTTCTAGAGACTTTGATAAAATCGTTGCGAATAAATCTTTCTATGAGTATCCATAGGCAACTAAGAATACATGCCTTCCATTATTGAAAGACAAACTAGCTGTTGTCTAGTGCATCCTTACCGAAAAAGGTTTCTCGATAAGACTGGTGATGGAAGAAAGTAAAGATGTTCGATCTTGACCAAGTCTGAGTTGCGTAATATGTTCTATGAAACAAAACTTTACGGAAAAAGGGTGAAACTAATGTATGATCATAACATTTCGATTAAACACTTTACTTACGGAAAGTAGGATTCAATGGTGTCTTTCCCACTTTATGGAAATACATTGATTCACTCGTCATGTTGAGAGTACATGACATACCTACGAACTACGAAGAAGCGATGATGGACCTAAGTACAAGAAATGATTGAGAATCATGAAATCCAATATAAGTTACATTTAGAGATTGCAAAAGTAATGTGATTACTTGATCTTGTCAAAGTATGTGGTTACTTGATACTTCCCAAATGACTTAGAGTTATGAGGAAGAAATGCAACTTTAGAGAAAGACCTAAAAGCTCGATTTGTCATGAAGATTGTGTTGACAAATTTAATGGTTAACTATGAAATGTAGCGATGCTTGAAATCTGGTGGATTTAATTTAGTAATTACTACAATTTAATAATTGCTAGATGATTAACAAATCTGCATGTTCTCCAATATGAAATTGAAGAAAGGTTGTAGTCAGTACAACGACTAGAATCTTATTAAATCATATGGATGCTAAACACCTTGTAATGGTAAAATTCTCGATTTGATAAACAGATCAAAAGATTTTGGAATTACCAAAATGTTGAGAAAAGTCCATACTTGTGAAGTATTTAAGTGGGAGCTATAGGGACATCACAAAAGGACTCATATATGATGGCATATTTGAGTGGCAGCGTGACGAACATCCTAATATATGTGCTTGACATATAATGGATGGTGTAATTGATACTAGTGATATTTAAAGGTTGAATATTCTGTGAATGAAGTTGAAAAAAATATTAGATACTGAAATCTATTGAGATAGACTGATATATTTAATAGACATCAAAGTCAGAATGTTTCTGTTTAGATTCTAAAGGAAGTTTATGATATCCTAGCTTGGATTTTGAAGTGAATTTAGAATGGAATAAGCAAAGAAGGTTGTTCTTGCTTGTTGAACTAGGTGAGACATTGGTATGAACAACAAATGTTGATGGAAGAAAATGGATGATGTTCATCCCATATGACTCTGTCATATGTCTCTTCCATGAAATCAACATGTTGTATACTTGGCTAAAATGTGACCCAAGTTCTTGATAGAACAGGTTCTGAGGTGGTTCATAGATCATTGAACCAATAATAAGCGAATCATCAAAGACTTAGAGAAGAATCTACATAGATATTGAAGTAGGTGACTACTTCAAGTAATGGGAAGTATGACCAGTTTGGTTAATGAAGTTCGACTTCAGCTAAGTGCGTTTCTAGTATAATGACAACAATGAAAGTTCTCTAACTGATTGACCATCATTGGAAATATTCAGAAACAAAGTCTCAATTTGTCACCGATGGATACGTCGAGATATTATGAGATAATTTTGTAAGTGTAAATATTATGAGACACTTAACAATTTGTAAAAGACATACAGATCTAGTAAACAAATCAAAGGCAGGACATTTCCCATAATTAGACATGATCAAAACAGTTGTGTTTATGATTAGCAATAAATGAAACTAGATTATGTGTACTCTAGTGCAAGTGGGGGCCGAAGTTTTGGCTCCCGGGTGTATTTTATGTCCCATACGATTGTTTCATAAACATGAATACATAAATGTATGCGTGTACAATGCGGTGTGGCCCACATAAATTTAATGAGCACGGGGACGGGCCATGAGACGTTGTGTACGAGCGGAACACATTGTGTGCACAGTAGGAAACACGAGCACATTTTGTGAGCAGTTGGACCCGTAGTACCGTGTTTTTAATATTGTCCCTTGCCTATGCAATGGGATGTGGCAGCAATGCTCTTGCAATAAACATGAGATGGTGTGTATCCGGGTGGATTTTGGAGGGTGGAAAAGTATGATAAAATAAGGATGAACAGTGAAGGGGGAGGCCATCGTTGCGAGCATATATCGACGGGAGGGGGAGGCAGCTGCTAGAGTCATAGCCTCACCAGTGAGCTAGCCCCTCCATTTACTTCCCCTTGAAGCCATCGAAGAAGAGCTCATGAAGAAGAAAAGAAAAAGATCTACGGTTCCCGTCGTCGAGAATCGAGGAAGATAACCAGTATAAGTTCTTCCATCCACCCATGGGTAGAACTAGATCTAGCTAGGTACTTCCCGTACATTCTGGTCTACTCAATCTCTTGGCAACATTTTCTTTTTGTTGTTCCACTATGTTCTTATCCAAGTTTTCTCATGAGTTCCCCTGATGAACTATGGTGGAAAAATGTTAGATCTATCTATTTCCCTCTTGCCTTCGTTAACCTCAAGGCTTGTGTGGCATCTAATGGGGTTTTCCCCTTGCTAAACTGCGTGTTCCTCCTCCCGATTCTTATGGCAATGTGGTTGTATGTTCTTGCATGCTCTTCATTGTGGGTAGCTCTTGAGTTTCTGATGTAGTACAAGCATTGGATGAAGTTCCTTTGTTTTTTAAAATTTCCATCTTTGCTGTGACGCATGTGCTAGGGTGGTGGCCGATGTGGATGGAACTGACTAAATAAATGGCATGGATTTTTTAGGTGCCAGTTCTGTTCGGATGGCGGAGCGCGATGTTGCCGGCCGCGGGCAAGGCACCATCTATGGCTGGTGCGTTCCAAGCATCCAGATGGCACCGTTGATGGCCGGTCCACGTCGGTGGTTGTTGGTCCATGACGCTGGCTCATTTCGGACCAGCAGATCTCGAACCGGCTAGCCCGTATTAAATGACGTGTTTTGTGGGCCATCACTACTGTTGCATACCTGATATACTGCCCTATACGCGGAGGTATACTCTCATGTCTTCCACGTGCACTCTCCTTGTTGGACCAGCCGGTGAGATCACCTGGACCTGGGAGCCAAGACAAATTTCCGTGTGCAAGTGGGAGATTGAAAGAGATATGCCCTAGAGGCTGAAAGGGCATTTCCTGCCTTAATCATATTTTGGTGTTTGTTGTCAACACAAGATAGTTTTTACGTGTGCTAAGTATTGCAGGATCATCCGTGTATAGGCACAAGACATTGTTCTATTTTTCAAAGGAGAAGGGTTCAAATTTTGTTGAAGAAAAGGTGCCTAATTGAAGCTGTGGTCTGCTGCATCCCCTGAGTCTAGAGACTCCGGGGTCTGGGTTCGAAGACTCCGGCCTGGTCTCTGGGCATATCTCCAGCCCCCCTGGTTTGCTCTCTGTGCCCCCCTGTAACATCCTCGAATCGGCCCTATGCAGATTTCAGCAATTCCTGCCAAACCCACATAGAAACGATTCAAAGATGCCCACCAGGCACTTTCTTGCGGGTGGAAAACAAAGTAATATCATTACACAATAGTTCATGATGGAACCCACAAAACGTATATATACTACGACAACTCCATGAGTCAAGAATATAGATATACAATACAAAGATCCAAATCAACTGGAAAATGATATAATATCAGGGTACGGATAAGAAGTAAATGGGGATAAGAGCCCTGAAGAATGACCAATAGCATCCATAACCCTGCCCAGGCCAAGCCGGAAGGGTAACCCTGCTAACGACGTCGATCTCAAACCTGCTAAAACAAAAGGGGTGTCGACCAAGGGCGAAGGAAAAAGAGAGGGGTCAGTACTAAGGCCAGTACACGGCGAGTCTAGAATTCGGCGGCTCTCGCCTACATAGGTATGTTGCACTAAAGCGGCAACGAAGCATGCACTAAACAACCTATAGAGACTCGATCCAACTTTCGTCTATTAGAGAGGGATAAGAAAGACCTATTCGAATCCAACCTGATAGTAACACCAAAACATACCCATCCTGGCGTTTCCCCCTCGAGACCAAACGAGAAAGTCAAATCGAGGAACTCACACAGTTGGTAGTTTTATTCATTCCATTATAGTTGCAGCACTTACTAGTCATATATAGATACCATGAGTCATCCTGATATCATAAACAGTGGGCGGTTTTAGTTAACCATTCTGTTGTAGTTGCAATACTTACTAGTCGATACCATTAGCATGAGACATCCCACATATAGCAGTTGTTGGCACTTTTATTATCCATTCCATTGTAGTACAACTGATTACTAGACATGCTAAAGTCAAATTTATAGCACTACTTTAGTTATAGTTGTCTATGGTCGAGACACTGTGCTCTAAGTCATCAATAAGCGCGAACACGGCTTTTGGAAAGATTTACCCTGCAGGGGTGCACAAATAGCAACAAACGCACGATCAACCTCAGAAAAACCAAATAAAACCCAACGAGGCATCACGACAAAGCAATCACAAAATTCATAAAATATATTAGGGGGGCACCCCAATAAGCTACCCGCAACAAAGTTGGCCGGCTCCGAGACAGACCTAGAGTTTGCAAGAACGGCTGTAAACGACTGGGAACCCGAAAGTGTGATTGGGCTTGTCAATACCGTGAAATCATGCCATGATCCTAAACAGTACAGGTGCTCCACGCACAATCGTAAATAAAGCAGTAAAGCATGGCATAAGTACAGGATAGTAATAAAGCCCCAAACTAGTTTGTGGCCTAAGAAATAATAAATGAATCAAGCTCTAGCTAAGGGGATTCATGGTCCCACATGCGGATAGCGTGACAGTCAAGGAACATGTATCAAGTACTCGGGGCCTACGAGACAAAAGTGAGCGGTTAAAAACCAAATATTATCTATTGCCCACCGATGCCTCTGCATTATATCTATTTCCAGCATTTTAGTTAACAAGTTATAATGAAAGCCATGATCATCTCCACCATTAAGCATCTCCACCATTAAGCTTGTGCCAACCTTCCATCAACGGTGGAACGACAACAACGCGAAGTAGCACCTGAGCAAGCAACTACAACTCGCAAGGTCAACTATCTTTCAAACAACAGGCAATAGGATGTGTCCAAGGCAATATAGAGGCTGCAAGGAATATAAATGGTGCACGGAAACTAAAGCATCACAACACGGATAGCAATAGATCAACATGAGAAAGTAAAGACTATAAATGCAAAATAGGTAGAAAGGGGGAGATTGCTCGCCTGGGAAAACTATCGAAGATTCATTATCGAAGAACTTGTCGATACTCGCATCATCTCAACGGCCTAATCTGTGAAGAATCAAAGCACTAAAAGAAACACCGCATGCACTATTTGATACTACGATAGAAGATCAGGCATGATGCATGTATGATGCATGACATGGCAAAGATGCGATGCATCTAGGCAATATTAAGCGAAACCGGTGTCTCGACAATTAATTAATAGGTTCATGTTGTTTAGGTACCCCACAATTTAAATGTTGTATTAACAAGGCAAAACATGGCATCGGTCTATTACACAAATTTAAATGGAGCTAGTATAAGACTAGAATAGGCCGCATATAGTCTCCATATTAATTATTAGGTGAATTAATGAAATAACCAGGTCCCACAAAATATGTATGTATGCATGAACAATTTCATTATGCAACAAGATAGATGTCATTTATAAAATAGGGGTCTTGGGTAGGGGTCACACTTCTCGGATCGAAGATCTTGGGGGCTCGAAAAGGTTCGGTCTCGGCCTTTGGACTCCGGGATCGGGGTCGGTCTTCAGAGGCTCGGTCGTCCGATCCATGAAGGAAGACTCATGGTCTTCAGGTCTGCCCTTCGGTCCCGGGACCGGGGTTCAGGGCCTTCGCGTCCGTGAAGGGGACCTTGGCGTTCCGCGTCCTTCGGCGCTACATTGGCGAACTTAGGTTCCAAGATGGAGATCTTGCCGTGTTGGGCTTAGATCATCTCAGGGCAGAAGTAGTGGTACTCGAGCCGCAACAATGCCAACGCCAACATCTTAACCCACAGACACATTTTGATGCTCTCGGCCGCATCAACACAAGGCATTTCCACATCTGTTCTTCTATAGGCCCCGGCACATCCAGGAAAGGGCATTGTTGGGCCACATCACTACATGGATGTACTTGCATCTGGAGATGGGGATGCAGACGTGCGGTTCCTGGTGGCGGCTCTGGATGCTCCTCGCGTTGAGGCGAGACAAACTAGGAAGCTCCACAGGGTCGAGGATGATCTCGGGAGGCATAGAGGAGGCTTGGCCAGAGCACAGGCCAGAGGGCCACGACGTGCTGGCGTGAGGCAACGGTGGGGAGAAGAGAGGCAGGGCGTCGCTCGGGTCGTGTGGGTCATGCTACATGAGGTGGCCTGCAGTAGAGCTTGGGGACGAGGAGGCGACGCGAGGGCTAGAGGAGGGAAGCCACGCGAGTGACACTGGAGAGGCGGGGTATTGCTGGCGGTCAAGCGACCGATGGCGGCGCAGACTGATACACTGTAAATGTATCTATAATTTTTGATGTTCCATGCTTGGTTTTATCCACTTTCTTGTGTTTTGTCCACACTTTGGAGTACTTTTCATATGATTTCTTGGACTAACCTATTAACAAGAGCCACAGTGCCAGCTGCCTGTTTTCTGCTATTTTTGGTTCCAGGAAAGTCAAAAAATGAATATTCTCGGAATTGGACGGGACAAAAGCCAAAGTGTCTATTTTTCCGGAAGTCATAAGATGCCAGAATACGAGACGGAGAGGGGCCAGAGGGCGGCCACACCACCTGGCCGCGTGTCCAGGCTTGGCCCGCGCTAGGGGGTGGTGTGGCCAGCCCAGGCACCCCCTCGGCCTCCCCTTCCGCCTATATATTTCCCTCGGGACGAAAACCCTAAGTACTCGATCAAAAATCCACGAAAGAGTCTGTATCCGCCGTGATCTCCATCCCTAGATCGGGAGGGATCTGAAGCTCTTCCCGGCACCTTACCGGAGAGGGGAATTCACCCTGGAGGCCTTCTTCATCACCATGCAAGCGTCCAGTGTGATGTGTGAGTAGTTCATCCTTGGACTACGGATCCATGTAGTAGCTAGATGGCTGGTTCTCCTCCTTTGTGCTTTCATGTCTAGATCTTGTGAGCTCCGTTCATGATCAAGATCATCTATTTGTAATTTTGCATGTTGTGTTTGCGGGGATCCGATGGATATTGAGATGCTATTTCAGATTGATTATTGATTCTATCATGTCTTTGTTATTTGTGATCTTGCATGCTTTCTGTTGTTAGTAGCTATCTTGTCCAAGTAGATGCTAGCAACTCCAAGAGTTAGTATTTATGCTCGATAGTGGGTTCATGCCTCTGGTAATCTGGGGAAGTGACAGAAATCTCTAAGGTACTAGATGTGATGTTGCTACTAGGGAGAAAACAATAATCCTTTGTTCATAGAACAATCGTATTGTTTACTTTACACACAGTTCATAAAGCAATAATCTGTTGCTTGCAACTTAATACTGGAGGTTGTTCGGATGATAACCTGAAGGTGGATTATTAGTCATAGATACAGTTGGATGGCGGTCTATGTATAATGTTGTAATGCCCAATCAAGTCTCAAAGGAGTCAAGATGATTAGTATATGCATGTATTGCTTTCTCGATGTTTGTCAATTGCCCCGCTGTAATTTGTTCACCCAACATGTTATCTATCTTAAGGAGAGCCACCTCTAGTGAACTATGGATCCTGGTCCTTTTTATTTACATACAATCTTCAAACTGTTTACTGCTTTGTGTTTACTTTCTGCAAACTATTACTTCCTTCCATTCGATACGTTTATTCCTTTGTTTTCCACAAAACACGGTGAGATTGACAACCTCATCGCAAGTTGGGGACAAAGTTTTGTGGTTGTGGTGTGCAAGTCTCCACATTGCTACTAGCACCGGTAGTGCGCCCTGCCAAGGCTCAGCTAGCAACACCTTTGGGGTGTTTCCTTGCTCCTACTGGTTCGATTAAACCTTGGTTTCATAACTGAGGGAAACTTGCTGCTGTGCTCATCATACCTTCCTCTTGGGGTTCCCAACGAGCTCTACATCAACACCGCACCAGCACTTTTTCTGGTGCCGTTGCCGGGGAACGAAGAAGAAGAAGATCCCACGTCAACCACGCGCCATCAAAAGTACATTTTTTTGGCGCCGTTGCCGGGGAGTCAAGTACATCTTCACAAGGGGAGTCCCTCATAACCAATCTCTTTACTTTGTTATTTTTGTTTTGCTTAGTTTCTTTTTGTTTTGTTTGCTTGTTTCTTTATCAAAAACACAAAAAAAATTAGTTTTACAAGTTTGCTTTCTTATTTGAAAACACAAAAAAATGACTACTCTTGAAAACACTAAGTTGTGTGACTTCACTAGCACCAACAACAATGATTTTATGAGCACACCTATTGTTCCACCTGTGACTGAAGATACTTTCTTTGAGATAAAACCTGCTTTGCTCAATCTTGTTATGAGAGAACAATATTCTGGTATTGGTAATAAAGATACTGCTTCCCATCTAAATAACTTTGTTGAACTTTGTGAGATGCAAAAGCATAGGGATGCATATGGTGATATTATTAAGCTGAAATTGTTTCCTTTCTCTTTGGGAGGAAAAACTAAAGAATGGTTGAATTCCTTAAGTAGGAATAATATTGATTCTTAGACTAAGTGCAAAGATGCTTTCATTGGAAAGTACTATCCTCCTGCTAAGATTATATCTATGAGAAGTGAAATAATGAAGTTTAAACAACTTGATAATGAACATGTTGCTCAAGCTTGGGAAAGAATGAAATCTTTGGTAAAGAATTGTCCCACTCATGGACTGACTGCTTGGATGATCATCCAAACTTTTTATGCATGATTGAACTATTCTTCAAGGAACCTATTGGATTCTGCTGCTGGAGGTACCTTTATGACCATCACTTTGGGTGCTGCAACAAAACTTCTGGACAATATGATGGTTAATTATTCTGAATGACATACTGAGAAAGATCCACAAGGTAAGAAGGTAAATTCTGTTGAGTAAACCTCCTCCTTGAGTGATAAGATTGATATTATTATGTCTATGCTTGTTAATGGGAAAGCCCATATTGATCCAAATAATGTTCCTTTAGCCTCTTTGGTTGCTCAAGAAGAGCAAGTTGATGTGAACTTCATAAGAAATAACAACTTTGGCAATAATGCTTATAGGAATAATTTTGGTAACACAATTATAAGCCATATCCTCCCAACAATGATAATGCTTATGGAAATTCTTACAACAACAATAGGAGTGCACCCTCTGAACTTGAAGCTATGCTTAAGGACTTTATTAGTAAACAAACTGCTTTCAATAAAACTATTGAGGAAAAACTCTCTAATGCTGAAAGAAATATAGCATCTTTGGTTGAAGCTCAATCTTCTTTGAATAAAATGGCTGCTAAACCTGAAACTAATGATAATTCCTTTGCATCTACTAATGCCATACAAGTAAGAATTGATGGAAATGTTAGACTATTAGCTGAATTACATGCTAAGTGGGAAAGAGAAGATGAAATTGCTAGAAACATTAGTGTTTCTACTATCACCACCACTAGTGTTGAGGCTAGTAATAGTTCTACTACTTTAGATGATAAATTTGATTTTGATCTTGATGGTTGCAACATCTCTGAAGTTATTAAGTTCCTACAAAAGCTTGCTAAAAGTCCTAATGCTAGTGCTATGAACATGACCTTTACAAAACACATTACTGATGCTCTCATAAAGATTAAAGAAGAAAAGATGAAACATAAAGCTTCTATTCCTATAAAACAATAAGATGGTTGGGAACCCATCATTAATATGAAAGTGAATGACTTTGATTTCAAAGCTTTATGTGACCTTGATAGTAGTTTTTCTATTATGCCTAGGAGGATTTATGATATGCTTGATTTGCCTCCACTTGAAGATTGTTATTTGAATGTTCAACTTGATGATAATGCTAAAAAGAAACTCATGGGGAGTCTTATGATGTTCTTATTATGGTTAACAATGCCTATGTCCCCGTTGATTTCTATGTTTTGGATGTTGAATACAATGCTTCTTGTCGTATTACTTTGGGAAGACCTTTTCTTATAACTGTTGGTGCCATCATTGATATGAAAGAAGGAACCATTAAATATCAACTCCCACTCAAGAAAGGTATAGAACACTTACCTAAGAAGAGATAAAATATTTCTTTTGCCTCTCCTATGAAAACAAAATTTGGTCTTAATGCTTCTTCATTTGAGAACACTTGATTCTTTCTTTGCTTCTTATGCCTAACTTAAAGGCGTTAAAGAAAAGTACTTATTGGGAGATAATCCAAAAGATTTAGATGAGTCAGTAATAACCTCTCCTTATCCTTTTTATTTGCTTTTTGTGCCAAGAGTAACCTCTAATGAGAGAGAAGTAATGATTGGGAAAGTTGCTGTCCCGAAACAGATTTCTATGCTTAACCGTAAATATTCGTGTAAAATCTCTGGACGTCTTTTTGAGGCATGAATTTTTGTGCTTCTGCTCCAGGTTGTTATCTAACTTTCATTAGTTTAACACTTTTTTATTTGAGCAACAGAAGGTCTTCGAAAAAATTTGTCTTTACCTGCTGGTCTGTTTTGACAGATTTCTGCCATTTTCTGCATTTGCTTCTTGTTGGTTCCTTTTTTAGTTCTTTTGGGGAAATGAGATTTTTGAGGGAAGTTATACAGTAGCTAGTGTTCTAATGGAAGTTTATTTGGTGTTAGAACTGAACCTTAAGACTTATTTATCTTGAGTGCACTAATGTTGCTAATAAAGATTGTGTGAAGTTTTGTATGAAGGATGGACTAAAGCTCAAGCTTGGGGATGCCACGCATGTCACCCCAAGAAATATCCAAGAATTACAAGCGTCAAAGCTTGGGGATGCCCAAGGCATCCCCTTTTTCATCAATAAAAATCCCAGGTTTCTTCCAAACGCTTCATTTTTATTGTTTCATGCACAGTTGTGTTGTTCTTGGAGCGTCTTATTTTTCGTTTTCGTTTTGGTTTTTGTTTGCTTAGTTTGCTGAATAAATTTGTTGGACCCCCTCTTTTATACATTGGTTTGCAAATAGTTTGGTTTGGATTGGAAAAGAGTAGGAAATGTATCTATAATTTTTGATGTTCCATGCTTAGTTTTATCCACTTTCTTGTGTTTTGTCCACACTTTGGAGTACTTTTCATATGATTTCTTGGACTAACCTATTAACAAGAGCCACAGTGCCAGCTGAAGGGAATATGCCCGAGAGGCAATAATAAAGTGGTTATTATCTTATTCTATGTTTATGATAAATGTTTATTTTACATGCTAGAATTTTATTGATCGGAAACATCAATACATGTGTGTTTAATAAACAAAAAGGGAAGTTCCTAGTTATGCCTCTCTTATAAACTAGCTCGTTGATTAACAAGATGATCAAGGTTTCCTGATCATGGACATTGGATGTCTTTAATAACAAGGTCACAACATTGGTGGAATGATGTGATGAACATTCATCCGAAGTATAGCATTACGATCAGAGTCATTATGTTTATATAGCTATAACATCATACGAAGTAATCTTAGTCCTTAGACCATGAGATCATGTTAATTGCTAACATTGGAAGAGTATCTTGATAACATCAAACGTCACATCGTAACAGGGTGACTATAAAGGTGGGTTCAGTGCTACGAAGGTGTTATGTTGAGGCTCATGGATCAAGAGTGGGATTTGTCCATCCCGATGACGGATAGATATACTCTGGGACCTCTCGGTGATATCACATTGAAATAGCTTGCAAGCAAGTGATACGATCACTAGAATGTTATATCATGGGAACGAGAAAAGAGTGCATGTCGGTAACAAGATCAAACTAGGTATTTGGATAGCAATGATCGAATCTTGGACATGTAATATATCGCGAGACAAAGGGATTTAATTACGACGTTAAATGTTCACACGATCACAAGAGTCATCATTGAATATGTGGGAGTCAGTACGGATCTCCAGGTCCCGCTGCTAATTATTGATCGGAGAGGGATCTCGATCATGTCTACATTATTCACGAACCGTAGGGTGACACACTTAAGGGATACCGACACCATTTGGAGCAAATATGTTTCAGATAAAGATTTAAGAAAGCGCTGGAATCATTTCGATGGAAACCGGAATTGTTTCGGGTGAAATTGCAGAAACTGGTTCTGCATGTGATATTGAAATATTGCAGGGGGTTTTATGTGAATGTTTGTTAATTAATGTAATTGACAAAATTCTGAATAAAATAAATAAAAGTGTTTTATTTAATGAGAACTTGCATTAAATTTGGTGGAAATTTAATGGAGGTGAGTGGAATTTTGAGTGGGTGGCTAATTATGTGAGTGGGAGCTCCACCCACATGAATGTGGAAGAGGTGGGGGCACCTCCCTTGGCCGGCGGCCATGGTGAGGGGCTGCCCCCCTCTCCCTATAAAAGTCCCCCACTCCCTCCTCTCATCTTGCACGACCTCCTCGTGAAGGTTCTCTTCTCCCTCTAGTTATTCCCCATGGTCTCGGATTAGCGAGATACATGTTCCCAGTGGCTTTATCTGGAAAGGAATTGTTGCTTCCGCTGCATCTCTGGAGCAAGGAGGTGGAGGTTGTTCGGTGGACCGAACGTGTGTGCGATCACGGATGCACCGCTACTTTGTGGTGCTGGACTTGATGGTGCTGGACCTGATGGTGCTGGAGCTGCTGGACCTGAAGGACTTCATCACGATCTTGAGATCGGCAAGCGTACGACTACATCAACCACGAGTTCCTACTCGTTAACAAAACTCGTTGTCTTCGAGGGTAAGTTCTCCATGGATGTATGTCCACCCGTTGCTCTGTATCTAGTAGATAGATCTTGGCGTATAGTTCTCATCGTAGGAATTTTTTTGTTTTCTATGTGGACCCAACAAAGGGTATCGAGCCTGATCTATGCGAAGGTGCTTTGCACGGGTAGTACACATATGTTTATATGTGGGCGATGATGATCATGTTATTGCATCTTCTATGTATTTTGGATATTGGTGGCATAGTGGGATGAAGCGCCGACCAACCTTACATGTCATCGACATGAGACCGGTTCCACGATCGACATGCAACTAGTTTTGCATAAGTGGTCGGCGGTGTCATCTCTCCTACTATAGTCAATATCTGATTTACAACGAGTTGCTAATAACTTGGTTATCCTCGTTGTGGTTCATGTTCGTAGGTAAGACCGGTTTTATCTCTGAAATCCCTAATCCACGTAAAACTTGCAATTGATAAATTAGAGGCGTCTAGTTTAGATCATTGTTGGGCTAGTGTATTGATATGGTATTGTTGTAAGTAGATGTATGATAGATACTATTACAACACACTCAACGTGTAAGTTCCATAGACCTTGGCCTTACACACAAAGGAATGATAGAGATCATACCACGATGCAAGTGATAGAGATCAAATGCATGGACCATATCATCTCACTTTACACATTAGATGTTAGCATCTTATACTGCTAGTTTGGCGCTTTTTGTAGCATTGTAAGATGATCCCTCTTTTAGATATCAAGATAAAAATGTGTTCTTCCTTAAGTATGCACCATTTTATGGATCGTGTTTCGAGACATCACATGATGATCGGGTGTACTCAACTCTACGCTTTCATACAACGGGTGTAAGACAGTTTTACACACGCGAATACTAAGGTTTTTACTTGGCGAGCCTAGCATGTACAGACATGGCCTCGAAACACGGACCAAAAGGTTAAGCATGAGTCATATAATTGATATGATGCCCATATAGATGCTCGCCTTTGAAGCTACATCAACTCACGTGATGATCGGACTTGGTGTAGTGGATTTGGTTCATGTAATCACCAAAAAGGCATGAGGGATGTAGTTTTTGAGTGGGAGTTCATTTATAATTTGGATTAGTCGAACCAAATTTGTCATAAATTAAATCAAAGTGAATTTGCATAGTTTGTTGTAGTCATTGGCATTCGTTTTCTACCTTATGCTTAGTTTTTATTTGAGATAATAGAACTATAGAATTGTGGATATTTACTTTACGAACTGGTATCGTATTGTTTCGAATGTCAATTTAAAGTTTATAAGTCCTATTGCAAACTTTCAGCAAACTCTATTTACTCCATGAAGTTTAATAAGTAGTATTAAATCAAGAGTAAGAATTCCAATGTTAGTATCTAAAGTATCATGTTTGCCTCCATGATTATTGATATTCAAAAAGTTGTTTTAATATCAAGATTATATTGGAGCTGAAAATTGTTTTAGAAACCATCATGTGTGAAAGATATTGTGATATCTGAAACAATGTTTTTGGTTGCATTATGATAGAGTATAATTTAGCAAAATACATGTTCTCATATTGTATGAGAATTTGTGAAGGATGGAGATGCTAGGCATCCGAATCTACCAAAAAGTTTTTGGAACTGATATTATACTCGCGATTCTTCCTTATAGGCTATAGTAGCTTGATCATGAAAGTTGTCATGATAAGGATGAATAGAAGATGTAAGTAAAATGTTTAATACACTAATAGATTACTAAAGAATGGATTTTTGAAAGAACACCAAACATTTGATGATGGTGATCCACTTCAAAGTGCAAGACCAAAGGTATTAGTATTTGACTATATACAAGCTTTGTGCCATGTGTCATGTTGATGACACCACTATTGATGTTGACAAATTCTTTTAAAAGAAAAGGAATTGCTGAAAGAGAATCTATAAAATATTTGGCAGAAAATAAAAGGTTGGAGATGTCCACTTAGGTATATAGAAGATATACATTTTATGGCTGTATTCCTTGCTTGTTAAACAATGTGGTTCTTAGGTATTGGATACCGAGTTGGTTGGTATGAAGTGTCATACAGAACAACGCAATTCATGAACTACAATGGACTAAGTAACTAGCAAGAGAATGAGTGATGATGTTCATCAAAAACAAATAAAGTGTTATTGTGTTTTTCGTTGTCATCAAACCAAGCCTTCAAGATTTGTTTAAATAATTGTTATTTTGTTCCGGTATTATGAGAACAATGGTTGTTCAAATAATTACGGTATTCCATAAAGGATGGATGAACTTTTACAATTCTAGTTGGAGAAATCACATCCATAAACACTATTGCTAAAATGTCGCAAGACAAATGATTGAAAGATCACTTATGAAGTGACATCGCTGTTTAAATTATATTTGAAAGAAAACATGAAGAAACTCCATGTTGATGGATTTTTGGAGTCTTTGATTTTGATCAATTGACGCATGTGAGACTTTCCTCGAGATAATTGAAACTCCGTCCATAGGCTAGAGAGGAACAGATGACTAGCTTATTGGAAATTGTGCATGCTGGTGTGCATAGTCCATTATGTGTAGCCATATGCGATGGATCTTTTTGCTTCATATGCTTTCTTCAAGAATTTGAGTGAATATATCTGTATATTTACTTAATAAGGAAGAAGTATGAAACATTTGAAAGTTGTTCAAAGACTTTCAAGATGAAGTGAAAAATCATTGTAATAAGAAAATAAAGAGTTTATGATTCGATCATAAAGGAAGATATTTGAGTTACCTGTTTAGCAAAAACACCTAAGACTTGAGGAATTGTTCCATGATTTGTGTTTCCCGATAAACCATAGGAGTATGGCATATTCGAGAGATAAAATCAAACCATGTTTGACATGGTAAGATCAAGGGTGTCATTTATAAAACTGCCATTATGTTTTAAGGATTGAAGCTTTAGAGACTACCGCTTTTACACTGAAAAGAGCACCATCGTGATCCATTGAAATGACACCATATGAGTTATGGTTTGGGATAAAACCCGAATTGTCTTTTCTTAAATTTTGGTATGCTATGCATAAGTAGAATGTTTACAACCAAAGTCGGATAAGCACGTCTTTGTAGGTTATTCCAAAGAATTTGTTGGGAATTCCTCCATAACACCGAGGACAAAAGAGTTTGTCGCCTGGAACGTCAAGTTTCTTGAGAAGGAATTTTTCGTGAAAAGTTAAGTGGGAGGACAATAGAACTTTGATAAGGTTGTTAAACCTTAGCTATATGTGCTAATTAGTGCAGCGCCAGAAAGTGTCCCGGTGGCGGCCACAATGCTCATGGCTCCCATGATTACAAAGGGTGTGATCTTGGAGATTAGAGTTCCTATTGAACCATGTGGGTCGATAAGAATCAAATAGCAAGATTTGAAACAGAAGTCGTTATTGTTTTGAAAATGATGAACCGACTGCATGCAAAGAAGCAATGATGGGCCTGACTCCATAAAATGACTAGAAGTCATAGAATCCATGATAGTATCCATACACGAGAAATCAAGTTTCTGAACTTGGAAGACCCTCCGGAAAGGCGTGAGCCTATTGGTCGTGTTTGGATCTATAAAGAAATAGACATGGATGTTTAACATCTATGAAATAGTCGACATGTCACAAAGAAGTTTACGGCAATGTTCAAGGAGTTGACTATGACTAGATTTGATCTTTCATAGCGATATTTAGTCTTGACGGATTAATGTAGCAACCACTACATATAATTTGGTATATGGTAGTTGAATAAACAAAACAAGGTTCTTCTAATAGAATGGTTACCTAGGACGTGTACATGACACGGTCCAAAGGGTTTTGTTAATTCAAAGGGTGCTAAAAGGGCATGCAAACTTCAATAGTTCAAGTGACCATAACGGAGTTGGAATCTTCACCATGATGAAAATGTTAAAGGAGTTTAATTTCATCGGAGATGATGAAGATGCTTGCATTTGCAAGAAATTAAGTGGGAGCACTGAGAAAAAATTCCAATACATTATGCAGAGTACATATTGTTGATTGGAAATGATATATCTTTTATTGACACAAGTTAAGAATTTCATTAAAATAGGATTTCGATAAAATACTTGGGCAAAACCGGAATATTTGGCATCAATGTCTATATTGATAGATTGAGGCGCTAATATGGGTATGCCAGACATACATATATGAGATATTGAAAGGGTTCAATATGGAAACAACAAGAAAGGTTCTTGCTGCATGGAAAGTATTGTATCAAGATTCAAGTGTTTCAACACTTGGTGAAGTAAAATCACATGAATATTTTGATCGATTATACCATGATATGTATATATCCAGATATGTCATGTGCTCTAAATGTTATGAGAACATACCATAATGATTCATAAGATGATCATTGGACGATATTAAATATATTCTTATGAGCTTTGGAAGAACTAAGACTATATCATGTATAAGTGACAAATAGTTAAAGGTAGTTCATTGTAAAGTGTTACATTGATACTAGTTTTGTCACAAGATACAAATTAAATTTATATCAATTTAGACTATAGGTGGCACAATGTAATGGAAAGGATGTTCCATGATGGATTTGGATGAGTTCCAAAGTTGAGACATTGTGACGGATACTACAACAAAAGGCTACGTATATGACTGCTATAGTAGCAGCAAAGGAGGGCATTTGTGTTAAGAAGTTTGTTATCAAACTAGGTGTGGTTCAAAGTGTCCTAATACTATGAAGATATATTGTATGACAATAATATCAACATATTTTAACCCAAATGAACTAAAGGTCTCACCAAAGGACCAAATTTATACAATGCCAACTCATTTGAGAATGAGTGATGCGTAGAGACGCAAAGACATGCAAATGCAAACGAACCTGAAACTGTCAGATCCGGAGATTATGTTAACCACTAGCAATCGCATATATGCAACACCAGAAAGCCATAGGTGTTCAATACGCAAAGTTTTCCAAACTAGATTATTGACTCTAGTGCAAGTGGGAGACTAAAGGGAATATGCCTGAGAGGCAATAATAAAATGGTTATTATCTTATTCCATGTTTATGATAAATGTTTATTTTGCATGCTATAATTGTATTAATTGGAAATGTTAATACATGTGTGTTTAATAAACAAAATACAAAGTTCCTAGTAATGCCTCTCATATAAACTAGCTCGTTGATTAACAAGATGATCAAGGTTTCCTGATCATGGATATTGGATGTTGTTAATAACGAGGTCACAACATTGGTGGAATGATGTGATGAACATTCATCCGAAGTATAGCATTACGATCAAAGTCATTATGTTTATATTGCTATAACATCATATGAAGAAATCTTAGTCCTTAGACCATGAGATCATGTTAATCACTAACACCGGAAGAGTATCTTGATAACATCAAACGTCACACCGTAACAGGGTGACTATAAAAGTGGGTTCAGTGCTACGAAGGTGTTATGTTGAGGCACATGGATCAAGAGTGGAATTTTTCCATCCCGATGACGGATAGATATACTCTGGGCCCTCTCGGTGATATCACATTGAAATAGCTTGCAAGCAAGTGATGTGATCACTAGAATGTTATATCACGGGAACAAGAAAAGAGTGCATGTCGGTAACGAGATCAAACTAGGTATTTGGATGCCGGTGATCGAATCTCGGACATGTAATATATCACGAGACAAAGGGATTTAGTTACGACGTTAAAGGTTCACACGATCACAAGGGTCATCGTTGAATGTGTGGGAGTCAATACGGATCTCCAGGTCCCGCTGCTAATTATTGATCGGAGAGGGGTCTCTATCATGTCTGCATTATTCGCGAACCGTAGGGTGACACACTTAAGGGATACCGACACCATTTGGAGAAAATATGTTTCAGATAAAGATTTAAGAAAGCGCTGGAATCATTTCGATGGAAACCGAAATTGTTTCGGGTGAAATTGCTGAAATTGGGTCTGCATGTGATATTGAAATGTTGCAGGGGGTTTTATGTGAATGTTTGTTAATTAAAGTAATTAACAAAATTCTGAATAAAATAAATAAAATAGTTTTATTTAATGAGATATTGCATTAAATTTGGTGGAAATTTAATGCATGTGAGTGGAAGTGTGAGTGGAGGCATATTTATGTGGAGGGAGCCACCACATGAATGATGGAAGAGGTGGGGCACCACCATGGCTGCCATGCCATGGCCCTTGGGTTCCCCCTCTTCCTATAAAGGCCCCCTCCTCCTCCTCACACACCTCCTCGTGAAGGATCTCTCCCCTCTAGTTATTTCCCATGGTCTCGGATTAGCGAGATACATGTTCTCGTGGCTTTATCCGAAAGGAGTTCTTGCTTCGCTGCTTTGCTGGAGCGAGGGACGGACGTGTGTGCGATCACGGATGCACCGCTGCTTTGCGGTGCTGGACTTGGTGGTGCTGGACTTGCTGGAGCTGGATCTGATGGACATGCTAGAGCCAGACCTGCTGGACTTCATCATGATCTTGAGATCGGCAAGTGTACGACTACATCATCCATGAGTTCCAACTCATTAACAAAGCTTTGTTGTCTTCGAGGGTAAGTTTTCTATGGATGTATATCCACCCGTTGCTTGTATCTACTAGATAGATCTTGGCATCGTAGGAATTTTTTGTTTTCTATGCTGCGAACCCAACAAATACCACCTTTCATTTGATTCCATTCTACTTTTCTTTTTCCATACATATGTATGTGGCATTCTTTTGCTCTTGATATTTAATCTAGGCCACATATATGCTCAGGGTTCCTTCCACTTTTCATACATGGCTACATTTTTGGTTTGATCCAAACCAATTTTAAAATGACATATACTTGTCCAACTCCAGAAACTAGCTTTACTGAATCTTGTATTCTTACACCATCATCATGTTTAGCTTCCTAACACTACATGTGTTTTTCGCCTAATTCTTTCTACTCTAGACCATCTAACCTATCTATAAATCTACTCCATATTGCACCGATGTGTATATGTCTACACTTTTGTGCAAAATTCTAAACCTTCGGTTCAAATCCTTGCAATAAGTTTCAATCAGTTCAAGCAGTCCATATGTTTGTCTGGTCCTTTTTTGGGGGGTTATTCTCAAATCCATTTCACTCCTTTCTTAAATCTTGCTTCCGTCTTTTCTGCCTTTTTATTCCGAAGGGACTGATGGTATAGTTCACCGAATAGTCCAAGTTCTTTTTGTCCAATCCCTCTCTTTCAAATCCTCCCTCTATTCAAATTTTGGGCAAATATTGTTGTCCAAACCGGCACTACAATAGCAGCAGCGTCTCAGGTTCAGTCAGCGGCAGCAGTGTTACCGCTAGCAGCAGAGAGCAACAGCAGCATCGCTAGTTTTTTAGCCCACCCTGGGTCCAGCTGGGCGGGCCCAAACTCCCAACAACCCGCAACAGCGATGCGCTTCCGGCCATGTACCGCTTCAGCAGCTCTCCGTTACTTTTCCCTAAAAAAAGCTCTTTGTTACAATTCGTCTCCCTTCTGTCCTCCTCCGTTCTATGTTAGAGGGGAAGCAGTGAGATAGAGGAGCAGCTGTCCGTTGACCCTATCTTTCACATCTCCACCTCTCCTACTTAGCCCCCGAGACGAGCCCTCAAACCCTAGACCCCCTCCTTCCCTACCGCTGCAGCCCCGTCCTTCTCATGCCTCCCTCCACACCACCACCGGACGCCACCGCCTCCAACTCGCCATGGCGCCGCCATGTTAGGCCGCCCCTGTCCAAACCGAGACACCGGAGGAAGCGCCTCAAATCCGTGGAGCTTCCCCAGTACCAGACTTTTCCTAGCGCGTGCATAATTAACGCCAATTTCATCTTCCCCACCACCGGTTGCACCCTCGTCATCAATGATTCCGGCCACCATGTCCTCCTCTGACTTCTCCTACCTTAACAGCGACGCTTCAGGTGAGCTATACCTTCGATCCCCCTCCTAATCAGCATGGTAGTGCCCCTCCTCTTCCAGTTCAGGGCATGCCCGTCGCGGACGCCATGAGGCCAGAGCCGCTCGTGCTTTGTATTTCAGAAACGAGGTGTCTGTCTGTACTTCAGTAAAATGCCCAAAACTTCACGGGACCAGTATAGAATGTGTCGGTTTCCATCTTGTATAACATCTGATGAGTAGCACAGTGGTTCTGTCCTTATACTAGCATACCAGATCCCGAAGTTCTGATCCCAGATAAGACTATAGAACCGTTTTCGTTTGCCAATTTTGTTTTTCCTATGAATCCGAGCGGAGGTGAGCACCTAAGTTCTTCAGTTAGGGAACCCCGCGCATATCCTATTCAATTGATATGCACCACACATTAATTCATTAATTTGATTAGTAGCCCAGCGGCTGGGGTCTTACTCCTCTACCTGATCTATCCCAGTATCCAGTCCCATGACTTTATTTGTTTTTTTTTCTAAAAACCCTGACGGAGGTTACACCATAGTCTGATATTTTTATTTTTTCCTTCATATTCGAGGGGAACAAATCCCTGACTCAAGACTTAATTAGTCATGTGTCTACCTATTGTACAACCACCTTCTCTACCCTAGTGCCTTGCATCTTGATATGGCACCTACTGGTCTAGAGACTAGAGATCAAATCTCCCAGGGACGAGATAACCCTTCTTTTAGTCGGTTTTGCAGGAGACACCCCCCTGAGTCAAATAACCACCGAATTCAATATATGCCCCAAATTGAAAAACTTTTAAAAAGGAAAATATGTAATTTGTTTACATAATTCAAATGTAAAACTTATTTTGATTTTGGATCATCCTAAATACTTAAACCTTTTAACCTTTTTGCCTATTCTATTAAAGACGAAATAATTAATATCTTTTCAACCATAATTTCAAATTCAACAAATAATATGTCTAAATCAATCAGCGCGACGAGCCCATTCTGATTATGCACTCCATGATATGAATTGAAGCATGCATCATATAAATACTTAAAAACCTGAATGGTTTATGCAAGAAAAACTTGACCAAATAATTAATAAAGGTGCTCATTTCTTGTTTCCACACCTCACCCTTGACATGCTATGATATACCATGCAATTGTGCATCATTCTATCATGGAATACCTTGTTTGCTTGTTGCATATGATTTATACGATTGTGCAATGTATTTATTTTGGCCCTTGTGTGTTTGGTTTTTATCCGGATAGACACTGAGCAAGGAGAATACCAGGAGCCTCAGGAGTATAACCTGAATCCTTCTTATTCCACAACTGAACTTCCAGGCAAGAAATTCCTCATGCTTGCATACACATAGTACCTATGCTTCTATTGAAGGGAATTTTCCCTGAGAGGCAATAATAAAGTTCTTATTATATGTATTCCAAGTATATGATAGATGTTTATTTTACATGCTATAATTGTATTAATATGGAAACCTTAATACATGTGTGTTTAATAAACAAATAGAAAGTTCCTAGTTATGCCTCTCTATAAACTAGCTCGTTGATTAACAAGATGATCAAAGTTTCCTAATCATGGACATTGGATGTTGTTAATAACGAGGTCACAACATTGGTGAATGATGCGATGAACATTCATCCGAAGTATAGCATTACAATCAAAGTCATTATATTTATATTGTTATAGCATCATACAAAGTAATCTTTATCCTTAGACCATGAGATCATGTTAATTGCTAACATCGGAACAATCATTTGATAACATCAAACGTCACACCATAACAGGTGACTATAAAGATGGGTCTAGGTATTCCAAAGGTGTTATGTTGAGGCTCATGGATCAAGAATGGAATTTGTCAATCTCGATGACGGATAGATATACTTTGGGCCCTCTTGGTGATATCACATTAAGATAGCTTGCAAGCAAGTGATGTGATCACTAGGATGTTATATCACGGGAACGAGAAAGAGTGCATGTGGGTAACGAGATCAGACTAAGTATTAAGATACTGATGATCGAATATCATACATGTAAAATATCGCAAGACAAAGGGATTTAGTTACTATCACTAAAGGTTCTCTCGATCACAGAAGTCATCGTTGAATGTGTAGGAGTCAGTATGGATCTCCAGGTCTCGCTTTTGATTATTGATCTAAGAGGGGTCTCAATCATGTCTGCATTATTCGCGAACCATAGGGTGACACACTTAAGGGTTGCCAAACACTATTTGGAGCAAATATGTTCTAGACGAAAGAATTGCAAAGCGCTGGAATTATTTCAATAGACACCAAAATTGTTTCAGGTGAAATTGTTGAAATTTGTTTTGCATGTGATATTGAAATGTTGTAGGGGGTTTTATGTGAATGTTTGTTAATTAAAGTAATTAACAAAATTCTGAATAAAATTAATAAAATAGTTTTATTAAATGAGAGAGCATTAAATTTGGAGAAATTCAATGCATTTAAAGTGGAGACTTTAAAAGAGAATGTGAAAGGCCAAATTTATGTGGAGGGGGTTACCACCACATGAATGGGGGAGGTGAGGGGTCACCTCCCATGGGGCGCCGACCATGGGGAGGGGTACCCCCTCCTCCTATAAAAGGCCCCCTCTCACTCCTTCCTCACACCTCCTCATGAAGAATCTCCCCCACCTCTAGAATTATTCCCCCATGGTCTCAAATTAGCGAGATACATGTTCCCGGTGGCATTTCGTCTGGAAGAAGTTGCTGCTTCCGCTGCATCGCTGGAGCAAGGAGGTGGAGGTTGTTTAGTGGCCTAAACATGTGTGCGAGGACGGATGCGCTACTAATTTGCGGAGCTAGGACTTCCACACGATCTTGAGATCGGCAACCGTTCGACTACATCATCCATGATTTCCATCTCGTTAACAAAGCTTTGTTGTTATTCGAGGGTATGGTTCTATGGATGTATATCCACCCGTTGCTTGTATCTAGTAGATAGATCTTGGCGTATAATAGTTCCCATCGTAGGAATTTTTTGTTTTCTATGCTGCGAACCCAACATCTATCTTACTCTTGCATCATTGAGTCGCGATTGCATTAAATTGAATCCCAAGTATTGCATAGCCTTTACTTTTAAACCCCACTGAAGCTTGTTCCTCCATCCCATGAGCCATTATTACAGGAGTTGATTGAGCCATGCGAGTCATAGAATTACATGTGTAGGGTTTGTGCGAGTCTTTGGATAATGAGGTACCTAAACAACTTAATCTGAGTAGTAATGGGATAACTAATAAAAGAGGCATTGGTGAGCATTATCTTCTATTTGGTTCTTTAAGCTCACTTGTGTCCCATAGGACCCCAAGTACTTGATTCATGTTCCTTGACTATTCGCACTATCCACATACGGGAGACCCTATGGACCCCCCTTTGCCTGAGCTTGATTCACACTTTATTTTTTGGGGCCACAAAGTAGTTTGGGGCTTTATTATTATCTTGTACTTATGTCATGCTTTACTGCTTTATTTAAGATTGTGCGTGGAGCACCTGTACTGTTTTGGAACATGGAATGTTTTCGCGGTATCGACAAGCCCAGCCACACTTTCGGGTTCCCAGTCGTTTACAACCATTGATACAAACCCTGGGTCCATCTCGGAGCCGTCTAACTTCGTTGAGGGTAGCTTAGTGGGGGTGGCCCCTGAAATAATTTATGAATCCTGTGAATGCATTGTCGTGAGGCCTCATTGTGTTTTATTTGGTTCTTCCCGAGGTTGATCATGTGTGTGTTGCTATTTGTGCATCCCTGCAGGGTAAATATTTCTGAAAGCCGTGTTCGCGGTTATGGATAACTTGGAGCATAGTTTCCCTATCATATGCAAGCATAAATAAAGTACCGCCTTTAGTTTGACTAAGACATGACTAGTAAATAGTGCAACACTCATGGAATGGGTAATAAAATTGCCAACGGATGGGATGTTCTTCTGCCTTCTCGTCGGTAAGCGAGAAGGAGGAGGAGCGAGGTTAATTCATGATGCTTATATAATTGTTGTTACTAATTAATGGGCGTCCGTCCATCTCTGGTTGGGCGGATGCGTAGCATGTCTCTATAGAACTTTGTAGATATTACCTTTCGATGCAATTGCGTCACCCCCACGTTGTTCCCTTTAGATGCATTAAGACTTGCTGAGTACCCCTAGGGTCTCACACAATAAATATTTGGTTTAGATGGACAGGTATACTCCCAGGAAGGCTACTGGGTCAAAGAAACTGATGATGGTGGCAACGACTATCGGGTGTAGAGATTCCGGGGATAGAGATCCGTGAGATCTGTGGGCAGGATGTGCTTAGTTTTGTGGCATCTTATGTCAATTTGCTTCTTATCCGTACTCGGATCTTGTATTCCGCTTGATACTCTATTGCGTGATGTATGAGGATATATCCTATACTATTATATCTATCTAGGATATTTGGATCTTGCCATATGGCGTTGAATATTTATGTTTCTATTATTTCTAGATGGTGTGACACTGATGTCTATTGTAAGTCGCAGACATACATACTCATTTGTGTATGTCATGGTCATGTTACCTGTTCTTGAAAGTGGATAAGGTGGTCGGCCGGTAATGTCCCCTGCTCTACTTCGACGGGCCTACATGTGGGTGGCCTTGGGCCTCCGTGGTAGAATTTCTTATCCACTTTTGGTTCATCCAGGCTCGTGCTTAGAGCGTAATGTCTCAAGTATTACAGTCAATCCATCAAGGACTACTGCAACTAGTGCAAGGCCCAAGTTTATATCATGTTACAATTGTGGAGAAACCAACCACTTCATCACCGAGTGCCCATATGAGAAGAGAGAAGACCATGGAGGAAGGCTCATTTTGAAATCCAGATTCAAGCCCACTCCAAACAAGAACTTCGTCAAGAAATTCCAAAACAAGAATTTGGAAACAAGAACTACCCCAACAAGAAGGAGCCACAAAAATATGTGTTGGTGGCCCATGAAGAATATGAAGAGAATAATGAGAATGATAGTGATGATGAAGATGATTGAGAGATTGTGGGTGTGGCCACCATTGCCACAATTGCCACCACTTCCGCTACTACTACCACAACCTCTTCATGAACATCCCTCTTTGACTCTCCCAATGAGAATAAGCATGTCACCAAGCCTACATGTCTAATGGCTACTACTACATCAACCTCCTCACCTACATCCCTCTTTGACTCTCCAAATGAGGACAAGCTCGTCACAACCCCACATGTCTCATGGCTAAAGCCTCCACGGTAACTCCTCCACCCATTATTCCTCCTTCTATTGATGCATCATCATATGATGATGAAATGAGTCTCAAGATTAAGAAGGAAGTAGTGGAATCCACTAGTTGCTTGGATAACTTGGTAGGTGAAGCCAAGGTATGTGTTGAGGCTCTATTGAGTCAACTAGGTGAAGCTCGTTATATCATTGACGAGAGGGATGACTCCATCTCGGAGATGTTTGGGCATGCTCGGGAGGCCGCCATGGAAATTGCCGCCTTAACCGATTCTCTTGAGGAAGAGCAAAGTAAAAGAGTTACTCTAGAAGAGACGTATAGTGCTCATGAAGAATCCTTTAACTTAAATATCTCTAAACTTGTTAAAGAACGTGACCATGCTCTTACTCTATCTAATGTTCTTAAAAAGGAAAAGCTCGAGTTTGGTGTTGGTCATGATAGACTAAATGAAAGTTTTGAGAAACTCAAGAAGGAACATGAGGCCTTGTTGAGCAAATTCTCTACTCTTTCAAAGTCACATGAAAAACTTCCAAATAAAGTAACAAAATATGTTTCAACCATGTCAACTAGTATTGCTTCATGTTTTACCAACCCTTGTTGTGAGCATGTAGATCTTCTCGAGGAGAACAAGAAGTTGAAAGATACAATTGAGAAAAGCCTTGTCTCATGTATTCAAGGTGAGAAAAGTCTAAATGCCCTTTTGAGTAATCAAAGGGACAATGTGACTAAGGAAATACTTGGGTTTGCATCCAAGTCAAAGAATAAGAACAAGGGTAAGAAGAAGAAGAACTTGCCCTCTCCTCCTTCCAAAATAATTAATTTTGTGAAGGAGGGGGAGATGGCAAAAGAGAAGGAACCAAGTGTCATTAGGGATGGTGATGAACCATCTCATAATGATTTTGTGGGAAAATATAACCCATCCTATGTTCTGATGAAATCTTATGATGGTCATGTCTATGCTAAATATGTAGGAACCTCCTATGGTGATGATCGCCATTGGGCCATTTGGGTTCCCAAGATACTTGTGACTAACAAAAGAGGACCCATTCAACAACGAGTACCTAAAAACAAGCACTGATTTCTTGTAGCGCTATGCTTCCGGTGGTAGAAAATGGGTGGTTGATAATGGTGCCACAAGTCATATGACCAGAAGCAAAGAGATGCTTGATGAGACGAGGCCTAATACTTCCAATATGTGTGTCACTTATGGAGATGGATCAACCTCTAAGGTATTGGGTTTGGGTAAGGTAGTGGTCACACCGGATATATCCATTGTGGACATTATGCTTGTCAAAACCCTTTCATACAATTTACTTTCCGTTCATCAACTCACGCTTATGGGCTTTAATGCCTACTTTACCCCGAAGGTTGTGGTTCTCATGTGGAGCAAGACTCTCTCTATAGCCTTTGTTGGGTATGCCGAGAACGGTTTGTATGTGGTAGATTTCGATAAGAAACCCACACCTACCGCGACTTGCCTAATGGATAAGGGTGACGTGGGATGGCTTTGGCATCGCCGTCTTACCCACGTCAACATGAGGTCCTTGCCAAACCTCCATACGGGAGGCCACATCATTGGTTTAAAAGATAATGTGCATTTTGTCAAAGATCATGTGTATAGGGCATGCATTGAAGGGAATCTCCATGAGACGGCACATCTCCCAACTACAACCATCTATTCCTATGGGATCTTGGAGCTCCTTCACATGGATCTCTTTGGTCCTACATCCTTTGATAGCCTTGGGGGAGAAGTATTGTTTGGTTATTATTGATGACTACTCAAGATACACATGGGTATATTTATTCAAGAAGAAGAGTGAGACTCAACAAACCGTCATCAACTTTGCTAATGAAATGCAACGTCAACATAACAAGAAGATCTTGGCCATAAGAAGTGACAATGGTACCAAGTTCAAGAACTACACCTTAGATGAGTTTCTTGGTGATGAGGGGATCAAGCATCAATACTTCGCTCCATATACCCCTCAACAAAATGGTGTGGTGGAAAGGAAGAACCAGACTCTAATGGATATGGCAAGAACCATGATTGTGGAGTTCAAGTCTCCATATAACTTTTGGGCCGAAGCTATCTCAACCACATGTCATATTGCCAACCAGGTTTATCTTCGCAAGCATTTGGATATGACTCCATATGAGATCCTCACCGGGAAGAAGCCAAGTATCCACTACCTTCGGGTGTTTGGGTGCAAGTGCTATATTCTCAAGAAAGGTAACCAGTTATCTAAATTCGAGACTCGTACTATGGAAGGTATCTTTGTTGGCTATGCATCAGACTCTCACGCCTATAGGATCTATAACAAGTCCACCGGGCAAGTTATAGTATCCTCTAATGTGAAGTTCGATGAGCATAATGGCTCCCAAGTGGGGCAAATTGATGTAGGTGATGTAGGTGATGAAATTCCTCCTCAAGTCATAAGAAGAACTAGACCATCAAAGTGTGTGTTGCCGCGCCCGTCCATCTCGATAAAATAATGGTATAATTACCTTAATGGTTCGAACAGCGTATGATGAATTTGGAAGAGTGCTATGGTTCTTATGTGAATTAGTGGACAAAAATAACATTCTTTCGTATGATGTACTTTATTTAATATTAGGAAAAACCAATATGAGCCCGGAGCTATTATTTTGAACCAAATTGTTGTATAAATGCTATCACATACTGCTACCACACATCTGAAAAATGACAACATTACATAAATATGATCGAAAAATATATATCTCTAGCTGTATCATTGGATAATCAACTCACCAGATTCCTATTATTAGAAGGAAAATACGATTACCACATTTCACAATATATAAGAGGAATATATAAGATGCCACACATTACAACATCAGAACTATGCTTCAGATAGATAAGCATAAGCATACACATGAATAAAGTGAGACACTCCCTTTATAACAAACGAAGAGGGGGGACGGTTGTTGCCCACCTCGCCAGCTCGCGGGAGGGCAACAATCGCGCCCCACCAAAATTATTTTGCAAGAATCAAAGAAGATGCAGCCAATGCAGGATGTTGTGGAAGCCGAGGCGTGGCTCGGCAGTCCCGTAGCCACTTGGGTGCGCAGGCGCACGCACGCCAGCTCTGCGGGATGGGAAATCATGTCGTCCAGTCATGTCATGCTCCCCGCGACGAGGACTGGGCCCACGCGCTGTTGAAGGGCGAAGCCCAGCAATGACCTCTTCATCGTACCATGACCAGCATTACAAGTTGTCGGCCCTCGCTCGAGGGCTCCTATCGGTGTAATGAGATCGAGGGTCCATCGCATTGCACTGTAGCGCGTGGGCCAGGACCCACCGGTCAACGACTTGGAGAATGCGTGGCCTGGCCGACAAGGGCGTCGCAAGGATGCGAACACCGTGTGCTCCAAGCAGGTATGGACTTGACATGATGAGCCTATGGAGACTAAATGCCAGCTATAATGTAGGTGCCTATGGATGATACTAACGCTATGAGACGAGCCTCGATCTGCCAGCCAGGCATGGACAAGGAGGAAAAGAGAATGACACAGGCGAGGCGGTCTGATCCCTCCTTTTGGGGGCTGCCCTAGAAGGAGGGTAAGGGCACAGTTGGGGGCAGCGAGGCCGAGGAGCGACCTCGACCGAGCCCTGGAAGGACCATGGGAATGCTTCTCCTGGGCCAGGCGCGGCCCGGGAACTGGAGTCAACTGAGCCTGACAAGGCTTGTCAGGCCCGGCCTTGGGAACTAGCAACATGCCAGCACCACTGGACATCATCATGGCGCTGCAGTCCGCTACAGTGCGCCACCGACAAGAGTGACAGCTCGGAGCCTGAGCTGTCACTCATCCATCAAGTGTGCATGTGCACCGCCCCTGGCCATCCATTGGCCACAGGCACTACCCATCTGCCTAAAGACCGTGTGGCACCCCGCGATTGAGCCAAGGAACGCTCTTGGCGGTACTCCACGCCGACCCTTGTAGTGACCCCTTGGAGTAGAAAAGGAGGCACTTGGCCGTAAGAATAGGGGGGTTGGGGAGGTTCTCGAGAGGTACGTTTTTGGAGAGGTTTGGAGGAGAGTTGTAGGAGAGATTAAGGGGTTGAAGTTCTGAGAGATCAAAGGGTTCGAGAGTTGGAGAGGAGAAGAGAGCTCGTGTAGAGCAGACAGAGAGAGATAGAGTGCATATCCTCCTCTGTGCCGGAGAGAAGGAAGAGAGGTAGAAAAGTGAGATAAGAAAGAAAGAGGAAGCCCGGGAAGTGTATAAGCTAGAGAGAAGGAAGCTCCTGGTACCGTAGAGATCATCTTCTTGTACCTCGATCCACCCCAGATAATCCACCAAAGCAGGACGTACGGTTGTTAGCCAAAGGGCGGACCAAACCTGGGTAAAAAATGACTGTGTGTGCTCTGTGTGTGTTGTGTGCTCATATCAGCAGGTTCCTTCATCGTCATTGAGGCCGGAACGCCTTTGTGCCTACTACCGAACAAATAGGGGCTGTCCAACATCCCTGATGTCAGCATAGACGAACACGACCAGATGCAACTCCAGCAGATCTCTCCCGTGAGGAACGTGGAGTACAATGATCGGAACTGGACTCAAGAGTGAGGTTGGGGACGGGGTGAGAACTCACAGCTTGATAAGATGGAATTTATAAGGGTGGCGGGGGAGAGACACGGAGGCATACGGCATCAGGGGTGGAAGGGAGCCCTGGTTTTCCACATTAGAGCAAATACAATAAGGTCCAGTCAGCAGGCTATAGAAATTTATGCTTTGTTGGATGGGAGAGAAGACGAGAGAGAATATGAGTGGGCTCTTATAGAGCATGTCACAGTTTAACTCTAGCTAAGAAGAAGTAAGATTTGAGTCTAATAATAAAGAAAGCAAAATTCACTCCAGCATTTAGCTCATTTCATGGGTCCCATTTAACTGGAAAATTGCAGTTTTAGAGATTGTTTTTATATTCTAGTCATACACTTCCATGTGGGTCCACTACTCTTTTTTCTTAGCTACCTAGGTCTAGTACTAGCCATATGTCTAAGCATTTTTTTAGCTAGTACCACTCTCTCTACCGTACTAGACTCAGGTTTGAGAGGGTGGTGCTAGCTATTCTTCTTTGTGGGCCAGCTAGAAAATATTATTTCTTATCTTACCACTATATAGTGTACAGATAACTTTGAATATTGACCGTTAAATAAAGACTTATGAATTCCAATATTTTTAGCCGTTGGATCTTCTTTTCTATTCTAGCATCTAGAAGATCCTATTGATAGTTTTCAGCATAATTAATGTTATGCACAAACCTCAAAACACACTTCTCCATCATTCTAGAATCTTCTCCCTCGTTTTTCTAGACCATGTTACAAAAAAATTCAAGTGATAGATAGCAAACAATTGTTGACTTCTACATGATACAAAGTACAAGAACCAAATATACACCCATACTTTATATATGTTGATCAAATTTATTATTTTTTATTCTTTACCTAATATAATTTTTTTATAGTGATGATGTGTCAGACGTTTATTATATGAGTCTCACGTGCAAGGCACGTGCAACTTACTAGTTATTGTTACAAGCTTAACCAACTTGTTAGTTCGCTTATTCTATCAAAGCGATTGAGTTGGTTCTCCACTATGTGTGGAACCGATTCCTACATGCTTTGTAACCACTTTAAGACCGCATAGTACATGGTCTTAGACACACTTTTTCACACACTACACAGTTAGTTAAGAGCCATCTATAGCACGTGCTCCTAGGCACTGTTTGAGAGTGTAACGTAAACCATGCATTAATAAAGTAGAATATTTTTATCTCCAACTATTGTACATATTGGCTATTAGATTGACTCTATATGACATAGACATAGATTATAGCTAGTAGTTTTCTCTACTATTTACCTTGATCTCATGGGCATTTCTCGAGCCACAGAGGGGCCGCAAAAAGCCCGATGCACATGTCCTAAAACTAAGCCAAAAATCTCAACTCGAGCCTGGCCAGAACTGCACCAAATCTACCATGTCGTTGGGCCACGGGTCGGGCCTTTCCCAAACTTTGACTTATCCCTTAGCCCAAACCAGCCCTGAGCTACCACTTGGTCGCAGATGTCGAACCCGGGCCTGCCCCACGGTCCTAAAAAGCCTGGCTTGTCAAGATTATTTCGTGTCAGGTTTTCCATGCCCAGTTCTTTCTCTTTCTTTCAGGTTGAACTTTGACACTATATCTGAAAATACATAAACATTAGCACTTGAACATAAATAAGGTTTAAAAAGTTCCTTTTATTAAACGACTTTCAAGGAATTTCTGCTGATTTTGATGTGTCTCGGGCGAGGGTTAGGCACAACTAATTCAGTAAATATCAAAAAAAATAGGAAACCTTCTCATAGCGTGATTTTATGTAACCTACCACCTAACAACAATAACAAACAAGGGGTACGAGGGTTTTCTAAAAAACATTCTTAGAAATGAGCAACGAGGTACGAAGATGCATGGCTTTATTTCGACTCGAATGAGTTAGGTCATGGCCTTAACCAAGGCATACTTCTTCGGAATGAGGCCATATTTGGTACACTCGGGTATCTTGGATGGAGAGCAGTCCTGATGAAGGATTATTCTTCATTTTCTATGTACAAAAAAAACATGTTCCATTTTCTAAGTTCATGCCGATTTTCACTTGAAACATCCTCCATTTGCACTACAAATGTCACATAGTTTTGCTCATGTTTTTTTAAACATTGGTAGCTCCACAATATGTCATTTGATCAAACATTTCCCAAAAAATGATGCATGAAACCCCTTTTTGGGTGCACAAGGTGTTTTTCTGTGTGTTGTAGGGCCGAGCCCTGATTGCTCGAGACCTACCTCACACTGATCGTGGACACCCACTTTAGGATCCTCTACGATCCAACGAGCTTGATATCCCCATTGTATCTCCCATTTTGCTCAAATTTGGCACTAGAGCACTAGTTTGATACCAAATCCATAAAAACGTTCTTCAAAAAATCCTAGACTTTTTCAGTGATGTTTTTATAATTTAAAATTTCTAAGGATTTTTGGGAAACTTTCCCTTTGTAATTTGAAATTCGTGAGGATTTTTATGATGCTTTTTATAATTTGAAATCCGTGAGCCTTCTTGTGATCCTTTTTATAAGCTAAAATTTATGAGATGTTTACAAATATAGGATTCCTTTTATAATTTAAATGTTTAAGTTGAAATTTGTGAGGATGTTTATAAATATAGGACCCTTATATTTTGAAATTTGTGAGGCTTTTTGTGTTTCTTTTTATAATTTAAAATTTGTGAGGCTGTTTATGAATCCCTGTTGCTTTCTAGAATTGGAAACTTGTGAGGCTATTTAAAAATTTATGATGTTTTTTATAATTTGAAATATGTGGGACGTTTTGTTATGTTTTTAATAATTTAAAACATGTGAGACTGTTTAAAAGTATGCAATGCTTTTATAATTTGAAATTTGTTAGACTGTTTACAAAATTTAGGATGTCTTTATAATTTAAATACGTGAGGCTTGAGTGGATCAAAATCCTCTAGGATTTCTATGGGAATAATCCTTTGAATCAAAAGGAGCGCTATGAAGCAATGCACGATAGTCAGCCAGTAAAGCTCCTTCCATTGAGCGGTTGAGCCGTTTGGTGAGGGAAGGAAGTGAAAATACAGAAACGGGAAAAGATGAACGTTTGAATTGCTACTACTCCTTCATATACACATCAACACAAGTAGTGAACAAGCCATATGGCTAGAGGCACAGACACAGAGCCACCGACACAAGGGAGGTTGACCCAATGTGCACAGCGGACCGTTGTGGACGAGGGAGAGACGAGTCGGCCGATGCGGGTAGGAAGGAGAGAGGAAGCCCAATTTGTGTTGTGTGCATATCTTATCTTACCTTACCACTATATAGTGTACGAATAACTTTGAATGTTGACCGCTGGATCAAGACTCGCGAATTCCAACATTTTCAGTCGTTGGATCTTATTTTCCATTCTAGCATCTAGATGATTCTATTGATAGTCGTCAGCATAATGAATGCTATGCACAAATCTCAAAACACACTTCTCCATGATACTAGAATTCTCTCCCTCATTTCTCTAGACCATGTTACCAAAAATTTAAAGTGTTAGGTAGCTAATAATCTTTGACTTCTACATGATGATACAAAGTACAAGAGACAAATATACACCCATACTTTATAGATATTGATCAAATTTGTAAATTTTTGTGCTTTATCTATTATAATTTTATATAGTGATGATATATCATACATCTATTATCTCAATCTCACATGCAGGACACGTGCAACTTACCAGTATATACTAGGTCATGGATTTTACTAAACTATACCTCGTCTTGGTAACACATCTTAAATTTACTCTAACATCGCATCGCCTTCAACTCCTCTTCGCTGCTCTCGTGTTGCTCCCGTTTTAGCTACTATTATAATGGAGCAGTTTTGAATTGGATACATAGCGGAAGAACATAGATGATTTATTAAGAAAGGTTATAGTACAACTTCCTCGATCATTTAATATGAAATATGCACATCATAATTTTGTCGTTTACTATCATGAGTGTGGTGGAAAAATACACACATACATACATGGCGGAGGATACACACTAGCTGATATCGGCAAATCCACTTGGTACAAAATTACAAATATACTATGGGTTGTCGAAAAGGAAAGAAAACATGATATGTGTAAATAGAATTCTGAGAATTCTTAGGAGTGGCTACTGAAATATTACAAAGCATCACTGGTAAAGAAATAACATACGTTAAGCATATCAAGAATAATGCTATCATGGTGTCCACCACTACTTAAGAACAGACGTGAAATCAAACACAGAAAGTGCATTATTTAGCCTGGTAGGAGATAGCAATTGCATAAAACTTAATGTGAAATATTTACCGTTGCATACTAAATGAAATATAGGACGCCTTTCAACATTATAAGTAGAGATTATGCACCATGGACTTACTTTTTGTGTGTGTGAAGTTTTAACAGCTCATACCATAAGATTTCCCACCATAGTTTTGTGTTTCATGCGACTATAAGATTCTGATTTCATACTTGTGCTTCATACAATGATTAGTTGTTGAAGGAGCATTCACCTACGGATTATATAAGAGTCAATCACACTACATTACTAATTTAAAATTATAAGAAAAAAGAAATGAGAGTAATAAAATAATGTTAGAAGTCAGAAGCATACCGAAAGTCAACCATTTAGTCGAACAACTATGTCAAATCTGCATTACTTAAGTTGTTGTACTTGTATAACACCAACCAGTGTGTCAGCCTTGTGAATATGTAATCTCAAGAAGACACAACACGGTTAGCATTTCATCAAGCATCCATCCCCATTCACTAAATCCCCAAAATGAATGCATGTAGACATCTCTGATTGCCATTATTAGCTTAGTGTCAAAAGAGAGTGCAGCTTCACCTATGCGATTTGTCGCTGAGCTTGGTGTCGGTCTAGACCAAGGTGAAGGGAACGGTGGTGTTAGTGTATGCACACATGGTCAAGCTCACGCAAGAGTTTGGAGGGAGGTGTTGATTAGGCAGGAAGGTGGGAGTGGGACATGAGTGGGGAATGACAACATGTGTTTGATTATTATTTATACATTGATAGTCGAGGTATGGGAGGAAGGAGATGCATGATTCATTTTTTCGCATCATAGCCAAGATCTTTCTCATGATCTCCTTGTCCCTTTTCTCCTCGATCATCCCAAAACACCATCAGAAGCATCATCTCAGCTGCTTAGGGATAAAAGAATCATCAAGCCATGGAGCTTTCTGATTCAATTTGTAATGAAACGAGTGAATGTGACACAAATGAATCAGAGCAAAAAGTACCACCAGTAAATGACCTGCGTGTCACTCATGATGTTGATTTTCCGGCGTAGAGCAGCTCGGAGGTGCATCACTCATGAGTGATGATGACCAAGAGTCGAAGACAATTAGGTGCAGCTTGCCTGCCATAAGCCGCTCTGTAGTTTGTAGTCACGGTTGTACAGGGTGTTGCTGCCACAACGGAAATAAAATAAGAACATCATAGATTAATACCACAATCGACATTTTATACACACTCTATCACAGAAATCAGCACCACATGACATCCTTTGTTGTTCCCGACCATCGTGTACCTGTTTGCCACATAACCTGCAATCATATAACTGAACAAGACAGGCAAGCGATGGCGAGAAGATAGACCAGACAACGACACGCGTGATGCCATGGAGAGGAGAGCGTAGCAATGGGAGGTGGGCTGTGGAAGATGGGGGTGTTGCTTTGCATGGCCCATAGCGTCTTGGCCCAACGAACAAGAAGGCACCAAGGTAAATTTGTAGAGTAGCGTCCCAAGAGATGCATGCAAGTTTGATTGATCAAAACGGACGGTCACGAATGTCAAAGCACTTGGAGCAACCATAGCTCATCCTATTATACTGTCTCTTAATGGGTGTGGAATTTTTCCGCCCTGTTGAGGAACCCCTTGTGGTGCAAGGAGAAGGACAATGCTCTACTCAAGTGGAGCCCTCACCTACACTAGATCTACATCAGCCCCATAGCCACCAAGATACCATTGTTGAAGAGATAGCTCATGATCAAGGTCAAGCTCATGTAAATGATGGGTGTTCTTCACCTCATAATGACCAAGGTTTAGCTCATGAGGATGGACAAAGACAAAATGTCAAGCAAGCTCAAGGAGAGGAGCAAGCTCAATTTCAAGGTCAAGACGAGGATCAAAATAGTGGTGATGACCAAGTAGCTTCTCAAGAATCCATTGAGGAAGCTCATGCTCGTCGTGAAGCAAGGAGGATCACCAAGCTCATCCGAGAAGGAATCACTCTTGAAAATGTTGTTGGTGATCTTGAAAGGGACATTTCTACTCGTAACCAAGTGGCTAACTTTGTTGGCCACAATAGTTTCATTTCTTGTGTAGAGCCCCAAAAGGTGTATGAAGTGCTTGAAGACCCGGATTGGCTTGATGCCATGCATTAAGAACTTCACAACTTCGAGCACAACAAAGTGTGATCATTGGTGGAGAGACCCAAGGAGTGCCATAATGTCATCGAAACAAAGTGGATCTTCAAGAACAAGAAGATGAAAATGGGATGGTTATTCGCAACAAGGCAATATTGGTGGCTCAAGGCTTCTCCCAAGTTTGAGGGTATCGACTACGATGAAACTTTCGCCCCCGTTTCCCGTCTTGAATCCATTCGTATCTTGCTTACATATGCATCTCATCATAACTTTTACAAAAAAGGATGTTAAAAGTGCATTTCTTAATGGTCCCTTAAATGAGTTGGTGTATGTCAAGCAACCTCCGGGTTTTGAGGACCCCAAGTTTCCAAACCATGTCTACAAACTTGATAAGGCACTCTATGGACTTAAACAAGCTCCACGTGCGTGGTATGAGCACCTTAGAAAGTTGTTGGTAGACCGTGGTTTCGAAGTTGGGCTAATCGACCCCGCTCTTTTTACTAAGAGAGTTGGAGGAAACATGTTCATATGTCAAATTTATGTTGATGATATTATCTTTGGTTCTCCTAACAAAGCTTTAAATGATGTTTTTGCTAAGCTAATGACCGATGAGTTTGAAATGTATATGATGGGGGAGTTGCAATTCTTTCTTGGCTTTGAAGTGAAGCAAATAATTGGAGGTATCTTCATTAATCAAGCCAAATAAATTCAAGATATGCTCAAGAGGTTAAAGTTGATGGATTTAAATGGAGCCAAGACTCCCATGCCCCTCAAGTGTGATCTCACTCTCGATACTAAGGGTAAGGATGTGGATCAAAAGGTATATCGATCTATGATTGGTTCTTTGCTTTATCTTTGTGCATCTAGACCGGATATCATGTTAAGTGTGGGTATTTGTGCACGGTTTCAAGACGCCCCAAAAGAAATCCACCTTGTGGTGGTCAAGAGAATCTTTCGCTATTTAGTTGATACCCCAAACTTTGGATTATGGTATCCCAAGGGATTAAGCTTTGTTCTTCATGGTTTCACGGATTCATATTGGGCGGGAGACAAAGTTGGAAGGAAATCAGCCTCCGGGGGTTTACCAATTCCTTTGTAGATCCTTGGTGTGTTGGTCATCAAAGAAACAAAATTGTGTCTCATTTTCTTCCGCTGAAGCCGAGTATATTGCGGCTGCTAGTTGTTGTGCACAATTGTTATGGATTAGGCAAACTTTAAAGGATTATGGTGTCACTTGTGACAAAGTGCCTCTTATTTATGATAGTGAAAGTGCAATCAAGATCGCCTATAACCCGGTGCAACACACAAGAACGAAGCATATTGATATTCGTCATCACTTCATCCGGGAGCATGTGAATGATGGAGATATTGACCTCTCTTATGTTAGCACCGAGAAGAATCTTGCGGATTTATTCACCAAGTCCCTTGATGAGAAGAGATTATGAGAGATAAGGCATGAGCTAAATATCGTTGACTCGAGCAATGTGGCTTGAGACCATGCACCCATACCCATGCATTCATATGTTATTCTATCTAGATGTAAGCATGGACATAGGGGGAGTGCGGTCCTAGTTGATTGGGCTATCCCTCCCCCCATAATGCCCAAAGTAATAAAATCATCCTCTTTATATCATTTTGTGATATGTGAGCTTAAATGACGAGTTTTGGTAATGGACCCAAGATATACCTTCGTGGTGCCAAGCCAAGTATACTCAAACATGGTGGCCTCAGCCACCGACCCAACTTGTTGTGGTTTTGGATCTTCGTTGCTTATTCGTGCATCTTATTTTTGGCCCTTATGGTTTTCTCTCTCATATTTGCTTATTAACTTGGTTCTCCCCTGAGTTTGCCTATCCTACATTGTTTCTGGCATTTCCTGGCAGTGGAGGCCGGAGACTCCGGGGTCTAACCCTGGAGACTCCGGTGGCCCGGAGACTCCGGCCTAGCAGTTTCTCGAACGGATTGATTAGAGAGTTGGGTGGGGGTAACTCCCAGTTACTCCTCTCCACCCCTGAATCCCTTCTATCCACACCCACCTGCTCCCTCCTCTGCCCATTGTTGCCGGGGCTTCCTCCGCCCTGGATCCATCGCTTCCGCCAGCCACACTCTTCCCCCACCGCCGGACCTTCTCCCCGCTGGCTGGGAACCATCTCCATGGACCAAGGTGCCCCCTCCTCTCTCATTATCTGCCTAGGATTTCCCCTAGATGGGGATGCAGTTAGGGACCCCCTTTTTCCCCATGGTAGTTGGTATTTTTTGTGGCAATTTTGTGATCTTGAAGTTTTGAGACCCCGATCTACGACTAGGTGAAGTCCCCCCTGATTCCCATCTCTCGCCAAGTTTCTAGGCCGGAGACTCTGTTCCCCATGACCGGAGACTCCGGTGGGGAGCGGAGACTCTGTCCCCTGTGATTGGAGACTCCAGCCCTGGCCGGAAACTCCAGGGCTAGATACCGGAGACTCCGGAGGTTTTCCTCTGTTTGTGGTATGGTTCTCATACTTCCTCCACCATGTGCTTCCAGGACTTGCAAAACTCATCCCTCGTTGTGTTTCCGTGCCTTCTTGCTTGTTTGTGCAAGTGGTTCTGGTACCTCTCGTCCTTGTTGCACAAGTCCAAGACCCTGAACGATGGGGCAACCCTCACAAGATGTCCAGTCGGCACCCGTATAACAGCTATGAGGAACATGCTGAAAAGGCCAAGGGAAAGAAAGCCATGTCATTGCAGCGGCAAGAGGAAGAGGGTCTTCGTCGTGAGGAACTTGCTAAGAAATGGAAGTATGACAATCTCACTACTCTCTCGAGGCTGAACAACGATGAGTTCTGGGTCATGAGGTGGCAATTGTCCTATCATATGGCAAATAACATCTCGGATACTCGTTTCTGGAGGCATGAGCAGTATTTGATTATGACCGAGATTTATGCCCATCTATTTGAGAAGAAGCCAGCGTGCACGTAGCATCCTTTGAATTTTGGCTTCATAAACAACAAAACCTATTTCTCTAAGGCTCTATAGATCACCGAGAAGCTTGGGTTGCATCACCTCATGGGTTTTCTATAGAGCTACAATGTTTCGATTGTGCATCGGTTTTTTGCGACTCTCGTGTTCGGAGAAGGGAACGAGATTCCTATGACTTGGATGACTGGCAAGGTTCGTTGTCGGTCCAACATGAGTGAGTTTGCTACGGTTTTGGAGTATCCTTTTGAGGGCAATAATTCACCGGTTGGTCGTCGCATTCATGTGACCACCGGGCTTGAGTATAGTAAGAAGCCTCTTGATCCTATCTAAAACAATAATGGTGTCCTTGGAGAAGCAATGAACCTAGGGCCACCATTCCACATTTTGATCCACATGTTTCGTGAGAACATTTATCCTCAAGCGAGCAATCTTCACACTATTCGGTCGGTGTTGGTTCCTCTTATGGCCCTTGCTCACTATGTGCTCCTCAAAGGCCCTGATGCTCCTGCCACTCCCCTCGATGTCATGCACTTCATATTCATGGAGTTGGCCATCAACATTGCTGAAAAGAAGACTCCCACATATTCTCCCTATGTCATGAGGCTGGTACTCTCCACCTTTGTGAAGATGAACTTTCCTTCTCCGCTTGAAGGCATGCCTGTTGTTGCCCATGCCCCTCTCTAGTTGTAGTGCAAGGCTCCCACTACCACTGTGGATCCTCGTGGCCATTCTGCTCCCATGTTAGATGATGAGATTAGAGAGGATGAGGAGGATAGCCCTCCTGCTGCCAACCCTATCCGTGCTAGGAGGAAGAATGCTAGCAATGCCCGTATGCCTTCCTTTTCTCATGACTATGTGAAGGGGCAAATGAAGAAGGACACCTTTTGGGAGAAGATGCTTATGTGCGTGAACATTGATATTTGCAAGGGTTAATATGAAGCTTACAAGAGGTATAAGAAGATTCTGAAGAAGCTTCACCAATGGTAGGAAGATAGTGATGCCAAAGGATCCGGTGAAGCTCAGCCACGGCCTCAGCCCTCTCGCAGTCTCTCTTATGGTTCATGGGATCAAGGCTCTGTTGATTGGCATATGTTGGAGGATGATGCTTCCTCTTCTCTCCATGGGAAGGGCTCGTATGCTGATGATGATCAAGGTTCCGAGGCGAACTCCGATGATGACGATGATGACGAGGAGGACGAGTGATCCGGTTCGGGCGTGTAGTCTTGCTCTTGTGCCCTTTTGGTGTCTCAATGCCAAAGGGGAGAAGTTTCTATTAGGTAGGCGTGGGATTTGCATGGGAAGTCACAAGCTCGCTCTTCATTTGATTCTTTCGCTTGTGACTTGTTCTTGTTCGCTTTGATTTATTTGTGGACCTATGCTATGTACATCGGTGGACCCATGTTGTGTGGCTATATGTATGTGATGACTATGTGGTATCTTATCTATGGATTCATATCTCGTGTATGATGAAGACCCCTCTTATTGGATGCTCTTATATATCTCTTCACCACATTTGTTGGTACAAAGGTATGAGTATCACTTGATAATTATTATCTCCTTGTATCTGGGTAGGTTTGTAATATCTAGGGGGAGTGTCCTCCTTATTTTTGTGCACTTATATTCATAAGCAAATCCCGTGTGTGCACACTTCGAGGGGTAGCCTCTCTATCTCTTGTACTTTGTGCTTCCTATTTTTGTGCAAATCCTTGTGTTGTCATCAAACACCAAAAAGGGGGAGATTGAAAGGGCATTTCCTGCCTTAATCATGTTTTGGTGTATGTTGTCAACACAAGATAGTTTTTACCGTGTGCTAAGTATTGCAGAATCATCCGTGTATAGGCACAAGATGATGTTCTATTTTTCAAAGGAGAAGGGTTCAAATTTTGTTGAAGAAAAGGTGCCTAATTGAAGCTGTGGTCTGCTGCATCCCGTGAGTCCGGAGACTCCGGGGTCTGGGTCCAGAGACTCCGACCTGGTCTCCGGGCATGTCTCTGGCCCCCTGGTTTTCTCTCTGTGTCCCTCCTAGAGTTGGGCCTGGAGTCAGGCGCCACACCGGAGACTCCGGCCAAGTCTCCAGCCTTGACTCTAGGGTGGCTCGAAAAGCATTCAGTAACCCCCATCGGGGTCCTGCCCAGAGTCTAGCGCCCACCCCGGAGACTCCGGCCATGCCCAGAGACTCCGCCCCTAAAGACCAAAGACTCTGGGTTAGTGATGCAGCAACGACTCTTTCTGGGGGGCTATATATACCCCCTTCTTCTCCAAGTGAAGGTTGCAACTTCTACTCTCTCTCCTCCATTAATGTTGAGCTCCAACCTCCTAGATCTCCCTCTATAGCCACTCAAACTTGATGCCCCTTGGCGATTTGAGGGAAGAGACCTAGACCTAGCTTTCCACCAAAGGGATTTGTGTTTCCCCACCATTTGTGTAAGTTGTTGTTGCTCTAGGGTTTGAGGAAACCCTAACTCGAAGAAGTATCCCTCCATAGCTCATCTCTGTGTGTAAGAGCTCCGAGGTCATCTTGGGATCCTGATGGCTCGGTATTGATGTAGAGCTTGTTGGGAACCCCAAGAGGAAGGTATGATGAGCACAGCAGCAAGTTTCCCTCAGTTATGAAACCAAGGTTTAATTGAACCAGTAGGAGCAAGGAAACACCCCAAAAGTGTTGCTAGTTGAGCCTTGGCAGGGCGCACTACCGGTGCGAGTAGCAACGTGGAGACATGCACAACACAACCACAGAACTCTGTCCCCAACTTGTGATGAGGTTGTCAATCTCACCGTGTTTTGCTGAAAACAAAGGATTAAACGTATCGAATGGAAAGAAGTAAAAGTTTGCATAAAGTAAACACAAAGAAGTAAACAGTTTGTAGACTGTATGTAAAGAAAAGGACCGGGATCCATAGTTCACAAGAGGTGGCTCTCCTTAGATAGATAACATGCTGGGTGAACAAATTACAGCGGGGCAATTGACAAACACCGAGAAAGCAATACATGCATATACTAATCATCTTGACTCCTTTGAGACTTGATTGGGCATTACAACATTATACATAGACCGCCATCCAACTGCATCTATGACTAATAATCCACCTTCAGGTTATCATCCGAACCCCTCCAAAGATTAAGTTGCAAGCAACAGATTATTGCTTATTTAACTACGTGTAAAGTAAACAATACGATTGTTCTATGAACAAAGGATTGTTGTTTTCTCCTAGTAGCAACAGACATCTAGTACCTTAGAGATTTCATCACTTCCTAGATTACCAGAGGCATGAACCCACTATCGAGCATAAATACTAACTCTTGGAGTTGCTAGCATCTACTTGTCCAAGATAGCTACTAATAACGGAAAGCATGCAAGATCACAAATAACAAAGACATGATAGAATCAATAATCAATCTGAAATAGCATCTCAATATCCATCGGATCCCCGCAAACACAACATGCAGAATTACAAATAGATGATCTTGATCATGAACGGAGCTCACAAGATCTAGACATGAAAGCACAAAGGAGGAGAATCAGCCATCTAGCTACTACATGGATCCGTAGTCCAAGGATGAACTACTCACGCATCACACCGGAGGCTTGCATGGTGATGAAGAAGGCCTTGTGGTGAATTCTCTCCCAGGGTGCCGGGAAGAGCTTCAGATCCCTCCCGGTCTAGTGATGGAGATGACGGCGGCTATAGACTCTTTCGTGGATTTTTGATCGGGTACTTAGGGTTTTCATCCCGAGGCCATATTATAGGCGGAAGGAGAGGCCGAGGGGGTGCTGGGGTCGGCCATACCACCCCCTGGAGCGGGCCAGGCCTGGCCGCACAGCCAGGTGGTGTGGCCAGCCCCCAGCCCTTCTCTGTCTCGTATTCTGGCATCTGATGACTTCCGGAAAAATAGGCACTTTGGCTTTTGTCCCGTCCAATTCCGAGAATATTCATTTTCGGACTTTCCTGGAACCAAAAACAGCAGAAAACAGGCAGCTGGCACTGTGTCTCTTGTTAATAGGTTAGTCCAAGAAATCATATGAAAAGTACTCCAAAGTGTGGGCAAAACACAAGAAAGTGGATAAAACCAAGTATGGAACATCAAAAATTATAGATACATTTGCAATGTATCAGAGCCTCCAATTCAGTTGTGGAGAAGTGCCCCAAGGTTTTGTACAAGGTTTTGGTCGCCACCTTCAAGGTCACCGCATAGTGGAACGTGTGCTTGCCGCAAGGCAGGTGCTTGGGAGAATAGGGTGAGGCCTTAGTGGCGCTGGTGGTCTTAGTACCGCCCACCTCTCTAATGGAGACGTACTTCCCCTCAAAAGGAAGGAACTTCGGGAAAACATCTTCGTGTCTCCTCTCGGTGATTTCTATCCTTTACTCTTTATTATTGTTTCTTGCTTGCTATCTTGTCATATAGGTTCCCTCACTTAGTTGCATATCTAGAGAACTTACTTTGTGTCAAGCCTTAAATTGAAAAGAAGCTAAAAATTGAGTAGCGCCTATTCACCCCCCTCTAGTCGCTTATACTGATCTTTCAGAGGCAAATAATAAATAGGTTTATTATCATATCTCAAATTAGTTCATAATAGTTTCATATTGTGTTATAACTATATAAATAGGAAACATTGATACATGTGTGGTATGTAAACAAAACAAGTCCCTAGTAACCTCTATTCAACTAGTTCGTTATGCAACCGATGATCAAGGTTTCCTGATCATGGAGAATTTATGCTAGTTAACAACAGAGTCATATTATTAGAGAATGATATGATGTATATTGCCCATATAAGTATTGCAATGTGATCAAGTCACATGGTTTATCGTTGCAATAGTTAGAAACTAAGTGACCTTCTCCTTAGACTGTGAGATCATACTAATCATTGTCTTCCATGGCTGTTTTGATCACACCAAAGGTCATGGCTATAACTGGGTGATAATAGAAGTGTGCATTGGGTATTCCAGAGGAACGGGTTGAGGCCTATGCATCAATATCAGGATTTGTTCACCCGCGTGACAGGAAGATACACTAGGCCCACTAGGTGAGATTATATCCAATAGGTTGCAACCAATTGACTAGGTCATAAGATACAATATTACGATAACGAGTTAAGTGGACTTGTCGATAATGAGATTGGTATAGTGATACCAAAGATCAAATCTCCGACAAGTAATGTATTAAAGAAACAAAAGGATAGGGACGCCGAGTTTATGGTTCGAAACAACAGAGTTTTGTGGAATGCATGGGGTCACTTATGAAAGTGAAGGGATCACCGGTGAGAAAGAGAAAGCATTAGAATTATTCCAAGAGAAAAGATTGTAGGGCTAGTTCCGAAGAGAATCCGAAGTTGTTCAAAGAAGGAAAGAAACCAAAAAGTATTTCGGGTTAATAGAGATTTTACAATATGCATTTATATACTAATTGTGAATTAATATATTAAATAAATACTTAAAATTAATATTAATGTGGCAACTTCCGATATTGGGCCAAATCCCTGGAGGGAAAAGGCCTAGAGGGAAGCCACCCCAAAGGGCGACATAATCCCATGGCTTGGCCTCATCACCAGCGGCCAAGGCGCTGGCGAAAGCGGCACACGCGCGAAGCGCCAAGCGAAGCAGGCCGAATGGTTGGCCACGCGAGGCCCATCGTCGCGGCACAGACGAGATAGTTTGGCCGTTGCCACGCGTTGGGCTAGCGCGAGGGAGCCCACCCGACCGAGAATATCATTTTTCAGCCTGAAAGTTGAGGCGTCCAGGCAAAGCGGTACGCAAGTTGCTTGTAATCAGTCGTGTTGACCATAGTTGGCGTGCAAAATACTCAGAGGGTCTTTTTCAGCACGAATTCAACTTTACGTTTCAATACAAAATATCAGGCTAACGCCCGCCAAGTTGGGCCTCTATCAGTTTTCGCCGTTATGTCGCTGTCGTCGTGGCTGCCATGTAGGCTTGCAGCGTTGGCGCCTGCATCCTTTACGCGTCTTATTCTTCCCCAGAGTGGCAATCTGTGGTCGCGTCCATGGCTCAGAGCTAGGACGTGGACAAAACTGCTCGGCCTCGTTATTCTCCCCATCCCGAATCAGAGCTCACCCTCACCATGGCCGCACCCATGGCATGGAGCGGGGACGAGAATTCATTCCCGGGTGAGATCTATCACCATGACAACCATGCTCGGTCCTGTTGTCCTCCTCTAGAATCCGAGCTCATCATCATTGTGGTTGCACACGCACCAGCCATGGCGCCTTCCTCCCTGAACCCCAAAGCCACATCCACTCAGTTCGGCACAACACCAACAAGGTGAAAATGCATCCAGTTTTCTTCTTGTGATTATAGAAGAACATGTATGTGCCGTGTCCATATCATACTCTAGCAATGTACACATCGGTTGTTTACTAGATTTTCATTTGAAATTAGTAGCTCTGTGATGACGAAACATAGAGAACCTAAATGGAATGACGATGAAGACCATGTTCTATACTTTGCATTGCATCAACAAGGGTTTGCTGATGAAGCATGTTACCAAGAGAGTGGAGTTCATCAGCCATTGCCAAAAATATGGGAACAAATCAATGAGCGATTCAATGCAAATACACGTAGAGAAGCTAGATCCATGTCATCAATCATCAATAGGTGGCACATTCTAGTGATGCGTTCAAATGCGTACACCATGTATCATTTACTTGAAGTGGTAGTTATCCTGAGCAAAATGCCTAGTAGGCACATTACCTTTGTCTGTTCTATGCTACAATTTTGCTGTTACGGGCATGGAAAGAAAAGTTGGGCTTCACTGAATATTACATAGTTAGGCCTAACTTAGTCTTACACAAATAAGCAAAGCTTAGTCTTACACAAATAAGTGTAACTAAGTCTTGACCAAAGAATCATTTACTTCGTAGAACTATGGGGAAACTAAAGATAAAGATAAAGACAAATGGTTCATCGGATCTGCCAGTATGAGCACTAGGTCCCTGGAGCTAGTGGTATCATCGAAACGAACCAGAACGCTGTGTTTGGCCATCTCTCATTCTCCATCAAATTGTATGACCCCACTGATGACCCAATTGTAGGCCCCCCACTCCGACGTGGATTCGAGTCCAGGTCGGATCTGGAGTGTCAAGAGGATAGGAGCGTGAGTGTGCAGCAAACACACAGTCTGCTATCAACACTAGAAGTGCTGGCACCTCAGCAACAACACCAGCATGTTCTTCCTGCACTCCGGCAGCAGCCTCAGCAAGTATTTCGTCAGCTTCACCAGCAGTAGCATTAGCAAATATTTCATCAGCTTCACCAGTAGCAACCTCAGTAGGTATTTCATCAGCTTCACTAGTAGCAACATTAGCAAGTATTTCGTCAGATTCACCAGCAGCAGCATCACCAAGTATTTTGTCAGCTTCACCAAGAGCAGTAGCAGCTAGTTCTGCATCAGCTCCACCACCAGCAGCAACAGTAGCATCAAGAGTCGGGGCTGCCTGAGCAATTACAGGTTCAATAGCTCTAGGGGCTCTAACAAAGAAAGGGTAGTTGATCCCAAGAAACACAGATTGTCCCTTCAGATTGTCGACTCTGCTCCAGACTTGCTCTATTGGGTCTTTGGATGGACATGTGGACCTCGAGAAAACATGACACCGCAGTGATGGGTATGAAGAAAGTTGTGTCCCCATATGTTCTATTGTATCACCAACGATGTTTAGTGCTCCCTGATATGAATCCACATGAGTTCAACATCTTGTTTTGTGTCGCCTCCGAGAGGTGCCAGGAACCAGTGTCGTGATCCAAGTTCAGCATCTACTACTGTATCTTCGATCACCGGAGATGGAATGACGTGCAGGGATGCATGTGTACTTGCGTGTTACTTACAGTCAGTAAGCAGAATTTTGAATGGGATTTTACATGCTATATGACACCATGACTCACCCCAGATGAACAGCTCCCAAACACGCACGTCGCCGCTAGGTTTATTGACCTCATAAATGCGTTGCGGTTTGTTGGAATAGTAGCTGGAGGTGAAGACGGCGTCGACATACTTCTCTGGCCGCAGGAAGTCATCGTGCAAGGCTATCCATTCCTTGTCTTCTGGGCATCTAATGAATGTGGTTGCCTTGTCGAACACCGCTAAGAGGTCATACTCCCAGGTCTTCCACACCTCCTGGGGTCAATGTGGGAGTTGTACCTTCAGGAGCTCAAGTTCTACCATGTTGAACGTGTAAGTGAATTTGGAAATGGGTAGCGGCCACCAGTTGTTGAATACAGTAATGCTGACACCCTCCAAAGATGGCAATGTAAATCTCAACAATCTGTAGCCATTTTTGAGAGTCCAAGTACTCCCATCCTAGGATAAAAGGACCAGCCACTCGCCGTTGCCACCCACCCAGTTCTGGTCATCTCCCATTTCCATCTCTTCTTCTATCTTGATATTCACCGCTACTGATTCCGACCACTTATCCAGAAGCATCATTTTTGCATGAATATTCTGTAGAGTATGTTGTTTGTTGGTAGAATCACCTAGCATGGATTCCATTGCAAATACAATTTGACAACTAGACCTTCAGATTAAAGTAATCTGTACGAGTGTCTCCTCAGATATCGCCTAAATTGTGTCTGTGTCACTATGAAAATACCCAAAATATCGAGTAGGAGCAGAGATCCTCCCGAACAAACTCCTGACGATGATCATAAATAGCTAGGGGCATAATAGCCTTAAATCGTCTAATCTGGGGTTTTTAGAAAACAGAATATCACCTAGTAGGCATTCCATTGCAAATCAAAATTGACAACTCATCTATCACCTAAATTAAGACTGTGACACTATGAAAATACCAGAATATCAAGTACGAGCAGAGCTTCCGCTATACAGAATAGTCTTAAATGGTTCAGTTTGTTCAAACCGTACGTGCAAACAACATGTTTGACAAAAGGAACATAGGATTCGGATGAAAGTTCAGCACATATGAATCAACGATATGACTGAACCAATAAGCAAGATACTGGAACTTATATGGCCATCGCGGTCGTTTGGACATTTGCTAGTATCGGGGTAAAGAAGGCCTGGCATGTCGAACGGTTGTTCATCCATGTACCGCATCGTGAAGCGGTAGCCAGGGATGCAGCGAGCAAGGCGATCGGCAGAGATAATGTCCAACCCCGTGGGGATCCAGTGCATGTTCGTGGTGCTGAGGTGTGGCCATTGATGTCTGCAAGTGCACAAATTGTTTGTAGCTAGTTTCAAAGTATAGATATCAATCCCACAGGGAGCCCAAAGTTAAGTGTCTATGAATGAAGTCTCTGCCACACTCAAAGTTGTCATAGGTCTTCGAGTGAATTGACTGCAAGTGTGGAAATAAGAATGAAATTTGGATTAAACTAGATGTATTTAAATAAAACTAAAATGTAAACTTCAAGAATAAAAAGCATAAAACTAAAGAACGATTCGATTGTTTGTAGTTTTCTGCTGATGACGAAGAAGGCGCATGGAGATACAGTTCATGGTGATAGTGACTATGTCAGGTGGACGATAACAATTATAATCTTATAAGTATATGTGTAGGCGAGCAACCCATAATTAGCCGGAACTCCTCTTGGTAGATTTCATACCAACTTTAATAATCCTACTAGCTTGTTACAAAAACCATGGTCAGTCACTAGATGATTAAGATCCTTCAGGTTGCTTAGCAATTAAGCTCCTTGGATCGGACTAATGCAATAAGCACAGTGGTTCCTCGTGATCCTCGAGTAAAACTAGTTTCTCATTGATATCCCCGTGTCACTTGGGGGTCGTCGGTCTGCTAGCGAACAAGATCCTATCTATGTAGAACAAAGCATCATGTTGTATGGGCCCTTAATTGGACAACAAGCATTAGGAATCCCATAGATAGTCAAGCACACATAATATAATAATTAAAATCGATCACAAACTAATGGAAAATATATGGAGGCACATCACATGTCACCAATCCCTTACATCCCCCACGCCCAAGGAACTTAGTCACACATGAGAGAAGAAAGCATCATCGATATAATTAAATAAAGGGAGTTCTTCTCGATATTACCGTGGAGATCCACAATAAGAATAGAAAAGTAATCCAACACAATTCAAGATAGGAAGAAACAATCTCAAACCCTAATCTTGCAAAGTGAAGATCTCTCTCTCTCAAGTACAAGTAATGGATGTGAGGGTGTGTTGGCTTGGAGGTCAAAGATCGTGGAGCGAGATGAAGAACGTCTTCCCCTTCTTCTCCGGATCTCTTCTTTCTCCTTTCTGGATGGGATGGCGGCTGTTGTGTTATGATTTCGCGTCTGGCCTCTTCATGAAAGTTGTCCCTTTTGACAAGACGGAGGCGGTGGTAGCTATACAATGGGAACTATACGACCTGAAAAATATTCCCGCCATATAGTTGCACGTTAAAGCTTATGTATGCTTCCCTTGATTGCTTCCAAAAAGAGACTTGCTTGTTTTCACCTGAATATTGTGTTTCTGTTGTTAAAACCTTCTGTTGATGTTAAGAACCTAAAACACATATTAAAAACCAACTTTTCTTTGCTACCAAGTATTAGCGTTAGGTAAAGATAGAAAATGATCAAATCCAGAAGAAAACCATCAATAAAAACCATTAAAAATATGTCGAATCTCACAGCTATCAACTCCCCCAAGCTTAGATGTTGCTCGCCCTCGAGTGACAAGAAAATAAAGAAGAATAGCAGAGAATCGAGACTGAAATAAAAGAACTTACAAGCTTGAATTGGTGTCAAATTCTTTTCTTTGCAATTCCTGTAATCTTAAACATGATCATACAAGTATTCACAAGATTGCACTAAGTCCACTTCCTAACCACGTATATCTTGGTAGCAAATAAATCATATGCCCGAGCAAGTGTCAAAATCTTAGCTAAGAAAGTGAAACAAATTCTTTTGGTGTCTCTCTTTTTTGAGAGATGAAAACTTTTTGCTCTTGTTTGTTTAATCAAATAAGAGTACTCAAGTTGGCACAAAAAACATTCAATTTATGAACAACTCATCTATTCCCACGTTAAAATTTCAAGACTCAAAGCACCTTTTTCCTTTCCTTGTTTTTCAAAAACTTTGGCCCTTTCATATAGAAATCATGCCACTGTTTTTAACATGTTAATTGGGACTGTGTTGCACACTCGTGACCATGCCAATAAATAATTGTTGAGCAATAGTGAGAACCAACCCGGGGTTGGATGGTTAGGAGGGCAGTGGTACCCCCAGCCCACCAGAGTTCAAACCTCAGGTTTGATGCTTTGGTGTCTCATAAAGGCGGAATATTCTTTCAGTGGGAGGCGACGTTCCCGTCGATAGCGAGGCGCCTGCAGTGACTTCATCGATCTCAAGACCCGTCGGCTCAGTCTCTCGGAGGTGCTCATAGGGGTAGGGTGTGCGTGCGTGTGTTCATAGGGGTGAGTTTATGTACGCATTGTGAGCGTCTGCATTTGTACAGTGTTTCTCAAAAAAAAGGAGTACTACAACTTCACTTGGAACTTGAAACCACGAGGAGACTAAAATTTTACCCATCATAGCATTGCTGCTACAGACGCTTACACAACTCAATAGCCGAAATCAAGTGGTTTCCCACATTTAGATCGTTCATTGGCCAGCGTAGTTAATAGTTCCCCATGGAGCACGACAGTGTTGCAATGACACGCGTAAAGCAATATCTTACTTTAATTATTAGAAAAGGCAGTGGCATAATCTCTACTTCGAAGCATCCATTTTATCAGACAATTTCATTCAAGGGTGCTATCGAGTCTATGTACATTAAGCTCAAATGGGGTTGAGTAGTTCTAAAATCAAATCCTTTGGGCTAAGCATGGACTCAAGTCATCTTTTGGATGCTTTTTCTTGTTGTAAAATTTTCAGAAATATTTTTAACCAAGTTCATTGCCCATTATTTCAAAGCTAAAAAGGAGACACTATCAAAGGAATAGAATGTATAGGATAGCAAGCTAAGTGGAGAGTGGCTCAAGTGCAAGTGAGTAAATAATTGTAGGATCAATTTAAAGTTGCAGAAAAGGTGATGAAAGGTATGTGATACCTCCTCTTGCTTGCTTCGTTCTCGTACTTGAGTCAAACCCCCTCTATATTTCCCTATTTCCAAGTCACCTAAAATTGAGCAATCTCCGCGAGAAACAAAGAAACAAATTGGCAATAAAAGTTACAACTAATTTTTTTGTGTGTTTTTGGTTTAGGAATGCAAACTAAAAGTAAACATGCAATTTTGAAGAAGTAAAATAAATCAAAATAAGAAATAAAATATGAATGCAAGGTTTGGAGGTTTTCAAACCTCCCCCAAGCTTAGGCTATTGCCAGGCTCTGTTGTTGCCGTCATTCGGTGGCTGGTGTGGATACTGCTGGTAGTAGTCGGGGAAGTGGGTCATGAAGTGACTGAAGTTGTGAGTTAAGGCACTCACATCTTCATTCACTCCTTGTAGAGTGTGGTCAATCTCACCAACACACTAGTTGAGTTGCGCAAATTCTTGATAGGGGACGTAGTTGAACCCCTACTGCGGCTGATTGGGCCATGGGTCCTAGGATCCCCCTTGTTGCTGCTGCAGTCCCTCCCAAGCATGATTGTATTCCTGCTCCTCCTCCTGCTCATCCTCATCCTCATCCTGCTGCTCTCCTTCTTCATCTTCTTCTTGATCAGGCTGGAATTCAGCCATGATCTCGACCACTTAATCCTTGGTGAGGATCCAGTTGTACTTCTCCACAATCATGAAGGCTTGTGGACAGGGCAACGGAACCTGATCAACCTATGCATCACCAAGATAACCAAACTGATATGCTCGGAACCTCTTGTCAGCTCGGTAAACACCGAGGAAACTAGAAGCAGTTAAATATTTGACATCCATAAGTTTGGAGCCGTCAAACGGTTGCATCATAGGTAACGTAATGTTCAATGCTAGGGGAAGGTGGGTTACCAATCCACCAATGCGAATGTCACCTTTCTTTTTGTTGCTCTGGTGGCGAAAGTGTTGGAGGAGTAGGGCCGCAGGACTAGGGCTTTGTGGTGCATTGGGGAAGAGTGCCTTGGTGATCGTGGCCACATCTGCATTGGCCATGGAACCGGTATCTCCTCTTCCCAAAAGTGTATGGGCAAGGAACAAGGCATAGTAGTGAATTGTTGGGTTCTGAATGGTGGACATCTTCTTCTGGTAGAAGTCCCTATCACTGTTAACAGAAATTGAAGGGTTTCGCAGCATAGTAAATCAAAATTTTATATGGAAGCGAACAGAGGGAAAGCCAAGATCTAATCTAGGAGATGCAAACAACAAGAGAGATTGGATTAGATCTTCATACCCTTGAAGATTCAAGACATGAACGCTCGCGTTAACGTGGGTGATGTAGTCGTACTCGCTTCTCCTCCTCGCGATCCGATCCGATCTAGCACCACAAGTGGCGGTGCCTCCATGAGATGCACACGTGCAGCACCTCGAAATCTCCTCCTTCCTTGGACCAGCAAGTATGGTGGAGAGATGGATTGGATCTACAACACGACGGCGTGGTGTATTTGGTGGAGAATTTCTGCAGCAGGGCTTCACCGCAAGCAATGGGAGGGAGAGAGGAAGGCAGCAGGCTACTAGGGCTTGGAGGAGATGTGTAGGGGGAGGCGCACCAGCCCTCTATATAGAGGGGGTGCCAGCCCTGCCTCTCCTCCAAGCCTATCTCTAGTTTAAATGATTTAAACTCTCCCTTATCTAGAAATTCTATCTCTAGTTTAAACGAGTTTAAACTTATCTAGAATCGGCTGGGCCCTATGGGGCCTTGTGCCCTGGCCCAATGCGCCAGGACACTCCCTCATAGGCCATGCCCTCCCGGAAGGTGGGACCACGTTGGCCCCCTTCCTAAGGTTCTAGAAGCTTCGGTATAATACCGATTAATCCGGAACAATTCGAACTCCAAAACTGCACCGCCTTATATGAATCTTATTCTTGGACCATTCCGAACCTCTCGTGATGTCCCGGATCCCATCCGAGACTCGAACAAAAATTCATAAACCAATTATCCAATCTATCCTAGCCGAGACACGTTATGTGTGACCCTGGGTTCGAGAATATGCGCACATGATCTTCTATCAATAATCAACAGCGGGGTCTGGGCACCCATATTGACTCCCACACATTCATCGATGATCATATCAGATGAACCATGATGCCAGGATTCAATCAATCCCATATATATATTCCCTTCGTCTCGCGATATTTTACTTGCCCGAGATTCGATCGTCGGTATCGTCCATACCTAGTTCAATCTCGCTCACGCAAGTACTTTACTGCTCGTAATCCGATATCACTTTGTGATTAACTCCTTAACCACATGCTTGCAAGCGTGTTGATATCGACACCGAGTGGGCCCAAGTATATCTCTCCGACTTGGGAGGGACAAATCCCATCTCGATACATACAACCCAATGATACTTTCCGATTACCGAGAGACACCTTTATGATCACCCTCTCATAGGATGACGCTTGATGAACTCAAAGCTAACTTCCAATACCATGGAGTTGTATTATCTCATGGTCTAAGGAATACAATATTTGACATAAGAAAAACTTCGCAAAGACGAACACGATGACACGATCTAATTGCTTCGCTTAGTTTGGGTATATCCACCATATCATTCTCCAATGATATGATCTCATTATCAATTGACAACTCATGTCTATGGTTAGGAAACCTTAACCATCATTGATCAATGAGCTAGTCCATAGAGGCGTACTAGGGACACGCTGTTGTTCACAAACCACACAAGTATTAAAGTTTCCGCTTAATACAATTCTAGCATGGAATATAAACTTTATCATGAACAAGAATTATAATAATAACATCTTTATTACTGCCTCTAGGGCATAATTCCAACAGTCTCCCACTTGCACTAGAGTCAATAATCTAGTTTACATCTGGCAACAATCTCACACCCATGGCACTGAGGTGCTGATCATGTTTTACACGTGGAAGAGGTTTAGTCAATGGATCTGCGACATTCAGATCGGTATGTACTTTGCTAATCTTCAGATCTCCATCTGCTATATAATCTCGGATTATATGAAACTTGCGGTTGATATGCTTGGTCTTTGGATGATATCTTGGTTCCTTAGCGAGTGCTATGGCGCTAGTGTTGTCACACAATATCTCCAAGGTCCAATGCACTTGAACCACGCCAAGCTCAAATGATGAAGTTTCTGATCCAAACTCCTTCACTTGACGCTTCGCAGCAAAGCAGCCATGTATTCCGCTTTCATCAGAGATCCCGCGATCACGCTTTGCTTGCAGCTTCTCCAGCTCATAGCTCCTCCATTCAAAATATACACGTATCCTGTCTGAGATTTACAATCATCCTTATTGGTGTCGAAACTAGCATCGACGTAACCTTTTACGACGAGCTGTTCATCACCCCCATAGACTAAGAACATTTCTTTAGTCCTATTTAGGTACCTTAGGATGTTCTTCACGGCTGTCCAAAGGTTCCACTCGGATCACTTTGATATCCGCCGTCAAACTAAGAGCATTGGACACATCTGTCTAGTACACAAGATGGCATACATGATGGAACCTATGGCCGAGGCATAAGGCACTTTGCTCATAGCTTCCTATCATTTACCGTAGCTAGACACTGAGCCTTGCTCAATATCTTCCCTGACAACATAGGCACTGAACCTTTCAATGCCTTATCCATTCTGAACCTTTTCAGAACTTTGTCTAGGTATGTACTCTGGCTTAAAGCTATCAGGCATCTTTGTTTATCTCTATAGATCTTGATGCCCAATATATAAGCAGCTTCACCTAGGTCTTTCATTGAAAAACACTTGTTCAAATAACTCTTCACATCGTTAAGCATGTTGATGTCATTTCCAATAATCAATATGTCATCCACATATAGTACCAGAAACGTCACCGAGCTCCCACTCACTTTCTTGTAGATGCAAGCTTCGTAGCAATTTGGAACAAATCCAAAGCTCTTGATCACTTGATCAAAACGAAGGTTCCAACTCCGAGATGCTTGCTTCAGTCCATAAATGGAACGCTGAAGTTTGCATACTTTATCAGCATCCTTAGGATCGACAAAACCTTCGGGTTGCATCATATACAACTCTTCATCAATGTTGCCATTGAGGAAAGCAGTCTTGACATCCATTTGCCATATTTCATAATCATGAAACGCAACAATTGCTAATAAAATCCGAATGGACTTAAACATCGCTACGGGAGAGAAAGTCTCATCGTAGTCAACACCTTGAACTTGTCGAAAACCTTTCGCAACAAGCCGTGCTTTATAGATGGTAACATTACCATCCGCCCGCTTTCTTCTTGAAGATCCATTTGCACTCAACGGCCTTTCGTCGCTAGGAGGGTCCACCAAAGTCCATACTTGGTTTTCGCCATGGATCCCAATTCGGATTTCATGGCTTCTAGCCATTTCTCGTAGTCCGGGCTCATCATCGCTTCCTCATAGTTCGTAGGTTCACCGTCTTCTACTAACAAGACAGTCAAGACAGGTTGCATTACCACTCGGGAGGGGCACGCGACCTTGTCGACCGCGACGCTCAAGAGCAAAGATCGTCCAAGCTTCATGATCCTTGTCATTAGCTTCCTCTATTGTTGGTGCAAAGTGCATCGAACAATTTCAGGTGCTGCGCTACTCTCCAATTCAAGAGAAGGTTCAATAACCTCGCCTAGCTCTACTTTCCTCCCACTCACTTCTTTCGAGAGAAACTCCTTCTCAAGAAAGGAACCGTTCTTTTGATAAACACTTTGCCTTCGGTTCTGTGATAGAAGGTATACCCAATAGTTTCCTTAGGGTATCCTATGAAGACGATTTCTCCGCTTTGGGTTCGAGCTTGTCCGCATCAACTTCTTGACGAAGCTTCATCCCCAAACTTTAAGAAATGACAACTTAGGTTTAGCACCAAACCACAGTTCATACAAGGTCGCCTCAACGGATTTAGATGGAGCCCTATTTAAAGTGAATGCAGCGGTTTCTAATGCATAACCCCAAAACGATAACGGCAAATCAAGAAGAGACATCATCGATCGGACCATATCTAATAGGGTTCGATTCATGCTCGTGACACACCATTGCTGTGGTGTTCCGGTATGGAGTTGTGAAACGATTCCACTTGACTTGAGATGCGTGAGAAAATCATAACTCAAATATTCGCCTCCACGATCGGATCAGAAACTTAATCTTTCATTACGATGGTTCTCCACTTCGTTCTGAAATTCTTGAACTTTTCAAACGCTTTCAGATTTATGTTTCATTAAATAGATATACCCATATCTACTTAAGTCATCGGTAAAAGTGAGAAAATAGAGATATCCACCAAGGTCAAACACTCATCGGTCCGCATACGGTATGTATGATTTCCAACAAGTCCGCTGCTCGCTCCATCATACCGAGAACGGGTTTTGATCATCTTGCCCATGAGGCATGGTTCGCATGTGTCAAATGATTCAAAATCAAGAGACTCCAAAAGTCCATCGAATGGAGTTTCTTCATGCGCTTTACACCAATATGACCTAGACGAAGCTACACAAATAAGTAGTATTATCACTATCTACTTTGCATCTCTTAGCCTCAATGTTATGGATGTGTGTTTCATCCCTTTCGAGATTTAGAAGAAATAAACCATTTACAAGGGGTGCATGACCATAAAAGATGTTACTCATATAAATAGAACAACCATTATTCTCTGATTTAAATGAATAACCGTCTTGCAATAAACACGATCCAGAAATAATGTTCATGCTCAACGCAGGCACATAATAACATTTATTAAGGTTTAAAACTAATCCCGAAGGTAAAACTAAGGAGAGCGTCGACGGCCATCACATCAACTCTTGATCCGCTGCCAACGCCAAGATCGTCACCTCATCCCTCGCAAGCCGTTGCTCATTCCGTAGCTCTGCTTCGAGTTACAAATATTAGCAACGAACCAAAGATCAAATACCCAGCCACTACAACAAGGGCTAGTAAGGAAAACATCAATAACATGTATATCAAATATACCTTTGATGGTGCCACCTTCTTGTCCGCTAAGTACTTCGGACACTATGCGCCCAAAGGACCCTTGTCCTTGCAATAGAAGCACTCAGTGTCCGGCTTAGGTCCAGACTTGAGCTTCTTCTCAGCAGGGGCAACGCGCTTGCCGCCGCTTTTCTTGAAGGGCTTCTTTGCACCTTTACCTTTCTTAAAGGAGGGCTTGTTGACCATCAACACATGATTATCCTTCTTGATGTCCACCTCCGCAGCCTTCAGCTTTGTAAGAGCTCGTGATCGATCGTGGAACCAATCTGATTATGAGTCACTACAAAACTTTTGTAGCTGGGAGGGAGTGATTGCAGAACCCTGTCAATCTTGAGCTCCTCTGGAATCTTGCAGTCCAGTTGCTCAAGGCGTTGAGTGTAGCCCGGGACATCTTAATGGCGTGCTCACTAACGGAACTCCCTTCCTCCATCTTGCAGTTAAAGAACTTCTCGGAGATCTCATATCTCTCAGAACGGGCCTGAGTCTGAAACATGGTTTTTAGCTCCTCGAGAATCTCAAAGGGCCCGGGATAGTTTTCAAAACGATTTTGAAGTTCCGGTTCCATAGCAAACAACACGGTGCTCTTAATCACACCATAATCATCTTTGCGCGACTGATAGATAGCTTTCTCATCACCGCCATAGCTTGCGCAGGGGGTCACCTAATGCTTTCCCAAGGACATAGTCCTTTGTCCGCCGCATGTAATGATTCTTAGATTATGGAACCAGTTGGTGAAGTTATACCCATTGTTTCTAAGCTTTTCTTTCTCAGCAAAACGTTGAAGTTGAAGTTGGACTTGGCCATGTGATAGTATTTGAAAGTACAATTTAGACTATGTTCATGATAAATAGTTCAACTTAATCAAATTACTAGACGAACTCCCACTAAATTCAACATCCCTCAAGTTGTTTAGTGAACACGATCCAAATTCACCACACCTAATCCGATCATCACGAGAAGAGATGTGGTTTCAATGGTGGACAACGAAGTGTCGATCATATCATTCATATGACTCATGCTTAACCTTTTGGTTCTTGTGTTCCGAGGCCATGTCTGTACATGTTAGGCTCGTCAAGTTAGACCCAAGTATTTCCGCGTGTGCAAAACTGGCTTGCACCCGTTGTATGTGAGCGTAGAGTCTATAGCACCCGATCATCACGTGATGCTTGGACACGATTTAACTTTCGCAACGGTGCATACTTGGGGAGAACACAATTTTATCTTGATCTTTATGAGGAATCATCTTATAATGCTACCGTCGCGATCTAAGCATAATAAGATACATAAAAGGATAAACATCACATGCATATAACTTTATGTGACATGGTATAGCCAATCTTCAAGAATGATCTCCATCTTGTGCTCCGCATGATCTCCATCACTCCACCATGATTGCCTCCACCACGAATAGCAACTACAACTATTGCTAACTACTTAGCGATAAAGTAAAGCTATTACATGGCGATAAGAAGTTGACTCAGGTCATACACAATTATAAAGACAACCATATGGCTCCTGCCGGTTGTGTACTCATCGACATGCAAGTCGTGAAACATTACAAAACATGATCATCGCATACAATATACACATCACATCTTGGGCCATACCATATCACAGAAACACTCCTGCAAAAACAAGTTAGACGCCTCTACTTTGTTGTTGCATGTTTTACGTGGCTTATGGGAGTAGATGCTAAGAACGATTCTTACCTACGGAAAGCCACAACGGTGATATTATGGTTGCCAAACTCCGGTGTTAATCCCATGACAACTATAGTGAGAGAACCGACATCCACCACCGCATGTGTGGTACAAGCCACACGTCAAGTGCGGAGCCGGTCTCGCGAACGACGTCGCGTAGAAGGTTGGCCTGGACCGCTTCAATCTCACTATCCCGCCATAAGAAGAACACAAACAAGAGGCTTGCAAGAAAACATCAACGCCCGCAACAACCATGTTGCGTTCTACTCGTGAATCACATCTACGCATAGATCTAGCTCTGATACCACTGAAGGGTTTCGTAGCATAGTAAATCAAAATTTTCTACGGAGCGAACAGAGGGAAAGCCAAGATCTAATCTAGGAGATGCAAACAACGAGAGAGATTGGATTAGATCTTCATACCCTTGAAGATTCGCACAGCGGAACGTTCGTCGGAACGTGGGTGATATAGTCGTACTCGCTTCTCCTCCTCGCGATCCGATCCGATCTAGCACCACAAGTGGCGGTGCCTCCATGAGATGCACACGTGCAGCACCTTGACGTCTCCTCCTTCCTTGGACCAGCAAGTATGGTGGAGAGATGGATTGGATCTACAACACGACGGCATGGTGTATTTGGTGGAGAATTTCTGCAGGCTTCACCGCAAAATGGGAGGAGAGAGGAAGGCAGGGGGCTACTAGGGCTTGGAGGAGATGTGTGGGGAGGGCTCACCAGCCCTCTATATAGAGGGGGTGCGCCAGCCCTTGCCTCTCCTCCTCCAAGCCTATCTCTAGTTTAAACGATTTAAACTCTCCCTTATCTAGAAATTCTATCTCTAGTTTAAACGAGTTTAAACTTATCTAGAATCGGCTGGGCCCTATGGGCCTTGTGCCTGGCCCAATGCGCCAGGACACTCCCTCATAGGCCCATGCCCTCCCGGAAGGTGGGACCACGTTGGCCCCCTTCGGAAGGTTCTAGAAGCTTCCGACAATACCGATTAATGAACAATTCAACTCCAAAACTGCATCGCCTTATATGAATCTTATTCTCCGGACCATTCCGAACCTCTCGTGATGTCCCGGATCCCATCCGAGACCAACAAAAATTCATAAACCAATTATCCAATCTATCCTAGCCGAGACACGTTATGTGTGACCTCGGGTTCGAGAATATGCGCATGATCTTCTATCAATAATCAACGGGGGTCCGGCACCCATATTGACTCCCACACATTCATCGATGATCATATCGGATGAACCACGATGCCAGGATTCAATCAATCCCATATATATATTCCCTTCGTCTCGCGATATTTTACTTGCCCAAGATTCGATCGTCGGTATCGTCATACCTAGTTCAATCTCGTTCACAGCAAGTACTTTACTCGTTCCGTAATCTGATATCACTTTGTGATTAACTCCTTAACCACATGCTTGCAAGCAGTGTTGATATCGACACGAGTGGCCCAAGTATATCTCTCCGACTTGGGAGGGATAAATCCCATCTCGATACATACAACCCAACAGATACTTTCCGATTACCTGAGAGACACCTTTATGATCACCCTCTCATAGGATGACGTTTGATGACCTCAAAGCTTTCTTCCGATACCAGGGAGTTGTATTATCTCATGGTCTAAGGAATACAATATTTGACATAAGAAAAACTTCGCAAAGATGAACACGATGACACGATCTAATTGCTTCGCTTAGTTTGGGTCTATCCACCATATCATTCTCCAATGATATGATCTCATTATCAATTGACAACTCATGTCTATGGTTAGGAAACCTTAACCATCATTGATCAATGAGCTAGTCCATAGAGGCGTACTAGGGACACGGTGTTGTTCACAAACCACACAAGTATTAAAGTTTCCGCTTAATACAATTCTAGCATGGAATATAAACTTTATCATGAACAAGAATTATAATAATAATATCTTTATTATTGCCTCTAGGGCATAATTCCAACAGAAATAACCTCTCATGTTTATCCACTTGAAATGCTATATAAATTTGTAACAGTTGACTCCCCATCATGAGGGAAGCTAAAAGCATCACAAAGTTGTTCAAAAGTTATTTCATAATGTTGTTGGTTCATGGTGAAACTTACCATGCATGCATTATATTTCTCCTTGTGGTCATCGTAGAAAGAAGCAAGGAATTCATAGGTGAGCTCAGTGTAGGTATTGTGGCTTGCATAGGCGAGTAGAGATAGCCTTGAATTTGCACACATGAGGTCGAAGTCCGCCCTCAACCCTACCGCGGTGAGAAAGCTATCAATCGGCCCAACTTGTGGGCATCGACCTCCTTGATGAAACCATGGCTAACTTGCTATTGAGCTAGGCCCGGAGCCCCGAGCTCTCGACACCTTGGCGCTTGCTCTTCCGAAAAATGCTACCAATTTTTTTATCTAGATGCACTGAAAAATATCACCATGAAACCTTAGGCATATAGTTTCTACATGATATACGAACGATTCTACATGGAAAAATGTAATCCTAACATGAGAAATCAAAAGGAAAAATAAAATAAGCTTGAGTTCATCCACTAAATCAATGTGAGAGTTTCAACCATGGAATTCTAAAAATAAAGCATGGATAGGGAGAGAAACATACCGATCTGTTGATTCCCCAACTCAAACGAACGAAATCCACGAAGAATCAAGAATTCTAGGTGGGTTTTGAGAGGTTTGGAGAGAATATATGAGAGAAAAAGTGAGGAGGAAGAAGAACCATAGCCGCCTCGGCACGATTAAGTGGCCGCGCCAAACTATACAGGCGCAACTATATGGGTGGGATATGTAGTTACCGCCGTATAGTTGCGGTGGCATCGACAATTAGGGTTTCTTTATGCCAGATCACAGCTATACGGGTGCAACTATACAGCCGGATCAAAATGTAGTTCCCGCTGTATAGTTGGTCGTCAAACCTTCTGTGTCCTCGAGATAAAATTTCTGAGATAGGCATCAATTACTATACGGCCAGAATTTTTATTCCCGTCGTATAATTGGTCGTTAAACCATCAGTACCCTGGAAGAGAATTTTGACAAAGGCATCGATATCTATATGGCAAACTATACGATCGAAATTTTTATTCCCGCTGTATAGTTTGTCGTGAAATCTTCTATACCTATGAAAGAAAATTTGTTGATGGCAAAGATATCTATACGGCCAAACTATATGGCCGAAATTTTTATTCCCGCTGTATAGTTGGTCGTTAAACCTTCAATAGTCATCAACAAATTTCTATTTCTTCGAGAATTCTTTCTTATCCTAAAACTTAGCGAAACACCTTGTTTTTGACCAAAAAAATGACAGTAAAAATTGTCGACCAACAACAGCATGTATATAGCAGGATTTTTAGTACTACTGAAGTTCTTCTCCTTAACTGGAGATTCACTTTTTAATCTGGACAAAATGATTAAGCTAGTTTTTGTACATAAAACTCAAACTTATATTTTTATACATATTCTATGCTTATTCAATCGATATTTCTACTACTTTTTGACAGTTGCATCTTCACGGGCGCGCTTCCGCATGAATGTTTGTGAAAAAGTTGTAGGAATGCGATGAACATTTTATTCTTTAGTTTATTTTATTAATGTGATGGATTGACTCCCATTAAGCATTTTATTAAGAATGGTTGAATAACTCAACCCCTTCTCTGTTCTCGAATTCTTACCTTGGGTTGTCCTTTTTCCAAGGCACTTACTAATAGTTGTGAGATTCAACACATTTTTTGATGGCTTTTATTGATGGTTTTCTCCCGGATTTGATCATTTTCTGGATTTACCTAATGCTAACACTTTGGTAACGAAGAAAACTTGGTTTTTAATGTGTGTTTTAGGTTCTAAACATCAACAAAAGGATTTAACTAGAGAAATATAATATTGTGGAGAAAACAAGCAAGTCTCACTTTGGAAGCATGCGAGGGGAGCTCACAGAAGCTTTAACGAGCAACTATACGGCGGGAATATTTTTCCGGTCATATAGTTGATGCCGCCTTTGTCTTGTGAAAAGGGACAACTTCCGTGAAGGCACCGAGAGCGAAAAACACAACACAGCATCCTCCATACCATCCAGAAGGGAGAAAGAAGAGATTCAGAGAAGAAGGAGAAGACGTTCTTCATCTTGCTCCACCATCTTCGACCTCCTAGCCAATACACCCCCATAGCCACTACTTGTACTTGAGAGAGAGAGGGATCTCCACCTTGCAAGACTAGGGTTTGAGATTGTTTCTTCCCATCTTGAATTGTGTTGGATATTTTCTATTCTTATTGTGGATCTCCATGGTAATACAGAGAAGAATTCCCTTTATTTGATTATATTGATGATCCGTTCTTCTCTCATGTGTGAGTAATCCCCTTGGGCGTGGGAGATGTAGGGGATTGGTGAGATGTGATGTGCCTTCATATATTTTCCATTAGTTTATGATTGATTCTAATTACTACATTATGTGTGCTTGACTATCTGTGGGATGCCTAATTCTTGTTGTCCAATTAAGGGCCCAGACAACATGATGCTTTGTTCTACATAGATAAGATCTTGTTCGCTAGTGGACCGGCGACCCCCCGGGTGACACGGGGATATCAATGGAAAGCTAGTTGACTCGAGGATAACGAGTAACCACTGTGCTAATTGCATTAGTCCGATCCAAGGAGCTTAATCGATAAGCGACCTGAAGGGTCTTAATCATCTAGTGTTTGACCATGGTTTTGGTAGCAGGCTAGTAGGATTATTGAAGTTGGGATGAAATCGACCAAGAGGAGTTCCTACTAATAATGGGTTGCTCTCCTACAATATATTTATAAGATTATAATTGTTACATTTATCATTCATCCACTTGGCACGGTCACTATCACCATGAACTGAATCTCCCCACGCCTTCTTTTGCCATCTGCAGGAAACAACAAATAAGCAAAGTCGTTCATTACTTTTATGCTTTATATTTCTGAAGTTTACATTTTAGTTCTATTTAAATCTATCGCATTTAATCAAAACCCATTCTTATTTCAACACTTGTAGTCAATTCACTCGAAAACCTGTGACAACTTCGAGTGTGACAGAGAATTCATCAATAAACACTTACCTTTGGGCTCCCTGTGGGATCGATATCTGAACTTCGAAACTAGCTACAACGATATGTTCTCTTGCATACATCACTTACCACATGAAATCGTTTTGCCGGTGGAATATATCTTTCTCCTGCTTCCAGCTTCTTCAGAAAATACTGGATGATTTCAGCATCATAAACATTGAAGATTATTTTTCCCTCAGCACAATCAACTGACGCTCCTGCAGTACTAAGGAAAGGTCTTCCAAGTATTATGGATAATCTTTCATCCTCTAGCATTAAAAGAATAATAAAATCAGTATCAATAACATGCTCATCTATTCTAAGTAGAACATCCTCAATCATACCAATGGGCTGTTTAGTGGACTTCTCAGCCATCTATAAAGTGATAGTAGTAGGGGAATACTCCCCTAATCCTAACCTTTTATAGAGGGAATATGGCATTACACTAACTCCTGCACCTAAATCACACAAGGCATTGTGAATATTTATTTTGCCAATCGAGCATGAAATAGTTGGTATTCTGGGACCTCCTGATTTAGACAATAGCTTCCCATTAGTAGGGTAACTAGTCACCATGGCAACGGTTTTAGTTATTTCTTTATTTCTACTAAGAATATCACGGAGGAATTTAGAATAGGTGGGAACTTTTATTGCATCCACAAATGGAATTTCTAGACGAAGATCACCAAGTGCCTTTTTGAAAGAATCATAGATTACCTGATCCGGTGCTTTCTTTTTTCGATCTGGATAAGGAAGCTTTTGCTCACCTTTCTTATTCTTGTATTTTACCTTTTGTGGGGGATAAGGCTATTTTGTTGCTTCTTATCACTTTTCTTATTTTCTACTACAAAAATTTCATCTTCATTGCTTGTCTATTTTTCTTCTCTTGGATCAACTGTCTCTGCATCAGAGTCATAACGGTCATCCTGTGCATCATTTTGGTCCTCCTTGGTTTGATCTTGTGTTTCATGAGCAGTTTCATCTTGAGGATCCACCAGTGTATCATCTTCTTGGCTTGCTTTGAGCAAGGCTTTTTCCTTTTGATCTTTTTCAGCTTCATATTCTAGTGGTCCTAATGGCCCTATAAGAACTGCACCTCTTCTTGTAACAACATTAGTAGAAATAGGAATATCTATATCATCTTGAAGAAAAATTTGATAACCATATGCTATTTATTCACATTAGGTTTCAATCAAACTAAGATACTTGTGAAATAATTTTATTTCTTGGCCAATCTCATCATAGTTTTCCATGAGTTCCGCCAAAATCTTTTTATGTCTTTGAAAATGCTTATGCAGGTTATTATGAGATTTTGCTTGTCGATGTTTTAATTCTTGAAAAACTTTTCTAGTTTCATCTTCTTCAGTAAAAACTTGTAACAAGTCTACTTTGTTTTCCTTAACAAGTTCATAAGGTATACCTTTTTATTTCATTGACTTGCATACTTCAGGCATAAGATCTGGAATTATACGAAGTATCCATTTTTCTAGCTTAGTGCCGAAATTAGGATAATATAAAGACTCATTCTTAGACCTAGTAGACATCAATTCCAAACATGCTTTATTAGTTATTTATCGATCCTCCTGCTGATAGGTCAAGTAACTCTCTGCATTGAGTATAAGACCATGGTAAAATAAATGGCAAATAGTTGATTCAGAATAGCCATGATTAGGAATACTATTGATCATTCCAAAGAATCTATCCCGGGCTTCTGGGTAGTTTTCTCCCACATTCTGACTATAGTTACCTATATTCTTTCTAGTTTTAGTTACCTTTTTAAAAGGATTAAACCTATTTATGAATTTAACAATACATTTTTCTCAACATTTAATGTAATGATGAGGGAGAGAATATAACCAGTCTAGAGCCTTACCTTTAAGAGACCAACAAAAAAAATTAAGACGAGAGAAGTCTCTGGGAAAACCTTTTGGTCCATGTGTTGTCATCACATCGTCAAACTCTCTAATGTGTCTTCCTGGGTCTTCATCTTCCCTTCCATTGAAATATTTTTCCTACAAAATTTTAATAATTCCACCATCAAATCGATATTCTCTAACTCCTGGATTAAGAAATTCTATTGGTTGTTTAAGGAAAGTAGAGTCTGGAGGACTGTATTCTTTGAGAGTTTTCTCAGGTTTCTTAGGAGTTGTCCTATAAATGGACATGATTTCCATAAAATCACTCAAGTTTTCAACTTCAACCTTATCTGATCTTAATAGTTTTTCAATAATTTCCTCGTGTCTTTGAATAGGCACGCGCTCAAAATTATCTGGTAAATAGGTCCTAACAGAGCGTGCAGACCCTTTGTCTCCTAGGGAGACCATTTTGTAGTAGTAACACCTAAAATGTCAAGAGACAAACACTTAGCACTTAGCTCCTCGGCAACGGCGCTAGAAAATAGCTTGATGTCTGCAAGTGCACAAATTGTTTGTAGCTAGTTTCGAAGTATAGATATCAATCCTATAGGGAGCCCAAAGGTAAGTGTTTATGAATGAAGGCTCTGTCACACTCAAAGTTGTCACAGGTCTTCGAGTGAATTGACTGCAAGTGTGGAAATAAGAACGAAATTTGGATTAAACTAGATGTATTTAAATAAAACTAAAATGTAAACTTCAAGAATAAAAAGCATAAAAGTAAAGAACGATTCGATTGTTTGTAGTTTTCTGCTGATGACGAAGAAGGCGCATGGAGATACAGTTCATGGTGATAGTGACTATGTCAGGTGGACGAATGATAAGTGTAACAATTATAATCTTATAAGTATGTGTGTAGGTGAGCAACCCGTAATTAGTTGGAACTCCTCTTGGTAGATTTCATCCCAACTTCAATAATCCTACTAACCTGTTACCAAAACCATGGTCAGTCACTAGACGATTAAGATCCTTCAGGTTACTTAGCAATTAAGCTCCTTGGATCGGACTAATGCAATAAGCACAGTGGTTCCTCGTGATCCTCGAGTCAAACTAGTTTCCCATTGATATCCCCATGTCACTCGGTGGTTGCCGATCTGCTAGCAAACAAGATCCTATCTATGTAGAACAAATCATCATGTTGTCTAGGCCCTTAATTGGACAACAAGCATTAGGCATCCCACAGATAGTCAAGCACACATAATATAATAATAAAAATCAATCACAAACTAATGGAAAATATATGGAGGCGCATCAAATCTCACGAATCCCTTACATCTCCTACGCCCAAGGAACTTACTCACACATGAGAGAAGAAAGCATCATCGATATAATTAAATAAAGGGAGTTCTTCTCGATATTACCGTGGAGATCCATAATAAGAATAGAAAAGTAATCCAACACAATTCAAGATAGGAAGAAACAATCTCAAACCCTAATCTTGCAAAGTGAAGATCTCTCTCTCTCTCAAGTACAAGTAATAGCTGTGAGGGTGTGTTGGCTTGGAGGTTGAAGATCATGGAGCGAGATGAAGCACGTCTTCCCCTTCTTCTCTGGATCTCTTCTTTCTCCTTTCTGGATCGGATGGCAGCTGTATGTTATGATTTCGCGTCTGGCCTCTTCATGAAAGTTGTCCCTTTTGACAAGACGGAGGCGGCGGCAGCTATACGGCGGGAACTATATGGACGAAAAATATTCTCGCTGTATAGTTGCTCGTTAAAGCTTCTGTATGCTTCCCTTGATTTCTTCCAAAAAGAGACGTGCTTGTTTTTGCCTAAATATTGTGTTTCTCTTGTTAAAACCTTCTATTGATGTTCAGAACCTGAAACACGTATTAAAAACCAAGTTTTCTTCGCTATCAAAGTATTAGCGTTAGGTAAAGCTAGAAAACGATCAAATCCAGAAGAAAACTATCAATAAAAACCATCAAAAATATGTCGAATCTCACAACTATCAGCCATCCCCAATCCTCGCGGTAGCGGCCACCATGGCTAGCTGCATCGTTGTCGCCTGCCTTTCGCTTCAGCCTGCTGCTACCCCAATCTCTACCCATAGCGGCAAATGGAGTCTGGAATCCAGCCGATTAATGGAGGCGTTGTGATAAGGAGGCAGATGGACTCAAGAGGGGATGGAATCAGGGAGGGGCCAGTTGTTCGAGTAGGGAGTGACCCAGTGAGGAACCGCCGCCGATGGTTCTCGTCCGCATGGAAGACAAGGAAGGGACGTAATTATTGAGGGCGTGCACCGGAACTGTCTACAGGAAGTGAAAAAATAAATCGTAAGAGAGAAAAATGTAGGGTCCCACCTATCAGTGAGTGAAGGTCGGCACGCACAAACGTGACTATGTTTGACTTGGATCGTGCATGGCAGACCTCGATTCCACTGCATGCAAGTGGCGCAGAACCAATTTCAGGCAGCGCTAGCGTCGATGTGTAAAACCACCATTTTTCTCCACCTCCACCCTACTACGAACGGTCGTGCACCATTCCAGATATTAGTAAGGGCGGTTCCAATCTTCCAGTAGGTAGTTTCACTTCTTCGTCTCCTTTCCTTCTCCACAGCCTCATCGTCTTTCTCCTCCATGGCCTAATCCATTTCCTCCGCCACGGCATCACCCTCTTCCTCTGTGTCCTTTCCCTCTTACCTATAGTCATGGACTTGTCGGATGTACGAAACGACAGTAGGCAAGCGACTGCATACTTCGACATAGAAGCACATGGAAGGAAGAAGATCAGTGTCGTCTACACCACCGACCCTCGGATGGTGATGAACACTCTGAATAATTACAAGAGATGGTTGTGGTTCGAAGAAAGCAGGTTTGTCAGTCTCGACCTCGAGTACAGCCGTAATCAGCATAGGATCGCCATGGTGAAACTCTCCATGAAGGAGCACGTCCTCATATACCAGCCTTTTTGTGAGAAGGGGCTGATGGGAACATGTAGACTTTGCTGTGTTTTTGTTCCTGAACCATCTGTTTGCAAAAGTTCTTGCTATATTATTTGTCTGACTTCATTTTCATGCAGGTGGGGTGAAAGGACTAGATCGCTCTTTCATGACTTTCTCGTGAACCACCAGATAACATTTACCAGTGTTGACATCACGAATGATAGTAGACTGCTTGAAAGCCCGACTGTAAAACATTAAAATCCCAAAGGAGTGCAGAGTGGACATCTAGAAAATTTACTAGATCCCAGGGACGAGGGGCAGTAGGGCTGGGATGGCCGCTCTAGCCGCCAAACTCATCAACCCGTGCTACGCTGACATGAAGGGCAAATTGCCAAAATGTTGGTGGAGGCGTTTAGGGCACGATTACTGGGAGGATAAGCCACTTTCTGAACCTAATCTGAAGTACGCTGCAATTGATACGTATGTTAGCCCCGAGATGTACCGCCAGATCGTAAAGTTTCGTTCCAAGCATCACACCATTGAACCACCACCAAGGCAAGTTGTTTGCCCCAGATGTCGGAGTGTAGAGGAATCTACAAGATGGGGCAAGCGACCGAAGGCATCCTGGGATTGGTCGCCTTCTCCAACAGGCTGGTATGTAGACTTTTAGTGCATGATTGTTGTGTTTGTATGGGGCTTGTTATGTTTATGAAAAAATATTATTTCAGAAGTACTATGTGTGATAGCTATGTCTGAGCAATTCCAAACTGTTGTGTATTACCTTTGTCGAACTATAATCTGGGTTTGTTTATGACTGTATCCTTCACTATAACAGAAATGGTGCCCTTTTGTGGACAACGGCATCTGATCTTGTGGATCCCACCTTATGCATGGCAGTTCTGGATTCTACTGCATGCAAAGGGCACATACAGAATTTGTAGGTATGAATGTTGAGCATACAAAAGGGGGAAATGTAATTCATACAGGTTAACTACCTAATAGAACAGGGATCATACGAGCTCAGTTCTTACACACAGAATGCTTAGAAAATACATGCGAGATAAAATACATGCGAGATAAAATACAGGCGAGATAAAACTAGGAACGGAATGCGAAACTAGTAGTGGTAAACAAGACACTCACCCATCCGCCAGATCCTGTTGAGCATCTCAGCGTATATATCTGGCGTCCCTAATCGCGTGCATTGATCGTAATTCAGGTGCCTCCACTCCCATCGCTCGTGCAGGTGCTTCGGGAACTCGACCTTCATGTCGGTGTACTCGCGATCGATGATGTCGGCAACGAGTCTAGCCATGTTGGCTTTCCCCGTCTCGTCATTCGGGTACCTCCACAAACGTTGGAGATCGACGTGATTGATGACATGAACGAGGAGATCCTGCTCTAGCTTCGGAGTGTTGTTCTTGATGTCGATGCTAGTGCAATAGATCTCCCTCCTGCGTAGGAACTTGCGAAGCTCCAGGCATACACAGTTGGCCCTACATACGTGGTATAGGAGGCAGTGGTTGCACATGGACAACTACAAAAGCGTCGCCCTCTTCTTATCTCCGGTATACTCAAGGTCAAGGCCGACAATCTTGTACCTGTCCATCGGCTCCTGTAGCCACCGCTCGTACATTGTGATGACCATGGCCACATTCGCTGACACATTTGTGTGGATGACCGTCAGCTCAGTGGTACCATGGGCGGTGACGGTGTACTCATCGTTGAAGTCGCTCCCATCTCCGAACACGCCGTACTCTACATCCATGGCAGCAGCTAATGCGGAGACGGTGGCCTAGCATCGATAGCGGTGGCTGGGACTGGGCGTGGTGGTGGGGAGATCTGTTGCGGTGGTATGGCGCGGCAGAGGCGGTACCTGCAGCGGCGGCGATGGTTCTTGTGGTGGCTGCGGCAGCGGCGGTGGAAGGAGTTGGGGATTTTTGCATAGTGTTGTGCTGTGGAGAATAAGAGAAATCGTAAAAGGGGGTGTGCGTGCATCGTAAATTGTGTTTACCAATATTCTGGTCATACCCAAGCGGAAGCAAGTTTGACTAGGCGAGCACCATTGGTTTCCAAACCTAGCGATTAAATTCGGCGGCCGTGCCCGGTAGGTGATGGGACGGGTGTGCAACATGGCTTTGGCGTGGCAGAGACTGGTCATGGAGACCACCGTCCCATTGCCGATCTGCAGCGGGTGCGCGGTGCTGACACAATGTAACATGGCAGGATAGAAAGAAGTGTACAGTTATTTGTGATTATTATTCCCAGCAAGTTTAAGGTAAGTGTAAGCATAGACGGGGACCCAACATACCTACACCCCGGGCAGCCGCCCAGGCCTGCCGATTGCACAAAGCTTGCAATTTCCTTTCTTTAATTTGGTGATTTTGTCCAGAATTTGCCAAATTGAAGCTCGTTTGCCAAGGCTTCTAGAAGTTTCTGGGTATGCCACTGGTGTAAGCATGCACAATCAAGCAACTTTGCAACACACGTGTCGGTGAAAAAGCATGAGGTTTCAACACACCACATAGTTTAAGGGTCTATAAACGGTAATAGAATTAAACATTATTAGTGGCCGGGCCAGCACAGTGACGGGTTGGTCAGCTAAAAGTTGCTGATTTCTAATTAAGGGGACACTAGGCCGGTCTTGACATACTCCCTCGGGAATTTTCCATAAGCAACATTCTTAGCCTTGGTTGCCGACTTGTGTTTACTACCCGGGGTTTTACCGATGCCAACTGATGGCTCAATGCACGGCGCCCAGAAAAATGCTTGATGGCGGTGTTGATGTAGAGCTCGTTGGGAACCCCAAGAGGAAGGTATGATGAGCACAGCAGCAAGTTTCCCTCAGTTATGAAACCAAGGTTTAATCGAACCAGTAGGAGCAAGGAAACACCCCAAATGTGTTGCTAGCTGAGCCTTGGCAGGGCGCACTACCGATGCTAGTAGCAACGTGGAGACCTGCACAACACAACCACAGAACTTTGTCCCCAACTTGCGATGAGGTTGTCAATCTCACCGTGTTTGGGGGAAAACAAAGGATTAAACGTATCGAATGGAAAGAAGTAAAAGTTTGCAGAAAGTAAACACAAAGAAGTAAACAGTTGTAGATTGTATGTAAAGAAAAGGACCGGGATCCATAGTTCACAAGAGGTGGCTCTCCTTAGATAGATAACATGCTGGGTGAACAAATTACAGCGAGGCAATTGACAAACACCGAGAAAGCAATACATGCACATACTAATCATCTTGACTCCTTTGAGACTTGATTGGGCGTTACAACATTATACATAGACCGCCATCCAACTACATCTATGACTAATAATCCACCTTTAGGTTATCATCCGAACCCCCTCCAGTATTAAGTTGCAAGCAACAGATTTATTGCTTTATGAACTGCGTGTAAAGTAAACAATACGATTGTTCTATGAACAAAGGATTGTTGTTTTCTCCCTAGTAGCAACAGCACATCTAGTACCTTAGAGATTTCTGTCACTTCCCCAGATTACCAGAGGCATGAACCCACTATCGAGCATAAATACTAACTCTTGGAGTTGCTAGCATCTACTTGGACAAGATAACTACTAACAACGGAAAGCATGCAACATCACAAATAACAAAGACATGATAGAATCAATAATCAATCTGAAATAGCATCTCAATATCCATCGGATCCCCACAAACACAACATGCAGAATTACAAAAAGATGATCTTGATCATGAACGGAGCTCACAAGATCTAAACATGAAAGCACAAAGGAGGAGAACCAGCCATCTAGCTACTACATGGATCCGTAGTCCAAGGATGAACTACTCACGCATCACACCGGAGGCTTGCATGGTGATGAAGAAGGCCTCCATGGTGAATTCCCCTCTCCGACAGGGTGCCAGGAAGAGCTTCGGATTCCTCCCGGTCTAGGGATGGAGATGACGGCTCTGAGACTCTTCGTGGATTTTGATCGGTACTTAGGGTTTACGTTCGAGGGCATCTTATAGTCGGAAGGGAGGCCGAGGGGTGCTGGGCTGGCCACACCACCCCTTGGCGGGTCAGGCCTGGCCCATGGCCAGGTGGTGTGGCCGATCCTCCGCCCCTCTCATCTGTGATTCGGCACTTGATGACTTCCGAAAATAGGCACTTTGGCTTTTGTCCGTCAATTCTGAGAATATTCATTTTCGACTTTCTGGAACCAAAAACAGAAGAAAAGCAGGCGGTGGCTCTTGTTAATAGGTTTGTCCAAGAAATCATATGAAAAGTACTCCAAAGTTGGAACAAAACACAAGAAAGTGGATAAAACCAAGCATGGAACATCAAAAATTATAGATACATTTGCAATGTATCAACATCCCCAAGCTTAACTCCTACTCGTCCTCGAGTAGGTAAGTGATAAAAAGAAAGAAAATTTTTTAGGTGACATGCACCGTCAAAGACTTAATCAAAGTATTTGCAAAACATTCAAAGCTGGGATCATAGTACTTCAATCATAACATGAAAGACAAAGTTCTAGCAATAAGCAAAGAAACTATGATGCAACATGAAAAGGCACAAACAAAAGATTCATGAATAACAATGCTTTGCAAGACGTTTGTTTGTTTCACATAAAGAAAACATGGCATAATAGCATTCAGCTTGTCCCTCAATAGAGTAGCAAATATAAATGCATAGGACACCTTCAAAGTTCATAAGAGTGACTAGATACAATAGTTTAAAACAAGCAATATCAAGTTATGCATCAATCAACTAGTCTTGGGACAATGCACATAGAAATAAGAATGGCCACTATGCTCTCAAAGTAGGTGCATAAAGATAGAAGGTGGAGACTCAATAATGGTGGAAGAAAGGCCTTTTGTAAAAGGTAGGGATTCAAGTCTCATAAAGAGCTTCCAAAAATTATGGTACTTATAGCTTTCAGCTCTCATTACCCCTATCATAAGCATCTTGAAGTGATTAAGGTTAAAGTGAACAAACTATGGTGTACATGCTTGACGAAGTATAAGTCAGAAATCTCATGTCCCTTGTATACGAGGGCCGCTCCTCATGCTACTCAAGTTTAGTCACCGGTAAGTTCTTGTCATTGTAAATATATGTGTATCATAGAGAACCGCCAACGGGGTACCCCTTGCCCGATGATACGAAAGAATTCCCATATCAAAATGATAAGGCAAGCAGACAACGAGCATCTCAGCATTCTTCTTATTTACCATGGGAATATGGTGCTTTTTTCTCTCTTTCCTCTTTTCATAGTATCTCTTTTTTTTCTTTTCTCTTTTTTTTTCTCAACATAGGACTCTTTTTTATAAGAAGAATGCATCATAGACAGCTCATTATGGTTATGCTGCAGGTTTCCACCATGTCAGCATGGATTAGACCAGCGTCCCAGGCGTTTCTCTAACACATATACATAACTCCATGGACTTACAAGCTCCCCTTTCATTTCACACCGACGACATCCATATACAAAAGAGCATGATATCAACTAGGTACAAGTACCAAGTGCAATATTGAAAGCGTTCCCCATGAAAGCATGGTTCTGCTAATCCCCAACAAATAAATGCAAGCATATACAACATAGACGACACAATGGTTCAAGTTTATTAAATGCAAGAAAAGTAAAGTGTGCCATCAAGTTCGTGAGAGCTTTAATCACTAGTTTTCTCATAACAAGTTTAATTTGGAAGGTAAACAAAAGCATGAATATACTTGGAATAGCATAAGCTAGTAGGTAGTTATGGTGGACTCTTTGGAATAACTTGGTTTAGGGAGTTGGATGCATGAGTGGAACTCATACTTGGTTGTGGAGGCTAGCAAAAGACTGGGAGCGACAAACTAAGAGAGCAATAAATACCATAATCATGTAGAGCGACAAAACATCATTGATCAAAGCATAAAGTTATACTACAAGTTGAAAACTAAAGGATCATAAAGGCTATGGTGACTTGATATAGTCATAACATGATGTGAGCATGTGCCAAGTCAACCCAAATAAAGCATCAAAGGAGAATACCACTATACTATGCTTTAATATGCTAAAACAACGCATGATTCATCCAAGGCACATTAAGCAATCTCAATTGTTTATAATAAGTCATGCTACAGCAAAGAATACTAAGCATAAGGTCAAAACAATACCAAGCATGGCATGACAAAGCATAGGCCACAGTCAAAAACAAGCTCTTTTTACCATATAAGCATGAACTTTCCTACTCTTTTCCAAACCAAACCAAACTATTTGCAAACCAATGTATGAAAGAGGGGGTCCAACCAATTTATTCAGCAAACTAAGCAAACAAAAGCAAATGAAAAACCAAAACGGAAATGAAAAGAAGACGCTCCAAGTACAACACAACTGTGCATGAAACAATAAAAATGAAGCGTTTGGAAGAAACCTGAAATTTTTATTGATGAAGAAGGGGATGCCTTGGGCATCCCCAAGATTTGACGCTTGTAATTCTTGGATATTTCTTGGCATGACACGCATGGCATCCCCAAGCTTGAGCTTTAGTCCATCCTTCATCTCATTACTCATTCCTTCCATACACCTGAAAATTTTCCTTCATACAAAACTTCACACAATCTTATTAGCAACATTAGTGCACTCAAGATAAAAGGTCTTAAGGTTCAGCTCTAACACCAAATAAACTTCCATTAGAACACTAGATACTATAGCACTTCCCTCAAAAAGCTCAATTCCCCAAAAGAACTCAAAAAGGAACCCACAAGAAGCAAATGCAGAAAATGGCAGAAAACTGTCAAAACAGACCAGCAGGTAAAGACGATTTTTTTCGAAGACGTTCTGTTGCTCAAATCAAAAAGTGTTGAACTAACGAAAGTTAGATAACAACCTGGGTCAGAAGAAAAAAACATTACAGCTCAATCCGACATACAGAGCTCTCTCACGAATTTTTACGGTGAGGAACAAAAATCTGTTTCGGGACAGCAACTTTCCCAATCATTACTTCTCTCTCATTAGAGGTTACTCTTGGCACAAAAAGCAAATAAAAAGGATAAGGAGAGGTTATTACTGAAGTAATAACTTCCAAGACTCATCTAAAACTTTTGGGTTATCTCCCAATAAGTACTTTTCTTTAATGCCTTTAAGTTAGGCATAAGAAGCAAAGAAAGAATCAAGTGTTCTCGAATGAAGAAGCATTAAAACCAAATTTTGTTTTCATAGGAGAAGCAAAATAAATATTTTCTCTATTTTTAGGGAAGTGTTCTATACCACTTTCTTGAGTGGGAGTTGATATTTAATAGTGCCTTCTTTCATATCAATGATGGCAGCAACAGTTCTAAGAAAAGATCTTCCCAAAGTAATAGGACAAGAAGCATTGTATTCAACATCCAAAACATAGAAATCAATGGGAACATAGGAATTGTTAACCATAATAAGAACATCATTAAGACTCCCCATGAGTTTCTTTTTAACATCATCATCAAGTGGTACATTCAAATAGCAATCTTCAAGAGGAGGCAAATCAAGCATATCATAAATCCTTCTAGGCATAATAGAAACACTACTATCAAGATCACATAAAGCTTTGAAATCAAAGTCATTCACTTTCATATTAATGATGGGTTCCCAACCATCCTCTTGTTTTATAGGAATAGAAGCTTTATGATTCATCTTTTCTTCTTTAATCTTTATGAGAGCATCGGTAATGTGTTTTGTAAAGGCCATGTTCATAGCACTAGCATTAGGAATTTTAGCAAGCTTTTGTAGGAACTTAATAACTTCAGAGATATTGCAACCATCAAGATCAAAATCAAATTTCGCATCTAAAGTAGTAGAACTATTACTAGCCTCAACACTAGTGGTGGTAATAGTAGAAACACTAATGTTTCTAGCAATTTCATCTTCTCTTTCCCACTTAGCATGTAATTCAGCTAATAGTCTAACATTTTCATCAATTCTTACTTGTATGGCATTAGTAGTTGCAAAGGGATTATCATTAGTTTCAGGTTTAGCAGCCATTTTATTCAAAGTAGATTGAGCTTGAGCTAAAGATGCTATATTTCTTTCAGCATTAGAGAGTTTTTCCTCAATAGTTTAATTGAAAGCAGTTTGTTTACTAATAAACTCTTTAAGCATAACTTCAAGTTCAGAGGGAGCACTCTTATTATTGTTGTAAGAATTTCCATAAGCATTACCATTGTTTAGAGAATATGGCTTATAATTGTTGTTACCAAAATTGTTCCTATAAGCATTGTTACCATAAGCATTGTTGCCAAAATTGTTATTTCTTATGAAGTTCGTATCAACTTGCTCTTCTTGAGCAACCAAAGAGGCTAAAGGAACATTATTTGGATCAATATGGGCTTTCCCATTAACAAGCATAGACATAATAATATCAATTTTATCACTCAAGGAGGGGGTTTCCTCAACAGAATTTACCTTCCTACCTTGTGGAGCTCTCTCAGTATGCCATTCAGAATAATTAACCATCATATTGTCCAAAAGTTTTGTTGCAGCACCCAAAGTGATGGTCATAAAGGTACCTCCAGCAGCAGAATCCAATATGTTCCTTGAAGAATAGTTCATTCCTGCATAAAAAGTTTGGATGATCATCCAAGCAGTCAGTCCATGAGTGGGATAATTCTTTACCAAAGATTACATTCTTTCCCAAGCTTGAGCAACATGCTCATTATCAAGTTGTTTAAACTTCATTATTTCACTTCTCATGGATATAATCTTAGCAGGAGGATAGTATTTTCCAATAAAAGCATCTTTGCATTTAGTCCAAGAATCAATACTATTCCTAGTTAAGGAATTCAACCATTCTTTAGCTTTTCCTCTCAAAGAGAAAGGAAACAATTTCAGCTTAATAATATCACCATCTATATCCCTATGCTTTTGCATCTCACAAAGTTCAACAAAGTTATCTAGATGGGAAGCAGCATCTTCATTACCAATACCAGAAAATTGTTCTCTCATAACAAGATTGAGCAAAGCAGGTTTTATCTCAAAGAAAGTATTTTCTGCCACAGGTGGAGCAATAGGTGTGCTCATAAAATCATTGTTGTTGGTGCTAGTGAAGTCACACAACTTAGTGTTTTCAAGAGTAGTCATTTTTTTGGGTTTTCAAATAAGAAAGAAAACTTGTAAAACTAATTTTTGTTTTGTTTTTTGAATAACAAAACAAGCAAACAAAACAAAAAAAACTAAGCAAAACAAAAAAATAAAGTAAAGAGATTGGTTATGAGGGACTCCCCTTGTGAAGATGTCCTTGACTCCCCGGTAACGGCGCCAGAAAATTGCTTGATGGCTCAATGCACGGCGCCTAGAAAAATGATTGATGGCGGTGTTGATGTACAGCTTGTTGGGAACCCCAAGAGGAAGGTATGATGAGCACAACAGCAAGTTTCCCTCAGGTATGAAACCAAGGTTTAATCGAACCAGTAGGAGCAAGGAAACACCCCAAAGGTGTTACTAGCTGAGCCTTGGCAGGGCACACTACCGGTGCTAGTAGCAATGTGGAGACCTGCACAACACAACCACAGAACTTTGTCCCCAACTTGCGATGAGGTTGCCAATCTCACCGTGTTTTGCGGAAAACAAAGGATTAAACGTATCGAATGGGAAGAAGTAAAAGTTTGTAGAAAGTAAACACAAAGAAGTAAATAGTTGTAGATTGTATGTAAAGAAAAGGACCGGGATCCATAGTTCACTAGAGGTGGCTCTCCTTAGATAGATAACATGCTGGGTGAACAAATTACAGCGAGGCAATTGACAAACACCAAGAAAGCAATACATGCATATACTAATCATCTTGACTCCTTTGAGACTTGATTGGGCATTACAACATTATACATAGACCGCCATCCAACTGCATCTATGACTAATAATCCACCTTCCGGTTATCATCTGAACCCCCTCCAGTATTAAGTTGCAAGCAACAGATTATTGCTTTACGAACTGCGTGTAAAGTAAACAATACGATTGTTCTATGAACAAAGGATTGTTGTTTTCTCCCTAGTAGCAACAGCACATCTAGTACCTTAGAGATTTTCTGTCACTTCCCCAGATTACCAGAGGCATGAACCCACTATCGAGCATAAATACTAACTCTTGGAGTTGCTAGCATCTACTTGGACAAGATATCTACTAACAACGGAAAGCATGCAAGATCACAAATAACAAAGACATGATAGAATCAATAATCAATCTGAAATAGCATCTCAATATCCATCGGATCCCCACAAACACAACATGCAGAATTACAAAAAGATGATCTTGATCATGAACGGAGCTCACAAGATCTAAACATGAAAGCACAAAGGAGGAGAACCAGCCATCTAGCTACTACATGGATCCGTAGTCCAAGGATGAACTACTCACGCATCACACCGGAGGCTTGGATGGTGATGAAGAAGGCCTCCAGGGTGAATTCCCCTCTCCGGCAGGGTGCCGGGAAGAGCTTTAGAACCCTCCCAATCTAGGGATGGAGATGACAGCGGCTACAGACTCTTTCGTGGATTTTTGATCGGGTACTTACGGTTTACGTCCCGAGGGCATCTTATAGTCGGAAGGGGAGGCCGAGGGGGTGCCTGGGCTGGCCACACCACCTGGCTGGGCCAGGCTGGCCGCCACGGCCAGGTCTTGTGGCCCCTCTCCGTCTCGTATTCTCGCACTTGATGACTTCCGGAAAAATAGGCACTTTGGCTTTTGTCCCGTCCAATTCCGAGAATATTCATTTTCTGACTTTCCTAGAACCAAAAATAGCAGAAAACAGGCAGCTGGCACTGTGGCTCTTGTTAATAGGTTTGTCCAAGAAATCATATGAAAAGTACTCCAAAGTTGGAACAAAACACAAGAAAGTGGATAAAACCAAGCATGGAACATCAAAAATTATAGATACATTTGCAATGTATCACCAACCGCATGCGGAATCAAGCTATCAATCCTCGGGTTGACTCCTTTCTTATAGAAAGGGCACCTGAGCTCCCCAAGTCGAGTGCAAAAAGGGATTCTCCCGCTCTTGAGCTTCTTCATGACATGGCGACTCTTGTTGTCCCTGTTCTCCTTGTCAAAGTCCACCTCACTTGAATCTACGTGTAATATATGAAATGCAAACAAAAATGAGCAAAATAATAAATATATATTCCTCGCACCATTCCAAGTTACTTTCAATACAATAACATATTTATACAGGCTCAGCAGTTCATTACGGTTGTCTCCCCAGCTCGCTCCTAAATTAATATTGATTGTGTTCTTAATAACTTATTAATAAATAAATAATGTGGATTCATTCAGAACACACTAGATCTCTCCATGTACCGGTTTGTATGGCACATCTAATCATTAGGACTATATTTTTTTATGAAACCAGGACTAGATTAAGCTCGAGCAGAAAAGATGAAACATGTAGAAATAGATGTACCTCCGGGTAAATGAGCAGAGCATGTTCGTCAAACTCCACACCCTCATCAGGGCCTCCGAAGTCGCAAGCACCGGCGAGCACATAGTCCCCCAAGGGGTTGAACTGCCTGTCCTCCTTGCCTTGTGCTGCATGATGCTCCTCCATATCTATCGCAGGAAGCACCACCCCGGCGGCGATGCCCGCACACTCACCCCTGATACATTGCAAATGTATCTATAATTTTTGATGTTCCATGCTTGGTTTTATCCACTTTCTTGTGTTTTGTTCCAACTTTGGAGTACTTTTCATTTGATTTCTTAGACTAACCTATTAACAAGAGCCAGAGTGCCAGCTGCCTGTTTTCTGCTGTTTTTGGTTCCAGGAAAGTCAGAAAATGAATATTCTCGGAATTGGACGGGACAAAAGCCAAAGTGCCTATTTTTCCGGAAGGGATCAAGTGCCAGAATACGAGATGGAGAAGGTCCAGGGAGCCACCACACCACATGGCCATGCGGCCAGGCCTGGCCCGTGCCAGGGGGTGGTGTGGCCGCTCTCGGCACCCCCTCGGCCTCTCCTTCCGCCTATATATTTCCCTCGAGACGAAAACCCTAAGGACCCGATCAAAAATCCACGAAAGAGTCTGTAGCCGCCGTCATCTCCATCCCTAGATCGGGAGGGATCTGAAGCTCTTCTCGGCACCCTGCCGGAGAGGGGAATTCACCCTGGAGGCCTTCTTCATCACCATGCAAGCCTCCGGTGTGATGCGTGAGTAGTTCATCCTTGGACTACGGATCCATGTAGTAGCTAGATGGATGGTTCTCCTCCTTTGTGCTTTCATGTTTAGATCTTGTGAGATCCGTTCATGATCAAGATCATCTATTTGTAATTCTTACATGTTGTGTTTGCGGGGATCCGATGGATATTGAGATGCTATTTCAGATTGATTATTGATTCTATCATGTCTTTGTTATTTGTGATCTTGCATGCTTTCCGTTGTTAGTAGCTATCTTGGCCAAGTAGATGCTAGCAACTCCAAGAGTTAGTATTTATGCTCGATAGTGGGTTCATGCCTCCGTAACTGGGAAGTGATGTAAATCTCTAAGGTACTAGATGTCCTGTTGTTACTAGGGAGAAAACAACAATCCTTTGTTCATAGAACAATCGTGTTGTTTACTTTACACGGGTTCAGAAGCAATAATCTGCTTGCAACTTAATATTGAGGGGTTCGGATGATAACTCAAGGTGGATTATTAGTCATAGATGCAGTTGGATGGCGGTCTATGTATTATGTTGTAATGCCCAATCAAGTCTCAAAGGAGTCAAGATGATTAGTATATGCATGTATTGCTTTCTCGGTGTTTGTCAATTGCCCTGCTGTAATTTGTTCACCCAGCATGTTATTTATCTAAGGAGAGCCACCTCTAGTGAACTATGGATCCCGGTCCTTTCTCTTTACATACAATCTACAACTGTTTACTGCTTTGTGTTTACTTTCTGCAAACTTTTACTTCTTTCCATTCGATACGTTTAATCCTTTGTTTTCTACAAAACAAGGTGAGATTGACAACCTCATCGCAAGTTGGGGACAAAGTTCTGTGGTTTTGTTGTGCAGGTCTCCACGTTGTTACTAGCACCGGTAGTGCACCCTGCCAAGGCTCAGCTAGTAACACCTTTGGGGTGTTTCCTTGCTCCTACTGGTTCGATTAAACCTTGGTTTCATAACTGAGGGAAAACTTACTGATGTGCTCATCATACCTTCCTCTTGGGGTTCCCAACGAGCTCTACGTTGAACGACGAGCACATCAAGATCTTTTCTGGCACCATTGCCGGGGAGTCAAGGACATCTTCACAAGGGGAGTCCCTCATAACCAATCTCTTTACTTTGTTGTTTTTGTTTTGCTTAGTTTCTTTTTTCTTTGTTTGCTTGTTTTGTTCTTCAAAAACACAAAAAAATAGTTTTACAAGTTTGCTTTCTTATTTGAAAACCCAAAAAAAATGACTACTCTTGAAAACACTAAGTTGTGTGACTTCACTAGCACCAACAACAATGATTTTATGAGCACACCTATTGCTCCACCTGTGGCTGAAAATACTTTCTTTGAGATAAAACCTGCTTTGCTCAATCTTGTTATGAGAGAACAATTTTCTGGTATTGGTAATGAAGATGCTGCTTCCCATCTAAATAACTTTGTTGAACTTTGTGAGATGCAAAAGCATAGGGATATAGATGGTGATATTATTAAGCTGAAATTGTTTCCTTTCTCTTTGAGAGGAAAAGCTAAAGAGTGGTTGAATTCCTTAACTAGGAATAGTATTGATTCTTGGACTAAGTGCAAAGATGCTTTTATTGGAAAATACTATCCTCCTGCTAAGATTATATCTATGAGAAGAGAAATAATGAAGTTTAAACAACTTGATAATGAGCATGTTGCTCAAGCTTGGGAAAGAATGAAATATTTGGTAAAGAATTGTCCCACTCATGGACTGACTGTTTGGATGATCACCCAAACTTTTTATGTAGGATTGAACTATTCTTCAAGGAACCTATTGGATTCTGCTGCTGGAGGTACCTTTATGACCATCACTTTGGGTGCTGCAACAAAACTTCTGGACAATATGATGGTTAATTATTCTGAATGGCATACTGAGAGAGCTCCACAAGGTAGGAAGGTAAATTCTGTTGAGGAAACCTCCTCCTTGAGTGATAAGATTGATATTATTATGGCTATGCTTGTTAATGGGAAAGCCCATATTGATCCAAATAATGTTCCTTTAGCCTCTTTGGTTGCTCAAGAAGAGCAAGTTGATGTGAACTTCATAAGAAATAATAATTTTGGCAACAATGCTTACGGTAACAATGCTTATAGGAACAATTTTTGTAACAACAATTATAAGCCATATCCTCCCAACAATGGTAATGCTTATGGAAATTCTTACAACAATAATAAGAGTGCTCCCTCTGAACTTGAAGTTATGCTTAAAGAGTTTATTAGTAAACAAACTGCTTTCAACAAAACTATTGAGGAAAAACTCTCTAATGTTGAAACAAATATAGCATCTTTGGCTGAAACTCAATCTTCTTTGAATAAAATGGCTACTAAACCTGAAACTAATGATAATCTCTTTGCATCTGCTAATGCCATACAAGTAAGAATTGATGAAAATGTTAGATTATTAGCTGAATTACATGGTAAGTGGGAAAGATAAGATGAAATTGCTAGAAACATTAGTGTTCCTACTATCACCACCACTAGTGTTGAGGCTAGTAATAGTTCTACTACTTTAGATGATAAAGTTGATTTTGATATTGATGGTTGCAACATCTCTGAAGTTATTAAGTTCCTACAAAAGCTTGCTAAAAGTCCTAATGCTAGTGCTATGAACATGGCCTTTACAAAACACATTACTGATGCTCTCATAAAGATTAAGGAAGAAAAGACGAAACATAAAGCTTCTATTCCTATAAAACAAGAGGATGGTTGGGAACCCATCATTAATATGAAAGTGAATGACTTTGATTTCAAAGCTTTGTGTGATCTTGATAGTAGTGTTTCTATTATGCCTAGAAGGATTTATGATATGCTTGATTTGCCTCCTCTTGAAGATTGTTATTTGAATGTCCCACTTGATGATAATGCTAAAAAGAAACTCATGGGGAGTCTTAATGATGTTCTTATTATGGTTAACAATTCCTATGTCCCCGTTGATTTCTATGTTTTGGATGTTGAATACAATGCTTCTTGTCCTATTACTTTGGGAAGACCTTTTCTTATAATTGTTGGTGCCATCATTGATATGAAAGAAGGCACCATTAAATATCAACTCCCACTCAAGAAATGTATAGAACACTTCCCTAAAAGAGAGAAAAGATTTCTTTTGCTTCTCCTATGAAAACAAAATTTGGTCTTAATGCTTCTTCATTTGAGAACACTTGATTCTTTCTTTGCTTCTTATGCCTAACTTAAAGGCGTTAAAGAAAAGTACTTATTGGGAGATAACCCAAAAGTTTTAGATGAGTCTTGAAAGTTATTACCTCAGTAATAACCTCTCCTTATCCTTTTTATTTGCTTTTTGTGACAAGAGTAACCTCTAATGAGAGTGAAGTAATGATTGGGAAAGTTGTTGTCCCGAAACAGATTTTTGTGCTTCACCGTAAAACTTCGTGAGAGATCTCTGTATGTCGTATTGAGCTGTAATGTTTTGTGCTTCTGCCCCAGGTTGTTATCTAACTTTCGTTAGTTCAAAACATTTTGATTTGAGCAACAGAAGGTCTTCGAAAAAATTCGTCTTTACCTGCTGGTCTGTTTTGACAGATTTCTGCCATTTTTTGCATTTGCTTCTTGTGGGTTCCTTTTCGAGTTCTTTTGGGGAATTTAGCTTTTTGAAGGAAGTGCTACAGTAGCTAGTGTTCTAATGTAAGTTTATTTGGTGTTAGAACGGAACCTTAAGACTTATTTATCTTAAGTGCACTAATGTTGCTAATGAGATTGTGTGAAGTTTTGTATGAAGGAAAAATTTCAGGTGTATGGAAGGATTGAGTAATGAGATGAAGGATGGACTAAAACTCAAGCTTGGGGATGCCACGCGTGTCACCCCAAGAAATATCCAAGAAGTACAAGCGTCAAAGCTTGGGGATGCCCAAGGCATCCCCTTCTTCATCAATAAAAATCCCAGGTTTCTTCCAAACGCTTCGTTTTTATTGTTTCATGCACAGTTGCGTTGTTCTTGGAGCGTCTTTTTTTTGGTTTTCGTTTTCGTTTTTGGTTTGCTTGGTTTTCTTAGTTTTCTGAATAAATTGGTTGGACCCCCTCTTTCATACATTGGTTTGCAAATGGTTTGGTTTGGTTTGCAAAAGAGTAGGAAAGTTCATGCTTAAGTGGTAAAGAGAGCTTGTTTTTCACTGTGGCCTATGCTTTGTCATGCCATGCTTGATATTGTTTTGGCTTTGTGCTTAGTATTCTTTGCTGTAGGATGACTTGTTATAAACAATTGAGATTGCTTAATGTGCCTTGGATGAATCATGCGTTGCTTTAGCATATTAAAGCATAGTATAGTGGTATTCTCCTTTGATGCTTTATTTGGGTTGACTTGGCGCATGCTCACACCATGTTATGACTATCACAAGTCACCATAGCCTTTATGATCCTTTAGTCTTAAACTTGTAGTATTACTTTATGCTTTGATCAATGACCTTTTGTCGCTCTGCATGATTATGGCCATTATTGCTCTCTTAGTTTGCCGCTCCCAGTCTTTTGCTAGCCTCCACAACCAAGTATGAGTTCCACTCATGCATCCAACTCCCTAAACCAAGTTATTCCAAAGATTCCACCATACCTACCTACTAGCTTATGCTATTCCAAGTATATTCATGCTTTTGTTTACCTTCCAAATTAAACTTGTTATGAGAAAACTAGTGATTAAAGCTCTCACAAACTTGATGGCACACTTTACTTTACTTGCCCTTAATAAACTTGAACCATTGTGTCGTCTATGTTGTATATGCTTGCACTTATTTGTTGGGAATTAGCAGAACCATGCTTTCATGGGGAACGCTTTCAACATTGCACTTGGTACTTATACCTAGTTGATATCATGCTCTTTTGTATATGGATGTCGTCGGTGTGAAATGAAAGGGGAGCTTGTAAGTCCATGGAGTTATGTATATGTGTTAGAGAAACGTCTGGGCCGCTGGTCTAATCCATGCTGACATGGTGGAAACCTGCAGCGTAACCATAATGAGATGTCTATGAAGCATTCTTCTTATAAAAAAAGAGTCCTATATTGAGAGAAAAAAAGTGAAAAGAAAAAAAAAGATACTATGAAAAGAGGAAAGAGAGAAAAAATCACCATATTCCCATGGTAAATAAGAAGAATGCTGAGATGCTCGTTGTCTGCTTGCCTTGTCATTTTGATATGGGGATTCTTCCGTATCATCGGGCAAGGGGTACCCTGTTGGCGGTTCTCTATGATACACATGTACTTACGTTGACAAGAACTTACCGGTGACTAAACTTGAGTAGCATGAGGAGCGTCCCTCGTATACAAGGGACATGAGATTTCTGACTTATACTTCGTTAAGCATGTACACCATAGTTTGTTCACTTTAACCTTAATCACTTCAAGATGCTTATGATAGGGGCAATGAGAGCTGAAAGATATAAGTACCATAATTTTTGGAAGCTCTTTATGAGACTTGAATCCCTACTTCCTTTTACAAAGGCCTTTCTTCCACCATTATATTGAGTCTCCACCTTCTATCTTTATGCACCTACTTTGAGAGCATAGTGGCCATTCTTAGTTCTATATGCATTGTCCCAAGACTAGTTGATTGATGCATAACTTGATATTGCTTGTTTTAAACTATTATATCTAGTCACTCTTATGAACTTTGAAGGTGTCCTATGCATTTATATTTGCTACTCTATCAAGGACAAGCTGAATACTATTATGCTATGTTTTCTTTATGTGAAACAAACAAACGTCTTGCAAAGCATTGTTATTCATGAATCTTTTGTTTGTGCCTTTTCATGTTGCATCATAGTTTCTTTGCTTATTGATAGAACTTTGTCTTTAATGTTATGATTGAAGTACTTTGATCCCAGCTTTGAATGTTTTGCAAATACTTTGATCAAGTCTTTGATGGTGCATGTCACCTCAAAAATTATTCTTTCTTTTTATCACTTACGTACTCGAGGACGAGCAGGAGTTAAGCTTGGGGATGTTGATACATTGAAAATGTATCTATAATTTTTGATGTTCCATGCTTGGTTTTATCCACTTTCTTGTGTTCTGTTCCAACTTTGGAGTACTTTTCATTTGATTTCTTGGACTAACCTATTAACAAGAGCCACAGTGCCAGCTACCTATTTTCTGCTGTTTTTGGTTCCAGGAAAGTCAGAAAATGAATATTCTCGGAATTGGACGGGACAAAAGCCAAAGTGCCTATTTTTCCGGAAGGGATCAAGTGCGACACGAGTCGGAGAAGGTCCAGGAGCCACCACACCACCTGTCGGCGGCCAGGCCTGGCCCGCGCCAGGTGGTGGTACGCTCCCGCACCCTCGGCCTCCTTCCGCCTATATATTGCCCTCGGGACGAAAACCCTAAGGACCCGATCAAAAATCCACGAAAGAGTTTATAGCCGCCATCATCTCCATCCCTATAACGGGAGGGATCTGAATCTCTTCCTGGCACCCTACCGGAGAGGGGAATTCACCCTGGAGGCCTTCTTCATCACCATGCAAGCCTCCGGTGTGATGCGTGAGTAGTTCATCCTTGGACTACGGATCCATGTAGTAGCTAGATGGCTGGTTCTCCTCCTTTGTGCTTTCATGTTTAGATCTTGTGAGCTCCGTTCATGATCAAGATCATCTATTTGTAATTCTCACATGTTGTGTTTGCGGGGATCCGATGGATATTGAGATGCTATTTCAGATTGATTATTGATTCTATCATGTCTTTGTTATTTGTGATCTTGCATGCTTTCCGTTGTTAGTAGCTATCTTGGCCAAGTAGATGCTAGCAACTCCAAGAGTTAGTATTTATGCTCGATAGTGGGTTCATGCCTCTGGTAATCTAGGGAAGTGACAGAAATCTCTAAGGTACTAGATGTGTTGTTGCTACTAGGGAGAAAACAACAATCCTTTGTTCATAGAACAATCATATTGTTTACTTTACACGCACAGAAAGCAATAATCTGTTGCTTGCAACTTAATACTGGAGGGGGTTCGAATGATAACCTGAAGGTGGATTATTAGTCATAGATGCAGTTGGATGGCAGTCTATGTATTATGTTGTAATGCCCAATGAAGTCTCAAAGGAGTCAAGATGATTAGTATATGCATGTATTGCTTTCTCGGTGTTTGTCAATTGCCCTCCTGTAATTTGTTCACCCAACATGTTATTTATCTAAGGAGAGCCACCTCTAGTGAACTATGGATCCCGGTCCTTTCTCTTTACATACAATCTACAACTGTTTACTGCTTTGTGTTTACTTTCTACAAACTTTTACTTCTTTCCATTCGATACGTTTAATCCTTTGTTTTCCGCAAAACACGGTGAGATTGACAACCTCATCGCAAGTTGGGGACAAAGTTCTGTGGTTGTGTTGTGCAGGTCTCCACGTTGCTACTAGCACCGGTAGTGCGCCCTGACAAGGCTCAGCTAGTAACACCTTTGGGGTGTTTTCTTACTCCTACTAGTTCGATTAAACCTTGGTTTCATAACTGAGGGAAAACTTACTGATGTGCTCATCATACCTTCCTCTTGGGGTTCCCAACGAGCTCTACGTCAAATGACGAGCACATCAACCCCCACGCAATGGTTTCATGGAGAAGGATCGTGGCTGTACGTTGAGGATTATGGGGTTTTGCTAGATAGGGAAGAGAGAGGAGTGGATGAGTGCGAATGGAGGACCCGATAGGCTGGGTTTTTAATGCGGGGACGTTTAGGCCTCCTCGAGGTCCCCGGTAGGTAGCTCTTCTGGCTACGGCTACCGCGTGGAAGGTTCGTGTGGTGGGGGCCTGTCGGAAGTGAGAGTGCAGGCGTACTGTGTAGTAAAAATGGTATAGCCCATGGGCCATGGATGACTAGTTGACGTGTAGTGGACTTGTAGCATTTGTAGACTAGATTAAACGTGACATGACCACTCATGGAATTATTTAATATATGGATCAGTGTTCCTTCTGGTAGAAGTGTCGATGCGAGACCCTAAAAAACCTAACAGATAAAACAGGGGGGCAGATGGCAAGCGGACTTTCGTGTGTTCTCACGATGTAGTGTGAAGGGCATGACATCGTGCAGCGATCCATGTTGGATCAAAGAGGATCAACTGTAGGCGCGAACGATCCGCGTGAGGGCTGTTGGGTTCGCAACAGAGAAAACAAAAAAATCTATATGCCAAGATCTATCTACAAGATACAAGCAACGGGTGGATATAGATTCATAGAGAACATACCCTCGAAGAACAACAAAGCTTTGTTAACGAGATAGAACTCATGGATGATGTAGTTGAATGCTTGCCGATCTCAAGATCGTATGGAAGTCCTAGCGCCACAAATCAGCAGCGCTTTTGTCCTCGCACACACATCCAGGCCACCGAACAACCTCCACCTCCTCGGTCCAGCGATGCAGTGGAAGTAGCAACTCCTTCCAGACAAAATTCCATCGGGAACATGTATTTCACTAATTCGAGACCATGGGGGAATAATTCTAGAGGGGGAGAGAGATCCTTCACGAGGAGGTGTAAGGAAGGAGTGAGAGCAATCCTTTTATAGGAGGAGGGGGTACCCCTCCCCATGTCCAGCACCCCATGGGGGTGATCCCTCACCTCCCCCATTCATGTGGTGGTAACCCCCTCCACATAAATTTGCCCCTTCACATTCTCTTTTAAAGTCTCCACTTTAAATGCATTGAATTTCTCCAAATTTAATGCTCTCTCATTTAATAAAACTCTTTTATTAATTGTATTCAGATTTTCGTTAATTACTTTAATTAACAAACATTCACATAAAAACCCCTGCAACATTTCAATATCACATGCAAAACCAATTTTAGCAATTTCACCCGAAACAATTTCGGTGTCTATTGAAATAATTCCAGCGCTTTGCAATTCTTTCGTCTAGAACATATTTGCTCCAAATGGTGTTTGGCAACCCTTAAGTGTGTCACCCTATGGTTCACAAATAATGCATACATGATCGAGACCCCTCTCAAATCAATAATCAGAAGTGGGACCTAGAGATCCATACTGACTCCCACACATTAAACGATGACTTCTATGATCATGAGAACCTTTAATGCTAGTAACTAAATCCCTTTGTCTCGCGATATATTACATGTCCGAGATTTGATAATCAGTATCTCCATACCTAGTTTGATCTCATTGTCGACATGCACTCTTTTCTCGTTCACGTGATATAACATTCTAGTGATCACATCACTTGCTTGGAAGCTATCTTAATGTGATATCACCGAGAGGGCCCAGAGTATATCTATCCGTCATAGGGATTGACAAATTCCACTCTTGATCCATGAGCCTCAACATAACACCTTCGAAATACCCGAACCCATCTTTATAGTCACCCTATTACGGTGTGACGTTTGATGTTATCAAAGTATTCTTCCGTTGTTAGCAATTAACATGATCTCATGGTCTAAGGATAAAGATTAGTTCATATGATGCTATAGCAATATAAACATAATGACTTTGATCGTAATGCTATTCTTCTGATGAATGTTCATCACATCATTTCACAAATGTTGTGACCTCGTTATTGACAACATCCAATGTCTATGATCAGGAAATCTTTATCATATTGTTAATCAACGAGCTAGTTTAGGCATTGCTAGGAACCTTGTATTTTGTTTAGTAAACACACATGTATTAAGGTTTCCGTATTAATACAATTATAGCATGCAAAATTTTATCATAGACATGGAATAAGATAATAACAAGTTTATTATTGCCTCTCGGGAATATTCCCTTCAGTCTCCCACTTGCACTAGAGTCAATAATCTAGTTTGTAAACTTGCGCATTCAACACCTATGGATTTATGGTGTTGTATATACGTGTTTGCTAGTGGTTAACATAATCTCCGGATCTGACATTTTTAGGTCCGCGTGTATTTGCATGTCTTTGCGTCTCTACGCATCACTCATTCTCTAATGAGATGGCATTGTATAAATTGAGTCCTTTGGTGAGACCTTTAGTTCCTTTGGGATAAAACATGTTGATATAATTGTCGCACAATATATCTTCATAGTACTAGCCCACTGTGAACCACACCTAGTTTGATAACAAACTACTTACCAAATTTCCCCCTTTGCTGCTACTATAGCAGCCATATACTTAGCCTTTTGTTATAGTATCCTTCACAATGTATCAACTTTGGAACTCATCCAAATCCGTCATGGAACATCCTTTCCATTACATTGCGCCACCCATAGTCTAAACTGAGATAAACTTAACTTGTAGCTTGTGAAAAAACTAGTATCAATGTAACACTTTACAATGAACTCTTTTGTAACCTTTTACAACATAATCTTAGTTCTTCCAAAGATCATAAGAATATCCTTTACTATCATCCAATGATCATATTATGAGTCATTCTGGTGTATGCTCATAACATTTAGAGCATAGGACATATCTGGATATGTACATATCACGGTATATATTATTGATCAAAATATTCATGTGATTTCACTCATCAAGTGTCAAGAAACACTTGAATCTCGTTTCATTCACCACCTGTCAATAATTTGAATCTTGATTCAACCTTTTTCGTGCGGCAAGAACCTTTCTTGTTGTTTCCATATTGAACTTATTCAGTATATCATATATGTATGTTTGGCACAACCATATTAGCACCTCAATCTATCCATATATACATTGATGCCAAATATTCCGGTTTTGCCCAAGTCTTTCATCAAAATCCAATTCTAATGAAATTATTAACTTATGTCAAAAAAAGATACATCATTTCCAATCAACACCATGTCTTCTACATAATGTATTAGAAATATGTCTCAGCGCTCCCACTTAATTTCTTGCAAATGCAAGCATCTTCATCATCTCCGATGAAATTAAACTCTTTTAATAGTTTCATCACGGTGAAGATTCCAACTCTGCTATGCTCATTTCAACCATTGAAGTTTGCACGTCCTTTTAGCATCCTTTGAATTAACAAAACCCTTCGGACTGTGTCATGTACATGTCCTAGGTAACCATTCTATTAGAAGAACATTCTTTTGTTTGTTCAACTACCTTATACCAAATTATATGTAGTGGTTGCTACATTAATCCGTCAACACTAAATATCGCTATGAAAGATCAAATCTTGTCATAGTCAACTCCTTGAACATTGTCGTAAACTCCTTTCTGACATGTCGACTATTTCAAAGATGTTAAACATCCATGTCTATTTCTTTATAGATCCAAATACGACTAATAGGCTTCACGCCTTTCCGGAGGGTCTTCCAAGTTTAGAAGCTTGATTTCTCGTGTATGGATACTATCACGGATTTTATGACTTCTAGTAATTTTATGGAGTCAGGGCCCATCATCGCTTCTTTGCATGCAGTCGATTCATCATTATCAAAACCATAATGACTTTTGTTTCAAATCTTACTATTTGATTCTTACAAACCCACACTGTTCAATAGGAACTCTAATCTCCGAGATCACAACCTTTGTAATCACGGGATCCATGAGCATTTTAGCCGCCTCTGAGACACTTTTCGGTGCTGCGCTACTTAGCACATGTTGCTTAGGTTCATCAACTTAATCAAAGTTCTATTGTCCTCCCACTTAACTTTTGTGAAAAATTCCTTCTTTAAGAAACTTCACGTTTCAAGCGACAAACTCTTTTGTCTTCGGTGTTATGGAGGAATACCCAACAAATTCTTTGGGATAACCTACAAAGACGTGCTTATTCAAATTTGGTTGTAAAAATTTTACTTATGCATAGCATACCAAAATTTAAGAAAAGACAACTCAGGTTTTATCCCAAACCATAACCTTTATGGTGTTATTTCAACGGATCACAATGGTGCTCTTTTCAGTGTAAAAGCGATAGTCTCTAAAGCTTTAATCCTTAAAACATAATGGAAGTTTTATAAATGACACCTTTGATCTTACCATGTAAAACAAGGTTCGATTTGATCTCTCGAACATACCATACTTCAATGGTTTATCGGGAAATGCAAATCCATGGAACAATTCCGCAAATCTTAGGTGTTTTGCTAAACATGTAACTCAAATATCATCATTTATGATCAAATCATAAATTCTTCATTTTATCATTACAATGATTTTCCACTTCATCTTGAAAGTCTTTGAACAATTTTCAAATGTTTCATACTTCTTCATTATTAAGTAAATATACAGATATATTCACTCAGATTTTCGGAGAAATCATATGAAGTCAAAAGATCCACTTCACATGGCTACATATAATGGACTATATACATCAACATGCACAATTTCCAATAATTTAGTCATCCGTTCCTCTTTGGCCTATGAATGGAGTTTCAATTATCTCCAGGAAGTTCTCACAAGCATCAATTGATCAAAATCAAAGATTCCAAAATTCCATCAACATGGAGTTTCTTCATGTTTCCTTTCCAATATAATTTAAACGGCGATGTCACTTCATAAGTGATCTTTCAATCGTTTGTCTTGCAACATTTTAGCATTAGTTTTATGGACGTGATTTCTCCAACTAGACTTGTAGAAGTTCATCCATCTTCTATGGAAAACAGTAATTATTTGAACAACCATTGTTCTCATAATATCAGAACAAAATAACAATTATTTAAACAAATCTTGAAGGCAAGTTTTCATGTCAACGAGAAACACAATAACACTTTATTTGTTTTCGATGAACATCATCACATATTCTTTTGCTAGTTACTTAGGCCGTTGTAGTTCATGAATTGTGTTGCTTTGTGTGACATTTCACACCAACCTACTCGGTATCTAATACCTAAGAACCACATTGTTTAACAAGCAAAGAATACAACCATAACATGTATATCATCTATATACCTAAGCTGGATATTTCCAGTATTTTCTTTTCTGCCAAATATTTTGTAGATTCTCTTTCAGCATTTCCTTTTCTTTTATGAGAATCTATCAACATAAATAGTGGCACCATACACATGACACATAGTCCAAAGCGTGTATAGTCAAATACTAATACCTTTGGACTTGCACTTTGAAGCTGACCACCATCATCAAATGTTTGGCGTTCTTTAAAAAAATCCATTCTTTAGTAATCTATTACTGTCGTAAATATTTTACCTACATCTTCTATTCATCCTTATCATGACAACTTTCATGATCAAGCTAGTATAGCCTATAAGGACAAATCGCGAGTATAATGTTAGTTCCCAAAACCTTTTTGGGAGATCCGGATGCCTAGCATCTCCATCCTTCACAAATTCTCATACAATATGAGAACATGTATATTGCTAAATTATACTCTATCATATTGCAACCATAAACATTGTTTCAGATATCACAATATCTTCCACACATGATGGTTTCTGAAACAATTCTTTCAGCTCCCACATAACCTCAATATTAAAACAATATTTGAATATCAAGAATCATGGAGGCAAACATGATACTTTAGATACTAACATTGGAATTGTTATTCTTGGTTTAATACTACTTATTAAACTTCATGGAGTAAATTGAGTTTACTGAAAGTTTGCAATAGGTCTTCTAAACTTTAGAATGACACTCAAAACAATACGATACCAGTTCGTAAAGTAAATATCCAGAATTCCATAGTTCTATTATCTCAATTGTAACTAAGTACAAGGTAGTAAACAGATGCCAATGACTACAAGAAACTATGCAAATTCAATTTGATTCAGTTTATGATAAATTGAGTTCAACTCTAATCATATTACTACATGAACTCCCACTCAAAAACAACATCCCTCGTGTCTTTTTGGTGATTATACGAACCAAATCCACTACACCAAGTCCGATCATCATGTGAGTCGGTGTAGCTTCAAAGGCGAGCATCTATATGGGCATCATATCAACTATATGGCTCATGCTTAACCTTTCGGTCCGTGTTCCGAGGCCATGTTTGTACATGCTAGGCTCACCAGGTAAGAACCTTAGTACTCGCGTGTGTAAAACTATCTTACACCTGTTGTATGAAAGCGCAGAGTCGAGTACACCCGATCATCACGTGATGTCTCGAAACACGATTCATAGAACGGTGCATACTTAAGGAAGAACACAATTTTTTTCTTGATATTTAAATGAGGGGTCATCTTATAATGCTACTAAAGCGCCAAACAAGCAATATAAGATGCAAACATCAAATGTGTAAAGTGAAATGATATGGTTCTTGCACTTGATCACTATCATGTGCATCGTGGTATGATCTTTATCATTCCTTTGTGTGTAAGGCCAAGGTCTATGGAACTTACATGTTAGGTGTGTTGCAAGAGTATCAATTATACATCAACTTACAACATTACCATATCATGACACTAGCCTAGCAACGATCTAAACTAGACGCTTCTAATTTATCAATTGCAAGTTTTACGTGGCTTAGGGCTTTCGAAGATAGAACCGTTCTTACCTACAAATATAGAACCACAACGATGATAATCAAATTATTAGCAACTCATTGTAAATCAGATATTGAATATAGAAGGAGAGACAGACACCCGCTAGCCACGTATGCAAAACTAGTTGCATGTCAAACGTGGAGAAGGTCTCATGTGCAAGGACATGTAAAGTTAGTCCGGGCCGCTTCATCACACTATGCCACCAATATCCAAAATACATGAAAGAAGAAATAACATGATCATCATCACCCACATACTCATATGTGTACTACCCGTGCAAAGCATCTATGCACAGATCAGGCTCTCATACCATTGGGTTCACAACATAGAAAACAAAAAATTTCCTACAACGGGAACTATTATACGCCAAGATCTATCTACTAGATACAAGCAACGGGTGGATATACATCCATAGAGAACATACACTTGAAGAAAAATAAAGCTTTGTTAACGAGATGGAACCCGTGGATGATGTAGTCGAATGCTTGTCGATCTCAAGATCGTGTGGAAGTCCTAGCGCCGCAAATCAGCAGCGCATTCGTCCTCGCACACACGTTCTGGCCATTGAACAACCTCCACCTCCTTGCTCTAGCGATGCAGCAGAAGCAGCAACTCCTTCCAGACGAAATGCCACCGAGAACATGTATCTTGCTAATCCGAGACCATGGGGGGAATAATTCTAGAGGGGGAGAGAGGTCCTTCATGAGGAGGTGTAAGGAAGAAGGAGTGAGAGGGGGCCTTTTATAGGAGGAGGGGTGTCAACACCCAGATTTTTAATCCCAGATGCATGTTATGCCATACATCGCAATCCCAGGATTACCATTTTTGCGAGACATAACAGATTGGATATCACAGTACATCATCCATTACAAACCATAATAAGGTCTTACACAAATAAAGGATCTCATGATCTAGTCTTAATACAAACAAGCAGCGGAAATAATAAGCGTAGCGCTGGGGTCCATCTTCAGTGTCACAGGCAATGCTGACGATGGGAGATGATCCTAGTTGTCGTAGCCGTCCTTTTGTCCTTCCTCCTGATAGTCTTCTTCATAGTCTGGCCACGGGAATAGCCAGGGACAAAGCCATGAGTACTCTTTAAGTACTCACAAACTATCACTAACATGTAAAGTAGTTCTAGTAGGAAAGGCTAAACTCTAAGTTTATTTACAAGGTTAAGTTTTGAAACCTAAGCTGAGTTCAAAAGTAAAGAAAGATAAAATAAAGTTCTAAAATCACTTAAGTGGGAAACTAGTTTTCATGTTCACAACCCTGTTGTGGTCAAGTCATGTCACAAATCATTTCATAAGTCACTTTAAAAACATCTGACAACAAAACAGTATGGCCACTCCAACTGTCCATGACCGCGGATGCGGCTATTCGAATAGTTTGACACTCTGCAGAGGTGGTACACTTTCACCACAAAATTCGATACATCCATCAGGAATAACCCTGAATCATCATACTTAGTATGCGGATAATCAATCATAACCTTTCAATTACACACTCTAGTATAAGCACCTCTCCTATGAGCTTGGCCTCCCAGCCATGGCCATATGCCATCCTGGGCACTACATAGGTGGACAACATTGAGAGGTAGCCTCAGCTCAAACCTCTCCCGCGAGGGAACCCATAATAATGCATATAAACTTCCGGCTAAGCCTTACCCAATTCAGGTATTGTCGTTGTACGGTAAAGTTGGAATGGTGTCGCATCCGAACCCAACCATCAGTTTTATAAAAGGGGCTAAGGCTCATGCCTCGACATTTTCATCATCATCAACCATTTGTGTTTCTCAACACATGTCAAAACATCTCAATAGAACAACTCATCATTCGAAGGTTTTCATAATCATTTTCACCAAGTATTCCCATCTAAAGTGATCAAGTTTTTGGTTTAGTACTAACCACTAAGGTTAAAAGTGTTCACTAAGGTGGGGTGCTAATATCAATCTCATGCCATAGAATGACATCTAATTCTAACTAGATAGGCCAAGTTTTATATTCTTTATGCTATCTATAAATAAGGTAAAGAACTTTAGGAAAGCCAAAGAGAGTAAAACTTGCAAAGTAAAACTTGGGATGGTATAAATCAAAATGTATAACCAAGCATGCCTAATGCATCTTGCTTAGGTCATCTTGTATAGTTCTAGCTTGCTAACAATAGCTTGCTCAGTTTACTTGAAGTGCTAGGCTTGCCTTGAGTAGTGTAGTGGTTGAAATTCTCCTCGTCTTCTTTGGGGTAGAACTCCTCATCCTCGTAGACTTGGTCGGTACTATCGTCTATAAATACATACGGGATACACAATCACCAAACAATACTTAACTAGTCTATTTAGCACACTAAGGCACACACTTGATGAACTAGTATCATCACAATCATCACAAGATTTAATGAACTAGTTTCATTTATTTTATTTGAGAAAAGTAATTTTTACTCATTGAAATTAACTAAGATTTAATATTCTCCATTTCAAATATGGGATCATGTGGACACATGTCATCACCACATATTCTAATACATGGGAATGTGATTTAAATGTTGGCTCATATTTCAATAAGTTTAAGTTTATCATTTTAATGATTTAAAGTGACTAGAAATGCCTATATAGCATTATTTTGGTACTAGTCCAAAGTCACCGCATGCAAACCTAAATATTATTACATATTCAGATAGGTATTGTCAAATGTGATTTTTGAGAGTTGGAATCAACTCAAAAGCAATTAGGGTTGAATTTTGAAAAATGTTTGAATGTAGAAAAGTCTCTGTCTTGTTATTTTTGCTATATGTGATCTATAACTCCAATTTATTTAAATCCAACGTCTTATATAGAGATTTTCATTATCTTTCTAACAAAATTGGGATCATGCATTTTGATTAAGTAAAACTCTCTGAATTGATTTTCAAACCAGTGGACAGAATTGATTTTAAGTCTAAATAGAAAAACATTCATTTGAATTTTAGGGCCAGCGCGGGAAACTAAATGGGTCGGTCCAGTGGCGCTCCGCGGCGTAGAGGGCAACTGATTGGGGGGTCCACATGTCAGCGACTAACTCTAACGCGAAGCGGTACGGGGCGATGTGGGCCATTTGATTAGAACTACGATCGACGGTTGTGGTTCATCGTTGATGACGAACAGGTCGCCGGCGAGAATGAACCCTAGCGGCTTGGTGGGGGTCGATTGGGGGCTTACTAGGGCTCCAGCTAACATGGCGATGGGGGCGATCGAACTGGTGGACGATGGTGGTCTCAGGCGTGGTCGCGGTGGCTCCTGGGGTGGTCGCAATCGACGGCTCCCTTTCTCCTCCGCTATGGCGAGCTCCGGCGAAATTCCGGCCAACGGCTGCTCGATTGGCTCCGGCGAGAGGTTGGGAAGGATCAGTGGAAGGTGGTGAGTGTTAGAGTATGGAGAAATGGGGTTGGGGAGGTCTCTTTTGATAGCTCGACGTGGGGGCCATGAGGTGCGACGGTGAGCGCATCGATGACAATGGTACAGGGAGCTAATGGCATGGGCGAGGTAGGTGGACGGTGCTCTGCCTCCTGGCGGTCATCTACGGCGTAATGACGCGGCTAGGGGCGGTGGTATGCGGTCGGGAAAGGTCGACGCTCTACGCGGCAGAGGCGGTGTTCGACGTGGCGTGAGGTGGCTTCGGGTCAATCGGCGGTGAACGGGGGTGTCTGGGGGGCGTGCTGGGGTTAAGGCGGAGCGGCGCGTGCAAGCTGAGGTTGAGGCGTGGCGTGTGCTGGCCTATCGGGGACAACGCTCTGGCGTGCTCCGTGCATGGCGCAGAGGCAGAGGGCGCGGGCTATCTGCGGTGGTCCAGTGGCTGGCATTGCTCGGGGAAGGGACCGTGGGCGGCGGTGTGATCACGTCTATATCCCTGGTGCGGCGGAAGAGGGTTGGGTGGTCTACTGGGAGTGCACCATGGTCGGCCGGCGAGCATGGCTTTGGGGTGGCGCAGCACTGCTGCTAGAGGCTAAGGGGTAGCTCCTTGATGGCTTGGTTGGAACTAGGGGAGACATGGAAGAGCAGAGGGGGTCGACTGGGGGACAAAGAGTTGATTAGCAATAGTATTAGTTAGGCTAGATTATCTTTGCCTGCCAACTGTTTGACACAATGGCCGCAAGAAAGTTTTATTTGAATTTTGAAAAGATTTTTGGTGGGTGTGTTAGTCATATGCTTGAGCATCTGTGGTTGTTGGGTATTGTCAAGTTGAACTCATTTGAGTGGTTTTTGAAAAAGTGGGATCTATGCACATACACTTGATTCCATTTTCAAATGCCATTTAAAATTTGTGTTCAAATGTTTTTGTAAGATTTTAAAGTGGGCCTTGGTAGATCTTTACTTGTACTAGCAAAGGTGAAAAGATCTAGAATTATTTCTATTAAGAATTGACTTCTAGGAATACCTAAAGTGTCCTAGTGGATTAAAATGGTCAAAATGACCATTTGGTCTTTTTTATTCTTATTTGATTTCTTTTTCTTTGGATTTTGTTGTTAAATGACCTAGATGATGTGTCATTCACCTTTGAATCATTTCACAACCATTAGAACAATCAAACATGGCATTTCCAAACCATTCCATATTAATGTAAACACACATAAGCATCCTTATTTATTTTAATGATAAAAAGTTTTTGTTAACCCTAAATTGGGTGATTTGGATCTTGATAACCTTGATTAAAGATTTGGGATGTTACAAACCTTCCCCCCTTAAACAAAATCTCGTAACGAGATTTAAGAAAGAAAACTAGGAACTAAAGAGATCTGGAACCTCAGTCCTAATGTAATCTTGTCGCTCCCAAGTGGCTTCTTCTTCGGTATGATTGCTCCATTGGATCTTGAGAAATTTGATACTTTGGGTCCTGGTGGTTCTGTAAGCTTCTTCCAAGATACGGATGGGCACTTCACGATATGTCAGATCCTTGTTAATATCCACGGTTCGATGGTCGATGTTCTTGAACACTTCGGTCTTCTCCGGAACTTCCAAGCATTTGCGAAGTAACGAGATATGGAACACATCATGGATGGCGGATATCTCCTCTGGCAGTTCCAGTTGATACGATACTTCTCCTCGGCGATTTAGAATCTTGAAAGGTCCAATATATCTAGGGGCTAACTTTCCTTTCAGACTAAAACGTTGCGTTCCCTTCAATGGCAAAACCTTGAGATACACAAAATCTCCAACATTGAAGGTCAGGTCTCTACGTCTCTTGTCCGCATACTCTTATGTCTTGATTGAGCAGTCTTGAGGTGCTCATGGACTTTGTGAACCTTCTCTTCGGCTTCTCGTAGGATGTTGGGTCCAAAAATCTCACTCTCTCCTACTTGTGACCAATTCAAAGGGGTACGACACTTTCTTCCATATAAGAACTCAAATGGGGCCATTTGCAAACTGGCTTGATAACTATTGTTGTATGAGAATTCTGCGAAAGGCAGACAATCTTCCCATTTGACCCATACTCAAGCACACAAGCTCTCAACATATCTTCTAAGATTTGGTTGACTCTTTCAATCTGTCCATCCGTCTTCGGGTGATAAGCTGTGCTGAAATTCAACTTGTTTCCTAATCCTTCTTGGACTTTCTGCCAAAATCTTGAGGTAAATTAGGTTCCTCGATCCGACACTATGGTCTTGGGGGTTCCATGCAAACTGACGATTCTAGCAATGTACAACTCTGCTAGCTTCGAACTCTGGTGGGTTGTCTTGACGGGTATAAAATGGGCTACCTTGGACAGTCTACCAACGATGACCCAGATTGAGTCATTTCCCCTACTAGAAGTAGGCAAACCGGCGATAAAGTCCATACCGACAAAATCCCATTTCCATTCCGGCATCTTCAATGGTTGCAAAAGTCCAGCGGGTCTCTAATGTTCTGCTTTGACTCTGACAGATATCACACTTGGCGATGTAGCTTCCGATTTCTCTCTTCATCTTGTGCCACCAAAATTGCTCCTTCAAATCCTGATACATCTTTGTTCCTCCGGGGTGGATAGAATAAAGAGTATGATGAGCTTCCTGCATGATAACTTGCTTCAACTCCGAATCTGCTGGCACATAGATACGTCCTTTGTACCACAGAACTCCTTCTTCGTCCTCGGTGAATCCAGGTACCTTTCCTGTACCAATACGATGTTTGATTCCGTCGATACTTGCATTTCCCTTCTGGGCTTCCTTGATCTGACTGATCAAAGTGGGTTGAATTTCAATGCTAGCTAAAAATCCTTTGCTAACTAACTCCATTCTAAACTGCTCCAACTCTTCATGCAAACTTGGCTGGTTCTCTTTGATCATGGTGTTTAATCTACACGGCAATATGCGAAGAGCATCCACTACCATATTGGCTTTACCGGGTTGATAGTGAATGTCAAGGTCATAATCCTTGATTAACTCTATCCATCTCCTTTGCCTCATATTTAGCTCCTTCTGAGTGAAAATATACTTCAAGATCTTGTGATCTGAATAAATCTCATAGCGATTACCCATAAGATAATGACGCCATGTCTTCAAGGCTAGAACTACAGCTGCTAGCTCTAGATCATGGGTAGGGTACTTTTTCTCATGTTGCTTCATTTGTCGAGACAGATACGCTATGACTTTGCCTTCTTGCATCAACACACATCTGAGACCAATCTTGGATGCATCACAATACACATCAAAAGGCTTCTTGATATCTGGCATAATCAAGATTAGCGCTGAAATCAATCTCTTCTTGAGCTCTTGGAAACTTGCTTCACATTTGTCAGTCCATTCAAACTTCTTGTCCTTCTTCAATAGTTGGGTCATGGGTCTTGCGATGCTCGAAAATCCTTCTACGAACTTGCGGTAAGATCCCGCTAATCCGAGAAATGCACGGACATGGGTTTGAGTGGTTGGGGCTTCCCATTCTTCAACATCTTTGATCTTGGCGGGGTCAATAGCGACCTCCTGCCGACACAATATGTCCGAGGAATTCTACTTCTTTCAACCAAAACTCACATTTGCTGAATTTAGCATACAACTGATGCTCTCTAAGGGTTTCAACGATGATTCTCAGATGTTGCTCATGGTCTTCTTCTGACTTGGAGTAGATAAGAATATCGTCGATAAACACAACGACAAACTTATCCAGAAAGTTCATAAAGATCTTATTCATGAGATTCATGAAATAAGCGGGGGCATAGGTTAATCCAAAAGACATGACCGTATACTCATACAATCGATATCTGGTGGTAAAGGTGGTCTTTGGAATATCCGTTGCACGAGTCTTGAGTTGATGATAGCCAGTCCTAAGATCAATCTTAGAGAACACTCTAGCACCAGTAAACTGACCAAACAGATCCTCGATCTTGGGTAGTGGGTACTTGTTCTTGATGGTGACGTCATTCAGCTTTCGGTAATCTGTGCACAAACGGTTACCTCCATCTTTCTTGTCGACAAACAAAACGGGCGATCTCCATGGTGATGCGCTTGGTTGAATCAAGCCTTTCTCCAGCATAGCATCAAGTTGCTTCTTCAGTTCCACTAACTCTGATGGGTTCATGCTATAGGGTCTCTGAGATATGGGTCCAGTTCTAGGGATTAGTTCAATGATGAACTCGATATCCCAATCTAGGGTCATACCGGGCAATTCATCTGGGAATACGTCGGGGTATTCACAGACTACTCTGACTTGGTCAATGGTTGGTAGGGCTAGACTCTTGTTGTACTTGAATTGATGGGGCAAGGTTTCAGATATATGCTCTACTATTACTCCAGAGCTACTGGTCATGGTGATGGCTTTCTTTGCACAGTCGATCAATCCTTTATGTTTCGACATCCAAACCATTCCTAGTACTACTTCCAAAACTTTTGTTCCAAGTACTATTAGATTGGCATAAAAATCTATCCCATGTATTCTGATAGGCACAGCCTTGCAAATTTTTCTAGCTTTGGTGGTTGAACCAGGGATTTGAACTATCATAACATGCTTCAAGTTGGTTGGGTGAATCTTACTAGTGCATGCAAATTTTTCTGTAACAAACGAGTGTGATGCTCTAGAATCAAACAACACTCTTGCTAATACTGAGTTAACAGAAAACATACCCAGCACGACATCTAGCGCTTCTTGGGCTTCTTCGGCATTCATGTGGAAGAGACGGCCATTGCGGTTAAGAGAGTTCTCGGGGGCGAATCTTCTTCCGGGCTGAACACGGCGCTGCTGCTGAGCTGGGGCATTCACATTTGCAGTGGCGGCAATCTTCTTGGGACACTCATTGGAGTAGTGACCCTTCACTCCACACTCAAAACAAGTAATCTAGGACTTGTCCTTGGCTGCAACAGGCACGGAATTGCTTCCAGTCCTTGGGGAAGTATTGTTGTTGTTGGACTTGGGTGGTGCACGGTTGAAGTTGTTGGAGTTTCCGGGGTGGTTGTTGTTGTTCCCTCCGGTCTTCACATTTCCTCCGCTACGGTTAGGGTAGCTTGGACGAGACATTGGGGGTCTATTATTCTGCAGGGCATATCTTGCAGATGGGTTCAGGCGATACTTCTGGTGATTGTTGGATCCACTTTGGTGCATCATTTTGCGATTGTGATTGTTGTTGGCTTGGTTGATCTTTCCTTCCATCTGGATGGCAGAGTTAACTAGCTCTTCGAGATCGTCAAAACGGATGTTGATTAACACCGTTTGCATGTCATCATGCAATCCATTCAGGAATCTCTCCTTCTTCTTGGCTTCAGTATTGATCTCATCAGGTGCATACCTAGCGAGAGACAGAAATCTGTCACGATACTCTACTACAGTCATCCTGCCCTGCTTCAGTTCTCTGAATTCATCTCTCATTCTGGTGACTAAACCTTGCGGCACATGGGTGTGGCTAAACTTGGTCTTGAAAGCTTCCCACATCATCACTTGCCCGTGGTTCATTGTATGGGTGTTGTTCCACCATGCTCTTGCATCTCCTACCAGATAGTGGGTGGCAAACAGAACTTGCTCATTTGCGTCAACTCCTACTACTTCTAGGTTATTCTCCATGGTCTGTAACCAATCATCCGCATCCAACGGGTCCTCAGACTTGCTAAAGATAGGGGGATTGGTATTCTGGAAGTTCTTGAGCTTGGATCCATGATGATCCTGATTTCCATGGCCTTGATTATTGTGGGCCATCTGAGCGATCTGTTGCAGGGTGGCTAGATTGGCTTGGTGCTCTGCTCTACCAGCTTCACGGTCGGAAACTAGCATTTGCAGAATTTGCAGCATCGGGTCCTGCGATGAGCTGCTTCCTCCGGGATTTTCACGAGTCATCTGAAGATTGAGATAGATAAAGGGGTAAGAGGGAAAGTTCTAAGGTTCATGGTTTTGTTTTCAAAAGTTAAAACTTTGAGTTTGACTCAGGTTTTGCAAACTAACAACTTCTCATTCATTCAATCAAAGAACACGATACAAACACACACACACCACAACAAAATGAAAACAAATGGTTTTAAGAACCATTTTGTGAGCTAAGATACAGTGGGACCGATACTTCTCACTCCTACGATAGTGCTCTAGTGCATCTACTCATCATCGATGAAGTCGGAGTCGTCATCGTCGGTGTAGAAGTCCATGGCATTATCCTCCGGGTAATCATCATCATTGCTGAGGTACGAGTGAAGATCTCCCTGGATGTCTTCACCTTCTCCCTCTTCTTCTTTGGCTGCAAGCTGAGCTTCTTGCTCCTAGATGGTCTTCTCGAGGTCGGCTACCTACTTGCAAATACGGGCGATGGTGCGACCCTTCTTTGCGCGTTGACGACGGAGTGATTGGCAATCCTTGACGAGCAGGGCGAAAGTATGGGCCTTCTAGGCGGCAATGGCAAGGTTGTGGTTGGCGTACTCTCGAGCATTGCCCAGTTCCTTTTGCCTATCGTATAGTAGGAAGTCAAGGTTCTCCACTTGGCATCTCATATCCGGGTGACTTGGCATCTCCAATGGCATTCCCATAGAATCACGCCTTGCATAGTGCGCAAAGCGGGTTCCCTGGATCAAGTTGATGTTCGGTCCGCAAAGACGGGCGAGAGCTTCATGCATTACCCTGGCTAATCCATCTAGCCAGTTGTTCTCTCTCACGGTGAATTGAATCTTCTCGGACAGAGGTGCTTCCATCTTGCCTCGAAGATCAGCAACTATTAGCCATTGTAAATCTCCTCCTGGGTGGTCATTGAGTTGACCTCCGAAGAATTCTTAGCAACTCGTTGTAAATCAGATATTGACTATAGTAGGAGAGATAGACACCCGCTAGCCACTTATGCAAAACTAGTTGCATGTCAAGCATGGAACAGGTCTCATGTGCGAGGACATGTAAAGTTAGTCCGGGCCGCTTCATCACACTATGCCACCAATATCCAAAATACATGAAAGAAGCAACAACATGATCATCATCGCCCACATACTCATATGTGTACTACCCATGCAAAGCATCTACGCACAGATCAGGCTCTCATACCACTGTTGGGTTCACAACATAGAAACCAAAAAATTCCTACAACAGGAACTATTATACGTCAAGATCTATCTACTAGATACAAGCAACGGGTGGATATACATCCATAGAGAACATACACTCGAAGAACAACAAAGCTGTGTTAACGAGATGGAACTCGTGGATGATGTAGTCGAATTCTTGCCGATCTCATAATCGTGTGGAAGTCCTAGCGCCGCAAATCAGCAGCGCATTCATCCTCGCACACACGTTCAGGCCATTGAATAACCTCCACCTCCTTGCTCCAGCGATGCAGCAGAAGTAGCAACTCCTTCCAGACGAAATGCCACCAAGAACATGTATCTCGCTAATCCGAGACCATGGGGGAATAATTCTAGAGGGGGAGAGAGGTCCTTCACGAGGAGGTGTAAGGAAGAAGGAGTGAGAGGGGGCCTTTTATAGGAGGAGGGGTGTTAACACCCGGATTTTTAATCCTAGATGCCTGTTATGCCATACATCGCAATCCTAGGATTATCATTTTTGTGAGACATAACAGATTGGATATCACAGTACATCATCCATTACAAACCATAATAAGGTCTTACACAAATAAAGGATCTCATGATCCAGTCTTAATACAAACAAGCAACGAAAATAATAAGCGTAACGGTGGGGTCCATCTTCAGTGTCATAGGCAATGCTGACGATGGGAGATGATCCTAGTTGTCGTAGCCATCCTGTTGTCCTTCCTCCTGATAGACTTCTTCATAGTCTCGCCACGGGAATAGCTAGGGACAAAGCCATGAGTACTCTTTAAGTACTCGCAAACTATCACTAACAAGTAAAGTAGTTCTAGTAGAAAAGGCTAAATTCTAAGTTTATTTGCAAGGTTAAGTTTTGAAACCTAAGCTGAGTTCAGAAGTAAAGAAAGATAAAATAAAGTTCTAAAATCACTTAAGTGGGAAACTAGTTTTCATGTTCACAACCCTGTTGTGGTCAAGTCATGTCACAAATCATTTCATAAGTCATTTTAAAAACATCTAACAACGGAACAGTATGGCCACTCCAACTATCCATGACCGCGGACGTGGCTATTCGAATAGTTTGACACTCTGCAGAGGTGGTACACTTTCACCACAAAATTCAATACATCCGTCAGGGATAACCCTGAATCATCATACTTAGTATGCGGATAATCAATCATAACCTTTCAATTACACACTCTAGTATAAGCACCTCTCCTATGAGCTTGGCCTCCCAGCCATGGCCATCTGCCATCCTGGGCACTGCATATGTGGACAACATTGAGAGGTAACCTCAGCTCAAACCTCTCCTGCGAGGGAACCCATACTAATGCATATAAACTTCTGGCTAAGCCTTACCCAATTCAGGTATTGTGGTTGTACGGTAAAAATGGAATGGTATCGCATCCGAACCTAACCATCAATTTTTATAAAAGGGGCTAAGGCTCATGCCTCAACATTTTCATCATCATCAACCATTTGTGTTTCTCAACACATGTCAAAACATCTCAATAGAACGACTCATCATTCCAAGGTTTTCATAATCATTTTCACCAAGTATTCCCATCTAAAGTGATCAAGTTTTTGGTTTAGTACTAACCACTAAGGTTAAGAGTGTTCACTAAGGTGGGGTGCTACTATCAATCTCATGCCATAGAATGACATCTAATTCTAACTAGATAGGCCAAGTTTTATACTCTTTATGCTATCTATAAATAAAGTAAAGAACTTTAGTAAAGCCAAAGAGAGTAAAACTTGCAAGTAAAACTTGGGATGGTATAAATCAAAATGTATAACCAATCATGCCTAATGCATCTTTCTTAGGTCAGCTTGTATAGTTCTAGCTTGCTAACAATAGCTTGCTCAGTTTACTTGAAGTGCTAGGCTTGCCTTGAGTAGTGTAGTGGTTGAAATTCTCCTCGTCTTCTTCAGGGTAGAACTCCTCCTCCTCATAGACTTGGTCGGTACTATCGTCTATAAATACATACGGGATACACAATCACCAAAAAATACTTAACTAGTCTATTTAGCACACTAAGGCACACTTGATGATCTAGTATCATCACAATCATCACAAGATTTAATGAACTAGTTTCATTTATTTTATTTGAGAAAAGTAATTTCTACTCATTGAAATTAACTAAGATTTAATATTCTCCATTTAAAATATGGGATCATGTGGACACATGTCATCACCACATATTCTAATACATGGGAATGTGATTTAAATGTTGGCTCATATTTCAATAAGTTTAAGTTTATCATTTTAATGATTTAAAGTGACGAGAAATGCCTATATAGCATTATTTTGGTACTAGTCCAAAGTCACTGCATGCAAACCTGAATATTATTACATATTCAAATAGGTATTGTCAAATGTGATTTTTGAGAGTTGGAATCAACTCAAAAGCTATTAGGGTTGAATTTTGAAAAATGTTTGAATGTAGAAAAGTCTTTGTCTTGTTATTTTTGCTATATGTGTTCTATAACTCCAATTTATTTAAATCCAACGGGCTTGGATACAGATTTTAATTATCTTTCTAACAAAATTGGAATCATGCATTTTGGTTAAGTAGAACTCTCTGAATTGATTTTCAAACCAGTGGACAGAATTGAGTTTAAGTCTAAATAGAAAAACATTCATTTGAATTTTAGGTCCAGCACAGGAAACTAAATGGGCCGGTCCAGTGGCGCTCCATGGCGCAGAGGGCAACTGACAAGGGGGTCCACATGTCAGCGAATGACTCTAACACGAAGCGGTACGGGGCGATGTGGGCTGTGCGATTAGAACTACGATCGACGGCTAAGGTTCATCGTCGATGAGGAACATGTCGCCGGCGAGAATGAACCCTAGAGGCTCGGTGGGGGTCGATTGGGGGCTTACCAGGGCTCTAGCTAACATGGTGATGGGGGCGATCAAACTTGTGGACGACGGCGGACTCAGGCGTGGTCGCGACAGCTCCTGGGGTGGTTGCAATCGACGGCTCCCTTTCTCCTCTGCTGCGGCGAGCTCCGGCGAAATTCTGGCCAACGGCTGCTCGATTGGCTCCGGCGAGAGGTGGGGAAGGATCAATGGAAGGGGGTGAGTGTTAGAGTATGGAGAAATGGGGTTGGGGAGGTCTCTTTTGATAGCTCGACATGGGGACCATGAGGTGCGACGGTGACCTCGTCAATGACAATGGTACAGGGGGCTAATGGCATGGGCGAGGTAGGCGGATGGTGCTCTGCCTCCTAGCGGTCATCTACGGCGTAATGGAGCGGCTAGGGGTGGTGGTATGTGGTCGGGAAAGGTCGACACTCTGCGCGGCAGAGGCGGTGTTCGATGTGGCATGAGGTGGCTGCGAGTCATCGGCGGCGAACGGGGGTGTCTGGGGGCGTACTGGGGTTAAGGCGGAGCGGCGCGTCCAAGCTGAGGTTGAGGCGCGGCGTGTGCTGGCCTGTCGGGGACGGTGCTCTAGCGTGCTCCGTGCATGGCACAGAGGCGGAGGGCATGGGCTATCTGCGGTGGTATAGTGGCTGGCATTGCTCGGGGAAGGGACCGTGGGTGGCGGTGTGATCACGCCTATATCCCTGGTGCGGCGGAAGAGGGCTAGGTGGTCTGCTGGGAGCGCACCATGGTCGGCCGGCGAGCATGGCTTCGGGGTGGCGCGGCACTACTACTAGAGGCTAAGGGGTAGCTCCTTGATGGCTTGGTTGGAACTAGGGAGACAGGGAAGAGCAGAGGGGGTCGAATGGGGGACAAAGAGTTGATTAGCAACAATATTAGTTGGCCAGATTATCTTTGCCTGCCAACTGTTCGGCACAATGGCCGCAAGAAAGTTTTATTTGAATTTTGAAAATATTTTTGGTGGGTGTGTTCGTCATATGCTTGAGCATCTGTGGTTGATGGGGATTGTCAAGTTGAACTCATTTGAGTGGTTTTTGAAAAGTGGGATCTATGCACATACACTTGATTCCATTTTCAAATGCCATTTAAAATTTGTGTTCAAATGTTTTTGTAAGATTTTAAAGTGGGCCTTGGTAGATCTTTACTTGTACTAGCAAAGGGTGAAAATATCTAGAATTATTTCTATTAAGAATTGACTTCTAGGAACACCTAAAGTGGCCTAACGGATTAAAATGGTCAAAATGACCATTTGGTCTTTTTTTATTCTTATTAGATTTCTTTTTCCTTGGATTTTGTTGTTAAATGACCTAGATGATGTGTCATTCACCTTTGAATCAATTCACAACCATTAGAACAATCAAACATGGCATTTCCAAACCATTCCATATTAATGCAAACACACATATGCATCCTTATTTATTTTAATGATAAAAAGTTTTTGTTAACCCTAAATTGGGTGATTTGGACCTTGATAACCTTGATTAAAGATTTGGGATGTTACAAGGGGGTACCCCTCCCCATGGCCGGTGACCCATGGGGGTGACCCCTCAGCTCCCCCATTCATGTGGTGGTAACCCCCTCCACATAATTTTGCCCCTTCACATTCTCTTTCAAAGTCTCCACTTTAAATGCATTGAATTTCTCCAAATTGAATGCTATCTAATTTAATAAAACTCTTTTATTAATTTTATTCAGATTTTTGTTAATTACTTTATTTAAAAAACATTCACATAAAACCCCCAGCAACATTTCAATATCACATGCAGAACCAATTTCAGCAATTTCACCTGAAACAATTTCGGTGTCTATTGAAATAATTCCAGCGCTTTGCACTTCTTTCATATAGAACATATTTGCTCCAAATGGTGTTTGGAAACCCTTAAGTGTGTCACCCTACAGTTCGCGAATAATGCAGACATGATCAAGACCCCTCTCAGATCAATAATCAGAAGTGGGACCTAGAGATCCATACTGACTCCCACACATTCAACGATGACTTCTGTGATCGTGAGAACCTTTAACGCTAGTAACTAAATCCCTTTGTCTTGCAATATATTACATGTCCGAGATTCGATAATCAGTATCTCCATACCTAGTTTTATCTCGTTGCCGACATGCACTCTTTTCTCGTTCCCGTGATATAACATTCTACTGATCACATCACTTGCTTTGTGTCAACACCCGGATTTTTAATCCCAGATGCCCGTTATGCCATACCTCACAATCCCAAGATTACCATTTTTGCGAGACATAACGGATTGGATATCACAGTACATCATCCATTACAAACCATACATAAGGTCTTACACAAATAAGGATCTCACGATCCAGTCTGAATACAACAAGCAGCGGAAATAAAAGGTAAACGTAGCGGTGGGGTCCATCTTCAGGGGCACAGGCAATCTTGTGGCGAATAGTCCTAGTTATCATAGCCGTCCTGCTGGCCATCATCTTGATAGTCTCCTTCATAGTCTGGCCATGAGAACAGCCAAGGACAAAAGCCACGAGTACTCTTTAAGTACTCGCAAACTACCACTAACAAGTAATATAGTTCTAAGTCAAGTGCTAACTTGATGTTTAACTATAAGGTTAAGTTTTGAAACCTAAGCTGAGTTCTGAATCAAAGAAAGATAAAGTAAAATTCTAGAATCACTTAAGTTGGGAAGCTATTGTCATAAACACAACCCTGTTGTGGTCAAGTCAAGATTCATCCTTCATTTCAAGTTATTTGGAAAACATCTGACAACGAAACAGTATGGCCATTCCAACTGTCCATAACCGCGGACGCGGCTATTCGAATAGTTTGACACTCCGCAGAGGTGGTACACTTTCACCACAAGATTCAATACATACATGGGGATAACCTGAATCATCATACTTAGTATGCAGATAATCAAATATAACCTTTCCTTTACACACCCTAGTATAAGCACCTCTCCTATGAGCATGGCCTCCCAACCATGACCATCAGTCATCTTGGGCACTGCATAGGTGGACAACATTGAGAGGTAGCCTCATCTCAAACCTCTCCCGTGAGGGAACTAATACTAATGCATATAAATTTCCAGCTAAGCCTTACCCAATTTAGGTAGTGTGGTTGTACGGTAAATTTGGAATGGTATCGCATCCGAATCCAACCATTAGTTTTATAAAAGGGCTAAGGCTCATGCCTCAACATTTTCATCATCATAAACCATTTGTGTTTCTCAACACATGTCAAAACATCTCAATAGAATGACTCATCATTCCAAGGTTTTCATAATTCATTTTCACCAAGTGTTCCCATCTAAAGTGACTCAAGTTTTTGTCTACTCTAAACTACTAAGTTAAGAGTGTTCACTAGGGTGGAAAGATGATGGGTTCAATCTCATGCCATAGAATGACATCTAAAGCTTAGCTAAATAGGTCAAGTTTTATAATTTTTATGCTACCTTCAAAACAAGTAATGGACTTTGTGTAAACTAAAGGAATTAAAGCTTGTAAGGTAATACTTGGGGTAGTAATAGTCAAGGTGGTGTGACCAAAGCATGCCTAAGGCATCTTTGCTCATTCATCTAGCATAATTCTAGCTTGCTAACAATAGCTTGCACTGTTAATGGTGCCTTGTAAGTACAACTTGCAAGGGTTAACTTGGATAGGGCTAGCTTGCCTTGGTTGGTACAGTGGTTGAAGTTTTCTTCTTCTTCTTGGTAGCACTCCTCCTCCTCATAAGCTTGGTCGATACTATCTTCTATAAATACATACGGAGTACACAATCACCAAACAATACTTAACTAATCTAATTAGCATTCTAAGACATACATTTGATGATCTATTATCATCACAAGCATCACAAGTTTAATTCACTAGTTTCTACTCATTGAAAAGTTAACTAAGATTTAATATTCACCACTTGAAATATGGGATCACGTTGACACATGTCATCACCACATATTCTAACATGTGGGAATGAGAATTAAAGGTTGGATCATAATTACTTTGGTTTAAGTTCATTATTTAATGATTTAAAGTGACTAGAAATGCCTATATAGCATTATTTTGGTACTAGTCCAAAGTCACTGCATGTAAACCCTAATATTATTACATATTTAGATAGATATGATGAAATGTGATTTTTGAGAGTTGGAATCAACTCAAAACCTATCTTGGTTGATTTTATAAAAATGTTGCAAGGTGCAAAAGCTTCTATTTTGTTATTTTTACTAGGGGAGATCTATAACTCTAATTGAATTAAATCCAACGGGCTTGGATAGATCATTTCAATACCTTTCAGGAAAATTTGGTTTCATGCAATTTGGATATGTCAAACTCCCAGAATTGATTTTTAAACTAGTGGACAGGAACTAGATTAACTCTAAATAGAAAAACTAAATTTGAAATCCTAACTTCATGAGGAACTAATCTGGGCGGCCCAGCTACACACAGTCTGCATAGCCTACTGACATGCGGGCTCCACCGGTCAGTAGCACAAAAATACCGAAACGGTATCTAGCATCCTAGGCCGCACGATCTAAAGGGGATCTAATGGTGGAGAGTCATCGTCGACGATGGATTACTCTGGCGAGAGTCTGACTTAGACGCGGCGGTGGGGGTCAATTGGGGGCGTACCAGGGCTCCAGCAAGGTCGGCGAGGCGGGCAAATGGACTGGTAGACAACGGCAAGGCGAGGCGCGGTTGCGGCGGAGCTTGGGGTGCCCTAAATCATAGGCGCCCTTCTCCTCCTGCTGCGGCGGCTTCGGCTCCAATTCCGGCGAGGCAGAGCTCGAGCAGCGTCGGCTAGAGGTGGGTGAGGTTCAGTGAGAGGTGGGGAGTGTGGGAGTGTGGAGAAATGGTGCTGGGGTGGCCGCTTTATATAGGGTCGACTGAGCGGCAGAGAAGCATGGGCGGTGCTCGCCGGTGACGACGGCACAGCGAGCTAGAGGCGTGGGCGGTGCGCTAGGACGATGGGCGGTGCCCTGGAGAGTGTCACGGTGGCGCTGGTGTAGTGGTTTGCGGTCGGGGAAAGTGAAGAGCGCGACACCCACTAAGTCTCTGCCGACGGCGAGTTTCACGGCGGCCGGCGACTACGGGGTACGGTCGGGGGATTGGGCATGTCTGTTAGCTTGCTAGGCCGGTAGGGATCATGTAGACGGGCGGCTAGAGCTAGGCGAGGTCTGGCTACGCGGGGACAGGGTGCGCTCTGCGGGCGGCGTCGGCATGGTCGACAGGCTCCGGGCGCAGCGGTTCCTGGACGTTATGGTCGCTGTCCTTGGGCTGGGGCTGGTTGGACGGTGGAGGTGGACCACGGGCGACGTGCTAGACATGGTGGGCAAGGCTGGCGGCTGCTGTGGCGTGCTGTCGCCGGTGAGGGTGCTCAAGGTGCTCGGCCTTAATGGCCATGACCATTTGGTCATGTGCACAGGGCTTGGCCGGGCTAACAAAGGGTAGGGGTGCACTGGGGTGGCTCTGGTTGCAAAATGGGAGACCACATTGGTCTAAACACTGCTCACAATAGTGTTTGTGAATTTTCCAGATTTTTGCACACAAGGTGTTCGACAAAATGGCCGAAAGAATTCAAGTTTTGAATTTTGAGATGATTTTTGGTGGAGTTGTTTGTCACGTGCTTAAACATCTGTGGTTGCTTGGGATTTGAAAATGGAGTTCATTGGAGTGGTTTTTGAAATAGTGGGATCTTCCCATATTAAATAGATTCAATTTTCCAATGCCTTTTAAATATAGTGTTTGAATGTTTTTGGCAGATCACTAAGTGGGCCTTGGTACCTCATTATGTGTACTAGCAAGGGGTGCAAAGATCCAGAATTATTTCTGTTGAGAAATGAGTGCTAGGAACACTCAAAGTAGTGTAGTTGATTAAAATGGCCAAAATGACCATTCCTCCTTTTTAATTGTTTTTTATTTGATTTTCTTTGGGAAAACTTTGGGAATGATGTAGATGATGTTTAAATCACCTAAGAAACATTTTACAAGCAAGGAATCACAGAACCATGGCAATTCAAATCAATTCCTAAATCAAATGCTCATACACATGAATGCTTTCATTTTTAATTTGGAAAAGTTTTTGTTAACCCTAATTTTGATGATTTGGATCTTGATAAGCTTGGATTAAAGTTTTGGGATGTTACACTTTGCAAGCTATCTTAATGTGATATCACCGAGAGGGCCCAGAGTATATCTATCTGTCATTGGGATTGACAAATTCCACTCTTGATCCATGAGCCTCAACATAACACCTTCGGAATACCCGAACCCATCTTTATAGTCACCCTGTTACGGTGTGACGTTTGATGTTATCAAAGTATTCTTTCGGTGTTAGCAATTAACATGATCTCATGGTCTAAAGATAGAGATTACTTCGTATGATGCTATAGCAATATAAACATAATGACTTTGATCGTACTGCTATACTTTGGATGAATGTTCATCACATCATTTCACAAATGTTGTGACCTTGTTATTAACAACATCTAATGTCTATGATCTGGAAACCTTGATCATCTTGTTAATCAACGAGCTAGTTTATATGAGAGGCATTACTAGGAACCTTGAATTTTGTTTATTAAACACACATGTATTAAGGTTTCCGTATTAATACAATTATAGCATGCAAAATAAACTTTTATCATAAACATGGAATAAGGTAATAACAACTTTATTATTGCCTCTCGGGCATATTCCCTTCAAGGGTTGTGTCAACCAATCAGCACGTTTGGGCTTTTCAGAGAGTTTGTGACTACGAGAGAGGGCAAAACTGAGTACTACCTCGGTCCGCAAATAAGTGTACTTATAGTTTTGTCCTAAGTCAAATTTAGTTAAGTTTGACTAACTTTTTAGGTAAATGTGACAGTATTTACGACACTAAATTTGTACCATTAGATATGTTTCCAATATTAGTTTCATAATATGTCAATTTGATTTAATATATGTTGCTATATTTATGAAAACAACACACATACAAGTTCTTTAATGAAAAGAACACACATCCAAGTTATTTAATATTAGTTTATGAAAATAAAACACATTTTAATGAAAAGAACACACATGCAATAACATCTAGTGGATCCATGTGGTTTATGAAATGAACACTCATGGAGTGACTCTACTGGTTTATGAAAACAACACACATCCAATTGGTTTAATGAAAAGAACACACATGCAATGACATCTAGTGGATCCAAGTGGTTTAATGAAAAGAACACACATGCAATGACATCTAGTGGATCCATGTGGTTTATGAAATGAACACTCATGGAGTGACTCTACTGGTTTATGAATAGAACACTGATACGTTGCAAACGTATCTATAGTTTTTGATGTTCCATGCTTGTTTTATATCTACTTTCTTATGTTTTGTCCACACTTTGGACTATTTTTACACATTTTCTAGAACTAACCTATTAATAAGACGCCACAGTGCCAGTTGCCTGTTTTCTGCTATTTTTGGTTCCAGAAAAGCCAGAAAATGAAAATACTCGGAATTGGACAGGACAAAAGCCAAAGTCAATATTTCACCGAGCAGAACACGGAGTTAGAAGACGAGACGGAGAAGGGCCTCGAGGGGGCCACACCACCTGGCCACGCGGCCAGGCCTGGCCCACGCCTGGGGGTGTAGTCGCCTCGGGCACCCCCTCGGCCTCCCCCTTCGCCTATATATTGCCTCCAATATAGAAACCTTAAGTACCAGATCAGAATTCCATGAAAAGTTCCACAGCGCCGCTGCCACCGAAGAGGAGATTCAGGGGACAGAAGTCTCTATTCCGGCACCCTATCGGGACGGGGAAGTGCCCCTAGATCCATCTCCATCAACTCCACCGCCATCTCCATCGCCGTTGTTGATTCCCATGATGATGAGGGAGTAGTTCTCTCTCGAGGCTAAGGGCTCTACAAGTAGCTATGTGTTCATCTCTCTCTATGCACGATCTTATTGAGATCATGAGCTTTGTAATCTATAGATCTATTATGCTACTCAAGTGCTTTAATTAATCTTTGCTTATCCCCACGTGTGTGAAGTTGACAGTGTGCACACCGTGTGGCACTTAGGCTAAGGTTATATAAATACTTATCATGAGTATAATTTGAGTTGGATGTCTCTATGAGATTGTGGTGTTTGTTGGAACCATCTAGCGCTCAAGGTGACAGTGAGGAGTTATCTAGATGGGGAATGCGAACTTTAAGGTGTGTTGTTATAGCCCTATATCGTCCAACCAGAGAGTAGTTCAGGATAGAAGAATGAAGAGAAGATATTTATATGAGAGTGTACACTAGTGAAAGTATGATTCCTATGCCTTGTTTCTAAGCTTGAAAAACCATTTACAATTAGTCCTGTTACATGTTTGCTTGCTGCCACTCTTATTTCAGATTGTAATTACCACTTATAATTATCCATACCACTTGTATTTCACTATCCCTTCGCCAAACTAGTGCTCCTATACACCTGACAAGTGTATTGGGTGTGTTGGGGACACAAGAGACTTCTTGTATCTTGATTACAGGGTTGCTTGAGAGGGATACCTTTGACCACTTCCTCCCTGACTTCGATAAACCTTGGGTATTCCACTTAAGGGAAACTTGCTACTATACTACAAACCTCTGCACTTGGAGGCCCAACAACTGTCTACAAGAATAGAAGTGCGTAGACATCAAGCTATTTTCTGGCGCCGCTGCCGGGGAGGTAAGGTAAAAGGTACTCACATCCTCTGGCTACTAAGCTATCTTCTAGCACTGTTGCTAGTGTGTGAGTGCTCAAAGTTATTTCCTTTAGATTCTGTAATTATATCTTTTTGTTTCTTGTTTTTATTTTCACTGGTTAGGCTTAATGAAAAAAATAGAGAGCTTTATAGTATTTATCTTGAGTTAGGACACGAAGTGTTTGAAGAGAAAATTAAAAAACCTATGGAACTTTATTTGGGTGCTAATAGCGATGTTATTAGTATGAATTCTTCGAACACCATTATTTTTGATGCTATGGAAAAGTCTAAGCTTGGAGAAGCTATTTTTTATGAAAATGATCTTTTTAGTCCCCCAAGCATGGAGGAGAAAATTTACTTTGATGATACTATGCCTCCAATATATGATGATTACAATGATGAATATGATATTTTCAGTCCACCTACTATTGAGGAGAAAATTAATTATGATTACAATATGCCTCCTATATTTGATGATTATGGTGATGAGAATAATAATGATAGCTATTTTGTTGAATTTGCTCCCACTACGATTAATAAGAATGACTATGCTTATAGGGAGAGTATTAATTATTTTATGCCTGTGGCTCATGATAAGAATGTTTTATGTGATAGTTATATTGTTAATTTTATTCATGATGCTACTGAAAGTTATTATGAGAGAGGGAAACATAGTTTTATGTATCTCAACAATATTAAGTTTCCCCTCTTTATGTTAATTTTTTTGAAGTTGCACTTGTTTTGCTTTCTATGCTTGTTGCTTTGTGATTTCATGACTTGTTTCTTTGCAAGATTATTTTTCATAGAAACTGGGTTAGACTTAAATTTGTTCCATATTTGCTTCTTGATGATCTCTTTTACTTCAATTCATATTTCTTATGTTAGCATCATCGAAACTATCATGCCTAGCTCAAAGGCGTTAAAGAAAAGCACTTATTAGGAGATAACCCAAATTTCTATAGGAATCTTTTGTTGAGCCTTGGAAGTTAGTACCTCTGTAATAACCTCTCATTATCCTTTTTGTGTGGTTTTTGTGCCAAGAGTAACCTCTAATGAGAGAGAAGTAAGACTTGGAAAAGTTGCTGTCCCGGAACAGATTTTTGTGCTTCGCTGTAAACATTCGTGAAAAATCTCTGTATGTCGGTTTGAGCTGTAATTTTTTGTGCTTCTACCTCAGGTTGTTATCCAACTTTCGTTAGTTTAACACTTTTCGATTTGAGCAACAAAAGGGCTTCGAAAAAATCAGTTTTTACTTGCTGGTCTTTTTTGACAGATGTCTGCCATTATTTACGTTTGCCTCTTAATCTCTTTCTCTTTGATCACTTGAACTTTTAAAAGGAATTGCTACAGTAGCTTGTGTTTTGATGGAAGTTTTACTTGTGTTGAAACTGAACCTAAAGACTTATTATCTTGAATACACTAATGTTGCTAATGAAGATTGTGTGAAGTTTTGTATGAAGGAAATTTTAAAGTGTAGGGAAGAACAATGTGATAAGATGAAGTATGGACAAAAGCTCAAGCTTAGGGATGCCAACCGTGTCACCCCAAGAAATATTCAAGAAGTACAAGCGTCAAAGCTTGGGGATGCCCAATTCATCCCCTTCTTCAACAATAAAAATCTCGGGTCATTCTAGACACTTTGTTTTTATTGTTTCATGCACTATTGTGTTGTTCTTGGAGCGTCTTTGTTTTTTTTATTAGTTTTCGTTTGCTTGAATAAATTGGTTGGACCCCCTCATTCATGCATTAGTTTTCAAATGAAGTTGATTTGGATTGGAAAAGAGTAGGAAAGTTCATGTTTAAGTGGTATAAAAGGAGCTTGTTTTTTACTGTGACTTAGACTTTATCATGTCATGCTTGATTTTTTTTGGCTTTATGCTTAGTGATTATTGTTGTAGCATGACTTGTTACAAATAATTGAGATTGCTTAATGTGCCTTGAAAGAATCATGCGTTGTTTTAGCATATTAAAGCATAGTATTGTGGTATTCGCCTTTGATGCTTTATTTGGGTTGACTTGGCGCATGCTCACACCATGTTAAGACTTTATCAAGTCACCATAGCCTCTATGATCATTGAGTTTTCGACTTGTAATATCACTTTATGCTTTAATTAATGATGTTTTGTCGCTTTGCATGATTATGGCCATTATTGCTCTCTTAGTTGGTCGCTCCCAGTCTTTTGCTAGCCTCCATAACCAAGTGTGAGTTCCACTCATGCATCCAACTCCAAATAAAACTAAGTTATTCCAAAGAGTCCACCATACCTACCTATTAGCATTTGCTATTCCAAGTATATTCATGTTTTTATCTACCTTCCGAATTAAACTTATTATGTGAAAATTAGTGATTAAAGCTCTCACGAACTTGATGGCACACTTTACTTTTCTTGCACTTAATAAACTTGAACCATTGTGTCATCTATGTTGTATATGCTTGCACTTATATGTTGGGATTAACAAAACCATGTTGTCATGGGGAACGCTTTCAACATTGCACTCGTACATTGTACCCAGTTGATATCATGCTCTTTTGTTTATGGATGTCGTCGGTGTGAAATGAAAGGGGGAGCTTGTAAGTCCATAGAGTTATGTATGTGTGTTAGCGAAACGCCTGGGCCGCTGGTCTAATCCATGCCTAATCATGGTGGAAACCTGCAGCGTAACCATAATGAGCAATCTATGAAGCATCCTCTTTATGAAAAAAAGAAGCCTATGCAAATAGGAAAGAAGAAAAAAAGAGAGAAAAAAAAAGAAAAAAATATACCTATGCAAATAGGAAAGAAAAGGATGCTGGGATGCTTATTGTCTGCGTGCCTTGTCATTTTGATATGGGAATTCTTCTATATCATCGGGCAAGGGGTACCCTGTTTGTGGTTCTCTATGATACACATGTACTTACTATGACAAGAACTTACCGGTAACTAAACTTGAGTAGCATGAGTAGCGACCCTCGTATTCAAGGGACATGAGATTGCCAACTTATACTTTGTCAATAATATACTCCATAGTTTGTTCACTTTAACCTTAATCACTTCAAGATGCTTATGATAGGGGCAATGAGAGCTCAAAGCTAATAAGTACCATAATTTTTGGAAGCTCTTTATGAGACTTGAATCCCTACTTCCTTCTATGAAGGCCTTTATTTTACTTTTATGTTGAGTCTCCATCTTCTATCTTTATGCACCTATTGAGAGAGCATAGTGGTCATTCTTAGTTTAATGTGCATTGTCCCAAGACTTTTTGATTGATGCATAACTTTGATATTGCTTGTTCTTAAACTATTTGTATCTAGTCACCCTTATGAACTTTGAAGGTGTCCTATGCTTTTATGTTTTGCTACGCTATGAGGGACAAGCTGAATACCATTCTCATTATGTTTTCTATATGTGAAACAAACAAACGTCTTTCAAATCATTGTTATTCATGAATATTTTGTTTGTACCTCTTCATGTTACAACATAGTTGCTATTGCTTATTGTTAGAACTACATCTTTCATGTCTATGTTAGAGTACTATGATCCTAGCTATCAATGTTTTACAAATACCTTGATCAAGATTGTGATGGTGCATGTCACCTCAAAAATTATTCTTTGTTTTTATCACTTACCTACTCGAGGACGAGTAGGAGTTAAGCTTGGGGGTGTTGATACATTGCAAACATATCTATAATATTTTATGTTCCATACTTGTTTTATATCTACTTTCTTATGTTTTGCCCACACTTTGGAGTATTTTTACACATTTTCTGGAACTAACCTATTAATAAGACGCCACGGTGCCAGTTGCCTGTTTTCTACTGTTTTTGGTTCCAGAAAAGCCAGAAAATGAATATACTCGGAATTGGATGGGACAAAAGCCAAAGTCAATATTTCACCGAGGGGAACACGGAGCTAGAAGACGAGACGGAGAAGGGCCTCGAGGGGGCCACACACCCTGGCCGTGCGGCAAGGCCTAGCTCGCGCCTGGGGGTGCAGCCGCCTCGGGCACCCCCTCGGCCTCCCCCTTCACCTATATATTGCCTCTGATATAGAAACCCTAAGAACCAGATCAGAATTCCACGAAAAGTTCTGCAGCACCGCCGCCTCCAAAGAGGAGATTCAGGGGATAGAAGTATCTGTTCCGGCACCCTGCCGGGATAGGGAAGTGCCCCCGGATCCATCTCCATCGACTCCACCGCCATCTCCATCACCGTTGTTGATTCCCATGATGAGGAGGGAGTAGTTCTCTCTCGAGGCTAGGGGCTCTACAAGTAGCTATGTGTTCATCTCTCTCTATGCATGATCTTATTAAGATCATGAGCTTTGTAATCTATAGATCTATTCTGCTACTCAAGTGCTTTAATTAATCTCTGCTTATCCCCATGTGTGTGAAGTTGACAGTGTGCACACCGTGTGTCACTTAGGCTAAGGTTAAATACTTATCATGAGTATAATTTGAGTTGCATGTCTCTATGAGATTGTGGTGTTTGTTGGAACCATCTAGCGCTCAAGGTGACAGTGAGGGGTTATCTAGATGGGGAATGCGAACTTTAAGGTGTGCTGTTATAGCCCTACATCGTCCAACCGGAGAGTAGTTCAGGATAGAATAATGAAGAGAAGATATTTATATGAGAGTGTCCACTACTGAAAGTATGATCCCTATGCCTTGTTTCTAAGCATTGCAACATCGTTTACAATTAGTCATGTTACATGTTTGCTTGCTGCCACTCTTATTTCAGATTGCAATTACCACTTATAATTATCCATACCACTTGTATTTCACTATCTCTTCGCCGAACTAGTGCACCTATACACCTGACAAGTGTATTGGGTGTGTTGGGGACACAAGGGACTTCTTGTATCTTGATTGCAGGGTTGCTTGAGAGGGATACCTTTGACCACTTCCTCCTGAGTTCGATAAACCTTGGGTAATCCACTTAAGGGAAACTTGTTGTTGTTCTACAAACCTCTGCACTTGGAGGCCCAACAACTATCTACAAGAATATAAGTGTGTAGACATCAAACACACATCCAAGTGGTTTATGAAAAGAACACACATGCAATGACATGTAGTGGATCCGCTTGGTTTAATGAAAAGAACACACATGCACTGACATCTAGTGGATCCATGTGGTTTATGAAATTAACACTCATGGAGTGACTCTACTGGTTTATGAAAAGAACACACATCCAATTGGTTTAATGAAAAGAACATACATGCAATGACATCAAGTGGATACAAGTGATTTAATGAGATAAACACACATGCGATGACATCTAGTGGATCCATGTGGTTTATGAAATGAACACTCATGGAGTGTATCTACTGGTTTATGAAAAGAACACATATCCAAGTGGTTTATGAAAAGAACACTCATGGAGTGTATCTACTGGTTTATGAAAAGAACACATCTCCAAGTGGTTTATGAAAAGAACACACATGCAATGACATCTAGTGTATCAGTGTTGTTTAATAAAAAAAACATGCAAGTGGCATCTAGTGGATCCATGTGGTTTATGAAAAGAACACTCATGTAGGGGATCCATGTGGATTATGAAAAGAACACAAATCCAATTGGTTTAATGAAAAGAACGCACATGCAATGACATCTAGTGGATCCAAGTGGTTTATGAAATGAATACACATGGAGTGACATCTAGTGGTTTATGAAAATAACACACATCCAAGTTGTTTAATGAAAGAACACAGATGCAAGTGGCATCTAGTGGATCCATGTGGTTTATGAAAAGAACTCTCATGTAGTGGATCCATGTGGATTATGAAAAGAACACACATCCAATTGGCTTAATGAAAAGAACACACATGCAATGACATCTAGTGGATCCAAGTGGTTTAATGAAATGAACACACATGCAATGACATCTAGTGGATCCATGTGGTTTATGAAATGAACACTCATGGAGTGTATCCACTGGTTTATGAAAAGAAGTCATATCCAATTGGTTTAATGAAAAGAACACACATGCAATGACATCTAGTGGATCCAAGTGGTTTAATGAAAAGAACACACATGCAATGACATCTAGTGGATCCATGTGGTTTATGGAATGAACACTCATGGAGTGACTCTACTAGTTTATGAATAGAACACACATCCAAGTGGTTTATGAAAAGAACACACATGCAATGACATGTAGTGGATCCACTTGCTTTAATGGAAAGAACACACATGCAATGACATCTAGTGGATCCATGTGGTTTATGAAATGAACGATCATGGAGTGACATCTAGTGGATCCAATTGGTTTATGAAATGAACACACATGAAGTGACATCTAGTGGTTTATGAAAATAACACACATTCAAGCTGTTTAATAAAAAGAACACACATGCAAGTGCTATCTAGTGGATCCATGTGGTTTATGAAAAGAACACTCATGTAGTGGATTCATGTGGATTATGAAAAGAACACACGTCCAATTGGTTTAATGAAAAGAACACACATGCAATGACATCTAGTGGATCCAAGTGGTTTATGTAATGAACACACATGCAATGACATCTAGTGGATCCATGTGGTTTATGAAAAGAACACACATGCAGTGACATCTAGTGGTTTATGAAAATAACACACATCCAAGTTGTTTAATGAAAAGAACACACATGCAATGACATCTAGTGGATCCATGTGGTTTATGAAATGAACACTCATGGAGTTACTCTACTGGTTTATGAAAAGAACATGCATCCAAGTGGTTTATGAAATGAACACACATGCAATGACATCTAGTAGATCCATGTGGTTTATGAAATGTTCACACATGCAATGACATCTAGTGGATCCATGTGGTTTATGAAATGAACACACATGCAATGACTCTACTGGTTTATGAACAGTACACACATCCAAGTTGAAAGGGAAATGGACGTCGCCAAGAGGGGGTGAATAGGCGTTTTAAAATTTATTACGGTTTAGGCTCTAATAAATGCGGAATAAAACTTAACTTTTAATTTATCAAGCCAAAACCTATATTCACTAGGTTCACTAAGTGCACCAACAACCTATGCTAAGCAAGACAAGCAACAAGGTGATATCAAGATATAATACTTCAAGCATGATGGCTATCACAATGTAAATTGCATAAGTAAAGGGCTCAGTTAAGAGATAACCGATGGACGCGGAGACGATGATCTGTTTCCTGAAGTTCACTTCCAAAGAAGCTACGTCTCCGTTGAAGAGGTGCGGGGCCCCAATGTACTTCGAACGCCACAAATGGCTCACCTCAAGGTGTGGTGGCTCGATGTTCACCAAACGCCAGACAAGGCCTCACCCCAAGATGCGAAGGCACGCAACTCACCGACGCCACAAAGGCTGACCCTATTCTCCCATGAGCTCGCCACAAAGGCCTACTCACATTCCACTATGGGACTCTTGAGGGCGGTCACCGAACCTGTACAAGGCTTGGGGCAAACTCCACAACTAAATTGGAGGGCTCCCAAGAAATGCCACAAAGGATCCACAATGCTACAAAAGGCCAACAAGCTTGGGGAATCTCCACAACTCAATTGGAGGCCCCACGAATACACCACCACTCCACACAACCATCTAGGGTTCCAAGAACCCAAGAGAAACAAGCCCTAGGGAATGAACTCGCTGAATCTCCGAGGAGAACTCAAACCTATGCACAAAATGCAAGAGGCAAGTCCTTATCTCTCAAATTCCACCAAAGGTACCAAAGCTATTGGGGGAATAAGAGAGGAAGAACACAAGAGGAGAACACAAAACTCTGCAAGATCTAGATCCCAAGGATTCCTTCACAAAGAAGGGATTTGGTTTGGTGGGGTTGTAGATCTAGATATCCTCTCTCAAATCCCTCAAAAAGATGCAAGAATCATAGGAGGGGGAAGGAGAGAGGGCAAGATCATCAAGGTTAACAATGGAGGAGAGAGAGAACAAAAAACCAAGAAAGAGCAAGTTAGGCCCGAAGGGGAAAGGGGAGCTCCTTTTAAAGGGCTCTCCGATCTGCCCGTTGCTCACAGTTACACGCATGACCGGTAGTACCGGTGGGTGGCTGGTACTACTGGTGGCACCCAGCCAACGGTCCAAAACGGCGACGCAAATGAACACAAAAATGATCTTGGCCGATACTACTAACTGCCCACCGGAACTTCCGGCGGGGTCGGTACTACCACCCGAAATACCGATCCAAGTTCCGTCAAATAGCGCACACAAAACAGAGAGGGGACTGAATCAAAATCGGGGTTACCGGAATTTGGGCCGGAATTAACACTGGTACTACCGACAGCAAAATTCCCTAGCGGTACTACTGGTGGCCCACCGGAACTACCGATCAGGCAAAAACTCCAGAACCAAAACAGCCACAACTTTTGCATCCGAACTCCAAACGAGATGAAACCAATTTTGTTGGAAATATAACAACATGTAGAATCCAACAAAAATCTGAAATATTGGTTATCACCAAGATAAAAATACCATGAATAAATATGTGAGATATCTCCCAAGGTGTGGAGCCGGAAAAACCCGCAAGATCAAAAATGCAATAGGAAAACCGTTTTCGATGAACTAGAGGTTGTTATGATGATAACCACAAGATCTAGATCCTCACATGGACAAGAACCAAACAACAACCAAGAAAGATGATGCTATGAATGCAAAGGTTTGCGATCTCTCCGAAATATATGAACGAGTCACCCACTCGAGAGCCCCTCTTGATAGTACGGCTATATATCCTAAACCTGGTCTCCCAACACTACAAGAGACTGGTAAAATAGAAAACCTATCAAGATCATAACTTTGCATTGAGCATTCCACTTGAGCTTGATGTAGATCATCTTGTCCTTCTCAAGATGAAAAGAACACGCATGCAATGACATCTAGTGGATCCAAGTGGTTTAATGAAATGAACACACATGCAATGACATCTAGTGGATCCATGTGGTTTATGAAATGAACACTCATGGAGTGTATCTACTGGTTTATGAAAATAACACATATCCAAGTGGTTTATAAAAAGAACATTCATGGAGTGTATCTACTAGTTTACGAAAAGAACACATATCCAAGTGGTTTATGAAAAGAACACGCATGCAATGACATCTAGTGTATCAGTGTTGTTTAATGAAAAGAACACACATGCAAGTGGCATCTAGTGGATCCATGTGGTTTATGAAAAGAACACTCATGTAGGGGATCCATGTGGATTATGAAAAGAACACACATCCAATTTGTTTAATGAAAAGAACACACATGCAATGACATCTAGTGGATCCAAGTGGTTTAATGAAATGAACACACATGCATTAACATCTAGTGGATCCATGTGGTTTATGAAATGAATATTCATGGAGTGTATCTACTGGTTTATGAAAAGAACACATATCCAATTGGTGGCCGTTAGATCGCGTCTAATGGTGGTCGTTAGATCGTGTCTTCTAGAAGGCCCGCCCCCATGAAGAACTAGTTATCTGATCCGATTGTTGCAGACCGTTCGATTGGGGCGCGTGGACAAATAAGATGGTTCTTCGTAAGAGAGATCCACGAGTAGGTTGTTCTGTGACATGATTGGTCGCACTTACATTTTCACTTATATTAGTATTATTTCCACTCCCCTATAGCCTACTAGTAATATCATAGAGCTCGTGAGTGAGCACGTCTACTCCACAGCCCCCTCCTCCACCACACGTCACCGTGCCCGGACGACGCCACTAGCTTTCGTGCGTCATGCCCGGACGACAGCCGCTGATTCTCGGGTCACTACCTTCGTACTAAGAAATCATTTTACAAGCTTTTGAATTTATCTTACACATCCCTACTATTCGCTGATCTAACTGCTGATCTTTTATCCGATTTCTCGACGAACTTCATATGTGGGAGCTACTGCAGTCCAAGAGTCTGGAGATCTTCGCGTGCAACTTTGCAACGATGTTCTCGCTCGTGTTCTCCCACCCAGGATGCTTTCTCCATTACTCCTACCACGAGCTCCCGCTCCATGAGCTCGCGTGCCCGCACGGCGTGTGCTCCTGCATGGAGCCGGGCTGCAACTACACCGGCCTGCTGGTAGAGCTTGTCGTCCACCTTGCAGAGGAGCACTTGATCGAAGTGATTAGGATCTCATACGGCCACACCCAACTTCTCCAAGAGCAGGTGCCATTCACTGACTCGGCACGCCGCCGACTAATTTTCCAGGGGGGACGGCTTTGTTTTCGCGCTGACCATCACCGTCAGTGTTCAGGGAACCAGAGATGGGCCCACCTTAGTGTGTGTGGTATGCGTCAGGTTGGTCTCGAGCGCCTAGACCCTATACATGGTGCACATGTGGGTGAACGCCTAGCCGCCATCGCCCGATAGCATACTTGTGCTAGCCGAGGTGCCGAGCTGCCTGACACCGTGGGAGGTGGAGTATGCGGACCTAAGGTCGATCCTATGTGTGTCATCTCAGTACCTTGTCGGTGCTAGACCAAACATGCAGATGCATTTCTACATTTGTATCGAGAAGACCGAGAGGGAAATGTAGTACTTATGATGTCATTACTGTTAGACTTAAGCGATGCTTCTCAGGTGCGTAGAGCATACGTGTTGTGCGAATGTACTCTAGCTTTAGTTTTTAGTACTCCTTAATAATTCGACGAGTTATTGGTCCCATGATCTAGTTGTTGTCACATTGCAAAGTCCGCTTGCTCTAGACAGACTGGCAATACCGCGTGCTCCCGCATGTAAGTGTCACGTGTTCCGTGGGCCCACCTACCAGTGTCATGTCCCCCTTACTTCTCTTCCTTCCCCTCGAAGCCACTATCCCCACTTCTCTTCCATCCTGCCACTATCGTCTAATGTTTGTAATCTGATTTTGTTGGATTGTTTACATGTAATCTACATGGATCATGCAACATGCAAATAGCACGGACACAATTTCTAAAGTGGAAGCACTTACACGCTGCTATTGCACATATTTCTCAATATAGTTCGCCAAACCCATTACAATAATTGTACTCGCACTAAACACAACCGAAATTGCAACCATCCTAAACAACATCTAAACTCACATCACAGTGCTGTCGTCGGAGTCCACCTCGATTGGTGACAACGCCATGCCCTTCCCAGCGACATCCACTCCCGCTCGTGGCTTGCCCTTCACCAAGGAGGCAACAATGGCGTTCTGCATTGCTTCGTCCCCGTCATCCTCCACATCAGAATCGACAATGACGAAGGGGACAGGGTTAGCATGGACCAAGCCCCATCGCGCCTGGCGGCTCCTGCTCGAGCGTGACGCCGCATTAGTCCTTCTATAGGTAGGAGGGGCCAAGCTCGGAGATGTAGCATCATCTCTCCGCTCAAGAAACCATGGCCATTGGATACTGTGACGGTAGGATCTTGGGGTGGATCCGCCGCGGCGAGCCCGACTGGGAGTGGTGGATTGGATGGATCTGCCGGCGCGAGCCATGACAAGTTCCAAGGGAGTAAGAGTGTGGGCCAGGCGTGTCTGGTTCCTGAGCAAGGCCTCCCAGTGGTATGTATGCGGGCAAGGTGCCAAAAAATTCGTCCAAGTTGCGTGCGAGAGGGCCTTTGAACCACGAAGGCACGAGATTTGGTTGACAAGTCCGCACGCTAGGTCCCCCACCTATCAGCTGAATGTGGACGGTAGGATTCTGCCCGAGTTATTAAGTAAGGATAAATCACGCTTCACTGTGCCACTACTCTAACATCCAAAGGCTCATATTTCCTCTGCCCTCGCTCCCCTCGCTCATGGCTCGCAGCTCATGCAATTCGTCTCAGGCGGAATCAGGGTCGGCTCAACGCCGTCAGGCGGGTGCCCCCATCAGGTACCGGAGGACGCCCTACAATTACTACCCCGAGATGTTGTGTTTGTGCGGTGAGAATATGTCGAGATGGATTTCGTGGACCGACGAAAATACTACAGAAAAATTCAGCAACTACAGCATCAGAGCGGTAAGTTCCTACTGTAGGTATAATGGTAACCTGGATCCGGAAAGTGTAATGTAATTCTTTTTTTGTTTCCTTCGATCTACTTCACAGGAAGGAAGGGGAACTGGTTGTGACAAGTTTGTGTGGATCGAAATGCCACTGGCAAGTTTTCACAAAGAGCTTATTCACGATCTGCGTGATGCTGTGTGGAACAAGAAAGAGGAGATTCGTGCATTGGAGCGAGAGATCCGGGAGCTTCGCCGGGTGCAGGGGAGGCAGGAGCAGGGAGGTGGTGAGACAGACGGGCTCAAGATTAGGTCAGATAGTGGAAACAATTTCCTCATTATCTGGGCATTATCTGTTGCCTTTGCAGTTTATGTTGCCATGTCGTTGTCCAACAGCTAAAATAAGTTGTTTCTTCGTGGAGTGTAGTAGCCAGATTTGAACTTGTTTTCATCTCAGAACCTTGTCATAAGTGTAATGCCAATAGTAGGGATTTATTAAGCGCATATAAATAATTCATGTATGTGCCACTAACATCCATCGATTTTGGAGACCCCTTAACCGCTCAGCTATCACGGTCTCGGTGGTGCGATTGTTCAGATAGTAGTGGCACGGTCACAATTTCGGATTCAACTAGTGGCCTCGGCCGTATCCAATCCTCAAGTCGCGATACATTTTACTCTGAATACGGGAGGCAGATTGTTTCGCCTGACAAGTTCCACACACACAGCTCCAGAGTTTAACCAAACTACATATATAGATTCAAGTTCAATACATTATTATGCTTCTACACTGCTAGCCTTCTTCCTCTACCTGGGTGCCAACTTTCTTCCTCTTACCTTCACGTCCTCTAGCTTCTTCATTTCCTGCATTCTTCCTCTTCCTGGGTGCCAATTTTTTTACCTTCACGTACCCTGCATCTCCGGGTCAAGGGAAGTCAGTCCAATCAGCACCAGAATCGTGTCCAACATCATCACTCCACTCGTTTTGGTTTTGTTCCCGCAGCAAAATCACTGAGTCGGCTGTCTTGTTTCTTACCTTGCGCTTCCTGTAAAAAAACAGTACAAAGATTACTACCTAATATCTACAGATTATAAACATTTTTTTTGAATGTACCATCTCATACCTAGGTTTGGGAGCATTAAGGGAACAACCCGCTGCTCTATGGCCTATAAGATGGCAGGTCTTGCATCTGTTTTTGCCCTTCTTGCTAGCACAGAAAGCCGAACCCTTCTTCTTGAGAAAATTCTTAAACCTATTCACCTAAGGTCTTCCTCTGCCCCTTTTTGTAGCTGGCTAGCAAAGATCGAAACTCAGTTGGAATTGAGGCCACTGAGATGGGTCTATACATGGCTCGACGGATCCAGCGTACGTAGCTCTGAACTTTTCATCACCAAGAAGGCCAAGGCGTGGTCACAAGGTTTCTCGTATGTTGCCACTCTAAGAAGGTGCATTCTCACAGCTGGATGTTCACAACATCCTTTTTCCCACTCTTAGACATATCGACCACCTCACAGCTGCTGCTGGTTGACGGGAGAACCCTAAGATGAGCAAGTCCTCGGATTCTCTTGTGCAGTTGTTGTACAACATGCGGTAGCATATGTCCTCTAAGTATCCTACCGATCTCTCTCCTTATATTTAACAGCTTCATGATCATACCACGTATGTTGTCCATCAAGATATGAACATGACGCACTTTTATGTCCTTCACCCAGTTATTCAGGCATTCTGCAAAGTTGTTGTTTATGTAATCAACTTTGATGTCAACGTTGAATTGACTCCTCTTCCATAGCTGCGAATGATGGACGGCTAAGTACTGCGGAAGTTTAGGGGCTTCCGCAAAAATCTTGCTCATGAAATATTCGCTGCTACTAGCTTTGTAAGCTCTAGCAGCAAGAAACATGTAACGAAATATGGTGCCTGTGTAGTGTGAATACAAGTTGAGCATCATATGGGCATGGCATTCTCTACCTTTAGCTCGCGGGAACACCTCCTTCACTGCATTCGTCATCCCTTTGCATGCATCTATGGATATAGCCAATGGATCCATGTGGCCTATTTATCTCCTGAGCTGCCTCATAAACCAGACCCAGTTTTCCTCTGTTTCTATTTCAAATAGCCTGAATGCCACTAGGAACTTCCAGTTGTGACCATCAAGTGCTGGGGTAGATGGCAGGCAGCCTTTCCATTTGCCAATTAGGACAGTGTTGTCTACACTCAGATATGGCCTACAGCCGTCCTTGAATCCCTTCATGGCTCAATGCACGGCGCCTAGAAAAATGCTGGATGGCGGTGTTGATGTAGAGCTCGTTGGGAACCCCAAGAGGAAGGTATGATGAGCACAGCAGCAAGTTTTCCTCAGTTATGAAACCAAGGTTTAATCGAACCAGTAGGAGCAAGGAAACACCTCAAAGGTGTTACTAGCTGAGCTTTGGCAGGGCGCACTACCGGTGCTAGTAGCAACATGGAGACCTGCACAACACAACCATAGAACTTTGTCCCCAACTTGCGATGAGGTTGTCAATCTCACCGCGTTTTGCGGAAAACAAAGGATTAAACGTATCGAATGGAAAGAAGTAAAAGTTTGTAGAAAGTAAACACAAAGCAGTAAACAGTTTATAGATTGTATGTAAAGAAAGAGGACCGGGATCCATAGTTCACTAGAGGTGGCTCTCCTTAGATAGATAACATGCTGGGTGAACAAATTACAGTGGGGCAACTAACAAACATCGAGAAAGCAATACATGCATATACTAATCATCTTGACTCCTTTGAGACTTGATTGGGCATTACAACATTATACATAGACCACCATCCAACTGCATCTATGACTAATAATCCACCTTCAGGTTATCATTTGAACCCCCTCCAGATTATTGCTTTACGAACTGCGTGTAAAGTAAACAATACGATTGTTCTATGAACAAAGGATTGTTGTTTTCTCCCTAGTAGCAACAGCACATCTAGTACCTTAGAGATTTCTGTCACTTCCCCAGATTACCATAGGCATGAACCCACTATCGAGCATAAATACTAACTCTTGGAGTTGCTAACATCTACTCGGCCAAGATAGCTACTAACAACGGAAAGCATGCAAGATCACAAATAACAAAGTCATGATAGAATCAATAATCAATCTGAAATAACATCTCAATATCCATCGGATCCCCGCAAACACAACATGCAGAATTACAAATAGATGATCTTGATCATGAACGGAGCTTACAAGATCTAAACATGAAAGCACAAAGGAGGAGAACCAGCCATCTAGCTACTACATGGATCCGTAGTCCAAGGTAGAACTACTCACGCATCACACCGGAGGCTTGCATGGTGATGAAGAAGGCCTCCAGGGTGAAATCCCCTCTCCGGCAGGGTGCCGGGAAGAGCTTTAGATCCCTCCCGATCTAGGGATGGAGATGACGGTGGCTACAGACTCTTTCGTGGATTTTTGATCGGGTACTTAGGGTTTTCGTCCCGAGGGCATCTTATAGTCGGAAGGGGAGGCCGAGGGGTGCACAGGCTGGCCACACCACCCCGGCTGAGCAGGCCTGGCCATGCGGCCAGTGGTGTGGCCGCCCGCCCCTCTTCGTCCTCAGATACGGCACTTGATGACTTCCGGAAAAATAGGCACTTTGGCTTTTGTCCCGTCCAATTCCGCGAATATTCATTTTCTGACTTTCCTGGAACCAAAAACAGCAGAAAACAGGCAGCTGGCACTGTGGCTCTTGTTAATAGGTTAGTCCAAGAAATCATATGAAAAGTACTCCAAAGTTGGAACAAAACACAAGAAAGTGGTTAAAACCAAGCATGGAACATCAAAAATTATAGATACATTTGCAATGTATCATCCCTAGATGCAAGGTTTAAGTGCCATGAAAATCTTTTGAAATAAATTTTACCACGTACTGATTCGCTGTTAATCTCCACAACACTCCCTGGACACCTTACTTGTACCTCCACCTTGAAGTTGTACAACATCCTGAAGCTATTGGTCCAATCCCCATCCAAGACCCTCAGAGCTTTCTCTTTACCTTTCCAAACCATGTAATACGGTAGGACAATGTTGTATTTAGGACCGAGGCTAGTCTGAATATTCTCCGCGGTCTCCTTAGGGTTATCCTTTAGTATGGACATAGCTTGTATAGCCACCCACTCTGTATTAGCCATTGAGGATTTCAGTTTGCTGCCTGTCGGACACATGTGGGGAGGGCCCATTTTGTTCACCTACAACACAAATTCATTCAAAAGATAAGTAGAGTCGACTCGTTGCCAGAAAGATCTTACACAACAATTGTAGTTATAGAGTGAAAAGAGAGAAAGTTCGAATGGTTTGCTGCATTGATTGCCCCAATACCCTAATTGCCTTCGACGCAGGTAAGACACTTGCTATGATCCTCCATGGACAATGTACCTCGACCCGTCCATTCCTCCATGTTAACCTGCAAATGGCCTCATACCTCTGGGCAGTGTTCTTGTCAACACCCAGATTTTTAATCCCAGATGCTCGTTATGCCATACCTCACAATCCCAGGATTACCATTTTTGCGAGACATAACGGATTGGATATCACGCTACATCATCCATTACAAACCATACATAAGGTCTTACACAAATAAGGATCTCATGATCCAGTCTTAATACAACAAGCAGCGGAAATAAACGATAAGCGTAGCGGTGGGGTCCATCTTTAGGGGCACGGGCAATGCTGACAAAGGCAGATAGTCCTAGTTATCATAGCCGTCCTGCTGGCCATCATCTTGGTAGTCTCCTTCATAGTCTGGCCATGAGAATAGCCAGGGACAAAAGCCATGAGTACTCTTTAAGTACTCGCAAACTACCACTAACAAGTAGTATAGTTCTAAAGTAAAGTGTTAACTCTAAGTTTAACTATAAAGTTAAGTTTGAAACCTATTCTGAGTTCTAAAGCAAAGAAAGATAAAATAAAGTCCTAGAATCACTTAAGTTGGGAAGCTATTGTCCTAAACACAACCCTGTTGTGGTCAAGTCAAGATTCATCATTCCTTTCATAAGTAATTTTAAAAACATCTGACAACGAAACAGTATGGCCATTCCAACTGTCCCTAACCGCGGACGCGGCTATTCGAATAGTTTGACACTCTGCAGAGGTGGTACACTTTCACCACAAGATTCGATACATCTGTCAGGGATAACCCTGAATCATCATACTTAGTATGCAGATAATCAAACATAACCTTTCCTTTACACACCCTAGTATTAGCACCTCTCCTATGAGCATGGCCTCCCAACCATGACCATCAGTCATCTTGGGCACTGCATAGGTGGACAACATTGAGAGGTAGCCTCAGCTCAGACCTCTCCCACGAGGGAACTAATACTAATGCATATAAACTTTCGGCTAAGCCTTACCCAATTCAGGTATTGTGGTTATACGGTAATTTTGGAATGGTATCGCATCCGAATCCAACCATCAGTTTTATAAAAGGGCTAAGGCTCATGCCTCAACCTTTTCATCATCATAATCCATTTGTGTTTCTCAACACATGTCAAAACATCTCAATAGAATGACTCATCATTCCAAGGTTTTCATAATTCATTTTCACCAAGTGTTCCCATCTAAAGTGACTCAAGTTTTTATCTAACTCTAAACTACTAAGTTAAGAGTGTTCACTAAGGTGGAAAGATGGGATCAATCTCATGCCATAGAATGACATCTAAAGCTTATCTACTAGGCCAAGTTTTATACTCTTTATGCTACCTTCAAAACAAGTAAGGGACTTTGTGTAAAGTAAGTAAAGCTTGAAATTAGTACTTGGGGTAAAGAATAGTCAAAGTAGTTTAACCAAAGCATTCCTAAGACATCTTTGCTAAACCATCTAGTTTAATCCTAGCTTGCTAATAGTAGCTTGCTAAGTAGAACACTTGCAAGTGTTAGCTTGCCTTGGTTGGTGCAGTGATTGAAGTTGTCTTCCTCCTCTTGGTAGAACTCCTCCTCCTCGTAAGCTTGGTCGGTACTATCTTCTATAAATACATACGGTATACACAATCACCAAACAATACTTAACTAGTCTAACTAGTACTCTAAGGCACACAATTGGTGATCTATTACCATCACAAGCATCACAAGTTTTATTAACTAGTTTCATTCTTTTTATTTAAGAAAAGTAATTTCTACTCATTGAAAAATTAACTAAGATTTAATATTCACCACTTAAAATATGGGATCATGCGGACACATGTCATCACCACATATTCTAACATGTGGGAATGAGATTTAAGGGTTGGTTCACAATTACTTTGGTTTAAGTTCATTATTTAATGATTTAAAGTGACTAGAAATGCCTATATAGCATTATTTTGGTACTAGTCCAAAGTCACTGCATGTAAACCTTAATATTATTACATATTCAGATAGGTATGGTAAAATGTGATTTTTGAGAGTTGGAATCAACTCAAAAGCTATCTTGGTTGATTTTATAAAAATGTTGCAAGGTGCAAATGCTTCTGTTTTATTATTTTTACTAGGAGAGATCTTTAACTCTAATTGAATTAAATCCAACGGGCTTGGGTAGATCTTTTCAATAGCTTTCTAACAAAATTGGAATCACTTCATTTGGATTTGTAAAACTCTCTGAATTGAATTTCAAACTAGGGAACACAACTAGGTTTAACTGAAATAGAAAAATCCTAATTCAAACTAACTAGGTCACGCGGGAACGCTAATGGGCCGGCCCAGTGACACTATGCAGCGTGGGGTTCAGCTGACAGGGGGTCCACCGGTCAGTGGCTTATAACGCGCGAAGCGGTACGGGGCGATGTGGGTCGTTGGATTAGAACAAGGATCAACGGCTGGGGATCGTCGTCGACGACGAACTGGTCACCGGCGAACTCTAACCCTAGCGGCTCGGTGGGGGTGCATAGGAGGCGTACCAGGGCTCCAGCGATGACGGCGAGGCATGCAAATGGACTGGTGGTCGACGAAGCTCAGGCAGCTCGGGGGTGGTCGATCAATGGCGCCTTTCCTCCCTCGGCGGCTCCGGTGCAATTCCGGCGAATGGCTGCTCGCCTTGCTCCGGCTAGAGGTGGGGAATGGTCAGTGAGGTGAGGGGAGGTGAGTGGTGTGCTGAAAATGGCTGGGGGTGGCCTCTATTTATAGGACGACAACGCGACCGAGAAGGATGGGCGAGCGGCTCCGGCGAGGACTGCACGTCGTGCTAGCGGCGTGGCTCGAGGTAGGGGCGGTCGTTGGTCTCCTGGCGGTGCTCTATGAAGTGAATGCGGGACTAGGGGCGGTGGTATGCGGTCGGGCAGAGCTGGCGCTCTAAGCAGCAGAGACGGCGGTGTCCACGGCGAGCGGTGGCTGTGAGGCGTTGGACGGTGAACGGGCATGTCTGGCGTGTCCCTAGGGTCATGGCGGAGCAGTCTTGTGGCGGTTCCTCGGTGGTCCACGGTTTGGCTCGGCTCGGGGAGGGGACAGAGGGTGGCGGTGAGGTACTGGCTAGCTCGTAGACATGGCGAGAGGGGGCGAGGTGGTCTGCTGCAGTGAGGGAAAGGTGGGCCGGCGAGTTGGTGCTCGGCATGGCTTGGCCTTGCCACTAGGGGATAGGAGAGGGGGTTTAAATGGCCTGATTAGATCATTTGGGGACAGAAGGAGTGTTTGGAGGAAAATTGGGTGCAAAACCCTGTTGCAAATAGTGAGCTATGTTTAGAGTTTAGACTCTGCCTGCCAAGTGTTTGATGAAATGGCCACAAGAACTTTCTTTTTGAATTTTGAAAAGATTTTTGGTGGGTGTGCTAGTACTAAGCTTGAGACTCTGTGGGTGCTTGGGTTTTGAAATTTGAGCTTGTTTGAGTGGTTTTTGAAATATTGGGATCTTCCCATATGAAATAGATTCAATTTTCAAATGTCAATTAAATTTAGTGTTTGAATGTTTTTGGCAGGTCATAAAGTGGGCCTTGGTACATCATTATGTGTACCATCAAGGGGTGCAAAGATCCACATTTGTTTCTGTTAGGTTTTGAGTACTAGTAATAGCCAAAGTAGGCATGATAGTTAATTTGGCAAAAATGACCATTCACTTCATTTATTCATTTTGAGTTGTTTTTCTTTGGGAAATGTTTGGGAATGATTTAGGTGATGTTTATTTCACCTAAGAATCATTTTACAATCAATGGATCACTTAAACATGGCAATTCAAACAACTCCTATTTTAAATGCACACACATATGAGTGCTTTGATAATTTCAATTGAAAAAGTTTTTGTTAACCCTAATTTTGATGATTTGGATCTTAATAACCTTGGATTAAAGTTTTGGGATGTTACAGTTCTTAAGTCGATGAACGTCGAACTCCCCCTTGATACAAAAATGTCGGGACGACGTCCTGAACTCATGCATGCTCCTGAACTCGGTGCCGACCAAAATTATAGGATACTCGTGGTCATGTTTCATTTCTTCTACTTCAACACCCAAATCATTGACTGGAATGCCAGCCTCATTGTTAAGTTCCTCATCTATTTCATCATCACCAGATTCTTGATCCTCTATAGTGCACTCTTCTTCATCTGATTCAGAATCTTGGCCATCGTCTCTAATGCCTAGTACTGCACACATCATATTGACTCCCATGGGTAGGGATGCACCATCATCTCCACCCGGATGGACCGGAACATTGCCCCAATCTACCTCACTGGAAACCATGTTTTCTCCTAGACACTCTATTGGTTTTGCTGCAACCACATGGGGTGGTCTTACGTTTGCATGCATCCTAGGTTCTTCAATAGACAAACAACAGTCAGAATCTAATTCATCTTGACTGTACAGAACCCTCTTGCTCTTCTTGTGTACATCCTCCTTCCTGATGTAATCTTTCCTGATGGTATCAGTAGGGCTTGACATTTGCGTTCTGTTCCCCATCGAACTAGGCTTTTTGTTGTTGCTCTTGGGTGTGATCTCCTTCCTGCTTCCCCTCACGGGTGTTGGCTCCAGGGTGCTGGCATTATTGCCTGACCTCTGCGGCGTGTTTTTCTTTGAATTAGCCCATTTGCTGCTACTATTGGGCATGTTCTCCTTCATGTTAGCATTATTGCCCGACCTCAGCGGCATGTTCCGCTCCAGATTAGCATTTTTTCCTGCTACCACTGGGTGTGGTAGCCTCCGTGCTGGCCATCTTCACCTTTTTGCTACCACTCCTGGGAGTGTTCACCATCGTGCTCACCCTCTTACGTTTTTGCTGCTACAGTTCAGTGTGGCATTTTGACTAGATCTCAGGGGTGTACTTTGCGGTGTGGTGCCTTTTTTCGTGCGAATCTTGGGCGTCCTCTTCTCTGGCGTGGTCTCCTTGGTGATGTTCTTCTTTGGGGTGCCCTTTCAGGGGATGCTCTTCCTGGTCCTCTTTATGATGCTCCTCTGTAAGACTCTCCTCTGTTTGAATATACCCTTAGTCGCATAATCCCCAGTGATGCCATGGATCAGGTCACACATGCCTTCTACAAGTCCATCATCTCTATTATCGAAATCCAATTCCCCTCCAACAATTTGCACTATCAAGTGGATGTACAGTTCACCTCTATAATGTTTCCTTGTAAACGGTATGACTAAATCACTGGTATCTTTCAGTTTTATAGCCTTTTGCTCCTATAACCAAAATCTACGAAATGTGTTACCTGGGAGGACCCCCATAACACCTTCACACGTAACGATGCCATCAGGTCAGATAACTGTACTACTTTAGGATCGTATCTGCCAAGGATTACATCAAAATTGTCATAGAATTTTTCTGTGCCATCATCTAATTTTGCAGTATACTTCTCGACACTGATACAAACGATTACTTTGATATCGTCAGGTTCTGCAGGATAGAAACCTCCGAGAGGTTCGAGAGGTGGAGCGGCACCATCACACCCAGCCACAACGCCACTGTCGCCATCACCAGCATCATCGTTAGCTAGAGCAACCTCGATGGAAGTACCAGGATGATACGTCCATTTTGCATCACTATTCTATGTCTTAATTCACTATTATTCATTGATATATTTCATACTGAGAGGTGATACTTATGTTATTTCATCTATTTTTGCATGGTTGATGACTTTTGGAGTATGGACCGCTGCAGTCAGGATTCTGATGGAAAATGTGCTGTTTGGAGGCAAAATTCGCGAAGATTAGAAAATCTGGGAAAATATACGGAAAATCCTATTTTTCCAGAAGACTAAGGATGCCAGAAGACGGAGTGGAGATGGGCCACAGGGGGCCCACACCACCCCATGGCGCCTAGGTCAAGCGCCAGAAGTGGTGTGGCCACCTGCCCACCTCTCCCTCTGGCGTATATCATCCTCCCGAAACCCTAAGACTCGGGGAGCAACCACAGAAAGATTCCGCCGCCTCTGCGGGGCGGAAAACACCGAGAGAGAAAGATCTCTCCGGGACAGGGGAATTCCTTCCCGGAGAGGGGAGATCGTCGCCATCAACACCACCATCAAGCTGGACTTCATCGGGATCATCATCATCACCACCATCACCACAATCAGCACCCTCATCACCATGTCCATATTGCTGTAACAATTGCGTTGAATCTTGCATTAGTTCATAGGGGAAACTTTCCTGGTGTTGATTACTCTTTGTAGTTGATGCTATTGAGTGAACCGTTGAATTATTGTTTATGTTCAGATTGTTATACATCATTATTCCATCTCTGATCATGATCCATATGATGTCTTGTGAGTAGTTCGTTTTGTTCTTGAGGACATGGGAGAAGTCATGTTGTTAGTAGTGGAGTTGTGTTGAGAAAGATTCAATAGTTTGATATTTAAGTTGTGGTGTACTTCTTCTAGTGGTGTCATGTGAATCGACTACATGACACTTCACCTATATGGGCCTAGGGAATGCATTGTGTATTTGGCTACTAATCGTAGGGGTTGCGAGTGAGATGTAAACCTGAACCCCCGTTAGGAAACCATTGCACAAGGGACGTAAGGGTCTTAGAGTTTAAAGCTGTGGTTAGGTTTCTACCTTAATTACTTTCTTGTACTTACGGATGTTTGCAAGGGGTATAATCACAAGTATGTATTAGTCTTGGATGGGGCGGTTCATTAGCACAGGTTCACCCACACAACACTTAGCAAGCTAAAGAAGATTAATCAACTATATGAAGCGAAAGCACTTGACGGTCTTCCCATGTGTCCTCGAGAACGTTTGGTCATCTTAAGTAATACAACCGGCTTGTCCTTTGCTGCATAAAGGATTGGGCCACTTGCTGCATTTATTCCTACTGTCTTTTATTTACTCGTACTTTGTTTACTTGCTTTATCGAAAACCCCTAAAAATCCGTTTGCTAAGTATTTGCAGAGAATCCCTAATCCATACCACTAGCCATCACCTTCTGCTCCTCGTTGGGTTCGACACTCTTACTTATCGAAAATACTGCGATACACCCCCTATACTTGTGGGTCATCAAGACTATTTTCTGGCGCCGTTGTCGGGGAGTGAAGCGCTATTGGAGAGTGGAACCGGTAAAGGAAACTTCTACTGTGAGCATTGTTTACTTCTGCTAGTTGCTTTATTTTCGTTATGGATAATTCGTTGAGTTTCTTATTTGGTAATGCTACTACCACTGCTAAGGTAGTAGATAAACCACCACCTGCTGAGAATGATGTTTTCAAAATACCTACAAGAATTATTGATCGTGTTATGGATAACTACTATGTTAGGGATGGAACTGTCCATCCCGGTGATCATTTGCTCTTTATACACGAATTATGCGGGTTGTTCAAGTGTGTAGGTATTACTACAAATCAAGTTAAGAAGAAGTTATTCTCATTAACACTGAAAGGAAGAGCTGAGGAATGGTATAAGCTGCTGAATAATGGTCAAGCTCTGGAATGGGAGGAAATAGTGCCTCTCTTTTATTCAAAGTTTTATCCTCCTAGTGAGATTCATAAAGATCGGAATCAAATATACAACTTTTGGCCTCTTGATGGAGAGAGTACAGCTCAAGCTTGGGGGAGATTGAAGTTACTAATGCTCAAATGTCCCATTCATGAGCTCCCCAACAATATTATTATCAACAACTTTTATGCAAGGCTCCCTCTACATGATAAAGATTTATTGGATGCTTCTTGTGCTGGATCATTCACTCGCATGAAAGAAGAAGCTAAATGGGACCTTCTGGACCGTATTCAAGATAATGTTGAAGCTTGGTAGAATGACAAAGGTAGAAAGTCAGGTATAAATTATGACTATGAATGCATTGAATCTTTTATGAGAACTGATGACTTTCAAAATATTAAAAATGCTTATGGTCTAGACTCTCAAGCTATTGCTTCTTATTTTAAGGCTTTTGCTTCCTATATTGAAGTGCCTAAAAAGAAGTGGAATAAGTATCATGAACCTTATAAAGATATTGCTAAGAGTGTTCCTGCAAGAAATACTGAAGTTTATACTGCTAATCATGTTTTACCTGAACCTTATATTGAGAAAATGCCTTTCCCAGTTAGGATTAAGGAACATTCTATGATAGCTAGTATGGTTAATGAAAGTACAAATAAAGCTATTAAACCTGATAAACAAATGGTTGATGAACCTATTATAGCAAATGTGAAAGACTGTGTTACTAATTATGAAAAAGAGGGACACACTATCCTTTGTAAGGATACCTCTAATATTGTTTCACAGAGTAGTGTTATGAGAGCTACTATTCCCGTGTTTTCTGTTAGAATTAGTGATCATTGCTATGATGGTCCTTGTGATAGCTATATTATTAAGTTTATGCATGATACTGAAAGCTACTATGAGAGAGGGAAAAGTGTTCTTATGTATCTCAATAATATCAAGTTTCCTCGTTTTATGCTGAATTTTTTTATGTTGCACTTGTTTTGCCTTCTTATGCAAGTAGCATCTGGTTTCAACAACTTGTTTGTTTACAAAATTCCCTTGCATAGGAAGTGGGTTAGACTTAAATGTGTGTGTGTGTGTTTTTGCTTCTTAATGTTCTCTTTCACTTCAATTTATATCCCTATGAGAGCATCTTCACAATTATCATGCCCATCTTAATGGCTATAAAGAAAGAGCTTTATGGGAGACAACCCAATTTGTTTTTGATTTTAGTTTGTTTTTGTTTATTTGAGTCTTGGAAGTTATTACTTCGGTAATAACTACTCTTTATCCATTTTGTTTGGTTTTTGTGTCAAGATCAACCTCTAATGAGAGAGAAGTAAGATTTGGGGAAGTTGCTGTCCCGAAACAGATTTTTCTGCTTCACCGTAAAAATTCGTGAGAGACCTATGTCTGTCGAATAGAGCTGTAATTTTTTGTGGTTATGCCCCAAGTTGTTATTTAACTTTCGTTAGTTTTGCACTTTTTGATTTGAGCAACAGAAGATCTTCGAAAAAATTGATCTTTACCTGCTGGTCTGTTTTGACAGATTTAGCCAATCTTGCATTTGCTTCTTTATTCGATTTTCTTTTTGAATTCTTTTTGGGTTTCGGAAGGAGTTGTTACAGTAGCTTATGTTTTGATGGTTTTCAGTTGAATTTGGACTCAAAAGGTTTTATCACTTCATATATACTAATGTTGCTAATGAGAACTGTGTGAAGTTTTGTGTGGAAGAAATTTCCAGGTAGTGGAGATAATGGTGTAATAAGGAAGAGAAAGGTTTTATGACTCAAGTAATAAGTGTATGAAGATGAAGATATCGATGATATTCAAGTGATGACTCCGGAAGAATCTACTAGATACCAAATTCAGAGACCTGCAAAGTCTGTTTTCAAATAGGTAACAGTTCTGGTAAGAAAAGTTCCGCGAAAATACTATCCAACTATATTTTTGCAGTTTTCAGTCAATAAGGAAAGCTACGGCGAAAAGGGGCGTGCTTAGGAGCTGGGTGGCTCACACCACCCTGTGGCGCGGGGCCACCCCTTGCCGCGCCACCAGGTGGTGAGTCCACCCCGGACTCCGCCTCCGACTCGTTTTCTCCCCGTACCTTCCTTTTATTCTGAAACTTCGTAATATATAATCCCTCGGAGCCCCCGAGGTTCGTATATCGTGTTTTCGCCGTGTTTTTGTTTCGATCTGTTTCTGCCAGGAACTATCTTTGAAAGCTTAGAAGCACAATGGTGTCCGCCAAGGATAAAGGAAAGGAGCCCATGGAGGAAGATCTCCAAGACCCCAAGCAGGGGCTGGTACCTTTAGTCTCTTGCCCTGCATCAACGGAAGCCCTACGAGTCACTAAGGAGTTCTGCGATAAGTACCAAGACTTGTAGAGGAAGGTGGACATGCTTCAATGGGAGAATAATAGGCTTCGCAAGATGCTGGAAGATTTCCTCACGCCAACTAAGAAGATATTACCACCACCGAAGGAGTAATTCGTCATCAGGTTTGGCATCCCCTTGGTTTGTTCCAAGCTTGGGGGAGTGCCGTGGTATCACATCACTATCTTCTATCTTTTTACCTTTTTAGTAGAGTCATATCATGAATAGAGGAGTTATTATGTAGGATGGTTTGCATTATGGAAGTGTCCCCTCTCTTGTTAGATATGTATCCCTTGGCGTGAGTTTCCGTTATGGAATATTAATGAGAAGTTCTATCATTCACTCATTTGCATATCTTATATTAGTTTTCAATTCGTGGTTATATGATTGATCTTGTTGTTAGTATTGGTAGCACTCTGGGATCATTGAGTTAATTTAGTTGGTTTTGGCAAACTTGGCTCGGTCAGTAGCAACACTTTTTTTGAGAGTTGAAAGAAAAGATAAAAGTACCTTTAAAGAAAAATAATTTCATCATCTTTCTTTCTTGATTTGCTAATAAGTTTAGTATTCTCTAGTTAAGATCTTTTGTGTTTCCAAGGAAGATTGCATGTTTGTCTTTATCACTTGTATGTTTGTTTGTTTCCTTCAACTCTTATACTTGCTACCCAGCCTTGCTAGCCAAAAACCTGTACTGAGAGGGTATTCTTCTCGTGCATCCACCTCCTTTAAACCAAAACCTTTGCCATTTGTGTCCACCATACCTACCTATTAGCATTATTGCTATTCCAAGTAAATTCTTGTTTTATCTACCTCCCAAATTAAACTTGTTATGTGAAAATTAGTGATTAAAGCTCTCACGAACTTGATGGCACACTTTACTTTTTGCCTCTAATAAACTTGAACCATTGGGTCCTTCTTTGTTGCGTATATGCTTGCGCTTTATGAGTTGAAGTTAGCCGAACCATGTATCATGGGAACCACTTTCAACACTTCATTTGGTACTTTGTACCTAGTTGATATCATGTTCTTTTGCCTATGGATCCCGGCGGTGTGAAATAAAAGTGGAACTTGTTAGATCATGGAGTTTATATGTGTGTTAGAGAAACGCCTGGGCCGCTAGCCTAAGCCATGCCTAATCATGGTGGAAACTTGCAGCATAACTGTAGTGAGAATTCTATGAAGCATCCTCAATAAAAACCTATGCAAATAGCAAATAAAAAGATCGCTGAGATGCTCACTGTCTTCTTGCCTTGTCATTTTGATTATGGGATAGCTCCTGTGTCATGTGCAAGGGGTACCCCATTGGCGGTTCTCAATGATACGCATGTATTTACAATGACAAGAGCTTGCTCGTGACTGAAGTTGAGTAGCATGAGGATCGGTACTCATAAGTAAGGGGCATGAGATTTCAACTTATAACTTGTCAAGCATATCCTCTTAGTTGTGTCACTTTAACCTTAATCACCTAAAGATGACTATGATAGGGGCAACGAGAGCTGAAAGCTAGTAAGTATCATAATTTTTGGGATCTCTTTATGAGACTTGCAATCCCTGCTTCCCTCTTTGAAGGGCCTTTCTTTTACTTTGTAGTTGAGTCAGTAAACCTACTCCCTTCTATCTCAGCAAGTATTTTGAGTTGTTGTGTTTCATTCATTCATATGATGATTTATTCACTCATGTTTCTTATGTTCCTTGTTTTGCACATTGCTCTTATCTTGATGTTTACTACTTTGAAAGCTATCATTGAAAAACCAGTTATTTGTGAACTCCAGCAAATTATCAACTATTCTTCGACCAAAAGCTAAGTTTGCCATTACCAATTATGATTCAATTTATGTATCTTTATTGTGTTCCCTTTACTTATTACAAGTTGAGTTATATAATAGTGAGTTGTCTTCTATTATGATCTATGTATTTGATGAATGTGATGCTTCTTGTCCGTATTCTTTTATTGACTCTTCACTCCATAAACTTGCAGCCATGTTTATTGAGCTCAGTTTCGCTTAGGGACAAGCGAAGTCTAAGCTTGTGGGGAGTTGATACGTCCATTTTGCATCACTATTCTATGTCTTAATTCACTATTATTCATTGATATATTTCATACTGAGAGGTGATACTTATGTTATTTCATCTATTTTTGCATGGTTGATGACTTTTGGATCATGGACCGCTGCAGTCACGATTCTGATGGAAAATGTGTTGTTTGGAGGCAAAATTCGCGAAGATCAGAATATCTGGGAAAATATACGGAAAATCCTATTTTTCCAGAAGACTAAGGATGTCAGAAGACGGAGTGGAGATGGGCCACAGGGGGGCCACACCACCCCATGGCGCGGGCAGCCCTAGGCCGCGCCAGGAGGTGGTGTGGCCACCCTGGCCCACTCTAGCCCCTCCCCTCTAGCGTATATCATTCTCCCGAAACTCTAAGACTCGGGGAGCGACCACAGAAAGATTCCGCCGCCTCTACGGGGCGGAAAACACCAAGAGAGAAAGATCTCTCCGGCAGACAGATTTCTGCCAGGGGAATTCCTTCCCAGAGAGGGGAGATCGTTGCCATCAACACCACCATCAAGCTGGACTTCATCGGGATCATCATCATCATCATCACCATCAGCACCCTCATCACCATCTCCATATTGCTGTAACAATTGCGTTGAATCTTGCATAGTTCATAGGGGAAACTTTCCCGGTGTTGATTACTCTTTGTAGTTGATGCTATTGAGTGAACCATTGAATTATTGTTTATGTTCAGATTGTTATACATCATTATTCCATCTCTGATCATGATCCATATGATGTCTTGTGAGTAGTTTGTTTTGTTCTTGAGGACATGGGAGAAGTCTTGTTATTAGTAGTGGAGTTGTGTTGAGAAAGATTCAATAGATTGTTATTTAAGTTGTGGTGTACTTCTTCTAGTGGTGTCATGTGAACGTCGACTACATGACACTTCACCTATATGGGCCTAGGGGAATGCATTGTGTATTTGGCTACTAATCGTAGGGGTTGCCAGAGTGACAGAAACCTGAACCCCCGTTAGGAAACCATTGCACAAGGGACGTAAGGGTCTTAGAGTTTAAAGTTGTGGTTAGGTTTCTACCTTAATTACTTTCTTCTACTTACGGATGTTTGCAAAGGGTATAATCACAAGTATGTATTAGTCTTGGATGGGGCGGTACATTAGCACAGATTCACCCACACAACACTTAGCAAGCTAAAGAAGATTAATCAACTATATGAAGCGAAAGCACTTGACAGTCTTCCCATGTGTCCTCGAGAACGTTTGGTCATCTTAAGTAATACAACCGGCTTGTCCTTTGTTGCATAAAGGATTGGGCCACTTGCTGCATTTATTCCTACAGTCTTTTATTTACTTGTACTTTGTTTACTTGCTTTATCAAAAACCCTTAAAAATCCTGATCCATACCACTAGCCAGCACCTTCTGCTCCTCGTTGGGTTCGAGACTCTTACTTATCGAAAATACTGCAATACACCCCCTATACTTGTGGGTCATCACAGGACCAGGAGCAAGGCGAGGGCCCTTTACAGTGGGAGCTACAATACCTGGTGGACAGGCAGGGCCACGGCTAACGACAGCACAATAGGAGCAGATGCTGCCATGCCACATCAACGATCAGGAGCAGTTCCCACAACAGCTGTGTTTCGAGTGCTAGCAGAGTCCAGACCATGAGCTAGCTCCAGACCAGCAGCTCGCTGAACTTGAGCACGGGTTCGAGGAGGACACAAGGAAGCAGTCTTGGCAACAATAGTAGGGCAGCCTCTAGAAGCCTTAGTTTGCTCAACAATGGCAGGGATTGGGTCAACAATGGCCAGATCAACAACAACACGGGGACAACCAGTACCAGCAGATTCCAGAGCAGGGGGTTGGACAACTTGAGCACTGTTTCGAGGAGGAGGAGCATACAAGGCAACGGTCTTGGCAACAATAGCGGGGCAGCCTCCGGAATCCTTAGTTTGCTCAACAGCGACATGGATTGGGTTAGCAGCAGCCGGAGCAACAACACCACGAGGACGACCAGTACCAGCAGATTCCATAGCAGAGTTTTGCACAACTTGAGCACGGTTTCGAGGAGGAGCGACACACAAGGCAGTGGTCTTAGCAACAATAGCGGGGTAGTCTCTGGAAGCCTTAGTTTGCTCAACAACGGCATGGATTGGGTTAGTAGCAGCCGGAGCAACAACACCACGGGGACGACCAGTACTGGCAGATTCCAGAGCAGAGTTTTGCACAACTTGAGCATGGTTTCGAGGAGGAGGAGCACACAAGGCAGCGGTCTTGGCAACAACAGCGAAGCAGCCTCCGGAAGTCTTAGTTTTCTCAACAGCGGCATGGATTGGGCCAGCAGCAACTAGAGCAGCAAAACCACGGGGACGACCAATACTAACAGATTCCATAGCAGAGTTTTGCACAATGGCAATACGGGGACTCCTACGGGGAGGTTGCCTGACAGAAGCATGACGCGGATGAGGAAGCACATTTTGCTCAACAACAGCAGGGGTTCGAGTTAGACCACCCTGTCCAATAATAGCTGGGTGACTCTGATGTCTACGCACTTCTATTCTTGTAGACAGTTGTTGGGCCTCCAAGTGCAGAGGTTTGTAGAACAGCAGCAAGTTTTCCCTTAAGTGGATCACCCAAGGTTTATCGAACTCAGGGAGGAAGTGGTCAAAGGTATTCCCTCTCAAGCAATCCTGCAATCAAGATACAAGAAGTCTCTTGTGTCCCCAGCACACCCAATATACTTGTCAGGTGTATAGGTGCACTAGTTCGGCAAAGAGATGGTGAAATACAAGTGGTATAGATATAAGACAACGGTGCCAGAAAATAGCTTGCTCGCGTGTGGTTGACGTGGGAAGATACAAAAGGCAAACTTAAATAAAGATGAAAGTAAGCAAATATGTAATAGATCTAGTTGCAAATGGTGTTTCAATGCTTAGAAACAAGGCCTAGGGATCATACTTTCACTAGTGAACACTCTCATATAAATATATCATCTTCATGATACTACGCTGAACTACTCTCCGGTTGGACACTCTAATCCATGGTAGGGCTATAACAGCACACCTCAAAGTTTGCTTTCCACATCTAGATAACCCCACACTGTCACCTTGAGCACTAGATGGTTCCAACAAACACCACAATTTCATAAAGACATCCAACTCCAAATATAACTCATAACAAGTATTTGTAATCTCTAGCCTAAGTGCCACCATGGTGTGCACACTGTCAACTTCACACACATGGGGAGAGCAGAGATCTAATAAAGCACTTGAGTAGCAAGGTAGATATACTTGATTACAAAGCTCATGATCACAATATGATCATGCATAGAGAGAGATATGAACATATAGCTACCGGTAGAACCCTTAGCCTCGAGGAAGAACTACTCCCTCCTCATCATGGGAATCAGCAATGGCGATGGAGATGGCGGTGGCGATCGATGGAGATGGCTCCAGGGGCACTTCCCCGTCCCGGCAGGGTGCCGGAACAGAGACTTTCTGTCCCCCAAATCTCCCCTTCAGTGGTGGCGGCGTAGCGGAACTTTTTGTGGATTTCTGATTGACCACTTAGGGTTTTTGCATCGGGAGGATTTTATAGGAGAAGGGGCAAGGTCGGTGGCCGGCCAGGGGGCCCACACCATGCCCTGGCGCGGCCAGGGGGACCCGCGCCCAGGGGTGGTGTGGCCACCCTGTGGCCCCCTTCGTCTCTCCTTCTGGCTCCATGAATCTTCCGGGAAAATAACGACTTTGGCTTTTGTCCTGTCCAATTCCGAGAATATTGATTTTCAGACTTTCCTGGAACCAAAAACAGCAGAAAATAGGCAACTGGCACTATGGCATCTTGTTAATAGGTTAGTCCAAGAAAGTGTATAAAAAGTACTCCAAAGTTGCAACAAAACATAAGAAAGTAGATAAAACCAAGCATGGAACATAAAAAATTATGGATACGTTAGCAATGTATCAACATCCCCAAGCTTAACTCCTGCTCGTCCTCGAGTAGGTAAGTGATAAAAATCAAGAATAATTTTTGAGGTGACATGCACCATCATAAACTTGATCAAAGTATTTGTAAAACATTCAAAGTTGGGATCATAGTACTTCAATCATAACATGAAAGATAAAGTTCTAGCAATAAGTCAAAGCAACTATGTTGCAACATGAAAAGGCACAAACAAAAGATTCATGAATAACAATACTTTGCAAGACGTTTGTTTGTTTCACATAAAGAAAACATAGCATAATGGCATTTAGCTTGTCCCTCATAGAGTAGCAAAACATAAATGCATAGGACACCTTCAAAGTTCATAAGAGTGACTAGATACAAATAGTTTAAAACAAGCAATATCAAAGTATGCATCAATCAACAAGTCTTGGGACAATGCATGTAGAACTAAGAATGGCCACTATGCTCTCAAAGTAGGTGCATAAAGATAGAAGATGGAGACTCAACATAAAAGTAAAAAAAGGCCTTCATAGAAGGAAGTAGAGATTCAAGTTTCATAAAGATCTTCCAAAAATTATGGTACTTGTTAGCTTTCAGCTCTCATTGCCCCTATCATAAGCATCTTGAAGTGATTAAGGTTAAAGTGAACAAACTATGGAGTATATGCTTGACAAAGCATAAGTTGGAAATCTCATGTCCCTTGAATACGAGGGTCGCTCCTCATGCTACTCAAGTTTAGTCACCGGTAAGTTCTTGTCATAGTAAGTACATGTGTATCATAGAGAACCGCCAATGGGGTACCCCTTGCCCGATGATACGGAAGAATCCCCATATCAAAATGACAAGGCAAGCAGACAACGAGAATCTCAGCAATCTTCTTATTTACCATGGGAAAATGGTGCTTTTTTCTCTCTTTCCTCTTTTCTCATATCTCTTTTTTTTCTTTTTCTCTTTTTTCCTCGATATCTGACTCTTTTTTATAAGAAGAATGCATCATAGATAGCTTATTATGGTTAAGCTACAGGTTTCCACCATGACGACATGGATTAGACCGGCGGCCCAGGCGTTTCTCTAACACACATACATAACTCCATGGACTTACAAGCTCCCCTTTCTTTTCACACCTACGACATCCATAGACAAAAGATCATGATATCAACTAGGTACAAAGTACAAGTGCAATGTTGAAAGCGTTCCCCATGACAGCATGGTTCTGCTAATCCCCAACAAATAAATGCAAGCATATACAACATAGACGACACAATGGTTCAAGTTTATTAAATGCAAGAAAAGTAAAGTGTGCCATCAAGTTCGTGAGAGCTTTAATCACTAATTTTCACATAACAAGTTTAATTTGGAAGGTAAACAAAAGCATGAATATACTTGGAATAGCATAAGATAGTAGGTAGTTATGGTGGACTCTTTGGAATAACTTGGTTTAAGGAGTTGGATGCATGAGTGGAACTCACACTTTGTTACGGAGGCTAGCAAAAGACTGGGAGCGACAAACTAAGAGAGAAATAATGGCCATAATCATGTAGAGCGACAAAACATCATTGATCAAAGCATAAAGTGATATTACAAGTTGAAAACTGAAGGATCATGAAGGCTATGGTGACTTGGGATAGTCATAACATGGTGTGAGCATGTGCCAAGTCAACCCAAATAAAGCATCAAAGGAGAATACCACAATACTATGCTTTAATATGCTAAAACAACACATGATCCTTCCAAGGCACATTAAGCAATATCAATTGTTTATAACAAGTCATGCTATAGCAAAGAATACTAAGCATAAAGCCAAAACAATATCAAGCATGGCATGACAAAGCATAGGCCACAGTCAAAAATAGGCTCTCTTTACCAGTTAAGCATGAACTTTCCTACTCTTTTCCAATCCAAACCAAACTATTTGAAACCCAATGCATGAAAGAGGGGGTCCAACCAATTTATTCACCAAACTAACAAAACCAAGAAAACGAAAACGAAAAAGAAGACGCTCCAAGAACAACACAACTGTGCATGAAACAATAAAAATGAAGTGTTTGGAAGAAACCTAGGATTTTTATTGATGAAGAAGGGGATGCCTTAGACATCCCCAAGCTTTGACGCTTGTACTTCTTGGATATTTCTTGGGGTGACACGCGTGGCATCCCCAAGCTTGAGCTTTAGTCCATTCTTCATCTCATTACTCATTCCTTCCATACACCTGAAATTTTTCCTTGATACAAAACTTCACACAATCTTTATTACCAACATTAGTGCACTCAAGATAATAAGTCTTTAGGTTCAGTTCCAACACCAATAAATACTTCCGTTAAAACACAAGCTACTGTAGCACTTCCCTCAAAAAGCTCAATTCTCCAAAGAGAACACAAAAAGGAACCAACAAGAAGCAAATGCAAATAATGACAGAAATTTGTCAAAATAGACCAGCAGGTAAAGACGAATTTTTTCGAAGACCTTTTGTTGCTCAAATAAAAAAGTGTTGAACTAACGAAAGTTAGATAACAACCTGGGGCAGAAGTACAAAAATTCACGCCTCAAAAGGACGTACAGAGATTATACACGAATTTTTACGATGAAGCATAGAAATCTATTTCGAGACAGCAACTTTCCCAATCATTACTTCTCTCTCATTAGAGGTTACTCTTGGCACAAAAAGCAAATAAAAAGGATAAGGAGCGGTTATTACAGAGGTAATAACTTCCAAGACTCAACTAAAACTTTTGGGTTATCTTCCAATAAGTACTTTTCTTTAATGTCTTTAAGTTAGGCTTAATAGTTTGAGAAGATGCTCACATAGAAAATATGAATTGAAGTAAAAGAGAGCATCAAGAAGCAAATTCAAAAAACATTTAAGTCTAACCCACTTCCTATGCATAGGAATTTTGTAAAGAAACAAGTCATGAAAGCACAAAGCAACAAGCATAGGAAAGCAAAACAAGTGCAACTTCAAGACTTTCAACATAAAGAGGGGAAACTTAATATTATTGAGATGCATAAAACCATGTTTCTCTCTCTCATAATAACTTTCAGTAGCATCATGAATAAAATTAACAATATAACTATCACATAAAACATTCTTATCATGAGCCACATGCTTAAAAGAATTAATACTCTCCACATAAATATAGTCATTCTTATTAATTGTAGTGGGAGCAAAATCAACAAAATAGCTATCATTATTATTCTCATCACCATAATCATCAAATATAGGAGTCATATTGTAATCATAATTAATTCTCTCCTCAATAGTAGGTGGACTGAAAATATCATATTCATCATTGTAATTATCATATATTGGAGCTTTGGTATCATCATAAGCAATAGAATAGCTATCCTCCAGAGCTGGGGAACTAAAAAGATCATTTTCATAAAAACTAGCTTCCCCAAGTTTAGACTTTTCCATAGCATTAGCAATAATGGTGTTCAAAGAATTCATACTAATAACATTGCTATTAGTACTCAAATAAAGTTTCATAGGTTTTTTAATTTTCTCTTCAAACACTTCATGTCCTAACTCAAGATAAATACTATAAAGCTCTCTAATTTTGTTGTTGTTTTCCATTAAGCCTAACCAGTGAAAATAAAAACAAGAAACAAAAAGACAAAATTGCAGAATCTAAATGAAATAACTTCGAGCACTCACACCAGAGGATGTGAGTACCTTTTACCTTACCTCTCCGGCAACGGCGCCAGAAAATAGCTTGATGTCTACGCACTTCTATTCTTGTAGACAGTTGTTGGGCCTCCAAGTGCAGAGGTTTGTAGAACAGCAACAAGTTTTCCCTTAAGTGGATCACCCAAGGTTTATCGAACTCAGGGAGGAAGTGGTCAAAGGTATTCCCTCTCAAGCAATTCTGCAATCAAGATACAAGAAGTCTCTTGTGTCCACAACACACCCAATACACTTGTCAGGTGTATAGGTGCACTAGTTTGGCGAAGAGATAGTGAAATACAAGTGGTATAGATATAAGACAACGGTGCGAGAAAATAGCTTGCTGGCGTGTGGTTGACGTGGGAAGAGACAAAAGGCAAACTTAAATAAAGATGAAAGCAAGCAAACATGTAACAGATCTAGTTGCAAACGGTGTGTCAATGCTTAGAAACAAGGCCTAGGAATCATACTTTCACTAGTGAACACTCTCATATAAATATATCATCTTCATGATACTATGCTGAACTACTCTCCGGTTGGACACTCTAATCCATGGTAGGGCTGTAACAGAACACCTCAAAGTTTGCTTTCCACATCTAGATAACCCCACACTGTCACCTTGAGCACTAGATGGTTCCAACAAACACCACAATTTCATAAAGACATCCAACTCCAAATATAACTGTTGCCTGTCAAAACCCACCGGCGAGCAGCGACGAGCAACACGAAGAGCCGGGAGGCTCCCAGAACTGCTAGTGGGCCCTGGTCCCTCGGGCAACGGCCCGCAAAACTCCAAGACACGCCCCGGGTGCAGGCGTGCCACGACCTATACCTGGTCAGAAGGTGATGGGTTGCTTTGATGAGTTTCTGCATGGCAAACAAACATACGAAATTCGAGCCATGACCGGCTCCTGGGTTCTTCGTGAATCGGCTCCTAGAGCCGATTATCCCATGGTTCTGCATTAGATCTGCGATAACATGGGGTTTTGCTTCATTAATACAAGTTAAATTGATCTACGACAGTTCAACGTTTTCACCACATAGTTGGAACATCCTACACGTAATTGAGCCTGGTAGATACAAAAGATGATAGAAAACTAACCCTAGAGAAGGCCTAACAACCGACGTAAAGTCAATTCCCGGAACAACTCCTCTCGAATCGGCAAACCATATCCTTACATACTACTGGATCGTTCAACTCGTTTGCAAGGCCTGACCATGTAGATATCAAACTAAACCTCGGAAAACAAGGCATAACTATAACAGATCAAGTCAACTAAATAAAGATCAAGCAAGATGCTACCCTCACACCCAAAAAAGGTGCAAAGGCAGCGGGATAGATAAAGGCAGCATAACTAAGCAATCATAACAAAAAGGTACCGATGCTAGCCCAAACAGATCCTATAATAACAATATTACTCGCCATCAACAAGGCTTCAGTACGAGTAACACTAAATAACGCATAAGTAGATACTGCCTAGATCGCAAGCCGAAAGAAACCCTAGAAACAAGGGGTGGCGATGCGCCGAGATTGTGTTTGTTGTGAACGTGATCGTCCTCCTTTCTCAATAACCTTAGGTACATATTTATAGTCCGGAGACTTGCTATCTTTGGAATAACCCTAACAACTCTATCTCTTACTTAAACCGAAACGGAACCTACTACAATATACAGATACACGGGCAATTTAGCCCAAATCCACGCACAAGGCCGATCCAGCAATACGTCGCATATATGTATCCTCCAAGCCCATCTTGATTACGGCCCATCTCCTCCTTTGGCCAAAATGTGGCGATAACACATGCCCCCTGGTTTTGGCAATAATAATTCCAAAACCACTCTGTTGATGTCTTTTTTCCCTCCCCCTTCTTTTTTTTTATCGGGTTACGTGTTGCAGAGCAGAATCGTCACGCCACCCCCTCATCATGATGCCCTGTCTTCTCAACTTCTCCGCAGTGCATGATTTGACAATTTTGGCACCACATTCTGGGAAACCGCTATGGCATTGAACCACCTCCCACTATTCCCCTTATTTAAATTCATCTTGAGCAGTTTGCAGCCCCCATCTTCCTCCATTAGCCAAAAAAAAAACCTCTTCCTCCGCCGAAAAAACCCTCTTCCTCCGCCATGGCCTCCTCTTCTTCCTCCAAATCATCCGCCCTTTCCTCCCGATCTTCCAACACGATGAGCAACCGAGAGCCGACGAGCACTCCGCCAATGGCGACAGACGAGGCTCTCGCCCCACAATGGTGGGATGAGAGGATCGATCATGCTTTGGCCACTGGGAGGACGACGAGTCCCTGACCGACGGCGAGGAGGGCCTCCAGTTCCTTGTCGACGGGAAACTGGAGGTGGAGAGCTCCGACGATGCCTAGTCCTGGGATGGCGTCGAATCCTCCGACGAGGAGGAGGAAGCGGAGGAGGACACCTCCTCCGATGAATACCCGCCGGTGAAGCGCTTCCGCGTCGGGTCCAGCGAGGACACCGAAGACGACGACAAGGACGAGGAGGCCTCACGACAAACAGCGGCATGTGGCGAAGACTACGCGTCAAGATGAAGACGACGACGGCGAAGACAGCGGCGACGACACCGGCCTCTAGATTAGGAACTAGTAGTAGTAGTACTAGTAGTAGATTTCCTTTTGTAAGCAATCGGCTCCATTGTAAATAACCGTCTTTTGAATCAACAAAGATTGCTTTTCCAATTCGATTTTGCCGATAGTCAAAATAGGTCAATGTCGAAGGTTTATAGTAATGTATCGCTTTTCACCATACTACGCTCATACAACCAACCAAGTCAAAGCAAAGAGCCGATGGTAACACATCGGCTTTCCCCACAAACGTTGACAAGGTTAAATTTGGTCGCATACTTAGACAAATCTGAGCGGCCACTTTCCAGTTTCAAACGGTAACCTACGACCCTCTTCAAAAGAAGGCCAACCCAGATCTCCAATTGCCTCACCGGATAGATCGAGCTTACAGCGATAAGAACCCTTGATCCCCAATTGCACAGATCCATCTCCGCCGGCAAACTAGATGGCGGAATCGTCCAACACCAACACAGCGGTCTCTGGTCTGAAGGTACGCCTATTCCTCATAGTCTGAACACGGTGCTAGAATTAATGGCAAAACACCTGAATTAATGTTTTATTCACCATTAAATTTTTAGGTTTCAGACATTCTGCTGCCGCATCCTTCTCTCCCAAATTCTCTCTGTCTTGGCCCCCGTACAGAATCTAGTCCTGCCCATCTGATCTCTTGCGAGGCAAACAGAATCCCCTTCGTAAGCCAAAACCTAGATTTGAATTCCTGGGCCGACTGCTTGCGAGCCTGGCCTAATCCTCCTGAACATTGGGTCTCTTGGTACAGCAGGGTAGCCAAAACTTACCAATCTCAATGGGAAACCACGGGAATAGCCGATGCCCTGTATTTGTCATTGTCTCCCCTTGAGAAACATGAAAATCTTCTAAAAACCATCGGCTATTTCTGGTCTGATGCTCAATCGCTTCATGTTGTCCACGGCCCCATGACACCAACTCTGTTAGACGTGGTGATGATTACTGGTCTGGACGTTACATCACCCAGCCCCTCTGCTTTTAATCTGACAAAGGTCCTCTACAAGCTTTCTTCCAAAACAGACTGCATGAACTAGGGTGCCTACATTCAAAGCCACATGAAAACTAAAGGCCCTGTCACAGAGAAAGAACACACGGCTTTCCTCAACCTCTGGCTAGAACATTTCATATTCTGTGGCCCTTCCCTTGCTCCAACCAAGAATTATCTCTCCTGGCCTATGAACTTGCCAAAGGCACTCACCTTGGCATCGCAAACTGCTCCTTGGAGAGGTCTATCGATATCTCCAGCTTGATGTCCACAAACTATTCTCCGCATAGCAGTCAAAACAGAGGTCCTTGGTGGTTCATTCGGTTATGGGCTCGGCTATATTTTCAAAACCATGTCCCAAACTTCCCCTTTTGGCGAGCTGCACCTTTCCAGATGCCAAAGGGAAGCAGATCCGATGCACCAACGGCCAAGCTTTGTATAGACTACTGTAGTAGATCGATCCCTCAGAAGCATCCAAGTGGTTCAGCACTTTCTTCCAAGGCCTGGACAATCCTATCTTCTTTCCTTACATGGAAGAATCGAACATTTTGAAAATCCAATCTCCTTCAGTTAGACAACTTTGCCGATGACACCAAAGACTTCGGCAATTTATTTTCCACCGTGATCCGTCCTGCTTCCTTCCGGTTGGCATGAGCACATCCAATGTAATAATCAAGCTCGGATATGAATTCTACCACCGATCGTAGTGGCTTGGCAATTTGGCCTCTGGACAAGTACCTCCCATTTCTTTCTCCACCATCTTACAGAGAGCGGTGACCGACCGCCGATCCTCTTACCAGTCAAAGGTGTTATTCCTTCTTTGATGCTCTGACCATCCCAATTCCTAACAACCTCACCTTCGCTTCATCAACCGATGGTTTTGAGAACTGGTGGTCGATGTGGAAGACTCATGCCTTCAGGAGAGCTCTGGGACCGTTGCTGGAACAGCTCGATGCTGAATATGATATCCCGTGAGAATGTACCACTACTTGTAAATTTTTCTTGATGCAGCTCACAAATGATTCTTCTAATAACCCACCCTCTCTCTTTGCAGCAACAAGATGGTCCTGAACCTATGCACAGTGACGGCTCCCCCTTCGAATTCTTCCCACCAGCTCCTGTGGTCCTTTTCTGCAAAAACTCGCCACCTTTGAAAAAGGTCATGATGCAGAACCAGCCGATATCACCACAATCGGCTTCCAAGAGCCCAAAGAACTTCTAGGTCAGCCGCCTCTCGAGTTCCAACTAAAACAAGAACGGTGGTGAGGAAGGTAGCTGCCAGGAAGACTTTGAGGCGCCGGAGCCCTTCTCCAGAAAGCTCGTGTGTACGCCGATCCATGTCTTGATTGATCTCTTTCATCCTTGCAAACATACTCGTGTTTACTAGCTCTCCTTTTCTTACAGGCTTCCGTCGAGGACACCTCCAGCAAGGACACACAATCCGACCGAGGAGAATCGGTCCCATCAGACTCTGAGAGGACCATCACACCGAGCCAGCCAGACTTGCCACCATCGGCTCCTGTGAAAAGGCCGGCCTCGAACCCATCGCCTCGAGCATCCCGAGGCGGGCACCAGTGAGCCCCAAAAGGGATCGCAAGGGACTGCAAATTTCTCCGTCGAGCCAGGAGGTTTCGAAAGTCATCACCCTCCATGCTCTCACCAATTGTTTTTCTGTCTGCCGATTCATCACTATTTACATCGGCTAAGCACCTTCCATGCGCATTTATCGACGCTTCTAGTGGGAAAGCCGGGGCAGTGCCGACGCCTCTCGCAAGGCTGGATCTCGTAATCCCTGAAGGCGTAGATGACACGGTTACCACTTTGGCCAAGCCCCCAGCAATAACACACAAGTCGATTGTCTCGTCATCTGCTATCCCCTTGATCTTAGGAGAGTCGTAACCCGTTGGCTCGTCCTTCCATGTTGACGACATCGACGCCATTTCGGCCTGCCAGGGTTGTGATATCTCAGGTCTGCTGACGTTCGACCCTGAATCCATCGAACCGACTCCCTCTGTCACCAACGATGAACCACGAGCAAGGGCTGTTCTACCTCAATTCCAGGTCTCAAAGCCTTCTTGTCCCCGATCGAGAAGTTGATCGAGGATTCTCAAGAAGTGAAGAGCGTTCTTGCGAAATCAAGGACCAACTCCCGTAGCATTGCAGGTGAAGCTTTGGCGGATGTAACTCGTCTTTCTACGGGTCAAGGTGAAGTTGGCTCGTGAGAGGATTAATCTGCGCCGCCGCCAACTCCCCGAAGGCCAATATTGCGCATAAATGTCGCAGCTCAACGAGAAAGGCGTCTCTGGATGCCAAACCGACACCTCGATTGCACCGAGCTTGCATCCTTAAAAAGGAATTGGGAGATCTTGAAGAGAAGGTCAGGCGACTAAGCAGCTCATTCGCGACAAGGAAGCCTTCATCGCCCGCTCCCAAGACGAAGCAGAAGGCCTCAAGGCTCAACTGAAGACTGATCTGGCGGAGATACGTGCCCTGAACAAGCAGCTAGTGACGGGCAAGGACGAAGATGACGAAGCCGAGATCGCCGAGGTGGATCGTGTCCGTGCTGACGCCTCCACGCCTTGAGGCATTCCTTGATAGCTCATTCACGTAAACGACACCTCGTAATGCTTGAACCTCTAGAGTCGATGGCTGTGCATCGGCTATATTAAAAAAAAAATTTTTGGCCGATTTCATGTATCGGCCCCTATATTTCACTGTCCATCATCCCACATGCTTGGGAAATATTTCTTGAGATGTCATGCTTGACCATCGGAAATTTCACGCCGCCCGCCTCCTCGAGCATGTACGCGTTCCCCCTTAACACTTGATCGACCCTGTATGGCCCGTGCCAATTTGGAGACCATTTACCATATGATGCATCCTTAGTCCCCGATGGCAATACAGCTTCCCACACCAGATCGCCAACGTGGAACTCCTTTGGTCTCACCTTCTTGTTATATGCACGAGCTACCTTGGCCTTGTTCTCTTTGATTTTCTCAAGCGACCTGAGCTCGCTTAAATCCTCAATCATCACTCATCGTGGTCGCATATTCTTGAGCTTGTTAGATCGTTACGAAAAGTGACATCGTCTCGATCCAGCCGTAATTTCCTGTGGCAATACGGCTTCTTGTCCATAGACTAGATGGTATGGCGAGGTTTTATCGCTCCATGACATGACATGCGATAAGCCCATAAAGCCTCCGACAAAACCTCATGCCACCGCCTAGGGTGTTCATCGATTTTCCTCTTGATCAGCTTGATAAGGCTCGTTGACGCTCAGCTTGCCCATTTGCTTGAGCATAGTATGGAGATGATCGGATCGCTTGATTCCGTGTCCTCACAGAATTTTCTAAACTCATGAGAAATGAAACCGAACCTCCATCGGTCGTGATAGTTTGGGGAATCGAACCTATGAATGACATGTTCTTTCACAAAATTGATGACATCTTTCGAGTTTATCGACTTCATAGGGACTTCCACCCATTTAGTGAAATAATCCGTAATGGCCAAAATCCACATGTGGCCTTTGCTTGATGGAGGATTGATTTTGCCGATCATATCCATGCCCCAACCTCGGAATGGCCAAGGCTTGATGATGGGGTTCATTCTCGACGTGGTACCATCTGAATTTTTCCAAATTTCGACATGCTTGACACCCTTTGTAGTATTTAAAACAATCCTCAAGCATGGTGGGCCAATAAAACCCTGATCGCTTTGATCAACCATTTCATCTTGTGAGCCGATTGGTGAGTTCCACAGCGCCTTCGTGTACCTCGTAGGAGCCGATTGGCCTCGGTTGGTCCTGACATTTGAGCATAACCCTTCCAGTCCTCAGAGAACATGTCGCCCCGATAAGCACATACTTCATGGCCTTGTACCTTATCCGTTTAGGTGCCCCCCCGAATCTTTCAAGTAATTGAAGATATCGGCTCTCGAAATCCGCCTGTGAACTGTACTTGAACATCAGTTCCTCTCGCTACGCCCTTGTAGCTGAAGCCATTTGTGCGAGATCATTCGCCTCAGATTCTGCGATCGCGGGATCCAGTTAAAGTTTATGTACCGGAACTGTGCCATGAGCTCACGGCATTGCAACCATAATGGGAAGAGCGACTCGCTCTCACACTTGTATTCCTCCGTGAGTTGGGAAATCACCAATTTGGAGTCTCCAAAATTTCCACCGCCCTGCTCCCTCCGATGAGCAACTCCATTCCTGCGACGCCTCATACTCGGCGACGTTGTTGGTGCGAGGGTAGCTAGCCCGATGGAGAAGGAATATGTTGCCCCAGGCGACCACGAGTAGAATGCCAATGCCGCAACCATCATCACAAACCGATCCATCAAAAACATAGCCTTCGTCAGAGCAGACAATATTATATCGGTGTTGATTCTTTCAGCAATAAGGTCGGCCAATGCTCGACTTTAACCGCTTTCGGGTTGATACCGGATGTCGAATTCGATAATGCAAACATCCATTTGCCGAGTCGGCCTTTCAACATAGGAGCCGACAGATGTGCTTTATGACATCCGATTTGCATATAATGATAATCTCTGAGAGCAAGATGTGGCGCAGCTTGGTGCAGGTGAAAAACAGGCAAAGGCACAACTTATCGATCTCAGGATACCTTGCCTCTGCATCCAGCATCCTTCTGCTGATGTAAAACACAACTCGCTCCAGACCATCATAAACTTGCACCACCACCGAGGCGATGGACGTTACCATCGACAAATAAATGTAGAACGGCCTATCCGGTGGGCGGAACCAACACCGGGCGGCCGTTAGATATTCTTTGATCTCGTCGAAGGCTCGTTGTTGTTCTGTCCCCGCCAGAACTCCTCATCGAATTTAATTTTCACCAGTCCCATGAATGGCTCTATTCTTCCTGATAGATTGGAGATGAATCTTCTGACGAAGTTGATCTTGCCGATGAGAGACTGCAGTTCTTTCTTCGTGGTAGGTGGCTTCATTGTGTTCGCACTGCCTCCTGACTTTTCAGGCCGATCTCAATTCGCGTTCATGGACCAAGAAACCCAAGAACTGACCGTCACACCCAAGGCACACTTCTTTGATTCATCCAGAGTCAATTTTCTTGTTCGGTCCAGACGCTGGCGTTCGATTGCCTGTGTGTCCTTGCCTCAAGCGACTTGACCACCACGTCATCGATATAAATTTCCACTAGCTTGCCGATCAGATCATGGAAGATGTAATTCATGGCTCTTTGGCACGTGGCGCGGCATTCTTCACCCAAACGTCATGACTACATATTCAAACAACCCCACGAACTCGACTCGAACGCAGTCTTGTGTATATCCTCCGAGCCATAAAATTTGGTTGTAACGGCATTGCCGTCCATGAAGCTCAAGATCTTATGACCAGCAATGCATTGATCAGTGTCTCTGCTACCGGCATCGGATACTCATCCTTTGGAGTAGCTCTATTGAGATCCCGAAAATCTATGGCAACACGCCAGCGGCCATCCTTTTTCTCTACAGGTACGATACTAGAAATCCACTCAAAGATACCGCATGGTCCGATTAACCTCGCTATCAACATTTTCTCGATCTCTTTCTTGACTTCTTCCAAAATTTCGGCCTTCATCCAGCCGTGTTCATTACTGGAATGGCCGAAACCCTTTTTTAAGCGGGAGTCGATGCTCAATGATGCTCCTGTCTAACCCAGGCATCTCTGTATAGTCCCAGGCAAAGCAGTCTGGATATTCTTTCAACAAAGCTATCATCGGACCCCGCAGGTTCGGATCTAACTTCTTGCTGATAAATGTTGGTCGTGGCTTATCCCTCAGACCGATGTCAATCTCCTCTAGCTCATCTGAGGTAAACCCATATCCTAGCTTTCCGTCGCCTGCTAAATCGATGCTAAACACGGGGCAAACAGTTGGTGAGGATAACAAAAATAATTTGGGCCGATTGCCGGAATCGGCCCCCTTTTTGATTGCATTAGTGAAAGAAGGTTTACAACTTATTTGTGCTCCACAATGGCAGGGAATCTCCCTACTACGACTGCATGACCTGTTTGTCGTAAGATTACTGCTTTTTATTTTTTGTGGCCGATCGCGGGGATCGGCCGTACCACTTACGATCGTGGTCTTTGCTATTCGCCGTGCCGATGGATAAGACCAGCCTCACCCGCTTTTTGTAGCTTCAATGCGTTCACACCGTCAGATCGACTCCGAGATCGGCTCTTGGTCTTCTGCTTCCCAGATGTTCATGCCAGCTATGGAGATCTCGATCGAATCATCTGCCTGAATGACCTCCACTTCATCTCCATCCCACTGTATTAGGCACTGGTGCATCGTGGATGGAATGCAGCAGTTAGCGTGAATCAATCCTCCCGAAGACAAACAGAGGTGCTTTTTTTGTCGACGACGAAGAATGACGAGGGATGGTTTTTCTGCCCACGGTCAAATCCACGTTCGTAACGCCTTTACGAAGTTTGGCCGATTGAAGTCGCTTAACGTGACGTTGGTGTTGATCGATCTGCGGGAGCGTCCCAAACGCCGTAGCATGGAGTATGGCATTATATTATTTGCCGCTCGGTGTCAACCAACATCTTGCGACAGGCGCCCATTGATATAACCTCGCAGTGCAGTGGCTTTCGATGTTTGTAGCCCTTCTCTCGTGGCTTTTCAAAGATGACCGGCCGTGGGCGCGATCGTAATGCCACTGGTAGTTCTTTGGTCCTTGGAGCGCAAAACTCTGACAGAAGCATGAATACCATGTTCGTGCCAGCCGATGTCTTTGCATCGGCTTTTATTGGTTTGGGGCGCCACTCCTTTCTTTTCGGACGAGCCTCCGTTTCCAAGGTTTGCCGAATTTTCACGGCCAGATCGGGCCGTGCTTTCCTTAAAGCGTGGAGGTACTGTGCTTCGGCTTCCTCCAGGTTACGCAGTCGCTGAACTCTACGCTTTTGGGTGTGCCGGAGTCCATCGGGACACCACCTCGGCCGGTGATATCTGTCTTCTTCTTCTTCACCCTTTGGTTCCTCGAGATCTTTTGCTCGAGATGACTTCCCTTGTTTGTTCTGAGGCGGGAGAGGCCCTAGACGCTTGAACACTGAAACTGGACCTGTGTCCTCCTTCTGCTGTCCACATTCTGGGCAGTTGTCGATCATAGGCAATTGGCTCATTCCCGCGTCCCAGCAATACTTGAAGAAAGGACAATCCCAATGTTTATCCACGCCTTCTTTTTCCTTCGACTTTTCACTAGCGAGGTGCTCATATCCTTCATCATCTCTATCGTGCCGGCGACGCCGGTCATCGACGCTCATACTTGTTAAGGAGATGCGGAGTGTGGCTTCTGATATCGCACGCTTCTCACCTGCTCCTCGGTTAAATATCGCCTGTCATCATAACAGGACCGGTCGCGTGGACCAGCCTCCTCTCTTTCTTTGCCCCGAGAGCGACCGCCTTCCTCCTTATATGAGCCATGGTGGTACACAGGCCCTGTCATATTAACATCGAACGAGAAATCTAACTGACGCCTCGTGGAGTGGCTGTGTTCTACCATGTTGACGCCGGGAAACGGGTTTGTGTCTACTTTCATGGCGAACTGCCCAAGGATCGACGGCCTGTTCTATCGCCGCTTGGATCTGGCGACGTAGCTCTTTGCAATCATTGGTGGTGTGGGTGAATGAGTGATGCCACTTGCAGATGGTCTCCGTTTATTTCTTGAGCCGAGGATTTTATGGCCTTGGTAACTTCAAATGCTTTTCTTGAGTAAATCGAATATCTGCTTAGCTTTGCTTACATCGAAGTCGAATCCTTTTGCAGGCCCTTGCTGTTTTACCCATTTGCAGGACACAGGATCTGCCCCCCGAGCCCATTCAGCCACGGCCACCTCCTGGTCTTGTACGGGATACTCTTCTTCAGATCGACCAGGCCTATCGGACGTTGAACTTGTCTTGGTACAACTGTGGTGGCGCTGTTCATACATTGTCGGCCGGGCCATGTGCGCCAATGAATTGTATTCTACTTGGAAAGCGATCCTTGATAGGTGCCGAGAGACCCAACACCGCCAGCTGACCGCTTCTTTCTCGATCAAACGAGTCGAATAACATCGGTTCTTAGCGATCTGAAATGCTGAATGTACTCAGCTACCGTTTCTCCCCGCTTTTGCCGCACCTGCGCCAGATCCGCAATGCCAGCCTCGGTAGCTTCTGAATGATACTGAACGTGGAACTGCTCTTCTAGTTGCTTCCAGGTATGGATCGAATCCGGCAACGAGGTGTACCACCCAAAAGCTGGTCTGTCGAGATTGCGCAAAGAACCTTACGCGTAACTGTTCCGATGCTGAAATCATGCCTAACTGTACCAGGTATCAGCTCACATGCTTGATCGAGCTCGACCCTTCTGATCCGCTAAACCTTGAGAACTCAGGGAGCCGATACTTGGGTGGCAGCGGAATCAGATCAAACTCGTTGGGGTACGGCTTGGAATAGCCGATTGTCCTTCTCTTCGGCACGAAGCCGAACTGGTCTCTCAAGATAGTACGGATTTGCTCCACCGTTTGAGCTGCAGGGGCTAAATTCTCATGACTCGTTCCGGTGGCATACTTGGCTAGCCATGCCTGTTTATCAGCGTCCATCCTGAGAGATCCTCGCCGGAGATACCGCTCAAGCCCTGCTCCGTAAACTCCTGCCTCAAAGAATCCCTGCGGTTGTAATCTGTTCGTCTTGCGTCGTTATTACGTCCGGCACGTAGGTGCACACATATCCATGTGGGATTTCTTTAGGTGGTTCAAACAGGAATTGGCAATCGCCAGGGTCACCTCCAACCTTGTAGACGACGTACGCCGGTGCCCCTGGTGGCTCTGGAGCCGCAAGCGTGAATGGCAGCTGTGGCACGGTCCGAGCGGTCTTTCTCCTGGTGAGTCCCTAGAGTAGGTCCCGACGAGAGTATTGATGTTTCATGATCTCCTGAACTATGCATGACGCGCTTCGAAAGCGTTTACTAGGCTCTCAGAATGGCGATGAAGAGAATGAGCCACCATGTAATTGACTTCCTTTCTCAAATCTCTTGTGCGCTCCTCTGAAGGAACAGACAGATCCACCTCATCGAGAGCACCTTCGGGTGAGAACCCTTTCCACCTGATGCCATGCTGGGTCCTCTCAAAAGAGCCGATGAGATCGGCTCAAGAGAGCTTTGATATCATCATACTTCGCCTTTGTGCTCCTCGGTGATCGTCAGACGTGACCGGCTGTCCCCCATCGCAGCGTCGGATGTTGATGCAGATGTTGAGCGTCCCAATCGTGCGAGAATGTGTTGCTGTCAAAACCCACGGCGAGCAGCGACGAGCAACACGAAGAGCCGGAGGCTCCAGAACTGCCAGTGGGCCCGGTCCTTGGGCAACAAACATAAAACTCCTAAGACACGCGTCCGGTGGTGCAGGCGTACACCGACCTATACCGGTCAGAAGGTGATGGGTTGCTTCGATGAGTTTCTGCATGGCAAACAAACATACGTAAAATTCGAGCCGACCGCTCCTGTGTTCTTCGTGAATCGGCTCCTAGAGCCGATTATCCCATGGTTCTGCATTAGATCTGCGATAACATGGGGTTTTGCTTCATCAATACAAGTTAAATCGATCTACGACAGTTCAACGTTTTCACCACATAGTTGGAACATCCTACACGTAATTGAGCCTGGTAGATACAAAGATGATAGAAAACTAACCCTAGAGAAGGCCTAACAACCGACGTAAAGTCAATTCCCGAACAACTCCTCTCGAATCGGCAAACCATATCCTTACATACCACCGGATCGTTCAACTCGCTTGCAAGGCCTGGCCATGTAGATATCAAACTAAACCTTGGAAAACAAGGCATAACTATAAGATCAAGTCAACTAAATAAAGATCATAAGATGCTACCTCACACCCAAAAAGGTGCAAAGGCGGGATAGATAAAGGCATAACTAAGCAATCATAACAAAAAGGTACCGATGCTAGCCCAAACAGATCCTATAATAACAGTATTACTCGCCATCAACAAGGCTTCAGTACGAGTAACACTAAATAACGCATAAGTAGATACTGCCTAGATCGCAAGATGCGATCTAGGCAGCATGGCACTTACCCGAAAGAAACCCTAGAAACAAGGGGTGGCGATGCGCCGAGATTGTGTTTGTTGTGAACGTGATCGTCCTCCTTTCTCAATAACCTTAGGTACATATTTATAGTCCGGAGACTTTCTATCTTTGGAATAATCCTAACAACTCTATCTCTTACTTAAACCGAAATGGAACCTACTACAATATACAGATACACGGGCAATTTAGCCCAAATCCACGCACAAGGCCGATCCAGCAATACGTCGCATATATGTATCCTCCAAGCCCATCTTGATTACGGCCCATCTCCTCCTTTGGCCAAAATGTGGCGATAACAATAACTCATAACAAGTATTTGTAATCTCTAGCCTAAGTGCCACCATGGTGTGCACACTGTCAACTTCACACACATGGGGAGAGCAGAGATCTAATAAAGCACTTAAGTAGCAAGGTAGATCTACTTGATTACAAAGCTCATGATCACAATATGATCATGCATAGAGAGAGAGATGAACACATAGCTACCGGTAGAACCCTTAGCCTCGAGGAAGAACTACTCCCTCCTCATCATGGGAATCAGCAATGGCGATGGAGATGGCGGTGGAGATAGATGGAGATGGCTCCGAGGGCACTTCCCCGTCCCGGCAGGGTGCCGGAACAGAGACTTTCTGTCCCCCTGAATCTCCCGTTCGGTGGCGGTGGTGCAGCGGAACCTTTCGTAGATTTCTGATTGACCACTTAGGGTTTTGCATCGGGAGGATTTTATAGGCAAAGGGGCAAGGTCGATGGTCGGCCAGGGGGCCCACACCATGCCCTGGCGTGGCCAGGGGGACCCACACTCAGGGGTGGTGTGGCCACCCTATGGCCCCCCCTTCGTCTCTCCTTCTAGCTCCGTGAATCTTCCGGGGAAATAACGACTTTGGCTTTTGTCCGGTCCAATTCCGAGAATATTGATTTTCTGACTTTCCTGGAACCAAAAACAGCAGAAAACAAGCAATTGGCACTGTGGCATCTAGTTAATAGGTTAGTCCAAGAAAGTGTATAAAAAGTACTCCAAAGTTGGAACAAAACATAAGAAAGTAGATAAAACCAAGCATGGAACATCAAAAATTATAGATACGTTAGCAATGTATCAGACTCCTAGTAGCAGGAGCTTCCACATCTAGTATTTTACAAATCAGCATAACCACGTGAAGCCTAATAAACTGTTTCATCAACCCAATTAGTTGACTGTCACATGCTATAGGAACCGTGAAGCCTCGTTCATCCATGAAGCTGAACCGTGCAGTCTGCTTCGGCCCCATTTCAGCACGTTCACGCACAACATCAACCATACCAGGGATAATGCATAATTGCGCAAGTGCTACTTTCATCTTCAGACTGCGAGTTTGATTCCACTTGCTCTTCCCATCTGCTAATTTAATATGGTAGCCATAGAGAGTGACCAAAATCGTGTATTTGAGTTCAGCGGAGATCCTACTTGACAGAAAATTAGGGACAAAAGATAAGAATTGTTTGTCGGTATTATGCTAGCAAATAATTATAGGTTCGATCTATCTCTGTAATGGCAATAGCCAGCTAGCAATTATGGACAGTGCAAATAGCAAAAAGAAGAGTAGCTCACCCGCAATTAGCTAGAAGTACTTCTTCCTTGGCAATAGGATCTGCCATCCTTCGCGCTGCTCAGCTCATCGGTGATAGAGGCGGGCTAGAGCATCGTAACGGCGGGCACGACATTTGGCATTAAAGCTCGGGATCAACGAGTAGGCGTGTAACATCCCCAAACTTTAATCAAGGTTATCAAGATTCTAATCACCCAAATTAGGGTTAACAAAACCTTTTTAGTATTAAAATAATTATGAATGCATGTGTGTTTGCATTAGTATAGAATTGTGTGGAAATGCCATGCTTGATTGTTCTAAATGATATGAAATGGTTTAAGAGTGAATGCCACATCATCTAGGCCATTTACAAATAAAATCCAAAGAAAAAGAAATCAAATAAGAATAAAAAGACCAAATGGTCATTTTGACCATTTTAATCCACTAGGCCACTTTACGTGTTCCTAGAAGTCATTTTCAAACAGAAACTTTCTCAACTCTTTTCACCCCTTGCTAGACCAAGTAAAGATATGTCAAGGCCCACTTTACAAACTTACAAAAATCTTTAGCAAAGCAATTTAAATGACATTTGAAAATGGAATCAAGTGTATGTGTTAAGATCACTATTTCTCAAAAACCAACCAAGCCAATTCACCTTGGCAATCCCAAGCAAACATAGTCTCTCAAGCTTAATACAAAACCACTCAAAAAGTTTGAATCAAAAATTCAAATATAAATTTCTTTCGGCCATTTCATCAAACACTTGGTGATCACAAAATTAACTTCTAACTATTACTGTTCTTGATCAATGCTTTGTCCACTATTTTGCCCCTTTACACTCCCCGTGTCCCCTCTAGTCCCAACCAGCATCCTAGCACCTCACCTCATTGTTGTATGCGCCAGTGTCGAGCCACCCAAGCCCCTCCATGCCGGCCGACCATGGTTCTCTCGCAGCAGACCGACCTGAGCTCGCCCAACGATGCCTAGGAGGTAGGCGAGATCACACCGCCCCTCTATGTCCCTTCCCCAAGCGTTGCTAGGCCGTGGACCACCCCAACATGCCGCGCCCACCGCGTCTGCGCCATGCCGAGCACGCGCCAGAGCGACGCGCCCGACAAGCATGCACACGCCACGCCTCGACCATAGCCCGCGCGCACCGCTTTGCCACGACCCCAGGAACCGCCCGGACATGCCCGTTTGCCGCCGCTTGACCCGCAGCCACCGTCCACCGCGTCGAATGCCGCTTCTGCCGCGCCCGACCAAATGCCACCGCCCCTAGCCGTGCCTTTACGCCGTAGATGACCGCCAGCAAACCACACACCATCCCCTACCTCCAGCCACGACGATAGCACGCTGTACTGCCCTCGCCGGAGACGCCAGCCCATCCCGTTCGGTCCCTTCGTCGAACTATAAATAGAGGCCACCCTAGCCTCATTCTGCACACCATCTCACTCCCCTCTCTCCATGGATCCTTCCACCCCATCCCCGGAGCAAGGCGGGCTGCCGTTCACCAAAATTTCGCCAGAGCTTGCCGCTGCAGAGGAGAAGAGGCGACGTCAATTGGAGCTGCCCCAGAAGCCGCCGCGACCATGCCTAGGACCGCCATCGTCTACCAGTTCGATCGCCCCCATCGCCATGTCTAGCTAGAGCCCTGGTAAGCCCCCGTAGACCCCCATCGTGCCACGTTAGGGTTCATTCTCGCCGGAGCTGTTCACCGGAGATGACGAACAACGGTAGATCATTTAGTTTCCCGCGCTAGCACACATATTCAAATAAGTGTTTTTCCTTTTAGGTTTAAACTAGATTCTGTGCCTAGATTCAAAAATCCATTCAGAGATATTTAGTTAACCAAAATGCATGATTCAAATTTTGTTAGAAAGATAATTAAAATATCTATCCAAGCCCGTTCGATTTAAGTCATTTGGAGTTAGACATAATCTATAGAAAAAATAACAAGACACAGACTTTTCTGCATTCAAACATTGTTCAAAAATCAACCATAATAGCTTTTGAGTTGATTCCAACTCTCAAAAATCACATTTGATGATACCTATCTGAATATGTAAAAATATATAAGTTTGCATGAAGTGACTTTGGACTAGTACCAAAAGAATGCTATTAGGGCATTTCTAGTCACTTTAAATTGATTAAATAATAAACTTAAACTTTATAAAATGAGACCAACCCTTTAAATCACATTCCCATGTATTGAAATATGTGGTGATGACATGTGTCCACATGATCCCATCTTCTAATTGGAGAATATTAAATCTTAATTAATTTCAATGAGTAGAAATTACTTTTCTCAAATAAAATAATAAAACTAGTTCTTTAAATCTTGTGATGATTATGATGATGCTAGATCATCAAGTGTGTGCCTTAGTGTACTAAATAGACTTAGTTAAGGATTGTTTGGTGATTGTGTATCCCGTGTTTATTTATAAACGATAGTATCGACCAAGTCTACGAGGAGGAGGAGTTCTACCCCGAAGAAGACAAGGAGAATTTCAACCACTACACCAACCAAGGCAAGCCATCATTAACAATGCAAGCTAACACTTGCAAGCTTGATAACCTAAGCAAAATGCCTTAAGCATGCTTTGGTTATACCATTTTGATTTATGCCCATCCCAAATTTTCTTGCAAGCTTTACTTTCTTTTACTTTACCAAAGTTCTTTACTTTTCTTATAGACAACATAAAGAGTATAAAACTTGGACTATCTAGTTATACTCAGATGTCATTCTATGGCATGAGATTGAAGATTAGCATACCTCTTTAGTGAACACTCTTAACCTTAGTGGCTAGTGCTAAGCATAAAACTTGATCACTTTAGATGGGAATACTTGGTGAAAATGATTATGAAAACCTTGGAATGATGAGTCATTCAATTGAGATGTTTTGACATGTGTTGAGAAACACAAATGGTTTATGATAATGAAAATGTTGAGGCATGAGCCTTAGCCCATTTTAAAAACTGATGGTTGGGTTCGTATGCGATACCATTCCAATTTTACCGTACAACCACAATATCTGAATTGGGTAAGGCTTAGCCAGAAGTTTATATGCATTAGTATGGGTTCCCTCGCGGGAGAGGTTTGAGCTGAGGCTACCTCTTGATGATGTCCACCTATGAAGTGCCCAGGATGGCAGATGGCCATGGCTGGGAGGCCAAGCTCATAGGGGAGGTGCCTATACTAGAGTGTGTAATTGAAAGGTTATGATTGATTATCCGCATACTAAGTATGATGATTCAGGGTTATCCCTGATGGATGTATCGAATTTTGTGGTGAAAGTGTACCACCTCTGCAGAGTGTCAACTATTTGAATAGCCACGTCCGCGGTCATGGACAATTTGGAGTGGCCATACTGTTCTGTCGTCAGATGTTTTCAAAATGACTTATGAAATGAATGGTGACTTTGACTTGACCACAACAGGGTTGTGACTATGAAAACTAAGTTCCCAACTTAAGTGATTTAGAACTTTAAATCAGCTTTCTTTACTTCTGAACTCAGCTTAGGTTTCAAATTAGCTTTTGCAAATAAACTTAGAGTTTAGCATTCCTACTAGAACTACCTTACTTGTTAGTGATAGTTTGCGAGTACTTAAAGAGTACTCATGGATTTGTCCCTGGCAATTCTTGTGGATAGACTATGAGGAGGACTATCAGGAAGATGGACAGCAGGACGGCTACGACAACTAGGATCATCTCCCATCGTCAGCATTGCCTGTGACAGTGAAGATGGAGCCCACTGCTACGCTTATATTTTCGCTGCTTGTTGTACTAAGACTAGATCATGAGATCCTTTATTTGTGTAAGACCTTATTATGGTTTGTAATGGATGATGTACTGTGATATCCAATTTTTTATGTCTCGCAAAAATGGTAATCCTGGGATTGCGATGTATGGCATAACATGCATCTGGGATTAAAAATCCAGGTGTTGACAAGTTGGTATCAGAGCCATCCTGACCATAGGAGACCCTAGTTAGAATGGACGTCCGAACAAAAACTTAGTTTCAAAAACAAATAAAGTGAGTATTTATGAAAATATATTCCCACTCTTATCCTTGATTCTTTCAAAAAAATCATGTTCCCCAAAAATTCTTACATTACCACATAAAACTTGACACACTTGATCACCTCACTAACTTACTCATCCTAAATTCTTGTAGATGGAAGTTCAGTACTGCAAGTTCTACCAATTGGGAAACGGAGGCCAACTAATCTTTGAGAGGGATCTCGATGCACTGTCGGAGTATTTGGAGCGCCCGCATCCGGAATTCTTCGGGGCTCAACTCAATGATCACCCAGGAGGAGATCTACAATGGCTGATAGTTGCTGATCTTCGAGGCAAGATGGAAGCACCCCTTTTGGAGAAGATTCAATTCACCGTGAGAGAGAACAACTGGCTAGATGGATTAGCCAGGGCAATCATGAAGCTCTCGCCCGTCTTTGCAGACAGAACGTCAACTTGATCCAGGGAACTCACTTTGCTCACTATGCAAGGCATGATTCTATGGGAATGCCATTGGAGATGCCAAGTCATCCGGATATGAAGCGCCAAGTGGAGAACCTTGACTTCCTGTTGTATGATAGGCAGAAGGAATTGGACAATGCTCGAGCCTATGCCAACCACAACCTTGCCATTGCAGCCCAGAAGGCCCAGACTTCCGCCTTGCTCATCAAGGATCGCCAATCACTTCGCCGGCAACGCGAGAAGAAGGATCGCACCATCGCCCGTCTTTGCAAGAAGGTGGCCGACCTCAAGAAGACCATCCAGGAACAAGAAGCTCAGCTTGCCGCAAAAGAAGAAGAGGAAGAAGGTGAATACATCTAGGGTGATCTTCACTCATACCTCGGTGATGACGATGACTAACTGGAGGATGATGCCATGGACTTCTGCACCGATGATGATGACTCCGACTTCATTGATGATGAGTAGATGCACTTGATCACTACCGTAGGAGTGAGTTGTACCGGTCCCACTGTATCGTAGTTTCACAGAATGGTTCTTAAAACCATTTGTTTTCCCTTTTATGTTGTGGTGTGTGTGTGTGTGTTTGTATGGTGTGCCTTGCTTGAATGAATGAATGAGAAGTTGTTAGTTTGCCAAACCTGAGTCAAACTCAAAGTTTAAAGCTTTCTAAAAACAAAACCATGAACCTTAGAAATTTCCCTCTTACCCCTTTATCTATCTCAATCTTCAGATGACTCGTGGAAACCCCGGAGGCAGCAGCTCATCGCAAGACCCGATGTTGCAGATTCTACAGATGCTAGTTTCTGACTGTGAAGCTAGTAGAGCGGAGCGCCAAGCCAACCTAGCTACCCTGCAACAGATCGCTTAGATGGCCCACAATAATCAAGGCCATGGAAATCAGGATCATCATGGATCCAAGCTTAAGAACTTTCAGAATACCACCCCCTATCTTTAGCAAGTCTGAAGACCCATTAGATGCAGATGATTGGTTGCAAACCATGGAGAATAACCTAGAAGTCGTAGGAGTTGATGCCAACGAGCAAGTACTGTTTGCCACCCACTATCTGGCAGGAGATGCACGAGCCTGGTGGAATAGCACCCGTACTATGAACCACGGTCAAGTGATGACGTGGGAAGCTTTCAAGACCAAGTTTAGTCGCACCCATGTGCTGCAAGGTTTAGTCACCAGAATGAGAGATGAGTTCGGAGAGCTGAAGCAGGGCAGGACGACGGTAGTTGAGTACCGTGACAAAATTATGTCCCTCGCTAGATATGCCCCTGATGAGATTAACACTGAAGCCAAGAAGAAGGAAAGATTCCTAAATGGATTGCATGATGAGATGCAAACGGTGTTAATCAACATCCATTTTGAAGATCTCGAATAGTTAGTCAACTCTGTCATCCAGATGGAAGGGAAGATAAACCAAGCCAATGACAATCGCAAGCGCAGGATGATGCATCAGACTAGGTCCCACAATACCCATAAGTATCGCCCCAACCCGTCTGCAGGATATGCCCCAAGGAACAATAGACCCCCAATGTCTCGTCCAAGCTACCCCAACCATAGCGGAGGAAATGTAAAGTCTGGAGGAAACCACAACAACAACCCTGACAACTCCAACAACTCCAACCATGCATCGCCCAAGTCCAACAACAACAACAATACTGCCCCAAGGACTAGAAGCAATGTCGTGCCTGTTGCAGCCAAAGACAAGTCCCAGATTACTTGCTTTGAATGTGGAGTCAAGGGTCACTACTCCAACGAGTGTCCCAAGAAGCTTATAGCCACCACCAATGTGAATGTCCCAGCTCAACAACAACGCCGTGTTCAACCCGGAAGAAGATTTTCCCCAGGGAATTCGCTCAACCGCAACGCCGTCTGTTCCACATGAATGCTGAAGAAGCCCAGGAAGTGCCAGATGCCGTGCTGGGTATGTTTTCTATTAACTCAGTATTAGCAAGAGTGTTGTTTGATTCTGGAGCATTGCACTCGTTTGTTACAGAAGAATTTGCATGCACTAGTAAGTTTCACCCAACCAATTTGAAGCATGTTATGATAGTTCAAATACCTGGTTCAACCACCAAAGCTAGAAAAATTTGCAAGGTTGTACCTATCAGAATTCATGGAATAGATTTTTATGCCAATCTAATAGTACTTGGAACCAAAGATTTGGAAGTAGTACTAGGAATGGATTGGATGTCGAAACATAAAGGATTGATCGACAGTGCCAAGAAAGCCATAACCATGACCAGTAGCTCTGGAGTATCAGTAGAGCATGTATCTGAAACCTTGCCCCATCAATTCAAGTGCAACAAGAGTCTAGCCCGACCCACCATAGACCAAGTCAGAGTAGTCTATGAATACCCCGACGTATTCCCAGATGAATTGCCCGGTATGCCCCCAGATCGGGATATCGAGTTCATTATTGAAATAATTCCTGGAACTGGACCCATCGCCCAGAGACCCTATAACATGAACCCCTCTAAACTAGTGGAGCTGAAGAAGCAACTTGATGCTATGCTGGCGAAAGGTTTGATTCAACCAAGCGCTTCGCCATGGAGATCACCTGTTTTGTTTGTTGACAAGAAGGATGGAGGTAACCATTTGTGTATCGATTACCGGAAGCTGAATGACGTCACCATCAAGAACAAGTACCCACTGCCCAAGATTGAGGATCTTTGATCGCTTGGGTGCCGAGAGTGTTCTCTAAGATTGATCTTAGAACTGGTTATCATCAACTCAAGATTCGTGCAACGGATATTCCAAAGACCGCCTTTACCACCAGATATGGATTGTATGAGTATACGGTCATGTCCTTTGGATTAACCAATGCCCCCGCTTATTTCATGAATCTCATGAATAAGATCTTTATGAACTTTCTGGATAAGTTTGTTGTTGTGTTTATCGACGATATTCTTATCTATTCCAAGTCAGAAGAAGACCATGAGCAACACCTGAGAACTATCCTTGAAACCCTGAGAGAGCATCAGGTGTATGCTAAGTTTAGCAAATGTGAGTTTTGGCTGAAAGAAGTAGGATTCCTCGGACATATTGTGTCGGCAGGAGGAGTCGCTGTTGATCCCGCCAAGATCAAAGATGTTGAAGCATGGAAAGCCCAACCACTCAAACCCAAGTCCGCGCATTTCTCGGATTAACGGGATATTACCGCAAGTTTGTTGAAGGATTTTCGAGCATCGCAAGACTGATGACCCAATTGTTGAAGAAAGATAAGAAGTTGGAATGGACCGACAAATGTGAAGCGAGTTTTCAAGAACTCAAGAAGAGATTGATTTCATCCCCAATATTGATTATGCCAGATATCAAGAAGCCGTTTGATGTGTATTGTGATGCATCCAAGATTGGTCTCGGATGTGTGTTGATGCAAGAAGGCAAAGTCATAGCATATTTGTCAAGACAACTGAAGCAGCATGAGAAAAACTATCCTACCCATGATCTTGAACTAGCAGTCGTAGTTTTAGCATTGAAGACATGACGTCATTACCTTATGGGTAACCGCTGTGAGATTTATTCAGATCACAAGAGCTTGAAGTATATTTTCACTTAGAAGGAGCTGAATATGAGGCAAAGGAGATGGATAGAGTTAATCAAGGATTATGACCTTGGCATTCACTATCACCCCGGCAAAGCCAATGTGGTAGCGGATGCTCTTCGCAGATTGCCGTGTAGATTAAACACTATGATTAAAGAAACCCAGCCAAGTTTGCATGAAGAGTTGGAGCAGTTTAGAACGGAGCTAGTTAGAAAAGGATTCTTAGCTAGCATTGAACTTCAACCCACTTTGATTAGTTAGATCAAGTAAGCCTAGAAGGGAAATGCAAGTATCGATGGAATCAAACATCGTATCGGTATAGGAAAGGTACCTGGATTCACCAAGGATGAAGAAGGAGTTTTGTGGTACAAAGGACGTATCTATGTGCCAGCAAATTCGGAGATGAAGCAAGTTATCATGCAAGAAGCTCATGATACTCTTTATTCTATCCACCCTGGAGGAACGAAGATGTATCAGGATTTGGAGGAGCAATTTTGGTGGCACAAGATGAAGAGAGAAATCGGAAGCTACATAGCCAAGTGTGACATCTGTCAGAGAGTTAAAGCGGAACATCAGAGACCCGCAGGACTGTTGCAACCATTGCAGATTCCGGAATGGAAATGGGATTCTGTCAGAATGGACTTTATCACCGGTTTGCCTACATCTAGTAGGGGAAATGACTCTATCTGGGTCATAGTTGATAGACTGTCCAAGGTAGCCCATTTTATACCTGTCAAGACAACCTACCAGAGTTCGAAGCTAGCAGAGTTGTACATTGCTAGAATCGTCAGTTTGCATGGAACCCCCAAGACCATCGTATCGGATCGAGGAACCCAATTTACCTCGAGATTTTGGCAGAAAGTCCAAGAAGGATTGGGAACCAAGTTGAACTTTAGCACAACTTATCACCCGCAGACCTATGGACAAACTGAAAGAGTCAACCAGATCTTAGAAGATATGTCGAGAGCTTGTGTGTTAGAGTATGGATCGAAATGGGAAGATTGTCTGCCTTTCGTAGAATTCTCATACAACAACAGTTATCAAGCCAGTTTGCAAATGGCCCCATTTGAGTTCTTGTATGGAAGGAAATACCATACCCCCTTGAATTGGTCGCAAGTAGGAGAGAGTCAGATTTTCGGACCCGACATCCTACGAGAAGCCGAAGAGAAAGTTCACAAAGTCCGTGAGCACCTCAAGACCGCCCAATCCAGACAAAAGACTTATGGCGACAAGAGACGTAGAGACCTAACTTTCAATGTCGGAGATTTTGTGTATCTCAAAGTGTCACCGTTAAAGGGAACGCAACATTTTAGTCTGAAAGGAAAGTTAACCCCCAGATATATTGGACCCTTCAAGATTCTAAATTGCCGAGGAGAAGTATCTTATCAACTAGAACTGCCAGAGGAGATGTCAGCCATCCATAATGTGTTCCACATCTTGTTACTTCGCAAGTGCTTAGAAGTTCCAGAGAAGACCGAAGTTTCAAGAACATCGATCACCGAGCCATTGATATCAACAAGGATCTGACGTATCGTGAAGTGCCCATCCTTATCTTGGAAGAAGCCTTCAGAACCACCAGGACCCGGAGTATCAAGTTTCTCAAGATCCAATGGAGCAACCATACCGAAAAAGAAGCTACCTGGGAGCGAGAAGATTACATTGGGACTGAGTTTCCAGATCTCTTTAGTTCCTAGCTTTTCTCAAATCTCGGGACGAGATTTTGTTTAAGGGGGGAAGGTTTGTAACATCTCAAAACTTTAATCAAGGTTATCAAGATTCTAATCACCCAAATTAGGGTTAACAAAAACCTTTTAGTATTAAAATAATTATGAATGCATGTGTGTTTGCATTAGTATAGAATTGTGTGGAAATGCCATGCTTGATTGTTCTAAATGATATGAAATGGTAAGGGTGAATGCCACATCATCTAGGCCATTTACAAACAAATCCAAAGAAAAAGAAATCAAATAAGAATAAAAAGACCAAATGGTCATTTTGACCATTTTAATCCACTAGGCCACTTTAGGTGTTCCTAGAAGTCATTTTCAAACAGAAACTTTCTCAACTCTTTTCACCCCTTGCTAGACCAAGTAAAGATATGCCAAGACCCACTTTACAAACTTACAAAAACCTTTAGCAAAGCAATTTAAATGACATTTGAAAATGGAATCAAGTGTATGTGTTAAGATCACCATTTCTCAAAAAACCAACCAAATACAATTCACCTTGGCAATCCCAAGCAAACATAGTCTCTCAAGCTTAATACAAAACCACTCAAAAAGTTTGAATCAAAAATTCAAATATAAATTTCTTTCGACCATTTAATCAAACACTTGGTGATCACAGAATTAACTGCCTAACTAGTACTGTTCTTGATCAATGCTTTGTCTACCATTTTGCCCCTTTACACTCCCCTTGTCCCCACTAGTCCCAACCAGCACCCTAGCACCTCACCTCATTGATGTATGCGCCAGTGTCGAGCCACGCAAGCCCCTCCATGCCGGTCGACCATGGTTCTCTCGCAGTAGACCACCCTGAGTTTGCCCACGACGCCTAGGAGGTAGGCGAGATCACACTGCCCCTCTTTATCCCTTCCCCAAGCGCTGCCAGGCCGTGGACCACCCCCAACATGCCGCGCCCACCGTGTCTGCGCCATGCCGAGCATGCGCCAGAGCGCTGTGCCCGACAAGCGTGCACATGCCGTGCCTCGACCACAGCCTGCATGCACCGCTTTGCCACGACCCTAGGAACCGCCCGGACATGCCTGTTCGCCGCCGCTTGACCCGCAGCCACCATGCACCGCGTCGAACGCCGCTTCTGCCGTGCAGAGCACTAGCCGTGCCCGACCAAATGCCACCGCCCCTAGCCGCGCCTTTATGCCGTAGATGACCTCCAGCAGACCGCGCACCATCCCCTACCTCCAGCCACAACGATAGCACGTTGTACCGCCCTCGCCGGAGACGCCAGCCCATCCCCTTCGATCCCTTCATCAAACTATAAATAGAGGCCACCCCCAGCCTCATTCTGCACACCATCTCACTCCCCTCTCTCCACAGATCCTTCCACCCCATCCCCGGAGCAAGGCGGGCCACTGTTCACCGGAATTTCGCCGGAGCTTGCCGCTACAGAGGAGAAGAGGCGTCGTCGATTGGAGCTGCCCCAGGAGCCGCCATGACCACGCCTAGGACTACCGTCGTCTACCAGTTCGATCGCCCCCATCGCCACGTCTAGCTAGAGCCCTGGTAAGCCCCCGTAGACCCCCATCATGCCACGTTAGGGTTCATTCTCGCCGAAGCTATTCGCTAGAGACGACGAACCATAGCCGTAGATCTTGTTCTAATCGCACAACTGAGTTTGCCCCATACCGCTTCGCGTTAGGTGTGCTGCTGACATGCGGGACCAGCCTGTCAGTAGCCCACTGCGCCGCGGAGCGCCACTGGGCTGGCCCGTTTAGTTTCCCGCGCTAGCCTACATATTCAAATAAGTGTTTTTCCTTTTAGGTTTAAACTAGATTCTGTGCCTAGATTCAAAAATCCATTCAGAGAGATTTACTTAACCAAAATGCATGATTAGAATTTTGTTAGAAAGATAATTAAAATATCTATCTAAGACCATTGGATTTAAGTCATTTGGAGTTAGAGATAATCTATAGCAAAAATAACAAGACAAAGACTTTTCTGCATTCAAACATTTTTAAAAAATCAACCATAATAGCTTTTGAGTTGATTCCAACTCTCAAAAATCACATTTGATGATACCTATCTGAATATGTAAAAATATCTAAGTTTGCACGCAGTGACTTTGGACTAGTACCAAAAGAATGCTATTAGGGCATTTCTAGTCACTTTAAATTGATTAAATAATAAACTTAAACTTTATAAAATGAGACCAACCCTTTAAATCACATTCCCATGTATTGAAATATGTGGTGATGACATGTGTCCACATGATCCCATCTTCTAATTGGAGAATATTAAATCTTAATTAATTTCAATGAGTAGAAATTACTTTTCTCAAATAAAATAATAAAACTAGTTCTTTAAATCTTGTGATGATTGTGATGATGCTAGATCATCAAGTGTGTGCCTTAGTATACTAAATAGACTTAGTTAAGGATTGTTTGGTGATTGTGTATCCCGTGTTTATTTATAGATGATAGTACCGACCAAGTCTACGAGGAGGAGGAGTTCTACCCCAAAAAAGATAAGGAGAATTTCAATCACTACACCAACCAAGACAAGCCATCATTAACAATGCAAGCTAACACTTGCAAGCTTGATAACCTAAGCAAAATTCCTTAAGCATGCTTTGGTTATACCATTTTGATTAATGCCCATCCCAAGTTTTACTTGCAAGCTTTACTTTCTTTTACTTTACCAAAGTTCTTTACTTTTCTTATAGATAGCATAAAGAGTATAAAACTTGGCCTATCTAGTTATACTTAGATGTCATTCTATGGCATGATATTGAAGATTAGCATCCCTCTTTAGTGAACACTCTTAACCTTAGTGCCTAGTGCTAAGCATAAAACTTGATCACTTTAGATGGGAATACTTGGTGACATGATTATGAAAACCTTGGAATGATGAGTCATTCTATTGAGATGTTTTGACATGTGTTGAGAAACACAAATGGTTTATTATGATGAAAATGTTGAGGCATAAGCCTTAGCTCTTTTTAAAAACTGATGGTTGGGTTCGTATGCGATATCATTCCAATTTTACCGTACAACCACAATATCTGAATTGGGTAAGGCTTAGCCGGAAGTTTATATGCATTAGTATGGGTGTCCTCGCGGGAGAGGTTTGAGCTAAGGCTACCTCTTGATGATGTCCACCTATGAAGTGCCCAGGATGGCAGATGGCCATGGCTAGGAGGCCAAGCTCATAGGGGAGGTGCCTATACTAGAGTGTGTAATTGAAAGGTTATGATTGATTATCCGCATACTAAGTATGATGATTCAGGGTTATCCCTGACGGATGTATCGAATTATGTGGTGAAAGTATACCACCTCTGCAGAGTGTCAACTATTCGAATAGCCGCGTCCGCGGTGATGGATAGTTGGAGTGGCCATACTGTTCCATCGTCATATGTTTTCAAAATGACTTATGAAATGAATGGTGACTTTGACTTGACCACAACAGGGTTGTGACTATGAAAATTAAGTTCCCAACTTAAGTGATTTAGAACTTTAAATCAGCTTTCTTTACTTCTGAACTCAGCTTAGGTTTCAAATTAGCTTTTGCCAATAAACTTAGAGTTTAGCATTCCTACTAGAACTACCTTACTTGTTAGTGATAGTTTGCGAGTATTTAAAGAGTACTCATGGCTTTGTCCCTGGCTATTCCTGTGGCTAGACTATGAGGAGGACTATCAGGAAGATGGACAGCAGGATGGCTACGACAACTAGGATCATCTCCCATCGTCAGCATTGCCTGTGACACTGAAGATAGAGCCCACCGCTACGCTTATATTTTCGCTGCTTGTTGTACTAAGACTGGATCATGAGATCCTTTATTTGTGTAATACCTTATTATGATTTGTAATGGATGATGTACTGTGATATCTAATCTATTATGTCAAAATAATAATCCTGGGATTGCGATGTATGGCATAACAGGCATCTGGGATTAAAAATCCGGGTGTTGACAAGGCACAACTGCTTGGCGCCAGAAGTCAAATGCTTGAAGGGATCATTCTGGTTGGAGGGGGATTCCGACGTCGTCGGTGCTAGGGTTCATGCGAAAGGAGGGAGTGGATTTGTGAAATTGGTCAACGCACCAAGCCACTTAGTTCCTCGATTTGCCTAAGAGGTTGCCGCGTTGGCGCCACGCCATGCATGATGACCGACATATGGGTCCCGACCGCCTACTTCACAGGCTTTAATGTAATGTTTAAATTTGGTAGGGGTGAGATGAGTTTGCCTCGAAATGGCCCCTCTTGGTAGTTGGCAGCCCAACTTTGTGAAACGCGGCAATTATAAGCAATCTGGGTACCGCGATGCACTCGCCCATGAACTTTCGGGCCGCAAACCAACAAGCCCCGACCGACCACTGCCTCAGCCCCAACCGTCTGCTCCTCTTTTCTCTTTTTTCCTTTAGTCCCACCCCGGGACTTTAGGGGTGAGAGTCCTCCTTTTCCCCTATAGAGGTCTATATTGGTGGGAAAAAGACAACAAAAAATAAAAGGGAGTTTCCTAAGGCTATTTTCCTTAGGAAAATTCCCCTTCTCTTTCTCTCTGTTGAAACTCACGAGTGCGGTTCCACGAAGAACTGTGCACGAGAGAGTCAACACCACTAGCACGCCGTCACGCTGCTGGATCCCAGTTCTAGAGGGTCTACTTCTGTATCCCGGCTGGATCAAGAAGAACAAGAGTCGTTGTCGAACACCGTAGGTGTGCGATACCTCGGGGGCGCTACCACTTGTGGCGCCAGAGGGAATTTTTTCCGCTGCTGAACCCCTTCACTTCTAATGGGAAGTGTTACCTTTGTGTCTAAGATGAAAATGTGGATCACATTTTCTTTCAATATGTCCTGGTCCAATTTGCTTGGAGTGGGGTGAGAGATATGTTTGGCTCTAATTGAAACCCAGAAATAGATAGGAGTGGTTTGTTATTCTGGGTGGGTTCACAGAGGAAACTCACAATTCTTTGTGGACTTTGTTTGTTGCCCAATGTTGGGCTATGTGGAGGATTCGAAATAAGTTTACCATTGAGTCCAAATTCCATTAATAAACTGTTGATTTAGTGTTTAAAACTATACTAACCTTTCAGCTTCGGCGTCCACTCAAAAAAAAACAAGGCTGCCTTGTTGCTGGTTGAGATGGTCGCGATGCTTAAACGCCTCTTCACCACCACCTACTCACCATTGACAAGACAACGATCCGCCGCAAACTTCTCAGAACTAGCTTTATTGTTGAGTTGTTGTCTTGTTATGTTTTGTGTTGTATCTAAACTAAGCTTGGGAAAGCCACTGTGGGGTGTGTCTGCTATGTTATTAGCTTCTCTAAACTTTAACATCACTAGTTCAACATTACTGATATACTCCCTCATTGTCATAGTATAGTTCATATAAGTTTTTAAAAAGTCAAACATCATCAACTTTGACCAAATTTATTGAGAAAATTATTTATATCTACAATATGAAATGTATATCATATGAAAATATACATCCAAATAAATCTAATAATATTGATTTTATAATTTATATTTTTATATTTTTGTGTATACTTGGACAAACTTGATAACCGTTTGGCTTTTACAAAATCGTATATGCACTGCAATTGGCAAGAGGAAGTAATATGTCTCTAGTCCGCGTGGGGCTTTTATTACTCCCTCTGGTCCATATTAATGTTTTCAACTTTGTCTAAATTCAAATGAATCTAGTCTAAATCATTAACTAGATACATTCGAATCTAGATAAAATTGAGAATAATAATATGGGTTGGAGAGAGTAATTTAATTTAAAACTGGGCACCCTGGTGCCTTGGTCTAAAAGAATTATGGATTTCCGAAATATTTAAATCAGACGTGCCCATTGCTGCCATGAACATCATCCGTGGCTGAGTACTCAGGGCCCACCTCCTTCCCCTCGTGCACCCCTGGAATCCCAGAATCACAGCCCACCTCTCACGGTTAAAATCAAATCAAATCCTCCACTACCTCAACATCTCTCTCCTCCCCGAGTCCTCCTCTCCTCTCCCCTTTCGATTCGCCTCGTCTCCTTCCCTGCCTCCCAATCCTGCGCCAAAACCCTAACCCTAGCTGGTCATGGCGACGCAGCCGCCTTCCTCGGCTGCGGCCGCAGACCTCTACGAGACGGCCTCGCAGCCGGACCCCTCCGCCTCCGCCGCCGGGGACGCATACACCTTCCTGGAGTTCAACACGCAGGGCGACGACTTCGAGTACCCAGACTTCCCGGAGCTCTCCCAGCCCGCCCGATCCGCGCCGCCGCCTCCGGCCCCCGTCACTTCCTCACCATCCTCGTCCTGGCCGGCTCCGCCCCCGCCGCCCGACGCTTCACCGGACCCCGATCTCGCGCCGCAGGACTCGACCCCACCGGCTTCGTCCTCCTCACCGTCGCCCCGGTCGTCGGCGTCGAAGGCACGGGCTTCAGCGGCGGTAGCGGACGGGCTCGCCACAGGGGTCGCGGCGCTCAGCTTCGAGGAGCCTCCCTCAGGAGCAGGGGAGGACGGGTACGACTATGGCAAGGGCGACTTCGTGGAGCACGCATGCCGGTACTGCGGGATCCACAACCCCGCTTGTGTCGCCCGCTGCAACGTCCCGTCCTGCCGCAAGTGGTTCTGCAACTCGAGGGGGAACACCTCTGGCTCCCACATCGTTAACCACCTGGTGCGACCCCTCCCCTCTCTTGACAATTTGGTTATTAATAATCTTAAGCTTGGAGGACCGTGGAGTAGAAAATTACCGTGGAGTCAGTTACATTGCTTCACAAACATTCTACTGTAGCTTGGTGCGTTTCTTAGTGTCGGATTGGTCGAATGAGCTAGGAACGTGATATAGTTTCCAATTCAGTGGGGCTATAGTTTATTTAATTTGGGACCGAGTCTAGGTTATGATTTTGCAATTTATATTGATAGGGAAATGAGGAAGTTGCTCAGTACGCGATGTATAATGTATGCATGTTGAAATGATCATTGATTTCTTCTGTTGTGAGTCGTCTGCGGTTGATGCAGTGTGCACATGTGAAAATTCTCATATATAATTTTTTGTAAAGTCAAGTTACTTCTCCCTAGTCTACACTCACCCAGCCTGAAACTTAACAGTATTTATAGTTATATTTTTGGTAATGTTTGTCTCGAGGTCGTCAAAATGGTGGACGTGCTTTATTGGGTCCACTCTTGTTTCTTTCGGTGTTACTTCCGTATTTTAAGATTACAGGAATAGGACATGACATTTCTTTCTCCAATCTTGCAAGCACAGTTAATTTTGGAGTGGTTCACAGTATCCATAGACCATAGTGTACAATTTTCTACTAAATATATTCACTTTGTATGCAATATCATCACAGATTGCCTAGGATTTAGGAAAATGGTTTAACATTTTTAGTGATATATTTTGTATCCAAATATTGTCTGATTATTAACTTATGTCACACCACCTGTCAGTCAGTGCGAAGTTCTAAGAAATGATGGTAAATTTTATGTTCTTCCCGTACATCTAGCTACCATTGTTTATTATGACCCCTTTGGCGATACCTTTTTGGCTGTATAGAGCGCACATGATTCTGTACGAAGCATATTTGATGCATTTCCGTTATTTGCATTACATCTTTCTCCTGTCATATACGTGGATGATTATTATCATAAGTAAGCTCTAATTCAGTTATGTGTCTTCTGGAAAGAATTGCTTATTTGTGTTTGAGAAATGGCTACACTAATCATAACAATTAACCTTGTTTTATCCACCAATGAGCATTTGAGGGTAAGCAATATTTGTCAGTCATAAGCGTTCCACAAGAACATGCATGCTTCCACCTACTTATATTAAGTGTTATGGATTTTTGGCTATCTTAATACAGTTATATATTGTACCTAAATGTGTATATATTTTTTTTCACAGGTTAGAGCAAAACATAAGGAAGTTTGCCTTCACAAGGATAGCCCTCTGGGTGAAACAATTCTTGAATGCTACAATTGTGGCTGTCGTAATGTCTTCCTTCTTGGTTTTATCTCAGCAAAGGCAGAGAATGTTGTTGTTCTTCTGTGCAGAGAGCCCTGCTTGAATGTTAATGCATTGAAGGATATGAACTGGGATCTCAGTCAGTGGTGTCCTCTTATTGACGACAGGTGTTTCTTGTCATGGCTTGTCAAGGTAAGATTTTTTCTCCTTTTTATTTTGTTTGGTGGTGTGTGTGTCTGCACATGCTTGCCGGTCACCTTTCCTTCTTTTCCTAGTAACTGAACAATTTTACTTCCTTCCAGGTTCCTTCAGAACAGGAGCAGCTGAGAGCCCGTCAAATTAGTGCCCAGCAAATTAACAAAGTGGAAGAGCTCTGGAAAACAAATCCTGATGCTTCTCTTGAAGATCTTGAAAAGCCTGGTGTAGACGATGAACCCCAGCCAGTGGTTTTGAAGTATGAAGATGCTTACCAGGTTTTGAAATTGTCCACAGGCATTTGTTCCTTGAGTTTACTTGAGCTATGTTGTATCTTATCTTAGTGTGTCAGTAATTACTTTAAATCTTCTTGTGTACACTGGCACTGTAACTAAAATGCCTTCATTGTTTCTGCCAGTATCAAAATGTTTTTGCTCCGCTGATAAAGCTTGAGGCTGACTATGACAAGGTACTGCGTTTCACGAATATTTTCTGTATGTGCTTGTGTTTCTTTAGCAGGACCTGTGCCACACACACACAAAGAGAACAGATTTATTTCGTTTCATTTCCTCTTATTTTACTGTAGATGATGAAAGAGTCACAGAGCAAGGACAGTCTAACTGTGCGGTGGGACGTTGGATTAAACAAGAAGCGTGTTGCCTATTTTGTCTTTCCAAAGGTTTGATTGAGAAAGGAAATGCATATGATTGTGAATACAGAGCCTCCTTGATTGTTAGCTTTTTGTAGTTTTATAATTTCCATGACTTTTTTACTGCACTTGTTACCAAACGACACCAGTTAATCTCGGGATATCAATTTTAAATAATAGGAAGATAATGAATTGAGACTTGTCCCTGGAGATGAGCTGCGTCTGAGATATTCTGGTGGTACTTCACACCCTGCATGGCAATCTGTGGGGCATGTGGTATGTCTACTATAAACATGATGATTGGTATCTATACCCTAACCTTGGTAGGGTTGTTTCTATGCTGGCACCCATGCTAAGTATTTTCCCCACAGATTAAACTCACCGCACAAGAGGAGGTAGCTCTTGAGCTTCGTGCTAGTCAGGTATAGTCTGTTCACTATTGTTCTTTTAAACACACTCAGTTTTGTGTAGTTTCCACCTTAAGCCTTTCTGGATTGCAGGGTGTTCCTGTTGAATTGAACCATGGATTCAGTGTGGATTTTGTTTGGAAGAGTACTAGCTTTGATAGGATGCAAGGGGCAATGAAGACTTTCGCTGTAGATGAGACAAGTGTCAGTGGGTAAGTTCTATGATTACTAATGTATTTTTTGTTTCGTGGGCATTGATACATGCTTATTTTGTGTCTGTCGTGAGTTCGAGTTTAAGGGAAATCAATATGAAATCCAACAATTACTTCAGTTACCCTTGAAGTTATTTCATAAGTTAGGAAGTTGCAATTAATGCGGAAGTAGGTAATGAGAAAGCATTAGTCATATTTTGAATCCTCTAAGGCTCCAAACTACCTTGAAATAAGACTGACTACACATTTATCCTCGCTTGACCAGCATTGTGGAAGACAAGGAGGTGTTTAATTGTGCTTCCATTGGTTCTCTTTAAGTAAAACTTATTGCTCACCTTACTTGGATATGGTGTTGAAAGCAGGGAATAATCCTTAGGATGTTTTCATTTATAAGTTTGTATTTGGATTCTTTGTTAATTTGCAGTATATGTCGTAGTCACACGACTATAATCTTCAGCAAATTCTTAACTTCTTTTACATTCCTTCTACACAGATACATATACCATCACCTTTTGGGGCACGAAGTTGAGCATCAGATAATACGCAATACACTACCGAAACGCTTTGGTGCACCCGGACTCCCAGAACTAAATGCTTCCCAGGTACTCTGATGTTTGGCGTGTTTATAACTTGATATAGAGTTCTTATTAGTTGAATAATATGTGACCTCTGTCATGCTAACTAGTACTTCTTATAGCAACATGCCTTCATGGCTTAGGTTGGTAAACTGCTCTCCTTGTTGTAGGACGTTTCATGGGGTTCTTATGGACTACATCTGTTCCAAAATAGATGATGCCCTAAGAACTTTGAAGCGTGCAGTAGAACTTTTCTATCTTTGATCACTATAAAAATGTAGTTTGGTTGATTAAGTGTACTGATTTTTCATGAAGAAGTGGTTCACAATGATCTTTTATAATATTTGTTTCTCGGAAACCATGCAAAATGTAAATATCATATAGTTTGGATTGGAGGTTTTAATTATGTAATTTAAACTTGGGGTGGATGCACACAGCTGTTGCTATAGCTTTATTGAAGTTAAAATACTTCGAACAAACATATGTTTTGTTGTTGATCTGATGTTCTCTTTTGGGGCCGTGTCATGTGCATTTAGGTATTGGCAGTTAAAAGTGTTCTCCAGAAGCCCGTTAGTTTGATTCAAGGTCCACCTGGCACTGGGAAAACTGTTACATCAGCTGCAATTGTGTACCACATGGCAAAACAAGGTCAAGGACAGGTAAAAGAAGGCATGGTGTACATTTGATGTGCTGGTATAGCTTGGAAATATTATTTGATCTCCCGTATCTATTTTGAAATCTTAGGTCCTTGTATGTGCACCAAGTAATGTTGCTGTTGATCAGTTGGCAGAGAAGATAAGCTCAACAGGTCTCAAGGTGAATGATGCATTTTACTGTTGAAGTTGATTATATGTTGTTTCCCATCTGGGCCTTTCAACTCGGCTTATCAAGAGACCGAGTATGGCGTCTACAGAGCACTGCAACTATTATACTGTTTAGTTAGCTCTCATATGCTTCACCTGAGTGCAATAATAATTGAAAAGAGCATATCAACAGTTGGATAGAGTACACACTACACAAGTGCTCTCATAATGTGTAGTAGATTACACAGTGCAATTGATGATGCATTAGTTGAGTTTTTTTTTTCAATGAGTAACTGTGGTTGATTACTCAACTCCAGGTTGTTAGGCTCTGTGCAAAATCAAGAGAAGCAGTTTCATCACCTGTTGAGCATCTGACACTTCATTATCAGGTACTCTCTTGATTCTTATCTAGTTCTTGCATCCAAATTAACCTTTTTTTGGGTGTTAATCTTGTGCTTTTGCAATGCAATTATATAGGTTCGGCATCTCGATAATTCTGAAAAGAGCGAAATGCATAAGCTACAGCAACTGAAAGATGAGCAAGGTGTTTTATCCGCTCTCGACAAGCATGATCCATGATTTAATATTTTCCACAAAGAGACTTGATATATATGCAATTTGTTAACTGAGAGCTGTTTGTGCTTATGTTCTATTTCCACAGGGGAATTGTCGAGCAGTGATGAGAAAAAGTACAAGGCACTAAAGCGAGCCACTGAAAGAGAGATATTACAAAGTGCTGATGTGATTTGCTGCACTTGTGTTGGTGCTGGAGACCCTCGTTTGTCAAACTTCCGTTTTCGCCAAGTACTGATTTGTCTACTTCTTGCACTCTTTAGGTAGTGATTGTATTTGTTTTGTATTATATCCTGAGGCGGTTTAAATGGTTACTGGCAGGTTCTTATCGATGAGTCTACACAGGCAACAGAGCCCGAATGTCTTATTCCGCTGGTTCTTGGTGTCAAGCAGGTAAGAACATAATTAACGAGTTCATTTAGGTTAACTTGATTATGTTTATTCATACCTTTTTTATCCATTTAGGTTGTTCTTGTTGGAGATCATTGCCAATTGGGCCCAGTCATCATGTGCAAAAAGGCAGCACGGGCAGGATTAGCGCAATCTCTCTTCGAGCGTCTTGTTATCCTTGGAGTCAAGCCATTCAGGCTACAGGTACTGGTTGCTTTTTTTTGTTTTAGTAGTATTATCATGTTGTTACTATTTTAGTATTTTTTTTGTCTTAGTATTATTATCATGTTGGTACTACACTTTCTGTGCCTTCTCAGTTGTCCTGCATTGCTTGTCAAAATTGTATATGCTTTGTGATTGATATTGCTGTAACAATGTTGGTATACTTCTCAAGATATGCTCTTTCGTAAGGATATATATTTACTCTTGTAGCTTGTATATCCTACATATTATCTTATGTGCAGTAATTTATTATGTATATCACATCCATTTAAGACTCCTATGCTGCTTTCTTTTACATTACATTATTTTAATATAAAATATTTATGTTGTTTGATGCAGAAGAAAATGACATTTACTTTTTGTGAAAGAACCTCCATATAACATATTACTTCATGTACTCTTATTTGCTTGAAGTGTATAATTCCCCCCACTCCTGTTATTTTGGATGTATTGAATTTGGTGGAAATAAGTTTCATGAGGAACATAGAAGTTTGTGCCTGATTTGCTGCAGGATGAGTTGTCAAATCCACCAAGTTATATCTGAGTTTTAAATCATGATATTGCAATGATTAATTGTTAACATTCTTTGGTAAGAGTTTTTTCTAGTTAGCGGAAGAATACACCCCCCAGCCTCTACATCCTTGGTTGCACACAACCAACCAATCATTACAACATTGCAGTCAAAAGATGAAATATTTCAGTTCAGAGATAATATTCTTAACTTGATCATCCTGATTTACAGGTCCAATATAGAATGCACCCTTGTCTTTCAGAATTTCCGTCCAACTGTTTCTACGAAGGCACACTGCAAAATGGAGTAACTGTAAATGAAAGACAGACATCTGGAATTGATTTTCCTTGGCCTGTTCCAAATCGACCCATGTTCTTCTATGTGCAGGTGTACCTTCTTGGGCAATTGGTTGCTTTTTTCATAAGCACAGAAGCTTCTCCTGTTTATATATACTGACTCATACTGGTTTTCTATAGATGGGAGTAGAAGAGATAAGTGCTAGTGGGACATCTTACCTCAATAGAACTGAAGCTGCAAATGTAGAGAAAATTGTAACTACATTCTTAAGAAGCGGTGTTGTGCCAAGCCAGGTGTGTACTGAGTGAATATGATTACTTGTCATCTATTTTTTTTTGCACTAGCCTTTTTGATAAGACATAGTAAATTCTTTTGGAACTGGATGTGTACCCATGGATCTTTTAATGTGCAGATTGGAGTTATCACACCTTATGAAGGGCAAAGGGCGTATATTGTAAATTATATGTCAAGGAACGGCTCTCTCCGCCAACAGCTTTATAAGGAAATCGAGGTTAACCATAAAACATGTAACTATACTGTTTGCCCCTCATGATGGAAGTTTTTTGCTATATTATCTGTATTTGTTTCAGGTGGCAAGTGTCGACTCCTTTCAGGGAAGAGAGAAAGATTACATTATTCTGTCTTGTGTTAGAAGCAACGAACACCAGGTGTGTTTCCCGTTCTATCATCTCCGCACCATAATTTTCTTGTGACTATTGTCTGACATGTTGATAATTATAAGTAAAGCATATCATACATATGTACCATTCATTCTTGAGTTCGTCATTATAAAATGTTTTTTCTATGTCGATATCAGATGCTTTTTAATGCTGAGTTGTTTAATTGTCTGGTTGTATCAATTTGTAAATTGGCAGTTTCTTTCTATGTAGTGAAGTATATATATTGGAACTTGGAGAATTTGACACTCAATGCTGTAAAGGAACTGCTAGTATATTGTTCTGTAAAACATCTATGCATTTATTTTTCTTGTGTATAGTGCATTTGATATACTGAGCTTTGATGTTCGTTAATTTGTGTCGTGTTACTTAGCTAGTCCTTGATGAGCAACTGTTGTACACCGGTTCGTTTAACTGAAGATATATACTGTGGTTTTACGCCTTTTCAGGGTATTGGGTTTCTCAATGATCCACGCAGGTTAAATGTTGCATTAACTCGTGCCCGGTATGGTATAGTCGTTCTTGGGAATCCTAAAGTTCTAAGCAAGCAGCCTCTTTGGAATAGCTTGTTGACCCATTACAAGGTATGCCTTTCCCTCGATACAATATCGATGTTGTAGTTTGGGAATCTGAAAGTTCTAAGCAAGCAGCCCTCATATTTCGTGATCAAACTTTGACCATCAGTTTGACCTGTAATATATGGGTTATGTGTCATACAGAACTGTTGGAAAGTGATTGTGAGTATGAATTCAGTGATGTAACTTTTGTGGCACACAACCCATGTTTTATTGGTCAAAATTAATGGTCAAAGTCGAACCTCAAATATGTTGGCCCCATGTAAATAGAGAAGGAGGGAGCATATACCATTATAAGTTTATAACATCTGTGTTTTTAGGAGCACGAATGCTTGGTAGAAGGGCCTTTGAACAACTTGAAGCAGAGTATGGTGCAGTTTCAAAAACCAAAAAAGGTGAATGCCCGCATTGCCTCTTGAAGATAACTATTGGAAAACATTCTGTCTTCTTTACCTTTAATTTGTTTCTCAATTTTATTTTTGTGGGTAGATCTACAATGATAGAAGACTGTTCCTGGGTGGTGGTCAAGGTGTGATGCACGGATCAACCTTTGGCACAGTAGGCTCAGTAGATAAGAGAAGTGGTAGGGGAAAAGGTTGGTACAGTTATATTTTTTCTTATTATTAACAACGGTTCTATATTATCTCTTTTCTCTCTTAACACACTCATCCTCCCGCCCAAAATTCAGGACACCCGTTTGTTCCATTTGGGCCGCCAAATGGTGCTCATAAACCTGGCGTGCACCCATCAGGCTATCCTTTACCCCGGATGCCTTTTCCTCCATTTCCTGGGTCTCCTCATTCTCAACCCTACGCTATTCCTACCCGGGGAGCCCTGCATGGAGCCATTGGAGCTGTTCCAGCGGTGCCTCAACCTGGCAACAGAAACTTTGGGGCTCCTCGTGCAAATACTGGTGGCCCTATTGGTGGGCACCTTGCTCCTCATCAACAGAACTCTCAGCAAGCAATGGGAAGTGTGGGGCCGACTTACAACTATGCTGGCTTGGAGAATCCGAGCAGTCAACCTTCTGGTGGAGGCCCGATGTCCCAACCCGGACTGATGACACAGGTTTGTTCGTTTCTCCACTGTACTATTCCATGAAGTAACAGTAGATCAATATTAACATTTTGCCTTTCCAAAATAGATGCCTGTCCAAGGTCTCAGTCAGACATTCCGCGATGGATTTGCCGTTGGTGGGATGTCTCAGGTATAGGCAATTAAAGCCGCATCATTACTACTCCCTCCGTCTCAAAATAGATGTCGCAAGTTTATCAAAATTTGGATGAATCTATATACTAAATACTGTCTAGATTCATCCAAATTTTGACAAATCTGTGACATCTATTTTGAGACGGAGGGAGTATATTTTACTGCTCACCCCTTCGACCGACTGAATATTTTTTCTTGGTCACTAGGACTTCTTTGGAGATGATTTTAAGAGTCAAGGATCTCACGTGGCATACAACATTGCAGATTTTTCTACTCAGGTTTGTTTCCCATCTGTCTAAGAACGTTCTTTACTGTTTTTGGATTGACAGATGGCTCTGTAATTTTTATAAACCGATGCATTGTAATGCAGCAGTTTATTATTCTGAAAGTGGCTGCTGAAAAGAATGTAACTGTCATTGCAGGCTTCTCAAGGAGGTTATGGTGTTGAATATACACAAGGGCCCCAATCTGGATATCCTGGGAATTATATGAACCAAAGTGCACATCCAGGATACCCTCATATGGGTGCAACAAATGACATTGTATCTCAGGTACATTCTTTGCAGTTCATAACCATTACATTGCATGTACTCCCTCTGACCCAAATTAGTTGACTCAAATCTGTCAAGATACGGATGTATCTAATACTAAATCATGTCTAGATACAATCGAATCCAGATAAATCTAAGTCAACTAATTTGGGTCGGAGGGAGTACTAAATTTACTTTTGATGCCTTTCCCTGAACATGTTTATATTCTCTGGACTAAGCATGTTTGTATGATCCAGGATCACATGGCCCATGGTTCACATGGAATGTTTACACAAGCTGGATACAATGACCCATCGCAAGATGAGTCTTCTCAGATGCATTATGGGATGGGTGCTCCTGGCCATCTTCAGTCGCAGGTTGTTCATCTATTTTCAGGTGTTCTATGTTTTCTTTTTCTGAACAACTGTTACAACTGGAGCTAACGTAATGATTTTGCAGAGCATGATGAATCCTATGTACTCTCAGTCTTATGCTCACTATAACACACAACCCCAGTCCCTTCAACCTCCTCCGCAGTGATCAGGAAATCTTGTGACATATGGCTGAAGCAGCGTTAAATTTTGGAAGTTTCATGAATTGTGCATCCCTTTGGCCCATGGCAGCTTGGTTATGCCTTTGTGCAGTACCATGCAGAAGTGTTGGTGCATAGATATCAGTTGCAAGCAAAGAGGACAGGCATATTTTGGTGCACTACATATCGAATGTTACTGGGTCAGGCTTGTACGAGATGGCTATGGCTATCGACCATACACCATTGGTAAGGAGCACGAGGATTGCAAGATATCTCCTTGTCGTGGTAGTTGGCAATAGGGCTTGACAACAACAGGTCTCCACTCGTGCATTGAGAGAAAAGGGTGTCGTTACCTCCAGACCATTCACCTGTATAGAAGGCAAAGCAGGGCTTGTAGTGGTACAATGTGAATATGTGCTGCCATCCAAGTCAAAGGTGCAGCAGCTATCGTCTACCTCCATGGTACCACGAAGACGGCCTGCTGATTGGTTTTGTATAGAGGTGCTATAGGTGGGGTGGCTAACCTTCAGATCTCGCACATGGCCAAGATACTTGTCTGAACAATTATGTATGATTTCTATATAGTTTCAATTTTATCACAAAAATGATGTATGATTTCTATATAGAGGTGCTATAGCTTGCAACAACGGGTGCAATAGCTTGCGGTTATTGGTGCAAAGTGAGGTTTTATTGAATCTATTGGTCATCTGGTGTAACTCTGGTTTGGTTTTGTTACTGAAAGCCGATCAGTGCAGGGTTGATATTTAATCTGAGTGATATTCCGTGGCGTGTCTTGCTATATCTGAATTCGACCCCATTGTCTTTCATTTTGTTGTTCTTACTCTATTGTTGGTGGTGCGAGGCGTATAGCAAAGCAGACCGTGATTGTGGCCAGCGTTGTACTTTGGACTAAGTATGGCAGGGTTTTCCTTGCCCAAGGTCCCAGATATTCATTTTCGTTATGTTCAAAGTTTAAGCATATTTATTGGGATTTGCTACCTAGCGACCGTACTATTGATGGCAAAACATTGCGGACATTCAGACAGTGCATGCTACTATATGCATTGTCCGGAACCTGACCAAGCGAGCGTTAGAGGCTTAGCCTAAGAGCATGCACAGCGTAGTGAAAACAAGGTAGTCTAGCACAGTAGAGGGTGGTGCTAGCTAAGAAATTCTTAGTCTTATGTCTAGTAGAAGACACAAGTGTCTAAGAAAAAGCAAATAATGGTCTCACTTGCCAGTGTATGACCAACATATAAAACTATTATAAAAAGTCAGCATCTTCACTTTAGCAGACCCCACATGTCTTCTTAGACACTAAACGGTGCAGCTAGTTCCACTGCTTAGCCACATGCTCACTTTTTTCTTAGACACTACCCACACGCTATACATGCTCTAATAGCCCAAAAATGTACTCCCTCCGTCCAAAAATAAGTGATTTGCATTTTTCTAGATTTGCATGTATCTAGACGTGTTTTAGTGTGTAGATACATGATAATCTAGATAAACTCAAATCACTTATTTCCGGACGGAGGGAGTATTAGGCTGGTCATAGTGGGGAGTAACTTAAAATAGTAACATGCATATATTACTAGTCTAAGTTTTTACCTTCATAGTGAGGAGTAACATAGATATAGTATCATGTAAACTATTATTTATTGCAATATAGACTCATTTTACCTTGAGATGTGATGTTATGGTAACATAGCTAGTTACCATGCTTTCTCTCATCATTTAATTGCATGCCATATCATCTAAATGCTTAGTTGGCAATACACGTAGAACTATGTTACTCCCCATGTTACTCCCACTATGACTAGCCTTACGTGGTCTACAAAATGATAAAACTGCCGATGTCATGCACATTAAATGCAAAATTTGAAAATTTAAAATGTTTTGTAGCTCAAACTATTTATCCGATTGATGATTCGTTTTCACCGTTGGATTAGTCACGACAAGATCTTCGAAACTAGACCCATGTTGATATGTTCCTATAAAGTTTTTTCGGGCCAAAAAATTATCCACCCGTAAAACATGAGTTGTCCATGCCATAGTATATACGTTACCCATCATATAAAACATGTTATGTGGAGAGTCTTTTGCATGGATCCAGAAAAAGTGTCTGGTGCGTTCTGAGAATTACATAACTTGGCCTGGCGTTCCGACAGCTTGCATGAGTGCCCCGCGTGCATGCTTTGACTAAAAAACATGATTTTTTGCCCTAAAATTTAGCCACCAGTAATATTAGAGTTATCCAGGCTTCAGCATATAAGTTACCCACCCTATAACATATAAGATATCCATCACTACAAAAATTTAGCCGCAAGTAGAATTTAAAGTTTATGTGATGGATAATTTATATATTTCAGGATGGATAACTTACATACTATGATATGGATAAGTCACGTGTTAGAGATGGGTAACACGATTTTGTTTGCCTCAAAAGTTATCCACCAGAGAGTTATCCCGACTTTACATGTAAGTTACCCTTCCAATAACATGTAAGCTATCCACCGCTATAAAAATTACCCACAAATAAAATATAAAAGTTATTCTAGCGGTTCGTCTTCGTTGCCCGTTGCCGCTCTCGGGGAGTACGCACGACTCAACTTTAAAAGTCTACCACGACAAACATCAAGAATATTTTTTAAGAAATTAAATTTAAACTTTTTTGCATACGATATAATAAATAGGGTCTTATGTCCCACCACCCACCATCCTAAGTCGTAGTGAATAAAGGTAACACGTAATCCGTAGTCTAACGGCTCAGTTTTATCTCTATGGTCGCTACCGCGGCGTACAGATGATGAAGCCTCGAGGATGTTAGGGTACCGAGTCTTTGTCGTTCGTCGATGCGTCGGTGACCTAACACCTAGGCTACCGTGTTCCAATTAATTTGCTCAACATATATGTGTGACGCCTATATCCAAGACGTTTATATGCTAGATAACTTATGTGTTATAGGGTGGATAACTTACATATTATGGTATAGATAACTCACGTGTTAGGGGTGAGTAACTTTTTGGTTCGAATTTTTTTTAACGAAACATATCAGCATGTGATCTAGTTTTAAAAATCTCGTGACTACTAATCCAACGATAAAAACAAATCTGAAATCGGACAAACGGTTTGATCTGCAAGACAGTTTAAATGTTTGGTTTGATTCTAAGCTAGCTCTGATTCGTTTTGTCATTTACCGATCAGAGTGTTCACACTCTACGTCCGCTATGGATGGTATGGATGAGTCCGTCGAGATTAGCCATCTAGCGATCGTTCTAGGAATAGATTTCCCTAATTTATTTTTTCTTTTAGCGTGACCGTCCCTCTTTATTCAACCGTCTTCATAAATTCGAACTTGTGGAGAAGCAAGCCAAACATGCCTGCTGAAATCTAAGGCACGCCTTGATCCTGACCTGGGGCAACTCGACAGATGAGGTGGCTCTGGAGCACCGGTTCTGGTATTTTAAATAATCAAAAAATATTTGTGAGTTTCAAAAAATAAATATGAACAAGATATCCGGATGTAGGAGTGTGGATCTGTCATGTATTTTTAAAATCCCCAAACTTTACTAGATTATCTTTTTATGTTGCTCACAATACAAATAATTTCGTGTTGCGTTTTTGGTACTTGTGGGATATACGCCCAAGATTAGTTTCATTTTTTATCTGAAATATGCAAATATGATTTGAACTTATATTAAAATGAAGGGAGCAATCGAGCTCAGGTTTCGTGTAGGGGATCGAACTACAAAAGTTCAACCACAACGAGGAGACCGAAACACACAAACATGGTATGCCGGCGGCGTTGAAGCAGATCTTGGGCAGTTGTTTACGGATTCGGCGATATGGACAGGAAAGTGGGGAAAGAAAGTCAGGTGCGGTGGATGACAACGGACTTGATGACCTGCATTGGGTGTGCTGGACTTCGGTGAAGCAGCAATGGTGTGTTGGATGAGACCGAAGCTGATGCAGCTCCAGTATAGTACATGGGTGAGTAGTAGTAGCAGTAGCAGTAGCAGTAGCAGTAGCAGCAGCAGCAGGAGCAGCAGGAGCAGCAGTAGTAGCAGTAGCAGCAGCAGCAACAACAACAGTAGCAGCAGTAGTAGTAGTAGTAGTAGTAGCATCATCTAGGGAGACATAGTTCAACGTCTAGCAATCTTGTTTGTCCAATCCAAAATCAACAGATCAGAGCGGATACCTGCCCTGCGAAGGCTCTAGCGCGAATGCCTATGCAAGGAATCGTTGGGTGTCCCTGAATGGACTATAGGGATAGCTGTGCTTGTGACCCCAAAGTACTCCAGACAATAGCTGGGTGTCCCTGATGCTGATGGTGCATTTTCTTTTCTAGATATACACCTCCTAATAGTATATGTATAAATGGTGGAGTAGTTGAGTAAGAAAAAGATTCCCTGAGGTGAGTCTAGCACTATACACAATTTTTAATGCAATAAATAAATGAAAAAGGAGCTAGAGAAGAGAACAAGGTTGAACAAAAATTGTAAGCGAAGAGCAAGTCTAGCAGCACAACTACATTTTCTCCCCTATGTGTATATGTAGGCCCCCCCTAAAGGCTGGTCATAGTGGAGAGTAACATAGACTATAACATGCATAAGTTATTAGTCTATGTTAGTAGAGGAGCAATTCATTTATTAGGTAATAGACTTATTTCACCTTGGTATGTGTGATTTACTCACTGCCACATAAGCAGTTTTACTGAGTTAGACCTTAGTTACTCATGAAGTTATTTGCACTATGACTAGCTTAAAAAGATTCTTCCCCTAAATTTTGCTTATCTTCAGCAGTAACCCTATATTATCTCCCCTTTATCATAACCACAATATTTTACTAGGGTAGAGCAAAAAAATCACCCAACAACTCACTCATCGACGTTGGGCCCACATATAGGGGAAGCAGAACAGTTGATAGTATACTAGACAATAGATCCCTATACATCTAATAAAGTAGAAGTATGACCAAATTTAAAGATCACTCATTGACGATTTAATTATTTTGATTCATCAGACATACTCTCCCTCCATCCTATTTTTTTGATAATGCCCTCCAACCTATTTAAAAGAATATCACATATTTGACTAAATTTGAATGTATATATACACTAAACAGTGACTACTATACAACAAGTATATCGTGACAAAAGCTCTATAGAGCGCATTTGATTTTTAAGAGTGAAATATAATTATGCGAAGACAGATGAGAAAAAAAGATCCATACACCTAAAAGAAAAAAAGAGGGCCAAGGAAGTCTTCTCCCTTCCTAGTTCCTACTCCAATGAAAAATCTTTCCCTGTCTCAGATTTGGCGATTGCAACACCGTGGCCGCCCTGCGGAGGCACGACCTCGATGACCTCCACAATGGTCGCGACTTCGACGACCAACATGAGATGACTTCTCTCTTCCTACTTAGCAGGGTGTGACCTCGACGACCTCCACAATGGTAGCTGCTAGCTACGGAGCTCCGTGACTTTCTTCTTCAAATTTTCACACTCAATGCGAAGAGTCGAGGAGTCACGCTCGTAAGATCGTGCGAGCTTCTTTTGAAAAGCCAAATCGGCTTGGAGGCGATCACGCTCCAGGTTGAGCTCAAAGTTTTTCTGCGGAATGTTGATGTTATGGCTATTGATTTCATCTACTTTGGCCAAGATTATCACCCTGACTTACTGCATGGAAAATGCATCATCAGTAAGAGAGCATGGAGTGCATGAAGAGAAGAACATAAAATGCCAATACATGTATAGTGCCTACCTCTCTTCTTGGACCGAGAGCAGGCATGATGGCATCATATGCGTCAAAGATATCCATCATGCTATCGACCCGTGGGGTGGAAAATTTGACGCTCGAGCCGCCTTCCCCTTGAAGATTTACATAGACGGTTCAATAGAGGAGCAGACAACCCAGGAATCAACGAAAGTACAAACCTACCTGGACTCTTGGTCCCCATGATAGCCACTCTTCGGATACATGCGCGAAGATGAGCCCTCACCCCATGGCTGGCCTCCTTTCTCGGTCCGAGCCTGTAGGTCACCCTGCCAGCGGGATTTCTCCACATCTCTAACCACCGCCATCTTGATGTTCTTCCGACGAGATAGATTATTTTGTGACATCACCGGTGAAGAAGTAAATAAGCAAGGGGGAGTAGTGGAAGAAAATGTTTTCTGCGAAGGCAGAGCGAGGTAGTACTAGTAGGAGGAGAGAGGAGAGTGAATAGTGGAAGCAAGATGTCAAGGTCTGGGTCTCGTCGCCACCCTTTGAGCAATCTCTTTGGTCCATCCAAGACCCAGCGGGGAGGATGAAGGCTCTACCGTAGTAGCAAGGAAAACCTAGGTGTACTGGAGTAGACTATGGGTAGGCCATCATACTAGCGATTGAGCTACTAGCTATAAATATTTACAACTCACCCAAAGTTCTGTACTAATGTCTTGTCAAAGCAGTGAACAAGATTCTATTGAGAGACGTGTTTTTTATTTGCTTGTTCAACCAATACACGTGACAGAGTAACCCATAAAAAAGGTTTTCTTTACTATTTCTTTCTACTCAGATGAGTGGGTCCCCTACCTAGTCTAAACGGTGGAGCATATTTTCTTTTCTTAGTGCATCCACTATGTTGGGCACAAGCTATCCACAAGGGAAAAATGGACAAGGAGTTTCATATACATAGTGGAGCCTATCCAAAAGCTCAAAAACTTAAAGTTGACCATTGAGGGTAGTCCATAAGCATTAAAATTTATTCTTAGGTACAAATAGCAATAGAAACAAAATCCAATCACAACAATGTGTGAGATGGCAGCTCTTACATGTGGGTCCTAGCTTATGGACAGATTTGGCTAGAGACATAGTGGTGCAATCAATTGGCTTATGCTGTACTAAGTGGGTCCCATTTTAAGGATTGGTTTTTGCCATCCAGTCTAGTAAATTTCTAGTAGATTCGAAACAAAGTCTAGTACGTACATTTCTTAGCCATATCTAGTAACGGCTCACGCTGTGCTTGCTCGTAGTAGTAGTAGTAGTAGTGGTAGTAGTAGTAACGAGTAGTAGTAGTAGGAGTAGTAGTAGTAGTGGTAGTAGTACTATTCATATTAAATATACTTAGGGCTTGACGCATAATCATCACAAATGGTCACCAAAAGATCGAACGACAAACTTAAAGAGAATTTAGGGCTACTTTGGATAATAGGATTTAAAAACACACGAATTTGACTGGGTCACAGGTACAAAACAATGGATTGCAAAGCAGAGGAAATAGCTTTCTTTGGTTCACAAGATTTCAAAACACAGGAATTTAACAGGGTCGCAGGTACAAAACAGAGGAAATCTAGAGGCTTAAAGTCATTTCAATGAAACACATGAAACACGTAGAAAAATTGCCTCAATCCTACGCAAATGCGTGTAAAAAAGTGGATGTTGAAATTCCTATGGGATTGGGGTGTAGAAATGCAATCCATAGGAATTTTGGAGGTATGATTCTTTTCATCCAAAGGGCTTCCTTATGAAAAAAATTCTATGGGTCGAATTCCTCCAAAATTCCTTTGAACCAAAGAGGCCCTTAATCAAGATGTGCATGCTCACGACAGACGAACACCTTCCGGCAGGAGATGATGCGGTCGTAGATTTTGATCTTGAAACCGTCTACGGTGACCTTGAACATAAGGCAGTCACCCTCCTTTAACTCATGGAAAGCAGCAAAGGTGGCCCACCCTTTGTCTAGGACGATCTTGTCTTTGTTGTGGTTTGCATGGATAACCCACTCGCATTCCTCGCATGCTTGGACCACCACTAGCTATGGGTAGGGTTGTCCCTTCACGTAAGGCTTGAAGTAAGTCGGGATGATAAGCATAGACAAGTCATGCTAGACTAATTGGATGTAGAAGCGCCTAGGACGATGCGCGGTGGTATGGTGTCCAACCGACCTAGGGCGTCTTCTCGGTTTGGCAGAACTAGCGACCGATCTGGCAGCACTTTCCCTTGCCAAGTGTAACACCCCAGCATTAGAGCTTAGAAATAAGCTGAGATAAGGTATGTGCATTGCATTCATGCATAGAAAATCTAGGGAATTTTCATGAAAAACTAAAAGCACCGTAGAGGGATTGAGGTCTCTCTTGTACTAGTGGGAACATCAGTACAGGTGCGATAGATTCCGACATGACCTCTACTGTAATTTTTTGTTAGGGAGACAATTCAATTCATATTTGAAATTGAGATTCGAATTTCAAAATTGAATAACTTGGAATTTAGAATACTCCAATGTTAAGTAAAGAATACTTACAGAATAAAGTAATAACAAGAAATGGAATAGGAATTGCAATACAAGAAAAGAATAATTTTATTAATTGAAACAAGTATTACAACATTCTTTTACAATAAAAGAATAAAGGTAAACAATAAGGAAATATAATTAAGAAATGAAACAAATAAAATAATTCTTATTTACAAGAATATATCTATTACATTGTTTCCTACAAATAAGTAAATGAATAAAGAAAATTATAGAAGAATAAAAGAAAGTCCTAGACTATCTCTCTAAGTTAAGTCTTGAGCCATCCTTTGATTTCTTAGAATGATCTAGTTTACTGCAAAATACAAACAATAGATAAAATAAGAGAAAGGGGGTTAGTGTGTTAGCTGTACTCTTAGATTGGGCAGAGAAGTGCTATGCCAATTTCATCATTGAGTATTAATAAAAGGGGCTACATGTAGCAGTATATGTTCCTATCAGACTTGGCCTCAGACTTGTGCATCATAGGCATGGGGCAAGTTTCACCAAAGCCAAATAAAAAGGTAAAAAGGTAGAACATCAGGAAATATCAAGCTTTTGCTTGATCTGATCCACTTGACACATGCAAGCAAGCAGCTCACACATAGCTACATGCTGGTGTGCTATCGACACAAGAGGCTCCACAGGGAGTGTAAAAGGGAGGGCACAGCCGTAGCACCATCCATTGTTCTCACTTCACAACCACATTACATTAAAGTAAACTTATAGACAAACTAAATCTTAAAGAAATCACCTAAGTTTAACTCATTCACCATATTGGGGTGTTACTTCGGGGTTTTCCAAACTACATTACATTACTTATGCATTACTACATCTTGCTTCTTTAAACATTAGTCCTTACCAGACCAATGATGTTGTTTATAGAATTTGGATATTCTATTGTCTTGAAGACCGTGAGTGCATAATCTTGCAATCACAAAAGGAAAGTTCACAACTTGCTCATGTCCTTTGATTATTTTCTATCAAATGCTTGTAACTAAAATGTTGTCATCACCTGCATTTCAAAAAGGTCAGAAAACACTATCTTCATAATAATATGGTTATGGATTATTTACCAGATGGTAATAATCTATTGATACAGTTCCAGTGGTAAAGGAACATAATATCTAGGACTTAACAACCAATGTCGCCAGTGATTCTAGCGTCGTATATTACGCGTTAACCATGAGATCTGGAATGGGACGGAGAAGTCAGCTGTATCTTCTTCCTTCCATATGGAGGCAAGATGACCTTAACGTGACGCTATGAATTCCTTGTGCGGAGCCAGCATATGGGTGAGAACCCTTAGGCTCCACGTTTTTGGTATCTAGATTATCTATGAGCGGCTGCCGGAGGTACAGTCGGACCTTTATGGAGCTTGTTGGGGCATAAGCGGCTCAGAGAGTCTTGTGAACTCACCAGGGTTGTAGCTTGCCCAAAAGGGGGCTTAACGGAGGTGTAGTCAGCCCCGGAGGATCGTGCAGACATATGGATTCGCGGAGAGGGTAGTGATTGGCTTAGATCATCTACTAGGCCCCACATCAAGGAATTGTGGACGGGAATAAGCTGCCCGGTTGTGCAACAAGGAGATGGTCTCTCATGGATAAAGCAACGCACCTCTGCAGAGTGTAAGAATTGTGAAATGTTACTCCCTGTTCCGGGAAGGAGCTACGAACGCGGCAGGAAAGGAACCCCACGAAGGTTCTGGTCAACTTGTGAAGGCTGTCGGACATAGTTTTCAGAATAATAGCAACCTTTGAAGAAATGTTTACGAAAACCTGCATTGCCTATGACCTATGGTCTGTGGCTATAGAGACAGTGCATCATAGACTCCTTTTTAGTGAACTTGCTGAGTACGCTCATACTCAACCGTACCTTCTTAACCCTTGCTAGGTTCTAAGCCGTTGAATACGACGTCAACATCAATTTCTGCTCAAGAAACCACCATCGATAGCTTAAGTTCTTCAATAAAGTCAATGAAGTCAACATATACATCAGCTGAAGTGAAGACGAAGTCTCTGTTAGATAGGAGTAGATACTCTAGCCATGAAACCTACTTCTGTAGAGCATTGCAATAGCAGCAATGGCAAGCCAAATAGTTTAGATACTAGTCTTAGTTATTAGATAGTTCTGAGTTATTATTTCTGGTTCTTCTTTGTAAGAAGTTTCTTTCTCTCTCTTTCACCTAGAGTGTTCTCTGGATCTTTTGTAAAGAGTCGAGTTGTAACCTATAGTCATGTCTTGGACCTGCCGTGTTTCTGTTGTACCACTCTGAGGGATGTAATACGAGTGAACGGTGTTTCATTGGTGTTATGTCAACAACTATAGTGTACTACATCATGCAGTGGGTATCTCGGGTCACCGCAATGGTATCAGAGCATATGCTTTGACCTTAGGATTAAAACCCTTTTAGGAAGATCTGTAGGTTGGATAGTGACTATAGGAGCCATCTTATCTAAACCAAGACTTGTGATGGATACCCACTTGAGGATAATCTTGTCACACTTAAGTTGGATGTTTTTATCATCTTTCTTAAGGAGTAGTTATATGTATTCTCTAGAGAAATGTTATTTTAGAGTAGATCTAAATAGGTAAAACACCCCTAAGATATCTGTCGTAAGATAAAACATCAAAGAAGATTAGGACTAAGATTAGGATACCATGTGGATTATTATTAGTGATGGAGTTTATATTTAGAATTCCTGTAATTTAGAAGAATCTTACCATTAGTGATACCACTATACCACTTCAGGGTAGACCATCAGAGTATGTATAGATATAATTGGAAGTAAATCATGTGGCATTCACTTGAGAATTCCATGTGATGGAGTAGAATTTTGTTAAGAATCATTGATAGTAAGCTAGAAGAAGAGTCGTCATGGTGAGATTAGCTCTTTAATCATGATTACTAGGTAAATCTGGATAAGTTCGTGGTGAGAATAGCTCCGAGACCATGATAAGTCTGTAATCAAGACAAGTACATAGTAAATAATCTTGTAACAACAGTAAGTAAAGAATAGTGTAGGTCTATGATAGAAGTCATAGATATTATAATATTACGATAATTGTTGGAGTAAGGTAGTAACTACAATTTTGTTAGTAGTTTTGAGAGATCATGTGAGGATAGTTTATGATAGAATGGAAAATCTATCATCTTTAGTAGTTTCAAAAGAAAGGTAAGCGGTTAGTGAAAACCAAAGTGAGACCACTTCGCTCAAAATTTATCCTATTTCACCTGAGCAATTTGCGTAAATAATGATACAAAGAGTAGTTTAAACCTAAGTGCTAAGTAACACAAAGTAAACCTATACTAGGAGGTCTCATATACTACATAGCTAAGCCTGAATTCTAGAGGTATTATACTCAACTACTATATTCCGGTCTTAGAGTAATGTGTGTTATATGTACCACATTTGGACTTCTTTGTTTTTCTTGGATCTTCTTGATTGACTAGATCTGTACATGAAGTTTGACTTGGTGTGCAAATGCATGTTGCATTATCAAGTTACTACTTGATGTTATAGACCTAGATAGAAAAGGGAATTCGTGTAAGGGAGTGACGAGTTCCGAAGATCAAGCTAAAGACTTGCAATAAGAAGGAAGCTAAATATATGGTGTATCAACACTATTTTGAAGGATGGATCAATCCCAACTTATTATTAGTTGGCAATAAAAAGGATTATTAGTGTTGAAAAGGGTGTCGAGAAAAATTAAAAGATGAATTTAAGTTCACTCAAGATAGGTGATGTTGCTAAGAAGCTAATGTAGTAGTTGTACCAAGTTCATGGAAGTAACATGAAAGGGCGCAACGAAGAAGTTTTGAAACAAAAGTGGTAATCAAGCTCTGACAACTCGGAGAGAATGCCAATAGTAAGTCGAAAACCCGTAGGGTAATTCATACACCTAGGAGGATCCGTGATACGTTGCTAACATATCTATAATTTTTGATGTTCCATGCTTGGTTTTATCTACTTTCTTATGTTTTGTTCCAACTTTGGAGTACTTTTCATGATTTCTTGGACTAACCTATTAACAAGAGCCCAGTGCCAGCTGCCTGTTTTCTGATGTTTTTGGTTCCAGGAAAGTCAGAAAATGAATATTCTCGGAATTGGACTGGACAAAAGCCAAAGTCGATATTTTACCGGAAGACTTGCGGAGCCAGAAGACGAGACGGAGAGGGGACACATGGTGGCCAACCACCCCTATGCACGGATCCCCTGGCTGCGCCAGGGCATGGTGTGGGCCCCCTGGCTGCCCACCGACCTTGCCTCTTCGCCTATAAGATGCCTGCCGATGCAAAAACCCAAAATCATCAAGCCTCCAGCCACGAAAAGTTCCACAGTGCTGCCGCCACCTAAGGGGAGATTCGGGGGATAGAAAGTCTCTGTTCCGGCACCCTGCCGGGACGGGGAAGTGCCCTCGGAGCCATCTCCATCGATCTCCACCACCATCTCCATCGACTTTGCTGATTCCCATGATGCGGAGGGAGTAGTTCTTCCTCAACGCTAAGGGTTCTACCGGTAGCTATGTGTTCATCTCTCTCTATGCATGGTCATATTGTGATCATGAGCTTTGTAATCAAGTAGATCTACCTTGCTACTCAAGTGCTTTAATAGATCTCTGCTCTCCCCATGTGTGTGAAAGTGACAGCGTGCACATCATGGTGACACTTAGGCTAGAGATTACAAATACTTGTTATGAGTTATATTTGGAGTTAGATGTCTCTATGAAATTGTGGTGTTTGTTGGAACCATCTAGCACTCAAGGTGACAGTGTGGGGTTATCTAGATGGGGAAAGCGAACTTTGAGGTGTGCTGTTATAGCCCTACCATGGATTAGAGTGTCCAACCGGAGAGTAGTATCATAAAAAGAACATATTTATATGAGAGTGTTCACTAGTGAAAGTATGATCCCCAGGCCTTGTTTCTAAGCATTGAAACACCGTTTGCAACTAGATCTGTTACATGTTTGCTTGCTGCCATCTTTATTTTAGTTTGCCTTTAGTCTCTTCCACACCATAAAAGTATTTTCTAGCACCATTGTCTTATATCCATACCACTTGTATTTCACTATATCTTCGCCGAACTAGTGCACCTATACACCTGACAAGTGTATTGGGTGTGTTGGGGACACAAGAGACCTCTTGTATCTTGATTGCAGGGTTGCTTGAGAGGGATACCTTTGACCACTTCCTCCCTAAGTTCGATAAACCTTGGGTGATCCACTTAAGGGAAAACTTGCTGCTGTTCTACAAACCTCTGCACTTGGAGGCCCAACAACTGTCTACAAGAATAGAAGTGCGTAGACATCAAGCTATTTTCTAGCGCCATTGCCGGGGAGGTAAGGTAAAAGGTACTCACATCCTTCGGTGTGAGTGCTCGAAGTTATTTCCTTCAGATTCTGCAATTTTGTCTTTTTGTTTCTTGTTTTTACTAGTTAGGCTTAATGGAAAACAACAAAAAAATTAGAGAGCTTTTTAGTATTTTTCCTAATATATAACATGAATTGTCTGAAAAGAAAATAAAAAACCCATGGAACTTTCTTTGCATGCTAATAGAAATGTTATTAGTATGAATCTTTTGAACACCTTAGTTACTAATGCTATGGAAACGTCTAAGCTTGGGGAAGTTAGTTTTTATGAAAATGATATTTTTAGTTCCCCAGCTTTAAAGAAGAAAATTTGCTCTGATGATACTTTATCTCCCATATGTGGTAATTCTAATTATACTTGTGATATTTTAAATCCACATACTGAAAGCATCTCTTTTAAAATACCTATAAAAATGTTGAACGTGTTATGAACAACTGTTATTTGGGAGATGGAACTGTCCATCCTGGTGATCATTGACTCTTTATACACGAATTATGCGAGTTTTTCAAGTGTTCAGGTATTTCAATGAACCAAGTTAAGAGGAAGCTATTCTTTTTTTCACTTAAGGGCAAAGCAAGGGAGTGGTATGAGCTACTATATGATCCTCATCATTTGGAGTGGAAGGAACTTGAATCTCTCTTTTACTCTAAATTTTATCCTCCTCATGAAATTCATAAATATAGGAATTATATTTATATTTTTCATCCTCATGATGGATAAAGTATTGCCCAAGCATGGGGGAGATTGAAGTCACTATTGCTCAAATGTCCCATTCATGAGCTCCCCAGGAATATTGTTATTAATAATTTCTATGCAAGGCTTTCAGGACATTACAAGGACTATCTAGATACTTGTTTAGAGGGATCCTTCACAAGTAAGGAGGTCAAAGCTAAGTGGGATCTTCTTGAAACAATTCAAAGCAATACCGAAGATTGGGATAACAACAAAGGTAAAGAACCAGGTATAAACTATGAGTATGATTGCATTAAGTCTTTCGTGGAAACTGCTAATTTTCAAGAGCTTAGTGCTAAATATGGTCTTGATCCTCAAATTCTTATTGATTGTTTTAATACCTTTGCTTCTCATATTAATGGTCCTAAAAAAAGTGGGACATGTATCATGAGCCTTTTAAAGACACTTGCATGGGAAATGAAATTGTTGTTAATGATAGCAATAAACATGCTCAAACCTCTGAAAGTAATATTTCTTATAAGCATGTTAATTTTTGTGGAATACATAGACCTTGTGAGAATAATCAAATTGAAGAAGAATATTGTATCACCCACAAGAATGAAAAAACTAGAATGTGGTATAGGGCTTTAAATGATCTTGGTAAAAAAGTTTGTGCCCTTTATCCTTTTATTTGTGAACTTTGCTTTGAAGTGGGTCATTTTAATTTTCAATGCTCAGGCCATAATAATAGCCCTTCTAATCCAATGAGTACTGCAAGTCTATATTGCAATGACATGATCACTCCTAATCAGCATGATGAACTTACATTATTTTTGGGGTGTGAAGAAGTATCAAGAAAAACTTCCTTGGTAGATATGAGTGCTTTTGATATGAATAGTGTCCTACATGGTTGTCATCTTTATTGTGTTGATAATTGTCACACAAATACTTACATATAAAATATTATAGAAGATGAGATTTTACCAAAATATGATAGGACTAATATGTGTTTTGATCTTATCAATGAAAAGAAGGAATCCTCCAAAGTTTCTTCTATTGTCTCTAATAATAAACCAGGGTATATGGATAAGCTTCCTTTCAAACCTCTCCCTCCTAAAGAGAAGAAGATAAAGGAGAAAAGGAGGAGTAAAAGGAGGGAGGAAACGGTATTTTCCCCTAAGCATGTTGCTCCTATTATAGTTTTTGATGAGTCTGAACTCGATGATGTTCCTATGCCTATTACCTATAGTAGTGATCATGATTGGGAAAAGCACACTTCTTTTGATATTGAAAATCTCTTTGGTACCAATTTTGAAAATGATGATATTAATAATTGCTGCACTATTAGTGTTATCCATGTTCCTTCCAATGATGATTCGTTTACAAATGAACACACTTTGGAAGATAACTATTCTATTGCTTATGATGATACTATACCTCCAATATATGATGATTGCAATGATGAATATGATATTTTTAGTCCACCTACTATTGAGGAAGAAATTAATTATGATTACAATATGCCTCCTATATTTGATGATTATGGTGATGAGAATAATAATGATAGCTATTTTGTTGAATTTGCTCCCACTATAATTAGTAATAATGAATATGTTTATGTGGGGAGTATTAATTCTTTTATGCATGTGGCTCATGATAAGAATGTTTTATGTGATAATTATATTGTTAATTTTATTCATGATGCTACTGAAAATTATTATGAGAGAGGGAAACATGGTTTTATGTATCTCAACAATATTAAGTTTCCCCTCTTTATGTTGAAAGTCTTGAAGTTGCACTTGTTTTGCTTTACTATGCTTGTTGCTTTGTGCTTTTATGACTTATTTATTTACAAGATTCCTATGCATAGGAAGTGGGTTAGAATTAAATGTGTTTTGAATTTTCTTCTTAATGCTCTCTTTTACTTCAATTCATATTTCTCATGTGAGCATCTTCTTAAACTATCATGCCTAACTTAAAGGCGTTAAAGAAAAGTACTTATTGGGAGATAACCCAAAAGTTTTAGATGAGTCTTGAAAGTTATTACCTCTGTAATAACCACTACTTATCCTTTTTATTTGATTTTTGTGCCAAGAGTAACCTCTAATGAGAGAGAAGTAATGATTGGGAAAGTTGCTGTCCCGAAACAGATTTCTGTGCTTCACCGTAAAAATTTGTGTAACATCTCTGTATGTCCTTTTGAGGTGTGAATTTTTGTGCTTATGCCTCAGGTTGTTATCTAACTTTCGTTAGCTCAACACTTTCCGATTTGAGCAACAGAAGGTGTTCGAAAAAATTGGTTTTTACCTGCTGGTCTGTTTTGATAGATTTCTGCCATTATTTGCATTTGCTTCTTGTTGATTTCTTTTTGAGTTCTCTTTGGGGAATTGAGCTTTTTGAGGGAATTGCTGCAGTATCTTGTGTTTTAGTGGAAGTTTTATTGGTGTTGGAACTGAAACTAAAGACTTATTATCTTGAGTGCACTAATGTTGCTAATAAAGATTGTGTGAAGTTTTGTATGAAGGAAAAATTTCAGGTGTATGGAAGGAATGAGTAATGAGATGAAGGATGGACTAAAGCTCAAGATTGGGGATGCCACTCATGTCACTCCAAGAAATATCCAAGAAGTACAAGCGTCAAAGCTTGGGGATGCCCAAGGCATCCCCTTCTTCATCAATAAAAATCCCAGGTTTCTTCCAAACACTTCATTTTTGTTGTTTCATGCACAGTTTTGTTGTTCTTCAAAGCGTCTTCTTTTTCGTTTGCGTTTTGGTTTTTAGTTTGCTTGTTTTTCTTAGTTTGCTGAATAAATTGGTTGGAGCCCCTCTTTCATGCATTGGTTTTCAAATAGTTTGGTTTGGATTGGAAAAGAGTAGGAAAGTTCATGCTTAAGTGGTAAAGAGAGCTTGTTTTTGACTGTGGCCTATGCTTTGTCATGCCATGCTTGATATTGTTTTGGCTTTATGCTTAGTATTCTTTGCTGTAGCATTACTTGTTATATACAATTGATATTGCTTAATGTGCCTTGGAAGGATCATGCATTGTTTTAGCATATTAAAAGCATAGTATTGTGGTATTCTCCTTTGATGATTTATTTGGGTTGACTTGGCACATGCTCACACCATGTTATGACTATCCCAAGTCACCATAGCTTTGATGATCCTTTAGTTTTCAACTTATAATATCACTTTATGCTTTGATCAATGATGTTTTATCGCTCTGCTTGATTATGGCCATTATTGCTCTCTTAGTTTGTCGCTCCCAGTCTTTTGCTAGCCTCCGTAACCAAGTATGAGTTCCACTCATGCATCCAACTCCTAAAACCAAGTTATTACAAATAGTCCACCATACCTACCTATTAGCATTTGCTATTCCAAGTATATTCATGTTTTTATCTACCTTCCGAATTAAACTTGTTATGAGAAAACTAGTGATTAAAGCTCTCACGAACTTGATGGCACACTTTACTTTTCTTGCCCTTAATAAACTTGAACCATTGTGTCATTTATGTTGTATATGCTTGCACTTATTTGTTGGGGATTAGCAGAACCATGCTGTCATGGGGAACTCTTTCAACATTGCACTTGTACTTTGTACCTAGTTGATATCATGCTCTTTTGTCTATGGATGTCGTCGGTGTGAAATGAAAGGGGAGCTTGTAAGTCCATGGAGTTATGTATATGTGTTAAGGAAACGCCTGGGCCGCTGGTTTAATCCATGCTGACATGGTGGAAACCTGCAGCGTAACCATAATAAGCTGTCTATGAAGCATTCTTCTTATAAAAAAGAGTCAGATATTGAGAAAAAAAGAGAGAAAAAATAAAAGAGATATGAGAAAAGAGGAAAGAGAGAAAAAAGCACCATTTTCCCATGGTAAATAAGAAGATTGCTGAGATGCTCGTTGTCTGCTTGCCTTGTCATTTTGATATGGGGATTCTTCCGTATCATCGGGCTAGGGGTACCCCGTTGGCGGTTCTCTATGATACACATGTACTTACGATGACAAGAACTTACCGATGACTAAACTTGAGTAGCATGAGGAGCGACCCTCGTATTCAAGGGACATGAGGTTTCCAACTTATACTTTATTAATCATATACTTCATAGTTTGTTCACTTTAACCTTAATCACTTCAAGATGCTTATGATAGGGGCAATGAGAGCTGAAAGCTAACAAGTACCATAATTTTTGGAATCTCTTTATGAAACTTGAATCTCTACTTCCTTCTATGAAGGCCTTTCTTCCACTTTTACATTGAGTCTCCACCTTCTATCGTTATGCACCTACTTTGAGAGCATAGTGGCCATTCTTAGTTATATGTGCATTGTCGCAAGACTTGTTGATTGATGCATAACTTTGATATTGCTTGTTCTTAAACTAGTTGTATCTAGTCACCCTTATAAACTTTGAAGGTGTCCTATGCATTTATATTTGCTACTCTATGAGTGACAAGCTGAATGCTACTATGCTATGTTTTCTTTATGTGAAACAAACAAACATATTGCAAAGTATTGTTATTCATGAATCTTTTGTTTGTGCCCTTTCATGTTGCAATATAGTTTCTATGTACTATTGTTAGAAGTTTATCTTTCATGCTATGTTGAAGTACTATGATCCCAGCTTTCAATGTTTTACAAATACTTTGATCAAGTTTATGATGGTGCATGTCACCTCAAAAATTATTCTTTCTTTTTATCACTTACCTACTCGAGGACGAGCAGGAGTTAAGCTTGGGGATGTTGATACGTTGCTAACGTATCTATAATTATTGATGTTCCATGCTTGGTTTTATCTACTTTCTTATGTTTTGTTCCAACTTTGGAGTACTTTTCATATGATTTCTTGGACTAACCTATTAACAAGAGCCACAGTGCCAGCTGCCTGTTTTCTACTGTTTTTGGTTCCAGGAAAGTTAGAAAATGAATATTCTCGGAATTGGACCGGTCAAAAGCCAAAGTCGATATTTTACCGGAAGACTCACGGAGCCAGAAGACGAGACAGAGAGGGGCCATAGGGTGGCCACACCACCCCTTGGCGCGGGTCCCCCTGGCCGTGCCAGGGCATGGTGTGGGCCCTCTGGCTGCCCATCGACCTTGCCTCTTCACCTATAATATGCCTCCCGATGCAAAAACCCAAAATCATCAAGCCTCCAGCCACGAAAAGTTCCGCAGTGCCGCCGCCACCGAAGGGGAGATTCGGGGGATATAAAGTCTTTGTTCCGGCACCCTTCCGGGAGGGGAAGTGCCCCCGGAGCCATCTCCATCAATCTCCACCACCATGTCCATCGACTTTGCTGATTCCCATGATGAGGAGGGAGTAGTTCTTCCTCAAGGCCAAGGGTTCTACCGGTAGCTATGTGTTTATCTCTCTCCCTATGCATGATCATATTGTGATCATGAGCTTTGTAATCAAGTAGATCTACCTTGCTACTCAAGTGCTTTAATAGATCTCTGCTCTCCCCAGGTGTGAAAGTGACAGCGTGCACACCATGGTGGCACTTAGGCTAGAGATTACAAATACTTGTTATGCGTTATATTTGGAGTTGGATGTCTCTATGAAATTGTGGTGTTTGTTGGAACCATCTAGCACTCAAGGTGACAGTGTGGGGTTATCTAGATGGGGAAAGCGAACTTTGAAGTGTGCTGTCCAACCGGAGAGTAGTTCAGAGTAGTATCATAAAAAGAAGATTTTTATATGAGAGTGTTCACTAGTGAAAGTATGATCCCTAGGCCTTGTTTCTAAGCATTGAAACACCGTTTGCAACTAGATCTATTACATGTTTGCTTGCTGCCATCTTTATTTCAGTTTGCCTTTAGTCTCTTCCACACCATCAAAGTATTTTCTAGCACCATTGTCTTATATCCATACCACTTGTATTTCACTATCTCTTCGCCGAACTAGGGCACCTATACACTTAACAAGTGTATTGGGTGTGTTGGGGACACAAGAGACTTCTTGTATCTTGATTGCAGGGTTGCTTGAGAGGGATACCTTTGACCACTTCCTCCTTGAGTTCGATAAACCTTGGGTGATCTACTTAAGGGAAAACTTGCTACTGTTCTACAAATCTCTGCACTTGGAGGCGCAACAACTGTCTACAAGAATAGAACTGCATAGACATCAATCGGCAGCTGGTATCCATAGCTGGTATCCTAGAAGTTTAGCTAACCAAGTCATCTTTGTATGATCTAAAGAGCATAAAACTTGGCCTAAGTTAACTTAGATTTAAAGAAGTATACAATTAAAGATCATCTTTCGAGACGCTTCATGAAATCGAGCTTACCAAAGAGAGAATGTCCAAAAGGTGAGGAGTAAGACAAATAGTGTTGGAAGATTCATTTCGGAGATCCACAATTGTGTGGGTATACCGTAGATTCTTTCATGAGACCTTGTAGAGGTAAAATAGGAGCTAGACAGAGACCAATATCCTTAGTATTGAGTTAATGGATATTATACATACAGATTAGAGACCATTAGAAAACCCCAAGGGGGAGAGTAAACAATAAACACTGAAGTGTTGTTGTCTAACTTTCTGACTAAAGGTTGGAGGGGAAGTACTAAGTCATGATGAGGTTAAGCCTTATTCTCATAAGGTTATAAGAAGCCATCATCATAAAGTATTTCCGAGAATATGTCCTATGAAAGATCGAAGGAGATATAATAGATTAGACCTAGTGGACTAGTTTAAGAAGAAAATAACTCGTAAGTTGTCCTTAAGAGTAAAGTGATAATTCCAAAATAGACCGGTGTAGTGTAATAGGAAAAAACCTGATTGGAATGGACAAAATGTGTCCACCACCAATTCTAAGTAGGACCGTAAGGATATAGCCTTAGAGAGATTATCGTAAAAGGAATCATGGGATAACTTAGAACTACAAATGTATGTTGTCGAGAATGAAGAGATTCAAGGAAACATATCTGGATACGGGATACCACAATTATTCCCAATTGTGATAACAAAGGAATTTGAGAAATGGTGTGATCAATACAAGCCAATACCTCATAACGAAACGTAAGAGAGTACGAACTTCGGGGACGAAATTTATTTTAAGGGGGAGAGTCTGTAACACCCCAGCATTAGAGCTTAGAAATAAGCTAAGATAAGGTATGTGCATTGCATTCATGCATAGAAAATATGGGGAATTTTCGCGAAAAACTAGAAGCACCGTAGAGGGATTGAGGTCTCTCTTGTACTAGTGGGAACATCAGTATAGGTGCGACAGATTCCGACATGACCTCTATTGTAATTTTTTGTTGGGGATACAATTCAATTCATATTTGAAATTGAGATTGGAATTTCAAAATTGAATAACTTGGAATTTAGAATACTCCAATGTTAAGTAAAGAATACTTAAAGAATAAAGTAATAACAACAAATGGAATAGGAAATTGCAATACAAGAAAAGAATTATTTTTTAATTGAAACAAGTATTACAACATTCTTTTACAATAAAAGAATAAAGGTAAACAACAAGGAAATATAATTAAGAAATGAAACAAATAAAAGAATTCTTATTTACAAGAATATATCTATTACAATGTTCCCTACTAATAAGTAAATGAATAAAGAAAATTACAGAAGAATAAAAGTAAGTCCTAGACTATTTCTCTAAGTTAAGTCATGAGCCATCCTTTAATTTCTTAGAATGATCTAGTTTACTGCAAAATACAAACAATAGATAAAATAAGAGAAAGGTGGTTGGTGTGTTAGCTGTACTCTCAGATTGGGCAGAGAAGTGCTATGCCAATTTCATCATTGAGTATTAATAAAAGGGGCTACATGTAGCAGTATATGTTCCTATCAGGTTTGGCCTCAGACTTGTGCATCATAGGCATGGGGCAAGTTTCACCAAAGCCAAATAAAAAGTTAAAAAGGTAGAACATCAGGAAATATCAAGCGTTTTCTTGATCTGATCCACTTGACATAGGCAAGCAAGCAGCTCACACACAGCTGCATGCTGGTGTGCTGTCGACACAAGAGGCTCCACAGGGAGTGTAAAAGGGAGGGCACAACCGTAGCACCATCCACTGTTCTGACTTCACAACCACATCCTATCCAGTTCTATTCACACCACATGTTCTTCTCAAGAACACATATTCATTTCTTCACACCACCATCAAATCCACCACCCAATCAACATCTAGTTGCTTTCATAAGCCATCCCAGAGCAGATCTAATAGTAAAAGGAGAGGGGAGCAGGCATATCATAGTAGAATAAGTAATCACAAGAAGCTAGTTCTTTCGGATCTAGAAGGACAAGGTTCAGGAGCACAAGATTCGCATGAGTAGGCTGATCAAATGCAAGGCAGTAGTACCAGAAGGAGCAGATACACATTAGCAGATCTTCAAGTTAACAACCAGAAGATCAAGAAGTCAAGATATAGTTCACAAGCTACACATCAATAGGTAGCTACACCAAACCACCAATCTTAGTATCTATTCTTATCTGACCTATTAAAGATATATTTTGTGGTGGTGGGATACTCTCAATTTGCACAAAAATGGTATTCTAGTATCATCACAGAGTTTTTGTTTCTATACACAAAGAATTATAACTGTCCCTATTTTACACAGATGTGCCTCAGCCTTTGCATCATTGGCTTGGAACCATCCAAATATTTGACAAGCAATAAAGTAGCAGTCATGCAGATGATCTTGGCCACTGTGCATCCTCCAAAGAGGTACCACAACAACTAGATCATCTACAGAAGCCACAAGGATTGCATACATGACATAGCCAACGGATCAAAGCATCAACTTTATAAAACCCTAAATAAGCTAAATCATTTTCCTAGTGTTGGTCACCAGGAATCATTTCAAATAAAGCCACTATTCAATTACTAACCAGCACAACTCTCAGCCATCTAGAGGAACAACAAATCATGCTGTTGGAACCCACTATTGTGCACACTCTAGCATGTGAGGCACCATAGTAGTGGATCACAACAATTGAAGTCACCAAATTAAATTGCACAAGTCAAAGTTGTTTAACACAAGTTACTTGGCAAAGAGCCACATGTCAAGTAGTCATCTTCAAGCCAAAGCAAACCAGCATCCTTCTAATTCATCTGCTTGTAAGCAGAGGTTTTATGAAAATCATTTTCCTAGATAGTTGTCTAGGGATCATAGTGTTTCGAGCATCACCATTCCACCTATATCCAAAATTTCACTTAAATATAATTTATTCAACCACAACCCGTAGTAAAGGCAGCTGCTGAATCAAAAATGCAAGTGCCATAGTATAACAGTTTAAACAGAGGTACTTCCAACATCATCTCCCTAGCCTGTAAAAGCTAGGAATTACATAAAACCTTGCTGACTTATTGATAGAACATATATAACAACATATCAGCTTTAGATGTAGGAGATATCAAGTGAGATCATCTCAATTTGGGCCATCTTAATCTGCCAGCACAACTTTAAATTATTACCAGGTCTGTATCACTGGTAAAATAAGGAAAAGTCCACCACTATCTCAGCCACTCAAAATTAGTGTAGCCAAGGTCCCAAGTTAAATCTTAGAACCTAAAATCGATTGGCCGCTAGCAATTACAATGCTTCAACATGGTCATTAATTATTCTTCCTCAATGAATCTGACAATAATAAGTTATAGTCTACAATCTAGTTAACCTCAAAAGTAAGAACTAGAACAATGTTAATAACCACACAAAGATCATCACGCAATCCTTAGAGAGCCACTGCTAGAATAGATTAGGGGAACCCCTGATTAGGGATTGACACAAGGAGATGAAGAGAGGCAAGAGAGGACCAACGGGTGTATACCTGGCGCCCGTGGATCAACCAGCACGTCATGGCGAGGCAGAGCCCGCGCGACCACGGCGGCGTGCACACGAGGACGACTTCACGTCCTTATCACAGCAAACATAGTGGTCATGGCACGAGGAGCGCCACCTTGCTACACTGCACTGAGCCGCATCACCAGCACGACACCAGTATCCAAATGCTACGCCAAACCACCGGGGTAGCGGTTGAACCTCGTCGTCCCGCCGGTGTAAAAGGTAGGGTTAGGGTTTAAAGTTGGTGGTGACCACATAGTGGCGAGGTAGTCACATCGAATTGGATAGACAGGAAGAGCTCGATGAGGCACATCAATTGGGACCAATGGCACTGCCCGGAGTGTCTAGAGTTCACCAGAATCAGGGGTGAGTAAGGAGGAGCCATGGCGTTGCTCAAGTGAGGTCGAGAGCAGAGAGAGGGGTGCGAATACGACCAAGTGAGGGACAAAGTGTGGGGTGGGATTGGGTTAGGCCAGCCAATTGGGCCTTAACGGGCCGGGGAAAGATATGGTAGATTGGGCTGGCTCAGAGGCCAGGCTTAGTTTGAAAAAAAGAAAGGGAGAAATTAAAAAGATATTATTAAGAATAAAATTAAATTACCACAATGCCTTGTGAACTCTTTTAACCCTAGAAAAAAATAGAAAAATATCCTAAAAATATATATAATATATCAAAAAGATCACAAAAATAATATCTACCTAAGAAAAAAATATAACCTTACTTGTTTAAGTTAAATAAAATACAAATAAATGTTAAGGACATCAAAGCTCTAATTAAAAGTTAATAAAATAAGGAAAAAGTCCTAAAAATGAATAAAAATCATTTTTGCAGATGAAAATAAATCTACTATTTAAAAAAATACTAACTTAATTTTTTAACAAATAAAACTTGGAACAAATAGTGAAGGACATTTAAACCTTTGTAGAATTTTGTAAAAATAAAAATAATACTTAAAAATAATTAAAAATCGTTTTTAAGTTCTTAAAAAAATATACTTTACTAGAAAAATACTCAATATATTATTCCAATGGGTTCCAAGATTTTAAAGTAAATAAATTCCTATCTATTTTATAAATACCTATTTTGTAAATTCTATAAAAACATCTCTTAAATAATAATAATCACAATCCTATATATAACACCTTAAATTCCTAGTAATTAAATACTAAGTCCAAAACTATAACTTGGATCTATAATAAAACTTGAGTGTAACTTATTAACCTTATAAAACTCTTTTAAAATCATAAATCCAATCTAAACCAACAATTTTAAGTAAATTTTGAACATCATGCTATTTATCTATTAACTATTCTTAAACATGATTCTAGCTCTAGTAGATTATTCAAATGATCTAAATTCACTTTCCTTAATAAGACAAACTATATTCATAATAACAAATCACATTTAAACTCATCATTCACTTAAGCTGAAAATGAATGATCCTATACCTTCAAATATGTTTGTGCAAGATTTAAAGTTTATTAATACTTTTAAACACATCACACCTTAGCTCTAATTATGTTTTTATAGTTAACTTTTGTCTGTTCCAAGTTAAATCATAAGGCATCTCAAATCCAAACTTATTGAACAAACGCAAATGACATCGATCACATTCTATTGGTTAAACCTTATCAAAGAAACCTTTTCTTAAAAAGTTATTCATTTTGCCACTTCAAACAACAATCTCATAATAAGTTTTTCAACTCTTATCAATCTAAAAACATGGACTTCCATAATAGATACATAATATCAAATAACTCTAAGCATGTGTTGTTATATTTACTTTATATATCATACATGTTAGTCCTAAATTTCTTGTATATGTATATTGACTTGTAAAGTAAACTTATAGACAAACTAAATCTTAAAGAAATCACCTAAGTTTAACTCATTCACCATATTGGGGTATTACTTCGGGGTTTTCCACTATTACTACATCTTGCTTCTTTAAACATTAGTCCTTACCGAACCAATGATGTTGTTTACAGAATTTGGATCTTCTATTGTCTTGAAGACCGTGAGTGCATAATCTTGCAATCACAAAAGGCAAGTTCACAACTTGCTCATGTCCTTTGATTATTTTCTATCAAATACTTGTAACTAAAATGTTGTCATCACCTGCATTTCAAAAAGGTCAGAAAAACACTATCTTCATAATAATATGGTTATGGATTATTTACCAGATGGTAATAATCTATTGATACAGTTCCAGTGGTAAAGGAACATAAGATCTAGGACTTAACAACCAATGTCGCTAGTGATTCTAGCGCAGTATATTATGTGTTAACCATGAGATTTGGAATGGGACAGAGAAGTCAGCTATATCTTCTTCCTTCCATATGGAGGCAAGATGACCTTAACGTGACGCTGTGAATTCCTTGTGCGGATCCAACATATGGGCGAGCACCCTTAGGCTCCACGTTTTTGGTATCTAGATTATCTATGAGCGGCCACCGGAGGTACAGTTGGACCTTTATGGAGCTTGCCAGGGGCATAACTGGCTTGTAGAGTCTTCGGGAACTCACCAGGGTTGTAGCTTGCCCTAAAGGGGGCTTAAAGGAGGTGTAGTCAGCCTCGGAGGGTCGTGCAGACATATGGGGTGCAGAGAGGGCAGTGATTGGCTTGGATCATCTACTGGGCCCCACATCAAGGAATTGTGGACGAGAATAAGCTGCTCGGTTGGGCAACAAGGAGATGGTCTCTCATGGGTAAAGCAATGCACCTTTGCAGATTGAAAGAATTGTGACATGTTACTCCCTGTTTCGAGAAGGATCTACGAACGCGGCAGGAAAGGAACCCCACGAAGGTTCTGGTCAACCTATGAAGGCTATCAGACATAGTTTTTAGAATAAAAGCAACCTTTGAAGTATTTTTTACGAAAACCTACATTGCCTATGACCTATGGTCTGTGGATGTAGAGATAGTGCATCATACACTCCTTTCTAGTGAACTTGATGAGTACGCTCATACTCAACCGTACCTTCTTAACCCTTGCTAGGTTCTAAGCCGTTGAAGACGACGTCAACATCAATTTCTGCTCAAGAAACCATCATCGACAACTTAAGTTCTTCAATAAAGTGAATGAAGTCAACATATACATCAGCTGAAGTGAAGACGAAGTCTCTGTTTAGATAGGAGTAGATACTCTAGCCATGAAACCTACTTCTGTAGAGCATTGCAATAGCAGCAATGGCAAGCCAAATAGTTTATATACTAGTCTTAGTTATTAGATAGTTCTGAGTTATTATTTATGGTTCTTCTTTGTAAGAAGTTTCTTTCTCTCTCTTTCACCTAGAGTGTTCTCTGGATCTTTTGTAAAGAGTCGAGTTGTAACCTATAGTCTGTCTTGGACCTGCTATGTTTCTGTTGTACCACTCTGAGGGATGTAATACTGGTGAACTGTGTTTCATTGGTTTTATGTCAATGACTATAGTGTACTACATCATGAAGTGGTATGCTGGGTCACCGCAGCTGGTATCAGAGCATATTCTTTTACCTTAGGATTAAAACCCTTTTAGGAAGATCTGTAGGTTGGATAGTGACTATAGGAGCCATCTTATCTAAACCAAGACTTGTGATGGATATCCACTTGAGGATAATATTGTCACACTTAAGTTGGATGTTTTTATCATCTTTCTTAAGGAGTAGTTATATGTATTCTCTAGAGAAATGTTATTTTAGAGTAGCTCTAAATAGGTAAAACACCCCTAAGATATCTGTCATAAGATAAAACATCAAAGAAGATTAGGACTAAGATCAGGATACCATGTGGAGTAGTATTAGTGATGGAGTTTATATTTAGAATTCCTGTAATTTAGAAGAATCTTACCATTAGTGATACCACTATACCACTTCAGGGTAGACCATCAGAGTATGTATAGATATAATTGTAAGTAAATCATGTGGCATTCACTTGAGAATTCCATGTGATGGAGTAGAATTTTGTTAATAATCATTGATAGTAAGATAGAAGAAGAGTCGTCATGGTGAGATTAGCTCTTTAATCATGATTACTAGGTAAATCTGGATAAGTTCGTGGTGAGAATAGCTCCGATACCATGATAAGTCTGTAATCAAGACAAGTACATAGTAAATAATCTTGTAACAACAGTAAGTAAAGAACAGTGTAGGTCTATGATAGAAGTCATAAATATTATAATATTATGATAATTGTTGGAGTAAGATAGTAACTACAATTTTGTTAGTAGCTTTGAGAGATCATGTGAGGATAGTTTATGATAGAATGGAAAATTGATCGTCTTTAGTAGTTTCGAAAGAAAGGTAAGTGGTTAGTGAAAACCAAAGTGAGACCACTTCGCTCAAAATTATCCTGTTGCACCTGAGCAATTTGGGTAAATAATGATACAAAGAGTAGTTTAAACCTAAGTGCTAAGTAACACAAAGTAAACCTATACTAGGAGGTGTCATATACTACATAGCTAAGCCTGAATTCTAGAGGTATTATACTCAACTACTATATTCCGGGCTTAGAGTAATGTGTGTTATATGTACCACATTTGGACTTCTTCATTTTTCTTGGATCCTCTTGATTGACTAGATCTATACATGAAGTTTGACTTGGTGTGCAAATGCATGTTGCATTATCAAGTTACTACTTGATGTTATAGACCTAGATAGAAAAGGGAATTCGTGTAAGGGAGTGACGAGTTCCGAAGATCAAGCTGAAGACTTGCAAGAAGAAGGAAGCTAAATATAAGGTGTACCAACACTATTTTGATATCCTCCACCGCACGAGCATTCAGTCCCAACACACACGGCGCCGGAGGCTTGGACGACCGCTCGGCGGGCGATGAGCGTTTCGACGCGGCCGTCCGAAACCCTAAGAGCGACAGACACCTCACCTTGGGCGTGACCCGCACACATGCTAAAGGCGAAGGATGCTTCAAAAAAGTCACTACGGCCAGCGGAATCAAACAAGCCACCTGCAGCTCCGAATCAGTGCTTGATGGAGACCCCAGCTAAACCACAGACAAGGGTTTTGGCATGGGTTTTTATTGAAGCAACGACTGGGTTAATGACTGACATTTGAGAGATGAGTGTGGGAATATGATAGCGAGGAAGGGAATGGTGGGGGAGGAGTTAGAATGGGAGTGGGTAACCTTCTATCCGCTTTAGTAGTACCATACTACAAAAAAAGAACTACATTTCACATATCATCACTTTTTGACAAACTAGTTCATTTCATTGAACTGTCTAAAATAGTGGGTACCCTTTAGGTTTCAAACTTCCATCTGGTACCTGTTTTGCTAGTAGTAAGTACAGTAAAATACTTTGTATTACCCTCCATGGTAGTATACAACATTTTTTTAGATAGAGGAAATTGCACGATCCACCATCTTTTCATCGCACTTTTGCACAAAACAGTTGTTGGATGCCAATTTTTGCACATTTTAACAGTTTTTGGCCTAATATGTAAAAATTTGGCTAGTTAGTCCTGTAATGACTGATTTAACCTCATTCGTAGCAATACTGACAAGTGGTCCCCGAATGTCAATGCTCCCGTTCACACACAAAGATTAAATGATGCTAAAAACTGGATACTAACAAAATTTATCACCCACAATACTCTTTGGATGCATGTAGCTAGGATGTAAGAGACTTATTTAATATGAAACGTCAATGTTTACACAAAGGTATCAAAATATTTGTCCATCGGACATTGAATTTGCGAAGGCTTTGTTTGGTCATAATAAACTTGTTTTTGAACATAACTTGTTTGTACATAAGATTTGACGTTTCATTCACATAACCAAATGTCCATCGAAGAGTTTCTTTTAAAGTGTCGGACGGATGATTTATGTCTGTTTATTAGACCTCACACCAAAAGCACCCCGTTTTTTCATAAACTTTAAGCACATAATTATTTTATCATGATTTATTTTCTTGAGAGCAAGCATAGTGAATATGGCCCAGAATGCCACAAGCCTAGTTTCTAGACAAAGTTTGAACCATGTTTCACTTATGATTATGAAGTTTTATGAGTTCTCAAGGTTTCCTAGCAAACTTCACACTCTTAAACTAATTTAAGCCAATTTATCAATGTTAGGTAAAATTTGAACTATGTGTAAGTAGTATATTCCTCTTAAATTTATACAAGTATCTTTTGAAGGTACCCACCTAGGCTATCAATATATCGAAAACCAATGAATTTGTTGAATTCAACTTCTTGCTAAGAATTTGCATCTAGACAAATTTGACTTTTATTTGAAAACAATAAAAAAACATTGCACGATGTCCTATGATTTGTACTACTTGTCGTGAAAAATGATTATTATCAAGAGAGTTCACATCTTTTAAAAAACAAACTAATTAAAAATATGGCCTGCCATGTATGAACATCCTTAGGCTTCAGGCTGAAAGACAAGGGTAAATGGCCTTATATATGTATGCCATACTTTATGGTAATGTTCCCATATTTGGTAGATGAGTGCATCTAGGCATGGTGAAAAATAATGCTACCAGTACTAGGAGTTTCCAAAATTTAGGAATAAAAATTCATTTTCAAATTTGAACTACAAGTAAACGTGATAGAATGCTCTTAAAAATTTACAAATATCCTTTGAGTCTTTATGGTACCGAGGCGGTCAATACTTCAAAACCCAACAAGAGTTCTGTAGGATTCAAGTTCTTGCTACAAATATACATGTTGACAATTTGATCCTCACTAGCTATGAACAAAATAATGAAAACCTTAAAAATGAAACCTTCTGGATGGCGTCCTCTTGCATGTACTACTATTTGCAATGAAAAATAATTAATAGTTGTGTGTCATCATAAATTACGAAAATTTTGTTACACAATATGGCCTACCGTGTATGGACATTCTTGGGTTTCAAGCCGAACGACAAAGGTAACAACCATATGCACATCATATTGTCTTATAATGTTCCCATATTTCGGAGATCTGTGCATCCCGGCAATGTGAAAAATGGTGGCAACCATAGTTTCCTACTTATAGGAACAATAAGACTTTATCAATTTCTGAAGCGACAAGTTTTTCTATAAAGCAAGTATGAAGACAAATGGCTTAGAGTACCACAACAACAACCCTAGTTTTCAGACAAAGCGTGGACCTTGATACACTTATGATTGATTACCAAGTTTTATGAGTTCATAAGCTTCCTAGCGAACATCGACCACTTAAACGAATTTAAGTCGATTTATCAATATTAGGTAGAATTTGAACTACAAGTAAGTGGTAGTGAGCTTGAAGTAGTACGAAGAGATTTTTTTAAATACGTGAAAGTGGTTAATTTTGAACTACGAGTAAGTGGCTCAGAAGAGGAAGTAGTATGAAGAGTATGGCTCGATCAGCTTCTCTCTCGAGAAGGAGCCTAACTTGACTATTTTCCTTGCTTAATTTTTGGGTTCTTCGTGCGAAATATATGGACCTCGATGTAATTTTTCCCCTTTTAAGGTTATTGATGTAAAATGTACTCCCACCGTCCGTGTAAAATTCGAACCTAAAAGAAAGTGGTAAAATTTTAATTTATTTAAGCTTAGTTCCCAATGAGTATGAACATTCTTGGACTTCAAGCCGAACGACCAAGGTCATGGCCATATCTACATCATAATTTATGCTGATGCTGATCCCATATCCAAGAACCTGCATCCTGCCAAATTTGGGCATATTTTCAAAACAAAAAAAGAGGAGGTAGTATGAAGAGTATGGCTCGATCAACTACTCTCTAAAGAAGGAGCCGAACCCGACTATTTTCCTTGCTTAATTTTAGGGTGCTTCATGCTAAATGTATGGAACTCGATGTAATTTCCCCTTTTTTAGGTTCTTGATGTAAAATGTACTGCCACCGCCCGTGTAAAATTCGAACCTAAAAGTAAGTGGTAAAATTTAAACGAATTTAAGATTAGTTCTCAACGAGTATGAACATTCTTAGATTTTAGGCCGAACGACCGAGGTCATGGCCATATCTACATCACACTTTATGCTGGTGATAATCCCATATCCAAGAATTTGCATGCCGCCAAATTTGGCCTTATATTTTGAAAACAAATGAAGAGAAAGTAGTATGAAGAGTATGGCTCGATCAGCTGCTCTCTAGAGAAGGAGCCGAACCCGATAATTTCTCTTGCTTAATTTTAGGGTGCTTCATTCTAAATATAAGGACCTCGATGTAATTTCCCCTTTTTTAGGTCCTTGATGTAAACTGTACTCCCACCAACCATGTAAAATTCAAACCTAAAAGCAAGTGGTAAAATTTAAACGTATTTAAGCATAGTTGTTGTCAACACCCAGATTTTTAATCCCAGATGCCCGTTATGCCATACCTCGCAATCCTAGGATTACCATTTTTGCGAGACATAACGGATTGGATATCATAGTATATCATCCATTACAAACCATACATAAGGTTTTACACAAATAAGGATCTCATGATCCAGTCTTTAATACAACAAGCAGCGGAAATAAACGATAGCGTAGCGGTGGGGTCCATCTTGAGGCACGAGCAATCTTGTGGCGAGATAGTCCTAGTTATCATAGCCGTCCTGCTGACCATCATCTTGATAATCTCCTTCATAGTCTGGCCATGATAATAGCCAGGGACAAAAGCCATGAGTACTCTTTAAGTACTCGCAAACTACTACTACCAAGGTTTTATAATTCTAAGTTAAAGTACTGAATTGACAGAATAACTATCAAGTTAAGTTTGAAACCTAAGCTGAGTTCTGAAACAAGAAAAGATAAAATAAAAGTCTAGAATCACTTAAGTTGGGGAGCTATTTTCATCTACACAACCCTGTTGTGGTCAAGTCAAGGTTCATCATTCAGTTCAAGTTATTTAGAAAACATCTGACAACGAAACAGTATGGCCATTCCAACTGTCCATAACCGCGGACGCGGCTATTCGAATAGTTTGACACTCTGCAGAGGTGGTACACTTTCACCACAAGATTCGATACATCTGTCAGGGGTAACCCTGAATCATCATACTTAGTATGCAGATAATCAAACATAACCTTCCCTTTACACACCCTAGTACAAGCACCTCTCCTATGAGCATGGCCTCCCCACCATGACCATAAGTCATCTTGGGCACTGCATAGGTGGACATCAGTGAGAGGTAGCCTCAGCTCAAACCTCTCCCGTGAGGGAACTAATACTAATGCATATAAATTTCCAGCTAAGCCTTACCCAATTCAGGTAATGTGGTTGTACGGTAAATTTGGAATGGTATCACATCCGAATCCAACCATCAGTTTTATAAAAAGGGTTAAGGCTCATGCCTCATCATTTTCATCATCATAAGCCAATTGTGTTTCTCAACACATGTCAAAATATCTCAATAGAATGACTCATCATTCCAAGGTTTTCATAACTCATTTTCACCAAGTGTTCCCATCTAAAATGACTCAAGTTTGATCTATTCTAGAACACTAGGTTAAGAGTGTTAACTAAGGTGGAAAGGTGGGATCAATCTCATGCCATAGAATGACATCTAAGGGTTTCTAATTAGGTCAAGTTTTATACTCTTTATGCTACCTTCAAAATTAATTACAAGAACTTGGTGTAAGCTAAGGGGGTGTGATCAAAGTATGCTTAAGGCATCTTTACTAAACTATCTAGTTTTATTCTAGCTTGCTACAATAGATTACTAAATGATGTTTGCAAGGGTTAGCTTTCCACTAATAGCTTGCTACAATAGCTTGCCTTGGTTGGTGCAGTGGTTGAAGTTTTCTTCTTCTTCTTCTTCTTCTTCTTCTTCTTCTTGGTAGAACTCCTCCTCCTCGAAGGCTTGGTCGGTACTATCATCTATAAATACATAGGGAGTGCACAATCACCAAACAATACTTAACTTAGGCTAAGTAGTATTCTAATCCACACAATTGATGATCTATTATCATCACAAGTTTAATTCAATAGTTTCAACCTTTTTATTTTGGAAAAGTAATTTCTACTCATTGAAATAATAGCTAAGATTTAACATTCACCACCAAAATATGGGATCATGTGGACACATGTCCTCACCACATATTCTAACATGTGGGAATGAGATTTAAAGGTTGGATCACTATTACTTTGGTTTAAGTTTATTATTTAATGATTTAAAGTGACTAGAAATGCCTATATAGCATTATTTTGGTACTAGTCCAAAGTCACTGCCTGTAAACCTTAATATTATTACATATGTGGATAGATATGATGAAATGTGATTTTTGAGAGTTGGAATCAACTCAAAAGCTAACTTGGTTGAATTTATAAAAATGTTTCAAGTTGCAAAAGCTTCTGTCTTCTTATTTTTATTAGGAGAAATCTATAACTCTAAATGAATTAAATCCAACGGGCTTGGATAGAACATTTCAATACCTTTCAGACAAAATTGGTTTCATGCAATTTGGATTTGTCAAACTCACAGAATTGAATTTTGAAACACTGGACAGAAACTATATTCTAAATAAAAAGAAAAACCTAGATTTGAATCTACGGGCTTGCGCGGGAAAGGAAATGGGCCGGCCCAGTGGCGCTGCGTGGCACGGGGCTCAGCTGACAGGGGGGTCCCACTGGTCAGTGGCACTTAAAACAAACAAGACGCTATTTGTGGGTCGTGCGATTAGAGGATCGATGGTGAGGGTCGTAAATCGACGACGGGCGGGTCACCGTGAGCTAAAACCCTAAGCGGCTCGGTGGGGTCTCTGGGGTGTACCAGGGCTCCAGCGAGGTCGGCGTCTGGCGAACAAAGTGGAAGGCGACAGCAGGCGAGGCGTGGTCGTGGCGGAGCTTGGGGTGGCTGAATCAACGACACCCTTCTTCTCCAGGCGGCGGCTCGGCTCCAATTCGCGAGCTGCTCCACTTGCTCCCGTGAGGTGGGTGAGGTTCAGAGAGGTGAGGAGTGGAATGGTGTGAGTCTTTGGTGCTGGGAGGCTCCTTTTATAGGCTCGACGGTGAGACCGGCGGGATGGGCGGTCAGCGGTGGCGACATGGCTCTGGCGAGCTAGCGGCATGGCTGAGGGTGGCGATCGATGGGCGGTCCCTGGCGGTGCTCTAAGCGCTTAAATGCGGCCGTGGGCGGTGGTATCTGATCGGGTGAGGTGGCGCTCTGAGAGGCAGAGGCGGCGGTGTCCACGGCGAGCGGTGGCTGTGGGGCTTTGGGCGACGAATGGAGGTGTCTGGGGTGTTCTCTAGGTCGAGGCGGAGCGGTGGGCGCGGGCTGGTGTCGAGTGGTGGCTTGTGCACGCGGGGACATGGCGTGCTCTACGGGCGGCATCGGCATGGTCTGGTGGCACTGGGCGCGGCTTCTCCTCGGTGGTCCACGGCTGCTCTTGGCTCGGGCAAGGGACAGAGAGGGGCGGTGCGGCGTTGGCTACCTCCTAGACATGGCGAGGGAAGTTGGCGGCTGCTGTGGCGCGATGTCACCGGTGGGGGTGCTCAAGGTGCTCGGCCTTAATGGCCATGACCATTTGGTCGTGTGCACAGGGTGTGGCCGGGCTAGCAAAAGGTTGGGCTGGTACTGAGGGAACAAGGGGACAAGGTTAGGCACAAATGGTGACCAAGATCACTACTCAAAACAGTGTTTTAAATTTGGCAGTTGTGCACAAGCTGTTTGATGAAATGGCCGAAAGAGAAAAAGTTTTGAATTTTGAGTTCAAATTTTTTGAGTGATCTCCACTATTGATAGGTAGTCTCTGGTTACAAGGGTTCTGAAAATGGAGCTCAATTACATGGTTTTTGTAATAGGGGTGATCTATGCATATGCATTAGATTCAAATTTGAACTGCCATTTAAAATAGTTTCCAGAATGTTTTTAGAAGATCAAAAGATGGGCCTTGGTACCTCATTATGTGTACTAGCAAGGGGTGTAAAGATCCAGAATTGTTTCTGTTAAGAATTGAGTACTAGGAATAGCCAAAGTAGGCATGAGAGTTAATTTTGTCAAAATGACCATTCATTTATTTTAATTCTTTTTGATTTGATTTCTTTTAGGAAAAGTTTGGGAATGATGTCGATGATGTTTAAATCACCTAAGAAACATTTTAGAAGCAAAGGATCACACAATCATGGCAATTCAAAACAACTCCTATTTTAAATGCACACATATATGAACGCTTTCATTTTAAATATGAAAAAGTTTTTTTTAATCCTAAATTTGGATGATTTGATCTTTGATAAGCTTGGATTGAAGTTTTGGGATGTTACAAACCTTCCCCCCTTAAATAAAATCTCGTCCCGAGATTTACAAGAAAACTAGGAACTAAAGAGATCTGGGAACTCTGTCCTAATGTAATCTTCGCGTTCCCAAGTAGCTTCCTCCTCGGTATGGTTGATCCACTGAATCTTGAGAAACTTGATACTCCTGGTCCTGGTGGTTCTGTAGGCTTCTTCTAAGATATGGATGGGTACTTCCCGATAGGTCAGGTCATTGTTGATTTCCACTGCTCTGTGATCGATATTTTTGAAAACTTCAGTCTTGTCAGGCACTTCCAAGCATTTGCGAAGTAACGAGATATGGAACACATTGTGGATGGCTGACATCTCTTCAGGCAGTTCCAGTTGATACGATACTTCTCCTCGGCGGTTCAGAATCTTGAAAGGTCCGATATATCTGGGAGATAACTTTCCCTTCAGACTAAAGCGTTGAGTTCCCTTCAATGGTGAAACCTTGAGATATACGAAATCTCCGACATTGAAAGTCAGGTCTCTCCTTCTCTTGTCGATAGCTCTTACATGCGGATTGGGCGGTCTTGAGGTGCTCACGAACTTTGTGAACTTTCTCTTCGCTTCTCGGAGAATGTCGGGTCCAAAGATCGACTCTCTCCTACTTCGACCAATTCAAAGGGTACGCGACACTTTCTTCCGTATAGGAATTCAAAGGGTGCCATCTGCAAACTAGCTTGATAATCGTTGTTATATGAGAATTTCTGAAAGGCAGTCTTCCCATTTTGATCCTTATTCCAACACACAAGCTCTAAGCATATCCTCCAATATCTGGTTGACTCTCTCAGTCTGTCCATCTGTTTGCGGGTGATAAGCGGTACTGAAATTCAACTTGGTTCCTAAACCTTCCTGAACTTTCTGCCAAAATCTTGAAGTAAACTGAGTTCCTCGATCTGATACGATGGTCTTGGGGGTTCCATGCAGACTAACAATCCTAGCGATGTACAACTCTGCTAGTTTTGCACTCTGGTAGGTTGTCTTGACTGGTATGAAGTGGGCTACCTTGGATAGTCTATCAACTATGACCCAGATTGAGTCATTTCCCCTACTAGAAGTAGGTAAACTGGTGATAAAGTCCATTCCGACGGAATCCCATTTCCATTCCGGAATCTGCAATGGTTGCAACAATCCTCTGGTCTCGATGCTCGCTTGACTCTTTGACAAATGTCACACTTGGCGATGTAGCTTCCGATCTCTCTCTTCATCTTGTGCCACCAAAATTGCTCTTTCAAATCCTGATACATCTTTGTTCCTCCGGGGTGGATAGAATAAAGAGTATCATGATCTTCCTTCATGATCATTTCCTTCAGCTCCGAATCTGCTGGTACACAGATACGTCCCTTGTACCACAGTACACCTTCTTCATCTTCGGTGAATCCAGGTACTTTGCCTGTACCAATACGACTTTTGATTCCGTCGATACTTTCATTACCCTTCTGGGCTTCCTTGATTTGGCTAATCAACGTGGGTTGAAGTTCAATGCTAGCTAGGAATCCTTTGCTAACTAACTCAGTCCTGAATTGCTCCAACTCCTCATACAAACTTGGTTGTTTCTCTTTGATCATGGTGTTAAGCCTACACGGCAATCTGCTAAGAGCATCCACTACCACATTGGCTTTGCCGGGGGTGATAGTGAATGTCAAGGTCATAATCCTTGATTAACTCTATCCATCTTCTTTGCCTCATATTCAACTCCTTCTGGGTGAAGATATACTTCAAACTCTTATGATCTGAGTAAATCTCACAGCGATTACCCATCAAATAATGACGCCATGTCTTCAACGCTAGAACCATAGCTGCTAGCTCAAGATCATGGGTCGGATAGTTCTGCTCATGCTGCTTCAGTTGTCGAGACAGATACGCGATGACTTTGCCTTCTTGCATCAATACACATCCTAGACCAATCTTGGATGCATCACAATATACATCAAACGGCTTCTTGATGTCTGGCATGATCAAAATTGGGGCTGATATCAATCTCTTCTTCAGCTCCTGGAAACTGGCTTCACACTTGGCTGTCCATTCAAACTTCTTGTCCTTCTTCAACAATTGGGTCATTGGTCGGGCTATGCTCGAGAATCCTTCTACGAATTTGCGGTAATATCCCGCTAATCCGAGAAATGAACGAACTTGGGTTTGATTGGTTGGGGCTTCCCATTCTTCGACATCTTTGATCTTGCTGGGATCAACAGAGACTCCTCCGGCAGACACAATATGTCCTAGGAATCCTACTTCTTTCAGCCAAAACTCGCACTTACTGAACTTGGCATATAACTGATGTTCTCTCAGGGTTTCTAGGATGATTTTCAGATGTTGCTCATGCTCTTCTTCTGACTTGGAGTAGATAAGGATGTCGTCGATAAACACGACTACAAACTTATCTAAGAAATTCATAAAGATCTTATTCATGAGATTCATGAAATAAGTAGGGGCATTGGTTAATCCAAAAGACATAACCGTATACTCGTATAAACCGTAGCGAGTAGTAAAGGCGGTCTTCGGAATATCCGTTACCTAATCTTAAGTTGGTGATAACCAGTCCTAAGATCAATCTTTGAGAATACACGGGCTCCATCAATCGATCAAATAGATCCTCTATCTTTGGTAAGGGGTACTTGTTCTTGATGGTGACATCATTCAACTTTCGGTAGTCTGTACACAGACGGTTGCCTCCATCTTTCTTGTCGACGAATAACACTGGTGATCTCCATGGCGATGCACTTGGCTGAATCAAGCCGGTTGCTAACATGGCATCCAACTGCTTCTTCAGTTCTACTAACTCTGAGGGGTTCATGGTATAGGGTCTCTGGGCTATAGGTCCGGTTCCGGGGATTAGTTCGATAATGAACTCTATATCCCTGTCCGGGGGCATACCTGGCAATTCATCTGGGAATACGTCGGGGTATTCACAGACTACTCTGACTTGGTCAATGGTAGGCAGGGCTACACTCTTGTTGCACTTGAATTGACGGGGTAAGGTTTCGGAGATATGTTCTACGGTTACTCCAGAACTACTGGTCATGGTGATGGCTTTCCTATCACAGTCTATCAGTCCTTTATGCCTTGACATCTAGTCCATACCTAGTACTACTTCCAAACCTTAGGTTCCAAGTACGATTAGGTTGGCATAAAAATCTATCCCATGTATCCTGATAGGTACATCTTTGCAAATTTTTCTAGCTTTTGTTGTTGAACCGGGGATTTGAACTATCATGACATGCTTCAGGTTGGTTGGGTGAATCTTACTAGTGCATACAAATTCTTCGGTGACAAATGAATGCGATGCTCCAGAATCAAACAATACTCTTGCTAAAACTAAGTTGACAGAAAACATACCCAATACTACATCTGGTGCTTCCTGAGCTTCTTATGCGTTCATGTGGAAGAGACGACCGTTGCGGTTGTGCGGGTTCCTTGGGGAAAATCTCCTGCCTTGTTGAACACGACGCTGCTGCTGAGCTGGGGCATTCACAGGGGCATTGGCGGCAGTATTCTTGGGACACTCATTGGAGTAGTGACCCTTCACTCCACACTCGAAACACGTGACCTGGGACCTGTCCTTGATCGCAATGTACAACATTGCTGCCGATTCTGGGCGATGTTGTTGTTGTTGCTCTTCGGAGGCACGGTTGAAGTTGTTGGCGTTGCGGAGTTGTGATTGTTTCCTGGACTTCACATTGCCTCCGCTTCTGTTGGGGTAGCTTGCGAGAATTTGGGGTCGGTTGTTCCTTGGTGCATATCCCGGTGAGGGGTTGGGACGGTACGGTGACTCATCGGATCCGCATCGCTGCATCATATGACGCTTGCGGTTGTCGTTTGCCTGGTTAATCTTCCCTTCCATCTGAATGGCAGAGTCGACTAGCTCTTCAAGATCCTGGAAACGGATGTTGACGAGGACAGTCTGCATCTCATCATGCAGTCCGTTTAAGAATCTCTCTTTCTTCTTGGCCTCCGTGTTGATTTCATCCGGTGCATATCTGGCAAGTGACAATAATTTGTCACGGTACTCTACTACAGTCAATCTTCCTTGCTTCAATTCACGGAATTCATCTCTCATCCCGTTGACAAGACCTTGCGGCACGTGGGTGCGGCTGAACTTGACCTTGAATGCTTCCCAGGTCATCACCTGGCCATGGTTCATGTTGCGGACGCTATTCCACCAAGCTCTTGCATCTCCCGACAGAAAGTGTGTGGCGAAGAGAACTTACTCATTCTCATCAACTCCTGCAACTTCTAGGTTGTTTTCCATGGTGTAACATCCTTGACATCTAATGGGTTTTCAGATTGGTTGAAGATTGGGGTATTGGTGTTCTGAATTTTTTTGAGTTTAGATCCATGGTGATCCTGATTTCCATGTCCTTGGTTATTGAGAGCCATTTGGGCGATCTGCTGCAATGTCGCTAAGTTGGCTTGACGCTCGGCCCTGCTTGCTTCACGGTCCGCGATGAGATTCTGCAAGATCTGCAGCATTGGGTCTTGTGATGAGCTGCTCCCTCCTTGGTTTCCACGAGTCATCTGAAGATTGAGATAGATATAGGGGTAAGAGGGAAATTCTAAGGTTCATGGTTTTGGGTTTTCAAAGCTACAACTTTGAGTTAGACTCATGTTTTTCAACTAACTTCATTCTCATTCATGCAAGCAAGCACACGGTACAACACACACCACAACAAGCAAAGGGGAAAAACAGATGGTTTTAAGAACCCTTCTGCAAACTACGATACAATGAGATGATACATCTCATGCTACGACAATGCTCTAGTGCATCTACTCATCGTCAATGAAGTCGGAGTCTTCATCATCAGTGTAGAAGTACACAGCATCCTCTGCCAGAAAATCGTCATCATTGCTGAGCTACGAATCCATATCTCCCTGGATGTCTTCTCCTTCATCATCTTCTTCCTTGGCGGCAAGCTGAGCTTCCTTCTCCTTGACGGTCTTCTTGAGGTCGGCCACCTTCTTGCAAAGACGGGCGATGGTGCGATCCTTCTTTGCACGCTGGCGACGAAGAGACTGGCGATCTTGGACGAGCAGTGTGAAAGTCTGGGCCTTTTGGTCGGCAATTGCACGGTTCTGGTTGGCTAACTCTCTGGCATTGTCCAGCTCCTGCTGTCGGTCATGAAGCAAGAAGTCAAGGTTCTCCACTTGACGCTTCAACTCTGAGTGGCTTGGCATCTCCATCGGCATTCCCATGAAGTCACGTCTTGCATAGTGGGTAAAACGGGTTCCTTGAATCTTGTTGACGCTGAGGGCACATAGGCATGCGAGAGCTTCATGCATTGCCCTGGCTAATCCATCTAGCCAGTTGTTCTCTCTCACAGAGAACTGAATTCTTCCAGAAGTTGGTGCTTCAATGCTTCCTCGAAGATCTGCGGTGACTAGCCATTGTAGGTCTCCTCCTGGGGGTCCTGGAAGTTGAGCTCCAAGAAACTCCGGATGTGGGCGTCCCAGATATTCTGACAGTGAATCCAGATCCCTCTCGAAGATCAGCTGACCTCCGTTTCCCAACTGGTAAAACTTGCTAAACTGAGTCTCCATCTACAAGAATTTAGGATGAGGAAATTAGTGAAGTGATCAAGTGTGTCAAATTTTAAGTAGTAATGTAAGAATTTTGAAGAACATGTATTTTTGAGAAAGAATGAGTTCACAAGGGTAAGAGGGGAAATAGTTTTTCGTAAATACTCACTTTGGTTTTTGAAGCTAAGTTTTTGGTTTGGACGTCCATTCTAACTAGGGTCTCCTATGGTCAGGATGGCTCTGATACCAACTTGTCAACACCCAGATTTTTAATCCCAGATGCCCGTTATGCCATACCTCGCAATCCCAGGATTACCATTTTTGCGAGACATAACGGATTGGATATCATAGTACATCATCCATTACAAACCATACATAAGGTTTTACACAAATAAGGATCTCATGATACAGTCTTTAATACAACAAGAAGCGGAAATAAACGATAGCGTAGCGGTGGGGTCCATCTTCAGGGGCACAGGCAATCTTGTGAAGATAGTCCTAGTTATCATAGCCGTCCTGCTGACCATCATCTTGATAATCTCCTTCATAGTCTGGCCATGATAATAGCCAGGGACAAAAGCCATGAGTACTCTTTAAGTACTCGCAAACTACTACTAGCAAGGTTTTATAATTCTAAGTTAAAGTACTGAATTGACAGAATAACTATCAAGTTAAGTTTGAAACCTAAGCTGAGTTCTGAAACAAGAAAAGATAAAATAAAAGTCTAGAATCACTTAAGTTGGGGAGCTATTTTCATCTACACAACCCTGTTGTGGTCAAGTCAAGGTTCATCATTCAGTTCAAGTTATTTAGAAAACATCTGACAACGAAACAGTATGGCCATTCCAACTGTCCATAACATGACGCGCTATTCGAATAGTTTGACACTCTGCGGTGGTACACTTTCACCTCAAGATTCGATACATCCGAGGGTAACCTGAATCATCATACTTAGTATGCAGATAATCAAACATAACCTTCCCTTTACACACCCTAGTACAAGCACCTCTCCTATGAGCATGGCCTCCCAACCATGACCACCAGTCATCTTGGGCACTGCATAGGTGGACATCAGTGAGAGGTAGCCTCAGCTCAAACCTCTCCCGTGAGGGAACTAATACTAATGCATATAAATTTCCAGCTAAGCCTTACCCAATTCAGGTAATGTGGTTTATGCAGTAAATTTGGAATGGTATCGCATCCGAATCCAACCATCAGTTTTATAAAAAGGGTTAAGGCTCATGCCTCATCATTTTCATCATCATAAGCCAATTGTGTTTCTCAACACATGTCAAAACATCTCAATAGAATGACTCATCATTCCAAGGTTTTCATAACTCATTTTCACCAAGTGTTCCCATCTAAAATGACTCAAGTTTGATCTATTCTAGAACACTAGGTTAAGAGTGTTCACTAAGGTGGAAAGGTGGGATCAATCTCATGCCATAGAATGACATCTAAGGGTTTCTAATTAGGTCAAGTTTTATACTCTTTATGCTACCTTCAAAATTAATTACAAGAACTTGGTGTAAGCTAAGGGGGTGTGATCAAAGTATGCTTAAGGCATCTTTACTAAACTATCTAGTTTTATTCTAGCTTGCTACATTAGCTTACTAAAGCATGTTTTCAAGGGTTAGCTTGCCACTAATAGCTTGCTACAATAGCTTGCCTTGGTTGGTGCAGTGGTTGAAGTTTTCTTCTTCTTCTTCTTCTTCTTGGTAGAACTCCTCCTCCTCGAAGGCTTGGTCGGTACTATCGTCTATAAATACATAGGGAGTGCACAATCACCAAACAATACTTAACTTAGGCTAAGTAGTATACTAATCCACACAATTGATGATCTATTATCATCACAAGCATCACAAGTTTAATTCAATAGTTTCAACCTTTCTATTTTGGAAAAGTAATTTCTACTCATTGAAATAATAGCTAAGATTTAACATTCACCACAAAAATATGGGATCATGTGGACACATGTCCTCACCACATATTCTAACATGTGGGAATGAGATTTAAAGGTTGGATCACTATTACTTTGGTTTAAGTTTATTATTTAATGATTTAAAGTGACTAGAAATGCCTACATAGCATTATTTTGGTACTAGTCCAAAGTCACTGCCTGTAAACCTTAATATTATTACATATTTGGATAGATATGATGAAATGTGATTTTTGAGAGTTGGAATCAACTCAAAAGCTAACTTGGTTGATTTTATAAAAATGTTTCAGGTTGCAAAAGCTTGTGTCTTCTTATTTTTATTAGGATAAATCTATAACTCTAAATGAATTAAATCCAACGGGCTTGGATAAAGCATTTCAATACCTTTTAGACAAAATTGGTTTCATGCAATTTGGATTTGTCAAACTCACAGAATTGAATTTTGAAACACTGGACATAAACTATATTCTAAATAAAAAGTAAAACCTAGATTTGAATCTACGGGCTTGCGCGGGAAAGGAAATGGGCCGGCCCAGTGGCGCTGCGTGGCACGGGGCTCAGCTGACAGGGGGGTCCCACTAGTCAGTGGCACTTAAAACGTGAAACGGTACGCGCGCTGTGGGTCATGCGATTAGAGGGCAGATCGACGGCTGAGGGTCGTCGTCGACGACGGGCGGGTCGGCGGCGAGCTCAAACCCTAGCGGCTTGGTGCGGGTCTACTGGGGGCGTACCAGGGCTCCAGCAGGGTCGGCGTCGAGCGAGCGAAGTGGAAGGCAGCCCAGGCGAGGCGTGGTGTGGCGGAGCTTGGGGTGGCGAATCAACGACACCCTTCTTCTCCAGAGGCGGCTCGGCTCCACTCGCGCTGCTGCTCCACTTGCTCCGGCGAGGGGTGGGTGAGGTTCAGAGAGGTGAGGGGAGTGGAATGGTGTGAGTCTTTGGTGCTGGGGAGGGGTCCTTTTATAGGCTCGACGGTGAGACCGAGCGGGATGGGCGGTCGACGGTGGCGACATGGGTACAGCGAGCTAGCGGCATGGCTGAGGGTGGCGATCGATGGGCGGTCCCCTGGCGGTGCTCTAGCGCTTAAATGCGGCCGTAGGGGCGGTGGTATGCGGTCAGGGTGAGGTGGCGCTCTGAGAGGCAGAGGCGGCGGTGTCCACGGCGAGCGGTGGCTGTGGGGCTTTGGGCGGCGAACGGAGGTGTCTGGGGTGTTCTCTAGGTCGAGGCGGAGCGGTGGGCGCGGGCTGGTGTCGAGTGGTGGCTTGTGCACGCGGGGACAGGGCGTGCTCTACAGGCGGCGTCGGCATGGTCTGGTGGCACTGGGCACGGCTTCTCCTCGGTGGTCCACGGCTGCTCTTGGCTCGGGCAAGGGACAGAGAGGGGCGGTGCGGCGTTGGCTACCTCCTAGACATGGCGAGGGAAGTTGGCGGCTGCTATGGCGCGATGTCGCCGGTGGGGGTGCTCAAGGTGCTCGGCCTTAATGGCCATGACCATTTGGTCGTGTACACAGGGTGTGGCCGGGCTAGCGAAAGGTAGGGCTGGTACTGAGGGAACAAGGGGACAAGGTTAGGCACAAATGGTGACCAAGATCACTGCTCAAAACACTGTTTTAAATTTGGCCAGATTTGTGCACACAAGCTGTTTGATAAAATGGCCGAAAGAGAAAAAGTTTTGAATTTTGAGTTCAAATTTTTTGAGTGATCTCCACTATTGATAGGTAGTCTCTAGTTACAAGGGTTTTGAAAATGGAGCTCAATTACATGGTTTTTGAAATAGGGGTGATCTATGCATATGCATTAGATTCAAATTTGAACTGCCATTTAAAATAGTTTCCAGAATGTTTTTAGAAGATCAAAAGATGGGCCTTGGTACCTCATTATGTGTACTAGCAAGGGGTGTAAAGATCCAGAATTGTTTCTGTTAAGAATTGAGTACTAGGAATAGCCAAAGTAGGCATGAGAGTTAATTTTGTCAAAATGACCATTCCTTTATTTTAATTCTTTTTGATTTGATTTCTTTTAGGAAAAGTTTGGGAATGATGTAGATGATGTTTAAATCACCTAAGAAACATTTTAGAAGCAAAGGATCACACAATCATGGCAATTCAAAACAACTCCTATTTTAAATGCACACATATATGAATGCTTTCATTTTATATATGGAAAAGTTTTTGTTAATCCTAAATTTGGATGAGTTGATCTTTGATAAGCTTGGATTGAAGTTTTGGGATGTTACAGTTGTCAACGAGTATGAACATTCTTGGATTCCAAGCCAAACAACCAAGGTCATGGGCATATCTATATCATACTTTATGCTGATGATTCATGATCCCATATCCAAGAATTTGCATGCCACCAAATTTGGCTATATTTTGAAAACAAACAAAGAGGAAGTAGTATGAAGAGTATGGCTCGATCATCTTCTCTCTCTCGAGAAGGAGCCGAACCCAACTATTTCCTTGCTTAATTTTATGGTGCTTCGTGCTAAATGTACGGACCTCAATGTAATTTCCCCTTTTTAGGTTCTTGATGTAAAATTCGAACCTAGAAGTAAGTGGTTAAATTTAAATGTATTTAGGCTTAGTTTTCAATGAGTACGAACATTCTTGGATTTCAAGCCAAATGAACAAGGTTATGGCTATATCTACATCATATTTATGCTGATGATGATCCCATATCCAAGAATTTGCATACCGCAAAATTTGGCCATATATTTTGAAAACAAATGAATAGAAAGTAATATGAAGAGTATGGCTCGATCAGCTGCTCTCTCGAGGAGCCGAACCCAACTAGTTCCCTTGCTTAATTTTAGGGTGCTTCGTGCTAAATGTAAGGACCTCGATGTAATTTTCCTTCTTTTTAGGTGCTTGATGTAAACTGTACTCCCACGATCCATGTAAAATTCGAACCTAAAAGCAAGTGTTAAAATTTAAACATATTTAAGATTAGTTGTCAATGAGTATGAACATTCTTGGATTGGAAGCTGAATAACTAAGGTCATGGACATATCAACATCATACTTTATGCTGATGATTCATGATTCCATATGCAAGAATTTGCATGCCGCCAAATTTGGCTATATTTTGAAAACAAACGAAGAGGAAGAGTATGAAGAGTATGCCTCGATCAGCTTCTCTCTCGAGAAGGAGCCACACTGTTTTCCTTGCTTAAATTTAGGGTGCTTCATGCTAAATGTATGTACCTCGATGTTATTTTCCCCTATTTTAGGTCCGTGATGTAAAATGTACTCCCACCGTCCGTGTAAAATTCGAACCTAAAAACAAGTGGTAAAATTTAAATGTATTTAAGCTTATTAGTTGTAAATGAGTATGAACAGTCTTGGATTTCAAGACGAATGACAAAGGTCATGGCCATATCTACATCATATTTATGTTGATGATGGATGATCCCACCATATCCAAGAACTTGCATGCCACCAAATTTGGCCATATTTTGAAAACAAACAAAGAGGAAGTAGTATTAAAAGTAGGGCTCAATCAACTGCTCTATCGAGAAGGAGTCGAACCCGACTATTTTCCTTGGTTAATTTTAGGGTGCTTCATGCTAAATTTATGGACCTTGATGTAATTTTCCCTCTTTTCAGGTCCTTGATGTAAAATGTACTCCCACTGTCCAAGTAACTGGTAAAATTTAACGAATTTATGCTTAGTTGTCAATGCGTATAAACATTCTTGGATTTCAAGATGAACAAACCAAGGTCATGGCCATATATACATATACTTTATGCTTTATAATCCCATATCCAAAAATTTGTATGCTGCCAAAATTGGCCATATTTTGAAAAAAAATCGAAGATGAAGTAGTATGAAGAGTATGGCTCGATCAGCTGCTCTCTCGAGAAGGAGCCGACACGAATGTTTTCCTTGCTTAATTTAAGGGTGCTTCATGCTAAATGTATGGACCTTGATGTAATTTTCCCCCTTTTTAGGTCTTTGATGTAAAATGTCCTCCCATCATCCGTGTAAAATTCAAACCTAAAAGTAAGTGGTAAAATTAAATGAATTTAGGCTTAGTTGTCAATGAGGATGAACATTCTTGAATTTCAAGCCAAACAACCAAGGTCATGGCCATATCTACATCATACTTTATGCTGATGATTCATGATCCCATATCCAAGAATTTGCATGCCGCCAAATTTGGCCATATTTTGAAAACAAACGAAGAGGAAGTAGTACGAAGAGTATGGCTCGATCAGCTTCTCTATCGAGAAGGAGCCAAACCTGACTAATTTCCTTGCTTAATTTTAGGGTGCTTCGTGCTAAATGTATGGACCTCGATGTAATTTGCCCCTTTTTAGGTTCTGGATGTAAAATGTACTCCTAGAATCCGTGTAAATTTTGAACCTAGAAGTAAGTGGTAAAATTTAAGCGAATATAGGGTTATTTGTCAATGAGTATGAACATTCTTGGATTTCAAGCTGGACGACCAAGGTCATGGCCATATCTACATCATACTTTATGTTGATGATGAACCCATATCCAAGAATTTGCGTGCCACCAAATTTGGCCATATTTTGAAAACGATCGAAGAGGAAGTAGTATGAAGAGTATGGCTCAATCAGATACTCTCTCAAGAAGGAGCTGACCAGACTGTTTTCTTTGCTTAATTTGAGGGTGCTTCATGCTAAATGTATGGACCTCGATGTAATTTTACCTATTTTTAGCTCCTTGATGTAAAATGTACTCCCAGCGTCCCTGATGTTCCCATATTTGGGAGTAAATGGGTGAATTATGGCATGGTAACAATGTTGCCACTCAGAGTTTTCGACCATTAGGAAAAGAAAAAAAAATCAATTTTCCAAGTGACATGAGTGTATTTTATATAAAGCAAGTAGGAAAAGTACGTATTTTCTTTAAAAAAACAAAGAGAAAGAAGGGAAAATATGAGCACAGAGGAGGCAGCTCGAGAGAGCAGCAAAGATGAGGAGTTGAAGGTGGTGCGATATTAGAGCAAAGCTGTGATGGCTTCCTAACACGAGGTACATTGTACAGTCACCTAGTATTAGTAGTATGGAACTAGTAGTAAATTTCAGGACCATTACTATATATGCACGCACAACAAATGTGTTTTCTTTCTCCTTCACTACCTTATCACCAACCTCACACCCATGCTAGCTGATTTCTCCCTCGTCCAAAATGTGGCGCTGCACACGTGTGTTGACCTGCCTTGTCGGCGGCTCTGTGTCGGTATCAGCCGTGCTGCGTTGGTGTGCATAAGAAGGAACCATTTTGGTGCTTGGTGGCAAAAGGTACAGTACTCATACTATTATTAGAGTTGAAGTTCAAACTTTCCCAATTTTGAAATTTTCACTTCCTTCCCAAACATCCGGAGGGAAGGTTATTCAAAAGATAGTGGTGCACAATGGATTGTTTATATTATATGCAGTACATCCCATCGCATTCGGTGCACTTCATTATGATCTGGCTAGCTTTACCACTACTCCGTAGTACTCCATTCTCGTTCCATTTCACACCCTGCAAAGAGGAAGCCAACAAGCACACCCGCAACATGTTGGTTCGAAAGTACAGTAGGAGTAGTATGAAGGGTATAACTCAGTCGCTTGCTCAATAAGGACATGGACCCAACTGCTTTTCATTACTTCATTTTAGGGCCCTTTATGCTAAATGTATGGACCTGTATGTAATTTTCTATTTTTTGAGGTCTTCGATGTAAACTGTACTCCCACCAACCGTGTCAAATTTTAACAAAAAGTAAGCGCGATAGATTGCTCTTAAAATTTTCCAAAAATCTTTTGAAGCCAAGCAAGAATTCGGTACATCGAAAACCACCAAAATTTCTAAAAAAATCATGTTCTTGCTATGCATCTGCATCCTGACAAAGTTGACACGGTTTTGATAACATTTCGAATAAAGAATAAAAAGGATAATATTTTTTTGTGGCATCATGTTACGTGTATCCAGAAACACGCGTTATAAAAGTATAATATAAACATTATTAATTATTCTTTGGTTTCGATAATACTTTATGTTGATGATCCCATATCCAAGAATTTGCATGCCGCCAAATTCGGCCATATTTTGAAAATGATTGAAGAGAAAGTAGTATGAAGAGTATGGCTCGATCAGCTACTCTCTCGAGAAGGAGTCGATCCGACTGTTTTCCTCGCTTAATTTTCTAGTGGTTCATGCTAAATGTATGGATGTCAATGTAATTTTACCTTTTTTAGGTCCTTGATGTAAAATGTACTCACACCGTCCGTTTAAACTTCGAACCTAAAAGTAAGTGGTAAAATTTAAACAAATTTAATCTTAGTTGTCAATGAGTATGAACATTCTTGGATTTCAAGCAGAACGACCAAGGTCATGGCCATATCTACATCATACTTTATGCTGATGATTCATGATCCCATATCCAAGAACTTACATGCCGCCAAATTTGGCCATATTTTGAAAACACACAAAGATGAAGTAGTATGAAGAGTATGGCTCGATGAGCTTCTCTCTCGAGAAGGAGCCAAACCTGACTATTTTCCTTGCTCAATTTTAGGGTGCTTCGTATTAAATGTATGGACCTTGATGTAATTTCCCCCTTTTTAGGTCCTTGATGTAAAATGTACTCCCACCATCTATCTAAAATTCAAACCTAAAAGCAAGTGTTAAAATTTAAACATATTTAAGCTTATTATTTGTCAATGAGTATGAACATTCTTGCATTTCAAGCCGAACAACCAAGGTCATGGCCATATCTACATTATACTTTATGTTGATGATGATCCCATATCCAAGAATTTGCATGGCACCAAATTTTGCCATATTTTGAAAACAAATGAAGAGGAAGTAGTACGAAGAGTATGGCTCGATCAACTTCTCTCTCGACAAGGATCCATACTCGACTATTTTCCTTGCTTAATTTTAGGGTGCTTCATGCTAAATCTATGGACCTCGATGTAATTTTCCCCCTTTTGTAGGTTCTTGATGTAAAATATACTCCCGCCGTCGGTGTAAAATTCAAACATAAAAGTAAGTGGTAAAATTTAAATGTATTTAAGTTTAGTTCTCAATGAGTATGAAAATTCTTGGATTTCAAGCCAAACAACCAAGGTCATGGCCATATCTACATCATACTTTATGCTCATGATGATCCCATATCCAAGAATTTGCATGCCGCCAAATTTTGCCATACATTTTGAAAGCAAACAAAGAGAAAGTAGTATGAAGAGTATGGCTCGATCAGCTTCTCTCTCGAGGAGACGAACCCGACTATTTTCCTTGCTTAATTTTAGGGTGCTTCGTGCTAAATGTATGGACCTCAATGTAATTTCCCCTCTTTTAGGTCTTTGATATAAACTGTACTCCCATCATACGTGTAAAATTCGAACCTAAAAGTAAGTGGTAAAAATTAAACATATTTAAGCTTAGTTATCAATGAGTATGAATATTCTTGGATATCAAGCCAAACGACCAAGGTCATGGCTATATCTACATCATACTTTATGCTGATGATTCATGATACTTTATCAAAGAATTTGCATGCCGCTAAATTTTGGCCATATTTTGAAAACAAACGAAGAGGAAGTAGTATGAATATTATGGCGCAATCAGCTTCTCTCTTGAGAAGGAGTCGAACCCGAGTGTTTTCCTTGCTTAATTTTAGGGTGCTTCATGCTAAATGTATGGACTTCGATGCAATTTACCCCTTTTGAGGTTTTGATGTAAAATGTACTCCCACCGTCCGTGTAAAATTTGAACCTAAAAGTAACTGGTAAAATTTAAACATATTTAAGCTTAGTTGTTAATGAGTATGAACATTCTTGTATTTCAAGCCGAACGACCAAGGTCATGGCCATATCTACATCATACTTTATCTTGATGATGATCCCTTATCCAAGAATTTGCATGCCGCCAAATTTGTCCATATTTTGAAAACAAACAAAGAGGGTGTAATATGAAGAGTATGGCTCAATCAGTTGCTCTCTCAAGAAGGAGCCAAACCTGACTATTTTCCTTGCTTAATTTTAGAGTGCTTCGTGCTAAATGTATGGACCTCGATGTAATTTTTACCTTTTTTTGGTCCTTGATGTAAAATGTACTCCCACCGCCGTTCGTGTAAAATTCGAACCAAAAAGTAGGCGCGATAGATTGCTCTTAAATTTTTCCAAAAATTGTTTGAATCTAACCAGGAATTGAGTACATCAAAAACCACCGAAAGTTCTGCATAATTCATGTTCTTAATATGCATCCGCATCCCGACAAAGTTGACACAGTTTTGATAACATTTCAAATAAAGAATAAAAAAGTATAATATTTTTTTGGGATTTCTATTTTCGTGCCCCTAGTTCATTAGTTGTACTTAGTTTTCCCCAGCCGCTTACTTTTCCTCACTTTTCCCTTCCCACTATTCTGAAACCCTCATAGGCGCTCGGATGGAGGGGTGTCGTCAGGTCAAAGGCTTGACCATTAGATGCTGACCGGTGGGACCGCGTTGGGGCGTGTCATGCGTTGAGCATTACATTACGTGGCCTTGACCGTTACATGCTAACGGGTGGGGCCGCGTTGGGATGGGTCTTGCATACATGGTGAATGCTGGGGCTGTGTTGGGACGGGTCTTGCATATGTGGTGAAGGGTGGGGCCGCATGAAGACACGTCGGACCGGCCATTCTCGCTCACCCAAAGCATTCGCTTCCCCAAGCCTGGAACAACTCCCACACTGTCCCTCTACTCCCCTGCTGTCGTGCCCTCCTACCTTATGTCATCTTCGGCCACCGAGCCGCCCCTCCCCTAGTCACGTAGCCCACTCCAACTCCTGCCCCGCTCCCGCCCCACTAGATCTACCCCTTTCGCGGAATAGTATGCAACGCCGGCTGGTGTACCAGTCCTCCCCGTCGAGTGTAGAGAAGGTTGGGTGGAATCGGAGGGATCTAACGCATGGATTCCAACTCGGTAAGCATGCTTTCCATTTGTGGATTGATTATAGGCAGTAATTGAGCGCGAATCGCTGGTGCTCAACTAATTGCCTTGCTTTTCGAATAGGATTGATCCAACGCTGGCATTTAGGCTGGCGGTAAAACTAGATACTAGCGTAATTCATGGTTGTGAATAGTATCTCTCTGGATTTTACTTCCCACCGGTGGTTGCAACCTCCATAACTCTCAGAGATTTGAAAGATAAAATCTATTCTAAATTCCCCCGGAGCAATGTAGATTTAGTTGATTTTCAATATTTCAACATTAGCGAGGAAAGATTGCTCCCACTAACTAGCGAAGCTGATCTGGTAATGCTTTTCTCTTTGAATTCTACCGAACGTTTTGGTCGAATTTGTCTCCATGTGCAACCTAATGTTTTAACATACAGGAAAGAGGGTGAAAGCACCATGTAGTGGTCAAGCATCATCAGGTGGCCGGGCATCATGTGCCTCTACTGTCTCTGCTAATAGTGTGCACCCCTGAGCTCCTTGTAGGTCCACAATAGTACCATCTTTTCGCACTGCGAGTGTAAGCCAAATCGGTCGTGCCGCTGATCTGGAGGATGAAGCAGAGCCTAACGAGGGAGCGCCTCACTAGATGATGAGGATGAGTTGATGTTTCCTGAATGTGTAGATAGATTCAGTAAAAAATCACTAGAGGATCAATACACAGAGGAAATGGCCCACGGTGCCAAATTTGATGACACTGATGACAAAGAGAACGAGGAGAACAACGACAGTCTCATTTTAGCCAAGTACGATGGTGAGGACTTGCCATTAATTGAGTGGGACAGGAACGATCCTAAGACTTTAGAAGGCACCATATTTAAAACGATGTAGGACTATCATAATTCCCTTACTACATATTGCATCCACACCAATAATGATTGTGATGTTATTAAGAGTGAGCCCGCAAGGTTCATAGTGAAGTGCCCATACAAGAGGTGTAGGTGGAGGATGCATGCATTCACTATGCTCAAGAGTAGTTTGGTTCAGGTACTACAACTAGTTGTGTATTTTAGATCATTGTGTAGAGTTTGTTAACTATACCTACCATTTTTATTATGTTTCAGATAAAAAGTAACCGGTTCGAACATTCTTGTCCACCTCAAGGGGGATAGCCAAAGGACAAAACAAAACTAGCAAAGACTAGGTGGTTGGTAGATGCAATCATGGATTGGATGAGAGCGAACCCATCACTTGGTGCAACAACGCTCATAAAAGAAGATTCTAAAAAGTTTAATATTATAGTACCTTACATGAGGATGTTCTATGCCTAGGAAATGGCTCTTGATAGGATCAATGGTCCATGGAATGAAAGTTTTCAGTTGCTTTACAGCTTCAAAGCTAAAGTGGAGATGGCTAGTCCATGTAGTGTTGTACAGATAGACAAACATAAAGTTCAGTACAAAATAAGAGGGACGACAATGGAGAAGGATTGCTTTAGAAGGGATTTTGTTTGTTTCAAAGCTTTCTGGCAAGGGTTCCTGGATGGTTGATGGCCTTATTTGGCCGTGGATGCAACAACTCTTCATGGCAGATTTAAAGGACAGCTAGCAGCTGCTACTGCTGTTGATGGCCATAATTGGATGTTCCCTGTTGCTTTTGGAGTTTTGCAGATTGAGTCAGAGGAAAGTTGGACTTGATTTCTGGAGAATTTCGTGACCTTATAGGTCATCCAATAGGACTTACTATCCACACAGACACTTGCAAAGGTTTGGAGAAAGCTGTAGAAGGAGTATTCCCTAGAGTGGAGAATAGGGAATGTATGGGACACTTAGTGCAGAATTTTATAAAGAATTTCAAGGGTAAAGTTTATACTAACAACCTATGGCCAGCTTCATACACATGCAGTTTGAGGAAGCATCTGTACCATTTGGAAGTGTTATATAAACAAAAAACTTTGGTGAAGGAGTACTTGGATGCACATCATGGAATGGTGTGGTCAAGAAGGAAATTCAATGAATTTTGCAAGGTAGACTATGTAACAAGTAACCTTGCAGAGAGTTTTAATGAAAAGGTCAAGTCATTGAAAGGGCTTATGCTATGGCAAATATTTGATAAGATTAGGCAGATGATCATGATAAAGATCGATTTGTGCCAAAGAATTGCATCAACAGTATATGCTGGCCATCTCCTCCTCCCATCTTTGATTAAGGCTTTGCATGCCAGGGCAAAACAATTGAAGATGAAATGATTAGAAGAGGAATGGAGGATGAGGTAATGTACACTGATAATAAAGATTGGCAATGGAGGTATCCAATGAGTTTGGTTGATAGGACCTTCCATTGCAGGCAATGGCAGCTCCGTGAGAAACCCTGCATACATGCATTGTTTTTCATGGGTGTTCTAGGAGGTGGAGAGGGTGAAGTTAATCTGTACATGTCTGAGTATTTCTCCGTTACCAAATTTAGGGTAGCATATGCTTAGAATGTTCCAGCCTTGTTGGGAAAATACCAATGGATGGAAGTGGATCCAGGCTTCAAGCTATACCCTCCAGTTTTTACTAGACCAGTAGGTAGGCCAAGGAAGAATAGGATGAGAGCTAGTGCGGAGGGTGGTGCACCACCTCGACGATGTAATTGCAAACATTGTGGGATCCTAGGGCACATTGCTAGGATTTGTAAAAATGCAGTGGACCCAGCTTATGGAATGGATGATCAAGCAGAAGTAGCAAATGCAAATGAGAATGAAGTATTTGAACGAGAGGAGAATGAAGCAACGGATACATTGTAGATTGAACCAACGGATCGAGAGGATATTGAACCAAATGCAGGGGATATTGAACCAATGGATCTAGAGGATATTGAACCAAAAGCAAGGGAGATTGAACTAATGGATCTAGAGGAGATTGGACCAAATGTTGAACCAAATGTAGGGGAGATTGAACCAATGGATCAAAAGGAGTTTGAACCAATGGATCAAGAGGAGAATAAAGCAATTTATTCATTGGAAGCAAAGTTCAAAAGTAAAGGAATTACACAAGAGGATGTTGAAGAAATGATGCCAATGCATTTTGAATCGTATGAGAAAATGGATCGAAACGTGATTGAACCAATTGTACGATAGATTGAAGCACTTGGTTCATTGGATGAAGAGAAAAAGAACAAAGATGGTGGACTCCGTGAATATTCCAGCTAGGATCACCCAGAGCAACATGGTGAACCGAAAAACATTATGAGCAAGAAAAAAATGAATTTGAATTATTAATTTAAATTTGTATGATGAATCTGAACTACTGTTAATGTTTGTATTGAATTCGAATTAGTGTGATGCTCCCAACTTTATGTTGTATAATCCCATAATGTATGTGTTATTGCAAGTTTCTATGGTCATCCACTAGTTGCTTAGCACTACTTAGTTTTGCCCTCGACATGTGGTCAACACATGGGGTTTAGCTAGTTCATGGATTAAACCATATCAAACGTTGACCAGTTGATCCAAAATTTGGCACACTTATGTATCTTGTATTGATTTACCATATGAAATTGGAAATTTTGGATTTACTTGTAATCATCCACAATTTTCTTTTTCTAAGTGATTAAATTCAAAAAAATGGTTTTAGGGTTAGTTTAATTAAAAAAAGTCAAAACATAGTGTACCTTTCGCATGGAGTCTTGTTATGTTACCTACAACCTAGCATGAATAATAAAGGAAAAGGAAATAAAGAGAAATGGACTTATCCCTTAAACCACTTCTTAAACCCTTCTTGGAATGAGCTACTAGCTATGAAGATGCATGGATTTCTACGCAATCAACCTCCAAAATAACCCATTCGAAAACATACTTTGTCTAAATGAGGCAAAATTTGGAACACTTGAGTATCTTTCAGTTGCAAACAATATAATTTTTGCCAAGATGGATTATTTTGTTCAAATAACACATTTTCCATTTTTATGCCAAAAGCTTGAATTTCCCTTACTCATTTTTTTATCTGAGTGCCTTTGTTTTACTTAGCTCTACTCAGTTTTCCCCTCCCGCTAAAGTTTTCCTTAGTTTTCTCCTCCCGCTAAAGTTTTCCTCACTTTTACCCTCCCGCTAAAGTTTTCCTCACTTTTCCACTCTCTCATGTCTCAGTTTGGCTGTGCTCTGATTGGTCGAGACGTATGTCACACGGATCTTGGCCAACCACCACTGGATACATCATGATCCGGTGGGCTAGATCTCTCTCTCCCGATGGGTGCACCTACCTTGTATGGCGAGGAGAGCCCGACAGGCTGGATGTCTCTCCCTCCCTTTCCCTGTCGCATGTATACCAGCTGCATCAACTAGCGCTCAGTTTGGCTGCGCTCTGATTGGTCGAGATGTATGTCACACAGATCCTGGCCAACCACCATTGGATACATCATGATCCGATGGGCTAGAGGTCTCTCTCTCCTATTGGGCTCACCTACCCTGTATGGAGAGGAGAGCCCGACGGGCTGGATGTCTCTTCCTCTCCTCCTATCGATGTACGGTGGCGCAGTAGTATGAACGGCGTGCGGTGGCGCAGACCTAAGCATGGTGGTCAGAACAGCGTACGGCGGCGCAAACCTAAGCGTGGGGGTCAGAACGGCTTGTGGTGGTGCGGATCTAAGCGTGGCGGCTGGAATGGCATGCAACAGTGAGGATCTAAGCGTCTGAAATTTCTGTCTCTGTCTGTCTCACTTCCGTTCACATCCTCAGATCTGTTGCTGATGAAAGACACTGATGGAAGCCATCATCCACAACATTAGTGCGACGGCAGTGGTGCTGACAGTGGTCATCAATGAAAGACACCGATGGAAGCCATCATCTGGAACATCAGTGCGACGTCAGTGGTGCCGATATTGGTCATTGATGTGATGATGATTGAAGCCATCATCCACAACATTAGTGCGACTTCGATGGTGCCGACAGTGGTCATCGATGCAATGACGATTGAAGCCATCATCCGCAACATCACTATGACGTTGTAGATCAAGCCCTCGTGAACCCAAGCTATGGGAGGTAGGCCGTGGCCGCGGCTGGCACATCGAGGTGCACTTCGACGGTGAAGGCCAGATGTACCTCATGGACGAATGGATGGGAGCACTTTTCCTATACTTCTTGGAGTACACATACAGCAGGGAGGGCGGCTAGCTCATTGTCCACTTAAAATTGGGACAAATTTGAGCCCATTTTGAACCAAAATTCTATGACTTCAAATATATGTATGATTTGAATAAATTTGATATGTATTTGAGCCATGAGATTGGTGGATATGCTCTAAAGCTGATTCATAAGTAGTAGTACTTGCTCTGACAATCTCCGGTGGGCTTGTATAAATTTGATCGAAATATGTATGATTTGAATCAAAATTAATATGTATTTCAGCTGTGAGGATGGTGGATATGCTCTAAAGTTGATTCATAAGTAGTAATCCCTCCGACCCAAATTAGTTGATTTAGATTTGTATAGATTCGATTGTATCTAGACATGAATTAGTATTAGATTCATCCGTATCTTGAAAAATTTGAGTCAACTAACTTGGATCGGAGTACTTTCTTTGACAATCTCAGCCACTAATTTGGAACAGGGAATGGATGCTGTTGCCAATGCTCCAAGTCTACATGGCAGCCACGATGGCAGTGACAGAACAGTCAACACTTATAGGGCCCCACCTTGACCCTCTAGGCATTTGGCATGCCAACTATGGGCAGCTAGATCCAATGACAAGCAACTCGGGCCCTGCAATGCATTCTCTCGACAACTTTGGGACCGCTAGATCCAATGGCAAGCAACTCGGGCCCCGTAATGCATTCTCTCGATAACTTTGGGACCGCAAAGTGACTAAATTAGTAGGAACTCACAACCATCCATTGAATAACAATTCTACTCTCTAAATTAGCTTCCTATTCAACTAATCATTACACGTGCCACCCTTCACCACAACCGCATACTATAACGGCTAGGACGGGGATGACAACTACTAAAACTACCCACATGAATCTATTATTCTCCTCCCCTTCACTTGAAGTTCATGTTTTAGGTTTCCTACCACTTGATCAGATATGGAAAGATTAGCCTTAAGTGTCAACTTCTCTTTGCAAATAAGCTCTAAATACTTCTTTTCTTCCTCGATAGTACGCTTCAACTCGAATATCAACAAGTTTTTATGGGCCAATTCATCACCTAAATTGACAACCATCTCCTCCAAATCCATCCTCTGGCTAGACCACTAGGTTGATTCATCTTTGTATGCAATGTACCATGGATCATCGGCCTGCATAACACACTATAACAATCCCAAAACAAACCCAATTGAAATCAGTACGACAGGCCATGGCGGCACTTCAAATTCGACGTAGTACAAAGAGAAGGATCTACCTGCACTTTCGACATGGTAGGAGAAGGAGAATGTGGCCATGACATGATCGATTCCCCACCTTCTCCGGTGTTCCCGCTACGACCAGACATTAAGGACTAATTTGCACCTGCAATATCGAGGAAATTATGGGAACTGGATCGATTAGGGTGGGCGGAGCAAGAGCAAAGGTCTTACCAATCACTACTAGCAATTGTTGTGACCGTTCGTCGAGCTATGGAAGAGGAAAAAAATCCCTCTCGTCGTGGGTAGCGGACCTGCCTGCGGTTGGTACTGCCTCAACATACAATGTGTGCGGACAAAACAGGTGCTGGAGCCGTGGTTGAGGTGCGGCGTGGAAGTCCGTTCGATGCCGCTGTAGGACGGATCCGGCGATGCGCCGATGCACCAATGATGGCTGCTCTATCTGTCGGTGGGATAGGAGTTGCTCAGGGCTGGGGGTAGGGAGCGGATGAGAGAGAGAGCCAACCTTACGTGTCATACACGACCCCACCTGTCAATATTTGGGGGAGTAGCCACTCCAGGATGTTTGCATATTTTCCAGTTTTGCATATCTGCCAAACTTTTTCTTTGAAATTTGCATATTTGCCACATGACCACCACATATCAGTGACACACAAAATGGAAAATATGCAAGATATAAAGTAAAACATGGCAAATATGCAAATACCCCTCTAGCCCCACATGAGGGCCCCATCGGTCATTGGCTTCGACGGCCCCACAAAACAGCCCCACATGGCGGCCCCATCGTACATTGGCTTCAATGGCCCCATAGAATGGCCCCATTTTTCATTGGCTGCACCGGCCACACAATCAGGAAAAATGCGGCCCACAAGTCAGTAAGATATGGATGACTGGTCCGACGTGTATCCTGGTCCCACCCATCTACATGTAATGGCCATGGCACGACACGCCCCAACGCGGTCCCACCGGTCAGCATGTAATGATCAAGCCTTTGACCTGACGACATCCCTCCATCCGAGCGCATGCGAGGGTTTTAGAATAGAGGGAGGAGAAAAGTGAGGAAAAGTTAAGTGGCTGGGGAAAACTGAGTACAACTAATAAACCAGGGTCACGAAAATAGAAATCCTTATTTTTTGTGGCATCATGTAACATGTATCCAAAAACATGTGTTATAAAAAGTATAACACAAACTTTATTAATTATTCTTTAGTTGCGATAATACATTATGATGATGATCCCATATCCAAGAATTAGCATGCTACCAAGTTTGGCCATATTTTGAAAATAAACGAAAAAGAATTAATATGAAGAGTATGGCTCAATCAATTGCTCTCTTGAGAAGGAGCCGAACCTGACAGTTCTCCTTGCTTAATTTTAGCATGCTTCGGGCTAAATGTATGGACCTTGATGTAATTTTACCTTTTTTAGTTCCTTGATGTCCAATGTACTCCCACCGCCGTACGTGTAAAATTCAAATCTAAAAGTAAGCGTGATAGATTGCTCTTATATTTTTACGAAAATCGTTTGAAGCTAACCAGGAATTCAGTACATCAAAAACCACCGAAAGTTCTGAAAAGTTCATGTTCTTGCTATGCATCCGCATCCCGACAAAGTTGATATGGTTTTGATAACATTGAAATAAAGAATATAATGTATAATATTTTGTGTGTGGCATCCTATTATGTGTATCCAGAAACACATGTTATAAAAAGTATAATAATACAAACATTATTAATTATTCTTTAGTTTTGATAAGCTTAGTTGTCAATGAGTATGGGCATTCTTGGATTTTGAGCCGAACGACCAATTGGGTCATGGCCATCTCTAGATCATAGTTCATGATAATGTTCCCATATTTAGTAGATGGCTGCGTCTTGCCATGGTAAACAATGCTGGGGGTGGGAGTTTCGAACTAGTATTAACAAAAACATGTTCAAATTTCCACGTGTATCTTTAGGGTCCGTGTTGTAAAGGTGCAGGTCTCGGATGTATTTTGGTTTTCTTTCTGGACCACTATGTAATTTTTATGCCCACCCTTGGAATTTAACACGCACATTCTCAATACTTCAAGGCAGATTCCTCGTTAGAAAGAAAAAGAAAAAGTTCCCAGTGACCAGAATTATTTTGCTGTAAAGCAAGCACGAATATTTTGGATCTTAATGCCACAAATCCAATTTTTAGACAAAGAGGACTATTGTGCAAAACTTGAGTACTTCATACTTCTACTGAACCAGGGGCACCAGAAAATTAACCCCAAAGCTGCCAAAGAAAAAAATGGAGGAAAAAACAAAGAGCAAGAAGAGATTATATGAGAATATACTAAATGGGAGGCAACACGAGAGCAGCTAAGAAGGAGTTGAAGGCGGTGCGATGTCAAAGTAAAGCTAGTTTGACAGGTTTCTGACACGAGGTACAGGTAATTACTACAAGTAGTACTAAAGTACTACTACTATATGTTTTCTCTCTCCTTCGCTGTCTCTCACCATCCATCCTCCCTCTCCCTCCTGTGCAGAGCCCCGCGCACACCGCTTGGCAGATCTCTCGCTCGTCCCACAACGTGGCTCCACGCATGTGTGCCTTGGTCGGCCGCGCTGTGTGTGTGTGTCTCTGACGTGTTTTTTGAAGAGGCTCTAGCGTGTTGATCAGCTATCTTGGTGTGCATATATAGGAAGAGAACATCGCATATTTCACCATGTCCTAATCCGTGTGTTGCACAAACCACCACTTGGGTAGTTTTTGTAGTTTTCACCAGTTGTTGGTCTGATCTGTTGCATTTTTCACCACTTGGTAATCTAACCTATTTAGCTCTGCTGACAACATAACAGACAGTTGGGTCCATCGTGTCAGTACTCCCATTAATTAACAAATTTGTAAAACTTACATATTCATAAAAGGTTAATAATTCATCTAATATTTATAATTTTTGAAATGATCTATTGATTGTAATAGTCTTTACTCTATATGTAGCACCATTTTGGGGCTTTCCGGCAAAAGATAGTATTAGAGCCGGAGTTCAAACTTTCCCGGTTTCGAAATTTTCACTTCCTTCCCAAACATCCAGAAGGAAGGTTATTCAAAAGATAGTGGTGCACAAGGGATTGTTTATACTGTATGCAGTACGTCCCATCGCATTAGATGCACTTCATTATGATCTGGCCAACTTTCCTACTGTACTCCGTATTACTCCATTCTTGTTCCATTTCACACCCTGCGAAGAGGAAGCCACCAAGCACACCCGCAACACGCTGATTTGAAAGTACAGTAGGAGTAGTGCGAAGGGTATGGCTCAGCCTCTCGGTCGATAAGGAGCCGGACCCGAATGCTTTGCATTGTCATTTTAGGGCCCTTTGTGCTAAATGTATGGACCTCTATGTAATTTCATATTTTTTGAGGTCTTCGATGTAAACTGTACTCCTACCGACCTTGTCAAATTTTAACTAAAAGTAAGCGCAATAGATTTCTCTTAAAATTTTCGAAAAAACTTTTGAACCTAAACAGGAACCTCTATCTAAGAATATTTATGTCGCCAAATTTGGCCAAATTTTGAAAATAAACAAAGAGGAAGTAGTATGAAGAGTATGGCTCAATCACCTACTCTCTCGAGAAGGAGCCGAACCCGACTATTTTCCTTTCTTAATTTTAGGCTGCTTTGTGCTAAATCTATGGACCTCGATGTAATTTTCCCTTTTCAGGTCCTTGATGTAAAATGTACTCCCACCGTCTAAGTAAGTGGTAAAATTTAAACTAATTTAAGCTTAGTTGTCAATGAGTATAAACATTCTTGGATTTCAAGCCAAACAACCAAGGTCATGGCCATATCTACATCGTCATACTTTATGTTGATGATCACATATTTAAAAATTTGCATAACGCCAAATTTGGCCATATTTTGAAAACAAACGAATGAAGAGGAAGTAGTATGAAGAGTATGGCTATATATGATCAAGTACTTTCTCTAAAGAAGGCATCAAACCCGACTGTTTCTTTGCTTAATTTTAGGTTGCTTCGTGCTAAATGTATGGACCTAGATGTAATTTCCCTCCTTTTTAGGTCCTTGATGTAAAATGTAGTCCTACCGTCCGTGTAACATTCGAACCTCAAAGTAAGTGGTTAAATTTAAATGTATTTAGGCTTAGTTCTCAATGAGTATTAACATTCTTGGATTTCAAGCCGAATGACCAAGGTTATGGCTATATCTACATCATACTTTATGCTGATGATGATCCCATATCCAAGAATTTGCATGCCGCCAAATTTGGCCATATATTTTGGAAACAAATGAAGACAAAGTAGTATGAAGAGTATGTCTTGATCAGCTGCTGTCTTGAGAAGGAGCCGAACCTGAATATTTCCCTTGCTTAATTTTAGGGTGCTTCGTGCTAAATGTAAGGACCTTGATGTAATTTTCCTTCTTTTTAGGTGCTTGATGTAAACTGTACTCCCACCATCCATATAAAAGTCGAACCTAAAAGCAAGTGTTAAAACTTAAACGTATTTAAGATTAGTTGTCAATGAGTATGAACATTCTTAGATTTTAAGCCGAACAACCAAGGTCATGGACATATCTACATCATACTTTATGCTGATGATGATCCCATATCCAAGAATTTGCATGTCATCAAATTAATTTGGCCATATTTTGATAACAAACAGAGAGGAAGTAGTATGAATAGTATGGTTCGATCAGGTGCTGTCTCGAGAATGAGAACCGAACCCGAATGTTTTCCTTGCTTAATTTTAGGGTGCTTCATGCTAAATGTATGGACCTCGATGTAATTTTCTGTTTTTAGGTCCTTGACATAAACTGTACTCCCACCGTCCAAGTAAGTGGTAAAGTTTATACGAATTTAAGCTTAGTTGTCAATGAGTATGAAGATTCTTCGATTTCAAGCCGAACGATGAAGGTCATGTGGCCATATCTACATCGTACTTTATGCTGATGATCCCATATCCAAGAATTTGCGTGCTGCCAAATTTTGCCATACTTTGAAAACGATCGAAGAGGAAGTAGTATGAAGAGTATGGTCGATCAGCTGCTCTCTCGAGAAGGAGCCGACCCGACTGTTTTCCTTACTTAATTTTAGGGTGCTTCATGCTAAATGTATGGACCTCGATGTGATTTTACCTTTTTTAGGTCCTTGATGTGAAATGTACTCCCACCGTCCATGTAAAATTCGAATCTAAAAATAAGTGATAAAATTTAAAGGTATTTAAGCTTAGTTGTCAATGAGTATGAACATTCTGGGATTTCAAGCTAAATTACCAAGGTCATGGCCATATCCACATCATACTTTATGCTGATGTTTCGTGATCCCATATCCAAGAATTTGCATGCCACAAAATTTGCCCATGTTTTTAAAACAAATGAAGAGGAAATATGATTATGGCTCAATCAGCTTCTCACTCGAGAAGGAGCCAACCCGACTATTTTCCTTGCTTAATTTCAGGGTGCTTCGTGCTAAATGTATGGACGTTGATGTAATTTTACCTTTTTTCAGGTCCTTGATGTTAAATTAACTCCCATCATCATGTAAAATTCAAACCTAAAAGAAAGTGGTAAAATTTAAATGAATTTAAGCTTAGTTTTCAATGAGTATGACCAGTCTTGGATTTCAAGCCGAATGACCAAGGTGATGGCCATATCTACATCGTACTTTATGCTGATGATGATCCCATATCTAAGAATTTGCATCCAACCAAATTTGGCCATATTTTGAGAACGAGCAAAGAGGAAGTAGTACCAAGAGTATGGTTTGATAAGATGCTCTCTCGAGAAGGAGCTGACCCGACTATTTTCCTTGCTTAATTTTAGGGTGCTTCATGCTAAATGTATGTACCTTGATGTAATTTTACCTTTTTAGGTCCTTGATGTAAAATATAGTCTCACCGTCCATGTAAAATTTGAACTTAAAATTAAGTGGTAAATTTTTAATGAATTTAAGCTTAGTTGTCAATGAGTATGAACATTCTTGGATTTTAGGCAGAATGACTAAGTTCATGGCCATATCTATTTCATAATTTATGCTGATGATGATCCCATATCCAAGAATTTGCATGCCGCCAAGTTTGTCCATATTTTCAAAATGATCAAAGAGGAGGAGGTATGAAGAGGATGGTTCAGTCAGCTGCTCTCTCGAGAAGGAGCTGACCCAACTATTTTTCTTGATTAATTTTAGGGTGCTTCGTGCTAAATGTATGGAACTCGATGTAATTTTACCCTTTTTAGGTCCTTGATGTAAAATGTACTCCCACCGTTCTGTGTAAAATTCGAACCTAAAAGTAAGTGGTAAAATTTAAACGAATTTAAGCTTAGTTGTCAATGAGTATGTACATTCTTGGATTTCAAGTTGAACGGCAAAATTCATGGCCATATCTACATCATACTTTATGCTGATAATGATACCAGATCCAATAATTTTCATGCCGCCTAATTTGGCTATATTTTCAAAACAATCAAAGAGGAAGTAGTATGACGAGTATGGTTCGATCAGCTGCTATCTCGAGAAGGAGCTGACCCGACTGTTTTCCTTGCTTAATTTTAGGGTGCTTCATGCTAAATGTATGGACCTAGATACAATTTTACCCTTTTTAGGTGCTTGATGTAAAATGTAGTCGCACCTTCCATGTAAAATTCAAACCTAAAAGTAAGTGGTAAATTTTTAACGAATTTAAGCTTAGTTGTAAATGAGTATGAACATTCTTGGATTTTAGGCCGAACGACCAAAGTCATGGCCATATCTTCATCATAATTTATGCTGATGATGATCCCATATCCAAGAATTTGCATGCCACAAAATTTGGCCATATTTTGAAAACGATCAAAGAGGAAGTAGTATGAAGAGTATGGTTCGATCAAGTGCTCTCTCGAGAAGGAGCCGACCCGACTGTTTTCCTTGCTTAATGTTAGGGTGCTTTGTGCTAAAAATGTATGGACCTCAGTGTAATTTTACCCTTTGTAGGTCCCTAATGTAAAATGTACTCCCATCGTCCGTTTAAAATTCGAACCTAAAAGTAAGTGATAAAATTTAAACTTATTTAAGCTTAGTTATTAATGAGTATGAACATTCTTGGATTTCAAGACAATAAACCAAGGTCATGGACATATCCACATCATACTTTATGCTAATGTTTCATGATCCCATATCCAAGAATTTTCATACTGCCAAATTTAGCCATATTTTGAAAACAAACAAAGAGGAAGTAGTATGAAGAGTATGGATCGATTAGCTTCTCACTTGAGAAGGAGCCGACCAGATTTTTTTACTTGATTAATTTTAGGGTGCTTCGTGCTAAATGTATGGATGTCAATGTAATTTTACCTTTTTTCAGGCCCTTGATGTAAAATCTACTCCCACCGTCGTGTAAAATTCAAACCTAAAAGAAAGTTGTAAAATTATATGAATTTAAGCTTAGTTTTTAGTGAGTATGAACAATCTTGGATTTCAAGCCGAACGTACCAAGGTGATGTCCATATCTACATCATACTTTATGCTAATGATGATCCCATATCCAAAAATTTGCATGTTGCCATATTTGACCATGTTTTGAGAACGAACAAAGAGGAAGTAGTATGAAGAGTATGGTTTGATCAGCTGCTCTCTCGAGAAGGAGCCGATCCGACTGTTTTCCTTGCTTAATTTTAGGGTGCTTCATGCTAAATGTATGGACTTTGATGTAATTTTACCTTTTTACGTCCTTGATGTAAAATGTAGTCCCACCGTCCATGTAAAATTCAAACCTAAAAGTAAATGGTAAAATTTTAACGAATTTAAGCTTAATTGTCAATGAGTATGAACCTTCTTGGATTTTAGGCCGAATGACCAAGGTCATGGCCATGTCTACATCATACTTTGTGCTGCTGATGATGATCCCATGTCCAAGAATTTGCATGCCACCAAATTTGGCCATATTTTGAAAACGATCAAAGAGGAAGTAGTATGAAGAGTATGGTTTGATTAGCTGCTCTCTCGAGAAGGATCTGACGTGACTATTTTCCTTGCTTAATTTTTGTGTGCTTCATGACAAATGTAGGGACCTCGATGTAATTTTACCTTTTTAGGTCCTTGATGTAAAATGTACTCCCACCATCCGTGTAAAATTCGGACCTATAACTAAGTGGTAGAATTAAAACGAATTTAAGCTTAGTTGTCAATGAGAATGAACATTCTTGGATTTCAAGCCGAATAGCCAAGGTCATGACCATATCTACATCATACTTTATGTTGATAATGATCCTAGATCCAAGAACTTGCATGCCGCCAAATTTGGCCATATTTTGAAAATGATCAAAGAGGAAGTAGTATGAAGAGTATGGTTCGATCAGCTGCTTTCTCGAGAAGGAGCCAACCCGACTGTTTACCGTGCTTAATTTTAGGGTGCTTCGTGCTAAATATATGGACCTCGATGTAATTTTACCCTTTTTAGGTCCTTGATGTAAAATGTACTTCCACCATCTGTGTAAAATTCAAACCTAAAAGTAAGTGGTAAAATTTAAACGAATTTAAGCTTAGTTGTCAATGAGTATGAACATTCTTGGATTTCATGACGAACGGCGAAGGTCATGGCCATATCTACATCATACTTTATGCTGATGATGATCCTAGATCCAAGAATTTGCATGCCGCCAAATTCGGGCATATTTTGAAAACGATCGAAGAGGAAGTAGTAGGATGAGTATGGTTCGATCAGCTGCTCTCTCGAGGAGGAACCGTATAGACGGTTGTCGTGGTGGTGTCATAGCAGATGCCATGGATAGGCTAAAGATGGGGCCAAAGTGCGCTAGAGGTATCCAGGGAGGGATAGTGTGGTGATTCCATACATAGATGTATGTATTCTCAAGATCTATGGTGTTTACAAATGCTCCTTGAGCTGTTCGTGGGAAGGAGGAAGATGAACTTCTCTACTACCCACACCTCTTTCTAGGGTTCTTCCCTTAGTAAAATGATCGACCCCTCCTCTAGGAGGTCCTGGCGCACCTTATAAAGGGTGGCCAGGTCACAGTTAGGGCATACATGGAGGGCATATTCCTAGAATATGATTCTCTCAAAATATCAAAGTAGTGCGCTCTTTTTCCCTTTGTAAGCCGTTCAGAGCTCGTGGTGTAAGCCTCTGCGGCACGGTGTCACCCGACTAGTTGCGACGTCACCTTTGTCGGCCTGTACTCGCTGGTCCTCCTCTCTGTCTTCTGTGCTCTCTCTATAATGGAGAGAGAAAAGAGCTGACCATGGAAGATACCTTCATTCTCTTGTAATCCAAGTAGTAACCCGACAATTGCCTGGTTAACTCTGCCCTAAGTGTCAACACCCGGATTTTTAATCCCAGATGCCCGTTATGCCATACCTCGCAATCCCAGGATTACCATTTTTGCGAGACATAACGGATTGGATATCACAGTACATCATCCATTACAAACCATACATAAGGTTTTACACAAATAAGGATCTCATGATCCAGTCTTTAATACAACAAGCGGCGAAATAAGCGATAGCGTGGCGGTGGGGTCCATCTTGAGGGCACAGGCAATCTTGTGAAGCGGATAGTCCTAGTTATCATAGCCATCCTGCTGACCATCATCTTGATAATCTCCTTCATAGTCTGGCCATGATAATAGCCAGGGACAAAAGCCATGAGTACTCTTTAAGTACTCACAAACTACTACTAGCAAGGGTTATGATTCTCAGTTAAAGTGCTGAATTTAAAGAATAACTATCAAGTTAAGTTTGAAACCTAAGCTGAGTTCTGAAGCAAGAAAATATAAAGTAAAGTTCTAGAATCACTTAAGTTGGGAAGCTATTATCATCTACACAACCCTGTTGAGGTCAAGTCAAAGTTCATCATTCATTTCAAGTTATTTTAGAAAACATCTGACAACGAAACGGTATGGCCATTCCAACTGTCCATAACCGCGGACGCGGCTATTCGAATAGTTTGACACTCTGCAGAGGTGGTACACTTTCACCACAAGATTCGATACATCTGTCAGGGATAACCCTGAATCATCATACTTAGTATGCAGATAATCAAACACAACCTTCCCTTTACACACCCTAGTACCAGCACCTCTCCTATGAGCATGGCCTCCCAACCATGACCATCAGTCATGTTGGGCACTGCATAGGTGGACACCATTGAGAGGTAGCCTCAGCTCAAACCTCTCCTGTGAGGGAACTAATACTAATGCATATAAATTTCCAGCTAAGCCTTACCCAATTCAGGTAATGTGGTTTATGCAGTAAATTTGGAATGGTATCGCATCCGAATCCAACCATCAGTTTTATAAAAGGGTTAAGGCTCATGCCTCATCATTTTCATCATCCTAAATCAATTGTGTTTCTCAACACATGTCAAAACATCTCAATAGAAGGACTCATCATTCCAAGGTTTTCACAATTCATTTTCACCAAGTGTTCCCATCTAAAGTGACTCAAGTTTTGATCTATTCTAAAATACTAAGTTAAGAGTGTTCACTAAGGTGGAAAGATGGGATCAATCTCATGCCATGGAATGACATCTAAAGGTTTCTAAGTAGGTCAAGTTTTATACTCTTTATGCTACCTTAAAAATTAATTAAAGAACTTGGTGTAAACTAAGGGGGGGTAAAACTTGTCATTAAGACTTGGGGTACTAATAGTTAAAGGGGGTGTGATCAAAGTATGCTTAAGGCATCTTTACTAAACTATCTAGTTTTATTCTAGCTTGCTACAATAGCTTACTAAAGCATGTTTGCAAGGGTTATCTTTCCACTAATAGCTTGCCTTGGTTGGTTCAGTGGTTGAAGTTTTCTTCTTCTTCTTGGTAGAACTCCTCCTCCTCGAAGGCTTGGTCGGTACTATCGTCTAGAAATACATAGGGAGTCCACAATCACCAAACAATCCTTAACTAGGCTAAGTATTATTCTAAACCACACAATTGATGATCTATTATCATCACAAGCATCACAAATTTAATTCAATAGTTTCAACCTTTTTATTTTGGAAAAGTAATTTCTACTCATTGAAATATTAACTAAAATTTAATATTCACCACCAAAATATGGGATCATGTGGACACATGTCCTCACCACATATTCTAACATGTGGGAATGAGATTTAAAGGTTGGATCAATATTACTTTGGTTTAAGTTCATTATTTAATGATTTAAAGTGACTAGAAGTGCCTATATAGCATTATTTTGGTACTACTCCAAAGTCACTGCCTGGAAACCTTAATATTATTACATATTTGGATAGATATGATGAGATGTGATTTTTGAGAGTTGGAATCAACTCAAAAGCTAACTTTGTTGATTTTATAAAAATGTTTCAAGTTGCAAAAGCTTCTGTCTTCTTATTTTTATTAGGCAAAATATATAACTCTAAATGAATTAAATCCAACGGGCTTGGATAGAGCATTTCAATACCTTTCAGACGAAATTAGTTTCATGCAATTTGGATTTGTCAAACTCATAGAATTAAATTTTGAAACACTGGACAGAAACTATATTCTAACTAAAAAGAAAAATCTAGATTTGACTCTACGGGCTTCCGCGGGAAAGGAAATGGGCTGGCCCAGTGGCGCTACGCGGCATGGGGATCAGCTGACAGGGGGGTCCCGCTTGTCAGCGGCACTTAACACGCGAAACGGATGCTGCTTATGGGTCAAGGATTAGAGGCTAGATCTACGGTGAGGGTCGTCGACAACGGACAGGTCGCCGGGCGAGCTCAAACCCTAGCGGCTCGGTGGGGTCATGGGCGCAGTGGCTCCAGCGGGTCGGCGTCAAGGCGAATAGCGTGGAAGACGACAGCGAGGCTAGGCGTGGTCGCGTGGAGCTTGGGTGGCGAATCAACGACACCCTTCTTCTCCAGAGGCGGCGGCTCGGCTCCAATTCCGCGAGCTGCTCCACTTGCTCCATGAGGGGTGGTTGAGGTTCAGAGAGGTGAGGGTGGAATGGTGTGAGTCTTTGGTGCTGGGAGGGCTCCTTTTATAGGCTCGACATTGAGACCGGCGATGGGATCGATGGTGGCGACATGGCTACGGCGAGCTAGCGGCATGGCTGGGGATTGCGATTGGTGGGCGGTTCCCTGGCGGTGCTCTAGTGCTTCAATGCGGCCGTAGGGGCGGTGGCATGCGGTCGGGGCGAGGTGGCGCTCTCTGGCCGCGGCTGTCCACGGAAGCGTGGCTGTGGGGCTTTAGGCGTGAACAGAGATGTCTGGGGTGTTCTCTGTGTCGAGGCGGAGCGGGCGCTGGTGCCAAGCGTCGGTCTGGCGGGGGGACAAGGCGCTCTGGGCGCGGCGTCGGCATGGTCGACAGGCTCTTGGCGGTTCCTAGTCGCTGGTCACCGCTTGGGCTGGGACTGGTTGGGCGGTGGAGGTGGACCACGGCTATCTCCGGGACACGGTGGATGGTCTTTGGGCAAGGTGGCTGTCCGCCGTGGGGTGCCCAAGTGGGGGCTCGGCCTTAATGGCCATGACCATTTGGTTGTGGCATAGTGTGGGGCTGGGCTAGAGAGGGTTAGGGGGAGTAGTGGAGAGGTTTTTTGTGGCAATTTGGGGAACAAGTTTGGCCAGAACACTATTTAAAATAGTGAAATTTGTTTAGTTTAAAATCTGCCTGCCAAGTGTTTGATGAAATGGCCGCAAGAGAAAAGTTTTGAATTTTGAGTTCAAATTTTTTGGGTGATCTCCACTAGTGCTAGGTAGTCTCTGGTTGCAAGGGTTTTGAAAATGGTGCTCAATTAGATGGTTTTTGAAATAGGGGTGATCTATGCATATGCATTAGATTCAATTTTAAACTGTCATTTAAAATATTTACAGAAGGTTTTTAGTAGATCAAAAGTTGGGCCTTGGTACCTCATTATGTGTACTAGCAAGGGGTGTAAAGATCAAGAATTGTTTCTGTTAAGAAATGAGTACTAGGAATAGCCAAAGTAGGCATGAGAGTTAAATTTGTCAAAATGACCATTCCTTCATTTTAATTCTTTTTGATTTGATTTCTTTTAGGAAAAGTTTGGGAATGATGTAGATGATGTTTAAATCACCTAAGAAACATTTTAGAAGCAAAGGATCACACAATCATGGAAATTCAATACAACTCCTATTTTAAATGCACACATATATGAATGCTTTCATTTTAAATATGGAAAAGTTTTTGTTAATCCTAATTTTGGATGATTTGATCTTTGATAAACTTGGACTGAAGTTTTGGGATGTTACAAACCTTCCCCCCTTAAACAAAATCTCGTCTCGAGATTTACAAGAAAACTAGGAACTAAAGAGATCTGGGAACTCTGTCCTAATCTAATCTTCGCGTTCCCAAGTAGCTTCCTCCTCGGTATGGTTGCTCCACCGAATCTTGAGAAACTTGATACTCCTGGTCCTGGTGGTTCTGTAGGCTTCTTCTAAGATACGAATGGGCACTTCCCGATAGGTCAGGTCATTGTTGATTTCCACTGCTCTGTGATCGATGTTCTTGAAAACTTCAGTCTTCTCAGGCACTTCCAAGCATTTGCGAAGTAACGAGATATGGAACACATTGTGGACAGCTGACATCTCTTCAGGAAATTCCAGCTGATACGATACCTCTCCTCGACGGTTCAGAATCTTGAAAGGTCCAATATATCCGGGAGCTAACTTTCCCTTCAGACTAAAGCGTTGGGTTCCCTTCAATGGTGAAACCTTGAGATATACGAAATCTCCGACATTGAAAGTTAGGTCTCTCCTTCTCTTGTCAGCATAGCTTTTCTGTCTGGATTGGGCGGTCATGAGGTGCTCACAAACTTTGTGAACTTTCTCTTCTGCTTCTCGGAGAATGTCGGGTCCAAAGATCTGACTCTCTCCTACTTGCGACCAATTCAAAGGGGTATGACACTTTCTTCCGTATAGGAATTCAAATGGTGCCATCTGCAAACTAGCTTGATAACTGTTGTTATATGAGAATTCTGCGAAAGGCAGGCAGTCTTCCCATTTTGATCCGTATTCCAACACACAAGCTCTAAGCATATCCTCCAAGATCTGGTTGACTCTCTCAGTCTGTCCATCTGTTTACGGGTGATACGCAGTACTGAAGTTCAACTTGGTTCCTAATCCTTCCTGAACTTTCTGCCAAAATCTTGAAGTAAACTGAGTTCCTCGATCTGATACGATGGTCTTGGGGGTTCCATGCAGACTAACAATCCTAGCAATGTACAACTCTGCTAGTTTTGCACTCTGGTAGGTTGTCTTGACTGGTATGAAGTGGGCTACCTTGGATAGTCTATCAACTATGACCCAGATTGAGTCATTTCCCCTACTAGAAGTAGGTAAACCGGTGATAAAGTCCATTCCGACAGAATCCCATTTCCATTCCGGAATCTGCAATGGCTGCAATAGTCCTGCAGGTCTTTGATGCTCCGCTTTGACTCTTTGACAAATGTCACATTTGGCGATGTAGCTTCCGATCTCTCTCTTCATCTTGTGCCACCAAAATTGCTCTTTCAAATCCTGATACATCTTTGTTCCTCCGAGGTGGATAGAATAAAGAGTATCATGAGCTTCCTTCATGATAATTTCCTTCAGCTCCGAATCTGCTAGAACACAGATACGTCCCTTGTACCACAGGACACCTTCTCCGTCTTTGGTGAATCCAGGTACTTTGCCTGTACCAATATGACGTTTGATTCCGTCGATACTTTCATTTCCCTTCTGGGATTCCTTGATTTTGCTAATCAACGTGGGCTGAAGTTCAATGCTAGCTAGGAATCCTTTGCTAACTAACTCAGTCCTGAACTGCTCCAACTCCTCATACAATCTTGGTTGCTTCTCCTTGATCATGGTGTTAAGCCTACCCGGCAATCTGCTAAGAGCATCCGCTACCACATTGGCTTTGTCGGGGTGATAGTGAATGTCAAGGTCATAATCCTTGATTAAATCTATCCATCTTCTTTGCCTCATATTCAACTCCTTCTGGGTGAAGATATACTTCAAGCTCTTATCATCTGAGTAAATCTCACAGCGATTACCCATCAAATAATGACGCCATGTCTTCAATGCTAGAACCACAACTGCTAGCTCAAGATCATGGGTCGGATAGTTCTGCTCATGCTGCTTCATTTGTCGAGACAGATACGCGATGACTTTGCCTTCTTGCATCAATACACATCCTAGACCAATCTTGGATGCATCACAATACACATCAAACGGCTTCTTGATGTCTGGCATGATCAAAATTGGGGCTGATATCAATCTCTTCTTCAGCTCCAGGAAACTGGCTTCACACTTGTCTGTCCATTCAAACTTCTTGTCCTTCTTCAACAATTGGGTCATTGGTCGGGCTATGCTCGAGAATCCTTCTACGAATTTGTGATAATATCCCGCTAATCCGAGAAATGAACGAACTTGGGTTTGATTGGTTGGAGCTTCCCATTCTTCGACATCTTTGATCTTGCTGGGATCAACAGAGACTCCTCCGGCAGACACAATATGTCCTAGGAATCCTACTTCTTTCAGCCAAAACTCACATTTGCTGAACTTGGCATATAACTGATGCTCTCTCAGGGTTTCTAGGATGATTCTTAGATGTTGCTCATGTTCTTCTTTTGACTTGGAGTAGATAAGGATGTCGTCGATAAACACAACTACAAACTTATCTAGGAAATTCATAAAGATCTTATTCATGAGATTCATGAAATAAGCAGGGGCATTGGTTAATCCAAAAGACATAACCATATACTCGTATAAACCATAGCAAGTAGTAAAGGCAGTCTTCGGAATATCCGTTGCACAAATCTTAAGTTGGTGATAACCAGTCCTAAGATCAATCTTTGAGAATACCCGAGCTCCAGTCAACTGATCAAATAGATCCTCTATCTTTGGCAAGGGGTACTTGTTCTTGATGGTGACATCATTCAACTTTCTGTAGTCTGTACACAGACATTTGCCTCCATCTTTCTTGTCGACGAATAACACTGGTGATCTCCATGGCGATGCACTTGGCTGAATCAAGCCTGTTGCTAACATGGCATCCAACTACTTCTTCAGTTCTACTAACTCTGAGGGGTTCATGGTATAGGGTCTCTGGGCTATAGGTCCGATTCCGGGGATTAGTTCGATAATGAACTCTATATCCCTATCCGGGGGCATACCTGGCAATTCATCTGGGAATACGTCGGGGTATTCACAGACTACTCTGACTTGGTCAATGGTAGGCAGGGCTACACTTTTGTTGCATTTGAATTGACGGGGTAAGGTTTCAGAGATATGTTCTACTGTTACTCCAGAACTACTGGTCATGGTGATGGCTTTCTTGGCACAGTCTATCAGTCCTTTATGCCTTGACATCTAGTCCATACCTAGTACTACTTCCAATCCTTTGGTTCCAAGTACAATTAGGTTGGCATAAAAATCTATCCCATGTATTCTGATAGGTACATCTTTGCAAATTTTTCTAGCTTTTGTTGTTGAACCGGGGATTTGAACTATCATGACATGCTTCAGGTTGGTTGGGCGAATCTTACTAGTGCATACAAATTCTTCGGTGACAAATGAATGCGATGCTCCAGAATCAAACAATACTGTTGCTAAAACTGAGTTGACAGAAAACATACCCAACACTACACCTGGTGCTTCCTGGGCTTCTTCTGCGTTCATGTGGAAGAGACGACCGTTGATTGTGCTTGGGTTCCACAGGGCAAATCTCCTGCCTGGTTGAACACGACGCTGCTGCTGAGCTGGGGCATTCACAGGGGCATTGGCGGCAGTCTTCTTGGGACACTCATTGGAGTAGTGACCCTTTACTCCACACTCGAAACAAGTGATCTGGGACTTGTCCTTGACTGCGACAGGTACAACATTGCTGCCAGTTCTGGGGGCAGTGTTGTTATTGTTGCTCTTGGGAGGGGCACGGTTGAAGTTGTTGGCGTTGCCGGAGTTGTGCTTGTTTCCTCCGGACTTCACATTTCCTCCGCTACGGTTGGGGTAGCTTGGGCGAGGATTTGGGGGTCGGTTGTTCCTTGGTGCATATCCTGGTGAGGGGTTAGGATGGTACTTCTGGTGACTGCTGGATCCAGACTGCTGCATCATATGACGCTTGCGGTTGTCGTTTGCCTAGTTAATCTTCCCTTCCATCTGAATGGCAGAGTCGACTAGCTCATCGAGATCATCGAAACGGATGTTGACGAGGACAATCTGCATCTCATCATGTAGTCCGTTTAAGAATCTCTCTTTCTTCTTGGCCTCCGTGTTGATTTCATCCGGTGCATATCTGGCAAGTGACAAGAATTTGTCATGGTACTCTACTACAGTCAATCTTCCTTGCTTCAGTTCACGGAATTCATCTCTCATCCTGTTGACAAGACCTTGCGGCACGTGGGTGCGGCTGAACTTGACCTTGAATGCTTCCCAGGTCATCACCTGGCCATGGTTCATGTTGCGGATGCTATTCCACCAAGCTCTTGCATCTCCCGCCAGATAGTGGGTGGCGAAGAGAACCTTCTCATTCTCATCAACTCCTGCAACTTCGAGCTTGTTTTCCATGGTCTGTAACCAGTCATCAGCATCTAATGGGTTTTCAGATTGGTTGAAGATTGGGGGATTGGTGTTATGAAAGTTTTTGAGTTTAGATCCATGGTGATCCTGATTTCCATGTCCTTGGTTGTTGAGAGCCATTTGGTCGATCTGCTGTAATGTTGCTAAGTTGGCTTGACGCTCGGCCCTGCTTGCTTCACGGTCCGCGATGAGATTCTGCAAGATCTGCAGCATTGGGTCCTGCGATGAGCTGCTCCCTCCTTGGTTTCCACGAGTCATCTGAAGATTGAGATAGATATAGGGGTAAGAGGGAAATTCTAAGGTTCATGGTTTTGGGTTTTCAAAGCTACACTTTGAGTTAGACTCAAGTTTTTTTCAACTAACTTCTTTGTCATTTATGCAAGCGAGCACACGATACAACACACACCACAACAAGCAAAGGGGAAAAACAGATGGTTTGAAGAACCATTCTGCACACTACGATACAATGAGATGATACATCTCATGCTACGACAGTGCTCTAGTGCATCTACTCATCGTCGATGAAGTCGGAATCCTCATCATCAGTGTAGAAGTCCACAACATCTTCTTCCAGAAAATCTTCATCGTTGCTGAGGTAAGAATCCATGTCTCCTTGGATGTCTTCACCCTCATCATCTTCTTCTTTGGCGGCAAGCTGAGCTTCCTGCTCCTTGACGGTCTTCTCGAGGTCGGCCACCTTCTTGCGAAGACGGGCGATGGTGCGATCCTTCTTTGCACGCTGGCGACAAAGAGACTGGCGATCTTGGACGAGCAGTGCGAAAGTCTGGGCCTTCTGGTCGGCAATGGCACGGTTCTGGTTGGCTAACTCTCTGGCATTGTCCAGTTCCTGCTGTCGGTCATGAAGCAATAAGTCAAGGTTCTCCACTTGACGCCTCAATTCTGGGTGACTTGGCATCTCCATCGGCATTCCCTGAAGTCACATCTTGCATAGTGGGCAAAACGGGTTCCATGGATCTTGTTGACGCTGAGGGCACATAGACGTGCGAGAGCTTCATGCATTGCCCTGGCTAATCCATCTAGCCAGTTGTTCTCTCTCACAGAGAACTGAATTCTCCCGGAGGTTGGTGCTTCGATGCTCCCTCGAAGATCTGCGGTGACTAGCCATTGTAGGTCTCCTCCTGGGGGTCCTGGAAGTTGAGCTCCAAGAAACTCCGGATGTGGGCGTCCCAGTAACTCTGACAGTGAATCCAGATCCCTCTCGAAGATCAGCTGACCTCCGTTTCCCAACTGGTAAAACTTGCTGAACCGAGTCTCCATCTACAAGAATTTAGGATGAGGAAATTAGTGAAGTGATCCGGTGTGTCAAATTTTAAGTAGTAATGTAAGAATTTTGAGGAACATGTATTTTTGAGAAAGAATGGGTTCATAAGGGTAAGAGGGGAAATAGTTTTTCATAAATACTCACTTTGGTTTTGAAGCTAAGTTTTTGGTTTGGACGTCCATTCTAACTAGGGTCTCCTATGGTCAGGATGGCTCTGATACCAACTTGTCAACACCCGGATTTTTAATCCCAGATGCCCGTTATGCCATACCTCGCAATCCCAGGATTACCATTTTTGCGAGACATAACGGATTGGATATCACAGTACATCATCCATTACAAACCATACATAAGGTTTTACACAAATAAGGATCTCATGATCCAGTCTTTAATACAACAAGCAGTGAAATAAGCGATAAGCGTGGCGGTGGGGTCCATCTTTAGGGGCACGGGCAATCTTGTGGCGAGATAGTCCTAGTTATCATAGCCGTCCTGCTGACCATCATCTTGATAATCTCCTTCATAGTCTGGCCATGGTAATAGCCAGGGACAAAATCCATGAGTACTCTTTAAGTACTCGCAAACTACTACTAGCAAGGGTTATGATTCTCAGTTAAAGTGCTGAATTTAAAGAATAACTATCAAGTTAAGTTTGAAACCTAAGCTGAGTTCTGAAGCAAGAAAAGATAAAGTAAAGTTCTAGAATCACTTAAGTTGGGAAGATATTATCATCTACACAACCCTGTTGTGGTCAAGTCAAAGTTCATCATTCATTTCAAGTTATTTTAGAAAACATCTGACAACGAAACAGTATGGCCATTCCAACTGTCCATAACCGCGGACGCGGCTATTCGAATAGTTTGACACTCTGCAGAGGTGGTACACTTTCACCACAAAATTCGATACATCTATTAGGGATAACCCTGAATCATCATACTTAGTATGCAGATAATCAAACATAACCTTCCCTTTACACACCCTAGTACCAGCACCTCTCCTATGAGCATGGACTTCCAACCATGACCATCAGTCATCTTGGGCACTGCATAGGTGGACACCATTGAGAGGTAGCCTCAGCTCAAACCTCTCCCGTGAGGGAACTAATACTAATGCATATAAATTTCCAGCTAAGCCTTACCCAATTCAGGTAATGTGGTTGTACGGTAAATTTGGAATGGTATCGCATCCGAATCCAACCATCAGTTTTATAAAAGGGTTAAGGCTCATGCCTCATCATTTTCATCATCCTAAATCAATTGTGTTTCTCAACACATGTCAAAACATCTCAATAGAAGGAATCATCATTCCAAGGTTTTCACAATTCATTTTCACCAAGTGTTCCCATCTAAAGTGACTCAAGTTTTGATCTATTCTAAAATACTAAGTTAAGAGTGTTCACTAAGGTGGAAAGATGGGATCAATCTGATGCCATGGAATGACATCTAAAGGTTTCTAAGTAGGTCAAGTTTTATACTCTTTATGCTACCTTCAAAATTAATTAGAGAACTTGGTGTAAACTAAGGGGGGTAAAACTTGTCATTAAGACTTGGGGTACTAATAGTTAAAGGGGGTGTGATCAAAGTATGCTTAAGGCATCTTTACTAAACTATCTAGTTTTATTCTAGCTTGCTACAATATCTTACTAAAGCATGTTTGCAAGGGTTAGCTTGCCACTAATAGCTTGCCTTGGTTGGTGCAGTGGTTGAAGTTTTCTTCTTCTTCTTCTTCTTCTTCTTGGTAGAACTCCTCCTCCTTGAAGGCTTGGTCGGTACTATCGTCTAGAAATACATAGGGAGTGCACAATCACCAAACAATCCTTAACTAGGATAAGTATTATTCTAAACCACACAATTGGTGATCTATTATCATCACAAGCATCACAAGTTTAATTCAATAGTTTCAACCTTTTTATTTTGGAAAACTAATTTCAACTCATTGAAATATTAACTAAAATTTAATATTCACCACCAAAATATGGGATCATGTGGACACATGTCCTCACCACATATCCTAACATGTGGGAATGAGATTTAAATATTGGATCAATATTACTTTGGTTTAAGTTCATTATTTAATGATTTAAAGTGACTAGAAGTGCCTATATAGCATTATTTTGGTACTAGTCCAAAGTCACTGCCTGTAAACCTTAATATTATTACATATTTGGATAGATATGATGAGATGTGATTTTTGAGAGTTGGAATCAACTCAAAAGCTAACTTGGTTGATTTTATAAAAATGTTTCAAGTTGCAAAAGCTTCTGTCTTCTTATTTTTATTAGGAGAAATCTATAACTCTAAATGAATTAACTCCAATGGGCTTGGATAGAGCATTTCAATACCTTTCAGACAAAATTAGTTTCATGCAATTTGGATTTGTCAAACTCACAGAATTAAATTTTCAAACACTGGACAGAAACTATATTCTAACTAAAAAGAAAAATCTAGATTTGAATCTACGGGCTTGCGCGGGAAAGGAAATGGGCCGGCCTAGTGGCGCTACACGGCGCGGGGCTCAGCTGACAGGGGGGTCCCGCTTGTCAGCGGCACTTAACACGTGAAACGGTATGCGCGCTGTGGGCCGTGCGATTAGAGGCTAGATCTATGGTTGAGGGTCGTCGTCGACGACGGACAGGTCGCCGGCGAGCTCGAACCCTAGCGGCTCGGTGGGGGTCTACTGGGGGCGTACCAGGGCTCCAACGGGGTCGGCGATGCGGGTGAACGACGTGGAAGACGACGGCGAGGCTAGGCATGGTTGCGGCGGAGCTTGGGGTGGCCGGAATCAACGGCACCCTTCTTCTCCAGAGGCGGCGGCTCCGGATCCAATTCCGGCGAGCTGCTGCTCCACTTGCTCCGGCGAGGGATGGTTGAGGTTCAGAGAGGTGAGGGGAGTGGAATGGTGTGAGTCTTTGGTGCTGGGGAGGGCTCCTTTTATAGGCTCGACGTTGAGACCGAGCGGGATGGGCGGTCGACGGTGGCGACATGGCTACGGCGAGCTAGCGGCATGGCTGGGGATTGCGATCGGTGGGCGGTTCCCTGGCGGTGCTCTAGTGCTTCAATGCGGCCGTAGGGGCGGTGGCATACGGTCAGGGCGAGGTGGCGCTCTGTGCGGCCGAAGCGGCTGTGTCCACGGCGAGCGGTGGCTGTGGGGCTTTGGAGGGCGAACGGATATGTCTGGGGTGTTCTCCAGGTCGAGGCGGAGCGGTGGACGCGGGCTGGTGCCAAGGGGCGGTCGGTCTGGCGGGGGCAGTCTGGCGCTCTGTGCAGTCGGCACCACAGTGCGTGGCGGTTCCTGGTTGTTCTGGTCGCTGTCCTTGGGCTGGGACTGGTTGGGCGGTGGAGGTGGACGACGGGCTAACACGATGGATGGCGCTGGCGGCGGCTGTGGCTTGCTGTCGCCGGTGGGGTGCCCAAGTGGGGGCTCGGCCTTAATGGCCATGACCATTTGGTCATGGCACAGTGTGGGGCTAGGCTAGAGAGGGTTATGGGGAGTAGTGGAGAGGTTTTTGGTGGCAATTTGGGGAACAAGTTTGGCCAGAACACTATTTAAAATAGTGAAATTTATTTAGTTTGAAATCTGCCTGCCAAGTGTTTGATGAAATGGCCGCAAGAGAAAAAGTTTTGAATTTTGAGTTCAAATTTTTTGGGTGATCTCCACTAGTGCTAGGTAGTCTCTGGTTGCAAGGGTTTTGAAAATGGTGCTCAATTAGATGGTTTTTGAAATAGGGGTGATCTATGCATATGCATTAGATTCAATTTTAAACTGTCATTTAAAATAGTTTACAGAAGGTTTTTAGTAGATCAAAAGGTGGGCCTTGGTACCTCATTATGTGTACTAGCAAGGGGTGTAAAGATCAAGAATTGTTTCTATTAAGAAATGAGTACTAGGAATAGCCAAAGTAGGCATGAGAGTTAAATTTGTCAAAATGACCATTCCTTCATTTTAATTCTTTTTGATTTGATTTCTTTTAGGAAAAGTTTGGGAATGATGTAGATGATGTTTAAATCACCTAAGAAACATTTTAGAAGCAAAGGATCACACAATCATGGCAATTCAAAACAACTCTTATTTTAAACGCACACATATATGAATGCTTTCATTTTAAATATGGAAAAGTTTTTGTTAATCCTAATTTTGGATGATTTGATCTTTGCTAAACTTGGATTGAAGTTTTGGGATGTGACACTAAGGGTGCCTACAAACAAGTAACACTAAGGGTGCCGACATATGCTTAATGTCGGTCGAGGTAACGTTGGGTGAACACCACCTAGGGCGGGTTGGCCATAACTCGACTGTCTCTAAGGTATGTCGGCCAGCACATGCTTTGACCTTGTTATGCCTCGGCAGACCTTGCCTTTATACCTAGGCTTGACCCTACCCGGGGTCATCCCCCCAACATTAGTCCCCGAAGCTGGTGCGGGCTTAGCAACTTTAGCTGATAAGGACACAACAGGTTCAACCCGACAAATTCTTAGTTCCACTTGTCGAGGTACTTTTATGTTGGCACGCTCCGAACTTAACTTGGCTTTTTCTAGAGGACTTGAAATTTACTTTGACTTCCCTTGGCTCTTTCCAAGTTATTCCTCGTTGGCCGGGTTAAACTCTTGCATTCAAGTTACTCACTTAGATGCTTTCCTTCTCATGTACACTTCATTTCATGCTACATGGCAGGTAATCATTACCTTTGCCTCATTTTAAGGGCCTGCGTCAGTTACTGTTCATGCTGTCAGGAGTTACTGCGCAGACGTCACGTCGTGGGTGCCTCTTCGATAACCGCAATGCCACATCGCATGACACGATACGCCGCACCGTGTAACCCTATCTATGGCTTACTGCTGATTGGCTCATCTGGCAAATACACGGCCACACCATGTGGCCCGCCGCACCGTGCGATCCCACTACCCCCACTAGGGGCATGGTTAAATAGGGGAGCGAGGGAGGTCCCTTAGCCATTTCCCTGCTCGCCTATGCCTCTTCTTATTCTTCTTATTCTTCTTTGCAGCGCCGCCGCCACCACTGCTTCAGCTTAGTGATATCGCCGCCGCTGCCGCTCGCTGTTCCTCGTCTAATTCTCCGCAGCAGCACCGCTTGCCACTGCTACGGGGCCTCGTCAATCTAGGCCCTTATCCCTGCTTCAGATTATGTCTGTGAGGGGGAAGATTTGGAGATGCCTCAAGATATCGCCACCATCGAGGAGCACGAGGAGGGCGGCGTCGCCCATGAGCGCGGCGCATGGGCTGGCTCCTGGGTGTGCCAGGATGACCTCGATTGGCTTGTCTAGACCCGACGCGTTCCTGCCGGAGTTAGCTACCTCCTCCCTGGTGAAGAACTTATCCCTGCTCCCGAGCTCGGCGAGTTTGTGGTATTCCGTTCCCACCTCCTTCCTATTAGCAATTTCATCCATGATTTCCTCACCACCTTCATTCTTCAACCCCACCATCTTCCTGCGAACACCATCGCTTCTGTCTCTGCCTTTGTTTCCGGAGTCTAGGGATACCTTGGCTTGTGGCTCTCGATCCAAATTTGGTTCAAGTTCTTCGGCTTTCGGGCAAATGTTATTCCTAATAAGGATGTTACCCTGGCCGACAAATTACCCAATGTGGGGCGACCTCCATCTCACCTCGGTGAGACTCCGTGTTCCCCAATTTACCGGCTTGGAGTCTCGCAAAGGGTGGGCCAAGACGTTCTTCTATGTGAAGAATACTACCTCATAGGACAAGATTCGACTGCCTCCTTTTTCTCTCGGTGTCCCCGATAAGACTAAATGGGCCCGAATCCCGAAGAAGTTCAGCACCTTGATAGATCTGATAGAGAAATGCATCATTGATCTGAAGCTAGAAGGGATGACCGACGAGGATCTGATGCTCACTTTCATCCGAAGCTAGATCTACCCTCTACAACAATGTACCCACAAAGTTTGCCACATGAGCGGTCACCTCGACCTGAACCAAGTTTTGTCGTTCGAGCTCTCTGACTCCTAGATCTTCCACCGGGTTAAGTCTGTCGTCAAGATGCCCTTGACCAAGGATTGGGAGTGGGGGCTAGAGCACTTCAACCAAGATAGGCCACCTCCCGTGGTACATCTCTTTCGTAATTCTTTTTCCGAGTTATGCTTTATGTCAGCATGTATCACCTATTTGACTTTTTTGCCTTATCCTTTTCAAAAATTTCTTCAGCAAACTATAGAGGACACCGCGACTCTGGCCCTCAAGTGGGGCAAGGATCGAGATACCTTGGATTCAGAGGAGCCGGACTCCGAGACGTTCATGCCTACTGTGGACTCTAGCTCCAGCCGACCCTCTAGTAAGACTTCTGTCTTAAGAGATTGGTCGGATGACGATGAAGATGATGATGATATTGAGATCTTGGAGGTATTTAATCCCATGCCTATTGCTGGGGATTGGTGCAGAAAACAAAAATTTTCCTACGTTGAAACCCCAGAAACTGCCTAGGATCTATCTATGTAGTAATGCGGTAATGGCCGGAGCATAGAGAATACATACCCTTGTAGACCGTACGCGGTTAACGTTCCGCGGGAACGTGGTTGAAGTAGTCGTACTCGTAGCCGACCTCAAGGTCGCGAAGCTCCTCGCAGGTCACCCCTTGCTCCTTCTTGATCTTCATCATCTTCATCGTGCAACAGCTCCGGCTCACGACATTCAAGCGCCCCAAGTGTTGCGCCTCATGTCTTCGTACACATCCGGTGCACGATGAGACCTCCGGCTCCCCGATCCCGCCGGGAGTGCGGAAGTTGATATCCGGCTAGGAGTCCATGCAGCGCAACAGCGTACTGCAGGTGTGCCTCGATCGCACAGCCCAAACTTGGGGCCATGGTCACAAGGGCTAGAGAGAGAGGGAAGGAGGAAGTCAACCAAAGGACTTCTCCAAATATTGGTGTGTCTCATCCCACCCATGGGCACCCCTTTTATATAGGGGGAGGGGGTGTGCCCTCCCCTTTGGGTTTCCCATGTGGGACTATTCAAGGGAGAGAGGGGGGAGGCGCATGGGCCTTCATGGGCCGCCGGCCAGGGGTGGACCCCACCCCGCGCATAGCCCTAGGTTGGCCGGGTGGGCCCCCTTGAGGCGCCTGGTCCTTGGCCCTTTGGCCCTTGGCCCTTCCCTCCTCCGATTTTCCCTTATGGGCCTTTATTCACTAGGAAGTTTGGCCCATTAGTAGAATAACCCTTCAAATTAGATTTTAATATTATATTTAATATTAATTACACTAATTAATATGTAAATACATGTTACAAAACCTGATTCAACCCGAAACACCTTTCGGTTCCCTTTCGATTTCCTCCGAACGACTTCGGATCTTTCCTGGAATGATTCTGGTCCTTTATTCTTTCTCCAAACAACTTCGGATCTCTCTGCGGAACGATTCCGACTTTCTCTCTTTCTCTACCGTGATTCCATCTTACGAATGATCGCTCTCATCGTACCCTTAAGTGTATCCTCTCACGGCTCGGGAATGCTCTAGACATGATCTGTATCAATGATCGACAGAGGGACTAGGGATGTCCATGTGCCCCCTATGCATTCCTGATGACAATGTTGTTTGAACCGTCTAAATGTAGCATCCTCTTCCTTTTGTTTCTCGATACAACTTTTCCAAGATCCGAACATTGGTATCCCATACCTTGTTCAATCTCGTTCACAACAAGTTATGTTTTCTTGTTACCGTGATATTACATCCCCGTGACCTAGTCACATGTTGCAACATTTATGGATGTAATCTCACCAAGCCGGCCGTATGTATCTTTACCTGTCATGTGGGTGAACAAATCCCGGTCTTGCAGTCACATGTCATCTACTGTTCCTTCGGAATACCCAACGTACACCTTTATGGCCACCACATTACCAGATGACGGTTGATGCAGTCTAAGCATCCTCGGGAAACAGTGAGTAATATGAGCTCACGGTCTAAGGAGAAAGAGTCTAGGTATAGCTATTGCAACAATGAACTATATGACTTGATCGTGTTGCAATCCTTTGAGGAATGGCCAACCACATCATTCTCCAATGATATGATCCCGTTGTCAGTTGGCATAAATGCCCATGATCTTGAAACCCAGATCATCTTTGTGACCTACGAACTAGTATGGATAGAGGCTACTAGGGACTTGGTTGTTTCATACCACACCTGTACCAATGTTTCTACTTGGCACAATTATAGCAAAATATGAAACTATTATAAACTAATTGAGATATGACAATAAAAACCTATTTATTATTTGCCTCTAGGGCATATCTCCTTCAGTCTCCCACTTGCACTAGAGTACAAATAACCTAGCTTGCATTTTACTCATATAAACTATATATCATATGCGTTTACAGATCATGCATGCTCATGGGAAATGTCATGTCCATGTTCTGTTTTACCAGATCATTATGTCTTTTGCAAATCGTTAATGTCTTCCTAATTTTGACATTCACTCCATTATCTTATAATGGGTCGAAGTATTTGTTTGGCAACAAAGTGAGACTTTGTATCAAGTGTTTATGATGACGGTCGTTTTCACCGTTGTCATCTAAACTTCGAAACACACTTTGCTGTCCTTTGTGTATATACTACAGTCATGGCAGTAGAACGAGGCCAGATTCCAGGAGCTTACAGTGACGTTAGATCAACCTCGACGGCTTTCTCATGGGCACCGGGCCCTGGGACACATCATTCTATGTTAAAAGCGAACTAGCCCCACCACAACATTATACATTACATCAGATGGAGCTTTTATACTTCTATATCTATGTAGATCCTAGTGCATGAAATGCAACTATGCCACTTACATTGCTTCTTGATACTTAAGTACAAACTTAATTCTAGTTCAGTGATTAACTCAGGAATCACTTAAAGACATGCTCTTACAGTTAAGACTTTGTCCTATCAACCAGAACCTTTGGTCACATTATGTCGAGTATACAACATGGTTATATGGAAGAACCTATGACTGAGGCATAGGGGATGCAACGCATCTCTTTCTTTCAACCATAGTTGCAATACTAACTTAATGCTTCATATAGTAAGAACTTCTTTCTTACCTTGTTCCATTCTAAGATATTTCAGAATCTTGCTTAGGACTTTCTGAACATCTTTCAGAATCAAGTCCAGGAAACATTTGACATTCAGTGTTTATTAAACTCACCAATCTATCTCGATAGATCTTACTGTTTAATAACTTCAACTTCATCCTTATTTATCTAACTTAAATATTATTAACACCAATTACATTATTCACATATGTCGTCCGCATATCCTAGAATGATTTCACACTCCCACTTAAATATGACATTCATGTTTGAGATCCAAGGATTTCACTTAGGTCCCACTCAAATATGACATTCACATTTGAGATCCGGGAATTTCACTTAGCTCCCACTCAATATATGTCAGCTACATATTATGAATTAGCCAAGCTGATTTGCTCCCACTCAAAACTAGGTCCTCTTGATAATCTTGGACATTCCAAAATTCTTTGATCATCATCAATTTGAGAATTCCAATTGCGAGACTTTAATATCCATATATTTCTAGTGTAAATCCAAAAGACTTAAGCATCACTACTGTTGTAGTCAACTCCTTAAATTTGTCCAAACTTGTGACAAATCGAGCTTTTGTCATTCATTAAGTTTCATTTCCTTCTTATGACTTTGCAGTCAATCAGAAATATCAAGTAAACTTCTTTACTTTAATAAGATCAAGTATCATGTTACTTTGCAATCTCAAATGTAACTTAACATAGGATTTTATGACTCATAGTCATTTCTCGCACTCAGGTCCATCACGCTTCTTTGTAATTCGTAGGTATGTCTCGTTCAAAACATGACAAGTGAATCAATAATATAATTCCACAAACTTGTAGAATATATATTCAAATCCTACTTTCTTTAGAAAAAGTATTCACTAAAACTTTATGATCATTATCAATAGTTTCTCCTCTATTTGTAGAGTTTGGATTCACGAAACAAATTCCGCTGTGCCACTCAACAATCCGGAGGTAAGTGATACATTGCAAATGTAACTATAATTTTTGATGTTCCATGCTTGGTTTTATCCACTTTCTTGTGTTTTGTTCCAACTTTGGAGTACTTTTATTATGATTTCTTGGACTAACCTATTAACAAGAGCCACAAAGTACCGCCTGTTTTCTGTTGTTTTTGGTTCGGAAAAGTCAGAAAATGAATATTCTCGAATTGACGGGACAAAGCCAAAGTGCCTATTTTTCGGAAGGGATCAAGTGCGAATCACGAGCAGAGAAGGGATGGGGCCGGCCACCACCGCCACGGCCAGGCTAGCTCGCGCCAGGGGGTGGTCTGGCTGACCCTAGCACCCCCTCAGCCTCTCCTTCCGCCTATAAGTTTCCCTCGGGACGAAAACCCTAGGTACAGATAAAAATCCACGAAAAGAGTTCAGGCAGCTGTCATCTCCATCCCTAGATCGGGAGGGATCTGAAGCTCTTCCGGCACCGCCGGAGGGGAATTCACCCTGGAGGCCTTCTTCATCACCATGCAAGCCTCCGGTGTGACGCGTGAGTAGTTCATCCTTGGACTACGGATCCATGTAGTAGCTAGATGGCTGGTTTCTCCTCCTTTGTGCTTTCATGTTTAGATCTTGTGAGCTCCGTTCATGATCAAGATCATCTATTTGTAATTCATACATGTTGTGTTTATGGGATCCGATGGATATTGAGATGCTATTTCAGATTGATTATTGATTCTATCATGTCTTTGTTATTTGAGATCTTGCATGCTTTCCGTTGTTAGTAGCTATCTTGGCCAAGTAGATGCTAGCAACTCCAAGAGTTAGTATTTATGCTCGATAGTTGGTTCATGCCTCTGGTAATCTGGGGAAGTGACAGAAATCTCTAAGGTACTAGATGTGCTGTTGCTACTAGGGAGAAAACAACAATCCTTTGTTCATAGAACAATCGTATTGTTTACCTTACACGCAGTTCGTAAAGCAATAATCGGTTGCTTGCAACTTAATACTGGAGGGGGTTCAGATGATAACCTGAAGGTGGATTATTAGTCATAGATGCAGTTGGATGGCGGTCTATGTATTATGTTGTATTGCCCAATCAATTCTCAAAGGAGTCAAGGTGATTAGTATATGCATGTATTGCTTTCTCGGTGTTTGTCAATTGCCCCGCTGTAATTTGTTCACCCAACATGTTATCTATCTAAGGAGAGCCACCTCTAGTGAACTATGGATCCCGATCCTTTACTTTACATACAATCTATAATATTTTACTACTTTGTGTTTACTTTCTGCAAACTTTTACTTCTTTCCATTCGATACGTTTAATCCTTTGTTTTCCGCAAAACACGGTGAGATTGACAACCTCATCGCAAGTTGGGGACAAAGTTCTGTGGTTGTGTTGTGCAGGTCTCCACGTTGCTACTAGCACCGGTAGTGCGCCCTGCCAAAGCTCAGCTAGTAATACCTTTGAGATGTTTCCTTGCTCCTACTGGTTCGATTAAACCTTGGTTTCATAACTGAGGGAAACTTGCTGCTGTGCTCATCATACCTTCCTGTTGGGGTTCCCAACGAGCTCTACATCAACACCACGCACCAAGCACTTTTCTGGGCGCCGTGTATTGAGCCATCAAGCGATTTTCTGGCGCCGTTGCCGGGGAGTCAAGGACATCTTCACAAGGGAGTCCCTCATAACCAATCTCTTTACTTTGTTGTTTTTGTTTTGCTTAGTTTCTTTTTGTTTTGTTTGCTTGTATTGTTCTTCAAAAAACACAAAAAAATTAGTTTTACTTGTTTGCTTTCTTATTTGAAAACCCAAAAAAATGACTACTCTTGAAAACACTAAGTTGTGTGACTTCACTAGCACCAACAACAGTGATTTTATGAGCACTCCTATTGCTCCACCTGTGGCTGAAAATACTTTCTTTGAGATAAAACCTGCTTTGCTCAATCTTGTTATGAGAGAACAATTTTCTGGTATTGGTAATGAAGATGGTGCTTCCCATCTAAATAACTTTGTTGAACTTTGTGAGATGCAAAAGCATAGGGATATAGATGGTGATATTATTAAGCTGAAATTGTTTCCTTTCTCTTTGAGAGGAAAAGCTAAAGAGTGGTTGAATTCCTTAACTAGGAATAGTATTGATTCTTGGACTAAGTGCAAAGATGCTTTTATTGGAAAATACTATCCCCCTGCTAAGATTATATCCATGAGAAGTGAAATAATGAAGTTTAAACAACTTTATAATGAGCATGTTGCTCAAGCTTGGGAAATAATGAAATCTTTGGTAAAGAATTGTCCCACTCATGGACTGACTGCTTAGATGATCATCCAAACTTTTTATGCAGGATTGAACTATTCTTCAAGGAACCTATTGGATTCAGCTGCTGGAGGTACCTTTATGACCATCACTTTGGGTGCTGCAACAAAACTATTGGATAATATGATGGTTAATTATTCTGAATGGCATACTGAGAGAGCTCCACAAGGTAAGAAGGTAAATTCTGTTGAGGAAACCTCTTCCTTGAGTGATAAGATTGATATTATTATGTCTATGTTTGTTAATGGGAAAGCCCATATTGATCCAAATAATGTTCCTCTAGCTTATTTGGTTGCTCAAGAAGAGCAAGTTGATGTGAACTTCATAAGAAATAACAACTTTGGCAACAATGCTTATGGTAATAATGCTTATAGGAACAATTTTGGTAACAACAATTATAAGCCATATCCTCCCAACAATGGTAAATCTGAATTACCTAGTGAAGGTAGAATTTTGGAAGTTGAAAGAGCCACTAAAAACTTTATGCAAATGCAATATGAGCAAAATAGACTATTCACTAAAACAATGGAGGAGCAATCTATCATTTTGAAGAACATTAGCCATCAACTTGAGAGTCTAAATAGGGGAATTCCTGGTTTACAATTGAAACTCTCTAATGCTGAAAGAAATATATCACCTTTGTATGAAGATCAATCTTCATTGATTAATAAAATGGCTGCTAAACCTGAAACTAATGACAATCCCTTTGCAGCTACCAATGCTATACAAGTAAGAATTGATGAAAATGTTAGACTGTTAGCTGAATTACATGCTAAGTGGGAAAGAGAAGATGAAATTGCTAGAAACATTAGTGTTTCTACTATCACCACCACTAGTGTTGAGGCTAGTAATAGTTCTACCACTTTATATGATAAGGTTGATTTTGATCTTGATGGTTGCAACATCTCTGAAGTTATTAAGTTCCTACAAAAGCTTGCTAAAAGTCCTAATAATAGTGCTATGAACATGGCTTTTACAAAACATATTACTAATGCTCTCATAAATATTAAGGAAGAAAAGATGAAACACAAAGCTTCTATTCCTATAAAACAAGAGGATGCTTGGGACCCATCATTAATATGAAAGTGAATGACTTTGATTTTAAAGCTTTGTGTGATCTTGATAGTAGTGTTTCTATTATGCCTAGAAGGATTTATGATATGCTTGATTTGCCTCCTCTTGAAGATTGTTATTTGAATGTCCCACTTGATGCTAATGCTAAAAAGAAACTCATGGGGAGTCTTAATGATGTTCTTATTATGGTTAATGATTCCTATGTCCCCGTTGATTTCTATGTTTTGGATGTTGAATACAATGCTTCTTGTCCTATTACTTTGGGAAGACCTTTTCTTAGAACTGTTGGTGCCATCATTGATATGAAGGAAGGCACCATTAAATATCAACTCCCACTCAAGAAAGGTATAGAACACTTCCCTAAAAAGAGAGAAAATATTTCTTTTGCTTCTCCTATGAAAACAAAATTTGGTCTTAATGCTTCTTCATTTGAGAACACTTGATTCTTTCTTTGCTTCTTATGCCTAACTTAAAGGCGTTAAAGAAAACTACTTGTTGGGAGATAACCCAAGAGTTTTAGTTGAGTCTTGGAAGTTATTACCTCTGTAATAACCTCTCCTTATCCTTTTTATTTGCTTTTTGTGCCAAGAGTAACCTCTAATGAGAGTGAAGTAATGATTGGGAAAGTTGCTGTCTCGAAACAGATTTTTGTGCTTCACCGTAAACATTCCTGAGAGAGTTCTGTATGTCGGATTGAGCTGTAATTTTTTGTGCTTCTGTCCCAGGTTGTTATATAACTTTAGTTAGTTCAACATGTTTTTATTTGAGCAACAGAAGATCTTCTAAAAAATCCGTCTTTACCTGCTCGTCTGTTTTGACAGATTTCTGCTATTTTCTGCATTTGCTTCTTGTTGGTTCCTTCTTGAGTTCCTTTGGGTAATTGAGCTTTTCGAGGGAAGTGCTATAGTAGCTAGTGTTCTAATGGAAGTTTATTTGGTGTTAGAACTGAACCTTGAGACTTATTTATCTTAAGTGCACTAATGTTGCTAATGAGATTGTGCGAAGTTTTGTATGAAGGAAAATTTTCAGGTGTATGGAAGGAATGAGTAATGAGATGAAGGATGGACTAAATCTCAAGCTTGGGGATGCCACACGTGTCACCCCAAGAAATATCCAAGAAGTACAAGCGTCAAAGCTTGGGGATGCCCAAGGGATCCCCTTCTTCATCAATAAAAATTCCAGGTTTCTTCCAAACGCTTCATTTTTATTGTTTCGTGCACAGTTGTGTTTCTCTTGGAGCGTCTTCTTTTTCATTTTTGTTTTGGTTTTTAGTTTTCTTGGTTTTTTTAGTTTTCTGAATAAGTTGGTTGGACCCCCTCTTTCATACATTGGTTTGCAAATAGTTTGGTTTAGTTTGGAAAAGAGTAGGAAAGTTCATGCTTATGTGGTAAAAAGAGCTCGTTTTTGACTGTGGCTATGCTTTGTCATGCCATGATTGATATTCTTTTGGCTTTATGCTTAGTATTCTTTGCTGTAGCATGACTTGTTATAAACAATTGAGATTGCTTAATGTGCCTTGGGTGAATCATGCGTTGTTTTAGCATATTAAAGCATAGTATAGCGGTATTGTCCTTTGATGATTTATTTGGGTTGACTTGGAGCATGCTCACACCATGTTATGACTATCCAAAGTCACCATAGCCTTTATGATCCTTTAGTTTTCAACTTGTAGTATCACTTTATGCTTTGATCAATGATGTTTTGTCGCTCTGCATGATTATGGCCATTATTGCTCTCTTAGTTTGTCGCTCCCAGTCTTTTGCTGGCCTCCACCACAAAGTATGAGTTCCACTCATGCATCCCACTCCCTAAACCAAGTTTTTCCAGAGAGTCCACCATACCTACCTACTAGCTTGTGCTATTCCAAGTATATTCATGCTTTTGTTTACCTTCCACTTGATATGAGAAAACTAGTGATTAAAGCTCTCACGAACCTGATGGCACACTTTACTTTATTGCCTCTAATAAACTTGAACCATTGGGTCCTTCTTTGTTGCGTATATGCTTGCGCTTTATAAGTTGAAATTAGCAGAACCATGTACCATGGGGAACGCTTTCAACATTGTACTTGTACTTTGTACCCTGTTGATATTATGCTCTTTTGCTTACGGATCCCGGCGGTGTGAAATAAATGTGGAACTTGTAAGATCATGGAGTTTGTATGTGTGTTAGAGAAACGCCTGGGCCGCTAGCCTAAGCCATGCCTAATCATGGTGGAAACTTGCAGCATCACCACAATGAGCACTCTATGAAGCATCCTCAATAAAAACCTATGCAAATAGCAAATAAAAAGATCGCTGAGATGCTCATTGTCTTCTTGCCTTTTCATTTTGATTATGGGAAAGCTCCCGTATCATGTGCAAGGGGTACCCCGTTGGCGGTTCTTAATGATACACATATACTTACAATGACAAGAGCTTACTCGTGACTGAAGTTGAGTAGCATGAGGATTGGTCTTTGTAAGTAAGGGGCATGAGATTTCAGTTTATAACTTGTCAAGCATATCCTCTTAGTTGTGTCACTTTAACCTTAATCACCTTCAAGATGCTTATGATAGGGGCAATGAGAGCTGAAAGCTACAAGTACCATAATTTTTGGAAGCTCTTTATGAGACTTGAATCCCTACTTCCTTTTACAAAAGGCCTTTCTTCCACCATTATATTGAGTTTCCACCTTCTATCTTTATGCACTACTTTGAGAGCATAGTGGCCATTCTTAGTTCTATGTGCATTGTCCCAAGACTAGTTGATTGATGCATAACTTGTTATTGATTGTTTGAAACTATTGTATCTAGTCACTCTTATGAACTTTGAAGGTGTCCTATGCATTTATAGTTGCTACTCTATTGAGGGACAAGCTGAATACTATTATGCTATGTTTTCTTTATGTGAAACAAACAAACGTCTTGCAAAGCATGTTATTCATGAATCTTTTGTTTGTGCCTTTTCATGTTGCATCTTAGTTTCTTTGCTTATTGCTAGAACTTTGTCTTTCATGTTATGATTGAAGTACTTTGATCCCAGCTTTGAGTTTTGCAAATACTTTTGATCAAGTTTTTGATGGTGCATGTCACCTCAAAAATTATTCTTTTTATCACTTACCTACTCGAGGACGAGCAGGAGTTAAGCTTGGGGATGTTGATACATTGCAAATGTATCTATAATTTTTGATGTTCCATGCTTGGTTTTATCCACTTTCTTGTGTTTTGTTCCAACTTTGGAGTACTTTTATTATGATTTCTTGGACTAACCTATTAACAAGAGCCACAGTGCCAACTGCCTGTTTTCTGTTGTTTTTGGTTCCAGAAAAGTCAGAAAATGAATATTCTTGGAATTGGACAGGACAAAAGCCAACGTGCCTATTTTTTCGAAAGGGGTCATGTGCCAGAATACGAGACGGAGAAGGGCTGGGGGCCGGCCACACCACCTGGCCGCGCGGCCAGGCCTGGCCCGCGCCAGGGGATGGTCTGGCCGACACCAGCACCCCCTCGGCCTCTCCTTCCGCCTATAAGTTGCCCTCGGGACAAAAACCCTAGGTATCCGATCAAAAATCCACGAAAGAGTCTGTAGCCACCATCATCTCCATCCTTAGATCGGGAGGGATCTGAAGCTCTTCCCGGCACCCTGCCAGATAGGGGAATTCACCCTGGAGGCCTTCTTCATCACCATGCAAGCCTCCGGTGTGATGCATGAGTAGTTCATCCTTGGACTACGGATCCATGTAGTAGCTAGATGGCTGGTTTCTCCTCCTTTGTGCTTTCATGTTTAGATCTTGTGAGCTCCGTTCATGATCAAGATCATCTATTTGTAATTCATACATGTTGTGTTTGTGGGGATCCGATGGATATTGAGATGCTATTTCAGATTGATTATTGATTCTATCATGTCTTTGTTATTTGAGATCTTGCATGCTTTCCGTTGTTAGTAGCTATCTTGGCCAAGTAGATGCTAGCAACTCCAAGAGTTAGTATTTATGCTCGATAGTGGGTTCGTGCCTCTGGTAATCTGGAGAAGTGATAGAAATCTCTAAGGTACTAGATGTGCTATTGCTACTAGGGAGAAAACAACAATCCTTTATTCATAGAACAATCGTATTGTTTACCTTACACGCAGTTCGTAAAGCAATAATCTGTTTCTTGCAACTTAATACTGGAGGGGGTTCGGATGATAACCTGAAGGTGGATTATTAGTCATAGATGCAGTTGGATGGCGGTCTATGTATTATGTTGTATTGCCCAATCAAGTCTCAAAGGAGTCAAGATGATTAGTATATGCATGTATTGCTTTCTCGGTGTTTGTCAATTGCCCCGCTGTAATTTGTTCACCCTGCATGTTATCTATCTAAGGAGAGCCACCTCTAGTGAACTATGGATCCCGGTCCTTTACTTTACATACAATCTACAATCTTTTACTGCTTTGTGTTTACTTTCTGCAAACTTTTACTTCTTTCCATTCGATACGTTTAATCCTTTGTTTTCCGCAAAACACGGTGAGATTGACAACCTCATCGCAAGTTGGGGACAAAGTTCTATGGTTGTGTTGTGCAGGTCTCCACATTGCTACTAGCACCGGTAGTGCGCCCTGCCAAAGCTCAGCTAGTAACACCTTTGAGGTGTTTCCTTGCTCCTACTGGTTCGATTAAACCTTGGTTGCATAACTGAGGGAAACTTGCTGCTGTGCTCATCATACCTTCCTCTTGGGGTTCCCAACGAGCTCTACATCAACACCATGCACCAAGCACTTTTCTGGGCGCCGTGTATTGAGCCATCAGTAAGTTCAAACACCTTGTTTTGATCTTTTACTTTCTTCCACCTGTATCTTCATCAAGACATATCAACTTTGGACAACAGCAGGTTTGCCCCTTTGTGGAAGATGCATTCATAGCTTCCTAAGAATGCTCTACAAATACTTGTTTATTCACCATGATTTCGACTTGTCGAAATCTCCAGAAACTCGAACGTGCCATAACACTTATGGTGTTGTTTCCACGAATCTTTTAGATGTTCCTTTGTATTTCAAATGAGTGTTTGCTTATTTTGATCTTTAAGTCTAAACGATAACTATAACCCCTATAAGAGATGATATTATACCATATGTATCTTAATACAAAATGATTATGATGTTTGGATATTTCAACATAGTTTGAATTCATCCAATTATCATAATTTGTGAAACATCTTTCACAAGTCCCTTTTATGCTAAACTTAACTTGAATACCTTAGTCAAGTCGATCAAATTGAAGAGACTTATTAATTCAATATCCCATTTAGTCATGAACTCATTTGAACAATTCAAATCATTTCAAACGTCATGTTTCATTAAGTAAGTACACTTATTCACTTAAGTCCACAATAAATGATTTCCACTACTTGTTGAAAATACGATACATCACTATGTATAAGATTCAACATTTCTTCGCATATCACCGTTTTACCAGAATGCGGAGTTTTAGTCATTTCGCCCAAGAGGCATGGTTTTGCAAAGTCTCTAGATTAAGCATCTAGGACCCCGATCTTTCATAAAGAACCTGCAATAACCAAAATGACTTAAACTGTAGTGTCATTTCATTATTAAACTTTGGATATCTTTTAGCATTCTAATGCTTTATAAATGTTTAAACTATTATCATTAACATAGTGATGAGAATAACTTGTTTGTAATCATAATGTGACCATGATGGTATTGTTCATAAGAACAGTACAACAGGCTTGTAACTCGTTCATATGAATAATCATCTCGCCAAAAGCAAGACACACAAACAAGGATTACAAATTATATTCAAGTCCACTAATCCAAATGACAAACTTGAGGAAAGAGGTGATGTCGGCCATCAACTGTTTTGCTTGCCGTCATCAAGTCACATTGCCTCAAATCTAGAAATTCTCAAGCAGATTCTCCTGTTTTCACAAAACGGGACAAGTATCAAATACTTTGCAAACTGCAACGAGTTTTGCAAGAACCACATTTATAATTTTGTATATCTAACATATACCTTTTTCATCCATGAACTCCTTTTGCAATCAAGCCCTTCTAAGAGTTTTTCAACTCTAATGCAAGATCGCCAAGTGATTTTTCCAAACATTCTCTTTTCATCCATGATGGAGGAAAACCCATCCAACGGCTCATACTCTATGTGCCTCATTCTGTAGTATACAAAATGTAGCCCAACTCTCCATCGAATGGAGAATGGCTTATTGTATGATTATGGAGAAAACACAAACTATTCCGGAGTCATCGAATTATCTCCTAATGGTTATTGTATCAAGAAGAGAAGATCACCTTTTACGAGGATATCCCTCAGGCGTGGGTATTAATCTATGAAGTTGGACCCTTTTGATAAGTTCCAAATTAAGCAATATATTCTCATGGTCGCAAAGGACCTCAATGGGATAGGCTAAGATCTACTAAGATATTTGCAAACAAACATCTAGACTAAGTTTATAATAAGAGATCAATTTATAATTGGTCTCAACTAAAATGGTCATCCCCTGGACGATTTTAGTGATCGCATGATCCCTATCCTCTGCACCTCCCCCGATCATCACGACCATCAGTGCATTATAAAAGGTAGACATTCACTAATGTCAATCACATCATCCATGTGACTCATGCTCGATCTTTCGATCTCTTGTGTTCCGAGGCCATGTCTATACATGCTAGGCTCGCCAAATCTAACTTGTGTGTATTCGCTGTGCAACATGGCTTACACCCACTGTATGCGAACGTAGATATGTCTGACCCCCGATCATCACAGCCGGCCTCATACCGAAGAACTTTCTTGGTGGTGCACACACAAGGGGAACGCGGAACGCTGGAATTAAATAGGGATTATCTTATTTGCTACCGTTGAGTCTCTAAGTACTAGCACACAATAAGATATAAAACAGGTATCAACATCATATGTATAATGTGATATGATATGGTCTTTCTTGCACCTTGATCTCCATCGAGCGCTCCGACATGATCTCCATCGTGCCCTTGGTTTGACGCCAAGTCCACGACGCCTCCACCAGGTCGTTCATCGGAACGATGACTATTACTATACTACTTAGCAACCGAAAATTAAACTACTTTACCTTCACAACGACCATTGCCATATCATAATCACATGCCCCTGCAAAATAAAGTTAGACGCCTCTACTTTATCTATTGCAAGTTTTACGTGGTTGTTAGGCTTTCGCACTAGAACCGTTTCTAAACTACGAACTTTCCAACCACAACATGGATCCGACATTTGTCTATATTACACCCCTTTTGGGGCCCTCCGTTGTAAATGCTATATCAACTATCGAATGAGAGACATACACCCGCTAGCCACTTATACGGTACAAGACGTATGTTGAGCGTGGAACCAGTCTCATGTACAAATACGCGTAAGATCGGTCTGGGCCGCTTCATCAAACAATACCGCGATATAAACAAGTACACGTTAGAGGGTAACAACTGAGGGATCAATGCCCGCACAAAACTTGTGCGTACTGGTCGTACAACACTCCTACGCATAGATCGACTCTGATACCACTACTGGGGATCGGTGCGGAAAACAAAAGTTTTCCTACGTTGAAACCCCAGGAACTGCCTAGGATCTATCTATGTAGTAATGCGGTAATGGCCGGAGCATAGAGAATACATACCCTTGTAGACCGTACGCGGTTAACGTTCCGCGGGGAACGTGGTTGAAGTAGTCGTACTTGTAGCCGACCTCAAGGTCGCGAAGCTCCTCGCAGGTCACCCTTGCTCCTTCTTGATATTCATCATCTTCATCATGCAACAACTCTGGCTCACAACATTCAAGCACCCCAAGTGTTGCGCCTCGTGTCTTCGTACACATTCGGTGAACGATGAGACCTCCGGCTCCCCGATCCCGCCGGGAGTGCGGAAGTTGATATCCGGCTAGGAATCCCTGCAGCGCAACGGCGTACTGCAGGTGTGCCTCGATCGCACAACCCAAACTTGGGGCCATGGTCACAAGGGCTAGAGAGAGAGAGGGATGAAGGAAGTCAACCAAAGGACTTCTCCAAATATTGGTGTGTCTCATCCCACCCATGGGCACCCCTTTATATAGAGGGAGGGGGTGTGCCGTCCCCTTTGGGTTTCCCATGTGGGACTATTCAAGGGAGAGAGGGGGGAGGCGCATGGGCCTTCATGGGCCACCAGCCAGGGGTGGGCCCCACCCTGCGCACGGCCCTAGGCTGTCCGGGTGGGACCCCTTGAGGCGCCTGGGCCTTGGCCCTTTGGCCCTTCCCTCCTCCGGTTTTCCCTTATGGGCCTTTATTCACTAGGAAGTTTGGCCCATTAGTAGAATAACCCTTCAAATTAGATTTTAATATTATATTTAATATTAATTACACTAATTAATATGTCAATACATATTACAAAACCTGATTCAACCCGAAACACCTTTCGGTTCCCTTTCGATTTCCTCCGAACGACTTCGGATCTTTCCTGGAATGATTCTGGTCCTTTATTCTTTCTCCGAACAACTTCAGATCTCTCTGTGGAATGATTCCGACTTTCTCTCTTTCTCTACCGTGATTCTATCTTACGAATGATCGCTCTCATCGTACCCTTAAGTGTATCCTCTCACAGCTCGGGAATGCTCTAGACATGATCTCTATCAATGATCAACAGAGGGACTAGGGATGTCCATGTGACCCCTATGCATTCCTGATGACAATGTCGTTTGAACCGTATAAATGTAGCATCCTCTTCCTTTTGTTTCTCGATACAACTTGTCCAAGATGCGATCATTGGTATCCCATACCTTGTTCAATCTCGTTCACAACAAGTTATGTTTTCTTGTTACTGTGATAATACATCCCCGTGACTTAGTCACATGTTGCAACATTTATGGATGTAATCTCACCAAGACGGCCGTATGTATCTTTACCCGTCATGTGGGTGAACAAATCCCGGTCTTGCAGTCACATGTCATCTACTATTCCTTCGGAATACCCAACGTACACCTTTATGGCCATCGCATTACCAGATGACGATTGATGCAGTCTAAGCATCCTAGGGAAACAGTGAGTAATATGAGCTCACTGTCTAAGGAGAAGGAGTCTAGGTATAGCTGTTGCAACATGATACATTGCAAATGTATCTATAATTTTTGATGTTCCATGCTTGGTTTTATCCACTTTCTTGTGTTTTGTTCCAACTTTGGAGTACTTTTCATATGATTTCTTGGACTAACCTACTAACAAGAGCCACAGTGCCAGCTGCTTATTTTCAGCTATTTTTGGTTCCAGGAAAGTCAGAAAATGAATATTGTCGGAATTGGACAAGACAAAAGCCAAAGTGCCTATTTTTCCGGAAGTCATCAAGTGCCAGAATACGAGACAGAGAGGGGCCAGAGGGCGGCCACACCACCTGGCCATGTGGCCAGGCCTGGCCCGTGCCAGGGGGTGGTGTGGCCAGCCCAGGCACCCCCTCGGCCTCCTCTCCCGACTATAAGATGCCCTCGGGACGAAAACCCTAAGTACCCGATCAAAAATCCACGAAAGAGTCTATAGCCGCCGTCATCTCCATCCCTAGATCGGGAGGGATCTGAAGCTCTTCCCGGCACCCTGCCGGAGAGGGGAATTCACCCTGGAGGCCTTCTTCATCACCATGCAAGCCTCCGGTGCGATGCGTGAGTAGTTCATCCTTGGACTACGGATCCATGTAGTAGCTAGATGGCTGGTTCTCCTCCTTTGTGCTTTCATGTTTAGATCTTGTGAGCTCCGTTCATGATCAAGATCATCTATTTGTAATTCTGCATGTTGTGTTTGCAGGGATCCGATGGATATTGAGATGCTATTTCAGATTGATTATTGATTCTATCATGTCTTTGTTATTTGTGATCTTGCATGCTTTCCATTGTTAGTAGCTATCTTGCCCAAGTAGATGTTAGCAACTCCAAGAGTTAGTATTTATGCTCAATAGTGGGTTCATGCCTCGTAACTGGGAAGTGGAAAATCTCTAAGGTACTAGATGTCTTTGTTGCTACTAGGGAAAACAACAATCCTTTGTTCATAGAACAATCGTATTGTTTACTTTACACGCAGTTCAGTAAAGCAATAATGTGTTGCTTGCAACTTAATCTTTGGAGGGGTTCGGATGATAACCTGAAGGTGGATTATTAGTCATAGATGCAGTTGGATGGCGGTCTATGTATAATGTTGTAATGCCCAATCAAGTCTCAAAGGAGTCAAGATGATTAGTATATGCATGTATTGCTTTCTCGGTGTTTGTCAATTGCCCCGCTGTAATTTGTTCACCCAGCATGTTATCTATCTTAAGGAGAGCCACCTCTAGTGAACTATGGATCCCGGTCCTCTTTTGTTTACATACAATCTACAACTATTTACTGCTTTGTGTTTACTTTCTGCAAACTTTTACTTCTTTCCATTCAATACGTTTAATCCTTTGTTTTCCGCAAAACACGGTGAGATTGACAACCTCATCGCAAGTTGGGGACAAATTTTTGTGGTTGTGTTGTGCAGGTCTTCACGTTGCTACTAGCACCGGTAGTGTGCCCTGCCAAAGCTCAGCTAGTAACACCTTTGGGGTGTTTCCTTGCTCCTACTGGTTCGATTAAACCTTGGTTTCATAACTGAGTGAAACTTGCTGCTGTGCTCATCATACCTTCCTCTTGGGGTTCCCAACGAGCTCTACATCAACACCGCCATCAAGCATTTTTCTGGGCGCCGTGCATTGAGCCATCAAGCAATTTTTAAAGCGCCGTTCTTGGGAGTCAAGGACATCTTCACAAGGGGAGTCCCTCATAACCAATCTCTTTACTTTTTTGTTTTTGTTTTGCTTAGTTTCCTTTTTGTTTTGTTTGCTTGTTTCTTTATCAAAAACACAAAAAAAATAAGTCTCCTTTAGTTGTCACCTCTTCCTTAGCTCACCATGTTGATCCCCAAATTCACCCTGAAAGACCTTTCAATTGGTAGTGGTTCTATAATTGGGAAAGATAATATTGGAGAATTCTTTAATCATGTTAGCAAACATGAAGATACCGAGGATAGATCCCTTGCAGAACTTGCTCCAAACTATGAGATTGCTGCAGCTTCTTTAACTCATATGTTATAAGCTAGGTTTGTTAACCTCAACCCCTTAATGCAAATAATGTTTCTTAAGCTTAAAGAAATTGAGGACCTTGAAAAGAGGGATTTTATTCTAGAAACTTTGTTTAAGGAGTTCTATGATGTTGCCAAGGAATCTAGGAAAGTCTTTGAACGTTTCAATATGCTAGGATCATGTGTAGATGTTGTTGGTACACGAGAAAGGATGAACAAAACCGAACCTAATGGGGAGGAACCTAAGATACCAATACCCTTTAAACTAGTAGCAATACATGATGCCATAGAAAAGAATCTTGATTGGATTGTTCCTGCAAACCTTTTTGAAGAGAATAGTGAACCTAAGAGCATTGAGAGAGGATCCTATAGAACTTATTTGGATGATATACCTTGCCTTGTTGAAAATATTTCTGGTATTGATCTTAATGCTTCTTCATTTGAGAACACTTGATTCTTTCTTTGCTTCTTATGCCTAACTTAAAGGCGTTAAAGAAAAGTACTTACTGGGAGATAACCCAAAAGTTTTAGATGAGTCTTGGAAGTTATAATTTCAGTAATAACCACTCCTTATCCTTTTTATTTACTTTTTGTGCCAAGAGTAACCTCTAATGAGAGAGAAGTAATGATTGGGAAAGTTGTTGTCCTGAAACATATTTCTATGCTTCACCGTAAAAATTCGTGTAAAATCTCTGAAAGTCTTTTTGAGGCGTGAATTTTTGTGATTCTGCCCCTGGTTGTTATCTAACTTTCGTTATATCAACACTTTTTTATTTGAGCAACATAAAGTCTTCAAAAAAATTCGTCTTTACCTGCTTGTCTGTTTTGACAGATTTCTGCCATTTTCTGCATTTGCTTCTTGTTGGTTCCTTTTTGAGTTCTTTTGGGGAATTGAGCTTTTTGAGGGAAGTGCTATAGTAGCTAGTATTCTAATAGAAGTTTATTTGGTGTTAGAACGGAACCTTAAGACTGATTTATCTTGAATGCACTAACGTTGCTAAAAAAGATTGTGTGAAGTTTTGTATGAAGGAAAAATTTCAGGTGTATGAAAGGAATGAGTAATGAGATGAAGGATGGACTAAAGCTCGAGCTTGTGGATGCCACACGTGTCACCCCAAGAAATATCCAAGAAGTACAAGTGTCAAAGCTTGGGGATGCCCAAGGCATCCCCTTCTTCATCAATAAAAATCCCAGGTTTCTTCCGAACGCTTCATTTTTATTGTTTCATGCATAGTTGTGTTGTTCTTGGAGCGTCTTCTTTTTCGTTTTCGTTTTGGTTTTCGTTTGCTTTTGTTTGCTTAGTTTGCTGAATAAATTGGTTGGACCCCCTCTTTCATACATTGGTTTGCAAATAGTTTGGCTTGGTTTGGAAAAGAGTAGGAAATTTCATGCTTATGTGGTAAAAAGAGCTCATTTTTGACTGTGGCCTATGCTTTGTCATGCCATGCTTGATATTGTTTTGGCTTTATGCTTAGTATTCTTTGCTGTAGCATGACTTGTTATAAACAATTGAGATTGCTTAAGGTGCCTTGGATGAATCATGTGTTGTTTTAGCATATTAAAGCATAGTATAGTGGTATTCTCCTTTGATGATTTATTTGGGTTGACTTGGCGCATGCTCACACCATGTTATGACTATCTCAAGTCACCATAGCCTTTATGATCCTTTAGTTTTCAACTTGTAGTATCACTTTATGCTTTGATCAATGATGTTTTGTCGCTCTGCATGATTATGGCCATTATTGCTCTCTTAGTTTGTCGCTCCCAGTCTTTTGCTAGCCTCCACAACCAAGTATGAGTTCCAGTCATGCATCCAACTCCCTAAACCAAGTTATTCCAAAGAGTCCACCATAGCTACCTATTAGCTTATGCTATTCCAAGTATATTCATGCTTTTGTTTACCTTCCGAATTAAACTTGTTATGAGAAAACTAGTGATTAAAGCTCTCACGAACTAGATGGAACACTTTACTTTTCTTGCCCTTAATAAACTTGAACCACTGTGTCGTCTATGTTGTATATGCTTGCACTTATTTGTTGGGAATTAGCAGAACCATGCTTTCATGGGGAACGCTTTTGACATTGCACGGGTACTTGTACCTAGTTGATATCATGCTCTTTTGTATATGGATGTCGTCGGTGTGAAATGAAAGGGGAGCTTGTAAGTCCATGGAGTTATGTATATGTGTTATAGAAATGCCTGGGCTACTGGTCTAATCCATGCTGACATGGTGGAAACCTGCAGCGTAACCATAATGAGCTGTCTATGAAGCATTCTTCTTATAAAAAAAAGAGTCCTATATTGAGAAAAAGAGAAAAAGAAAAAAAGAGATATTATGAAAAGAGGAAAGAGAGAAAAAAGCACCATATTCCCATGGTAAATAAGAAGATTGATGAGATGCTCGTTGTTTGCTTGCCTTGTCATTTTGATATGGGGATTCTTCTGTATCATCGGGCAAGGGGTACCCCGTTGGCGGTTCTCTATGATACACATGTAATTACGATGACAAGAACTTACCGATAACTAAACTTGAGTAGCATGAGGAGCGGCCCTCGTATACAAGGGACATGAGATTTCTGACTTATACTTCGTCAAGCATGTACACCATAGTTTGTTCACTTTAACCTTAATCACTTCAAGATGCTTATGATAGGGGCAATGAGAGCTGAAAGCTATAAGTACCATAATTTTTGGAAGCTCTTTATGAGACTTGAATCCCTACTTCCTTTTATAAAAAGGCCTTTCTTCCACCATTATATATTGAGTCTCCACCTTCTATCTTTAGGCACCTACTTTGAGAGCATAGTGGCCATTCTTAGTTCTATGTGCATTGTCCCAAGACTAGTTGATTAATGCATAACTTGATATTGCTTGTTTTAAACTTTTGTATCTAGTCACTCTTATGAACTTTGAAGGTGTCCTATGCATTTATATTTGCTACTCTATTGAGGGACAAGCTGAATGCTATTATGCTATGTTTTATTTATGTGAAACAAACAAACGTCTTGCAAAGCATTGTTATTCATGAATCTTTTATTTGTGCCTTTTCATGTTGCATCATAGTTTCTTTGTCTTATTGCTAGAACTTTGTCTTTCATGTTATGATTGAAGTACTATGATCCCAGCTTTGAATGTTTTACAAATACTTTGATCAAGTCTTTGATGGTGCATGTCACCTCAAAAATTATTCTTTCTTTTTATCACTTACCTACTCGAGGACGAGCATGAGTTAAGCTTGGGGATGTTGATACATTGCAAATGTATCTATAATTTTTGATGTTCCATGCTTAGTTTTATCCACTTTCTTGTGTTTTGTTCCAAGTTTGGAGTACTTTTCATATGATTTCTTGGACTAACCTATTAACAAGAGCCATAATGCCAGCTGCCTGTTTTCTGCTGCTTTTGGTTCCAGGAAAGTCAGAAAATGAATATTCTCGGAATTGGACGGGACAAAAGCCAAAGTGCCTATTTTTCCGGAAGTCATCAGATGCCAGAGTACGAGACGGAGAGGGGCCAGAGGGAGGCCACACCACCTGGCCGCGCGGCCAGGCCTGGCCCACGCCAGGGGGTGGTGTGGCCAGCCCATGCACCCCCTCGACCTCCCCTTCCGACTATAAGATTCCCTCGGGACGAAAACCCTAAGTACCCGATCAAAAATGCATGAAAGAGTCTGTAGCCGCCGTGATCTCCATCCCTAGATCGGGAGGGATCTGAAGCTCTTCCCGGCACCCTGCCGGAGAGGTGAATTCACCTTGGAGGCCTTCTTCATCACCATTCAAGCCTCCGGTGTGATGCGTGAGTAGTTCTCCTTGGACTATGGATCCATGTAGTATCTAGATGGCTGGTTCTCCTCCTTTGTGCTTTCATGTTTAGATCTTGTGAGCTCCGTTCATGATCAAGATCATCTATTTGTAATTCTGCATGTTGTGTTTGCGGGGATCCGATGGATATTGAGATGCTATTTCAGATTGATTATTGATTCTATCATGTCTTTGTTATTTGTGATCTTGCATGCTTTCCGTTGTTAGTAGCTATCTTGGCCAAGTAGATGGTAGCAACTCCAAGATTTAGTATTTATGCTCGATAGTGGGTTCATGCCTCTAGTAATCTGGGGATGTGACCGAAATCTCTAAGGTACTAGATGTGCTGTTGCTACTAGGGAGAAAACAACAATCCTTTGTTCATATAACAATCTACTTTACACGCAGTTTGTAAAGCAATAATGTGTTGCTTGCAACTTAATACTGGAGCGGGTTCGGATGATAACCTGAAGGTGGATTATTAGTCATAGATGCAGTTGGATGGCGGTCTATGTATAATGTTGTAATGCCCAATCGAATCTCAAAGGAGTCAAGATGATTAGTATATGCATGTATTGCTTTCTCGATGTTTGTCAATTGCCCCGCTGCAATTTGTTCACCCAGCATGTTATCTATCTAAGGAGAGCCACCTCTAGTGAACTATGGATCCTGGTCCTTGTCTTTTACATTCAATCTATAAACTATTTACTGCTTTGTGTTTACTTTCTGCAAACTATTACTTCCGTCTATTCGATACGTTTAATCCTTTGTTTTTAGCGAAACACGGTGAGATTGACAACCTCATCGCAAGTTGGGAACAAAGTTCTATGGTTGTGTTGTGCAGGTCTCCACCTTGCTACTAGCACCGATAGTGCGCCCTGCCAAGGCTAAGCTAGCAACACCTTTGGGGTGTTTCCTTGCTCCTACTGGTTCGATTAAACCTTGGTTTCGTAACTGAGGGAAACTTGCTGCTGTGCTCATCATACCTTCCTCTTGGGGGTCCTAACGAGCTCTACATCAACACCGCACCAGCACTTTTCTGGCGCCGTACACTGAGCCATCACAGAGTCCTCAATTTTCTTTCTCAATTGATCACCTACATCTTCCTTTGAGTGTGACAGCTACATTGAAGGAGACATGATCTTGCAGCCCCCTCTTTGGTGGAGATAGCAATAATTGCATCCTAAAACTAAGTAATAACAAGTTAATACATCAAACAAGACAAACTACTCATTTGACTGATATGATAGGAGCTATGATCTGGAGTTTACAACTGGTGAATGGTTCAATTATTGACCAACACGTCAAACAAACAAGACAAGCAAGCATGCATTAAACATGTGTGCCTACCGTGAAACAAGCAATCAAAAAATGTGTGTGTGTGTGGATTAGAATTTCAGCAAAAATAAACTAGCCAGGTCATTTCACCAAATATATATGGAAGCAGTTCTATACCCTAAAATGCAAGAGACGTTGGGTGACTCGGAATTTGCGCTAAGCCACAAAATGGCATGCAGTTAATGTCATAACAAAGAATGAACCAGATAGAAATTATAACCGCATCATACGAGAACTTGTAGAGCAGGAATGCAAACCACGAATGAACTATATATTGTAGAGGATAGTTATGTCGTGTCTTAGGATGAACCAGACCCAGAACCAGATGCGAGATATAATGGCGTCGCTCGTGAACCTGTAGAACAGGACAAACAAGCATTACGCAAGTGTGCCTAGAATGAAATGAGCAATCAAACAAAGTGTTTCTTAGAATTTCAGCAAATATAAACAAGCGAGGTCATTTCAGCAAATATATATGGAAGTAGTGGCATCTCCTGGAATGCATAGAGTCGTTGGGTGACTCAGAATTTGTGGTGAGATACACAATGGCATGTAGTTACTGTCATAGCTAAGAATCAACCAGATAGAAATTATAATGGCATCATAAGAGAACTTCTAGAGGAGGAATGCAAACCACGAGTGAACTTCATAGTAGAGGACAGTTATGCCGTTGTTAGGACGAACCAGCACCATATAAGAAATTAGTACGAAGAGTTTAAACGGCTACTACAGGATATCAAAACGATGGCAAGGAGGAAATAATAGCAGGAACTGATCTCAGGACGAACCAGATAGATTCAGCAATTGTAGAGCAGGGAATCCACACTAATATTTTCCGCTGACTTCAGATTTTGCAAGAATTACACGATAGCAGGCAATTACTATTGTATGGAGTAGCTAAGACCATGTGTATGACAAAATAACAGACATGTCCATGACTTGAAATTTGTAGAGCACCGAATGCAAACCAACATTTCTAATGACCCTATATGTACTAGCACGAAAAACATGCATGCCCACTGATTTGTATGTACGAGCACGATGACAAAAATGCAGTTCACTACGACAGGCTTGAACCTACTATACTGCCGACAAAACAAAAACGGGTTGCAGATTTGGTTAACCTTGGTCAGAGAGGCGTCTAAGCATCGTTGGTACCGTGCGGGTGACGTCCAGGTCACCAAGGGTGTTACGGTTGCGGTGGCTGTTGGTGTCGGGTATGCAGATCTTGGGCGGTTAATGCCGGCTTGAGCATAGTGGACGAGAGTGTCGCTGAGGAAGATCCAGTGCAGTGAACGGCGACGGCCGGGCAGCTGGTCTAGAGCGGTGGACATGGAACTCCTTGAACTAGATCACATCCGGTGTACACCGGTGAAGCGGATCCGGTATGGTTGGGTAGCTTTCGACGACCGGGAAGCAGAGCTTGGGCGGTCGATGACACCATCGGCATGGTGAACGACACCGCAGCTCCGGTGAGTGGCAGAGAGACCCGGTGAACCAGATACGGTGGGTGAGCATCGGTGAAGCGGCTCCGCAGCGGTGCACGAGACCGCAGCTCAAGCGGCTGCGACCGCCGTGGAATTGCCGCCGGCCGGTGCCTGTGGTGGTCGTGGAGGTGAGGGCGTGGGAGAGAGGGGGCTGAGATTTTTTGGAAGGACCAACAGGAAAATCTGGGCGAATCCGATCTAAGGAGGTGAACCGAAACATAAATTATGATCGTGCCCCCAAGCTACCGACTTTACCTTGCCCATAGGGCATCAGAACAATGTGTGGAACGGGAATTTTGAAGTCTAAAGTTTTTGAAACTGAGGAGCGGGAAATGCTTCAAGATCGATGTGTGATTTTGTTGCTTGATTGAGATATTAAATTTGGAGATCATCCATCTAATACTAATATAAAAATGGTACTGCCCCGGTGGGATATTTTGCCTCAAAGTTTTTGAAACCGAGGGGCGGGAAATGCTTCAAAGTCAGTGTATGGTTTAGCCGCTCGATTGAGATTTTGAATTTGGCAAGCACCCATCTGATAATAATACAAAATGGTACTCCCTCGGTGGGAGATTTTGCCTCAAAGTTTTTGAAACAGAGGGGCGGGTAATGTGTCAAAGTCGGTGTGTGTTTTTGCCGCTCGATTGAGATTTTGAATTTGACTAGCGCCCATCTTCTGATAATAATACAAAAATGGTACTCCCCCGGTGGGAGATTGTGCCTCAAAGTTTTTGAAATGGAGGGGCGGGAAATGCTTCAAAGTGGGTGTGCGGTTTTGCCGCTCGATTGAGATTTTGGATTTGGCTCGCATCCATCTAATAATAATAATAATATAGAAATGGTACTCCCTGGCTCAAAGTTTTTGAAATGGTTAGGCGAGAAATGCTTCAAAGTCGCTGTGTGTGATTTTGCCGCTCGATTGAGATTTTGAATTTTGCTAGCGTCCATGTACTACTAGTAGTAGTAGTAAAATAGGTGGTAGAACGTACAGCTATATGGTCAGGAATTCATGACCGAGAGTCACATCAACTGATCATCCATATAACCACACTTGAGGTAGTCCCCGTGTTCGGTATTACTAGGCCAGAGTAGTACTAGTTCAGAGAATTAACTTCACCTACTCGCTTTATAGCTAGTTATTGCATGCAGTAGTAATCCTAAAATCTAGCCAATGCACATGGACACCGCATCTAATTGAAAACATATAAGCCTATGGATGCACTCCCGTTTTAACAACATGATTAACCAGGAGCATTACACGACATGGTGGTTCATATTATACGGTCTATTAGAGGAGTAATTGAGCAAAACTAGGAGCATTAATTGGTCCTCCGGCCTAGCAATTGAGGCTGTAAAATAATTAAGAGGTATGTACACCTTTAGTCCCACATCTTGCACCGCGAGAGCGTTTTAGTCCCACATATTGTAAAATGAGCAATACTAGTCCCACAACTTATATCTCGAGAGCATTTTAGTCCAATTTAATCGAATTTCAGTGAATTTGACTTAATTTGTCCACAAATGACGTTGAGTTTTTTTAAATGACCTCTCTATATTTTGTGTCCCTATGCGGACTGATAAGTGGTCCACGTGTTAGTAGATGTACAAATAAAGTAGTTAAATCTCTAAGAGGAGAATGGATTCAAACTTAAACAATTTTTTACAATGACACACACACCCACAAGCCACTATGCCGGTAGATGCCCACGACTACTCATGTGAAACGAGGAGTACTTGAGAGGACGTAATTATGCCAGACGAGGAGTACTTGGGGGAAGTAATTATTTATAAATAAAAAAGCACATACGAATGAAAAATGCTCACGTCTATGTTGACACGGTCCATAATATCAATTGTATAGCTTTGTCTTTAACCTAGTAGCTAGATGTAGTGTCTAGAATAAACTTGAGTTTTTTCTTATTCACAAAAATGAAAAGGAATAAAGTTGAGTTGTTATTGTAGCCCAAAACACAAATTATTTTGAATTGAGAATTTGGATTTTTTTTAGATTTTTTCACATCTTCGGAACACATATTTTTGCATATCCAAAATAAAGAACACATCAGCCAGAGCGCTCTTCAGTTAATCACTTCTGTGTGCATGTTGTAGTGGCAAGGTTGATTTCTTCAGTAGCGCAGGTAATCAGTTCGATACCCTACAATGTATTGGTAGTTTTTCTTATCCAGATCCTCCTGTCAGGTCGTACCAAGGTCACAACTGGCAGGCAGAAAATACACAGGGGTCATTTTGCAAAAAATATGATGCCACATGTCACTTCCAGAATTAGTTACGACGAATTCGGACAAAATCATAGAAATTCGATTGAATTGGACTAAAATGTTCCTGGTTACAAGTTGTGGGGCTAGTGTTGCTCACTTTGCAAGATGTGGGACTAAAACGCTCCCGTGATGCAAGTTGTGGGACTAAAAACGTATATACCTCAATAATTAATGACCGTGATATTGAGAGAACATGAGGTTTTTAGCTCCACGGAGCATACACCCCATCCGGCCACACGGTGAGCATCCAAGGGCACTACCAAAAAGCGAAATTGAAAAATGAAAAATGCCATGCAAAAAATAGAAAATGCCCTTCGTTTGCGTGTGCTCTGAGGGACTAGGGAGCACACATTTTCTTCTTAGACATTGGGATAATTAAATACAATAAGGTTATGATAATACTACTAGTATCATCCTACACCTACACACTCGCGTGCTCCCAGGAGTCGTACGCTGGTGTGCACGACCATTGTGCCGTAATTAGTGCGTGTGCGCATGTGCGTGCCCGTGCTAGTTTGATAAAACGCGCTTGCGGTTGCTGTGTAAGCATGCCGTCGTCTCGTTTCCACACGATTCGCTTGGCTTTCCCAGGCCTTTGTTTAAATGTGTGTCTCTAAAACCACTTCCTGTGCCAGTCGGTTGGACCGAGACTGCACGAACGCCATCATCCATGGAGGGCAAGAAGCAGGAGGACTCGCCATGGGCTGGTCTCCCTCAGGTACTCGTCCAGAAGATAGGTGACATCTTCCTTTCGATGAATGACTTCAACTACTACGCCGCCTTTCGAGCAGTCTGTAGCTTCTGGCGCGGCTTCACGGAGGAGCGCTTTATGCCAGCCTAGTGGATTTTTCTAGAGCACCAGTTGTCGGAGGAGTATCGGGTAGACAACGCCGCCATCATGTTGGTGAACGTGAGAACTAGCCGCCACCTTGAGAACAAGATTAGCCGGGTTATTCGCATGTGCTTTCTTTATATTCATCTATATATATGTGATCCTTTTTTTGCATTCAGATTCTATACTATCTGTTTTTCAAGTTCTGTTTCTTCATCCACTTGTTTCCCAGGGTTTTGCTCCATGGTTTACCTTGATTGAATTTTAGTGTGTTTACCCTTACTGAATCTCTGTTTCTCCTCCCTCTCTCTCTAGAAGGTACTTTTATGTCGGTAGCACAATCGGCGCCCCCTTGTGCTTGGATAGAGCGTGCAGCCGTACAAGACCCAGTTGTACAACCCCTTCTCGGGTGCTATCAAGAGCCCGAGGGCGGAGATACCGACCGACCAGGTGGCTTCTGTCGCTGTGACGATGTTCTCGCCGTTGATGGTGTTTACATCAAACCATCAGAACACCACCATTCGGTGGGCGGATGAGAGCATGGAGGAAGGGAGTCACCTGGTCTTTGGTGAAGGGTGGAACTCACCGTATGACTTCGTGGAACTCCGGTGCATGACTTCTTACGCCGGTGATGTTTTTGTCATAGACAGATACGGGTCTGTCTTCTCGACTATGTGTGATGCTGCTCATGGAGATGTCTAGCTACAGAGCTCCGCATGAACCCTGGAGATGCATCCCACCGTTGTAGGTCCTCTTCCGGGCTACTAGTTCCTACATAATCATTTTTACCTCGTCGAGTCCAATAGGGAGTTACTGTTCGTTGTGAGTGGACCGGTCTACGGTGGCAGGCCGGTTGTTTACCGGGTTGATACCCACAACCGTGTCCTTCAGCCAGTCATAGGCATTGGAAGTCGTGCTCTCTTCGTTCCTGACAATCGGTGCGTCTGCGTCGATAGTGCCAGGGTACCCACGGTGCAGGCCGACAACATATACTATGCGGACCTATCCGAGATTAGATCTTACAAACTTTGAGGCTCTCGCGTGGGAAGAGGAGCCAAGGGTTGTATATGGGTATGGAGTAGGAGTATTATGGATCAATGACCGTGCTTTTGAACTCGATTGATTGCTGGCGGAGTATTATAGAATCGTCGAGCATTCTGAGCTGTAGATGATGCCTCCTTATGGCAATGATGGTATCACCCACTACGATTACTACAACGGCTATCCATCAGATTGATGGATTGTGTGGGTCTGCTCCTGATGTATTCTCTTCAAGTCAGCTCTTTATGTGTTCACTTTGTTGAGTGAACGTCTATGAATTTTGCAAGTTCTATGGTGCCCGTGTAATACAATGGACGTTCTCCCTGTTACAGTAGATCGTGTGTTGTACCTCTTACAATTTCACTGTTTTTTCATGTGTGTGTAGTAATTCTGATAGATGCTCAGTTTGTAACAATCCTCAAACAACTTACAACTACAAATTACAGTAGATTATTAGAATCCTCAGTAAACTTGATAGTAATTGTCAACACCCATATTTTTAATCCCAAATGCCTGTTATGCCATACATCGCAATCCTAGGATTACCATTTTTGTGAGACATAACAGATTGGATATCACAGTACATCATCCATTACAAACCATAATAAGGTTTTACACGAATAAAGGATCTCATGATCCAGTCTTAATACAATAAGCAGCAGAATAATTAATAAGCGTAGCGGTGGGGTCCATCTTCAGGGTCACAGGCAATGCTGACGATGGAAGATAGTCCTAGTTATCATAGCCATCCTGCTGTCCTTCATCTTGGTAGTCTCCTTCATAGTCTGGCCACGAGAATAGCTAGGGACAAAAGCCATGAGTACTCTTTAAGTACTCGTAAACTACCACTAACAAGTAAGATAGTTCTAGTAGGAATGCTAACTCTAAGTTCATTTGTAAAATTAAGTTTGAAACCTAAGCTGAGTTCAAAAACAAAGAAAGATACAATAAAGTTTGAAATCACCTAAGTGGGAACTTAATTTTCATAGTCACAACTCTGTTGTGGTCAAGTCATGTCACAATTCATTTCATAAATTGTTTTGAAAACATCTGACAACATAATAGTATGGCCACTCCAACTGTCCATAACCGCGGACGCGACTATTCGAATAGTTTGACACTCTGCAGAGGGGGTACACTTTCACCACAAGATTCGATACATCTGTAAGGGGTAACCCTGAATCATCATACTTAGTATGCAGATAATCAAACATAACCTTTCCTTTACACACCCTAGTATAAGCACCTCTTCTATGAGTATGGCCTCCCAACCATGACCATCTGTCATCTTGGGCACTGCATAGGTGGACAACATTGAGAGGTAGCCTTAGCTCAAACCTCTCCCGCGAGGGAACTAATACTAATGTATATAAACTTCCGGCTAAACATTACACAATTCAGGTATTGTGGTTGTACGGTAAAATTGGAATGGTATCGCATCCGAACCCAACCATCAGTTTTGTAAAAGGGCTAAGGCTCATGCCTCAACATTTTCATCATCATAAACCATTTGTGTTTCTCAACAAATGTCAAAACATCTCAATAGAATGACTCATCATTCCAAGGTTTTCACAAGTCATTTTTCACCAAGTATTCCCATCTAAAGTGAATCATGTTTTGGTTTACCTCTAAACTACTAAGTTAAGAGTGTTCACTAAAGTGGGATTCTAATCTCAATCTCATACCATAGAATGACATCTAAGTCTAACTAAATAGGTCAAGTTTTATACTTTTATGCTACCTTTAAACAAGTAACGGACTTTGGTAAAGTAAAGAAGGTAAAGCTTGGAAATAAAACTTGGGGTAGGTAAAGAGTCAAAGTGGTATAACCAAAGCATGCCCAATGCATGTTGCTTAGGTTATCTTGCTTAATTCTAGCTTGCTAACAATAGCTTGCCTTGGTTGGTGCAGTGGTTGAAGTTTTCTTCCTCCTCCTCTTGGTAGAACTCCTCCTCCTCGAAAGCTTGGTTGGTACTATCGTCTATAAATACATACGGGATACACAATCACCAAACAATACTTAACTAGTCTACTTAGCATACTAAGGTACACATTTGATGATCTATTATCATCACAAGCATCACAAGGTTTAATTAACTAGCTTCATTCTTTTTATTTGAGAAAAGTAATTTCTACTCATTGAAAATAACTAAGATTTAATATTCTCCAATTAAAATATGGGATCATGTGACACATGTCATCACCACATATTCTAACATATGGGAATGTGATTTAAGGGTTGGATCACATTTTAATAAGTTCAAGTTTAATCATTAATGATTTAAAGTGACTAGAAATGCCTATATAGCATTATTTTGGTACTAGCCCAAAGTCACTTAATGTAAACCTTAATATTATTACATATTCAGATAGGTATTGTTAAATGTGATTTTTGAGAGTTGGAATCAACTCAAAAGCTACTATGGTTGATTTTATAAAAATGTTTGAATGTGCAAATACTTCTGTCTTGTTATTTTTACTAGGAGAGATCTCTAACTCTAAATGATTTAAATCCAACGGGCTTGGATAGAGATTTTCAGTAGCTTTCCAACAAAATTGGAATCACTCAATCTAGATTTGTAAAACTCCCTGAATTGATTTTTAAACTAAGGGACATAATTGATTTAAGTCTAAAATAGAAAAATACTAATTTGAATTACTAGGTCAGCGCGGGAAATTAATTGGGCCGGCCCAGTGACGCTCAGCGGCGCAGAGGGCGACTGACAGGCTGGTCCCGCATGTCAGCGGCACTTAAAACCCGGAGCAGTACAGGGCGATCTGGGCGCTACGATTAGAAGAGGGATCAACGATCCACGGTCGTCGTCGACAACAGACTCGTCGACGGCGAGACTGAACCATAACGCGGTCGGTGGGGGTCTACTAGGGACGTACCAGGGCTCCAGCTAGTGCGGCGAGGCGGGCAAACGAACTGGTGGACGACGGCGAGCTCAGGCGAAGTCGCGGCAGGGGCTGAGGTGGACGAAATCGACGACCACATCTCCTCCTCTACAGCGGCTACCTCCAGCGGAATTCCGGCGATGTGCTACTCGAGCGGCTCTGGCGAGAGAGGGGAAATAGTCAGTGGAGATAGGGGGGTGAGATGGTGTGAAGAAATGGTGCTGGGGAGGCCTCTTTATATAGGCTCGACGGTGAGGCGGTGAGGTATGGGTGCGGCTCGTCGGTGACGGCGATACAGGGGGCTACCGGCGTGGGCGAGGTAGGCGGACGGTGGGAGGTCAGCTGGCGGTCAGCTACGGCGCAATGGCTTGGCTAGGGGTGGTGGCAATTGGTCGGGAGCTTCCCACACTCTGGGAGACAGAGGCGATGCTCGACGCGGCTCCCGGTGGCCTTGGGTCGTGCGGCGGTGCACGGCCGTGTCTGGCGGATTGCTGGGTTCAAGGCAAAGCGGCGCACGTGATTTGGTGTCGAGGCATGGTCTGTGGCATGCTGGCGGCGATCGCGCTCTGGCGTGCTCTAGCTGCACGCAGAGAGGAAAGAGCGGCGCGGCTCTGGGTGGTCCAGGGGCTGGCGGTGATCGTGGGGTGGACAGGGAGTGGCAGTAGGGTTAGGCGGTGCTGGTTTGGCGTTGCACGGTCGCTGGCGTGTTGCCCGCATTTGGCCGGCGATGACCATATTTGGGCGGCGCGCTACTGCTACTAGCGGTAAAGGGGGAGGTGGTCTGGGCTGAGGTAGATGCTAGGGGGACAGGGGATTAAGTGGGAGACCAAATTGGTCGATGATCACTGTGGAAACAGTCAAGCTACTCTAGTGTTGATTCAGTGCCTACCATGTGTTCGACAGAATGGCCGCATGAAGAAAAGTTTTGAATTTTGGATTCAATTTTTTGAGTGTTCTCCACTTAAGCTTGAGATTCTATGCCTGCTTGGAAAGGTCAAGGGGAATTCATTTGAGTAGTTTTTGAAAAGGTGTGATCTATGCACCTACACTTGATTCCATTTTCAAATGTCATTTAAATTTAGAGTTCAAATGTCTTTGTAAGATTTCAAAGTGGGACTTGGTAGATCATTACTTGTACTAGCAAGGGGTGCAAAGAGTTAGAATTGTTTCTATTGGACTTTGAGTTCTAGGAACACCCAAAGTGACTTAGTGGATTAAAATGGCACAAATGACCATTTGCATTTATTAATTCCATTTGATTTCCTTTTCTTTGGATTTTTCTTGGGAATGATCTAGATGATGTGGCATTCACCTTAGAATCATTTTACAATCAATAGATCACTCAAACATGGCAATTCAAAACAACTCCTATTTTAAATGCACCCACATATGAATGCTTAAAGATTTTTAAATGGAAATGTTTTTGTTAACCCTAAATTGGGTAGATTTGATCATGATCACTTTGATTAAAGATTTGGGATGTTACAAACCTTCCCCCTTAAACAAAATCTCGTCCCGAGATTTAAGAAAGAAAACTAGGAACTAAAGAGATCTGGAAACTCTATCCTAATGTAATCTTCTCGCTACCAAGTGGCTTCTTCTTCAGTATGGTTGCTCCATTGGATCATGAGAAATTTGATACTCCTGGTCCTGGTGGTTCTGTAAACTTACTCCAAGATACGGATGGGCACTTCACGATATGTCAGATCCTTGTTGATATCAACAGCTCGGTGATCGATGTTTTTGAACACTTCGGTCTTCTCCGGCACTTCTAGGCATTTGCAAAGTAACGAGATATGGAACACATTGTGGATGGCTGACATCTCCTCTGGCAGTTCCAGTTGATACGATACTTCTCCTCAGCGATTCAGAATCTTGAAGGGCCCGATATATCTGGGGGCTAACTTTCCTTTCAGAATAAAATGTTGCATTCCCTTCAATGGCGAAACCTTGAGATATACAAAATCTCCGACATTGAAGGTCAGGTCCCTCCTTCTCTTGTCAGCATAACTCTTTTGTCTGGATTGGGCGGTCTTTAGGTGCTCATGGACTTTGTGAACCTTCTCTTCGGCTTCTCGGAGAATGTCGGGTCCAAAAATCTGACTCTCTCCTACTTGTGACCAATTCAAAGGGGTACGCCACTTTCTTCCGTATAGGAACTCAAATGGTGCCATTTGCAAACTGGCTTGATAACTATTGTTGTATGAGAATTCTGCGAAAGGCAGACAATCTTCCCATTTTGATCCATATTCTAGCACACAAGCTCTCAACATATCTTCTAAGATTTGGTTGTCTCTTTCAGTCTGTCCATCGGTTTGCGGGTGATAAGCTGTGCTGAAATTCAACTTGGTTCCTAATCCTTCTTGGACTTTCTGCCAAAATCTCGAGGTAAATTGGGTTCCTCGATCTGATATTATGGTCTTGGGGGTTCCATGTAGACTAACAATTCTAGCAATGTACAACTCTGCTAGCTTCGAACTCTGGTAGGTTGCCTTGACAGGTATAAAATGAGCTACCTTGGACAGTCTATCAACGATGACCCAGATTGAGTCATTTCCCCTACTAGAAGTAGGAAAACCGGTGATAAAGTCCATTCCGATGGAATCCCATTTCCATTCCGGAATCTGCAATGGTTGCAACAGTCCTGCGGGTCTCTGATGTTCCGCTTTGACTCTCTGACAGATATCACACTTGGCGATGTAGCTTCTGATTTCTCTCTTCATTTTGTGCCACCAAAATTCCTCTTTCAAATCCTGATACATCTTCGTTCCTCTGGGGTGGATAGAATAAAGAGTATCATGAGCTTCTTGCATGATGACTTGCTTCAGTTCCGAATCTTCTGACACACAGATACGGCCTTTGTACCACATAACTCCTTCTTTGTCTTCGGTGAATCCAGGTACTTTTCCTGTACTAATACGATGTTTGATTCCGTCGATACTTTCATTTCCCTTCTGGGCTTCCTTGATTTGGCTGATCAAAGTGGGTTGAAGTTCAATGCTAGCTAGAAATCCTTTGCTAACTAGCTCAGTTCTAAACTGCTCCAACTCCTCATACAGACTTGGTTGCTTCTCCTTGATCATGGTGTTTAGCCTACACGGTAATCTGCTAAGAGCATCTGCTACCACATTGGCTTTGTTGGGGTGATAGTGAATGTCAAGGTCATAACCCTTGATTAACTCTATCCATCTCCTTTGCCTCATATTTAGCTCCTTCTGAGTGAAAATATACTTCAATCTCTTGTGATCTGAATAAATCTCATAGTGATTACCCATAAGATAATGACGCCATGTCTTCAATGCCAAAACTACGGCTGCTAACTCAAGATCATGGGTCGGATAGTTCTACTCATGCTGCTTCAGTTGTCGAGACAGATACGCGATGACTTTGCCTTCTTGCATCAATACACATCCGAGACCAATCTTGGATGCATCACAATACACATCAAACGGCTTCTTGATATCTGGCATGATCAATATTGGGGCTGAAATCAATCTCTTCTTCAGCTCTTGGAAACTGGCTTCACATTTGTTAGTCCATTCAAACTTCTTGTCCTTCTTCAACAATTGGGTCATGGGTCTTGCGATGCTCGAAAATCCTTCGACAAACTTGCGCTAGTATCTCGCTAATCCGAGAAATGCACGGACTTGGGTTTGAGTGGTTGGAGCTTCCCATGCTTTGACATCTCTGATCTTGGTGGGATCAACAACTATTCCTCTGACAGACACAATATGTCCTAGGAATCCTACCTCCTTCAGCCAAAACTCACATTTGCTGAATTTGGCATACAACCGATGCTCTCTGAGGGTTTCAAGGATGATTCTCAGATGTTGCTCATGCTCTTCTTCTGACTTGGAGTAGATAAGGATATCGTTGATAAACACAACGACAAACTTATTCAGAAAATTCATAAAGATCTTATTCATGAGATTCATGAAATAAGCAGGGGCATTGGTTAATCCAAAAGACATGATTGTATACTCGTATAATCCATAACGAGTAGTAAAGGCGGTCTTCGGAATATCCGTTGCACGAATCTTAAGTTGGTGATAACCAGTCCTAAGATCAATCTTAGAGAACACATTTTCTCCAGTCAACTGATCAAATAGATCCTCTATCTTTGGCAAAGGGTACTTGTTCTTGATGGTGACATCATTCAACTTCCTGTAATCTGTGCACAAACAGTTGCCTCCATCTTTCTTGTCGATGAATAACACTGGCGATCTCCATGGCGATGTGTCGGGGATATACTTTCCGGATATCCTTACAGTTCCTCGCTGACCAGGGTGGCCCACTTCGGGTTAGAGCTTTGCTTCACGGGCGGCCCAGTCAGGGAGAAAGACAGAGTCCAATCCGGCTATGGGAAGGCCTAGAAGACTTACCGACTTAGGCCCATAATGTTACTTGTAGTTCAAGATGTACTCTGTAACCGACTCTCAGTCGTAGCCGAATAGATCTCTCCTGTAAACCCTAGGCCGGATATCTATATAAGCCGTCCTAGGGAGAGCCTTTAGGGCACCCAATACTTTAGACCCTCAACTCGCACAGGCGAAACCCTTTTAACCCATATTCCGGCTCTGCCGTATTACTGGATTGCTAGCAGGAGTAGGATCCGTCCAAAGCCGGCGGATTCGAACCTGGGTAAACTTGTGTGCTCACCGTCCCAGAATACCGTACGTCTCACACCCCTCTCTTCCGCACGCCTCGAGGACCCCCTCATGGCGTACTTGTCATCAATCCGACGACAGTTGGCGCCCACCGTGGGGCAAGTGAGCTTCGGATCTGCGTTCCGAGCGGAATCTGCAAGAATCGGAATCGGCGAGACTATCGCCGTCGGTCGCATCCTCTACGCCAGTGACGTCCCTCTCATCGTTCTCGTCGAGACCTGGATTCCGGCTAAGGAGGCTGTGACTGCCTACACAATCACGTCCTTTAGCGAGATCGATGTTTACATCGGTTTCGCTGAACCTGCCCAACCCACCCCAGCGGTGATGATAGAGGCAGAAGAATCTTTTGGGTCCCCTTTGTCCGCGGAGGCGGCAGAGTTCCGGATCTCAGAAAACCCTAATCCCACCCAGCCCACACCAGCTGCGGAGATAGTGGAGAAATCCGAGCCTGAAGAAGACCTAGTGGTCCACGTTGAATCTAGAGTGGATCTCCCTGGAGGAGCCAGATCCCAGACCGACCCACCCGCGGAAGTCGAAATCCAGGAGGAACATATCAGTGACACTGATTTCGGCTCTGATGATGCCGGGACAGACAGACCTTTCCTAAGGTACACATTACGACGTATGATACTGCAAGGTGAAAGCGCAGATGCAATTCTCGAGACCATCAAAAGTTTCGACATGGCTGATCGCGAAAGCCGCAGGTACCTCAGGAAGCACGCGTCGCACTTCATCAGATACGTGGGATCCGGATCCGGCTCTGCCGATGCTGGAGAAAACACCGACTCGGTGCTAGAGGCAATTGGAACAAACGCCGATGTACCCGCATCCTCGGATGAATCGATGACGTCAGTAGATTTCCGAAAGTTCTCCGCGGAATATGAAGAGGAGTATAACTCCAAAGCTGCAGAAGAAGGAGAAGCCATGGATGAAGGATCCGGGGAACACTCTCCCAAAGCGCAGGATGACATGGACATCGGAGATAATCCCGAGGTCCAGATGTCCGAAAGTACCGATCAGAGCTTGACTCCAGGAAACGGACCCAAAGCCGTCTTTGTTACTGGCGCTGCCAAGAAGGTGAAGAAGAAGAACAAGACCCCGGCAAAATACCCTCTGGCTGAGGAGGTGATTGCCGAGGAATACGAAGAAGACTCGGATGGATCACTTATCCCAGACGAGCAGAAAAAAGAAGAATCGATGGATGGACACGTGATCACCGAAGGTGTGGGTAAACTCATTGATGCTGCATTAACCACACCTATCTCTATAGCTGCAGAACTTACTGCTGAAGAGCTAGACGAAAGGGCCCAAGCCCTAGAAGCGCGTCGTCAACAACTCCTCGATGAAGCCAAAAACATTGAGGTGGAGAAGAAACGCATGGCAACCAAGGACTACATGTCTCAGTTGCATCAGAAGACACGGAAGCGTCACACAGATGACAACCAATTCCCACATATCCGTGCCGTCCTTTTCGGAGATGAGATGGGGAAGACACGGAAAGATAGCAAAGGAGATTGGGTATATCCAACCCCAGTACAGAATACCGTGGCGGCCCGAGAAATTCTATCGGCTAATCCAGGACCAGAGGAGATCCGTTTGGGTATCAAGCTACTCAACAAGGGACTGGAGCAGCAAAAGGTCGCCCTGTACGGAAGTCAAAAACTGGTCTCGGATTCCGACCAATGTCGAACAGATCCGGCATGGGCTGACGTAAGACCTCACCACGTTCAGGAGCAGCATTATCGCCCCGAACGACAAGAGGACAATTATTCGAGAACCGGATTGTCAGGACAGCATCGCAGGACTGCCCGTGACTGGAGCAACGTCGCACCAGTGGCCGAGAAAGAGGCCATCGCTGCTCTGAATCCGAGGAATCCTCCCCGACGAGAATCTAACGATCGAAGGGGAGAAGATAAAGAGAAACGCTGGGAGGAGGATCGTCAAAAAATGCCACCTCCTAGACATGCAAGCCATCCGGATGAGCCCCACCATGGTGGGAATGATGGACGAAGAAACGACGGAACCACGCCAGAACAAGCAGGGAGGGGGCTCGTCATAGTCAAGACCCTCCCCAGAATCGGAATAATGACGTTCCGGACGGAGGACGGCGATCAGCCGATAACTATCCAGTTGCCCCACCCTCTCCACCACACAGTCATCACAACGGCTCCCAAGGAGGGCAAGGAGGACGACGCGGCGAAGGAGGTGGTGGCAGAAGCCGAAGTCCGGCTCCAAGGCACCACAGCCATAGCCGACATTCAGGACAATCTTTATCCCCGAACGACGCAAGGCACATGATCAACTCCAACATAGAGGCTCGGTGCTACGAAAACGATGATATCTACATGGGCCCAAAGTGCTTCGCACCACGCATCAGAGCTACAAAATTCCCGGAAGGATTTCCTATCTCAAGACATATCCAAGCCTACGATGGCATTGCTCAGCCAGATACCTGGCTACAGGATTTCTTCCAAGCTTGCTGCATCGCCAAAGGCGGAAACAGCCTGGTCGCAACCCGATATCTCCCACTTATGTTGCGGAAGACGGCACGATCATGGCTCAATGAACTTCCGGAGAACACCATCCATAACTGGTATGACATGCAAAGTGCGTTCTTTCGGAATTTCGAAGGCACATATCGGAGGCCCTGTACGGTCAGATACCTACAGCGTTGCACCCAGAAAGCCGGAGAAACTTGCCAGGACTACCTCAGACGATGGATCGACACCAAGAACTCCTGTGAGGGAGTAAATGATCAAACTGCGATTGAAGCTTTCATTGCAGGTCTCCCAATTGGACTGCTGTGTCATCGCTTGAAGTGTGACAAGGTTACTGATTTGGGAGAGATGATAAAAATAGCGAGCAAGTATGTAGATGCTGATGACGATGCATAGGGATTGCTCAATGCCCTAGTTGTGCCTCAGTCGGCAAGACAACCAAAACAACAAGCTCAGAGGCGCAAAAATACCTCAGAAGGAAAACCCAACACGGAAATAGCGGTGGTTACTACTATTTCCGGGTCTGGAGGACGAGGAGGATGTGGCGGGGGCTACGGGCGTGGCCGTGGGACTTCAAGGGTCCAAGGTAGAGGAGAACAGCAACCAGGCAAAACCTACTCTTGGGCCGACATTGCCAATAACCGATGTGTGCATCACCTAGACGCCAATGGGGGCTCGTCCCACACCAACGCTGAATGTCGTTTCAATGACAACATCAAAAGAGATGACACCGCGGGCTACAAAGCTAAGCGGAAGAAGGAAAAGAAAAATCCCAAAAAAGACAAGGAGACCAAGGAAGATTCTGACATGGAGGAAGCTGATGCTTCAATTTCCAAGCCGGAAGGGAAGAAAACTTTTCCCACCAAGAAGGAAACTTATGTCACTTTCCTCGGATCTCAACCAGCAAAGGTCAAGAAAGCAGTTCTACACGAGCTCAATGCAACAGTTCTGGCTGTCCCCCAGTACCTGGACTGGTCGGAAGTGGCAATCACATTTGACCGCGATGATCATCCGCCTAAGTTACACAGGCGAGGAAAATACACCTTAATCATCAACCCACTTATTGACGGTTATGGTTTCTCCAAGACCCTCATGGACGGTGGTAGCAGCATCAATATTCTCTATGTCGAAACGCTACGCCGGATGAAGATCTCGGAGACCCAGCTGAACCATAGCTCTATGATCTTTCACGGAGCTGTCCCAGGAAGACATGCTAATTCCCTAGGAGAGATTACTCTGGATGTTACCTTTGGAACTCCAAAGAACTATCGGACGGAAGCACTTTCCTTCGAAGTGGTCCCATTCAAGAGCGCATACCACGCTATATTTGGACGTTTGGCTTACTGGGCTTTTATGGCTAGTCCGTGTTACATTTACAATATGATGAAAATTCCAGGTCCCAACAGCGTGATCACCATCAAGGGAGACCCGAAGAAAGCGCGAGAGTGCGAGGATGGAAATGCCGCCTTTGCCGAAGCCGTGCTGCACGCCCAGGAGTACCAGGAGATCAAGAATAGCATAGATCCGTCCGAGATGCCCGCAATGAAGAAGGAAGTGACAAAGCCAAACCCGGAGTTCAAGGCATGAGAATAGACGAAGAAAGCGCCGTTGAAGGATGATGACCCCTCCAAGGTGACCCAGATAGGCATAGGCCTAGATAGCGCATAGGAAAGCATGCTCGTCAAGTTCCTCCAACCAAATCAAGATATCTTCGCATGGCAGCCATCTGACATGACCGGAGTACCTAGGGAACTTGCCGAGCACTCTCTAAATGTAAACCCGAACACTAAACCCGTCAAATAGTCCTTACGATGGTTTGGCGATGAAAAGCATAAGGCAATAGCTAAGGAACTAGCATGGCTCGAGTTAGCCGGATTCATAGAAGAGGTCATCCACACTGAGTGGTCGGCCAATCCTGTAATGGTCCCTAAAAAGGACACCACTGATTTAAGGATGTGTGTTGATTATACTGCCTTGAACAAGGCTTGTACAAAAGATCCGTTCGCTCTGCCTAGAATTGATCAAGTTATCGATTCTACGGCAGGCTCAGAACTCCTCTATTTTCTCGACGCATATTCCGGCTATCACCAAATCCGGATGAAGGAATCTAACAAAGTCAAAACTTCAATCATAACCCCTTTCGGAACCTTCTGTTTTGTTACGATGCCCTTTGGGCTGAAGAACACAGGAGCTATGTACCAGCGCACGATGCAGCGTTGCCTTCATGACCAACTCGGACGCAATGTACATGCATACGTGGATGATATCGCGGTAATGTCCAAAAAGAAGGAAACACTGATTTCCGACTTGGAGGAAACATTTGCCAATCTACGAAAATACAACATCATGCTTAACCCGAAGAAATGCTTCTTTGGAATACCAGCTAGAAAATTGTTAGGTTTCATCGTGTCTCAGAGAGGCATAGAGGTGAACCGAGACAAAATGAAGGCTATACTCAATATTTCCAGACCAACCCGCCTGAAGGACATACAAAGACTAACTGGTTGCATTGCTACGGTCAGTCGATTTGTAAGCCAGCTTGGAGAAAGAGCCGCACCATTATACAAACTCCTGAAAAAGACCAAAGATTTTGTTTGGACTGATGAAGCTGAAGCTGCACTACAAAACCTGAAGAAAGTACTCTCATCTGCTCCTATCCTTGCAGCGCCGGAACCTAAGGAACCGATGTTGCTCTATCTTGCTGCGACAAATAAGGTCGTTAGTATCGTCATGGTGGTGGAGAGACCAAAGGAAAATTAGGAACACCTGGTGCAGCGTCCGACTTACTTTGTCAGCGAGGTTCTGACAGAATCAAAACAGCGGTATCCGCACTATCAAAAGTTGGCTTACGGTGTTTTTCTAGCATATCGTAAGTTACGACACTACTTTCAGGAGCATCCAATTACCGTGGTGAGCACAGCTCCCATGAGAGATATAATCAACAACAGTGACGCCACAGGACGCATCGCCAAATGGGGCATAGAGCTTTCAGCTTTTGATATTGAGTACAAACCTCGGAGAGCAATTAAATCCCAGATCCTTGCCGACTTTGTCGCTGATTGGACATAGACGAAGGAGAACATGATCCTCCCTGAGTCGGAATATTGGACCCTCTTTTTCGATGGGTCTAAGGCTCGAGGGGGCTCGGGGGCTGGCGTGGTGCTCAAATCACCCCAATGAGATAAACTTTTATACGTGTTGCAGATACACTTCACAACGACAAACAATATTGCCGAGTATGAAGCACTGCTGCATGGAATCCGGATTGCTAAGGATATTGGCATCCGAAGTTTGATGTGTTACGAAGATTTGGATCTTGTTGCTCAGCAAGTGTTGGATATTTCTAATGCAAATAAACACATGGCATCATATAAAGCTGTCGTGGATGATCTATCTAAATCGTTCGAAGGGTTTGAAGTCCAACACATCCCTCGAGCAGAAAATGAGGAAGCAGATGCACTATCTCGGATAGGTTCTGCGCGGAAAGAGGTCCCGGATGGCGCTTTTCTAGAGCACCTCAAAGTTCCCTCAATAAATGGAGTAGATGAGGAATATCCGACCAAATCCGACTCACCCTTGATAGCAGTTCTGGCTGTAATTCCCAGCTGGACTCAGCCCTACCTCGATTATTTGGTAGATGGCAAATTACCCTAAGATGAGGTGCTGAGCCGGCAGATTATCCGACGAGCAAAAGCCTATACTATTGTTAAAGGTGAGCTCCATAAATGGAGTGTTTCTGGGGTTTTTCAGTGTTGTGTATCTCCAGAAGAAGGAGTGGAATTCTTAAGAGAAATCCATGAAGGCGAGTGTGGTCACCACGCTGCAGCCAAATCTTTAGTGGCAAAAGCTTTTAGACACGGATTTTTCTGGCTTACAGCTCAGGCAGATGCCAAACGATTAGTCAAGACGTGCAAAGGCTGCCAAAAGTACGCCAAGCAAGCTCATGTTCCGGCTGATCAGCTGCGAACAATACCTATAACGTGCCCCTTTGCGGTCTGGGGGCTTGACATGGTAGGACCTTTTAAACGAGCTCCAAGTGGATTTACTCACCTCTTAGTGATGGTGGATAAATTCACCAAGTGGATTGAGGCTAAACCTGTCACTAGTTGTGATGGAGCAACAGCCAAAAGATTTGTCGAGGATGTTATAATCCGGTATGGTTATCCGCATAGCATTATCACGGACAACGGGAGTAACTTTTCTATGGGAGAACTGGCCGAATTCTGCGATGAGCAAAATATCCGGCTTGACATTGCGTCAGTCGCACATCCACGGGCTAACGGACAAGTCGAAAGAGAAAATGGTTTAATTCTACAAGGACTGAAACCAAGACTCGAAGCACCACTACGACTTGCTGTGGGGGCTTGGGCAGAGGAACTACCCTCTATAATTTGGAGTTTACGAACAACTCCGAACAGGTCAACAGGATACACACCTTTCTTCTTGGTCTATGGCGTAGAAGCAGTTCTTCCTAGTGATTTAATTCATACTTCTCCTAGAGTGGCCGCGTATATCGAAGAGGATGCCGAGATTTCTCGACAAAATGATCTCGACTTTGTCGAAGAAGTTCGCGTCGTTGCTAAAATGAGATCTACAGCCTATCAGCAGAAGTTACGCAAGTATCATAGCCAGAGAGTCTGAAATAGATCTTTCAATAAAGGTGATTTGGTTCTCCGGCTTGTGCAACAAAGAAAGCACAAACTTTCCCCAGTATGGGAAGGGCCCTTTTTAGTTAGTCGAGTATTGCACAATAGATCGTACTACTTAACTAACATGAGGCCAGTCAAAGAAAGACCTGCTACTAAGAAGAGAAAGAGAGCTAGAGGCAGTACAAATCCGGATGAGTTAGACAGACCATGGAATATTGCTCAGCTACATCCCTTTTATTCTTAGTTTATCCTTCTTTGTAATTATACATATGTACATGTTCTGTGAGAAATAAAAGTGTTGGTTACCTCAAGTTTTTTCTAAGAAGTTCTTAAACCATCTTATTTCCGAATGATCATGTCATAGTCGAAAATCCAAGAATTCTTGAAAGTACTTTATGCTCATGTTCGTTCTGGTTTAGATTTCCGATTCTAAAATTGCTACCCTCGGGTATAACTCTAAAGTCTCTAGTCTTTACTTTGGTTATTTGTCTGATTACTGGATGCGGGCATTTTCTGAGTAGTGAATTGTTGGTACTGGAAGCCGGCTTTGTTTCCGAGTTTAAACTAGTTTAGCAATTGAGCTCCGTTGCTCGGCAAAGTTTCCGGCAGAAGGTTTAGCCGGCTCACGAAAGGGACGAGGCGAAAAGCCAGATAAACGATAAGTAGAGACGAAAAAATACAAGTGCTTATGTAAACATTTCAGGCACACAAAAAATTAAAGCCAAAAGTGCTGAATAGATCAAAAGCTTAGCACTAGCAAAGTCATAGTACTTTACATTTACAAAACTCATCATGTTTTTTAAGGATAATACAAAAATTTCTGGCCTATGATGCAGGAGGAGATGAAGGAGCTGCTAGCTTGCTGGAGATTTCGCCTTGATATCGTTCCGAGATGTCCGCATCCGAGATGGTGCGTTCATCGTCGGAAACTTCTGTTGTTCTTCTGGAGGAGGAGGCAGAGTATCTACGCGAGTGAAGAAGGGGATCTCATAGCTGGTCAGGTCAGCCACGTGACACCCATATCTGGTGCAGGAGTGCATGATGGCTTGAAGGTCCTGATCCTGGCTGTCTTCGTGTACCTTGCAGTACCCTCTGGTCACTTGCCATATCTCCATGTTTCCATGGTGGCTCATGACCATGGTGAGAGCATTCTGCGCAGCAGTCCACGCATAGGACATGTTCCAGTCCCGAACAAGTTGTGGGATCTCCTTCGCCTTGTCCCGCACCTGAAAATCCGACATGCTTGGCATGTCCGGAATCTTGAGAGCTTCGCCGACGTCCTTAAGGGACTGGCAAAAGTCATGAAGAAGGTCACCGACTTGGATAAGCCGGTGGGTGCGGGGCTCGGAGGAGGAAGAGTCCGTCAAGTTCAGAGGACCTATACACAAAACAAGTTAAGAAAAATCCAACATTGATAAAAGTCAAAGAAAGAGACAAGTCAGATAGATGGAACGTACCAAAAATGACGTCGTCAATTTTGGTCTTCTCCTCCTGGAGACTCTGGAGTTTAGCCCAGAGCGCCTGGGACATGTTCTTCTCTCTGCTAAGCTCATTCTTGAGGTCCGAGATTACTTTATCTTGAGCAGCGATCTTGCGATCACGCTCTTCAGTGGCCATGGAGGAGGATTCAAGGACTTGAGCTATGCTCTTTTCATGATTGGCCTTGAGCTAGTCCAGCTATTCGCGAAGTTCCTTGTTCTCCACCACCAGGGTCTTGAGGTTCTCGGCCTCTTCAATCATGGCGACGGATTGTTTCACCAGCGCTGTAAGTAAAAAAGAACAAAAGTTCAGAAAAATTCGACATTGAAAATAACAAAGACAAGGTTTGAGTCTCGGAATGTTTACCTTCGGCCTCATCCTTGGCAACTTTGAGTTCAACATTTTTAAGCCAGAGAGCTTTATTCTCTCTCCGCTTATCGCAAACATTGGTCAGTAATTCCTGTTTATAGGAACATACTTTCTGTAAGTCAGAATACCCAAAGTCAGAAAGCTACTTAAGACTCGGGCTAATATGTTTGTTAAATATCAGCACGAGCCTTGGGGCTACACTAGTTCGTTCTTTGGCATCCTAATGAAGCATAAACCCGGATTATATATCCTACTTCATGCTTGGGGGCTAGAGGATATGATATAACATAATGGAAAAAACAGGAGTTGGAATTCCGACTTAATATTGCTCGCGGGTGAGTTTATCCAAACCCGCGTTCACTTCAGCAGCCACCTTCTCGGCGAGAGTCAGAGGAATCACTGGGGCTGTTGGAAGCTCACCAGTCCTAATCCTCTCGTCGTGGAGGCGCACTTGAGTGAGAAGGTCGGAGAACTTGACGTCCTCTGCTTCTTGCGCTTCTTCCTCGGCGGATAAAGTTCTCTTCTCCAAGCATTGCTTGGCAAGCCGCTGGATTTCTTCAGCAGATTTCCGGGACAAGCCGAACTTGGCAGGACCCGGATTGCTCAGGAGGTTTTCGGCGAAGGTTTCTGCCGAGGGATCATTACCCAAAGAGGGTTCACCCTTATCTAGATCTGACGCACTCATGGTGACATCAGTTTGCGACCCAAGGTTTGCAGGCCCCGTTGAAGGAGCCGGATCTTCTGCAGCGTCCGACGAGATAACCGGTGTTGCAGAAGGTTGATGGGAAGGAGTCGGAGGAGCCACGACAGGGGAAGCTATGGTAAGCTTCGTGTGCTGCAGCGGCTTCAAAGGAATCCCTTTCCCCTTGGCCTTGACAAGCGGTTTTGCTCTGAGAATGTAGTAAAGTCGGAAAACATTACATCTCGGAAAGAAATTTGAATAAGGTACAAAGGCGGAAGTTGTGATTGAATGTTACCTCTTCACGACAGGCACCTCTTTTGTGCCAACAGCCACTGTTGGAGCTTTGCGCTTCTTGAGCGCAAGATCCGGCAATGGAACTACCTCCACCTCTTGAGAGAACTCCAGAGGATATCCTTCGAGTGGAGCAAGTTCCGACTCGAGGAGGTCAGCAAGCTGAAAAGAAGAAAGCATATCAGTACTGCAATATAATTCTAAGATTGAAACACATAAAAAGGTGTACTGGTAGAAGCTTACCGGCACTACGGGGTTATCCGCCGTGTGCATGTCTAGAGAAACCTCTGGGATTCTCCTCTCGATCCGCTCCTGGATCAGCCACTTGATCTGGCTTATGTAGCCTTGAGTGGTGTAGGATTTGGAGCTGATGCAGAGGGAGACTTTCGGAGACGACATGATGGAATGCATCAGTCGGGTTCCGTGATACTGGAGGGGCTAGATCCGATGTGAGACCCAGCACTAGACCAAGTCGGATCCCTTCAGATCCTTGTGTTTGATCAAATATTCGATCCGCCTCTTAGTGAGGATCAGATCATCGGTGAGAGCCAGAGCAGCCTCGTCCCAAGAAGGTTGGGCCGTGGCGGCTCCGTCGATGAAAGCCGGCAAAGCAGTGGCTTTGCCGGGAGCCGGAATATCCCTATGATAGAAAAATGTGGCTGGCCATTGTTTGACCGAGTCACTGGCTAGAATTTTGGGATACGCCCGGTCGCGTCTAAGCGAAAAACTAATAGTGCCGGTGATATAAGGAACACCGGCGGTAATGGAGTTTCTCCGGACATGGAAATAATACCGGAAGAGAGTCAGACTCGGCCTAATACCGAGAAAGCCCTCGCACAATGAAGCATATGCGCTCATTTCTAACAGAGAGTTGGGAGGAAGATGATGGAGTTGAACTCCGTAATGATATATCACCTCGGAGAAGAACTCCGAGCGAGGAAAGGACAGACCTTGGTCGAGATGGGTGCCGAAGTGGACCCGCTTGCCGTTGCACGGGTTGGGGACAGCTTCTTCGAAGCCGCTCCGCTAGTCGCCGGCGGCAAAAAGTCCCTCCTTCTCCACGTTCCTGAGGCCCTCCTCGTTGAGAGCGCAGGGGATCCAGAGACCACGAAATCTCTCCTTCTCCGCCACCGCTTCCGCCGTCGCCGCCGCCACCGCTGCCGCCAAGCCAGAGGAAGAAGATGAAGCCATTTCTCCGGCGAGTTATTGACCTAAAAGGGGCGGTGCTGGGAGTTCTATGGAGGAAGAACGGGGGAGCTCTGTGTGCGCTGGGAGATTGGGAGGAGAGGAAAAGGCAAAGGACTGGTGAAAGAAGAGGGAAGAAATCCTAACCCCTTGTACCCACCTAACTGCGCCAAGATTCGTGCAAATGCCACAGTGTAACCGCCGCGCGTCGTGGAAGGAGCTTGGAAGGACCCACGAGATGATTGCGTCGCCTCGATCTCCACGCACGCATTGAAACGGCGCCTCGATTCCGCGAACCGTGGACCCACCAACGGTCGTGCTGACGGAATGCCTGTCAGATGATGTGACTTGACCATGACTTGTGTCAGGTGGCATTGAGAACCAAGTTCCGGCTTAGTTTGAAATCAAGCTGGAAAATCTGAGTAACCTACTAATAGGTCCGACTTATTTTTTAAGACCTGGATCGTATTTTTGTTGTGAAGTTTCAGGAACCCTTCAAGATTCTGCAAGCCGAAGATCAAGCTAGACGATGATAAATATGACTTTGGATCTTGGAGGCCTCCGGGGGCTGCTGTTGGGGATATACTTTCCGGGTATCCTCACAGTTCCTCGCTGACCAGGGTGGCCCACTTCGGGTTAGAGCTTTGCTTCACGGGCGGCCCAGTCAGGGAGAAAGACAGAGTCTAATCCGGCTATGGGAAGGCCCAGAAGACTTACCGACTTAGGCCCATAATGTTACGTGTAGTTCAAGATGTACTCTGTAACCGACTCTTAGTCATAGCCGGATAGATCTCTCCTGTAAACCCTAGGCCAGATATCTATATAAGTCGTCCTAGGGAGAGCCTTTAGGGCACCCAATACTTTAGACCCTCAACTCGCACAGGCGAAACCCTTGTAACCCATATTCCGGCTCTGCCATATTACTGGATTGCTAGCAGGAGTAGGATCCGTCCAAAGCCGGCGGATTCGAACCTGGGTAAACTTGTGTGCTCACCGTCCTGGAATACCGTACATCTCACACCCCTCTCTTCCGCACGCCTCGAGGACCCCCTCATGGAGTTCTTGTCATCAATCCGACGACACGATGCGCTTGGTTGAATCAAGCCTGTTGCCAGCATAGCATCCAACTTCTTCTTCATCTCTACTAACTCTGAGGGGTTCATGCTATAGGGTCTCTGGGCTATGGGAACGGTTCCGGGGATTAGTTCAATAATGAACTCAATATCCCTATCCGGGGGCATACCGGGCAATTCATCTAGGAATACGTCGGGGTATTCATAGACTACTCTGACTTGGTCTATGGTGGGTAGGGCTAGACTCTTGTTGCACTTGAATTGACGGGGTAAGGTTTCAGATATATGCTCTACTGAGACTCCAGAGCTACTGGTCATGGTGATGGCTTTCTTAGCACAGTCTATCAGTCCTTTATGCTTTGACATCCAATCCATACCTAGTACTACTTCCAAACCTTTGGTTCCAAGTACTATTAGATTGGCATAAAAATCTATCCCATGTATTCTGATAGGCACATCTTTGCAAATTTTCCTAGCTTTTGTAGTTGAACCAGGGATTTGAACTATCATGACATGCTTCAAGTTGGTTGGGTGAATCTTACTAGTGCATGGAAATTCTTCGGTGAAAAATGAGTGCGATGCTCCAGAATCAAACAACACTCTTGCTAAAACTTAGTTAACAGAAAACATACCCAGCACTACATCTGGCGCTTCTTGGGCTTCTTCGGTGTTCATGTGGAAGAGACAGCCGTTGCAGTTGTGAGGGTTCCCTGGGGAGAATCTTCTTCCTGGTTGAACACGACGCTGCTGTTGAGCTGGGGCATTCACATTGGCAGTGGCGGCAATATTCTTGGGACACTCATTGGAATAGTGACCCTTCACCCCACACTCGAAATAAGTGATCTGAGATTTGTCTTTTGCTGCCACGGGCACATCATTGCTTCCAGTCCTAGGTGCAGTGTTGTTGTTGTTGTTGTTGTTGTTGTTGTTGTTGTTGTTGTTGTTGTTGTTGTTGTTGTGCTTGGCAGGTGCACGGTTGAAATTGTTGGAGTTGCCAGGGTGATTGTTGTTTCCTCCAGACTTCACATTGCTTCCGCTACGTGGGGTAGCTTGGGAGAGACATTGGGGGTCGGTTGTTCCTTGGTGCATATCCCGCAGAAGGGTTGGGACGATACTTCTGGTGACTGTTGGATCTAGCTTGGTGCATCATACGACGTTTGCGGTTGTCGTTTGCTTGGTTGATCTTCCCTTCCATCTGAATGGCAGAGTCGACTAGCTCTTCGAGATCCTTGAAACGGATGTTGATGAGAACTGTCTGCATCTCATCGTGCAGTCCGTTCAGGAATCTCTCCTTGTTCTTGGCCTCCGTGTTGATCTCATCAGGTGTATACCTGGCTAGGGACAAGAATCTGTCACGGTACTCCACTACAGTCATTCTGCCCTGCTTTAGCTCTCTGAATTCATCCCTCATTTGGGTGACTAGACACTATGGCATGTGGGTGCGGCTGAACTTGATTTTGAAGGCTTCCCATGTCATCACTTGACCATGGTTCATCGTGCGGGTGCTATTCCATCATGCTCTTGCATCTCCTGCCAAATAGTGGGTGGAAAAAAGAACTTTCTCGTTGTCATCAACTCTGGCTACATCTAAATTGTTCTCCATTGTCTGCAACCAGTCATCTGCATCTAGTGGGTTCTCCGAAGTGCTAAAGATTGGGGGATTGGTATTCTAGAAATTCTTCAATTTGGATCCTTGATGATCCTGATTTCCATGTCCTTGGTTGTTTTGGGCCATCTGGGCGATCTGCTGTAGTGTTGCTAGGTTGGCTTGGCGCTCTACCCTGCTAGCTTCACGGTCGGCAACTAGCATCTGCATAATCTACAGCATTGGGTCCTGCGATGAGCTGCTCCCTCCGGGGTTTCCACGAGTCATCTGAAGATTGAGAGAGATAAAGGGGTAAGAGGGAAAGTTCTAAGGTTCAAGGTTTTTGTTTCAAAGCTAAAACTTTGAGATTGACTCAGGTTTTGCAACTAACTTCTTTTCATTCATTCAAGCAAAGCACACGATACAAACACACACATACCACAACATCAAAGGAAAACAGATGGTTTTAAGAACCATTCTATAAGCTACGATACAATGGGACCGATACTCCTCATGCTACGATAGTGCTCTAGTACATCTACTCATCATCGATGAAGTTGGAGTCATCATCGTCGGTGTAGAAGTCCACAACATCCTCCTCCAGAAAGTCATCATCATTGCTGAGGTACGAGTTCATATCTCCTTAGATGTCTTCACCTTCCTCTTCTTCTTCTTTTGCTGCAAGCTGAGCTTCTTGCTCCTTGATGGTCTTCTCGAGGTCGGCCACCTTCTTGCGAAGACGGTCGATGGTGCGATCCTTCTTGGCGCGTTGACGGCGAAAAGACTGATGATCCTTGACGAGTAGTGAGAAAGTCGGGGCCTTCTGGGCGGCAATGGCAATATTGTGGTTGGCGAACTCTCTAGCATTGGCCAATTCCTTCTGTCTGTCATACAGCAGGAAGTCGAGGTTCTCCACTTGACGCTTCAACTCCGGGTGACTTGGCATCTCCATGGGCATTCCCATAAAGTCACGCCTTGCGTAGTGAGCAAAGCGGGTTCCTTGAATTTGGTTGACACTCATGGCACACAAACATGCGAGAGCTTCATGCATTGCCCTGGCTAATCCATCTAGCTAGTTGTTCTCTCTCACGGAGAACTGGATTCTCCCAGACGTTGGTGCTTCTATCTTGCCTCGAAGATCAGCGGTGACCATCCATTGTAAATCTCCTCCTGGGGGTCCAAGAAGTTGAGCTCCCAGAAACTCCGGATGTGGGCGTCCCAAGTACTCTGATAGTACATCAAGATCCCTCTCGAAGATCAGCTGGCCTCCGTTTCCCAACTGGTAGAACTTGTTGAACTGAGTCTCCATCTAGAAGAATTAAGGATGAGAAAGTTAGTGAAGTGATCAAGTGTATCAAAATTTTATGTAGTAAAGTAAGAATTTGGAGGAACATGATTTTTTTTGGGAGAAAGAATTCCCAATGGTAAGAAAGGAAATAGTTTTCATAAATACTCACTTTGGTTTTGAAGCTAAGTTTTTGTTCATACGTCCATTCTAACTAGGGTCTCCTATGGCCAGGATGGCTCTGATACCAACTTTCCAACACCCGGATTTTTAATCCCAGATGCCTGTTATGCCATACATCGCAATCCCATGATTACCATTTTTGCGTGACATAACAGATTGGATATCATAGTACATCATCCATTACAAACCATAATAAGGTTTTACACGAATAAAGGATCTCATGATCCAGTCTTAATACAACAAGCAGCAGAATAATTAATAAGCGTAGCGGTGGGGTCCATCTTTAGGGTCACAGGCAATGCTGACGATGGAAGATAGTCCTAGTTATCATAGCCGTCCTACTGTCCTTCATCTTGGTAGTCTCCTTCATAGTCTGGCCACGAGAATAGCTAGGGACAAAAGCCATGAGTACTCTTTAAGTACTCGCAAACTACCACTAACAAGTAAGATAGTTCTAGTAGGAATGCTAACTCTAAGTTCATTTGTAAAGTTAAATTTGAAACCTAAGCTGAGTTCAGAAACAAAGAAAGATACAATAAAGTTTGAAATCACCTAAGTGGGAACTTAATTGTCATAGTCACAACTCTATTGTGGTCAAGTCATGTCACAATTCATTTCATAAATTGTTTTGAAAACATCTGACAACGGAACAGTATGGCCACTCCAACTGTCCATAACCGCAGACGCGGCTATTAGAATAGTTTGACACTCTGCAGAGGGGGTACACTTTCACCACAAGATTCGATACATCTGTTAGGGATAACCCTGAATCATCATACTTAGTATGCAGATAATCAAACATAACCTTTCCTTTACACACCCTAGTATAAGCACGTCTCCTATGAATATGGCCTCCCAACCATGACCATCTGTCATCTTGGGCACTGCATAGGTGGACAACATTGAGAGGTAGCCTCAGCTCAAACCTCTCCCGTGAGGGAACTAATACTAATGTATATAAACTTCCGGCTAAGACTTACCCAATTCAGGTATTGTGGTTGTACGGTAAAATTGGAATGGTATCGCATCCGAACCCAACCATCAGTTTTGTAAAAGGGCTAAGGCTCATGCCTCAACATTTTCATCATCATAAACCATTTGTGTTTCTCAACAAATGTCAAAACATCTCAATAGAATGACTCATCATTCCAAGGTTTTCACAAGTCATTTTTCACCAAGTATTCTCATCTAAAGTGAATCAAGTTTTGGTTTAGCTCTAAAATACTAAGTTAAGAGTGTTCACTAAAGTGGGATGCTAATCTCAATCTCATACCATAGAATGACATCTAAGTCTAACTAAATAGGTCAAGTTTTTTACTTTTTATGCTACCTTTAAACAAGTAACGGACTTTGGTAAAGTAAAGAAGGTAAAGATTGGAAATAAAACTTTGGGTAGGTAAACAGTCAAAGTGGTATAACCAAAGCATGCCCAATGCATGTTGCTTAGGTTATCTAGCTTAATTCTAGCTTGCTAATAATAACTTGCCTTGGTTGGTGTAGTGGTTGAAGTTTTCTTCCTCCTCCTCTTGGTAGAACTCCTCCTCCTCGAAAGCTTGGTCGGTACTATCGTCTATAAATACATACGGGACACACAATCACCAAACAATACTTAACTAGTCTACCTAGCATACTAAGGCACACATTTGATGATCTATTATCATCACAAGCATCAAAAGGTTTAATTAACTAGCTTCATTCTTTTTATTTGAGAAAATTAATTTCTCCTCATTGAAAATAACTAAGATTTAATATTCCCCAATTAAAATATGGGATCATGTGGACACATGTCATCACCACATATTCTAACATATGGGAATGTGATTTAAGGGTTGGATCACATTTTAATAAGTTCAAGTTTAATCATTAATGATTTAAAGTGACTAGAAATGCCTATATAGTATTATTTTGGTACTAGTCCAAAGTCACTGAATGTAAACCTTAATATTTTTACATATTCAGATATGTATGGTTAAATGTGATTTTTGAGAGTTGGAATCAACTCAAAAGCTACTATGGTTGATTTTATAAAAATGTTTGAATGTGAAAATGTTTCTGTCTTGTTATTTTTACTAGGAGAGATCTCTAAATCTAAATGATTTAAATACAACAGGCTTGGATAGAGATTTTCAGTAGCTTTCCAAAAAAATTGGAATCACTCAATCTGGATTTGTAAAACTCCCTGAATTGATTTTTAAACTAAGGGACAAAATTGATTTAAGTCTAAAATAGAAAAATCCTAATTTGAATTACTGGGTCAGCACGGGAAATTAATTGGGCCGGCCTAGTGACGCTCAGCGGCGCAGAGGGCGACTGACAGGCTGGTCCCGCATGTCAGCGGCAGTTAAAACCCGAAGCGGTACGGGGCAATCTGGGCGCTACGATTAGAACAGGGATCAACGATCCACGGTCGTCGTCGACGACGGACTCGTCGCCGGCGAGACTGAACCCTAACGCAGTCGGTGGGGGTCTCCTAAGGACGTACTAGGGCTCCAGCTAGTGCGGCGAGGCTAGCAAACGTACATGTGGACAACAGCGAGCTCAGGCGAAGTCGCGGCAGGGGCTGAGGTGGACGAAATTGATGACCAGGTCTCCTCCTCTGCAGCGGCTACCTCTGGCAGAATTCCGGCGATGTGCTACTCGAGCGGCTCCAGCGAGAGAGGGGAAACGGTCAGTGGAGAGAGGGGAGTGAGATGGTGTGAAGAAATGGTGTTGGGGAGGCCTCTTTATATAGGCTCGACAGTGAGGCAGTGAGGTATGGGCGCGGCTCATCGGTGACAGCGATACAGGGGGCTAACGGCGTGGGCGAGGTAGGCAGACTATGGGCGGTCTGCTGGCAGTAAGCTATGGTGCAATGGCTTGGCTAGGGGTGGTGGCAATTGGTCGGGAGATTCCCGCGCTCTGGGAGACAGAGGCGGTGCTCGACGCAGCTCCTGGCCACTGTGGGTCGCGCGGCGGTGCACGGTCGTGTCTAGCGGGTTGCTGGGTTCAAGGCGAAGCGGCGCACGCGATTTGGTGTCGAGGCATGGTCTGTGGAGTGCTAGCGGCGATCGCGCTCTGGCATGCTCTAGCTGCACGCAGAGAGGAAAGGGCGGTGCGGCTCTGGGTTGGTCTAGGGGATGGTGGTGATCGTGGGGTGGACAGGGAGTGGCGGTAGGGTTAGGCGGTGCTAGTGGCGGTGCTCGTTTGGCGCTGCACGATCGCTGGCACGTTACCCGCGTTTGGCTGGCGACGGCCATATTTTGGCGGCGCGCTACTGCTGCTAGCGGTGAAGGGGGAGCTGGTCTGGGCTGGGGTAGATGCTAGGGGGACATGGGATTAAGTGGGAGGCCAAATTGGTCGATGGTCACTGTGGAAATAGTGAAGCTACTCTAGTGTTGATTCAGTGCCTGCCATGTGTTCGACAGAATGGCCACATGAAGAAAAGTTTTGAATTTTGGATTCAACTTTTTTGAGTGTTCTCCACTGAAGCTTGAGATTCTATGCCTGCTTGGAAAGGTCAAGGGGAATTCATTTGAGTGGTTTTTGAAAAGGTGTGATCTATGCACCTACACTTGATTCCATTTTCAAATGTCATTTAAATTTAGAGTTCAAATGTCTTTGTAAGATTTCAAAATGGGCCTTGGTAGATCATTACTTGTACTAGCAAGGGGTGTAAAGAGTTAGAATTGTTTCTGTTGGACTTTGAGTTCTTGGAACACCCAAAGTGACCTAGTGGATTAAAATGGCACAAATGACCATTTGCATTTATTAATTCCATTTGATTTCCTTTTCTTTGGATTTTTCTTGGGAATGATCTAGATGATGTGGCATTCACCTTAGAATCATTTTACAATCAATAGATCACTCAAACATGGCAATTCAAAACAACTCCTATTTTAAATGCACACACATATGAATGCTTAAAGATTTTTAAATGGAAAAGTTTTTGTTAACCCTAAATTGGGTAGATTTGATCATGATCACTTGGATTAAAGATTTGGGATGTTACAGTAATAAAATGAAGCATAAAAGTTGCATCAGAGTCCAGACAACTAAAAAAACACCATAACTAGTGTTACAGAAAAGGTCTCTATGGAGATTGCATCCCAAGACATGTAACAACTGGCTTCCCATGAGAGCTACAGATGAGATTATTAAGTATGTTCTATGTCAAAGCTTGCCTGTTTTTCAATTCATATAAGTCTTTGCGTGCTATGGTGATTACTAAATCTGTTTTGTTGGCTTCTTGCTTAACAGTACCACGGGCATCTTGGAGGGCATCCTCAAATAATCTTTTGGCTGGAAAAAGAGGATCAGTCGAAGCGGTGTGCCATGAGCAATAGGTATTGTCACTGCTACTGTGTGAAACAAAATTTAAACTTGGAGAAGCGGGTCTTTGTTTGGCATTCAGAGGGTCATTTGCAGCCGGAAACAAACACAAAACAAGCTATAACAACATTACCATGCAATTACACCACCATGAATTTTAAATGTGTCAATGCGGTAATATATAAGGAAGGAAGCAATTAACAGTGGTGGCTCATACATCTATTTCTTCTTGAATAAGTGGACCAGCTGGAACCATGGAGCGATGCAATCATGTGCTGCTCTGTGAAATGACTGCTCTACTTGAAGATGAGACCAAGAAAAAACAAGTTACTTAAACAACATACTTGGGAAACAAAGTACAAGTTCATTTCGAATAACAATGCGAGCCAACAACTAAAGTACCTGATGCAGACTGCTCAAACTAGAATGCGCAGAACATGAATAAAAAAAATATGAAAACTAAGCCATTATTTTTCTCATATATAAACTAGCCAAGCACTACACAATGAAATCTGCCACTAATTTGATCATAGATAAAAAAAGAGTAACTCAGCCAACAAAAACACATCAATTGTGAGCCTCGAATATGCTATCCAGATAATTTCAGACAAAAAATGAATCAAGCAATCATACATTGAATTATTCATGAATAACCAGATAATTTTAATGCTTCGGCAGCCTGAGAATAACAAACTGAACCATCAAGTGCCTCGTATTAAAATAGCCAGTTCATGTAACTATGATACACAGTAGATACAAGAGTGAGATGAAGTGCATAGAGTTCCTTATGATACATGTGTGGATCTTACCGCTAGTGTGGCCTTGTTCTTATTATCAGACAACTCGGATGCAATACACCCGACCTCTCCATATCTAGGAAATTAAACTAAGCACATGGAACAAAAGCAGACCATAGTGGGGCTAAAATGTTTGACGCTAATTTTTGGCAAAAAAATATGAAGACAAGAAATACAAATGGTAAATTTAAGCAAACAAAAAATGTGGCAAGGACCAAACTTCGGGTCGGGGTCCTTACGGTAGGTGTTCCACGAGATCTACGGCGACTCGTGTGGACGGACGGAGTGTGTACTCCATTGTTTCTCCTCTGCATAAAGGTATGGCCAACTATAAATACAAACAGGTTCCAACATGATATATGTTGGCATGAAGTGAAACAAAAGTGATGGGGTCTTATGAGATTATAGGAGCCATTGACTCCATGATATTGTGTGCAAACTGAGGCTTCTCCTTGCATAATAACAGCAAACAGTTTGAGCCATAGGTTAAGAGGGATCAAATTGACAGTACATAATGGTCAAACAGTATGACGTGTGTACACGTGTAGTATAGGATAGCAGGACAATAGCATGATGGAAATACTATAGTTCGTAAATCGGCAAATGAGAGAGATATTATATAATCATATCTCATGTGGACAGGTACAATGGAGAATGTAAACAAATATGTTAAGTGACTAAAAATTCACAAAGAAATAGTATAGTACATAAAAATAGTTCAATGCATGGAGTTTAAGCATAACCACAACGAGTTAATTTAGTACATAACATGTGTATATCAAGTAAAGAACCTGTTAGTTAGGAAATTTAGCACGAATACAGTACATTGCCAACAAACAAATCTAGCAGGGAGATCTAGTTTTACCTCGGTCAGGGTGGCGTCTAGGCCTCCTCCGCATCCTCACGGGTCACATCGAGGTCGCCGAAGGTGCTACGGTCGTAGTGGGTGTCGACGACATGGAAGAAGATCTTGGGATGGCGAGGATACGAGCAGAACACTGGACCTCGGCGTCTGTGGAGCAGATCCTAGGCGCTCGATGATGTGCTTAGCACGCCGGACAAGAGGGTTCATTGAGAAGATCAGGTGTGGCGGGTACGCCGGCTAAAGTGCAGTGGGGATGTTCCGGCCGATGACGTATTTCTGGAGGAGAGAGGGGGGGTGTTTAGGTACTGCTAGCACTATACTGGGAAAATTATGACTAAAGCCCCCCACCCACTGAATTTAATAAGGGTCGAAGGGGAATTTCGAAGTATCTGAAATTTTGGGGCACGAACTATGTTCAGATACACGGGATATTTTACCGCTTTATTTTGGTTTTGAATTGGTCATGCCCATGCAATAATAGAAATTTGGTAGGCCGTACCCCCTTTGTGTTTAGAAATACAAGGTCGTACTCCCTCAATCCAACACCTCAACTGATCATCCATGGCCGTACTCCCAATGCTCAGGATCTCGAGGAAGAATGGATATCATACTTAGGAGTTTCAAAAAGTTATCAGATAAATTACATCATGTTGGGAGGATGATGTTAATACAATCATGCAAATTTGCAATTTCCAACTCATATTCTTTTCACGGTCATGTTAGGAGCCATCTTATCAGCAATGTTTTTACATACATAGGTGATGCCCTAAGGTCATCCGCAATGTGTAAAAAGGCACACCTTAAGGCCTATGTGGCATCCGCTAATTAAGGTTCACCTTATATAGTATGGAGAAAATAAAGTTATCTTTAAGCCTAAGGTGAACCTCAAAAGCTTATGGGTTGCCCATAGAAAATAGAAAAATCATTTCCCCTCTCTCCTTATTTATCATGTGATCCTTTTCAAAAGGGGTTCAAAATTTTCAAGATACTAAATCTTAGCAAGAAGTTGAACCTATCATCGAAACTCTCGCTGGTTTCTAGTATATTAATTTTGACCCCTCGATGGGTACCTCCAAAAGCTTTTTTGTAAAACTATCAAAGCAAAACCCACAATTTACTTATAGTTTCAAATTTGACCTAATTCCGAGATATCGACATAAAGTTATTCAAATGTGCGGGGTTAGCTAGGAAGCTTGAAAACCCATAAAACATGGGAATCGCAAGTACAACATGTTGTCGATCCACAATCTATGTCTGTCAACTTGGCTTGTGGCATCCACATCCAATATTCTTTGGACTTCTGATGTCCCTTGAATACGAGGGCCGCTCCTCATGCTACTCAAGTTTAGTTACCGGTAAGTTCTTGTCATAGTAAGTACATGTGTATCATAGAGAACCACAATTAGGGTACCCCTTGCCCGATGATACGGAAGAATCCCCATATCAAAATGACAAGGCAAGCAGACAATAAGCATCTCAGCAATCTTCTTATTTACCATGGGAAAATGGTGCTTTTTTATATCTTTCCTCTTTTTTCATCTTTTTTTTCTCACTCTATATCTCTTTTTTTATAAGAAGAATACTTCATAGATTGCTCGTTATGGTTACGCTGCAGGTTTCCACCATGATTAGGCATGGATTAGACCAGCCGCCCAAGCGTTTCTCTAACACACATACATAACTCCATGGACTTACAAGCTCCCCTTTCATTTCACACCGACGACATCCATAAACAAAAGATCATGATATCAACTGGGTACAATGTACAAGTGCAATGTTGAAAACATTCCCCATGACAACATGGTTCTGCTAATCCCCAACATATAAGTGCAAGCATATACAACATAGATGACACAATAGTTCAAGTTTATTAGGGGCAAGAAAAGTAAAGTGTGTCATCAAGTTCGTGAGAGCTTTAATCACTAATTTTCACATAACAAGTTTAATTCGGAAGGTAGATAAAAACATGAATATACTTGGAATAGCAAATGCTAACAGGTAGGTATGGTGGACTCTTTGGAATAACTTTGTTTTATTTGGAGTTGGATGCATGAGTGGAACTCATACTTGGTTATGGAGGCTGGCAAAAGACTGCGAGCGACCAACTAAGAGAGCAATAATGGCCATAATCATGCAAAGCGACAAAACATTATTAATTAAAGCATAAAGTGATATTACAAGTCAAAAACTAAATGATCATAGAGGCTTTGGTGACTTGGTATAGTCTTAACATGGTGTGAGCATGCGCCAAGTCAACCCAAATAAAGCATCAAAGGAGAATACCACAATACTATGCTTTAAATATGCTAAAACAACGCATGATTCTTTCAAGGCACATTAAGCAATCTCAATTGTTTATAACATGTCATGCTACAGCAAAAATCACTAAGCATAAAGCAAAAACAATATCAAGCATGACATGATAAAGTCTAAGTCACAGTAAAAAACAAGCTCCTTTTATACCACTTATAAGCATGAACTTTCCTACTCTTTTCCAATCCAAACCAACTTATTTGAAAGAACTCACAAAGATAAAAATAAAAATCAGTGAGCTTGTCTCACAAATCCAAAAGGAAGAACTAAAAAGTTCTAAGCTGAAAGCACAAGAAAACTAAGGCTAAACCCAGTGCTAGCAAAAGAGAACACTCACAAAACAATAAGAATGAAAACTAGAGTGTTGTAAACAATGAAAGCAGAGTGTGTCTCTCTCCAAAAGAAGTGTTGGGATCCAACCAACTTATTGCAGCAAACCAAGCAAACTAAGCAAATGAAAACTAAGAATGAAAACAAATACGCTCCAAGAATAACACAACTATGCATGAAACAATAAAAATGAAGTGTTTGGAAGAAACCTGAGATTTTTATTGATGAAGAAGGGGATGCCTTGGGCACCCCCAAGCTTTGACGCTTGTACTTCTTGGATATTTTTTGGAGTGACGCGGGTGGCATCCACAAGATTGAGATTTTGTCCATACTTCATCTCATCACATTATTCTTCCCTACACTTGAAAATTTCCTTCATACAAAACTTCACACAATCTTCATTAGCAACATTAGTGTATTCAAGATAATAAGTCTTTGGATTTAGTTTCAACGCATGTAAAACTTCCATTAAAACATAAGATACTGTAGCAATTCCTTCTAAAAGCTCAAATGATCAAAGAGAACTCAAAGAGAAAGAGATTAAGAGGCAAATGCAAATAATGGCAGAAATCTGTCAAAACAGACCAGTAGGTAAAAACCAGTTTTTTCGAAGACCTTTTGTTGTTCAAATCGAAAAGTGTTGAACTAACAAAAGTTAGACAACAACCTGGGTCAGAAGGACAAAACATTACCGCACAATCCGACATACAGAGATTTTTCACGAATTTTTTCAGTGAAGCACAAAATCTGTTTCGGGACAGCAACTTTCCAAGCATTATTTCTCTCTCATTAGAGGTTACTCTTGGCACAAAAACCACACAAAAAGGATAAGGAGAGGTTATTACAGAGGCAATAACTTCCAAGACTCAACAAAACAAAAATAAACTGAAAGTTTAAATATAATGGGTTGTCTCCCAAAAGCTCTTTCTTTATAACCATTAAGATAGGCATGATAATTTTGATGATGCTCACATAAGAAATATGAATTGAAGTAAAAGAGGGCATCAAGAAGAAAATATGGAACAAATTTAAGTCTGACCCACTTCCTATGAAAAATAATCTTGTAAAGAAACAAGTCATGAAAGCACAAAGCAACAAGCATAGGAAAGCAAAACAAGTGCAACTTCAAAACTTTCAACATAAAGAGGGGAAACTTAATATCGTTGAGATACATAAAATCATGTTTCCCTCTCTCATAATAACTTTTAGTAGCATCATGAATAAAATTAACAATATAACTATCACATAAAACATTCTTATCATGAGCCACATGCATAAACGAATTAATACTCCCCACATAAACATAGTCATTCTTATTAATTGTAGTGGGAGAAAATTCAACAAAATAGCTATCATTATTATTCTCATCACCAAAATCATAAAATATAGGAGGCATATTGTAATCATAATTAATTTTCTCCTCAATAGTAGGTGGACTGAAAATATCATACTCATCATTGTAATCATCATATATTGGAGGCATAGTATCATCAAAGTAAATTTTCTCCTCCATGCTTGGGGGACTAAAAATATCATGCTCATCAAAACCAGCTTCCCCAAGCTTAGACTTTTCCATAGCATTAGCAATAATGGTGTTGAAAGAATTCCTACTAATAACATTGCTATTAGCATGCAAATAAAGTTCCATAGGTTTTTTAATTTTCTCTTCAAACACTTCATGTCCTAACTCAAGATAAATACTATAAAGCTCCCTAATTTTGTTGTTGTTTTCCATTAAGCCTAACTAGTGAAAATAAAAACAAGAAACAAAAAGATAAGATTGCAGAATCTAAAGGAAATAACTTTGAGCACAAACACACTAGCTACAATACTAGAAGATTGCTTAGTAGCCAGAGGATGTGAGTACCTTTTACCTTACCTCCCCGGCAATGGCGCCAGAAAATAGCTTGATGTCTACGCACTTCTATTCTTGTAGACAGTTGTTGGGCCTCCAAGTGCAGAGATTTGTAGAACAACAACAAGTTTCCCTTTCGTGGATTACCCAAGGTTTATCAAACTCAGGGAGGAAGTGGTCAAAGGTATCCCTCTCAAGCAACCCTGCAATCAAGATACAAGAAGTCTCATGTGTCCCCAACACACCCAATACACTTGTTAGATGTATATGTGCACTAGTTCGGCAAAGAGATAGTGAAATACAAGTGGTATGGATAATTATAAGTGGTAACGGTGCCAGAAAAGAGCTTGACGGGTAGGAAGAGACTAAAGGAAAACTGAAATAAAGATGGAAGCAAGCAAACATGTAACAGATCTAGTTGCAAATGGTGTTTCAATGCTTAGAAACAAGGCCTAGGGATCATACTTTCACTAGTGAACACTCTCATATAAATATCTTCTCTTTATGATACTACTCTGAACTACTCTCTGGTTGGATAACTCTAATCCATGGTAGGGCTATAACATCACACCTAAAAGTTCGTATTCCCCATCTAGATGACCCCTCACTGTCACCTTGAGCGCTAGATGGTTCCAACAAACACCACAATCTCATAGAGACATCCAACTCAAATTATACTCATGATAAGTATTTATGTAACCTTAGCCAAAGTGCCACACGGTGTGCTCACTGTCAACTTCACACACGTGGGGATAAGCAGAGATTCATTAAAGCACTTGAGTAGCAGAATAGATCTATAGATTACAAAGCTCATGATCTCATAAGATCATGCATAGAGAGAGAGATGAACACATAGATACCGGTAGAGATGGCGGTGGAGTCAGCAACAGCGATGGAGATGGTGGTGGAGTCGATGGAGATGGCTCCGGGGGCACTTCCCCATCCCGGCAGGGTGCCGGAACAGAGACTTATGTCCCTCGAATCTCCTCTTCGGTGGTAGCGGCGCTGCGGAAATTTTCGTGGAATTCTAATCTTCCATTTAGGGTTTTCGTCTCGGGGGGAATATATAGGCGAAGAGGCGATGCCAGAGGGGGGCCAGGGTGGCCACACCCCCTGGTGTCGCAGCCAGGGGTGATCCGCGCCACCCTAGGGTGTGCCTACCCCTGGATCCCCTCCATCTCCCCTTTCGACTCCGTGTCATGTCGGAAAAAATAGGAACTTCATGCTTTGTTTTGTCCAATTCCAAGAATATGTCTTTTCTAGCTTTTCTGAAACCAAAAACAGCAGAAAACATGCAACTGGCACTGTGGTATCTTGTTAATAGGTTAGTTCTAGAAAATGTGTAGAAATACTCCAAAGTGAGGACAAAAAATAAGAAAGTAGATATAAAACAAGCATGGAACATCAAAAATTATAGATACGTTTGCAACATATCAACTTCTCTTTATGGAAAAGATCAACTAACCTTGTTCGTCTTTGCTCGGAAAATGTAGAATTGAATGTTCTTTCCTGGTAGTTGGACACTCACACCCACGACACTGCTTACTACTAGAAAATGCACCCATCTACCTCTGAAATAACATTTTATTCAAGAGCTATCTATTGCGCTTACTTGTAGATCAAGTTTGACCTAATTTCATTAAATTGTCAAGATAAAAATCTTAGCAAGAAGTTGAACCTATCGTCACAACTCTTATTGTTTTCAGATATATTAATTGTGACCCCTCGATGGGTACCTCCAAATTAAAACTTTTTCGTAAAAATTACAAAGAAAAACCTACAATTTACTTGTAGTTTCAAATTTGACCTAATTCTGATAAATTGACTTAAAGTCATTAAAATGGGCCGAGTTAGCTAGGAAGTTTGAAAGCTCATAAAACATAGTAATCACAAGTACAACATGTTATCAATCGACTATATATGACTGTTAACTTGGCTTGTGGCATCCACATCCAATATTTTTTGGACTTCTCTTTATGGAAAATAACAACCAACCTAGCTCGTCTTCACTCGGAAAATGAAGAATTGAATGTTCTTTCCTGATCGTTGGAAACTCACACTGACGACATTGTTTACTACAATAAGATGCACCGATCTACCTCTGAAAATACATTTAATTCAAGAGCAATCTATCGCACTTACTTGTAGCTCAAGTTTGACCTAATTTCATTAAATTATCAAGATGCAGAATCATAGCAAGAAGTTGAACCTATCGTCAATACTCTCGGTGTTTTATGATATATTAATTGTGACCCCTCGATGGTTACCTCCAAAATATTTTTCGTAAAACTTTCAAAGAAATCTACAATTTACTTGTAGTTTCGAATTTGACCTAATTTCAATAAATCGACATAAAGTCATTCGGTCAAATGGGCAGAGTTAGCTAGGAAGTTTGAAAACTCATAAATAAAACATGGGAATCGTTGGTACAACATGTTGGTCCACTATATATGTCGGTAAACTTGGCTTCTGGCATTCAGATCCAATATTCTTTGGACATTTCTGTACGAAAAGAACAACCTCGCTCGTCATCACTCGGAAAATTGAGAATAATTGAATGTTCTTTCCTGATATAGTTGGAAAATCACACCGTACCGACGACACTATTTACTACAATAAAATGCACCCATCTACCTCTCTGAAAAGTCATATATTTCAACAGCAATCTATTGCGCTTACTTGTAGCTCAAGTTTGACGCAATTTCGTTAAATAGTGTCATGTGATGCCAAATCTTAGCAAGAAGTCAAACCTGTTGTCAAAACTCTCGGTTGTTTCTCATATATTGATTCTGATGCCCCCTATTAGTACGGTACCTCCAAAAGCTTTTTCATAAAACTTTTAGAGCAACCTACAATTTAGTTATAGTTCAAGTTTGACCTAATTTCGATAAATCGACATGTAGTCATTCAAGTGGACGGAGTTAATTAGCTAGGGAGTTTTAAAACTCAAAAAACATATGGGAATCGTAAGTAAAACACGTTGGTCCACTTAATATGTCTAGAAGCTTGGCTTATGGCATTGAGATCCATATTCTTCGAGCTTTCTTTATAGAAAAGAATCATCTCTTCATCACTTGGAAAACTGAGAATTTTATTTCCTGATAGTTGGAAACTCACACTGACGACATTGTTTACTACAAGAAGATGCACCTATCTACCTCTAAAAATACATTTCATTCAAGAGAAATCTATCGCGCTTACTTGTAGCTCAAGTTTGACCTAATTTCGTTAATCGACAAGAAGTCAATGAAGTGTGCGAAGTTAGCTAGGAAGCTTGAAAATCCTAGTACTAAAAACTTGGGTATTATGTATAAGAAACTATGGTCCAGTTTGTTTGATAATTGGGGCGGTTGCATTTTCTTTTAAATGTGGTATGTCTCATAGGACGAGGTGCTTGAGAGTTAACACGGTTAGTGGAAGTACAAGTTACATCAAGGACCTCATAAAAATGAAAATTGCACCCAACTCCATGCATTTAGCACAAGGACCCTGAAACTGAGCAATGAAGTGTGTGTTTTGAGGTTTACACATACTAGCGTTCACCGTGCTAAAGACTATCAGTAGAATCTTTGTAGATGCTAAGAATGGAAAAGAAGATCCAACGGTTAGCAATGTTTGGATTTGCCGGTCTTGATCCAATAGTCAATGTTTGAAGTTATCCATACACTATTTAGTGGTAAGGTATGGTATTGTAAGAGATAAGACAAGATAAAGATAAGATAAGAAGTAATGAGAATGGCTGATCTTTTGACTAACCTTCCCTCTCGTTGTTTGGGAAGCAAGTGAAAATTTCAAAAACAGGAAAAGTTTGAATTTTTTTGCCACCAAGGACCAAACTGGTTTCCTTCCTATGTACTCTTCGTCCCTACTCTACAGCAACGCGGCTGCCGAACATGCCAACGACACAGAGACACCGTAGCAAGGCACAAGTGCGCATCACCATGCTGTGGATGAGGGAGAGATCAGCCAGGCTGGTGCGCGAGGGGAATGGATAGGAGAGAGGGAGGATGGATGGTGAGAGGCAACAAAGGAGAGAGAAAACACACAATTTGTTTTGCGGGTGCATAGGTCCTGAAATTTACTACTAGTAGAGTGGCCATAGGAGTACCTCATGTCAGGAACCCATCATAACTTTCCTCTGACATCGAACCACCTTCAACTCCTCTTCGTTGTTGCCCTCTTTTACCCTGCCTATGTTTTATTCTCTAAGCATGTTTACAACACGTGGACAGAGGTGAGCATACGTCTAAGCAAAGAAATGAGTACTACTACTAGTGTACTACTAATACTAGTAAGTTGCACCTGCCTTGCATGTGAGACTCAGATAGTAGATGTATGACATATCACCACTATATAAAATTATAATTGGTAAAGCACAATAAATTATAAATTTGATCAACATCTATAAAGTATGGGTGTATATTTGGTCCCTATACTGTGAATGTCATGTAGAAGTTAAAGATTATTAGCTACCTAGCACATGAAATTTTTGATAACATGGTCTAGAGAAACAAGGGAGAAGATTCTAGTATGATGGAGAAGTGTGTTTTGAGGTTTGTGCATATCATTCATTATGCCGAAGACTATCAATAGAATCTTCTAGATGCTAGAATGGAAAAGAAGATCCAATAGCTAGAAATGCTGGGATTCGCGAATCTTGATCCAACGGTCAACATTCAAAGTTATTCCTACACTATATAGTGGTAAGTTAAGATAAGATAAGATCATGCAGAAGTCAACAATTATTAGCTACAAGGGAGAAGATTCTAGTATGATGGAGAAGTGTGTTTTGAGGTTTGTGCATCGCATTCATTATGCTGAAGACTATCAATAGAATCTTCTAGATGCTAGAATGGAAAAGAAGATCCAACGACTGGAAATGTTGGGATTCGCGAGCCTTGATCCAACGGTCAATATTCAAAGTTATTCATACACTATATAGTGGTAAGATAAGATATCTCTATCTCTACTACTATAATTGAGCAGTCTTTAATCAGATCCGTAGCACCAATCCTGATTGTTGGGATGTTAGATCCAATGGTTCAGAGAAGCTGGATTCATGTTGAATAGTACCTAGAGCAAACTCCACCATGCATGTTCTAGAACCGTCATGCCACCACCCCCAAAATTTCATAGCACAGTAGGCTGTATTCTCTTTACTACTATAGTGGAGCAGTTTTGAATTGGATCCATAACACCAATCCTGACCGTTGGGCTGTTAGATCCAATGGTTCAAAGCAACTAGATTCGTGTCTTGAATAGTGCAGACCTAGAGCAAACTCCACCATGTTCTAGAACAATCATGTCACCACCCCAAAATGCATAAATTAAGTCTATTAATAATAACTATCTACACATATTGAGAATACAACCTACTATGCTATGAAATTTTTGGGGTGGTGACATGATGGTTCTAGAATATGGAGGAGTTTGCTGTAGGTACTATTCAACACAAATCCAGCTGCTCTGAACCACTGGATCTAACATCCCAATGGTCATGATTGGTGCTATGGATCCAATTCAAAACTGCTCCATTATAGTAGTAGAGATATTATTTGCTTTTTACCTAATAAGGGCATCAGCAATGTGTATAGAAGTATGTGGCATCCGCTAAGGTTCACCATATACATTGTGGAGAAAATAGAGTTTGTATCTTTAAGGCTAAGGTGCACGTCAAGCTTGTGGGTTGCCCATAGAGAATAGAAAAATCATTTCCCCTCTCTCCCTATTTCATGTGACCGTTTTCAAAAGGTGTTCAAAATTTTCATGATGCAAAATCTTAGCTATAAGTCGAACCACTCGTCAAAACTCTCTATGGTTTCTGATATATTAATTCACTGCTCAATGGGTACCTCCAAAAGCTTTTTTCATAAAAATTTCAAAGCAACCTACAATTTATTACTTATAGTTCAAGTTTGACCTAATTTCATTAAATTCAAGAGCAATCTATCGCACTTAGTTGTTGCTCAAGTTTGACCTAATTTCATTAAACTGCCAAGACGCAAAATCTTAGCAAGAAGATGAACCCGTCGTCAGAACTCTCTGTGGTTTCTGATAGTATATTAACTGACCCCCCCCCCCCGGCGACCCCTCCGATGGGTACCTCTAAGAGCTTTTTCATAAAACTTTCAAAGCAACCTACATAGTTTACTTGTAGTAGTTCAAATTTTACCTATTATATTTTTTCTGCTTCACCTATTATAATTTTATATAGTGATGATATGCCAGATGTCTATTATCAGAGTCTCACGTGCAGGGCACGTGCAATTTACTAGTACTTGTAGTTTCAAATTTGACCTAATTTCGATAAATTGACATAAAGTCATTCTAATGGGCAGAGTTAGCTGGGAAGTTTGAAAACTCATAAAACATGGGGATCATTGGTACAACATGTTGGTCCAATATATATGTATGTAAACTTGGCTTGTGGCATTCAGATCCAATATTCTTCGGACATTTCTTTATGAAAAAGAACAACCTCGCTCCTATTCTTCACTCGGAAAATGTAGAATTGAATGTTCTTTCTTGATACTTGGAAACTCACACCGACGATAGTGTTTACTACAAGAAAATGCACCGATGATCTACCTATGAAAAGACATTTAATTTAAGAGCAATCTATGGCGTTTACTTGAAGCTAGCTCAAGTTTGACCTTATTTCATTAAATTGTCAATATGCAAAGTCTTAGCAAGAAGTTGAACCTATCGTCGAAACTCTCGCTGGTTTCTGATATATTAATTTGACCCCTCGATGGGTACCTCCAAAAGCTTTTTTGTAAATCTATCAAAGGAAAACCTACAATTTACTTGTAGTTTCAAATTTGACCTAATTCCGAGATATCGACATAAAGTCATTCAAATGGGTGGGGTTTGCTAGGAAGCTTGAAAACTCATAAAACATGGGAATCGCAAGTACAACATGTTGTCGATCCACTATATATATATGTCTGTCAACTTGGCTTGTGACATCCACATCCAATATTCTTTGGACTTCTCTTTACAGAAAAGAACAACTAACCTCACTCGTCTTCACTCGAAAAATGTAGAATTGAATATTCTTTCCTGGTAGTTGGACACTCACACCCACGACATTGCTTACTACTAGAAAATGCACCAATCTACCTCTGAAATGACATTTAATTCAAGAGCTATCTATCACGCTTACTTGTAGCTCAAGTTTGACCTAATTTCGTTAAATTGTCAAGATGCAAATTCTTAGCAAGAAGTTGAACCTATCGTCAAAACTCTCGTTGTTTTCCGATATATTAATTGTGACCCCTCGATGGGTACCTCCAAATTAAAATATTTTTCGTAAAAATCACAAAGCAAAACCTACAATTTACTTGACCTAATTTTGATAAATAGACTTGAAGTCATTAAAATGGGCAGAGTTAGCTAGGAAGTTTGAAAGCTCATAAAACATGGGAATCGCAAGTACAACATGTTGTCGATCCACTATATATGTCTGTCAACTTGGCTTGTGGCATCCACATCCAATATTCTTTGGACTTCTCTTTGCGGAAAATAACAACTAGCCTCACTCATCTTCACTCGGAAAATATAGAATTGAATGTTCTTTCCTGATAGTTGGAAACTCACACTGACGACATTGTTTACTACAACAAGATGCACCAATCTACCTCTGGAAATACATTTAATTCAAGAGTAATCTATCACGCTTACTTGTAGCTCAAGTTTGACCTAATTTTGTTAAATTGTCAAGATGCAGAATCCTAGCAAGAAGTTGAACCTATCATTCGTGTTTTATGATATATTAATTTTGACCCCTCGATGGGTACCTCCAAAAGCTTTTTCGTAAATCTATCAAAGCAAAACCTACAATTTACTTGTAGTTTCAAATTTGACCTAATTCCAAGATATTGACATAAAGTCATTCAAATGGGCGGGGTTAGCTAGGAAGCTTGAAAACATAAAACATTGGAATCGCAAGTATGACATGTTGTCTATCCACTATATATATATATATATCTGTCAACTTGGCTTGTGGCATCCACATCCAATATTCTTTGGACTTCTCTTATAGAAAAGAACAACTAGCCTCGCTCGTCTTCACTCGGAATATGTAGAATTGAATGTTCTTTCCTGATAGTTGGAAACTCACACTGATGGCATTGTTTACCACAACAAGATGCACCGATCTACCTCTGAAAATACATTTAATTCAAGAGCAATCTATCACGCTTACTTGTAGCTCAAGTTTGACCTAATTTCGGTAAATTGTCAAGATGCAAAATCTTAGCAAGAAGTTGAACCTATAGTCAAAACTCTTGGTGTTTTATGATATATTAATTGTGACCCCTTGATGGGTACCTCCAAAAGATTTTTCGTAAAACTTTCAAAGTAACCTACAATTTACTTGTAGTTTCAAATTTGACCTAATTTTGATAAATCAACATATAGTCATTCGGTCAATTGGGCAGAGTTAGCCAGGAAGTTTGGAAACTCATAAATAAAACATGGGAATCGTTGGTACAACATGTTGGTCCACTATATATGTCTGTAAACTTGGCATGGCATTCACATCCAATATTCTCCGGACTTCTTACGAAAAAGAACAACCTCACTCGTCTTCACTTGGAAAATGTAGAATTGAATGTTCTTTCATGATAGTTAGAAACTCACACTCATGGCATTGTTTACTACAACAAGATGCACCGATCTACCTCTGAAAATACATTTAATTCAAGATAAATGTATCGCGCTTAATGATACATTGCAAATGTATCTATAATTTTTGATGTTCCATGCTTGGTTTTATCCACTTTCTTGTGTTTTGACCACACTTTGGAGTACTTTTCATATGATTTCTTGGACTAACCTATTAACAAGAGCCACAGTGCTAGCTGCCTGTTTTTGGTTCCAGGAAAGTCATAAAATGAATATTCTCGGAATTAGACGGGACAAAAGCCAAAGAGCCTATTTTTTCAAAAGTCATCAGATGCCAGAGTACGAGACGGAGAGGGTCCAGGGGGCCACCACACCACCTGGCCGCACGGCCCAGCATGGCCCGCGCCAGGGGGTGGTCTGGCCGCCTCCGGCACCCCCTCGGCCTCTCCTTCCGCCTATAAGATGCCCTCGGGACGAAAACCCTAAGTACCTAATACATTGCAAATGTATCTATAATTTTTGATGTTCCATGCTTGGTTTTAGCCACTTTCTTGTGTTTTGTTCCAACTTTGGAGTAATTTTCATATGATTTCTTGGACTAACCTATTAACAAGAGCCACAGTGCCAGCTGCCTGTTTTCTGCTGTTTTTGGTTCCAGGAAAGTTAGAAAATGAATATTCTCGGAATTGGACAGGACAAAAGCCAAAGTGCCTATTTTTCCGGAAGGGATCAAGTGCCAGAATACGAGAAGGAGAAGGACCAGGGGGCCACCACACCACCTGGCCCACGCCAGGGGGTGGTGAGGCTAGCCCTGGCACCCCCTCGGCCTCTCCTTCCGCCTATAAGTTGCCCTCAGGACGAACCCTAAGTACCGATCAAAAATCCATGAAAGAGTGTGTAGCCGCTGCCATCTCCATCCCTAGACCGGGAGGGATCTGAAGCTCTTCCCGGCACCCTGCCAGAGAGGGGAATTCACCCTAGAGGCCTTCTTCATCACCATGCAAGCCTCCGGTGTGATGCGTGAGTAGTTCATCCTTGGACTAGGGATCCATGTAGTAGCTAGATGGCTGGTTTCTCCTCCTTTGTGCTTTCGTGTTTAGATCTTGTGAGCTCCGTTCATGATCAAGATCATCTATTTGTAATCCATACATGTTGTGTTTGCGGGGATCCGATGGATATTGAGATGCTATTTCAGATTGATTATTGATTCTATCATGTCTTTGTTATTTGAGATCTTGCATGCTTTCCGTTGTTAGTAGCTATCTTGGCCAAGTAGATGCTAGCAACTCCAAGAGTTAGTATTTATGCTCGATAGTGGGTTCATGCCTCTGGTAATCTGGGGAAGTGACAGAAATCTCTAAGGTACTAGATGTGCTGTTGCTACTAGGGAGAAAACAACAATCCTTTGTTCATAGAACAATCGTATTGTTTACTTTACACGCAGTTTGTAAAGCAATAATCTGTTGCTTGCAACTTAATACTGGAGGGGGTTCGGATGATAACCTGAAGGTGGATTATTAGTCATAGATGCAGTTGAATGGCGGTCTATGTATTATGTTGTAATGCGCAATCAAGTCTCAAAGGAGTCAAGATGATTAGTATATGCATGTATTGCTTTCTCGGTGTTTGTCAATTGCCTAGCTGTAATTTGTTCACCCAGCATGTTATCTATATTAAGGAGAGCCACCTCTAGTGAACTATGGATTCCGGTCCTTTTTCTTTACATACAATCTATAAACTGTTTTGCTTTGTTTTTACTTTCTGCAAACTTTTACTTATTTCCATTCGATATGTTTAATCCTTTGTTTTCTGCAAAACACGGTGAGATTGACAACCTCATCGCAAGTTGGGGACAAAGTTCTGTGGTTGTGTTGTGCAGGTCTCCACGTTGCTACTAGAACCGGTAGTGCGCCCTGCCAAAGCTCAGCTAGTAACACCTTTGGGGTGTTTCCTTGCTCCTACTGGTTCGATTAAACCTTGGTTTCATAACTGAGGGAAAACTTACTGCTGTGCTCATCGTACCTTCCTCTTGAGGTTCCCAACGAGCTCTACGTTGAAAGTCGAGCGCATCAAGATTTTCTGGCGCCGTTGTCGGGGAGTCAAGGACATCTTCACAAGGGGATTCCCTCATAACCAATCTCTTTACTTTGTTGTTTTTGTTTTGCTTAGTTTCTTTTGCTTTGTTTGCTTGTTTTGTTATTCAAAAAACAAAAAAAAATAGTTTTACTAGCTTGCTTTCTTATTGGAAAAACACACAAAATTAGTTCCTTTCTTAAGTTGCCTTGATGACTAGCTCTGCTCCAATCACTATTTCATTATGGATAGCTCACTCAGTTTCCTATTTGGGAACAATTTTATGACTGCTAAGGTAATAGATGAACCACCGCCTGCTAGAACCTCCATGGAAGAAGAAATTGCTGAACCTGAAAGCTCATTAGATGAAAAAGAGGAGGAGAGTGATGGACAAAAGGAGGAATAATAGATCTACCCATGCCTACCTTCTAATGAGAGTAACTCTTTATCCCTTACATTATTTGATTGTCCCCCATGCTTATCAAAGGAGGGTGAATGTTATGTTCTCAAGGATTCTTTTGAAAATGTTTATAATAAAGCTCTAGTGCTTGTAGATCATGAAAAGCATGCCTTATGTGATAGTTATATTGTTGAGTTTATTCATGAGGCTACTGAAAATTATTATGCGAGAGGAAAATATGGTTGTAGAAGTTTTTATGGTAATGAAACACCTCTCTATGTGCTGAAAGTTTTGAAGTTACTTTTGTTTTATCTTCCTATGCCTGTCACTTTGCTCTTTGTGCATTTATTTGAATACAAGATTCCTATGCATAGGAAGTGGGTTAGACTTAAATGTGTTTTGAATTTGCTTCTTGATGCTCTCTTTTACTTCAATTCATATTTCCTATGAGAGCATCTTCTCAAAGTTTTGTGCATAACTAAAAGGCGTTAAAGAAAAGTACTTGTTGGGAGATAACCCAAGAGTTTTAGTTGAGTCTTGGAAGTTATTACCTCTGTAATAACCTCTCCTTATCCTTTTTATTTGCTTTTTGTGCCAAGAGTAACCTCTAATGAGAGTGAAGTAATGATTGGGAAAGTTGCTGTCCCGAAACAGATTTTTGTGCTTCACCTTAAAAATTGCCGAGAGAGCTCTATACGTAGGATTGAGCTGTAATATTTTTGTGCTTCTGCCCCAGGTTGTTATCTAACTTTCGTTAGTTCAACACTTTTTGATTTGAGCAACAGAAGGTCTTCGAAAAATTCGTATTTACCTGCTGGTCTGTTTTGACAGATTTCTGCCATTTTCTGCATTTGCTTCTTGTTAGTTCCTTCTTGAGTTCTTTGGGGAATTGAGATTTTTGAGGGAAGTGATACAGTAGCTAGTGTTCTAATGGAAGTTTATTTGGTGTTAGAGCTGAACCTTGAGACTTATTTATCTTAAGTGCACTAATGTTGCTAATGAGATTGTGTGATGTTTTGTATGAAGGAAAAATTTCAGGTGTATGGAAGGAATGAGTAATGAGATGAAGGATGGACTAAAGCTCAAGATTGGGGATGCTATACGTGTCACCCCAAGAAATATCCAAGAAGTACAAGCGTCAAAGCTTGGGGATGCCCAAGGCATCCCCTTCTTCATCAATAAAAATTCCAGGTTTCTTCCAAACGCTTCATTTTTATTGTTTCATGCACAGTTGTGTTTTTCTTGGAGCGTCTTGTTTTTCGTTTTTGTTTTGGTTTTTAGTTTGCTTGGTTTGCTTAGTTTTCTGAATAAGTTGGTTGGACCCCCTCTTTCATACATTGGTTTGCAATTAGTTTGGTTTGGTTTGGAAAAGAGTAGGAAAGCTCAAGCTTATGTGGTAAAAAGAGCTCGTTTTTGACTGTGGCCTGTGCTTTGTCATGCCATGCTTGATATTGTTTTGGCTTTATGATTAGTATTCTTTGCTGTAGCATGACTTGTTATAAACAATTAAGATTGCTTAATGTGCCTTGGATGAATCATGCGTTGTTTAGCATATTAAAGCATAGTATAGAGGTATTCTCCTTTGATGCTTTATTTGGGTTGACTTGGCACATTCTCACACCATGTTATGACTGTCACAAGTCACCATAGCCTTTATGATCCTTTAGTTTTCAACTTGTAGTATCACTTTATGCTTTGATCAATGATGTTTTGTCGCTCTCCATGATTATGGCCATTATTGCTCTCTTAGTTTGTCGCTCCCAGTCTTTTGCTAGCCTGCACAACCAAGTATGAGTCCCACTCATGCATCCAACTCCCTAAACAAAGTTATTCCAAAGAGTCCACCATACCTACCTACTAGCTTATGCTATTCCAAGTATATTCATGCTTTTGTTTACCTTCCACTTGTTATGAGAAAACTAGTGATTAAAGCTCTCACGAACTTGATGGCACACTTTACTTTATTTCCTCTAATAAACTTGAACCATTGGGTCCTTCTTTGTTATGATATGCTTGCGCTTTATAAGTTGAAATTAGCAGAACCATGTTTCATGGGGAACGCTTTCAACATTGCACTTGTACTTTGTACCCCGTTGATATCATGTTCTTTTGCTTACGGATCCCGGCGGTGTGAAATAAAAGTGGAACTTGTAAGATCATGGAGTTTGTATGTGTGTTAGAGAAATGCCTGGGCCGCTAGCTTAAGCCATGCCTAATCATGGTGGAAACTTGCATCATCACCATAATGAGCACTCTATGAAGCATCCTCAATAAAAACCTATGCAAATAGCAAATAAAAAGATCGCTGAGATGCTCATTGTCTGCTTGCCTTGTCATTTTGATTATGGGAAAGCTCCCGTATCATGTGCAAGGGGTACCCCATTGGCGGTTCTTAATGATACACATATACTTACAATGACAAGAGCTTACTCGTGACTGAAGTTGAGTAGCATGAGGATCGGCCTTCGTAAGTAAGGGGCATGAGATTTCGGTTTATAACTTGTCAAGCATATCCTCTTAGTTGTGTCACTTTAACCTTAATCACCATTAAAGATGCTTATGATAGGGGCAATGAGAGCTGAAAGCTATAAGTACCATAATTTTGGAAGCTCTTTATGAGACTTGAATCCCTACTTCCTTTTACAAAAGGCCTTTCTTCCACCATTATATTGAGTCTCCGCCTTCTATCTTTATGCACCTACTTTGAGAGCATAGTGGCCATTCTTAGTTCTATGTGCATTGTCCCAAGACTAGTTGATTGATGCATAACTTGTTATTGCTTGTTTGATACTGTTGTATCTAGTCACTCTTATGAACTTTGAAGGTGTCCTATGCATTTATACTTGCAATTCTATTGAGGGACAAGCTGAATACTATTATGCTATGTCTTCTTTATATAAAACAAACAAATGTCTTTCAAAGCATTGTTATTCATGAATCTTTTGTTTGTTCCTTTTCATGTTGCATCATAGTTTCTTTGCTTATTACCAGAACTTTGTCTTTCATGTTATGATTGAAGTACTATGATCCCAGCTTTGAATGTTTTGAAAATACTTTGATCAAGTCTTTGATGGTGCATGTCACCTCAAAAATTATTCTTTCTTTTTATCACTTACCTACTCGAGGACGAGCAGGAGTGCCAGAATACGAGACGGAGAAGGACCAGGGGGCCACCACACCACCTGGCCGCGCGGCCCAGCCTGGCCCGCGCCAGGGGGTGGTGAGGCCAGCCCTGGCACCCCCTCGGCCTCTCCTTCCACCTATAAGTTGCCCTCGGGACGAAAATCCTAAGTACCCGATCAAAAATCCATGAAAGATTCTGTAGCCGCCGTCATCTCCATCCCTAGATCGGGAGGGATCTGAAGCTCTTCCCGGCACCCTGCCGGAGAGGGGAATTCACCCTGGAGGCCTTCTTCATCACCATGCAAGCCTCCGGTGTGATGCGTGAGTAGTTCATCCTTGGACTATCGATCAATGTAGTAGCTAGATGGCTGGTTTCTCCTCCTTTGTGCTTTCATGTTTAGATCTTGTGAGCTTCATTCATGATCAAGATCATCTATTTGTAATCCATACATGTTGTGTTTGCGGGGATCCGATGGATATTGAGATGCTATTTCAGATTGATTATTGATTCTATCATGTCTTTGTTATTTGAGATCTTGCATGCTTTCTGTTGTTAGTAGCTATCTTGGCCAAGTAGATGCTACCAACTCCTAGAGTTAGTATTTATGCTCGATAGTGGGATCATGCCTCTGGTAATCTGGGGAAGTGACAGAAATCTCTAAGATACTAGATGTGCTGTTGCTACTAGGGAGAAAACAACAATCCTTTGTTCATAGAACAATCATATTGTTTACTTTACACGCAGTTCGTAAAGCAATAATCTGTTGCTTGCAACTTAATACTGGAGGGGGTACGGATGATAACCTGAAGGTGGATTATTAGTCATAGATGCAGTTGGATGGCGGTCTATGTATTATGTTGTAATGCCCAATCAAGTCTCAAAGGAGTCAAGATGATTAGTATATGCATGTATTGCTTTCTCGGTGTTTGTCAATTGCCCCGTTGTAATTTGTTCACCCAGCATGTTATCTATCTTAAGGAGAGCCACCTCTAGTGAACTATGGATTCCGGTCCTTTTTCTTTACATACAGTCTATAAACTGTTTCTGCTTTGTGTTTACTTTCTACAAACTTTTACTTCTTTCCATTCGATACGTTTAATCCTTTGTTTTCCGCAAAACACGGTGAGATTGACAACCTCATCGCATGTTTGGAACAAAGTTTTGTGCTTGTGTTGTGCAGGTCTCCACGTTGCTACTAGCACCGGTAGTGCGCCCTGCCAAAGCTCAGCTAGCAACACCTTTGGGGTGTTTCCTTGCTCCTACTGGTTCGATTAAACCTTGGTTTCATAACAGAGGGAAAACTTACTGTTGTGCTCATCGTACCTTCCTCTTGGGGTTCCCAACGAGCTCTACATTGAAACTCGAGCGCATTAGTACCCGATCAAAAATACACAAAAGAGTTTGTAGCCGTCGTCATCTCCATCCCTAGATCGGGAGGGATCTGAAGCTCTTCCCGACACCCTGCCGGAGAGGGGAATTCACCCTGGAGGCCTTCTTCATCACCATGCAAGCCTCCGGTGTGATGCGTGAGTAGTTCATCTCTGGACTACGGATCAATGTAGTAGCTAGATGGATGGTTCTCCTCCTTTGTGCTTTCATGTTTAGATCTTGTGAGCTCCGTTCAGGATCAAGATCATCTATTTGTAATTTTGCATGTTGTGTTTGCGGGGATCCCGATAGATATTGAGATGCTATTTCAGATTGATTATTGATTCTATCATGTCTTTGTTATTTGTGATCTTGCATGATTTCCGTTGTTAGTAGCTATCTTGGCCAAGTAGATGCTAGCAACTCCAAGAGTTAGTATTTATGCTCGATAGTGGGTTCATGCCTCTAGTAACTGGGAAGTGATGTAAATCTCTAAGGTACTAGATGTGTTGTTGCTACTAGGGAGAAAACAACAATCCTTTGTTCATAGAACAATCGTATTGTTTACTTTACACGCAGTTCGTAAAGCAATAATCTGTTGCTTGCAACTTAATACTGGAGGGGGTTCGGATGATAACCTGAAGGTGGATTATTAGTCATAGATGCAGTTGGATGGCGGTCTATGTATAATGTTGTAATGCCCAATAAAGTTCCAAAGGAGTCAAGATCATTAGTATATGCATGTATTGCTTTCTCGATGTTTGTCAATTGCCCCGTTGTAATTTGTTTACCCAACATGTTATCTATCTTAAGGAGAGCCACCTCTAGTGAACTATGGATCCCGGTCCTTTTCTTTTACATACAATCTACAAACTGTTACTGCTTTGTGTTTACTTTCTGCAAACTATTACTTCCTTCCATTCGATACGTTTAATCCTTTGTTTTCAGCAAAACACGGTGAGATTGACAACCTCATCGCAAGTTGGGGACAGAGTTCTGTGGTTGTGTTGTGCAGCTCTCCACGTTGCTACTAGCACCAGTAGTGTGCCCTGCCAAGGCTCAGCTAGCAACACCTTTGGGGTGTTTCCTTGATCCTACTGGTTTAGTTAAACCTTGGTTTTATAACTGAGGGAAACTTGCTGCTGTGCTCATCATACCTTCCTCTTGGGGTTCCCAACAAGCTCTACATCAACCATGAGCCATCAAGCATTTTTCTGGCGCCGTTGCCGGGGAGTCAAGGACATCTTCACAAGGGGAGTCCCTCATAACCAATCTCTTTACTTTGTTGTTTTTGTTTTGCTTAGTTTCTTTTTGCTTTGTTTGCTTGCTTCTTTATCAAAAACACAAAAAATAGTTTTACGAGTTTGCTTTCTTTATCAAAAACACAAAAAAAAATTAGTTCCTTTCTTAAGTTGCCACTATGTTTAGCCTTGCTCTAGTCACTATGTCACCCGAGGACATGATTTTCACTTTTAAACAAGGAATTGAGGAAAGTTTTAAGGAAGCTTGGTCTAGAATCTCTGATCTACATGAAAAAACTGAGCCTAAAATTGCTCTTTGCTATAGATATGCTTTAGATGCTGTTGTGGGAGGAGATTTCCTCCAATCTAATGAGGATGATGCTATTAATGCTATAAAGAAATTTATCCTCACTTACAACTTGCCTAGTCAAACTGATATTTCTTTCGCAAGAATATTTGCTAGACTAAACACTCTTGAGACTAGCACTACTAGCTTAAAAGATTGCTATAATATGCTTAGGGAGTATCATAATTATGTTCCAATAAATTATGAACCATCAAAGTGGCTCCCTACAGTAAAGATTGAGATAAACACTGAAACTTTTCAAGCCCGCTATGATATCATGTCTGAATTTTGTCTTATGCCAAAAGATATTTATGAACCTCTGAATCTTTGGGGGATTACTGAAGGGGCAAAAGAAATATCTCTTGCTAATAATTCTACCATATTACCTATTGGAATAGCTGAAGGAGTGTTTACAAAGATCCTTGGGAAAATGATTTCTATTGATTATCTTGTTATTGAATGTGCAGGAAAAGGACAAATTACACTTGGAAGGTCCCTATTAGAACTCCTTGGAGCAATAATAGATGTGGGAAAGGGGACCATGCACCTTTCTTATCCACCAAACAATCATATTTTCCCCAAGGTTAAGAATAAAAGTAAGAGAGGTAAGAGCAAGAAATTTGGTCTTAATGCTTCTTCATTCGAGAACACTTGATTCTTTTTCTTTGCTTCTTATGCCTAACTTAAAGGCGTTAAAGAAAAGTACTTATTGGGAGATAATCCAAAAGTTTTTGATGAGTCTTGGAAGTTATTACTTTAGTAATAACCGCTCCTTATCCTTTTTATTTGCTTTTTGTGCCAAGAGTAACCTCTAATGAGAGAGAAGTAATGATTGGGAAAGTTGCTGTCCCGAAACAGATTTATGTGCTTCACCGTAAATATTCGTGTAAAATATCTGAACGTCTTTTTGAGGCGTGAATTTTTGTGCTTCTGCCCCAGGTTGTTATATAACTTTCGTTAGTTCAACACTTTTTTATTTGAGCAATATAAGGTCTTTGAAAAAAAAAATCTTTACCTGTTGGTCTGTTTTGACAGATTTCTGCCATTTTATGTATTTGCTTCTTGTTGGTTCCTTTTTGAGTTCTTTTGGGGAATTGAGCTTTTTGAGGGAAGTGATAGAGTAGCTAGTGTTCTAATGGAAGTTTATTTGGTGTTAGAACTGAACCTTAAGACCTTTTATCTTGAGTGCACTAATGTTGCTAATAAAGATTGTGTGAAGTTTTGTATGAAGGAAAAATTTCAGGTGTATGGAAGGAATGAGTAATGAGATGAAGGATGGACCAAAGATTAAGCTTGGGGATTCCACGTGTGTCACCCCAAGAAATATCCAAGAAGTACAAGCATCAAATCTTGGGGATGCCCAAGGCATCCCCTTCTTCATCAATAAAAATCCCAGTTTCTTCCAAACGCTTCATCTTTATTGTTTCATGCACAGTTGTGTTGTTCTTGGAGCGTCTTCTTTTTCGTTTTTGTTTTGGTTTTTCGTTTTCTTTGTTTTCTTAGTTTTCTGAATAAATTGGTTGGACCCCCTCTTTCATACATTGGTTTGCAAATAGTTTGGTTTGGTTTGGAAAAGAGTAGGAAAGTTCATACTTATGTGGTAAAAAGAGCTCGTTTTTGACTGTGGCCTATGCTTTGTCATGCCATGCTTGATATTGTTTTGGATTTATGCTTAGTATTCTTTGATGTAGCATGACTTGTTATAAACAATTGAGATTTCTTAATGTGCCTTGGATGAATCATGCGTTGTTTTAGCATATTAAAGCATAGTATAGTGGTATTCTCCTTTGTTGCTTTATTTGGGTTGACTTGGCGCATGCTTACACCATGTTATGACTACCTCAAGTCACCATAGCCTTTAAGATCCTTTAGTTTTCAACTTGTAGTATCACTTTATGCTTTGATCAATGATGTTTTGTCGCTCTGCATGATTATGGCCATTATTTCTCTCTTAGTTTGTCGCTCCCAGTCTTTTGCTAGCCTCCACAAGAAAGTATGAGTTCCAGTCATGCATCCAACTCCCTAAACCAAGTTATTCCAAAGAGTCCACCATACCTACCTACTAGCTTATGATATTCCAAGTATATTCATGCTTTTGCTTACCTTCCAAATTAAACTTGTTATGATAAAACTAGTGATTAAAGCTCTCACGAACTTGATGGCACACTTTAATTTTTTGCATCTAATAAACTTGAACCATTGGGTCCTTCTTTGTTGCGTATATGCTTGCGCTTATTTGTTGGGAATTAGCAGAACCATGCTTTCATGGGGAACGCTTTCAACATTGCACTTGGTACTTGTACCTAGTTGATATCATGCTCTTTTGTATATGGATGTCGTCGGTGTGAAATGAAAGGGGAGCTTGTAAGTCCATGGAGTTATGTATATGTGTTAGAGAAACGCCTAGGCCACTGGTCTAATCCATGCTGACATGGTGGAAACCTACAGCGTAACCATAATGAGCTGTCTATGAAGCATTCTTCTTAAAAAAAGAGTCCTATATTGAGAAAAAGAGAAAAAGAGATTATGAAAAGAGGAAAGAGAGAAAAAGCACCATATTCCCATGGTAAATAAGAAGATTGCTAAGATGCTCGTTGTCTGCTTGCCTTGTCATTTTGATATGGGGATTCTTCCGTATCATCGGGCAAGGGGTACCCCGTTGGCGGTTCTCTATGATACACATGTACTTACGATGACAAGAACTTACCGGTGACTAAACTTGAGTAGCATGAGGAGCGTCCCTCGTATACAAGGGACATGAGGTTTCTGACTTATACTTTGTCAAGCATGTACACCATAGTTTGTTCACTTTAACCTTAATCACTTCAAGATGCTTATGATAGGGGCAATGAGAGCTGAAAGCTATAAGTACCATAATTTTTGGAAGCTCTTTATGAGACTTGAATCCCTGCTTCCTTCTATGAAGGCCTTTCTTCCACCATTATATCGAGTCTCCACCTTCTATCTTTATGCACCTACTTTGAGAGCATAGTGGCCATTCTTAGTTCTATGTGCATTGTCCCAAGACTAGTTGATTGATGCATACCTTGATATTGCTTGTTTTAAACTATTTGTATCTAGTCACTCTTATGAACTTTGAAGGTGTCCTATGCATTTATATTTGCTACTCTATGAGGGACAAGCTGAATACTATTATGCTATGTTTTCTTTATGTGAAACAAACAAACGTCTTGCAAAGCATTGTTATTCATGAATCTTTTGTTTGTGCCTTTTCATGTTGCATCATAGTTTCTTTGTCTTATTGCTAGAACTTTGTCTTTCATGTTATGATTGAAGTACTATGATCCCAGCCTTGAATGTTTTACATACACTGTGATCAAGTCTTTGATGGTGCATGTCACCTCAAAAATTATTCTTTCTTTTTATCACTTACCTACTCGAGGACGAGTAGGAGTTAAGCTTGGGGATGTTGATATATTGCAAATGTATCTATAATTTTTGATGTTCCATGCTTGGTTTTATCCACTTTATTGTGTTTTGTCCACACTTTGGAGTACTTTTCATATGATTTCTTGGACTAACCTATTAACTAGAGCCACAGTGCCAGCTGCTTGTTTTCTGTTGTTTTTGGTTCTAGGAAAGTTAGAAAATGAATATTCTTGGAATTGGACGGGACGAAAGCCAAAGTGCCTATTTTTCCGGAAGTCATCAGATGCCAAAATACGAGACGGAGAGGGGCCAGAGGGCGGCCACACCACTGGTCAGCGGCCAGCTTGGCCCGCCAGGTGGTGTGGACAGCACCCCCTCGGCCTCCCTTCCGCCTATATATTTCTCGGGCGAAAAACCCTAAGTGCCCGATCAAAATCCACGAAAGAGTCTCAGAGTCACGTCCATCTCCATCCCTAGATCGAGAGGGATCTGAAGCTCTTCCCGACACCCTGTCGGAGAGGGGAATTCACCCTGGAGGCCTTCTTCATAACCATGCAAGCCTCCGGCGTGATGCGTGAGTAGTTCATCCTTGGACTACGGATCCATGTAGTAGCTAGATGGCTGGTTCTCCTCCTTTGTGATTTCATGTCTAGATCTTGTGAGCTCCGTTCATGATTAAGATCATCTATTTGTAATTCTGCATGTTGTGTTTGCATGCTTTCCGTTGTTAGTAGCTACTTCAGATTGATTATTGAGATGCTATTTCAGATTGAATATTGATTCTATCATGTCTTTGTTATTTGTGATCTTGCATGCTTTCCGTTGTTAGTAGCTATCTTGGCCAAGTAGATGCTAGCAACTCCAAGAGTTAGTATTTATGCTCGATAGTGGGTTCATGCCTTTGGTAATCTAGGGAAGTGAAAGAAATCTCTAAGGTACTAGATGTGTTGTTGCTACTAGGGAGAAAACAACAATCCTTTGTTCATAGAACAATCGTATTGTTTACTTTACACGTAGTTCGTAAAGCAATAATCTGTTGCTTGCAACTTAATACTAGAGGGGGTTCGGATGATAACCTGAAGGTGGATTATTAGTCATAGATGTAGTTGGATGGCGGTCTATGTATAATGTTGTAATGCCCAATCAAGTTCCAAAGGAGTCAAGATGATTAGTATATGCATGTATTGCTTTCTTGGTGTTTGTTAATTGCCCCGCTGTAATTTGTTCACCCAGCATGTTATCTATCGTAAGGAGAGCCACCTCTAGTGAACTATGGATCCTAGTCCCTGTCTTTTACATACAATCTATAAACTGTTTACTTCTTTGTGTTTACTTTCTGCAAACTTTTACTTCTTTCTATTCGATACGTTTAATCCTTTGTTTTCCGCAAAACACGGTGAGATTGACAACCTCATCGCAAGTTGGGGACAAAGTTCTGTGGTTGTGTTGTGCAGGTCTCCACGTTGCTAATAGCATCGGTAGTGCGCCCTGCCAAAGCTCAGCTAGTAACACCTTTGGGGTGTTTCCTTGCTCCTACTGGTTCGATTAAACCTTGGTTTTATAACTGAGGGAAACTTGCTGCTATGATCATCATACCTTCCTCTTGGGGTTCCCAACGAGCTCTACATCAACACTGCCATCATGCATTTTTCTGGGCGCCGTGCATTGAGCCATCAGAGTGAAGCTCTATTGGAGAGTGGAACTAGTAAAGGAAACTTCTACTGTGAGTATTGCTTACTTCTGCTAGTTGCTTTATTTTCGTTATGGATAATTGGCTGAGTTTCTTTTTTGGTAATGCTACTACCACTGCTAAGGTAGTAGATAAGCCACCACCTGCTGAGAATGATGCTTTCAAAATACCTACAAGAATTATTGATCGTGTTATGGATAACTACTATGTTGGGGATGGAACTGTCCATCCCGGTGATCATTTACTCTTTATACACGAATTATGCGGGTTGTTCAAGTGTGCAGGTATTACTACAGATCAAGTTAAGAAGAATGTATTCTCATTATCACTGAAAGGAAGAGCTGAAGAATGGTATAAGCTGCTGAAGAATGGTCAAGCTCTGGAATGGGAGGAAATAGTGCCTCTCTTTTATTCAAAGTTTTATCCTCCTAGTGAGATTCATAAAGATCGGAATCAAATATAGAACTTTTGGCCTCTTGATGGAGAGAGTATAGCTCAAGCTTGGGGGAGATTGATGTTACTAATGCTCAAATGTCCCATTCATGAGCTCCCCAACAATATTATTATCAATAACTTTTATGCAAGGCTCCCTCTACATGACAAGGATTTATTGGATGCTTCTTGTGCTGGATCATTCACTCGCATGAAAGAAGAAGCTAAATGGGATCTTCTAGACCGTATTCAAGATAATGCTGAAGCTTGGGAGAATGACAAAGGTAGAAAGTCAGGTATAAATTATCATTATGAATGCATTGAATCTTTTATGGGAACTGATGACTTTCAAAATATTAAAAATGCTTATGGGCTAGACTCTCAAGCTATTGCTTCTTATTTTAAGGCTTTTGCTTCCTACATTGAAGTGCCTAAAAAGAAGTGGAATAAGTATCATGAACCTTATAAAGATATTGCTAAGAGTGTTCCTGCAAGAAATACTGAAGTTTATATTGCTAATCATGTTTTACCTGAACCTTATATTGAGAAAATGCCTTTCCCATCTAAGATAAAGGAACATTCTATGATAGCTAGTATGTTTAATGAAAGTACAAATAAAGCTATTGAACCTAATGAACAAATGGTTGATGAACCTATAATAGCAAATGTGAAAGACTTTGTTACTAAATATAAAGAAGAGGGACACACTATCCTTTGTAAGGATACCTCTAATATTGTTTCACAAAGTAATGTTATGAGAGCTAGTATTACTGTGTTTTCTGTTAGAATAAGCGATCATTTCTATGATGTCCCTTGTGATAGTTATATTGTTAAGTTTATGCATGATACTGAAAGTTACTATGAGCGAGAGAAAAGTGTTCTTATGTATCTCAATAATATCAAGTTCCCTCGTTTTATGCTGAAAGTTTTTATGTTGCACTTCTTTTGCCTTCTTATGCAAGTAGCCTCTGGTTTCAACAACTTGTTTGTTTACAAAATTTCCTTGCATAGGAAGTGGGTTAGACTTAAATGTGTGTATTTTTGATTCTTAATGCTCTCTTTCACTTCAATTCATATTCCTGAGTGAGCATCTTCAAAATTATCATGCCCATCTTAATGGCTATAAAGAAAGAGCTTTTTGGGAGACAACCCAATTTGTTTTTGCTTTCAGTTTGTTTTTATTTATTTGAGTCTTGGAAGTTATTAGTTCGGTAATAACCTCTCCTTATCTGTTTTGTTTGGTTTTTGTGTCAAGATCAACCTCTAATGAGTGAGAAGTGATATTTGGGGAAGATGCTGTCCCAAAACAGATTTTTGTGCTTCACCGTAAAAATTCGTGAGAGATCTCTGTATGTCGGATTGAGCTGTAATGTTTTGTTCTTCTGCCCCATGGTATTATTTAACTTTCATTAGTTTTGCACTTTTTGATTTGAGCAACAGAAGATTTTCGAAAAATTTGATCTTTACCTGCTGGTCTGTTTTGACAGATTTTGCCACTCTTGCATTTGCTTCTCTATTCGATTTCCTTTTCGAATTCTTTTTGGGTTTTCGGAAGGAGTTTCTACAGTAGCTTATGTTTTGATTGTTTTCAGTTGAAGTTGGACACAAAAGGTTTTATCACTTTATATATACTAATGTTGCTAATGAGAACTGTGTGAAGTTTTGTGTGAAAGAAATTTCTAGGAAGTGGAGATAATGGTGTAATAAGGAAGAGAAGGGTTTTATGACTCAAGTAATAAGTGTATGAAGATGAAGATATTGATATTATTCAAGTAGTGACTCCAGAAGAATCTACTAGATACCAAATTCAGAGACCTACAGAGTCCGCTTTCAAATAGGTAACAGTTCTGGTAAGAAAAGTTCCACGAAAATACTATCCAACTATACTTTTGCAGTTTTTAGTCAATAAGGAAAGTTACGAAGCGAAAAAGGGACGGAAACGGAGCCAGGGTGGCTCACTCCACCCTGTGGCGTGGGCCCACCCCTGGCCGCGCCACCAGGTGGTGAGTCCACCTCGGACTCCGCCTCCGACTCGTTTTCTCCCATTACCTTCCTTTTTGCTTTGAAACTTCGTAATATATACCCCCCCAGATCCCCTGAGGTTTGTATATCGTGTTTTTGTCGTGTTTCTGTTTCGATCTGTTTCTGCCAGGAACTATTCTTGAAGCTTTGAAGCACAATGGTGTCCGCCAAGGATAAAGGGAAGGAGCCTATGGAGGAAGACCTCCAAGACCCCGGGAAGGAGAAGGAGATCAAGAGTGAAGGTGAAGAGGAGGCAAAGCACACCGGCACTACCATTGCAAGCATTGGAGTGGTGGCGAACCCTGCCAGGATCAGAAGGACTGCACAGATGTCAACTAGAGGGAAACCTCTGTGTCACTGCTTGGCACCACGGACACCTTCTCCGAGCACCAAGAGTCCCTTCCATACCTTTATCCATAACCATGCAGGAAAAGAACACCGTAAGGAAGAAGAGCGGAAAAAGAATCACAAGAGCTGGGATCCACAATCTGACATGATCATGCACCGCATCGAGCACAACTCGGAGTTGATTCGTACCCTCACCTTCGAGATTGAGGACTTGGGGAAATTGGTCAAGAAGCTCATCGAGAGGATACCACCACCACAAAAGGAGTAATTCGTCATCAGGTTTGGCATCCCCTTGGTTTGTTCCAAGCTTGGGGGAGTGCCGTGGTATCACATCACTATCTTCTATCTTTTTACCTTATTAGTAGAGTCACATCATGAATAGAGAAGTTATTATGTAGGATGGTTTGCATTATGGAAGTGTCCCCTCTCTCGTTAGATGTGTATCCCTTGGTGTGAGTTGCCGTTATGGATTATTAATGAGAAGTTCTATCATTCACTCTTTTGCATAGCTTATATTAGTTTTCAATTCGTGGTTATATGATTAATCTTGTTGTTAGTATTGGTAGCACTTTGGGATCATTGAGTTAATTTAGCTGGTTTTGGCAAACCTGGCTCGGTCAGTAGCAACACTATTTTTTGAGAGTTGAATGAAAAGATAAAAGTACTCTAAAGAAATATAATTTCATCATCTTTCTTTCTTGATTTGCTCATAAGTTTATTATTCTCTAGTTAAGATCTTTTGTGCTTCCAAGGAAGATTGCATGTTTGTCTTTATCACTTGTATGTTTGTTTGTTTACTTCAACTCTTATACTTGCTACACAGCCTTGCTAGCCAAAAACCTGTACTGAGAGGGAATTCTTTTCGTGCATCCATTCATTTAAACCAAAACCTATTCCATTTGTGTCCACCATAGCTACCTATTAGCATTATTGCTATTCCAAGTAAATTCTTGTTTTATCTACCTCCCAAATTAAACTTGTTATGTGAAAATTAGTGATTAAAGCTCTCACGAACTTGATGGCACACTTTACTTTCTTGCATCTAATAAACTTGAACCATTGTGCTCACCTATGTTGCGTATATGCTTGTGCTTTGTAAGTTGTGAATTAGCAGAACCATGCTGTCATGGGGAACGCTTTCAACATTGCACTGGTACTTTGTAACTAGTTGATATCATGTTATTTTTTCTATTGATGTCGTCGGTGTGAAATGAAAGGGGAGCTTGTAAGTCCATGGAGTTATACATGTGTGTTAGAGAAACGCCTGGGCCGTTGGTCTAATCCATGCTGACATGGTGGAAACCTGCAGCGTAACCATAACGGGTATCTATGAAGCATTCTTCTTATAAATAAAGAGTCCTATATTGAGAAAAAAGAGAAAAACAAAAAATAGATTATGAAAAGAGGAAAGAGAGAAAAAAACACCATATTCCCATGGTAAATAAGAAGATTGCTGAGATGCTTGTTGTCTGCTTGCCTTCTCATTTTGATATGGGGATTCTTCCGTATCATCGGGCAAGGGGTACCCCGTTGGCGGTTCTCTATGATAGACATATGCTTACGATGACAAGAACTTACCGGTGACTAAACTTGAGTAGCATGAGGAGCGGTCCTCGTATTCAATGGACATGAGATTCTCAATTTACAACTTGTCAATGCATATCCTCATATTTGATCACTTTAACCTGAACCACCTAAAGATGCCTATGATAGGGGTAATGAGAGCTGAAAGCTAGTAAGTATCATAATTTTTGGGAGCTCTTTATGAGACTTGCAATCCCAGCTTCCCTCTGCGAAGGGCCTTTCTTTTACTTTTTAGTCGAGTCAGTAAACCTACCCTCTTCTATCTCAGCAAGTATTTTGAGTTGTTGTGTTTCATTCATTCATATGATGATTTATTCAATCATGTTTATTATGTTCCTTGTTTTGCACATTGCTCTTATCTTATGTTTACTACTTTGAAAGCTATCATTGAAAACCAGTTATTTGTGAACTCCAGCAAATTATCAACTATTCTTCGACCAAGAGCTAAGTTTGCCATTACCAATTATGATTTACTTTATGTATCTTTATTGTGTTTCCTTTACTCATTGCAAGTTGAGTTATATAATAGTGAGTTGTCTTCTTTTATGATCTATGTATTGATGAATGTGATGCTTCTTGTCCGTATTATTTTATCGACTCTTCACTCCATCAACCTGAGGTCATGTTTATTGAGCCTGGCCGCTTGGGGACAAGCGAAGTCTAAGCTTGGGGGGAGTTGATACGTCCATTTTGCATCACTATTCTATGTCATAATTCACTGTTATTCATTGATATATTTCATATTAAGAGGTGATACTTATGTTATTTCATCTGTTTTTGCATGGTTGATGACTTTTGGAGCATGGACCGCTGCAGTCAGGATTCTGATGGAAAAGGTGCTGTTTGGAGGCAAAATTGCGAAAATCAGAAAATCCGGGAAAATACATGAAAAATCCTATTTTTCCAGAAGACGAAGGAAGCCAGAAGGGGGGCTGGAGATGGGCCACAAGGGGCCCACACCACCCCCTGGCGCGGGCCAGCCTAGGCCACGCCACCAGGTGGTGTGGCCGCCTGTCCACCCAGCACTCGCACTGGGTGTATATTATCCTCCCGAAACCCTAAGACTCGGGGAGCGACCACAGAAAGATTCCGCCGCCTCTGCGGGGCGGAAAACACCAAGAGAGAAAGATCTCTCCGGCAGACAGATTTCTGCCGAGGGGAGATCATCGCCATCAACACCACCATCAAGCTGGACTTCATCGGGATCATCATCATCATCACCACCATCATCATCGTCAGCACCCTCATCACCATCTCCATATTGCTGTAACAATTGGGTTGAATCTTGCATAGTTCATAGGGAAACTTTCCCGGTGTTGATTACTCTTTGTAGTTGATGCTATTGAGTGAACCATTGAATTATTGTTTATGTTCAGATTGTTATACATCATTATTCCATCTCTGATCATGATCCATATGATGTCTTGTGAGTAGTTCATTTTGTTCTTGAGGACATGGGAGAAGTCATGTTGTTAGTAGTGGAATAGTGTTGAGAAAGATTGAATAGTTTGATATTTAAGTTGTGGTGTATTTCTTCTAGTGGAGTCATATGAACATCGACTACATGACACTTCACCAATATGGGCCTAGGGGAATGCATTGTTTATTTGGCTACTAATCGTAGGGGTTGCCAGAGTGACAGAAACCTGAACCCCCATTAGGAAACCATTGCACAAGGGACGTAAGGGTCTTAGAGTTTAAAGCTGTGGTTAGGTTTCTACCTTAATTACTTTCTTGTACTTATGGATGTTTGCAAGGGGTATAATCACAAGTGTGTATTAGTCCTAGGAAGGTCGGTACATTAGCATAGGTTCACCCACACAACACTTAGCAAGCTAAAGAAGATTAATCAACTATATGAAGCGAAAGCACTTGACAGTCTTCCCATGTGTCCTCAAGAACTTTTGGTTATCTTAAGTAATACAACCGGCTTGTCCTTTGCTGCATAAAGGATTGGGCCACTTGCTGCATTTATTCCTACTGTCTTTTATTTACTCGTACTTCGTTTACTTGCTTTATCAAAAACCCCTAAAAATCCGTTTGCTAAGTATTTGCAGAGAATTCCTGATCCATACCACTAGCCAGCACCTTCTGCTCCTCGTTGGGTTCGACGCTCTTACTTATCGAAAATACTGCAATACACCCCCTATACTTGTGGGTCATCAAGGGGGGGAAACCAAGGGCCATGGCGTGGTGGATGCTCCACTCACATAAATATGCCTCCACTCACATGCATTAAATTTCCACCAAATTTAATGCAAGCTCTCATTAAATAAAACTATTTTATTTATTTTATTCAGAATTTTTTTAATTACTTTAATTAACAAACATTCATATAAAACCCCCTACAACATTTCAATATCACATGCAGAACCAATTTCAACAATTTCACCCGAAACAATTCCGGTTTCCATCGAAATGATTCCAGCGCTTTCTTAAATCTTTATCTGAAACATATTTGCTCCAAATGGTGTCGGTATCCCTTAAGTGTGTCACCCTACGGTTCTCGAATAATGCAGACATGATCGAGACCCCTCTCCGATCAATAATCAGTAGCGGGACCTAGAGATCCGTACTGACTCCCACACATTCAACGATGACTCTTATGATCGTGTGAACCTTTAATGTCGTAACTAAATCCCTTTGTCTCGTGATATATTACAATTCCGAGATTCGACCATCGGTATCCAAATACCTAGTTTGATCTCGTTACCGACATGCACTCTTTTCTCGTTCCCGTGATATAACATTCTAGTGATCACATCACTTGCTTGCAAGCTATTTCAATGTGATATCACCGAGAGGGCCCAGAGTATATCTATCTGTCATCGGGATGGACAAATCCCACTCTTGATCCATGAGCCTCAACATAACACCTTCGTAGCATTCAACCTACCTTTATAGTCACCCAGTTACGGTGTGACGTTTGATGTTATCAAGATACTCTTCCAGTGTTAGCAATTAACATGATCTCATGGTCTAAGGACTAAGATTACTTCGTATGATGTTATAGCAATATAAACATAATGACTCTAATCGTAATGCTATACTTCGGATGCATGTTCATCACATCATTCCACCAATGTTGTGACCTCGTTATTAACAACATCCAATGTCCATGACCAAGAAACCTTGATCATCTTGTTAATCAACGAGCTAATTTATATGAGAGGCATTACTAGGAACTTTGTATTTTGTTTATTAAACACACATGTATTATTGTTTCCAATTAATACAATTATAGCATGCAAAATAAACATTTATCATAAACATGGAATAAGATAATAACCACTTTATTATTGCCTCTCGGGCATATTCCCTTCAAGCCCTACCAACCATTGACCAAGTCAGAGTAGTCTGTGAATACCCCGACGTATTCCCAGATGAATTGCCCGGCATGCCCCTAGATCGGGATATTGAGTTCATTATTGAACTAATTCCTAGAAGTGGACCCATAGCTCAGAGACCCTATATCATGAACCCCTCAGAGTTAGTGGAGCTGAAGAAGCAACTTGATGCTATGCTGGCGAAAGGTTTGATTCAACCAAGCGCATCGCCATGGAGATCGCCCATTTTGTTTGTCGACAAGAAAGATGGAGGTAACCGTTTGTGGACAGATTACTGGAAGTTGAATGATGTCACCATCAAGAACAAGTACCCACTTCCCAAGATAGAGGATCTATTTGATCAGTTGACTGGTGCCAGAGTGTTCTCTAAGATTGATCTTAGGAATGGTTATCACCAACTTAAGATTCGTGCAACGGATATTCCAAAGACCGCCTTTAACACCAGATATGGATTGTATGAGTATACGGTCATGTCTTTTGGATTAACCAATGCCCCCGCTTATTTCATGAATCTCATGAATAAGATCTTTATGAATTTCCTGGATAAGTTTGTCGTTGTTTTTATCAAGGATATTCTTATCTATTCCAAGTCAGAAGAAGACCATGAGCAACATCTGAGAATCATCCTTGAAACCCTTAGGGAACATCGGTTGTATGCCACGTTTAGCAAATGTGAGTTTTGGCTGAAAGAAGTAGGATTCCTCGGACATATTGTGTCGGTAGGAGGAGTCGCTGTTAATCCCGCCAAGATCAAAGATGTTGAAGAATGGGAAGCCCCAACCACTCAAACCCAAGTCTGTGCATTTCTCGGATTAGCAGGATATTACCGCAAGTTCGTCTAAGGATTTTCGAGCATTGCAAGACCCATGACCCAATTGTTGAAGAAGGACAAGAAGTTTGAATGGGCCAAAAAATGTGAAGCAAGTTTCCAAGAGCTCAAGAAGAGATTGATTTCAGCCCCAATCTTGATTATGCCAGATATCAAGAAGCCTTTTGATGTGTATTGTGATGCATCCAAAATTGGTCTCGGATGTGTGTTGATATAAGAAGGTGAAGTCATAGCGTATATGTCTCGACAACTGAAGTAGCATGAGCAAAACTACCCTACCCATGATCTTGAGCTAGCAGCCATAGTTTTAGCATTGAAGACATGGTGCCATTATCTTATGGGTAATCGCTGTGAGATTTATTTAGATCACAAGAGCTTGAAGTATATTTTCACTCAGAAGGAGCTCAATATGAGGCAAAGGAGATGGATAGAGTTAATCAAGGATTACGACCTTGACATTCACTATCACCCCGGCAAAGCCAACGTGGTAGCGGATGCTCTTAGCAGACTACCTTGTAGGTTAAACACCATGATCAAAGAGAACCAGCCAAGTTTGCATGAAGAGTTGGAGCAGTTTAGAACTAAGCTAGTTAGCAAAGGATTTTTAGCTAGCATTGAACTTCAACCCACATTGATCAGTCAGATCAAGGAAGCCTAGAAGGGAAATGCAAGTATCGATGGAATCAAGCGTCGTATGGTACAGGAAAAGTACCCGGATTCACCGAAGATGAAGAAGGAGTTCTGTGGTACAAAGTATGTATCTGTGTGCCAGCAGATTCGGAGCTGAAGCAAGTTATCATGCATGAAGGTCATGACACCCTTTATTCTATCCACCCCGGAGGAACAAAGATGTATCAGGATTTGAAGGAGCAATTTTGGTGGCACAAGACAAAGAGAGAAATCGGAAGTTACATCGCCAAGTGCGATATCTGTCAAAGAGTCAAAGTGGAACATCAGAGACCCGCATGACTGTTGCAACCATTGCAGATTCTGGAATGGAAATGGGATTCCGTCGGAATGGACTTTATCACCAGTTTGCCTACTTCTAGTAGGGGAAATGACTCTATCTGGGTCACCGTTGATAGACTATCCAAGGTAGCCATTTTATACCTGTCAAGACAACCTACCAGAGTTTGAAGCTAGCCAAGTTGTACATTGCTAGAATTGTCAGTTTGCATGGAACCCCCAAGACCATAGTGTCGGATCGAGGAACCCAATTTACCTCAAGATTTTGGCAGAAAGTCCAAGAAGGATTAGGAACCAAGTTAAACTTCAGCACAGCTGATCACCCGCAGACCGACGGACAGACTGAAAGAGTCAACCAAATTTTAGAAGATATGTTGAGAGCCTGTGTGCTTGAGTATGGATCAAAATGGGAAGACTGTCTGCCTTTCACAGAATTCTCGTACAACAACAGTTATCAAGCCAGTTTGCAAATGGCCCCTTTGAGTTCTTATATGGAAGAAAGTGTCGTACCCCTTTGAATTGGTCGCAAGTAGGAGAGAGTCAGATTTTCGGACCCGACATCCTACGAGAAGCCGAAGAAAAGGTTCACAAAGTCCGTGAGCACCTCAAGACCGCCCAATCCAGACAGAAGAGTTATGCTGACAAGAGACGTAGAGACCTGACTTTCAACGTCGGAGATTTTCTGTATCTCAAAGTGTCTCCGTTGAAGGGAATGCAACGTTTTAGTCTTAAAGGAAAGTTAGCCCCTAGATATATTGGACCCTTCAAGATTCTGAATCGCCGAGGAGAAGTATCGTATCAACTGGAATTGCTGGAGGAGATGTCAGCCATCCATGATGTGTTCCATATCTCGTTACTTCGCAAATGCTTAGAAGTGCAAGAGAAGACAGAAGTTTTCAAGAACATCGATCACCGAACCGTGGATATCAACAAGGATCTGACGTATTGTGAAGTGCCCATCTGTATCTTGGAAGAAGCCTTCAGAACCACCAGGACCCGGAGTATCAAGTTTCTCAAGATCCAATGGAGAAATTACACCGAGGAAGAAGCCACCTAGCGAGAAGATTACATTAGGACTGAGTTTCCAGATCTCTTTAGTTCCTAGTTTTCTTTCTTAAATCTCAGGATGAGATTTTGTTTAAGGGGGGAAGGTTTGTAACATACCAAATATTTAATCAAGGTTATCAATATCCAAATCACCCAATTTAGGATTAACAAAAACTTTTTATCATTAAAATAATTAAGAATGCATATGTGTGTTTGCATTAATATAGAATTGTTTGGAAATGCCATGTTTGATTGTTCTAATTGTTGTAAAATGATTCAAAGGTGAATGCCACATCATCTAGATAATTTAAAAACAAAATCCAAATAAAAAGAAATCAAATAAGAATAAAAAGACCAAATGGTCATTTTGATCATTTTAATCCACTAGGCCACTTTAGGTGTTCCTAGAAGTCAATTCTTAACAGAAATAATTCTAACTCTTTTCACCCCTTGCTAGTACAAGTAAAGATCTACCAAGGCCCACTTTGAAATCTTACAAAAACATTTAAACACTAATTTTAAATGGCATTTGAAAATGGAATCAAGTGTATGTGCATATATCCCACTTTTTCAAAAACCACTCAAATGAGTTCGCCTTGACAATCCCAAGCAACCACAGATGCTCAAGCATATGAGTAACACACCCACCAAAAATCTTTTCAAAATTCAAAGTTTAATCTCTTGCGGCCATTGTGTCGAACACCTTGTGATCATCAAACAATCTGCCTAACTAATACTATTTTGATCAATGTTTTGTCAACCCATTTGACCTCAGTCCACTCCCTTGGTCTCCCCTAGCTCAAACCATGCCATAAACAGGCTACCACTTAGCCTCCAACAGCAGTGCCACGCCATCCCGAGGCCATGATCACCGGCCGACCATGCCCACGTCATAGGAGACCGCCCCGCCCTCTTCCCTCGCACCAGGGAGATAGCCGTGATCACACCGCCGCCCATTGTCCCTTCCCCGAGCAATGCTAGCCACTGGACCACCTCAGAGCAGCCGTGCACCGAGCCTCTGTGCCCTGTCCGGAGCGCGCCAGTGAGCCGCGCCCGACAAGGCAGCACACACCGCCCCTCGATCACAGCCCGCGCGCGCCGCTCTGCCATGACCCCAACACACTCCCGGACATGCCCATTTCCCGCCGTGCGACCAGCACCCGCCGTGAGCCGCGTCGAACACCGCCGCTCCCTCTCAGAGCGCCAGCCACGCCCGACCAAACGCCACCGCCCCTAGTCGTGCCATTACCCCGTAGCTGATCGCCAGGAGGCAAAGCACCATCCGCCTACCTCGCCCATGCCATTAGCCCCTGTACCATCGTCACCGACAAGCTCACCGTTGCACCTCACGGTCCCCTCGTCGAGCTATAAAATGAGACCTTCCCAACCCCATTTCTCCACACTCCAACACTCACCACCTTCCACTGATCCTTCCCCACCTCTCACCGGAGCCACTCGAGCAGCCGTTGGCTGGAATTTCGCCGGAGCTCGCCGCAGCAGAGGAGAAAGGGAGCCGTCGATTGCGACCACCCCAGGAGCCACCGCGACCATGCTTGAGTCTGCCGTCGTCCACCAGTTCGATCTCCCCCATCGCCACATTAGCTGGAACCCTGGTAAGCCCCCAATCGACCCCCACCGAGCCGCTAGGGTTCATTCTCATTGGCGATCTATTCATCGTCAATGATGAACCACAGTCGTCGATCGTAGTTCTAATCACACGGCCCACATCGCCCCGTACCGCTTCGCGTTAGAGTCAGTCACTGACGTGTGGACCCCCTTGTCAGTTGCCCTCTGCACCACGGAGCGCCACTGGGCCGGTCCATTTAGTTTCCCGCCTTAGCCCGTAGATTCAAATAAACATTTTTCTAATTAAGTTTAAACTCAATTTTGTCCAGTAGTTTAAAAATCATTTCAGAGAGTTCTACTGAACCAAAATGAATAATTCAATTGTGTTAGAAAGATAATTAAAATCTCTATCCAAGACCGTTGGATTTAAATCAATTGGAGTTAGAGATCTCAGCTAGCAAAAATAACAAGACATAGACTTTTCCACATTCAAACATTTTTCAAAAATCAACCATAATAGCTTTTGAGTTGATTCCAACTCTCAAAAATCACATTTGACCAGATCTATCTGAATATGTAATAATATTTAGGTTTGCATGTAGTGAATTTGGACTAATACCAAAATAATGCTATATAGGCATTTCTAGTCACTTTAAATCATGATAAACTTAAACTTATTGAAATATGATCAAACATTTAAATCACATTCCCATGTATTAGAATATGTGGTGATGACATGTGTCCACATGATACCATATTTTAATAGGAGAATATTAAATCTTAGTTAATTTCAATGAGTAGAAATTACTTTTCTCAAATAAAATAAATGAAACTAGTTCATTTAATCTTGTGATGATTGTGATGATACTAGATCATCAAGTGTGTGCCTTAGTGTGCTAAATAGACCAGTTAAGTATTGTTTGGTGATTGTGTGTCCCGTATTTATTTATAGACGGTAGTATCGACCAAGTCTACGAGGAGGAGGAGTTCTACCCCGAAGAAGACGAGGAGAATTTCAACCACTACACCAACCAAGGCAAGCCATCATTAACAATGCAAGCTAACCCCTGCAAGCTTGATAACCTAAGAAAAATGCCTTAAGCATGCTTTGGTTATACCCTTTTGATTTATACCCATCCCAAGTTTTACTTGCAAGGTTTACTTTCTTTTACTTTACCAAAGTTCTTTACTTTATTTATAGATAGCATCAAGCGTATAAAACGTGGCCTATCTAGTTGGACTTAGATGTCAATCTATGGCATGAGATTGATATTATGATCCCACCTTAGTGAACACTCTTAACCTTCTTGGTTAGTGCTAAACCCAAAAACTTGATCACATTAGATGGGAATAGTTGGTGCAAATTCTTATGAAAACCTTGGAATGATGAGTCATTATATTGAGATGTTTTGACATGTGTTGAGAAACACAAATGGTTTATGATGATGAAAATGTTGAGGCATGAGCCTTAGCCCTTCATAAAAACTGATGGTTGGCTTTGGATGCGATACCGTTCCAATTTTACCGTACAACCACAATACCTGAATTGGGTAAGGCTTAGCCGGAAGTTTATATGAATTAGTATGGGTTCCCTCGTGGGAGAGGTTTGAGATGAGGCTACCTCTCAATGTTGTCCACCTATGCAGTGCCCAGGATGGCAGATGGCCATGGCTGGGAGGCCAAGCTCATAGGAGAGATACTTATACTAGGGTGTGTAATTGAAAGGTTATGTTTTATTATCCGCATACTAAGTATGATGATTCAGGGTTATCCCTGACGGATGTATCGAATTTTGTGGTGAAAGTGTACCACCTCTACAGAGTGTCAAACTATTTGAATAGCCGCGTCCGCGGTCATGGACAGTTGGAGTGGCCATACTGTTCCATTGTCAGATGTTTTCAAAATGACTTATGAAATGAATGGTGACTTTGACTTGACCACAACATGGTTCTGACTATGAAAACTAAGTTCCCATTTAGGTGATTTTAGAACTTTATTTTATCTTTCTTTACTTCTAAACTCAGCTTAGGTTTCAAACTTAACCTTGCAAATAAACTTAGAGTTTAGCATTCCTACTAGAACTACCATACTTGTTAGTGATAGTTTGCGAGTACTTAAAGAGTACTCATGGCTTTGTCCCTGGCTATTCCCGTGGCCAGACTATGAAGAGGACTATCAGGAGGAAGGACAACAGGAAGGCTACGACAACTAGTACTATCTCTCATCGTCAGCATTGCCTTTGACACTGAAGATGGAGCCCACGGCTACGCTTATTATTTCGCTACTTGTTTGTACTAAGACTAGATCATGAGATCCTTTATTTGTGTAAGACCTTATTATGGTTTGTAATGGATGATGTACTATGATATCCAATCTATTATGTCTCGCAAAAATGGTAATCCTGGGATTGCGATGTATGGCATAACAGGCATCTGGGATTAAAAATCCGGGTGTTGACTCACAACATAACTAGTATTGGTACAACACAACCACGACAGAAACTAAACCATACTCTAGACAAAATTAGCACACACATAGACACCCGAATATTATACAGTTCTTTTTCATCAAGAACCTATGTCGCCCTCTGCCCGTGCGGGCACGCCGTCTGGTGTTCAATGAACTCGAGGAAGCTGCCAGCCATGTCTCAACCTTTGTTGCTGCACTTGAGCTTCATTCCTGAGGACATCTGATCCACGGTAGTGGTTGGTTCGAAGATGCCTCCGTAGTCACATCCTGGGCACTTTCCATCAGACAATTTTCCAACACATTGTGCGCATGCAATGTGTGTTGTGGCCATGCCAAAGCATTGCTCGTGCAAGGAAAAGAGATTTAGCCCAAGAACAAGAGTAGTTATCAAACCAGTGTGGAAAACATCATGAAGAAAGAAGTAGTAATAACCATGTACGCGGGACGATGAACAATTTGAGAACACAGCCTACAGCTGAAGACCTGCCTCATTGCACTCATGTCAATCATAGCTTCAAACCACTCGTCCGCCATAGAGCTGCCTTCTTCAACTGTGGCGGATCTGAGAGGGATTTTGAGACCGAGTGAGAGAAAAGAGGGAGGAGCGTAGATCTGAGAGGGTTGATGAGAGCGAGCAAGAGAGACTGGTACAATAGTTAAATACTAGGAGTACTAGACTCCTCATCTCACTCTAGGTAATATCGTCCGTCCATCCGAATTCAACGGCCATGAACCGATATCTTATCTCTTTGGTAAGAGACCTGCACAGAGAAAACTAGGGAAGCATTGTGTTCCCCGATTAATATCTCCCTCTGACCCGGTGTACACGTTGCTTTGACGACCTAGCGCTACGTGGAAGACTAAATACTGTACTCCAGTACTACTCTAGGATGGAGGTACTAGTACTACTACTCTACCTCTGTTTGGGATGAGAGTATGAGACTAGCCCCAATGGGGGTATCAGGTGGTACGTACTGTATCATGCATTAGGCCTTTCACAATTAGGTGTAGCTTAGCACGTTACCATAGGAGTTATAAATACCTAATAGACAACCTCTCCAATGCATTGTATTTTAGAGGTTGTATCTTAATTTAAAAAAATTTCTCTCATGCATGCATTTTATTTGGCAATCAACTCTTTTTTCCTATGATTACGTGCAAGGGGTGTATCTTACCTACAACAACACCCTCTTTCCTCCTTAATTGACATGCCACAAAAGCATTTTTCCTAGTATGCCGCGCTAAGAGACTCCCCCATTGTCAAAAACCTTATTACATGCATGGAAAATGATTATGTGTCATGGCTATTAATGAGGAAAGAGATTGTGTTGGTATCACTGAAAAGTAATTATAATTTTGAGCCACGTCCATAAAGTATAGGGTGTATAATTGGTTCTTGTACCTTGTGTCATGTAGAAATCAACCTACTACTACTAGCTACCTATTACTCGTTATTCTCGAGAGAAATGACGAAGAAGATTCTAGAATTATTGAGAAGTGCATTCTGAGGTTTGTGCATAGCGTTCACTGTGCTAAAGACTATCAATGGAATATTCTATATGGTAGCATGGATAGAAGATCCAGCGGTTTGCAATGTTGGGATTTTCCAGGCTTGATCGATTTTCAAAGTTCAAAGTACCGCGTACACAATATAGTGTGGTAAGATTATATAATATAGGTAAAGCTCAAAACAATATGAATATGCGAGTCTCACATGCCAGAGTACTTCTATGTAGTGACTAGTAAGTTGCACGTGTCGTGTACGTGAGACTCAGATAATAGACGTATAACATATCATGGGTACTATTCAACATGGTGGTTCTAGAACATGGTGGAGTTTGCTCTAGGTACTATTCAACACGAATCCAGCTGCTCTAAACCATTGGATCTAACAGCCTAACGATAAGGATTGGTGGTATGGATCATTCATATTCAAAACTGCTCCATTATAGTGGTAGAGAGAATACAGCCTACTGTGCTATGAATTTTTTGGGATGGTGACATGATGGTTCTAGAACATGTATGGTGGAGTTTGATCTAGGTACTATTCAACACGAATCCAGTTGCCCTGAACCATTGGATCTAACAGCCCAACGGCCAGGATTGGTCCTATGGATCCAATTCAAAACTGCTCCATTATAGTAGTAGAGATAATATGACATAATGTACTTCTATAGTTCTATCATGTGCTAGAGCACTAAGGCATGTGCAACTTATTACTACTGTATACTGGAGTACATACTCCAAGAATTTACCATACTTGTTGCTCGAGCTGCCAGCTGCTCGCCACCTCTGTTTCGAGTGTCTATAGTACTACTACTCCTACTATCCGATTAGACTGCGGCCAGCTGAAAGTACGGCCGCTACAAGTATCGATATGACATTTCTCTTGTAAGTTAATGCCCAGGACAATCACCGACTGCGAAAAAAGTCACGCGCCGCCAAGCGGTCGCTCTGCATACTCCTTGGAGCATCTAAAAAAAGTACTCCTTGGAGAAATGCTGGGTCAAAGAAAAAACACCGAAAAGAGGTCCCCTAGCGGTGGGAGTAAAACTGAGTAGCACCGCTAGTAGTAATACTAGTACTATACTTTCTCCTTCATTCTACTCTCCGGCGAAATTTCTTTCTTCCACCAAAGGCATGTTACCCTCACAAATACTTGAAGGAATCCCGGTGGATGGCTGCGTCATGCTCGGAGGTCTGCTTCGGGTCGAGGCCAGGCCCTGGAACAGTTCATCCGATGGGAACATGCCGCTGTTGGAGCCACCTCTGTAGAGCGCCTGGTCGCCCGCGGTAAACGTGCGTTGGCCCTACCGGCCGACGACGCAATTTTGGGCCCCCTCGAGGCTACCGATCCTGCGCTGGCCACATCATGGAGGCGTCAACACGGCAGGCGAACAAAAGTGGACCTCTACAACAAAGCGTCGGTACCAGTGTGCCTCCCTTTCGACTGTGATGGAGCTGCATCCGGGCAGGCGCTCTGGCTAGACATCAACCGTGGCCAAGTTAAGCCCGTGCGAGACAGCGGCCAATCCTTCCGCCGGGAACCTGCAGCCAACGATAATGCGACCGGGGCAGACAACTCGGGTGGGCGCCAGGTTGCCGTGGCCATGGCTGACGCTGTCCTGGGTCCCCTTGAGCCTCTCGATCCTATGGTCGCCCTTGCTTACGATCAGGGCATGCTCGAGTTCGAGCTCGCGCGCGAGGAACCTGCGGCCAGCGAGCATGCAACCGGGGCAGACAACTCGGGTGGGCTCCAGGTCGTGGTGGCCATGGCAGACGATGCCATCCTGGGTCCCCTCGAGCCTATCGATCCTATGCTGGCCCTTGCTCACCATTAGGACATGGTCAAGTTCGAGCTCGAGCACGAGGAACCTGCGGCCAGTGAAGGTGCAGCTGGGGGAATCGACTCGGTAGGGGGGCAATGTGCTCCTCTACTCGTTCCAAGCAATCTCGTCCCTTCGACCATGATCAACACGCAGGTGCACGCTATGTTTCGTGTGTGAAGCAAACCGTAGTAGCAAGAGTATGGCTCAGCTGCTTGGTTGAAATTGAGCCAGACCCGACTGCCTTTCCAAGCTAAATTTTAGGGGCCTTTGTACCAATTGTATGGACTTGGATGTAATTTTCTATTTTTTGATGTAACCTTTTAATTCCACCGAACATGTTGATTGAAGCATGTTGCACTTTTGGGTGAAATTAGCTACTCCCTCGGACCCAAATTATTTGACTTAGATTCGTCTAGATTTGAATGTATCTAGACTTGTTTTAGTGTTAGATACATTCGAATCTAGATAAAACTAAGTCAACTAATTTGGGTCGAAGGGAGTATAAAATTAAGCTTGAAAAATATAACATGTAATTTATCCAACCAATTCATGTAGTACTAGTAGTAAACTAGTAAGTTGCACGTGTCCTGCATGTGAGACTAAGATAATAGACGTCTGACATATTATCACCATATAAAATTATAATAGGTAAAGCAGAAAAAATATAAATTTGATCAACATATATAATATATGGGTGTATATTTGGTTCTCGTACTTTGTATATCATGTAGAGTAAACGATTATTAGCTAATCTAAAACTTCAAAATTTGGTAACATGGTATGGAGAAACAAGGGAGAAGATTCTAGAATGATGGAGAAGTGTTTTGAGGTTCCCATGTTTCCGGACACAGCGAACCACCCATGTTTTACTTGCGATTCCTAGGTTCTTTGAGTTTTCAAGGTTCGTAGATAAATTAACCCACTTAAATTACACTACTGTCTACGATTCAACTTAATGTTCTCAGATTTGTCTGATTCAGGTATATGTATCTAGAACAGAAACATGACTAGATACATTTGAATCTAGATGAATCTATAAACATTAATATGGATCGGAGGGAGTCTGTCGAACTTATGTCAAATTATTTCGAACCACATGTGAGCTGCCAATTTCTCTTTAAATTCCACAAAAATCTTTTGAAGTTGCCCACCAGAAAGCCAATATATGGAGAACATGACCGAGAGTTTTCAAATATTCAACTTGTTTCTAGACTTTGCATGCCGGCAAAGTTAACCCTGCTTTGAAAAAAGAGAGAGAAATAGGCCAAAAAAACAGGGGGACTCATGCATGGCGTCCTTTTGCTTGTATTACCTGCCATGAAAAATAATAAACATGAGTTTTTCACAACTTTTGAAAAAATCCGCTTCACAAAAATGGACTACCATGTATAAGTATGAACAGGTTTCAGGACGAGCGACCAAGCAAGATCATGGACATATCCATGTTTATGGGAATTTTGTAGTAGTACTACAAGAAAGTAGATGTGCGCATCTTGGCATTGTTAAATAGCTTTGCCAATGGGAGTTCCCAAATACTAGGAAAAGTAACAACTCCAATTTTCTAAGCGATGGAAATAGTTTTTTCTGTAAAGCAAAGTACTCCACTTCCGTACTAGGACTACTCGAAAAGGGAGGCGGCTCCTTCCAAAAAAAAGGAGGCAGCGCGAGAGCAACGGGAGGAGGAGTCGGAAGGCGGTGCGATGTCAGAGCAAAGCTATGATGGGATGCTGACATGAGGTACACTCCACTAGTAGTAAATATATAGACCTACTAGTAGTAATATGCACGCAAAACAAGTTGTATTTTCTCTCTCCTTCGCTGGATCTCACCATCCATCCTTTATTAATCTCTTCTCTGTAGCCACGGGTGCATAGTCTGGCTTGTCTCTTCCTCGTCCACAGCGTGGCACTGCGCACGTGTGACTTGGTACGGCACACCGATCTACTTCCAACAACTGTTTCCCCCCTGAAATTCAAGCCATCTACTAGATTAATAATCATCTACACCAATACAAAAAGTCTCAAAAGTAATAATAATAATTACAAAAAGGTCCTCAGACCACATTGCGACGACTACAAACCCTAGTGCGCTAATTGGAGTGTCTCGCTCCTTTAGGACCTACGGTACCCAGGTTCCAAAAAATAAATAAAGAATGCCACCGTCCCAATTTTCAGACTAAGTGTACCATGCTTTCTTACAATTCCCAAGTTTTAGGATTTTTCAAGCGGGCATAGAAATATTTTTCATTTTATTCCTGTTTAATCTTCTTGCTTTTTGATGAGGTTGCTGCATGTAGTGCTAGTTGTTCTATAGTTCAAATGTTAGGTATTATACATGCCGGTATAAAGCCAGCAATAGATGACGTGTCACTTTGTTATACCTAACACTCAGTTATACTATTGAACTAGCTCTCACGCACTTGTAGAATATTAATTTAGACCTAATTCGACAAATCGACGGAAAGTCGTCTGAGTGGGTGAAATTAGCTAGAAATATAAGCTTGAAAAATATAACATGTAATTTATCCAACCACTTTATGTACTATAGTGAATAAATGGCACATGCTATGAACTCTAAGCCATATTAATTGCACTTCCTTCCAAAAAATACTTTTACTTCTTTACCATGCATGCTAACATGCATCGACCTAGCTAGACCAAAATATGGGCACACGGTCATTATCTTGATGAAGACAAGGTATGTCCATGACCTTGGTCATTTGGCTTGAAACCCAAGAAAGTTCATACATAGTAGTACATGATATAGTAGGCAATACCAGAAGTGTGAGTTTTTCAAGTACTTTTACTGGTAGAAAATTAAGAAAGAATGGCCCCACCAAATTTTCGTACAAAGTGGACAATTCTTTCTTATAATTCCCAAGTTTAAGTATTTTTTAAACTTCCAAGCTAAAGCACCACGTGCACTTAAATGCATGACTCTAAGTCGATTAAACGAAATTAGGTCAAACTTGAATACATGTGAGCACGATAGACTATTACTCTTGAAAATATCCAAAATTATTTTGAAGGTACCCATGCAGCCAATATATCATGGGCCAACAATAGTTTTGAGAAATGCCATTACTGATTAGTATTTGCATACCCACAAATTTGACCGTGTATGGAAAACATTCAAACAAAATAAAGCGTAAAACAAAAATATGAGACTTCATTACGATTGGGGTACTTTTACTAGTAGTATTATTAATTGCCAAGAAAAATGATAAATATGAGATTCGACAACCTTTGGGAAAACAGATTCACATTATATCCCACCATGATGTAACATTATTAATTCTTGGTTTTCAGCACAAACGACCAATAAGGTCATGGCCTTCTATATCGATGTATACCCTAGCTACACTTTACATAGGGTTCTGACATCGGGTAAATGGGTGCGTCTTGGCCTAGTAAACAATGTTGCCCATGGGAGTTTTGAACAATTAGGAAAAAAACATGTTTCACTTTTCCAACTGATTATGGGGATGTTTTGTACTAGCAATAAAGAAAATCAGAAGAATGTGGCACTGAATGCGAGAAGCGCGCCATGTTTTTGGACATAGGGAACCATCCATGTTTTACTTGCGATTCCTAGGTTCTTTGAGTTTTCAAGGTTCGTAGATAAACTAACCCAATTAAATTACATTATTGTATCCGATTCAAATTAATATTCTCAGATTTGTCTAGATTCGGATATATGTATCTAGCATAGAAACATGACTAGATACATTTGAATCTAGATGAATCTATGAACATTAATATGGATCGAACGGAGTCTGTCGAAATTAGGTCAAATTATATCAAACCACATGTGAGCTGCCAATTTCTCTTTAAATTTCACAAAAATCTTTTGAAGTTGCCCATTAGGCAGCCAATATATCAAAAACACGACCTAGAGTTTTCAAAGATTCAACTTCTTTCTAGACTTTGCATGCCAGCAAAGTTGACCTTTCTTTGGAAAAAGAAAGAGAAATAGGCAACAAAAATAGGGGGACTCATGCATGGCATCCTTTTTCTTATATTGCCTGCCATGAAAAATAATAAACATGAGTTTTCACAACTTTGAAGAAACCCGCTTCACAAAAATCGCCTACCATGTATAAACATGAACAGGTTTCAGGACGAGTGACTAGACAAGGTCATGGACATATAAAAATCATAGTTTATGGTAATTTGGTAGTACTACAAGAAAGTAGATTTGTGCATTTTGGCATTGGTAAACAACTTTGCCAATGCGAGTTTCAAAATACTAGGAAAAGTAACAACTCTACTAAGCGATGGGAATATTTTTTCTATAAATGAAAGTACTCCACTTCATTCTATACTGCTACTCAAAAAGGTAGGCAGCGCGAGAGCAGCGAGAGGAGTGCCCTGCACGTGAGACTCACATAATAGACGTATGGCATATCATCATTATATAAAATTATAATAGGTAAAGCACAAAAAATTATAAATTTGATCAACATACATAAAGTATGGGTGTATATTTGGTTCTTGTACTTTGTATCTGATACATTGCAAATGTATCTATGATTTTTGATGTTCCATGCTTGGTTTTATCCTTTGTGTTTTGTCCACACTTTGGAGTACTTTTCATATGATTTCTTGGACTAACCTATTAACAAGAGCCACGATTACCGCTTTTCTGCTGTTTTTGGTTCCAGGAAAGTCAGAAAATGAATATTCTCGGAATTGGACGGGACAAAAGCCAAAGTGCCTATTTTTCCGGAAGGCATCAGATGCAAGAATACGATGCGGAGAAGGGATGGGGTCCGGCCACACCACCTGGCCGCGTGGCCAGGCCTGGCCCGCGCCAGGGGGGTGTGTGGCCGACCCCAACACCCCCTTGGCCTCTCCTTCCCTAGAGTCTGTAGCCGCCGTCATCTCCATCCCTAGATCGGGAGGGATCTAAAGCTCTTCCCGGCACCCTGCCGGAGAGGGGAATTCACCCTGGAGGCCTTCTTCATCACCATGCAAGCCTCCGGTGTGATGCATGAGTAGTTCATCCTTGGACTACGGATCCATGTAGTAGCTAGATGGCTGGTTCTCCTCCTTTGTGCTTTCATGTCTAGATCTTGTGAGCTCCATTCATGATCAAGATCATCTATTTGTAATTCTGCATGTTGTGTTTGCGGGGGTCCGATGGATATTGAGATGCTATTTCAGATTGATTACTGATTTTATCATGTCTTTGTTATTTGTGATATTGCATGCTTTCCGTTGTGAGTAACTATCTTGGCCAAGTAGATGCTAGCAACTCCAAGAGTTAGTATTTATGCTCGTTAGTGGGTTCATGCCTCTGTTAATCTGGGGAAGTGACAAAAATCTCTAAGGTACCATATGTGTCGTTGCTACTAGGGAGAAAACAACAATCCTTTGTTCATAGAACAATCGTATTGTTTACTTTACACACAATTCGTAAAGCAATAATCTGTTGCTTGCAACTTAATACTGGAGGGGGTTCGGATGATAACCTAAAGGTGGATTATTAGTCATAGATACAGTTGGATGGCGGTCTATGTATAATGTTGTAATGCCCAATCAAGTCTCAAAGGAGTCAAGATGATTAGTATATGAGTGTATTGCTTTCTCGATGTTTGTCAATTGCCCCGCTGTAATTTGTTTACTCAGCATGTTATCTATCTTAAGGAGAGCCACCTCTAGTGAACTATGGATCCTGGTCCTTTTCTTTACATACAATCTACAAACTGTTACTGCTTTGTGTTTACTTTCTGCAAACTATTACTTCCTTCCATTCGATACGTTTAATCCTTTGTTTTCAGCAAAACACGGTGAGATTGACAACCTCATCACAAGTTGGGAACAAAGTTCTGTGGTTGTGTTGTGCAGGTCTCCACATTGCTACTAGCACCGGTAGTGCACCCTTCCAAGGCTCAACTAGCAACACCTTTGGGGTGTTTCCTTGCTCCTACTGGTTCGATTAAACCTTGGTTTCATAACTGAGGGAAACTTGCTGTTGTGCTCATCATACCTTCCTCTTGGGGTTCCCAACGAGCTCTACATCAACCACGAGCCATCAAGCATTTTTCTAGCGCCGTTGCCGGGGAGTCAAGGACATCTTCACAAGGGGAGTCCCTCATAACCAATCTCTTTACTTTGTTATTTTTGTTTTGCTTAGTTTCTTTTTGCTTTGTTTGCTTGTTTCTTTATCAAAAACACAAAAGAAAATTAGTTTTACTAGTTTGCTTTCTTATTTCAAAAAACACAAAAAAACTAAGTCTCCTTTAGTTGTCACCTCTTCCTTAGCTCACCATGTTGATCACTAAATTCACCCTGAAAGACCTTTCAATTGGTAGTGGTTCTATAATTGGGAAAGATAATATTGAAGAATTCTTTAATCATGTTAGTAAACATGAGGATACTAAGGATAGATCCCTTGCAGAACTTGCTCCAAACTATGAGATTGCTGCAACTTCTTTAATTCATATGTTAGAATCTAGGTTTGTTAACCTCAACCCCTTAATGCAAGTAATGTTTCTTAAGCTTAAAGAAATTGAGGACCCTGAAAAGAGGGATTTTATTCTAGAAACTTTGTTAAGGAGTTCTATGATGTTGCCAAGGAAGCTAGGAAAGTCTTTGAACGTTTCAATATGCTAGGCTCATGTGTATATGTTGTTGGTACACGAGAAAAGATGAACAAAACCGAACCTAATGGGGAGGAACCTAAGATACCAATACCCTTTAAACTAGTAGCAATACATGATGCCATAGAAAAGAATCTTGATTGGATTGTTCCTGCAAACCCTTTTGATGAGAATAGTGAACCTAAGAGCATTGAGAGAGGATCCTATAGAACTTATTTGGATGATATACCTTGCCTTGTTGAAAATATTTCTGGTATTGATCTTAATGCTTCTTCATTCGAGCACACTTGATCCTTTTTCTTGCTTCTTATGCCTAACTTAAAGGCATTAAAGAAAAGTACTTATTGGGAGATAACCCAAAAGTTTTAGATGAGTCTTGGAAGTTATTACTTCAGTAATAACCTCTCCTTATCCTTTTTATTTGCTTTTTGTGCCAAGAGTAACCTCTAATGAGAGAGAAGTAATGATTGAGAAAGTTGCTGCCCCGAAACAGATTTCTGTGCTTCACCGTAAAAATTCGTGTAAAATCTCTGAACATCTTTTTGAGTCTTGAATTTTTGTGCTTCTGACCCAGGTTGTTATTTAACTTTCGTTAGTTCAACACTTTTTGATTTGATCAACAGAAGGTCTTCGAAAAAATTCGTCTTTACCTGCTGGTCTGTTTTGACAGATTTCTGCCATTTTCTGCATTTGCTTCTTGTTGGTTCCTTTTTGAGTTCTTTTGGGGAATTGAGATTTTTTAGGGAAGTGCTTCAGTAGCTAGTGTTCTAATGGGAGTTTATTTGGTGTTAGAACTGAACCTTAAGACTTATTTATCTTGAGTGCACTAATGTTGCTAATAAAGATTGTGTGAAGTTCTGTATGAAGGAAAAAATTCAGGTGTATGGAAGGAATGAGTAATGAGATTGTAACATCCCAAATCTTTAATCCAAGCTTATCAAGATCCGAATCATCAAAATTAGGGTTAACAAAAAATTTTCCAAATTAAAAATGAAAGCATTCATGTGTATGTGCATTTAATTTAGGAATTGATTTGAATTGCCATGGTTCTGTGATTCTTTGGTTGTAAAATGTTTGTATGGTAAATTGAACATCATCTAAGCCTTTCCCAAGCAGATCCCAAAGAAAATCAAATCAAAAACAATTAAAAAGGAGGAATGGTCATTTTGGCCATTTTAATCCACTACACTACTTTGAGTGTGCCTAGCACTCAGTTCTCAACAGAAATAATCCTAGATCTTTACACCCCTTGCTAGTACACATAATGAGGTACCAAGGCCCACTTTGTAATCTGCTAAAAACATTCAAATGCTAATTTTAAATGACAGTTTAAAATTGAATCTATTTCATATGGGAAGATCCCACTATTTCAAAAACCACTCAAACAAGCTCAATTTTCAAAACCCAAGCAACCACAGAGTCTCAAGCTTATGCCTAGCAAACCCACCAAAAATCTTTTCAAAATTCAAAAGTTTATTTCTTGCGGCCATTTAATCAAACACTTAGCAGGCAGGGTTAAACTCTAAATCCTAGCTCACTGTTTTGAACAGGGCTTTGCCCCCAAATGATCTCCATTTAATCCCCTTGTTCCCTCATGATCTAACCAGACCATTAGCACCTCACCTCCTTGTCCCTAGACACAGTGCCGAGCCACCCCGAGCACCAGCTCGCCGGCCGACCATGCACTCACCCCAGCAGACCACCTCCCCCTCTCTCGCCATGTCTAGGAGGTAGCCAGGACCTCACTGCCACCCTCTGTCCCTTCCCTGAGCCAAGACCAGCAGTGGACCACCGAGCAATCCCCGTGCCCAGTGACACCGCGCCATGCCGAGCACGCGCCAGAGCGCCACACCCGGCACACGTGCACAAGCCGCCGCTCGACCGCAGCCCGCGCCCACCGCTCCGCCACGACCCAGGGAACACGATGGACACACCCGTTCGCCGCCCAACGCACCACAGCCACCGCTCGCCGTGGACATTGCCGCTTTTGCCGCTCAGAGCGCCAGCTGCCCCTGATCGCATACCACTGCCCCTAAGCCAGCATTAAGTTCCTAGAGCACCGCCAGGAGACCGCCCGTCGATCGCCACCCTCAGCCATGCCGCTAGCCGCCTATAGCCATGTCGCCACCGTCGCCTGCCCATCCCTCTCGGTCTCGCCGTCGAGCCTATAAAAGGAGGGCACCCCCAGCCATTCGAAGCACACCACTCCACTCCCCTCACCTCACTGATCATCCCACACCACTAGCCGGAGCAAGGGGAGCAGCAGCTCGCTGGAATTGCACCGGAGCAGGCCGCCTCTGGAGGAGAAGCGCGCCGCTGATTACGACCACCCCCGGAGTTGCCTCGACTGTCCCTAAGCTCGCCTTCGACCACCAGTCTATTTGTCCGCCTTGCCGACCTTGTTGGAGCCCTGGTACACCCCCTATGCTGTTGGGCCACGTAGAGAAAAATAAAACTTTTTCCTACACGGTGATCCCAAGATCCAGCTCAGGTAGAAGGCCACGAGGATTACCACTAGACGCGTAGTTGCGGAATTGATGAAGCACGTCGCTTGATGCAGTGCAGTCCTCGCGATCCGTTCCAGTTCCACGATCCATGATCCGTTCTTTCTTCACGATCGTCGAAGTGCTGAACGTACAACACCTCCGCCGGTATCCACACGTACGAGGAGGAGCGCCGGTGATGGACTGCTAGGTCCGGTACGGCGGCGATAGGACTGGGCTGGAGCTAGGGTTTCCAACACAAGGAGTGACCTAACCTAGTGCTCTAAGCACCTGTGCCCCAGCTTATATAGGGAGTGAAAGTGGGCTCCACTCACTTGTGGCCCATTCACTAAAAGGCCTATATTTGCCACTCCAAGTCTCACTTGCTGACTAAGTCCATGTCACTATTTGGGTCCAACCCAAATAGGTTTCCTGTTTGGGTCTAACCCAAACTGCTCACACTCTTAAGTGTGTGACCCTACCTACTCATGGTAACCCGGACACGATTCCGAGTCTCACTCGTGATCGATCAGTTGGTAGCGGCTCCTAGCAGAACGTGCCAACTCCCAAGTACCAATAAGTCATGACGACATACCTTCCAATGCGACTTTTGTCTGAGTCCCTTTTGCCTCACGATATACCTTGTCGGACTATAGGCGAATGATCGTCATCCCTTAAATAGTCTGACTCTCTTTCTCGATCCGAGATAAGTGATTCATCCGACTAACTCTTAGTCGGCTGCCTCGGTTAACACTTATCCGAGACACGCATGGCCATGCTTTCCGAATCATATCTTCCGAGAAGGCCCAGAGAATATTTCTCCAGACAGAGGGGCAAAATCCCATCTCGGTTATTCACATCACGCAGCTTGATTCTCAGTCAACCCGAACTCCGCCTTTATAACTGCCCAGTGACGGAACAGCGTTTGACAGAACCTAAGTCGGTGATCCTCAACTCGGATTGTGCAATAACCTCAGGTCTAAGGATTACATTGATTGAGACATGCAAATGACGACTTGTTCGTTGCATCTCAATATGGGTCAGTCCGACTCGCTAAACTCTTTAGCCGAATCCGTGTAAGTCGGAATAGGATCCCCATGCCCATGACAAGTGGAACCTAGTCATCTGCCGACTTTCACATTGGTCTAAGTTGTGTGTCCAGCACAACCTCAATGACCAAGGACAATTAGTATGAACAGCATGAATATATAGTTCCACAATCAAATCACATATTCGATGATACATATCAGCAGTTCATACATGGACCATAACCTTATGAATACATTTGGAATAACATCATACATGATTGCCTCTAGGGCATATTCCCAACAGTCTCCCACTTGCACTAGAGTCAATCATCCAACATCACATGTCTAGGCACCTAATGCCCATAGCTCTCAGGTGTGCCTCATGGTTTGGCTGTGGAAGTGGCTTTGTCAACGGATCCGCAATGTTTGCATCCGTGTGTACCTTGCATAACTTGATATCACCTTGATCCACGAACTGGCGAATAAGGTGGTACTGCATGAGTATATGTTTGTTCTTCTGGTGATGTCTAGGTTCCTTGGCTTGTGCAATAGCACCATTGTTGTCACAATACACGTCTAACGGATTGGACGAGCCCTGAACCACACCAAGATCCATGAGGAAATTCCTCATCCAAACGGCTTCTTTTGCTGCCTCCGAGGTAGCAATATACTCAGCCTCTGTCGTAGACGCAGACACCATCTCTTGCTTGGAACTCTTCCAGCTCACAGCCCCTCCGTTTATTACAAACACATATCCGGATTGCGAACGAGAATCATCCGAGTCAGTGAGATAACTCGCATCCGTGTAACCCTTTACACTGAGTTCATCCTCACCTCCATAAACTAGGAACATATCCTTAGTCCTTCTCAAGTACTTTAGGATATTTTTAGCCGCTGCCCAGTGGATTTCTCCAGGGTCAGCCTGGTACCTGCTCACAACACTTAGAGCATAGGAAACATCCGGCCTAGTACAAATCATAGCGTACATGATGGATCCGACTGCAGAAGCATACGGAATCGCACTCATCCGACTTTGCTCATCAGTTGTCGAATGACACTGAGTCTTGCTAAGTTTTACGCCATGGGACATCGGTAAGAACCCCTTCTTAGACGATTCCATGTTGAACTTCTTCAACACTTTGTCCAAATATGTACTCTGACTTAATCCAATGAGCCGCCTTGATCTATCTCTATAGATCCGGATTCCTAGTATGTAAGTCGCCTCACCCAAGTCTTTCATCGAAACACTCTTTTCCAATGATTCCTTGGTCTCTTGCAACATCTGGACATCATTTCCAATCATTAATATGTCATCCACATATAAGATCAGAAAGTTCACTTTGCTCCCACTAAACTTCTTGTACAAACAAGAATCATGATCACTTTTGATGAAGCCAAACGATTTGACTACCTCATCAAAGCGAATGTTCCAACTTCGAGATGCTTGCTTCAACCCATAAATGGATTTCTGAAGCTTGCATACCTTGTCAGCATTAGCCGGATCGACAAAACCCTCGGGCTGTATCATATACACGTCCTCGGTTAAATTTCCATTAAGGAAAGCTGTTTTGACATCCATCTGCCATATCTCATAATCGAAATAGGCTGCTATAGCTAACATGATCCGAACTGATTTAAGCATCGCTACAGGAGAGAAAGTCTCATCGTAGTCAACTCCTTGAACTTGTCGAAACCCTTTCGCGACAAGCCGTGCCTTATAGATAGAAACGTTTCCATCCATATCAGTTTTCTTCTTAAAGACCCATTTGCACTCGACGGGTCTTGCACCGTCTGGCAGATCAACCAAGTTCCAAACTTGATTTTCATCCATGGACTTTAACTCGGATATCATGGCTCCAAGCCATGACTCGGAATCAGAACCCACCATCGCTCAATAAGTTGCGCTCATCAACATCCAACAAAGATCACATCACGAACACTTCGCAATCTGGCCGATCTTGCAGTGTCGGTGCAATTTCCGGCTCAGGTACCACGTCCGGCTCAACCTCTAAGGCTTTTGCCGACTCGCCGCTAGCCGATATTTCTTGAATTTCTTTGAGATGCACCGTACTCCCACTGACTCCCCGACTGAGAAACTCTTTCTCAAGGAAGACACCGTTTCGAGCGACAAACACTTTGTCCTCTTCTCGATTGTAGAAGTAGTAACCCAAGGTTTCCCTCGGATACCCCACGAAAATACACTTATCCGACTTAGCTGTGAGCTTGTCCGACTGAAGTCGCTTGACAAAAGCTTCACAACCCCAAATCTTGAGAAAAGACAAACTTGGCTTCTTGCCAGTCCACATCTCATGTGGTGTCTTTTCTACCGACTTTGATGGTACTCTGTTTAGTGTGAACACTGCAGTTTCTAGACAATATCCCCAAAATGATAAAGGTAGATCTGTCCGACTCATCATTGATCGTACCATGTCCAACAAGGTCCGATTCCTCCTTTCTGATACACCGTTTCTCTGCGGCGTTCCTGGAGGAGTGAGCTGGGGAACTATTCCACAACTCTTCAGATGGTCATCAAACTCATGGCTCATGTACTCGCCTCCTCGGTCCGACCGAAGAAACTTTATTTTCTTGCCAAGTTGATTTTGTACCTCATTCTGGAATTCCTTGAACTTTTCAAAGGCTTCCGACTTATGTTTCATCAAGTAGATATATCCATATCTACTCAAATCATCAGTGAAGGTAATGAAGTACTCATAACCACCTCTGGCCGTCGTGCTCATTGGTCCACATACATCACTATGTACTAGTCCCAATAAGTCGAACGCCCTTTCACAACTCTTTGCAAAAGGTGTCTTGGTCATCTTGCCGAGAAGGCAGGATTCACATGTCTCGAACGACTCCAAGTCGAACGAAGTTAGGAGTCCATCATCATGGAGCTTCTTCATGCGTTTCCAACTTATGTGACCAAGCCGACAATGCCAAAAGTAAGTCATATTCAAATCATTTGGTTTTAACCTTTTCACATTTATGTTAAAGACAGATTCACCCTCAAGATTCAAAATAAATAATCCGTCCTGGACGGGTGCAAAGCCGTGAAACATATCATTCAAATATAAAGAACAACCATTATTCTTAATATTTGACTCATAGCCCTGTCTCATCAAACATGAGGCAGAAATAATGTTTCGACTAAGCACTGGAACATAATAACAATTATTCAGCTCCATTAAGAATCCGGAAGGTAAATGAAGTTGCATCGTGCCGACTTCCAACACAGCAACTCTTGCTTTGTTGCCGACCCGAATGTCAACCTCGCCTCTTGCCATGCTCCTAGTTCTTACCAGTCCCTGCAACGAGTTGCATATGTGAATGACTGATCCGGTATCATATACCCAAGAACTACCAGGTGCATCAGCAAGATAAATGTCTATAACATTGCAAACAAGCGTACCTGAGCCGGAAGTCACACCTCCGCTCTTGGCTTTGTCAGCCAGATACTTGCTGCAACTCCTCTTCCAGTGGCCATCCGACTTGTAGTAGAAGCAAGTGGATCCGGCTGCAGGAGATGGCTTAGTCCCTGAGGAAGCGCTTTGGACTGGGTCCTCCGCCTTACCTCCTGACTTTGCCTTCTTCTTCTTAGTCCAAGAACTCTTCTTGAACTTAGCCTTGTTTTGTACCATCAAAACTTGACTGGCACCTTTCTTGAGATCCACCTCAGCCTGCTTGAGCATCCCATGTAATTCAGTGAGCTTCTTATCCATACCATGCATGTGGTAGTTCGATATGGACTGGCCATATGCACTAGGAAGAGAGTTCAGAATTATGTCTGTAGCGAACTCTTTGCTAATGAGGTAGCCAAGTCTTTCTAGAGACTGCACGTAACCAACCGTCTTGATCACATGCGGACTCAGTGGATCGCCATCCTTAAGCTTGCATCTCAACAAAGCCTGAGAGACTTGATACCTCTTAGTCTTTGCCTGAGCCTGGAACATACTTTTGAGGCTTTCGATCATATCGTAGGCCTCAACATTCTCGAACTACTGCTGCAAGTCCGGTTCCATGTGAGAAAGCATAAGACAGCTAATCTCCGTGGATTCATCACAAATCCGACGGTAGGCATTGGTAGCTGCGACAGTCGCATTCTCATCCGGCTCAGCTAGAAGTGGGTTGTCTAGGACATGATCCCTCTTTTCTTGTTTGAGAACAATTCTCAGATTACGATACCAGTTGCTGAAATTAGTTCCATTCAGCTTATCTTTCTCTAAGATGGTTCTCAAAGCAAAACCGGAAATCTGAGGAAGACTGCTAGGTGCCATTGATCTACAACAGAAAATATGCAAAACACTTAAGACATGTATCCATAAAAGAGCAAGTATATTAAACCTTTTAATATTTATGCTCCCACTAGAACCAACACCCCTCCGATGGTTACTTAGTGATTCAGGACCCTAAATAAGCAAGTCGACTAGTGAGCTTTAGCATCACTGCTAGCCGTCAAATGATCTAGGTAGACAACTCCTTGTCAATCGTATCTCATACGACTCCTGTTGGATGGGTGGCATCACATGCCCCGGCTCCCATCCGAATTTTCCCCAAGTCCCACAACCATTGTGATAGACCTATCTAGATTACCAAGTGCTTCCGCTGTAAGAGTCTGACTCGAACCCACCTAGTCAGAAAGAATTGATAGCACCTCAATTTTATGAGCCCACTACCAAAAATGTCCGACTTGTGATGGTGCAACACTGGCGGGGAAACCGACTAGACCTTCTTTGAGGGATTACTTTCTACCAACTATCTAATAGAGGTAAAACGGAGACATAACAATAACACAAAATAAGGCAATTATAATGTGAAATGGTATGGCTCTCTTCATGGCGATCTCCATCTCCATAAAGCCTGTAATCCGACTCGTGTCAACTCTTGTCACGTGCCGTCTTACACCATGTAGACGACTTGTACACCGACTTGCATGCCATCCGGATTCTCCAAACATCTACACTAGCTAGTAATGCAAATTACACAGAGAATCCGACACGTAGGCCGTTATACAATAAGATGACAGCACCTAGGCTCCAGCCGGCTGACAAAAACCGTGATACGCAGATCACGTATGGATTACACACATCACATGCACATAAGCCATACCATTCACAACATCATCCTGCAAAAACAAGTTATGCATAGATACGATATCTACCGGCGTTGTGAAACTCGCAACGACATCTAAGGCGCTATGACAGGACGATTTTTCGGAAAAGCGCAGATCTCATCTACATTCCGGACATGGATTTCGTCATCAGATAAAACAATTTTACCCAAATCCGATCCGGACTCCAATTCGACCAAACTCTTTGATCTTCGATCACCACATCCGGGTTTACGTGTCACAGTCTACCCCGATGGCGGAAACCGACCGGTAGGGGTATGTCGTTCCACGACCTTAGCAGTTAGATCACGGAAACCAGATCATCCATTACCCCGAGTACAGTTGATCCAATCAACTTTGTACAAAACCGATCTATCTCATAGATCGACCACCAAACTGCAATTAGATCCAATCTAATGCCAACCGAATATCACATATGCACGATCTTGAGCCTAAAACCAGAAGCTAACACTCTGATACCACTGTTGGGCCACGCAGAGAAAAACAAAACTTTTTCCTACGCGGTGATCCCAAGATCCAGCTCAGGTAGAAGGCCACGAGGATTACCACTAGACGCGCAGTTGCGGAATTGATGAAGCACGTCGCTTGATGCAGTGCAATCCTCGTGATCCGTTCCGGTTCCACGATCCACGATCTATTCTTTCTTCACGATCGTCGAACTGATGAACGTATAGCACCTCCGCCGGTATCCACACGTACGAGGAGGAGCGTCGGCGATGGACTGCTAGGTCCGGTATGGCGGCGACAGGACTGGACTGGAGCTAGGGTTTCTAACACATGGAGTGACCTAACCTAGTGCTCTAAGCACCTGTGCCCCAGCTTATATAGGGAGTGAAAGTGGGCTCCACTCACTTGTGGCCCATTCACTAAAAGGCCTATATTTGCCACTGCAAGTCTCACTTGCTGACTAAGTCCATGTCACTATTTGGGTCCAACCCAAATAGGTTTCTGTTAGGTTCAACCCAAACTGCTCCGCTCTTAAGTGTGTGACCCGGCAGGCTCATGGTAACACGGACACGATTCGAGTCTCACTGCGTGATCGATCAGTTGGTAGCTCCTAGCAGAACGTGCCAACTCCCAAGTACCAATAAGTCATGACGACATACCTTCCAATGCGACTTTTGTCTGAGTCCCTTTTGCCTCACGATATACCTTGTCGGACTATAGGCGAATGATCGTCATCCCTTAAATAGTCTGACTCTGTTTCTTGATCCGAGATAAGTGATTCATCTGACTAACTCTTAGTCGGCTGCCTCGGTTAACACTTATCCGAGACGCGCATGGCCATGCTTTCTGAATCATATCTTCCGAGAGGGCCCAGAGAATATCTCTCCAGACAGAGGGGCAAAATCCCATCTCGGTTATTCACATCACGCAGCTTGATTCTCAGTCGACCCGAACTCCGCCTTTATAATCGCTTGATGATGGAACAGCGTTTGACAGAACCTAAGTCGGTGATCCTCAACTCGGATTGTGCAATAACCTCAGGTCTAAGGATTACATTGATTGAGACATGCAAATGATGACTTGTTTGTTGCATCTCAATATGGGTCAGTCTGTAACATCCCAAAGCTTTAATCCAAGCTAATCAAGATCAAATCATCCAAAAATAGGGTAACAAAAAACTTTTCCAAATTTAAAATGAAAGCATTCATATATGTGTGCATTTAAAATAGGAGTTGTTTGAATTGCCATGATTGATTGATCCAATGCTTGTAAAATGTTCCTTAGGTGATTTAAAAATCATCTACATCATTTCCAAACTTTTCCTAAAGAAAATCAAATCAAAAAGAAATAAAATGAAGGAATGGTCATTTTGGCAAATTTAACTCTCATGCCTACTTTGGCTATTCCTAGTACTCAATTATCAACAGAAACAATTCTTGATCTTTGCACCCCTTGCTAGTACACATAATGAGGTACCAAGGCCCACCTTTGGATCTGCTCAAAACATTCTGTTAGCTATTTTAAAAGACTGTTTAAAATTGAATCTAATGCATATGCATAGATCACCCCTATTTCAAAAACCATATATTTGAGCTCCATTTTCAAAACCCTTGCAACTAGAGACTACCTATCACTAGTGGAGATCACTCAAAAATTTTGAACTCAAAATTCAAAACTTTTTCTCTTGCGGCCATTTCATCAAACCTTGGCATGCTTAATCTCACCTCTAATCCTATCTCACTATTCTGCACAGGGTTTTGCCCCCATTTGATCTCCATTTAACCTCTATTTCCCTCTTGGTCTAACCAGGCCCTTAGCACCCATGTCCCTTGTCCCTAACCCCCAGGCCATGCCAAACCGAGGACATGCTCGCCGGCCAAACCTTGCCCCACTGCAGCAGACCACTCCCCCTTCCCTCGCCATGTCTAGGAGGTAGCCAACACCTCACCGCCCCTCTCTGTCCCTTGCCCGAGCCAAGTGCTGCCATGGACCACCGAGGAGAGCCCACGCCCAGAGCCACCGCACCATGCTGATGCCGCCCGCAGAGCACGCTCTGTCCTCGCGTGCACAAGCCGCCAGCCATCACAGCCGCCCGCTCCGCCTCGACCTGAGAACACCCAGACATCCCGTTCGCCGCCCAGCCTCACAGCCACCGCTCGCCGTGGACACAGCCGCCGCCTGACGCATTTAAGTCCTAGAGCACCGCCAGGGAACCGCCCATCAATCGCCATCCCAACCATGCCTCTACCTCGCCGTAGCCATGTCGCCACCGTCGACCGCCCATCCCGCTTGGTCTCATCGTCGGGCCTATAAAAGGAGCCCTCCCCAGCCATTCTTCTCCACACCATTACACTCCCCTCACCTCTCTGAACCTCACCCACCTCTCGCCGGAGCAAGTGGAGCAGCAGCTCGCCGGAATTGGACCCGGAGCCGCCGCCTCTGGAGGAGAAGGGTGCCGTTGATTGCGACCACCCCAAGCTCCACCGCGACCATGCCTCGCCTTGCCATCGTCTTCCACTTTGTTTGCCGCCTCGCTGACCCTGCTGGAGCCCTGGTACGGCCCCAGTAGACCCCCACCGAGCCGCTAGGGTTCGAGCTCGCCGACGACCTGTTCGTCGTTGACGACGACCCTCAGCCGTTGATCTCGCTTCTAATCGCACGACCCACAGCGCGTGTACCATTTCGCGTGTTAAGTGCCGCTGACAAGCGGGACCCCCCTGTCAGCTGAGCCCCACGCCGCGGAGCGCCACTGGGCTGGCCCATTTCTTTTCCCGCGCTAACCCATAGATTCAAATCTGGTTTTTCCTTTTTAGTTAAATCTAGTTTCTATCCCCTAGTTTGAAAATCAATTCAGAGAGTTTTAGAAATCCAAATTGCATGAAACCAATTTTGTCTAGGTATTAAAATGATCTATCCAAGCCCGTTGGATATAATTCAATTAGAGTTATAGATCTCTCCAAATAAAAATAACAAAACAGAAGCTTTTGCAACTTGCAACATTTTTATAAAATCAACCAAGTTAGCTTTTGAGTTGATTCCAACTCTCAAAAATCACACTTCATCATATCTCTCGAAATATGTAATAATATTAAGGTTTACATGCAGTGACTTTGGACTAGTACCAAAATAATGCTATATAGGCATTTCTAGTCACTTTAAATCATTAAATAATGAACTTAAACCAAAGTAATATTGATCCAACCCTTAAATCTCATTCCCACATGTTAGAATATGTGTTGAGGACATGTGTCCACATGATCCCATATTTTGGTGGTGAATATTAAATTTTAGTTAATATTTCAATGAGTAGAAAATTACTTTTCTAAAATAAAAAGGTTGAAACTATTGAATTAAACTTGTGATGTTTGTGATGATAATAGATCATCAAATGTGTGTTTTAGAATGCTACTTAGCCTAGTTAAGTATTGTTTGGTGATTGTCTACTCCCTATGTATTTATAGACACTAGTACCGACCAAGCTTTTGAGGAGGAGGAGTTCTACCAAGAAGAAGAAGAAGAAAACTTCAACCACTTCACCAACCAAGGCAAGCTATTAGTGGCAAGCTAACCCTTGCAAAACATACTTTAGCAAGCTATTGTTAGCAAGCTAGAATTAAACTAGATGGTTTAGCAAAGATGCCTTAAGCATGCTTTGATCACACCCCTTTAACTATTAGTACCCTAAGTCTTATTGACAAGTTTTACCTCCCTTAGTTTACATAAAGTTCTTTACTTAATTTAAGGTAGCATAAAAGTATAAAACTTGACCTACTTAGAAACCTTTAGATGTCATTCTATGGCATGAGATTGATCCCATCCTTCCCCTTTAGTGAACACTCTTAACTTAATATTTTAGAGTAGATTAAAAACTTGAGTCACCCTAGATGGGAATACTTGGTGAAAATGAATTATGAAAACCTTGGAATGATGAGTCATTCTATTGAGATGTTTTGACATGTGTTGAGAAACACAACTGGTTTATGATGATGAAAATGATGAGGCATGAGCCTTAACCCTTTTATAAAACTGATGGTTGGATTCGGATGCGATACCATTCCAAATTTACCGTACAACCACATTACCTGAATTGGGTAAGGCTTAGCTAGAAATTTATATGCATTAGTATTAGTTCCCTCACGGGAGAGGTTTGAGCTGAGGCTACCTCTCAATGTTGTCCACCTATGCAGTGCCCAAGATGACTGATGGTCATGGTTGGGAGGCCATGCTCATAGGAGAGGTGCTTGTACTAGGGTGTGTAAAGGGAAGGTTATGTTTGATTATCTGCATACTAAGTATGATGATTCAGGGTTATCCCTGACAGATGTATCGAATCTTGTGGTGAAAGTGTACCACCTCTACAGAGTGTCAAACTATTGAATAGCGCGTCATGATTATGCACAGTTGGAATGGCCATACTGTTTCGTTGTCAGATGTTTTCTAAATAACTTGAAACAATGATGAACTTTGACTTGACCACAACAGGGTTGTGTTGATGATAATAGCTTCCCAACTTAAGTGATTCTAGAACTCTAGTTTATCTTTCTTTGCTTCTGAACTCAGCTTAGGTTTCAAACTTAACTTGATAGTTAACTTAGATTCAGTACTTTAATTTAGAATTATACTCCTTGCCAGTAGTCGTTCGCGAGTACTTAAAGAGTACTCATGGCTTTTGTCCCTGGATATTATCATGGCTAGACTATGAAGGAGATTATCAAGATGATGGTCAGCAGGACGGCTATGATAACTAGGACTATCGCATTCACAACATTGCCTGTGCCCCTGAAGATGGACCCCACGGCTACGCTATCGTTTATTTCCGCTGCTTGTTGTATTAAAGACTGGATCATGAGATCCTTATTTGTGTAAAACCTTATGTTTGGTTTGTAATGGATGATGTACTGTGATATCCAATCCGTTTTGTCTCGCAAAAATGGTAATCCTGGGATTGCAAGGTATGGCATAACGGGCATCTGGGATTAAAAATCCGGGTGTTGACAATTTGGTATCAGAGCCATCCTGACCATAGGATACCCTAGTTAGAATGGACGTCCAAACCAAAAAAACTTAGTTTCAAAACCAAAGTGAGTATTTATGAAAAACTATTTCCTCTCTTACCCTTGTGAACTCATTATTTCTCAAAAAAATACATGTTCCTCAAAATTCTTACATTACTACTTAAAATTTGACACACTTGATCACTTCACTAACTTCCTCATCCTTAATTCTTGTAGATGGAGACTCAATTCAGCAAATTTTACCAGTTGGGAAACAGAGGTCAGCTGATCTTCGAGAGGGATCTGGATTCACTGTCGGAGTTACTGGGACGCCCACATCTGGAGTTTCTTGGAGCTCAACTTCCAGGACCCCCAGGAGGAGACCTACAATGGCTAGTCACCGCGGATCTTCGGGGAAGCATCAAAGCACCAACTTCCGGGAGAATTCAGTTCTCCGTGAGAGAGAACAACTGCCTAGATGGATTAGCCAGGGTAATGCATGAAGCTCTCGCACGTCTATGTGCCCTCAGCGTCAACAAGATCCAAGGAACCCATTTTGCCCACTATGCAAGACGTGACTTCATGGGAATGCCGATGGAGATGCCAAGTCACCCAGAGTTGAGGCGTCAAGTGGAGAACCTTGACTTCTTGCTTCATGACAGACAGCAGGAACTGGACAATGCCAGAGAGTTAGCCAACCAGAACCGTGCCATTGCCGACCAGAAGGCCCAAACTTTCGCACTGCTTGTCCAAGATCGTCAGTCTCTTCGTCGCCATCGTGCAAAGAAGGATCGCACCATCGCACGTCTTCGCAAGAAGGTGGCCGACCTCGAGAAGACCGTCAAGGAGCAGGAAGCTCAGCTTGCCGCCAAGGAAGAAGATGATGAGGGTGAAGACATCCAGGGAGATATGGATTCTTACATCAGCAACGATGATGACTTTCTGGAGGAGGATGTTGTGGACTTCTACACTGATGATGAGGACTTCGACTTCATCGACGATGAGTAGATGCACTAGAGCACTGTCGTAACATGAGATGTATCATCTCATTGTATCGTAGCTTGCAGAATGGTTCTTCAAACCATCTGTTTCCCCTTTTGCTTGTTGTGGTGTGTGTTGTATCGTGTGCTTGCTTGCATGAATGAAAAAGAAGTTAGTTGAAAAACCTGAGTCTAACTCAATGTTTTAGCTTTGAAAACCCCAAACCATGAACCTTAGAATTTCCCTCTTACCCCTATATCTATCTCAATCTTCAGATGACTCGTGGAAACCAAGGAGGGAGCAGCTCGTCGCAGGACCCAATGCTGCAGATATTGCAGAATCTTATCGCGGACCGTGAAGCAAGCAGGGCCGAGCGTCAAGCCAACTTAGCAACATTGCAGCAGATCGCCCAAATGGCTCTCAACAACCAAGGACATGGAAATCAGGATCACCAAGGATCCAAACTCAAAAACTTTCAGAACACCAATCCCCCAATCTGAAAACCCATTAGATGCTGATGACTGGTTAAGACCATGGAAAACAACTTAGAGGTTGCCAGAGTTGATGAGAATGAGAAAGTTCTCTTCGCCATCCACTATCTGGCGGGAGATGCAAGAGCTTGGTGGAATATCATCCGCAATATGAACCATGGCCAGGTGATGACCTGGGAAGCATTCAAGGTCAAGTTCAGCCGCACCCACGTGCCGCAAGGTCTTGTCAACAGGATGAGAGATGAATTCCGCGAATTGAAGCAAGGAAGAATGACTGTGGTAGAGTACCATGACAGATTCTTGTCACTTGCCAGATATGCACCGGATGAAATCAACACGGAGGCCAAGAAGAAGGAGAGATTCTTAAACGGACAGCATGATGAGATGCAGACTGTCCTCGTCAACATCCGTTTTGATGATCTCGAAGAGCTAGTCGACTCTGCCATTCAGATGGAAGGGAAGATTAACCAGGCAAACGACAACCGCAAGCACCGTATGATGCAGCAGTCTGGATCCAGTAGTCACCAGAAGTACCGTCCCAACCCCTCACCAGGATATGCACCAAGGAACAACCGACCCCCAAATTCTCGCCCAAGCTACCCCAACCGTAGCGGAGGCAATGTGAAGTCCATAGGAAACAATCACAACTCTGGCAATGCCAACAACTTCAACCGTGCCCCTCCCAAGAGCAACAACAACAACAACACTGCACCCAGAACTGGCAGCAATGCTGTACCTGTCGCAGTCAAGGACAAGTCCTAGATCACTTGTTTCGAGTGTGGAGTGAAGGGTCACTACTCCAATGAGTGTCCCAAGAAGACTGCCGCCAATGCCCCTATGAATGCCCCAGCTCAGCAGCAGCATCATGTTCAACCAGGAAGGAGATTTGCCCTAGGGAACCCAAGACAATCAAACGGTCGTCTCTTCCACATGAACGCAGAAGAAGCCCAGGAAGCGCCAGATGTAGTGCTGGGTATGTTTTCTGTCAACTCAGTTTTAGAAAGAGTATTGTTTGATTCTGGAGCATCACATTCATTTATCACCGAAGAATTTGTATGCACTAGTAAGATTCGCCCAACCAACCTGAAGCATGTCATGATAGTTTAAATCCCCGGTTCAACAACAAAAGCTAGAAAAATTTGCAAAGTTGTACCTATCAGAATACATGGGATAGATTTTTATGCCATCCTAATAGTACTTGGAACCAAAGGATTGGAACTAGTACTAGGTATGGACTAGATGTCAAGGCATAAAGGACTGATAGACTGTTCTAAGAAAGACATCACCATGACCAATAGTTCCGGAGTAACAGTACAACATATCTCCGAAACCTTACCCCGTCAATTCAAGTGCAACAAGAGTGTAGCCCTGCCTACCATTGACCAGGTCAAAGTAGTCTGTGAATACCCCGATGTATTCCCAGATGAATTGCCAGGTATGCCCCTGGATAGGGATATTGAGTTCATTATCGAACTAATCCCCGGAACCGGACCTATAGCCCAGAGACCCTATACCCTGAACCCCTCAGAGTTAGTACAACTGAAGAAGCAGTTGGATGCCATGTTAGCAACAGGTTTGATTCAACCAAGTGCATCGCCATGGAGATCACCAGTGTTATTCGCCGACAAGAAAGATGGAGCAACCATCTGTGTACAGACTACAGAAAGTTGAATGACGTCACCATCAAGAACAAGTACCCCATGCCAAAGATAGAGGATCTATTTGATCAGTTGACCGGAGCTCAGGTATTCTCAAAGATTGATCTTAGGACTGGTTATCACCAACTTAAGATTCGTGCAACGGATATTCCGAAGACCGCCTTTACTACTCGCTATGGTTTATACGAGTATACGGTTATGTCTTTTGGATTAACCAATGCCCCTGCTTATTTCATGAATCTCATGAATAAGATCTTTATGAATTTCCTAGACAAGTTTGTAGTTGTGTTTATCGACGACATCCTTATCTTCTCCAAGTCAGAAGAAGAGCATGAGCAACATCTGAGAATCATCCTAGAAACCCTGAGAGAGCATCAGTTATATGCCAAGTTCAGTAAGTGTGAGTTTTGGCTAAAAGAAGTAGGATTCCTAGGCCATATTGTGTATACCGGAGGAGTCTCTGTTGATCCCACCAAGATCAAAGATGTCGAAGAATGGGAAGCCCCAACCAATCAAACACAAGTTCGTTCATTCCTCGGATTAGCGGGATATTACCGCAAGTTCGTGGAAGGATTCTCGAGCATAGCCCGACCAATGACCCAATTGTTGAAGAAGGACAAGAAGTTTGAATGGACAGACAAGTGTGAAGCCAGTTTCCAAGAGTTGAAGAAGAGATTGATATCAACCCCAATTTTGATCATGCCAGACATCAAGAAGCCGTTTGATGTGTATTGTGATGCATCCAAGATTGGCTTAGGATGTGTATTGATGCAAGAAGGCAAAGTCATCGCGTATCTGTCTCGACAACTGAAGCAGCATGAGCAGAACTATCCGACCCATGATCTTGAGCTAGCAGTCGTGGTTCTAGCGTTGAAGACATGGCGTCATTATTTGATGGGTAATCGTTGTGAGATTTACTCGGACCATAAGAGCTTGAAGTATATCTTCACCCAGAAGGAGCTGAATATGAGGCAAAGAAGATGGATAGAGTTAATCAAGGATTATGACCTTGACATTCACTATCACCCCGGCAAAGCCAATGTGGTAGCGGATGCTCTTAGCCGATTGCCGTGTAGGCTTAACACCATGATCAAAGAGAAGCAACCCAGTTTATATGAAGAGTTGGAGCAGTTCAGGACTGAGTTAGTTAGCAAAGGATTCCTAGCTAGCATTGAACTTCAACCCACTTTGATTAGCCAAATCAAGGAAGCCCGGAAGGGAAATGAAAGTATCGATGGAATCAAACATCGTATTGGTACAGGAAAGGATTCACAAAAGACGAAGAAGGAGTACTGTGGTATAAAGGACGTATCTGTGTGCCAACAGATTCGGAGCTGAAGGAGGTTATCATGATGGAAGCTCATGATACTCTTTATTCTATCCATCCCGGAGGAACAAAGATGTATCAGGATTTGAAAGAGCAATTTTGGTGGCACAAGATGAAGAGAGAGATCGGAAGCTACATCGCCAAATGTGACATCTGTCAAAGAGTCAAAGCAGAGCATCAGAGATCTGCAGGACTATTGCAACCATTGCAGATTCTGGAATGGAAATGGGATTCCATCAGAATGGACTTTATCACCGGTTTACCTACTTCTAGTAGGGGAAATGACTCAATCTGGGTCATAGTTGATAGACTATCCAAGGTAGCCCACTTCATACCTGTCAAGACAACCTACCAGAGTGCAAAACTAGCAGAGTTGTACATTGCTAGAATTGTTAGTCTACATGGAACCCCCAAGACCATCGTCTCAGATCGAGGAACCCAGTTTACTTCAAGATTTTGGCAGAAAGTCCAGGAAGGTTTAGGAACCAAGTTGAATTTCAGTACCGCTTATCACCCACAAACAGATGGACAAACTGAGAGAGTCAACCAGATCCTAGAGGATATGCTTAGAGCTTTTGTGTTGGAATACGAATCAAAATGGGAAGACTGCCTGCCTTTCGCAGAATTCTCATATAACAATAGTTATCAGGCTAGTTTGCAGATGGCACCATTTGAATTCCTATACGGAAGAAAGTGTCGTACCCCTTTGAATTGGTCGCAAGTAGGAGAGAGTCAGATCTTTGGACCCGACATTCTCCGAGAAACAGAAGAGAAAGTTCACAAAGTCCGTGAGCACCTCAAGACCGCCAAATCCAGACAGAAGAGCTATGCTGACAAGAGAAGGAGAGACCTGACTTTCAATGTCGGAGATTTCATACATCTCAAGGTTTCACCATTGAAGGGAACTCAACGCTTTAGTCTGAAGGGAAAGTTAGCTCCTAGATATATCGGACCTTTCAAGATTCTGAACCGCTGAGGAGAAGTATCGTATCAACTGGAACTGCCTGAAGAGATGTCAGCCATCCACAATGTGTTCCATATCTCGTTACTTCGCAAATGCTTAGAAGTGCCTGAGAAGACTGAAGTTTTCAAGAACATCGATCATAGAGCTATGGAAATCAATAATGACCTGACCTATCGGGAAGTACCCATCCGTATCTTAGAAGAAGCCTACAGAACCACCAGGACCAGGAGTATCAAGTTTCTCAAGATTCAGTGGAGCAACCATACAGAGGAGCAAGCCACTTGGGAACGCGAAGATTTCATTAGGACAGAGTTCCCAGATCTCTTTAGTTCCTAGTTTTCTTTGTAATTCTCGGGACGAGATTTTGTTTAAGGGGGGAAGGTTTGTAACATCCCAAAACTTTAATCCAAGCTTATCAATATCAAATCATCCAAAAATAGGGCTAACAAAAAACTTTTCCAAATTTAAAATGAAAGCATTCATATATGTGTGCATTTAAAATAGGAGTTGTTTGAATTGCCATGATTGATTGATCCAATGCTTGTAAAATATTTCTTATGTGATTTAAACATCATCTACATCATTCCCAAACTTTTCCTAAAGAAAATCAAATCAAAAAGAATTAAAATGAAGGAATGGTCATTTTGGCAAATTTAACTCTCATGCCTACTTTGGCTATTCCTAGTACTCAATTATCAACAGAAACAATTCTTGATCTTTGCACCCCTTGCTAGTACACATAATGTGGTACCAAGTCCCACCTTTGGATCTGCTAAAAACATTCTGTTAGCTATTTTAAAAGACAGTTTAAAATTGAATCTAATGCATATGCATAGATCACCCCTATTTCAAAAACCATCTATTTGAGCTCCATTTTCAAAACCCTTGCAACCAGAGACTACCTATCACTAGTGGAGATCACTCAAAAAATTTAAACTCAAAATTCAAAACTTTTTCTCTTGCGGCCATTTCATCAAACACTTGGCATGCTTAATCTCACCTCTAATCCTAGCTCACTATTCTGCACAGGGTTTTGCCCCCATTTGATCTCCATTTAACCTCTTTGTCCCCTCTTGGTCTAACCAGGCCCTTAGCACCCCTGTCCCTTGTCCCTAACCCCCAGGCCATGCCAAACCGAGGACATGCTCGCCGACCAAACCTTGCCCCGCTGCAGCAGACCACTCCCCCTTCCCCTCGCCATGTCTAGGAGGTAGCCAACACCTCACCGCCCCTCTCTGTCCCTTGCCCGAGCCAAGTGCTGCCGTGGACCACCGAGGAGAGCTCGCGCCCAGTGCCACCGCACCATGCCGATGCCGCCCGCAGAGCATGCTCTGTCCCTGCATGCCGTGCCATGGCTAGCTCACTCGCGCCTCCGCCTCGACCTGGAGAACACCCCAGACATCCCCATTCGCCGCCGAAAGCCTCACAGCCACCGCTCGCCATGGACATAGCCGCTTCGGCCGCACAGAGCGCCACCTCGCTCAGACCACGTGCCACCGCCCCTATGGCCGCATTTAAGTCCTAGAGCACCACCAGGGAACCTCCCATCGATCGCCATCCCTAGCCATGCCTCTACCTCGCCGTAGCCATGTCGCCACCGTCGACCGCCCATCCCGCTCGGTCTCACCGTCGGGCCTATAAAAGGAGCCCTCCCCAGCCATTCTTCTCCACACCATTCCACTCCCCTCACCTCTCTGAACCTCACCCACCTCTCGCCGGAGCAAGTGGAGCAGCAGCTCGCCGGAATTGGAGCCGGAGCCGCCGCCTCTGGAGGAGAAGGGTGCCGTTGATTGCGACCACCCCAAGTTCCGCCGCGACCACGCCTCGCCTCGCCGTCGTCTTCCACTTTGTTTGCCCACCTTGCCGACCCTGCTGGAGACCTGGTACGCCCCCAGTAGACCCCCACCGAGCCGCTAGGGTTCGAGCTTGCCGGCGACCTGTTCCTCGTCGACGACGACCCTCAGCCGTTGATCTCGCTTCTAATCGCACGGCCCATAGCACGCGTACCGTTTCGCGTGTTAAGTGCCACTGACAAGCGGGACCCCCCTGTCCGCTGAGCCCCGTGCCGCGTAGCGCCACTGGGCCGGCCCATTTCTTTTCCCGTGCTAGCCCATAGATTCAAATCTGTTTTTTCCTTTTTAGTTAAATCTAGTTTCTATCCCCTAGTTTGAAAATCAATACAGAGAGTTTTAGAAATCCAAATTGCATGAAACCAATTTGGTCTGAAAGGTATTAAAATGATCTATGCAAGCCCGTTGGATATAATTCAATTAGAGTTATAGATCTCTCCTAATAAAAATAAGAAAACAGAAGCTTTTGCAACTTGCAGCATTTTTATAAAATCAACCAAGTTAGCTTTTGAGTTGATTCCAACTCTCAAAAATCACATTTCATCATATATCTCTAAATATGTAATAATATTAAGGTTTACATGCAGTGACTTTGGACTAGTACCAAAATAATGCTATATAGGCATTTCTAGTCACTTTAAATCATTAAATAATGAACTTAAACCAAAGTAATATTGTTCCAACCCTTAAATATCATTCCCACATGTTAGAATATGTGGTAAGGACATGTGTCCACATGATCCCCTATTTTGGTGGTGAATATTAAATTTTAGTTAATATTTCAATGAGTAGAAATTACTTTTCTAAAATAAAAAGGTTGAAACTGTTGAATTAAACTTGTGATGTTTGTGATGATAATAGATCATCAAATGTGTGTTTTAGAATGCTACTTAGCCTAGTTAAGTATTGTTTGGTGATTGTCTACTCCCTATGTATTTATAGACGCTAGTACCGACCAAGCTTTCGAGGAGGAGGAGTTCTACCAAGAAGAAGAAGAAGAAAACTTCAACCACTTCACCAACCAAGGCAAGCTATTAGTGGCAAGCTAACCCTTGCAAAACATACTTTAGCAAGCTATTGTTAGCAAGATAGAATTAAACTAGATGGTTTAGCAAAGATGCCTTAAGCATGCTTTGATCACACCCCTTTAACTATTAGTACCCTAAGTCTTATTGACAAGTTTTACCTCCCTTAGTTTACACAAAGTTCTTTACTTAAATTTGAAGGTAGCATAAAAAGTATAAAACTTGACCTACTTAGAAACCTTTAGATGTCATTCTATGGCATGAGATTGATCCCATCCTTCCCCTTTAGTGAACACTCTTAACTTACTATTTTAGAGTAGATCAAAAACATGAGTCACCCTAGATGGGAATACTTGGTGAAAATGAATTATGAAAACCTTGGAATGATGAGTCATTCTATTGAGATGTTTTGACATGTGTTGAGAAACACAACTGGTTTATGATGATGAAAATGATGAGGCATGAGCCTTAACCCTTTTATAAATCTCATGGTTGGATTCGGATGCGATACCATTCCAAATTTACCGTACAACCACATTACCTGAATTGGATAAGGCTTAGCTGGAAATTTATATGCATTAGTATTAGTTCCATCACGGGAGAGTTTTGAGCTAAGGCTACCTCTCAATGTTGTCCACCTATGCAGTGCCCAAGATGACTGATGGTCTTGGTTGGGAGGCCATGCTCATAGGAGAGGTGCTTGTACTAGGGTGTGTAAAGGGAAGGTCATGTTTGATTATCTGCATACTAAGTATGATGATTCAGGGTTATCCATGACAGATGTATCGAATCTTGTGGTTAAAGTGCACCACCTCTACAGAGTGTCAAACTATTCGAATAGCCGCGTCCGCGGTTATGGACAGTTGGAATGGCCATACTGTTTCGTTGTCAGATGTTTTCTAAATAACTTGAAACAATGATGAACTTTGACTTGACCACAACAGGGTTGTGTTGATGATAATAGCTTCCCAACTTAAGTGATTCTAGAACTCTAGTTTATCTTTCTTTGCTTCTGAACTCAGCTTAGGTTTCAAACTTAACTTGATAGTTAACTTAGATTCAGTACTTTAATTTAGAATTATACTCCTTGCCAGTAGTCGTTTGTGAGTACTTAAAGAGTACTCATGGCTTTTGTCCCTGGCTATTATCATGGCCAGACTATGAAGGAGATTATCAAGATGATGGTCAGCAGGACGGCTATGATAACTAGGACTATCTACCTTCGTCAGCATTGCCTGTGCCCCTGAAGATGGACCCCACCGCTACGCTATCGTTTATTTCCGCTGCTTGTTGTATTAAAGACTGGATCATGAGATCCTTATTTGTGTAAAACCTTATGTATGGTTTGTAATGGATGATGTACTGTGATATCCAATCCATTATGTCTCGCAAAAATGGTAATCCTGGGATTGCGAGGTATGGCATAACAGGCATCTGGGATTAAAAATCCGGGTGTTGACACAGTCCGACTCGCTAAACTCTTTAGCCGAATCCGTGTAAGTCGGAATAGCATCCCCATGCCCATGACAAGTGGAACCTACTCATCTGCCGACTTTCACATTGGTCTAAGTTGTGTGTCCAGCACAACCTCAATGACTAAGGACAATTAGTATGAACAACATGAATATATAGTTCCACAATCAAATCATATATTCGATGATACATATCAGCAGTTCATACATGGACCATAACCTTATGAATACATTGGGAATAACATCATACATGATTGCCTCTAGGGCATATTCCCAACATATGCACCCCCACCGAGCCGCTAGGGTTCGAGCTCGCCGGCGACAAGTCTGTCGTCGACGACAAGCCACAGCCATTGCTCCCCACTCTAATCCAACGTCCCACATCGCCCCGTACCGCTTCGCGTGTTAGGAGCCGCTGACCGGTGGACCCCCTGTCAGTTGAGCCCCGCGCTGCAGAGTGACACTGGGCCGGCCTGTTAGAGTTTCCCGCGCGACCCAGTTAGTTTGAATTAGGATTTTTCTATTTAGTTTAAACTTAGTTCTGTCTCTGAGTTTGAAAATTGATTCAGAGAGATTTACAAATCCAAATTGCATGAAACCAAATTTGCCTGAAAGGTATTGAACTAATCTATCCAAGCCCATTGGATTTAATTCAATTAGAGTTATAGACCTCTCCTAGTGAAAAAAACAAAATAGAATCTTTTGCATATTGCAACATTTTTATAAAATCAACTAAGATAGGTTTTGAGTTGATTCCAACTCTCAAAAATCACATTTCATCATATATATCTAAATATGTAATAATATCAAGGTTTACATGCAGCGACTTTGGACTAGTACCAAAATAATGCTATATAGGCATTTCTAGTCACTTTAACTCATTAAATAATGAACTTAAACCAAAGTAATTATAATCCAACCTTTAAATCCCATTCCCACATGTTAGAATATGTGGTGATGACATGTGTCCACATGATCCCATATTTTAAGTGGTGAATATTAAATCTTAGTTATTTTTTTTCAATGAGTAGAAATTACTTTTCTAAAATAAAAAGGAGGAAACTAGTGAATAAAACTTGTGATGCTTGTGATGATAATAAATCATCAACTGTGTGCCTTAGAGTACTAATTAGACTAGTTAAGTATTGTTTGGTGATTGTGTACTCTGTATGTATTTATAGAAGATAGTACCGACCAAGCTTACGAGGAGGAGGAGTGCTACCAAGAAGAAGAAGAAAACTTCAACCACTGCACCAACCAAGGCAAGTCACCATTAACAATGCAAGCTAGCACTTGCAAGCTATTGTTAGCAAGCTAGAATTAAGCTAGATGAATGAGCAAAGATGCTTTAGGCATGCTTTGGTCACACCACCTTGACTATTACTACCCCAAGTATTACCTTACAAGCTTTACTTCCTTTAGTTTACACAAAGTCCCTTACTTGTTTTGAAGGTAGCATAAAAAGTATAAAACTTGACCTATTTAGATAAGCTTTAGATGTCATTCTATGGCATGAGATTGAACCCATCATCTTTCCACCTTAGTGAACACTCTTAACTTAGTAGTTTAGAGTAGATCAAAACTTGAGTCACTTTAGATGGGAACACTTGGTGAAAATGAATTGTGAAAACCTTGGAATGATGAGTCATTCTATTGAGATGTTTTGACATGTGTTGAGAAACACAAAGGGTTTATGATGGTGAAAATGTTGAGGTATGAGCCTTAACCCTTTTATAAAACTGATGGTTGGATTCGGATGCGATACCATTCCAAATTTACCGTACAACCACACTACCTGAATTGGGTAAGGCTTAGCTGGAAATTTATATGCATTAGTATTAGTTCCCTCGCGGGAGAGGTTTGAGCTGAGGCTACCTCTCAATGTTGTCCACCTCTGCAGTGCCCAAGATGACTGATGGTCATGGTTGGGAGGCCATGCTCATAGGAGAGGTGCTTATACTAGGGTGTGTAAAGGAAAGGTTATGTTTGATTATCTGCATACTAAGTATGATGATTCAGGGTTATCCCTGACAGATGTATCGAATCTTGTGGTGAAAGTGTACCACCTCTACAGAGTGTCAAACTATTCGAATAGCCGCGTTCGCGGTTATGGACAGTTGGAATGGCCATACTGTTTCGCTGTCAGGTGTTTTCAAAACAACTTATGAAATGAATGATGAATCTTGACTTGACCACAACAGGGTTGTGTTTATGATAATAGCTTCCCAACTTAAGTGATTCTAGAACTTTATTTTATTTTTTCTTTGCTTCAGAACTCAGCTTAGGTTTCAAACTTAACTTTATAGTTAAACTTAGATTTAGCACTTTAACTTAGCACTATACTACTTGTTAGTGGTGGTTTGCGAGTAATTAAAGAGTACTCATGGCTTTTGTCCCTGGCTATTCTCATGGCCAGACTATGAAGGAGACTATCAAGATGATGGCCAGCAGGACGACTATGATAACTAGGACTATCTGCCTTCGACAGCGTTGCTTGTGCCCCTAAAGATGGACCCCACCTCTACGCTTATCTTTTATTTCCGCTGCTTGTTGTATTAAGACTGGATCATGAGATCATTATTTTTGTAAGACCTTATGTATGGTTTGTAATGGATGATGTACCGTGATATCCAATCTTTTATGTCTCGCAAAAATGGTAATCCTAGGATTGCGAGGTATGGCATAACGGGCATCTGGGATTAAAAATCCAGGTGTTGACAAGTTGGTATCAGAGCCATCCTGACCATAGGAGACCCTAGTTAGAATGGACGTCCGAACAAAAACTTAGTTTCAAAACCAAAGTGAGTATTTACGAAAAACTATCTCCTCTCTTATCCTTGGGAATTCTTGCTTTCTCAAAAATTCATGTTCCTCAAATTCTTACATTACTACTTAAAATTTGACACACTTGATCACTTCACTAATTTCCTCATCCTTAATTCTTGTAGATGGAGACTCAGTTCAGCAAGTTTTACCAGTTGGGAAACAGAGGTCAGCTGATCTTCGAGAGGGATCTGGATTCACTATCAGAGTTCTTGGGACGCCCACATCCGGAGTTTCTTGGATCTCAACTTCCAGGACCCCCAGGAGGAGACCTACAGTGGCTAGTCACCGCAGATCTTAGAGGAAGCATTGAAGCACCAACTTCCGGGAGAATTTAGTTCTCCGTGAGAGAGAACAACTGGCTAGATGGATTAGCCAGGGCAATGCATGAAGCTCTCGCATGTCTATGTGCCCTCAAGGTCAACAAAATCCAAGGAACCCGTTTTGCTCACTATGCAAGACGTGACTTCATGGGGATGCCGATGGAGATGCCAAGTCACCTAGAGTTGAGGCGTCAAGTGGAGAATCTTGACTTCTTGCTGCATGACAGACAACAGGAACTGGACAATGCCAGGGAGGCCCAGACTTTCGCACTGCTCGTCCAGAATCGCCAATCTCTTCGCTGCCAGCATGCTCAGAAGGATCGCACCATCACCCGTCTTTGCAAGAAGGTGGCTGACCTCGAGAATACCGTCAAGGAGCAGGAAGCTCAGCTTGCCGCCAAGGAAGAAGAGGATGAGGGTGAAGACATCCAGGGAGACATGGATTCTTACCTCAGCAACAATGATGACTTTCTGGAGGAAGATGCCTTGGACTTCTACACTAACGATGAGTACTCTGACTTCATCGACGATGAGTAGATGCACTAGAGCACTGTCGTAGCATGAGATGTATCGGTCCCACTGTATCGTAGCTTACAGAATGGTTCTTCAAACCATCTGTTTTTCTTTTGATTGTTGTGGTGGGTGTTGTATCGTGTGTTGTTTGCATGAATGAAATGGAGTTAGTGGAAAAACCTAAGTCTAACTCAAAGTTTTAGCTTTGAAACCAAAATCATGAACCTTATAATTTCCCTCTTACCCCTATATCTATCTCAATCTTCAGATAACTCGTGGAAACCAAGGAGGGAGCAGCTCGTCGTAGGAACCAATGCTGCAGATCTTGCAGAATCTCATCGCCGACCGTGAAGCAAGCAGGGAAGAACGTCAAGCCAACTTAGCAACACTACAACAGATAGCCCAGATGGCTCTCAACAACCAAGGACATGGAAATCAGGATCACCATGGATCCAAACTCAAAAAATTTCAGAATACCAATCCCCCAATCTTCAACCAATCTGAAAACCCATTAGATGCTGATGACTAGTTACAGACAATGGAAAACAACCTCGAAGTTGCAGGAGTTGATGAAAACGAGAAAGTTCTCTTTGCCACCCACTATCTGGCGGGAGATGCAAGAGCTTGGTGGAATAGCATCTGCAATATGAACCATGGTCAAGTGATGACATGGGAAGCATTCAAAGTCAAGTTCAGCCGCACCCACGTGCCGCAAGGTCTAGTCAACAGGATGAGAGATGAATTCCACAAATTGAAGCAACGAAGAATCACTGTGGTAGAATACCGTGATAGATTCCTGTCACTTGCCAGATATGCACCGGATGAAATCAACACGGAGGCCAAGAAGAAGGAGAGGTTCTTGAATGGACTGCATGATGAGATGCAGACTGTCCTTGTCAACATCCGTTTTCAGGATCTCAAAGAGCTAGTCGACTCTGCCATTCAGATGGAAGGGAAGATTAACCAGGCAAACGAAAATCACAAACGCCGTATGATGCAGCAGTCTGGATCCAGTAGTCACCAGAAGTACCGTCCCAACCCCTCACCAGGATATGCACCAAGGAACAACCGACCCCCAATGTCTCGCCCAAGCTACCCCAACCGTAGAGGAGGCAATGTGAGGTCCGGAGGAAACCATCCCAACTGTGGCAATGCCAACAATTTCAACCATGCACCTCCCAAGAGCAACAACAACAACAACAACACTGCACCCAGAACTGGCAGCAATGCTGTGCCTGTCGCAGCCAAGGACAAGTCCCAGATCACCTGTTTTGAGTGTGGAGTGAAGGGTCACTACTCCAATGAGTGTCCCAAGAAGACTGCCGCCAACGCCACTATGAATGCCCCAGCTCAACAGCAGCGTCGTGTTCAACTAGGAAGAAGGTTTGCCGTAGGGAACCCTCACAACCGCAACGGTCGTCTCTTCCACATGAATGCAGAAGAACCCCAGGAAGCGCCAGATGTAGTGCTGGGTATGTTTTCTGTCAACTCAGTTTCAGCAAGAGTATTGTTTGATTCGGGAGCATCGCATTCATTTGTCACCGAAGAATTTGCATGCACTAGTAAGATTCACCCAACCAACTTGAAGCATGTCATGATAGTTCAAATCCCTGGTTCAACTACAAGAGCTAGAAAAATTTGCAAAGTTGTGCCTATCAGGATACATGGGATAGATTTTTATGCCAACCTAATAGTACTTGGAACCAAAGGATTGGAAGTAGTACTAGGTATGGACTGGATATCAAGGCATAAAGGACTGATAGACTGTGCTAAGAAAGCCATCACCATGACCAGTAGTTCTGGAGTCATAGTAGAGCATATATCTGAAACCTTACCTCGTCAATTCAAGTGCAACAAGAGTCTAGCCCTACCCACCATAGACCAAGTCAGAGTAGTCTGTGAATACCCCGACATATTCCCAGATGAATTGCCAGGTATGCCCCCGGATAGGGGTATTGAGTTCATTATCAAACAAATCCCCGGAATCGGACCCATAGCCCACATACCCTATAGCATGAACCCCTCAGAGTTAGTGGAACTGAATAAGCAATTAGATGCCATGTTAGCAACAGGCTTGATTCAGCCAAGCGCATCGCCATGGAGATCACCAGTGTTATTTGTCGACAAGAAAGATGGAGGCAATCGTCTGTGTACAGATTACAGAAAGTTGAATGACATCACCATCAAGAACAAGTACCCCTTGCCAAAGATAGAGGATCTATTTGATCAGTTGACCGGAGCCCAGGTATTCTCAAAGATTGATCTTAGGACTGGTTATCACCAACTTAAGATTCGTGCAACAGATATTCCGAAGACCGCCTTTGCTACCCGCTATGGTTTATACGAGTATACGGTTATTTCTTTTGGATTAACGAATGCCCCTGCTTATTTCATGAATCTCATGAATAATATCTTTATGAATTTCCTAGATAAGTTTGTAGTTGTATTTATCGACGACATCCTTATCTACTCCAAGTCAGAAGAAGAGCATGAGCAACCTCTGAGAATCATCCTAGAAACCCTGAGAGAGCATCAGTTATATGCCAAGTTCAGCAAGTGTGAGTTTTGGCTGAAAGAAGCAGGATTCCTAGGACATATTGTGTCTGCCGGAGGAGTCTCTGTTGATCTCGCCAAGATCAAAGATGTCGAAGAATGGGAAGCCCCAACCACTCAAACCCAAGTCCGTGCATTTCTCGGATTAGCGGGATACTACCGCAAGTTCGTAGAAGGATTCTCGAGCATCGCCCGACCCATGACCCAATTGTTGAAGAAAGACAAGAAGTTTGAATGGACTGAAAAATGTGAAGCCAGTTTTAAAGAGCTGAAGAAGAGATTGATATTAGCCCCATTATTGATCATGCCAGACATCAAGAAGCCGTTTGATGTATATTGTGACGCATCCAAGATTGGTCTAGGATGTGTATTGATGCAAGAAGGCAAAGTCATCGCGTATCTGTCTTGACAACTGAAGCAGCATGAGCAGAACTATCCAACCCATGATCTTGAGCTAGCAGTTGTGGTTCTAGCGTTGAAAACATGGCGTCATTATTTGATGGGTAATCGCTGTGAGATTTACTCAGTTCACAAGAGTTTAAAGTATATTTTCACTCAGAAGGAGCTGAATATGAGGCAAAGGAGATGGATAGAGTTAATCAAGGATTATGACCTTGACATTCACTATCACCCCGGCAAAGCCAATGCGGTAGCAGATGCTCTTTGCAGATTGCCGTGTAGGCTAAACACCATGATCAAGGAGAAGCATCCAAGTTTATATGAAGAGTTGGAGTAGTTCAGGACTGAATTAGTTAGCAAAGGATTCTTAGCTAGCATTGAACTTCAACCAACTTTGATTAGCCAAATCAAGGAAGCCCAGAAGGGGAATGAAAGTATCGACGGAATCAAACGTCGTATTGGTACAGGAAAGGTACCTGGGTTCACCAAAGACGAAGAAGGAGTATTGTGGTACAAAGGACGTATCTATGTGCCAGCAGATTCGGAACTGAAGCAAGTTATCATGAAGGAAGCTCATGATACTCTTTATTCTATCCCCCCCTGGAGGAACGAAGATGTATCGGGATTTGAAAGAGCAATTTTGGTGGCACAAGATGAAGAGAGAAATCAGAAGCTACATCGCCAAATGTGACATCTGTCAAAGAGTCAAAGCAGAGCATCAGAGACCTGTGGGACTGTTGCAACCATTGCAGATTCTGGAATGGAAATGGGATTCCGTCGGAATGGACTTTATCACCGGTTTACCTACTTCTAGTAGGGGAAATTATTCAATCTGGGTCATAGTTGATAGACTGTCCAAGGTAGCCCACTTCATACCTGTCAAGACTACCTACCAGAGTGTGAAACTAGCATAACTGTACATTGCTAGGATTGTCAGTCTGCATGGAACCCCCAAGACCATAGTATCAGATCGAGGAACCCAGTTTACCTCGAGATTTTGGCAGAAAGTTCAGGAAGGATTGGGAAGCAAGTTGAACTTCAGCACCGCGTATCACCCGCAAACAGATTGACAGAGTGAGAGAGTCAACCAGATCCTTGAGGATATGCTTAGAGCTTGTGTGTTGGAATATGGAAGAAAATGGGAAGACTGCCTGCCTTTCGCAGAATTCTCATATAACAATAGTTATCAAGGTAGTTTACAGATGGCACCATTTCAATTCCTATACGGAAGAAAGTGTCGTACCCCTTTGAATTGGTCCCAGGTAGGAGAGAGTCAGATCTTTGGACTTGACATTCTCCGAGAAGCCGAAGAGAAAGTTCACAAAGTCCGTGAGCACCTCAAGACCGCCCAATCCAGAAAGAAGAGTTATGCTGACAAGAGAAGAAGAGACCTGACTTTCAATGTCGGGGATTTTGTATATCTCAAAGGTTCACCATTGAAGGGAACCCAATGCTTTAGTCTGAAAGGAAAGTTAGCCCCCAGATATATCGGGCCCTTCAAGATTCTGAACCGTCGAGGAGAAGTATCATATCAACTGGAACTGCCTAAAGAGATGTCAGCCATCCACAATGTGTTCCATATCTCATTACTTCGCAAATGCCTAGAAGTGCCGGAGAAGACTGAATTTTTCAAGAACATCGATCACAGAGCTGTGGAGATCAACAATGACCTGACCTATCGGGAAGTGCCCATCCGTATTTTAGAAGAAGCCTACAGAACCACCAGGACCAGGAGCATCAAGTTTCTCAAGATTCGGTGGAGCAACCATACCGAGGAGGAAGCCACTTGGGAGCGCGAAGATTACATTAGGACAGAGTTCCCAGATCTCTTTAGTTCCTAGTTTTCTTTGTAAATCTCGGGACGAAATTTTGTTTAAGGGGGGAAGGTTTGTAACATGCCAAAACTTTAATCCAAGCTTATCAAGATCCAAATCATCAAAATTAGGGTTAACAAAAAATTTTCCAAATTAAAAATGAAAGCATTCATGTGTATGTGCATTTAATTTAGGAATTGATTTGAATTGCCATGGTTCTGTGATTCTTTGGTTGTAAAATGTTTGTATGGTAAATTGAACATCATCTAAGCCTTTCCCAAGCAGATCCCAAAGAAAATCAAATCAAAAACAATTAAAAAGGAGGAATGGTCATTTTGGCCATTTTAATCCACTACACTACTTTGAGTGTGCCTAGCACTCAGTTCTCAACAGAAATAATCCTAGATCTTTACACCCCTTGCTAGTACACATAATGAGGTACCAAGGCCCACTTTGTAATCTGCTAAAAACATTCAAATGCTAATTTTAAATGACAGTTTAAAATTGAATCTATTTCATATGGGAAGATCCCACTATTTCAAAAACCACTCAAACAAGCTCAATTTTCAAAACCCAAGCAACCACAGAGTCTCAAGCTTATGCCTAGCAAACCCACCAAAAATCTTTTCAAAATTCAAAAGTTTATTTCTTGCGGCCATTTAATCAAACACTTAGCAGGCAGGGTTAAACTCTAAATCCTAGCTCACTGTTTTGAACAGGGCTTTGCCCCCAAATGATCTCCATTTAATCCCCTTGTTCCCTCATGATCTAACCAGACCATTAGCACCTCACCCCCTTGTCCCTAGCCACAGTGCCGAGCCACCCCGAGCACCAGCTCGCCGACTGACCATGCACTCACCCCAGACGACCACCTCCCCCTCTCTCGCCATGTCTAGGAGGTAGCCAGGACCTCACCGCCACCCTCTGTCCCTTCCCCGAGCCAAGCCCAACAGTGGACCACCGAGCAATCCCCGCGGCCAGTGCCACCGCGCCATGCTGAGCACGTGCCAGAGCGCCGCACCCGGCACGCATGCACAAGCCGCCGCTCGACCGCAGCCCATGCCCACCGCTCCGCCACGACCCAGGGAACACGACAGACACGCCCGTTCGCCGCCGAACGCACCACGACCATCGCTCGCCGTGGACATTGCCGCTTCTGCCGCTCAGAGCGCCAGCTGCCCCCAACCGCATACCACTGCCCATAAGCCAGTAATAAGTTCCTAGAGAACCGCCAGGAGACCGCCCGTCGATCTCCACCCTCAGCCATGCCGCTAGCCGCCCGTAGCCATGTTGCCACCGTTGCCTGCCCATCCCTCTCGGTCTCGCCGTCGAGCCTATAAAACGAGGGCACCCCCAGCCATTCGAAGCACACCACTCCACTCCCCTCACCTCACTGATCATCCCACACCACTAGCCGGAGCAAGGGGAGCAGCAGCTCGCCGGAATTGCACCGGAGCAGGCCGCCTCTAGAGGAGAAGGGCGTCGCTGATTGCGACCACCCCCGGAGCTGCCTCGACCGTCCCTGAGCTCGCCGTCGACCACCAGTCTGTTTGCCCGCCTCGCCGACCCTGCTGGAGCCCTAGTATGCCCCATATGCACCCCCACCGAGCCGCTAGGGTTCGAGCTCGCCGGCGACAGGCCCGTCATCGATGATAAGCCACAGTCGTTGATCCCCACTCTAATCCAACGTCCCACATCGCCACGTACCACTTCGCGTGTTAGGAGCCGCTGACCGGTGGACCCCCCTGTCAGCTGAGCCCCGCGCTGCGGAGTGACACTGGGCCGACCCATTAGTGTTTCCCGCGTGACCTAGTTAGTTTGAATTAGGATTTTTCTATTTAGTTTAGACTTAGTTCTGTCTCTGAGTTTCAAAATCGATTCAGAGAGATTTACAAATCCAAATTGCATGAAACCAATTTTTCCTAAAAGGTATTGAACTAATCTATCCAAGCCTGTTGGATTTAATTCAATTAGAGTTATAGATCTCTCCTAGTGAAAATAACAAAACAGAAGCTTTTGCATATTGCAACATTTTTATAAAATCAACTAAGATAGGTTTTGAGTTGATTCCAACTCTCAAAAATCACATTTCATCATATCTATCTAAATATGTAATAATATCAAGGTTTACATGCAGTGACTTTGGACTAGTACCAAAATGATGCTATATAGGCATTTCTAGTCACTTTAACTCATTAAATAATGAACTTAAACCAAAGTAATTATAATCCAACCTTTAAATCCCATTCCCACATGTTAGAATATGTGGTGATGACATGTGTCCACATGATCCCATATTTTAAGTGGTGAATATTAAATCTTAGTTAATTTTTTTCAATGAGTAGAAATTACTTTTCTAAAATAAAAAGAAGGAAACTAGTGAATAAAACTTGTGATGCTTGTGATGATAATAAATCATCAATTGTGTGCCTTAGAGTACTAATTAGACTAGTTAAGTATTGTTTGGTGATTGTGTACTCTGTATGTATTTATAGAAGATAGTACCGACCAAGCTTACGAGGAGGAGGAGTGCTACCAAGAAGAAGAAGAAGAAAACTTCAACCACTGCACCAACCAAGGCAAGCCACCATTAACAATGCAAGCTAGCACTTGCAAGCTATTGTTAGCAAGCTAGAATTAAGCTAGATGAATGAGCAAAGATGCTTTAGGCATGCTTTGGTCACACCACCTTGACTATTACTACCCCAAGTATTACCTTACAAGCTTTACTTCCTTTAGTTTACACAAAGTCCCTTACTTGTTTTGAAGGTAGCATAAAAAGTATAAAACTTGACCTATTTAGATAAGCTTTAGATATCATTCTATGGCATGAGATTGAACCCATCATCTTTCCACCTTAGTGAACACTCTTAACTTAGTAGTTTAGAGTAGATCAAAATTTGAGTCACTTTAGATGGGAACACTTGGTGAAAATGAATTGTGAAAACCTTGGAATGATAAGTCATTCTATTGAGATGTTTTGACATGTGTTGAGAAACACAAAGGGTTTATGATGGTGAAAATGTTGAGGGATGAGCCTTAACCCTTTTATAAAACTGATGGTTGGATTCGGATGCGATACCATTCCAAATTTACCGTACAACCACACTACCTAAATTGGGTAAGGCTTAGCTGGAAATTTATATGCATTAGTATTAGTTCCCTCGCGGGACTGGTTTGAGCTGAGGATACCTCTCAATGTTGTCCACCTATGCAGTGCCCAAGATGACCGATGGTCATGGTTGGGAGGCCATGCTCATAGGAGAGGTGCTTATACTAGGGTGTGTAAAGGAAAGGTTATGTTTGATTATCTGCATACTATGTATGATGATTCAGGGTTATCCCTGACAGATGTATCGAATCTTGTGGTGAAAGTGTACCATCTCTGCAGAGTGTCAAACTATTCGAATAGCCGCGTCCGCGGTTATGGACAGTTGGAATGGCCATACTGTTTTGTTGTCAGGTGTTTTCAAAACAACTTATGAAATGAATGATGAATCTTGACTTGACGACAACAGGGTTGTGTTTATGATAATAGCTTCCCAACTTAAGTGATTCTAGAACTTTATTTTATTTTTTCTTTGCTTCAGAACTCAGCTTAGTTTTCAAACTTAACTTTATAGTTAAACTTAGATTTAGCACTTTAACTTAGCACTATACTACTTGTTAGTGGTAGTGTGCGAGTACTTAAAGAGTACTCATGGCTTTTGTCCCTGGCTATTCTCATGGCCAGACTATGAAGGAGACTATCAAGATGATGGCCAACAGGACGGCTATGATAACTAGGACTATCTGCCTTCGTCAGCATTGCCTGTGCCCCTGAAGATGGACCCCACCTCTACGCTTATCTTTTATTTTCGCTGCTTGTTGTATTAAGACTGGATCATGAGATCCTTATTTGTGTAAGACCTTATGTATGGTTTGTAATGGATAATGTACTGTGATATCCAATCCGTTATGTCTCGCAAAAATGGTAATCCTGGGATTGCGAGGTATGACATAACATGCATCTGGGATTAAAAATCCGGGTGTTGACAGAGATGAAGGATGGACTAAAGCTCAAGCTTGGGGATGCCACACGTGTCACCCCAAGAAATATCCAAGAAGTACAAGCGTCAAATCTTGGGGATGCCCAAGGCATTCCCCTCTTCATCAATAAAAATCCCAGGTTTCTTCCAAACGCTTCATTTTTATTGTTTCGTGCACAGTTGTGTTGTTCTTAGAGCGGCTTCTTTTTCGTTTTTGTTTTGGTTTTTCATTTGCTTGGTTTGCTTAGTTTTCTGAATAAATTGGTTGGACCCCCCTCTTTCATACATTGGTTTTCAAATAGTTTGCTTTGGATTGGAAAATATTAGGGAAGTTCATGCTTATGTGGTAAAAAGAGCTCGTTTTTGAGCGTGGCCTATGCTTTGTCACGCCATGCTTGATATTGTTCTGGCTTTATGCTTAGTATTCTTTGCTGTAGCATGACTTGTTATAAACAATTGAGATTTCTTAATGTCCCTTGGATGAAGCATGCGTTGTTTTAGCATATTAAAGCATAGTATAGTGGTATTCTCCTTTGATGCTTCATTTGGGTTGACTTGGCGCATGCTCACACCATGTTATGACTATCTCAAGTCACCATAGCCTTTATGATCCTTTAGTTTTCAACTTGTAGTATCACTTTATGCTTTGATCAATGATGTTTTGTCGCTCTGCATGATTATGACCATTATTGCTCTCTTAGTTTGTCGCTCCCAGTCTTTTGCTAGCCTCCACAACCAAGTATGAGTTCCACTCATGCATCCAACTCCCTAAACCAAGTTATTCCAAAGAGTCCACCATGCCTACCTACTAGCTTATGCTATTCCAAGTATATTCATGTTTTTGTTTACCTTCCAAATTAAACTTGTTATGAGAAAACTAGTGATTAAAGCTCTCACGAACTTGATGGCACACTTTACTTTTCTTGCCCTTAATAAACTTGAACCATTGTGTCGTCTATGTTGTATATGCTTGCACTTATTTGTTGGGAATTAGCAGAACCATGCTTTCATGGGGAACACTTTCAACATTGCACTTGGTACTTGTACCTAATTGATACCATGCTCTTTTGTATATGGATGTCGTCGGTGTGAAATGAAAGGGGAGCTTGTAAGTCCATGGAGTTATGTATATGTGTTAGAGAAATGCAGGCGCATTGGTCTAATCCATCTTTGACATGGTGGAAACCTGCAGCGTAACCATAATGAGCTGTCTATGAAGCATTCTTCTTATAAAAAAAGAGTCCTTTATTGAGAAAAAGAAAGAGAAAAATAAGAAAAAAAGAGATTATGAAAAGAGGAAAGAGAGAAAAAAGCACCATATTCCCATGGTAAATAAGAATATTGCTGAGATGCTCGTTGTCTGCTTGCCTTGTCATTTTGATATGGGGATTCTTCCGTATCATCGGGCAAGGGGTACCCCGTTGGCGGTTCTCTATGATACACATGTACTTACGATGACAAGAACTTACCGGTGACTAAACTTGAGTAGCATGAGGAGTGACCCTCGTATACAAGGGACATGAGATTTCTAACTTATACTTCGTCAAGCATGTACACCATAGTTTGTTCACTTTAACCTTAATCACTTCAAGATGCTTATGATAGGGGCAATGAGAGCTGAAAGCTATAAGTACCATAATTTTTGGAAGCTCTTTATGAGACTTGAATCCCTACTTCCTTCTACGAAGGCCCTTCTTCCACCATTATATTGAGTCTCCACCTTCTATCTTTATGCACCTACTTTGAGAGCATAGTGGCCATTCTTAGTTCTATGTGCATTGTCCCAAGACTAGTTGATTGATGCATAACTTTATATTGCTTGTTTTAAACTATTTGTATCTAGTCACTCTTATGAACTTTGAAGGTGTCCTATGCATTTATATTTGCTACTCTATGAGGGACAAGCTGAATGCTATTATGCTATGTTTTCTTTATGTGAAACAAACAAACGTCTTGCAAAGCATTGTTATTCATGAATCTTTTGTTTGTACCTTTTCATGTTGCATCATAGTTTCTTTGTCTTATTGCTAGAACTTTGTATTTCATGTTATGATTGAAGTACTATGATCCCGGCTTTGAATGTTTTACAAATACTTTGATCAAGTCTTTGATGGTGCATGTCACCTCAAAAATTATTCTTTCTTTTTATCACTTACCTACTCGAGTGGGGATGTTGATACATTGCAAATGTATCTATAATTTTTGATGTTCCATGCTTGGTTTTATCCACTTTCTTGTGTTTTGTCCACACTTTGGAGTACTTTTCATATGATTTCTTGGACTAACCTATTAACAAGAGCCATAGTGCCAGCTGCCTGTTTTCTGCTATTTTTGGTTCCAGGAAAGTCAGAAAATGAATATTCTCTGAATTGGACGGGACAAAAGCCAAAGTGCCTATTTTTCGGGAAGTCATCAGATGCTAGAATACGAGACGGAGAAGGGCTGGGGGCCGCCACACCACCTGGCCGCGAGGCCAGGCCTGGCCGATGCCAAGGGTGGTCTGGCCGACCCCAGCACCCCCTCGGCCTCTCCTTCCACCTATAAGATGCCCTTGGGACGAAAACCCTAAGTACCCGATCAAAAATCCACGAAAGAGTCTGTAGCCGCCGTCATCTCCATCCCTAGATCGGGAGGGATCTGAAGCTCTTCCCGACACCCTGCCGGAGAGGGGAATTCACCCTGGAGGCCTTCTTCATCACCATGCAAGCCTCCGGTGTGATGCATGAGTAGTTCATCCTTGGACTACGGATCCATGTAGTAGCTAGATGGCTGGTTCTCCTCCTTTGTGCTTTCATGTCTAGATCTTGTGAGCTCCATTCATGATCAAGATCATCTATTTGTAATTCTACATGTTGTGTTTGCGGGGATCCGATGGATATTGAGATGTTATTTCAGATTAATTATTGATTTTATCATGTCTTTGTTATTTGTGATCTTTCATGCTTTCCGTTGTTAGTAGCTATCTTGGCCAAGTAGATGCTAGCAACTCTAAGAGTTAGTATTTATGCTCGATAGTGGGTTCATGCCTCTGGTAATCTGGGGAAGTGACAGAAATCTCTAAGGTACTAGATGTGTTGTTGCTACTAGGGAGAAAACAACAATACTTTGTTCATAGAAAAATCGTATTGTTTACTTTACACTCAATCGTAAAGCAATAATCTGTTGCTTGCAACTTAATACTGGAGGGGGTTCAGATGATAACCTAAAGGTGGATTATTAGTCATAGATGCAGTTGGATGGCGGTCTATATATAATGTTGTAATGCCCAATCAAGTCTCAAAGGAGTCAAGATGAGTAGTATATTCATGTTTTGCTTTCTCGATGTTTGTCAATTGCCCCGCTATAATTTGTTCACCCAGCATGTTATCTATCTTAAGGAGAGCCACCTCCAGTGAACTATGGATCCCGGTCCTTTTCTTTACATACAATCTACAAACTGTTTACTGCTTTGTGTTTACTTTCTGCAAACTATTACTTCCTTCCATTCGATACGTTTAATCCTTTGTTTTTAGCAAAACACGGTGAGATTGACAACCTCATCGCAAGTTGGGGACAAAGTTCTGTGGTTGTGTTGTGTAGGTCTCCACGTTGCTACTAGCACCGGTAGTGCACCCTACCAAGGCTCAGCTAGCAACACCTTCGGGGTGTTTCCTTGCTCCTACTGGTTCGGTTAAACCTTGGTTTCATAACTGAGGGAAACTTGCTGCTGTGCTCATCATACCTTCCTCTTGGGGTTCCCAACGAGCTCTACATCAACCACGAGCCATCAGTATCATGTAGAAGTCAAAGATTATTAGCTACCGAAAACACTTGATATTTTTTTGGTAATATGGTCTAGAGAAATGAGGGAGAAGATTCTAGTATAATGGAGAAGTGTGTTTTGACGTTTATGCATAACATTCATTATGCTGAAGACTATCTATACAATCTTCTAGATGCTATAATGGAAAAGAAGATCCAACGGTTGGAAATATTGGTATTCGTGAGTATTGAGATCCAACGGTCGGCATTCAAAGTTATTCGTATAATCTTATCTTACCAAGTAATATATAGTGTACGAATACAAATAACTTTGAATATAAACCGTTGGATCAAGACTCGCGAATCCGAACGACATTTCCAGCCGTTGGATCTTCTTTTCCATTCTAGCATCAAGAAGATTCTATTAATAGTCTTCAGCGTAATTAATGCTATGCACAAACCTCAAAACACACTTCTCCATCATACTAGAATCTTATCACTCGTTTCTCTAGACCAATGTTACTACCAAAAATTTTAAGTGTTAGGTAGCTAATAATCTTTGACTTCTACAAAAGACGATACAAAGTAGAAGAACCAAATATACACCCATACTTTATGTATGTTAATCAAATTTATATTTTTCTGCTTTACCTATTATAATTTTATATAGTGATGATATGTCAGACATCTCTTATCTAATTTGTCTCCCATTCAAATTAATGTTCTCAGATTTGTCTAGATTCGGGTTATATATCTAGCACAGAAACATGACTAAATACATTTGAATCTAGATGAATCTATGAACATTAATATGGATCAGAGGGAGTCTGTCGAAATTATGTGAAATAATTTTGTACCACATGTGAGATGCATATTGCTCTTTAAATTCAACAAAAATCTTTTGAAGTTTCCCACCAGACAACCAATATTGGAGAACACGACTGAGAGTTTTCAAAGATTCAACTTCTTTCTAGACTTTGCATGCCGGCAAAGTTGACCCTGCTTTGAAAAAAGAGAGAGAAACAAGCCAAAAAAATAGGGAGACTCATGCATGGCGTCCTTTTGCTTGTATTACCTGCCATGAAAAATAATAAACATGAGTTTTTCACAACTTTTGAAAAAAGCCGCTTCACAAAAATGGCAAGGTCACGGACATATCCATGTTTATGGGAATTTTGTAGTAGTACTACAAGAAAGTAGATGTGCGCATCTTGGCATTGGTAAAAAGCTTTGCCAATGGGAGTTCCAAATACTAGGAAAAGTAACAACTCCAATTTTCTAAGCGATGGAAATATTTTTTCTGTAAAGCAAAGTACTCCACTTACGTACTAGTACTACTCGAAAAGGGAGGCGGCTCCTTCCAAAAAAAAGGAGGCAACACAAGAGCAGCGGGAGGAGGAGTTGGAAGGCGGTGCGATGTCAGAGCAAAGCTATGATGGGCTGCTGACACGAGGTATAGTCGACTAGTAGTAAATATGTGGACCTACTAGTAGTAATATGCACGCAAAACAAGTTGTGTTTTCTCTCTCCTTCGCTGGCTCTCACCATCCATCCTCCATCGATCTCTTCTCTGCAGCCGCGGGTGCACATTCCGGCTTGTCCCTTCCTCGTCCACAGCGTGGCGCTGCGCACGCGTGACTTGGTACGACACACCGATCAACTTCCAGCAACCGTTTTCCCCGAAATTCAAGCCATCTACTGGATTAATAATCATCTTGTTTTTTGATGAGCAAGTTTCAGGCCGAGCAATCTCGCAAGGTCGTGGACATATCCACATCATAGTGTATGGTAAATTTCCCATATTTGGTAGTACTACAAGAAAGTAGATGGGCATATCTTGCAATTGGTAAACAATATGCGAACAACTTTGAATATTGACCGTTGGATCAAGACTCGCGAATCCCAATATTTCCAGTCATTGGATCTTCTTTTCCATTATTCTAGCATCTAGAAGATTCTATTGATAGTCTTCATCACAATGAATGCTATGCACAAAACTCAAAACACAATTCTCCATCATTCTAGAATCTGCTCCCTCATTTCTGCAGACCATGTTACCAAAATTTAAAAGTTTTAGATAGCTAATAATCGCTGACTTCTACATGATATACAAAGTACAAGAACCAAATATATACACCCATACTTTATAGATGTTGATCAATTTTTTTTGCTTTACCTATTATAATCTTATATTATCTTATCTTACCACTATATAGTGTATGAATAACTTTGAATATTGACCGTTGGATCAAGACTCGTGAATCCCAACATTTCCAGCCATTGGACCTTCTTTTCCATTCTAGCATCTAGAAGATTCTATTTGTTTAAACGGTCTAGAATATTCTATTGATAGTCTTCATCAAAATGAATGCTATGCAAAAAACTCAAAACACACTTCTCCATCATTTTAGAATCTTCTCCCTCGTTTTCCTAGACCATGTACCAAAAATTTCATGTTTTAGATCTCCACTACTATAATGGAGCAGTTTTAAATTGGATCCATAGCACCAATCCTGACCGTTGGGCTGTTAGATCCAATGGTTAAAAGCAGCTGGATTCGTGTTGAATAGTACCTAGAGCAAACTCCACCATGTTCTAGAACCATCATGTCGCCACCCCAAACTTTCATAGCATAGTAGGTTGTATTCTAAATATGTGTATATAATTATTATTAATAGACTTAATTTATGCATTTTTTCTCTAATGTATGAAATGTGATTTAACAAAAATTGAGTTGTTATTAACCAATAATCTTGTTAGAGAAAAATGCATATACATTAAGTCCATTAATAATAACTATATCTACACATATTGAGAATACAACCTAATAATGTGCTATGAAATTTTGGGGTGGTGACATGATGGTTCTAGAACATGGTGGAGTTTTCTATAGGTACGCACTATTCAACACGAATCTAGTTGCTCTGAACCATTGGATCTAAGAGTCCAATGGTGAGGATTGGTGCTATGGATCCAATTCAAAACTGCTCCATTATAGTAGTAGAGAGAATACAGCCTAATGTGCTATGAAATTTTGGGGTGGTGACATGATGGTTCTACAACATGCATGGTGGAGTTTGCTCTAGGTGCTATTCAACATGAATCCAGCTTCTCTAAACCATTGGATCTAACAGCACAATGGTCGGGATTGGTGCTATGGATCTAATTCAAAACTGCTCCATTATAGTAGTAGAGATATAACCACTATATATTGTATGAATAACTTTGAATGTTGACTGTTGGATCAAGACTCGCAAATCCTAATATTTCCAACCGTTGGATCTTCTTTTCCATTCTAGCATCTAGAAGGTTTTATACATAGTCTTCAACATAATGAATGCTATGCACAAACCTCAAAACAGACTTCTCCGTCATACTAGAATTTTCTCCCTAGTATGGAGTAGCTAATAATCATTGACTTCTACATGATCTTATCTTATCTTATCTTACCACTATATAGTGTACGAATAACTTTGAACGTTGACCGCTGGATCAAGACTCACGAATCCCAGCGTTTCCAACCGTTGGATCTTCTTTTCCATTCTAGCATCTTGAAGATTCTATTGATAGTCTTCATTACAATGAATGCAATGCACAAAACTCACTTCTCCATCATTTTAGAATCTTCTCCCTCGTTTCTCTAGACCATGTTACCAAAATTTTAAAGTTTTAGATAGCTAATAATCATTAACGTACTTCTACATGATATACAAAGTACAAGAACCAAATATATATGTACATCCATATTTTATAGATGTTGATCAAATTTATATTTTTTTGCTTTACCTGTTATAATCTCGGCACTATATAGTGTACAAATAACTTTGAATATTGACCGTTGGATCAAGACTCGCGAATCCCAACATTTCCAACCGTTGGATCTTCTTTTCCATTCTAGCATCTAGAAGATTCTATTTTTTAACGGTTTAGAAGATTATATTGATAGTCTTCATCACAATGAATGCTATGCACAAAACTCAAAACACACTTTTCTCATCATTCTAGAATCTTCTCCCTCATTTCTCTAGACCATGTTACCAAAAAATCATGTTTTAGATAGCTAATAATCATTAACTTCTACATGAACTTACCACTATATAGTGTACCAACAACTTTGAATATTGACCGATGGATCAAGACTCGTGAATCCCATCATTTCGAGCCGTTGGATCTTCTTTTCCATTAAAGCATCTAGAAGATTCTATTGATAGTCTACATCACAATGAATGCTATGCACAAAACTCAAATAACACTTATCATTCTAGAATATTCTCCCCTGTTTCTCCAGACCATGTTAACAAAATTTTAAAGTTTTAGATAGCTAATAATCGTTGACCTCTACATGATATCCAATAGCTAGAAATGCCGGGGTTCGCGAATCTTGATCCAACGGTCAACATTCAAAGTTATTCGTACACTATATAGTGGTAAGATAAGATAAGATCATGTAGAAGTCAACGATTATTAGCTACGAGGGAGAAGATTCTAGTATGATGGAGAAGTGTGTTTTGAGGTTTGTGCATAGCATTCATTATGCTGAAGACTATCAATAGAATCTTCTAGATGCTAGAATGGAAAAGAAGATCTAACAGCTGGAAATGTTGGGATTCATGAGTCTTGATCCAATGGTCAATATTCAAAGTTATTCGTACACTATATAGTGGTAATATATCTCTATCTCTACTACTATAATGGAGTAGTTTTGAATTGGATCCGTAGCACCAATCCTAACCGTTGGTTGTTCGATCCAATAATGGTTCAGAGAAGCTGGATTCATGTTGAATAGTACCTAGAGAAAACTCCACCATGCATGTTCTAGAACCATCATGCCACCACCCCCAAAATTTCATAGCACAGTAGGCTGTATTCTCTCTACTACTGTAGTGGATCAGTTTTGAATTAGATCCATAGCACCAATCCTGATTGTTGGGCTGTTAGATCCAATGGTTCAGAGCAACTGGTTTCGTGTTGAATATATAGTACAGACCTAGAGAAAACTCCACCATGTTCTAGAACCAGCATGTCACCACCCCCAAAATGCATAAATTAAGTCTATTAATAATAACTATCTACACATATTGAGAATACAACCTACTATGCTATGAAATTTGGGGGTGGTGAAATGATGGTTCTAGAACATGGTGGAGTTTGCTCTAGGTACTATTTAACACGAATCTAGATGCTCTGAACCATTGGATCTAACAGCCCAACGGTCAGGATCGGTGCTATGGATCCAATTCAAAACTGCTCAATTATAATAGTAGAGATAATTTTATATAGTGATGATATGTCAGGCGTGTATTATACGAGTCTCACGTGCAGGGCATGTGCAATTTACTAATAGTGGTAAGATACGAATAACTTTGAATGATGACCTTTGGATCAATACTCGTGAATCCCAATATTTCCAACCATTGGATCTTCTTTTCCATTCTAGCATTTAGAAGATTCTATAGATAGTCTTCAGCAGAATGAATGCTATGCACAAACCTCAAAACACACTTCTCCATCATACTCCTAGAATCCTCTCCCTCGTTTCTCTAGACCATGTCACCAAAACTTTCAAGTGTTAGGTAGCTAATAATCTTTGACTTCTACATGATGATACAAAGTACAAGAACCAAACATACACCCATACTTTATATATGTTGATCAAATTTATAATTTTTGTGCTTTACCTATTATAATTTTATATAATGATGATATGTCATATGTCTATTATCTGAGTCTCACGTGCAGGGCACATGCAATTTACTAGTATCCTACAATGTATGAACATTCTTGGCTTTCAGTCCGAAGGACCAATAAGGTTCAGAGCAACTAGTTTCGTGTTGAATATATAGTACAAACCTAGAGCAAACTCCACCATGTTGAGAATAAATTAAGTCTATTAATAATAACTATCTACACATATTGAGAATACAACCTACTATGCTATAAAATTTTGGGGGTGGTGAAATGATGGTTCTAGAACATGGTGGAGTTTGCTCTAGGTACTATTTAACATGAATCTAGTTGCTCTAAACCATTGGATCTAACAGCCCAATGGTCAGGATTGGTGCTATGGATCCAATTCAAAACTGCTCAATTATAATAGTAGAGATAATTTCATATAGTGATGATATGTCATGCGTCTATTATCTGAGTCTCACGTGCAGGGCATGTGCAATTTACTAATAGTGGTAAGATACGAATAACTTTGAATGATGACCTTTGGATCAATACTCGTGAATCCCAATATTTCCACCGTTGGATCTTCTTTTCCATTCTAGCATTTAGAAGATTCTATAGATAGTCTTCAGCAGAATGAATGCTATGCACAAACCTCAAAACACACTTCTCCATCATACTCCTAGAATCCTCTCCCTCGTTTCTCTAGACCATGTCACCAAACATTTCAAGTGTTAGGTAGCTAATAATCTTTGACTTCTACATGATGATACAAAGTACAAGAACCAAACATACACCCATACTTTATATATGTTGATCAAATTTATATTTTTTTGTGCTTTACCTATTATAATTTTATATAATAATGATATGCATATGTCTATTATCTGAGTCTCACGTGCATGGCACGTGCAATTTACTAGTAGCCTACAATGTATGAACATTCTTGGGTTTCAGTCCGAACGACCAATAAGGTTCAGAGCAACTAGTTTCGTGTTGAATATATAGTACAAACCTAGAGAAAACTCCACCATATTGAGAATAAATTAAGTCTATTAATAATAACTATCTACACATATTGAGAATACAACCTACTGTGCTATGAAATTTTGGGGGTGGTGAAATGATGGTTCTAGAACATGGTGGGGTTTTCTCTAGGTACTATTCAACACGAATCCAGCTGCTTTGAACCATTGGATCTAACAGCCCAACGGTTAAGATTGGTGCTATGGATCTAATTCAAATCTGCTCCATTATAGTAGTGGAGATCTAAAACATGAATTTTTTGGTAACATGGTCTAGAGAAACGAGGGAGAAGATTCTAAAATGATGGAGAAGTGTGTTTTGAGCTTTGTGCATATCATTCATTTTGATGAATACTATCAATAAAATCTTCTAGACCGTTCAAACAAATAGAATCTTCTAGATGCTAGAATGGAAAAGAAGATCCAATGGCTGGAAATGTTGGGATTCACGAGTCTTGATCCAACGGTCACCACCACCCCAACCGAGAGATGCGTGTGCCATGCGAACCCCTCACCGGGGTGATGGTTAAAACTCCGTACAACCGAGCGAAGGTTGCTGCACACTTACTATGCCCGCTTTCCTTGCACTTTATTACTACTTCCGAATGTAGTTCATCGCTTCCTTGCTGTGCCTTCTCGTTACTAATTATTTCTAATGCATGCTAATTGCAGTACTTCGGGATCAGTTCAAAGAGAAAAGAAGGCAACTGCTAGTCGTCAAGCCAAATTGGTTATCTTGCACTAGTACGAAGCCTTGCCAGCCCAATGATAACCCCCAACAATCCTCCCTAGACAATGGTTTGCCTCCATTTTGCATATATGCGTGCTGTCATTATGCATTTTATTTTTGAGAGTAGTTCAGCCTTTTCTTGCCCTGTCTTGTCATACTAGTATATATTTTTTGTAAGGCATGGAAGATGATGTACTGCCAAAACATGCCCTGTCTTGCCAATGAATCCTGAAGAGTTTTGGACATGCGGATCTAGCCCCGCTCGGCACAACACAACTGGTACCGAAACATGGCCTGGTCGAGTACCCTAAACATGGCTATTTGTTGCATCTTGCGTGTTATTTACTGATTGATTTGCTGCATTACAATTTGCGGAAGAAAGTGCATGATCATGTCCCTACCAAGGAGGTTCGCAGCATAGATATTCAGTGTGCCAGTGATACAACCATTTCTACGAACCAAACCGAAGTATGGTGCATGGCCGAAGCTAAGATTAGGCTTCTCGAAAAGGATTTGGACACAGCCACTTGGCGGATCAGAGAATTGAACCGAGGATGGATTTCTACTATTGAAGATGGCCTTGATGTTGCCGCTAATCTTTAGAAGTTAGTCGCCGAAAATCGTGTTCCCAATTTGGTTGATGCACATGTCAATGAGATCAACGTGATGGTTTTGGAACAGGTGAAAGCACGAGCAGAGATTCTCCACGCGTCTTTGCAGGCAGATGATTTTCGAAGGGTGATGAAAGAGCCACCATGCGAATAGATTGTTATTTCGAATAATGAGGATGACTTTCGTTGTGTTGTCAGCCTGATATTTTCTTTGGCACGTTGTATGAAACTATACTGTACCTAATTGCTGCATCTGGACAATGTATCCCAGTCTCATTCTAGCCATTCAGAAAATGGAAAAGCAACATTTTCCTGTGATAAACTTGAAACCTTATTTTGCACTTGCATTTAGATCTGTAGACACATGTTTTGCCAAAAATTAACACATTACCATGAAAGGTAGTTCGTGCCCATTATCGTGAATAAATTCGTACACTATATACTTGTGTAGTTGTGTGGCCCTAAAGTCAAACTTTTAGACTGTAGTAGTAGATCAAGTACAAAACAAAATCAACTGAGAGACAAAACACAGGCCGAAATCACCTCTTCCACCAAGAAGTGCACTAGAAACACCCACCGCAATGGGCTCCTGCGTCTAAAATTCAAACGGTACTAAATTTTCATGTCGCACTTCTGTCCAGAAACAACGCGCCAAAGGCCATTCCTCAAAATGGTTTCTCTTATAAATTCCCACGCGCCACACAATTCAAAGTTTTAAACATACTAGTACCACCCGTGCCCTTCGGGCCGAATCCCTTGAGATCACCTTGCACGACCACAGCCGTGCTCCTTCTGTCCCATCTCCCCTTCACAGCCTCTCCACTGGCATGCCACTGTAGCAACCGCGAAGACGTTTTACCAGCTCCCGATGTTGGGTCGCACCAGATCAGCTCCTCTGTACACGAGGTCCATGGCGCCAGAGCCAGCTCAGCAACGCCGTCGTAGCTTCGTTGGATCCACTTCCCCGACTCCACGGCACCGGATCTGCTTCCTCGACCTTGTCCATGGCACTGGAGAGATGGAGAGGTAAACCCGCTCAAGGGCGAACGGCGAGGTTGTGGCTCACCATAAGTCTGGCAAAGGAACAGGAAGGAAATCGCATAATCGTGGTCACAAAGGTTGCCTCCATACACTTTATATGCTCTTTACGCATTTAATGTCTGAAAGTAGTTCATCGCTTGTTTCACTTCATTCTCGCACTGAGTTTTTTATCTTGTACTCTGACATTTCTTGTTGAGGCATCGTATAAGCATTTGTATGTCATTGTTCCTACAAAGGTTTCAACTGCTTGCTAGCACTGTACTAACTTGCTCTTCTACACACACCTCGCTCTTAAATCCCATAAGATATATTTTTTGCTGATGCATGTAAGGTGATTTGCGGCCGACTGATGAGGAAGAACAGAAGATTAGGGAAGATATATTATTAAAGAATTCCAAATATGCAAGGTCGCTCGGCCCGTAGAGAGTTAGATCTTTCGTATCTACCACCACCAATCATGAAGTCTAGGATTCTGATGCAGAATTTTATCCTCAAGATCAACAAAACCCCGAGGGAGACCTGACTCAGGAAGATGGACCGGTCGAGAACCCCCTCCCTAATCCGCCTGCTTGTCCACTGCCCAAGGTGCTTTCTCTGTCTTTTCATTGCGATATTTGTTTCATCTTCCATGTTTCGTACCTCAATTCCCACCAAATGTTGTGCAATGCCATCTACTTAGTTCATGCGTCATATATGTTCAGCATATCTTACCTTACTGTTCTTCTGTTCTTTCCACGTCTCATTTTACATAGGACTTTGATAGATTAATGTATCGCTTATGTGTGTCAGGAATCAACTGGTTCACCTAAGACCCTTCCAGGTACCATCAGGGAGAAAAACTATGATCGGCAAGTGTCTGATTCAGCATTAGTTTCTGTTGATAAACAATATTTCGAGGGAGACCTGACTCAGGAAGTTGGACCCGTCGAGGACCTCCCTGCTAGTCCGCCAGCTTGTCCACCCCCCAAGGTGCTTGCTCTATTTTTAATTGTGATATCTATTGCATTTTCCATGTTTTGTATTTCAATCCCACCAAATATTTTGCAATGCCCTCTACCTAGTTCATGCATCATATATAGAGCATGTTTTGCCTTACTATTCTTCTGTTCCATGTGCATCTCATTACATATAGAACTGTAACAGATTGAAGTATTGTTTATGTGTGTCAGGAATCAGCTGGTTCATGTAAGACACGTTCAGGTACCAAACACAAAGCGTCGACAAGCCATCCTGCTAATGCTACCGATGGAACACAAACACACGTCGTGAAATACAATAAATGAAAATCAGGAAACTCACATACGGCTAAAAAGTGTCGTCTTGGCGGCACAACACAGGTTCCAACAGTACTAGGCGCAGAAAATACCATCCCACACATTCCATAATCACCAATTGCCAATCAAGATACCCAGCAACAATTGATAGCCGAACCAGTTTTGACCTCTACTTGCCTAACACTGCTGGCACAACACCAACAAGCTAGCGATGATCACCAATTTGTTGATCAGCCCGTCGCCAAACAAGGTATGTGTTCCAAGAATTATTGATGCATGCTTCCTTGTATATACCGTGCAAGCTTGATGTAATGGTTGAATTGGCAGCTACACGAAGATTTAAGAAAAGGGGGCCAACGGTAGGAAAAAAAGCTTGAAGCTAAAATTTCCAGAACACAATCTAGATATTGCATCAATTCTATTGTGCCTGGCAAGTGAAGGCCATAAGATCCATAAGAATCTGCTTTTCTAGCATCCGAAAAAGGCATTTTTGTCAGGAATGATATTCCCATCTTCGCATCGTTCAAGCTCCACCAACAGACCCCTGACCATTACAATTCATTACTGCAGAAGTTACATGTAAGTCATGGTGCTCTGTCCCATGCATTCAAGCTTGCTCTTGGTTCTATTCTAAGTCACATAACACATCAAATGTTCCATTCTTGCCGACAAACAAAATTCAACTTTGATCAGGATAATAAGGATGTAGAGTATGTTCTCATTGACATGTTCTTATGTTCTTTGCGCCAGCAACGCCATAGACTAAAGAGTAAATACTTTGATGGTAAGGCAAGCAAGGATATTCAAAGAACGACTCCTATGGAACACACTATGACTGACCAACACTGGATAGATCTTCTCGACCACTGGTTTGATCCAAAGATTATGGTATGGTTTGTGAAGAATGATACCATATCACATTCAAAATTCCTATTTTCACATCTGTATCACTAGTCTCCTTTTGCAGATGAACGCTGAAAAAACAAGAGAAACCGTGCCGCACAATGCTTAACAAACCGAACTGGATCTCGTGCATTGGTTGGCCATCTGAGCGCAATACTAAGAATAATTAGTTTTTAATCTTCTACAGACTTTGTGCTTCTTATATTTTGATAATGTGTTCCACCCACTTTGTAGAAAGGTGCGGTAAGTCTGCAGCAAAAAATCCAGGCATGCTAGACGAGCAAAAAAGAAGGGCTCAATCCTTCCGTTGTGAGTGTTATTGTAAGTCTTATGTTCGATTGATATTTTGTGATGACACACCCGCATTGATTTATATGTATAGTTAGATGTGCAACACTGCCTGAACTTCTGCCCAGTTTTCTTTTTAATTTAAGTACTAGATGATTTCCAATTAGTATGAGTTTTAGTTTTCAGCTGTACAAAGAGTTGTCTTGTGTATATCATGCACCCGACGATAAAGAAATAGACAGATGCCATGTTGGCATAGTCCTGTTATTGCGTGCTAGTGATAAAATTCTTATCAGTATGATTAGATAGCTATACTTTTACTACAATATATATGATGTGTAATCAGCCATGCCAACTTGTAAGATTAGTTCATAGATAGGTTAAATGTGTTGTCTGTATGTTTCTTTGTATTAGCTTTTCTTCTCTCACCCATGGCTACCAACTGATAACCTTACGTATTAAATTGAATGAGGAGATGGAAAAACCTAGGAAAGATGTTCTAGAACAAACCCAAGAAGAATGTCTAGAAACATTTAAAATGGTACTAAAAGGTGAAGGTCATCGTAAAAGCACGTTCCTGCATAATGTTGGATTGTGGTAGTGCAAGCCCAAGTCCACGTCCAAGTCCAAGTCGCTGTATTTGTCTAGTTAGGAAGAAATTGTAGCACTATGGGCTGAACAGGAAGTGCATAGACAAGCAATCGATGATATGAGACAGGAAGCATTAGCATGTGATGTGGAGTTGAAGATGTTATGAGATCAACAGAATTCTCGAGAGCCCATAGATGAAGAGACTTGTCTAAATTGAAGATGAACCCTGACAATGGCATGTGAGTACAATGGTCCTGTGAAATGGTTCCTGCTACAGAGCCCGGGTTGTGTTTGGGGCCATGTAAAAAAATGGAGGGAGTATTTGTTTCGCATCATGCTTTTATCTGTTTACCGTATGCTCGATGCACAAAAATCCACTTCCCCAACTTCACTCTCTCAGCCTTGGATTCATGAACCTCACAAAGGATTTTTCTTCTTTGGACAACCGCCAAATTCAAAATCTCAGTCCATCGACAAATTCTACCGCCTACCCCATTTGAATCGGAGATTATGTATCCAATTTCTTTGCCAATATGGTAAGTATTTTGATGATCAGTTGATGTGAATCAGCCTTAAATTCATACCGAGGGAGTACCATTAACGAAATTAACAAATCTCAGTCGAGCGGCAAAACCTGCAGCCAACCTTGTTTGAATCGGAGTTATCAAATTTTCATTATGGATGATAAGTTAATGTCACTCTCGGCCTTCAATTCCTGAATAGGGAGTACACCTTTTATCCAAATGTTGCCTGGACGCTAGCCAAATTCAAAATATCAATCTGCACATTTATTATGCTCATGGATGATTAGTTGATGTGACTCTAGGACTTGAATTCCTGGACAAATAGCGTACGGTCTACTAGCTTTTTTCTATTATTATTTGGCCGGTAGCAAAATTCAAAATCTCAATAGAGCGGCAAAATCACGCACTAACCTTGAAGAATTTCCCGCCCACCGTTTCAAAAACTTTGTGGCAAAATCTCCCACCGGAGAGTACCATTTTTCTATTATTATTATTTGGCCCGTAGCCAAATTCAAAATCTTTGTCGAGCGGCAAAATCAAACACTGACTTTGAAGCATTTCCCGCCACACCGTTTCAAAAACTTTGAGGCCAAATCTCCCACCAGGGAGAACCACTTTTCTATTAATTATTATTTGGCTGGTAGTCAAATTTAAAATCTCTGTGGAGCGGCAAAGTCAAAAACCGACTTTGAAGCATTTCCCGCCCCACCGTTTCAAAAAATTTGAGGGAAAATATCCCACCGGGGAGTACCATTTTTCTATTATTATTATTATTTGGCCGGTAGCCAAATTCAAAATCTCTATCGAGCGGCAAAATCAAACACTGACTTTGAAGCATTTCCCGCTCCATCGTTTCAAAAACTTTGAGGCCAAATCTCCCACCGGGGCGTACCACTTTTCTATTAATTATTATTTGGCCGGTAGTCAAATTCAAAATCTTTGTCGAGCGGCAAAGTCAAAAACCGACTTTGAATCATTTCTCGCCCCACCGTTCCAAAAACTTTGAGGCTAAATCTACCACCGGGGAGTACCATTTTTCTATTATTATTATTTGGCCGGTAGCTAAATTCAAAATATATGTCGAGTGGCAAAATCAAACACTAACTTTGAAGCATTTCCCGCCCCACTGTTTCAAAAACTCCGAGGGCAAATCTCCCACCAGGGAGTACCAATTTTCTATTAATTATTATTTGGACGGTAGTCAAATTCAAAATCTATGTCGAGCGGCAAAGTCAAAAACCGACTTTGAAGCATTTCCCGCCCCACCATTTCAAAAACTTTGAGGCCAAATCTCCCACCGGGGAGTACCACTTTTCTATTAATTATTATTTGGCCGGTAGTCAAATTCAAAATCTCTATCGAGCGGCAAAATCAAAAACCGACTTTGAATCATTTCCCGCCCCACTGTTTCAAAAACTTTGAGGCCAAATCTCCCACCAGGGAGTACCACTTTAATATTAATTATTATTTGGTCAGTAGCCAAATTCAAAATCTCTGTCGAGCGGCAAAATCAAAGACAGACTTTGAAGCATTTCCTGCCCCACTATTTCAAAAACTTTGAGGCCAAATCTCCCACCGGGGAGTAGCACTTTACTATTAATTATTATTTGGCCGGTAGCCAAATTCAAAATCTCTATCGAGCGGAAAAATCAAACACCGACTTTGAAGCATTTCCGGCCCCACTGTTTCAAAAACTTTGAGCCAAAATCTCCCACCGGGGAGTACCACTTTTCTATTAATTATTATTTGGCCGGTAGCCAAATTCAAAATCTCTGTCGAGCGGCAAAATCAAAAACCGACTTTGAAGCATTTCCCGCCCCACTGTTTCAAAAACTTTGAGGCCAAATCTCCCACCAGGGAGTACCACTTTACTATTAATTATTATTTGGCTGGTAGACAAATTCAAAATCTCTGTCGAGCGGCAAAATCAATTACCGACTTTGAAGCATTTCCCGCCCCACTGTTTTAAAAACTTTGAGCCGAAATCTCCCACCGGGGAGTACCACATTTCTATTATTATTATTTGGCTGGTAGCCAAATTCAAAATCTCTTTTAAGCGACAAAATAACACACACACTTTAAAGCATTTCATGCTCCTCCACTTCAAAAAATTTCGACTTTAAAATTCCCAATCAACCCATTGTTCAGACGCCCTATGGGCACGCTAAAGTCGGTAGCTTGGGGGCATGGCCATAATTATTTTTCGATTCACCTCCATAGTCCTGATTCACGCAGTTTTTCTAGCTGGCCCTCCCAAAATCCCAGGCTTCTCTCCCACGCCCTCACCTCCACGACCACCGCGCGCACCGCCCAACGGCAATTCCACGGCTACCGAAGCCGCTTCATCAACGCCCACCCCATCGGATCTAGTTCACCGGGTCTCTCTGCCACTCCACCAGAGTTGTGGTCTCGCTGACCGTGCCTATGGCGTCGTCGACTGCCCACGCTCTGCTTCCCCGCTGCAGAAAGCTACCCAACCGTACCGGAGCAGCTTCACCGTTGTCCACCAGACGGGATCTAGTTCAACAAGTTCCATGTACACTGCTCCAGACCAGCTACACGGTCGTCGCTGTTGACTGCACCGGCATCGACCACCTAAGATATGCTTCCCCGACGCCAACAGCCACCGCAACCGCAACACCCTCGGTGACCTGGACATCACTCACACGGTACCGATGATGCTTAGACGCCTCTCCAACCAAGGTAACCAAATCTCCAACCCATTTTTGTTTTGTCAGCGGTATAGCAGGTTCAAGCCTGTCAGAGTGAACTGTATTTTTGTAATCGTGCTAGTACATGCAAGTCACTAGGCACGCCTGTTCTTCGTGGTAGTACATACAATGTCATTAGACATGTTGGTTTCCATTCGCTACTCTACAAATTTCAAGTCATGCACATGTCTGTTATATTGTCATGCACATGTTCTTATCTTAGCTGCTCCGTATACTAGTAATTTCCTGCTATTGTGTATTTCTTGCAAAATATACTGTCAGTGGAAAATATTAGTGTGGATTCCCTGCTCCACAGTTACTGGCTCTATCTGGTTATTCCTAAGCTAAGTTCCTACTATTATTTCCTCTCTGGCATCGTTCTGCTATCCTGTAGTACCCATTCAAACTCTTCGTACTAGTTCGATTATAATTTTGATGTTGCCATCTAGTTCTTCAGAAGGTACAACACTGACAATTTTCTTTTTCTTTGCCTAGAGCTCAAAAAGGCAACACTGAACATGTTGGTTTGCACAGCCTATAGGTCCACCAACGATGCCATTATATACTTTATGTATCTGGTGTTGGTTTGTCCTAATCAACGACATACTTATTCTTTACTGTATAGTTCATTTGTGTTTTCCATTCCTGCTCAATAAGTTCTGGTATGATGCGGTTATAATTTCTATGTGGTTCATTCTTAGCTATGACAATAAATGCATGCCATTGTGTAGCTCAGTCACCCAATGTCTCTTGCATTCCAGGAGATACCACTGCTTCCATATATATTTGCTGAAATGACCTGGCTAATTTATACTGAAATTCTAAGAAACACTTTGTTTGATTGCTCATTTCATTGTTGGCATACTTGTATAATGCTTGTTTGTCCTGTTCTACAGGTTCACAAGCCACGCCATTATATCTCGTATCTGGTTCTGGTTTGTCCTAGGCAACGACATAACTATCCTCTACTATATAGTTAATTCATGGTTTGCATTCCTACTCTACATGTTCGTATTATGCAGTTATAATTCCTATCTGGTTCATTCTTAGCTATGAGTAGTTTGTCTTCTTTGCTATATTAACTTGCTATTAGTTAGTTTCAGACTGCAATTATTGCTATCGCCACCAAAGAGGGGACTGCAAGATCATGTCTCAAGGTGGTTTTCCAATGTAGCTGTCACACTCAAAGGGATGTGCAGTTGATGGATGGAGAAAGCAAATTGAGGACTCTGCTATCAACTTTATTGGCAACTAAAATGCTGAATTTTCTTTCCCTTTTGTTCATATTATGTAATATTTTTAAGAAGTTTGCAGCTGATGTAATATCTAGATAACTCGCATAGGCCATGTAGGCATTTAGTTGATGCCGTCCACAAATGGCGGTACCATAACTGCGCCAGCCAGGTCGATCAATTAACTGTATAGGGTTTTGTTATTTGCCCTTCTTGTATTGCGCCTTCCATGAATAGTAAAAGATGATTGCTAATTATACTCATTTTATGATATTTGCATGGCCTTCAGAATTACCAAAACAGTAACGGCAACTGGGTAGAACAGTAACATGCTAGAACAGTAAGATGCCAGAATAGTAACAGGCCAAAATAGTAATAGTCTAAAACAGTAACATGCTAAAATAGAAACATGCCAAAACAATAGCAGGCCAAAACACCAGCAGACCAGAATAGTGGCAACCCAACACAAGAATAAAGCTAGAACGATGTGCAGACAGAAAAGCAACATGCCGTAACAAAGAACATGCACGAAGAGTAGAGCCGAGAACAATGGCAACCATCACAAGAATGCACCGTAACAGAAGGGCTGCAATAATGCGGACACGAATAGTAGACGGCCAAATCAGTAACGAGCCAGAATAGTAAAAGGCCAGAATAGTATCAGACCTTCTCAAAAGTGGGTCGTTCGTAAGCGGCCCAGGACGAGCTACGCGAACAGTGACGTGCTGGCCGTGGGGCCTTAACAGTATCGGGCCTACTTAACGCAGACTTTTAACGGGCCGCATAGTATTCGAATAGTGTGGGGTTTTGTAGGCCAAAACAATAACGGGTCTGACATTCTCGGGCCGCTGGTGGTCGCTTCTTTTGGGCCCATTTCAAACAGTGCAGGACAAAACAGTAATGGGCGATAATCTTATTGGGCTCCCCTAATGGGCCGGCCCACTTAATTATTAGCAGACCTTGGCTGAGCCTGGCTTCTACCATGGTTTCTATGTCCGTTAACGGCGGTAACTAGGCGTTAACGGTGTTTGCCACGTGGCATTTTGCATGACGTCAGCAGTCAATGCGGCTGGCGAACAGATCTATGATGGAACAAGTTTTCGTGGCTAAAGGGTGAGATCACCACGGTCAGGAAAAAAATCATGGTGTATTCTTTTGTGATGGGGATTTTACCACAATGGGCATCCGTCGTAGAAGACTTTTTAGCCACGAAAAACGGGCCTTCAACCACAAAATCGTATGTTGTAAAAGCCAACTTTTCTTGTAGTGCCTTTGGATCAAAACATTATGGGCACTGTTTGCCAAAATTTTGCAAAATTTGTTACTACCAAAATCAAATCTATGTTTGATACCTTCGATCCGGATTCATGGATGTAGTATAATAGCTTTTTCCCTAGAAGACCTAGGTTTAATCGAACCTTGGAAAGCACTGCTAAAAGGTAATAAGAAAGGACACGTCTACAAGACTTTGTTTGTTCATTTTACCTTAGTTGACCGGACCAATCTAGTTTACTTTATAATGGGGTTGAATCAATGGATGGATATAGGCCAGGGTTGAAGATCCACCTGCAGCTGCACATAAAATGGGATGAAAGATAATAATAAGCATAGTCATGTATAGTGTTTGTATTGACATAACCTTTTGTGGGCAACACATCCTAATATTCTAGAGCCCGCGTGATGTAGCGGGCATAGCAATTGACTTTTAATCCAACCGAGAACACACCAAAGCCACGGGTTGCAAACGATTATTAAGTGTAAACACAGATTAAAGTTTAAGTGGTGATGTTGTTGTTGATCCTGAATGGGGCGCTAAGCAAAGACCGTACTTCCCTTTCTGTCACTGAGTTTCCTATGAGATCGCCGCTAGCCAAGTATCTCACCTCAAGCCTTTATCAATCTATGGGATCTTGGGTACCTACAACTCCATATATCGAGGCGAGAGACAAAGAAACAAAGATACAAATCACGAATCCAAACAAAATAAAGTTCTCCCATGATTTAGATGCACATAATTGCTGCGAGGTTTCTCTCCAACCCGCAGCCCGTGAGGACTACTCACTCATAACAAATAGATCAAAGATAGAAAACATCATGCAAATACATAGATTGAAATCAAATATTCTTACAATGGTCGCCAAATCACAAGGAGATCTAAAAGTACAAAGCAATGGCTATGGCTAGTGGAGGGATGGATGGTGGAAGTGATGAACAATGGATGAACTATGGATGAACAATGGTGTGGATCTCCTTTGGGGGTGTTGTGATGCAATATGAGGATGGCGACCCTCTGGCCAGTGGCTGGAGCCTCAAAATATATAGGTGTCTTCATGAAAGTTGTAGGGTTTGACGAGACAAAGACGTCGCCACCTGGTACGGGAGGGCGGTATGGGTGGACCGCGCCCGTACTAGTGATCGTTAAGCGCACTGACGCCTTGGTTGGATTCTCCAATTACTTGGCTGTGTGTACTTCCTAAAAATCCTTCATTATGACTCCTTATTTCACCTTAAAAGCAATGATTTCCTGCACATAAAAAATCAAAGAAGGATTTTGCATATCTTTGCAATTATTAGTCATTAGTGGCAAGGTTGAGAGTTTATTTGGAAATTGCTTGACCAAAAACAACGTTTAAACATAGTGGAAGATGGCAAATATCAGAGCCATCAACTTCCCCAAAGCTCAAACCTTGATCGTCCTCGAGCAAGAAGAACCAAAAGAACTATGAGGAATTCAACGTTTAAACTTGAAACAACGAGAATAGGAGTTCACTTATAGTAGGTAGTCCTATGTGCTCAACACTTCATTCATTTGCAAAGCTTATCAAAGTTAGAGAGATGACAAGAATACTATACAAGCTTTGGTAAATCAAGATAAACAAAGTAAAGTTTAATATAAGTATAAATAACTAGAAGTGTAGCAAGCAATCCAATTCCTCTAATTAACTCTCAACTTGCCAAGGAACACTAAGATGTTTAAATAGCATAATTGAGTAAGAGAGTTTCATGTCCCAAGTAGTATAACAATGAAGTGTCTTATTTACACCCACATTAATAGATCAAGTCAATCTAAAACACTTCTAATCCAATTATTGTCTTTCAAGAAAAATTCGTAAAGTAGTAATGAGACCATGCCAAGGACTTGTTATATGGATCCTCATAGATATGTTTTTTCTTTCTTTCTCTTTCATCTCATTTTTCAAGGATCATTGTTTCTTTATTTTTTCTAGTATTTGCAAAACCTTTGTGACTACCAATACTTTTGCCCATACATTTACATGGATGCCAATCATGTCATCAACTCATAGCCGAAATCCGGGGTTATACCATAGATCGTTCAAAAGCTAGCGGGGTTGTTGGCATCCCAAAGGTGTGCGTCAGAGACATAGAACAAAGTTGTCTCACATATTATTCTCTTTTTTGAGCCAGAACCGCGATTTGATCTACAAGGTTAGCTTTGGCATGCGTCACAATTACCACTAAACTTTATTTCAATCAAACAATTCCTTTCATGAGTGTTGTCGAGACTGTTAAAATATCTATGGGGTTAAGTATAATCAAGGGTATACTCTCAAGACAATCATTCATCAAACAAGTCATAAATTTCAGACTTTTCTTGTTGTACTTGTTTGGCATTATTATTTCCAAGGAAAGACTCGGTTAACTAAAAGAACTAGAGAAAGAGATTCAACAACTAATCATCATACTAATAAAAAGCCTTCCTCTAACCATATTAAATTACTTCCTACTAGCATGCATCTTAGCAAATCAACCAACTAAGATAAACAATTCAAACTTCATAAGTGGGAGACATAGGACATACCTCTCATAAGTAACTTCCTGACCCTCTTCCTTATAGGGATGTGTTCCTTTAAAACTCAAACACGAGTACTCTCAAAATGATATCAAAGCAAAGAGGCAAAGTATGAATCCACGTTACAAATAAAGGATAAACGGAAAAATCATTTTGTATTTTTGAGGATAGGGATTAAAGAATATAAATGAACTTGAAACCAAGTAAGGGCTAAAAGAAAAACAAAAGAAAATAAATAAACTAAAACGAAAGCAAATTTAAAAAGCTAAGGAAAAAGCAAAGTGTTGGAACAGGCCAATACGAGTGTTTCAAAGCTCACAAGGAGCTGGAGTACAACCTTGTTATTACACAAATAAATTTTCTAGGGGAACACATCCCCAAGCTCAAGCTTTGTTGCTCATTGTGGTGGTGGTGGATAATCTCCCGTGTTCCATTGGTTGCTCCAATCATGGAACTGGGTGGCGAGGTTTGCAGCGTCATCTCGAATGTTGATGGAGAGGTTGTTCATGGTGTGAATGTTTCCTTCGAGTGGATAGACATCTTCATAGGTGGTGTAGTAGTTTGGTGGCTACACATCATGTTTGGGTCCTTCTTGTTCTACTTCTTCATCTTCTCCTCCTCCCACGGGTATTTCTTGTTGGGGTAGACTAGCTTTGACCTACGCGTCATAACGCAAACGTCCATCCTCGATAGAGAATAAACCATTAGGCAAAGGACCAGGGATCAAGTGATCCGCTCCAAGTATATTGAAGAAATATCTACCATGATTTTTATAAATCATACCACATGCTCTTAGAGTAGATGGACCGAGACGGTTACCTCCAGGCAATGGTTGGATGTTACCTAGGTTGATGTGAAGTGCGCGTGCAAGAATGCTCACAACTCCTCCTCCACATATGGGTCCTCGAGATTGAAGAGCTTGATGCTTAAGATAAAACACAAGTAAAGCGCCCAAATTTGACGTTGAATTACAATTGATAAGTGCAGCTTTTGTGAGGATCAACATGTCCTCCTCATTAACTCTAGTAAACTCACCACGTGCCTGCAATGTGTTAGCAATAACATAGAACAAATATCGAATGGTGGGATGATCAATTTGGTTCCCCTTGGGTGTGTGTCCATGAATTCTCATCAAATTAAAGTATTGTGAAGGGGAAGGATCTAAAACAAAGGTAGTTGTGCGTACATCAGTGGTGTTGCTGGTAAACCCAAAGCATTGAGCACATTGGCTGAGTGTCAAAGTATACTCACAGTTTATAAGGCGGAATTTGATTCGATCAACTCCAGGACTTTGTTACTCGGAACAACCATAAGGATCCATTGTGTGTGTCTAGGTGATGAAGAACTCAAGTGTCAAGCGGCGGTATGTCGCAACATCCTGAAAGACAAAATTGTAAAACCAACATTGTTGCAAAGTAAATCGAAATCAGCACGAATGCCAAGTTGGTTCAGGATATAGGGACACGACCACTTGGTGGTCTTGTTCTCTCGAATCTTGAGATGATGAAATGGGTAAGATGGAACTCCTCGGTGAACTCGATGCCAAGTGACTCGGGGGGTTAACGTATCAACGGGTGGTGCGGAGGACTCCGCAGCCATCTTACTTGTACGACTCCTCATGTTCATCTAATAAAAAAGACAAAGTAAATAAAATTGCTAATAACTTTTTGCTCTAATAGAAACTTAGCATAAGTGATTATCTACACTAAATACAAAAGAAACTCCTCTAGAAACAATGCTAAGCATACTTAGTACCAAGATTGAATCTAGAAAATGAGTTATGTCTAAATTGACAATGATGAATGACTAAGCCAAGCTTTTACAAAAATAAGTTGGGGAGCGGAGGAGAATCATACCTTAGATCGAGTGAGTGCGAAGAATCGAAGAAAGATTGAGTAAATTTGAAGATCTAATGGAGGTGGTTTGAAGTTTGGAGGAAGAAGAAAGAGAAAATAGATGAATTGGGATTTTTAGGTTACCTCCTCGTGGTGCTTATGGCGGCCACGTATGTGGTACGGGAAAGCGGTACAGCCGGAGCCCGCCCGTACCGGGTAGCTTACCTTGGGGGCGACGACTGCTCCCAGGCGGTGCACTCGATCTGGCGTCTTGATGCGGTCGCCGTGATGCATCGCTGGTCATTATCGCTGTGGTGATTTTGCTTGAAATCTGATGTTTTGCTCGGGGGTATGGTATGGGCGCGTCCGGCCGTACCAGTGGTTGTTACCGCCATTGATTCCTTCGGCAATCATCAAAAATTATATCCCCTTTGCCTTGAGGTGGTACGAGCACACAGTACAGACCACTCCGGTCGTACCAGTGGTTGTTATCGATGTTGTGAACTACAACAAACTCAAGAATTTGATTAATAGCTTCGTGCGCCTTCGCACATCTTATCAAAAGGTTAGATAGTAGCAAAAACACAAAGTAATGATCCAACAATACTCCTTAGGCCATGTGTTAGTAAAATATAATATAGAGGATTACCTTATTTTGTCTCCTCTTTCCATAGGTCTTCTTGAAAACTCTTTATTAAAAACAAAAACAAAACAAAAACTAACACAAAAATAAAACATAATAAAAACTTAGAGAATTTTTTTTCACATGGGTTTCCTCCCATGAAGCGCTTCTAGTTAAGGTCAATTAGCTTGACCTTGATGACAATTACTTAGGTTTGGAGAGTGGAATGCCCACTCCAAAATAGTTTGCTTTTAAAGTAATCACACCATCATCATCATTAGGCTTGGCCTTCTTTTTCCTAGGGAAGTGGACTACAAACGGATCTCTAGACGGTAGCCCTATCCTTACATTCCCTTCATGTAAATTAATCAAAGCATTAAAAGTTCTTAGGAATGGCCTACCTAGAATTATAGGTGCTATGGGATCTTCAGGCATGTCCACAATAACTAGATCAATAAGAGCAGGACTTCCTTTAATTTCAACAACTATATTTTCTTTGATCCCAACAGCTTGTTTATAAGTAGAATCAGCTAGATGGAGTCTTAATTCAGTTGTAACAAATGGCCCCAAGTTTAGTTTATCAATTAGGCTTTTGGAAATTGTTGTGACACTTGAACTAAGATCACAAAGTGTGGATATCTTATTAACTCCCAACTTAATTTTAATAGTGGGCTCAAATATATCATCTAGCTTAGCTGGAAGCTTATCAGCTAGTCTTTTATACTCCATCTCTAAATCACGAACCTTAGATGCTACTTGTTGTATAAATTATTAGTACATAACATCGTTACCTTGTTCTATACCTGGATTCTTAATGGTGATCATCTTTAATAGATGTTCCATGGTATATTCCGGTGTTGGCGCGTTGCTATAATCCAGCTCTTTAGGATTTTCATCTTTTGTTACCACCCTCATCATTCTGAGGTCCTCTACCGGATTTGGCTCGGGTTTGCCGAGGAACTTTGCAACTTTGAGATCTTGTCTCTCGGCCACTTTACCCAGCTGAGCCTCCACGGTCTTTGTCCTTTCCTGTAGAGCATGTACATCATTTCTAATTGCAATGGCTTGGTTAGATAATCTTCCTAAACTTCTTTCATGGTTCTCCGTAATCTTAATAAGCATATTGTTTTGTTCGGTTTGAGCTTGCATAAATGTTCTAACAGTTTGCTCAAATGGGAGATTGCCATGATTTGCTCCATTAGTATTATCATAATTATTATAAGGAGCTCCCACGGGATTAGCATGATATTTTTGAACATTGGAAGCATAATTATTTTTCCATGCGGGATTAAAAGGAGTGTGACCTATAAAATTAACATCATTGACATCGGTAGTGATAACATTAACTTGGGTATCGTCCTTACCCTTTACTAAGCTAAGCAACTCATCTACCTTAGATGTAAGCTCGTCATTGTTTACCTCGGTAATTGTACTTACTCTCTTCGAGGTTATTTCAACATGCCATTGGGCATGGTTATTTTGCATATCATCCAATAACTTCTTTGCAACACTTATGTGTTTTCCCATGATCATTCCTCCTGCTGCAGTATCTACCATAGACTTAGACATTGGGTTAAGACCATTATAAAAAATGTAATATAAGCCATTCCTCCATCCCATGATTAGGACAATTCATTACGGCTTCTTCATCTTTTCCCACGTAAGAGCTAGTGGCTCACGGTCTTCTTGTCTAAAGCTTGTAATGTTGGATCTTAGCTACATAGTCTTAGTTGGGGGAAAAATTTAGTCATAAACAAATTAGTGCATTCCTCCCAAGAATTAATAGTGCCCTTTGGTAGAGCTGGCAACCAATCCGTAGCTTTTCCTCTAAGAGAGAAAGGAAATAATCTTAGCTTAACAGTATTTGGATCTGTGTCTTTAATACGCATCATGTCACAAATCTCAGTAAAAGTATTTATGTGCAATCCGGAATCCTCAGAAGATGAACCCCCAAATTCGAACCGAATTCATGGATGTAGTATAATAGATTTTTCCTTAGAAGAACTAGGTTTAATCGAATCTTGGAAAGCACTGCTAAAAGGTAATAAGAAAGGACACGTCTACAAGTCTTTGTTTGTTCGGTTTACCTTAGTTGACCGGACCAATCTAGTTTACTTTATAATGGGGTTGAATCAATGGATGGAGATAGGCCAGGGTTGAAGATCCACCTGCAGCTGCACATCAAATGGGATGAAAGATAATAATAATCATAGTCATGTATAGTGTTTATATTGAGGTAATATTTTGTGGGCAACACATCCTAATATTCTAGAGCCCCCGTGATGCAGCGGGCATGTCAATAGACTTGTAATACAACCAAGAACACACCAAAGCAATGGGTTGCAAACGATTATTAAGTGTAAACACAAATTAAAGTTTAAGTGGTGATGTTGTTGTTGATCCCGAATGGGGTGCTAAGCAAAGACCATACTTCCCTTGCTGTCACTGAGTTTCCTATGAGATCGCCTCTAGCCAAGTATCTCACCTCAAGCCTTTATCAATCTATGGGATCTTGGGTACCTACAAGTCCAAAGATCGAGGCGAGAGACGAAGAAACAAAAGATACAAATCACGAATCCAAACACTTATCCCATGATCTAGATGCACATAATTGATGCGAGGTTTCTCTCCAACCCGCAGCCCGTGAGGACTACTCACTCATAAAAATGGATCGGAGATAGAAAACATCATGCAAATACTTAGATTGAAATCAAATATTCTTACAATGGTCGCTGAATCACAAGGAGATCTAAAAGTACAAACCAATGACTATGGCTAGTGGAGGGATGGATGGTGGAAGTGATGAACAATGGATGAAAAATGGTGTGGATCTCCTTTGGGGGTGTTGTGATGCAATCTAAGAATGGCGGCCCTCTGGCCAGTGGCTAGAGCCTCAAAATATATAGGCGTCTTCACGAAAATTGTAGGGTTTGACGAGATTTAAGTCGCCACCAATGCCGGGTATGATGCAGGCGGACCACGCCCGTACCAGTGGTTGTTAAGCACTGACACCTTGGTTGGCTTCTCCAATTACTTGGCCGTGTGTACTTCCTCAAAATCCTTCATTATGACTCCTTATTTTGCCTTAAAAGCAGTGATTTCCTGCACAACATAAATCAAAGAAGGGATTTGCATATCTTTGCAATTATTAGTCATTAGTGGCAAGGTTGAGAGTTTATTTGGAAATATCTTGACCAAAAAAAATATTTAAAGCGCAGTGGCAGATGGCAAAATCAGAGCCATCAGTGTTCAACTAGTAGATTAATAAGAAAAGGCGCCTTGTTGGATACATAGCACATACCTAGTTGGGAAAAGCCATTGTCCTCCTTGGCGTCTGAGTATCGACGGCAACGAGAGACTTAGAGGTTGGAGGCGACAGACAGAGGGAGAGAACAAATGTGATCTACGCCGCCGTGATAGGGGTTTTCTAGGTGATTTCTAGCAGCAGGGCATGTGGAGTATAATACGGAGTAGGCCTGGTAGATTAATTAAGAGGATATATGCTCCAAAGATTTAGTGCATCGTTGATGGGACGACACATAAACCCTGTGAGGTGGGGACCCACCTGTCATCGTGTGCGCACAAATTTCCGCCTCCTCACCAGCTTGTAGGGTACAAATAAACCTATATGTCCACTCACTGCCACATGGGCCCAAAAGAGGAAGCTCGGAAGCTCTAGGGGAAAAAGGAGGGAAAAAATAGTGGACATGTGGCCACACTCTGATGATGCGTACGAGCCGAGGCGGTTCCTTCTATAGTAGGTTGCCCCCTCCTCTTTCGTCTCAGACAAGGCAGTTCTTGCAACCCCTCTTCCTCCTTCCCCAAATCTTCTAACTCTCGCACATTCCCTCTTCCCACCAGCCATGAACACCAGCGACCTGATGACCGAGAGCTTCAACCTGCTTGCCCAAGGTGCGACGAACCTAGAGGTCGTGTACACCAATGATTCGCGGTCAGTCTATGCCATTCTTGCCAAGTATGAGGCATGGCTCGACAAGGATGTCTACTGAATTGTAGCCCTTGATCTGGAGTACATGGTGGATAAGAATAAAATTGGTATTCTTCAGCTGGCGATGCGACAACATGTCCTCGTCTTCCACTTCTGTAGGTAAGAATCCTCCAACTCGCATGTAGCAGTTTGTCTTCTGTTTTTTGTATCTGATGTCAAAAAGATAGATCTGCCAATGTAGAATTTTGTACATAACTGATTTGTCAATAATTTTTGCTAGCATTTTACTCTGCCATTTCAATTTAGTATTTCAATCTAGCATTTCTGATGGTTAGAATTTTCTTACATGTATGTGTTGTCAGTGTATCACTATGTTATTTGCAATTTGATCACTGAATGTGAACCTCTGTTTTACAAAACAAACAACTGTTAATCTATTATTTAGCTCAGTTAATAATGAAATATATATAGATTTTCACTGTCAGAAAAGTAGAAATAGTTGCAGATACCCGGGCTACATCACTGAATTTTGTAATATGTTTGTACTATCAGTTTAGAACTCTGTTTTTTACATTTCTATCATTGAATGTGAACCCCCATTTTACAAATTACACAACTTTTTATCTATCAACTAGCTCAGTTACTTCATTTACTATTGGCTAAACAGGAGTGACAAGCACATACCCGGGCTGCGTAAATTCCTTGAAAATAAGGAAATTGCATTTGGAAGTGTATACACTTACAATGATAAGAAGGTGCTACAAGTATAATGGATTTTCATTCGTAAAAAAATACCATGTCGACATCCAAACTCTATACAGAATTCCTAGAAAGGGTCTAAAGGCTGGGATGGGGGATCTTGCTGCTGAACTTGTCGATCCATCTTACAAAATGATGAAAAGCAATTTCAATGCTATTTCAAGTGTGCACCAAGGCCATGATTTCCGGGAGTGTAAAGCCCTTGCCAAGGTTAACCTTGACTATGCGGCAATCAGCGGTTACCTTAGCTATGAGTTGCTTAGAAAAATCTATGAATTTTCTAAAAGGACAGCTCACACCGGGCCAGCTAGAGCAGTGCATTCCCCCAAGTCCTGAAAATTGATGAGGATCCCAGTAGCTCTAAGTGCCAGAAGGGGACTGAAGGATGGGATGATTAGGAAACCTAATTATGTACTATGTTAATGTCTGCATATATGTGCATTGCAAGTTTAGTCTTAGAGCACTATATGTATGCATTGCTACCCTAGTTAATTTTGCTAACCTACTTTTGTGTATATGGTCTTCCAAACTAGTATATATGCACTTTCAGAAATGTGTGTATGGCCTTCCAACTATGTTCCAAGAGCAATGTCAGCCTTGAAATTATGTTGTTGTGAGAGCACCTGTAGAAAATGTGTTTATGGCCTTCCAATTATGCTGCTATGGAACTAGCAGAAATTTAGAATTCTTGTACATATTTGCCAAAAAAAATTCAAACTACAGGATGAAATTCAATAAATTCCATGACAAAGTAGCTCTAAATTTGGTTCAAAAACACATGTCTTTCATGTTATCCAAATATCCACACCTTCACCACTAACAATTCTTGTGCAAATCTTCCTCTCTACTACATTTTTCAAACTACATGATGAAATTCAAAAATGTCCATTCAAAATTAACCCTAAATGGTCTCAAATTTTGTTCAAAAAGACATGTCTTTCATGTTGCCAAAATATCCACACCTTCAGCACTAACAATTGTTGTGCAAAACTTCCTCTCTACTACATTTTTCAAACTACATGATGAAATTCAAAAAATGACCATGACAAAGTAGCTCTAAATGATCTCAAATTTGGTTCAAAAACACATGTCTTTCATGTTTCCAAAATATCCACACCTTCACCACTAACAATTCTTGTGAAAAAGTTCCTTTCTACTACATTTTTCAAACAACATGATGAAATTCAAAAACTATAATGAAATTGCAATGTCCATGAAAAACTAACTCCAACTGATCGCAAATTTGATATGCTTCTCACTTTTACTTACCTAAATATGATGAAATTCAATTTTCCATGTCAAACTAACTCTAATTTCTTATGCTTGTCCACTATACTTTAGCAACCTATAATCAAATTCAAAGAAACACTCAATGACTTCATTGTCAAAAATGTATAAACATGGATGATCTCCTAATAAGGGTACACTACCTGACATGGGCATACCCTACAGGTACCCGAGCTTGGTATATACGGCCCGGATATGATGGAACCCCACGGTGTTAGCAGGGCCCAATATAGGATTCGAGTGACCCACGGAGACTCTGATTACTTGCAGCACAAGACAAAGTTTAAGATAGAAAGTTTAAAGGGACAAACCCTAACCTGTAACCGACTCGACCTACTACCTGAGACCTAGCCTATCTATATAAAGGCTAGGAGGGGGTGGCGAGGAGTACAATCACAACCCTAGTTTCCACAACCATCGCCAGATTGCATCTGCGGACCCCCTATAATCTTCGATTCCTTTGATAATTCCAAGAGTAGACAAGCAGGAGTAGGGACCTCTACGAGGCCTGAACCTAGGTAAACCTTGTGTCCTTGTGTGCTTGTTTGCTAGCTGATTAATGCCTCCAGCTTTCCCTCCTTCTCCAAAACCCAAGTCCATAACAATGGGCATTGATGAGTTAAACCCTCGTCAATTGGTGTCGTCTGTGGGAATCGGGAATGCTGATGTCGCGGCTTCTTCGGCCCTGTTAACCGCGATCTACAACTCCGCAATAGCGGAGATTCACCAGCTCTTCGGCGCTTTCGACTTCACCGTCCACATGCCAGCCACTCGCCCAAATTTCGAGTCCGTCGGCGACGGAATCGCCTTGGTGATCGGGAGATTACGCTTCCAAGTTGGTCAGCTAGGCACACTTCACCTTCTTGATCAGCCGATGCCTCCGGCGATTGCTCCAACATCGTGGTTTCTGCCACCAATCGGTACCCTGAGCGAGCTCAACGCCCTGACAATAGTCAAGGGCACGGACAGTGACAGCAGTTGCGGATCCGATCTAGGTGACCTGGCCGTAGAAGATGAAGCATGTGGCTCTGGATCTAAGAGTTGTGGGAGTAACAGCTTCCCCAATCACTTCATGTGCGCCATCATCAATGCGGGCGACACCGGTGTCAATCACGACAACACTGGTCGTCCGTCAACGGCGACGGTGGCCCGCCAATGGCGCCCCCACGATGCACCCATCAACAATGGGACGGACGGGAACCCGAACCTCCCAACGAATGAGCACGCCGCGGAGCGCATGCTGATCAAGCTCAACGATAATGAGTGGGCCCGCTGCCACGAGGCTCTGCGAGGTAATCCTCTCCCCCTAGGTGCATCGCAACAGATGCTGATGGGCTACCACTGGCTGCTCAACACGGAGTTCAAGCGCCAACAACAAATAGTCGCGCAACTCGACGAGCGCAGAAAAGCAGCAGATGAGTCGAGCCTTCGGTGGGCTCGGCTCTCCTCCATGAGAGGATCCTCTTCCAAGGGCAACGACTACGTGACCACCAAACGTCGGTCTCGACTAGCCCACCTCACCGACAAGGAGTGCGAAGAAGCCGCGAAAGTCCTCGACTTCGGCTCTATGACGGTGGATGTGAGATCCAGGCACATGGCTTAATAGGATTGATAGGATACCCATATCAACAAGTTGCAACTTCTTTTCCGGAAGCTCATTCGAAAAGAACTCTAAGGTTAAGCGTGCTTGGCCTAGAGCAATTCTAGGATGGGTGACCGACCGGGAAGTGGGTAACCGGGTGCGCACGAGTGAGGACAAAGTGCGCAGAAAAGACTAGTGTTGGTCTGTGGGGCCAGTCTAGATATCCTATTAAGCTGCCAGGAGTGACACCCCCCGGGCCCAGGAGTGGACGGGGTGTTACAGAGTGGTATCAGAGCTCAGCAGTTGCGATACCCCACAAGTCCAGCCTATAGGATAACCTAGTTAACGGCCGAAGTAGAGTGTCAAAACTATTTTTGCAAACACGGTTGGATAGTTCTGGTTAGGTCTGATTTTTATTCCTTACCCCTCTGCTATTCTCCTCTTACCTCTGCGTGTTTTGAATCTGCTCTCTTATCCTTTCTTCGAGTCCAGGAATTCTCGTGGTTGGGTTTCCGTCGTACCTTCAGGGTTTCGCTTCCTCCTTTGATAACGGTGTTGCTACATCCGGTCTTCGTGCTATCCGAGGAATCCTTCGTCTGGTGGCCTTCTCTTGGTTCCTTCTCGTGCCTTCCGGTGTTTTCCGACGCGACGACATCATCTACGCCAGATCCGATGCAGAGTCTGCATCACTCCTTTGTTTCCGAACCTCGATTGTCGAAATCTTCAGTCTGATTCCGAGGGTTGGTTGCATAATTCGCCTATTCGTGTGCAGAGTAATGCTTTGGGTGCGCGATGGACTGATCACCATCCGACTACTCTTATCATTCGCTCTTGTACATCGAATCAGGGGATCCAGCAATTTTACTCCGTCCACGGAAGTTAGGGGTGGCTTTATTTGTTGATACCTCTGCCTTTGTCCTTTGTTTCCGGAGTGTTCTCACGACGATCACGGACAACGACCTCTTGTTAGTGGTGTCGCGAGGATCTACACGAAGCGAGAAGACGCAGATCGCCGACCTTCCTTTCCGGTACCATGAGGCGGATCTCGAGGGCGAGATCCATTATTAGTGGTGTCGAATTGTGGCATCCCGCCAAAACCACTACTAGAAAATCGCGTTGTTTTTGTGCATTGCATCATCATGACCGCATGCTCATGTCATCATGCCACATTGCATTTGAGCATCGTCATCATCTTGCATTCGCTTGCATAAAACTATTTGCGGAAAAACCTAATTTGTTTTCTAAACGCCCCGTCTTTATTCAAACGCAAAACTCGGGTCTCCAGATTATTTTGTTTTGTCTGCTATCGGTTTGCAAAAGCCCGGTTTGAAATAAATAAAATATTTAATTATTTTTAGTGGGGCAGTCGAACGGGCCGAATCGACCCGGACGACCACCCCCAGAATAAAATCGGTCCGCCTAAAACCTTTTTCTACCAGTCCTAATCTACCCACCCCTCCAGCCACCTCACCCCACCCAATCCCCTCTCGCCACCTCAGCCTGGCTCTCTCCCCACCCAATCACCAACCTCCACCTCCCCACCCCCTCTCCCCTTTCCAGCCGCCACATCAGCCGAGGCCCCGCGCCCCCCGCGCCTCCCGGTCCCGCCCCTGGGTCCCACCGCAGCAGCCCCACCCGCCTGGCTCTCCCCTGCCCGCGGCACACCCCACACCGACACGCCTCCCACGCGCCTCCCCGATCCCCACCTCCTGCCCCACGACGCACCTCCCGGCGCGGCTCCCTCTCCCCCGTCGCCCTCCCCTCCGGCCGCGGTGCCCCGCCCCCTCGCCGGTCTTCTCTCCCTCCGCTCTGGCCGTCCGCCCTTAGCTCCCTGCCCGGCGCCCGCTCTGCCAAGGCTCCGCTCCGCCCCGCCTCTGCCGGCGTCCCCTCCGCAGCGACCTCGCCTCCGCCTCCTCTCCGTCGCCGCGGCTACGCCCCGCCCCGCCTCCGCCGACCACGCCACCAACCACCGCCGCCTCGGTCCGCTCGCCCTGCGCCAGCCTCCTCCGTCCCCGCGGTTCCGCCGGCCCGAGCCGCCCCTCCGTCGCCCCCGAGCACCTCCGGCCGCCTGCGCGTCCCCGGCAGCGCCAGTCGAGCAGAGCCGCTGGACCCCGCGCGTCACCGACCCGGCAGCACCCGCGCGTCCTCACCTCTGGCCACGTGTGTTTTGTGTGTTGTGCGATGTTTTCCAACGCCCGAGTCCAATACAAGATCGGCACCGGCAAACCCGAAGATAGCCAGAAGAACCATCGACAAGATCCGCTACCGGGACACCAAGATCCCCCGAACCCGATGACCGAGGACCCGGATGCCAAGATCCACGACTCGGAGATGTCGGAAAAACCCAGTTCGTCGAGACCCTGAAGACCCGTTCCCGGAGGGGAAGTCCGGACCCGATGATCGCCAAGATCGCCACGAGAACGACAAGTACTTCATCCTGGATGCCAAGACCGACTCGATGGCGCGGACCCGACAAGGTCTTCGCGACGACAAGATCGACACCAACCAGGGGAAAGTCCGATGCGCCCCGGCACCAACCCAAGTCCTGCTTCCCGGATACGACAAGGTCTACTTCCCCGATCCGAAGACCCTATCCTGGAGTCCGAGAACGACCCCGTCGAACCCTGGACCCTGAGACTGAACCCTGAACCCCCGGAACCCCAAGACCGTCGAGACCCCTCAATGTGTGAACCTTTTTCCCGAGCCCCTATTTGTAACACCCCGTCCACTCCTGGGCCCGGGGGGTGTCACTCCTGGCAGCTTAATAGGATATCTAGACTGGCCCCACAGACCAACACTAGTCTTTTCTGCGCACTTTGTCCTCACTGCGCGCACCGTTACTCCACTTCCCGGTCGGTCACCCATCCTAGAATTGCTCTAGGCCAAGCACGCTTAACCTTAGAGTTCTTTTCGAATGAGCTTCCGGAAAAGAAGTTGCAACTTGTTGATATGGGTATCCTATCAATCCTATTAAGCCATGTGCCTGGATCTCACATACACCCACCCTTTAGAAGATCGATGCCCTCATCGATCAAGCACACCCCAGGAACGTTCCCTCTTGGCACGCATATGTAAAAGGCCCAGTGCACATGTGCCATGCCGTGTCCACTCCGGGCCACACGCGCCATGCTCCACATGTCCCGCCACTGACCCGCACACACCCGTGTAATCGCAAGGGTCGGCTCTGATACCACTTTGTAACACCCTCAAATCGGCCCTATGCAAGTTGTAGCGATTCCCGCCAAACCCGCATAGAAACGATTCAAAGGTGCCCACCAGGCACTTTCGTGCGGGTGGAAAACGAAGTAATAACATTACACAACAGTCCTCGATGGGACCCACAGAGCGGATATATATACAACACGACTCCATGAGTCAAGACTACAGATATACAGACAAAGATCCAAATCACCTTGAAAATGATAGAGCGTCCACTGACAAGATGCAAATGGGGCTAAGAGCCTCAAGAATAACCAATGGCGTCCGTAACCTGCCTGCCAAGCGGAAGGGTAACCACGCTAACGACGTCGATCTCAAAACCTGCTTAAACAAAAGGTGCCGACAAAGGGCAAAGGAAAAAGAGAGAGCGGTCAAGATCGAGGCCAAGACAGCGAGACTAGAATTCGGGTCCTCGCCTACATAGGTATGGTGGATCAAGCGGCAGCGCAGATGCACTAAACAACCGATAGAGACATCGATACAACCGGCTTTATCGAGAGGGATAAGAAAGACCTATTCGGAACCAACCTGGTACTAACACCAAACAATCCCATCCTGGTATTCCCCCTCGAGACCAACGAGGAAGTCAACCGAGGAACTCACACAGTTGGCAGTTTTATTTATTCAGTTATCGTTGCAGCAATTACTAGTCAGGTGTAGATAGTCATCCTGATAAAATAAGCCGTGGGCACTTTTAGTTAACCATTCTGTTATAGTTGCAACAATTACTAATCAGGTACAGATAGCATGAGTTAAACCCAAAACCCAGCAGTTGTTGGTACTTTTATTTAGCCATTCCGTTGTAGTTGCAATACTTACTAGTCAGGTACAATGGTCGCAAGCGACACCCAAACAAGCAATTGTTGGCAGTTTTATTTAGCCATTCCATTATAGTGAAGCTGATTACTAGTCATTATAAAGTCAAATTTATAGCACTACTTTAGTTATAGTTGTCTATGATCGAGATATTGTGCTCCAAGTCGTCCATAACCGCGGACACGGCTTTCAGAAATATTTAACCCTGCAGGGGTGCACAAATAGCAACACACACTCGATCAACCTCGGAAAAACCAAATCAAAACCCAACGAGGCCTTCACGACAAAGCAATCACCAGATTCAGAAATATTTCAGGGGGCCACCCCATTAAGCTACCCGCAACGAAGTTAGCTGACTCCGAAACGGACTCAAGGTTTGCGCCAATGGCTGTAAACGACTGGGAACCCGAAAACTCGGGCTTGTCGATACCGCGAAAACACTCCGCAATCCTAAACAGTACACGTGCAGTACTTCGCACAATCGTAAATAAAGCAGTAAAGCATGGCATAAGTACATGATAGTAAATAAAACCTCAAACTAGTTTGTGGCCCCAAGAAATAAGAATGAATCAAGCTCTGGCTCAGGGGGGTCCATAAGCCTCCCGGATGTGGATAGCGCGAATATTCAAGGAACAGGTATCAAGTACTCGGGGTCCTACGGGACACAAGTGGACGGTTAACAACCAAATAACATCTATTGCCCAATGTGCCTCGCTACCTACTTCAATTTTAGTTATTAAACAGTAATTAAAGTTAACGATAAATAAAGCCAAGATCATCTCCAACATCGAACAGGCGGCAATACTCCAACAACTGTGGTACTTGACGACACGCAACAGCACTTGAGCAAGCGACTACGACGCGCAGGTCCAACTATCTACCAAACAACAGGTAATAGGATGTGTCCAAGGCAATATGAGTCTGCAAGGGATATCACGGGCACGACAACTAGAGCATCGCAACACAGATAGCAATAGATCAACAGGAGGGAATAAATACTATAAAAGTAAGATAGGTAGAAAGCAGGGAGGTGCTCGCCTGAAAACATTGTCGAAGGGTTCAACCGAAGATCGGGGCGAAGCTCACATCAACTCAACGGCCTTATCCGCGAAGAAGCAAAACACTAGAAGAAACACCGGATGCACTATTTAATACAACGGCAGAAGATCGGGCATGATGCATGTATGATGTATGACATGACAATGATGCGGTGCAATTAGGTCAGATTAAGCGGAACCGGGGTCCCGACAATTAATTATATGGTTCAAGTTATTTATCTACCCCGCAAATTAAATGTTGCATTATCAAGACAAAGATAGCACCGGTGCGCTACACAAATTTAAATGAGGCCAATATAAGACTAGATTTGCCCGCATATGGGCCCCATATTTAATTATTAGGTGAATCGGCGTAAGGCCCCCAAACCACACAAATATGCATGCGAGGTGAATGATTAATATGCAACAGTTGTATATATTTAGCATTTATAAAATAGGGGCTCGGGAAAAAGGTTCACACATTGAGGGGTCTCGACGGTCTTGGGGTTCCGGGGGTTCAGGGTTCAGTCTCAGGGTCCAGGGTTCGACGGGGTCGTTCTCAGACTCCAGGATAGGGTCTTCGGTTCGGGGAAGTAGACCTTGTCGTATCCGGGAAGCAGGACTTGGGTTGGTGCCGGGGCGCATCGGACTTTCCCCTGGTTGGTGTCGATCTTGTCGTCGCGAAGACCTTGTCGGGTCCGCGCCATCGAGTCGGTCTTGGCATCCAGGATGAAGTACTTGTCGTTCTCGTGGCGATCTTGGCGATCATCGGGTCCGGACTTCCCCTCCGGGAACGGGTCTTCAGGGTCTCGACGAACTGGGTTTTTCCGACATCTCCGAGTCGTGGATCTTGGCATCCGGGTCCTCGGTCATCGGGTTCGGGGGATCTTGGTGTCCCGGTAGCGGATCTTGTCGATGGTTCTTCTGGCTATCTTCGGGTTTGCCGGTGCCGATCTTGTATTGGACTCGGGCGTTGGAAAACATCGCACAACACACAAAACACACGTGGCTGTGAGGTGGACTTGGTGCTGCCGGTCGGTGGCCTTGGGGTCCAGCTGCTCGGCTGGCGCCCGGGACGCGCAGGCGGCCGGAGGTGCTCGGGGGCGACGGAGGGCGGGGCGCCGGGCGAACTGCTGAGGACGGAGGAGGCTGGCGAGGCGAGCGGACCGAGGCGGCGGTGGTTGGTGGCGTGGTCGGCGGAGGCGGGGCGGGGCGTAGCCGCGGCGACGGAGAGGAGGCGGAGGCGAGGTCGCTGCGGAGGGGACGCCGGCGGAGGCGGGGCGGAGCGGAGCCGGCGCGGCGAGAGCGGCGGCCGGCGAGGGAGCTGGCGGGGCGGACGGCCAGAGCGGAGGGAGAGAAGACCGGCGAGGGGGCGGGGCACCGCGGCCGGAGGGGAGGGCGACGGGGGAGAGGGAGCCGCGCCGGGAGGTGCGTCGTGGGGCAGGAGGTGGGGATCGGGGAGGCGCGTGGGAGGCGTGGGTGTGGGGGGGTGTGGCGGCAGGGAGAGCCAGTGGTGGAGCTGCTGTGGGACCTGTGGGGAGGGAGGCGGGTGGAGGTGGGGAGGCGCGCGCCAGGTGACGGGCGGAACTGTCGGCTGGGGTGGGGCCTCGGTGATGTGGCTGGAAAGGGAGAGGGAGTGGAGGTGGAGGTTGGTGATTGGGTGGGAGAGAGCGGTGAGGTGGCGAGAGGGGATTGGGTGGGGTGAGGTGGCTGGAGGGGTGGGTAGATTAGGACTGGTAGAAAAAGGTTTTAGGCGGACCGATTTTATTCTGGGGTGGTCGTCCGGGTCGATTCGGCCCGTTCGACTGCCCCACTAAAAATAATTAAATATTTTATTTATTTCAAACCGGGCTTTTGCAAACCGATAGCAGACAAAACAAAATAATCTGGAGACCTGAATTTTGCGTTTGAATAAAGACGGGGCGTTTAGAAAACAAATTAGGTTTTTCCGCAAATAGTTTTATGCAAGCGAATGCAAGATGATGACGATGCTCAAATGCAATGTGGCATGATGACATGAGCATGCGGTCATGATGATGCAATGCACAAAAACAACGCGATTTTCTAGTAGTGGTTTTGGCGGGATGCCACAGTGGATACACGGGGCAACGTGCTCCCAAAGACGCCGCAAGCAGCAGTAACAGCGGCCACCATGTACCTCCTCAACAACCAGCCGTCGACTGGAGATCCGCGAGCTGCCATGCACCGATCTATGATCGCGGGCTTGGGGCTAGTCGAGGTGCCCTCGTCAAGGAGCCAACGCCGGAGCCAAAGAAAGGTAAAACTCCGGACAAGTACTACTACTCGTACTCCTCTAGCGACGACAGCCACGACCTGTCACGGCGACGTCGCTCACGGCGGCATGACCGCGACTACGATGCGCGTGATGACATCATGCAGTGCAAGGTCGAGAAGATGCGGGCGAGGCGCGCTCGTTCTACTGACTCGGAAGACGATGAGGTAGATCTCTGCGGTTCCAGGTGCTTCAGCAGAGCCATCAGGCAGAAGCGAATGCCCAAGGGGTTCAAACTCCCATTGGAGAACCCGAAATTTGACGGCCTGTAGGACCCGAAAATCTGGCTGGAGGATCACATCTCCTCTGCAGCCATGCAGCGTGGCTAAACAATCTCCCGCGCGGATCCATTCGCAGCTGGGAGGAGCTGGTCTATAGCTTCGTGCGCAACTTTAAGGGCACTTACAAAAGTCCCGCATAAATCGAAGAACTAAGAGGCTGCCACCAAAGATCTGGCGAGTCGCTGCGCTCGTACATCCAGAGGTGGTACATCATCAAGAACTCCGTAGAAAATATCTCGGAGGATCACGCAATCGACGCGTTCAATGGCGGTCTTCGCCGTATAGAGGTCAGGGAGGATCTCGGCCGCTCGAAGCCCAAAAGAATCGACCATGTGATGGAGATCGCGAATCGGTGGGTGGACAGAGAAGACTCGGTGAAAAACCGTACCTGCTCCGATGATGATGACGACCTTGGGCACAGACGCGACCCCCGAGGAAAACATCGAATGCGCGGCTACGAGGACCATGACAAAGTCAACATGGTCACGGCTGGCTACACCGACAAACACGATGACAACCGCAACAACGGATACCGCAGTGGTGGATGCCGCAACAGCGGAAAAACCATGCAAGTGTGGCAACACCGCACTCGTGATGACGCGCCTGGACAATCCATCTAGGACAAATTGTCCGGACTATGCACCGTACACTTCTACATCGACAAGCAAGATGATAAGAAAAAGTCCAGCCACCTCCTCAAGGACTGCCGCGAGTTCCTCAAGCGCCACGAAGGTCTGGTCAAGATGAATCGTGACGTGATCAACTAGGGATACGGAGCGGCCCCAGGCGCCGTGGCTCATGGAGCACCACCACCGCCACCTGGTTCACCACCACCTGCGGCTGCACCAGTCCAGAACCATGGAGGCGAACAGTACCCCTGACCACTAGGAAACATGGGGATGATCCAAAAAGGGCGTCCCTCCAATCGAGTGCAGAAAGCAATCACTCACCAAGTCAATTTGGCGATAAACTCTCCACCTTCCACCACTGAGTACCTCAGTGGAAGCGAGTCCTGCATCGCCTTCGACAAGCGTGATCAACCGCGCCAAGTACCCGCCCAGGCCACTGTCCCCTCATACTCGAGGCGCAGATCTAGGGCTTCGATATGAATCGTGTCTTCATGGACGGCGGAAGCGGCATCAACCTCATGTTCGCAAGTATCTTGCGCGCGATGCAAATCCCTCTGACATGTCTGGAAGTTTCAGACACGACATTCCATAGCATCGTGCTAGGGAAGGGAGTATACCCCTGGGCAAAATCAACCTCGACGTCATCTTCGACACGCTGCAAAACTTCAGGCGAGAACGCATCGACTTCGAACTCATCGACTGGCCATAACAATACCACTACATCCTCGGACGTGTCGCGTTCGCAAGGTTCATGGCGGTGCCACACTACGCTTATCTGCAGATGAAGATGCCAGGCCCAAACGGTGTCATCACAATCAACGGAAGCTTCGAGAGGTCCGATAGCTGCGACAGGGAATTCAACAGAATCTTCCAATCCTTTGGCATGCAAGAGGAACTCGCAAGGTTGAAGGAGTCGATAGACAACAGTCTGCCTCCCCTGAGCAAGCCAAGCTCACCCGACGTCTCCTTTGACTCGTTGGTGCACACTAAGAAAGTCTAGGTCCACCCAACAGACCCAGCCAAAACGGCCCTCATCGCCAACAACTTGAGTTCCGCATAGGAACTCGTACTCGTCGAGTTCCTCTGTGAGCACTGGGAAATCTTCGCTTGGTGTCCAGCGGACATGCTAGGAGTTCCCAGGGAGTTCGCCGAGCACTCACTCAACGTGAATCCAGACACAAGGCCAGTCAAACAGACAATACGGTGACTATCTAAACCAAGAGAAGAAGCAGTTGGTATGGAGATCAACAGACTCCTCAATGCAAATTCCGTGCGTGGCATCAAGGAAAGCACCTGGCTCAGAAATACAGTGCGTGTGCCTAAAAAGGACACGGATATCTTGCGGATGTGCATGGACTTCACTTCCTTGAATAAGCACTGCCTGAAGGACCACTTCCCGTTGCCATGGACCGATCAAATAATCGACTCCACCGCGGGATGCGAGCGCCTCTGCTTCCTCGACGCCTACTCAGGCTACAAACATATTCGAATGAAGGAAGAAGACTAGGAGAAAACGGTGTTCACAACACCCTTTGGTGTGTTGTGCTACAACATGATGCCTTTCAGGCTAAAAAACGCCGGAGCCACCTACCAGTGGTGCATGCAGGCCTGCCTCAAGAACCAACTTGGTCGCAATATCCAAGTATATGTCGATGACATCATCATCAAAACCAAAGAGGAGGCTGATACGTCCAAAACGTATCTACTTTCTTGAACACTTTTTCTATTGTTTCTCCTCTATACTTGTGTGATTTGGATATAACTAATGCGGACTAACGCTGTTTTCAGTAGAATTGCCTTGGTGTCTACTTTTTGTGCAGAAGATCAACTATCAGGAAAAATCCCGGAAAATATGCCAAAAATCCTATTTCACCCAAAGACTCCAGGAGCCAGAATACGATACAGAGAAGAGCCAGGGGTGGCCACACCACCTGGTGGCGCGGGCCAGGCCAGGCCATGCCAGGGGGTGGTGTGGGCCCCCCAGGCACCCCCTCGGCCTCTCTCTTCGCCTATAAGGAGCCTTCTGACCTAAAAACTTTGGGGGGTTCGACGTTTTTCCAAGAGGAGTTCCGCTCCGCCGCCACCACCAGATTCCACGAAACAGCACCAGAAACTCCGTTCTGGCACCCTACCAGGACGAGGAATTGGAGGAGATCATCGCCATCATCATCACCATCGCTTCTCCATCGACCATCCATGTTTCCCCCATCTATGAGTGAGTAATCCCCCGCTGTAGGCTATGGGGATGGTAGGGATTGGATGAGATCGTTCATGTAATGGCATCAAAATGTTAGGCATGGTGCCTAGTATCTTTTATGAGTGCTTTATGACTTTGTTGCGACTTGTTGTGCTTAATGCTTGTCACTAGGGCCCGAGTGCCATGATTTCATATCTGAACATGTTATTGATTCATTATGATAGTTTGTTTTTTGGTCTTATCTACAAGTTGTATACACACGTTGTTGTCCGAAACCAATGGCCCCGAAGTGACAGAAATCGGGACAACCGGAGGGAATGGCTTTGATGTGAGGCTCACATGAGCTCATGGAGTGTTAATGCTTTGCTCCGGTGCTCTATTAAAAGGAGCACCTTAATTGCCAGTAGTTCCCTTGAGGCGCCGCTGCAAATGGGCTGGCAGGACAAAAGATGTTGTGCAAGTTCCCATTGCAAGCACATATGACTATATATGGAACACATGCCTAGGATTATCTAGTACTTGGATGCTTTATCTTATTTATCTACAATTGCCCTATGTTCTGATTTCTATGTGAATTGTCTTGTCCATGCAATGCCCGTCCATCCATCCCTATGCCTAGCGCACTCGAATCCCACTATTTACTGCTATTGTTACTGCTGTCTTTACTTTACTACTGCTGCTACTTTGCTATTCCTACTACAAAACTGTTGCTACTTATAAACTGCTGTGAGCAAGATTGTTTCCAGGTGCAGCTGAATTGACAAATCAGTTGTTAAGGCTTATAAATATTCTTTGGCTCCCCTTGTGTCGAAACAATAAATTGGGTTTCACTTCCCTTGAAAATACTGCGATACACCCCTATACTTGTGGGTCATCAAGACTATTTTCTGGCGCCGTTGCCAGGGACCATAGCTTTATTTATCAAGTTCACTTGGATTCTCTATTGTTTGCCGCTATCCATCCATCATGGGTAAGTCTCGTGATGGCAAGGTTCCTATTTTACCATCCACTACAAGAAGAGGTACAGTTCTGAAGACCTCTGTTGCTCTTGATTCACTATCTGTTATGAGTAAGTTCCTTACACCACCACACACACATGCTACACACACTGCTACTACTGCTGAATCTGAAACTTCTGATGCTTATGATGCTGCTTCTACTGTGCTTCATAAGTGTGGTTCATTAGGTCCTTTCCTAGATGCTATGATTGTTAGAACTATAGCTGGAAATACCGAAACTCCTAATGAAGACACTACCACACCTGTTAGTTCACCTGAGTCTAGTGAAAGTTGTGATATTGAAGATGGTTATGTTGAGATGACCGATGAATTTATTAAAGAATGTAAGAACACCCATGATAGGAGCGCTGCTAAGAGTCTCCTTGAGAGGCGTACTATTAGACCCAAATTGTCTCCTATTGCTAAGTTTGCTGCTTCTCCCATAAACATTATAGATGAAGATTATGATTTTCTCTCGATCTATCTTACATAGCTATTGTCGAGAAAGAACCTTTTTGTGGGACTAAGAATGAAAGTGCGGTAGCACATATGAATGAACTTTCTACCATGAGTGGCTTGTTTTCTGATGATATTAAGATGCGTCCTTACTTTGTTGCTAAGATTTTCCCCTTTTCACTGAAAGGAGAAGCTAAAACTTGGTTAAGTAATTTACCTCATGGATCTATTGATAGCCCTGAGTGTTTGATTAGTACTTTCCTGCAGAAATATTTCCCTCCTAGTGCTAGACATGCTATTTTGCAGGAACTTTTTGATTTTAAACATGGAGAAAAAGAGGTATTGCCTGAATCTTGGGCAAGGTTTTGTGCCTTGATTCATGCATAGGATGGAAGTCCATTACCTAAGAATGAACTTCTTGATATATTTTATAATGGACTAACAGAGGAATCTAGGACATACCTAGATAGTTGTGCTGATTGTGTTTTCAGGAATAGGACTCCTAAAGAAGCTGAGGAATTAATGGCTAAAATAAGTAAGAACTATGAAGACTGGACTCCTCCTAAACAAGCTATACCTGAAGTAATTGTACCTGAACCATCTATTCCGGTGCCTATTCCAACATCAAAGAAGAGGGGAGTTATTGAATTGAATGATGAAGTGATGAAGGAAGCTAAGAAATGTCTTAAGGAGAAGGGAATTAAAACTGCAGATGACAAGGATTTACCTCCTATAGAAGAATTATGTAAGCCTATTCACTACTCATCCACTATTGAGGTACACTCTCTCCAACACTTTGATGAAGGTGATATCCCATACTCTAAACCTCCTGATCAATGCTTAGAAGAATTCGATATCTTTATTGTTAAGCAAGATAACTTTAATAAAAGGGTGCAAAATCATCTAATGGAAAACACTAGAGCTATTGTTGAGTTGAAAGATATTGTGGAAAGAACCTCTAATGATGTTAAAATGATTGTTAAACACTTTCAAATGGTTCAAACTCAAATAGATCAACTCATTAAAGTGCAAAACGACTTGCTAGTTAATGCTGCTAAAGAAAAACATGCTTATGAAATTAGAACTAGAAGTGGTGCCGCTACCCAGGATCCACTATATCCTGAGGGGCATCCCAAAAGAATTGAGAAGGATTCTCAACAAGCTGAAAATAGTGGTTCTACTCGTATGAAAAGGAAATAGAAACATAAAACTGTTGTAGAGCCCACTGAACCTGCTATAGATCCTAATAGTATATCTATCTCTGATGCTGAAACTGAAAGTGGTAATGAAGAAAATGAAGTTCCTAATGAAGAAAAAGTTGAAGAAGAACCTGAAAACCACACTAAGAATACTAAATACACCAAAGAAGATTTTATTGCTAAGAAACATGGTAGTGAAAGAGAGCCTTGGGTCCAAAAACCTATGCCTTTCCCTGATAAGAAACACAAGTCAAAGGAAGATAAACACTATAATAAGTTTTGTGAGTGGATGAAACCATTATTCTTGCAAATTCCTTTGACTGATGCTATTAAATTGCCTCCTAACTCAAAGTATATGAAGGATATTGTCTCGAATAAAAGGAAGATCCCTAATGAAGAAATTTCTACTTTGCTTGCTAATTATTCTTTCAATGGTAAGGTTCCTAAGAAACTTGGAGACCCAGGGATTCCAACTATCCCTTGCTCTATTAAGAATAGTTATGTTAGAACTGCTTTGTGCGATTTGGGAGCTGGAGTTAGTGTTATGCCTTTCTCTCTCTATAAGAGGCTTCAACTAGAAAAAATTGATACCAACTGATATATCTTTGCAAATGGCTGATAAATCTACCACTGTTCCTATGGGTATATCTGAGGATGTACCTGTTCAAGTGGCTCATAATTGCTTGATATTAACTGATTTTGTTGTGCTTGAAATGCCTGAAGATGATAATATGTCTATTATTCTTGGAGACCTTTTCTTAATACTGTAGGAGCTGTTATTAATTGTAATCAAGGAAAGGTGACTTTCAATGTAAATGACAAGGAACATACTATCTATTTCCCCAAGAAGATTGAAAGGACTTATGGTTTGAATTCAATTTAACATGTTGAAGGCATTCAAGTTGGAGAAATATATTGTCCCATACCTAGAGAAAAATTTGAAACTATTATGATTGGGACCATTGCTATCAAGGTTGAGGTAACATAATCACTAGTGGAATACGAATTTTTGTCTCATATGCAATTGTTTTGGTAGCAAGACTTGATCAACCTTGTTAACAAAAGGATTCCATTGAACAAAACAATGTTTTCATTATGATTATCTCCGTTTATTTCTACCCTTTGCATTTTAGTTTTTGCTTTCGTTTAGCTTTCCTTTTGTTGTTAGTTGCTTGCATGTTAGAGTGTCTTAGAACTTCTGTAGTTCTAGTTTTGTTTTGTCCTTGCATCATGTTTCCAAAAGAAAAAAAATCTGTCTGTTAGAAAAATCATTCTTCTATGCCTGAAAATGCCCAAAAATAAAGTGTCTCGAAAAATTATAGAAAATTCATATTAAATTTTTACATGAAAAAAGGGGTAGAGGAGTACCTGGGAGGTACCAGGGGGCCCACCAGGCAGGCACACCACATGGTGGCACGGCCAGCCCTGGGTGGCTCCATGCCCTGGTGTGGGCCACCCCTGGCCCCCCACTAACTCTCTCACCTGCCACTTTCTTCTCTCTCCCGAGTAAGCTCCGGTTCATTGCTCAAAATCGCGTTCTTGCTGTGCTTGCTCTCGATTTTTTCGATCTCCTTGCTTGGCCCATCTTTTTTGCTGAAATTTGGAGCATTTGTTCCTTGGTATGTGACTCCTCCCCTTGTCCAAGTAGATTTGTGTTTAGTGGATTATATCTTGAGTATTTTGCTGCTGTAGGTGATAGGTTATGAGAGCTTGTAAGCTGCTTTGATGCTTAGAGATATAGTTTGGATGCATGTTTAGGCCTCTTACAAGTCCCTATGAGTAGAATCCTTCATTATATTTACTTTGCAATCACTTGTTTAATAGGTGTTTAAATTTCAGAATACCAAGCATGAACAACCATACTTTTGGAGAGATATTTGAGAGTAATGCACCTAGGAGGTCGAGGCCCTCAAGAACAGCCTCTCAAGCTAGGCCATCATACAACGAAGATCTCATTGCAACTCGTATTGGTAGTGAAAGGGATGATGAGGATGCTCACCCATCCTCTTTTCCTTGTTTTACTTTCTTACAAGCTATAGGTATTCTTGATGATTTCTTGCTACTGATTGAGAGGGTTGGATTGACCTCATATATGCAAGATGAGAGTGCACAATACGCTATGCTCACTAAAACTTTTGTTGAGAGTTTCACGTTTACTAACACATCCTATCAGTCGACTGTCTCTTTTAAAATCTATAATCTGCCCTTCACCATGCCTTTGGAGAGATTTTGCAGTATTGTAGGTGTACGCATCACAGGGACCGTGAAGAAATTTCAAGGGCGACCCGCTGATTTGTTGGAGATTTACCGAGGGGTGACCAATGATGATGACCGCGTGGCACAGCGCGGAAAGATAAGAAATATCTAACTCCCTGCTCTTAGATACTTTGCATACTATCTTGCTACTAGTGTACTGGGTAGAGAGAACACAATTAATATCTCCAACTATCATTTAGCATTCCTTGCTGCTGCGCTTAACAATGATACTCGGTACAATCTTGGCTCGCTTATTGCTCGCTGCCTAGCTACTAGGGGGCCTATCTATGGGGGCATCATTGCCTCGTGTATAGTCAATGCATTAGGTCTTTCAGTGGATCCCTATGATGCTATGCTAGCACCACAGAGGCTTGATCTTGTTGCTATGAAAACTCATCACTTTGTCACTGCTACTTCTGATTTGAACAGTTAGTGTATAGGATGCTTTTCACTGATGGGGATGAAAGGGAGATCCTTTTGCCACAGCCTTCTTTGTTTATTGTTCACAGGAGACCGTGGTCGTTCTCCAAGGAGGAGGTGGACGAGCAGCTTCGCTTGCTGGGTTTCCACGAGCAGCACCAGGAGGATGTGCCCTCCTATGATTACTCCGCACATTATGGAGGGACGTACTCGAGCTTGCACCAGGACGAGGGTACTTATTCGTCGTACCAGGGTGACACTTCATCCTGGCCAGCTTGGGATTGATACCCACTTAGGACAAAAGCCTAAGCTTGGGGGGAGGTACGCTGACACCGCACTCATCTTCATATCATGTTGCGTCGGTACTTTGTATATTCATGTTTTCGTTCTCTTTTTAGTTTTCGTTCTTCTTTTGCTTCTGCTTTCTAAAACACAAAAAGACCAACAATATTTCTGTTGTTTCTCTTTGGTGTGCTTCTTCTTTTTGCCTTGGTTTGTTTTCCCTTTTTGCTTTGTTTAAACCATTCGAAAAACCCAAAAAGATTTTGCTTTGCTTGGTTTTCCCTTTTGGTTCTTGTTTAAAAATCAGAAACACCCAAAATATTTGTCGTTCTTCTTTGGTTTTGTGAGTTTGCTACAGGGTTCAGCAGTCCTCAGTGGAATATTGGTTTCATATTATTATTCAAGCCACACAAGTGAAGAGCAATAATGAGGATTAATAACAACTTGAGGTGTGGTAAGAGGCTGGTGACGAACTCTATTTGTTTTCATTTTTGTACATATACTCATCACTGTGAGCATGCTTAGTCTATTCATGTAGGGTGTATGTTATCTTTGGATGCTTAGTAGTTCTTGCTTTCTTATGATTAGCTCTAGCTCGCTAATAGTTTGTAGCATGCCTTATGAATGTTTGCTTGCATTTCTCTATTTATAAATTAGTATGACACCGTGGTATCCTCCTCTGAATGTTTCATTTGATTGACTTGGCACATGCTCACGCATGCACATGACTGTAATAATCAGTTAAGCCTCGATGAATTATTTTGCCTTGAGGATCTTGAATCACTTTCATGCCATGAGTAGTCCTGTTTTGTTGCAAGCATGATAATGATAGCTATTGCTCTCTCGTTTGTCGCTCCCTCACTATTGCTAGCCTTCACTTTTATTGAGTATGTTTTACTCAAGTTCCCAACTCCCTAAACCAAATATTTCCAAAGTGTCCACCATACCTACCCATTAGCATCATTTGCTACTTCCGTGCATATTCATTATGCCTTGTTTTCCTCCGAATAAAATGTTTGCTTGTTATGAGAAAGTTAGTTTCTTAAAGCTCTCACGAACTTGATGGCACACTTTATTTCTTGCACTTAATAAACCTGAACCATTGCGTCCTTCTTTGTTGCGCATATTCTTGCGCTTTATGAGTTGAAGTTAGCAGAACCATGTATCATGGGGACCACTTTCAACACTTCATTGGTACTTTCTACCTAGTTGATATCATGTTCTTTTGCTTATGGATCCCGGCAGTGTGAAATAAAAGTGGAACTTGTAAGATCATGGAATTTGTATGTATGTTCGATAAATGCCTGGGCCGCTAGCCTAAGCCATGCCTAATCATAGTGGAAACTTGCAGCATAACCACAATGAGCATTCTATGTAGCATCCTCAATAAAAATCTATGCACATAGTAAATATAAAGATCGCCGAGATGCTCATTGTCTGCTTGCCTTGTTATTTTGATTATGGGACAGCTCCCATGTCATGTGCAAGGGGTACCCCGTTGGTGGTTCTCTATGATACGTATATACTTACAATGACAAGAGCTTACTTGTGACTGAAGTTGAGTAGCATGAGGATCGGTCTTCGTAAGTAAGGGACATGAGACTTCGATTTATAACTTGTCAAGCATATCCTCTTAGTTGTGTCACTTTAACCTTAACCATTTAAGGATGCTTATGATAGGGGCAATGAGAGCTCAAAGCTAACGAGTACCATACTTTCAGCATTTGGAAGCCTTTCAAAATTATTCAAAACCTTTTTCTTTGCTTGTTGAGTCTCCATTTATTCTTTGAGCACCTTCTTGAGAGCATAGTTGTCATTCTTTGTGTTTGTCTCATTACTTGATTATTTGTGTTATGACTTTGATGCTTGTATCCTTGATATCTTTACTTCTATTCATCACTTGAACTTCAGAGGTGCCTTGACATTCATAATCAAAGGCAAGCGAGATACCACTCTATCATACCTTTTTATGAGCATTGTAATGCTGCTTATGTTTATGCTTCATGCTACTTATTATTTTTGAGTTGGAATCTCTTCATAGCTTGCAATGAGTATTAAGTAGACTTAGTTGCATACTCTTTATTATGAACTGTTTAAGTAGTTGAACGCATTGCTGAGAATATTTACATCTTATGAAGCAAATGTGTTCGTGAAAGTTCTTTTATCGCACTCAGTTTTCAACTGAATTGCTTGACGACAAGCAATAAGCTAAGCTTGGGGGGAGTTGATACGTCCAAAACGTATCTACTTTCTCGAACACTTTTGCTATTGTTTCTCCTCTATACTTGTGTGATTTGGATACAACTAATGCGGACTGACGTTGTTTTCAGCAAGATTGCCTTGGTGTCTACTTTTTGTGCAGAAAATCAACTATGAGGAAAAATCCCGGAAAATATGCCAAAAATCCTATTTCACCCGAAGAATCCAGGAGCCAGAATACGAGACGGAGAAGAGCCAGGGGGTGGCCACACCACCTGGTGGCACGGGCCAGGCCAGGCCGCTCCAAGGGGTGGTGTGGGCCCCCCAGGCACCCCCTCGGCCTCTCTCTTCGCCTATAAGGAGCCTTCTGACCTAAAAACTTCGGGGGGTTCGAGGTTTTTCCAAGAGGAGTTCCGCTCTGCCGCCACCACCAGATTCCACGAAACAGCACCAGAAACTCCATTTTGGCACCCTGTCGGGACGAGGAATTGGAGGAGATCATCGCCATCATCATCACCATCGCTTCTCCATCGACCATCCATGTTTCCCCCATCTATGAGTGAGTAATCCCCCGCTGTAGGCTATGGGGATGGTAGGGATTGGATGAGATCGTTCATGTAATGGCATCAAAATGTTAGGCATGGTGCCTAGTATCTTTTATGAGTGCTTTATGACTTTGTTGCGACTTGTTGTGCTTAATGCTTGTCACTAGGGCCCGAGTGCCAGGATTTCAGATCTGAACATGTTATTGATTCATTATGATAGTATTGTTTTTGGTCTTATCTGCAAGTTGTATACACACGTTGTTGTCCGGAACCTATGGCCCCGGCGATGTAAATCGGGATAACTGGAAGGGAATGGCTTTGATGTGAGGATCACATGTGTTCATGGAGTGTTAATGCTTTGCTCCGGTGCTCTATTAAAAGGAGCACCTTAATTGCCAGTAGTTCCCTAGAGGCCCCGCTGCAAAGGGGCTGGCAGGACAAAAGATGTTGTGCAAGTTCTCATTGCGAGCACGTATGACTATATATGGAACACATGCCTAGGATTGTCTAGTACTTGGATGTTTTATCTTATTTATCTGCAATTGCCCTATGTTCTGATTGCTATGTGAATTGTCTTGTCCATGCAACGTCCGTCCATCCATCCCTATGCCTACCGCACTCGAATCCCACTGTTTACTGCTATTGTTACTGCTGTCTTTACTTTACTACTGCTGCTACTTTGCTATTCCTACTACAAAACTGTTGCTACTGATAAACTGCTGTGAGCAAGATTGTTTCTAGGTGTAGCTGAATTGACAACTCAGTTGTTAAGACTTATAAATATTCTTTGGCTCCCCTTGTGTCGTATCAATAAATTGGGTTTCACTTCCCTCGAAAATACTGTGATACACCCCCTATACTTGTGGGTCATCAGAGGCCTCGTTAATCGATGATCTCCGCGAGACGTTCGATAACCTTGACCGCTACCGGATCAAGCTCAATCCGGACAAATGCGCCTCTGGCGTACCATCTGGGTAATTACTCGGGTATCTCATCTCTGCGAGAGGGATCAAAGAAAAACGGAAGAAAATAAAAGCCATATTGGCGATGGAGAAGCCGAAGAACATAAAAGGCGTCCAGCAGCTGGCTGGGCGAATTGCGGCGCTCAGTCTATTCATTAGTCGCATGGGTGAAAAGGTACTACCCTTCTACTAGCTTCTCCGCAAAGCTGACAAGTTCGAGTGGACAGACGAAGCACAAGAAGCATTCAGAGACCTCAAGCGTCTACTATCCACCTCACCAGTACTAGTGACGCCTCGCGAAAAGGAACCGCTGCTACTATACATCGCTGCCACCAACCAGGTGGTCAGTATTGTGCTTGTTGTGGAGCGAGCCGAAGAAAATAAAGTCCACGGGGTCCAGCGCCTAGTATACTACCTCAGCGAGGTGCTCACGCCAACAAAGCAGCGGTACCCGCACTACCAGAAATTGGCGTATGGTGTCTTCATGACAGCCAGGCGACTGCGCCACTACTTCTAGGAGCACCCAATCATGGTGGTGAACGACATCCCACTCGGGCATATACTCAATAATCCTGATGCTACCGGGCGAGTCGTGCTCTGGGGCATAGAGATGTCGCCACGCGACATCACATACGAGAAGCGCGGCGCGATCAAGTCACAAGTTGTCCTGGACTTCCTCGTGCACTGGATGGAGAACCAACTACCCGACAAGCTAGATATGTCCTACGTCTAGACAATGCACTTCAACGGATCCAAGCGGAAAGACGGGGTTGGCGTAGGTGTAATACTGACATCGCCCCAAGGAGACAAGATGAGGTATGTTCTGCGAATGCAGTTCACAGCCTCCAATAACAAGGCTGAATACAAAGCCTTGATCCATGGAATGCGGATGGCGAAAGCCTGCAGCGCCAAGAGGCTCATCATCTACGGCGACTCCAAGCTGGTGATCAACCAAACGATGCACGAGTGCGACACACTAAGCGACAACATGATCACCTATTGTGGCCTCTACGACACACTCGAGGGAGACTTCGACGGCTGCGAGTTGCGACACGTCGACCGCGAAACCAACTAAGAGGCGTACATACTTGCCAACATCGGCTCCACCACAAAATAATGTTCAAGCTTTAAGCTTATATTCATGGAATAGAATGGCGTTACCGCAATTTAATGAAAGTATCTCAAATTTTGATATATAAGTGCATGATGCCTGCTTGATTAGGGTTTATGGGACGAGGGTTTAAGGTTTTACAGTTTAGTTTTATGGGTTGTTTCTGGTTTAGGGTTTAGAGAATTTTTGGTAATGCTCAGGATTTATGCTTATTATCGTCTAATAGAATGGCGTTACCTGATTTAACGAAAGTATCTCAATTTGATCTATAGTTGCATGATACCTGCTTGGTCAGGGTTTAGAGGTTTAGATTTATGGTTTAGGATTCCGTGAATTCTCAATAATATTTTCAAACTTTATGCTTATATATATATTCGTGGAACGGAATGGTGTTATCGCAATTTAATGAAAGTATCTCAAAAATTGATCTACAAGTCGATGATATCCTACTTGGTCATATTTGTTTGTTAAATAAAATTGGTTGGGCTGTTTGGTTGGGCTCGAATTCTGGCTTTTGATTTTTGGCTTATAAAGCTACGAACGTGTTTTTGGCTTTGTTTTTTTAGCTTTTACTCTGACATAGTGGAATGATAGTATAAGCCAGGTTGGATGATTTTAACGATTTTATCTCGGTTTAGCGAAAAATGTTCGAATTTTGAACAACAAGCGATGGGAATCTCTACTTCCCGTAATTCTGGCTCACTGACATGTGGGTCACTTGCATAGTGGGTCCCAAAGTCGGTGTAGGTTGGATTGGGCGGGCAGGTAAATATTGAAGAAGGGCTGGGAAACGTGGATGGGGTGCTGCACTTGGGAGAATGAAAATTTACCACCTATATCCCTCTGTTATTGCAGTGCTCCCTCGGATTCTTGTTTCCGGAGCAGGGATAGAAGAGGAATGTTGCATTCTAGAAAGAGGTGAAGCATGTTTGAATGGATGCGCGGGATATTTTAATGGATGGGTGCGATGTTTGGGCGCCATACCAAATTTTGAGGTCGAAGCTTCTAGCATACGCTACTTCGGCGTGGGGCCTCTCAGACGCGTTGTTACCGTCTAGGCCCACACGCTAGCGAGAGTTGCTTCCCAGCATTTAAACGAGTTTCTAGGCCTTTGCTGAAATTTTCGAACAATTTAAGGCTTTCAAAAAGATGACCATCATCCAAAAAAAAGGTGACAAAGGTCATGGAAATAGTTTATGATGACGTGTCCGTATTTGGTAGATCGGTGCATCTTTGCAAATCAACCAATATGTCTGCTTCCAAATTTAAAGTTTGTTTTCGAATTTCCAAGTAACAACAATGTGTTTTGTTGTGAAGCAACTACAAAGATGATTGCTCAAAATGCCACCGCCCCTTTTTCACACAATGTATAACGCCCTTTCAAGCTTCCAGGCTAAATTTGTGCAATAAAATAATTTTTGGGGCTAGATGTTTTTTTGGGGCTGAATGTTTGAATGGATGGGCGGGATGTTTGAATGGGTGGGCGGGATATTTCGGCGCTCTACCGAAATTTTGAGGTTGAAGCTTCTAAGGTACGCTACTCCCACTTGGGATGCTGTCCCCGTCAGATAGACCTACAGGCTTGTATGCTTTCCAGCATTAATAAGTTTATAGACATCTGCAGAAATTAATGAACATTAATTCAAGGCTTTCAAACAAGAGGAGTAAGGTCACAGTCATAGTTTTTGTACATTTTTCATCTTTTGTACTACTCCGTACATTGAAGTATCTTTGCCAACCAAGCTTACAAACCTGGCCATATTTGGTAGATCAGTGCATCTTGGCATTTCAAGCAATTGTTTACACTGTAGATTCCAGATTTGATGGATAATGCCCTACTTTTATGAGTTTCCAAGCTTCCTAGCTGAAGATGATGAAATTAAATAACTTTTTGATATAAAGCCATTCATTTACAAAGTGCATTGCTATGTGCATTAGTTTCCATGGTAAAACATAAACTTGTATATTGACAAGTTTTGGATCAATTTTAATCTATGGTGACTGGCAGGTGGGCCACGTATATGGTGGTGCCCAAAGCAGGGTAGGTCCGAATTTCCAAAGTTATCCCTCCGCAGTCCGCACCCCTTCACGTTGTGTATTAACTTCCACCCTCCGCCGCCTAGGACTCGCCCCCTTCTCGGCCGCTCCTCATCACCAACGTGCACGAAGAAGCTTTCCCTACCCGTCGGTCTTTTTGAGACGCACCGGTGGGCACGTCGATCCCACGGTAGTCCTTCTATCTCTAGCTCGATCTGGTTGGCATTTTTATTGCCCTTTCGAATACTCCTACGTAGTTTAATTTGTCCTCAGTCTGCATGGTCATAGTTTATTCTGCGCTGGATCTGTGTTCCTAAATACCTTCAGCGATTTTTGCTGTCAATATGTTTGCTGAAATGCATAGGCATATATAGTTTTTGTACTTCATCTATATGTTTCGTGCTTTTCTTTTAATAATAACCAACCTTGTATGTCATAATTAAACACATGGGCAGATTTTGGATAGAGATTGCTCCATTAGGCAGCGCTAAACATATCCTTGATGTTCTACAATCTATGGGATTTGTTAGAGCTCATTGTGACAACTCAAAAGTAGATTGCCCCTGCCGGTTGTGTGCGAATCGTAGGGTGCTGCCTCAAAGTATAGTGGAAGACCATATTTTTACATTTGGGATGCTTAGCACATTGATACATTGCAAATGTATCTATAATTTTTGATGTTCCATGCTTGGTTTTATCCACTTTCTTATGTTTTGTCCACACTTTGGAGTACTTTTCATATGATTTCTTGGACTAACCTATTAACAAGAGCCACAGTGCCAGTTGCCTATTTTCTGCTGTTTTTGGTTCCAGGAAAGTCAGAAAATGAATATTCTCGGAATTGGACGGGACAAAAGCCAAAGTGCCTATTTTCCCGGAAGACTCACGAAGCCAGAAGGAGAGTCGGAGAGGGGCCACAGGGTGGCCACACCCCCCCAGGCGCGGGTCCCCCTAGGCCGCGCCAGGGCATGGTGTGGGCCCCCTGGCTGGCTACCGACCTTGCCTCTCTCGCCTATAAGAGCCTCCCGATGCATAAACCCTAGATGGTCAACCAGAAATCCACGAAAAGTTAAGCAGCGCCGCCGCCACCGAAGGGGAGATTCGGGGGACAGAAAGTCTCTGTTCCAGCACCCTGCCAGGACGGGGAAGTGCCCCCAGAGCCATCTCCATCGATCTCCACCACCATCTCCATCACCATTGCTGATTCCCATGATAAGGAGGGAGTAGTTCTTCCTCGAGGCTAAGGGTTCTATCGGTAGCTATGTGTTCATCTCTCTCTATGCATGATCTTATTGAGATCATGAGCTTGTAATCTATAGATCTACCTTGCTACTCAAGTGCTTTAATAGATCGCTTCTCTCCCCATGTGTGTGAAGTTGACAGTGTGCACACCATGGTGGCACTTAGGCTACAAATTTCAAATACTTGTTATGAGTTATATTTGGAGTTGGATGTCTCTATGAAATTGTGGTGTTTGTTTGAACCATCTAGTACTCAAGGTGAGAGTGTGGGGTTATCTAGATGGGAAAGACTTACTTTGAGGAGTGCTGTTATAGCCCTACCATGGATTAGAGTGTCCATCCAGAGAGTAGTTCAGCATAGTATCATAAAGAAGAATATATTTATATGAGAGTGTTCACTAGTGAAAGTATGATCCCTAGGCCTTGTTTCTAAGCATTGAAACACCATTTGCTACTAGATCTGTTACATGTTTGCTTGCTTCTATCTTTCTTTCAGTTTTACTTTAGTCTTTTCCACGCCATCAAGCTATTATCTATCACCGCTTATAATTATCCATACCACTTGTATTTCACTATCTCTTCGCCGAACTAGTGCACCTATACACCTGACAATTGTATTGGGTGTGTTGGGGACACAAGATACTTCTTGTATCTTGATTGTAGGGTTGCTTGGGAGGGGATACCTTTGACCACTTCCTCCCTGAGTTTGATAAACCTTGGGTGATCCACTTAAGGGAAAACTTGTTGTTGTTCTACAAACCTCTGCACTTGGAGGCCCAACAACTGTCTACAAGAATAGAAGTGCGTAGACATGAAGCTATTTTCTGGCGCCGTTGCCGGGGAGGTAAGGTAAAAGGTATTCACACCGGAGGATTAAAGAAGAAGAACCTCCCACGGCAAACGCCTATTTTCTGGCACCGTTGCCGGGGAGGTAAGGTAAAAGGTACTCACATCGTCCGATGTGAGTGCTCGAAGTTATTTCCTTTAGATTCTGCAATTTTGTCTTTTTGTTTCTTGTTTTCACTAGTTAGGCTTAATGGAAAACAACAACCAAATTAGAGAACTTTATAGTATTTATATTGAGTTAGTACATGAAGTGTTTGAAGAGAAAATTAAAAAACCTATGGAACTTTATTTGCATGCTAATAGCAATGTTGTTAGTATGAATTCTTTGGACACCATTATTGCTAATGCTATGGAAAAGTCTAAGCTTGGGGAAGCTAGTTTTTATGAAAATTATCTTTTTAGTTCCCCAGCTTTGGAAGATAGCTATTCTATTGCTTATGATGATACCAAACCTCCAATATATGATGATTACAATGATGAATATGATATTTTCAGTCCACCTACTATTGAGGATAAAATTAATGACTACAATATGCCTCCTATATTTGATGATTATGGTGATGAGAATAATAATGATAGCTATTTTGTTGAATTTGCTCCCACTACAATTAATAAGAATGACTATGCTTATGTGGAGAGTATTAATTCTTTTATGGATGTGGATCATGATAACAATGTTTCATATGATAGTTATATTGTTAATTTTATTCATGAATCTACTGAAAGCTATTATGAGAGAGGAAAACATGGTTTTATGCATCTCAATAATATTAAGTTTCCCCTCTTTATGTTGAAAGTCTTGAAGTTGCACTTGTTTTGCTTTACTATGCTTGTTGCTTTGTGCTTTCATGACTTGTTTATTTACAAGATTCCTATGCATAGGAAGTGGGTTAGACTTAAATGTTCTTTGAATTTTCTTCTTGATGCTCTCTTTTACTTCAGTTCATATTTTTTATGTGAGCATCTTCTCAAACTATCATGCCTAACTTAAAGGCGTTAAAGAAAAGTACTTATTGGGAGATAACCCAAAAGTTTTAGATGAGTCTTGGAAGTTATTACCTCAGTAATAACCGCTCCTTATCCTTTTTATTTGCTTTTTGTGCCAAGAGTAACCTCTAATGAGAGAGAAGTAATGATTGAGAAAGTTGTTGTCCTGGAACAAATTTCTATGCTTCACCATAAAAACTCGTGTAAAATATCTGTACGTCCTTTTGAGGCGTAAATTTTTGTGCTTCTTCCCCAGGTTGTTATCTAACTTTCGTTAGTTCAACACTTTTCGATTTGAGCAACAGAAGATCTTCGAAAAAATTCGTCTTTACCTGCTGGTCTGTTTTGACAGATTTCTGCCATTATTTGCATTTGCTTCTTGTTGGTTCCTTTTTGAGTTCATTTGGGGAATTGAGCTTTTTGAGGGAAGTGATATAGTAGCTAGTGTTTTAATGGAATTTATTGGTGTTGGAACTGAACCTAAAGACCTATTATCTTGAGTGCACTAATGTTGCTAATAAAAATTGTGTGAAGTTTTGTATGAAGGAAAAAATTTCAGGTGTATGGAAGGAATGAGTAATAAGATGAAGGATGGACTAAAGCTCAAGCTTGGGGATGCCACGCATGTCACACCAAGAAATATCCAAGAAGTACAAGCGTCAAAGCTTGGGGATGCCCAAGGCATCCCCCTCTTCATCAATAAAAATCCCAGGTTTCTTCCAAACGCTTCATTTTTATTGTTTCATGCACAGTTGTGTTGTTCTTGGAGCGTCTTCTTTTTCGTTTTCGTTTTGTTTTTTTGTTTGATTTTGTTTTCTTATTTTTCTGAATAAATTGGTTGGACCCCCTCTTTTCATACATTGGTTTGCAAATAGTTTGGTTTGGTTTGGAAAAGAGTAGGAAAGTTTAAGCTTATGTGGTAAAAAGAGCTCGTTTTTGACTATGGCCTATGCTTTGTCATGCCATGCTTGATATTGTTTTGGCTTTATGCTTAGTATTCTTTGTTGTAGCATGACTTGTTATAAACAATTGAGATTGCTTAATGTGCCTTGGATGAATCATGCGTTGGTTTAGCATATTAAAGCATAGTATTGTGGTATTCTCCTTTGATGCTTTATTTGGGTTTACTTGGCGCATGCTCACACCATGTTATGACTATCTAAAGTCACCATAAGCCTTTATGATCCTTTAGTTTTCAACTTGTAGTATCACTTTATGCTTTGTTCAATGATGTTTTGTCGCTCTGCATGATTATGGCCATTATTGCTCTCTTAGTTTGTCGCTCCCAGTCTTTTGCTAGCCTCCACAACCAAGTATGAGTTCCACTCATGCATCCAACTCCTTAAACCAAGTTATTCCAAAGAGTCCACCATACCTACCTATTAGAATATTCTATTCCAAGTATATTCATGTTTTTGTTTACCTTCCAAATTAAACTTGTTATGAGAAAACTAGTGATTAAAGCTCTCACGAACTTGATGGCACACTTTACTTTTCTTGCCCTTAATAAACTTGAACCATTGTGTCGTCTATGTTGTATATGCTTGCACTTATTTGTTGGGAATTAGCAGAACCATGCTTTCATGGGGAACACTTTCAACATGGTTCTTGGTACTTGTACCTAGTTGATATCATTCTCTTTTATATATGGATGTCGTCGGTGTGAAATGAAAGGGGAGCTTGTAAGTCTATGGAGTTATGTATATGTGTTAGAGAAACGCCTAGGCCGCTGGTCTAATCCATGCTGACATGGTGGAAACCTGCAGCGTGACCATAATGAGGTGTCTATGAAGCATTCTTCTTATAAAAAAAGAGTCCTATATTGAGAAAAAAAAGAGAAAAGGAAAAAAAGGAGGTTACGAAAAGAGGAAAGAGAGAAAAAAGCACCATATTCCCATGGTAAATAAGAAGATTGCTGAGATGCTCGTTGTCTGCTTGCCTTGTCATTTTGATATGGGGATTCTTCCGTATCATCGGGCAAGGGGTACCCCGTTGGCGGTTCTCTATGATACACATATACTTACTATGACAAGAACTTACCGGCAACTAAACTTGAGTAGCATGAGGAGCGGCCCTCATATTCAAGGGACATGAGGTTTCCAACTTATACTTCGTCAAGCATGTACACCATAGTTTGTTCACTTTAACCTTAATCACTTCAAGATGCTTATGATAGGGGCAATGAGAGCTGAAAGCTATAAGTACCATAATTTTTGGAAGCTCTTTATGAAACTTGAATCCCTACTTCCTTCTATGAAGGCCTTTCTTCCACCATTATATTGAGTCTCCACCTTCTATCTTTACGCACCTACTTTGAGAGCATAGTGGCCATTCTTAGTTCTATGTGCATTGTCCCAAGACTAGTTGATTGATGCATACCTTGATATTGCTTGTTTTAAACTATTTGTATCTAGTCACTCTTATGAACTTTGAAGGTGTCCTATGCATTTATATTTGCTACTCTATGAGGGACAAGCTGAATACTACTATGCTATGTTTTCTTTGTGTGAAACAAACAAACGTCTTGCAAAGCATTGTTATTCATGAATCTTTTGTTTGTGCCTTTTTGATGACCCACAAGTATAGGGGTGTATCGCAGTATTTTTGAGGGAAGTGAAACCCAATTTATTGATTCAACACAAGGGGAGCCAAAGAATATTTATAAGCCTTAACAACTGAGTTGTCAATTCAGCTGCACCTGGAAAAAATCTTGCTCACAGCAGTTTATCAGTAGCAACAGTTTTGTAGTAGGAATAGTATGGTAACAGCAGTAGTAAAGCAAAGACAGTAGTAACAAAAGGAGTAAACAGTGGGATTCGAGTGCGGTAGGCATAGGGATGGATAGACGGGCGTTGCATGGACAAGACAATTCACATAGCAATTAGAACATAGGGAAATTGCAGATAAATAAGATAAAGCATCCAAGTACTAGACAATCCTAGGCATGTGTTCCATATATAGTCATACGTGCTCGCAGTGAGAACTTGCACAATATCTTTTGTCCTGCCAGCCCCTTTGCAGCGGGGCCTCTAGGGAACTACTGGCAATTAAGGTGCTCCTTTTAATAGAGCACCGGAGCAAAGCATTAACACTTCGTGAACACATGTGATCCTCACATCAAAGCCATTCCCTTCCGGTTATCCCGATTTCTGTCACTTCGGGGCCATAGGTTCCGGACAACAACGTGTGTATACAACTTGCAGATAAGACCAAAAACAATACTATCATAATGAATCAATAACATGTTCAGATCTGAAATCATGGCACTCGGGCCCTAGTGACAAGCATTAAGCACAACAAAGTCATAAAGCACTAATAAAAGATACTAGGCACCATGCCCTAACAATCTGATGCCATTACATGAACGATCTCATCCAATCCCAACCATCCCCATAGCCTACAGCGGGGGATTACTCACTCATAGATGGGGGAAACATGCATGGTCGATGGAGAAGCGATGGTGATGATGATGGCGATTGTCTCCTCCAATTCCCCGTCCCGGCAGGGTGCCAGAACGGAGTTTCTGGTGCTGTTTCGTGGAATCTGGTGGTGGCAACGAAGCGGAACTCCTTCTGGAAAAACGTCGAACCACCCAAAGTTTTTAGGTCAGAAGGCTCCTTATAGGCGAAGAGAGAGGCCGAGGGGGTGCCTGAGGGGCCCACACCACCCCCTGGCGTGGCCTGGCCTGGCCCGCGCCACCAGGTGGTGTGGCCACCCCTGGCTCTTCTCCGTCTTGTATTCTGGCTCCTGGGGTCTTCGGGTGAAATAGGATTTTTGGCATATTTTCCGGGATTTTTCCTGATAGTTGATTTTCTGCACAAAAAGTAGACACCAAGGCAATTCTGCTAAAAACATCATCAGTCCGCATTAGTTGTATCCAAATCACACAAGTTTAGAGGAGAAACAATAGCAAAAGTGTTCGGGAAAGTAGATACGTTTTGGACGTATCAACTCCCCCCAATCTTAGCTTATTGCTTGTCCTCAAGCAATTCAGTTGAAAACTGAGTGCGATAAAAGAACTTTCACGAACACATTTGCTTCATATGATGTAAATATTCTCAGCAATGTGATCAACTACTTAGACAGTTCATAATAAATAGTATGCAACTGAGTCTACTTAATAGTCATTACAAGCTATGAAGAGATTCCAACTCAAGAATAATAAGTAGCATGAAGCACAAACATAAGCAACATTACAATGCTCATAAAAAGGTATGATAGAGTGGTATCTCGCTTGCCCTTTGATTATGAATATTAAGGCACCTCTGAAGTTCAAGTGATGACTAGAAGTAAAGATATCAAGGATACAAGCATCAAAGTCATAACACAAATAATCAAGTAATGGAGCAAACACAAAGAATGACAACTATGCTCTCAAGAAGGTGCTCAAAGAATATGTGGAGACTCAACAAGTAGAAGAAAAGGTTTTGAATAATTTGAAAGGCCTCCAAATGCTGAAAGTATGGCACTCGTTAGCTTTGAGCTCTCATTGCCCCTGTCATAAGCATCTTTAATGTGGTTAAGGTGAAAGTGAGGTCCAATCTGAGTTATATGCTTGACAGACTATAAACTGAAAATCCCAAGTCCCTTGAGTACGAGGGCCGCTCCTCATGATACTCAACTTTAGTTACCAGTAAGTTCTTATCATCGTAAGTATATGCGTATCATTGAGAATCGCCAACAGGGTACCCCTTGCCCGATGATACGGAAGAATCCCCATATCAAAATGACAAGGCAAGCAGACAATGAGTATCTCAGCAATCTTCTTATTTACCATGGGAAAATGGTTCTTTTTTCTCTCTTTCCTCTTTTCATAAATCTCTTTTTTTCTCTTTTCTTTTTCTCAATAGCTATCTCTCTCTTTTTTTATAAGAAGAATGCTTCATAGATATCATTATGGTTACGCTGCAGGTTTACACCATGTCAGCATGGATTAGACCAGCGGCCCAGACATTTCTCTAACACCCATACATAACTCCATGGACTTACAAGCTCCCCTTTTATTTCACACCGATGACATCTGCAAACAAAAGAGCAAGGTATCAACTGGGTATATATTTACAAGTGTTGAAAGCGTTCCCCGTGACAAAGACGGTTCGCTAATCCTGCCTATAATTTGCAAGCATATAACTTTCATGGAGAGTTCACAATGGTTCAGGTTTATTAAGTGCAGGAAATAAAGTGTGCCATCAAGTTCGTGAGAGCTTTACTAACTAATTTTCCCATAACAAGCAAACATTTTATTCAGAAGAAAACAAGGCATATTGAATATGCACGGGAGTAGCAAATGATGATAATAGGTAGGTATGGTGGACACTTTGGAAATATTTGGTTTAGGGAGTTGGAAACATGAGTAAACACTCAGTGGAAGTGAAGACTAGCAATAGTAAGGGAGCGACAAACGAGAGAGCAATAGCTGTCATTATCATGCTTGCAACAAAACAGGACTGATCATGACATGAAAGTGATTCAAGATCCTCAAGGCAAAATAATTCATCGAGGCTTAACTGATTATTACAGTCATGTGCATGCATGAGCATGTGCCAAGTCAATTCAAATGAAACATTCAGAGGAGGATACCACGGTGTCATACCAATTTATGAATAGAGCAATGCAAGCAAACATTCATAAGACATGCTACAAACTATTAGCGAGCTGGAGCTAATCATAAGAAAGCAAGAACTACTAAGCATCCAAAGATAACATACACCCTACTTGAACGGACTAAGCAAGCCCACAGTGATGAGTATATGTACAAAAATGAAAACAAATAGAGTTCGTTACCAGCCTCTTACCACGCCTCAAGTTGTCATTGATCCTCATTATTGCTCTTCACTTGTGTGGCTTGAATAATAATATGAAACCAATATCCACTGAGGACTGCCGAACCCTGTAGCAAACTCGCAAAAACCAAAGAAGAACGACAAATATTTTTGGTGTTTTCGATTTTTAAACAGGAACCAAAAGGGAAAAACAAGCAAAGCAAAATCTCTTTGGGTTTTTCGAATAGTTCAAACAAAGCAAAAAGGGAAAAGCAAACCAAGGAAAAAAGAAGAAGCAAACCAAAGAGAAACAACAGAAATATTTTTGGTCTTTTTGTGTTTTTAGAAAGCAAAAGCAAAGAAGAACGAAAACTAAATAGAGAATGAAAACATGAATACACAAAGTACCGACGCAACATGATATGGAGATGAGTGCGGTGTCGGCGTACCTCCCCCCAAGCTTAGGCTTTTGGCCTAAGTGGGTATCAATCCATGTACGAATAGGGGTTCCAAGTGGGCGGATCTTGGTAAGAATGATCATAGCTGGGCCCATGAGAAGAAGAAGCTCCCCAATCATAAGCGGGCTGCTAATATGAAGACTCTCCCTCATTCGAGGGATGGACCGAATCATCCGTGACCTCCCTTCTAGTGTCCTGCTCCTGTTGGGAGAGCTCTTCCAAGTACGTGTCAAGCTCCTCCTCAGTGAGGGACCATCCTTCCCGGTTATCAAGGTTAAACAAAACCGGTGGAGGCAAAAGAACAACACGCTCGGACTTGCTCTTTCTCCAACCAGCTTTGAGAAAGGTTATTTCATAAGATAACTCACTCATACTAGCCCACGAGGAAAAAAATTTATGTTGTATCATGTAATTAAGATCAAGCCTCTCTATGGGAAACTGTAGGTCTAGATGATGAGGCACTAAACCATGCAATGCTAGTAAACGAGAAGCAATGAGGCCTCCACAAATTGCACCTTTCTCACGGTTAGCAGCAAGACGGAAAGCTATCAAAGCACCTAAGTTGTAAGACCTATCTCGTTTAAGAGCAGCAGAGATAAATGCTAGATCAAACAAAGATAACTTATTGGCAGTTTGCCAAGCAAGAACACACTTGGCAATAAATTAGGAAAAGTAGCGAATGGAGGGAAGATGAATGTTACGGATTCTTCCATTCTCCTTCGAGAAGCTACTCCCTTGGCAAATTTCTGCATATAAATCCATGAGTGGTTTAGGTCTCTCCTTAATCTTTCTACATGATCCCCATTGAGGTACCTTAATAGTTGCACAAAAATCATCAAGAGAAAGGTCGATAGCTATATTGTAAATTTTTTAATGGACCATGGGGTTAGGCAAAGAGTGACTAAATTGGAAGTCCTGCACCACAGACATGGTTAGCTTCACAAATTGACAAGGTTCATCTTCCAAAAAGTGCTCTAACCCTGCATTAGAAACCAAAGTGTGGAAATCTTGTAGAATTCCTGCAGCTATCATGAACTCAGAGCATGGATAAATGGAAGGAAAAACTTCCTCCTCCCGGTGGACCTTAATGACCTCAGGCACCCAAAGCTCATGTTGGTTTAGGTGGTGTTCACTCATCTTCTATTCTGAAATTTAAATACCTATTAAACAAGTGATTGCAAAGTAAATATAATGAAGGATTCTACTCATAGGGACTTGCAAGAGGCCTAAACATGCATCAAAACTAAATCTCTAAGCATCAAACAAGCTTACAAGCCCTCATAACCAGTCACCTACAGTAGCAAAATACTCAACATATAATCCACTAAACACAAATCTACTTGGACAAGGGGAGGAGTCACATACCAGGGAACAATTGCTCCAAATTTCAGCAAGAAAGATGGGCTGAGCAAGGAGATCGAAAAAATCGAGAGCAAGCATAGCAAGAACGCGATTTTCAGCAATGAACTGGAGCTTACTCGAGAGAGAAGAAAGTGGCAGGTGAGAGAGTTAGTGGGGGGCCAGGGGTGGCCCACACCAGGGCATGGCGCCACCCAGGGCTGGCCACGCCACCATGTGGTGTGCCTGCCTGGTGGTCCCCTGGTACCTCCCAGGTACTCCTCTGCCCCTTTTTTCACGTAAAAAATTAATATGAATTTTCTGGAATTTTTCGAGACACTTTATTTTTGGGCATTTTTTAGAAATAGAAGAATGATTTTTCTGACAGACAGATTTTTTTCTTTTGGAAACATGATGCAAGGACAAAACAAGGCTAGAACTACAGAAGTTCTAACATGCAAGCAACTAACAACAAAAATAAAGCTAAACGAAAGCAAAAACTGAAATGCAAAGGGTAGAAATAAACGGAGATAATCATAATGAAAACATTGTTTTGTTCAATGGAATCCTTTTGTTAACAAGGTTGATCAAGTCTTGCTACCAAAACAATTGCATATGAGACAAAACTTTGTACTCCACTAATGATTATGTTACCTCAACCTTGATAGCAATGGTCCCAATCATAATAGTTTCAAATTTTTGTCTTGGTATGGGACAATATATTTCTCCAACTTGAATGCCTTCAACATGTTCAATTGAATTCAAACCATAATTCCTTTAAATCTTCTTGGGGAAATAGACAGTATGTTCCTTGTCATTAACATTGAAGGTCACCTTTCCTTGATTACAATTAATAACAGCTCCTGCAGTATTAAGAAAAGGTCTCCCAAGAATAATAGACATATTATCATCTTTAGGCATTTCAAGCACAACAAAATCAGTTAATATCAAGCAATTGTGAGCCACCTGAACAGGTACATCCTCAGATATACCCACAGGAACAGTGGTAGATTTATCAGCCATTTGCAAAGATATATCAGTTGGTATCAATTTTTTCTAGTTGAAGCCTCTTATAGAGAGAGAAAGGCATAACACTAACTCCAGCTCCCAAATCGCACAAAGCAGTTCTAACATAACTATTCTTAATAGAGCAAGGGATAGTTGGAATCCCTGGGTCTCCAAGTTTCTTAGGAACCTTACCATTGAAAGAATAATTAGCAAGCAAAGTAGAAATTTCTTCATTAGGGATCTTCCTTTTATTCGAGACAATATCCTTCATATACTTTGAGTTAGGAGGCAATTTAATAGCATCAGTCAAAGGAATTTGCAAGAATAAAGGTTTCATCCACTCACAAAACTTATTATAGTGTTTATCTTCCTTTGACTTGTGTTTCTTATCAGGGAAAGGCATAGGTTTTTGGACCCAAGGCTCTCTTTCACTACCATGTTTCTTAGCAATAAAATCTTCTTTGGTGTATTTAGTATTCTTAGTGTGGTTTTCAGGTTCTTCTTCAACTTTTTCTTCATTAGGAACTTCATTTTCTTCATTACCACTTTCAGTTTCAGCATCAGAGATAGATATACTATTAGGATCTATAGCAGGTTCAGAGGGTTCTACAACAGTTTTATGTTTCTTTTTCCTTTTCTTACGAGTAGAACCACTATTTTCAGCTTGTTGAGAATCCTGGTCAATTCTTTTGGGATGCCCCTCAGGATATAGAGGATCCTGGGTAGCAGCACCACTTCTAGTTCTAATTTCATAAGCATGTTTTTCTTTAGCAGCATTAACTAACAAGTCGTTTTGCACTTTAACGAGTTTATCTATTTGAGTTTGAACCATTTGAAAGTGTTTAACAATCATTTTAACATCATTAGAGGTTCTTTCCACAATATCTTTCAACTCAACAATAGCTCTAGTGTTTTCCATTAGATGATTTTGCACCCTTTTATTAAAGTTATCTTGCTTAACAATAAATATATCGAATTCTTCTAAGCATTGATCAGGAGGTTTAGAGTAAAGGATATCACCTTCATCAAAGTGTTGGAGAGAGTGTACCTCAATAGTGGATGAGTAGGGAATAGGCTTACATAATTCTTCTATAGGAGGTAAATTATTGATATCTGCAGCTTTAATTCCCTTCTCCTTAAGACATTTCTTAGCTTCCTTCATCACTTCATCATTTAATTCAATAACTCCCCTCTTCTTTGATGTTGGAATAGGCACAGGAATGGATGGTTCAGGTACAATTACTTTAGGTATAGCTTGTTTAGGAGGAGTCCAATCTTCATAATTCTTGCTTATTTTAGCCATTAATTCCTCAGCTTCCTTAGGAGTCCTATTCCTGAAAACACAATCAGCACAACTATCTAGGTATGTCCTACATTCCTCGGTTTGTCCATTATAAAATATATCAAGAAGCTCATTCTTAGGTAATGGACTTCCAGCCTGTGCATGAATCAAAGCACAAAACCTTGCCCAAGATTCGGGCAATACCTCTTTTACTCCCTGTTTAAAATCAAAAAGTTCCTGCAAAATAGCATGTCTAGCACTAGGAGGAAAATATTTCTGCAGGAAAGTACCAATCAAGCACTCAGGGCTATCAATAGATCCAGGAGGTAAATTACTAAACCAAGTTTTAGCTTCTCCTTTTAGTGAAAAGGGAAAAATCTTAGCAACAAAGTAAGTACGCATCTTAATATCATCAGAAAACAAGCCACTCATGGTAGAAAGTTCATTCATATGTGCTACCGCACTTTCATTCTTAGTCCCAAAAAAGGTTCTTTCTTGACAATAGCTATGTAAGATAGATCGAGAGAGAAATCATAATCTTCATCTATAATGTTTATGGGAGAAGCAGCAAACATAGCAGCAGGATATAATTTGGGACTAATAGTACGCCTCTCAAGGAGACTCTTAGCAACGCTCCTATCATGGGTGTTCTTACATTCTTTAATAAACTCATCGGTCATCTCAACATAACCATCTTCAATATCATAACTCTCACTAGACTCAGGTGAGCTAACAGGTGTGGTAGTGTCTTCATTAGGAGTTTCGGTATTTCCAGCTATAGTTCTAACAATCGTAGCATCTAGGAAAGGACCTAATGAACCACTCTTATCAAGCACAGTAGAAGCAGCATCAGAAGTTTCAGATTCAGCAGTAGTAGAAGTGTGTGTAGCATGTGTATGTGGTGGTGTAAGGAACTTACTCAAAACAGACGGTGAATCAAGAGCAACAGAGGTGTTCAGAACCGTACCTCTTCTTGTAGTGGATGGTAAAATAGGAACCTTGCCATCACGAGACTTACCCATGATGGATGGATAGCAGCGAACAATAGAGAATCCAAGTGAACTTGATAAATAAAGCTATGCTCCCCGGCAACGGTGCCAGAAAATAGTCTTGATGACCCACAAGTATAGGGGGTGTATCGCAGTATTTTCGAGGGAAGTGAAACCCAATTTATTGATTCAACATAAGGGGAGCCAAAGAATATTTATAAGCCTTAACAACTGAGTTGTCAATTCAGCTGCACCTGGAAACAATCTTGCTCACAGCAGTTTATCAGTAGCAACAGTTTTGTAGTAGGAATAGTAAGGTAACAACAGTAGTAAAACAAACACAGCAGTAACAAAAGCAGTAAACAGTGGGATTCGAGTGCGGTAGGCATAGGGATGGATGGACGGGCGTTGCATGGACAAGACAATTCACATAGAAATTAGAACATAGGGCAATTGCGGATAAATAAGATAAAGCATCCAAGTACTAGACAATCCTAGGCATGTGTTCCATATATAGTCATACGTGCTCGCAATGAGAACTTGCACAACATCTTTTGTCCTGCCAGCCCCTTTGCAGCGGGGCCTCTAGGGAACTACTGGCAATTAAGGTGCTCCTTTTAATAGAGCACCGTAGCAAAGCATTAACACTCCGTGAACACATGTGATCCTCACATCAAAGCCATTCCCTTCTGGTTATCCCGATTTACACCCGGGGCCATAGGTTCCGGACAACAACGTGTGTATACAACTTGCAGATAAGACCAAAAACAATACTATCATAATGAATCAATAACATGTTCAGATCTAAAATCATGGCGCTCGGGCCCTAATGATAAGCATTAAGCACAACAAGTCGCAACAAAGTCATAAAGCACTAATAAAAGATACTAGGCACCATGCCCTAACAATCTGATGCCATTACATGAACGATCTCATCCAATCCCTACCATCCCCATAGCCTATAGCGGGGGATTTCTCACTCATAGATGGGGGAAACATGGATGGTCGATGGAGAAGCGATGGTGATGATGATGGCGATGATATCCTCCAATTCCCCATCCCGGCAGAGCAGCGGAATCCGGTGGTGGCGGCGGAGCGGAACTCCTTCTGGAAAAACGTCGACCCCCCCGAAGTTTTTAGGTCAGAAGGCTCCTTATGGGCGAAGAGAGAGGCCGAGGGGGTGCCTGGGGGGCCCACACCACCCCCTGGCGCGGCCTAGCCTGGCTCGTGCCACCAGGTGGTGTGGCCACCCCCTGGCTCTTCTCCGTCTCGTATTCTGGCTCCTGGAGTCTTCGGGTGAAATAGGATTTTTGGCATATTTTTTGGGATTTTTCCTGATAGTTGATTTTCTGCACAAAAAGTAGACACCAAGGAAATTCTGCTGCAAACATCGTCAGTCCGCATTAGTTGTATCCAAATCACACAAGTTTAGAGGAGAAACAATAGCAAAAGTGTTCGGGAAAGTAGATACGTTTTGGACGTATCACTTTTCATGTTGCAACATAGTTTCTTTGTCTTATTGCTAGAACTTTGTATTTCTTGTTATGATTGAAGTACTATGATCCCAGCTCTGAATGTTTTACAAATACTGTGATCAAGTCTTTGATGGTGCATGTCACCTCAAAAATTATTCTTTCTTTTTATCACTTACCTACTCGAGGACGAGTAGGAGTTAAGCTTGGGGATGTTGATATATTGCAAATGTATCTATAATTTTTGATGCTCCATGCTTGGTTTTATCCACTTTCTTATGTTTTCTCCACACTTTGGAGTACTTTTCATATGATTTCTTGGACTAACCTATTAACAAGAGCCACAGTGCCAGTTGCCTGTTTTCTGCTGTTTTTGGTTCCAGGAAAATCAGAAAATGAATATTCTCAGAATTGGACGGGACAAAAGCCAAAGTGTCTATTTTCCCAGAAGACTCACGGAGCCAGAAGGAGAGTCGGAGAGGGGCCACAGGGTGGCCACACTCCCCCAGGCACGGGTCCCCCAGGCCGCGCCAGGGCATGGTGTGGGCCCCCTGGCTAGCCACCGACCTTGCCTCTCTCGCCTATAAGAGCCTCCCGATGCATAAACCCTAGATGGTCAATCAGAAATCCACGAAAAGTTCCGTAGCGCCTCCGCCATTGAAGGGGAGATTTGGGGGACAGAAAGTCTCTGTTTCGGCACCCTACCGGGATAGGTAAGTTCCCCCGGAGCCATCTCCATCGATCTCCACCACCATCTCCATCACCATTGTTGATTCCCATGATGAGGAGGGAGTAGTTCTTCCTCGAGGCTAAGGGTTCTACCGGTAGCTATGTGTTCATCTCTCTCTGTATGCATGATCTTATTGAGATCATGAGCTTGTAATATATAGATCTACCTTGCTACTCAAGTGCTTTAATAGATCTCTGCTCTCCCCATGTGTGTGAAGTTGACAGTGTGAACACCATGGTGGCACTTAGGCTAGAGATATCAAATACTTGTTATGAGTTATATTTGGAGTTGGATGTCTCTATGAAATTGTGGTGTTTGTTTGAACCGTCTAGTACTCAAGGTGACAGTGTGGGGTTATCTAGATGGGAAAGACTTACTTTGAGATGTGTTGTTATAGCCCTACCATGGATTAGAGTGTCCAACCGAAGAGTAGTTCAGCGTAGTATCATAAAGAAGAATATATTTATATGAGAGTGTTCACTAGTGAAAGTATGATCCCTAGGCCTTGTTTCTAAGCATTGAAACACCATTTGCTACTAGATCTGTTACATGTTTGCTTGCTTCTATCTTTATTTCAGTTTTACTTTAGTCTTTTTCCATGCCATCAAGCTATTATCTATCACCGTTACCACTTATAATTATCCATACCACTTGTATTTCACTATCTCTTCGCCGAACTAGTGCACCTATACACCTGACAAGTGTATTGGGTGTGTTGGGGACACAAGAGACTTCTTGTATCTTGATTGCAGGGTTGCTTGAGAGGGGATATCTTTGACCACTTCCTCCCTGAGTTCGATAAACCTTGGGTGATCCACTTAAGGGAAAACTTGTTGCTGTTCAACAAACCTCTACACTTGGAGGCCCAACAACTGTCTACAAGAAGTGCGTAGACATCACACATATGTTAGATGGGTATTTCATGGTGAACCATATGATCCTCCATATGAACCAGGGGAAGCACATCTTTATCATCAAGATCATGTAGGGGAAGTAGATGTTGATCAACTAGATCAACTGACAGAGGTAGCTCCTGAGCATCTAGATCAACTTGGAGAAGGGGGAGGAGAGAAAAAGCGCAAGTTGCATGAAACAGGTTTCATTTCTGGTACTACCACTATGCTAGATGACAAGGTATATCTGTAGAACGACAAATGTTCAGGTTGTGTGTCTTTGATGTTTGTCTATAAACGTATCTGTTAATCTACTAATTGCAGAAGCAGACGACTGAAGAGGACTTTGATGGTAATGACGATGACCTGTTCATTGATGAGCCTGTACCTGAGGCTATGGATCGGATACACTACGTCTAGATGGATTTGATCCAGGGCTGCTGATCATCAGGGGTGTACTTGTGGTGTCGTTCATCACCACTAGCCCAGCTACAAAACTCTTGGGATGTAGAGCTATCCCATGATTGGTTCGCTACTGTCGTAGTTCTGTAATATGGAGCTACCTTATTATGATTTCTAGGCCTTTGTTAGCAGAACTGTAATTGGAAACTATTCCGTATATTAGTATATACAGAGTATATGTGTGTTTGTGTGTGTTTCTAGTCTGATATCTGAGCTTATCATTTTATCGGGTCCTAAACTGTTTTTGAGGCCCCAACGTTGGTGTCCTATGCTGCAACTACAGTCGTCTTGTCCACTACTCCTTGAGACGAATCAGCAGAAGGATAATAAGCTGGGACCAATTTGATTCGACGAGGGGCGATTTTCTCTGTCCTTGGAGAGGAACCCGGGAGAACTAGTACTGGTACCAAGGGAAGGAGGAGGTTGGCTCGGTCAATTATCTCACCCACTTGATGTGGTACCTGCTTTAACTCACCCCTGACGTGGTTCCCGCTTGAAACAGTTGTAGGCCACCATGTGATAGCTGGGATCAAAAATTTAGGATTCTCTCACGGCAAAATGTTCCCGCCACTGCCACTTAAAAATACTGTAGAAAAAAGTGTACTGCCCAGCCCTACTACTGCTAGTACTACTACTCCCCTGCCCATGCCTTTCTACTGATGACAAGACAAGAAACCATCACTAGCTAGCTCACATCTAGCAAGCAACTGTTGGAATTGGTGCAACCTCCGATTGGGGAGTTCTCGTTGAAATAGGTGGGTGTATTTGCTCACCTCAAAATCCGGCTTTGCTTAATTTGCTTCCGATTGGGCCATTGGGGGTACTATTAGTACTAGGAGTAGTAGTATTCGGTATGCTTTGATTGTGGAGTTCTTGCTTATTACTCACCTCGGACTCACCTAATCAGGATTTTTTTCCTCTTCTCTAATCGATTGGGTCATTTGGGTGGGGTGGGGGTGGTGGTGGGGCTGGGGGGAGATGGTACTGATTTTGTATGGATTCCGGATCAGGGCATGGTCACTGCTGTTCTGATTGGGGCATTTGGTCGAGTTCGATTTCAGTGTTCTTCACTTCTATAACCTTTAGTTGCTACTTGTAATGTGCAATGGATTTTGTGTTAGATTCTGTATGGAGAACTATGGGTCAGTGGCATGCACGGCCACTACGGACAGGGATGGTCCCGTCAGTTCCCTTAAAAGTTGCCTAAAAGGTAATGTAGCAGTATATTCATTGCGTTCTTCCATTCTTTTCAATGCTGAAAGTGGTTGGCTGCAACCTGGATGTATCCCTGTGCTAAAAGTTGTCTCTGTCTGCATCATGTTTTTGTGGAAGCCTCTGTGACACCATATCTTCTTCATTTATTGTAGCACAATGGTACATACCTACAAACATGCGGTGCTCTAGGTGCGGCAAACAGGATGGTACCCCCACATGCCGCAGGATCCGGCGAGTACCACTACTCACCAAAAAACAAGCACAAGGACACCGACCAACTGGGAGGGCCCAGCTTAAAGAGAAAGGTATTTGTTCTTAATACCTTTATTACCATGGTGCAGACAGATTTAAGTATTACCTCCTTGGTGTGATGCATGCTTATCAGATGTTCAGAAACATATGTGTGATTTTATTAATTATGGCACTGTGTTTATGTGAATCCAGATCTAGACCTGTAAGACTGTCTCATACAGTCAGTATATGACTACTATGTATTATACTCCCTCCGTCCCAAGGCTTAGGCATATATTGTTTGAAAAGTCAAACGACGGAAAGTTTGACCAAACTTTACATAGTATTGAACTGTTGAGCTCTGTTGCTATTTATGCAGATTGAAGGTGCTGCTATGGAGGCTGAGGCTGATGTAGAGGCTAGTAGATTTCTGATACCCGCACCAAAAGAGGACATCCTCTACACAACGAGGAAGCGCCAACACAGTACCTAGGTGGGAAGTGACCTCTCTAAGAAGTGGGTATAATTTGGAAATCCACAATTTCATATGTTATGATTTTCCATGTTATTTTTATCAGCTAGTACTATATGTTTACGCTCATTAGAAGTTCACAAAAATAAAATCTGTTTGCTTTACAGGCAATGGTTTTTTCTTATATTATTAGATTTACTTGCTCTTTACGTAATTTAACCTTTCCACTTAATTTCAATCAGTACCACGCACCAGCTGCTCAGCCCTTTCTACTACCCTCCTCTTGTCAAGCTTGTGGATTGAAAGGGGGCCCTTGTATGCCATTCCAAAGGCAGAGGGATGAAAATGGTGCATGACCAACCTTCGCAAAGGGTACCCATGGTATCAGGTATGGATTCCAAGTGGTCTAGACCGACTTGATGTAAGATCTTGTATCTCACTTTTTTGCTGTCGCCTTGCTTCTCTATCAATTTTCTCATGAAGGTTGTCCCTTGTGTCGCTCGCCCCATTATAAACAAGATGTTCAGAAACGAGAAGTTTCTAACTCTGTATAGCGAGGGCCCTAAAGGCATGCAACCACTATTTGGGTGGCCCAGGTTGGTCCAAGTATGTCCGTGAGAATGGTCTGAAGCAGGGGGACGAGGTAACATTCGATTTGAGCAAGCCTGGGCAGATACTTGCATGCCATCGTACACCTGTTGACCAAAGGACCAAGAACAGAGGTAGTACTAATTAATTTTATTTTGTACTCATCACAACCTCTAATGATTTTCTTGCAACTAACTGTTCTGCACCATTGTCTTTACTCATCATATGATCCTGACCACTTCTGCAATCCGCTTCCCCTTATGTACCACCAAGAAGGGTGCCAGCATCAAGCTACTAGCACCGACACCAGCACCAGCCCCAGTTCCTAAAACGGCACCTGTTGACCTCAGTAGGAGAAAGAATAGAGGTAGTAACTTAATCCGCTTGTATACTCTCATCTCTGTCTAGGAGTTACTGTTGTATAAGAAACCATTTTGCTTGTCCACATCTCAGATGCCTCTCTGACCACTCCTGCAGTCCCCTTACCTACCCCTCAGAAGGTAACCAACACCAAGTTGCTGGCACCCCCAACGGCACTGGCCCTAGTTCCTGCTCCGGCACCTATTGACCTAAGTAGAAAGAATGGAGGTAGTAACTTAATTTGCTTGTATACTCATCATATCCTCTGATCACTATCTTGTGAGTAACTATTGTATAAGAGACCATTTTGCTGGTACACTTCTCATCTGCCTCTACCATCCCTGCAGACAGCTTAGCTACCCCTCAGAAGGAATCTAGCATCAAGCTACTGGTGCTGGCACCGCTTCTGGGCCTTCTGGCTCCTGCACCAGCCCCTCTACAATTAGTGGCACCATCTCCTGCACCATCACCCGCCCCAACACAGGCACGGGCACAAGCTCCTTCATCACCCCAGGCAGCACCTTGTCAGACCATATCCTACACATGTATCATCACAAGGTCACACCGGATTATGTTTGTGAGTATATGGCGGCAGATAAACTGTTCTCAATGTCTTCTCAAGTTTCACATGATTCAGTGCATCGCTCTTAGTAATTATGCGTCTATCTCTTGCTTTGACTCAGAAATTTCCTAAGAATGCCACAAAGCAACTCCAGGCCAGACAAAAGGGCATAATAGTCTGCACGATGCAGAGTGAAGGATTGCTTATCGAGCGATGCTACGCCATTAACTCGACTGATGGGCGCTTGGCAGCTACTTCTAGGTGGATCAAGTTCCGGAAAGCAGCCAAACTTACTATTGGAAGAACGGTCAAGGTCGATATATCTCGCTGCCCTGAATGCAGCATGATGTTCATGAACTTCCTAGCTGTCTAGCTCTTTGGCCGCATGCTATTGTAATTAATTATGTGGTTGTCTTATCTCCACTGATCATATATGGGTGGTAAGACTGTGATAACCTTTTGCTGGATTGGAGCTATGACTAGTACGTACTGGTATGGTATATCTGTATCTATATGACGGTTCCCTATATGACCAAATATTATGACAATGATTGTGTTGTGATCGAGTGTGTTTGGAGAAAATGGAAAACTGATCGCGTGGCATGGTTTTTAGAGCTGAAACAAGAACTGTCTCTCTCTGTAGTGATATTGAATTTTAGTGTTTGTATTGCTGAATTAGTCACTTTGAAATGCTTCTGAATTGGTCAAGTGCTGCTGAATATGAACTAGGAATCTATTGATTTTTTTATGTCTTATTATTCTGTACTCCTTAATCTTTCAAATGGTATTGAATTTGTCAAAAGTTCTGTCATTGTTGTTGGCTGCTTGATCTAAAGCTTTTGCCTTTGTGTCATCAGAACCGTTGGATGCATTTTGGACAGAGATGAGAGGGTAAAGATATACAGCGTGATTTCACCAAATGAAGTCATTGGATACCAGCCTTGTTTTGGTGCATGTGGTGTGTGTTCATTAGATATTTTTACATGAATATCTATCAAAGGAATTATTGCTTTTTTTCCTCCCTCGAAGAGGTCTGTGTTTGAATCTGGCGAGACACGGCCCAGCAAAATTTGAGATAGGATCCCATTGACCATAGCCCTAAAACTTTTTAATTTGGCCTTTTTGGCAGTGCCCCCCACCTCTAAAAAAACTCTGCCTACCCATGTTTTTAAGAAACTAATCCATTATGTGGCTTTTTATAAATCAAGGTTCCAGTAGCACTGCTCTTTTATTTTAAGAGAGATAACATGGAAACACAACAATATTTTTTAGAATACTAATACATAAGTTGTAGTACTAATACATGTTTAATGATTCAATTTCTATTAGTATCTTTGGTATTGTGGCAAAACACTCAGTTTATGTCTATTTGATTTGATTTGAAGGTCTTTAGTTCGAATCCACTGTGTGTACAAATTTATATATATCTTGGGTTTACTTTTTTTAGAAAGGGTTTACTTTTTAATATCGCATTACGGAGAGGCTGACATCACGGACCCACCAGCCTGCAGCATCCCTCGAGTTTAATGGTCAGGTTTGAAAAAAAGTTAAATACTTGTACAGAGAGGCTGGCATAAGGGAACCACCGGCCAGAACATACCAAAGAGGGTGACATGGGGACCTTAGTAGCAAGACCATACACGACTGCCACATCGAGCAACGTTGCCAAGGTCAAAACAGCGGACACGGCCGAAAAAAAGTATATCATACGCAGGTTTGATATACAGAGAGACCGGCATGTGGGACCCAGTAGCGTGGCCTTATACAGGTTCTGCCTCGAGCGATGTTGCCAAGTTCGAAATAGGGAGGCGCGAGCGAGAAAAAAGTCCATCATGCACACCTTTCTTCTAATGAGAGGCTCACATGGGGGACTCAGCAGCCTGGAAAAAGGCTGATGCATCGAGCAACGCTATCAAGTTTGAAACACGGAGGCGCGACCGAGAGCAAAAATTCCATCATACACATGTTTCTTCTTATGAGTGTATGACATGTGGGGGTGGGGCCTTGCATCATGATTTAACAGTACATTCAACGAGCAACGCTATCAAGTTCAGAACACGGAGGCGCGACCGAGGGAAAAAATTCTATCATACACACATTTCTTCTAATGAGAGGATGATATGTGAGGTCATGGAGTATGATTAAACGGCTGATGCAGCAAGCAATGCTATCAAGTTCGAAACATGAAGGCGTGACAGAGGGTAAAAAATCCATCATACACACGTTTCTTCTAATGAGAGGATGACATGTGGGGCCCAGCAGCGTGATTAAACGGTAGATGCATCGACTAGTGCTATCAAGTTCGGAACAGGGTAGCGTGAGCGAATGTAAGATCTCACCATGATAAGGTAAGATCCCTGTGATTGCAGTGCTAGTCCCTAGATCGAAAGTGCTAGCACCCACAGTTTAAGATGAAGTACACAGAAACAAAGGTCATTATTACATCGCATATCCAGGAATATAATGGTTCTTACAACTCACTTAGCCCAAGGCTAAGGCACTTAAAGTTCACATTACATAGCATAATAATAATAGAGTCTTTAGTCTTCATGTGCCACAGGCAAGCATGTCGAGTGTAGACCCGCAACCCTACTCATCATCAGAGTATCCTGCAACATAATAAGTTACAGCCACAAGGGTCAATACATTTGGAATTGTATTGGCAAGTGATACCATAGATACTTAGTATAATCCAACAACTACATGAATATATGGTTAAGTGGGGTTTATGGCTGGCTTTGCTAAAATTAGTTTAACTTATAGTTTTTGAAGAAGTTTTTCATTCCATCTATAAGGTACCAATGATAGACATCACTGAACCTCTACCCATGTTCACCCACAAGTTTTAACTTAGAGAAATTTTGATGAGGAGATTATTGAACTGCTTCACTGTCTTGAGGCTCAGGAATGTCCATAACCGGGGACACGGATAAGTACTTAGTTTTACCCTCTCGAGAGGTGGTGCACTTTCCCCACAAGACTCGACATGCATCGAGACGAGACTTTTCAGAAGCAATCCCTCAGACCACCACGGACGCGTTCCATCCTATCATCACTACCACCCTCTGTCTGTCTGGCTGAGTTCTCGCAACTTAGTCGGTCAAGGCAGAGCCCATATGCCATGTGGCTGCACCGGAAGCTTCGCGACAAGAACGTCTCCAATCTCTTTGTTCCTGGGTGGCCATCCACAAGTGTGATACACCAGCTGACCATAGACATGGCCCCTGAGTAACCACTCAACATAACCGAAGCAAGCCCATTCCACCCAGGTGTTTCATTAACATTAGTTGTTTTCTTAGTTAAACAAAATAATATCTTTCCATGCTATCTTATGTGTATATTCCACCCACGAATTCTAATAGCATAGCTAAGCATTCTAGTATACAAAGTCTTTATCTAGGGAATACTACCAAGATATACAGTATAGGGTAGCATAGCATAGTATGGTAACATATGAATAATTCTATCATGCTAAGATCTACCAAAATATCACTAGTGCAATAGTGAAAATAATAGGACATGAGATGAAATATCACTTGCCTTGGTAGCTAGGGGAATAGGTACAATCCTCACAGCAACAAACTTCACAATCCACACAATCTACACAAGATTAATACAACAATAACAATTCAATCAATAAAACATTACAAAAACATGAATGCATGCAAAATGCAATGATATGATCATAATTCTATAATTTATAGAGTCTACAGTACAGAGGATAGAATACCTCATCTAAATGCATAAGAAATACCCAAAAATAATTTATAGAACAATTTTTATGAGGAAAATACTCCTAAAAAGGTTCTACCTATAATTCCAAGTTTACTGAGGCAAAAGTGTGAAACAAGGCCTCCATAATAAAGGTCTTATTTTTCTGAATCCATAGACACCAAATTTGAATTTTTTTTGATTTGTGGATCAAAAGTTATTAAATTTCTAAGTTTAATACTAAATCTGTCTATTTTCTAATTAAACAGAAATAGTCTGGCGACGTGGCGCTATCCTATTGGCTGGTACCGGTTCGGTCGGATTGACCGCTGTGGGCCGTCAGATTTAAGTGACGTTGGACGGATCAGATCAGCCGTACCCTTTCGTTTAAGTGATCTAATCTTAACCGCTAGGATCTGATCGAACGGCTGCTAAGCATCTCGCCGGAGACTGGCGGTGCTAACGATGGCGCGCGGCGGAGGAGCATCGGCCGAGAGGTTCTGGCGATTCTACGAGGGCTAGGAGAACGTGGACACGTACCAGAGATTGAGGAGGTCGTGGCGATCTCGATGGAGGTCACGGTGGAGGGTGGGGTGCTCGGGCTTGGCCTGGATTCCTCGCCGGAGTTGCGAAGACGGCGGAGTTCACGGCTCGGTGTCGGAGACCGTGACCTAGGGCTCGAACCAACCGGCAAAGAGGTCAGCGAGGTGCGCAAGTGTCTGCACGACCTAGTAAAGACGAAAAAGGGGCGGCGGGAACCCTACCTTTACCGGAGAAGGCGACTAACGGTGGCGGCAGAGGGAGTTCACCGGACTTGGTCCGTGTCGTCGACCTGGAGCAAGAGGAGGCACGCGGCTGGGTTAGTAGGTACGCTAGGATACGGCAAACCATACAGGACAGAGAGGAGGGCGCCGGGCGGCCTGGGTTCACCGGAATCATCGCCGGAATTTGTCGAACAGCGGCGGTTCGAGCTCGGAATTTGGGGAGCCTAGGGGCTATCCGGGGTGATGTCTGTGGGGAAATGATGAGGAGGGAGAGGGGGTTTAGTAGGGGTAATCGTCGGGGCAATTAATCGCGAGAAACTGCCGGAATTGAATCGATTCGAAACGGCCGAAGGGGAGAGGTCCATCATCGGCAGTGAAGACGACGAGGTGACGTGGGCGTGGGGTCGACTTGTCAGTGGGAGGGGTAGAAATGAGGGGGTGAGAAAAGACAGAGAAGGGGAGAGGGAGTCGGGTGGGCTGCTGGGCCGGATTGGGCCAAAAGGCCAGAAGCTGTCTGCTGCTCTCTTTTTCTCCCTTAATCTTTTCCTTTTTCTATTTCTGTTTTCTCCACAACTTTGGATTTTAGGATTCAAATTGATTCAAATCAATTTGTGAACATTTGTAAAAACTCAAATTAGGTTTTTAGGGTATTATGAAACATATTTATCTTCTAAATTTTAATCCAAAGTATTTACTTTGGATTTAATAGGTAACATAGCATTTTCTTTGATTCTATTTTCAAAAATTCATATCTTTTTGTTCATGGCTCAAAATTGCACCAAATTTTTGGAGGACATTCTAAATGCAATGCAATTACATGCTATGATGATATGAGTGCAATGATGATGATTTTAGATGAAATGTTGGGATGTTACAAATCTAACCCCCTTAAGATGAATCTCGCCCTCGAGATTCGGGTTGGCTAGCAAATAGGTGAGGGTGATCTCTCCGAAGTTCATCCTCTCGCTCCCATGTTGCTTCTGATTCAGTGTGATGGTTCCACTGCACTTTGCAGAACCTGATGGTCTGTGTACAGGTAATTCTTTATGCGGTCTCTAGAATCTTAATAGGTTTCTCTTCATAAGTGAGATCATTATCTAGCTGAACTTCCTCCAATGGCATAGTGTCTTTCAACGAAGTTTCTTCCATCTCTGGATGACACTTTTTCAGCTGACTAACATGGAATACGTTATGAACTGCTGACAAAGATTCTGGTAATTCTATCTCATATGCCACTTCTCCTTTGCGACTCAAAATCTTGAAAGGTCCTACATAGCGTGGTGCTAGTTTTCCTTTGATTCCAAATCTCTTTACACCACGAAGTGGTGATACCCTGAGGTAAGCTCTATCACCAACCTCATAGGTAACCTCTCTACGTTTTGGATCAGCATAGCTCTTATGCCGAGATTGGGCTACCTTTAGCCTATCCCTTACCATCTTGACTTTCTCTTCAGCTTCTTGGATTAGGTCTGGCTCGAACAAATTTCTTTCCCCTACTCCATTCCATAGTAATGGTGTAGTACACTTCCTTCCGTAAAGAAATTCAAATGGAGCCATTTCTATGCTTGATTGATAGCTGTTATTGTAAGAAAACTCTGCGTATGGTAGACTTTCATCCCAACTGGATCCATAATCTAACGCACATGCTCTTAGCATATCCTCTAATATTTGATTGGTCCTTTCTGTCTGTCCATCAGTTTGTGGATGAAATGCAGTCTTTGAACTCCAATGAGTTCCCAATGACTCGTGAAGTTGTCGCCAAAAATGCGAAGTAAACTGAGTTCCTCTATCGGACACGATACTTTTAGGTACCCCATGCAAACATACAATTCTATTCATGTAAATCTTGGCTAGTTTGGCACTTGTATAAGTGGTCTTCACTGGTATGAAATGGGCCACTTTTGTCAAGCGGTCAACGATAACCCATATGGAATCGTATCCAGATTTAGTCCTGGGTAGTCTGGTGATAAAATCCATACCAATTTTATCCCATTTCCAATCAGGTATTGGCAGTGGTTGTAATAATCCTGCCGGTTTCTGATGTTCTGCCTTTACACGACTGCACACGTCGCATAAGGCAATGTGCTCAGCTATGTCCTTTTTTAAATTATTCCACCAAAACCTCTCCTTAACATCCATATACATCTTGGTGTTGCCAGGATGAATTGAATACGGTGAGTTGTGCTCCTCTTGTAAGATCAACTTCTTAAGTTCAAGATCCTGCGGAACACAGATACGTTTTTCGTACCATAAGATTCCTTGATCATCCACATGGAATCATTTCGCCTTGCCTTCACTAACTTTACTTTTGATTTCTTCTATTTCTTTGTCCAACTTTTGGGCTTTTTGAATTTTGTCCATTAGTGTGGGCTGCACTTCCAAGGATGCAAGGTACCCTTCAGGCACAATTTCAAGTCTCAGCTCTCTAAATTGGGCACATAACTCCTCCGGCAATTCTCCTTTATTGAGGCCATTTACATGAGCCTTGCGGCTTAATGCATCGGCTACGACGTTTGCCTTTCCAGGGTGGTATTGCAAACTTAAGTCATAGTCCTTGATAAGTTCTAGCCATCTTCTTTGCCTCATGTTGAGCTCTTCCTGTGTAAAAATATATTTCAAACTCTTGTGATCAGTGAACATCTCACAACGTTTTCCCATAAGATAATGCCTCCATGTTTTTAGTGCATGCACAACTGATGCCAACTCTAGATCATGAGTAGGGTAGTTCACTTCATGATTTTTGAGTTGTCTTGATGCATAAGCCACCACTCTACCTTCCTGCATCAATACACCTCCTAATCCTTGGTGAGATGCATCACAGGATACTTGAAAGTCTTTCTCAATATCTGGCAAACATAACACTGGGGCTGACACTAGCCTCTTTTTCAATTCCTGAAAGCTGGTTTCAAGCATTCAATTAAACTTATTCTCCTTCTTCAGTAGATTAGTCATGGGCTTTGCAATCTTAGAGAAATTTTCAATGAACCTCCGATAGTACCCTGCTAGGCCAAGGAAGCTACGGATTTCTTTAACTGATTTAGGAGGTTCCCACTCTGTCACAGCTGCCACTTTTGCTGGATCAACAGCTATACCATTACCAGATACTATATGTACAAGAAATCCCACTTCATTCAGCCAGAATTCACATTTGTTGAACTTGCCATAAAGTTTATGTTCTCTAAGTTCCTCTAGAATCAGGCGTAGATGTTCTTCATGTTCTTTGCTACTTTTGGAATATACCAATATATCATCGACGAATACCACTACGAACTTGTCAAGGAATTCCATGAATACCTTATTCATCATGTTCATGAAATAGGCTGGTGCATTAGTCAATCTGAATGGCATCACTGTATATTCATACAACCCATATCTAGTGGTGAATGCAGTCTTGGGTATGTCATGTTCTCTGATCTTTAGTTGGAAGTATCCTGATCGAAGATCAATTTTTGAGAAAACACATGCTCCCTCTAGTTGATCGAAGAGATCATTTATTCTAGGTAGGGGATATTTGTTCTTTATGGTCACTTCATTGAGTGAACGATAATCTATGCATAGCCTTTGACTCCGGTCCTTCTTCTCAACAAACAAGACTGGTGCTCCCCAAGACGACGAGCTTGGTTGAATAAATCCCTTTTTCAACTGTTCTCCCAGCTGTTTCTTGAGTTCATTTAACTCGTCCACCGACATTTTATAAGGTCTCTTTACAATAGGCCCTGTTCCTGGTAGTAGGTCTATCAGAAACTGCACGTCCCTATCTGGTGGCATGCCAGGTAATTCCTCGGGGAACACATCTGGATATTCCCTCACTATTGGCACATTATCTAGGCTAACCCCCTTAAGAGAATTAACCTTGCTCCCCTTGGGTTCAAAGTTAGACTTGAACCTGATCCTTTTCTTTTCTGGGGTAGTAAGCATAACAGTCCGCTTGGCACAATCAATCACCCCTTCATAACGGGTCAACCAGTCCATCCCTAATATAACATCTAATCCTTGGGACTCTAGGATTATTAAACTAATCGGGAACTTGTGTTTTCCAATTTCTAGGGTGATATGTCGGCACCCTGAATTTACTATCATTTCTCCACCCGGAGAACTTACCTTCATAGGACATCCAATAGTTTCAGTGGAGAGTTCATTTTTGATTACAAATGCTCTTGAAATGAATGAATGCGATGCGCCAGTATCGAAAAGGATAAGTGCAGGAAAGGCATTAATTTTGAACTTACCGATCACGGCATCAGATCCTTCTTGGATTTCCTCCACATTAATGTGATTCACATGGCCCTTTTGGAATGGATTTGGCTTAGCCCCATCAGTCTTCTTTTCTGGGCATTCATTGGCATAATGTCCTGTCTTTTTACACTTGAAACATTCCACCTGACTGATGTCTTTCTTCGTTGGCTGACTGTGATGGTTCTGACCATTTTGGTTCCCATGGCCATGATTATTGTGATTGTTCCTAAATCCACTTTTGTGATGTCCATGATGATTGTTTCCATCATGGTGGTGGTTGTTGTTACGATGGTTATTATGATTCCCATTCTTGTGGAATCCTGAGCTCCCACTTCCTTCACCATGAGGGCGCTTGTGAGGAGATCCTGATCCAAACTTATCAAAATGATGCTTCCTCTTTCTACCCTCCACTAGCTTCATCTTGTTTTCCAGGATGGTAGCTTTATCACATAAAGATTGATAAGTTGGAACATATGCAACAGATAGTTGCATAGAAATTTCATCATTCAGCCCATCTAGGAACTTCTCCTTCCTATTCGCATCAGTGTCAACATCATCGGGTGCATAACGTGACAAATTATTGAACTCCTCGATGTATTCAGAAATACTGTGGTGGCGTTGCTTGAGGTTATGAAACTCCTTTTTCTTCAATCCCATTATTCCAGCAGAGATGTGAGTGGTGCGAAACCCATCTTCAAACATTGCCCAAGTCACTTCCTCAATAGGGTGGGTAGTTTGAAAATTATCCCACCAAGCAGTTGCATGACCTTCCAACAAGTGTGCTGCAAATCTGACCTTTTCTGCATCCGTGCATCCAACCGTGACTAGGTCCTTATTCACATAGCGTAACCAATCATTTCCTACCATGGGGTCAGAGGTACCTGAGAACTTGGCAGGTCTCAGCCTTAGAAATCTGGTCAGCATATCCAAAGGTGGTGGATTGTTCTGATTGTTATTGTTATTATTGTTGTTCTGGTTCTGATTCGCCATAAATTGAGTCATCATTTGCATCAATTGGGTCTGTGCAACCATCATCTGCTGCATTCCATTGTCATTGTCATTGTTATCCTCGTTGTTGCGTCGGGGAGGCATCTATGGGTTTAGTAAGGGTAAGTAATGATAGATAACCCAAATAAAACAACAATTCAGACAAACAAGCACATGCAAGTTCCAACATCACAACAATAACAGAGTCTGCAAAGATAACATACTAGCATAGTCACCCACAAGTCGGTATGACCTATGCACTCAATAATAATAGAACGACAGGTAGATGGAACAGTATCACTACTCCTCCATGTCAACTTCCTCCTCCACTAGAGCAAGTCCTGCTGATGCGAATCCTGCCTTGTATTCCTCCAAGCTGGTAGTCAGAGCATCGATCTTCGTCTGTAACTCTCTCTTCTGTGTGTGTAGCCTCTCTATCACCTCGTGATCCGCTTCCAGCTCAATGTTCTCCAGCTCTAACTCGGTCTCCAAGTCTCTAATCTTCTTGTTCTTCTTCTGAACTCTCTTCTCTTGGTTCTTGAATTTCTTATCTTGGTCTTCAAATTTCTTCTCCATTTCCTTGATTCGCTTTTCCTGTTCCTGGAAGGCCTTGTCCTTCTCCTTGAGTTGGACTTGTAGTTCATCATTGCTAAGCATCACGTTAGTCCTATCAGTATCAAGGTGTCTAATAAGGCTCTCTAAGTCCTGGAGGTAGTGACGCACGGGCTTGATAGACTCCTTAGTGGCCTTGTCCAACACAATAGGCTCTCCATCCTCGTCGCGCCTCCCAAAGAAGAGGAAGTAGTGGCTCTTGATCTCAGAAGAATGACGTCCACATAGGCGTCCCAACAGCTCCTGCATAGCGACGTCGAGGCCCCTCTCCATGTCATCATGGAGAACCTTGAAGGTAATCTCCCCAGTTTGGGGCTCTGTCTCACGTCCCTCATTGGTAACTCTGAATCCCCATAAGTCCTTCCTCTGAAACTTCCTCAGCTGAAGTCCCTGAATAGTGGGGATCGGAAGAGCGAGCACTTGGACTAGCTCCAAGATACGAGTCCCAAAGCGAGTCCCCTTGAAATCCTCGGCCGTGCTGTAGACAAAGTTCGGCATCTTTTGCATAGTATGGAGAAAATTAGTAACACAATAGAGAAAGAAAATACAAGTCATAAAATAAGAGGGAATTCAACCAACAAAACATTCCAAGTAGCAATACATTAATTCAACTCAAGCACTCAAGGTTCCAGACATAACTTATTTTTGCCATACCACATAGGTTGGTATGGTCGAGATACTAACGTGATAAAACGCCAAGGGTGGTGGTCCAACTAATATCTCACTCCTTCTTAACCAAGGTGGCAATCTGGGCATCCTTGGCAGCAATCTGCTTGTCTTGGTCGCATAGCTCCAAAGCTAGGCCTATGATATCCTTACTTAGGCGTTTCACAGTGGCCTTTGAGTCTTGAGCAAGACGCTTCTCCTCCTTGAGATCCTCCTGAGTATTGAGCATTCTATACTTGAGTCTCTCCCCAAGTTCCTCAATAGCCTTCCATGCAGCATTCATTGTAGAGTCAAAGAATGACGGGTGCATTTTAGAGTTGGTGAACATGCAGAATCCCGTACTCTTGGGATCGTCTTCCTTGTTCTTGTACAAATGGAGTTGCACCCACCAATACTCTTGTCCTTCATCTATCACAGGATATCCCTTGTACACGGCTTCACCATTCATCCCCAAGCCGAGCATGAGGTTCTTGAGCACATTGGGAAATTCTGTCTCGCACTCCAGGGTCATAGTCATCAGTGGTCCCTTCTTGACAGATTCATTAATGGTGGACATCAACAAAAATAGATGAGAAGTATAATTAGGGAAAGCTTTACGAGATGAAAAGATAAAGTGTGAGTTCTAAAATATGGAGTTATTTTTCCTAAGGGTTTTCCTTAGTCTAATACATTCTAGGGTCACGAACCTACAGGCAACACAATGCTCTGATACCATATGTAAGATCTCACCATGATAAGGTAAGATCCCTGTGATTGCAGTGCTAGTCCCTGGATCGAAAGTGATAGCACCCACAGTTTAAGATGAAGTACACAGAAACAAAGGTCATTATTACATCGCATATCCAGGAATATAATGGTTCTTACAACTCACTTAGCCCAAGGCTAAGGCACTTAAAGTTCACATTACATAGCATAATAATAATAGAGTCTTTAGTCTTCATGTGCCACAGGCAAGCATGTCGAGTGTAGACCCGCAACCCTACTCATCATCAGAGTATCCTGCAACATAATAAGTTACAGCCACAAGGGTCAATACATTTGGAATTGTATTGGCAAGTGATACCATAGATACTTAGTATAATCCAACAACTACATGAATATATGGTTAAGTGGGGTTTATGGCTGGCTTTGCTAAAATTAGTTTAACTTATAGTTTTTGAAGAAGTTTTTCATTCCAGCTATAAGGTACCAATGATAGACATCACTGAACCTCTACCCATGTTCACCCACAAGTTTTAACTTAGAGAAATTTTGATGAGGAGATTATTGAACTGCTTCATTGTCTTGAGGCTCAGGAATGTCCATAACCGGGGACACGGCAAAGTACTTAGTTTTACCCTCTCGAGAGGTGGTGCACTTTCCCCACAAGACTCGACATGCATCGAGACGAGACTTTTCAGAAGCAATCCCTCAGACCACCACGGACGCGTTCCATCCTATCATCACTACCACCCTCTGTCTGTCTGGCTGAGTTCTCGCAACTTAGTCGGTCAAGGCAGAGCCCATATGCCATGTGGCTGCACTGGAAGCTTCACGACAAGAACGTCTCCAATCTCTTTGTTCCTGGGTGGCCATCCACAAGTGTGATACACCAGCTGACCATAGACATGGCTCCTGAGTAACCACTAAACATAACCCAAGCAAGCCCATTCCACCCAGGTGTTTCATTAACATTAGTTGTTTTCTTAGTTAAACAAAATAATATCTTTCCATGCTATCTTATGTGTATATTCCACCCATGAATTCTAATAGCATAGCTAAGCATTCTAGTATACAAAGTCTTTATCTAGGGAATACTACCAAGATATACACTATAGGGTAGCATAGCATAGTATGGTAACATATGAATAATTCTATCATGCTAAGATCTAACAAAATATCACTAGTGCAATAGTGAAAATAATAGGACATGAGATGAAATATCACTTGCCTTGGTATCTAGGGGAATAGGTACAATCCTCACAGCAACAAACTTCACAATCCACACAATCTACACAAGATTAATACAACAATAACAATTCAATCAATAAAACATTACAAAAACATGAATGCATGCAAAATGCAATGATATGATCATAATTCTATAATTTATAGAGTCTACAGTACATAGGATAGAATACCTCATCTAAATGCATAAGAAATACCCAAAAATAATTTATAGAACAATTTTTATGAGCAAAATACTCCTAAAAAGGTTCTGCCTATAATTCCAAGTTTACTGAGGCAAAAGTGTGAAACAAGGCCTCCATAATAAAGGTCTTATTTTTCTGAATCCATAGACACCAAATTTGTATTTTTCTGATTTGTGGATCAAAAGTTATTGAATTTCTAAGTTTAATACTAAATCTGTCTATTTTCTAATTAAACAGAAATAGTCTGGCGACGTGGCGCTATCCTATTGGCTGGTACCGGTTCGGTCGGATTGACCGCTGTGGGCCGTCAGATTTAAGTGACGTTGGACGGATCAGATCAGCCGTACTCTTTCGTTTAAGTGATCTAATCTTAACCGCTAGGATCTGATCGAACGGCTGCTAAGCATCTCGCCGGAGACTGGCGGTGCTAACGACGGCGCGAGGCGAAGGAGCATCGGCCGAGAGGTTCTGGCGATTCTACGAGGGCTGCGAGACCGTGGACACGTACCAGAGGTTGAGGAGGTCGTGGCGATCTCGATGGAGGTCACGATGGAGGGTGGGGTGCTCGGGCTTGGCCTGGATTCCTCGCCGGAGTTGCGCAGACGGCGGAGTTCACGGCTCGGTGTCGGAGACCATGACCTAGGGCTCGAACCAACCGGCAAAGAGGTCAGCGAGGTGCGCAAGTGTCTGCACGACCTAGTAAAGACCAAAAAGGGGCGGCGGGAACCCTACCTTTACCGGAGAGGGCGACTAACGGTGGCGGCAGAGGGAGTTCGCCGGACTTGGTCCGTGTCGTCGACTTGGAGCAAGAGGAGGCACGCGGCTGGGTTAGTAGGTACGCCAGGATATGGCAAACCATACAGGACAGAGAGGAGGGCGCCGGGCGGCCTGGGTTCACCGGAATCGTCGCCGGAATTCGTCGAACAGCGGTGGTTAGAGCTTGGAATTTGGGGAGCCTAGGGGCTCTCCGGGGTGATGTCTGTGGGGAAATGATGAGGAGGGAGAGGGGTTTAGTAGGGGTAATCACCGGGGCAATTAATCGCGAGAAACTGCCGGAATCGAATCGATTCGAAACGGCCGAAGGGGAGAGGTCCATCATCGGCAGTGAAGACGACGAGGTGACGTGGGCGTGGGGTCGACCTGTCAGTGGGAGGGGTAGAAATGAGGGGGTGAGAAAAGACAGAGAAGGGGAGAGGGAGTCCGTGGGTCTTGGGCGGATTGGGCCAAAAGGCCAGAAGCTGTCTGCTGCTCTCTTTTTTTTTCTCCCTTAATCTTTTTCTTTTTCTATTTCTGTTTTCTCCACAACTTTGGATTTTAGGATTCAAATTGATTCAAATCAATTTGTGAACATTTGTAAAAACTCAAATTAGGTTTTTAGGGTATTATGAAACATATTTATCTTCTATTTTAATCCAAAGTATTTACTTTGGATTTAATAGGTAACATAGCATTTTCTTTGATTCTATTTTCAAAAATTCATATCTTTTTGTTCATGGCTCAAAATTGCACCAAATTTTTGGAGGACATTCTAAATGCAATGCAATTACATGCTATGATGATATGAGTGCAATGATGATGATTTTAGATGAAATTTTGGGATGTTACAAATCTAACCCCCTTAAGATGAATCTCGCCCTCGAGATTCGGGTTGGCTAGCAAATAGGTGAGGGTGATCTCTCCGAAGTTCATCCTCTCGCTCCCATGTTGCTTCTGATTCAGTGTTATGGTTCCACTGCACTTTGCAGAACCTGATGGTCTTGGTACGGGTACTTCTTTCTGCGGTCTCTAGAATCTTAATAGGTTTCTCTTCATAAGTGAGATCATTATCTAGCTGAACTTCCTCCAATGGTATAGTGTCTTTCAACGAAGTTTCTTCCATCTCTGGGTGACACTTTTTCAGCTGACTAACATGGAATACGTTATGAACTGCTGACAAAGATTCTGGTAATTCTATCTCATATGCCACTTCTCCTTTGCGACTCAAAATCTTGAAAGGTCCTACATAGCATGGTGCTAGTTTTCCTTTGATTCCAAATCTCTTTACACCACGGAGTGGTGATACCCTGAGGTAAGCTCTATCACCAACCTCAAAGGTAACCTCTCTACGTTTTGGATCAGCATAGCTCTTCTGCCGAGATTGGGCTACCTTTAGCCTATCCCTTACCATCTTGACTTTCTCTTCAGCTTCTTGGATTAGGTCTGGCCCGAACAAATTTTGGGATGTTACAGCGAAGGAAAAAATCCATCATACACACGTTTCTTCTAATGAGAGGATGACATGTGGGGACCAGCATCGTGATTAAACGGTAGATGCATCGAACAGCGCTATCAAGTTTGGAATAGGGTAGCGCGAGCCAAGGAAAAAAATCCATCATACACACATTTCTTCTAATGAGAGGATGACATGGGGGCTAAGGAGGTTGGTTAAACGGTAGATGCGTCGAGCAGCGCTATCAACTCGGAATGGGGTAGCGCTAGCGAAGGAAAAAATTCCATCATACACATGTTTCTTCTAATGAGAGGATGACATGTGGGTCCCAGGAGGTTGATTAAATGGTACATGCATGCAGCAGCGCTATTAACTTCGGAACAGGGTAGCGCGAGCGAAGGAAAAAAATTCTATCATGCACACGATCCTTCTAATGAGAGGCTAACATGTGGGACCAAACAGCCTGACTAAACGGTAGACGCCTCGAGCAACATTATCGAGTTCAAATCAGGGAGGCGCGATCGAAAATTATGGTCCGCTAGAGACACTCACATCCGGGACCCACATGCCTCAAAAGACTTCGGCGAGTCAACATCGCGCGAGGGAATGAAAATCTTGCTTCTGCCACGCGCTGGCCGAGCTTCCTCCATGTTTTTAGCAGATCCGTCATAGTAGAGGGCGGCGAAACTGAAAAAAAAGTTTTCCATCGGCCATGGCCGAGCCGAGTATTTCGTCGCGGAAGACGCACCTTCTACAACGATCGTCGGACCAATTCGTTGCGAAAGGAAACTTTTCTTGTAGTGCGAGATCACAGCGGAGAGATCCACGATCTACCAGCAGAGCCTCCGCAACTACCACAGCAAAAGGCTACACCCTAGATCCTTTGTCGAAGGAGACCTAGTCCGGCGACTGAAGCACCAAGGGCATCTCAAGTTCGAGTCCCCTTGGGAAGGACCTTATGTGATTACAAAAGTAATCCCAGGTGACGCCTATCGCCTTAATATTTCGAGAGCGGAGTCGCATACTCCAACCCCCAGAACGTCGTGCAGCTGCGCCATTTCTACCCCTAGTCGTTATTTACATTACAAATAAGGCTACTTAGCCACACATTGTACCTCGTACTATTCTGCGAATAAATAAAGCTAAGTGCCCCAAAAACTCTGTGTCTTTTTCTATTTTTCTTTCAATTTCATCACTCTGGGGCTGCGCTACCCTTTACACATTCGTTCTACAAACAAATCGCAGTATCTCGAGTATCTAACACACTACCAATCGAACCCTTGATAAACACCAACCCAGTTGCAACGCACCTGACAGGTTGGCAAGGTGCTGAGATAATTACACGTCAGGCTAACGAAAAGGAACTGCAGAGTACAATACACTCGAAAATTATACAAGCTAGCAAGCTCTCCACATATCAACGGGTATTAAATACACCCAATACAATCATACAAACTTTACAACACTTGTACATCTATGTGCAGGATATAAATTGCACTACTGCTGCAAAAAAAGAACGTCCGTCTACTCCTCGAAGAAATCAACGATGTTCTCTGCTGGCCAATCAACCGCTCGATAATGCGGAACCATGTCCCAAGCCATCCCTTCGGGTGGAGGCGGTGGTCTAGCAGCAATAGACACGACGTCCACATCTGGCCTATGCAGTCACACCAGCGACAATGCAGCTTTGGCACCAGCGACTAACTGATGTCGCACGCACTCGCGGACAGTGCTCATATCCTGAAACTTCGCCAAAAGATCCAACAGGCTTGAGGGCACCGTGTTGAGAGGAAACATTGCTTGGAAGATATGCCTAAGGAACGACTACTCCTTCTTCAAGCATTGAAGTATTCACGAAGAACGATCCTACAGGGTCGCCAATGCGACTGCACGGTCATGATCAACCCAAAAGTACCCACTGGCCTGCAGCTGCTCCTGGGTTAGGTTATTCATTCAAATGGCCACCCGGTCCTTCTCATCTTGCGTATGACGAGCGCTAATAACTACACCAAGCAAGAAGAAAAGTGTAAGAACAAGGCATCACCGCGACTGGCTAAAAGACAAAGATGAGAAGACAGAGAGCTAACACTTAAACTGCTCGTTCAACTACACCACTTCATCCAGGAGATACTTCTCATGGGCGGTGGACTTCTCAGCTTTCGACTTCCACACATCTGCTTTACCGCGAATGATGGGAAACTCACGCTCCAACTTCTTAATATGATCGCGCAATTGCGAAAGCAACGATAGTTCCTCTACCTTTGGACACGGATGCGCCGTAGTTTCATCGGTAGGAGGAGAGTCATGAGGATCACTCGAAGGACCACTCGAAGGACCCTAGTTACAATCAAGCAAGAGGCAAATGAGACGAACCATGCATTGATAAAAAGGAGGATTCCATTCAAATTTGATAAAAGTATCAAGGGGCACCCCCCACAAAATACGGACCAACAAAAGAAACTACAGCTATTACAATATGCTTCTTCGACTTGGACTTTGGCTTCGGGGGCTTCCTCGAATCCGTGGTAGTCTCCGATGCCACAGATTTCCTGGTGATAGCACTAGACACCGACGCCTTCGCCACCTTCTCTCGCCGCAACTCTTCAGAATACTTGGCGACTGTCTCGATGAGACGCGGCCCGTATTTACTACACTTAGTAGCGAAGGGAGCAAACACTACCTGCTGGCCTTCCGCGTCGCCAGGCATCACCTTTGATATTGCGCTTGGGTCCAGCTCCGTACCATGTGCTTGCACCATCGCGAGTGCCATGGTAGTGCTGAGAGATTGCTGAGCATTCTTGAAGTCCGTCAGGATGCCTTCCACGAAGGATTCCACCAAGCCATCAAGGGTCTCGATTAAGCTGGCCTTAGGGAACATATCCTCACGGAGGCGGCTCAGCACATTCTTGGCCTTCCCGAGTGTATCTTGGAGGGACACGCTGCGGTCTTCGATCGCGGTTACGGCGCCAACCAAGGCATCCGCACGGCGCAGGGCCTGGGCGTCAAAGCTTACGGCAGTGGCATCTGCATACACAGAGTATCAACACAGCGACATGACATCAAATAAGGAGCAAATGAAAGTCAAGCTGAAAATTACCTGAGAGAGCCTTGGCAATCGAGAAAAGTTGTTCTTCGAACAACTTCACCCTTTTGGCACTAGAAGAGCGCAAGTCTTCCTCACGCTTCTGTGACTCTTCCAGAACCCTGACTGCTTCGTCACGCTTTTTCTCCACCGCGGCAAGTCCCTTCTTGAGAGACGTAACGTGACGGAGAAGTTCTTTGTGCTCACCTACAAAGGACAAGGCATGACAGCAATTTAGTCGACAAATTTCTACGAACACAAAGCAAAGAAAAAGGAGTAGTACCAACCTTCGACTGCACGGTGGAGATTGTCCAGCAGAGCGTGCTGATGACCCAAGGCAAGGATTTGCTCCACAAGGCGAGCAGATTCCTTCATGATGAGCTACACCAAGTGAAACAAAGATTCAGCAACAGCCAAAAGAACAAATTCGACTGCCAGCGGCAGAAAAGATACTTACATGTTCCTCTAGGGACACCAAAGATGCCTGTCGGGAAGTCATCCGTGCAACCATCTGATGCTCCCCAGCATGTGGGGAACTTGAGGAGTTGGCACCGGAGTGGGCCGCCACCGGAGGAGAAGGCGACCGAACGGCCACCTCTTTGTTTTTGGAGTCCGCGACTCCGGACTCTTGAAGAAATTGGCAATCATCAGAGGACGACGACGTCGTTTGACTGCAAACAAAACTAGCGCCACCATCTAAAGAAAAATCCAAAGAACAACAAGACGCACTCGCAGATATCAACAACTTACCCATCAAAGTTCTCAAGATCGAAGGAGTCCCCCGACGACTCCTTCGGCAACCTCAGCTTCTTTCGAGCGGGAGGAGCCATGGCACATATAGGCACGGCGGGGATAGGCTCCTCTATAGTGGCAGGAGATCCCTCCGGGGTCGTCGGCGAGGAAGCGTTAGAATCCTCACCGCGGGACGCTTGCGAGTCCCGTGGCCACTAGACTCGGGGGCTTCCTTGTTAACACCCAAATTTTTAAGTCCAGATGCCTGTTATGCCGTACATCGCAATCCCAGGATAACCATTTTTGCGAGACATAACAGAAGTGGTACCACAGTGCATCATCCATTACAAACCATAATAAGGTTCTCACAAACAAAGGATCTCATGATCTAGTCTTTAATACAATCAAAGTAGCGGAAAGTAAATGTAGCAGGGCTTCATCTCCAGGGTCACAGGCAATGCTTATGATGGGAGATGATCTTAATTGTCATAGACTTCCTGTTGTCCATCTTCAGTGTAATCCTCCTCATAGTCTGGCCATGGGAATAGCGAGGGACAAAGCCATGAGTACTCTTTAAGTACTCGCAAACTAACACTAACCTAGGTAAGGTAAAAGCTAATAGGAATCTTAAGCTCTAGGTTTGTTTGCAAAAAGCCAGATTTACTTCATAAAGGTTTTCAGGAGAAAGACCTAATTTAGTTCTCTATATCACTTAAGGGGGAAACTACTTTTCATGTCAAGGTCATATTTCAAGTCACAAATCATTTTGAAAACATCTGACAACGGAAGAGTATGGCCACTCCAACTATCCATAACCGCGGACGCGGCTATTCGAATAGTTTGACACTCTGCAGAGATTATACACTTTCACCACAAAATTGATACATCCGTCAGGAATAATCCTGAATCATCATACTTGGTATGCGGATAATCAATCTTAACATTTCAATTACACACCCTAGTATAGGCACCTCCCCTATGAGTTTGGCCTCCCAACCATGACCATCTATCATCTTGGGTACCGCATAGGTGGACATTCATCACGAGGTAGCCTCAGCTCAACCTCTTCCGCAAGGGAACCCATACGAAGACATATAAACTTCCAGTCAAGCCCTACCCAACTAAGGTATTGTGGTTGTATGGTAAAATTGGAATGGTATCGCATCCGAACCCAACCATCAGTTTTTATAAAGGGTCAATGCTCATGCCTCAACATTTTCATAATGAACCATTGTGTTTTTCCAACACATGTCAAAACATTTCAATAGAATGAATCATCATTCCAAGGTTTTCATAATCATTTTCACCAAGTATTCCCATCTAAAGTGATCAAGTTTTATGCTTAGCACTAGCCACTAATATTGGGGGTATTCACTATTTGAGGGTGCTAAACTAGTATAAGTATCCAAGACTAATCCTATGATCTTGATAGGATACATTCTATTTTCCACTAATCACAATTCATTAACTAAGTAATAACTGTAGTAAAGGGGAAAGTAGAGCTTGGAGTAAAAACTGGGAATTGGTAAAGTTGCAAAACCAGGTATGCCTAGTGCATCTGGTATAAAGGGGCTTGCATATATAGTATGCATAGCTCTAGATTGCACTTATAGCTTGCATTTAGTGATGGCTTGCCTTGAGCCGAGCAGTTGTTGCAGTCGTTGAAGTTTTCTTCCTCCTCCTCGAAGTACTCATCTTTGTTGAATCCTGAGTCAGTACTAGCGTCTATAAATACATCCAATGTACACAATCACCAAACAACACTTCACTACTCCTATTTAGCACACAAGGCTCATACTAGATGATCTAATATCATCTCAATCATTCCATGTTATAATGGCACATTTTTATTTCTCTTTAATGAGAAAGTAATTTCTACCCATTGAAATTGTTTAAGATTTAATATTTTCCAACTATAATATTGGTTCATATGGACCATGTCCTCACCATATATTCTCAAGCTTGGGAATGTGATTTAAAAGGGTGGTCATGCATTACAAGATTTAATATTACTATTTAATAAGATTTAAATGACTAGAAAAGCCTATACAGCTTTATTTTAATACTTGTCCAAGTTTAATATCTATAAAACCAAATGTTTTTACATATTTAGGTAGAGCATGGCAAATGTGATTTTTGAGAGGTGGAATCATCTCAAAAGAATTTATAGTTTATTTTAGAAAAAGTTTGAAGTGCCAAAAGTATCTATCTTGTTATTTTTGGTATAGGTGATCTATAACTCCAATTGGTTTGAATCCAACGGGAGTGATTAGATAATTTCAGCACCTTCCCAACAAAATTGGAAACATGAATTTTGGTTTAGTGAATCTCTTTGAATTGATTTTTGAATGTACTGACAGAATCTAGTTTTAACTAAAATGGAAAAAGACTATTTGAATGGGTGGGCCCTGCGTGGGAAACTAAACGGGCCGGCCCAACTGCACTGCGTGGGCGCAGCTGGCTACTGACAGATGGGTCCTACTCGTCAGTGACTTAACTAACCCGAAACGGTAAGTTTGAATCTTAGCCCTATGATTAGAACACGATCTAATGGCTGAGGTTCATCTTCTATGTCGAACAGCTCCGGTGAGAACTGAACCCTAACGCGGTGGTGGGGGTCGCGTGAGGCTCACCTAGGCTCCAGCTAAGGTCGGCGATGGGGGCGAATGGGGTTGTCATCAATGGCGGTTCGAGGCGCCGTCACGGCAGCTCCTTGGGTGGTCACAATCGACGGGCTCCTTCCTCCTCTGCAGCGGTGAACTCCAACTAAATTCTGGTGATGTGGTTCTCGCCTTGCTCTAGGGAAGGGATGGTGAGGTTCCATGGTTAGTGGGGCGTGGAATGGTGTGGAGATTGAGAGCTGGGGTGGTCTCTATTTATACACCCAGTGTGGCGGTTGGACGACATGGTCGGGCTACTCCGGTGACGTTGCTACAGGATGCAATCGTCACGACGGAGGGCATGGGTTGAAGTGGTGGACTATGGCGGTCGTCATGGAAGTGATGGCACGGCAAGGGGCGCTCTCCATTGGCCGGGTGTCAACACCCGGATTTTTAATCCCAGATGCCCGTTATGCCATACCTCGCAATCCCAGGATTACCATTTTTGCGAGACATAACGGATTGGATATCACAGTACATCATCCATTACAAACCATACATAAGGATTTACACAAATAAGGATCTCATGATCCAGTCTTTAATACAACAAACAACAGAAATAAACGATAGCATAGCGGTGGGGTCCATCTTCAGGGGCACAAGCAGATAGTCCTAGTTAACATAGCCGTCCCATCATCTTGATAATCTCCTTCATAGTGTGGCCATGATAATAGCCAGGGACAAAAGCCATGAGTACTCTTTAAGTACTCGCAAACTACTACTAACAAGGGTTATAATTCTAAGTTAAAGTGCTGAATTTAAAGAATAACTATCAAGTTAAGTTTGAAACCTAAGCTGAGTTCTGAAGCAAGAAAAGATAAAGTAGAGTTCTAGAATCACTTAAGTTGGGAAGCTATTATCATTAACACAACCCTATTGTGGTCAAGTCAAAGTTCATCATTCATTTCAAGTTATTTAGAAAACATCTGACAACGAAATAGTATGGCCATTCCAACTGTCCATAACCGCGGACGTGGCTATTCGAATAGTTTGTCACTCTGTAGAGGTGGTACACTTTCACCACAAGATTCGATACATCTGTCAGGGATAACCCTGAATCATCATACTTAGTATGCAGAATCAAACATAACCTTCCCTTTACACACCCTAGTATAAGCACCTCTCCTATGAGCATGGCCTCCCAACCATGACCCTCAGTCATCTTGGGCACTACATAGGTGGACATCATTGAGAGGTAGCCTCAGCTCAAACCTCTCCCGTGAGGGAACTAATACTAATGCATATAAATTTCCAGCTAAGCCTTACCCAATTCAGGTAATGTGGTTGTACGGTAAATTTGGAATGGTATCGCATCCGAATCCAACCATCAGTTTTATAAAAGGGTTAAGGCTCCTGCCTCATCATTTTCATCGTCATAAACCAGTTGTGTTTTGCAACACATGTCAAAACATCTCAATAGAATGACTCATCATTCCAAGGTTTTCATAACTCATTTTCACCAAGTGTTCCCATCTAAAGTGACTCAAGTTTTTGAGCTATTCTAAAATACTAAGTTAAGAGTGTTCATTAAGGGGGAAAGATGGGATCAATCTCATGCCATAGAAGGACATCTAAAAGTTTCTAAATAGGTCAAGTTTTATACTCTTTATGCTACCTTCAAAATTAATTAAAGAACTTTGTGTAAACTAAGGGAGGTAAAACTTGTCAATAAGACTTGGGGTACTAATAGTTAAAGGGGTGTGATCAAAGCATGCTTAAGGCATCTTTATTAAACCATCTAGTTTTATTCTAGCTTGCTAAAAATAGCTTACTAAAGCATGTTTTGCAAGGGTTAGCTTGCCACTAATAGCTTGCCTTGGTTGGTGCAGTGGTTGAAGTTTTCTTCTTCTTCTTCTTGGTAGAACTCCTCCTCCTCGAAGGCTTGGTCGGTACTATCATCTAGAAATACATAGGGAGTGCACAATCACCAAACAATACTTACTAGGCTAAGTAGTATTCTAAACCACACAATTGATGATCTATTATCATCGCAAACATCACAAGTTTAAATCAATAGTTTCAACCTTTTTATTTTGGAAAAGTAATTTCTACTCATTGAAAAACAATAACTAAAATTTAATATTCACCACCAAAACATGGGGTCATGTGGACACATGTCCTCACCACATATTCTAACATGTGGGAATGAGATTTAAAGGTTGGATCAATATTACTTTGGTTTAAGTTCATTATTTAATGATTTAAAGTGACTAGAAATGCCTATATAGCATTATTTTGGTACTAGTCCAAAGTCACTGCCTGTAAACCTTAATATTATTACATATTTGGATAGATATGATGAAATGTGATTTTTGAGAGTTGGAATCAACTCAAAAGCTAACTTGGTTGATTTTATAAAAATGTTTCAAGTTGCAAAAGCTTTTGTCTTCTTATTTTTATTAGGAGAAATCTATAACTCTAAATGAATTAAATCCAACGGGCTTGGATAGAGCATTTCAATACCTTTCAGACAAAATTAGTTTCATGTAATTTGGATTTGTCAAACTCACAGAATTGAATTTTGAAACACTGGACAGAAACTATATTCTAATTAAAAAGAAAAATCCAGATTTGAATCTACGGGCTCGCGCGGGAAAAGAAATGGGCCGGCCCAGTGGCGCTACGCGGCACGGGGCTCAGCTGACAGGGGGGTCCCACTTGTCAGCGGCACTTAAAACACGAAACGGTACGCGCGCTGTGGGCCGTGCGATTAGAGGCTAGATCTACGGCTGAGGGTCGTCGTCGACGACGAACAGGTCGCCGGCGAGCTCGAACCCTAGCGGCTCGGTGGGGGTCTACTGGGGGCGTACCAGGGCTCCAGCAGGGTCGGCGAGGTGGGCAAACGAAGTGGAAGACGACGGCGAGGCGAGGCGTGGTCGCGGTGGAGCTTGGGGTGGCCGGAATCAACGGCACCCTTCTTCTCCCGAGGCGGCGGCTCCGGCTCCAATTCCGGCGAGCTGCTGCTCCACTTGCTCCGGCGAGAGGTGGGTGAGGTTCAGAGAGGTGAGGGGAGTGGAATGGTGTGAGTCTTTGGTGCTGGGGAGGGCTCCTTTTATAGGCTCGACGGTGAGACCGAGCGGGATGGGCAGTCGACGGTGGCGACATGGCTACGGCGATCTAGCGGCATGGCTAGGGATGGCGATCGATGGGCGGTCCCCTGGCGGTGCTCTAGGACTTAAATGCGGCCAGGGGGCGGTGGTATCTTGTCTGGCGGTGGCGCTCGAGGCGGCGGCGGTGTCCACGCGCAGCGGTGGATGTGGGGCTTTAGGCGGCGAACGGGGTGTTCTCTGTGTCGAGTGGGCGTGGGCTGGTGCCAAGGCGGTCGGTGCTGGCCAGGGGACAAGGCGCTCTGCCAGGTGTGTCGGCATGGTTCGGTGGCACTGGGCGTGGGCTCTTCTCTGTGGTCCATGGCTGCTCTTGGCTCGGGCAAGGGACAGAGAGGGGTGGTGTGGTGCTGGCTACCTCCTAGACATGGAGAGGAAAGAGGAGGTGGTCTGCTGCTGCGGGGCAAGTTTGGCCGGCCAGGGTGGTGCTCGGCATGGCATTGCCTTGCCACTAGGGTGTAGGGGATGGGTTGCAAATGGCTTGGTTCGATCAGAGGGGGACAAAGAGATTAAATGGAGATCAAATGAGGGCAAAACTCTGTTCAAAACAGTGAGCTAGGATTAGAGGTGTGATTCTGCCTGCCAAGTGTTTGATGAAATGGCCGCAAGAGAAAAAGTTTTGAATTTTGAGTTCAAAATTTTTGGGTGATCTCCACTAGTGCTAGGTAGTCTCTGGTTGCAAGGGTTTTGAAAATGGTGCTCAAATAGATGGTTTTTGAAATAGGGGTGATCTATGCATATGCAATAGATTCAATTTTAAACTGTTATTTAAAATATTTTACAGAATGTTTTTAGTAGATCAAAAGGTGTTGGAGATATGCCCTAGAGGTAATAATAAATGTAGTTATTATTATATATCTTTGTGTTTATGATAAATGTTTACATTCATGCTATAATAGTATTAACAAGGAAACCATTAATACTTGTGTGATTTGTAAACTTAATTTGAAGTCCCTAGTATAGCCTCTATACTTCACTAGCTTGTTGGTTGATTGATGATGTGGTTTCTTTGTCATGAACATTGAGATGTTATCAACAACAAGATCATATCGTTAGGAGAATGATATGGTGGACATACTCCTATAGACAAGCGTAGCATAAAGATCAAGTCATTTCAATAGTTCAATTGCTATATGCTTTCTGATACATAGTAACCTAATTCCTTCGACCATGAGATCATGCATATTGCCTTTACTGGATGGATGCTTTGATGTCATCAAACACCACACCGTAACAGGGTGGCTATAAAGGTGGCATTGAGTGTTCGGAAAGTATTGGTTGAAACACATGGATCAAGAGTGGGATTTGTCCATCCACATGACGGATAGATATTCTCTGGGCCCTCTCGGTGAAATGTCATCCAATTAGCTTGCAAGCATGTGACTTGGTCACAAGGGATCACATATCACGGGAACGAGAAAAGAGTGCTTATCAGTAACGAGGATGAACTAGGTATACAGAGATACCGACGATCATAACCTCGGATAAGTAACATATCGTGAGACAAAGGGAAATTGGTATCGTATGTAAGTGGTTCATTCGATCGCAAAGTAATCGTAGAAATATGTGGGAGCCATATGAATTTCCAGATTCCACTATTGGTTATTGTTCGGAGAAGTGTCTCGATCATGTCCGCATAATTCACGAACCGTAGGGAGACACACTTAAGGATTCGACGTTGTTTGAGTAGTTATGGTATTATGAGAAAGAGACTGAATGTTGTTCGGAGTCTCGGATGGAATCCGGGATATCACGAGGAGATCCGGAATGGTCCGGAGAATAAGATTCATATAAGGAAAGTCCCGTTTCGGAGTAGCGGAATGATTCCGGTGTTTTCATCGGGAACATTCTAGAAGGTCCCGGAATGTCCGGTACTCCGGAGGGGGGAAGGGTACATGAGTGTGTCATTACATATTGGAATGATTGCATCATGTACTAAGTATTCTTGCTGTCCCAAATAAAGGATTTATTTAAATCCTAAATTGAAAAGTCAAACGGCTAGTTTGAAAGTCAAACGGCAGTTTTGGGAAGTGGGAAAAGAGGAGGAGAGGTGGAGGCCGAGTTGGAGGAGGGTTCCTCCCTTGGCCGGGCGCACCTCCCTAGGCCGAGTTGGGGAGGAACTCCCCTTGGCCGGCCAGCCCTCCAACCTATATAAGGAGGGCAGGGCTCCTCCTAGACACACAAGTTTCCTATCTTCTAAACTAAACCCTAGATCTAGACCCGGTTTAGAGCTATTCGGTTTAGAGCCTTCTAATTGGTTTAGAGCCTCTAATTGGTGTGTCTAATTACTAGACCACTAATAGCCTCTCTCATAAGCTCCACCATACTACCGGCTTAAGGCGAAGCCTCGGGATTTCCCTCTACCTCCTACCACGCCCGTTGTCTGCCGGAATCGCGAGGAGAGTGCTACAACCTCCGCTCACTGGAACAAGGGAGAGGAAGGTCTTCGTCAGTACCGAACGTGTGACCGATCGCGGGAGGCGCCATGGAACGCTGCGCCGGAAGGATCGTCTCACGCGATCTTGAGATCGGAAAGAGTACGACTACATCACCCACGAGAATCTGCTCTCGTTAAACACTTTGGAATCTTCGAGGGTGAGTTATTCCATCGACTCGTTGCTGCAATCTAGTAGATAGATCTTGGCTTGTTTGTTTGTATGCGATAGAAAATTTTTGTTTTCCATGCTACGAACCCCTACAAAGGGTATCGAGCCAGGTCTATATGTAGATCATTGCAGACGAGTAGAACACAATGGTCATTGTGGGCGTTGATGCTTTTATTGTAGATTGCTTTTCGTACTTTGCATCTTGCGGTATGTTGGGATGAAGGCCGGCTAACCTTACATGACATCGCTCATGAGACTTGCTCCACGCTTGACATGCAACTCGTTTTGCATAAGTGGCTTTATGGTGCCTGTTTCTCCTAGCATAGTAAAGATCCAATTTACAACGGGTAATCAACAATGCTAGTATCAATGTTGTGGTTCTTGTTCGTAGGTTAGAACGATACCTATGGAAAGCCCCAAACCACGTAAAATATGCAAAGAAAGTAGAAGCGTCTAACTTTGTTTTGCAGGGGTGTGCAGTGATGTGATATGGCCATGATTGTGATTATATTTGATGTATGCAATGTTCCTTATTGTAAGTTGGCAACGGGAGCCATATGGTTGTCTTTAATTTCTTAAGACATGCGTGTCTATTCAAAATAGTTGTAATAGTTGAAGCTGGTGGACGACAACCATGAAGAAGCGTCATTGACCTTGATGCTATGCCGGTGATGATGGAGATCATATTCGTGCTTGAAGATGGAGATCGGAAGCACAACGAAGAAAGGCCATATCATATCACATATTATGAATTGCATGTGATGTTAATCCTTTATGCATCTTGTATTGCTTAGTAGACGACGGTAGCATTATAAGATGATCCCTCATACACATAAATTTCAAGTTCTAAAGTGTTCACCCTTAGTATGCACTGCCAAAGCTTGCTGCTTCGAAGCACCACGTGATGATAGGGTGTCTTTGATTCCACGGGTGAATACAACGTAAGCAAGCCATATTTACTAATGCGGAAGCTAAGGTTAGATCTTAACGATCCTAGAATGTACGACATGGCCTCAGAACACGGATCGAAAGGTAAAGCATGAATCATATAGTAGATATGATGAACATGATGATTGTTCGCCATTAAAACTATATCAACTCTCGTGATGATCGGTGTTGATGTAGTGGATTTGGTTCGTGTGATCACTAAAACAATGCGAGGGATGTTGTTTTGAGTGGGAGTTCACCTAGTTTAATTTCATTAATTAATTTGAACTCAATTTGTCATAAACTTAGTCTAAACTATTGCAAATATGTTGTAGATCAATGGCAGCCCCTACCATCAATTTTAATGCGTTCCTAGAGAAAGAAAAGTTGAAAAACAATGGAAGCAACTTCGCGGATTGGTTCCGCAATTTGAGGATTGTCCTCACAGCTGGTAATTTGACCTATGTGCTGGATGCACCGCTAGGTGACCCACCTGCATCTGATGCTACCGATGAAGTAAAGAATGTTTACCTCGCTCGGAAGAATCAGTACTCCATAGTTCAGTGTGCTATCTTGTATGGTTTAGAATCGGAGCTTCAGAAAAGATTTGAAGAGTCAGATCCATATGATATTGTCGAGGATCTCAAATTAATCTTTGAGACTCATGCGGCAATTAAAAGTTATGAAGCTTCTGAAAAGTTCTTTAACTGCAAGATGGAAGAGGGTAGCTGGTCGGTGAGCATGTGCTTAAGATGTGCAGGGCACGCAAATAAACTTCAAAGTTTGGGTATAGTGATTCCTAATACTTTGGGGGTTTACCGCATCCTCCAATCACTACCACCAAGTTATAAGAACTTTGTGATGAACTACAACATGCAGAACATGAACAAAGAGTTGCCAGAACTATTTGCTATGTTAAAATCTGCAGAAGTGGAGATCAAGAAAGAGCACCAAGTGTTGATGGTCAATAAGACCACCAAATTCAAGAAAGGCAAGTCTAAGCAAAGGGACACTTCAAGAAGGGTGGTAAGAAAGTTACCACGCCGAAGAAGACCAAGGCTGGACCTAAGCGATCTTGAGTGCTTTTCTTGCAAGGGAGAAGGTCCTTTGAGCGGAATTGCCCAAGGTACTTGGCGGATTTGAAGAACGGCAACATCAAGAAGAAAGGTATATCGATATACATGTTATTGATGTGTATCTCACTAGTACCGTAGTAGTGCTGGGTATTTGATCTTGGTTGGTTGCTCATATTTGTAACTTTCGAAGCAGGGCTGCGAATAAGCGGAGGCTAGTGAAGAGCGAGGTGACGATGCGCGTGGAAAGCGGATCAAAGGTTGATGTGATCGCGGTTGGCATGCTACCTCTTCATCTACCATAGGGATTAGTTTTATACTTAAATAATTGTTATTTGGTGCCTGCGTTGAGCATGAACATTATATCAGGATCGTGTTTATTGCGAGGCGGTTACTTGTTTAAATCCGAGAATAATGGTTGTTCGATTTATATGAGTAACATGTTTCATGCACATGCACCTTTGATAGATGGTCTATTCATATTGAATCTCGATAGTAGAAATACACATATTAATAACATTGAAGCTAAGCGTTTGAAATCAGCGATAACTCGACCTATATGTGGCCTTGTCGTCTTGGTCACATTGGAGTGAAGCGTATGAAGAAACTCCATTCCGATGGACTTCTTGAATCACTTGATTTTGAATCACTTGAAAGATCTGAAGCATGTCGATGGGTAAAATGACTAAGACTCCATTTTACGGTATAATGGAGCGAGCTCGGACTTCTTGGAAATCATACATACCGATGTGTGTGGTCCAATGAGTGTAGCATCGCGATGGTTATCGTTATGTTCTTACCTTCACGGATGACTTGAGTAGATATGGGTATATCTATTTCATGAAACATAAGTCCGAAAGTTTCGAGAAGTTTAAGGAGTTTCAAAGTGAAGTAGAGAATCAGCGTAACAAGAAGATTAAATTTCTACGTTACGATCGTGGAGGTGAATATCTAATTACGAGTTTGGCGAGCATTTGAAGAAATGTGGAATACTTTCATGATTGACACCGGGAACACCACGGTAATAATGGTGTGTCACGAGCGTCGTAATCGAACTCTCTTAGATATGGTTCGTTCTATGATGTCTCTACAGATTTACCACTATCATTTTGGGGTTATGCATTAGAAACCGCATTCACTTTAAATAGGGCACCGTCTAAATCCGTTGAAACGACACCGTATGAATTATGGTTTGGGAAGAAACCTAAATTGTCGTTCCTTAAAGTTTGGGGATCTGAAGCCTATGTAAAGAAGTTACAGCGGACAAGCTTGAACCCAAAGCGGAAAAATCGTCTTCATAGGATACGAAGGAAACTATTGGGTATACCTTCTATCATAGATCGAAGGCAAAATCTTCGTTGCTAAGAATGGATCCTTTCTAGAAGGAATTTCTCTCGAAAGAAGTGACTGGAAGGAAAGTAGAACTCGGAGGTTGTCGAACCTTCTCTCGAAATTGCGAGTAGCGCAGCCGGAAGAAGTTCTGTGGTGCTGCACCAATAAGAGAGGAAGCTAATGATAGCGATCATGAAACTTGGTTGAAGTTGCTCTGAGCCTCGGAGGTCAACGAAATCGTACCACTCCATTGGTATGATTCCGTTATGAATGTCATGTTGGTGGACAACACCGATGACCCCGAGACATATGAGGAAGCGATGATGAGCCAGATTCCAATAAATGGCAAGAAGCCATGAAATCCGAGATTGGATCCATGTACGAAAACCAAGTATGGACTTTGGTGGACTTACGGATGGCGGAAGGCTGTCGAGAACAAATGGATTTTCAAGAAGAAAACAGATCTTGATGGTAATGTTCGTCTATAAAGCTCGACTTGTGCAAAGGGTTCGACAAATTCAAGGAGTTGACTACGATGAGACTTTCTCACGGTAGCGAAGCTAAAGTCTGAGGATTATGTTAGCAATCGCTGCATATTATGATTATGAGATATGGCAGATGGATGTCTAAACAGCATTCCTCAATGGAGACATTGATGAAGAGTTGTATATGATGCAACCCAAAGGTTTTGTCGATCCTAAAGATGCTAACAAGGTATGCAAGCTTCAACGGTCCATCTATGGATTGAAGCAAGCATCCCGAAGTTGGAATCAACGTTTTGATAAGGTAATAAAAAGTTTTGGTTTTATACAAACTTATGGAGAAGCTTGTATTTACAAGAAAGTGAGTGGGAGCTCTGTAGCATTCTTAATACTGTATGTGGATGACATATTGTTGATTGGGAATGATGTAGACCTTCTTAATAGTGTCAAAGAGTATTTGAATAATAGTTTTCAATGAAGGATCTTGGCGAAGCAGCTTACATATTAGGCATAAAGATTTATAGAGATAGATCGAACGCCAAATATCATTGTCACAAAGTACATATTTGGACAAAGTTCTAAAGAGGTTTGGAATGGAAGATAGCAAAGAAAGGGTTCTTGCCCATGTTGCTATCGACCTTGAGTAAAACTCAAAGTCCGACATCGGCGAAGATAGAGAAAGAATGAGTAAGACTCCCTATGCCTCAGCCATAGGATCTCTAATGTATGCCATGCTATGTACTAGACCCGACATTGCATATCTTTAGTTTAACTAGCAGATATCAAAGTGATCGAGTGGATCATTGGACATGATCAAAAACATCCTTAAGTACTTGAGAAGAACTAAGGATATGGTTCTTTCTTATGGAGGTGATGAGCTCGTTGTTAATGGTTACACCGATGCTAGTTGGAACACCGATCCGGATGATTCTAAATCACAATCTGATCGTATTTATTTTGAATGGTGCAGCGATTAGCTGGAGGAGTGCAAAGCAAAGCGTTGTGGCGAGATCTTCAACTGAATCGGAATACATGGCTGCTTGAGGCTTCACAAGAAGCGATATGGATGAAAGAGTTCATTCTGAGAGTGGGTGTGGTTCCAAGTGCGCTGGACCCAATGTCTATCTACTGTGATAACATGGGCGCCATAGCCAATGCGCAAGAACCAAGGTCACACAAGAAGCTGAAGCATATCAAGCTACATTTTCACGCTATTCGAGAACATATCCAGGATGGGGATATAAAGATTTGCAAAGTACACACAGATCTGAATGTGGCGAATCCGTTGACTAAACCTCTCCGAGGGCAAAACATGACCAACACCAAACTGCCATGGGTGTTCGGTATATTACCATGTAATCTAGATTAGATGACTCTAGTGCAAGTGGGAGACTGTTGGAGATATGCCCTAGAGGTAATAATAAATGTAGTTATTATTATATATCTTTGTGTTTATGATAAATGTTTACATTCATGCTATAATAGTATTAACAAGGAAACCATTAATACTTGTGTGATTTGTAAACTTAATTTGAAGTCCCTAGTATAGCCTCTATACTTCACTAGCTTGTTGGTTGATTGATGATGTGGTTTCTTTGTCATGAACATTGAGATGTTATCAACAACAAGATCATATCGTTAGGAGAATGATATGGTGGACATACTCCTATAGACAAGCGTAGCATAAAGATCAAGTCATTTCAATAGTTCAATTGCTATATGCTTTCTGATACATAGTAACCTAATTCCTTCGACCATGAGATCATGCATATTGCCTTTCTTGGATGGATGCTTTGATGTCATCAAACACCACACCGTAACGAGGTGGCTATAAAGGTGGCATTGAGTGTTCGGAAAGTATTGGTTGAAACACATGGATCAAGAGTGGGATTTGTCCATCCACATGACGGATAGATATTCTGGGCCCTCTCGGTGAAATGTCATCCAATTAGCTTGCAAGCATGTGACTTGGTCACAAGGGATCACATATCAGGAGCGAGAAAAGAGTGCTTATCGATGAACGAGGATGAACTAGGTATCTGGAGATAAGCGATCATAACCTCGGATAAGTAACATATCGTGAGACAAAGGGAAATTGGTATCGTATGTAAGTGGTTCATTCGATCATAAGTAATCGTGAGAAATATGTAGAACCATATGAATTTCCAGATTCCTCTATTGGTTATTGTTCGGAGAAGTGTCTCGATCATGTCCGCATAATTCACGAACCGTAGGGAGACACATAAGGATTGACGTTGTTTGAGTAGTTATGGTATTATGAGAAAGAGACCGAATGTTGTTGAGTCTCGGATGGAATCCGGGATATCACGAGGAGATCCGGAATGGTCCGGAGAATAAGATTCATATAAGGAAAGTCCGTTTGAGTAGGCGGAATGATTCGGTGTTTTCATCGGAACATTCTAGAAGGTCCCGGAATGTCCGGCACTCCGGGGGGGGAAGGGGTACATGAATGTTTCATTAAATATTGGAATGATTGCATCATGTACTAAGTATTCTTGCTGTCCCAAATAAAGTATTAATTTAAATCCTAAATTGAAAAGTCAAACGGCTAGTTTGAAAGTCAAGCGGTTTTGGGAAGTGGGAAAAGAGGAGGAGAGGTGGAGGCCGAGTTGGAGGAGGGTTCCTCCCTTGGCCGGCGCACCTCCTAGGCCGAGTTGGGAGGAACTCCTCCCTTGGCCGGCCAGCCCTCCAACCTATATAAGGAGGCAGGGCTCCCTCCTAGACACACAAGTTTCCTATCTTCTAAACTAAACCCTAGATCTAGACCCCGGTTTAGAGCTATTCGGTTTAGAGCCTTCTAATTGGTTTAGAGCCCTCTAATTGGTGTGTCTAATTACTAGACCACTAATAGCCTCTCTCATAAGCTCCACCATACTCGCATCGGCTTAAGGCGAAGCCCTGCGGGATTTCCCCTCTACCTCCGGTACCACGCCGTTGTGCTGCCGGAATCGCGAGGAGAGTGCTACAACCTCCGCTGCCTGCTGGAACAAGGGAGAGGAAGGTCTTCGTCGAGTACCGAACGTGTGACCCATTGGGGCGCTCTTGGAGGCAGCGCCGGAAGGATCGTCTGCGATCTTGAGATCGGAAGAATCGACTACATCACCCACGAGAATCTGCTCTCGTTAAACACTTTGGAATCTTCGAGGGTGAGTTATTCCATCGACTCGTTGCTGCAATCTAGTAGATAGATCTTGGCTTGTTTGTTTGTATGCGATAGAAAATTTTTGTTTTCCATGCTACGAACCCCTACAAAAGGTGGGCCTTGGTACCTCATTATGTATACTAGCAAGAGGTGCAAAGATCAAGAATTGTTTCTGTTAAGAAATGAGTACTAGGAATAGCCAAAGTAGGCATGAGAGTTAAATTTGTCAAAATGACCATTCCTTCATTTTAATTCTTTTTTATTTTATTTTCTTTAGGAAAAGTTTGGGAATGATGTAGAAGATGTTTAAATCACCTAAGAAACATTTTACAAGCATTGGATCAATCAATCATGGCAATTCAAACAACTCCTATTTTAAATGCACACATATATGAATGCTTTCATTTCAAATTTGGAAAAGTTTTTGTTAACCCCATTTTTGGATGATTTGATCTTGATAAGCTTAGATTAAAGTTTTGGGATGTTACACCAGGATACGTCGGTGCTCTGGGCAGGTACGCAAGCGTTCGTCACTGGGGACGGTGGTCACGGGGCACGAGACGGCGAACGATCATGTCTAGCGGCTCACTAGTGACAATGTGAACACGGGTACGGGCAGAGAGAGTGAGGCGCAACGTGTGCGAGCGAGGCGGTTGCGGCGCTCTGTCGTGCTCTCGGCATGGCCAGGGGTTAAATGGGCAGGGCTGGTCTGGCTCCTTCTCGCCTCGCCGTTGGTCCAGAGGTGGTCAGTGGGTGGCGGTGAGGTCACGCCTACCTCGTGGGGGTCATGGTAGAGGGCGGCACGGCGCGTAGCGACTGGCTCGTGCTCGACCGGCATGGACGGCTCGGCATGGGCATGCCACTGGTGCAACGGTGGGCAAAGGGCTCTCCACTGCACGGCAAAGTACCAGGGGTGTTCTAGGACAATTAAATGTGTTGATTGCAGTACAATTTGTGAGCAATTGACAACAACAAATAGTGAATAGTTGGTGAGGTTGTACTGTGCATGCCAAGTGTTCGACACAATGGCCGCATGGATTCATAATTCGAATTTTTCAAAGATTTTTGGTGAGTGATCTTGTTGTTTGCTTGGGAGACTGTGGTTGCTGGGTTTGTCAAGTTGAATTGATTTGAGTGGTTTTTGAGAAAGTGTGATCTATACATATGATCTTGATTCAATTTTGTACTGCCAGTTAAATAGATTTGAATTTAGTTTTTGCCACTTTGTAAAGTTTGCTTGGATTCACTTTTACTTGGTCTAGCAAGGGGTCAAAAGAAATGGAATTGTTTCTGTTGAAAATTCTTACTAGGAACACTCAAACTGATCTAGCGGATTAGTTTGGCCAAAATGACCATTTGCTTATATATCTTATTTTTGATTTGTCCTTTATTTCATTATGCTTGGGAATGATCTAGATGATGTATTATTCATCTTTAAACCATTCTTTATCATTTGTAGAAATCAAACATGGCCATTGCCATCATTCATACACTAATGCAAATCACACATACACTCATATCCATTTTAATAATAAAAGTTTTGGTTAACCCTAAACTTGGGTGATTAGAGCTTGGTAAGCTTGATTAATATTTTTTGGGATGTTACATTCCTCCTATTCTTCAATTGGGACAGTCGAATCCGACTCGTCCTCTTCCACCGCTTCATGCGGGATAATCCCCTCAGGCCGAGGAGGCAAGCTGACAGCCACTTTCTAGTCCTGCAAACAGAAGAACTATCAGTATACATCAAGCACTTGGCAAGCAATCGAAAAATGAAGATTACTACAAAGGAAAATTCTACCTCAAGAGGAAGGTTGTTAGCATCGAAAGGAGGCACGACTGACTCGCCTGGTAGATCCTCTTTGGTGGTGTACTTGGTCACCAGTCGCAACCTCCTGTCTACCTCACCCGCAGAAATGCCCTCCACAAATATGCAAGTGACATCGCCAGCACCGGTCCAGCGGTACATTGGGTGGGCTCTAGCCTACAGAGGCTGAATACGGAAGCGCAACCATGTGCGAATGAGTGTAGTGCCACCTTCTTATTTGCCTATACGGCCTTCGAGGTCGCAGACACGGTGATACAGCATCTCCGCTCCTTGGACTCGCCGGGCATCACGATGTTCCTCCAGGAGCGCCTCCTCTTGCAAGCTGCCATAGGATCGAAGGACGCGAGACGGTAGTGCTCTCCGTCGGCCTTCTGGTCGCGGATGTAGAACCACTTATCTCTCCACCCTTGGATAGACGCAGTGAGCTTGATATCAAAGTACGTGGCGGAGGAGTCGACGTGGATCCCGCAGCCCCCTACATCCTAGACTACCGAACTAGATGCTGACTGACGTTTCATTTTAAAAAGCTTCTTGAAGAGACCAAAGTGTGGCTCGATTCCGAGCTAGCACTCGCAAAGGGTGATGAAGCAAGTAATGTGGAGAATCGAATTTGGGGACAGCTTGTGCAGCTGGAGCTCATAGAAACAAAGAAGACCCCTGACAAAAGGATTCAAGGGAAGAGAGAGACCTCAGATGATGAACGGAAGGAACATCACCCGAAAACCCGGAGGAGGAACAGGAATTACCTCCTCGCCAGGCACGCGGGAGTCGTCTTCTCTGGGAGGAAATGCTCCATCTTGACGGAGATTGAACAACTCCGCGAGCTTGATGATGGATGGGCACCAGGACCCATTGGTGACGCGAGTCCCCGTGCCCTTCTTCTTCCCAGCACCAGCGGTGCTAGTGCCCATGGTGGCGGTGCTTCCCTTCTTCTTGGCGGTGACAATGGTGGACGCACATCCAACAGCGGTGCCTCCTTTCTTCTTTCCCATCTTTTGATGGCGATGAGAACACAGGAAATAGCTAGGGAATACGCACAGCTGGTCCAGTGCCACAGAGGGGATGAGAGGAAGGAAGCAGCAAGAACAACAATGGTAGAGGAAGCGAAAGCAAGAAGAGAGATGAGGAAAATTTACCGCATTTGTGCTGCTACTTAACCTCCTGGCGAATGTCATCCAACGGCCAGCAGAAACCCTACTGGACGCGTGGCGCACATCGCCATCGACGCGTGGCGAAGGTGAATCACGAACCATCCCCCACTACTCCCATTACGCACGGAAATCGAGGAGACACAGTTAAAACATAAGATTACACACGCCCGGTCAAATCAAAGTAAGATAATGGGACCCACCGCTCATCACGTCCCGTCAAAACCGCTCACGTGGGCAGCTGAAATCATCTCATCATCATCACTGACGTCATCAATTCCAGCAGAAGAAAATTTTGACTACTTTAGTCCTTACTCAAGTCTTCGACTCAACCAAGCACTCGGGAGCTACTCCTAACAGGAGCGCTAGCCATGCACCCGAAGAATTTTATGCAGGTGACCAAGCATCATCAGAACCCTTCATTCGAATCAACGATTTGATTATGCACTCTGGGATACTCCCATAGGGAGCACTGAAAGCACATTCGACTGAAACAAGCAACAAAAGATGACAACAGTCGCAAAATGTTTTTAGTCCCTACTCAAGTCTACGACTCGAGTAGGCACTCGGGGGCTACTCCCATAGGGAGCGCTGACCGTGCACCCTATGATTATTTTTCTTGAACAGCGTATCATGTGTTGATAATATCCACACTTGAATACTACAGCGACTCCGCCTCATATTTTCCCTACAAATAGATTACGTCTCCTGGGTCACCCGAATCATCTCCGCGATGACAAAAGTTCGGATGCCGCGCTTACAGCGTGAAGATAAGACCTGAATAAGGTTTGGCAACGCATCTGCTACGCACTACCAGAAATATATCCGTACCTACAGGTGCGATGACTATGCCTTGACGGATGTGTCGAGTGCTCACATTTACATACTGGAATACGACTCCTGTAAGACCTCCACGACCTGAGTCAGATTACACCAGCACTTTTCCGAATTTGAGTCCGGGGACTCGAGTTTGAGTAGATTACGTTGTTTTGCCCTAAGACAGTTAACTGATCCCGATACATCAGAAGAATCAGGCATGTATATCAACAATCCCTATGACATCAACCAAAGCATTCGAAAATGTGTTTAGCTATGCACTCAAAAGACTTCATAAAGTCTCCACTCGAATCTATGATTCCCTTGGACACTCGAGGGCTACTGACATGGGCATACCCTACAGGTACTCGAGCTTGGTCTATATGGCCCAGATATGATGGAATCCCACGATGTTACCAGGGCCCAATACTTGCAGCACAGGGCAAAGTTTAAGATAGAAAGTTTAAAGGGACAAACCCTAATCTGTAACCAACTCGACCTGCTACCTGAGACCTAGCCTATCTATATAAAGGCTAGGAGGGGCGACGAGGAGGACAATCATAACCCTAGTTTCCACAACCATCGCTAGATTGCATCTGCGCACCCCCTGTAATCTTCGATTCCTTCGATAATTCCAAAAGCAGACAAGTAGGAGTAGGGACCTCTACGAGGCCTAAACCTGGGTAAACCTTGTGTCCCTGTGTACTTGTTTGCTAGCCAATTGATGCCTCCAGCGCTCCCTCCTTCTCCAAAACCGAAGTCCATAATAATGGGCATTGACGAGTTAAACCCTCGTCACTACCATTCTCATAAATTGAGTCTTCATGGATCACTTTTGAATAATCCATTTATAATCGTTGAAATTCAGTTTATTATTTCAATAAACTTTAACAAATCATTACAAACTTTCATGATTCATATTTTCTGCGTGCTTTAATTGTGCTAGTGTATCTGCCTATAATCATATTTTGAATTTTCTTATTTTCGTTCATTTCCTTCAATTACAGAAATTATACATGTTTTCGTATAGGACAATAAAGAGTACTACAAATTTTATTTTATTTCTCACCATTTTTCCACAGGAAAACAAACTTCCCTCCAAAATTTGTACAACTTTTTGTTCCCTCCTTTCCGCACGCCCACCACCAGCGCGCTAAATATTTCACCCCTCCATTTAAAACTCGCCTACCCCACCCCACAATTCCCTCCCCATCTAAACTTCCCTCCCAAAAATCCTATCACTCGCCTCTCAGATCTGATCGCCTTTTCGCTCCGGCTTCCTCTAGTAGCCGCCTGCCCTACCCGGCAGAAGACATGGCCGGCGGCGCGCTACGCAGCGGCACCTACCGCAAACCTCTGACGCCCAATCTAAAGAAGGGCAATCAGAAACGCCCAGGTATTTAATTTCCTACTGTCTCTGGTCTCCTCTCTTTGTTTTCGTCTATCTGAGTTAAATTGTAGGTTCTACATAGAGGGGCTTAGCTTCAAATGTTAATCCTACTTAGGAAAACACTGTTCTAGTTCATATTGTCTTTTTAGATTTTAGTTTTGTCAATTTGTTGTTAATTTCACAGACTTAGTTTCTTTCCTATCACCAAAAAATATCGAGATCACGTACACCTATGTTCTCATAGTTCTAGTCATAGTCTACGTAGTGTCAGGTATTAAATTGTTGACATGGAAAGTCTATGATAAAAAAACTATGGGCACTTGACTAGCTAGGTTGAATTTTTAGATCTGTTTTTACCATGTATCTAAACTGACACATGTGTTGCTTATTTTACCAAAGCTACTAAAGTACCATCTAAATGTGCATATGAGATTCAATAGAAGAAAAATCTGGAAGATAATGTTGCTCGTATGAATGAGCATTTCACTGAAAAAGCTAAAGCCTTGGGTCTGAGTAACCAAGACTTCTTGGAGACCACGCATAAATTTGTGTACGACGGGGCACAACTCGGGACACGGCCAACCAAAAAAAGTACCGACTTGCAAGACAAGTTCATAGAATATGACCCTACATATGAACCTACTGCTAATAAGATTGCGAATGCTGACGATGAGCACACTGTATTTGCTACTTTCAATATCAATAAATACATGTTTTTTATTTATGACTAATGTATTAAACTTGCCAGAATGTTGAAGAATCTGCACTGGCAAAACAAAAGAAGTGTTTGAAATCTCTTGTACCTCCATAAAACAAAGCAACCAGATCATGACCAACTCCTACACCTGAAGCTAGCGGGTCGGAACCGATGCCACAACCAACAGATGGCAACTCTAAAAATGTGATGTCATCTACGCAGATCGAAACATCTGGAGATAGCAACATTCCTGCTGATAATCAGATTATTCAACGGAAAGGTATGACCATCTAACTAGAACCCTTGTGCTAATTGTTGTTACAATATTTACAAACAAATGAACACTATTGTTTGTCCAATTTCAGAGTTAGTGACAACCTATAGCCATTCTAAGCGAAAGCGAGGGGCTGAATACCTACTATGGGTCATGGACTTCATGAGTACACAAGAAAGAACTCTGGTAACAAGATGGAAATTCAATTCACTCCTAGCGTCAAGAGACCCACAAATCGTATCCATGCGGCGAAGCTTAGCTCCGAGTGTGGTGTCCACATCCGCACCAATAAAATGGCTTTTGCAACACACTGGAAGCAGTACACGAAAGATGAATCTCTGAAGAATGTTATTCCAGATTCTATCAAACGTGTAGCGGTGAGTTAACACTATTTTTTAACCAACATTTCAAATGCATGTAAACTCATGGGCCCTAATTGCAAGTGCATGTCTATTTTATAGGGAAAGTTTGAAATGGACAGAAAAAATGAAGATGCCCAAGCAGTGCGCACTGATATCATACAGAGTTGTGTATGCCAACAACGTTATAGGCTTAAGAAGAAGTACTGGGACAAGATAAAGAATCTTACTCCTGAGCAAGCATATCTTCTCGTACCACATAATGCAGAACAAACAAGTTGGGTACAACTTGTGAACACATGGTTCGATGAGCACTACCAGGTACATATTACTTGTTTCTTTCATCCTCAGCTACTAACTTAATATACATATAATTTAATGAATACTCATTTTGATTTAATTGACTATAGGACATGTGTGGGAAGAATAAAATTAACCGCGAGGGTGTAAAACAGAAACACACCACTTGATCTAGATGCTACATTGCACACTATGAACATATTGTAAGTGCATGCACTATCTATCTGCATATCATATTTCTTTTTTTATAAATATGAAGTGTGCAGAACTAATATCCAACATGTTGTAATTCTTGCAGAAAAATCAGATCGAGGATCAAGAAACCTCTCCGATTGAGTTTTATAGAATAAGCCACACAAACAAGGATGGCTTGATGACAATAGAAGCACAAACTGCCTATGTAAGAAATATTTGACATTTGCAGAGTCATACAGTAATTACGATTCTTATTGCCTCATACGTTTAATTGAATCTCAATGGTGAGCTTAAAATATGCACCACGTGTAGAAGATGAGCCAACCTTTACTAATACGCAGATTGTTGAACAAGTTCTTAAGGAGAAAATCTCTTTATCCTTGTCCACAAGCACATTCCTCGCAAGATTGGGCATTGCATATAGCTCCAAGAAGAACTCGATTTCAGGATCATGCATCCGTAAGCTAGAAGAAAGACTTACAGATCAGGAGCAGCAGTCAGAAGCAGCAACTAAAAAGTATCACCATGAGATGGAGGCAAGGATGAAAGCCCATGAAAAGAAATTTGAGGAGATGCGACGGAAGTAGGAAGAAGAACTTGAAGCTCTGAAGAAATCCCAGGAAAAGAAGAATATTGCCGCTGAGAAAAGGCACCAAGAAATGGATGCACTCCCTAATTACGCCTTAAGGACATCTAAGCAACCAAGCGCACCTACATCATAATGCACTGTGCTTCTTGTAGAAATAATTTCAACAAGATTTTTAAAGTCTTAATTTACACATTGCCCTTTCAGTCCTAGGCCGATTTGTTAGTCAGATTTACTAACAATGTGTGCGAATATTTTCTATATATAATATAATTTCCCAGTTTTCTTATATTTCATTCAAGTTTTATTCTTATGCAAATTATATTCCCAGAATATTACAAAATTAAAACAAATCTATATTTCTGGTGCCTGTGACAAAAATCTGACATTGTCACCTCCCTATGGACCCACATGGCATAAACGCATTGGTCCCACCTGTCAGAATATGGTGGGTCCCACCTGTCATAATTTTAGGGCCCACATCTGAGATCATGTGCGGATCCATATGACATAATGCCACGTCACTCTACTTTGGACCCACAAGACATCATCCACATCAGCACGGTCGGTCCCACGTATCAGCACCCATATCAGCATCATAGGACCCACATGTAAGATTACACATCATCATAGTTCACTATTCCTATGTACACATTCCATCTAATAATGAAAAATCACACTATATTGATTGACAAAAGGGATTGTCACCTATCAACCATGATGCATTACAAAATTTCCCACCGTCAACAATTAGCGTTTGATAATGACAACAAATTGCATACCATCATGCCCGATATTCTGTGATGGAGCTTCTGTGACAAACCTCGTGACAGACAATATTTGTCACCAACCTATTTTTGGTGACAAAAATTCTATCATACATGACAAAAGGCGTTTGTCAAAAAATACCTTTTTCTAGTAGTGACATTGCGAGGCATCTGGTCAGAAAGTGAATCTATAGAAGTCCTCTCTTTTCTTCGGCAAAAATGTCCAAATGATGTGAAACTTAGGGTCAAAGCTAAGTTAGAAGTGGAGAATGAGATACTTCAGGACACATATCTTGGAATGCCAACGGAAATTGCGCAGGCAGCCACATCCTCGTTCAAGTTCCTAACCGAGAGGGTATGGAAATGTGTTACTAGTTGCTCCGGTCGGCCTCTCTCTCTCATGCTGGTAAGGAAACTTGGCTCAAATCAGTTCCGCAATCTATGGCGAACTATGTTATGAGTTGTTTTCAGGTTCCTGTTGCAACATGTGAAAAGATGAGAGACATCATATTGCAAATCATTGGTGGGGCTTTGAAGAAGGCAACAAAAAAATGCATTGGTGTTCTTGGGACTGGTTGTCAACTCCAAAGGCTCTTGGTGGCATGGGATTTCAAGATTTGGTTCTCTTCAACAAAGAAATGTTGGGCAAATGATGTATGCAAGTGCACAGATCGTTTGTAGCTAGTTTTGAAGTATAGATATCGATCCCAAAGGTAAGTGTTTATGGGTGAAGTCTCTATCACACCTGAACTTTTCACAGGTCTTCGAGTGAATTGACTGCAAGTGTTGAAGTAGGAATGGGTTTTGATTAAATGATATGTATTTGAATAGAACTAAAATGTAAACTTCAAAAATATAAAGCATAAAAGTAAAGAACGACTTGGTTGTTTGTTGTTTACTGCAGATGGCAAAAGAAGGCGCGGGGAGATTCAGTTCATGATGATAGTGACTATGCCAGGTGGATGAATAATAAATGTAACAATTATAATCTTATAAATATATGTGTAGGCGAGCAACCCATAATTAGCTGGAACTCCTTTGGTAGATTTCATCCCAACTTCAATAATCCTACTAGCCTGTTACCAAAACCATGGTCAGACACTAGACAATTAAGACCCTTCAGGTCGCTTAGCGATTAAGCTCCTTGGATCGGACTAATGCAATAAGCATAGTGGTTACTCGTTATCCACAAGTCTACTAGTTTTCCATTGATATCCCCGTGTCACCCCGGGGTCGCTGGTCCACTAGTGAACAAGATCTTATCTATGTAGAACAAAGCATCATGTTGTCTGGTCCCTTAATTAGACAACAAGCATTAGGCATCCCACAGATAGTCAAGCACACATAACATAGTAATTAGAATCAATCACAAAATAATGGAAAATATATGAAGGCACATCACATCTCACCAATCCCCTACATCTCCCACGCCCAAGGGAATTACTCACACATAAGATAAGAATGGATCATCAATATAATCAAATAAAGGGAATTCATCTCGGTATTACCGTGGAGATCCACAATAAGAATAGAAAAATATCCAACACGATTCAAGATGGGAAGAAACAATCTCAAACCCTAGTCTTGAAAGGTGGAGATCCCTCTCTCTCTCTCAAGTACAAGTAGTGGCTATGGAGGTGTATTGGCTAGGAGGTTGAAGATTGTTGAGCGAGATGAAGAACATCTTCTCCTTCTTCTCTAGATCTCTTCTTTCTCCCTTCTGGATGGTGTGGTGGCTGTTGTGTTGTGTTTTCGTCCTCGGTCCCTTCACGGAAGTTGTCCCTTTTGACAATATAGAGGCGGTGGCAACTATATGGCGGGAACTATACGGCCGGAAAATATTCCCGCTGTATAGTTGCTCGTTCAAGCTTCTGTGAGGTCGCCTCGTGTGCTTCCAAAGCGATACTTGCCTATTTTCTCCAGAATATTGTGTTTCTCTAGTTAAAACCTTTTGTTGACATTCATAACTTGAAACACACATTAAAAACCATGTTTTCCTTGCTACCAAAGTATTAGCATTAGGTAAAGCCAGAAAACGATCAAATCCGAGAGAAAACCATCAAAAATGTGTCGAATCTCACAGCTATCAACTCCCCCAAGCTTAGATGTTGCTCACCCTCGAGTGACAAGGAAATAAGGAAGAATAGCAGAGATTCGAGACTGAAGATAGAGGAACTCACAAGTTTGAATTGGTGTCAAATTCTTTTCTTCACAATTTCTGCAATCTTAAATATGATCATACAAGTATTCACAAGATTGCACTGAGTCCACTTCCTAACCACGTGTATCTTGCCAGCAAATAAATTATATGCCCAAGCAAGTGTCAAAAGTTTAGCTAGGAAAGTGAGACAAATTCTTTTGGTGTCTCTATTTGTTGAGAGATGAAATTTTTTGTTCTTGTTTGCTTAATCAATTAAGAGTACTCAAGTTGGCATCAAAACATTTTACTTTAGAACAAATCATCTATTCCCATGTCAAAATTTTAAGACTCTCAAAGCACCTTTTTCTTTCTTTTGTCTTTCAAAAACTTCAGCTCTTTCATAGAGAAATCATGTCACTATTTTTAACATATTAATTGGGGTTGTGTTGCGCACTGGTGACCATGCCAATAAATAATTATTGAGTAATAATGGGCCAGAGGAATACTACAACTTCACTTGGAACGTGAAACCATGAGGAGACTAAAAAATTTACATGTCATAGCATTGTTGCTATAGACGTTTACATAAATCAATAGCCGAAATCAAGTGGTTTCCCACATTTAGATCGTTCGTTGGCCAGCGGAGTTAATAGTTATCCATGGAGCACGACAGAGTTGTAATGACACGCGTAAAGCAATATCTTATGATAATTATTAGAAAAAGTAGTTGCATAATTTCTACTACTTCGAAGCATCCATTGAATCAAACAATTTCAATCAAGTGTAGTATCGAATCTATTTATATTAAGCTCAAATGGGATGGAATAGTTCTAAAATCAAATTCTTTGAGCTAAGCATGGACTCAAGTCATCTTTCAGATGCTTTTTCTTGTTGTAAAAATGTAGGAAGTATTTTTAACCAAGTTCATTGCTCATTGTTTCAAAGCTAAAAAGGAGACACTAGTAAAGGAATAGAATTTGTAGGATAACAAGCTAGGCGGGGAGTGACTCCAGTGCAAGCAACTCAATAATTGTAGGATCAATTTAACATTGCAAAGAGTGTGATGAAAGGAATGCGATACCTCCTCTTGTTTTTTTCATTCTCGTATTGGAGTCGAACCTCTCCTAAATTCCATATTGCCAAATCACCTAAATTAAGCAATCTCCGAGAGAAACAAAGAAACGAACTTGAAAAAAAAAGTTACAACTATTTTTTTTGTATTTTCGGTTTAGGAATGCAAAACTGAAAATAAACATGCAAAATTTGAAGAAATAAAATAAATCAAAAGAAGAAATAAAAACATGAATGCAAAGTTTGGAAGTTTTCAAACTTCCCACAAGCTTAGGCTATTGCTAGCCTCATTTGTTGCCGTCATTTGGCGGCTGGTGCGGATACTGCTGGTAGTAGTCGGGGAAGTGGGTCATGAAGTGACTGAAGTTGTGAGTTAAAGTATTCACATCTTCATTCACTTCCTAAAGAGTGTGGTCGATCTCCCCAACACGCTGGTTGAGCTGCCGGAATTACTGGTGGGGGACGTAGCCGTACCCCTGCTGTGGCTGCTTTGACCACGGGTCCCAGGCTCCTCCTAGCTGTTGTTGTCCTCTTTCTTCACCTTCCTCTTCATCGGGCTGGAGCTCGGCCAGTATCTCCATCACTTGGTCCTTGGTGAGGATCCAAGCGTCCTTCTCCACTATAGAGAAGGCTTGGGGGCATGGCAACTGGACCTACTCTCCCTGTGCATCACAAGATAATTGAATTGATATGCTCGGAGCCTCCGGTTAGCATGGTAATCACCAAGGAAGCCACAAGCAATCAAATACTTGACATCCATAAGTTTGGAGCCGTCAACAGGTTCCATAACAGGTAGTACAATATTTAATGCATAGGCAAGGTGGGTTACCAATCCACCAATACGAATATCACCTTTGTTCTTGTTGCTCTGGTGGCAAAAGTGTTGGATGAGTAGAACTGCAGGACTGGGGCTTTGTGGTGGAGTGGGAAAGAGAGCCTTGGTGATCATTGCATGTCCGCACTGGCCATGGAACCAGTGTCACCCCTTCCCAGCAGTGTGTTAGCGAGGAACAAAGCATAGTAGCGAATGGTTGGGTTCTGAATGGTGGGCATCTTCTTTTGGTAAAATTGACTACCACCATTAACAGAAATAACCTCCCAAGTCTCTCCACTTGTGACGCTATAGAGGTTAGTAACATTGGGATCCCCAGTATGAGGGAAGCTAAAGGCATTGCAAAATTGTTCGTAATTTATTTCATAGTGTTGCGGGTTCATGGTGAAGCTTATCGTGCACATGTTACCTTTCTCCTTGTGGTCGTCGTAGAAGGAGGCAAGGAACTCATGGGTGAGCTTGGCGTAGGTTTCATGGCTTGCGAAGCCAAGTACCGCCAACCCCGCCCTATTGCACATGAGGTCGAAATCCTCCTTCAACCCTGCCATGGTGAGAAAGTTGTGGTCAGCCCAGCGTGTGGGCAGCACCCTCCTTGATGAGACAATGTCCAACTTGGATTTACACGGGACTAGGTACCCCGACCTTGAGCCCTCACCTCGTTGGCGCTTGCTCGAACGAAAGAGGTTACCGATTTTATTCATCATGATGCACTGAAAAATTTCACCATAAAACCTTAGGCATATAGTTTCTATATGATATATGAACGATTCTACGTGGAAAAATTTAATCCTAACATGAGAAATTAATAGGGAAAACGAAATAAGCTTGAGTTCATCTACTAGATCAATGTGAGAGTTTCAACCATGGCAATCTGAAAATAAAGCATGGATATGGAGAGAAACATACCGATCTATTGATTCCCCCACTCAAACAAACGAAATTCACGAAGAATCAAAAGTTCTATGTGGATTTTGAGAGGTTTGGAGAGAGAATATGAGAGAAATAATTAGGAGAAGAGGAAGACCTAGCCGCCCCGGTGTGATTTTGAGGTCGCACCAAACTATATGGCCGGAACTATACGGGCGGGTGATGTGGTTCCGCCCGTATAGTTGCAACAGCGCCGCCAACTAGGGTTTCCTTATACAGAAAACAGCTATACGGACGCAACTATATGGCCGGATCGCAATGATCCCGCCGTATAGTTAGTCGTTAAACTGTCTGTCTCTCAAGATAACATTCTAAAAACTAGCATCGATATCTATACGACCGGAACTATGCGGCCGGAATTTTTATTTCCGATGTATAGTTCGTCGTTAAACTCCTAGTACCTTGGGATAAATTTTGTACGGAGGCATCGATATCTATACGACCAGAGCTATATGGCCGGAATTTTTATTCCCGCCGTATAGTTGGTCGTTAAACTCCCTATGCCTTCGAAGAAAATTTGTTGGTGATAAAGATATCTATATGACCGGAACTATACGGCTGGATTTTTTATTCCCACCATATAGTTGGTCGTTAAACCATCAGTAATCATCAAAAAAAATCTATTTCTTCGAGGATACCTTCTTATCCCAAAACTTAGCGAAGTACCTTATTTTTAACAAAAATTTGATAGTAAAAATTGTCGACCAACATTAGCATATTAAAAGCAAAATTTTAACTTCTGTAAATGGAAAACTCAAATTTTTATTCTTATTATTATTCTATACTCATTTAGTCGACGTTTCTACTACTTTTTGACAGCTGCATCTTCATGGGCGCGCTTTCGCAAGAATGTCTGTGAAAAAGTGGTAGGAATGCGACAAACTTCTTATTCTCTAATCTACTTAATTGACAAGATGGGTTGAGTCCCATGAAGCATTTATTAAGAATGGTTGAGTAACTCAACCTTTCTTCTATTCTCGAATTCTTACCTTGGGTTGCCCCTTATCAAAGCTACTTACCACATGAACTCGTTTTGCCGGTGGAACATATCTTTCTCCTACTTCTAGCTTCTTTGGAAAATACCGGATGATTTCAGCATCATAAACATTGAAGATTATCTTTCCTTCAGCACAATCTAATGATGCACCTGCAGTACTAAGGAAAGGTCTTCCCAGTATGATAGATAATTTTTCATCTTGTAGCATTTCAAGAATGATAAAATCTGTGGGAATAACATGCTCATCTATTCTAGGTATAACATCCTCAATCATACCAATGGGTTGTTTAGTGGACTTGTTAGCCACTTGTAAAGTGATAGTAGTAGGAGAATACTCCCCTAATCCTAACCTTTTATAGAGGGAGTATGGCATTACACTAACTCCTGCTCCTAGATCACACAAGGCATTCTGAATATCAGTTTTACCTATTGAGCATGAAATAGTTGGTATTCCTGGATCTCTAGACTTAGACAACAACTTCCCATTAGTAGGATAGCTAGTTACCATGGCAATAGTTTCAGTTATTTCTTTCTTTCTACTAAGAATATCATGGAGGAATTTACAATAAGTAGGAACTTTGATTGCATCCGCAAAATGGAATTTCCAGACGAAAGTCACTAAGTACCTTTGTGAAAGAATCATAAATTACCTGATCCGGTGCTTTCTTTTTTCGAGCTGGATAAGGAAGCTTTTTCTCACCTGACTTGCTCTTGTCTTTTACCTTTTGTGGGGGGTCAAGCTCTTTCATTGATTTCTTTTGTTGTTGCTTATGGATTTTCTTATTTTACTACAATAACTTCATCTTCCTTGCGTATTTATTTATCTTCTCTTGGATCAACCATCTCTGTATCAGAGTCATGATGGTCATTCTGTGCATCATTTTGGTCCTCCTTAGTTTGATCCTGTGTTTCAGTCTCATCTTGAGGATCCACCAATGTATCATCTTCTTGGCTTGCTTCGAGCAAGCCTTTTTCCTTTCACTCTTTTTCAGCTTCATATTCTGGTGGTCCTAAGCGTCTTGTAACAACTGCACCCCTTCTTGTAACAACATTAGTAGAAACAGAAATATCTTTATCATCATGAAGAAAAATTTGATATCCAGATGCTATTTGTTCACACTAGGTTTCAATCATACTAAGATACTTGTGAAATAGCTTTATCTCTTGGCCAATCTCATCATAATTTTCAGTGAGTTCTGCCAAAATCTTTTTGTGTTTTTGGAAATTCTTATGCAAGTTATTATGAGATTTTCCTTGTCGATGTTTTAATTCTTGAAAAGCTTTTCTAGTTTCATCTTCTTCATTTAAAACTTGTAACAAATCCACTTTGTTTTCCTTAGCAAGTTCAGAAGGTATACCTTTTTCTTTTATTGTTTTGCGTACCTCGGGCATAAGACCAGGAGTTATTTGAAGTATCCCTCTTTACAGCTTAGTGCCAAAATCAGGATTATATAAAGAATCATTCTTAGCCCTAGTAAACATCAATTCCAAAAATTCCTTAATAGTTAGAGTATTTATAGACCATGTTGCCTAGAGGTCAAGCAATTCTCTACATTGAGTATTAAGACCGTGATAAAATAAATGCCAAATAGTAGATTCAGAATAGCCATGATTAGGAATACTATTGATCATTTCAAAGAATCTTTCCTAGGCTTGTGGGTAGTTTTCTCCCACATTCTGACTAAAGTTGCCTATATTCTTTATTAGTTCACTTACATTTTTAAAAGGATTAAATCTATTTATGAATTTAACAATGTAGTTTCCCAACATTTGATGTAATGGCGAGGGAGAGAATATAACCAGTCTAGAGCTTTACCTTTAAGAGACCATCGAAATAATTTAAGACGAGAAAAGTCTCTCAGAAAACCTTTTGGTCCAAGCGATGTTATCACATCATCAAACTCTCTTATATGTCTTCATGGGTCTTCATCTTCCCATCCACTGAAAGCTTTTTCCTACAAAATTTTAATAATTCCACCATCAAATCGATATTCTCTAACTCTAGGATTAGGGAACTCTATTGGTTGTTTAAGAAATTCAGAACTTGGAGCATTGTATTCCTTGAGAGTTTTCTCAGGTTTCATAGGAGTTGTCCTATAAATAGACATGATTTCCATAATATCACTCAGGTTTTCAACTTCAACTTTATTTGATCTTAAAAGTTTTTCAATAATTTCTTCGCGCCTCTAAGTAGGCAAACGTTCAATATAATCTGGCAGGTAGGTCCTACCAGAGCATGTAGACCCTTTGTATCTTAAGGAGAACATTTTGTAGTAGCAACACCTCAAATGTCAAAAGACAAACACTTAGCGCTTAGCTCCCCGGCAACGGCGCCAGAAAATAGCTTGATGTCTGCAAGTGCATAGATCATTTGTAGCTAGTTTAGAAGTATAGATATCGATCCCATAGGGAGCCCAAAGGTAAGTGTTTATGGGTGAAGTCTCTGTCACACCCAAAGTTGTCACAGGTCTTTGAGTGAATTGACTGCAAGTGTTGAAGTAGGAATGGGTTTTGATTAAATGAGAGGTATTTAAATAGAACTAAAATGTAAACTTTAGAAATATAAAGGATAAAAGTAAAATGACTTGGTTGTTTGTTGTTTACTGCAGATGGCAAAAGAAGGCGTGGGGAGATTCGGTTCATGATGATAGTGACTGTGCTAGGTGGATGAATAATAAATGTAATAATTATAATCTTATAAATATATATATGTAGGTGAGCAACCCATAATTAGCCGGAACTCCTCTTGGTATATTTCATCCCAACTTCAATAATCCTACTAGCCTGATACCAAAACCATGGTCAGACACTAGACGATTAAGACCCTTCAGGTTGCTTAGCGATTAAGCTCCTTGGATCGGACTAATGCAATAAGCACAGTGGTTACTCGTTATCCTCGAGTCTACTAGTTTTCCATTGATATCCCCGTGTCACCCGGGGGTCGCCGGTCCACTAGCGAACAAGATCTTATCTATGTAGAACAAAGCATCATGTTGTCTGGGCCCTTAATTGGACAACAAGCAATAGGCATCCCACAAATAGTCAAGAACACATAATATAGTAATTAGAATCAATCACAAAATAATGGAAAATATATGAAGGCACATCACATCTCACCAATCCCCTACATATTCCACGCCTAAGGGAATTAATCATGAGAGAAGAATGGATCATCAATATAATCAAATAAAGGGAATTTGTCTCGGTATTACCGTGGAGATCCACAATAAGAATAGAAAAACATTGAACACAATTCAAGACGGGAAGAAACAATCTCAAACCCTAGTCGTGCAAGGTGGAGATCCCTCTCTCTCTCTCAAGTACAAGTAGTGGCTATGGACGTGTATTGGCTAGGAGGTTGAAGATTGTGGAGCGAGATAAGAACATCTTCTCCTTCTTCTCTGGATCTCTTCTTTCTACCTTATGTATGGTGTGGCGGCTGTTGCGTTGTGTTTTCTTCCTCAATACCTTCATATAAGTTGTCCCTTTTGACAAGACAGAGGCGGCAGCAACTATACAGCGGGAACTATACGGCCGGAAAAATATTCCCGTTGTATAGTTGCTCGTTAAAGCTTCTATGAGGTCCCCTCGTTTGGTTCCAAAGCGAGACTTGCTTGTTTTCTCCAGAATATTGTGTTTCTCTAGTTAAAACCTTCTGTTCACGTTCAGAACCTGAAACACACATTAAAAACCATGGTTTCCTTGCTACCGAAGTATTAGCGTTAGGTAAAGCCAGAAAACGATCAAATCCGGGAGAAAACCATCAATAAAAACCATCAAAAATGTGCCGAATCTCATAGCTATTAGCAAACAGTGTTGGTAGTTGATTACAGAGCCAACTTCCTTATGTGCAAGGGTGATGGGATATGCCAAATGGGGTATGCCCAGCAGGACGTTCTGATTGGGCCAAAAGGTTTCACGAATGGGCCTGCAGGATGGCGACCGGAATGCAACTAAGGGGAAGGCCCGGCGACTAGAGACTAGAGGCCTAGGAGCGTACCAGAAGCCTAGTCAGATTAGGTCAAAGCCTCCGAATCCATATATTGTTCGGTGGTAGCTTGTAAACCCTAGCGAGGTGCCTGATATATAAACCTCCCTATGGTATCCTGAGACTTACGTTCCATCATGCACCCCTTCAAGCGACTCGCTGCTTAGACGCCGAGCTCGCCCCCTTGTAACTCGCTCTCCAATAATCTAATCTAGCAGGAGGGTCATTACCCTCTGGGGGGCGAACCTGGATAAATCCATGTGCATCCTCCCCCATCTCGCACCACAGCTGGCCGCCAGCTCTCGCCCCCGATTCAATCAATCGCTGCCTGCTGCAGCGACTGCCGTGGCCATTTCCACGATAGTGGCGCCCATCGTGGGGCATAGCAGGACTGGCCTGAGTTCTGCGACGAGACCCTATTCGCCGATCGACCGGCCACTCGCCACCGGCTGCATGATCGCCATAGGAGGGGTCTTACAGATCCTGCCCAGCAGCTACATCCCGGCGTCACGCCCGGTCACTCACGGTGCGGTGATGCCGCTCGGCTCCATCAACCTCTTCGTCAGCTTCACCGACGCGGTCGACCCAGCAGCAACACTGATCGTTGGCGGATCACCGCCGCACCGCGATCTACTCTCGGAGGAGCAGGTCCGCTCCATCAGGAGCCTCGTCACCAAGTACGACTCGGCCGCCAGCAACACGGTCGAGACCAACGCCGCCACAAACGATGAGGCCCTAAACGACGACACCGACTCCGTGACCCCTGCCTCGGTCGACGTATCTATCACCACGGCATCACGAGAGGACTCCATCACGTGAGTCTCCAACCTGGAGGATTTCGAGGACTCCTCTATCCTCGGGATCTTCGACTCCGATTTCGGCTCGGAGTCGCCTGAAGACTTCCGCGCCAGATCCAATCGCTTTAACGCGATCTATATGGCGGGCAGCACAGCCGCCCCGCCAGATCCTTTCTCCACGCTGATCCTGCGACCGCCATGGCCATAGAGGTGGAGGAGGCCCGCCTGCGACTCGCGGAGGCGTAGCGCAATGAGCTCGCCGAGCGCGAGAAATATCGCCTCGAGCGGGAAACGGCGCGGGAGCTATCGCTCTATCACCAACGCCGCATCAGGACCCGCCTGAACTCCAACGTCCAGGGCCGTGTCCAGAACTTCAACGACGAAAGCGACCCCGCACGTGCGGCCGAGCACGAATACTGCAAGAACGCGCCGCCAGGTGGAAGCAACAGACCACCACCCGGTGCACCATCGACCGGAGCCCCTCCACCACCCATTGGTCGCACGCCCCCGCCAGACCAGCCGCGGATCATCATCTCGCCACAAGCCCGCGACGCCAACGGACTCCCACTCTACTCCACCCCGATGGACAATGTCGTCGTGGCCGACGCCGCGGTCGCCAACCTCGACGTCCAGGGAGATGGCGCGCTGCAGATCCAGTACACCAAGGCCCTACTCGCCAGGGCCGTCGAGCAACAAGCTGCGGGAGTTAACCCGCGGGGGCGGATGTATTCCCGCTCCTCAGCAAGCAGGGCGGCCTCGAGTGGCCACCCCACCATCACCAACGCCGTGACCTGCCCAACACCGCATCCACTAGCGAACCAGTCGCGGGCCGCCAACCCCGCACTCTCCACCAACGAACCGCTACCGGTGAACAACATGGTCGCTGCCAACGGGCAGCCCATCAACGCCCGCACGCACATCGTCAACAACCAGGCCTGGAGGGCGTGCCAGCCCAATGACTTGAGGCACACCCTCAGTAATCGCGGCGACCCCGAACTGAGGGGCTCGCTCAGCCGAGTCGGCCCCCAGTGCTTCGGGCCTATGATTAGAGGGGAAAAGTGAAGGAAATATGCCCTGAGAGGCAATAATAAAGTTGTTATTATATATTCCTTATACATGATAGATGTTTATTTTACATGCTAGAAATGTATTGATTCGGAAACATCAATATATGTGTGTTTAATAAACAAAAAGGGTTCCTAGTCATGCCTCTCTTATAGACTAGCTTGTTGATTAACAGGATGATCAAGGTTTCCTGATCATGGACATTGAATGTTGTTAATAACAAGGTCACACTATTGGTGGAATGATGTGATGAACATTCATCTGAAGTATAGCATTACGATCAAGTCATTATGTTTATATTGCTATAACATCATACGAAGTAATCTTTATCCTTAGACCATGAGATCATGTTAATTGCTGACACCGGAAGAGTATCTTGATAACATCAAACATCACACCGTAACAGGGTGACTATAAAGATGGGTTCAATACTACGAAGGTGTTATGTTGAGGCTCATGGATCAAGAGTGGAATTTGTCAATCCAGATGACGGATAGATATACTCTGGGCCCTCTCGGTGATATCACATTAGGGTAGCTTGCAAGCAAGTGATGTGATCACTAGAATGTTATATCACGGGAACGAGCAAAGAGTGCATGTCGGTAACGAGATCAAACTAGGTATGGAGATACCGATGATCGAATCTCGGACATGTAATATATCGAGAGACAAAGGGATTTAGTTACAAGCGTTAAAGGTTCTCACGATCACAGGAGTCATCATTGAATGTGTAGGAGTCAGTACGGATCTCCAGGTCCCGCTGCTGATTATTGATCGGAGAAGGGTCTCAATCATGTCTGCATTATTCGCGAACCGTAGGGTGGCACACTTAAGAGTTATTGGACACCATTTTGGAGCACATATGTTTCAGACGAAAGAATTGCAAAGCGCAGGAATTGTTTCAATAGAAATCGGAAATTGTTTCGGGTGAAATTGCAGAAGGTGGTTCTGCATGTGATATTGAAATGTTGCAAGGGGCTATATGTGAATGTTTGTTAATTAAAGTAATTAACAAAATTCTGAATAAATTTAATAAAAAGAGTTTTATTAAATGAGAGAGCATTAAATTTGGAGAAATTTAAATGCATTTAAAGTGGAGACTTTAAAAGGGAATGTGAAGAGGCATTTTAATGTGGGGGGGTTACAACCACATGAATGGGGGAGGTGAGGGGTCACCCCCCCCCCCATGCGCCGGCCATGGAGAGAGGGGGCACCCCCCTCCTCCTATAAAAGGTCACCCCTGCCCTCCTTCATCCACACACCTCCTTGTGAAGGATCTCTCTCCCCCTCTAGAATTATTCCCCCATGGTCTCGGATTAGCGAGATACATGTTCTCGGTGGCATTTCATCTGGAAGGAGTTGCTGCTTCCGCTGGATCGCTGGAGCGAGGAGGTGGAGGTTGTCCGGTGGCTTGAATGTGTGTGCGAGTGCGGATGCGCTGCTGAGTTGCGGCGCTCGGACTTCCTCACGATCTTGAGATCGGCAAGTGTACGACTACATCAACCATGAGTTCCTACTCGTTAACAAAGCTCGTTGTCTACGAGGGTAAGTTCTTGTTGGATGTATGTCCACCCGTTGCTTTGTACCTAGTAGATAGATCTTGGCGTGTAGTTCACACCATAGGAAATTTTTTGTTTTCTATGTTGTGGACCCAACAGTGGTATCAGAGCCTGATCTATGCGTAGGTGCTTAGCACGGGTAGTACACATATGGTTGATATGTGGGCGATGATGATCATGTTATTGCATCTTCTATGTATTTTGGATATTGGTGGCATAGTGGGATGAAGCGGCTCGGACCAACCTTACATGTCATCGTACATGAGACCGGTTCCACGACTGACATGCAAGTTGTTTTGCATAAGTGGCTGGCGGGTGTCTGTCTCTCCTACTATAGTCAATATCTGATTTACAACGAGTTGCTAATAACTTAGTTATCCTCGTTGTGGTTCATGTTCGTAGGTGAGAACGGTTCTATCTCCGAAAGCCCTAAGCCACGTAAAACTTGCAATTGATAAATTAGAGGCGTCTAGTTTAGATCGTTGCTAGGCTAGTGTATTGATATGGTATTGTTGTAAGTAGATGTATGGTAGATACTCTTACAACACAGTCAACGTGTAAGTTCCATAGACCTTGGCCTTACACACAAAGAAATGATAGAGATCATACCATGATGCAAGTGATAGAGATCAAATGCATGGACAATATCATCTCACTTTACACATTAGATGTTAGCATCTTATACTGCTAGTTTGGCGCGTTTGGTAGCATTATAAGATGGTCCCTCATTTAGATATCAAGAGAAAAATGTGTTCTTCCTTGAGTATGCACCGTTCTATGGATCGTGTTTCGAGACATCACGTGATGATCGGGTGTACTCGAATCTACGCTTTCATAGGAACGGGTGTAAGACAGTTTTACACACGTGAATACTAAGGTTCTTACTTGGCGAGCCTAGCATGTACAGACATGGCCTCGGAACACGGACCGAAAGGTTAAGCATGAGTCATATGGTTGATATGATGCCCATATAGATGCTCGCCTTTGAAGCTATATCAACTCACATGATGATCGGACTTGATATAGTGGATTTGGTTCATGTAATCACCAAAACGACACGAGGGATGTCGTTTTTGAGTGGGAGTTCATTAGTAATTTGGATTAGTTGAACTCAATCTATCATAAACTTAGTCTAAATAAACTTTACAAATTCTGTTGTAGATGGCACCACTTGCTTTTAATTTCAATGTGTTCATGGAGAAAGAGAAACTTGCTGCGAATGGTAGCAACTTCACCGACTGGGCTATGAATTTGAGGATTCTCCTCACTACTGCACAAAAGCATTATGTGCTAGATGCGCCGCTAGGCCCCCCACCAGCTCCTGATGCCCCTGACGAGGAAAAGAATGTTTATGTGACTCGTCAGGAGGACCACAACTTAGTTCATTGCGGCATACTGTATGGGCTAGAGCCAGAACTTCGATAGCGTTTTGAAAATGGTAATGCCTTTGATACCATGGGAGAATTGAAAATGATTTTCAATACCCATGCTGCCGTAGAGAGTTATAATGCTACAGAAAAGTTCTTTAGCTGCATGATGGAGGAAAACAGCTCCGTTAGTGAGCACGTACTCAAAATGTCTGGGTACGCCGATAAGCTTGTGTCCTTGGGAATAACGATTCCCATTGACTTAGGCATACATTGTGTTCTCCAATCTTTGCCACCTAGATACAAGAGCTTCGTGATGAACTATAATATGCAGGGCATGAAGAAGTCTCTTCCCGAGCTTCTGTCAATGCTTAAGACTGCAGAAGTGGAGATTAGGAAAGAACATCAAGTGTTGATGATCAATAGGACCACCGAATTCAAGAAGGAGAAGAAAGGCAAGCACAAGGGAAAGAAGGGTGGCAAGTCTGTTGCCACGCCTGAAAAGAAACCCCGGGCTGGCCCTAAGTCTGACACCGAGTGCTACTATTGCAAGGATCGCCATTGAAGCTTAATCGCCTAAGTATTTGGTGGACAAGAAGTCCAGCAAGGCAAACAAAGGTATATGTGATATACATGTTATTGATGTGTACTTGACTAGTACTCGCAGTAGCACCTGGGTATTTGATACCGGATCGGTTGCTAATATATGTAACTCGGTTCAGGGGCTACGGAACAAGCGACAACTAGCAAGGGAAGAGGTCAGGATGCGGGTCGGCAATGGATCAAGAGTTGATGTGATCGCCGTAAGGACGCTACCTCTTCATTTGCCATCGGGATTAGTTATAAACCTAAATAATTGTTATTTGGTGCTTGCACTGAGCATGAACATTGTATCTGGATCGTGTTTGATACAAAGTGGTCATTCCTTTAAATTTGAAAACAATGGTTGTTCGATTTATAAGAATGATATCTTTTATGGTCATGCACCTATGTTGAATGGTTTATTTCTATTGGATCTCGATAGTAATATTACGCACATTCATAATGTTAATGCTAAAAAGATTAAACTTGATGATGATATGTCTACATATATGTGGCAATCGCCGTCAGGTCATATTGGCGTTAAACGCATGAAGAAACTCCATTCTGATGGACTTTTGGAATCACTTGATTTTGAATCATTTGATACATGTGAGCCATGCCTTATGGGCAAGATGACTAGAACGCTGTTTTCCGGTTCAATGGAATGGGCGACAGATCTATTGGAAATCATACATACTGATGTGTGTGGACCAATGAGTGTGTCGGCGCGAGGTGGATATCGTTATTTTGTTACTTTCACAGATGATTTGAGTAGATATGGGTATATCTATTTGATGAAACACAAGTCTGAAACTTTTGAAAAGTTCAAGGAATTTTAGAATGAAGTGGAAAATCATCGTAATAGAAAGATCAAATTTCTACGGTCTGACCATGGAGGAGAGTATCTAAGTTACGAGTTTAGCACACACATGAAAGAGTGTGGAATAGTTTCACAACTCACGCCTGCCGGAACACCACAACGTAATGGTGTGTCGGAACGTCGTAATCGTACCTTATTGGATATGGTTCGATCTATGATGTCTCTGACTAACTTACCTCTGTCATTTTGGGGTTATGCACTGGAAACAGCTGCATTCACTTTAAATCGGGCACCATCTAAATCCGATGAAACAACACCGTATGAATTATGGTTTGGAAACAAACCTAAGCTGTCATTTCTTAAGGTTTGGGGATGCAATGTTTATGTGAAGAAACTTCAACCAGATAAACTCGAACCCAAAGCGGAAAAATGCGTCTTCATAGGATACCCTAAGGAAACAATTGGGTATACCTTCTATCACAGATCCGAGGGCAAGGTTTTTGTTGCCAAGAATGGATCCTTTCTTGGGAATGAGTTTCTCGCGAAAGGTGTGAGTAGTCGGAAGGTAGAACTCGAAGAGGTTATTGAACCTTATCTTCATGGAATGGCGAGTGGTGCAGCACCGGAAGTTGTTTTGGAGTTGACTTCACCTGATGAAGAGAGAGCTAATGATAATGATCATGAAACTCCGAAAGAGGACACTATCGAACCTCGCAGGTCAAGCAGGACACGTGCAGCTCCTGAACTGTATGGCAATCCTGTTGTGAATTTCATGGTTGATGAAATGGATGACCCTGCGATGTATGAAGAAGCGATGATGAGCCCGGATTCCAACAAATGGCTAGAAGCCATGAAATCCAAGATGGAATCCATGTACGAGAACCAAGTTTGGAACTTGGTGGACTTACCTCACGACCAAAAGGCCGTGGAGAATAAATGGATTTTCAAAAGGAAAACGGATGCTGATGGTAATGTGACCATCTATAAGGCTCGACTTGTTGCAAAGGGGTTTCGACAAATTCAAGGAGTTGACTACGATGAGACATTCTCTCCCGTAGCGATGCTTAAGTCAGTTAGGATTATGTTAGCAATTGCTGCATATTTTGATTATGAAATATGGCAGATGGATGTCAAAACTGCGTTCCTCAATGGTAATATTGAAGAAGAGTTGTATATGATACAACCTAAGGGTTTTGTCGATCCTAAGGATGCTAATAAGGTGTGCAAACTTCAGCGATCCATCTATGGACTGAAGCAAGCATCACGAAGTTGGAATCTCCGCTTTGATGAGGTGATCAAAGAGTTTGGATTTGTCCAAACTTATGGAGAGGCTTGTATTTACAAGAAAGTGAGTGGGAGCAATGTGGCATTTCTGATATTATATGTGGATGACATATTATTGATTGAAAATGATATAGATCTTTTAAACAGTGTTAAAAGTAATCTAAACAACAAATTTTCGATGAAATACCTTGGTGAAGCATCATATATATTAGGCATTAAAATCTATAGAGATAGATCAAGGCGCCTAATTGGGCTATCGCAGAATACATACCTTGATAAGATATTAAAGAAGTTTAATATGGGCGAAAGTAAGAAGGGGTTCTTACCTATGTTGCAAGGCAAGACATTGAGTAAGACTCAAAGTCCGACTACGGCGGAAGAAAGAGAGATGATGGATAAGATCCCCTATGCCTTGGCCATAGGCTCTATTATGTATGCCATGCTATGTACAAGACCGGATGTGGCACATGCTATTAGTTTGACTAGTAGGTACCAATCTGATCCAGGTTCGGAAAACTGGATAGCGGTAAAGAACATCCTCAAGTACTTAAGAAGAACTAAGGATATGTTTCTTATATACGGAGGTGAAGAAGAGCTAGTCGCTAAGTGTTATGTCGATGCTAGCTTTGACACCGATCCGGATGACTCTAAGACTCAATCCGGATACGTATTTCTCTTGAACGGAGCAGCAGTTAGTTGGAGGAGTTCCAAACAACCTGTGGTGGCTGGATCAACAACGGAGGCGGAATATGTTGCTTCTAAGCGGCGCAGAAGCGATTTGGATGAAAGAGTTCATTACGGACCGTGTGGTTCCCGGTCGTTGGACCCGATGGTGATCTATTGTGACAACAATAGGAGCGATAGCCAACGCAAAAGAACCAAGGTCTCACAAGAATTCCAAGCATATTAAGCGCGGTTTCACCATCCATGAAAGCATGTCAAGGATGGAGATATAAAGATTTGTAAAGTACACACGGACCTAAATGTAGCAGATCCGTTGACTAAAGTTCTCCCTAGGGTAAAACATGATCAACACCAGAACTCCATGGGTGTTAGATTTATCACTATGTGAACTAGATTATTGTCTCTAGTGCAAGTGGGAGACTGAAGGAAATATGCCCTGAGAGGCAATAATAAAGTTGTTATTATATATTACTTATACATGATAGATGTTTATTTTACATGCTAGAAATGTATTGATTCGGAAACATCAATACATGTGTGTTTAATAAACAAAAGGGTTCCTAGTCATGCCTCTCTTATAGACTAGCTTGTTGATTAACGGGATGATCAAGGTTTCTGATCATGGACATTGGATGTTGTTAATAACAAGGTCACACCATTGGTGGAATGATGTGATGAACATTCATCCAAGTATAGCATTACGATCAAGTAATTATGTTTATATTGCTATAACATCATACAAGTAATCTTTATCCTTAGACCATGAGATCATGTTAATTGCGACACCGGAAGAGTATCTTGATAACATCAAACGTCACACCGTAACAGGGTGACTATAAAGATGGGTTCAGTCTGAAGGTGTTACATTGAGGCTCATCGATCAAGAGTGGAATTTGTCAATCCAGATGACGGATAGATATACTCTGGGCCCTCTCGGTGATATCACATTAGGGTAGCTTGCAAGCAAGTGATGTGATCACTAGAATGTTATATCACGGGAACGAGAAAAGAGTGCATGTCGGTAACGAGATCAAACTAGGTATGGAGATACCGATGATCGAATCTCGGACATGTAATATATCGAGAGACAAAGGAATTTAGTTACAAGCGTTAAAGGTTCTCACGATCACAGGAGTCATCGTTGAATGTGTAGGAGTCAGTACGGATCTCCAGGTCCCGTTGCTGATTATTGATCGGAGAAGGGTCTCGATCATGTCTGCATTATTCGCGAACCGTAGGGTGGCACACTTAAGAGTTACTGGACACCATTTTGGAGCACATATGTTTCAGACGAAAGAATTGCAAAGCGCAGGAATTGTTTCAATAGAAACCGGAAATTGTTTCGGGTGAAATTGCAAAAGGTGGTTCTGCATGTGATATTGAAATATTGCAAGGGCTATATGTGAATGTTTGTTAATTAAAGTAATTAACAAAATTCTGAATAAATTTAATAAAAAGAGTTTTATTAAATGAGAGAGCATTAAATTTGGAGAAATTTAAATGCATTTACAGTGGAGACTTTAAAAGGGAATGTGAAGAGGCATTTTAATGCGGGGGGGTTACCACCACATGAATGGGGGAGGTGAGAGGTCACCCCCCCCCTATGCGCCGGCCATGGAGAGAGGGGGCACCCCCCCTCCTCCTATAAAAGGCCACCCATTCCCTCCTTCATCTACACACCTCCTTGTGAAGGATCTCTCTCCCCCTCTAGAATTATTCCCCCATGGTCTCGGATTAGCGAGATACATGTTTCCGATGGCATTTCGTCTAGAAGGATTTGTTGCTTCCGCTGGATCGCTGGAGCGAGGAGGTGGAGGTTGTCCGGTGGCTTGAACGTGTGTGCGAAAAGTGATGCGCTGAGTTTCAATGGGACTTCCTCACGATCTTGAGATCGGCAAGTGTACGACTACATCAACCACGAGTTCCTACTCATTAACAAAGCTCGTTGTCTACGAGGGTAAGTTCTCGTTGGATGTATGTCCACCCGTTGCTTTGTACCTAGTAGATAGATCTTGGCGTGTAGTTCGCACCGTAGGAAAAATTTTGTTTTCTATGTTGCGGACCCAACAAAAAGTACTCCGCCAACTTCAAGGCGCCCAAAGAGATCGAAAAGTACGATCCAACGTACGACCCAACAGTGTGGCTGGACACATACCTCATGGCGAGGGGAATCGTCGGCCACACCGACCTACTCGCCGCTTGCTACCTCCCCCTGATGATGGAGGGCGCGACCCGGCAATGGATCAACACCCTTCCCGCTGACAGCATCGACTCCTGGGAAGAAATGCGGGATGCCTTTGTCAGGCACTTCGAGGGCTCCTACACCCGCGCCACCATGATTGAAGACCTGGAGAGGTGCATCCAGGGACAACGCGAGTCGACCCGCCACTGGATTCAAAGGTGGCAAGAACTATGGATCAACGCCTCCAGCATCCACCCGGACACCGCGATACATTGCTTCAAGAATGCGTGCCGATACGAACCACTAGTCGCTAAGATCAAGTGGGTCTACCGGACGCTCGACAACATCCCCGACCTCCTCGAAATCGCCAAGCGCTACGCGGAGGAGGACCCCAACTAAGACTCCGACGATGAGTCAGGAGGAAGACGCCGCACTAGCGGCCACGACAGCGGGCAACGGCGCGACATGCGCTACAGTAACACCTGCATCACCGGTAAGCGCCACACGGACGGGCGAGTAGACTTCGTCGCCAATGCCGGCTATGGCCAACGCGATCCCAAGAGCTACCGCCGCGATGGAGGAAATTACCGCGATAGCGGAAACTACCGCGCCAACAACGTGGCGAGGCCAAAATTCGACCCTGCCGCCCTGCTCAACCAGCCCTGCGTCTACCATAGAAGGGAGGGGAAATCCGCCACCCACACCACCGCAGACTGCCACTCTCTCAAAGAGATCAAAAAGGCAAGCGAGCAAGGGAAGACCCCAACAACAACCCACCTCGGGACAACGGAAACACCGGCGGCTTCTTCAACGCCGTCGGCTCGCTACACACCTTCACCGGGCTCGGCACCAAGCGCGAGAGGAAGGTGCTCGCCCGCGTAGTCGCTGTCAATGCGGTGACACAGGTCGACATCCCACGCTTCCTCAACTAGTCCGAGCAGAGCATCACTTGGAGTCACCAAGACCACGCACCCAAGATCGAGTACCCAGGGAGAGTCGCCCTGGTGGTCAGGCCCAAAGTGGCAGATTATTGGCTACCCAAGACATTGATGGACGGCGGGAGCTCCATCAACATCATGTATCTGGACACGTTCAAAAGGCTCCAGCTCCTGGAGTCGACAATCCAGCCGACCCTGACAACCTTCCACGGCATCGTCCCTGGTCGGAAGGCATACCCGATCGGAAAAGTGACATTACCGGTCACCTTCGGCACACTGGCAAACTACCGCACCAAGCGAATAAAGTTCGAGCTGGTGAACTTCCGCAGCCCCTACCACTGCGTCCTGGGACGCCAAACGTTTGCCAAATTTATGGCGACCCCCCCACTACGCGTACAACATGATGAAGCTCCTAGGGCCAAACGGCATCAACACCGTCCACGGCGACCCCGATATGGCCGTGGAATGTGAGGACAAAGGCGCTGAGCTCTCCGACGCTATAATCGCCGCGGAGACCGACCACGCAGAGGAGCTCGCGAAATACGCGGGCAACATCAACAAGGATGACCCCACCATACTAAAGAAGCCAACCGCCGCGAACTCCACGTTCGAGACAACCATGCATACCCGCACCATCGAACTTGTCCCGGGTAACTCCAGCCAGATGGTCACCATTGGGGCACATATGAGCCCCGCATAGGAAAGCACGCTCATCGAGTTCCTTCATGGGAACCGTGACATCTTCGCATGGAAACCATCCGACATGCCAGGTGTCCCGAGGGAACTCGCTGAGCACAAACTTCACGCCGACCCCAAAGTGCGACCAGTAAAGCAGTCGCTACAACCCTTCAATGAAGAGCACCACCGAGCAATCACCGAAGAAGTGCAACGCTTGCTGGCCGCAGGTTTCATTCGGCCAATAAAACACTCCAAGTGGCTGGCGAACCCAGTCCTGGTCCTCAAAAGAACAACACATGGAGAATGTGTATCGACTACACCAACCTCAACAGCCGCTCAAGGAGGAGTTCGTTCCGCATCACAAGATCGATCAGATCATCGACTCGACCGTGGGATCGGAGTCGCTATGTTTCCTCGATGCTTACTCTGGTTACAACCAGATCAAGATGGCAGTTGAGGATGAGGAGAAGACGGTGTTCATCACGCCATTCGGTGCCTTCTGCTACACAGCCATGACGTTCGGCCTCAAGAACACTGGCGCCACATACCAAAGGTGCATGCAGGAGTACCTCGCGAGGCAAATTGGCCGCAACATTCACGTCTACATCGACGACATGGTGGTAAAATCCACCTGCCAGGACGACCTGCTCGCCGACCTGGCCGAAACCTTCGCAAATCTGCGGAGGTACAACATCAAGCTGAACCCAGGGAAGTGCACCTTCGGCGTCCCCACCGGACAGCTACTGGGATACGTAGTATCCAAGCGAGGCATCAAAGCCAACCCCACCAAGATCGACACCATCGCGTGACTCAGAAAACTCGAGTGCCTGCACGACGTCCAGAAGTTGGCCGGGCGAGTCGCGGCTCTCAGTCGCTTCATCCCCCGACTAGGCGAGAAGGCCATGCCCCTCTACCGCCTGATGCATAAGAACCCCACGTTCCAATGGGACGCCGAGGCGGACGATGCGCTCAAAGCACTCAAAGAAGTGCTACTCACGGCTCCACTACTTGCCGCACCAGCCGACAAGGAGCCAATGCTCATCTACGTGGCGGCCTCCAATCGAGTCGTCAGCGCCATGATGGTCGTCGAACGGCCAGAGGAGGGCAAGGAGCACCCCATACAGCGTCACGTCTACTACATCAGCGAAGTTCTGATGGACTCATGTCAGCGCTACCCACAGTACCAGAAACTGGTGTACACAGTATTCCGAGCTCAGTGGCGACTGCCCTACTATTTCCAAGAGCACCCAATCATGGTGGTTTCATTCGCACCGCTGCAAGACATAATACGCAATCACGAGGCGACTGGGCGAGTCACCAAGTGGGCCGTCGAAATCGGTGTCCACAATATCAAATACGAGCCCCACAAAGCAATCAAGTCACAAGCACTAGCTGACTTCCTCGCAGATTGGGAAGAAGCGTAGCAGCCGGAGAAGCTACCATATCTCCACTACTGGTCGCTACACTTCGATGGCTCGAAGAACACTGACGGTGCAGGTGCCGGGGTCATACTGACCTCCCCCAAAGGGGACAAGCTCCGATACATGCTCCACCTCAACTTCAAGCCTTGCACCAACAACATGGCAGAATACGAGGCTCTCCTCCACCGCATGCGGGCCGCCAAGGAAATGAACATCAATCGCCTGTGGTGCTATGGCGAATCCGACCTAATCGCCGGCTAGGTCGCCGGAACATGCGACGCCGTCTCTCCAAGAATGATCGCGTACCGCCAAGCGGTAGACCAGCTGGGAGGACACTTTGACGACTATTCCGTCGAGTGGATCGACAGACGCAAGAACGAGGAGGCAAACGCCCTTTCCCGCATCGGGTCGGCCCGACAAGCGCCACCAGCAGGCGTCTTCCTCGACATCATCCACAAACCTTCGGTCAGCCCACCGAAGGAGATCGACGTCAGGATACCACTGCAACCAGAGCCGGCCCTAGTCGACATGGTTGTGGAGCCTAGCGACTGGACGACACCATACGTCGCCTTCCTCGAGCATAAGATCCTCCCAAGCAACGAGACGAAGGCGCGAATGATCATGCGCCGCTTCAAATCCTTCGTCATCATCAACGGCAAGCTCCACAAACGCAGCATGACTGGCGCGTTCCAGCGCTACGTACAGCCAGAAGAAGGCCGCAAGATCCTACAAGACATTCACGCCGGCGATTGCGGCCATCACGCCGACGCCAAGTCGCTGGTCGCCAAGGCCATGCGGCACGGCTTCTACTGGCTCGACGCGCACGCCGACGCCACCAACATCGTCCAGTGATGCGTCGGATACCAGAAGTACGCCCACCAGACGCACCTCCCTGGTTCGGCACTCAAGACCATCCCCGTCACATGGCCATTCGCCGTATGGGGCATGGACATGGTAGGCCCGTTCAAGAAGGCCCCATCCGGTTTCACCCACCTCCTGGTCGCGGTCGACAAGTGCACCAAGTGGGTCGAGGCCAAGCCAAACAAAAAGTGCGACGGCAAGACGGCCACCAAGTTCTTACGCGAGCTCATCTACCGGTATGGCTACCCGCAAGCATAATAACGGACAATGGCACCAACTTTGCCAAAGGGGCCATGGCGGAATTCTGCGAAGAACACGGCATACGACTCGACCTCGCCTCATTCGCCCACCCGGAGTCAAACGGCCAAGCAGAACGCGCCAACCAGAGCGTCCTCCACGGGCTCAAGCCACGACTCCAGGTGCCCCTCGAGCGCACCCCAGGATGCTGGGTCGAAGAGCTCCCTTCAGTCATATGGGGGATCCGCACGTCCGTCAATCGCTCCACCGGGTTCACACCCTTCTTCATGGTGTACGGCGCCGAAGCCGTAATGCCAACAGACCTGGAGCACGACTCACCTCGAGTCGCCAATTACGTCGAGGCAACAAACGAGACCGCCCGCCAAGACAGCATCAACCAAATCGACGAGGCACACGACCTGGCTCGCTCCCGTACAGCCATCTACCAGCAGGGACTCTGCCGCTACCATAGCCGCCGAGTCCGGACCCGCACCTTCTAGGAGGGCGACCTGGTCCTACGACTGGCTCAAGAAAAGAAGGGCATGCACAAACTCTCCCCCCCATGGGAGGGGTCGTTCGCCATAGGGCGAGTCCTCGGCAATGACGCCTACTACCTCATCGACATACGAGGCGACGGCCAGCTCGAGGTTGGGAGGCCATGGAATGTAAACCTCCTCTGGAAGTTCTATACATAGAACCGAAACATGTACTCAGCTGACATATATAATGAAATTCATTCGGTTCACATCCTTGTGCCACTCGCACTCGTACAATCAGCAATACGCTACCCACGGAAGTCAACCTTTGGTCGAGCGACTGGCACGGCTAAGTAGTGCGGCCCAAGGGCACCGAAAATATTCGGGCCTTGGGACATCCAAGAAAACGCAACCCGGAGCCACCATCGGAGTCACCTAGCTCGACTAGTCCACCGGGCCAAGACGATCGGTATACGCTTCTCACAGCGACCTGTTCTTCCTATCCTCGTGCAAAGCGACTCGAACGGTTAAGAACCATGCACGGGGACTATGCAAAAATGGAGCCCTCACGCGGCTCGGGAACACACCAAGTAAGAGAGCTGTCTTGGACTCGCCCAGCGACTGGCTCTCCGAGCCAGGGGAAGAGATGCGTTACAAACAACGCATTAACAACCTACAACAGGAACGTGCCCAATACGGCTAAGAACTACACCCGGGGACTCGCCTACAAACAAAATCATTTGCACTCGGGGACTCACCCCTTCAGGAGACGCAAAGGATAAACAAAACACCATAAAAGAAAATACACAAGTACACAAGCGAGTTATACCCCATTAAAGGGCGGACGCGCTCGGGGACTCGCTCAAACAAAAATAAAACGCGCCACACAGTCATGGTCGCATTACGAGTTGATTAACTCCTCTTACTCAAAATATTGGTCACATTACAGAAGTCGCCACTTGGCATATATTACAAACTGCCCAACGATACTATCTATTCCGCAGGTCTTGACGAAGAAGCACCACCACCTCCCTTGACACGAACGAAAGGCTGCCACGGGTTCGTCGGGTAGGTTGTCAGCGACTCCGACAACGCCGACCGAAAGGGTTGCTCCGACTTCATGTCACGATGCTCCGGGTCGGGGTCGCCAGGCGCCAATACCGTTTCCTGGTATGGCAGAAGATCCCCCATCGCCAACACCCAATCAGTAAAAGGGGCGGCCTTGGCAGTCAGCTTTAGCACCTTTGACATCTCCACCGTGCCAGTCGCCGATGGGTAGCCGCTGGTGACGTCGTCGAGGTCGAAATCGTCGGGGAAGTGGGCGAGACCCGGGCTCAATGCCGTGGTGGCCCCGCGCCTAAAAGCCGAGCGCGCCATCCACTCCATGACAACGGGCGCCTCCTCCAGATAGCGCCACACTTCCATAAGCCCCCCAGGAATAACCTCGGTGGGGGACATCCCTTGAAGCACCGCTTGGACACACAACGTCGAAGCCGTGGCCACGTTTACCATGGTAGTCACGCACTACGATGCGTTGAAAGTCTGAACCACTGGGTTGCTTTGCACTATCACAGCTGAAAAATCAGGCGTCAGTGTAACTACGGACCTCCCCAATCGGGGATTCGCCAAACGTGTTAAGCAAAAGACGGAGACTCGCCAAGAAGCTTGCGGCAGTTCTCCGTGACATGCTTCTCTAGGGCGACATGATCATTCTGCAACCCCACGATGATCGAGTTCGTGGCCTTGCGCTCCTCCTCAGCCGCAGCGATAGCAGCCTTCGCTCGATCCTCAGACGAAATTGAGGCCGCTTTTGCCTCCTCCAAATCATGGATCAGTGAGGCAATTCGCCCATTCTCCGCGTCCAGCTCGGCGACTGGAACATACCCTTCATGGGCCTTGGAAATCGCAGCCGGAAGACCATCTGAAAAGGAAAGAGACAAATCATCAACGTGCCACACACCAATAGTTCACAACCGAAAAAGAAAAATAAAAAGAAGCAAGTACTTACCAACAGTCTCCTGGAGTCGCTAATTCACCTCCTGCGCCACGCGTAGATCTCTCTCCAAACGCTCCCTCGCGGCCTGACGATCGGTCGACTCCCTCTGCAAACCCTGCAAAAGCAACAAACTTCAGTACTTACAAAGAACAATATCCAGTTCCTAGCCGCTGAAACTCAGCGACTAGGAACTCGGGGACGGGAGAGTAGAAATAAATCCAGTTCCTAGCCGCTGAAATTTAGCGACTAGGAACTCGGGGACTGGAGAGTAGAAGCAACTCAATGCCTAACCGCTGAAATTCAGCAGCTAGACACTCGGGGACTGGACGTACCTGAATGGCGGCGCCAAGCATTTTGTGAAGCTCGCCGGCATCAGTCGACGGTACCGTGAAGGAGGGTGCGCCCATGATGAGACCCAACGTCTTCATCGACGATCTCCAGGCTCTGAGGATACTGGTTGTCCGCCACGCCTGGGAACCCCCTCGCCATGAAGCACGGGAACGTTGCTGACGCCCTAGCCGGGCAGTGGTCGCCGGAGCCGGCGCTTCCGTCATAGGGGCGACCGTGACTGGCTCCGACCGTGCAGCCGCCACCTCTTCGACGACTGCAGCGGCATCGCTCCCCTTGGCGCTAGTCATCGCCACGGAGTCGTCGGCACCGCCTTTCTGCCTCTTCGCACCGTCCACGGTCGCCGCATCATCAGCAGACTTCCTCTTCTTGGGGAGGTCGCCCTCTCCGGTGGTGGCGACCGGCGGAATCTTCACCACTGAAGGGTGACCGATCTTCTTGACCCCAGTCCTGCCAAACCTCCAAAATCAACACAGAGATAGCACAAAAACGGAACGCGACTTGGAATGGAGAATTCGAGGCTTACTTGGTGACTGGGAGAACGTGCAGCCCGGTGCTGATGTGCGTGGGCTTGTAAAATTCCGGCCCCAGCTTGCGTGTGAGACCCCTTTCGAAGACGTCAGAAGCCCACGACACCGCGGGCTTCCTCGATGACGAAGCCGCGGTCGCCGGAATTTCCGGCTCCGAAGACGCGACCGCTCTCGACGGGTGCGGCGACTTAGACGCCGCTGCCTCAGTCGCCTCTTGGCTTAGTGCCCTCGAAGCCGTTGGTGCAATTACCGCTAGAGGAACCTCTACCGCCGCCTCGGTGTCCTCGCCCTCCAACCCCTTCATCGGAATCGCATCCTCCGGGACCTTGAGCGAAGTTTCAGGGGTGTCTTCATCATCAGAGTCGTCGTCTGACTCAAACACCACCACCGACCTGGGTGGCGATGCTAGCTTCTTCGCTGGTGACATCGGTTTGCATGTGAGCTTCGACGGCGTGGCCGTGCGCCGAGATGTGTCCTCCTGCACGATATCGTCGCCTCCTTCGTGTTCATCAAGGTTGTGGCTCGCTTCGAACTCGCGCTGCTTCTGCATGTGAGTCCTACGAGCCGTAGGCGCTGGGGGAGGAACCTCCTCCTCTTCCTCGTCACTGCCGGAGGAGTCTCCTTTGGAGGCCTCTTCGAGCTCCTGAGGGACCTCTTCGTCAAGCGGAGGGAGCCAGCCCTCCAACACCTGGAACAGCTGAGAACAACCACGAATAAATATCAAACGATGTGACTGCGAATCACATTGCGGAAATGGCGACTAGAAGGAAAACTTACCGTGGGGGCTCATTCTTCACGGGAGTGTACGGGGCGAGCCTGGCCGATGTGGTTGTGAATTCCGCATCGGTGATCTTCTTCAAGGAAGCCTTGTAGTCTTCAATCTCCCACGACTCTTTGCTGGTCCAGGAGGGATCGTGTTTCCCGCTGTACTCATACATCCAATGCGGCCGAGCCGCTAGCGGAACCATACGCCGCCCGAGCCAACAGTTGTAGAGGTTGACCGAGGACAGCCCCTGGTCCTTTAACCTCTAGATCTGGTCCATCATTTCCGCGACGGCCATCCTCTGGTCTTCCGGAAGCTTCTTCGCCGCTAGCCGGCGAGGCTCGCTCCTTTCTGCGACGAACTCGGGGAGCGCCACTTCGCCAGAGGGAGTGGACTCTTTGACGTAGAACCAACTCTTCTTCCACTCGCTCGCGGCCTTCTTCGGCAGCAGAAGCTTAATGAAGTTGGCCTTCGGCTTCAACTAGAACGTGACGCCGCCGGCCGCCAACATCAAGCCGCCGGCTACCTCGCGCCCGATGCGGCCGTGGAAGAGCTCCAGTCACAGTGGGAAGTACGGCCTGCAGCCCAGATAGCATTTGCAGAAGGCGACAAAGATTGCCAGTTGCTCGATGCTATGCGGGCCAAGGTCTGACGGTTTGATCGTGTAATACGCACAGAAACGCCGGAAGAACAGTGAGGTGGGGAACCCTAAACCTCTCTCTAGGTGGCTCAGGAAGCAAATGAACTCGCCGGCCCGCGGCTTTGGCTCGATCTCGGAGGAAGCGGGGATTCGCTAGTTCCCCTTGCGGAGGACTCCGGTGTCCTCGAAGGACTTGAGCTGGGCCGTGGTGCATTTGAATTTCCCCCATGAACCTTTGGGACGTGCCATTGGGAAGGATGTGGAGTCACTCGGTGTGGAGGGATCGGATTGAAGGAAGACAGAGAGAACGAATGCGCAAGAATGAAGAATGACGGGAAGGATCTGCAAGGCTGATTCGCCACTCCCCTTATAAGGGGGTGCTACCCGCCAAATTCGGGGTAGCCATTACCTGCGGTAATTACGCCGAAGTTACCGTTGGAATATCCAACGGATAGTTTGACCAAGTTGACGGTCTAGCTCCTTCGTTCCACTCGCTGGCAACTGGCCCTGTCCACTCTCCGAAGCGACGACCTCGCAGCCATGGCATTCGCCAGAGAAGCGATTGGGAGCCTGGGGAAAACTTCCTTGGTTTATTGGAGTCCATCGTCGATTCGACTAAGGCATCCAAATTGGACTCGCCTACTCCGACTGCCAAATGACCACCTGCGTCTGATTCAACGATGGCCTCGGGGACTACTGATAGGGATATGCCAAATGGGGTATGCCCAGCAGGACGTTCCGATTGGGCCAAAAGGTTTCACGAATGGGCCTGCAGGACGGCGACCGGAATGCAACTAAGGGGAAGGCCCGGCGACTGGAGACTGGAGGCCCAGGAGCGTACCAGAAGCCTGGTCGGATTAGGTCAAAGCCTCCGAATCCATATCTTGTTCGGTGGTAGCTTGTAAACCCTAGCGAGGTGCCTCATATATAAACCTCCCTAGGGTATCCTGAGACTTACGTTCCATCATACACCCCTTCAAGCGACTCGCTGCTTAGACACGGAGCTCGCCCCCATGTAACTCGCTCTCCAATAATCTAATCTAGTAGGAGTAGGTCATTACCCTCCGGGGGGCCGAACCTAGATAAATCCATGTGCATCTGCCCCCATATCGCACCGCAGATCGCCGCCAGCTCTCGCCCCCGATTCAATCAATCGCTGCCTGCTGCAGCGACTGCCGTGGCCATTTCCATGACAAAGGGTCTTAAAAGGTCATTACTTCCCTGAGATAGACTTTTTGTCAGCTTCTAAACCAAGATCATCATCATTCACTCGGCGGTCAATTCTTTTTGGCCGAGACTTCCTACTCAAAGGTATTCGTTGGGGGTCGGTGATGGAAAAAATTGAGCATTCCTGATGATAATTGGGTGCCTGGCTTCCATGCTGGTACCTTCTCTCATTTATCTTCGTTACCTGAGAATGCAAGGGTATGTTTTCTGCTGAATGAGGCCTCGAATGCATGGGACATGGATAAAGTTAGCTCCTTCCATGAAGAGTTGGCACACACCATTGTTCAGATTGCTATTAGTCATCATGGGGGAGAGGATTTAGTTTCTTGGTCGCATGATAAGTTTGGGGTTTACTCTGTTCGCTCAGCTTATAATCTAGCTAGAACATATGCTTTCTTTACAAAGCGAGTTGTGGTAGGACAAGGTTTATCCACTAATGGTGCCACGGAAACAAATAACTGGAAGTTGTTGTGGGCGATTCAGGCACCTAGAAAAATGAAAATTGTTCTCTAGAGAATAGCACATGATTGTCTTCCTACAGGTTTTCAACTGCAACACCGTCACATTCCTGCCGATGCCAGGTGTGTTTTCTGTGGGCAACTTGAAAGAGTGGAGCACCTATTTATTCTATGCTTGTTTGCATCTATGGTCTAGAGTTCACTGAAAGAATCCTTTCCTATGAAGCTACGTCGTAGTGATCTTGTCAACGCTAAGCAATGTATCTTTGATCTGATTGCGAGGAAAGGGCCACTAGCTATTACTGTTCTGGCTATGACTTGTTAGCACCTGTGGGAGGCTCACAACGATGCAAGGAACAATGAGGCGAATCCACACCCATGTCAGATTACAGCTAAAATCAAGGCATATGTGGACATGATTGTCCAACATTGTTTGAAAACTAATGTTTCTCCCAGGGATGAGTCCGTCCTGTCAGGTCCTCGATGCTTTGACCCACCTGCAGGCATGGTGAGTATGAATGTTAACATTGCCTTTTCCCGTCGGAGAAATGTATGGGTTGGGGCATGGTGTTGTGTGATCACGCTAGTGCGTTTATCCTTTCATGAGTGAAGGGTTACTAGAATTCCCTGCTCCCGAGTTAGGTGAAGGGTTGACTATTAGGGGTGCGCTGGAGATTCGTGGCTTTCAGAATGTTTTCTTGGCTTCAGATTGTCTGTCGATGATTTAGCGCATTTCTTCATCGGCTCAGGATCGGTCTCTGGTGGGCACGGTGATGAAGGATATCAAGGCCCTAGTTGGGGCTCTTGATAGCTCTCTTTTCAAACATGTCAGTCAGAACTCGAATGTCGTCGCACACTCCTTAGCTCGTTCTACGGAACGCTCCATTTGTAATCTTTATGTTAGTGTTATCCCGGAGGTTATCCGGGCTGAACTTTGTATTGATGTTAAGTAATCAATAAAGTGCGACTTTCACTAAAAAAACAGGAATTGTTGTGCAGAGAGTGCCGAAGGAAAACACTAGTTTTAGGGGACGTGTCAACGACATTAAGGAGCCGACATGTATCCGATACGGTTGTTAACGACATGTAGTTGACCATGTTCTTGTTGTATCTATATAGGGTGTATCTGTTTAGGGTGGACTGAGAAAAACTTGGGGGCTTCCTAGCACACGAGATGGTGTGCCAGGCAGCCCGAGTATGAGCCTCTATACCACTATGTAATACACTAGTTTTTGAATTTGGTTTTACCACTTCTCTATACAGTTTTCCCGCCAAAGATACTTCTGGAGTGATCCAAACCGTTCGTTGGCAAATTGGCTTAGCTATCCGCCGCTCATCATATCACAGCCTGCTGCATCGGACGATTAAAAATGCTTGGATTCATCACCCTACTTTGGCGCGCGTGGGCAAAGCTCTGGAAACTTCGAGACGAGTCCAAACTCCAAAGGCACCAACAAGATCCAGCATGTTCCACATGACAGCTTGTATATTCGGGCCAATATGACCTGGTCGGTCGCATCTAAGACCTTTTTATAAAACATGGTCCCATCAAAGATCTATATAGAACATGTAGGAGTACTATGTTTTCTTCCAAAGAAAAAATAGGTGCAAATAAACTGATGATTCAGTCCGATAGCTTGGAGATGATTGAGATCCTTGAGGATGGAGGATTCACGGCAATGGCTACTGCTCCAATTATTGAAGATATTTGTATTCAACCCACGTCGTTTACAAAAGTATATTTTATTTTTTGTCCTCATTTGTTTGCTAAGGAGTATGGTACCCAACCATCTGTCTAGTTTGATTATTGATACCTTCGATCCGGAATCATGGATTTAGTATAATAGCTTTTTCCCTTGAAGATCTAGGTTTAATCGAACCTTGGAAAGCAATGCTAAAAGGAAATAAAAAAAGCATGTCTATAAGACTTTTTTTCTTTGTTTTACCTTAGTTTACCGAACCAATCTAGTTTACTTTTAACGGGTTGTATCAATGGATGGAGATAGGCCAGGGTTGAAGATCCACCTGCATCTACACATCATATGGGATAAAATATAATAATAAGCATAGTCATATATAATGGTTGAATATGGATAATCTTTTGTGGGTAACACATACTAATATACTAGAGCTCCCGTGATGCAGCGAGCATAGCAATAGTCTTTTAATCCAACTGAGTGCACCACGAAGCAATGGGCTACAAATGATTATTAATTGTAGAACACAGATCAAAACATTAAGTGGTGATGTTGTTGTAATCCCGAATGGGTCGCTAAACAAAGACCGATCGCCGCTAGCCAAGTATCTCACCTCAAACCGTTATCAATCTATGGGATCTTGGGTACCTACAAGTCCACAGATCGAGGCAAGAGACAAAAAAAACAAAAGATACAAATCTCTATTGCAAACAAAACACAATACTCCCATGAGCTGGATGCACATAATTACTACGAGGTTTCTCCCCAACCCGCAGCCCGTGAGGACTACTCACTCATAACAAATAGATCTAGGATAGAAAACATTGTGCAAAATACTTAGATTGAAATCAAATATTCTTACAGTGGTCGCCGAATCAGAAGGAGATCTAAAGTACAAAGCAATGGCTATGGCTAATGGAGAGGATGGATGATGGAAGTGATGGAAAATGGATGAACAACGATGTGGATCTCCTTTGGTGGTGGTGTGATGTAATTTGAGAATGGCGGCTCTCTGGCCGGCGGCTGGAGCCTCAAAATATATAGGCGTCTTCACAAAAGTTGTAGGGTTTAAAAAGACGAAGCCATAGCCACATGGTACGGGCAGACGGTATGGGTGGATGGTATAGGCGGGCTTTGCCTGTACCAGTGGTCGTTAAGCTTGCTGACGCCAGGGAATGACTCTCCAAATACTTGACCATGTGGACTTCCTCAAAAACCTTCATTATGACTCCTGATTTCACATTTAAATGTGTGATTTCCTGCACAACACAATTCAAAGCAAGGTTTTGCATATCTTTGCAATTATTAGTCATTAGTGGCAAGGATTGAGAGTTTCTTATCAATTGCTTGACCAAAAACAATGTTAAACGCGGTGGAAGATGGCTATTTTTGGATCCATCAACCTCCCCAAAGCTCAAACCTTGATTGCCCTCGAGCAAGAAGAAACAAAAGAACTATAAGGAATTCAAAGTTTAAACTTGAAACAACGGGAATAAGGATTCACTTACGGTTGGTAGTCATATGCGCTCAATACTTCATTCATTTGCGAGGCTTATAAAAGTTAGACAGTTAAAGTTAGACAGATAACAAGATTACTATACAAGCTTCGGTAAGTCAAGACAATCAAAGTTAAGTTTAATATAAGTATAAATAACTAGAAGTGTAGCAATCAATCCAATTCTTCTAGTTAACTCTCAAGTTGCCAAGGAACACTAGGATGTTTAAATAGTATAATTGAGTAAGAGAGTTTCATGTCCTAAGTAGCATAACATCGAAGTGTCTTATTTACACCCACATCAATAAATCAAGTCTATCAAAAACACTTCTAATCCAATCATTGTTTTTCAAGAAAATTCATAAAGTAGTAACGAGACCATGCCAAGGACTTGTTATGTGGATCTTCATACATATCTCTTTTCTTTTTCTCTTTTCTTCCCTCTTTCAAGGATCATTGGTTGTTTCTTTTACAAGTGCTTGCACAACCTTTGGTAGTACCAATACTTTTGCCCATATATTGACACGTATGCCACTCATGTCATCAACTCATAGCCAAAATCCAGGGTTATACCATAGATCGTTCAAAAGCTAGTGGAGTTGTTGGCATCCCAAAGGCGTGCATGAGAAACATAAAACTTTTTCTTTCTCTTTTTTTATACTAGTATCGCGGTTTGATCCACAAGGTTAGCTTTGGCATACATCACAATTACCACTAGACTTCATTTCAATCAAACAACTCCTTTCATGAGTGCCATCAAGCTATCAAAACATCTATGGGTTTAAGTATCTTCAAGGGTATACTCTCAAGACAATCATTCATCAAACAAGTCGTAAATTTTAGACTTTTTCTTATTGTACTTGTTTGGTAATATTATTTCCAAGGCAAGACTCAGTTAGCTAGAAGAACTAGAGCAAAAGCTTCAACAACAAATCATCATACTAATAAAAAGCTTTACTCTAACTATATTAAATTACTCCCACTAGCATGGCATCTTAGCAAATCGACCAATTAGGATAAACAACTCAAACATCAAAAGTGGGAGACATAGGACATAACTCTCATAAGTGACTTCATGATCCTCTTCCTTATAGGGATGTGTTCCTTCAAAACTCAAACACGATTACTCTCATAATAATATTAAAGCAAAGAGGCAAAGTGCGAATCCACATTTACGAAAAAAGGAAAAATGGAAAAATCTTTTTGTATTTTTGAGGATAGCGATTAAAGAATAGAAAAGAACTTGCGACCAAGCAAGGGACTAAGAAAAGAAAAACAAACGAAAAACAAAAGCAAAGGAAAAAAAGCAAAGTGTTGGAACAAGCCAACACAGGTGTTTCAAATCTCCCAAGGAGCTGGAGTACAACCTCATTATTACACAAATAAATTTGTCGGGGGAACACATCCCCAAGATTAGGCTTTTGCAAGCCCTTTTGTTGCTCATTGTGGTGGCAGTGGATAGTCTCCCATGTTCCATTGGCTTCTCCAATCATGGAACTAGGTGGTGAGGTTTACAGAAGCATCTCGAAGGTCGATGGAGAGGTTGTTCATGTTTTGAATATTTCCTTCGGGCGCATTGATATCTTCATAGGTGGTGTAGTAGTTTGGTGGCTACACATCTTGTTCGGGTCCCTCTTGTTCTACTTCTTCATCTTCTCCTCCTCCTCCCACGGGTATTTCTTGATGGGGTAGATTTGCCTCAACCTGCGTGTCAAAATGCAAACATCCATCCTCCATAGAGATTAGACCATTAGGTAAAGGAGCCATGATCAAGTGATCTGCTCTAGGTATATTAAGGAAGTATCTACCATCAGTTCTAGAAACCATACCACATGCTCTTAGAGTAGAAAGACCGAGACATTGACTTCCTGTTAATGGTTGGATGTTACCTAGTTTTATGTGAAGTGCGCGTGCAAGAACGGTTACAACTCTTATTCCGCATATGGGTCCTCGAGATTGAAGAGCTTGATGCTTAAGGTAAAACAAAATAAGGACGCCCAAATTTGGCATTAAGTTACAATTAATAATAGCAGCCTTTGCGAGGATCATCATGTCTTCCTCATTAACTCTAGTAAACTCACCATGTTCCTATAAGGTGTTAGCAATAAGATAAAACAAATAAGGAATAGCAGAATGATAAATCTGGTTTCCCTTGGGTGTGTTTTCATGAATTATCATTAAATTAATGTACTGCCAAGGTGCAGGATTTAAAACAAAAGTAGTGGAGCAAATGTCGGTGGTGTTGTTGGCAAACCCAAAATATTCAGCCCATTGGTCGAGCGCCAAGGAGTACTCACATTTCATAAGACAGAAGTTGATGCAATCAACTCCAGGCCTTTGATCCTCGGAACAATAGTGAGGCTCCATCGTATGCGTCAACTCAAGTGTCAAGCAGCGGTACGTGGCGACATCCTGAAAGACAAAGTCATACAAACCAACATTGCTGCAAAGTAAATTGAAATCAACATAAATGTCAAGTTGGTTCAGGATATAGGGACACGCCCACTTGGTGGACTTGATTTCTCGGAGCTTGAGACGGTTGAAACGGTTCAGCTGAAACTCCTCGGTGAACTCGATGCAAAGTGACTCGGGGGTCAACGTATCAACGGGTAGTGCGGAAGGTTCCATAGCCATCACATGTGTACGGCTCCTCGTGTTCATCTAAAATAAAAAAATTCTAATAAAAGATTTTAATCTAATAGAAACATAGCATAAATGATCCTCTACACTAGTTACAAAAGAAACTCCTCTAAAACAATACTAAGCATACTCAATATCAAGATTAGATCAAGAACAGGACCTAAGTCTAGATTGACAATGATGAAAGATTGAGTGAAGCTTTCGTAAAAATAAGTTGAAGATCGGACAAGAATCACACCTTAGATCGATTGAGTGCGAGGAATCAAAAAAAGATTGAGTAAATTTGAAGATCCAATAGAGGTGGTTTGGAGTTTGGATAAATAAGAAAGAGAAAGATTTGTTTTGGGGTTTTTTAGGTTACCTCCTCGTAGTATTTATGGCGGCCACGTACGTGGTACGGGCGGGTGCTACGGGCGGAGCCCGCCCATACCGGGTGACAAACCTTGGGGGTGACGACTCTCTTCCGGCGATGAACTTGGTACGGGTGCGCGGTACAGTCGTGTGCACCAGTACTGCTGGTTGTTATTCATTTGGAATCTTTACTTGAAATCTGATGGTTTGCTCGAGGGTAAAGTACGGGCGTGCAGTACGGGTACTAGTGGTCGTTATGTGCACTGTTTCCTACGACAAAAATCAGAATTTCTATCTTCCCATGCCTCGATTTGGTACGAGCGCACGGTACGGACCCTTCTAGTCGTACCGCTGGTTGTTAAACGGCTAGTGAGCTCCAAAACTCAAAAAAAATTATTAGTAGCTACGTACGTTTTTGCACATCTTATCAAAGGACAAGATAACAACAGATATATTACATAAAAATCAGCAATACTTCTTAGGCCATGTGTTAGTAAAATAAGAGATCGAGGATTACCTTATTTCTTCTCCTCTCTCTAAAGGTCTTCTTAAACACTGCTTATTAGAAACAAACAAAACGAAACAAAAACAAAACTAACAAGATTAACACAAAAGTAAAAACTTCATTTCACATGGGTTGCCTCCCATGAAACGCTTCTAGTTAAGGTCAATTAGATTGACCCCGATGGCAATCATTTAGGTTTAATAAGTGGAATTCCCACTCCAGAGTAATTGGCTTTCGAAGTAATTATACCATCGTCATCATTAGGCTTGGTCTTCTTCTTTCTAGGAAAGTGGACTATAAAAAGATCTCTAGATGGTAGCCCTATTCTCACATTCTCCTCATGTAAATTAATTAAAGCTTTAATAGTTCTTAGGAATGGCCTGCCTAAAATTATAGGTGCTATGGGATCTTCAGACATGTCCACAATAACAAGATCAATAAAAGCAGGACTACCTTTAATTTCAACAACTATATTTTCGTTTATCCCAACAACTTGTTTATAGGTTGAATCCGCTAGATGGAGTCTCCGTTTAGTAGTTACAAATGGCCCAGGTTTAATTTGTCAAATAGGGTTTTGGAAATTGTTGAGACACTTGCACCAAGATCACAAAGTGTGGATATCTCATTAACTCCCACCTTAACTTTAATAGTGGGCTCAAATATATCATCTAACTTAGCAGGAAGCTTTTCAGCTATTCTCTTATACTCCATCTCTAAATCTCAAACTTTAGATGCTACTTGTTGTATAAATTGTTGGTACATAGCATCATTATCTTGTTCTATGCCGGGACTCTTCACGATGATCATCTTTAGTAGATCTTCCACGGTATATTCTGGTGTTGGCGCGTTGCTATAATCTAGCTCTTCAGGCTTTTCTTCATTGGTTACCACCCTCATCATCTTGAGGTCTTCTACCGGATTTGGCTTGGGCTTTCCAGCAAATTTTGCTAGTATGAGAGCTTGTCTCTCAGCTACCTTGCCCAATTGAGCCTCAACGGTCTTTGTCCTTTCCTGTAGAGCCTGCACATCATTTATAATTTCAACGGCTTGGTTAGATAATTTTCCTATACTACTTTCATGGTTCTCCGTGATTTTAATAAGCATATTATTTTTCTCGGTTTGATCTTGTATAAAAGTTCTAATAATTTGCCCAAATGAGAGGTTGCCATGATTTGCTCCATTATTATTATCATAATTGTTGTAAGGAGCTCCTACAGGATTAGAATAATGTTTTTGAACATTAGGAGCATAATTGTGATTTTTCCATGCAGGATTAAAAGGAGTGTGAGCTATAAAATTGATATCATTAATATCGGTAGCGATAGCATTAAATTTGGTATCTTCTTTACCCTTTACTATATTAAGTACCTTGTCTACCTTAGATGTAAGCTCTTCATTATTTACCTTGGTAATTGGACTTACTCTCTTCGAGTTTCTCTCCACATGCCATTGGGCATGATTATTTGCATATCATCAAGTAATTTATTTGCAACACTCACTTGCTTTCCTATAATTGTTCCTCCTGTTGCAGTATCTAGCATAGACTTAGACATTGGGTTAAAACCATTATAAGTAGTATAAGCCATTCTTCCATCCCATGACTAGGACAGTTCATTATGGCTTTTTCATCCTTTCCCACGCAAGCGCTAGTGGCTCACGGTCTTCTTGTCTAAATCTTGTAATGTTGGATCTTAGCTGCATAGTTTTAGCTGGGGGAAATTTAGTCATAAAAAAATTAGTACATTCCTCCCAAGATTTAATAGTGCCCTTTGGTAGAGCTAGCAACCAATCCTTAGCCTTTTCTCTAAGAGAGAAAGGAAACAATCTTAATTTAACAGCATTTGGATCTACATCCTTAATACGCATCATGTCGCAAATTTCAGTAAAAGTGTTTAAGTGCAAACATGAATCCTCGAAAGATAAGCTCCCAAATTGGTTTTGTTGAACCAAACTTAAAATGTTAGGCTTTATTTCATAGGTTTCCGCATCAACAGCGGGCTGAGTGATAGGTGCACGAATAAAATTATCAGTGGGAGTAGCATAGTCCCCAAGTCTCTTTTGAGCCATGGCTCTTATATTTTTGGTATTTTTTAAGTAAAAACAAATAACAAGTAACTAATTTTTTGGGGTTTTCAAATAGATAACAAGAAAGTAAACTAATAACAACAAAATAAACTATAAACTAATAATAATACTAAAAACAAGGTCTCTAGTGACCTCACCAGGGTAGCAAAATTGCTTCCCCGACAACGACGCCAGAAAAAGGGTTGATACCTTCGATTGGGATTCACGGATGTAGTATAATAGATTTTTCCCTAGAAGACCTAGGTTTAATCAAACCTTGAAAAGCAATTCTAAAAGGAAATAAAAAGAACACGTTTACAAGACTTTGTTTCTTTGTTTTACCTTAGTTTACTGGACCAATCTAGTTTACTTTTATAATGGGTTGAATCAATTGATGGAGATATGCCAGGGTTGAAGATCCACCTACAGCTGCACATCATATGGGATAAAAGATAATAGTAAGCATAGTCATGTGTAATGGTTGAATAGGGATAATCTCTTGTGGGCAACGTATCTTAATATACTAGAGCCCTCGTGATGCACGTATCCTAATATACTAGAGCCCTCGTGATGCAGTGAGCACAACAATAGTCTTTTAATCCAATCGAGTGCACCACGAAGCAATGGGCTACAAACGATTATTAAGTGTAGAACACAGATCAAATCGTTAAGTGGTGATGTTGTTGTAATCCCGAATGGGTCGCTAAACGAAGACTGTACTACCCTTTCTGTCACTGATGTTCCTATGAGATCGTCACTAGCCAAGTATCTCACCTCAAGCCTTTATCAATCTATGGGATCTTGAGTACCTACAAGTCCACAGATCGAGGCAAGAGACAAAAAGCAAAAGATACAAATCTCTATTGCAAACAAAACACAATACTCCCATGAGTTATATGCACATAATTGTTGCGAGGTTCCTCTCCAACCCGTAGCCCGCGAGGACTACTCACTCATAACAAATAGATCTAGGATAGAAAACATTATGTAAAATACTTAGATTGAAATCAAATATTCTTACAATGGTCGCTGAATCACAAGGAGATCTAAAGTACAAAGCAATGGTTATGGCTAATGGAGGGGATGTATGATGGAAGTGATGAACAATGGCATGGATCTCCTTTGGTGGTTTTGTGATGTAATCTGAGAATGGTGGCTCTCTGGCCAGCGGCTGGAACCTCAAAATATATAGGCGTCTTCACAAAAGTTGTAGGGTTTGAAGAGACAAAGCCATCGCCACATGGTACAGGCGGACGGTATGGGCGGGCTCTGCCCGTACCAGTGGTCGTTAAGCTTGCTGACGCCAGGGAATGACTCACCAATTACTTAGCCATGTGGAGTTCCTCAAAAACCTTCATTATGACTCCTGATTTCACATTAAAATATGTGATTTCCTGCACAACACAATTCAAAGCAAGATTTTGCATATCTTTGAATTATTAGTCATTAGTGGCAAGGATTCAGAGTTTTTTGTCAATTGCTTGACCAAAAACAATATTTAAACGCGATGAAAGATGGCTATTTTTGGAGCCATCAAGTATCCACCGGAGTTTATCATTCCGATGTTAATTGACGATTTAAGTGATATTTGAGTAATAAAGATCCACATTAGAGTCCCAAAAAAAAGTACGTGAGCGTTTTGGCATGGGTAGAGTTAATCACCGCCCCAATTCATCATATATCAATTGGGTTAGTTTGGTTTTTAATTTGAAGTGTCTACTTTGGGGCGTTGTTTTTGCAATTAGAGGCAAGTAAAAATATTCAGCTGTAAATTTATGGTTGAATACTCCGTCCTGTCTTGCAAGTAAAATATGTTATAGAGAAAACTGTATGAGTACCGCCGTCGCAAGTAAGAACATTCAATTACAAACATCAATGGAAGAATCTCTTATAAACTAAAGAGAAAATGCATCTCAGCTCCTAAACATGTTTTTACTTTTTACATGTGTACAATTTGTAGTTACCTTTTATGTTTGTGACAATACAAAATTCATCCCATGATGAACCCTGTGAGATGATCAATGCCACTCCCTCTGATCAACCGATTTAGACAATTTTATGCAACATTTTCCCTAAATCTGTGAAAAGTAGTTTGGATCAGAAGGAGTACTATTTCCATAACATGAAAAATCCATACCGTCATGTATATTGTTGTTGTCTATCGCGAGTAAAGATTGGGAGTTATCATCACTACCTGGACGGATAGTGGTGACCACTTAGTTAGTTAGTTAGTTAGTGAAACCATTGTCGCTGGAGAAGGAGCGACCACTATAGTCGGTTGGTGTTAACAGTCTTTAAATTTGGAGTGTTTATGTATCTTTAGAAATGATGGGAGCTTAGAGTAGCTTTTGGGAATCGGATAAGTGAACCAGTTGAAACTTAGGAATAACAAGGGGACATTGATCAATGATCATTGAGAAAATTTAGATGGTTATTTACCTAGAGCGCCGACATCAAGAATATCTTGGCGCCCTTTGGTTCAACCAAGAAACATTCAACAAAAACATGTAAATATTTTGTTGTTGAGGAAACCGGCAAATGTTCTGTCATCCATTAAGATAGAAATCGAGAGTTTATATACATATCAGGATCTAGAGAGGGGGGCCGAAAGTCCCCCAAACTAAGGTCCTAAACACCACCCACATACGCTCAAAACTAAGCATCGCCAGGGTCATGTGTGTGCGCATAGGCAAGTTGCGCCATCTCCTCGCGCACCAAAGTTGTGACCTCATTAGCTTGCAGCGAAACATTTTTAAAGATTTGTCTGTTTCTCTCCTTCCATACCCCCATAAGGAGTACATGATCGTTGCCTTTCTCTTCTCCTTTGGAATGCTTTTGATCGTCTCGTCCCACCACACATTCAGGGGATTACCCCCGCTGGTGGTGGAACCCCCATCTCGACGTTCCAGGCAAAGATCTTCTCGTGCACCTCCCTAGCAAAATAGCAGTCTAGCATCAGGTGTTGCACTGTCTCCGGGTGAATTCTACATAGCCTGCAGATGGGATCATGTTTCCATCCACGAATAGCTAGACTATCTGCTGTCAAGATCTTTCCATGGAGCGTCATCCATGCGAAGAATTTGTATTTAGCCTCCGTCGATCCTTTCCAAATCTTCTCTGTGTGGAATGGCGGCATCGACCTCGGGAATTGGCATATGTATGCCGAGGCAGCCGATTAAATACCGGAGTCGATCCATCTCCATCAAATCGTATCCGGTCTAGGTTGAAGGACCACATCTTACATGCGGCCCCAAGGCGCTATGAACTCTGCCATTTGCACATTGTTGGAGATGCTTGCAAGGGCCCGAATCCAGTTATTATGTTGCATCTCCTTTTATATTGATCTTTTCTTTCTTGTTGCAATGGCAAATAATGCTGGATATTGGAACCTTGGGGGGGCACCTGGCAGCCACGAGTCCAGCCAAAACTGGCATCTTGCCCCGTCCCCCAGCGAGACCTCCATGGATGCCCTGAATAGCTCCATGTCCGCAGCGTTGCACGCCATCTTCATGCCAATCCATGGCCTAGTCCTATATAGTGTGTCTAGTTTCTCCTATACAGTGCACCCATCGACACCCCCTATAAAAAATATTTGTAGAAAAAACAGAAACACAAAAATAAATCATGAATATAAATTTAATTATACATATTTGCTGCATGTGCCCATGATGCTTAACGGGGACGTCCGTGGACCCGCATAAGCCCGCATAGCACAATGCACCTGAAGGATTTTGCTAGCCAGGATACTACGTACGCATCAGAATTTTACAGCCTTTCTCAATATTTTAGAAGGGAAGCCAAAACATGGCTGAAAATACACGAACGAGGTCTTAAATTTCTCTGTAAAAGATTAAAAACAAGTACTGAACATATACAAGCCAGTTCACAGAGATATCAGAATTCATCATCCCCAGTGATAAAACCATCTTAAATCAGAGTACCATCCATCTCAAGAACTGAAGAAATGTCATCTAGTTTATCTCAAGAACTGGGTGTGCCTTACTCTCCCCCGAAACCAATTGCTGATCTTACTTCACCTTGATGACACCGATCCTCTCGTGGAGCTCCTAGAGTTTGACACGCTCAAGATTCGGAGTCAGTATAAAAAAATACCCTCCACTTAATTTCATTGAATTGAATTAGCATCTCAGATCTCAGGTTATCTCATTGAATTGCATTACCATGATACATGTGAGAATGAGATAGTATGACATGAAATACTCAGAAACAACACAGTAACCCTACCTACACAATTTCTGAAACTAATGTCATATCCAGCATGACTGCAGCTAAGACCAAACATCTGAATTTTTCTTTTAACCAATTGAATGGATCCATTCCTGAATTATACCAAATAGCTAGTAACACTACAGACCGTTAAGGAAACAAGCTATTTATGTGAGCTTAAACCAGTCCTGAAGGCATATCAGGGCCTCGACATAGAGAAAAACTAAGCATAATATTTTCAACTATGACATTCCAAGGTGACATTAAAAATTATATTATTCATGGGGTGGGGCGTATTGCAAGAGCTACTAGGTGAGGGCTCTATAAATTGGTGGTATGCAATCAAGTTATATGGGAATATAGTTGGCTGCTGGCCAAACAACAGGAGTCCCAGCTGCACAAGTTGGGGTGGTCAGAGTTTTAACTACACAAACAATAGTGCCTGTTCTACTTTCAAGGATTGCCAGCAAATTAGGCACTGACGGCCTTCTTATCTACTTGCACACTCAAGGATTAGATAGCCTGCATCTTCTTTTTAATGTTGGCTGAGGAATAGCAGGCACACATCTCTACATTAAGCACCAGTACAAAGAAGCCAAAATGTAATAAGAGGAGACGACTGTTTTATCACACATTAAAGCATAGTACCAAAAATTGCAAGGTTACATCAATTAAAGAAAAGTTTGGAGGTTTTACTCTGAACTGGAATTGGACAAAATGCTGCAGTGTAACAACCGTGAACATTTGTGGTAAAAATATTTTCTCTGAGGAAAAATATCATCTGACTGTTTTCTCACAGTTCATGCTGTTTTTTAGTGCTATCCAACCGTGTAAGCTTACATATTACATTTTAGTCTGGTTCAGATAATTAGCAATCTAGTTTCCCTACTTTTTTTATTCCATTTTCGTGGCATATTAGATAAACTCTCAATCACGTGAATTTGGTACTTGAGGTCCTCTAGCAGATATTGGCATTTCAGTTTTGTTTGTTTCCCTATTGATTAGAACATCTGTCCCCCATCAGAAAAATTAACCCGTCAGTTCTTACTCTCTGTTTGTGTCTCCTTTATAACAAAATGATAACAATTATGTGCTTGTTCTTTTGCTTCTGTAGCATTGATATGTGTCTTAAATAGTTTCACTAAAATAATCACGACTCAATTGATTAATGCTTGGCCTCTACTTAAGCGAGGCAAGTGGTGCTGCTTCTTGATAACCCTTAAGAATATATTTTTCTGTTTTGCAAGATTCATACAATTTTTAGGAGCCATGACCAGCCAAGGGAGATACTACTAGAGTTTTGGAGGTTTTACTACGAACTTATGTTTGGTGTTTACTGTCCTCATGTGTGCAGCACTGCTTGTCAACTATAGGCTATTGTTGCTTAATGATTAGCACATCATGCAATGTCACTTTAAGATTTACATGTAACCTGAAGTGATGAAGTATTCTACTGACTGTAAGGTTTCATCCATCCCAACCAAGCAACTAATGTTCCTCATGCAAGCATCCATACAAAATTTCAATTCCATAACTCAAGTTTCTTTACTCGGCCTCTAAATTTTCAATACATAACTCAGAAAAGATTTGTTACCTTTGTGATGTTGGGGACGAGGGAGGTGTCTTTGAGCTTCTTGGGCCGATTCTGCTCAGCCACCTTCTTGAACTGCTGCCGCTTCCCGCCGCCGTCCCAGACCATTTGCGGATCGTCTCCGTCGACCTAGTCTTGGCCGCCCACCATCCCCACGCCGTCCGTGCCCATCTCGCCTCCCTCTGACCCCGAGTCCGCCGTCCTCCCCATGCCACCGTGCAGCAGGTGCTCAGAAATCTGCTCGTCGAGGAGCAAGCTAGGGAGTGGTAAGAGAATAGAGGGAGAGGCGGAGGAGCGGTCTGCTAGCTGACCATCCGCCTGAGCCGGAGGAGGAGCGGAGGCCATGGCAGAGCCTAGTCTGGCGGCCCCCTGACCCTACTCTCTCCCTGCCTGGTCGAAGAGAGATGAGACTACGCGAGCGCTTCCTATCGCTGAGTGTGTTAAGTGGGTTGGATGCGGGCCTCGCGGAACAACAGCTTAAGGGCAACAATACTTATATCTTAGTCATATCATATATTATCATAGTAATGCCACGTAGGATGATAGGTGATATGGAGGAGAGAAAAGCAAAAAAAAAGAGTTTTGTCTTCGATCCCTTAGCAACAATCTCTCTCACCATAAATCTAGGGTGTCTATTTATTAAAGATAAGGCTAAAAAATAACCCATTGTACATCATGTTTTATGGTTATATCTAGCTTACGTGTCGAAACTAAGATAAAACAGCTTATCAACCATTGTGCATGCCTAATGCCACATAATTTTAGTCGTGTTACGCGAGCCCCCGCATACGCTGTTATGTGGGTTCTGTTGTACAACCCATGCCGGCTGGCCGGTCTCGAGGGTGCACCGCATGGAGAAAAAAGAAGAACGTCGAAGGCACACAGTAATTGAAGGAGATATGCCCTAGAGGTATCTCTTGAAGAAGTGTTTTATTTGATATATCTCTTGTATATTCATAATAAGTTTCATGTCGTGCTATAACTGTGTTAATACAAAACGTTAATACATGTGTGGTATGTAAACAAATTGTGCCTCTAGTTACCTCTAACGAACTAGCTCATTGGTCAAACGGGTGATCTAGGGTTTTAAGATCATGGGCATTTATACCAATTGATAATGAGGTAATATCATTGATTGAATGATGTGATAGATAAACACCCAAAGTTATATCATAATGAGATAGATGTAGTTACAAACGTTTATCATTGATGATAACAAATAAACCGCGTAACCTAATTCTTTGACTATGAGATAATACATAATCACCGTTACTGAAGGGAGTCTTGCTGGTATCAAGTATCAAGCTGTGAAAAGGTGATCGAAAAGGTACCACTCAGATTTTCCGAAGGGACGTGTAGAGAAGTATGTAGCAAGACCATGATTTGCCAATCCAAGTAACGGATAGATACACATGGCCAACTCGGTGATGTTGCATTAACGAAGCTTGCAAACGTGTGACTAGGTCATGAAATGTAACGACATGGGAACGAGTAAACGAGTTCATTGGTAACGAGATTGAACTAGGTATGAAGATACCAAATATCAAATCTCGGATGAACTAGGTATCAAGTGGCAAAAGGAGTGGGACACGACGTTGAAGGTTCAAGCGATAATATTCGTGAAACGGACAGGGGTCATTATGGGCATCTAGGTCTCGCTGATGATCATTGATACGAGAGGGGTCTCGGTCATGTCCAGAGTGTTTTCGAACCGAAGGGTGGCATGCTTAAGGGTGGGGACACATAGGGATTGATCTGACACCATAGGAGAAATGAGAGAGAGAAACTGTAAAAATTCCGTGTAACACCCGATGTTGATCGGAGGGGTCTGGAAGGAGTTTCGGAGTGAAAGATATAATAATATATGTGTCTTATATGAATTAAATTAATTAATAATAAAACATATATTTTTATTTTATTTTTAAAGGCAGCCCATGCCATGGGCATCATCCAAAGGGGAGGCCCAAAAGGGCAAGACGCATGGGGGAGAGGGGCCGGCCGGCCAAGGCCTAGTGGGCTGCCCGCCTGGGGGCCACCTTGGGTCAGCGGCTCCTTTGGTGGCCGGCGGGTAGTCCCACATTGCTTGCCCCTTTGGTGTTGGCCCTCCCCTCCTACTATAAATAAAGGGGCACCCCTCCCCATCCCATTCTCTCTTCTCTCTCATTTTTCTTAGAGATTTCTCCGTAATATTGGAAGAACCTTGAGGGACTTGAGTTCTCCACCTCCGCACGACCGTCGTGCGTTGTTCGGTCCGCCATCTTTCTTCTTCCACTGCTCGGCTAGATCGGAGCCCGAGAGACTTCGTCTATACCAGACGTGTGTAGAACTTTGGAGGCGCCACACTTGGGGCGCTCGGAGCTCGACGCTTGGAGCGAGGAGCTGTTTGTCTTTATCAAGATACGCCTACCTGCATAAGGCGTACCTCTGTCTTCAAGGGTATGAATACTATTTTTTTCTCTGTTACTTATGTATACATATGATAGATCTTGGTTATTGTGTTCGCGTAGTTAGAATTTTTTTATTTTCTGCTGCGGAACCCAACAGTTATTACAGAAAGTAGATTAACACGGGAGAAATAGGGAGAGGCTCTTTATTGATCTTTCTCTGAAATAGTACATAGAATGGAGAAACTCTCATATATAAAGGCTAAAGAGATAGAAGGATAAGACCCACTTAACGTTAGGGTTGACTTAGCCTAGACGTGGCCACCGAAGTGGGCTCACATGTTGGCCCAGATTCCTAACACTCTCCCTTGGGTGTTCATCCGTATATCCATGTCTCAAAACTCCGAAAAATCTAGTGGAAAAAATATGAAGAAAAAGTACATGGTATACTTTTACTATGTTGCATGAATCGCCTCATTAAAAACCTTATGTGAGAAATTACGTAAAACTCACTTAAGGGAAAAAGAGTTCAATTCACCTAACTATAAATTTAAGTACTCAATCATCGGGATCGAGATTTTAGCGATGAGTTTGTGAAGATTCTGCCCCTAAACCTTGCATCTCCCTGAGTCTCATCATACCAATTCCACGAACACATCTCTCGAAAGAAGATGTTGGTAATGACTTAGTGAATAAATCAGCTAGATTTTCACACGACATAGTATGCAAAATCTTTACTTTGTTAATCTTTTGCAATTCATGTGCATAGAAGAACTTGGGGTTTATATGTTTTGTAAGATTAATTTTCACGTAACCCGTCTGGACTTGTGCAACACAAGCGGCATTATCTCCATACATAATAGTTGTGGTTTGTACGGTGTTTAGCCAACATGAGACATCTGAATGTGGCCGACTGCTCGTAGAAGCTATACACATTCTCATGATGCTTCATATAATACTATGATTTCTGTGTGGTTCGTTAAAGTTGACACAAGAGTTTGCTTAGACGATTTCTAGGAAATTGTAGTTCCACCATAAAGGAAAACTGTTAACACCTGGATTTTTAATGCCAGATGCCTGTTATGCCATACCTCACAATCCCAGGATTACTATTTTTGCGAGACATAACAAAATTGGTATCACAGTACATCATCTATTACAAACCATAATAAAGGTCTTACAAATAAAGGATCTCATGATCCAGTCTTAATACAAATCAAGCAGCGGAAATTAAACATAGTAGGGGCTCCATCTTCATGGTCACAAGCAATACTAATGATGGGAGATGATCCTAGTTGTCATAAACCTTCTGCTGTCCATCATCCTGGTAGTCCTCCTCATAGTCTGGCCACGGGAATAGCCAGGGACAAATCCATGAGTACTCTTTAAGTACTCGCAAACTATCACTAACAAGTAAGTAGTTCTAGTAGGAAATCTTAAGCTCTAGGTTTATTTGCAAAAAGGCAGGTTTATCTCAAACTGAGTTTAGAAGTAAAGAAAACTAATTTAATGTTCTAAAGCACATAAGTGGGAACCTAGTTTTCATATCCATAACCGTGTTGTGGTCAAGTCAAAGTCATAGTTCACTTCACAAATCATTTTGAAAACATCTAACGACGGAACAGTATGGCCACTCCAACTGTCCATGACCGTGGACGTGGCTATTCGAATAGTTTGACACTCTGCATAGGTGGTACACTTTCACCACAAAATCTGATACATCTGTCAGGGGTAACCCTGAATCATCATACTTAGTATGTGGATAATCAATCATAACCTTTCAATTACACACCCTAGTATAGGCACCTCCCCTATGAGCTTGGCCTCCCAGCCATGGCCATCTGCCATCCTGGGCACTGCATAGGTGGACATTATCACGAGGTAGCCTCAGCTCAACCTCTTCCGCAAGGGAACTCATACTAAAGCATATAAACTTCCGACTAAGCCCTACCCAATTCAGGTATTGTGGTTGTACGATAAAATTGGAATGGTATCGCATCCGAACCCAACCATCAGTTTTTGTAAAGGGCTAAGGCTCATGCCTCAACATTTTCATCATCAAACCTTTGTGTTTCTCAACACATGTCAAAACATCTCAATAGAATGAAACATCATTCCAAAGTTTTCATAATCATTTTCACCAAGTATTCCCATCTAAAGTGATTACTTTTATGCTTAGCACTAGCCACTAAAGTTGAGGGTATTTTCTAATGAAGGGTGCTAATCAAGGATAACTGTCCACTCTAGGGTGATGCCTTTTGGTGACATCTAAGTAAAAATAGCTAGGCCTAGTTTTATACTCTTTATGGTATCTATACTATTGTTCCAATACTCACAAAGCACTAAGTAAAAGTAAATAACTTTGGTAAAAGTAAAGGAATAAAGCTTGCAAGTAAAACTTGGGATTGGTATAATCAAGATTGGATAACCAAGCATGCCTAATGCATCTTGCATAGGTTATATTGCAAGTGTTAGCTTGCTCAGTTTATTTGAAGTGCTAGGCTTGCATAGTTAACTTGTATACTTCTAGCTTGCCTTGAGTAGTGCAGTGATTGAAGTTCTCCTCTTCTTCTTCTTGGTAGTACTCCTCCTCCTCGTATTCCGAGTCGGTACTAGCGTCTATAAATGAACACGGGGTACACAATCACTAAACAATACTTAACTATTTCTATTTAGCAAACTAAGGTTCACATTTGATGATCTAGCATCATCACAAACATCACATGAAATAAAGACTTAATCTTGTTTATCTTATTTTAGAAAAGTAATTTCTACTCATTGAAAATACTTAAGATTTAATATTCTCCAATTAAAATATGGGATCATGTTGACACATGTCATCACCACATATTCTAATACACGGGAATGTGATTTAAAGTGGTGGTCATATTTTATAAAGTTTAAGATTAGTATTTAATATAATTAGAGTGACTAGAAATGCCCATATAGCGTTCTTTTAGTACTAGTCCAATGTCACTGCATGTAAACCTAGATATTTTTATATATTCAGATAGATCTTGTCAAATGTGATTTTTAAGAGTTGGAATCAACTCAAAAGCATTTATGGTTGATTTTTGAAAAATGTTTGAAGTTGGAAAAGTCTCTATCTTGTTATTTTTGGTATAGGTGATCTATAATTTCAAATGGTTTGAATCCAACGAGCTTGGATAGATAATTTGAATACCTTTCTAACAAAATTGGAATCATGCAATTTGGTTTAGTGAATCTCTTTGAATTGATTTTTGAATCTACTAACTGAAACTGATTTAAACTAAAATGGAAAATAACTATTTGAATCTACAGGCCTACGCGGGAAACTAACTAGGCCGGCCCAATCTGCACAGCGCAGCGTAGCGGGCTGCTGGCAGGGGGGTCCCACTAGTCAGCGACTCTATCTAACTAAAACGGTATCTTTGAATCTAGGCCCTACGATTAGAAAGCGATCCAATAGCTGAGGTTCATCGTCGATGACGAATAGCTCCGGCGAGGTCTGAACCCTAACGCGGCGATGGGGGTCGTGTGAGGCTCACCTGGGCTCTATCTAGGGTCGGCGATGGGGGCAAACGACGTTGTCGACAACGACGGTTCGAACGGTGGTCGCGGCGGCTCCTAGGGCGTCTCCAATCGACGACGCCCTTCCTTCACGGCAGCGGCGGACTCTGGCTAAATTCTGGCGATGCGATGGTCGCCTTGCTCCGGGGAGAGGTGTGGGAGGTGTGGTGAGGAGTGGGGAGTGAGGTGGTGTGGAGAATTGAGGCAGAGAGGGCCTCTATTTATACACCGACAAGGGGACCGAGCGGGATGGGATGGCTTCTACGGCGACGGCGGTACAGCGTGCTATCGGCGTGGTTGTGGGTAGGGGGCGGTGCAGTGCTCCCTGGCGGTCATCACTGTCTTAAAGGCGCGGCACGGGACGGTCGAGGTTGGTAGGGCGCGTGCGGTGCTCTGCGCGGAACCGATGGTGTTCGAGACGGCGCACGGGTGTTACGGGTCGCGCGGCGGCGAACAGGCATGTCTGGGAGCTAGCTATGATCATGGTGAGTGGGTGCACGTGAGACGAGAGAGAGGAGCGACGCGTGCTAGCTGGTCGGCTGCGGCGCTCTGGCTCGCTCTCGGCATGGCGCAGAGACATTGGGCGCAACGATGCTGGGGTGGTCCAGGGCCTGGCTATGATCGAGGGCTCGATAGGGGGTGGCGGTGGACGGTTGCCTGTCTCCTATGCATCGTGGGAGAGGGCGGCGTGGTCCGTGGCGCTCTGTCCATGGTCGGCCGGTGAGGCTGGCTTCGGGCGGCGGCGCACTGGTGCAACGGCAAAGAGGGGACGCGTGTCTGGTGTTGCTAGACACTGGGGGGAGACAGGGGGAGTACAACGGGGACATGGTCAAGTGATCACTGCTCAAAACAGTGAAGTTAGGCCAGATTTGATTAGTGTCTGCAAGGTGTTTGATTAAATGGCCGAAAGAATTTAAATTTGAAATTTTTGAATGAATTTTGGTGAGTGATCTAAACTTATGCTTGGTAGTCTCTGGTTGCTTGGGTTTGTCAAGGTGAATTGGTTTGAGTGGTTTTTGCAAAATGGTGATCTTACCATATGAACTTGATTCAATTTTCAATTGTCCTTTAAATGGATTTGAAAATAGTTTCTGTTGGTTTGTAAAGTGGGCTTGGGTATACTTTTACTTGGTCTAGGAAGAGGTGAAAAGAATTAGAATTGTTTCTGTTAGAAATCTTTTACTAGGAACACCCAAAGTGGCCTAGTGGTTAATTTTGGTCAAAATGACCATTTGAACATTTGCTTATTTGATTTCTTTTTCTTTTGATTTTGTTTGTAATTGGCCTAGATGATGTAGTAATCATCTTTAAACCATTTCTTATCATTTGTAGCAATCAAACATGGCAATTTCAATCATTCATACACTAATGCAAATCACACATATACTCATATTCAATTTAATAATAAAAGTTTTTGTTAACCCTAAACTTGGGTGACTAGAACTTGATAATCTTGATTAGTATTTTTGGGGTGTTACAAAAACATATCCAGTCTGTGACTTCAACATGTGTGTGGGTCCGAAAGGTACCCAGCACCTGCATAGACTACAACCGATAGGTCTTGGTTCTTTCGGTAAAACAAGTCAAGGTCTTTGGTCCCTTGCAAGTACTAGAAGATATCCTTAATGCCTTTTCAATGTCTCTTGGTAGGCTTAGAATTATACCTAGCAAGCAAATTGATGGTGAATGCAATATCTAGCCGTGTACAATTGGCGAGGTACATAATTGCGCCAACTGCCCTCAAGTAGGGTAATTCTTGTCCCATAATTTCCTCCCCCTCTTCTTTAGGCCTGAACAGGTCCTTGTCTTACTGCAAAGATCTTCCAACCATTGGGGTCTTAGAAGGATATGCTTTGTGAAACCCAAATCGTTCCAACACCTTCTGGGTGTAGGCCGTTTGATGTGCTAGAATCCTAGCAGGGGAATGCTCAAGTTGCAGACCTAGGCAAAACTTGGTTTTTCCTTAGTCTTTCATATCGGATTTCGACATCAGGTAGGAACTCGCTACCTCAATATCCTCTGGTGTACTGATTATATTTAAATCATCCATGTACACCGAGATAATACAGAAACCATCCTAGGATCTCCATATAAAACACATGGGCAATATTCATTGCTTTATGAAGGAAATCGCTTAAACGATTATACCACATCCTACCTGACTGTTTAAGTCCATACAGTGACTTCTTAAGTTGAACACCGTATAAACACTTGTTTGCTTTATCCTAGTCCGGAATAGGGATACCTTCTGGTACTTTCATGTATATGTGTGAATCCAAGTTACCATATAGGTAAGCGGTGACAACATCCATAAGTTTCATTTTCAAGTCCATGTTCACCACCATTGAGATCAAGTATCTAAAGATAATTCCATCCATGACCGGGGAGTAAGTTTCCTCAAAGTCGACACCTGGTTGCTGAGTGAAACCTTGTGTAACGAGCCTTGCTTTGTACCTTACTACTTCATTATTCTCGTTTCTCTTTTGAACAAAAACCAACTTGTGGCCAACAGGGCGAATGTGGGGAGGAGTTAGACAAACAGGTCCAAATACCTCTTTTTTGTTTAACGATAATAATTCAACAGTAATTGCCTTTTGCCAATCTTTCCAATCCGACATTTTCTTACAATCAGCGAGCATGCTAGGGTTAGGGTCAAGATCTATGATTGAGGCAATTTTCTTGGCAGAATTAATGTCGATATTTGCCATAGCTCAGTTGTATGAATCTCCCAAATTAACATAGTTAATGGCCATTTCATCATGGAGTGCATTAGGCACATCCCCTTGCTCCATCGGATTTCCCAATCCCGGGGCTATGTCCTTTAGCTTTCTCGCTCTGTTGTGTGCGCACACAACTTCGCTAGGTATTTCTAATATAGGGAAATTCTAGTCCGCAATTTCGTGCACTGAAATATTCGTACTTGTGCCAGGTCTCAACTGGCTCCCCTCTACAGGGGTAGACTGTAACAAATCTCTCTTATCCTTTTTCTTCGGGCATCCTCGGGTACTTGGGATTTGAGAAACCGGATTCCTCGTCCTCTTAGGCCTTAGGATAGGGGCGGGTATACCATCATTTTTCTTTGGTATTTCAACACTTTCTGGTGCATTGCATGCATGCACATGCGACTTTATCACAGTCTTTAAATCACTAAAATGATAAGGCAGTTGATTCGCTAAGGAGTGCAAATCTAGTATCTTTTGGACTTCTCGATTAGACTCAACAGTGTGTGAGTCATGAGCATGGATCCCCGTGGCTTTTCACGTTATTTCTCGAATTTTGTCATCCAGGGATTGATTACCTTCCCCCACCCCCCAAGTCGGGAAAAGATCCTCGTCAAAAATACATTCCGTAAAACGGGTCGTGTGATAGTCGCCTGTCACGGGGTCCAAGAACCTGATTACGGACACGGTCTCATAACCAACGTATATCCCCGACTTATGCAGAGGTCCCAATGCTAATCGTCGGGGTGGTGGTATTGGTACATATACCTGGCAGCCGAACCTATGAAGGTGGGAAATTTTTTGTGCCGACCCTTGCGCAAGTTGGATAGGAGAGTGTATGTTGTATGCCGATGGTCGAAAGTTGGTGAGATTGGCAGCACGTAACACCATGTGACCCCAATATATAGTTGGTAAATTACAATACTGAAGGAGTGGTCGGGCAATGAATTTAATTCTTTTAATCAATGCCTCAGCAAGTCCATTTTGAGTGTGGACGTGTAGTACATAGTTCTCAAGTTTGATTCCTATTTCCATGCAATAATCATTGAATGCCTTTGAAGTAAATTCTCCGGCATTGTCCATTTGAATAGACTATAGATGATAATCAGGGAATTTATTCCGTATTTGTATGATCTGAGAGATCAACTTTGCAAAGGCACAGTTCCTTGTTGACAACAGGTAAACATTGGACCAATTAGAGTAAGCATCGATGAGCACCATGAAGTACCGAAATGGCCCCAATAGGGGTTGAATTGGACCACATATGTCCCCTTGTATACGTTCGAAAAACGCAGGGATTTCATCCTTCACCTTTAGGGGGACGGTCTAATGATTAATTTCCCCATAGTGTATGCGGAGCAGACGAAATCATCGGGATTCGGGAAAATTTTCACATTAATATTATGACCATTCGAGTTGTTAATTATATTCCTCATCATCCTAAGACCGGGATGGCCTAACCTATCATGCCAAAGACAAAAAAGTTCAGAGCTTCTAAAGACAGTCTTAAGGGTAGTGTATACCGGTGGTGCTACTATCTTAGTGTAGTACAATCCAGTAGTTAATGAAGGAAGCCTTTCGACAACATGTTTACCATTTTCATCGTGCTTGGTAATAAGTAGAAACTCCTTACCATTTTCATCATCATCGATCTCTACTTGGAGACCATTTGAGCGAATGTCTCTAAAACTCAAGAGAGTACGAGTCGACTCCGGGTGCAACAATGCCTCTTTAATTATCAAAGTTGTTCCATTCGGGAGTATGATAGTTTCTCTTCCGGAGCTAGCTATATTCGGACCACAACCGGTGATTGTCATTATGTTACCGGGGTTTTTGATAATAGAATACAAGTACTTGGTTTCTCTCAAGATGGTATTTGTGGTGCCACTATCAGAAAAGGCACGTTTCCTCCATTTGGGCGCCACACGTGTTCTCAAATATAGTATCTAATTAATACAATGGATCAGGAAAGGTGCTAAACCAAATAAGTAAACACATAAACATTTCAGAACATAACATAACCACCTCTTATTAAATAATAGAATAAATGAATGAAATAAATGCCATCCAATCACCGGAAACAAATAAATGCTTTGCTCTCACATAGCTTACAACCATATCAAAAGATTGTATCAAATTATTTACAAGATGAAATCATGAAGTAAATAACAACGAAACGAAGCTAGGTATATTCCACAAAGAAACCATCAATCTCAACTGATATCTCTAGCTTGCTGAGCTTCTCTTCATGGCTATCACCGCCGAGGCCAGCTGGGACATGGGAGGAGGCACAACATGTTCAACCTCCATGGACACATTGGCATTCGTGGGAACCGCCGGAGGTGCTGCCATAGGTGCTACGCCCTGCGCCACTACAGGCGCGGCGTTGTGCATGGGGATCATCACTGGTGCCGCTCTGAGCGCTAGTGGTGCCTCCACTTGGACGAGATGCATCTCGTGTGCCTTCTTGTTGGCCTTGCACATTTCCATGACGTTCTTGGGGGGCAGACACTGCCTGGAGAAGTGAGTTTTGGAGCCATAGCGGAAGCAGTCCTAGGGCCTTGCCTCCCCCTTGACCGCCTTTTGTTGCTTGGCCGGGTTAGAGTAGTTAGGGCCCTTCTTGCCTCGCCTCTTGTGGATGGGCGTATGCACCTTGTAGGTGCCAACATTAACTTCATGACTTGGGACCCCCATGAAGGGTTGCACAGAGAAGGTATTTTTGAGAACATTGTCCTGTGCCTCGGCCACTTGGAGAGCATCAATGAGTGCTCATATTCTGTGAACCCTTCCCGGCGGTAGTTTCACGGGGACTAGATAGTAGATGGATGGAATATGGAGAGATTTTTCTCTATCTTCTGCTTATCTGTGGTAGTAGTACCACTGAGCTGAAGAATGGTACAAATCCGGTGTAACGCGGAGTTGTACTCCCCTAGAGTCTTGAAGTCCACAAACCTTAGACGAATCCAATCCGCCTTCGTTTGTGGCTGAATGGTGTACTTAATCCTAGAGAACTGTTTGTTGAGGGCCGCCTAAAGGGCAGAAGCACTCTGTTATGCCATGTACTTATTTTTCAGTCTCACACATGTGATGGCAGAGGAAATGCAGTGCTTTGGCATTGTCTGCCGGGGTGGTGGTGCTGGGGGTCGTTGGGGTCCCCACATACAGCGCACCTTGATGCTCTGGCCCTCGAGGACTATCTCCACGTCCAAGGCCCAAGTCAGGTAGTTCAACCCATCCTGGGTCAACTCCGAGAACTCACGGCTCACGATTCTAGACATCTGCGATTTATACAAGGTGTGTAAGATTGCGGGAAGTAATCGGTTGCATAAATGCGGTGATCGATACAATAATTCAATATGATGGTATTCCAAAATTTAAATAGAAAAGGTCCATGCTAACTGTGAAATACAAAGTATTAAAAACATACAACATTTAATTACTACAATAAAACATAGTATGAAAGCATGTACAAAGAGATGTTATATTAGACGCGTTCTAAACGTGAAAAAATGGCCCTAAAGATGAATTTTCGAGGCTATTTTCAATAGTTTCTGTGCGCTATTATATTTTTTGTCAGTATTAGCAGCAGGCCAAAAACAAACCAAACTGGGCCAGCAGCCCAGCCGGCTCTTCCACCTCACGCTACCACCCCCCATTTTTTGCACACTTCACGGGCCGAAAGCGGCCTGGCCGCTTTGGTTTCGGGTAGGCCTGCCCACCCTACACCATCCTAGCCCACCACGTGGTGAACAGAGCTAGGGGAACCCTAGCTCTCGAGTCGGGGCAGCGGTGGGTCCGTTGGTGCCGACAGCCAGTGGTGCTCCGGGGTGGCGGCGTGTGTCGGGCGGTAGGGTGGGGTGTGGCGTGGCTGGCGGGGCAGGGAGATGTGCATGCGGCGCTAGCAAGAACACGAGCGACATCGCTGTGATGCGTGCGCGGGCGCGGCTCGGCGTGGCCAGCGGCAGCTTGCTTGGTGGTGGGTGATGCCTCGATTTCCCGTGATCAATAACACGGTTATTGTAGTACTTGTAGCAGCAAATATTATTTATAAAGTTCATCCCTTGGAAGCTTTGCAAATGGCAATCAACACAACCCCGTAGCCACGTTGTTAGTGAGGCCACGTTTGCACCCAAAACTATGTCTAGAAATAGTCTACTCTATAGGTTGTTAGGATAATGGTAACTGAGAGAGGATTAAAGTAACCGACAATAAGGAACTAAACAAGAACAATGTAAAGCAATACTGAAAGTAAACAAGGGGGTTGTAGATGTAGAATTGACTAGAGTAAGGCGGTGTATAGGCTTTCGGTTTCACTAGTACTAGAGGGGCAACTATGTATCCATTCACTGGAATTACACAATATACATCTTTAGATAAATAAACGATCCCCAGTGATTCCGGGTTCTCACACATGTGTACTACATAGAGCCTCGCGTCATTGTCACTCGTGCAAGTCAATAATATACTCCAGACCAAAGGATCACATGAACTCATCTATCTCCTCCTTGTCACTAGAAGAGAGAGTAATATAATAGATCAAGCCACAAAGTCTAGGGTTACATACTAGATAATACCTCAACCTAGAACTGAATCAATTACTCAATCATAGATGAACAATAACACAAAGAAGAATTCATGGAGATCATGATCATGTTCAATCTAACAAATACCAAATACAAGAGAGAGGGGGATGGGTGCGTTGATGGAGATGGATATGGTGATGGAGTCGGTGCTCGATGCGTGGTGATGGTGATGGTGATGGCCTCCTTCTCTTCTTCCTCTTGCTTGAATGGTGTGGGGGTGTAGATGGAGATCTGGATCTTGGAGGTGTGGCGGCTATGGAGATGACACGGTGGCAGGGCTCCGCTGTGGATGTCTATGGAGAGGTATAGATCTCCCTTGGATCCTTGCCTCTTTATATAGGCCTAGGGGTACCCCAATATGTGCCTTATGACCTAAGGAAGGTCTAGGAACAAATAGGGGCAGATTCCGTGAAGAAACGCATCCAGAACAGTTGCTTCCGTGTGTCCAGACCCGTAGTACGGATGGACGGTACGACCGTACCTGCCCGTACCAGTGGTCGTTACGTCTTGTGTATGCTTTTGTATTTTGGCCGCCTACTACTACAGAATAGGCCATCAGTGATAGGCTCAAAACGCCCATTAGTGACAGGCAAAGTGCCTGTCACTAATGACTAGTCACTGGTATAAGGTTACTAGTGACGAGCAAGTGCTACATGCACCAGTGACAGTCTTTTCCACGTGCCTGTCACTAGTAGGTGTGAATCAGTGACAGGCAAAAAAATGCATGTCACTGGTTGCGATCGGAGGCCGCGGACGTACGAGGTTTTTAGTGACATGCCCATTATCATGCATGTCACTGGTGTGCATTTCGATAATAAAAAATTAAATGCGTTTTCCTGAATATTCCAGATAGCACAATAAATAGATTTTCCACAAATATTTCAGACATCATAATAAAATGTTGTACCAATAACACGTTCACATATGCAAATATGACATAAATTTTGCATAGGTAACACAATGGCATAGGACCGGCGTCCACAAAAATTTGGCTTAGCCTATTTCCTTGCCTTTGAACTCCAAAGATCATGTTAGACCCAAAATACGTATAAGAACTACCAACATATATGTCATGTTTAAGTACCCTCGAGCAGACCACCACACCCATGTAGTAATGAGAAAACACTAAACAGTTTAGACATAGTAATTATGTACCCAACACTAAGATGTGAGTATGTACTAACTAGCATCAACTGAGGATAAAACAAAATATAATCACAAAAGTAGAAAATGAATAGTTTTGAAATAACAAGAAACTAGACACCCAAAAAGCTTGCGCACACATTTATATTATTCCTATAGTTGCTATAGGAACTGGATTGGTGCGGTCCAATGGATTTTGGACTTCAATTACCTTGGACCTAATTGGACTGGGTCTCCCTGAACATGGATCTAACCGGACATCAGGTCCAATAATATTGGACGGATTTGGATTCATAGAACTGGATAGTCCAACATCCAGTGGACAACTCCCCACAGTCCACACGGCTGCTGCCACTATTTCTTCCTTAATGCCTCTCCGTCCTCTCTATCCTGAATCCCTATCCCTTCGTCACCGCCGTCACGCCCCTTCGCCGCCTCGTCTCCCCTAGCCAGACGTCACCTCCTCCCTCTCGCCTTCATCCCCTCAAGCGGGAGCTCCTGCATTGGATCAATGTTGTTGCCCTCTCCCTTCCTGCTAGCTGATATGCCCCCAGCCACGCCGCTCGCCGACGTCCCCATCCGTACCGCCTGCATGCGTCGTAGCTCCGGTGTCTTCCTGGCTGACCTGACGATGGACTATTCCCCTAACTCAAGGTAACATGCTCCTTCCCCTACCTCTTTCTTTGATTATTTTGAAACCAAATTGTTGATTGTCAACACCCGGATTTTTAAGTCTAGATGTCTGTTATGTTGTACATCGCAATCCCAGGATTACCATTTTTGCGAGACATAACAGAAGTGGTACCATAGTACATCATCCATTACAAACCATAATAAGATTCTTACAAACAAAGGATCTCATGATCCAGTCTTTAATACATTCAAAGCAGCGGAAAGTAAACGTAGTGGGGCTTCATCTTCAAGATCACATGCAATGCTGATGATGGGAGATGATCCTAGTTGTCATAGACTTCCTGCTGTCCATCTTCCAGGTAATCCTCCTCATAGTCTGGCCATGGGAATAGCGAGGGAAAAAGACATGAGTACTCTTTAAGTACTCGCAATCTAACACTAACCTAGGTAAGGTAAAAGCTAATAGGAATCTTAAGCTCTAGGTTTGTTTGCAAAAATCCAGATTTACTTAATAAAGGTTTTCAAGAGGAAGACCTAATTTAGTTCTCTATATCACTTAAGGGGAAACTAGTTTTCATGTCCACAATCTGTTGTGATCAAGTCAAGGCCATCTTTCAAGTCACAAATCATTTTGAAAACATCTGACAACGGAACAGTATGGCCACTCCAACTGTCCATAACCACGGACGTGGCTATTCGAATAGTTTGACACTCTGTAGAGATTGTACACTTTCACCACAAAATTCGATACATCCATCAGGAATAATCCCGAATCATCATACTTGGTATGCGGATAATCAATCTTAACCTTTCAATTACACACCCTAGTATAGGCACCTCCCCTATGAGTTTGGCCTCCCAACCATAACCATCTGTCATCTTGGGTACTGCATAGGTGTACATTCATCACAAGGTAGCCTCAGCTCAACCTCTTCCGCAAGGGAACCCATACTAAGACATATAAACTTCCGGTCAAGCCCTACCCAACTCAGGTATTGTGGTTGTACGGTATAATTGGAATGGTATTGCATCCGAACCCAACCATCAGTTTTTATAAAGGGTCCAGGCTCATGCCTCCACATTTTCATCATCAACCATTGTGTTTCTCAACACATGTCAAAATGTTTCAATAGAATGAATCATCATTCCAAGGTTTTCATAATCATTTTCACCAAGTATTCCCATCTAAGGTGATCAAGTTTTATGCTTAGCACTAGCCACTAATATTGGGGGTATTCACTATTTGAGGGTGCTAATCTAGTATAAGTATCCAATAATAATCCTATGATCTTGATAGGATCCATTCTATTTTCCACTAATCACAATTCATTAACTAAGTAAAAACTGTAGTAAAGGGGAAAGTAAAGCTTGGAATAAAAACCGGGAATTGGTAAAGTTGCAAAACCAGGTATGCCTAGTGCATCCGCTATAAAGGGGCTTGCATATATATTATGCATAGATATATCTTGCAATTATAGCTTGGATTAGTGATGGCTTGCCTTGAGCAGAGCAGTTGTTGTAGTCGTGGAAGTTTTCCTCCTCCTCCTCGAAGTACTCTTCGTTGAATCCCAGGTCGGTACTAGCGTCTATAAATACATCCAATGTACACAATCACCAAACAACACTTCACTACTCCTATTTAGCACACAAGGCTCGTACTAGATGATCATCATCTCAATCATTCCATGTTATAATGGCACATTTTTATTTCTCTTTAATGAGAAAAGTAATTTCTACTCATTGAAATTGTTTAAGATTTAATATTCTCCAACTAGAATATAGGTTCATATGGACCATGTCCTCACCATATATTCTCAAGCTTGGGAATGTGATTTAAAAGGGTGGTCATGCATTACAAGATTTAATATTACTATTTAATAAGATTTAAATGACTAGAAAACCCTATATAGCTTTCTTTTAATACTAGTCCAAGTTTAATATCTGTAGAAGCAAATGTTTTTACATATGCAGGTAGAGCATGGCAAATGTGATTTTTTAGAGGTGGAATCATATCAAAAGCATTTATAGTTTATTTTAGAAAAATGTTTGAAGTGCCAAAAGTCTTCTTGTTATTTTTGGTATAAGTGATCTATAATTCCAATTGGTTTGAATCCAACGAGAGTGATTAGATAATTCCAATTGGTTTGAATCCAACAGGTCGATGATGGGGGCAAATGGGGTTGTCGTCGATGGCGGTTCGAGGCGCGGTCACTACGGCTCCTGGGGTGGTTGCAATCGACGGGCTCCTTCCTCCTCTGTAGCGGCGAACTTCGGCTAAATTCCAGCGATGTGGTGCTCTCCTTGCTCCGGGGAAGGGACAATGAGGTTCTATGGTGAGTGGGGAGTGGAATGGTGTGGAGATTGAGGGCTGGGGTGGTCTCTATTTATACACCCAGTGTGGCAGCTGGGCGGCATGGTCGGGCTACTTCGGCGACGTTGCTACAGGTTGCAATTGTCATGGCGGAGGGCATGGGTCGAAGTGGTGGACTATGGAGGTCGTCATGGAAGTGATGGCACGGCAAGGGGCACTCTCCGTTGGCCGGGATACGTCGATGCTCTGGGCGGGTACGCAGGCGTTCGTCACTGGGTACGGTGGTCACGGGGCGCGAGACGACGAACGATCATGTCTAGCTGCTCACTGGTGACACGACGAACACGGATACGGGCAGCTAGAGTGAGGCGTGACGTGTGCGAGCGAGGCGGTTGCAGCGCTCCGTTGTGCTCTTGGCATGGCCAGGGGTTAAATGGGCAGGGCTCCTTCTCGCCTCGCCGTTGGTCCAGGGGTGGTCAGTGGGTGGCGGTGAGATCACGCCTACCTCGTGGGGGTAATGGTAGAGGGCGGCGCGGCGTGCAGCGACTGGCTCGTGGTCGACCGGCATGGACGACTCGACATGGGCATGCCACTGGTGCAACGGTGGGCAAAGGGCTTTCCACTGCACGGCAAAGTACCAGGGGTGATCTAGGACACTTCACTGGGTTGATTGCAGTACAAATTGTGAGCAATTGACAACTCCAAATAGTGAATAGTTGGTGAGGTTGTACTGTGCATGCCAAGTGTTCGACACAATGGCCGCATGAATTCATAATTCGAATTTTTGAAAGATTTTTGGTGAGTGATCTTGTTGTTTGCTTGGGAGACTGTGGTTGCTGGGATTTGTCAAGTGGAATTGATTTGAGTGGTTTTTGAGAAAGTGTGATCTATACATATGATCTTGATTCAATTTTTTACTGCCTCTTAAATAGATTTGAATTTAGTTTTTGCCACTTTGTAAAGTCTGCTTGGATTCACTTTTACTTGGTCTAGCAAGGGGTGAAAAGAAATGGAATTGTTTCTGTTGAAAATTCTTTACTAGGAACACTCAAAGTGGTCTAGTGGATTAGTTTGGCCAAAATGACCATTTGCTTATATATCTTATTTTTTGATTTTTCCTTTATTTGATTCTGCATGGGAATGATCTAGATGATGTAGTATTCATCTTTAAACCATTCTTTATCATTTGTAGCAATCAAACATGGCCATTGCCATCATTCATACACTAATGCAAATCATACATACACTCATATCCATTTTAATAATAAAAGTTTTTGTTAACCCTAAACTTGGGTCATTAGAGCTTGATAATCTTGATTAATATTTTTGGGATGTTACAAACCTTCCCTCCTTAAACAGAATCTCGTCCCGAGATTCAGGAAAAACTAGGAACTAAAAAGATTGGGATACTCAGTCCTAATGTAATCTTCTTGTTCCTAGGTGCCTTCTTCTTCGGTATAGTTACTCCACTGGATTTTGAGGAACTTGATACTTCTGGTCCGGGTGGTTCTAAATGCTTCTTACAAAATACGGATGGGCAGTTCACGATAGGTTAGATCCTTATCGATATCTAAGGCTCTATGATCGATGTTTTGGAACACTTCGGTCTTATCCAGAACTTCTAAGCATTTGCGAAATAATGAGATATGGAACACATTGTGAACGGCTGACATCTCTTTAGGTAGTTCCAGTTCATACGATACTTCTCCTCTGCGGTTCAAAATTTTGAAAGGTCCAATATATCTGGGGGCTAAATTTCCTTTCAGGCGAAAACGCTGCATTCCTTTCAATGGTGATACTTTGAGATACACGAAATCTCCGACATTGAAAGTCAGGTCTCGACGTCTTTTATCCGTATAACTCTTCTGTCTGGATTGAGCGGTTTTGAGGTGCTCACGGACTTTGTGAACCTTCTCTTCAGCTTCTCGTAGGATGTCGGGTCTGAGGATCTGACTCTCTCCTACTTGAGACCAATTCAAAGGGGTACGACACTTTCTTCCATACAGAAATTCAAAGGGGGCCATTTGCAAACTGGCTTGATAACTATTGTTGTATGAGAATTCTGCGAAAGGAAGACAATCCTCCCATTTAGATCCATACTCTAGCACACAAGCTCTCAACATATCTTCTAAGATCTGGTTGACTCTTTCAGTTTGTCCGTCGGTTTGCGGATGATAAGCGGTGTTGAAATGCGGTTTGGGTCCTAATCCTTCTTGGACTTTCTGCCAAAATCTTGAGCTAAACTGGGTTCCTCGATCTGATACAATGGTCTTGGGGGTTCCATGCAAACTGACTATCCTAGCGATATACAACTCTGCTAGCTTCGAGCTTTGGTAGGTTGTCTTGATGGGTATGAAATGGGCTACCTTAGATAATCTATCGACTATGACCCAAATAGAGTCATTTCCCTACTAGACGTAGGCAAACCGGTGATAAAGCCCATTCCGACGGAATCCCATTTCCATTCCGGAATCTGCAATGGTTGCAAAAGTCCCGTGGGTCTCTGATGTTCCGCTTTGACTCTCTGACAGATATCACACTTGGCTATGTAGCTTCCGACTTCTCTCCTCATTTTGTGCCACCAAAATTGCTCCTTCAAATCCTGATACATCTTCGTTCCTCCTGGGTGGATAGAATAAAGAGTATCATGTGCTTCCTTCATAATGACTTGTTTCAACTCTGAATCTGCTGGAACACAGATACGTCCTTTGTACCACAAGGTTCCTTCTTCATATTTGGTGAATCTAGGTACTTTCCCTGTTCCGATACGACGTTTGATTCCATCGATACTTGTGTTTCCTTTCTGAGCTTCTTTTATCTGACTAATCAAAGTGGGTTGGAATTCTATGCTAGCTAAGAATCCTTTGCTAACTAGCTCCACTCGGAAATTCTCCATCTCCTCCTGCAGACTTGGTTGGGCTTCCTTAATCATGGTGTTTAATCTACACGGCAATCTGCTAAGAGCATCCGCTATCATATTGGCTTTGCCGGGGTGATAGTGAATGTCAAGGTCATAATCCTTGATTAACTCAATCCATATCATTTGCCTCATATTCAACTCCTTCTGGGTGAAAATATACTTCAGACTCTTGTGATCCGAATAAATCTCATAGCAATTACCCATGAGGTAATGACGCCATGTCTTCAAAGCTAAAACTATGGCAGCTAGTTCTAGGTCATGGGTGGGGTAGTTCTGTTCATGCTGCTTCAATTGTCTAGACAAATATGTGGCATCCCGCTAAAACCACTACTAGAAAATCGCTGTTTTTTTTGTGCATCGCATCATCATGACCGCATGCTCATGTCATCATGCCACATTGCATTTGAGCATCGTCATGTCATCCGGCATCTGTTTGACTCAAACTATTTTACAAAGCCTATAGTTGTTTTCTAAATATCCCCCTCAATATTTCAAATGTAAAAACCTCGGTCTGCCTGGATCTTTTATTTGCCTAAAGTATTTTACAAAAGAATATTTAAAAAAAACTAAATAAAAATAATAAAACATTTTTCTATAGGGGAGGCAGCCGCCGGCCAGGCCCAAAAGGCCCAACCAGCAGCCACCTATAACCCGGCTAACCTCTACCCTAATCCCCACCCCCACCCAGCTAGCTAATCCAAACCCTAACACCACACATCTCCACCCCGCCGCCAGCCACCACCCCTACACACGCGCGGTTCCACCTGACCCACCTCCTGCCTTTTTCCCGCCCACCTGGCCGACCAACGCCACCCCTGTCCCGGGATTCCCGCCCACTCCCCTGGCCGACCCACCTCCACCTGCCCGTCCCCTGGCCCCACCACGCACGGAATTCCCCACCACCCCACCTCACGCGATCCCCACCCCGCGTCCATCCCGATCCTGCATGCTACCCGGCCCCACCCCCTGTCCTTCCACCGCACTCCACCTCCCCACCATCCGTGCCTCCCTTTCCTCTGCTCACCACCAACCCCGCACCCCCATCGATCTCCACCGCCGCTGCCCCTCTCCTCTACCTCTGCTCGCTTGTCGTCGGCTGTCGACCTCCTCCTCCGTCCCGCCCTGCGACCCCACCTTCGCTAAATCTCGGGCTATCCATGCGCCGTTCCTACCTGCAGGCATCTCCTCGCCGTCCCCCGTGACCACCCGCCGGCCCGAGTCGCCGCCACTGCCTAAACCCCGCGCCGACCTCCCTCTGCATCGATGCCAGGAGCTCGCCACCACCCTCCGCCAGGCCCTGCAAGCCGAGCTCCCCGCCGCCTCACCTCTCCCTCTCCCGCGAGCTCCCCTCCCTCCGCCTCGCCGGGACTCGCTCAAGCTCTCCAGCGAGCACTGCCGCTCGGCTCCCTCTCCTGCAGCACATCGGCAGTGTGGCCCTCCCTCGGTGCGTCTCCTTGCTAGCGGACGTCGTGCCTCCCCTCTGCCTGTCGTGCGCCGCCACGCCCTGGAGCATCGCCGTCCTCTTCTCTGCTGCATCCCCGACACCGTACGCGAGCACCATTGACCCAGGTCGACCACGCCCCGTTCCTCGCCTCTGTTCTGGCCGCACGCTGCCAGTGCTGGCCGCCCTTCTGCAGCCCGTGCTCCCATCGCCAGAGGCCAGTGACACGTCGCCTTCTTCTGGTCACGCGCATGTGCGCCGTGCTAGTTTTATTTTTGTTTGTCGGTGCAGTTATTTGTGGCTTGGCTTATGCTGCTGATGACCTGGGATCCGCGGATGGCCGCTCTACTGTAATCAAGCGACATTGACAATGTATCTGTGTTTAGCGAGCCAAGTTTGGCAATCATGTTCCGCACACGCCCCTTTGGGGTAGAAGGCCCCTCAAGCTCTACGTTTCCAAGATCTTCTGAAGACCGATCTCGCCGTACCCGAACCCAAGATCTCATTCTCAGAACTTGAAGACCGTGTTCTCGAATCCGAAGACTGAACCCCAGCACGCCAAGCTCTCCTCACGGGAACCGGTCAAAATGGAACACAAAGTTCTCCTTCCCAGATCCGACGACCGAAACCGACCCCGTCGAACACCCCTTCGAACCCCAAGATCTTCGAACCCCAATGTGTGATCCCTTATCTGAGACCCCCTTATTTTATAATATATGACATATACTTGTTGCATATAAATCATTCATATCACATGAATATTGTGTGGTTTGGGGGGGCATTATGCCGATTCACCTAATAAATAAATATGGAGCGCATATGCGGGCTATACTTGTATTATACCGCCTCCATTTAAATTTGTGTAGCGAACCGATGCCATGTTTCGCCCTGTTAATTCAACATTTAAATTGCGAGGGTTCTAAATAACTTGAACCACATAATTAATTGTCGGGACCCCGGTTCCGCTTAATACTGCCTAATTGCACCGCATCTGCATCATGTCGGATCTTCTGCCGTAGTATTAAATATTGCATCCAGTGTTTCTTTTAGTGCTTTTATTCTTCGCGGATTAGGCCGATGAGTTAATGCGTGTATCGACAAGTTCTCTGGATATGAACCTTTGGCAGTGTTTTCCCAGGCGAGCATCTCTCCCCCTTCTACCTATTTTGCTTTTATAGTCTTTATTTCCTCCTGTTGATATATTGCTATCCGTGTTGTTATGCTTTAGTTTTCGTGCACCATTTATACTCCTTGCAGCCCTATATTGCCATGGACACATCCTAATACCTGTTGTTGGTAGATAGCTGGCCTTGCGAGTCGTAGTTTCTTCTTCAGGTGCGATCTCGTGTTGTCGAGTACCACAGTTGTTGGAATGCTGGCAAATGTTTATGGTGGAGTTGATCATGACTTTAACTACAACTATTAAATTGCTGGGATAACTAATGAAAGAGGCACTGGTGGGCAATATATGCTATTTGGTTTTTATGTCCACTTGTGTCCCGTAGGCCCCGAGTACTTGATACCTGTTCCTTGACTATTCGCACTATCCACATCCAGGAGACCCTATGGGATCCCCTGAGCCAGAGCTTGATTCATTTCTATTTCTTGGGGCCACAAACTAGTTTGGGGCTTTATTACTATCCTGTACTTATGCCATGTTTTACTTCTTTATTTAAGATTGTGTGTGGAGCACCTGTACTGTTTAGGATTGCGGAGTGTTTTCGCGGTATCGACAAGCCTAGTCACACTTTCGGGTTCCCAGTCGTTTACAGCCATTGGCGCAAACCTTGGGTCCGTCTCGAAGCCGGCCAACTTCGTTGTGGGTAGCTTAATGGGCTGGCCCCCTGAAATATTTTATGAATCTTGTGATTTCTTTGTCGTGAAAGCCTCGTTGGGTTTTGAGTTGGTTTTTCCGAGGTTGATTGAGTGTGTGTTGCTATTTGTGCACCCCTGCAGGGTAAAACTTTCTGAAAGCCGTGTCCGCGGTTATGGACGACTTGGAGCACAGTATCTTGATCATAGACAAGCATAACTAAAGTAGTGCTATAAATTTGACTTAATATATGACTAGTAATCAGCTTCACTACACTGGAATGGATATTAAAAATGCCAACAACTGGTGGAGCTGGGTTCCTTGTGTATTGTTATATCTGCCTAGTAAGTATTGCAACTCCAATGGAATGTGATAAAAGTGCCAACAACTGCTGGGTTTTGGGATTCCTCAGGACAATCATATCTGACTAGTAAATGTTCCAACTACAATGGAAAGGTAATTAAAACTGCCCACTACTTATGCTTCAGGATGACTCATGCTATCTATATCTGATTAGTAAGTGCTGCAACTATAACAGAATGAGTAAAATTGCCAACTGTGTGAGTTCCTCGGTCCGACTTCCTCGTTTGGTCTCGAGGGGGAAATACCAGGATGGGTATGATTGGTGTTAGTATCAGGTTGGATCCGAATAGGTCTTTCTTATCCCTCTCTAATAGCCGCTTGAGTTTCAGACGTATAGGTTGTTTAGTGCTGCTGTGCTGCCGCTTCAGTCCACCATACCTATGTAGGCGAGAGCCGATGAATTCTAGCCTCGCCGTGTACTGGCCTCAGTACTGACGCTCCTCTTTTTCCTTTGCCCTTTGTCGGCACCCCCTTTTGTTTTTAGTAGGTTTGCGATCGATGTCGTTAGCAGGGTTACCCTTCTGGCTTGGCCTGGGCAGGGTTATGGACACCATTGGTTATTCTTCCGGGCTCTTAGCCCCATTTGCATCTTGTCCGTACTCGGACGCTGTAACGTTTTCAAGGTGATTTGGATCTTTGTATTGTATATCTGTATTCTTGACTCGTTGAGTCGCTGTTGTATATATCTGTTCGGTGGGTCCCATCGAGGACTGTTGTGTAATGGTATTACTTCGTTTTCCACCCGCATGAAAGTGCCTGGTGGGCATCCTTGAATCGTTTCTATGCGGGTTTGGCGGAAAGGGCTAAAACTTGCATAGGGCCGATTCGAGGGTGTTACAGAGTGGTATCAGAGCCCAGCAGTTGCGATACCCCACAAGTCCAGCTTGTAGGATAACCTAGCTAACGGCCGAAGTAGAGTGTCAAAACTATTTTGCAAAATCGGTTGGATAGATCTGATTAGGTCTGTTTTACTCCTTATGCTCTGCTATTCTCCTCTTACCTCTGCGTGTTTTGGATCTGTTCTCTTCCCTTCTTCTAGTCCAGGATTTCTCGTGGTTGGGTTTCCGTCGTACCTTTAGGGTTTTCGCTTCCTTCTTTGGTAACGGTGCTTCTACATCCGGTCTTCATGCTATCTGAGGAATCCTTCATCTGTTGGACTTCTCTCTATTCCTTGTTGTGCCTACCGGTGTTTTCCGACGCGACGACATCAGCTACGCTAGATCTGATGCAGAGTATGCATCACTCCTTTGTTTCCGAACCTCGTTTGTCAAGATCTTCAGTCTGATTCAGAGAGTTGGTTGCGTAGTTCTCCTATTCATGTGCAGAGTAATGCTTTGAGTGCGAGATGGACTGATCACCATCCGACTACTCTTATCATTCGCTCTTGTACATCGAACCGGTGAATCCAGCAATTTTACTCCGTCCACGGAAGCTAGAGGTGGCTTTATTTGTTGATACCTCTACCTTCACCTTTGTTCCCGGAGTGTTCTCTCGACGATCACGGACCACGACCTCTTGTTAGTGGTGTCACGAGGATCTACATGAAGCGAGAAGATTCAGATTGCCGACCTTCTTCTCGGTACCAGGAGGCGGATCTCGAGGGCGAGATCCCTTGTTAGTGGTGTCGAATTGTGGCATCCCGCTAAAACCACTACTAGAAAATCGCTGTGTTTTTGTGCATCGCATCATCATGACCGCATGCTCATGTCATCATGCCACATTGCATTTGAGCATCGGCATGTCATCCGGCATCTATTTGACTCAAACTATTTTACAAAGCCTATAGTTGTTTTCTCAATATCCCCCTCGATATTTCAAATGTAAAAACCTCGGTCCGTCTAGATCTTTTATTTGCCTAAAGTATTTTACAAAAGAATATTTTAAAAAACTAAATAAAAATAATAACACATTTTTTTATAGGGGAGGCAGCCGCCGGCCAGGCCCAAAAGGCCCAACCAGCAGCCACCTACCACCCGGCTAACCTCTACCCTAATCCCCACCCCTACCCAGCTAGCTAATCCAAACCCTAACACCACACATCTCCACCCCGTCGTAGCCACCCCTACACTTGAGTTCCACAGCCCACCTCACCTTTTTCCCACAGCCCCTGGCGATAACGCCACCCTTGGCAGGATTCCGCCTCCTGGCCGACCCACCTCCACCTGCCCGTCCCCTGGCCCTACCACGCATGGAATTCCCCACCACCCCACCTCACGCGATCCCCACCCCGCGTCCATCCCGATCCTGCATGCTACCCGGCCCCACACCCTATCCTTCCACCGCACTCCACCTCCCCACCATCCGCGCCTCCCTTTCCTCTGATCACCACCAACCCCGCACCCCCCATCGATCTCCACCACCGCCGCTCCTCTCCGCTATCTCCGCTCGCTCGCCGTCGGCCGTCGACCTCCTCCTCTGTCCCCGCCTTCCCCCTAGGATCCCGCCACCGCTTGTCTGGGCCGTCATGATGCCGTTCCCACACATCTCCTGCATCCCCGCGACCTCCGGCCGACCCGCGTCGCCGCCACTGCCTAAACCCCGCGCCGACTCCCTCTGCATCAACGCCAGGAGCTTGCAACCACCTCGTTCCGCACCCGCCACTAGGCCCTGCAAGCCGGGCTCCCCGCCGCCTCGCCTCGCCCTCTCCCGCGAGCTCCCCTGCCGCCGCGTCGCTCCAACGGTGCCCGCTCCCTCCGCCTCGCCGGGACTCGCTCAAGCTCTATAGCGAGCACTGCCGCTCGGCTCCCTCTCCTGCAGCACATCGGCGGTGTGGCCCTCCCTCGGTGCGTCTCCTTGCTAGCGGACGTCGTGCCTCCCCCTCTTCCTGCCGTGCGCCGCCATGCCCTGGAGCATCGCCGTCCTCTTCTCTGTTGCATCCTCGACGCCGTACGCGAGCACCATTGACCCAGGTCGACCACGCCCCGTTCCTCGCCTCTGTTCCGGCCGCACGCTGCCAGTGTTGGCCGCCCTTCTGCAGCCCGTGCTCCCATCGCCAGAGGCCAGCGACACATCGCCTTCTTCTGGTCACGCGCATGTGCGCCGTGCTAGTTTTATTTTTGTTTGTCGGTGTAGTTATTTGTGGCTTGGCTTATGCTGCTGATGACCTGGGATCCGCGGATGGCCGCTCTACTGCAATCAAGCGACATTGACAATGTATCTGTGTTTAGCGAGCCAAGTTTGGCAATCATGTTCCGCACACGCCCCTTTGGGGTAGAAGGCCCCTCAAGCTCTACGTTTCCAAGATCTTCTGAAGACCGATCTCGCCGTACCCGAACCCAAGATCTCCTTCCCAGAACTTGAAGACCATGTTCTCGAATCCGAAGACCGAACCCCAGCACGCCAAGCTCTCCTCACGGGAACCGGTCAAAATGGAACACCAAGTTCTCCTTCCCAGATCCGACGACCGAAACCGACCCCGTCGAACACCCCTTCGAACCCCAATGTGTGATCCCTTATCTGAGACCCCCTTATTTTATAATATATGACATATACTTGTTGCATATAAATCATTCATATCACATGAATATTGTGTGGTTTGGGGGGGCATTATGCCGATTCACCTAATAAATAAATATGGAGCGCATATGCGGGCTATACTTGTATTATACCGCCTCCATTTAAATTTGTGTAGCGAACCGATGCCATGTTTCGCCCTGTTAATTCAACATTTAAATTGCGAGGGTTCTAAATAACTTGAACCACATAATTAATTGTCGGGACCCCGGTTCCGCTTAATACTGCCTAATTGCACCGCATCTGCATCATGTCGTAATCATGCCGGATCTTCTGCCGTAGTATTAAATATTGCATCCGGTGTTTCTTTTAGTGCTTTGCTTCTTCGCGGATTAGGCCGATGAGTTAATGCGTGTATCGACAAGTTCTCTGGATATGAACCTTCGGCAGTGTTTTCCCAGGCGAGCATCTCTCCCCCTTCTACCTATTTTGCTTTTATAGTCTTTATTTCCTCCTGTTGATATATTGCTATCCGTGTTGTTATGCTTTAGTTTTCGTGCACCATTTATACTCCTTGTAGCCCTATATTGCCATGGACACATCCTAATACCTATTGTTGGTAGATAGCTGGCCTTGCGAGTCGTAGTTTCTTGCTCAGGTGCGATCTCGTGTTGTCGAGTACCACAGTTGTTGGAATGCTGGCAGATGTTTATGGTGGAGTTGATCATGACTTTAACTACAACTATTAAATTGCTGGGATAACTAATGAAAGAGGCACCGGTGGGCAATATATGCTATTTCGTTTTTATGTCCACTTGTGTCCCGTAGGCCCCGAGTACTTGATACCTGTTCCTTGACTATTCGCACTATCCACATCCGAGAGAACCTATGGGATCCCCCTGAGCCAGAGCTTGATTCATTTCTATTTCTTGGGGACACAAACTAGTTTGGGGCTTTATTACTATCTTGTACCTATGCCATGTTTTACTGCTTTATTTAAGATTGTGCGTGGAGCACCTGTACTGTTTAGGATTGCGGAGTGTTTTCACGGTATCGACAAGCCCAGTCACACTTTCGGGTTCCCAGTCGTTTACAGCCGTTGGCGCAAACCTTGGGTCCGTCTCGGAGCCGGCCAACTTCATTGCGGGTAGCTTAATGGGGTAGTCCCCTGAAATATTTTATGAATCCTGTGATTGCTTTGTCGTGAAAACCTCGTTGCGTTTTGAGTTGGTTTTTCCGAGGTTGATTGAGTGTGTGTTGCTATTTGTGCACCCCTGCAGGGTAAAACTTTCTGAAAGCCGTGTCCGCGGTTATGGACGACTTGGAGCACAGTATCTTGATCATAGACAAGCATAACTAAAGTAGTGCTATAAATTTGACTTAATATATGACTAGTAATCAGCTTCAATACAATGGAATGGATATTAAAAATGGCAACAACTGGTGGAGCTGGGTTCCTTGTGTCTTGTTATATTTGCCTAGTAAGTATTGTAACTCCAATGGAATGTGATAAAAGTGCCAACAACTGCTGGGTTTTGGGATTCCTCAGGACAATTATATCTGACTAGTAAATGTTCCAACTACAACGGAAAGGTAATTAAAACTGCCTACTACTTATGCTTTAGGATGACTCATGCTATCTATATCTGATTAGTAAGTGCTGCAACTATAACGGAATGAGTAAAATTGCCAACTGTGTGAGTTCCTCGGTCCGACTTCCTCTTTTGGTCTCGAGGGGGAAATACCAGGATGGGTATGATTGGTGTTAGTATCAGGTTGGATCCGAATAGGTCTTTCTTATCCCTCTCTAATAGCCGATTTCGAGTCTCTATAGGATGTTTAGTCGATGCTTGCTTGATCCACCATACCTATGTGGCGAGGCCATGAATTCTAACCTCGTGTCTTGGCCTCGATCGACGCTCCTCTTTTTCCTTTGCCCTTTGTCGGCACCCATTTTGTTTTTAGCAGGTTTGTGATCGACGTCGTTAGCAGGGTTACCCTTCCGGCTTGGCCTGGGCAGGGTTATGGATGCCATTGGTTATTCTTCAGGGCTCTTAGCCCTATTTGCATCTTGTCCGTACTCGGACGCTATAACGTTTTCAAGGTGATTTGGATCTTTGTATTGTATATCTGTATTCTTGACTCGTTGAGTCACTGTTGTATATATCTATTCGGTGGGTCCCATCGAGGACTGTTGTGTAATGGTATTACTTCGTTTTCCACCCGCACGAAAGTTCCTGGTGGGCGTCCTTGAATCGTTTCTATGCGGGTTTGGCGGAAAGGGATAAAACTTGCATAGGGACGATTCGAGGGTGTTACAAAATAGGATATAACTTTTCCTTCTTGCACCAACACACATCCAAGTCCAATCTTGGATGCAGCACAATACACATCTAAAGGCTTCTTGATATCGGGCATGATCAAAATTGGGGCTGAAACTAATCTCTTCTTGAGGTCTTGAAAACTTTCTTCACATTTTTCAGGCCATTCAAACTTATTATCTTTCTTCAACAACTGGGTCATCGGTCTTGCGATGCTTGAAAATCCTTCAACAAACTTGCGATAGTATCGGGCTAATCCAAGAAAAGCGCGGGCTTCTGTTTGGGTGGTTGGGGCTTTCCATTCTTTAACATCTTTGATCTTGGCGGGATCAATAGCGACTCCTCGTGTGGACATGATATGGCCTAGGAATCCTACTTCTCTTAACCAAAATTCACACTTGCTGAACTTGGCATATAACCGATGTTCCCTAAGGGTTTCAAGGATAGTTCTAAGATGTTGCTCATGGTCTGCTTCTGACTTGGAATAGATCAGAATGTCATCGATAAAAACAACGACAAACTTATCCAGCAAATTCATGAAAATCTTATTCATGAGGTTCATGAAATAAGCGGGGGCATTGGTTAATCCAAAAGACATGACATTGTACTCATACAATCCATATCTGGTGGTGAAGGCAGTCTTTGGTATATCTATTGCATGAATCTTCAATTGATGATAACTAGTTCTAAGATCAATCTTAGAAAACACACTAGCACCAGTCAGTTGATCAAACAAATCTTCTATCTTTGGCAAAGGGTATTTGTTCTTGATGGTGACATCATTCAGCTTCCGATAATCCGTACAAAGACGGTTGGCACCATCCTTCTTATCAATGAACAAAACAGGTGATCTCCATGGCGATGCACTTGGTTGAATCAGTCCTTTTCCCATCATATGATCAAGTTGCTTCTTCATCTCCACTAGTTCAGATGGGTTCATACTATAAGGTCTCTGAGTTATGGGTCCGGTTCCAGGGATTAGTTCGATGATGAACTCGATATCCTGATCTGGGGGCATACCGGGCAATTCATCCGGGAATACATCGGGGTATTCACAGACTACTCTGACTTGGTCAATGGTGGTCTTGGCTAAACTCTTGTTGCACTTGAATTGACGGGGTAAGGTCTCAGATACATGTTCTACTGATACTCCGGTGCTACTGGTCATTGTTATGGCTTTCTTAGCACAGTCGATTAATCCTTGATGTTTCGACATCCAATCCATCCCTAGCACTACTTCCAAACCTTTGGTTCCAAGTACTATTAGATTGGCATAAAAATATATCCCATGTATTCTGATAGGTATGGCTTTGCAAACTTTTCTAGCTTTGGTGGTTGAACTAGGGATTTGAACTATCATAACATGCTTCAGATCTGTTGGTTGAATCTTACTAGTGCATGCAAATTCTTCTATAACAAACGAGTGCGATGCTCCAGAATCAAACAACACTCGAGCTAATACTGAGTTAACAGAAAACATACCTAGCACGACATCTGGCTCTTCCTAGGCTTCCTCAGCATTCATGTGGAACAGGCGGCCATTACGGTTGTGCGGGTTTCCTGGGGCGGATCTCTTTCCAGGCTAGACATGACATTGTTGTCGGGCAGGTGCATTCACATTGGTTGCTGCGGCAAGCTTCTTGGGACACTCGTTGGAGTAGTGACCCGTGACTCCGCACTCAAGACAAGTGATCATTGACTTGTCTTTTCCTATGATAGGCACAACATTGCTTCCAGTCCTTGGGGAAGTATGGTTGTTGTTGTTGTGGTTTCCTCCGGGCCTTGGGTTTCCTCCGCCACGGTTGGGATAGTTCGAGCGGTTCATTGGGGGTCTGTTGTTGTTTCGGGGTGCATATCCTGGAGACGGGTTGGGGTGATACTTCGAGGTATGGTGGAGTCCTGGTTGGTGCATCATTCGACGCTTGCGGTTCTCACTGGCCTGGTTAATCTTGCCTTCCATCTGAATGGAAGAATCCACTAGGGCTTCTAGGTCATCAAAGGGAATATTGACTAACATTGTCTGCATCTCATCATGTAGACCGTTCAGGAATCTTTCTTTCTTCTTGGCTTCTGTGTCAATCTCATCAGGGGCATATCTAGCTAGTGACAGGAATTTGTCACGGTACTCAACTACTGTCATTCGTCCTTGCTTCAGTTCTCGGAATTCATCTCTCAACCTCTTGAACAAACCTGGGGGCACATGGGTTTTGCTAAACTTGAGTTTGAACTCCTCCGAAGTCATCATCTGACCGCCATGCATTGTTCGGGTACTATTCCACCAAGATCTGGCATAGCCGGATAAATAGTGGGTAGCAAATAGCATCTTCTCATTTGCATCAACTCCTGCAACTTCTAGATTGTTTTCCATGGTCTGCAGCCAATCATCCGCATCTAAGGGCTCTTCAGACTTGCTAAACATGGGTGGGTTGGTATTCTGGAAGTTCTTAAGTTTGGGTCCATGGTGATCTTGGTTTCCATGGCCTTGATTATTGTGGGCCATCTGGGCTATCTGTTGAAGAGTGGCTAAGTTGGCTTGACGTTCAGCTCTACCAGCTTCATGATCAAAAACTAGCATTTGCAGAATCTGCAACATTGGGTCCTGAGATGAACTACTTCCTCTGGGATTTCCACGAGTCATCTGAAGATTGAGATAGATAGTAAGACAAGAGAGAAATTTTCTAAGGTTCATGGTTTTTTTTCAAAGCTTTAAACTTTGAGTTTGAATCAGGTTTTGCAAACTAACAACTTCTTTTCATTCATTCATTCATGGCACACCATATAAACACACACCACAACACAAATAGAAAATAGATGGTTTTAGGAACCATTCTCTGAAACTACGATACAATGGGACCGAGTACATCTCACACCTACGGTAGTGCTCAGGTGCGACTAATCATCATCTATGAAGTCAGCATCATCATCATCAGTGTGGTCCTCCATGGCCTCGTCCTCCAGGTAGTAATTGTCATCACTAAGGTAAGAGTGAATATCCCCTTGATACATTGCAAATGTATCTATAATTTTTTATGTTCCATGCTTGTTTTTATCTACTTTCTTGTGTTTGTCCACACTTTGGAGTACTTTTCATATGATTTCTTGGACTAACCTATTAACAAGAGCCACAGTGTCAGCTGCCTGTTTTTCTGTTGTTTTTTGTTCCAGGAAAGTCAGAAAATGAATATTCTCGGAATTGGACGGGACAAAAGCCAAAGTCAGTTTTTCACCGAGGGACACCTGGAGCAATAATACGAGACAGAGAGGGACTGGAGCCCGGCCACACCACCTGGCTACACGGCCAGGCCTAGCCCGCGCCAGGGGGTGGTCTGGCCGCCCCAAGCACCCCCTCGGCCTCTCCTTCCGCCTATATATTGCCTCTGATAGAGAAACCCTAAGTACCCGATCAAAATTCCATGAAAGAGGCTATAGCTGCCGTCATCTCCATCCCTAGATCGGGGAGGATCTGAGCTCTTCCGGCACCCTGGAGAGGGAATTCACCACGAGGCCTTCTTCATCATCATGCAATCCTCCGGTGTGATGTGTGAGTAGTTCATCTCTAGACTACGGGTCCATGTAGTAGCTAGATGGCTGGTTCTCCTCCTTTGTGCTATCATGTTTAGATCTTGTGAGCTCCGTTCATGATCAAGATCATCTATTTGTAATTCTGCATGTAGTGTTTGCGGGGATCCGATGGATATTGAGATGCTATTTCAGATTGATTATTGATTCTATCATGTCTTTGTTATTTGTGATCTTGCATGCTTTCCGTTGTTAGTAGCTATCTTGGCCAAGTAGATGCTAGCAACTCCAAGAGTTAGTATTTATGCTCGATAGTGGTTTCATGCCTCTGGTAATCTGGGGAAGTGACAGAAATCTCTAAGGTACTAGATATGATGTTGCTACTAGGGAGAAAACAACAATCCTTTGTTCATAGAACAATCGTATTGTTTACTTTACACGCAATTCGTAATGCAATTATCCGTTGCTTTCAACTTAATACTGGAGGGGGTTCGGATGATAACCTGAAGGTGGATTATTAGTCATAGATGCAATTGGATGGCAGTCTATGTATAATGTTGTAATGCCCAATCAAGTCTCAAAGGAGTCAAGATGAGTAGTATATGCTTGTATGCTTTCTTGATATTTGTCAATTGCCCCGCTGTAATTTGTTCACCCAGCATGTTATCTATCTTAAGGAGAGCCACCTCTAGCAAACTATGGAACCCGGTCCTTTCTTTTTCAATCAATCTACAATCAACTGTTTACTGCTTTGTGTTTACTTTCTGCAAACTATTACTTTCTACCACTCGATACGTTTAATCCTTTGTTTTCAGCAAAACTTGTGAGATTGACAACCTCGCCATGAGTTGGGGCAAAGTTACGTGGTTGTGTTGTGCAGGTCTCACGTTGTTACTAGCACCGATGATGCATACCAAGGCTTCATTAGCAACACCTTTGGGGTGTTTCCTTGCTCCTACTGGTTCGATTAAACTTTAGTTTCATACCGAGGGAAAACTTGTTGCTGTGCTCATCATACCTTCCTCTTGGGGTTCCCCAACGAGCTCGATATATTTTGGGCCATCAAGCTATTTTTCTGGCGCCGTTGCCGGGGACTGAAGAACAAGAAGCTCCCACGTCAACCACGCGCCATCAAAGATATTTTTTTGGTGCCTTTTCGGGCAGTCAAGGACATCTTCACAAGGGGAGTCCCTCATAACCAATCTCTTTACTTTGTTATTTTTGTTTTTCTTAGTTTACTTTTTGCTTTGTTTGCTTGTTTCTTTATCAAAAACACACAAAAAAATTAGTTTTACAAGTTTTTTTCTTTATTCAAAAACACAAAGAAATTAGTTCCTATCTTAAGTTGCCATTATGTCTAGAATTGCTCCAATCACTGTCACCTGAGGAAATGATTTTCACTTTTAAACAAGGACTTGAAGAGGGTTTCAAAGAAGCTTGGTCTAGAATCTCTGATCTACATGAAAAAACTGAACCTAAAATGACCCAAAGCTTGTTCCTTAGCAGTTTTTACCTTGGAATTGCTCTTTGCTATATATATGCTTTGGATGCTATTGTGGGAGGAGATTTCCTCCAATGTAATGAGGATGACACTGTTAATGCCATAAAGCAGTTGATCTTTACTTACAACTTGCCTAGCAAATCTGATTCTTCTTTCATAAACATATTTGCTAGATTGAACGCTCTTGAAACCCGCACTACTAGTTTAAAGGATTGCTATAACATGCTTAGGGAGCATCATAATTATGTTCCAATAAATTCTGAACCATCAAAGTGGCTCCCCACAGTAAAGATTGCTATAAATAATGAAACTTTCAAGCTCGCTGTGATATCTTGTCTGAATTTTGTCTTATGCCCAAAGATGTCTACGAATCTTTGAATCTTTGGGGGCTCTCTGAAGGAGGAAAAACAATATTTCTTGCTAATAATGCCACAATATTACCCATTGGAATAGCTGAAGGAGTGTTTACAAAGATCCTAGGGAAAATGGTTTCTACTGATTATCTTGTCATTGAATGTGCAGGAAAAGGACAAATTACACTTGGAAGAACCCTATTGAAGCTCCTTGGAGCAATAATAGATGTGGGAAAGGGGACCATGCACTTTGCTTCTCCACCAAACAATCACATGTTCCCCAAGGTTAAGAATAAAAGTAAGAGAGGTAAGGGCAAGAAATTTGGTTTGAATGCTTCTTCATTTGAGAACACTTGATTATTTTTCTTGCTTCTTATGCCTAACTTAAAGGCGTTAAAGAAAAGTACTTATTGGGAGATAACCCAAAAGTTTTAGATGAGTCTTGGAAGTTATTACATCTGTAATAACTGCTCCTTATCCTTTTTATTTGCTTTTTGTGCCAAGAATAACCTCTAATGAGAGAGAAGTAATGATTGGGAAAGTTGATGTCCCGAAACAGATTTCTGTGCTTCACCGTAAAAATTCGTGTAAAATCTCTGTACCTCGTTTAGAGGCTTGAATATTTGTGCTTCTGCCCCAGGTTGTTATCTAACTTTAGTTAGTTCAACACTTTTTTATTTGAGCAACATAAGGTCTTCGAAAAAAATTGTTTTTACCTGCTGGTCTGTTTTGATAGATTTCTGCCATTTTCTGCATTTGCTTCTTGTTGGTTCCTTTTTGAGTTCTTTTGGGGAATTGAGCTTTTTGAGGGAAGTGATACAGTAGCTAGTGTTTTAATGGAAGTTTTATTGGTGTTAGAACTGAACCTAAAGACTTATTATCTTGATTGCACTAATGTTGCTAATAAAGATTGTGTGAAGTTTTGTATGAAGGAAAAATTTCAGGTGTATGGAAGGAATGAGTAATGAGATGAAGGATGGACTAAAGCTCAAGCTTGGGGATTCCACGCGTGTCACCCCAAGAAATATCCAAGAAGTACAAGCGTCAAAGGTTGGGGATGCCCAAGGCATCCACCTCTTCATCAATAAAAATCACAGGTTTCTTCCAAACGCTTCATTTTTATTGTTTCATGCACAGTTGTGTTATTCTTAGAGCGTCTTCTTTTTTGTTTTCGTTTTGTTTTTTCGTTTGCTTGGTTTTCTTAGTTTTATGAATGAATTGGTTGGACCCCCTCTTTCATACATTGGTTTTCAAATAGTTTGGTTTGGATTGGAAAAGAGTAGGAAAGTTCATGCTTAAGTGGTAAAGAGAGCTTGTTTTTTGACTGTGGCCTATGCTTTGTCATGCCATGCTTGATATTGTTTTGGCTTTATGCTTAGTATTGTTTGCTATAGCATGACATGTTATAAACAAATGATATTGCTTAATGTGCCTTGGAAGGATCATGCGTTGTTTTAGCATATTAAAGCATAGTATTGTGGTATTCTCCTCTGATGTTTTATTTGGGTTGACTTGGCGCATGCTCACACCATGTTATGACTATCCCAAGTCACCATAGACTTGATGATCCTTTAGTTTTCAACTTGTAATATCACTTTATGCTTTGATCAATAATGTTTTGTCGCTCTGCATGATTATGGCCATTATTGCTCTCTTAGTTTGTCGCTCCCAGTCTTTTGCTAGCCTCCGTAACCAAGTATGAATTCCACTCATGCATCCAACTCCTAAAACCAAGTTATTCCAAAGAGTCCACCATACCTACCTACTAGCATATGCTATTCCAAGTATATTCATGTTTTTATCTACCTTCCGAATTAAACTTGTTATGAGAAAACTAGTGATTAAAGCTCTCACGAACTTGATGGCACACTTTACTTTTCTTGCCCTTAATAAACTTGAACCATTGTGTCGTCTATGTTGTATATGCTTGCACTTATTTGTTGGGGATTAGCAGAACCATGCTGTCATGGGGAATGCTTTCAACATTGCACTTGTACTTTGTACCTAGTTGATATCATGCTCTTTTGTCTATGGATGTCGTCGGTGTGAAATGAAAGGGGAGCTTGTAAGTCCATGGAGTTATGTATATGTGTTATAGAAATGCCTGGGCCACTGGTCTAATCCATCCTGACATGGTGGAAACCTGCAGCGTAACCATAATGAGCTGTCTATGAAGCATTCTTCTTATAAAAAAAGAGTCAGATATTGAGAAAAAAAAGAAAAAAGGAAAAAAAGATATGAGAAAAGAGGAAAGAGAGAAAAAAGCACCATATTCCCATGGTAAATAAGAAGATTGCTAAGATGCTCGTTGTCTGCTTGGCTTGTCATTTTGATATGGGGATTCTTCTGTATCACCGGGCAAGGGGTACCCCGTTGGAGGTTCTCTATGATACACATGTACTTACGATGATAAGAACTTACCGGTGACTAAACTTGAGTAGCATGAGGAGCGGCCCTCGTATTCAAGGGACATGAGATTTCCAACTTATACTTCGTCAAGCATATACACCATAGTTTGTTCACTTTAACCTTAATCACTTCAAGATGCTTATGATAGGGGCAATGAGAGCTGAAAGCTATTAAGTACCATAATTTTTGGAAGCTCTTTATGAAACTTGAATCCCTACTTCCTTCTATGAAGGCCCTTCTTCCAAATTAATATTGAGTCTCCACCTTCTACCTTTATGTACCTACTTTGAGAGCATAGTGGCCATTCTTAGTTCTATGTGCATTGTCCCAAGACTTATTGATTGATGCATAACTTTGATATTGCTTGTTTTAAACTATTTGTATCTAGTCACTCTTATGAACTTTGAAGGTGTCCTATGCATTTATGTTTTGCTACTCTATGAGGGACAAGCTGAATGCCATTATGCTATGTTTTCTTTATGTGAAACAAACAAACGTCTTGCAAAGTATTGTTATTCATGAATCTTTTGTTTGTGCCTTTTCATGTTGCAACATAGTTGCTTTGTCTTATTGCTAGAACTTTGTCTTTCATGTTATGATAGAAGTACTAAGATCCCAGCTTTGAATGTTTTACAAATACTTTGATCAAGTTTATTATGGTGCATGTCACCTCAAAAATTATTCTTTATTTTTATCACTTACCTACTCGAGGACGAGCAAGAGTTAAGCTTGGGGATCTTGATACATTGCAAATGTAACTATAATTTTTGATGTTCCATGCTTGGTTTTATCTACTTTCTTGTGTTTTGTCCACACTTTGGAGTACTTTTCATATGATTTCTTGGACTAACCTATTAACAAGAGCCACAGTGCCAGCTGCCTGTTTTCTGCTGTTTTTGGTTCCAGGAAAGTCAGAAAATGAATATTCTCGGAATTGGACGGGACAAAAGCCAAAGTCAGTTTTCACCGAGGGACACCTAGAGCCAGAATACGAGACGGAGAGGGGCTGGGGCCTGGCCACACCACATGGCCGCGTGGCTAGGCCTGGCCCGCGCTAGGGGGTGGTCTGGCCGCCCTAGGCACCCCTCGGCCTCTCCTTCCGCCTATATATTGCCTCTGATAGAGAAACCCTAAGTACTCGATCAAAATTCCACGAAAGAGTCTGTAGCTGCCGTCATCTCCATCCCTAGATCGGGAGGGATCTGAAGCTCTTCCCGGCACCTATTGGGAGAGAATTCACCACAGGCCTTCTTCATCATCATGCAAGCCTCCGATGTGATGCATGAGTAGTTCATCTCTGGACTACGGGTCCATGTAGTAGCTAGATGGCTGGTTCTCCTCCTTTGTGCTATCATGTTTAGATCTTGTGAGCTCCGTTCATGATCAAGATCATCTATTTGTAATTCTGCATGTTGTGTTTGCGGGGATCCGATGGATATTGAGATGCTATTTCAGATTGATTATTGATTCTATCATGTCTTTGTTATTTGTGATCTTGCATGCTTTCTGTTGTTAGTAGCTATCTTGGCCAAGTAGATGCTAGAAACTCCAAGAGTTAGTATTTATGCTCGATAGTGGGTTCATGCCTCTGGTAATCTGGGGAAGTGACAGAAATCTCTAAGGTACTAGATGTGCTGTTGCTACTAGGGAGAAAACAACAATCCTTTGTTCATAGAACAATCGTATTGTTTACTTTACACGCAATTCGTAATGCAATTATCCGTTGCTTGCAACTTAATACTGGAGGGGGTTCAGATGATAACGTGAAGGTGGATTATTAGTCATAGATGCAATTGGATGGCAGTCTATGTATAATGTTGTAATGCCCAATCAAGTCTCAAAGGAGTCAAGATGAGTAGTATATGCTTGTATGCTTTCTCGATATTTGTCAATTGCCCCGCCGTAATTTGTTCACCCAGCATGTTATCTATCTTAAGGAGAGCCACCTCTAGCAAACTATGGACCCCGGTCCTTTCTTTTTCAATCAATCTACAATCAACTGTTTACTGCTTTGTGTTTACTTTCTGCAAACTATTACTTTCTACCACTCGATACGTTTAATCCTTTGTTTTCAGCAAAACTTGTGAGATTGACAACCTCATCGCAAGTTGGGGGCAAAGTTCTGTGGTTGTGTTGTGCAGGTCTCCACGTTGTTACTAGCACCGGTAGTGCGCCCTGCCAAGGCTCAGCTAGCAACACCTTTGGGGTGTTTCCTTGCTCCTACTGGTTCGATTAAACCTTGGTTTCATACTGAGGGAAAACTTGCTGTTGTGCTCATCATACCTTCCTCTTGGGGTTCCCCAACGAGCTCGATATATTTTGGGCCATCACCCCTCGGATGTCTTCACCTTCCTCCTCCTGTTGATCCTCCAGCTGGATCTCCTGGTCGTGGACGGTCTCCTCCAAGGTTGTTATCTTCTGATGAAGACGGGCAATGGTACGATCCTTCTTGTCACATTGTTGACGAAGAGACTTGTGATCCTTGGCAAGCATGGCGATTGTTTGATTCCTCTCAATAGCTTCAGCATTGCTCTGGTTGACGTGATCACGAGCATTGTCTAACTCCTTTTGTGTCTCATGGAGCATGAAGTCCATGTGATCCATATAATGCCTTAGTTCTGGATGGGCTAGCACGAATAGAGGCTGTCCTGAAGAGTCACGTCTTGCATAGTGTGCAAAACGGGTTCCAATGTTTTGATTGATGTTCTGAGCACATAAGCGAGCAAGAGCTTCTTGCATTGCGCTGGCTAGTCCATCTAGCCAATTGTTCTCCTGAATGCTGAATTGGATCTTGTCGGAAAGAGGTGGCTCCATCCCGCCTCTAAAGTCGGCAATTATCAACCACTGTAGCTCTCCTCCCACGTTATTGTCGAGTTATGCCCCGAAGAACTTTGGGTGCGGGCGCTCAAGATACTCTGCGAGTGCATCTAGATCCCTCTCAAAGATCAAGTGGCCTTCGTTGCCTAGCTGATAGAACTTAGCGTATTTTACTTCCATCTACAAGAATTAAGATGAGTAAGTTAGTGGAGTGTTTCAAGTGTGTCAAATTTTAGGTAGATTTGTAAGAGTTTTGAGTAACAAGTGATCTCTTTTTGAAAGAATCTTGGGGATAAGAATGAGAATAGGTTTTTGCAAATACTTACTTTCTTTGTTTTGAAGCTAGGTTTTTCAGGTGTCCATTCTAACTAGGGTCTCCTATGGTCAGGATCGCTCTGATACCAACTTGTCAACACCTGGATTTTTAAGTCCGGATGCATGATATGCCGTACAACACAATCCCAGGATTACCATTTTTGCGAGACATAACAGAAGTGGTACCACAGTACATCATCCATTACAAACCATAATAAGGTTCTTACAAACAAAGGATCTCATGATCCAGTCTTTAATACAATCAAAGTAGCGAAAAGTAAATGTAGCGGGGCTTCATCTTCAAGATCACAAGCAATGCTAACGATGGGAGATGATCCAAGTTGTCATATACTTCCTGTTGTCCATCTTTCGGGTAATCCTCCTCATAGTCTGGCCATGGGAATAGCCAGGGACAAAGCCATGAGTACTCTTTAAGTACTTGCAAACTAACACTAACCTAGGTAAGGTAAAAGCTAATATGAATCTTAAGCTCTAGGTTTGTTTGCAAAAAGCCAGATTTACTTCATAAAGGTTTTCAATAGGAAGACCTAATTTAGTTCTCTATATCACTTAAGGGGGAAACTAGTTTTCATGTCCACAACTCTGTTATGGTCAAGTCAAGGTCATCTTTCAAGTCACAAATCATTTTGAAAACATCTGACAACGGAATAGTATGGCCACTCCAACTGTCCATAACCACGGACACAGCTATTCGAATAGTTTGACACTCTGCAGAGATTGTGCACTTTCACCACAAAATTCGATACATCTGTTAGGAATAATCCTGAATCATCATACTTGGTATGCGGATAATCAATCTTAACCTTTCAATTACACACCCTAGTATAGGCACCTCCCCTATGAGTTTGGCCTCCCAACCATGACCATCTGTCATCTTGGGAACTGCATAGGTGGACATTCATCACGAGGTAGCCTCAACTCAAACTCTTCCGCAAGGGAACCCATACGAATACATAGAAACTTCCAGTCAAGCCCTACCCAACTCAGGTATTATGGTTGCACGGTAAAATTGGAATGGTATCACATCCGAACCCAACCATCAGTTTTTATAAAGGGTCAAGGCTCATGCCTCAAAATTTTCATCATCAACCATTGTGTTTCTCAACACATGTCAAAATATTTCAATAGAATGAATCACCATTCCAAGGTTTTCATAATCATTTTCACCAAGTATTCCCATTTAAGGTGATAAAGTTTTATGCTTAGCACTAGCCACTAATATTGGGGGTATTCACTATTTGAGGGTGCTAATCTAGTATAAGTATCCAAGACTAATCCTATGATCTTGATATGATCCATTCTATTTTCCACTAATCACAATTCATTAACTAAGTAAAAATTGTAGTAAAGGGGAAAGTAAAGCTTGGAGTAAAAACTAACCCGAAACGGTAAGTTTCAATCTTATCCCTACGATTAGAACATGATCTAACAGCTGAGGTTCATCTTCTACGTCAAACAACTCTGGAACCCTAACGCGGCAGTGGGGGTCGCGTGAGGCTCACCTGGGCTCCAGCTAAGGTCAGCAATGGGGGCGAATGGGGTTGTCATCGACAGCGGTTCGAGGTGCGGTCACGGCGGCTCCTGGGGTGGTCGTAATTGACGGGCTCCTTCCTCCTCTATAGCGGCGAACTCCGGCTAAATTCCGGCGATGTGGTGCTCGCCTTGCTCCGGGGAAGGGACGGTGAGGTTCTGTGGTGAGTGGGGAGTGTAATGGTGTGGAGATTGAGGGCTGGGGTGGTCTCTATTTATACACCCAGTGTGGTGGTTGGGCGGCATGGTCGGGCTACTCCCGCGACGTTGCTACAGGTTGCAATTGTCACGGCAGAGGGCATGGGTAGAAGTGGTGGACAATGGCGGTCATCATGGAAGTGATGGCACGGCAAGGGGCGCTCTCCATTGGCCGGGATACGTCGGTGCTCTGGGCGGGTACGCAGGCGTTCGTCACTAGGTACAGTGGTCACGGGGCTCGAGACGGCGAACGATCATGTCTAGCGGCTCACTGGTGACACGACGAATGCGGGTACGGGCAGGCATAGTGAGGCGCGACGTGTGCGAGCGAGGCGGTTGCGGCGCTCCGTCGTGCTCTGGGCATGGCCAGGGGTTAAATGGGTGGGGCTGGTCTGGCTCCTTCTCGCCTCGCCGTTGGTCCAGGGATGGTTAGTGGGTGGCGGTGAGGTCACGCCTACCTCGCGGGGGTCGTGGTAGAGGGCGGCGCGGCGCGCAGCGACTGGCTCGTGCTCGACCGGCATGGGCATGCCACTGGTGCAACGGTGGGCAAAGGGCTCTCCACTGCACGGCAAAGTACGAGGGGTGATCTAGGACAATTCACTGGTTTGATTGCAGTACAAATTGTGAGCAATTTACAACTCCAAATAGTGAATAGTTGGTGAGGTTGTACTGTGCATGCCAAGTATTTGACACAATGGCCGCATGAATTCATAATTCGAATTTTTGAAAGATTTTTGGTGAGTGATCTTGTAGTTTGCTTGGGAGACTGTGGTTGTTGGGATTTGTTAAGTGAAATTGATTTGAGTGGTGAGAAAGTGTGATCTATACATATGATCTTGATTCAATTTTGTACTGCCTCTTAAATAGATTTGAATTTAGTTTTTGCCACTTTGTAAAGTTTGCTTGGATTCACTTTTACTTGGTCTAGCAAGGGGTGAAAAGAAATGGAATAGTTTCTGTTGAAAATTCTTTACTAGGAACACTCAAAGTGTTCTAGTGGATTAGTTTGGCCAAAATGACCATTTGCTTATATATCTTATTTTTTGATTTTTTCTTTATTTGATTCTGCTTGGGAATGATCTAGATGATGTAGTATTCATCTTTAAACCATTATTTATCATTTGTAGAAATCAAACATGGCCATTGCCATCATTCATACACTAATGCAAAACACACATACACTCATATCCATTTTAATAATAAAAGTTTTTGTTAACCCTAAACTTAGGTGATTAGAGCTTGATAAGCTTGATTAATATTTTTGGGATGTTACATTGATGCAGATACGTAGTTCTAAAAATCATCTTTTTAGACCAGGTAGTGTTTTCAGTTGATACTTGCTAGCTCAAATTACCTGTAGTTTGGTGTTGCTGCACACGGTAGATTAAAATACCGTGGAGGAACAATTACAATTACATGATCAAGTATGGAGTACAGATGTTTAGAAGCAAATCATATTCAGATGTTTACCTTTTTCAAATCACATTAGAATACTGTGATATATCTTTTTCATTCAGATGTTTACAGGCCTTGTAGAGTCGTTTCTCCATCCATCCTATGCTGATGCTAGTTCAGGTTAGTTTGTGGTAGTTGTGTGATTAAATAGGACTTTTCCATGGCAATAATAATAAGCGCGCTGTAAGTACGTGATTCTCTCGTCGATGTCTCGGATTGAGTGGCCGTATTTTTCTTTTCATACTGCCCTGAATTCCATTTTACTAGCTGATGCTACCTATGTGCTGCACTATTATATCTCCTGTGTTGAAATATAGGGTGGGCTCTAGGCCCATCTAACAATTTCTGAAAATCCCTAAGGACCCATTCATGCTTGGCAAGGCAAGTGGGGGGAGTTTAGTCCCACATTGCTAGTGGGGAGAGATGAGCACCACCATATAAGGTGAGCTCTTCTACTATTTGTATGTGGTGTGAGAAGAAGGAGAGGAGCCCCACACGCGCGCTCCTACTCCGACGCACGCCCGCCTCGCCACGCCACGCCACGACGCGACGCGACGCGCGGTGTTGCGGGCCGAGCCGATGTGTTCTTTTTGTCGCACGGAAACGGGATACAAACGGTTGCAACTGAAATGCTAATGAGGCTAAGTGTTGGCGTTACTAGTACTTTATTATAGGCGTTTTAGTCCTTCATTGCGGGCGTTTCTTCTTTCCGTTGAACCGTCCTGGTCTGTGCTTATATACGGAGGAGGTCGTCCTGCCTCCGCCCCTTGTCGTTCCTCTCACTGCTGCTGCCTCCGATGATCCCACCCCGTCCGTTGCGTACACGGCTGACGGGTGAGCAGGCCTCCGAAACCACGCCCTCTCGAGATCCTGTACGGGAGAGGGGCGATTAGGTTTTTGGGGAGCGTCTCCTACGCGACTGCTCGCCAACGTTCGACTACTTCCACTACATCAACGTCTTCTTCATCGTCATGGCTACCATTGCTGATCCGGCTGCCACTGAGAACAAGGAAACCAACGAGGCTACCGCCTCGCCATCGCGACCCTTTGCTTGACCAATTGGCCTACTGGAGGGTACTACATGCTTATCCCTCTTCTGCTAATTTTGATGTGCATAGTACTAGTGATTTCTGTAGATGTCTCTATGATTTGCCTAGTATTGCATAGTTACATAATCAAGTATCAGCGTGTTCACATCATGTTCATAATTTATTCCTGGATTAATATAATCGGAAAAATGCCTAGATTCCTAACAATCCAAAAACCTAATATGTGTAGGCATTTTTCGATTCAAGGTTTTGCTGCTGCACTGAAACCTGCCCCGTTGCGGGGACGTACTTTAAGCGTTGGCAGACAAAAACCACCTTATGGCTCACGGCGATGAACGTGTTCTGGGTCGCCGGTGTCACTCCCACTGGAACGATTGCTCCTGATCAGGAGAAGGCGTTTACGGAGGCCACCGTCCTCTTTGTTGGAGCCGTTCTGAGCATGATTGGAGATAAGTTGGTTGATGCATATTTACATGTGCGGGTCGCCAAGGACTTGTGGGAGGCACTCGAATCCAAATTCGGTGCAACTTATGCTGGGAGCGAGATGTATATTATTGAGCAGTTCCACGATTACAAAATGGTTGAAAACCGTTCTGTATTGGAACCGGCTCATGAAATACAATGCATCACAAAGGAGCTTGAGCTCCTGAAGTGTGAGTTACCGGGCAAATTTGTCGCGGGATGCATAATCGCTAAGCTCCCAAATTCCTGGAGGAACTTTGCCATCACTCTGAAACATTAGAGGCGTGAATTCTCAGTAGAGGATGTCATCGGCCATCTGAGTGTTGAGTAGAATTCCAGGGCAAAGGACTCGCATGGAAAAGGAGAAGGGACTTCAGTTGCCAATGTGGTACAGAAGAACTTCAACTCCAACAAGTCCAAAGGGAAGATGGGTGTCCAACAGAATACCGACTTCAAGAAGAAGGGAAACAAGACCTTCAAGAAGGATAAGAAGAAGAGTGGCTGCTTTACTTTTGGTTCGGAGGAACATTGGGCTAACAAGTGGCCACACAAGTTTAAGAAGCCAGGGCAGGACTCCAAGACTGCCAACATGATCGTAAGCAACAATGAAAGTGGAGCATCTGGGTACGGTAATCTTTTTACTGTATTTTCAGTTAGCCAGTCTATCGATTGGTGGATTGACACAGGTGAAAATATTCATGTGCGTGCTGACATCTCATTGTTTTCTTCTTATCAGGTCACAGGGAAAGGCTCCATACTGATGGGGAACGGTGCTACTGCTTCTGTTCATGGTGTTGGCACGGTCGATCTGAAGTTTACTTCAGGAAGGATCGTGTAGCTCAAGAATGTGCAGCATGTCCCCGCCATCAAGAAGAACCTCGTTAGTGGCTCCCTTCTCTGCAGAGAAGGTTTTAAGTTGGTCTTTGAGTCTAATAAAGTAGTTGTTACGAAATATGGACTGTTTGTTGGAAAAGGTTATGAATGCGGAGGTCTGTTCCGTTTTTCCCTTGCGGATTTTTGTAATAAAGTCGTGAACAATATTCATTCGAATGTTAATGAAACAGAAGTTTGGCATTCACGTCTTTGTCACATTGGTTTCGGTTCTATGACGCGGTTAGCAAAACTGAATTTAATCCCGAATTTCACTTTAGCCAAAGGTTCTAAGTGCCATTCGTGTGTGCAAGCAAAACAACCTCGCAAGCCTCATAAAGCTGCGGAGGAGAGACACTTGGCACTGCTAGAACTCATACATTCTGATCTATGTGAGATGAATGGTGTGTTGACTAAAGCTGGAAAAAGATACTTCATGACACTAATAGATGATTCCACTAGATTTTGCTATGTATATCTGTTAAACACTAAAAGTGAGGCTCTACACTACTTTAAAATCTATAAAGCAGAAGTTGAGAATCAACTTGAAAAGAAGATTAAACGAATCCGGTCAGATCGTGGTGGAGAGTATTTCTCTAATGAGTTTGATTCTTTTTGTGGGGAACATGGTATTATTCATGAGAGGACGCCTCCCTATTCACCTCAGTCAAATGGGGTTGCCGAACGGAAAAACCATACTCTAACATATTTGGTTAACGCCATATTAGATACATCGGGTTTATCCAAGGCATGGTGGGGGAGGCTATATTGACATCATGTCATGTCCTGAATAAAGTTCCGACAAAAGACAACGAGATTACTCCCTATGAGCAATGGGAGAAGATAAGAACAACACTCTCATAATTCCGTACATGGGGCTGTTTGGCGAAAGTCAATGTGCCGATCCCCAAAAAGCGTAAGCTTGGACCAAAGACTGTGGATTGCGTTAATTGGGGTTACGCTAAGAAAAGCGTCGGCTATAGATTTCTAGTAGTGAAATCTAAGGTACCTGACGTGGAGGTCGGTACAATTATAGAGTCTAAAGACGCTACATTCTTTGAGGATATTTTTCCTATGAGAGATATGCCAAGTACTTCTAGACAGGAATCAGAAGAGACTCCTGAGCCTGCCATTCCAATGGAATATTATGAAGAAACACCTGATGAAAATCCTGAGGAGGACAACAAGGAAAACCTTGGTAGGGGCAAGAGACAAAGGACTGCAAAGTCCTTTGGTGATGATTTCCTCATATACCTCATGGATGATACTCCCACTTCCACTTCGGAAACCTATGCATCTCCAGATGCTGACTACTGGAAAGAAGTGGTCCGTAGCGAGATGGATTCCATCATGGCTAACGGTACATGGGAAATCACTGATCGTCCCTATGGCTGTAAACCTTTGGGATGTAAGTGGGTGTTTAAAAATAAACTTAGGCCGGATGGTACTATTGACAAGTACAAGGCTAGACTTGTGGCTAAGGGTTATTCCTAGAAAGAAGAGGAAGATTTCTTTGATACTTATTTGCCTGTGGCCAGACTGACCACCATTCGAGTGTTACTCTCGTTGGTAGCCTCGCATGGTCTTCTTGTCCACCAGATGGATGTTAAGACGGCTTTTCTGAACGGAGAGCTAGACGAGGAAATCTATATGCAACAGCCCGATGGCTTTGTGATAGATGGTCAGGAAGGAAAAGTGTGTAAGTTACTGAAATCTTTATATGGACTGAAACAAGCACCTAAGCAATGGCATGAGAAGTTCAACATAACTTTAACATCTGCCGGCTTTGTTTCTAATGAAGCCGACAAATGTGTATACTATCGCTATGGTGGGGGCGAAGGAGTTATACTGTGCTTGTATGTCGACGACATACTGATACTTGGGACAAACGTCAAAGTCATCGAGGAGGTTAAGTCATTTCTATCTCAGAATTTTGAGATGAAGGATCTTGGTGTGGCTGATGTTATCTTAAACATTAATCTACTGAGAGACAATGAGGGTGGGATTACGCTTCTGCAATCCCATTATGTTGAAAAAGTTTTGAGTCATTTTGGATATTCGGACTACAAAATTTCTCCAACACCATATGATCCTAGTGTGCGAATTCGAAAGTTTGAAGGCACAGGTAAGGATCAGCTGAGATATTCTCAGATCATTGGTTCACTCATGTATCTAGCTAGCGCTACAAGGCCTGACATCACGTTTGCTGTGTGCAAACTGAGCCGGTTTGATTCTAATCCGGGTGATGATCATTGGCGTGCTATTGAAAGAATTATGTGCTATCTGAAAGGTACTATGAACTATGGACTTCACTATATCGAGCACCGTCAGTACTTGAAGGGTATTGTGATGCGAATTGGATCTCTGATGCTGATGAGATGAAAGCCACAATGGGGTATGTGTTTACCCTTAGAGGTGGTGCCGTTTCTTGGAAGTCTTGCAAGCAAACGATCCTAACGAGATCGACAATGGAAGAAGAATTAACAGCATTAGACACATCTGGTGTCGAAGCAGGATGGCTTCGAGATCTTTTGATGGACACGGATTGGTTGAAAAGCCAAGACTATTCTTATGAACCGTGACAATCAAACTGTAATTGTCAAGGTAAAAAGTTCAAAGAACAACAAGCAGTCCAACAAACACATAAGAATGAGATTAAAAGTTGTCAGAACTTTAAGAAAGTCCGGAGTGATAGCATTGGATTATATCCAGTCGGCTAAGAATCTGGCAGATCCCTTTACTAAAGGGTTATCACGTGTTGTGATAGAAAATGCATCGAGGGAGATGGGAATGAGACCCACATGAGTTGCCATGGTAGTAACCCAACCTATGTGATCGGAGATCCCGTGAAGTAGGATCTGGGAAAACAAGCTAATGGTTAACTAAGGGGAGTAGTTTACTAACCCACTCCGCTGGATATACAATACTCTCAGAAACTGTATGGCAGGTTGACTTTTGTCTTAATGTGTTCCAAAGCTTCTAGAAGCAAGATGCTATCCTACAGAGCGATCTTTGGAGGAACACACCTATGTGAGCCCGACTTCTGGTCACAGTCTATGAGATTGGGGTGATCTCTAGTAAGCTCATGAATAGGCCAGGAGTATGACTAATATGCTCCACCCGAGGGTCATCCTTGACAGCCTAATCTTGGTAAGACATTTAGTGAAACTCCTTTATGCCAAACTGACAATTCAAGGCATAGTCCATTGCTCAGTTGTAAAGGAGTGTAGCTATTTGTTCTAGGTGGATGTTCAACCTTAACAGGTATCCACTGAAAATACCGGTATATCAAAACAGTGTTGGGAACAGAGGACAATACCATGGGCCTTAGGGATCTGGTGGGGGATTGTTGAAATATAGGGTGGGCTCTAGGCCCATCTAACAATTTCTGAAAATCCCTAAGGGCCCATTCATTTTTGGCAAGGCAAGTGGGGGGAGTTTAGTCCCACAATGCTAGTGGGGAGAGATGAGCACCAACATATAAGGTGAGCTCTTCTACTATTTGTATGTGGTGTGAGAAGAAGGAGAGGAGCCCCTGTGGCGCTCCTCCTCCGACGACGACGCTCGCCTTGCCACGCCACGCCGCCTCGCCTAAATCACGATCTGCGCCTTGGTTGCGGGAATCTCGCCGAGCCGATGTGTTCTTTTTGTCGCACGGAAACGGGATACAAATGGTTGCAACTGAAATGCTAATGAGGCTTAAACGTTTTGTATTAAGTGCTGGCGTTACTAGGCTTAAACATTTTGTCTTAAGTGCTGGCGTTACTAGTACTTTATTACAGGCGTTTCAGTCCTTCATTGCGGGCGTTTCTTCTTTCCGTTAAACCGTCCTGGTCTGTGCTTATATACGGAGGAGGTCGTCCTCTCCAGTAGATACAGAATAGAACCATCTGCCTCCGCCCCTTGTCGTTCCTCTCACTGCTGCTGCCTCCGGTGATCCCACCCCATCCGTTGCGTACACGGCTGACGGGTGAGCAGGCCTTCGAAACCATGCCCTCTCGAGATCCTGTACGGGAGAGGGGCGATTAGGTTTTTGGGGAGCGTCTCCTACGCGACTGCTCGCCAATGTTCGACTACTTCCACTACATCAACGCCTTCTTCATCGTCATGGCTACCATTGCTGATCCGGCTGCCACTGAGAACAGGGCAGCCGACGAGGCTACCGCCTCTGCTGCCGCGACCGCTGCTACTTCGGCCAATTGGCCTACTGGAGGGTACTAGATGCTTATCCCTCTTCTGCTAATTTCGATGTGCATAGTACTAGTGATTTCTGTAGATGTCTCTACGATTTGCCTAGTATTGCATAGTTACATAATCAAGTATCAGCGTGTCCACAGCATGTTCATGATTTATTCCTGGATTAATATAATCGGAAAAATGCCTAGATTCCTAACATCCTGTACATGAAAATATATGCAAACTGATGGCTAAGTGTTGATGCTACCTGTGTTCTACTCATTCAAGTCCTTTACGTGTCTTGTTGTTTCGTGGTTATAATCAAAGAATAAAATTTTGTCTTTCCAAGATAATCAACATATCACTTCTCGCATTATTTCTTAGTTTTCTGTGGGCATTCCTATGAAACACGAGTGATTGCTGGCACTAGGCGTGTGTGTTGTATTTGCAGGACTGGTAAGTGTTGATGGCCCAGAGGTGGTGGTAGCCTTTCTACTTCTGGGTGGACCTTGTTGGTCTTTCTTTAAGATTACAATCTGTTGTAGTTTGGGAATCAGAAAAGAGAGAAGAAAAGAAACCAAGCCCATGCGAAATAGTACTCCACTAGCTAGCTAGGAAATTAAAAAGAGGAGTGACCAAAACAAACTGACTTTTGAAAAAATTGCTTAACGAGTGATGACGGCATTGTCTCTGTTGATGAAAAATTACTTACTTAAATTTGTAATTAGGCCATTGACAATCTCTTATTCTAGCTTAACATAAATTTTATCAATCATGTTTCCAAGTGGATAATCTTAGACTGGCTAACTAAAATCATGTTTGAGATATATGTTACCAGTTTACGTCTATAAGAAGTGGTATTTTCAACTATGTTTACACATTGATTATCCAAACAAAAATATGCCAGCACATGTGTTTGTAGGTAACCTAGTTAAATCCACTTACTTGTGTTCCTGTACTAGTATTTATATTCTTTGATTTTTACTGCAGAGCAAGTACTATTTGTAGTTGATTTGTCAGAATGTCAATTAGTCAGACTATAGGTGAAGGAGGGGATGAAGTAATTCAGTTAACCAACCGCACAAGCAGGAAAAGGTCTAGAGCTTGGGAATTTTTCAAGGCGTTACCGGATGAAGGAGGTTTCTCAAAGATTTGCTAATCTTAAAGATACTTGTGTTTTTGGAGGAGCTTAATCTATGATACTCCCTGTCATTTTAAACACCTAGCTTTATATTTCAGTTGTAGTATATAACCACCTTGTAGTTAACTGTGCACATTGTGCATGCCGTACTAGTTGATTATGTTGGAATAAGTTATGTTCTGTTGTTAACTTCAGGATTTTTGATAGTAGGAGAATATTTTGAAGGATAACATGAGAAAAATGAAGTCTTGGAGCATCATGTAGGGTGTCACGGCTCACCGGCTCGGCAACCGACTTTCAGTTATTTGTGAAAGCGAATTGTGTTTCATCTATTAGTGAGAATAATGTACAGAATTCATGAAGATTGTATGCCCGGTTGCAACTTATGTACTATTTTGTTTATGTAACCTTGTACTGTTTCGTTGGAAATACTTACCTTCAGATGCAGCCAGCCATGCGCGCACTCGTACATGCATCAAATCCATTGGACCTTGGATATCCAACATTGCAGAGAATTGGATTTGGATGGAGCTAGACACTAAAAGCTAACTGTGGACTGGACATGGAATGGATTAGTTTAGAGTGGACAATAGTTGGAATATAGCGTTTTGGATATGGACTCTGATCCAGTTCCAGATTTACATGCAACACATATGAATATGCACAAGATACTTAGGTTCCTAACTGAGTTAACTGACTTCCAAGGCTAATCAACATGTAAGACCACTATGATACTGTACCAACCAACAAAGGTCAACATCAATACTAATATGCAAAAGTTGTAGCAGCGACTAGAATATCAGCCAGTAGTAGCAACGAACATCCAGAGAGCAGCATATCATTACCTTAGATTACAAGCTGTCGAAAACATACTAGACACATCAATGCCATCTTGAAGAAGTGTGGTATAATATGAATCTGAGCGGTTTTAATGAAGGATAATTACACATACCATAGAATTATACTCCATCTATTGACCAATAATGAGATATGACTGATTAGAACAGGAAAATGATGCATCATTTGACTCAATGAAAAAACAAATACTGAAAATAGAGAGGTTGATTAAACTAACAGACCAAAGGAATGCAAACTTGAGGCCTTATCTACACTAATATTAAAAGACCCAAAGGGTCTGATCCAACCACTCTTGGCCGTACGATGGGATCATCAAACAGGTGTAAATTACACCGTCTTTATTGGCTAATCACGGTGAGCGAACAATCCCGCGCCTAAAAGTCTAGGTGCGTATATCTGTACCAACACTGGCAGATCTCTGTACCACCCCAGCTTGTCCCTGTATACATGTGAAAGTGAATTCTAATGCTCTTGTTTGAACATTTTCTGAAGCGATATTGTGCAGATTGTGATCAGGTAGTTCATAGATAACTAATCTGAGATAACACCCCAAAATTTAGTTGTGTAGTCGAATATGGAACAGGGGATTGGGTTGGGAATTTATATTTGTAAGAAACTGTTAAGTTGAGCATGTAAATTGGGTTTGTATGGAAATTTCAGGGTTCCTTTTGCCAGAGTTATCTTGCACATAATGGTTAAAAATACTCGCAAGCATATTAAATAGCACAAGAATAGATGTATGATGGTGCTACTTATGTATCAGCATATCAACCCAGTATAAAGTCGATTAACAATTTGGAGAGACAAAGAATCAAGGAAAATAAATAAACAGAATAAAATGCCACATACCTCATTCTAGGATCATGCATGCTTGATCAATTGGGTGCAGCCACCTTTGTGTGTGAATCATGAACCTCCGGTGAGTCATCACCGCCATAGAAAATCCCAGATTCTGAGGCGACCCCTGTGTTGATGATTTTTGCGAAAATGCCTTGGATGCGTGTAAACTCTTTCTTCTGGTCAAATGGATTGGACTCGAGATGAGTACCAAACAACTAAATATCTACACATTTGTTTAAACTCTTCTGTGACCTCACAAACATGTCCATATGGTAGCAGAGATGGTAGCCACATGACACGCTATCTTGTTGATGTGTACAACAAACATCTTTATAATGCTTAAAGCGTACACAGCCTCCACCTTTTTTGGCACAATTCCACCTCTAATCGAAGAGAGCATCATTCAGAATCTTTGACAGCACATTGTAATCCCTTTCCAACTTGTTTTTAAGTGAATCCAAGTAAAAAGCCTTGCATTCCTTCACCATGAGGATAATAAGAACCAAGTGACCTCTACACAAACATGTGAAAAATCCTAGTAAATTAATCCTTTGTGAATAATAAACAACCCAAGTTCAGTGCAAAGCAAAGGCTGGAAACTGAATAATGAACAGAAATAAATATATATCAATCAACAATCCAGGAGATAAAATCAATATCTCTACATTTAGAAAAGCAATTAAGACCGAGTAGGACTTACATTGGATTGTAGGGCACTAGTATGTACTTCTTATCCTTGTTATTTTGCAATGCAGGTAAGATGCACTCTCTCAGAATAAGCTCAACGCCTTCTTTGGAGCTTAGGTTTTTGTCGTGCATGTGATAAGGATCAGCAACTCCGACATCGGCAAGTTCTTTATTCTATCTAGTCTCTCTGACTAGGTATAACGCCCATAGCCTAACAAGGGAGGACTCCAGCAAGTCCAAGTTGAACATTCTAAAGATCTCCGGAAACTTCAGATAGAACTTGTCTGCCAGATATTTGGTCACAAAGTGGTGGTAATCCTTTGGAACCATAGCCGTGTAATGTGAGGCATGACCTTCAAGACTTTTTAGCTCTGTAATATTCCGATGCAGAGCCTTCATATCGATAGAAAGGCTCTCGAACTCATCCATTGGTAACTTCTTCTGCTTTTTTCCCGCCTTAGGGCACTCATCCCAAGAGTTCAACATTTCTTATATTTCTTCCCCGCTCCTCTTATGTGGCTTTAATCGGATCTCAACTGTATTGTCAAACTTTTCTTTTTCTTTTCTCCATGGATCACCTTCTAGAAGCCATCTTCGATGCCCTGTGTACATGATTTTTTGAGAGCCCGATAGGCGACGACTAGTTGTATCATCCATGCACTACACGCATGTGTTGTATCCGTGGACACATTGGCAGGATTGATATCCTAAGGCGGGATAGTCTTGGACTGTTGTGAGCAGCAAACCCTTCATATTAAAGTTATCTTCCTCACAAGCATCCCATACGTTGACCCCTGCCCATAGTATCGCCAACTCCTCATACAGTATTTTCATGTACATGTTGATATCGTTCCTAGGTTGCTTCGGGCCTTGAATGAGCAAAGATAAGTGTATGTACTTCCACTTCAGACATAGCCATGGAGGGAGGTTGTACATCCACATAACAACGGGCCAAGTGTTTTGCCAGGTGCTCATGTCGCCGAAAGGATTGATTCTGTTCGTACTCATACCGAATCTTATGTTCCTCGGGTTGATGGCTCAATGCACGGCACCCAGAAAAGTGTTGATGGCTCGTGGTTGATGTAGAGCTCGTTGGGAACCCTAAGAGGAAGGTATGATGAGCACAGCAGCAAGTTTCCCTCAGTTATGAAACCAAGGTTTAATTGAACCAGTAGGAGCAAGGAAACACCCCAAAGGTGTTACTAGCTAAGCTTTGGTAGGGCACACTACCGGTGCTAGTAGCAACGTGGAGACCTGCACAACACAACCACAGAATTTTGTCCCCAACTTGTGATGAGGTTGTCAATCTCACCGTGTTTTGCGGAAAACAAAGGATTAAACGTATCGAATGGAAAGAAGTAAAAGTTTGCAGAAAGTAAACACAAAGCAGTAAAAGATTGTAGATTGTATGTAAAAGACAAGGACCGGGATCCATAGTTCACTAGAGGTGGCTCTCCTTAGATAGATAACATGCTGGGTGAACAAATTACAACGGGGCAATTGACAAACACCGAGAAAGCAATACATGCATATACTAATCATCTTGACTCCTTTGAGACTAGATTGGGCATTATAACATAATACATAGACCGCCATCCAACTGCATCTATGACCAATAATCCACCTTCAGGTTATCATCCGAACCCCCTCCAGTATTAAGTTGCAAGCAACGGATAATTGCATTACGAACTGCATGTAAAGTAAACAATACGATTGTTCTATACACAAAGGATTGTTGTTTTCTCCCTAGTAGCAACAGCACATCTAGTACCTTAGAGATTTCTGTCACTTCCCCAGATTACCAGAGGCATGAACCCACTATCGAGCATAAATACTAACTCTTGGAGTTGCTAGCATCTACTTGGCCAAGATAGCTACTAACAGTGGAAAGCATGCAAGATCTCAAATAACAAAGACATGATAGAATCAATAATCAATCTGAAATAGCATCTCAATATCCATCGGATCCCCGCAAACACAACATGTATGGATTAAAAAAATATGATCTTGATCATGAACGGAGCTCACAAGATCTAAACATGAAAGCACAAAGGAGGAGAAACCAGCCATCTAGCTACTACATGGATCCGTAGTCCAAGGATGAACTACTCACGCATCACACCGGAGACTTGCATGGTGATGAAGAAGGCCTCCAGGGTGAATTCCCCTCTCCGGCAGGGTGCCGGGAAGAGCTTCAGATCCCTCCCGATCTAGGGATGGAGATGATGGCTGCATGCACTCTTCGTGGATTTTGATCGGCACTTAGGGTTTTCGTCCCGAGGGCAATATATAGGCGGAAGGAGAGGCCGAGGTGCCGGAGCCACCACACCACCCTTGGCGGGCCAGGCCTGGCCTGGCTGTGTGGTGTGCTGGCCCTCTCCGCCTCAGATTCTCGCACTTGATTCCTTCCGGAAAAATAGGCACTTTGGCTTTTGTCCCGTCAATTCGAGAATATTCATTTTCTGACTTTCCTAGAACCAAAAACAGCAGAAAAGCAAATGGCACTGTGGCTCTTGTTAATAGGTTAGTCCAAGAAATCATATGAAAAGTACTCCAAAATTGGAACAAAACACAAGAAAGTGGATAAAACCAAGCATGGAACATCAAAAATTATAGATACATTTTCAATGTATCAACATCCCCAAGCTTAACTCCTGCTCGTCCTCGAGTAGGTAAGTGATAAAAAGAAATAATTTTTGAGGTGACATGCACCATCAAAGACTTGATCAAGGTATTTGCAAAACACTCAAAGCTGGGATCATAGTACTTCAATCATAACATGAAAGACAAAGTTCTAGCAATAAGCAAAGAAACTATGATGCAACATGAAAAGGCACAAACAAAAGAATCATGAATAACATGCTTTGCGAGACGTTTGTTTGTTTCACATAAAGAAAACATAGCATAATAGTATTCAGCTTGTCCCTCAATAGAGTAGCAAATATAAATGCATAGGACACCTTCAAAGTTCATAAGAGTGACTAGATACAATAGTTAAAAACAAGCAATATCAAGTTATGCATCAATCAACTAGTCTTGGGACAATGCACATAGAACTAAGAATGACCACTATGCTCTCAAAGTGGGTGCATAAAGATATAAGGTGGAGACTCAATATAATGGTGGAAGAAAGGCCTTTTGTAAAAGGAAGTAGGGATTCCAGTCTCATGAAGAGCTTCCAAAAATTATGGTACTTATAGCTTTCAGCTCTCATTGCCCCTATCATAAGCATCTTGAAGTGATTAAGGTTAAAGTGACACAACTAAGAGGATATGCTTGACAAGTTATAAACCGAAATCTCATGCCCCTTACTTACGAAGACCGATCCTCATGCTACTCAACTTCAGTCACGAGTAAGCTCTTGTCATTGTAAGTACATGTGTATCATTAAGAACCGCCAACGGGTACCCCTTGCACATGATATGGGAGCTTTCCCATAATCAAAATGACAAGGCAAGCAGACAATGAGCATCTCAAATGATCTTTTATTTGCTATTCGCATAGGTTTTTATTGAGGATGATTCATAGAGTGCTCATTATGGTGATGCTGCAAGTTTCCACCATGATTAGGCATGGCTTAGGCTAGCGCAAGCGCTTTCTAACACATACAAACTCCATGATCTTACAAGTTCCACTTTTATTTCACACCACGATCCGTAAGCAAAAGAACATGATATCAACGGGGTACAAAGTACAAGTGCAATGTTGAAAGCGTTCCCCATGAAACATGGTTCTGCTAATTTCAACTTATAAAGCGCAAGCATATACGCAACAAAGAAGGACCCAATGGTTCAAGTTTATTAGAGGCAAAAAGTAAAGTGTGCCATCAAGTTCGTGAGAGATTTAATCACTAGTTTTCTCATAACAAGTGGAAGGTAAACTAAAGCATGAATATACTTGGAATAGCATAAGCTAGTAGGTAGGTATGGTGGACTCTTTGGAATAACTTGGTTTAGGGAATTGGATGCATGAGTAGAACTCATACCTTGTTGTGGAGGCTAGCAAAAGACTGGGAGCGACAAACTAAGAGAGCAATAATGGTCATAATCATGTAGAGCGACAAAACATCATTGATCAAAGCATAAAGTGATACTGCAAGTTGAAAACTAAAGGATCATAAAGGCTATGGTGACTTGTGACAGTCATAACATGGTGTGAGCATGTGCCAAGTCAACCCAAATAAAGCATCAAAGGAGAATACCACTATACTATGCTTTAATATGCTAAAACAACGCATGATTCATCCAAGGCACATTAATCAATCTCAATTGTTTATAACAAGTCATGCTACAGCAAAGAATAATAAGCATAAAGCCAAAACAATATCAAGCATGGCATGACAAAGCATAGCCACAGTCAAGAATGAGCTCTTTTTACCACATAAGCATGAACTTTCCTACTCTTTTCCAAACCAAACTAAACTATTTGCAAACCAAAGTATGAAAGAGGGGGTCCAACCAACTTATTCAGAAAACTAAGCAAACCAAGCAAACTAAAAACCAAAACGAAAACGAAAAAGAAGACGCTCCAAGAAAAACACAACTGTGCATGAAACAATAAAAATGAAGCGTTTGGAAGAAACCTGGAATTTTTATTGATGAAGAAGGAGATGCCTTGGGCATCCCCAAGATTTGACGCTTGTACTTCTTGGATATTTCTTGGGGTGACACGCGTGGCATCCCCAAGCTTGAGCTTTAGTCCATCCTTCATCTCATTACTCATTCCTTCCATACACCTGAAATTTTTTCTTCATACAAAACTTCACACAATCTCATTAGCAACATTAGTGCACTTAAGATAAATAAGTCTTAAGGTTCAGTTATAACACCAAATAAACTTCAATTAGAACACTAGCTACTGTAGCACTTCCCTCAAAAAGCTCAATTCCCCAAAAGAACTCAAGAAGGAACCAACAAGAAGCAAATGCAGAAAATGGCAGAAATCTGTCAAAACAGACCAGCAGGTAAATACGAATTTTTTCGAAGACCTTCTGTTGCTCAAATCAAAACGTGTTGAACTAACTAAAGTTAGGTAACAACCTGGGGCAGAAGAACAAAATATTACAGCTCAATCCGACATACAGAGATCTCTCAGGAATTTTTACGGTGAAGCACAAAAATCTGTTTCGGGACAGCAACTTTCCCAATCATTACTTCACTCTCATTAGAGGTTACTCTTGGCACAAAAAGCAAATAAAAAGGATAAGGAGAGGTTATTACAGAGGTAATAACTTTCAAGACTCATATAAAACTCTTGGGTTATCTCCCAACAAGTACTTTTCTTTAACGCCTTTAAGTTAGGCATAAGAAGCAAAGAAAGAATCAAGTGTTCTTAAATGAAGAAGCATTAAGACCAAATTTTGTTTTCATAGGAGAAGCAAAAGAAATCTTTTCTCTCTTTTTAGGGAAGTGTTCTATACCTTTCTTGAGTGGGAGTTGATATTTAATGGTGCCTTCTTTCATATCAATGATGGCACCAACAGTTCTAAGAAAAGGTCTTCCCAAAGTAATAGGACAAGAAGCATTGTATTCAACATCCAAAATATAGAAATCAACGGGGACATAGGAATCGTTAACCATAATAAGAACATCATTAAGACTCCCCATGAGTTTCTTTTTAGCATTATCATCAAGTGGGACATTCAAATAACAATCTTCAAGAGGAGGAAAATCAAGCATATCATAAATCCTTCTAGGCATAATAGAAACACTACTATCAAGATCACATAAAGCTTTGAAATCAAAGTCATTCACTTTAATATTAATGATGGGTTCCCAACCATATTCTTGTTTTATAGGAATAGAAGCTTTATGTTTCATCTTTTCTTCTTTAATCTTTATGAGAGCATCAGTAATGTGTTTTGTAAAGGCCATGTTCATAGCACTAGCATTAGGACTTTTAGCAAGCTTTTGTAGGAACTTAATAACTTCAGAGATGTTGCAACCATCAAGATCAAAATCAAATTTATCATCTAAAGTAGTATAACTATTGCAAGCCTCAACACTAGTTGTGGTAATAGTAGAAACACTAATGTTTCTAGCAATTTCATCTTCTCTTTCCCACTTAGCATGTAATTCAGCTAATAGTCTAACATTTTCATAAATTCTTACTTGTATAGCATTAGTAGCTGCAAAGGGATTCTCATTAGTTTTAGGTTTAGCAGCCGTTTTATTAATCAATGAAGGTTGAGCTTCAGATAGAGATGATATATTTCTTTCAGCATTAGAGAGTTTCAATTGTAAACTAGGAATTTCCCTATTTAGACTCTCAAGTTGATGGCTAATGTTCTTCAAAATGATAGATTGTTCCTCCATAGTTTTAGTAAATAGCTTATTTTGCTCATATTGCATTTGCATGAAGTTTTTAGTGGCTCTTTCAACTTCTAAAATTCTTCCTTCACTAGGAGGATATGGCTTATAATTGTTGTTACCAAAATTGTTCCTATAAGCATTATTACCATAAGCATTGTTACCAAAGTTGTTATTTCTTATGAAGTTCACATCAACTTGCTCTTCTTGAGCAACCAAAGAGGCTAAAGGAACATTATTTGGATCAATATGGGCTTTCCCATTAACAAGCATAGACATAATAATATCAATCTTATCACTCAAGGAGGAGGTTTCCTCAACAGAATTTACCTTCTTACCTTGTGGAGCTCTCTCAGTATGCCATTCAGAATAATTAACCATCATATTGACCAGAAGTTTTGTTGCAGCACCCAAAGTGATGGTCATAAAGGTATCTCCAGCAGCAGAATCCAATAGGTTCCTTGAAGAATAGTTCAATTCTGCATAAAAAAGTTTGGATGATCATCCAAGCGATACCCATGAGTGGGACAATTCTTTACCAAAGATTTCATTCTTTCCCAAGCTTGAGCAACATGCTCATTATCAAGTTGTTTAAACTTCATTATTTCACTTCTCATGGATATAATCTTAGCAGGAGGATAGTATTTTCCAATAAAAGCATCTTTGCACTTAGTCCAAGAATCAATACTATTCCTAGTTAAGGAATTCAACCATTCTTTAGCTTTTCCTCTCAAAGAGAAAGGAAACAATTTCAGTTTAAGAATATCACCATCTATATCCCTATGCTTTTGCATTTCACAAAGTTCAACAAAGTTATTTAGATGGGAAGCAGCATCTTCATTACCAATACTAGAAAATTGTTCTCTCATAACAAGATTGAGCAAAGCAGGTTTTATCTCAAAGAAAGTATTTTCAGCCACAGGTGGAGCAATAGGTGTGCTCATAAAATCATTGTTGTTGGTGCTAGTGAAGTCACACAACTTATATTTTCAAGAGTAGTCATTTTTTTGGGTTTTCAAAGAAGAAAGCAAACAAGTAAAACTAATTTTTTGTGTTTTTTGAAGAACAAAACAAGCAAACAAAGCAAAAAGAAAACTAAGCAAAACAAAAACAACAAAGTAAAGACATTGGTTATGAGGGACTCCCCTTGTGAAGATGTCCTTGACTCCCCGGCAATGGCTCCAGAAAAATGCTTGATGGCTCAATGCACGGTGCCCAGAAGAGTGTTGATGGCTCGTGGTTGATATAGAGCTCGTTGGGAACCCCAAGAGGAAGGTATGATGAGCACAACAGCAAGTTTCCCTCAGTTATGAAACCAAGGTTTAATCGAACCAGTAGGAGCAAGGAAACACCCCAAAGGTGTTACTAGCTGAGCTTTGGTAGGGCACACTACCGGTGCTAGTAGCAACGTGGAGACCTGCACAACACAACCACAGAACTTAGTCCCCAACTTGCGATGAGGTTGTCAATCTCACCGTGTTTTGCAGAAAACAAAGGATTAAACGTATCGAATGGAAAGAAGTAAAAGTTTGCAGAAAGTAAACACAAAGCAGTAAAAGATTGTATGTAAAAGACAAGGATCGGGATCCATAGTTTACTAGAGGTGGCTCTCCTTAGATAGATAACATGCTGGGTGGACAAATTACAGCGGGGCAATTGACAAACACCGAGAAAGCAATACATGCATATACTAATGATCTTGACTCCTTTGGAACTTTATTGGGCATTACAACATTATACATAGACCGCCATCCAACTGCATCTATGACTAATAATCCACCTTCAGGTTATCATCCGAACCCCCTCCAGTATTAAGTTGCAAGCAACAGATTATTGCTTTACGAACTGCGTGTAAAGTAAACAATACGATTGTTCTATGAACAAAGGATTGTTGTTTTCTCCCTAGTGGCAACAACACATCTAGTACCTTAGAGATTTCTGTCACTTCCCTAGATTACCAGAGGCATGAACCCACTATCGAGCATAAATACTAACTCTTGGAGTTGCTAGCATCTACTTGGCCAAGATAGCTAATATCAACGGAAAGCATGCAAGATCTCAAATAACAAAGACATGATAGAATCAATAATCAATCTGAAATAGCATCTCAATATCCATTGGATCCCCGCAAACACAACATGTGTGGATTACAAAAAGATGATCTTGATCATGAACGGAGCTCACAAGATCTAAACATGAAAGCACAAAGGAGGAGAAACCAGCCATCTAGCTACTACATGGATCCGTAGTCCAAGGATGAACTACTCACGCATCACACCGGAGGCTTGCATGGTGATGAAGAAGGCCTCCAGGGTGAATTCCCCTCTCCGGCAGGGTGCCGGGAAGAGCTTCAGATCCCTCCCGATCTAGGGATGGAGATGACGACGGCTATAGACTCTTTCATGGATTTTTGATCGGGTACTTAGGGTTTCCGTCCCGAGGGCATCTTATAGGCGGAAGGGGAGGCCGAGGGGGTGCCTGGGCCCACGCGGCCAGGTGGTGTGGCTGCCCTCTGGCCCTTCTCCGTCTCGTATTCTGGCACTTGATCCCTTCCGGAAAATAGGCACTTTGGATTTTGTCCCATCCAATTCCGAGAATATTCATTTTCTGACTTTCCTGGAACCAAAAACAGCAGAAAACAGGCGGTAGCCTTTGTGGCTCTTGTTAATAGGTTAGTCCAAGAAATCATATGAAAAGTACTCCAAAGTTGGAACAAAACACAAGAAAGTGGATAAAACCAAGCATGGAACATCAAAAATTATAGATACGTTTGCAATGTATCACGGGTCTCCTCCAAATGATGGGAATGCGGCGTCGACTGCTTGCCACTGGCAAGCATCTGCAGGGTGTCTCATCACACCCTTGTCCTTTTTCCGTCCCTACTCGTGCCAACACAACAACTTTGCCTCATTCTTGTTTGAGAATAGATGCTTCAAACGGGGAATGATTGGAAGGTACCATACAACCTTTACAGGAGCACCGCTCATCAATATTTCCATGGTTTCCACTTGTGGGCTCCTTCCCCGCTTAACCGGGATGCATTGCACTCTCTACACTTATTTAGCTGCTCGTACTCCCCACGATAAATGATGCAATCGTTCGGACAAGCATGGTATCTAATCACCTCCAATCTAAGAGGGCACACAATTTTCTTGGCCTCATTGCAACTTCTAGGCAACACATTCTCCTTCAGCAAGACATTTCTAAGATACTCCAATGTATCATCGAGGCTTCCATCTGTGTCGTTGTGGACCGCCTTGAGCCTTAGAAGTTTGAGTGTCACCGATAGGCGGGTGTACTCCGGATCATAGCCAAGATACAAGGGAGTTTCCGAGTCTTTCACCAGCGTCTGCAACTTGGCCAACTCTCTGTCGGATGCTGTAATGTTCTCCTTATCTTTTAGAACCTTCTCTTGCACATGAGGGTCGTTGACCATTTTGACCAAATCATCTGAATCCACTACGTTGTCCTTCGCATCATGTATAAAATCTTCGGGTTTGTACATATCTTCTTCGGGCGACTCTTCATGACGTGCATTGTCATTGAACCCTTCGTCATCGTCAACAATCTCAGGATCCTCCCCATGACTTGTCCACCTTGTATAACCTTCCATGAAACCCCACACAATAGCTGCATGTGCAAGGACCCACATTTTATTTCAAATAATGTTAAGTTTCGACAAGTGCTGCACGGACAACATATCTTTGTGCCACCCCTTCACAACATATCTCGATACGCCGCATCAAGAAACTCGTTCACATGATCAAGAAACCTTTGTGTCATGGGGCCCTCCATGTGCATCCAATTTCGATCCATCCCTACATATACATGTAAATAGAATTTAATTAGCAAGAGGAACTCCAGATAGATGTATTTGGTAAAATGAGCGTGAAGTAATCCAAGTTTTTCTCCGTCGGATTTAGAAGCTTGCAAACATAAATTCTCTAGCTACGGTGGATCAAAATAGGTGAGGTTTGTCGGAATGGAACAACCTTGATGAGATCTCCAACTTTGATTTAGAGCTCTGGGGCAGAGGACGAACTCACACTGTGTCACAAACGAGTCTTTTAAAAAGTGGAGTTGAAACTATGGTTATGATCTTGGAGGATGAGAGGGTACGGTACTGGGGTATAAATAGTGGTTTGGGCTGATGTATATGATCTAATTTAAGTAGGCAACGATCAGGAACAAACGGAATCTAATTTGGACACTTGTAGCGGAATATACATGAGTTTGAATCGTTATTGGTTTTGATTGAAACTGAACGAGCAAACGTAGTCGTACTCGGTTCGATCGGTGGTTGTCAGCAACCAACTCTACCGACAATTTCATCACCGCTGCAGCCCACCTGTCACTAAGTATTTGTCTCGTTAGTGCCGCCCTGCACGAAAAATACTAGCGATAGGAATAATGTTTGCCCTACACTAGTTATGTGGTTTCTAGTGACAGGCATCCATATCCGCCTGTCACTAGTGACACGTACCAGTGACAGACTTATCCTTGCCTGTCACTAGGTGTGCTGACTAGTGACATGCACAATTTTGCCTGTCACTAACCACCTGGAGGCTATAACCCTTTCTACATTAGTGGCCATTTCTTCATATGAACTCCGATCTGGGTGTTCTTTGGCTTGCTGGAATCGTATGGACGAGGGCTATAACACCATGGACTTGGATCCTTATTTAGAATTTATGGAAAAATCCAATTTTTCACCTCTCAAATGGCTAAGTCTGGTGCCTGCAACTCCTCCATATTGCATCTTCTTGGTTCCTTTTGCCTTGCTTTATCCATAATCCGACAAAACACCTAAACACAATCCAAAGACAAGAAAAAGTAATAAAATCTTAATAAAAGTACTAGTTGTGCAAAGTCCATGTCGAAATGAATGAGAACTAGTAATCATATATAATAGGCATAGTTGTAGATAGATGTAGCATGTAATAAGTGACAATATAAATAATTTAGATACTTAAATATGTCTCAATTTTGGACTTATTGGCATGGCGCGTGGCCAGCTGGGCCAGCAGCGCACGCGACGGCGGTGGTCGGCCAGCAGGGCGCGAGCGTCAGCGGAGGGTGTAGTGTGCGGCCAGCAAGGGCACAGTGAGGAGGGCACGATGCATTGATGAACACAGGAGAGAGAGAAAAAAGCAAAACCTTAGAAACCAATCTGTTTAACTCTAAACAAAATGACGTGATTGGCACAACAGGTGTTCGCGGCGGTACCGATCAGCGGGATATGTGTGTACCGTCTCTCTAGAGTGTAGTCAACAAGTCCCCAGGTCCGAGAGTATCGACATTGGTCGGCGACAGTGAGTCTGCTCGACTCTCGGGGGGAAATCCACACCATAGATAAGATCTAAACTACGTGCTAATCGCAAAAATTGGAAGAAAATCAAACAATAAATTTATTTTTCGATCAATTTCAGATTACTTTCTACGAAAGCCCGCGTGATGCAAGCTCGACGGTAGCTTGATAGAGGCTCGACAGAGAGACATAGGCTGATAACGTGTTGTGCAACCCCGACCGGCTGGCCGGTCCCGAGGGTTCTTGCATGGAGGAAGAAGAAGAACATCGAAGGCACATAGTAATTATAGAAAGTAGATTGACACATGAGAAATAAGGAGAGGCTCTTTAATGATCTTTCTCTGGAACAGTACGTACAATGGAGGAGCTCTCGTATATAAAGACTAAAGAGATAGGAAGATAAGGTTCACTTAACGTTAGGGTTGACTTAGGCTAAACGTGGCCACCAAAGTGGGCTCACATGTTGGCCCAGTTTCCTAATAGGTTCAATAAAGCGGCGCCGTGGACGTCTTGCTACCACTTGCAGCCTGAGTCGAGTTGCTGGAGTCCAGTCGTTGTGTCTGAGTCAGTTCGCTGGTTGAGTCGATTCGTTGTGTCTGAGTCAGTCGAGTCCCAAACATTTGGTTTAGCATAGTCCAAGAGTACTATGCATTTCTTATGAAGGATTTGAAGTTGGATAAACAGTACTACAATCCTTCTTCTGCTCTATAATGCTTAGGAAAGATTCCAGTCAAGGTAAATAAAGAGTCTAATTTTCCATATGTGTATATGATCCACCCCTAGCTGTTTGGTGTTACTGTAGGCCAAATTCGAAAAGATGTTTTGGTGTTACTATTGGAAAAATATGAACCTAGAAGCCCCTCTTGAAATAGATGTAGTATATGCAATCTCCATGGATAATTATCAACAGCAATTGTAGTGGATAATTTGCCACCGCCCGGTCAAGGCAGACATGTACATTTCACTACGTGTCTTGGCGATTTGTCCAAGTGAACTTCGGCCCCGAATAGCCAAGTGTAACACTCCAAAAATATTAAACAAGATTAGCAAGTTCTAATCACCCAAGTTTAGGATTAACAAAAACTTTTATTATTAAATATAATATGAGTGTATGTGTGAATTGCATTAGTGTATGAATGAGTGAAATTGCCATGTTTGATTGCTATAAATGATAAGGAATGGTTTAAAGATGAATACTACATCATCTAGGCCATTTACAAACAAAATCAAAAGAAAAGAAAATCAAATATGAATCATATGATCAAATGGTCATTTTGACCAAAATTATCCACTAGACCACTTTGAGTGTTTCTAGTAAAGGATTTCTAACAGAAACTTTCCAATTCTTTTCACCCCTTGCTAGATCAAGTAAAAGTGAACCCAAGACCACTTTACAAAGTGACAGAAACTAAATTCAAATCTATTTGAGTGACAATTTAAAATTGGATCAAGTGTATGTACTAAGATACCATTTTTCAAAAACCACTCAAATCAATTCACCTTGGCAAACCCAAGCAACCATAGACTATCAAGCAAGTACTCAGAACACTCACCAAGTTTCATCCAAAAATTCAAACTTTGAATTCATGTGGCCATTTGGTCGAGCACCTGGCAGACACCAGTAAACCTTGCCTAACTTCTACTATTCTGAGCAGTAATCGATCGCCACTAGCTACCCCCCAGATACGCCCGTTCGCCGCCGCGCGAACCGTGGACACTGTGTGCCGTCTCGAACGCCGCCATTCCCACACAGAGCACGGACCGCTCCCGACCGTTCTCGACCGCCCCATGCCGCGCCATAACTTGCATGACAACCGCCTTGAAGAACCGCGTCGACCGCTACCCTCAGCCATGCCGATAGCCCTCTGTAACACCGTCGCCAGAGGAGCCCGACCATGTCGCGCTGTCCCTCTCGCTGGTGTTTAAATAGAGGCCACCCCAGCCCCAATTCTACACACCATATCACTCCCCTCTCTCTCAGAAACCTCCCACACCTCTGCCCGGAGCAAGGCGAGCACCAGCCCGCCGGAATTTCACCGGAGCCCGCCGCTGCAGAGGAGAAGAGGAACTAGAGCTAGGAGCCGCCGCGACCACCATTCGACGCGCCGGCCTCAACACGTTCGATCGTCCCCATCACCAAGTCTAGCTAGAGCCCTAGTGAGTCCCCACGTACCCCCACCATCGTGTTAGGGTTCAGTTCTCGCCGGCGCTGTGCGACGGAGACAACGAACCACAGTCATTAGATCCTATTCTAATCGTAGCGCTGAGATTGAAACTTACCGTTTTGTTTTAGTTGAGTCGCTGACTCATGGGACCCATCTGTCAGCAGCCCGCTGCACGCGCGCCGAGTAGCCGGGCCGGCCCAATTAGTTTCCCGTGCAGAGCCCGTTGATTCAAATAGATTTTTTCATTTTAGTTAAAACTAGATTCAGTTAGTAGATTCAAAAATCAATTCAAAGAGATGCACTGAACCAAATTGCATGATTCCAATTTTGTTGGAAAGGTATTCAAATTATCTACCCAAGCCCGTTGGATTCAAACTTTTTGAAATTATAGATCACCTATAGTAAAAATAACAAGGCAGAGACTTTTCCAACTTCAAACATTTTTAAAAAATCAACCATAAATGCTTTTGATTTGACTTCAACTCTCAAAAATCACATTTGACAAGATCTATCTGAATATGTAAAAATATTTAGGTTTACATGTAGTGATCTTGGACTAGTACTAAAAGAATGCTATATAGGCATTTCTAGGTCACTTTAATTCTATTAAATAGTAATTTTAAACTTTATAAAATATGGCCATCACTTTAAATCACATTCCCAAGTATTAGAATATGTGGTGATGACATGTGTCAACATGGTCCCATATTTTAATTGGAGAATATTAAATCTTAAGTATTTTCAATGAGTAGAAATTACTTTTCCAAAATAAGATAAATAAGACTAGGTATTTATTCATGTGATGTTTGTGATGATGCTAGATCATCAAGTGTGAGCCTTAGTGTTCTAAATAGGAGTAGTTAAGTGTTGTTTGGTGATTGTGTACCTCGTATTCAGTTATAGACGCTAGTACCGGCCCGGGTGACAAGGAGGAGTACTACGAAGAAGAAGAGAACTTCAACCACTGCACTACTCAAGGCAAGCCTAACACTACAAGTTAGCTATGCAAGCCATCCTTGCAAGATAACCGATGCAAGATGCATTATGCATACTTTGGTTATGCAACCTTGATTACACCAATCCCAAGTTTTACTTGCAAGCTTTATTCTTTTACTTTTACCGAAGTTCTTTACCTTTAGTTAGTGATTTGTGAGTATTGGAAAAATAGGATAGATGCCATAAAGAGTATAAAACTAGGCCTAGGTAGTTATACTTAGATGCCATAAAAAGCATAAAACTAGAGTTAGATAGTTACACTTGATTAGCACCCCTTATTAGTGACACCACCCCCATTGCTAGTTGCTAGTGCTAAACTACTACTGATCACTTAGATGGGAATACTTGGAAAAAATGATTATGAAAACCTTGGAATGATGATTCAATCTATTGAAATGTTTTGACATGTGTTCTGAAACACAATGGTTTCATGATGAAACTTCTTGAGGCATGAGCCTTAGTTTTGATAAAAACTGATGGTTGGGTTCGGATGCGATACCATTCCAATTTTACCGTACAACCGCAATACCTAAATTGGGTAGGGCTTAACTGGAAGTTTATATGCCTTAGTATGGGTTCCCTCGCAGAAAGAGGTTGAGCTGAGGCTACCTCGTGTGAATGTCCACCTATGCAGTGCCTAGGATGGCAGATGGCCATGGCTGGGAGGCCAAGCACATAGGGGAGGTGCCTATACTAGAGTGTGTAATTGAAAGGTTATGTTTGATTATCCGCATACTAACTATGATGATTCAGGGTTATCCCTGATGGATGTATCGAATATTGTGGTGAAAGTGTACCACCTCTGCAGAGTGTCAAACTATTCGAATAGCCGCATCCGCTGTCATGGACAGTTGGAGTGGCCATACTGTTCCGTTGTCAGATGTTTTCAAAAATGACTTGTGAATTGAACTATGACCTTGACTTGACCACAACAGGGTTGTGGACATGAAAAACTAGGTTCCCACTTAGGTGATGTAGCAAATTAAATTAGGTTCTTTACTTTTGAACTCCTTATGAAATAAACCTGCCTTTTTGTAAATAAAACTAGAGATTAAGATACCTACTAGAACTACCTTACTTGTTAGTGATAGTTTGCGAGTACTTAAAGAGTACTCATGGCTTGATCCCTGGTTATTCTCGTGGCCAGACTATGAGGAGGACTACCAGGAAGATGGACAACAGGAGGTCTATGACAACTAGGATCATCTCCCATCGTCAGTATTGCCTGTGACCCTGAAGATGGAGCCCCTACTATGTTTACTTTCTGCTGCTTTGATTGTATTAAGACTGGATCATGAGATCCTTTATTTGTAAGACCTTTATTATGGTTTGTAATGGATGATGTACTGTGGTACCAATTCTGTTATGTCTCGCAAAAATGGTAATCTTGGGATTGCAATGTATTGCATAACAAACATTTGGGATTAAAAATCTGGGTGTTCACAAGTTGGTATCAGAGCCATCCTGACCATAGGAGACCCTAGTTAGAATGGACGCTTGAACCAAAAACTTAGTTTCAAGAGAAAAGAAGTGAGTATTTATGAAAACCTATTCCCACTCTTATCCTTGAGATTCTTTCAAAAAAAATCATGTGCCTCAAAAATTCTTGCAATCCTACCTAAAATTTGACACACTTGATCACCCCACTAACTTTCTCACCCTAAATTCTTATAGATGGAGGTCAAGTATAGAAATTTCCACTAGTTGGGCAACGGAGGCCACCTGATCTTTGAGAGGGATCTAGATGCACTCGCAGAGTATCTTGAGCGCCCGCTCCCGGAGTTCTTCGAGGCACAACTCAATAATCAGCAAGGAGGAGAACTATAGTGGCTGATAGTTGCAGATCTCAGAGGAAAGATGGAAGCACCCACCTCGGAGAAGATCCAATTAAACTTGAGGGAGAACAGCTAGCTAGATGGACTAGCCAGGGCTATGCATGAAGCTCTTGCCCGTCTGTGTGGGAAAAACATCAACTAGATCAGTGGAACTAGCTTTGCTCACTATGCAAGGCATGATTCTATGGGAATGCCCTTGGAGATGCCAGGACACCCGAAGCTGAAGCACCAGGTGGATAATCTCGACTTTATGTTGTATGATAGACAGAAGGAGTTGGACAATGCCCGTGCCTACGCCAACCATAACCATGCCATTGCAGTCAAGAAGGACCAGACCCTCGCCATCCTCGCCAAGGAGCGCCATTCACTTCGTCGTTAGCGTGACAAGAAGGATCGCATCATCGATCGTCTTCGCAAGAAGGTGGCCACTCTCGAGAAGACCATCCGTGAACAGGAGATCCAGCTTGAAGCTAAGGAGGAGGAAGGGGAAGATATCCGTGGAGATCTCTACTCCTACCTCAGTGATGATGACGACTACCTGGAGGACGAGGCCATGGAGGATCACACTGATAAAGATGATGCCCCCTTCATCTATGATTAGATGCACTTGAGCACTACCGTAGGAATGAGATGTACACATTCCCTTTGTATCGTAGTTTCATAGAATGGTTCCTAAAACCATCTGTTTCCTTATTGTGGTGTGTGTTTGTATTGGGTGCTAGGAATGAATGAATGAATGAAAAGAAAGTTGTTAGTTTCCAAAACCTGAGTCAAACTCCAAGTTTAAAGTTTCTAAAACAAACCCATAAACCCTAGAAATTTCCCTCTTGTCTCACTATCTATCTCAATCTTCAGATGACTCGTAGTAACCCCGGTGGAAGCAGTTCATCTCAGGACCCAATGCTGCGGATTCTGCAAATGTTAGTTTTCTGACCATGAAGCTAGTAGAGCCGAACGCCAAGCCAACTTAGCCACTCTTCAACAGATAGCTCAGATGGCCCACAATAATCAAGGTCATGGAAACCAGGATAATCATGGATCCAAGCTCAAGAACTTTCAAAACACCAACCCACCTATATTTAGTAAGTCTGAGGAGCCCTTAGATGCTGATGACTGGCTGCAAACCATGGAGAACAATTTGGAGGTCGCAGGAGTTGAAGCCAACGAAAAAGTATTGTTTGCCACCCATTATTTGGCAGGTGATGCAAGAGCCTGGTGGAATAGCACTCGTACCATGAACGAAGGGCAAATGATGACTTGGGAAGAATTCAAGATCAAGTTCAGCCGGACCCATGTGCCCCAAGGTTTGGTCACTAGGATGAGGGAAGAGTTCAGGGAATTGAAGCAAGGGAGAATGACTGTGTGGAATACTGTGACAGATTCTTATCCTTGGCTAGGTATGCCCCTAATGAGATTAGCACCAAAGCAAAGAAGAAGGAAAGGTTCCTGAATGGGTTACATGATGAGATGCAGACAGTGTTAGTCAACATCCGTTTTGCGAATCAAGAAGAACTAGTGGACTCTGCTATTGATACGTTGCAAACGTATCTATAATTTTTGATGTTCCATGCTTGGTTTTATCTACTTTCTTGTGTTTTGTCCACACTTTGGAGTACTTTTCATATGATTTCTTGGACTAACCTATTAACAAGAGCCACAGTGTTAGTTGCCTGTTTTCTGCTTGTTTTGGTTCTAGGAAGTCAGAAAATGAATATTCTCAGAATTGGACGGGACAAAAGCCAAAGTCGATATTTTACCGAAAGACTCATGGAGCCAGAAGACGAGACGGAGAGGGGCCAGGGGCTGGCCACACCACCTGGTGGCGCGGGCCAGGCCAGGCCGTGCCAGGGGGTGGTGTGGGCCCCTCCGACACCCCCTCGGTCTCCCCTCTCGCCTATAAGAGCCTCCCGATGCATAAACCCTAAAAAGTCAAGCCTCCAGCCACGAAAAGTTCCACAGCGTCGCCACCACCGAAGGGGAGATTCGGGGGACAGAAAGTATCTATTCTGGCACCCTGTCGGGACGGGGAAGTGCCCCCGGAGCCATCTCCATCGATCTCCACCACCATCTCCATCGCCGTTGCTGATTCCCATGATGAGGAGGGAGAAGTTCTCTCTCGAGGCTAAGGGTTCTACAGGTAGATATGTGTTCATCTCTCTCTCTATGCATGATCATATTGTGATCATGAGCTTGTAATCTATAGATCTACCTTGCTACTCAAGTGCTTTAATAGATCTCTGCTCTCCCCATGTGTGTGAAAGTGACAGTGTGCACACCATGGTGGCACTTAGGCTAGAGATTACAAATACTTGTTATGAGTTATATTTGGAGTTGCATGTCTTTATGAAATTGTGGTGTTTGTTGGAACCATCTAGTGCTCAAGGTGACAGTGTGGGGTTTTCTAGATGGGAAAGGCTTACTTTGAGGTGTGCTGTTATAGCCCTACCATGGATTAGAGTGTCCAACCGGAGAGTAGTTAAGAGTAGTATCATAAAGAGAAGATATTTATATGAGAGTGTTCACTAGTGAAAGTATGATCCCTAGGCCTTGTTTCTAAGCACTGAAACACTGTTTGCTATTAGATCTATTACATGTTTGCTTGCTTCTATCTTTATTTCAGTTTTAATTTAGTATTTTCCATGCCATCAAGCTATTTTCTAGCACCGTTACCACTTATAATTATCCATACCACTTGTATTTCATTATCTCTTCGCCGAACTAGTGCACCTATACACCTGACAAGTGTATTGGGTGCGTTGGGGACACAAGAGACTTCTTGTATCTTGATTGCAGGGTTGCTTGAGAGGGAATACCTTTGACCACTTCCTCCCTGAGTTCGATAAACCTTGGGTGATCCACTTAAGGGAAAACTTGCTGCTATTTTACAAACCTCTGCACTTAGAGGCCCAACAACTATCTACAAGAATAGAAGTGCATAGATATCAAGCTATTTTCTAGCGCCGTTGCCGGGGAGGTAAGGTAAAAGGTACTCACATCCTCCGGTGTGAGTGCTCGAAGTTATTTCCTTTATATTCTACAATTTTGTCTTTTTGTTTCTTGTTTTCACTAGTTAGGCTTAATGGAAAACAACAACAAAATTAGAGAGCTTTATAGTATTTATCTTGAGTTAGGACATGAAGTGTTTGAAGAGATAATTAAAAAACCTATGGAACTTTATTTGCATGCTAATAGCAATGTTGTTAGTATGAATTCTTTGGACACTATTATTGCTAATGCTATGGAAAAGTCTAAGTTTGGGGAAGTTAGTTTTTATGAAAAAGATCTTTTTAGTTCCCCAGCTTTGGAAGATAGCTATTCTATTGCTTATGATGATACCAAACCTCCAATATATGATGATTACAATGATGCATATGTTATTTTCAGTCCACCTACTATTGAAGAGAAAGTTAATTATGATTACAATATGCCTCCTATATTTGATGATTATGGTGATGAGAATAATAATGATAGCTATTTTGTTGAATTTGCTCCCACCCCAATTAATAAGAATGACTATGCTTATGTGGCGAGTAATAATTATTTTATGCATGTGGCTCATGATAAGAATGTTTTATGTGATAGTTATATTGTTAATTTTATTCATGATGCTACTGAAAGTTATTATGAGAGAGGGAAACATTGTTTTATGCATCACAATAATATTAAGTTTCCCCTTTTTATGTTGAAAGTCTTAAAGTTGCACTTGTTTTGCTTTCCTATGCTTGTTGCTTTGTGCTTTCATGACTTGTTTCTTTACAAGACTCCTATGCATAGGAAGTGGGTTACACTTAAATGTGCTTTGAATTTGCTTCTTGATGCTCTTTTTTTTTACTTCAATTCATATTTCTTATGTGAGCATCTTCTCAAACTATCATGCCTAACTTAAAGGCGTTAAAGGAAAGTACTTATTGGGAGATAACCCAAAAGTTTCAGTTGAGTCTTGGAAGTTATTGCTTCAGTAATAACCACTCCTTATCCTTTTTATTTGCTTTTTGTGCCAAGAGTAACCTCTAATGAGAGAGAAGTAATGATTGGGAAAGTTGCTGTCCCGAAACAGATTTTTGTGCTTCACCGTAAAAATTCGTGTAAAATCTCTGTACGTCCTTTTGAGGCGTGAATTTTTGTGCTTCTGCCCCAGGTTGTTATCTAACTTTCGTTAGTTCAACACTTTTTGATTTGAGCAACATAAGGTCTTCTCAAAAATTCTTCTTTACCTGCTGGTCTGTTTTGACAGATTTCTGCCATTATTTGCATTTGCTTCTTGTTGGTTTCTTTTTGAGTTCTTTTGGGGAATTGAGCTTTTTGAGGGAAGTGCTACAGTAGCTTGTGTTTAATTTGAATTTTTATTAGTGTTGGAACTGAACCTAAAGACTTATTATCTTGAGTGCTCTAATGTTGCTAATAAGATTGTGTGAAGTTTTGTATGACGGAAAAATTTCAGGTGTATGGAAGGAATGAGTAATGAGATGAAGGATGGACTAAAGCTCAAGCTTGGGGATGCCACGCGTGTCACCCCAAGAAATATCCAAGAAGTACAAGCATCAAAGCATGGGGATGCCCAAGGCATCCCCCTCTTCATCAATAAAAATCTCAGGTTCTCTTCCAAACACTTCATTTTTATTGTTTCATGCACAATTGTGTTGTTCTTGGAGTGTCTTCGTTTTTGTTCTTAGTTTTAGTTTGCTTGGTTTTATTAGTTTGATGAATAAATTGGTTGGACCCCCTCTTTCATGCATTGGTTTTCAAATAGTTTGGTTTGGATTGGAAAAGAGTAGGAAAGTTCATGCTTAAGCGGTAAAGAGAGCTTGCTTTTGACCGTGGCCTATGCTTTGTCATGCCATGCTTGATATTGTTTTGGATTTATGCTTAGTATTCTTTTTTGTAGAATGACATGTTATAAACAATTGAGATTGCTTAATGTGCCTTGGAAGAATCATGCGTTGTTTTAGCATATTAAGCATAGTATTGTGGTATTATCCTTTGATGCTTTATTTGGGTTGACTTGGCACATGCTCACACCATGTTATGACTATCCCAAGTCACCATAAGCCTTGATGATCCTTTAGTTTTCAACTTGTAATATCACTTTATGCTTTTATTAATGATGTTTTGTCGCTCTGCATGATTATGGTCATTATTGCTCTCTTAGTTTGTCGATCCCAGTCTTTTGCTAGCCTCCGTAACCAAGTATGAGTTCCACTCATGCATCCAACTCCTTAAACCAAGTTATTCCAAAGAGTCCACCATACCTACCTATTAGCATATGTGATGTCTACGCACTTCTATTCTTGTAGACAGTTGTTGGGCCTCCAAGTGCAAAGATTTGTAGAACAGCAGCAAGTTTTCCCTTAAGTGGATCACCCAAGGTTTATCGAACTCAGGGAGGAAGTGGTCAAAGGTATCCCCTCTCAAGCAACCCTGCAATCAAGATACAAGAAGTCTCTTGTCTCCCCAACACACCCAATACACTTGTCAGGTGTATAGGTGCACTAGTTCGGTGAAGAGATAGTGAAATACAATTGGTATAGATAATTATAAGTGGTAACAGTGATAGAAAATAGCTTGCAGGCGTGTGGTTGACGTGGGAAAAGACTAAAGGCAAACTGAAATAAAGATAGAAGCAAGCAAACATGTAATAGATCTATTGCAAATGGTGTATCAATGCTTAGAAACAAGGCCTAGGGATCATACTTTCACTAGTGAACACTCTCATATAAATATCTTCTCTTTATGATACTACTCTTAACTACTCTCCGGTTGAACACTCTAATCGATGGTAGGGCTATAACAGCACTCCTCAAAGTTCACTTTCCCCATCTAGAAAACCTCACACTGTCACCTTGAGTACTAGATGGTTCAAACAAACACCACAATTTCATAAAGACATCCAACTCCAAATATAACTCATAACAAGTATTTGTAATCTCTAGCCTAAGTGCCACCATGGTGTGCACGCTGTCACTTTCACACACATGGGGAGAGCAGAGATATATTAAAGCACTTGAGTAGCAAGGTAGATCTACTTGATTACAAAGCTCATCATCACAATATGATCATGCATAGAGAGAGAGATGAACACATAGCTACCGGTAGAACCCTTAGCCTTGAGAGAGAACTACTCCCTCCTCATCATGGGAATTAGCAACGTTGATGGAGATGGCGGTGGAGATCGATGGAGATGGCTCTGGGCACTTCCCGCCCCCAGCAGTCTTGCCAGAGACTTTCTATCCCCCGAATCTCCCCTTTGGTGGCGGTGGCGCTGCGGAACTTTTCGTGGATTTCTGATTGACGATTTACGGTTTTTGCCTCGGGGGAGATATATAGGCGAAAGAGGCAAGGTCGGTGGCCGGCCAGGGGGCCCACACCATGCCCTAGCGCGGCCAAGGGGGACCTGCGCCTAGGGGTGGTGTAGCCACCCTATGGCCCCTCTCAGACTCTCCTTCTATCTCCGTGAGTCTTCCGGGAAAATAACAACTTTGGCTTTTGTCTGGTCCAATTCCGAGAATATTCATTTTCTGACTTTCCTGGAACCAAAAATAGCAGAAAACAGGCAACTGGCAGTGTGGCATCTTGTTAATAGGTTAGTCCAAGAAATCATATGAAGAGTACTCCAAAGTTGGAACAAAACACAAGAAAGTAGATAAAACCAAGCATGGAACATCAAAAATTATAGATACATTTGCAATGTATCAACATCCCCAAGCTTAACTCCTGCTCGTCCTCGAGTAGGTAAGTGATATAAAGAAAGAATAATTTTTGAGGTGACATGCACCATCATAAACTTGATCAAAGTACTTGTTAAACATTCAAAGCTGGGATCATAGTACTTCAATCATAACATGAAAGAGAAAGTTCTAACAATAAGACAAAGCAACTATGTTGCAACATGAAAAGGCACAAACAAAAGATTCATGAATAACAATGCTTTGCAAGACGTTTGTTTGTTTCACATAAAGAAAACATAGCATAGTGGCATTCAGCTTGTCCCTCATAGAGTAGCAAACATAAATGCATAGGACACCTTCAAAGTTCATAAGAGTGACTAGATACAAATAGTTTAAAACAAGCAATATCAAATCTATGCATCAATCAACAAGTCTTGGGACAATGCACATAGAACTAAGAATGGCCACTATGCTCTCAAAGTAGGTGCATAAAGGTAGAAGGTGGAGACTCAATATATAAGTGGAAGAAAGGCCTTCATAGAAGGAAGCAGAGATTCAAGTTTCATAAAGAGCTTCCAAAAATTATGGTACTTATAGCTTTCAGCTCTCATTGCCCCTATCATAAGCATCTTGAAGTGATTAAGGTTAAAATGAACAAACTATGGAATATATGCTTGACAAAGTATAAGTTGGAAATCTCATGTCCCTTGAATACGAGGGCCGCTCCTCATGCTACTCAAGTTTAGTCACCGGTAAGTTCTTGTCATCGTAAGTACATGTGTATCATAGAGAACCGCCAACGGGGTACCCCTTGCACATGATACGGGAGCTTTCCCATAATCAAAATGACAAGGCAAGCAGACAAGGAGCATCTCAGCAACCTTCTTATTTACCATGGGAATATGGTGCTTTTTTCTCTCTTTCCTCTTTTCATAATCTCTTTTTTTCTTTTTCTTTTTTTTCTCAATATAGGACTCTTTTCTTTATAAGAAGAATGCTTCATAGACAGCTCATTATGGTTACACTGCAAGTTTCCACCATGTCAGCATGGATTAGACCAGCGGCCCAGGCGTTTCTCTAACACATATACATAACTCCATGGACTTACAAGCTCCCCTTTCATTTCACATCGACGACATCCATAGACAAAAGAGCATGATATCAACTAGGTACAAAGTACCCGTGCAATGTTGAAAGTGTTCCCCATGATAGTATGGTTCTGCTAATCCCCAACAAATAACTGCAAGCATATACAACATAGACGACAGAATGGTTCAAGTTTATTAAGAGCAACAAAAGTAAAGTGTGCCATCAAGTTCGTGAGAGCTTTAATCACTAGTTTTCTCATAACAAGTTTAATTTGGAAGGTAAACAAAAACATGAATATATTTGGAATAGCATATGCTAATAGGTAGGTGTGGTGGACTCTTTGGAATAACTTGGTTTAGGTAGTTGGATGCATGAGTGGAACTCATACTTGGTTGCGGAGGCTAGCAAAAGACTAGGAGGGACAAACTAAGAGAGCAATAATGGCCATAATCATGCAGAGCGACAAAACATCATTGATCAAAGCATAAAGTGATACTAAAAGTTGAAAACTAAAGGATCATAAAGGCTTATGGTGACTTGAGATAGTCATAACATGGTGTGAGCATGCACCAAGTCAACCCAAATAAAGCATCAAAGGAGAATACCACTATACTATGCTTTAATATGCTAAAACAACACATGATTCATCCAAGGCACATTAAGCAATCTCAATTGTTTATAACAAGTCATGCTACAACAAAGAATACTAAGCATAAAGCCAAAACAATATCAAGCATGGCATGACAAGGCATAGGCCATAGTCAAAAACGAGCTCTCTTTACCACTTAAGCATGAACTTTCCTACTCTTTACCAAACCAAACCAAATTATTTGAAAACCAATATATAAAAGAGGGGGTCCAACCAATTTATTCAGCAAACTAAGAAAACCAAGCAAACAAAAACCAAAACAAAAACGAAAAAGAAGACGCTCCAAGAACAACACAACTGTGCATGAAACAATAAAAATGAAGCGTTTGGAAGAAACCTAGGATTTTTATTGATGAAGAGGGGGATGCCTTGGGCATCCCCAAACTTTGACGCTTGTACTTCTTGGATATTTCTTGGGATGAGACGCGTGGCATCCCCAAGCTTGAGCTTTAGTCCATCCTTCATCTCATTACTCATTCCTTCCATACACCTGAAATTTTTCCTTCATACAAAACTTTACACAATCTTTATTAGCAACATTAGTGCACTCAAGATAATAGGTCTTTAGGTTCAGTTCCAACACCAATAAAACTTCCATTAAAACACAAGATACTGTAGCACTTCCCTCAAAAAGCTCAATTCCCCAAAAGAACTCAAAAAGGAACCAACAAAAAGCGAATGCAAATAATGGCAGAAATCTGTCAAAACAGACTAGAAGGTAAAGACGAATTTTTTCGAAGACCTTCTATTGCTCAAATCAAAAAGTGTTGAACTAATGAAAGTTAGATAACAACCTAGCGCAGAAGCACAAAAATTGACGCCTCAAAAGGACGTATAGATATTTTACACGAATTTTTACGGTGAAGCATAGAAATCTGTTTTGGGGCAGCAACTTTCCCAAACATTACTTCTCTCTCATTAGAGGTTACTCTTGGCACAAAAAGCAAATAAAAAGGATAAGAAGCGGTTATTACTGAAGTAATAACTTCCAAGACTCAACTAAAACTTTTGGGTTATCTCTGAATAAGTACTTTTCTTTAATGCCTTTAAGTTAGGCATGATAATTTGAGAAGATGCTCACATAGGAAATATGAATTGAAGTAAAAGAGAGCATCGAGAAGCAAATTCAAAGCACATTTAAGTGTAACCCACTTCCTGTGCATAGGAATCTTGTAGAGAAACAAGTCATGAAAGCACAAAGCAACAAGCATAGTAAAGCAAAACAAGTGCAACTTCAAGACTTTCAACATAAAAAGGGGAAACTTAATATTATTAAGATGCATAAAACCTTGTTTCCCTCTCTCATAATAACTTTCAGTAGCATCATGAATAAAATTAACAATATAACTATCACATGAAACATTCTTATCATGATCCACATGCATAAAAGAATTAATACTCCCCACATAAACATAGTCATTCTTATTGATTGTAGTGGGAGAAAATTCAACAAAATATCTATCATTATTATTTTCATCACCATAATCATCAAATATTGGAGGCATATTGTAATCATAATTAATTTCCTCCTCAATAGTAGGTGGACTGAAAATATCATATTCATCATTGCAATCATCATATATTGGAGGTATAGTATCATCATAAGAAATAGAATAGTTATCTTCCAAAGTGTGTTCATTTGTAAACATGTCATCATTGGAAGGATCATGGATAGCACTAATAGTATAGCAATTATTAATATCATCATTTTCAGAATTTGTATCGAAGAGATTTTCAATATCAAAGGTAGTGTGCTTTTCCCAATCATGATCACTACTATAGGTAATAGGCATAGGAACATCATCGAGTTCAGACTCATCAAAAACTATAATAGGAGCAACATGCTTAGGGGAAAATACCGTTTCCTCTCTTCTTTTACTCCTCCCCTTCTTATTTTTCTTCCTCTCTTTAGGAGGGAGAGGCTTGAAAGGAAGCTTATCCATATACCCTGGTTTATTGTTAGAGACAATAGAAGAAACTTTGGAGGATTCCTTCTTTTCATTAATAAGATCAAAACACATATTAGTCCTGTCATATTTTGGTAAAATCTCATCTTTTATAATATTTTGTATGTAAGTATTTGTGTGACAATTATCAACACAATAAAGATGACAACCATGCATGACACTATTCATACCAAAAGCACTCATATCTACCAAAGAAGTTTTTCTTGATAGTTCTTCACACCCCAAAAATAATGTAAGTTCATCATGTTGATTAGGAGTCATCACGTCATCACAATACAAACTTGCAGTACTCATTGGATTAGAAGGGCTATTATTATGGCCTGGGCGTTGAAAATTGAAATGACCCACTTAAAAGCAAAGTTCACAAATAAAAGGATAGAGGGCACAAACTTTTTTACCAAGATCATTTAGAGCCCTATACCATGTTCTAGTTTTTTCATTCCTGTGGGTGATACAATATTCTTCTTAAATTTTATTCTTCTCACAAGGTCTATGTATTCCACAAAAATTAACATGCTTATAAGAAGTAGTACTTTCAGAGGTTTGAGCATGTTTATTGCTATCATTAATAATAATTTCATTTTCCATGCAAGTGTCTTTATAAGGCTCATGATACATGTCCCAATTTTCTTTAGGAGCATTAATATGAGAATCAAAGGTTCTATAACAATCAACAAGAATTTGAGGATCAAGACCATATTTAGCACTAAGCTCTTGAAAATCAGCAGTTTCAGCGAAAGACTTAATGCAATCATACTCATAGTTTATACCTGGTTCTTTACCCTTGTTGTTATCCCAATCTTCGGTATTGCTTTGAATTGTTTCAAGAAGATCCCACTTAGCTTTGACCTCCTTACTTGTGAAGGATCCCTCTAAACAAGTATCTAGAGAGTCCTTGTAATGTCCTGAAAGCCTTGCATAGAAATTATTAATAACAATATTACTAGGGAGCTCATGAATGGGACATTTGAGCATTAGTGACTTCAATCTCCCCATGCTTGGGCAATACTTTCTCCATCATGAGGGTGAAAATTATAAATATAATTCCTATCTTTATGAATTTCATGAGGAGGATAAAATTTAGAGTAAAAGAGAGATTCAAGTTCCTTCCACTCCAAATGATGAGGATCATCTAGCAGCTCATACCACACCCTTGCTCTGCCCTTAAGTGAAATAGGGAATAGCTTCCTCTTAACTTGGTTTATTGAAATACCTGCACACTTGAACAACTCGCATAATTCATTTATAAAGAGTAAATGATCACCAGGATGGACAGTTCCATCTCCAAAATAGCAGTTATTCATAACACGTTCAGCAAGTTTTATAGGTATTTTAAAAGGGATGCTTTCAGTATGTGGATTTAAAATATCACAAGTATCATTAGAATTACCACATATGGGAGATAAAGTATCATCAGAGCAAATTTTCTACTTTAAAGCTAGGGAATTAAAAAGATCATTTTCATAAAAACCAACTTCCCCAAGATTAGACGTTTCCATAGCATTAGTAACAAAGGTGTTCAAAAGATGCATACTAATAACATTGCTATTAGCATGTAAAGAAAGTTCCATGGGTTTTTTAATTTTCTTTTCAGACAATTCATGTTCTATATTAGGAAAAATACTAAAAAGCTCTCTAATTTTGTTGTTGTTTTCCATTCAGCCTAACTAGTGAAAACAAGAAACAAAAAGACAAAATTGCAGAATCTAAAGGAAATAACTTCGAGCACTCACACCGGAGGATGTGAGTACCTTTTACCTTACCTCCCCGGCAGCGGTAAGGAAAATAGCTTGATGTCTACGCACTTCTATTCTTGTAGACAGTTGTTGGGCCTCCAAGTGCAGAGGTTTGTAGAACAGCAGCAAGTTTCCCTTAAGTGGATCACCCAAGGTTTATCGAACTCAGGGAGGAAGTGGTCAAAGGTATCCCCTCTCAAGCAACCCTGCAATCAAGATACAAGAAGTCTCTTGTGTCCCCAACACACCCAATACACTTGTTAGATGTATAGGTGCACTAGTTCGGCAAAGAGATAGTGAAATACAAGTGGTATAGATAATTATAAGTGGTAACGGTGATATAAAATAGCTTGCTGGCGTGTGGTTGACGTGGGAAAAGACTAAAGGCAAACTGAAATAAAGATAGAAGCAAGCAAACATGTAATAGATCTAATTGCAAATGGTGTATCAATGCTTAGAAACAAGGCCTAGGGATCATACTTTCACTAGTGAAGACTCTCATATAAATATCTTCTCTTTATGATACTACTCTTAACTACTCTCCGGTTGAACACTCTAATCGATGGTAGGGCTATAACAGCACTCCTCAAAGTTCACTTTCCCCATCTAGAAAACCCCACACTATCACCTTGAGTACTAGATGGTTCAAACAAACACAACAATTTCATAAAGACATCCAACTCCAAATATAACTCATAACAAGTATTTGTAATCTCTAGCCTAAGTGTCACCATGGTGTGCACGCTGTCACTTTCACGCACATGGGGAGAGCAGAGATATATTAAAGCACTTGAGTAGCAAGGTATATCTACTTGATTACAAAGCTCATGATCACAATATGATCATGCATAGAGAGAGATGAACACATAGCTACCAGTAGAAGCCTTAGCCTTGAGAGAGAACTACTCCCTCCTCATCATGGGAATCGGCAACGGTGATGGAGATGGCGGTGGAGATCGATGGAGCTGGCTCCGGGGGCACTTCCCCGCCCCAGCAGGGTGCCGGAATAGAGACTTTCCGTCCCCCGAATCTCCCCTTCGGTGGCGGCGGCGCTGCAGAAATTTTCGTGGATTTCTGATTGACGATTAAGGGTTTTTGCCTCGTGGGAGATATATAGGCGAAAGAGGCAAGGTCGGTGGCCGGCCAGGAGGGCCACACCATGCCCTGGCGCGACCAAGTGGGACCCATGCCTAGGGGTGGTGTGGCCACCCTGTGGCCCCTCTCCAACTGTCCTTCTGGCTCCATGAGTCTTCCTGGAAAATAACAACTTTGGCTTTTGTCCGGTCCAATTCCGAGAATTTTCATTTTCTGACTTTCCTGGAACCAAAAACAGCAGAAAACAGGCAACTGGCACTATGGCATCTTGCTAATAGGTTAGTCCAAGAAATCATATGAAAAGTACTCCAAAGTTGGAACAAAACACAAGAAAGTATATAAAACCAAGCATGGAACATCAAAAATTATAGATACATTTGCAATGTTTCAATATGATATTCCAAGTATATTCATGTTTCTATCTACCTTCCGAATTAAACTTGTTATGAGAAAACTAGTGATTAAAGCTCTCACAAACTTGATGGCACACTTTACTTTCTTGCATTTAATAAACTTGAACCATTGCGTCCATCTTTGTTGTGGATATGCTCGCGCTTTATACGTTGAAGTTAGCAGAACCATGTATCATGGGGAACGCTTTCAACATTTCACTTGTACTTTGTACCCTGTTGATATCATGTTCTTTTGCTTATGGATCCCGGCAGTGTGAAATGAAAGTGGAACTTGTAAGATCATGGAGTTTGTATGTGTGTTAGAGAAACGCCTAGGCCCCTAGCCTAAGCCATGCCTAATCATGGTGGAAACTTGCAGCATCACCATAATGAGCACTCTATGAAGCATCCTCAATAAAAACCTATGCAAATAGCAAATAAAAAGATCGATGAGATGCTCATTGTCTGCTTGCCTTGTCATTTTGATTATGGGATAGCTCCTGTATCATGTGAAAGGGGTACCCCGTTGGCGGTTCTTTATGATACACATGTACTTACAATGACAAGAGCTTACTTGTGACTAAAGTTGAGTAGCATGAGGTTCGGTCTTTGTAAGTAAGGGGCATGATATTTCAGCTTATAACTTGTCAAGCATATCCTCTTAGTAGTATCACTTTAACCTTAATCACTTCAAGATGCTTATGATAGGGGCAATGAGAGCTAAAGCTAAAAAGTACCATAATTTTTGGAAGCTCTTTATGAAACTTGAATCCCTACTTCCTTCTATGAAGGCCTTTCTTTTACTTTTTTTGTTGAGTCTCCACCTTCTACCTTTATGCACCTACTTTGAGAGCATAGTGGCCATTCTTAGTTCTATGTGCATTGTCCCAAGACTTGTTGATTGATGCATAACTTTGATATTGCTTGTTTTAAACTATTTGTATCTAGTCACTCTTATGAACTTTGAAGGTGTCCTATGCATTTATGTTTGGTACTCTATGAGGGACAAGCTGAATGCTACTATACTATGTTTTCTTTATGTGAAACAAACAAATGTCTTGCAAAGCATTGTTATTCATGAATCTTTTGTTTATGCCTTTTCATGTTGCAACATAGTTTCTTTGTCTTATTGCTAGAACTTTATCTTTCATGTTATGATTGAAGTACTATGATCCCAGCTATCAATTTTTACAAATACTTTGATCAAGTTTATGATGGTGCATGTCACCTCAAAAATTATTCTTTCTTTTTATCACTTACCTACTCGAGGACGAGCAGGAGTTAAGCTTGGGGATGTTGATACGTTGCAAACGTATCTATAATTTTTGATGTTCCATGCTTGGTTTTATCTACTTTCTTGTCTTTTGTCCACACTTTGGAGTACTTTTCATATGATTTCTTGGACTAACCTATTAATAAGAGCCACAATGCCAGCTGCATGTTTTCTGCTGTTTTTGGTTCTAGGAAGTCAGAAAATGAATATTCTCGGAATTGGATGGGACAAAAGCCAAAGTCGATATTTTACCGGAAGACTCACGGAGCCAGAAGACGAGACGGAGAGGGGCCAGGGGCTGGCCACACCACCTGGTGGCGCGGGCCAGGCCAGGCTGCGCCAGGGGTGGTGTGGGCCCCTCCGGAAGCCCCTCGGTCTCCCCTCTCGCCTATAAGAGCCTCCCGACGCATAAACCCTAAAAAGTCAAGCCTCCAGCCACGAAAAGTTCCGCAGCACCACCACCACCGAAGGGGAGATTCGGGGGATAGAAAGTCTCTGTTCCGACACCCTGTCGGGACGGGGAAGTGCCCCCGGAGCCATCTCCATCGATCTCCATCACCATCTCCATCGCTGTTGTTGATTCCCATGATGAGGAGGGAGTAGTTCTCTCTCGAGGCTAAGGGTTCTACCGGTAGCTATGTGTTCATATCTCTCTCTATGCATGATCATATTGTGATCATGAGCTTATAATCTATAGATCTACCTTGCTACTCAAGTGCTTTAATAGATCTCTGCTCTCCCCATGTGTGTGAAAGTGACAGCGTGCACACCATGGTGGCACTTAGGCTAGAGATTACAAATACTTGTTATGAGTTATATTTGGAGTTGGATGTCTTTATGAAATTGTATTGTTTGTTGGAACCATCTAGTGCTCAAGGTGACAGTGTGGGGTTTTCTAGATGGTAAAGGCTTACTTTGAGGTGTGTTGTTATAGCCCTACCATGGATTAGAGTGTCCAACCGGAGAGTAGTTAAGAGTAGTATCATAAAGAGAAGATATTTATATGAGAGTGTTCACTAGTGAAAGTATGATCCATAGGCCTTGTTTCTAAGCACGGAAACACCGTTTGCTATTAGATCTATTACATGTTTGCTTGCTTCTATCTTTATTTCAGTTTGACTTTAGTCTTTTCCACGCCATCAAGCTATTTTCTAGCACCGTTACCACTTATAATTATCCATACCACTTTTATTCCACTATCTCTTCGCCGAACTAGTGCACCTATACACCTGACAAGTGTATTGGGTGTGTTGGGGACACAAGAGACTTCTTGTATCTTGATTGCAGGGTTGCTTGAGAGGGAATACCTTTGACCACTTCCTCCCTGAGTTTGATAAACCTTGGGTGATCCACTTAAGGGAAAAATTACCGTTGTTCTACAAACCTCTGCACTTGGAGGCCCAACAACTGTCTACAAGAATAGAAGTGCGTAGACATCAGCTATCCTGATGGAAGGAAAGATCAACCAAGCCAATGACAACCGTAAGCGTCGCATGATGCACCAGCCTGGATCCCACCATACCCATAAGTATCGCCCCAATCCGTTTGCAGGATATGCCCCAAGAAACAACAGACCCCCTATGTCCCGTCCAAACTATCCCAATCGTAGTGGAGGAAATTTGAGGTCTAGAGAAAACCACAACAATAACCTCGGCAACTCCAATAACTTCAACCATGCATCGCCCAAGGCCAACAACAACAATACTACCCCAAGGACTGGAAGCAATGATGTGCCTATTGTAGGAAAAGACAAGTCTCTAATTACTTGCTTTGAATGCAGAGTCAATGGTCACTACTCCAATGAGTGCCCCAAGAAGCTTGCCACAACAACCAATGTGAATGCACCCGCTTAGCAGCAACGTCATGTCTAGCCTGGAAAGAGAATTACCCTAGGGAACCCGCTCAACTGTAACGGCCGTCTGTTCCACATGAATGCTGAAGAAGCTCAGGAAGCGCCAGATGTCGTGCTGGGTATGTTTTCTATTAACTCAGTACTTGCAAGAGTGTTGTTTGATTCTGGAGCATCGCACTCGTTTGTTACAGAAGAATTTGCATGCACTAGTAAGATTCAACCAACAAAATTGAAGAATGTTATGATAGTTCAAATACCTGGGTCAACCACAAAAGCTAGAAAAATTTGCAAGGCTGTACCTATCAGAATCCATGGAATAGATTTTTATGCTAATCTAATAGTACTTGGAACCAAAGGTTTGGAAGTAGTACTAGGAATGGATTGGATGTCAAAACATAAAGGATTAATCGACTATGCCAAGAAATCTATAACCATGACCAGTATTACTGGAGTATCAGTAGAGCATGTATCTGAGACACTGCCCCGTCAATTAAAATGCAACAAGAGTCTAGCCCAACCAACCCTAACCAAGTCAGAGTAGTCTGTGAATACCCCGACATGTTCCCAGATGAATTGCCCGGTATGCCCCCAGATCGGGATATCGAGTTCATCATTGAACTAGTTCCTGGATCTGGACCCATAGCTCAGAGACCTTATAGTATGAACCCATCTGAATTAGTGGAATTGAAGAAGCAACTTGATGCTATGCTGGAGAAAGGTCAGATTCAACCAAGTGCATAGCCATGGAGATCGCCTGTTTTGTTTGTGGATAAGAAAGATGGAGGTAACCGTTTGTGCACGGATTACCGGAAGCTGAAAGACGTCACCATCAAGAACAAGTACCCACTGCCGAAGATAGAAGATCTGTTTGACTAGTTGATTGGTGCTAGAGTGTTTTCTAAGATTGATCTTAGAACTGGTTATCATCAACTCAAGATTCGTGCAACGGATATCCCAAAGACCGCATTTACCACCAGATATGGATTGTATGTGTACACTGTCATGTATTTTGGATTAACCAATGCCCCCGCTTATTTCATGAATCTCATGAATAAGATTTTTATGAACTTCCTAGATAAGTTTGTCGTTGTTTTTATCGATGATATTCTGATCTATTCCAAGTTAGAAGAAGACCATGAGCTACACCTAAGAACCATCCTTGAAACCCTTAGAGAACATCAGTTGTATGCCAAGTTTAGCAAATGTGAGTTCTGGTTAAAGGAAGTAGGATTCCTAGGACATATCGTGTCGGCAGGAGGAATCGCTGTAGATCCCACCAAGATTAAGGATGTTGAAGAATGGAAAACCCCAACCACTCAAACCCAAGTCCACGCATTTCTCGGATTAGCAGGATACTACCGTAAGTTTGTTGAAGGATTTTCGAGCATCGCCAGACCGATGACCCAGTTGTTGAAGAAAGATCAGAAGTTTGAATGGACAGACAAATGTGAAGCAAGTTTTCAAGAGCTCAAGAAGAGATTGATCTCTGCCCCAATTCTGATTATGCCGGATATCAAGAAGCCTTTTGATGTGTATTATGATGCATCCAAGATTGGTCTCGGATGTGTGTAGAGGCAAGAAGGAAAAGTCATAGCATATCTGTCTAGACAACTAAAGCAACACGAGCAAAACTACCCTACCCATGACCTAGAACTAGCAGCTATAGTTTTAGCCTTGAAGAAAGGGCATCATTACCTTATGGGTAACCGCTGTGAGATTTATTCAGATCAGAAGAGTCTGAAGTATATCTTCACCCAGAAGGAGCTGAATATGAGGCAAAGGAGATGGATAGAGTTAATCAAGGATTATGACCTTGACATTCACTATCACCCTGGCAAAGCCAATGTGGTAGCAGATTCTCTTAGTAGACTGTCGTGTAGATTAAACACCATGATTAAAGAAGCCCAGCCAAGTTTGCATGAAGAGTTGGAGCAGTTTAGAATGGAGCTAGTTAGCGAAGGATTCCTAGCCAGTATTGAACTTCAACCCACTTTGATCAGTCAGGTCAAGGAATCCCAGAAAGGAAATGCAAGTATCGACGGAATCATGCGTCGTATCGGTACAGGGAAGGTACCCAGATTCACCGAAGATGAAGAAGGAATTTTGTGGTACAAAGGACGTATCTGTGTACCAGCAGATGCCGAGTTGAAGCAAGTCATCATGCAGGAAGCTCATGATACTCTTTACTCTATCCATCCCGGAGGAATGAAGATGTATCAGGATTTGAAGGAGCAATTTTGGTGGCACAAGATGAAGAGAGAAACTGGAAGCTACATCGCCAAGTGTGATATTTGTCAGAGAGTCAAAGCGGAACATCAGAGACCCGCAAGAATTTTGCAACCATTGCAGATTCCAGAATAGAAATGGGATTTTGTTGGAATGGACTTTATCACCGGTTTGCCTACCTCTAGTAGGGGAAACGACCCTATTTGGGTCATAGTTGATAGACTGTCCAAGGTAGCCCATTTTATACCTGTCAAGATCACCTACCAGAGTTTGAAGCTAGCAGAGCTGTACATTGCTAGAATAGTCAGTTTGCATTGAACTCCTAAGACCATAGTATCGGATCGAGGAACCCAGTTTACCTCAAGATTTTGGTAGAAAGTCCAAGAAGGATTAGGAACCAAACTGAACTTCAGCACAGCTTATCATCCATAAATCAATGGATAAATTGAAAGAGTCAACCAAATCTTAGAAGATATGTTGGATTCAAAATGGGAAGATTGTTTGCCTTTCGCAGAATTCTCATATAACGATAGTTATCAAGCTAGTTTGCAAATGTCCCCCTTTGAATTTCTATATGGAAGGAAGTGTTGTACCCCCTTGAATTGGTCGCAAGTAGGAGAGAGTCAGATCTTCGGACCCGACATCCTACAAGAAGCCAAAGAGAAGGTTCACAAAGTCCGTGAACACCTCAAGACCGCCCAACCCAAACAGAAGAGTTATGCTGACAAAAGACGTCGAGACCTGACCTTCAATGTCGGAGATTTTGTATATCTCAAAGTATCACCCTTGAAAGGAATGCAACGTTTTCAACTTAAAGGGAAGTTAGCCCCTAGATATATTGGACCCTTCAAGATTTTGAACCATAGAGGAGAAGTCTCATATCAATTGGAACTGCCGGAGGAGATGTCAGCCATACATAATGTGTTCCATATCTCGTTACTTCACAAATTCCTATAAGTTCCGGAGAAGACCGATGTGTTCAAGAACATCGATCGTCGAGCCATTGATATCAACAAGGATCTAACCTATCGTGAAGTACCCATTTGTATTTTGGAAGAAGCCTTCAGAACCACCAGGACCTGGAGTATCAATTTTCTCAAGATCTAGTGGAGCAACCATACTGAAGAAGAAGCTACTTGGGAGCGAGAAGATTACATTAGGACTGAGTTTCCAAATCTCTTTAGTTCCTAGTTTTCCTAAATCTCGGGACGAGATTTTGTTTAAGGAGGGAAAGTTTGTAACACCCCAAAAATATTAAACAAGATTAGCAAGTTCTAATCACCCAAGTTTAGGGTTAACAAAAACTTTTATTATTAAATCTAATATGAGTGTGTGTGTGAATTGCATTAGTGTATGAATGGGTGCAATTGTCATGTTTGATTCCTATAAATGATAAAGAATGGTTTAAAGATGAATACTACATCATCTAGGCCATTTACAAACAAAATCAAAAGAAAATCAAATATGAATCATATGATCAAATATGACCAAAATTCTCCACTAGACCACTTTGAGTGTTTCTAGTAAAGGATTTCTAACAGAAACTTTCCCAATTCTTTTCACCCCTTGCTAGATCAAGTAAAAGTGCACCCAAGCCCACTTTACAAAGTGATAGAAACTAAATTCAAATTTACTTGAGAGACAATTCAAAATTGAATCAAGTGTATGTACTAAGATCACAATTTTTCAAAAACCACTCAAATCAATTCACCTTGGCAAACCCAAGCAACCATAGACTATCAAGCAAGTACTCAGAACACTCACCAAGTTTCATCCAAAAATTCAAACTTTGAATTCATGCGGCCATTTGGTCGAGCACATGGCAGACACCAGTAAACCTTACCTAACTTCTACTGTTCTGAGCAGTAATCGATCGCCACTAGTGCCTCAAATCTCTCCCATGGTCGCCCCAGTGTCCAGCAGCACAGTGGATAAGCCTACCCCTTGGCCGTTCGCAACAGTGCAGCACCGCCCGAGCTCACCGTGTTGGTCGACCAAGCACCGCTCGCCACATACCACCCCGCCCTCTCCCACGATGTCCAGGAGACAGGCGACACTCCACCGCCACGTGATGACCCACAAGTATAGGGGGTGTATCGCAGTATTTTCGAGGGAAGTGAAACCCAATTTATTGATTCGACACAAGGGGAGCCAAAGAATATTTATAAGCCTTAACAACTGAGTTTTCAATTCAGCTGCACCTGGAAACAATCTTGCTCACAGCAGTTTATCAGTAGCAATAGTTTTGTAGTAGGAATATTAAAGTAGCAGCAGTAGTAAAGTAAAGACAGCAGTACCAATAGCAGTAAATAGTAGGATTCGAGTGCGGTAGGCATAGGGATGGATGGACGGGCGTTGCATGGACAAGACAATTCACATAGCAATCAGAACATAGGGCAATTGCAGATAAATAAGATAAAGCATCCAAGTACTAGATAATCCTAGGCATGTGTTCCATATATAGTCATACGTGCTCGCAATGAGAACTTGCACAACATCTTTTGTCCTTCTAGCCCGTTTGCAGCGGGGCCTCAAGGGAAATTCTGGCAATTAAGGTGCTCCTTTTAATAGAGCACCGGAGCAAAGCATTAACACTCCGTGAACACATGTGATCCTCACATCAAAGCCATTCCCTCCGGTTAACCCGATTTACATCGCCGGGCCATTGGTTCCGGACAACAACGTGTGTATACAACTTGCAGATAAGACCATAAACAATACTATCATAATGAATCAATAACATGTTCAGATCTGAAATCATGGCACTCGGGCCCTAGTGACAAGCATTAAGCATAACAAGTCGCAACAAAGTCATAAAGCACTAATAAAAGATACTAGGCACCATGCCCTAACAATCTGCTGCCATTACATGAACGATCTCATCCAATCCCTACCATCCCCATAGCCTACAGCGGGGGATTACTCACTCATAGATGGGGGAAACATGGATGGTCGATGGAGAAGCGATGGTGATGATGATGGTGATGATCTCCTCCAATTCCCCGTCCCGGTAGGGTGCCAGAACGGAGTTTCTGGTGCTGTTTCGTGGAATCTGGTGGTGGCGGCGGAGCGGAACTCCTGCTGGAAAAACGTCGAACCCCCCTGAGTTTTTAGGTCAGAAGGCATCTTATAGGCGAAGAGGGAGACCGAGGGGGAGTCTAGGGCGGCCACTCGGACCTGGCCAAAGTGTGGCCGGTGGTGTGTGGGCCCCAGCCCCACTGTCTCATATTCGCTCGGAGTCTTCTGGTGAAATAGGATTTTTGGCTTTTGTCCCGTCCAATTCCGAGAATATTCATTTTCTGACTTTCCTGGAACCAAAAACAGCAGAAAACAGGCAGCTGGCACTATGGCTCTTGTTAAAAGGTTAGTCCAAGAAATCATATGAAAAGTACTCCAAAGTATGGACAAAACACAAGAAAGTAGAAAAAACCAAGCATGGAACATCAAAAATTATAGATACATTTGCAATGTATCAACATCCCCAAGCTTAACTCCTGCTCGTCCTCGAGTAGGTAAGTGATAAAAAGAAAGAATAGTGTTTGAGGTGACATGCACCATCATAAACTTTGATCAAAGTATTTGTAAAACATTCAAAGCTGCGATCATAGTACTTCAATCATAACATGAAAGACAAAGTTCTAGCAATAAGACAAAGAAACTATGTTGCAACATGAAAAGGCACAAACAAAAGATTCATGAATAACAATGCTTTGCAAGACGTTTGTTTGTTTCACATAAATAAAACATAGCATAGTAGTATTCAGCTTGTCCCTCATAGACTAGCAAGTATAAATGCATAGGACACCTTCAAAGTTCATAAGAGTGACTAGATACAAATAGTTTAAAACAAGGAATATCAAGTTATGCATCAATCAACTAGTCTTGGGACAATGCACATAGAACTAAGAATGGCCACTATGCTCTCAAAGTAGATGCATAAAGGTAGAAGGTGGAGACTCAATATAATGGTGGAAGAAAGGCCTTCATAGAAGGAAGTGATACATTGCAAATGTATCTATAATTTTTGATGTTCCATGCTTGGTTTTATCCACTTTCTTGTGTTTTGTTCCAACTTTGGAGTACTTTTCATATGATTTCTTGGACTAACCTATTAACAAGAGCCCACAGTGCTAGCTGCCTGTTTTCTGCTGTTTTTGGTTCCAGGAAAGTCAGAAAATGAATATTCTCGGAATTGGACGGGACAAAAGCCAAAGTGCATATCTTTCCGGAAGGGATCAAGTGCCAGAATACGAGATGGAGAAGGGCCAGAGGGCAGCCACACCACCTGGCCGCGCGGCCAGGCCTGGCCTGCGCCAGGGGGTGGTGTGGCCACTCCCGGCACCCCCTCGGCCTCTACTTCCGCCTATATATTGCCCTCAGGACGAAAACCCTAAGTACCCGATCAAAAATCCACGAAAGAGTCTATAGCCGCCGTCATTTCCATCCCTAGATCGGGAGGGATCTGAAGCTCTTCCCGGCACCCTGCCGGAGAGGGGAATTCACCCTGGAGGCCTTCTTCATCACCATGCAAGCCTCCGGTGTGATGCGTGAGTAGTTCATCCTTGGACTACGGATCCATGTAGTAGCTAGATGGCTGGTTCTCCTCCTTTGTGCTTTCATGTCTAGATCTTGTGAGCTCCGTTCATGATCAAGATCATCTATTTGTATTCATACATGTTGTGTTTGCGGGGATCCGATGGATATTGAGATGCTATTTCAGATTGATTATTGATTCTATCATGTCTTTGTTATTTGAGATCTTGCATGCTTTCCGTTGTTAGTAGCTATCTTGGCCAAGTAGATGCTAGCAACTCCAAGAGTTAGTATTTATGCTCGATAGTGGGTTCATGCCTCTGGTAATCTGGGAAGTGATGAAATCTCTAAGGTACTAGATGTGTTGTTGCTACTAGGGAGAAAACAACAATCCTTTGTTCATAGAACAATCGTATTGTTTACTTTACACGCAGTTCGTAAAGCAATAATCCGTTGCTTGCAACTTAATACTGGAGGGGGTTCGGATGATAACCTGAAGGTGGATTATGTCATAGATGTAGTTGGATGGCGGTCTATGTATTATGTTGTAATGCCCAATCAAGTCTCAAAGGAGTCAAGATGATTAGTATATGCATGTATTGCTTTCTCGGTGTTTGTCAATTGCCCCGCTGTAATTTGTTCACCCATCATGTTATCTATCTTAAGGAGAGCCACCTCTAGTGAACGATGGATCCCGGTCCTTTTCTTTTACATACAATCTACAATCTTTTACTGCTTTGTGTTTACTTTCTGCAAACTTTTACTTCTTTCCATTCAATAAGTTTAATCCTTTGTTTTCCGCAAAACACGGTAAGATTGACAACCTCATCGCAAGTTGGGGACAAAGTTCTGTGGTTGTGTTGTGCAGGTATCCATGTTGCTACTAGCACCGGTAGTGCGCCCTGCCAAAGCTCAGCTAGTAACACCTTTGGGGTGTTTCCTTGCTCCTACTGGTTCGATTAAACCTTGGTTTCATAACTGAGGGAAACTTGCTGCTGTGCTCATCATACCTTCCCCTTGGGGTTCCCAACGAGCTCTACATCAACCACGAGCCATCAACACTTTTCTAGGCATCGTGCATTGACCCATCAAGCGATTTTCTGGTGCCGTTTTCGGGGAGTCAAGGACATCTTCACAAGGGGAGTCCCTCATAACCAATCTCTTTACTTTGTTGTTTTTGTTTTGCTTGGTTTCTTTTTGCTTTGTTTGCTTGTTTTGTTCTTCAAAAAACACAAAAAAAAATAGTTTTACAAGTTTGCTTTCTTATTTGAAAACCCAAAAAAATGACTACTCTTGAGAACACTAAGTTGTGTGACTTCACTAGCACCAACAACAATGATTTTATGAGCACACCTATTGCTCCACCTGTGGCTGAAAATACTTTCTTTGAGATAAAACCTGCTTTACTCAATCTTATTATGAGAGAGCAATTTTCTGGTATTGGTAATGAAGATGTTGCTTCCCATCTAAATAACTTTGTTGAACTTTGTGAGATGCAAAAGCATATGGATATAGATGGTGATATTATTAAGCTAAAATTGTTTCCTTTCTCTTTGAGAGGGAAAGCTAAAGAATGGTTGAATTCTTTAACTAGGAATAGTATTGATTCTTGGACTAAATGCAAAGATGCTTTTATTGGAAAATACTACCCTCCTGCTAAGATTATATCCATGAGAAGTGAAATAATGAAGTTTAAACAACTTGATAATGAGCATGTTGCTCAAGCTTGGGAAAGAATGAAATCTTTGGTAAAGAATTGTCCCACTCATGGACTGACTGCTTGGATGATCATCCAAACTTTTTATGCAGGATTGAACTATTCTTCAAGGAACCTATTGGATTCAGCTGCTGGAGGTACCTTTATGACCATTACTTTGGGTGCTGCAACAAAACTTTTGGACAATATGATGGTTAATTATTCTGAATGGCATACTGAGAGAGCTCCACAAGGTAAGAAGGTAAATTATGTTGAGGAAACCTCCTCCTTGAGTGATAAGATTGATATAATTATGTCTATGCTTGTTAATGGGAAAGCCCATATTGATCCAAATAATGTTCCTTTAGCCTCTTTGGTTGCTCAAGAAGAGCAAGTTGATGTGAACTTCATAAGAAATAACAACTTTGGCAACAATGCTTATGGTAATAATGCTTATAGGAACAATTTTGGTAACAACAATTATAAGCCATATCCTCCCAACAATGGTAATGCTTATGGGAATTCTTACAACAATAATAAGAGGGCTCCCTCTGAACTTGAAGTTATGCTTAAAGAGTTTATTAGTAAACAAACTGCTTTCAATAAAACTATTGAGGAAAAACTCTCTAATGCTGAAAGAAATATAGCATCTTTGGCTGAAGCTCAATCTTCTTTGAATAAAATGGCTGCTAAACTTGAAACTAATGATAATCCCTTTGCAGCTTCTGATGCCATACAAGTAAGAATTGATGAAAATGTTAGACTGTTAGCTGAATTACATGCTAAGTGGGAAAGAGAAGATGAAATTTCTAGAAACATTAGTGTTTCTACTATTACCACCACTAGTGTTGAGGCTAGTAATAGTTCTGCTACTTTAGATGATAAGTTTGATTTTGATCTTGATGGTTGCAATTTCTCTGAAGTTATTAAGTTCCTACAAAAGCTTGCTAAAAGTCCTAATGCTAGTGCTATGAACATGGCTTTTACAAAACACATTACTGATGCTCTCATAAAGATTAAAGAAGAAAAGATGAAACATAAAGCTTCTATTCCTATAAAACAAGAAGATGGTTGGGAACCCATCATTAATATGAAAGTGAATGACTTTGATTTCAAAGCTTTGTGTGATCTTGATAGTAGTGTTTCTATTATGCCTAGAAGGATTTATGATATGCTTGATTTGCCTCCTCTTGAAGATTGTTATTTGAATGTCCCACTTGATGATAATGCTAAAAAGAGACTCATGGGGAGTCTTAATGATGTTCTTATTATGGTTAACAATTCCTATGTCCCCGTTGATTTCTATGTTTTGGATGTTGAATACAATGCTTCTTGTCCTATTACTTTGGGAAGACCTTTTCTTATAACTATTGGTGCCATCATTGATATGAAAGAAGGCACCATTAAATATCAACTCCCACTCAAGAAAGGTATAGAACACTTCCCTAAAAAGAGAGAAAATATTTCTTTTGCTTCTCCTATGAAATCAAAATTTGGTCTTAATGCTTCTTCATTTGAGAACACTTGATTCTTTCTTTGCTTCTTATGCCTAACTTAAAGGCGTTAAAGAAAAGTACTTGTTGGGAGATAACCCAAGAGTTTTAGATGAGTATTGGAAGTTATTTACTTCAGTAATAACCGCTCCTTATCCTTTTTATTTGCTTTTTTGTGCCAAGAGTAACCTCTAATGAGAGTGAAGTAATGATTGGGAAAGTTGCTGTCCCGAAACAGATTCTTGTGCTTCACCGTAAAAATTCGTGAGAGATCTCTGTATGTCAGATTGAGCTGTAACTATTTGTGATTCTGCCCTAGATTGTTATCTAACTTTTGTTAGTTCAACACTTTTTTATTTGAGCAACATAAGGTCTTCGAAAAAATTCGTCTCTACCTGCTAGTCTGTTTTGACAGATTTCTGCCATTTTCTGCATTTGCTTCTTGTGGGTTCCTTTTTGAGTTCTTTTGGGGAATTGAGGTTTTGAGGGAAGTGCTACAGTAGCTAGTGTTCTAATGGAAGTTTATTTGTTATTAGAACTGAACCTTAAGACTTATTTATCTTAAGTGCACTAATGTTGCTAATGAGATTGTGTGAAGTTTTGTATGAAGGAAAATTTTCAGGTGTATGGAAGGAATGAGTAATGAGATGAAAGATGGACTAAATCTCAAGCTTGGGGATGCCACGCGTGTCACCCCAAGAAATATCCAAGAAGTACAAGCGTCAAATCTTGGGATGCCCAAGGCATCCCCTCCTTCATCAATCAAAATCCCAGGTTTCTTCCAAACGCTTCATTTTTATTGTTTCATGCACAATTGTGTTTTTCTTGGAGCGTCTTCTTTTTCGTTTTCGTTTTGGTTTTTCGTTTGCTTTGTTTGCTTAGTTTTCTGAATAAATTGGTTGGACCCCCTCTTTCATACATTGGCTTGCAAATAGTTTGGTTTGGTTTGGAAAAGAGTAGGAAAGTTCTTACTTATGTGGTAAAAAGAGCTTGTTTTTGACTGTGGCCTATGCTTTGTCATGCCATGCCTGATATTGTTTTGGCTTTATGCTTAGTATTCTTTGCTGTAGCATGACTTGTTATAAACAATTGAGATTGCTTAATGTGCCTTGGATGAATCACGCGTTGTTTTAACATATTAAAGCATAGTATAGTGGTATTCTCCTTTGATGCTTTATTTGGGTTGACTTGGAACATGCTCACACCATGTTATGACTATCCCAAGTCACCATAGCCTTTATGATCCTTTAGTTTTCAACTTGTAGTATCACTTTATGCTTTGATCAATGATGTTTTGTCGCTCTGCATGATTATGGCCATTATTGCTCTCTTAGTTTGTCTCCCGGTCTTTTGCTAGCCCCACAGCCAAGTATGAGGCTAGCAAAAGACTCAAAACAAAAGGAAAAAGAAGACGCTCAAGAACAACACTGTGCATGCAATAATAAAAATGAAGTGTTGGAACAAACCTGAGATTTTATTGATGAAGAAGGGATGCCTTGGGCATACCCAAGCTTTGACGCTTCTTGAATATTTCTTGGGGTGACACGGTGGCATCCCCGCTTGAGCTTTAGTCCATCATCATTCTCTCATTACTCATTCCTTCATACACGGAAATTTTTTCATCATAAAAAAATCACACACGATTTTTTTTAGCACATTTAGCACTCAAGATAATAAGTCTTTGGGTTCAGTTCCAACACCAATATAACTTCCATTAAAACACAAGCTACTATAGCACTTCCCTCAAAAATCTCAATTCCACAAAAGGACTCAAAAAGGAACCGGCAAGAAGCAAATGCAGAATATGGCAGAAATCTGTCAAAACAGACCAGCAGGTAAAGACAAATTTTTTGAAGACCTTCTGTTGCTCAAATCAAAAAGTGTTGAACTAACGAAAGTTAGATAACAACCTGGGGCAGAAGCACAAAAATTCACGCCTCTAAAGGATGTACAGATATTTTACACGAATTTTTACGGTGAAGCACAAAAATCTGTTTCAGGACAGCAACTTTCCCAACCATTACTTCTCTCTCATTAGAGGTTATTCTTGGCACAAAAAGCAAATAAGCGGTTATTACTGAGGTAATAACTTCCAAGACTCATCTAAAACTTTTGGGTTATCTTCCAATAAGTACTTTTTGTTTAACGCCTTTAAGTTAGGCATAAGCAAAAACTAAAATGGATAGAATAAGTAAGCGGAGATAATCATGGTGAAAACATTGAGCGGAGATAATCATGGTGAAAACATTGTTTTGTTCAATGAAATCCTTTTGTTAACAAGGTTGATCAGGTCTTGTTACCAAAACAATTTCATATGAGACAAAACTTTGTATTCCACTAGTGATTATGTTACCTCGACTTTGATAGCAATGGTCCCAATCATAATAGTTTGAAATTGGTATGGGACAATATATTTCTCCAACTTGAATGCCCTCAACATGTTTAATTGAATTTAAACCATAAGTCCTTTCAATCTTCTTGGGGAAATAGACAGTTTGTTCCTTGTCATTAACATTTAAAGTCACATTTCCTTGATTATAATTAATAACTGCTCCTGCAGTATTAAGAAAAAGGTCTCCCAAGAATAATGGACATAATATCATCTTCAGGCATGATAGTTTGAGAGGATGCTCACATAAGAAATATGAGTTGAAGTAAAAGAGAGCATCAAGAATCAAATTCAAAACACATTTAAGTCTAACCCACTTCCTATGCATAGGAATCGTGTATGCAAATAAATTCACAAATAACAAAGTGACAGGCATAGGAAGATAAAACAAGAGTAACTTCAAAACTTTCAGCACATAGAGAGGTGTTTCAATACCATGAAAACTTCTACAACCATATTTTCCTCTCTCATAATAATTTTCAGTAGCCTCATGAATAAACTCAACAATATAACTATCACATAAAGCATGCTTTTCATGATCTACAAGCACTAGAGCTTTATTATAAACATCTTCAAAAGAATCCTCAGGAACATAACATTCATCCTTCTTTAGTAAGCATGGGGGACAATCAAATAATGTAAGGGATAAAGAGTTACTCTCATTAGAGGGTAGGCATGGGTAGCTAATCCATTGTTCCTCCTTTTGTTCATCACTCTCCTCCTCTTTTTCATCTAATGAGATTTCAGGTTCATCAATTTCTTCTTCCATCGGATCCTGCAAGGCATTAATCTCTTCCATTTGTGGAAAGCCTCTATTAATATATTCAAGAATATAGCCATTTTCTTCCTTGTAATTATCAAAGCAAAATATAAGTATATCATAAACCTCATATTTATAAGGTGAATCATCAATATTTTCAAGCAAACTAGCAAGTTCAAATGCACCCTTCCAAGCAATAAATTCCTCAATTTGCTCCGCATCATAAAAGTCATAAATTCCCTTAACATAAGAAGATATGGTAACATTATCATTATACTCACATTGAAAAGGGAGGTGTTTATACCTCTTATAGCAACAAGATTTATCAAAGCAATAAGTAATATTATAAGTAGAGCACATGTTCTAGCAATGGTATACAATTTATCAATTTGTTCCCATAAGTGTTTCCCTTTTTTTGACAAGCGGTGTTCCTTATAATAATATTTTTGATCTTTCGTGAACCCATCTTGCTAATAAGATTTAGTTTCAAAGAAACCAACCATTGACAGCAAGCATGATATAGCAAGACAATAACAGACCAACGAAAATAACAACTAGAGTAGGAACTAACCTTTTTTTGTATTTTTGATAAAGAAACAAGCAAACAAGGTGGAAATAAACTAAGCTTGAACAATAGTGATTCCAAGTGGACTTGATAAATAAAGCTATGCTCCCCGGCAACAGCGCCAGAAAATAGTCTTGATGACCCACAAGTATAGGGGGTGTATCGCAGTATTTTCGAGGGAAGTGAAACCCAATTTATTGATTCGACATAAGGGGAGCCAAAGAATATTTATAAGCCTTAACAACTGAGTTGTCAATTCAGCTGCACCTGGAAACAATCTTGCTCACAGCAGTTTATCAGTAGCAACAGTTTTGTAGTAGGAATATTAAAGTAGCAGCAGTAGTAAAGTAAAGATAGCAGTAACAATAGCAGTAAACGGTAGGATTCGAGTGCGGTAGGCATAAGGATGGATGGACGGGCGTTGCATGGATAAGACAATTCACATAGCAATCAGAACATAGGGCAATTGCAGATAAATAAGATAAAGCATCCAAGTACTAGATAATCCTAGGCATGTGTTCCATATATAGTCATACGTGCTCGCAATGAGAACTTGCACAACATATTTTGTCCTGCCAGCCCGTTTGCAGCGGGGCCTCAAGGGAACTACTGGCAATTAAGGTGCTCCTTTTAATAGAGCACCGGAGCAAAGCATTAACACTCCGTGAACACATGTGATCCTCACATCAAAGCTATTCCCTCCGGTTATCCCGATTTCTGTCACTTCGGACCATTGGTTCCGGACAACAACGTGTGTATACAACTTGCAGATAAGACCATAAACAATACTATCATAATGAATCAATAACATGTTCAGATCCGAAATCATGGCACTCGGGCCCTAGTGATAAGCATTAAGCATAACAAGTCGCAACAAAGTCATAAAGCACTAATAAAAGATACTAGGCACCATGCCCTAATAATCTGATGCCATTACATGAACGATCTCATCCAATCCCTACCATCCCTATAGCCTAAAGCGGGGGATTACTCACTCATAGATGGGGGAAACATGGATGGTCGATGGAGAAGAGATGGTGATGATGATGGCGATGATCTCCTCCAATTCCCCGTCCCGGCAGGGTGCCACAACGGAGTTTCTGGTACTGTTTCATGGAATTTGGTGGTGGCGGTGGAGCGGAACTCCTTCTTGAAAAACTTCGACCCCCCTAAGTTTTTAGGTCAGAAGGCATCTTATAGGCAAAGAGGGAGATCGAGGGGTGCAGGCGGCCAGACCACCCCTAAGCCCGTGCGGCCAGGTGGTGTGGCTAGGCCCCAGCCCCACTCCGTCTCATATTCTGGCTCTAGGAGTCTTCTAGTGAAATAGGATTTTTGGCTTTTGTCCCGTCCAATTCCAAGAATATTCATTTTCTGACTTTCCTGGAACCAAAAACAGCAGAAAACAGGCAGCTGGCACTGTGGCTCTTGTTAATAGGTTAGTCCAAGAAATCATATGAAAAGTACTCCAAAGTATTGACAAAACACAAGGAAGTAGATAAAACCAAGCATGGAACATCAAAAATTATAGATACATTTGTAATGTATCACCACGCTCTATCCACCCCTCGATCGAAGACAAGGAGTGGACTAGCCGTAATCGCCGCGTCCACTTCTCTGCCTGCCATGCCGAGAGCGCGCCAGAGCGCCGCAGCTGACATGCGCACACACATCGCGCCTTTCCCTCTCCGCGCGTGCACGCACTCACCGTGACCCCAGCTACCCCCCAAACACGCCCGTTCGCCGCCACGCGAACCGTGGACACTGTACGCCGTCTCAAACGCTGTCGTTCCCGCACACATGGACCGCTCCCGACCGTTCTCGACCGCCCCTTGCTACGCCATCACTCGCATGACAACCGCCCTGAAGCACCGCGTCGACCCCTACCCTCAGCCATGCCGATAGACCTCTGTAACACCGTCGCCGGAGGAGCCCGACCATGCCGCATTGTCCCTCTCGCCGGTGTATAAATAGAGGCCACCCCAGCCCCAATTCTACACACCATCTCACTCCCCTCTCTCTCAGAAACCTCCCACACCTCTCCCCGGAGCAAGGCGAGCACCAGCCCGCTAGAATTTCACCGAAGCCCACCACTGCAGAGGAGAAGAGGAACTGGAGCTAGGAGCCGCCCCAAGAGCCACCGCGACCACCATTCGAAGCGCCGGCCTCGACAGGTTCGATCACCCCCATCGCCAAGTCTAGATGGAGCCCTGGTGATCCCCCACGTACCCCCACCATCGCGTTAGGGTTCAGTTCTCACCGGCACTGTGCGATGGAGACGACGAACCATAGTCGTTAGATCCTATTCTAATCATAGCGCTGAGATTGGAACTTACCATTTCGTTTCAGTTGAGTCGCTGACGCGTGGGACCCGTCTGTCAGCAGCCCGCTACGCACGCGCCGCGTAGCTGGGCCGGCCCAATTAGTTTCCCGCGCAGAGCCCGTTGATTCAAATAGATTTTTTTCATTTTAGTTAAAACTAAATTCAGTCAGTAGATTCAAAAATCAATTCAAGGAGTTTCACTAAACCAAATTGCATGATTTCAATTTTGTTGGAAAGGTATTCAAATTATCTACCCAAGCCCGTTGGATTGAAACCATTTGAAATTATAGATCACCTATAGTAAAAATAACAAGGCAGAGACTTTTCCAACTTCAAACATTTTTCAAAAATAAACCATAAATCCTTTTGAGTTGATTTCAACTCTCAAAAATCACATTTGACAAGATTTATCTGAATATGTAAAAATATTTAGGTTTACATGTAGTGATCTTGGACTAGTACTAAAAGAATGCTATATAGGCATTTCTGGGTCACTTTAATTTTATTAAATAGTAATTTTAAACTTTATAAAATATGGCCACCACTTTAAATCACATTCCCAAGTATTAGAATATGTGCTGATGACATGTGTCAACATGATCCCATATTTTAATTGGAGAATATTAAATCTTAAGTATTTTCAATGAGTAGAAATTACTTTTCCAAAATAAGATAAATAAGACTAGGTATTTATTTCATGTGATGTTTGTGATGATGCTAGATCAGCAAGTGTGAGCCTTAGTGTTCTAAATAGAAGTAGTTAAGTGTTTTTTGGTGATTGTGTACCTCGTATTCAGTTATAGACGCTAGTACCGGCCCGGGTGACAAGGAGGAGGAGTACTACGAAGAAGAAGAAGAAGAAGAGAACTTTAACCACTGCACTACTCAAGGCAAGCCTAACACTACAAGTTAACTATGCAATCCATCCTTGCAAGATAATCGATGCAAGATGCATTATGCATACTTTGGTTATGCAACCTTGATTACACCAATCCCAAGTTTTACTTGCAAGCTTTATTCTTTTACTTTTACCAAAGTTCTTTACCTTTAGTTAGTGATTTGTGAGTATTGGAAAAATAGGATAGATGCCATAAAGAGTATAAAACTAGGCCTAGGTAGTTATGCTTAGATGCCATAAAAAGCAAAAAACTAGAGTTGGATAGTTACACTTGATTAGCACCCCTTATTAATGACACCACCCCCACTGCTAGTTGCTAGTGCTAAACTATTACTGATCACTTAGATGGGAATACTTAGAGATAAATGATTATGAAAACCTTGGAATGATGATTCATTCTATTGAAATGTTTTGACATGTGTTCTAAAACACAATGGTTTGATGATGAAACTTCTTGAGGCATGAGCCTTAGCTTTGATAAAAACTGATGGTTGGGTTCGGATGCGATACCATTCCAATTTTACCGTACAACCGCAATACCTAAATTGGGTAGGGCTTAACTGGAAGTTTATATGCCTTAGTATGGGTGTGAATGTCCACCTATGTCGTGCCCAGGATGGCAAATGGCCATGGCTAGGAGGCCAAGCTCATAGGGGAGGTGCATATATTAGAGTGTGTAATTGAAAGGTTGTGTTTGATTATCCGCATACTAAGTATGATGATTCAGGGTTATCCCTGAAGGATGTATCGAATATTGTGGTGAAAGTGTACCACCTCTGCAGAGTGTCAAACTATTCGAATAGCCCCGTCCATGGTCATGGACAGTTGGAGTGGCCATACTGTTCCGTTGTCAGATGTTTTCAAAAATGACTTGTGAATTGAACTATGACCTTGACTTGACCACAACAGGGTTGTGGACATGAAAAACTAGGTTCCCACTTAGGTGATGTAGCAAATTAAATTAGGTTCTTTACTTTTGAACTCCTTATGAAATAAACCTGGCTTTTTGCAAATAAAACTAGAGCTTAAGATTCCTACTAGAACTACCTTACTTGTTAGTGATAGTTTGAGAGTACTTAAAGAGTACTCATGGCTTTGTCCCTGGCTATTCCTGTGGCCAGACTATGAGCAGGACTACCAGGAAGATGGACAGCAGGAAGTCTATGACAACTAGGATCATCTCCCATCGTCAACATTGTCTATGACCCTGAAGATGGAGCCCCTACTATGTTTACTTTCCGCTGCTTTGATTGTATTAAGACTGGATCATGAGATCCTTTATTTGTAAGACCTTTATTATGGTTTGTAATGGATGATGTACTGTGGTACCAATTCTGTTATGTCTCACAAAAATGGTAATCCTGGGATTGCGATGTATGGCATAACATGCATCTGGGATTAAAAATCTGGGTGTTGACGCCAAGGTCCACAAGATTACACGCATCCAATCAATCACGAAACTGTTCCATTTGAGACTCTAACCTGTTTCGAGCACCGAAATGCTCGTTGCTGCAAAGAACCTCATTAAAGTCTCCACAACACATCCACGATCCATCCCAAGCACGACAAAGCCGTCTGAGCAAGTCCCAAAATACATGGCGCTGCTCATGACATGGCTCGCCATAGATGAAGGTAGCACGCCAAGGCTCTGTATCATCTGCTGTCACGGTCACATCTATACAGTGAGAGTTTTCTCCTCGCAACAACACAGAGAATGGCTTCTTCCAAAAAAGCGCAAGGACACCACTACAACCCTTGCAACTGATTGCATAAGAACCCGTGTACCCCAAGGACCACATGAAGTTCCTAGGTCTCTTCTCCCACATCTTGGTTCTAGACAAGAAGAGGAAGTGGGTCGAAACGTCTTCACCAACCAATGAAGTTCTGCAACTGTCACGATGACCCTAAACTGCGATAGTTCCATACAACTAGACTTATTGCGTCTGGCAAGACTGCGTCGCAGTCTCTGCCTGATCCGCTAATCGAATAGTGGTTTTTTGCTTCTTGTTTGAGTCAGAACTAGCAGCATCATCCTCACAAACTGGTTGTGCATTTTTTCTTCTCTGAGATCACTAACGCTAGATTCCCAATGGATTCTGGTGGCGCCTAAATAGCCAAGTCTTGAGCATTCTGCCCCTTGGCCGACTTCCTCTTCTGCCGAGCATTCTTGAGTATGTTTGATGGATGTATGGTGGAGAATATAATCACTACATCATCAGACCACTATGATGTGGTAATTCGTCTACATGGGGAGCTACAACAGCAAACTACTACACCTGTTCAGCAAGGGTTCAGGTATGAGGTGGCATGGAGACCGTCCGATGACTATGTTAGTGTAGTCGAGACGGCCTAGCAATAGGGTAGTACCGGACGGACCCTCTTTGGTCAACCTCGAGCACTTGGTCCGTTCTTAGCGGGGTTAGAGTAGGGTGTCGTTTGGGTCTATTAGGCACCAAATTCAAAAGTTTGAACGCTGGTTGAGATCACTTCGCAATGCTCCGAGTCCATGTTACGCACGCTCGGGTCGGTTAGAGTAGCCCACTATCCAGGGGCGACCCGAATAGGCTAACCGTTGACACGTCTATCAAAACCTCACAATTTTCCTGAGTAGCAAAATAAAGCTCGGCTCGGCAAGATTCTCGCAACCCGCAGCGTGTGCGTCGTCATAAGATGGGCGGGCGGTGCGATGCATGCGTGTGAGCGGCGGCATCGTCGGAGGAGGAGCGCATGTGTAGCTCTCCTCTTCTCACTCGATTTACTAGGTGGTGAAACACTCCACCTTATAAGGTGGTGCAAATCTCCTCCAACTTTTCATGTGGGACTAAACTTTAGCTCCCACTTCACTCCCATGTAAGCTGCCCCAAACATGGGTTTTGAGATTTAGGGAAAATCTGAAATCTACATGGGCCTATTTAATTTGGCCCATTATTTCTAACAATCCCCCACCATATCTCAAATACCCATTTGAAGATTTGCCAATCCTTGCTATTTATTTATATACCAATGTTTTAGTAGAGACTGTTAAGTTGAACTTCCACCTAAAATCTTGAGCTACATCTATCAGTAGCTTGAACAATAGACGAACCTTGAATTGCAAGTTTGGTGCTTTTAGATTTCACACAAAATCATAACTAATACATGGCTTCTAGTAACCTACCTCGCAGGTGTAGCATATGTGTCATACTACTTGGTATCTTCATGAGTTTACTAGAGATCACCCAAATCTCATAGATTGTGACGTTTAACAATCGGAACTTATATAGGTGTGTTCTTTCGAAAATGCTCTGTAGGACAACATATTTTCTAAACATAGCCAACAGAAACACATTAAGGCATGTTGCCAAACTGCCTTACATCTATAGAGAGTTGTGCATCTTCACATAGAGAGGCTTATCTAATACACTCCTCTGTCACACCACTAGTTTGTTCTTCCCAGGTGTGATCTCCGATCACAAAGGTTGGGTTACCACTACTGCGTAACATCCATGAGTCTCAAACCCATCTCTCTCGATGCACTTTCTACCATGTTTCGTGATAGTCCCTTCATAAAGGGATCTGCCAGGTTTTTGTCAGTTTGAATATACGTAATAGTTATTACTCCGGAGTTTCTTAATTTCCTCACAGATTTCAAACATCTCTTTACGTGTCTTGATGACTTCGTGTTATCCTTAGAATTGTTCACTTTGACAATAACAGTTTGGTTATCACAATTCAAAAGGATTCCCAGCACAGGTTTTTCAACCACGGGCAAGTCCATCAAGAGCTCATGCAACCATTCTGACTCAATAGTGGTTGTGTCTAAAGAAGTAATTTTGCTTCCATAGTTGACCTCGCCAATATGGTCTGTCTATGAGACCTCCATGACATTGCGCCACCTCCAAGGGTAAACACATACCCGCTTGTGGTGTAGAGTTCATCAACATCAGAGATCCAGTTCGAATCACTATATGATTCAAGCACAACAAGGTGCCCTGAATAGTGAATCTCATAGCTCATTGTTCCACATAGATAACACACGACCCTTTAAAGTGCATGCCAATGATCAATACCTAGGTTAGAAATGAATCTACTCAACTTGATCACAGTAAAAGAGATATCGGGTCTTGTAGCGCTTGCTAAGTGTTGGGCCATGCAGAGATAAACAGAACTTTTCCCTACACGGTACTCCCAAGATCTAGCTCAGGTGATAGGCCACGAGATTTATCACTAGATGCGCAGATGCAGACTATTGATGAAGCGCGTCAGTTCATGCCATGCCGAACAATCCCACGTACAGAACGTCCAGATCCCCACGAACTCCTTCGTCTCCAGCGTTCCACGTGCAACGCCTCTACCGGTATCCACACGTACAGGGAGGACTACTAGATCCTGTCTAGCCCAAAATGGGAGTGGATAAAGTGACAGATAGGTTAGGGACTATCCCATCTCACTCCACTTATATACTCTCCTAGCTAGACTCAACGCTTGAGGCCCATCTAGGATGTATCCCAATCTCCACATGGATCGAATCCACATGGGCTCCTTACCCTTAAGTGTGTGACTCTATAGGTTCACGTACACCTGGACACGACACGGGTCACCACTCCGAGTCGATAGCTGGTAATAGCCTCTAGCAAGACGTGACAACTCCCAAGCACCGAAAAGTTAGAAGATGAACCTTTCTCAATGTGACTTTCGTCCAAGTCCCTTTGCCTCACGGTATACCTTGTCAAGCTATAGGCGAGTACTTGCCATCCCTTTAATAGCTTGACTCTCTCTTCTCGTTCCATGATATACGATTCATTGGACTAACACTTAGTCTGACTCCTTGGTTAACACTTAACCAAGTCGCGCATGGCCATACTTCCGAATCATATCACATGAGAGGGCCCAGAGAATATCTCTCCATTACGGAGGGGCACATCCCATCTTGGTAATCCATGCACGCAGCTTGATTCACAACCAGCCTGAACTCTACATTTATAACTGCCCATTTATGGAACATCGTTTGATAGAACCTAAGCTGGCGATCCACAACTCGGATCATGCGATCACCTCAGTTCGAAGGATTCCATTGCTTGAGACTGTAAATGACAACATGCTCGTTTCATCTCAACTGTGGGTTAGTCCGACTTGCTAAACTCTTTAGCCGAGTCCATGTAATTCGGAGTAGCATCACCATGCCCATCACAAGTGGAACCTAGTCATCAACCGACTTTCATATTGGTCTAAGTTGTGTGTCTAGCACAATCTCAACGACCAAGGACATCTGATGTTCATACTAAGACAACATAATTACTTTATGAATACATGGGGGGATATCATCATATATGATTTCCTCTAGGGCATATTCCCAACAGTCTCCCACTTGCACTAGAGTCAATCATCCTGACATCACATGTCTAGGAATCTAATGCCCATGGATCTTACGTGTGCCTCATGCTTAGGCTGTGGCAGTATCTTTGTCAACAGATCCGCAACATTTGCATCTGTGTGTACCTTGCATAACTTGATATCACCTTGATCCACAAACTGGTGAATCTGGTGGTACCGCATGAGTATATGTTTGTCCTTATGGTCTTGTCTAGGTTCCTTAACTTGTGCAATAGCACCATTGTTGTCAAAATACACGTCTACTGGATTGGACGAACCCTGAACCACACCAAGATCCATTAGGAAGTTCCTGATCCAATTGGCTTCCTTCGCCGCCTCCGAGGCGGAGATATACTTAGCCTCTTTTGTAGATGCAGTCATGGTCTCTTGCTTGGAACTCTTCTAGCTCACAGCCCCTCCGTTCATTACAAACACGTATCCAGATTGTGAACAAGAATCATCTGAGTCAGTAAGATAACTCGCATCCGTGAAACCTTTTACACCAAGTTCAACCTCACCTCCATAAACTAGGAACACATCCTTAGTCCTTCTCAAGTACTTAAGGATATTCTTAACCGCTACCCAGTGGATCTCTCTAGGGTCAGCCTGGTATCTGCTCACAAAACTCAGAGCGTAGGAAACATCTGGCATGGTACAAATCATGGCATACATGATGGATCTGACTGCCGAAGCATACGGAATCACACTCATCCGACTTTGCTCATCAGTTGTCGAAGGACACTGAGTCTTGCTAAGTTTTATACCATTGGACATCGGTAAGAACCCCTTCTTAGACGATTCCATGTTGAACTTCTTCAACACTTTGTCCAAATGTATATTCTGACTCAATCCAATGAGTCGCCTTGATCTATCTCTATAGATCTAGATTCCTAGTATGTAAGTTGCCTCACCCAAGTCCTTCATTGAGAAACTCCTTTCCAATGACTCCTTGGTTTCTTGCAACATCTAGACATCATTTCCAATCAGTAATATGTCATCCACATATAAGATTAGAAAGTTTACTTTGCTCCCACTAAACTTCTTGTATAAACAAGAATCATGATCACTCTTGATGAAGCCAAACGATTTGACTACCTCATCAAAGCGAATGTTCCAACTCCGAGATGCTTGCTTCAACCCGTAAATGGATTTCTCAGCATACCTTGTCAGCATTAGCCGGATTGACAAAACCCTCGGGCTATATCATATACACGTCCTCGGTTAATTTTACATTAAGGAAAGCCGTCTTGACATCCATCTACCATATCTCATAGTCAAAATAGGTTGCTATAGCTAACACGATCTGAACTGACTTAAGCATCGCTACGGGTGAGAAAGTCTCATCGTAGTCAACTCCTTGAACCTGCCGGAACCCCTTCGCGACAAGCTGTGCTTTATAGACAGAAATATTTGCATCCATATCAGTTTTCTCCTTAAAGACCCATTTGCACTCGATGGGTCTTGTACCTTCTAGCAGATCAAGCAAGTTCCAAACTTGATTTTCATCCATGAACTTTAACTCGCATCTCATGTCTCCAAGCCACAAATCAGAATCAGTTCCCACCATCGCTTCTGAATACGTTGTTGGCTCATCACTGTCTAACAGCAACACATCATGAACACTTCGCAATCTGGCCGATCTCCGTGGTGCAGGTACAGTTGCCGGCTCAGCTACCACGACCGGCTCAACCTCCAAGGCTTTTGCCAACTCGCTACTGGACGGTTCCTCTCAAATTTCTTCGAGCTGCATCGTGCTACCACTAACTCCCCGACTGAGAAACTCTTTCTCAAGGAAGACACCGTTCTGAGCGACAAACACTTTGCCCTCTTCTCGGTTGTAGAAGTAGTAACCCAAGGTTTCCCTCGGATACCCCACGAAAATACACTTATCTGACTTGGTCGTGAGCTTGTCCGACTGAAGTCACTTGACAAATGCTTCACAACCCCAAATCTTAAGAAAAGACAAACTCAGCTTCTTGCCAGTCCACATCTCATGCGGTGTCTTCTCTACCGATTTTGATGGTACTCTGTTTAGTGTGAACGCTGCAGTTTCTAGACAATAACCCCAAAATGATAAAGGAAGATTTGTTTGACTCATCATTGATCGTACCATGTCCAACAAGGTCCGATTCCGCCATTCTGACACACCGTTTCTCTGTGGCATTCTCGGTAGAGTGAGTTGAGGAACTATTCCACAACTTTTCAGATGGTCATAAAACTCGTGTCTCATGTACTCGCCTCCTCGGTCCGACCGAAGAAACTTTATTTTCTTGCAGAATTGATTATGTACCTCATTCTGGAATTCTTTGAACTTTTCATAGGCATTCGACTTATGTTTCATCAAGTAGATATATCCATACCTACTCAAATAATAAGTGAATGTAATGAAGTACTCATAACCACCTCTGGTTGTCGTGCTCATCGGTCCACATACATCACTATGTACTAGTCCCAACAAGTCAGATAACTCTTCACAAAAGGTGTCTTGGTCATCTTACTGAGTAGGTAGGATTCACATGTCTCGAACAACTCCAAGTCGAACGAAGTTAGGAGTCCATAATCATGGAGCTTCTTCATGCGCTTCCAACTTATATGACCAAGCCAACATTGCCAAAAATAAGTCATATTCAGATCATTTGGTTTCAACCTTTTCACATTTATGTTATAGACTGATTCACCATCAAGATTCAAAATAAATAACCTATCCTGGATGGGTGCAAAGCCATGAAACATATCATTCAAATATAAATAACAACCATTATTCTCAATATTCGACTCATAGCCTTGTCTCGTCAAACATGAGGCAGAAATGATGTTTCGACTAAGCACCGGAACATAATAACAATTATTTAGCTCCATTAAGAATCATGAAGGTAAATGAAGTTGCATCATGCCGACTTCCAATGCAGAGACTCTCGATTTGTTGCCAGCTCGAATGTCAACCTCACCTCTTGCCATGCTCCTAGTTCTTACCAGTCCCTGCAACGAGTTGCAGATGTGAATAATTGATCTGGTATCATATACCTAAGAACTATTAGGTGCATCAACAAGATAAATGTATATAACATAGCAAACAAGCGTACCTGAGATGGAAGTCACACCTCCACTCTTGGCTTTATCAGCTAGATACTTGCTGCAATTCCTCTTCTAGTGGCCATCTGCCTTGCAATAGAAGCAAGTGGATCCGGCTACAGGAGATGGCTTAGTCCCTGAGGAAGCGCTTTGGATTGGGTCCTCATCCTTGCCTCCTGATTTTTCCTTCTTCTTCTTAGTCCAAGAACTCTTCTTGAACTTAGCCTTATTCCGTACCATAAACACTTGACTAGCACCCTTCTTGAGATTAGCCTCTGCCTGCTTGAGCGTCCCATGTAATTCAGTGAGCTTCTTATCCATACCATGCATAGTGGCGAATCTACTGTCCCTATTACCCAGCAATTGCCCGGGCTTCCGGTCGACAAAGCCTATTTCTATGGCTATTTGAGAAAAATTAGCTGCATAAGCCTTTGAATTTAGTGTTCGCCCAGGCTTCTAAAAATTCTTGGGTCCGCCACTGACCATGCATGTGGTAGTTCGAGATGAACTGGCCATATGCACTAGGAAGAGAGTTCAGAATTATGTCCATAGCGAACTCTTCGCTAATGGGGTAGCCCAACCTCTCCAGATACTGCACGTAACCAACCATCTTGATCACATGCGGACTCAGTGGATCGACATCCTTAATCTTACAACTCAACAAAGCTTGAGAGACTTGATACCTCTTGGTCTTTGCCTAAGCCTGGAACATACTTTTGAGGCTTTCGATCATATCGTAGGCCTCAACATTCTTGAACTACTGCTACAAGTCCTGTTCCATGTGAGCAAGCATAAGACAACTAATTTCAATGGACTCATCACAAGTCCTATGGTAGGCATTGGTTGCAGCGACACTCGCATTCTCATTCGGCTCATCTAGAAGCGGGTTATATAGAACATGGTCCCTCTTTTCTTGTTTGAGAACAATTCTCAGATTACAATACCAGTTGGAGAAATTAGTTCCATTAAGCTTATATATTTGTAGGATAGTTCTCAATCCAAAACTAGATATCTGAGGGAGACTGCTAGGTGTCATTGATCTACAATAGAAAATATGCAAAACACTTAAGACATGTATCCATAAAAGAGCAAGCATATTAAATATTTTAACACTTATGCTCCCACTAGAACCAAGACCCCTCTGATGGTTACTAAATGATTCAGGATCCTAATAAGCAAGCCAACTAGTGAGCTTTAGCATCACCACTAGCCATCAAGTGATCTAGGTAGGCAACTCCTTGCCAATTGCATATCATGTGACTCCTGTTGGTCGGGTAGCATCACATGCCCCAACTCCCGACCGACCTCTCCCGAGTCCCGCAACCGTTGTGATAGACTCGTCTAGCTTACCAAGTGCTTCTTCTGTAAGAGTCTGACTCGAACCCACCTAGTCAGAAAGAATTGATAGCACCTCAATTTTATGAGCCCACTACCAAGAATGTCTGACTTGTGTTGGTGCAGCACCGGCAGGGAGACCAACTAGACCTTCTTTGAGGGATTACTTTATACCAACTATCTAATAGAGGTAAAACAAAGACATAAACATAACACAAAATAAAGCAATTATAATGTGAAATGGTATGACTTTGTTCATGGTGACCTCCATCTCCACAAAGCTTGTAAGTTGACTCGTGCCAACTCTTGTCACGTGCCATCTTACCCCATGCCGCCGACTCGTACATCGACTTGTAGGCCATCCGAGTTCTAAAAAATCTAGACTAGCTTAGTAAATAAAAATTACATAGAGAATCCAACATGTAGGTCATATACAATAAAATGACAGCACCTAGGCTCTAGCCGACTGACAAAAACTATGATACGCAGATCACGTATGGATTACACACATCACATGCACATAAGCCATACCATTCACAACATCATCCTACAAAAAAAATTTATGCATAGATACGATATCTACCGATGTTGTGAAACTCGCAACGACATCTAAGGTGCTACGATAGGGCAAAGCTGGGCCATTTTTCGCGGGATTAGAATAGGGTGTCATTTAGGTCTGTTAGGTGCCAAATTCAAAAGTTTGAATGCCAGCTGAGATCACTTCGCAATGCTCCAATGAGTGTCGACATTGTTGAAAGAATATTTCATGATCTCTAGTGTTTTGTGTGTTAGATAACAATACCATGGAGTATCTAATGTGTGCTAAGTGCTGCAGATAAGAAAACCTGTTTTGGGGGGCCGGATAATCCGCCCCTATCAAGGGCCGAATAATCCGGCTTGACCCTTTTAGCCAAAGTTGGATGCGTGTGAGTCTCTGTGTGGGGGCGGATAATCTATCAGATTATCTAGACAGGGCCGGAGAATTTTCCTGGGCTGGATAGTCCCGCCCTAAGGGAGCCTCGACACGACCTTCTATGCGGGGGCGGATTATTCCCCGGATAATCCGAGACTGGGGTGGAGTTTTACCCCCGGCCGGATAATCCGGCCGTCACTTGGGCCGGATAATCCGGCCCCAGACTTCACCAACGGCTCTGTTTGGACAGGGGGTATAAAAGCCCCAATCACCCCTCTTGTCAGTCTTCTTGATTGATTCGAAAAAGTACTGGTTTGTTGCAAAATCTCTCATTCAAGATCTCCCACTTAAACCACCCGAAGGCTTTGATCTTTGGGGGGGTTAAAGGAGGACACTTCATTCATCGACATCATGAATCAAGCACTTCACTTCCACTCAATTCACTTGGAGATTTCTCGATCTAGTATTCTTGTTAATATCTAGATCTAGTGTTTTGATATTGATACATTTGTTCGTGTGGCAGCTTGTTGTCATTACGGGAGCCTCCAATTCAATTGTGGAGTTGTGCCCCACTAGTTGTGTAAAGGCATCGGTTCCCGCCTCGAAGGGTACCAATAGTGGAAAGGTGGATCAGGCCTTTGGTGGCGAGATCCATCGAAGAACAGGGTGAGGCCTATTGTGGCGTGGTGGTCTTAGTACCGCCCACCCCTCCAACATAGATGTACTTCCCTTAACAAGGAAGGAACTACGGTGAAACAAATCATGTGTCTCCGCGTGCTCCACTATGATTTCCTCGTTCCTCACTCTTACTTGCCTTTACTCGCTAGTAGTTAGGTTTGCATATAGGGAAATTCTTAGTAATTGCATATCTAGAGAATTTACCTTTTGTGTCAAGCCTAAAATTGAAAAGGCATTAAAATTTGAATTAGCACCTATTCACCCCCCCTATAGGTGCCCATACGATCCATTTCAATTGGTATCAGAGCCTCGACTCTTTATTCGGGCTTAATAGCCTAAGAGAAGTATGGGTACTAAGGAAAATGGGAGTGAGGCTATGGACAAGGTCATAATGGATCACCTCAAGACGTTGGAAACAACCTTGTTGAAATCCTTTGAGATCAAAATGGAAGAGATGTAGCAAATGATTGCTCATCTCACCTCATCTATAGCCCCACCTCCATCTTCCTCTAAGGCCACCACTCCTCAGTCTAAGGATAAGGCTCATGCCGACTCTAAGGAAGATGAGGTGGTGGGCGAGAAAAATAATGGCTCCGCTTCCAAGAAGGGAAGTGGTAAGGAGGATTATAGTGAGGTCTCTCACCTATATTCTCCTAACCCACCTATCCCTCACCCTCATATAAACAATAGGGGTGATCCACCCAAGCTTACTGCATCTTCATTTAATCAATGAAAATTCTTAATGAAATCTCATGTGTGTATTTCGTCTATTGAGCTTTGGAGGATCATTGAACATGGCCTTCATATTGGAGACTTCGCTACCTTGACAAGAAGAGAAGTTGTGGACTGTCAATTAAATGCAACAGCTCTTCACATGATTCAGCTTGGTGTAGGCCCCAAGGACATGCCACATATTGAGCACTTTAACACTGCAAAATAAGCTTGGGATGCTCTCATCGACTTGTTCATCAGAAATGAAAGCATGAGAAGAAATAGGTATGATTCTCTAAGCAATGAAGCTGAAGGATTCTACATGTTGGATGGTGAGGACCATGAAGACATGTATAGAAGGCTCAAGAGCATTGCAACAACGTTTAGAAAGCATGGAGCCACTCACATTGATGATGCTTGTATCAAAAGAAAATATGTGAGTGTCCTCATGCCATTTGAGCCAACGGACTTGAAGAGTTTGCAAGGTAGACACAACTACCACCAAATGACTTCCAATGAAGTCATGCAAGAAATGGCAGTCTTCAAGGTAGCAGCTCAGAACACCAAAGATGCTTGTGCTTGGGCAATTGGGATGCAAAAAGGAGTTAATGTTGCTCTAAAGGCCAATGTTATTGAACAAGATGAGGATGATAGAGGGTACGATGTTGTCTCCATGAGCTGTCTCGGGGAGCTCAAGCGTGCTCATGGTGAGTACATGGCCTTTTAGGCAAGGAACTTTTGGAGGGATCCAGCTAAGGCTAAATCTGAACTTGAACGAAAGAATGGGTCAAGTGGGTGAAAGGAGAATGGCCCAAAACAGAGAACTTGCTACAATTGTGGAGACCGATTGCACTTTGTGGCTGAGTGCCCCTATCAAAGTAGAGAAGACAATGGGGGAAGGCTCATCCTCAAAGAAAAGTCTAAGGCACCTCGAAAGAAGCCATTTGTCAAGAAAAATGGTCCTTACAAGAAGCAACCCAAGATTGTCTTGGTGGCACAAGAGGAATATTCATCCGCAAGTGAATATGAAGAGGATGAAGATAGATCTCGAGAGGTGGCTGCTATAGCCACCACATCTAGACCCACATCACTCTTCGACTCTCTCAATGAAAATGTCATCAACAACAACATCACTTGCCTTATGGCAAGAGGGTCCGAGGTATCGTCTTCCATTTCCTCATTTCCTCAGACTACTATGAATGTTGATATGGATGATCATACAAGTCTTAGGATAAGAGAAGAAGTTATTGCTTTGGACAATTTTTTCACTAACTTGCAAGGTGAGCACAAACTTCATTTTCATGCTCTTATGAGTCAACTTGCTCACTCCGAAGAACTCCTTGAAGAGAAGGGGAGAATTGAAAGAGAAGATGCCTTGGAGATAGCCTCTTTGAAGAATGCTCTAGAAGAAGAAGAGGAAGCTCGAGTCACTTTAGAGGAGAAACTTGAGTCAATTGAAGAGTCCCATGAAGAGGTTGTTGCCCAGCTCATAAAGGAACGTGACAATGCTCTTGCTAAGGTAAAGAAACTAAAGAAAGAGAAGATTGACTTTGGGGCTGCTCATGTTAGACTCTTAGAGAAGTTAGAGAAACTTGATATTGCATACAAGGCATTGGAGAGTGAACTCTCTACTCTAAATGAGTCTTGTGATCAGCTCCAAACTCAATTGGACAAATATGATATGCCTAGCACCTCCATACCATCGTGTGGACATGAAGATATTATTGAAGAATATGCTAGATTGAAAGAAGAACTTGTCAAGGGATCTCGACCCAAAGTCAAGGAAGTCCTTGATGAGATTCTTGGTAAGCAAAGGACAAGCAATGGAAAAGAAGGACTTGGCTATGTCCCCAAGACCAAGAAGAATAAGAACAACAAGAAGAAGAAAAGCAAAACTACTCAAGCAAAGACAAACACCGTCACAAATGATATGACTAACTACATTGGTTTTGCAGGGTCTAATAATCCTAATTATGAATTATTTTGTGATTACTATGGTGATGTCTATGCTAGCTATGTTGGTCCATTTGATAAGTACATTTCTTGGTCTATTTGGGTTCCCAAGACCCTTGTCACTAACATGAGAGGACCCATTGAAAAATGGGTACCTAAAACCAAGAAGTAATTTTCTTGCAGGGCTATGCTTCCAGTGGGTCTAAATGGGTGCTCAATAGCAGGTGCACTAGTCGTATGATCGGAAGCAAGGAGATCATCTCGGAGATGCGACCAAACCATGATCACATAACCGTGTCCTATGGTGACAAGTCAAAATCTGAGGTATTGGGTCTCGGCAAGGTTGTGGTTGCCCACGATATCTCCCTCGTGGACATCATCCTGGTTGAGACCCTCAGTTACAATTTACTTTTTGTGCGTTCCCTTGGTAAGATGGGCTTTGCTGTTTTTATTGATGGTGATTTGGTGGTACTCTTGTGGAGCAAGTATCTAAAGGTCGCTTTCGTTGGATATGTCGAAAATGACCTATATGTGGTGGACTTTTTAGGGAATACCACTATAGGCCTGATATGTCTTTTTGGAAAGGCCGACGTGGGCTGGCTATGGCATCACCGACTAGCCCACGTCAATATGAGAACTTTGCAAAGTCTTCACAAGGGTGGCCACATTCTTGGACTAAAATAAAATGTTTCCTTTGCCAAAGATCGTGTTTGCAGGGCTTGTGTTGAAGGGAAAATGCATGACTCGCCCCATCGAAGGAAGACAATTATTTCATCAAAGAGAATCTTGGAGCTCCTTCATGTGGACCTTTTTGGTCCTCCATCTCATGCAAGTCTCGGTGGGAAGAAATATTGCCTTGTAATCGTTGACGATTATTCAAGATATACATGGGTTTACTTCTTCAAGTTGAAGAGCAAGACTCAACAAACTGTCATCGATTTTGCCAACGAGGTCCAGCGTCAACACAATGTTCCTATATTGGCAATTAGAAGTGATAACGGCTCCGAGTGCAAGAACTACACTCTGAATGAATTCCTAAGTGAAGAGGGGATAAGACACCAATATTTCGCTGCGTACACCCCTCAACAAAATGGTGTAGCCAAGAGAAAGAACCGGACTTTAATGGATATGGCAAGATCTATGTTGGCTGAATTCAAGTCACCATATAACTTCTGGGCTGAAGCAATTTCTACCGCATGCCACTCATCCAACCGGCTCTACCTCCATAAAATCTTGGACAAGACACCTTATGAAATACTTGCCGGTAACAAGCCAAACATCTCCTACTTCCGAGTATTTGGTTGTAAGTATTTCTTTCTCATCAAAGGAGTTCGCCTATCTAAATTCGAGTCTAAGGCTTTAGAAGGTATTTTTGTTGGTTATGGTACCGAATCCCACACGTATAGAGTCTACAATAAGCTCTCTGGAACTGTTGTAGAATCTTGTAGTGTGGTGTTCGAGGAAAACGATGGCTCCCGTGTGGGGCAAGTTGATGTTTGTGATGCAGATGTTGAAATACCCCAAGATGCCATAAGAAGAGTGGGTGTGGGATTTTTCTGCCCCATTGAGGAACCCCTTGTGGCGGACCGGGAACGACAATGATCTACTCAAGTAGAGCCCTCATCGACACAAGCTCAACATGCTCCAAGTGTTGGAGAAACTTCTACACCAACACCGCCAACTGCTAGAGATCATCCATCAACTGCTCCAGGAAGCTCCAGGCCGGATTATCCGATGGACACCGGATTATCCGGTCAACCTACATCGACTGGCAGAACTGAAAACATTAACGAAGGAACTGATGCGACTCCTAGGCCAGATTTTCCAGGAGACACCGGATTACCCGGCCCTGATTCAACTCAAGCCAGAAGCTTACAAGACTATCAAGATGGACCAAGTTCTCCCAGGCCGGATTATCCGGCCACTCCCTTAGCCAGATTATTTGGGCTTGAGACTTCAGAACAGCAACAGCCTCCTGTTATGGCTGCTGATCAACATCAAGGGCAAGATTCATCATCTCCAATTCCTGCTGATCAAGCTGGAGATCAAGGCCAAGCTAGTAATTCCAACAAAGACTCAAATGATGAAGATATTCCTCCAAGAAACAACAAGTTGATTGAACTTCGTCACAAAGCTCGTGTAGATAGGAATCTTGAATTAAGAGGTCACACTCTTGACAAAGTTGTAGGTGATCTCAGACGGAGGGTGTCCACAAGCAGGGAGCTAGCAAGTTTCAGTGAGCACCAAGCTCACATATCCATGGTGGAACCCAAGAAAGTGTTTGAAGCCCTTGAAGATCCAGACTGGATTGCTGCTATGCATGAAGCGTTAAATAATTTTGAGCGCAACAAGGTCTAGAAATTAGTAGAGAAGCCCAAGGATTATCGCAATGTTATCGACACAAAGTGGATTTTCAAGAATAAGCAAGATGAGAATGGCATTGTTGTAAGGAACAAGGCAAGACTCGTGGCTCAAGGCTATTCCCAAGTTGAAGGCATCGACTTCAGCGAGAATTATGCTCTAGTGGCTCATCTTGAGCCCACCCGTATCCTTCTTGCTTATGATGCTCATAATAATTTTAAGTTACAATAAATGGACGTTAAGAGTGCTTTTCTTAATGGTCCTCTACATGAATTGGTATATGTAAAGCAACCCCCGAGATTTGAGGATCCTAACTTTCCGAACCATGTCTACAAACTCGATAAGGCACTCTATCACCTTAAACAAGCCCCACGAGCGTGGTATGAGCACCTTAAAGAGCTTTTGCTAGACCGTGGCTTCGAAGTTGGGCAAATTGATCCTACTCTTATTACTAAGAAGGTTAAGGAGGATCTCTTCATATGCCAACTATATGTAGATGACATTATCTTTGGCTCTACTAATAAATCTTTTAATGATGAATTTTCAAAGCTTATGACTGACAGGTTTGAGATGTCTATGATGGGGGAATTACGATTCTTTCTCGAATTTGAGATCAAACAACTTAGAGAAGGAACCTTCATAAATCAAGCAAAATACATCCAAGACATGCTCAAGAGATTCAAGATGACGGATCTTAATGGCGTCACCACACCGATGCAAACTAAACGTCATCTTGAACTCAATCCCAATGGTAAAGATGTGGACCAAAAGGTATACCGCTCCATGATCGGCTCTCTTCTTTACCTCTGCACATCTAGACCCGCTATTGAGTTAAGTGTAGGTGTGTGTGCAAGTTATCAAGTGGCTCCTAAATAAAGCAACTTAGTGGCGGTCAAGATAATCTTCCGATATTTGGTTCATTCCGCTAATTTTGGTCTATGGTACCCCAAGGGCTCCAATTTCTCTCTATGTGGCTATACTGATTTAGATTGGGCTGGTGGTAAGGATGATAGGAAATCAACTTCTAGAGCTTGTCAATTCTTGGGAAGGTCTTTCGTATGTTGGTCTTCTAAGAAGCAGAATTGTATATCTCTCTCCACCACCGATGCTGAATATGTGGCTGCTGCTAGTGTATGTACTCAATTATTATGGATGAGGCAAACTTTAAAGGAATACGGTGTCAATTGTGACAAAGTGCCTCTTTTATGTGATAATGAAAGTGCAATCAAAATTGCGGACAACCCGGTGCAGCACACAAGGACAAAGCATATTGAGATTCAGAATCATTTTATTCAGGACCATGTTGCTCGAGGAGATATTTATCTATCTTTTGTGAGCACTAAGAATCAACTTGCTGATATTTTCATGAAGCCACTTGATGAAGCAAGGTTTTGTTACTTGAGGAATGAGCTAAATATCATTGATTCAAGGAGCCTGTCTTGATTACCCATGCACTCACTCTTATATCTTCTCCTTATTTGGTTTAGGTGTGGGCATGGATATAGGGGGAGTGTGGTCCTAATTAATTGGGCTAACCCTCCCCCCATAATGTCGAAAGCAAGTAAAATCATTTCTCTTAATATCATTTTGTGATATGTGAGTTTATTGATGAGTATTGGTCATGAACTCAAGATATATCTTTGCGGTGTCATACCATGCACTCCAACAAGGTGGCCTCGGCCACCCCGCTCTTCCTTGAGAAGAGTTGGTTCTATGTGGATCTTCGTGGTTTTTCTTGCTCATCTTATGTTTTTATGGAAACCACACTTAATGTTGGCTTTTATTTGATTTGGATCTTACAATCTTGGGTGTGTAGTACCATCTCAGTTTGGTTGTCTAATCCCAAGCCTTTTCCTATCCCTAAGCCATCTTTTCTTGCACACAAGTCCTTTGTTTATCTTGTGGGGGTTTTGTTTGGTGGTGCGCGGGGCTGAATCTGTGTGTAACAAAACTTCAGAAAACAGGCCGGATTATCCGCCCCAAGTGGAGGTCGGATAATCCGGCCTTGGTGGCTTTTGTCCTATAAGGGCTGCGCGTCAGGGGGAAGGGCTCAAACAGAGCAGCTCTTCTTCCCCAACCCCCTCTCTCTCCCAAGCCGCCGCCTTCCTCCCCAACCCTCCATGGAGCCTTTCCGGCCACCAGATTCTCCTGGCCGCCCCGGATCTTCTTCCCCACACATCCGGGTACCTCCTCCTCCGCGTTCTTCCTTCAATGAGTGAGGGTAACTCCCTCTCTCCCATCTTTTGTGTTGATGTGTTACTTGTTGGTGGAACTTGGACTAGGAGTCTCCTTGTTGTTGTTATTTCGTGTAGAAATCTTAGTCTTGCAATTACTTTACCTGATCCTATGTTTGTGCACTCAATCTAGGCAGAATCTGAATATTTCTGCCAGGGCTAGATTATCCGCCCTTGGCCTGGCCGGATTATCCGGCCTGACAGATTCATCTCTACTTCAGATTTCTGTAGATTTTTGCATGATGTATTTTTGGGCTATGGATTGTCTGTCTACTATTTCTACTTTCTCTCCTGGACTTGTGTGTGTGCTTATCCCCATGTTATCCATCTTATTCGTTTCATAGCTAGTTCCAGTGCTCTCAAAACCTACAAGCGTCGTCCCTGTGGCCTCTACATCCGGGACGACGATGAAGGTGGTCTCGTGGACGAGGTTGAACTAAGAAGGAGGAAAAGAGAGGTTGACTGTATGGCTGAACAGGCAAAGAAAGACAAGGGAAGGAATGGTGTGTCCAAGAGAAAGGGAAAGGCACCAAAGGTCGACTATAGGAAAATTGATGTCGTCACTTACTCTTCCATTCGCCATCATGATCATTTTGCGGAATCTGAGCAAGATACTCAGCTTGGTGACTCACGCTTTTGGTGTCCTGACCAAAAGTCGATCTATGAAGATTTCTATGCATTGCTAAAGATTCGCCCTATGCATCCCATGATCATTGCTAAGGCTATGGAGAAGCCTCAACTTGCTGATGCTATGGAGGTGACTGAGCAGATGGGGTTGCACCATCTTATGGCCCTTCAATGTTCCTATGACTCCGAGGTGGTGAAGCAATTCTTCTCCACTTTGGTCATTTGTGGCGATGAGTACCGCACCATGAAGTGGATGGCCCATGACATTCCAATGCAATCTGATTTTCGGACCTTTGCTGGGGTGCTTGGATATCCTTTCTGTAACAGGGACCGTGCTAGTGGCTATCGTATCATTATTCAACTCAAGCCCAACAAAGATGTTGTTCTTTCTCCTTGCACGATTGACAATGGTATTGTAGGCTCTTTTGCTGGTCTGTCCCCTCTTTATGCTAGCTTGGTGGGAATTTTCCGTGACTCTATCACGCCAAGTGGGGGAAACAATAACAGTATTCATGGTCACTTGGTTCAGCTGCTGGATTTTCCCATGAGGTGGCCTCCTGTAGGATGAGTCTATTGACTACAAGCTGGATGTGATGGATTTCATCTATCATGAGTTGACTGGTGCCATGTTCAATAGGCTCTCCATTCCGTATGCTCCTTATATTATGATGCTGATCAAGTACTTGCTTCCCACTAGAGAGTTTCACATTGATATTGTGCATAAGGCGAAGAATATATACAATAAGGCGAGGAAGATCTCTCATCCATCTTCTGCTCCTGAGGGATTTATGAGGTATGCTCGTGCCAGTGCCCATAGGCCCCTAGTGCCTCCTATTGCTCGTGATGTGAAGCAACTGAATTGGTTCTAGCGGAACATTTTGTGCATGGGGGTGGACACTCGCAAGGGGTAGTATGCGGCGTATAAGTAGCGCCACGAGATGGCCCATACTCAGTAGCTCATTCTCCACCATGTGTTCGGGGCTTCATGCACTCCTCCTGCTCCTACCGCTCCCACTCCATATGCTCAGTGGAATTCTTCATCTGGACTCAAATATGGAGAGCTTGAGCGTCACCTGTTTCCTACCCAGCGAGGGAGCCCACTGCATCAGCTGATGAGGAAGGGGAAGACACCGAGGAGTATGATGATGAGGACATGGACGAGGAAGACGATGATGACTACGAGTGATCCTTTGGGGCGCTAGCATCACTCTTCTTTCTTTTTGGTGTTTTGATGCCAAAGGGGGAGAAGTAGTTCTATTAGGTCTTCGTGGATTTGCATGGGTCGGGCGCAAGCATTTGCACTTTATCGTTTCAGTCTTTTTCTTGCTTGTGCCCATTTAGCGATATGAGACTATGTTAATGTGTGGCTCTGGAATTATCTTGTGGATTATTCCCTCGTGATTATGGATCCATCTATCATATTGGATATATCGGTTATCTCTCTCTCTCTTGTGGAAGGCGTTTATAATGGTCATCACATTGGCTATTCTTATACTATATTGAGGACGCCCCTCTCATGGCGGTATGATATTTTTTGAGCTAGCTCATCATTTATGTGTTGCTTCCGTTCTAATGAAATAGACTTGTACCTACTTGTGTGCATTTGTATTCAAATGCAAATTTCTATTATGCACACATTTAGGGGGAGTCTTTTTTTCACTCGCTAAATAATGTTGTTAGTAGAGCTATCTTGCAAATCCTAGTATTGTCATCTAACACCAAAAAGGGGGAGATTGAAAGAACATTTCATGATCTCTAGTGTTTTGTATGTTAGATAAGAATACCATGGAGTATCTCATGTGTGCTAAGTGCCACAGATAAGAAAACATGTTTTGGGGGGCCGGATAATCCACCCCTATCAAGGGTCGGATAATCCGGCTTGACCCTTTGGGCCAAACTTGGACGTGTGTGAGTCTCTGTATGGGGGCGGATAATCTATCGGATTATCCAGCCAGGGCCAGAGAATTTGCCCGGGCCAGATAATCCGCCCCTACAGGGCCGGATAATCCGCCCCGCCCCAAGACGATGGCTTGTACGTCTCCCAGAGAGGGGGTGGACTTTTCTCCGGATTGTTCGACCAGGGCCGGTGTTTTTGCCCGGGCCAGATAATCCGCCCCAAAAAGGGGACCGGATAATCCGCCCCCCGGGAGAAGTTGCTAAGGGAGCCTTGGCACGACCTTCTGTGCGGGGGCGGATTATTCCTCGGATAATCCAAGGCTGGGGTGGAGTTTTACCCTCGGCCGGATAATCCGGCCCCAGACTTCACCAACGGTTCTGTTTGGACAGGGGGTATAAAAGCCCCAATCACCCCTCCTGTCAGTCTTCTTGATTGATTCGAAAAAGTACTGGTCTGTTGCAAAAGCTCTCATTCAAGATCTCCCACTTCAACCACTCGAATCTTCGATCTTTGGGGGAATTGAAGGAGGAGACTTCATTCATCGACATCACGAATCAAGCGCTTCACTTCCACTCCATTCACTTGGAGATTTCTCGATCTAGTATTCTTGTTAATATCTAGATCTAGTGTTTTGATATTGATAACATTTGTTCTTGTGGCAGCCTTTTGTCATTATGGGAGCCTCCAATTTGATTGTGGAATTGTGCCCCGCTAGTTGTGTAAAGGCATCGGTTCCCGCCTCGAAGGGTACCAATAGTGGAAAGGTGGATCAGGCCTTTGGTGGTGAGATCCATCGGAGAACAGGGTGAGGCCTATTGTGGCGTGGTGGTCTTAGTACCGCCCACCCCTCCAATGCAGATGTACTACCCTTAACAAGGAAGGAACTGCGGTAAAACAAATCATGTGTCTCCGTGTGCTCCACTATGGTTTCCTCGCTCCTCACTCTTACTCGCCTTTAATCGCTAGTAGTTAGGTTTGCATATAGGGAAATTCTTAGTAATTGCATATCTAGAGAATTTACCTTTTGTGTCAAGCATAAAATTGAAAAAGCATTAAAATTTGAATTAGCACCTAGTCACCCCCCTCCCCCTCTAGGTTCCCATACGATCTGTTTCAGTTGTTGCAAAAGAGTGTGAAGTGGAGAAGCAGCTATGTGAGTTGTTCGAACGCGAGGAAATTATGGCCCGCCAGCATTCAAGAGTGGAGTGGCTCCGAGAAGGAGACCAGAATACTGTGTTCTTCCATGCCAAGGCATTGACCCGTAAGAGAAATAATAAAATTAGTGCGTTGGTGAAGGAAGATAGTTCAGTTTATATTGATCAATCCGAAATCAAGGGATGGTACACAGTTTCTATGAGGATTTGTTCACTTCAAAACATTCCTTGGTGATGGATCCGGTGCTTGATTCTATTCCATCGAAGCTTCATGATTGGATGAATGCAGACTTGTGCATACCATATACCAAAGAGGAGATTAAGGCCGCCTTGTTTCATATGGGGCAAACTAAGGCACGAGGGCCTGATGGCTTTCCGGCGGTGTTCCATCAGATTCATTAGGAGCTCATTCAACATGAGGTTTGTGATGTTGTTCGGAGTTTCTTGGGAGGTGCTAAGATACCTGAAGGCTTTTGTGACTCGGTCATTGTGCTAATACCAAAGATATCAAATGCCAAACACCTTTCGAAGTTTTGTCCCATTAGTCTCTGTAACATCTTGTATAAGATTTCTTCAAAGGTCGTGGCTAACCGATTGAAGATTCTTTTACCTGATGTTATTTCAGAGTTCTAGAGTTCCTTTATTCTAGGTCGGCTTATCACAGATAGTGCTCTCATTGCCTTTGAGAGTCTACACATGGTACGCCATCAGAGGAATAAGAGTCCTTTCTTTTCCTTGAAGATTGATATGATGAAGGCCCACGAGCATATTGAGTGGGGATATCTTCATGGCTGTCTATGTAAATTAGGCTTTGCTCCTAGATGGATAGCCTCGGTGATGAGGTGTGTGACTATAGCCAGGTATGCAGTAAAATTTAATGGTGAACTTACATCTCCAGTGGTGCCTTCACGAGGAATTCATCAGGGAGATCCCATTAGCTCGTATTTGTTTCTCTTGTGCACAGAAGGTTTGTCATGTCAATTGCAGAAGAAGAATGGTCTTGGTGAGCTACAAGGTTTATGTAATGGATGGCAAGGCCCTTCTATATCCCACTTACTCTTCTCAGATGATAGCATCTTCTTTGCACGAAGTGATAATAGAAGCGTGGCAGCTTTGAAATCAGCTCTTGATACACATTGTGAGGCATCTGGTCAGAAAGTGAATCTGCAGAAGTCATCTCTTTTCTTCGGAAATAAATGTCCAGATGATGTGAAGCTTAGGGTCAAAGCTAAGTTAGAAGTGGAGAATGAGATACTTCAGGACACATATCTTGGAATGCCAATAGAGATTGCGTGGGCGGCCACGTTCTCGCTCAAGTTCCTGTCCGAGAGGGTATGGAAATGTGTTACTAGTTGCTCCGGTCGGCCGCTCTCTCGTGCTGGTAAGGAAACTTGGCTCAAATCAGTTGCGCATTCTATGGCGAACTATGTTATGAGTTGTTTTCAGGTTCCTGTTGTGACATGTGACAAGATGAGAGACAACATATTGCAAATCATTAGTGCGGCTTTGAAGAAGGCAACAAAAAATGCATTGGCGTTCTTGGGACTGGTTGTCAACTCCAAAGGCTCTTGGTGGCATGGGTTTTCGAGACTTTGTTCTCTTCAATCAAGCAATGTTGGGCAAATAGTGTTGGCGGTTGATTACAGAGCCAACTTCCTTATGTGCAAGGGTCTTAAAAGGTCGTTATTTCCATGAGACGGACTTTTGGTCAGCTTCTAAACCAAGAGCTTCATTGTTCACTTGGCAGTCAATTCTTTTTGGCCGAGACTTGCTGCTCGAAGGTATTCGTTGGGGGATCGATGATGGCAAAAAAGTGAGCATCCTTGATGATAATTGGGTGCCTGGCTTCCCTACTAGTACCTTCTCTCCTTTATCTCCGTTGCCTGAGAATGCAAGGGTCCATTTTCTGCTGAATGAGGCCTCGAATGCATGGGACGTGGATAAAGTTAACTCCTTCCATGAAGAGTTGGCAGACACCATTGTTCAGATTCCTATTAGTCATCATGGGGGAGAGGATTTTGTTTCTTGGTCGCATGATAAGTTTGGGATTTACTCTGTTCGCTTAGCTTATATTCTAGCCAGAATAGATGCTTTCTTTACAAAGCGAGTTGCGTCGGGACAAGGTTTATCCTCTAATCGTGCCACGAATACAAAGAACTAGAAATCGTTGTGGGCGATTCAGGCACCTGGAAAAATGGAAATTGTTCTCTAGAGAATAGCACACGACTGTCTTCCTGCAGGTTTTCAACTACAACACCGTCACATTCCTGCCGATGCCAGGTGTGTTTTCTATGGGCAACTTGAAAGAGTGGAGCACCTGTTTATTTTGTGCCTGTTTGCTTCTATGGTCTGGAGTTCTTAACTGAAAGAATCATTTCCTATGAAGCTATGTCGTAGTGATCTTGTCAACGCTAAGCAATGGATCTTTGATCTGATTGCGAGGGAAGGGCCACTAGCTTCTACTGTTCTGACTATGACTTGTTGGCACCTGTGGGAGGCTCGCAACAATGCAAGGAACAATGAGGAGAATCCACACCCATGTCGGATTACAGCTAAAATCAAGGCATATGTGGACATGATTGTCCAACATTGTTTCAAAACTAATGCTGCACCCAGGCGTGAGTCCGTCCAGTCAGGTCCTTGATGGTCTGTGCCACCTGCAGGCATGGTGAGTATGAATGTTGATGTTGCCCTTTTCCCGTCGGAGAAACGTATGGGTTGGGGCGTGGTGCTGCATGATCACATTGGTGCGTTTATCCTTTCATGTAGTGAAGTATTAACAGAATTCCCTCCTCCTGAGTTAGTTGAAGGGATAGCTATTAGGGGTGCGCTGAAGATTCGTGGCTTTCAGAATGTTGTCTTGGCTTCAGACTGTTTGTCGATGATTCAACGCATTTCTTCCTCGGCTTAGGATTGGTCTCTGGTGGGCACGGTGATGAAGGATATCAAGACCCTAGTTGGGGCTCTTGATAGTTGTCTTTTCAAACATGTCAGTCGGAATTCGAATGTCGTCGCACTCTGCTAGGTCATTCTATGGAACACTCCGTTTGTAATCTTTATGTTAGTATTATCTTGGTGGTTATCCGGACTGAACTTTGTAGTGGTGTTAAGTAATCAATAAAGTGCGACTTTCGTGAAAAATAGTAATTATAGTGCAAAGAGTGCCAAAGGAAAACACTAGTTTTAGGAGACGCGATAGCAACATTAAGGAGCCTACATGTATCCGGTACGGCTGTTAACGACATGTAGCTGACCATGTTCTTGTTGTATCTGTTCAGGGTGGACAAAGTGAAGACTTGGGGGCTTCCTGCCTAGCACATGAGATGGTGTGCTAGGCAGTCCGAGTTAGACCTCACTTTTCCTATATAGTGTGTCTAGTTCCTCCTAGACGTTCTTTTTTCTGTTTAAGGTGGACAGATGCACCCATCGACACCCCCTATAAAAATATTTGTACAAAAATAGAAACACAAAAATAAATCATAAATATAAATTTAATTATACATATGCATTAAAATCTACATAGTTCAACTAAAAAAGAAAAACATAATAACAAAACATCCTGCTAAGTAGGGTGTGCTAGCTAGGCGACGGGGCGGGTGCCGGCAGCCTAGTCATCATACTCGATCTTGATGAAGATCTAGGGTGGTCACCGGGAGAAGGGTGCCGGTGGTGGAGCAAGAGCTGCCAGTGGTGCCGTCACCATCATCATCGACTCGTGGAGAGCTAAGCCCATGCCCTCCCACTTCGCCTTGTCCTCCAGCCTAGAGGCCTCGTGGAGCTCCTTTTTTCCCGGTCATTGGCTGCTCCATTGGCTCGTTCTTGACGACGAGCGACATCGGGGGATGCCGACGACAACGGGTCACGTACACAGTATGTGCTCCGTAGCACTAGGACCAGTCCGACCTACCGGGATAGGGGTGAGGGACAAAGGTGTACCACACTAGTCATGGTCCTCATCCTTTGTCTCCGAGTCATGTCCTCCTCGTAGTCCACATCGTCGTCATCGAGGGCCGCAAGGTGGGCCTTGATGGTATGCCGCCGAGTATCATGATCGGTCTCGAACCACTAAATCCACATCAGTGAGTTGATCCCATAGGCTAGGTCCCCCCAAGGCCCAGCACCGGAGGATCTCCAGGCAACGCGCCACCCTCGCACGCCTGGTTCAGATGTCACCCGTGTGGCAGGTGGACATTTGGCCATGGTAGTGGCACGCCCGCGAATTGGAGCGCAACCTCCACTTAGACGCCCCGCTTGAAACAGGGTGTGCAATGTGAAATGGGTTACTACTTGCTGGACAACTAGGATGCAACAAGCTAGGAGTAAATTAGGATTTCATGGTCAAAGTGATGAAGAACGGCGAAATTTTCTTGGCCCAGCTGTTGCTGATCTACGAGGAGTGTACTTTTCTTTGTCACAATTTCTCATTGTCCTAGAAAAGCTAATATAGCAGTACATGTTTCATTAGCCATTTAGAAGGGTTTCAATCAACAGGGCCGGTCCCGAGTTTTTGAGGACCCGGAGCGAAACTAAAACCATGGACCCCTTTATAAATATCCTTATAACAATAATATTTGCATATACCAAATGTTGCATCGGTAAGTGCATACCAAAATTTTAGTACCACACAATTTATAATATTTGTGTTAAAAAATTCTTCTAATATACAAAGATGTGGTCGAGGGTCGGCGATGGCGTGTTTATCAAGGGAACGGTCAAACAGTGTGAACGATATGGATAATTAGACCCATACCTCGCCATCACCTTGAAGTATTATTCCTGCTTTCAATTGCCATCTGAACTAAATTTTGAAACTTTGGTTCGACCAAACCTTGTAGACGTTGCCGGACGATATCTGTCATCACCGCTTGTCACTCCTTTTTGTGATGACTCCTAAAGGTCACTCGTATGTATATTGTTTGGCTTGCATGCAGCCCTGGTCCTCTCAAATCATGGACACTTCGCACTATTTGAGAGAAAGATCTAGGGCCTTTTGCGACAATAGTTTATGTGAATTTCTTTTGCAACAATCAGATCAATCAATAAGAAACATTAAGGGGGGAATATAACATAAACACCTCAATTATGTGCTCGATCGCGGATCGATTTGTGACCATGCTCTATTTCCGTGATGCATTGCTGGATTACCTAGTACTAGCACAATGCCCGTGCGTTGCTACGGAAATAAAAGTGTGAAGATCTATTCGAACACACAAGAAAGTCTGAAAGCCCGACTACAACTCCCCGTGCATTCATCGCGGATACCAGAAGGGTTGTATATAAAATTTGTCAAAGCATAAAAACTTATACTCCCTCCGTCTCAAAATAGATGTCCGAGATTTATCTAAATTTGAATGCATCTAATACTAAATAGTGTCTAGATACATTTAAATTTAGATAACTTTGCGACATCTATTTTGAGGCAGAGGGAGGGGTACATTTCAGTTTCATGACATGTAATGCATCCAATATATAAATTCCCATAAGGTGCCACATAGGCTACAACCGGTGATCTATGTGCCCAAAATAATATTCTAGTTGGTTGAGCTAATATGAGTGTGCTGTTTATATAGAATGCAATTCTCTATAATGTCAATGGATCTTTTAAAATCAATAAATGACACTGTCCATTAGTTAACACTTAAACTTAAACTTTTATCTGTCAGCTTGGTATTACCTTTTTTTGCTCGGACCGAGCAGACACAAGAGAATTGGATAAAGGGCCAATATTCTGTTACCTCGAATCAACATGCTAATAATAATGGTGCTGAGAAAAGACCAAGGCAGAGTATCTTCCAGAGATCGAATGGAATCAATGACAAAGTAATCCACCGTCACAATGGACCAGTAAATGTTTCCCTGTCATGATTGCACCAACAACAAACATCAGAAAAAGTGGATGGTGCGCTCACCTCTGATCATGCCCGCGGGTGCTAGAAAACTTCTCAGCCAATCTGTGAAATAAGATGACGACAATTTATAGAAAAGAGAGAAAAAAAGGAAGCATGCCTGCAAGCAAAACAAAGAAACATCGAAGAGCAAGCACACCTCTATATGAAAAGTGGACTGCATTTTTCTCCTTATGCAAGTCATATAATTAAATACAAATTGAAAGGTTGCAGAAAACTAAGATGGATTTGAATCAGCATATCCCCAAGCTTAGCCTGGTGTATAGATCAAATATTTTCACCGAAACACAAGATCAAACATTTGCCATTTTTCCATCTACAGGAAAATTCAGAGAGCAGTAAAGCATCTGTTACCGATAGGGGTTACAAAATTCAGAAAGCAGTAAAGCATCTGTTATCGATGGGGGTTACAAAATTCAGAAAACTATGCTTTTCTAGACATTTGGCTTTGAGACATGGTTTGTAATGTGGCTGACTCTTAAGCCTATTCTGTGCAGTTGTATGACAGATTTCCGCTTTATATATAAAGCTAGGATACGGCCTTCCGTTTAAAACAAAATATTTCACCATGCTGACCGAGCATATCATCATACTTTTATCACTCAACTTAAATTTCTAGCACTGAGAAATTTTGTTGCAAGTGTGGATAGCAAACATATAGTGGTACCAACCAAAAAGCCCATGTATACAGCCGGATAAGGGGATCGTGTAACTGAGACCAGGTAAACTAAATTTGATCTCCGACACATATAAGCAAGATTAACAAATAGAAGTAGATACAGTTGACCACAGAGAGAGAGAGAGCCGCGTAGCACTTAAGCATTAGATACAGTTGACCACAAAGAGAGAGAGAGAGCGCGCGTAGCACTTAAGCATTACCTCAAACAGGTGGCAGATGAGTAAAGCAGTAGGAAAGCACGACCATGGACTCTCTAATTCACCCCCTCCATTTGCTACCGAGAAAGTTGATGTCGTGGCGGGCTAGAGGATGCCCGTCTGGTGGAGCTCCATCGCTGAGAGGACGAAATTGTCCTTCGCCCCTGGCGTCGATTGGGTGGAGCCATGACCATGAGCGCCAGGCTACCGCCACACGTCACTGCGGAGTGTGGGATCAGGCATGAGCGAGGTGAATTTGAGAAGCCGGAGGAGCACAAACAGCCAGGAGCTGTCCCAGCCGAACCACGGTGCCCAGAGAGAGAGACGAACGGACTTTTCCCCCGCTCACCAGGCCACCCGAGCGCCAGCTTGGGCCCATGCCTGCGCGTCTCCCTTGCTCGCCTCCTTCCCGATCCACTCTACCCAGGCCAGTAGCGACATAGCGCATCCATGCGTCTCTCTGCCGACGCTCGACGGCGCCAATCTCTTCCGCCGCCATGGCTCGGCTCGCCACGGTTCTCGTCCACACCGGCCGCGCCTCCCTGTTCCCGAGGTCCCCGATGAAGTTCCACCACCCTCCTCCTGGTCCAGGATGACGACTTCCTGCCCATCTCGTCCCTCCAGCCCCTACGTCATACGGACTTTAGATCGACCACGCCCGTGCGGCCCAAGCGCCCATGCATAAGAAGCATTGTCCGCCGCCATTCGGCCTCCTTGACGCCAGTCCCGCCTGCTCTGTTCTGGCGAGGCGAGCTCAAGTGGAGGCAGTTTTAGGAACCGTCTATTTGACTTGGAGGTGGCAGGTGGTGCAATTCCTACAAACTTACAGGGACAAAAAAGTCTTTTTATGTCAGACGGAAATTCTTCCGTGTCGAACGTACGCTAAGGTAAATTAGTAGATAGATAGATAGATAGACTAGGAAAAAAATCGCTTCATAGTTGACCTAAGGAGAAAAAGACCCAACCCAATAAAGAAAAAGGCCGAGGTTTAGGCCCTCTAGGAAGAAGAAATAACGCTTTGGCTCTTCCTCCTTCCTCCGATCATTTCCTAACTAAACCGCATCGCAAAGAAAGCTTCAGCCTGCCTCTAATGGTGCTGCCATATGGGTTTATCCCCTACCACACCAAGATGGCCCCCCTTGGTTCCGCCGGCCCGGGGCGGCCGCCCCTCCAGCACCCCTAGGGTCGGCCCTGTCAAACAATTGTTTGGATTGAGGAACCACCTAGTTTTATCGTTGGTGTAATAGCGGATGATGTGCTTACGATGCTTAGAGCAACTTCAACAGACGCTGTAAAATGCCTGCGCGCTAAAATAATCGTCTGCTTACAAAAAAGCCCGCAGACGCTTCCAAGAAAGCGCTTACACTTTCCGCTACGCACTAAATAATTTCCATTTATTCTTTGCCGCTTCATCGAAAGCGCTAGATAAAATGCGCGCACAAGAAAGCCAATCGCCACCGCTTTTAGCGTGCCAATTTCTTTTACCTTCTCTTCAGTAAAGACTACGCCGCCGTCGCTTATTAAAGACCTTACCCGCCGCCGGTATGCCTCTGTGCCGGGGAAGCTCTGGCTACCACGGTGTTCGCGCGAGCCCGAACGACGTTCTACTCCGAGATACGTTTCGACGACAAGCGGATCGGTCTCGGGACGTTCGAGACAAGCAAGCCTGCGCCTACAACGTGGCCCCTGCGGTCGCCATGCGGCAAGCATGAACTTCCACGACGGTGGACGCGGCGAAAGCCGAGGCGCCGCGCCGCCGCTTTGTCACGGAGGAGGAGCGCCGCCGCCACGACACCTGAAAATTACTCCTCATCGCCGAGCACGAGCAGCACCGCGGAGAGTAGCGCCGCCGCTTCCCGGTGACATCGAGGCGCAAGAAGCACGACGCCGAAAGCAGCGGCGTAATATGGCGCGCCGGCGCGAGCACAAGGACCGCTTTAACGCCGGGCGGACAAGGCGGCGAGGCGAGCGTTCATCGGCGCGCAGCGGGCTGACCCGTAGACCATCGACGACGACGATCCCCGTTGGTTGGACGAGCTGTCGTCCACGCCGGTGTCCGACACGACACCGTCCTCGTCTGATTCCGACTGAAGAGAGGATTTTAGTAGCAAATAAAACGTAGTATATTTTCTATTCTATCGTATGACGTTTTTATGTATTTTTTAGATCGCGCGCTGCAATTTAGCGCGCCTGCTAGGGCAAGTTTTGCCAAAATTTAGCGCGCGGCTATATAGCGCGTCTGGTGGAGTAGATTCGCGCGGCGCGCGAAATTCGGATCGCGCGTGCTGCATAGGCATTTTAGCGCGCCAAATTTTACAACGGCTGTTGAAGTTGCTCTTAAGTAGAAAAATCCACCACGATGGCTTTAAAAAAAGAAATAGTGCATCAAAAGCTATAGGGAAGGCACTCCAAGGTACGATGGATGAGCTCATGACCTTTACTCCCTTCGGTCTAAGTTATAAGATGTTTTAGCTTTTTTAAATACATATATTTAGATTTTTTGAAGTATGTACGTAATCTATGTCTGCTAGTTTTTAGACATAACTATACACTAAAAAGAGTCTAGATACACTCTTTTCAGAAAGTTAAAACATTTTATATTTTAAAATGGAGGGACTACATGCGTTTTAAAAGAGAGTATAACATTTTACTCCGTTCGTCCAGAAATAAGTGATTTTGATTTGTCTAGATTCGAATGGATATAGACACGTTTTAGTGTATAGATACATTCGAGTCTAGACGAAAAACCAAAGTCAATTATTTCTAGACGGAGGAGTATATTTCAGAACAGAGGGGTACGTGTTTGATAAAACTCTCTTGTTTGATAAAAAACAGATTAGCATTTTCTATTGGAGGAACCAAAATCTAGAAGAGCTCTAAGCTCTCTGGTTTTAGTGGCCTGTGGTGATCGGGACGTGGTGCTCGTTCGGACCTACCTGGCAGTGCGTTACCACGTCGTGGCTCGTGGATTTGGGAACCTGTGCGTGCTGGCCCGGTGAACCGACTTCGTCCTCCGCGGATAATTCCCCTCGGTGATACTGGCGCTGCCCATCCCTGCCGTCAGCGATCCTCGACCTCGCGCCGTCTTGGTAGTTATGCGGACGGCGTCGGCATCGACAACAATTTCAACACCGTCTCCCTCCAACACGTTCGAGCGGAGGTATTCCACGCCTCCTCTTTTCTTTCCTTTTTTGCGCCGCCACCACCTGCAGATCCTGGTCGGGGAGAGGGAGGCCGGATAGAGAGGGGGATGGAGAGAGTGGAGGACCAAAGGGTTTGGGACGGGACAGAGTGGAGGACGGGAGAGAGGAGAGGGGTGCAACTAGAGAAAGAGAGATGGGAGTGGACTCAGAGGAGGCGAAATCTGGTGGAGGAGGTCAGCGCTGGTGTAGGGATGTGGATAGGAGGGGAGGACGGTGTTGGTGGAAGGGATGAGTGGGCCGGGGAAAGAAACATCGATCGATCGAGAGAGAAATCAAATGCGATGCAGCCGAAGAGAGATTCAGCTTGTTGCTGATGTGACTCTGCTTGCTTGTTGCTGATGTTGTTGGTCGTTTCCTGCTGATGCTTCTTGTTGCTGCTTATTGATACTACTGCATGTTGATGCTGCTACTGCTTCCTCATTGTTTGTTGATGCTACTGCTTCCTCATAGCTTACTGATGCTACTGATGCATGTCGATGTAGGATGGATGATCTTGCTTTCATGAAGTTTATGAACAATGGTAGCACCACTAAAAATTAGCTCATTGAAGTATGCAAACATTCTCTGAGGCAGTCAAGCTAGATTTGAGAAAACCCAGTGGTCATTGTTGCACATAATAAACATACTAAATGATAGTATCATCACCGTGAGCTGATTCAAAGTTTTCTAGAGTTAACTCTGCCAGTCAGTTATACCAGAGTTGATGAGTACAACATATTTGCGACTAACATGCTAGCGTATATAATATTGGGCAATGTTTTATTTGGATGCGATAAACTTTTAGTTATGAATTCTTTGGAACCTCCTAAACGGTGAACAAGGATTAGGTGAGAAGAAAAAAAGTTCAAGGAAATGCCAATGGAAAGACAAAAGTTTCAAGGGAAGCGAGTTAGAAGGTGACCATAGATTCAGTATTCCATTGCAATTTTCTGTTAGTTTATGGTGTCGTTGAATTACTGATCTTTGCTTATTATTTTCTAGCTGCAAATTGGATAATCAAATTAGCCTGTGTTCATGATTTGCACTTGAAGTTTCATTTATTCCTTCATTTCATGTGATGCTTCATGCGGGGTTGGATACTTGTGCAATATACCATAATCTTCAAACCTTGTTGCTCGATGAGTGTGATCCGAGTGACAAATTTGAAACAGATGGTGCTTTAAAAAAATGATTTTAAAGAAGCTTAGTCTAGACCATTTGAATACTTTTCCAATGTTTCATAATCTTAGAACCTTATTGTTCAGTGAGAGATCTCTCGGTCACGACTTGGATATATAGGGATGCTTTCTGAACATTGCCCCTACTTTAGATAAGCCGACTCTTTTTTTTATTTTTCTAGATCTATATTGTGTTTCATATAGTAGCTTTATCCTGTCAATTATTTTTTATAAGGTTGCAAGGAAAGCAAAATAAGATAAGATCTGAAGTGTATTTCAGTAGAATATCAGCACAACACTTACTGTCTAGTGCGCGAGACTCAAGTTAACACTAAATTAACACACTGTAGTTATTTAGGCCCAAGGTTGACCGGTAAGTGTAGGCCTAAACTTCTACCTTTTTTCTTTTCATTGTCACAGTAAATTAACACTCAGTGTTGATCTAGCCGGGACAACCATTTGATCAGATACATAATCACCATAACTGCAATCAAAATAAGGCGTAGAGGAATAAGACTAATCACCAATAAAGAAAACATATGTATGCCTATCCTGAAGTATAGAAATGCATACCCGTCCAGTGAAAGTACACAAAGGAGATGAATTGTGCAATCTTGAAGAAACCCTCCATTCTTCAAATGCATGTGTACTTGGCCAATTTCATCAGTTTCACTTATTTTAATTTTCAGGAATTTGCATTACAGAGCTTGGATTTGATGCCGAGATGGGTGTATTGGGGAGTGATGTAGACAATATATCCAGCTTAGAAGGATCAATTGACTATCAAGCTGCAACTCTGGTTCAAACTTTACACGAGCAGAATTAGATTCAGCACCTGGTATAGTGAGCACAATTCTCAAACCTGTCTCCGTTTTGAAATCATCAGTAGCGACCAGTTTTTTATTCCAATGTATCACTATAATTTTAGCACCACTGCTAACTTCAATGTTTTGTCATTCACCACTGAATTAGAAAACTTTTGTTAGGGCCACGGATGATGTACTAGATTAGCTACACTAAGCAAATCTAATTTTGTTATTTTGGTATAGTGTTCTAGCTGGAAAAACATTGAAGCAACTTCAAGAAGTGCAGGTTCCTATTTATTTACTAATTTCTCCCTCCTATGTTGCTTTTGCTATAACCAGTGTACTATGAAGCTCGAGCAAGTTTAATATCATCTATAGTCATCACTATAGCCGATAGGTATAATAGTTAACTAAAAACATGTACTCCATCCGTTTTAAAATATAAGATATTTTAGCTTTATGAAATGGTGTATCTAGACCCCTTTTAGTGTGTAGGTTCACTCCAAATCTATATGAACCTACACACTAAAAAGTGTCTAGATACACTCCTTTCACAAAGATAAAACATCTTATATTTTGAAACAGAGGATGCAGTATTTTACTAATACATAGCCCACATGTCACTCCAATAAAATGTCTAGGAGCCAAAATGTAGTAGTATTTTAGCTCTTATAGCTAGCTGTTGTCATCCTATTGTACTTGCTCTAAGCTCCTAGCGTTGGTGTCCTGTGGCTGCTCGGGACGTGTTGCTTACCGTTTAGGTCATTTCAAGTTGCATGGGGTCCATCTGTTGGTGACTCGGTGTGACCTGACGTTTTCCGCGGCGGGCGGAGGAGTGGAGCACGCCGGTGGGCGGTCGGCTCCGATGTAAGGTATGGTGGTGGTTCCTGTTCTGATTTTTTATTCGCAATGATTGAACCATGTCATGGTCATCTCCATTCTGACCCATGGTTCTTGTATATTCCTGTGTATCTTCTCTCTTCATGTGTGCATTGTGGATGTTTAAAACGGATTTGTGCTCCATTCTGTCGTCTCGACCTGCTGAAGCTGGTTGTTAGCTAGCACTGATCATGTTTTTATTTTTTTGGCTATGCTTGGCATGTTTTCACCTGTGCAATATTTTCCTATGAAGCAATTCAAGTATTACTAAAGGAGCTTACAAAATGAAATTTTCACTCTCTCTGAATTTGAGGTCATTTCTTGGTGAAATATGTATTTCTCAAGTATTTTCATGGTGTTTTCTAAAAAAATATGTCAACAAACAGTTGGGAGAATTTCTTATGTATGACAGCAGAGAAATTGTTAACAAAATTACAATACGGTAAAATAGGTGAGGCATCGACCATAAAAGTGAAGCATCAACATCACGTGATATCAAGCAAGTAGGAAGGCAATGATCGGTGCACTTAGGAGAAAACTGACAGACTTGAGCCAATAGATTTTACCATCAAGTAAATGCAGAAATATAAAAATGTTGAAGAAGAAAAGTTATAAGAAAGGGTAGTGCAGGGTTTCAACAAATTTCTCTTAAACTAGGGGTAGAGATAATTTGATACCCGACAATTTTCACACAATCTTCTCTAAATTAGAGCTGATAATTAATGTGGGTAGAATATATATATATATACTTGACTACTTATCCTGAAGATGATATGGTGCTCATAGGATCTGACTAGCTTCTAAACCTGTTGAACTGTACTGGTAACCAGGTGAAAAAATTATTTTGCTCTTGCGGAGATCATGTCACTGTTGGTAATGATTTAGTTTTTGTCGAAGGATATCTTTAGTTAGAAATTAACGTGTGCTGAGTTGTTTTCACGAATTCCTTATGCTGGGATTTGGCTGTTTTCTTTGTTTCGTCTGTCTGTACGTAGAGAAGCCTGATGTCCTTGTTTTTGCAGCTTCAGAAGAGACCGTGTATGTTGGGAAGCACACTTGCTACGCCTGTGGCTGAGAAGAGTGATGTTGAGTGAGTGGAAAGATCCACACACCCTGAGGATATACTTGTAAGTGTTATCGGAACCGTCTGTTAGTGTACATCTGCATTTTCGCTGCAAACACTTGTGCTGCTACAAGTGTGCACGATTTTGGTTCGATCAGGCTTTGTATGTGTCGCTCTTTTGGTTGTTTGGGGCGCACTATTGGTTTAGTCATCGCCCGTATGGATGTTTTCGGTTCCATTATTTTACTTGATTGCTTGTCTTTGGGGTTTGGTCCTGTGGGTGCAACTACAACAGATGATATGTTTTTTTATGTTGTCAATCCACAGGAATCAAGCCTTGGACGTGTGGTAGGTCTTGATACGGATGCAGTTTGCAATGTTTTTGAAACAATGAAGAAGAGGTTATTCTTTGTATGATTGGTGTACCTAGATGGGGTTTGCTCACAGCCGTGTCATTGGCTGTAGAGGACGCGCTACAGGGAAGAAGAAGATGCCAGCCAAAAAGATTTTAGCTAAGGGGGCAGATACGCCACATGTTGGGTACCTAATCTAAAGTAGAGGAGGACCGCCAATGAGGCAGTGCTGCGTTTAACTACCCTTTTTCTTTTGGCTATGTTGTTCATGCGTTTAACAGCTGTGATTCTCATGTTTGTGTAGATCACGTCACAAGTAGAGGAGGACCGCCAATGAGGCAATGTTATATTTCAGCATCTAACGTGGCAGTGTTCAACCGGTTTGTAGAGTAATTGGTTGATGCACGACGCAGATAAAACCTATACATTTAGGTGTTGTTTGGTTCCGGGCCACACTTTGCCAAGTGTATGTTTGGCAAGTATGACAACCACAAAAGTGTGGCTCAAAAATTAGACACCACAAAGTATGTGGAAAAACTTGGCAAAAGTTTCACTCCATGACTAGGGATGTAGACGGACGTCTGTGAAGCCACTGAAGCCCGTCTGTGAAGCCAACTCCTTCTCTAATCAAGTCACTAGTGCTTAACCATTTTGTACTAAACTCTAATTACACGGCTGTCCGTCAACGTCCGCCGGACAGACGGACTACATCCCTATCCATGACAAACGGATCCTATGAATAATAAAGTGTGGCAAGCCAAAGTGTGGCAAAAACCAATGACACACCAAATTGCTAAATTTTGGCAACTAAACATGCCCTTAGCTTTGTTTCTGTTTCTGTACGTGGATGCCAGTCACCGTCGAAATCCCAATCTTCTTTTAAAATGACCCACACACCAAACTATCTCGGTCTTGCAACATCAAGGACCCAACAAATTAGAACCATAACCATGAGCTTGACACTGAACCATCAACATCCTAGTCGTAGAATCTAATCGCTGATAGCGGAGGATGACGCAGCGAAGCGCGCCAGGTCCATCTAGGATTTATGGTCCTCGACATTTTTGAAGGAACGAAGCAGATCAATAGTTCAATATTACCATCAAACCCAGCCCAATTACGAAAGCGCTCGATCGGGTCCAGTCCAGGTTAAACAGCCCAACCCAAAGGCAACAGCGTCTCCATTCATTCTCCAGTCTCCACCCACCCCACTCTTCCAGGGTCGCCTCCTCCAAATCGCCGGAAACCCCAATTCATTCAGCACCCACACATCCATCCCCGAGCTCAGACCGAGGGAAAGGAAAAAAAAATGCTGCGTCACGCCGCCCACCGCCTGGCCTCCCGCGCCGCCGCCGGCTCCATCAGCCGCAGGGCCCTCGCCACGGCGCCGGTGCCCGCGGAGGAGGGCGTGGACCCCGCCTTCGTGGAGTCGTGGAAGAAGGTGACCAACATCATCGAGCCCCCCCAGACGCCCATGTCGGCCATGAAGCCCCGCCCGCCTACGCCGGACTCAATCCCCTCCAAGCTCACCGTCAACTTCGTCCTCCCCTACAAGTCCGAGATCGCCAACAAGGAGGTATATTCTATTATCTCTGACTACGTCCCATCTCAGATCTGTGCGTGTGCGACCAGGATTTCGGGCTGTTTGCGTGATCTAGTTGTGGGATTTTGTGGTGGGAGATTAGGGAGGGACGGGATGGGCCTTCGCGATCTGGTTCATCCAGCGGAATGGTTGGAACCCTAGGTGCGATTTGGTTAGGGTCTGTGAATGTTCGTGGTAAGGTGCTGTCCTGTCCTGGGTTGATTTTGAGCACGTAATTTGTTCAGCTGCAATGGTTGCGCTGTGGCCAATTTGTTGGGCTCGATCCTGTGAATTGATTGGGCTGGAGTTTTGTAGTTGGCGTGAGACTATTTGATCATATTAGTTATTCCGATGTCTTGTCGGTAAGCCTGATCATGCCATACCTGATTTCCGTGGATGGGATAAGGGAGTGGCATGAGCCAGATGATGAGTTCCTTAATCTTTATCTATTGCCGTTTCCTGTTGGTAAGTAAATGCATTTTTCTTTTTGGGGGTGTGAGAATCACTTTAGGTGTAGTTCCTAGAATGAATTGGTTCCCTTGTATGTTTTTCGTCTCTCAAGTATTTTATCACTGTGCCTAGGTCAAATGGTAGTCCAACGAGAACAGTTTTTTAATTCATATTTGGCATCTATAGTGTTCTGTTTGATTTGTTGTGATTATGGATTTATGGTCATAACTCTTGATTTCTAGCTGTTGCTCTGAGCCTTGCTAGATGATTTTGGACAATAGGCCTACATTTATACGAGTTCTGATCACATGATATGGTGCAGTATTGCTGCTGAAGTCTGACTGCATTTGCACTCACTGACATCAGCTCATTATACGTGGTGTTCATTTTCTTGATTGAGATAAATCTTCATCCTGGCTTCCGTACAATCATAGCTTTTTTCTGATGATATCCGTTCTTGGGATAACTCTGAATTTAGCTATGATTTTCTTAGTTTTTCTTGTTCTTTTAGTTAGCTCGCTTGCTGGCACCAGTGCATTCTTAAACTCAGTATGCAGCCAATAATATTTGCTAGTGAATAGTATCTACTTTAAGTTACTTTGTATTATTATGGCTTGGTTATACTCCCTCCGACCCATATTACTTGACTCGAATTTATCTAAATTCGGATGTATCTAGACATATTTTAGTACTAGATACATCCGAATTTAGATAAATTCGAGTCAACTAATATGGGTCGGAGGGAGTATTTTTTTTCTGGGTTACATATTTACATTGTCCAGTATTTGATTTTACTTTTTTGAGGGTTCAAAATATTTCTGGGTTACATATTTACATTGTCCAGTATTTGATTTTACTTTTTTGAGGGTTCAAAATATGTTATTAGCTGCCAAGTTTGTTGTTTCCATTTGTCTGTGATAAGCAATTTCGGTGAGTGTATCAATTTCATCTCCTGATCCTGCTTTTTTGTGGGAGGAAATCAGTGAATGGTCTGATCATGTATAATTTGGAAATATTTGCCCCTCATTGGTATTGTCTTTTGTTTTTTTATTACTCATCTCATATTGTCTGGCTGCTTTCAGGTTGACATGATAATGGTACCAGCTACGACTGGCCTGATGGGTGTTTTGCCAGGCCATGTTTCCACAATCGCAGAGCTCAAGCCTGGTGTTCTCTCTGTACATGAGGGAAATGACGTGACCAAGTACTTTGTGAGCAGTGGCTTTGCATTCATCCATGCAAACTCCATTACTGATGTTGTGGCTATCGAGGCTGTACCCCTGGACCAGATCGACGCAAGCTTGGTCCAGAAGGGTCTTGCTGAATTCACTGCCAAGCTTGGATCAGCCTCAACTGACCTAGAGAAGGCTGAAGCTCAGATTGGTGTGGATGTTCACAGTGCGCTCAATGCTGCATTGACCGGTTGATGACGACATCTTACATTTTTATGTCCTTTGCATTCACATTTCTAGAATGTGAGTTGAAATCCTCAAACTCATGAATGAGGATGGAGGGAATGATCTAAAATAAATTATACTCCCATCTCAGAGAAAGACTTGAGTTTCTTCTTTCAACTTGAATCCTACGAGGATTTTTGTAATGGTGAATATTTTTCTCTGTGCTCCGAAATCCAATGCTGCATTCAGTTTTCATTTCTGAGTTGTGAGGTTTGAGTCAAATTGTCAAATATGATCACGTTTTTTTGTTTCCTGTCTGATGCTGTGGCTTTAGGAGGTTTAACTCTTCAAATATGTGATGCTTTCAGGAAACCATATTGTGCAATTACGTGTTCTCTCTTCAGTCACTACATGTGCCAAGTATTTTGCATTTTCGTACGGTTTTCAGAAAGTGTGAAGTGAAAATTTTAAGCAATATTAGTTCTGTACTAAATAGTACAAATATCATTTTTGTTTCTCGTGTATGATGTTGCACTGATTTTTGAAGCACTTCTTTTGTGGGATAGTCACAAGTTCTTTCTGTTTTTGTGTCTTGCCAGTTTTTAAATATTGTTGTTACTATGTATTCTATTGTTGAAGCAAACTTATTATTTCCCAAGATGATATAAACAAGTAGTACTATGAAAATAGGTTAAGATTGCCATTGACAGAAGTTGCAACATTAGAGCACCTCCACTCATTAGGCGTTGCCTGGCCGAAATTCGACGCTAAACAATGCGTCGAAATTCGATGCTAAATAACACTAGATGGATGTAACTTTCGGTCTGGAAATGATTGAATTTCCACTCGCGTTCTCATGTTTGGTGTGAATTTTTAAAATTCGCCTAGAGTTTGTGTAAACTGAGCAAATTTCGTACTAATTTAGGCAATTACATTATATTATAGGCAAGTTTCGTACACATTTTGTTGAATTCAGACATATAACTTAATTTGACTTACATTAGGCTAAAAAAAGACACGGTGAAATCCTAGTTCATGCCGAGGCGGTAGTAAAAACCTCGTGCTCGACTTTCTCCTGCAGGCGCCAAAGGCATTCGGCCTCCGCCCACTCCCAATCCGATCTGGACTAGGCGCACGCGGCGGGGCTCGTTATCACCAGGATGTTGTTGAGCGACGCCTCCATGGCCATCCTGAGGAGGAAGTCGCCATCGTCATCCGGCGAGGCTCACTCCGTCGGCTCCCTCTTCGGTGTGCGCAATGGTCCACTAGTGTCAGGCTCCTTTTTTCGTCCTGACGAGGCGAAGATGGCCGCTTGGCTGCGATGGAGCGTGATGCTCGTTGATGACGAGCCCACGCGTGCGCGTGCGCGGCGCCGAGCACGACGGAGACTCAGGCTCCGACTTCACTGGCCAGAGCGGCGCCGTGTTGTGCGGCGGGGTGGAGTTGGTATGCGCCGAGCTGGACGAGCGCTCGGTCGACACCGACGAGGAGGACGACACGCCGGCCATCCTCGGCATCCAGGAGTTCCCCCGGGACCGCGAGAAGGACGGAGGCGAGCGCAGTGGATATGCTAGCCGTGGGTTGTTGCAGACCATCATATGCTTGAGGACAGCGGCGAGGGTGCGCCGGGCACACTCCACCAGCAATGCTGACCTGCTGCGTTGTTGCTCGACTGCGGCCGGCGGGCCTCCGCCCTCGTGGTAGGCCAGCCAGGGCTCACGGTGCTCACAAAAGTATTCGTCCTAGTCCACCGTGTTGTCGGGGTGGCGGCTAGGTGCTCTTGCTCCTCCTCGTCCATGCTAGCGAGGGCCATCTGGATCTTGTCGATCCGTTCGTCGCTTTTAGGCACGGGTGCGCCGCCCGCGCTGAGCTGCTAGGTCGGCAGGCACCGGAAATTCGGCGACCCCGGGTAGCCGGACTCGTGGAGAAGCCGTGCCTCCCACGGCTAGAGTCATTCGTCGCCGCAAGATCGTCGGGGTATCTCTCCGCCATTGCTACCGTCGAGATTTAGAATTGTGTAGATTGGAGGGAATGGAGGTGAAGGTGTGTGCTCCGAAGACGGCGAGGATGGCCGGCATTTATAGCCATTTAGGGAAAGCGCGGCGAGGGAGAAAGTGGTGTAGATGTTTCGAGAAAAGGCGGGAAGACAGGCGGACGGTGGCGCGACCACCGCATGGGCGATTGGACAGGCAGTTGTGCTCGCCAGTCCGACGCGGGAGCTAAGGCGACGAGGATGAGAACGTCGTTCTCTCGCTGATAGGTCAGGGCCACCAGCGCAAGTTTTTGCTGCAGTTTCTGCTTCATCCGGCGCTCTCAGGCGACACCCAGCATGTTGGGTTCGGCTTGGAAACACTGGATGAAAGTTGGGGCAAATCCGACGAAAAACGGGTCCTGAGAAAACGAGTGGGCAAAATTTCGCCATCCAGATAAAAAAATCGCTCTGGAAAAGCACTTCCGAGAATGCTAGTGGAGATACTCTTAGAAAGTTGCACCGGATATTTCTCCTTGGTGTCTCACGAGTAGTATCAATTATATTCTTGAATGTCCGTACGGAAATGTGCCATATCTGATTATAGTGGAGGATTTTTGGACGTCGCCATCCAAAATAAAATTTGAGAGGGAGCACTTTCCAAAAATTAGTACTATGCCCGATACCTTTTTTGAACTAGTAAACCCGCACGTGCAATCCACGACCCTTTAATATTTGCATGATCATCCACAAATATCACACGGTGAATGTGGTTCTTTTGGAGTCAAAACGTATGAAGCAATTTTGCTGCAAAAATGAAATGATGATCTAATTTTATTATAGATTTTTTGTGGTAACTTTTCTTGGCATTGATATCCTTCGGCAGTCACGCTTCATCCACTATACTTATATAAAAGGTAATAGCTTCAAAATGTGACGTATGCTTCTGGTCTATCCAATTTATTTATTCTTTAACTAAAACAGTTTCAAACTATTCCGACATGCACTTCTATTTTTCTGTTTCCTCCCTTTTTTTACTAAGCTTTTTTCTTTCTAGCGTGATATCGTTTTTTTTGTTTGCGAAAGGACTGGAGATATCTGAAACTATTAAGTTGTAGATGGAGGTTCAAAGTGGGTTGTATGAACATCTAAAGTTAAGTCTTCAAAGTTCTATCGACTATATTGTTATCATAAAATTTGTTTTAAATTAAATGTTTCAAATGAAATTTGCAAATTTTCCTACATTTTTATGAAACATGTAGTGAACAACATGTCCCATGGTTGACGATCGCTTCTAGATCCACTTGTTACTTGTTAGCTAACGATTGTGATTTTCCCAGTCTAAAACCAAAAATAGGCCATGCTTTCTCAATATGTCTAAACTGAAAATAATTTTGAATGAACATGAGAAAGAGAGGGTGCTCTCTCATGACTGAACCATCACGTGAGCATGGAAGTTTAGGGCTTTAGGTAAACTGGAGCGATCCATTATCTAGAGTAGCTCTCTTGTAGGCATGCAGGCTGTTCTGGTGCCGCTTCTTAAACCCTGATGGGACTCTTCAACGGTCTTAACCGAGACTTGATGGTTGGAGTCTGACGGCAAACCGGGCACCTGATGGACGATGGGTTTTGCGTAGAGGTGGCCATGGCAAGTTGCCGGAGGCGAGAACGACAGAACGTGGTGATGGCGTTTCGCGAGATGGCGGTGGCGAGTCCGTTGGTGTGGCTTGACGCAATGGAGTTGGACGGTGGCGAGGAGTACGACGAGAAGATCACGGCAAACTCGGGTAGGTTTGGCGAGCGCAGCCGAGTCAGGTGTTGTGCCGCGTGCGAGGAAACAATTTTTTCTTTATTTGGAAGGCCCTAAATACTACAGGAAACGGCCACTACGCCGACGCCTGTAAACCGTTGGCATAGGCTATTTGACCATCGGTGTATGCCTAGGCTGACGGCAGTCGTCGGCGTTTCACGGCGTCGACCCAGGTAAAGAAACCGTCGGTATAGAGTGTGCGATAGCCAGTTGGCACCATCGTCGAAAGAAAACCGTCGGCAAAGCCAGTGTGGGCCCCGCTTCACCCCGTGACGGTCGCTAACGGCTGAAGGACCTACGCCGATTGCCAGACAGTCGGCCTAGCGTGCACGTGGCAAGACCTGGGGCGGGCCGGCCTGCTGTTACGCTGACGGCTAAGCGTCGGCCCAGCCCACCAAGTACGCTGACGGTTTTCCCGTCGGCACAGTCCCAACTATTAGACCAAATAGTCATGTCTACACCAATGACAATGCCGTCGGCATAGAGCCCTCTAGAATTTTATTTATTTATTTTCCAGCTTTTCCTGCACACCAAAATCACAATATATATGTAGCATTTATACCATGCATACACAGTACATATATAGTGCATACACAATACATATATATCATCCAAAAATGCCTGACATCAAGTAGTGCATACACAATACATATATGTCATCCAAAAGTGTCCGATATTAAGTAGTGCATGCACAATACATATATAGTATCAACATACATATAGAATGCCCGACATGGAACCCTACACCCATCTCTAACAGCGTGAAGAGCTTGATAACCCGAGATCTCCCCGCGTGCAGTCAGGCATCATATGTCTAGGTCCCCGATGATCACCAACGGAAGGAGGGCTAGGCGTGGCACGAGGAGAAGCACCAGGAGAAGCACCAGGAGAATGGTCACCGATATGCAGCGGTGTGATCTCGCGCGACGAACCCGGCGTTGGAGAAGCATGACCAAAGTGTTGGTTCCCAGAACATCCCGTTCCCTACATGTTTGAGCAAGAGTTAGCAACCTGCGAGACATGTTGGCCTTGAGAGTAGTAGGTAACAAGTGGTCAGGCAGAAGATCTTACCAGGGTCCCTGCGTAGTAGGTGTGAGAGAATTATTCCTTCGATGATATCACTGGGAACGACCCTGGCCTAGGTACTCGTTCTAGTATCGGTGTCGAATCCCGCTCTCCAGTGGCCATAAACCTATTGAACGACTGCAAGATGGTTTAGATGTCAGCCATTGCAGAAATAAATGTTCAAACTAGCTATCTAGGGGGAGTGGGACTTACCTCAGTCATGGTTTCTTGGTACACCTTGTATGCATCATTCCTCTACTGCCACTCCTGAATGACCATCTTTTCGCGTGATGTGCACCGTAGGCCGCGTCCAACTCAGGATACAATTTCAAAAATAGTGAATATCGTCAACTTAGCCATTCAGGAACGAATGTTGGAAATAGGAAAAAAATGCAAAAAATTTACATAGGTGGATCAACGCGGCCGTAGAGGAGGTTGGATAGAGGGACCGTCGTCGGTGAGGGTAGCCTTGACACACGTGAGATTCGTGGTAGGCCTGGTCACCACATTAAGAATGCGGAGACGACCATGCTGCCTGTCGTGCCCCGCCACGATCAACGAAACCTCGTCGGTCTCCTCGTTAATAGGGTCATCCACTTCCGGATGAAAAGCCTGGAGCATCGAACAGTATTTGCTCAAATCATCTTCGGTGCGGCCGAAGTACGAGGGGAGCAAGGGTTGAGGCTCGTTTAGATCGACCCTCTTCTGGTGCATCGTCTGCCACGTTCGAATGTCAGAAATAGGCTGCTCGAGATCAGCCTCCTACATCGCCAAAGAAATGTTATACGTATCAAGTAAGAACATGAGGCTAAATAAATGCAGGTCGTTCCATGTATATATTTACCAGCTTTTCCTTGAAGCGATCATGGTTGCGGTTTCCCGCACTGTGTGTTCCGCTCGCTCACGACCTTGAACTCGGTGTCTTCCCTGAGCCACCTCATAGCCAACGCCTCCCATGCGTCTTCTTTCTCATCGGCCCATTGGGGCATAATATGCAAAACTAATACTCATTTGGAAAACCCATAATGCAATTGCAACTTAGCGGCAACATAAAATCTCATTGACAATTTACTTACCGACATGTAATTGGACAACGTCATTTTAGGCGGGACCCTGATATTGGCTTCCTTCTTGGTCCTCTCGCCTTGTTCAGTCTTGAAGTGATTAATGACCGTATGCTTCTCATTGTATCACTTCTGCCATATCAACTTCTGGCAAGCCCCCAGCAAAGTCGTCTCCGCCTTGGCCTCATCCTCCAGAAGCACCCTGTAATGGGTCTTCAATCATTCATAAAAAAATTGTGAGTCATTAGTTAGCACGGTGGGTTCAATAACTATGAATGAAACTCGAGAGCACCCTTATCCAAAACTTGGTGATCATAGCATTAGAAGCTTTTGCGAATGGCGGGCACTCGGCAGCCTCATAGTCCGCCCAACGGAGGGCTAATTTCCTCTCGCCACCGGGGACCACAGTGTACATGCCTGGCCAAAACTTCCTAATCAGCGCTCCAACCAAGTTGTTAAGCATACGCCGCCCCTTAGGATATGTCCAATTGCTGCAAAATAATTAAACATTAGTACATGCCAATTTTTTATGATCAAAAATAAAATTACATGTTCAAAATTAGCATAGACACTTACTCAACGCCATTAGGGTTAATGAGGGTTTTCTCCTCCCTGGTTCTAGGTTCCTTTTCTGCAGGAGGGACACTGGCTTCCCCACGAATTGGCAACGCCTTCTTCGCCGCCTCCCTCTCCGTCTCCTCCTCCCTAGACTCGATCTGCAAGTCTCTAGACTCCGCCTCCCCCTCCACCTCCACCTCAGTAGACTCTGACCGAGCAAACTAGGAAGCCATGGTGCCAGAAGAGGAGGGTGTGTCAGACAAAAGAGGTACACGCCGCATCCTCCGCACCTCGTCCACCCCTGCACCTCGTCCTCATCCTCCCCCTGCATCCCATCCTCATCCTCCCCCCGCACCTTGTCCACGTCCACCCCCTGCTCCCAGGTCCCGGTTACGCGTCGTGGGAACTGGTGCTCTGTCACTTCTTCTAACCTTCTCTTGCCGCGTCGAGTTAAGCAAGGAGGCTGATGATTCGTTGCCTTGGCTCATATTGGTCAATCACCTACATTGAGAGAGAGTAAACAATTAATCATAAAGACATAATAAAATGTGGACAATAAGCATAAATATGTAATGCAATTAAGAAGCATGTTGAAAATAAATACTAAGCATAAATATACAAGCAAAGAATAATACTAAGCATAAAGATACAAGCAAAGAATAATACTAAGCATAAAGACATAACAGACCCTCACCTCGAATCATCACTCTCATAATTAAGTATTGGGTTCTCATTTTCGTATCACTATCACGTGAGTAGTAACTTGGAGGCTCATTGCATGGTGCAGGCTCATCATCATTGCCATTTTCTGCTTGTAACTTGGTCAGCATATCTATGTCCTTTAAATTCACCACTGCCTCACCACGAGTTTGCGCATTGTTCTCGAGGTCCTCAAAACCACCCATTTGTAAGTCAAAGTTCCCCAAGTCCTCTTCCTCTTGATAGAAAATTCCCTCGTATGATAGAGGTTCAATGTTGTTGTAATCTTTGTCGGAGGGCATGGGTAACTTACCATGTGGCGATACCTAGAACACGACTTCCCATCCCTTGAGTTCCTCTTTCTGGCATGGGTAGGGAAAATAATAAACTTGCTTGGCTTGGTGGGCAACAACAAAGACATTGGCTCCGGTATAGGTAGTTGAAGACCTAACTTCAACTAACCCAATAGAAGGGGTACTTCTTTGTCCACCGTGTGGGTCAAACCAGTGGCATTTGAACACAACAAGCTTCAGTTCTAGGTTTGAAAGATTGAATGTCAGCTCATATACGTTCTCTAACCTCCCGTAGTATCAATGTTATCGGCTCCTCTGGTGAAGACCCCATTATTTATAGTTTTTGGATTATGACGATTATTCTAGTGAAACTCCGTATGGAAGTGATACTCATTCACATTATACTTCTCATACATCATGACTTTATGGTTACAACCCTGGGAAACACATCTCAATTCATCCGTCATCTCAACATTGGGATCATCTCCCTACAAGTTCAGTTCAAATTGTTTTGTGCATTAGTTATGTGTAATAAGAGAGACAAGTCATGTATTGCAAGGTAGGAGGGACATGTTAGAAATTACCTTTTTCTGAACCAACTCGTGAATTTTTTCTTTCTGGGGGCACCCTCTTTCAGAAGAGTGTCCATCTCCGTGACATCGGGATCCGTCGTTCCCGACCATTGTTCATCCATGAATTGGCTATAAAGAGAAAATACTTATTATCCCGAACCCAAGTTCCTAGCTAGTTGCAAAGTAATTTATTCACCATTTTACCCGATGAAACCAACCACTTCCTTCATGTTCATAAGCACATAGAGCATTATGCAATCCTTCTCTTCCTTCTGCAAGATGTGCCTTTTTGGGGCACCGGACTTGCCACCAGGACATTGGAATAGGAGGAGCTTGGGGTCATGCTTGGGCTCGTCGACATTGTACCGAGAGACCAGGTTATGCAGAGTGGAAACATCATTTGCATAGTACATTGTCGTGGAATCTGCCATCTCCTCGAGGATAGTTGCCTTAGCTATGCATGCTTCAATCTTAGCTTTGTGTCATGATGGTGGCACGGCAGATGCCATGTATAGGCTAAAGATGGGGCCAATGAGCACTAGAGGAATCCAAGGAGGGATAATGTGGTGATTCCACACACAAGTGTTTGTATTTCTCTCTTGTTGATGAAGGATTACAGAGGCTCCTCGAGCTGTTCATGGAGAGGAGACTAGTTATCTTACCACCCACAACTAAAATCTAGGGATCTCCCTTAGTAAAAATGGTTGACCCTCTCTATGGAGCTCCCGCCCCTCCTTATATGGGGGGGGAGGGGGGGTTAGGTTACAATCTAGGGCATACGTGGAGGTATATTCCCTGAATATGCTCCTCGGTAAAGCAAGATGCCTCTTTTACACTTTAACTGGCTTGTCCGGACTCAGGGCGTAAGCCTCCCTGAGCCCCACTGTGGCGCAATGTCATCCGACACTGGTGGCGTCAGCCGACATTGGCTATGCCACCCTTGTCGGCCACGCCCCGCTGGTCCTCTCCTCTATCCGCTTCGCTCACGCTACAGTGGACAGAGACCACCTTTTGACCCGCAAGATTCCTTCCTTCTCTTATAAGCCAAGTGATAACCTGGCTAGCTCCTGGCTAACTCAGTCACTTGGGCACCTGCAAACAAGATAGATCGAACATAGTCGACATAAGTTTTATGTCGGTCGGGTTAGCCTTAGGTGAACATCCACCGGGCCGGGTCATTCCGTAAGTCGGCCTGCTTTGAGGTGACTCGGCCAGCATACGCTTTGACCTTGCCATACCTCGGCTAACTCGGCCTTTATACCCTGGTGTGACCCTACCCGGGGGTATCCCTCCAACATTAGTCCCCGAAGCTGGTGCGGTCTTAGCAACTTCAACTGATAAGGCCACAGCAGGTTCAACCTGTCAAATTTTGTGCTCTCTTCACCGAGTAATCGTGCAACTCGGCTCTTATAAGTTGACCTCCCCTTGGCTCATTCCAAGCTATTACTCGCTGGCTAGGTTTTTCCCACTTATCCGGGTCATTCTTCCTTGTCTCGTACGCTTCCCCACATCCTACGTGGAGGGTAATCATTATTTTGCCTCATTTTAAGGGCCTGCACCAGTTATTGTGTCGGTTACTGTATTCACTGCCAGGAGTAACTGTTGTAAACATCACATTGTGGCAGCCCCCTCGTTAACTATATCAGCACGTCGCGTCGTGGGATCCTCTGCTTCCTATAGCCGCTCCTGTGGACTGCCTCTGATTGGTTGATCCGGTACATACATGGCCACACCATGTGGCTTCACGACACATCCGGATCCCACTACCCCTCTCAGGGGCGTGGTTAAATAGAGGACAGGGGCGGCCCTTGGGGATTTTCCCCCACTTCACACGCGCACCTGCCCTTCTTCTTCCTTCTTTCCCTCGACAGCGTCGCCGCTGCCACCGCTGCCGCTTCTGCTCCACGTAGCGTCGCTGCTGCCACGCTTTGCTGCCTTGTTTTCTGCCCCCGTGCTGTCGCTCCTGCACTGCCTTGCCGCTATGGGGCCTTCACCAGTCCAGGCCCTTGTCCCCCATTCCCGATTATTTCGGTGAGGACAGTGATTTGGATATGACTGAGGAGGAAGTCGCCATTGTCGAGGAGGAGGAGGAAGGCGAGGCGCACGAGCACGGCGGCTGGGCTGGCTTGTGGCTCTGCGAGGACGATATCAACTGGTTGTACAATACATGCCGCATCCGCGCCGGAGTCACCTGCAGCCTAGCCACCGAAGAGATCGCTCCCTCCCCAATCCTGGTGAGTTCGTGGTCTTCTTATCCCACTTCCAGCGTGGTTTTGGCCTCATAGTTCTTCCATGATCTCATCAACACCTACGAGCTTCAGCTGCACCATCATCCACCATCATCATCACCACCACTCCGTACCGCTGTAACAATTGGGTTAAACCTTGCATAGTTCTTAGGGGAAACTTTCCCGGTATTGATTACTTCTTGTAGTTGATGCTATTGAGTGGAACCATTGAATTATTGTTCATGTTCAAATTGTTACTTATCATTATTTCATCTCTGATCTTGATCCATATCATGTCTCGTGAGTAGTTCGTTTAGTTCTCGAGGACATGAGAGAAGCCATGTTGTTAGTAGTGGAATTGTGTTGAGAAAGATTTAATGGTTTGATATTTAAGTTGTGGTGCTATTCTTCTAATGGTGTCATGTGAACATAAACTACATGATACTTCACCTTTATGGGCCTAGGGGAATGCATTGTGTATTTGGCTACTAATCGTGGGGTTGCCGGAGTGACAGAAACCTGAACCCCCGTTAGGAAACCATTGCATAAGGGAGTGTAGGATCTCAAAGTTTAAGGCTGTAGTTAGGTTTTTATCTTAATTACTTTTTTGTAGTTGCGTATGCTTAAAGGGGTATAATCAAAAGTATGTATTAGTCCTAGGAAGGTCAGTACATTAGCATAGGTTCACCCACACAACACTTATCCAACCAAAGAAGATTAATCAACTACATGAAGCGAAAGCACTTGACAATATTCCCATGTGTCCTTAAGAACGTTTGGTCATCTTAAGTAATACAACAGGCTTGTCCTTTGCTAAAGAAAGGATTGGGCCACTTGCTGCAATTATTATTATTGTCTTTTATTTACTCACACTTTATTTATCTACATTATCAAAAAACCTAAAAATCCGTTTGCTAAGTATTTATAGAGAATTCCTGATCCAAACGACTTGTCAACACCTTCTGCTCCTTGTTAGGTTCAACACTCTTACTTATCTAAAATACTGCGATACACCTCCTATACTCGTGGGTCATCAAGACTATTTTGTGGCGCCGTTGCCGGGGAGTGAAGCGCTATTGAAGAGTGGAAATGGTAAAGGAAACTTCTACTGTGAGTATTGTTTACTTCTGTTTGTTATTTTATTTCCAATATGGATAGTTCATTTAGTTTCATATTTCGGAATGCTACTACCACTGCTAAGGTAGTAGATGAACCACCATCTGCTAAAATTGATACTTTTGAAATACCTACAAAAATTGTTGATCGTGTTATGGATAACTACTATTTTGGAGATGGAACTGTCCATCCTGGTGATCATTTGCTCTTTATACACGAATTATGCGGATTGTTCAAGTGTGCAGGTATTACAACATATCAAGTTAAGAAAATTTTATTCTCTGTATCATTGAAGGGCAGAGATGAGGAATGGTATAAGCTACTAAAGAATGGCCAATCTCTTGAATGGGAGGAAATTGTACCTCTCTTTTATTCCAAATTTTATCCTCCTAGTGAGATTCATGAAGATCGGAATCAAATATATAACTTTTGGCCTCGTGATGGAGAGAGTACCGCCCAAGCTTAGGGGAGATTGAAGTTACTAATGCTCAAATGTCCTATTCATGAGCTCCCTAATAATATTATTATCAATAACTTTTATGCAAGACTTTCTCTTCATGATAAGGATCTACTGGATGCTTCTTGTGCTGGATCATTTACACGTATGGAAGAAGAAGCTAAATGGGATCTTTTAGACCATATTCAAGACAATGATGAAGCATGAGAGGATGATAAAGGAAGAAAGTCAGGTATAAATTATGATTATGAATGCATTAAATCTTTTATGGGAACTAATGACTTTCATAATATTAGTGTTGCTTACGGTCTCGATTCTCAAAGTATTGAAAATTGTTTTAAGGGCTTTGCCTCTTATATTGAAATTCCTAAAAAGAAATGGAACAAGTATCATGAGCCATATAAAGATATTGTTAATTGTGTTCCTGCTAGAAATACTAAAGTTCACGCTGCTGATTGTATTTTACCTGAACCTTACATCGAGAAAATACCTTTCCCAGTTAAGGTAAAGGAACATTCTATGATAGCAAGTATGGTTGACAAAAGTAAGAAGAAATCTGTAGAACCTGATGAACAAATAGATGTTGAACCTGCAATAGCAAATGTGTAAGACTTTGTCACTAATAATGTAGAAGATGGGCACATTATCCTTTGTAAGGATACTTCTAATATTGTTTCACATCCTAGTAGTACTAGGAAAGCTAGTGTCCCTGTGTTTTCTGTCAGAATAAGTGATCATTGCTACTATGGTTCATGTGATGGTTATATCGTTACATTTATTCATGATGCTGAAAGTTATTATGAGAGAGGGGAAAATGTTTTTATGTATCTCAATAATATTAAGTTTCCTCACTATATGCTGAAAGTCTTTATGTTGCACTTGTTTTGCCTTCCTATGCTAGTAGCCTCTGGTTTCAATAATTTATGTTCTTACAAAATTCCCTTGCATAGGAAGTGGGTTAGACTTAAAAATGTGTATATTTGCTTCTTGATGCTCTCTTTTACTTCAATTCATATTTTTATATGAGCATCATTGAAATTATCATGCCTATCTTAATGGCTATAAAGAAAGAGCTTTTTGGGAGACAACCCATTTTATTTTTGCTTTCAGTTTATTTTTGTTTATTTGAGTCTTGGAAGGTATTTCTTCTGTAATAACCTCTCCTTATCCTTTTTGTTTGGTTTTTGTGTCAAGATTAGCCTCTAATGAGAGAGAAGTAAGATTTGGGGAAGATGCTGTCCCGAAACAGGTTTTTGTGCTTCACTATAAAAAATCGTGAAAAATCCCAGAATATTGTACTGATCTGTAATTTTCTGTGTGCATGCCCCAGGTTATTATTTAACTTTCGTTAGTTTTGCACTTTTTGATTTGAGCAACAGCAGATTTTCTAAAAAAATGATCTTTACCTGCTGGTCTGTTTTGACAGATTTTTGCCATTCTTGCATTTGCCTCTTAATAGATTTCCTTTTTGAATTATTTTGGGCTTTCAAAAGGAGTTGCTACATTAGCTTATGTTTTGATGGACTTCATTTGAAATTGAACCCAAAGGTTTATTACCTTATATGCACTGATGTTGCTAATGAAGATTATGTGAAGTGTTGTATGAAAAAAAATTCAAGTGTTAGGAGAGAATGGTGTAATGAGGTGGTGAATGGTCAAAGACTCAAGCACTATATTACTAGAGATTCCTATAATGAAGATATAGATATTGTTCAAGTGGTCACACCGGAAGAATTTATTAAAAACCAAATTCAGAAACCTGCAGAGTCCGTTTTCGAATAGGTAACAGTCCTGGTAAGAAAAGGTCCGCGAAAAACTTTTCAATTTATATTTTTGCAGTTTTTTATCTAACATGGAAGATAATGATTCGAAAGAGGGATGGAAATGGAGCCCGGGGGCTCACACCACCCCGTGGCGCGGGCCCACCTAGCCGCGCCACTAGGGGGAGTGGCCACCCCGGAGCCCGTTTCCGACCCATTTTCTTCTAGTACCTTTCCTTTTGTTGTTAAACTTTGTAATATATAATCCCTCGGATCCCCCGAGGTCTTTATATCATGTTCTTGCCTTGTTTTCATTTTGATCTGTTCTGTTCAGATGTCGTTCCAGGATTCGTCTTCAGAGGACTATGAGCTGCGATGCCGGCGCGAGCTCCATTGCAATCTTGAGTAGAGGACTTTCGTGGGGTGGGTAGAAGAGGAAAGGATTGCAGCTAGGCATGAGGAAATGGATCGGAGCGTTGAGGAGGAAGTAAAGAACATGTCAGTGGGCATGAAGGGGCTGATCCCTCCAGCTCTAGACCTCAGGTCCTGCCCTGCAGCAATGGAAGTTCTACGAGCCAGTGGTGAGTTTTTTGATAAGTACCAAGTCCTAAGGAGAAAGGTGGATATACTTCAAGAGGAGAATAACAGACTTCGTAAGATGCTGGAAGATTTTCTCACTCCGATCATGATCACAACACCAACACCTCGAAAGGAGTAATTCGTCATCAGGTTTTGGTATCCCCTTGGTTTGTTCCAAGCTTGGGGGAGTGCCGCGGTATCACATCATTATCTTTCATCTTTTTACCTTTTTAGTAGAGTCATATCATGAATAGAGAATTTATCATATATGATGGTTTGCATTGTGGAAGCATCTCTCCTCTAGCTAGTTATCTATGTATCCCTTGGTGTGAGTTGTTGTTATGGAATATTGAGAAGTTCTATCATTTACTTTTTGCACATCTTATTTTAGTTTCCAATTTCTGTTATATGATTGATCTTGTTGTTAGTATTGGTATCAGTTTGGGATCATTAAGTAAATTTACTTGGTTTGGCAAACCTAGCTCTAGTTAGTAGCAACACTATTTAAGAATTGAATGGAAAAGAGAAAAGTACTTTTAGAAATATAATTTCATTATCTTTCTTTCTTGTTTGGCTCATAATCTTAGTATTCTCTAGTTAAGATATTTTGTGTTTACAAGGAAGATTGCATGATTGCTTCTATCACTTGTATGTTTATTTGTTTCCTTCAACTCTTACGTTTGCTACCCAACATTGCTAGCCAAAAACTTGTACTGAGAGGGAATGCTTCTCGTGCATCCAATCCTTAAACTAAAACCTGTGCCATTTGTGTCCACCATACCTACCTATTAGCATTATTTCTATTTCAAGTATATTCATGCATTTATCTACCTTCCAAATTAAACTTGTTATGTGAAAATTAGTGATTAAAGCTCTCACAAACTTGATGGCACACTTTATTTTCTTGCACTTAATAAACTTGAACCATTGTGTCCATCTATGTTGCTTATATGCTTGCAATTTATAAGTTGTGAATTAGAAGAACCATGTTACCATGGGGAACGCTTTCAACATTGCACTTATTATTCAGTTGATATCATGTTCTTTTGTTTATGGATCCCGACGGTGTGAAATAAAAGGGGATCTTGTAAGCTCATGGAGTTTGTATGTGTGTTAGAGAAACGCCTAGGTGGCTAGCCTAAGCCATGCCTAATCATGGTGGAAACTTGCAGCATAACCATAGTGAGTATTCTATGAAGCATCCTCAATAAAAACCTATGCAAATAGCAAATAAAAAGATCACTGAGATGCTCATTGTATGTTGCCTTGTCATTTTGATATGGGATAGCTGTTGTGTCATGGGTCAAGGGGTACCTCGTTGGCGGTTCTCTATGATACACATGTACTTACAATGACAAGAACTTACTTGTGACTAAAGTTGAGTAGCATGAGGTTCGGTACTCGTAAGCATGGGGCATGAGATTTTCAACTTATAACTTGTCAAGCATATCCTCATATTTTTGTCACTTTAACCTTAATCACCTCAAGATGCTTATGATAGGGGCAATGGGAGCTGAAAGCTAATAAGTACCATAATTTTTGGAAGCTATTTATGAAACTTGAAATCCCTGCTTCCCTCTGTGAAGGGCCTATCTTTTACTTTTTAGTTGAGTCTGTAAACCTAATCCTTTCTATCTTAAGCAAGTATTTGAGTTGTTGTGATTCAATTATCCATATGATGATTTATTCAATCATGTTTCTTATGTTCTTTGTTTTGCACACTACTCTTATCTAAGTGAATATTACTTTGAAAGCTATCATTGAAAACCCCATTATGTTTGACTCCCGCAACTTGTTAACCGTTCTCTAACCAAGAACAAAGTTTGCCATTACCAATTATGTTTTGCTTTGTGTATCTTTATTGTGTTTCCTTTACTCATTGCAAGTTAAGTTATATAATAGTAAGTTGTTTTCTATTATGATTTGTGTATTGATGAATGTGATGCTTCTTGTCCATATTCTTTTTATCGACACTTCACTCCATAAACCTGTGGTCATGTTTATTGAGCTCGGTTTTCGCTTGGGGACAAGCGAGGTCTAAGCTTGGGGGGAGTTGAAACGTCCATTTTGCATCACTATTTTATATCATAATTTACTGTGATTCATTAATATATTTCATATTAAGAGATGATACTTATGTTATTTCATCTATTTCTCCGTGATTGATGACTTTTGGAGGATGAGCCACTGGAGTCAGGATTCTGATGGAAAAAGCATTGTCCAGGTGCAATATTGGCGAAGATCAAAAAATTCCAGAAAATATATGGAAATTCCTATTTTTCCAGAAGACGAAGGAGGCCAGAAGGGGAAGTGGAGATGGGCCACAGGGGGCCCACACCACCCCTGGCGTGGGCCACCCCTGGTCGCGCCACCAGGTGGTGTGGCCACCCTGGCCCACCTCTGGCATCGCCCTTTGGCGTATATAATCCCCTCGAAACCCTAAGACTTGGGGAGCGACCATAGAAAGGTTCCGCCGCCTCTGCAGGGCAGAAACTATAGAGAGAGAAAGAGCTCTCCGGCAGGCAGAAATCTTCCAGGGAAATTCCTTCCCGGAGAGGGGAGATCGTCACCATCAACACCGTCATCAAGCTATACTTCATCGGGATCATCACCATCGTCATCTCCACCATAATCATCACCAGCACCAGCACCACCACTCTATACCGCTGTAATAATTGGGTTGAATCTTGCATAGTTCTTAGGGGAAACTTTCCCGGTATTGATTACTTGTTGTAGTTGATGCTATTGAGTGGAACCATTGAATTATTATTCATGTTCAGATTGTTACTTATCATTATTTCATCTCTGATCTTGATCCATATGATGTCTCGTGAGTAGTTCGTTTAGTTCTTGAGGACATGGGAGAAGCCATGTTGTTAGTAGTGGAATTGTGTTGAGAATGATTTAATGGTTTGATATTAAAATTGTGGTGCTATTCTTCTAGTGGTGTCATGTGAACGTCGACTACATGATACTTCACCTTTATGGGCCTAGGGGAATGCATTGTCTTTATGTTGCACTTGTTTTGCCTTCCTATGCTAGTAGCCTCTGGTTTCAATAATTTATTTTCTTACAACATTCCCTTGCATAGGAAGTGGGTTAGACTTAAAAATGTCTATATTTTCTTCTTGATGCTCTCTTTTACTTCAATTCATATTTTTATATGAGCATCATTGAAATTATCATGCCTATCTTAATGGCTATAAAGAAAGAGCTTTTTTGGAGACAACCCATTTTATTTTTCTTTATTTGAGTCTTAGAAGTTGTTTATTCTGTAATAACCTCTCCTTATCCTTTTTGTTTGGTTTTTGTGTCAAGATTAGCCTCTAATGAGAGAGAAGTAAGATTTGAGGAAGATGTTGTCCCGAAACAGATGTTTGTGCTTCACTGTTAAAAATCGTGAAAAGTCCTAGAACGTTGTACTGATCTGTAATTTGCTGTGTGCATGCCCTAGGTTATTATTTAACTTTCGTTAGTTTTGCACTTTTTGATTTGAGCAACAACATATTTTCGAAAATTTGATCTTTACCTGCTGGTCTGTTTTGACAGATTTTTGCTATTCTTGCATTTGCCTCTTAAATCAATTTCCTTTTTGAATTCTTTTGGGCTTTCAAAAGGAGTTGCTACATTAGCTTATGTTTTGATGGACTTCAGTTGAAATTGAACCCAAAGGTTTATTATCTTATATGCACTGATGTTGCTAATGAAGATTGTGTGAAGTTTTGTATGAAAGAAATTTTCAAGTGTTAGGAGAGAATGGTGTAATGAGGTGGTGAATGGTCAAATATTCAAGCACTATATTACTGGAGATTCCTATAATGAAGATATAGATATTGTTCAAGTGGTCACGCCGGAAGAATTTATTAAAGACCAAATTCAGAAACCTGTAGAGTCCGTTTTCGAATAGGTAACAGTCATGGTAAGAAAAGGTCCGCGAAAAACTTTTCAATTTATATTTTTGCAGTTTTTTATCTAACATGGAAGATAATGATTCGAAAGAGGGATGGAAATGGAGCCCGGGGGCTCACACCACCCCGTGGCGCGGGCCCACCTAGCCGCGCCACCAGGGGGTGTGGCCACCCCGGAGCCCGTCTCCGACCCGTTTTATTCCAGTACCTTTCCTTTTGTTGTTAAACTTTGTAATATATAATCCCCCGGATCCCCTGAGGTCTTTATATCATGTTCTCGCCTTGTTTTTGTTTCGATCTGTTATTTTCAGATGTCGTTCCAGGATTCATCTTTAGAGGACTATGAGCTGCAATGCCGGCGCGATCTCCATTGCAATCTTGAGTAGAGGACTTTCGTGGGGTGGGTGGAAGAAGAAAGGATCGCAGCTAGGCGTGAGGAAATGGATCAGAGCGTTTAGGAGGAAGTAAAGAACATGTTAGTGGGCATGAAGGGGCTGATCCCTCCAGCTCTAGATCTCAGGTCCTGCCCTGCAGCAATGGAAGCTCTACGAGCCACTAATGAGTTTTGTGGTAAGTACCGAGTCCTGAGGAGAAAGGTGGATATACTTCAAGAGGAGAATAACATACTTCGCAAGATGCTGGAAGATTTTCTCACTCCGATCATGATCACAACACCACCACCTCCGAAGTAGTAATTCGTCATCAGGTTTTGGTATCTCCTTGGTTTGTTTCCAAGCTTGGGGGAGTGTCGCGGTATCACATCATTATCTTTCATCTTTTTACCTTTTTAGTAGAGTCATATCATGAATAGAGAAGTTATCATATATGATGGTTTGCATTGTGGAAGTATCTCTCCTCTAGCTAGTTATCTATGTATCCCTTGGTGTGAGTTGTTGTTATGGAATATTGAGAAGTTCTATCATTTACTTTTTGCACATCTTATTTTAGTTTCCAATTTCTGTTATATGATTGATCTTGTTGTTAGTATTGGTATCATTTTGGGATCATTAAGTAACTTTACTTGGTTTGGCAAACGTGGCTCTGGTTAGTAGCAACACTATTTGAGAATTGAATGGAAAAGAGAAAAGTACTTTTATAAATATAATTTCATTATCTCTCTTTCTTGTTTGGCTCATAAGCTTAGTATTCTCTAGTTAAGATCTTTTGTGTTCCCAAGGAAGATTGCATGATTGTTTCTATCACTTGTATGTTTATTTGTTTCCTTCAACTCTTACGCTTGCTACCCAGCCTTGCTAGCCAAAAATCTGTACTGAGAGGGAATGCTTCTCGTGCATCCAATCCTTAAACTAAAACATGTGCCATTTGTGTCCATCATACCTACCTATTAGCATTATTTCTATTTAAAGTATATTCATGCTTTTACCTACCTTCCAAATTAAACTTGTTATGTGAAAATTAGTGATTAAAGCTCTCACAAACTTGATGGCACACTTTACTTTCTTGCACTTAATAACTTGAACCATTGTGTCCATCTATGTTGCTTATATGCTTGCAATTTATAAGTTGTGAATTAGCAGAACCATGTTACCATGGGGAACGCTTTCAACATTGCACTTATTATTCAGTTGATATCATGTTCTTTTGTTTATGGATCCCGGCGGTGTGGAATAAAAGGGGAGCTTGTAAGCTCATGGAGTTTGTATATGTGTTAGAGAAACGCCTGGGTGCTAGCCTAAGCCATGCCTAAGCATGGTGGAAACTTGTAGCATAACCATAGTGAGTATTCTATGAAGCATCCTTAATAAAAACCTATGTAAATAGCAAATAAAAAGATCACTGAGATGCTCATTGTCTGTTGCCTTGTCATTTTGATATGGGATAGCTCCTGTGTCATGGGTCAAGGGGTACCCCTTTGGCAGTTCTCTATGATACACATGTACTTACAATGACAAGAACTTACTTGTAACTAAAGTTGAGTAGCATGAGGTTCGGTACTCGTAAGCAAGGGGCATGAGATTTTCAACTTATAACTAGTCAAGCATATCCTCATATTTGTGTCATTTTAACCTTAATCACCTTAAGATGCTTATGATAGGGGCAATGGGAGCTGAAAGCTAATAAGTACCATAATTTTTGGAAGCTCTTTATGAAACTTGAAATCCCTGCTTCCCTCTACGAAGGGCCTATCTTTTACTTTTTAGTTGAGTCAGTAAACCTATTCCTTTCTATCTTAAGCAAGTATTTGAGTTGTTGTGATTCAATTATCCTTATGATGATTTATTCAATCATGTTTCTTATGTTCCTTGTTTTGCACACTAATCTTATCTGAGTGAATATTATTTTGAAAGCTATCATTGAAAACCCCATTATGTTTGACTCCTGCAACTTGTTAACCGTTCTCTGACCAAGAACAAAGTTTGCCATTACCAATTATGTTTTGCTTTGTGTATCTTTATTGTGTTTCCTTTACTCATTGCAAGTTAAGTTATATAATAGTAAGTTGTTTTCTATTATGATTTGTGTATTGATGAATGTGATGCTTCTTGTCCGTATTCTCTTTATCGACACTTCACTCCATAAACGTGTGGTCATGTTTATTGAGCTCAGTTTTCGCTTGGGGACAAGCGAGGTCTAAGCTTGGGGGAGTTGATACGTCCATTTTGCATGACTATTTTATATCATAATTTACTGTTATTCATTGATATATTTCATATTAAGAGATGATACTTATGTTATTTCATCTATTTCTCCATGATTTATGACTTTTGGATGATGAGCCACTGGAGTCAGGATTCTGATGGAAAAAGCATTGTCCAGGTGCAATATTGGCGAAGATCAGAAAATATATGGAAATTCCTAATTTTCCAGAAGACGAAGGAGGCCAGAAGGGGAAGTGGAGATGGGCCACAGGGTCCCCGCACCACCCTTGGCGCGGGCCACCCCTGGTCGCGCCACGAGGTGGTGTGGCCACCCTGGCCCACCTCTGGCATCGCCCTTTGGCGTATATAATCCCCTCGAAACCCTAAGACTCGGGGAGCGACCATAGAAAGGTTCCACCGCCTCTGCAAGGCGGAAACTACAGAGAGAGAAAGAGCTCTCCGGTAGGCAGAAATCTGCTGGGGAAATTCCTTCCCGGAGAGGGGAGATCGTCGCCATCAACACCGTCATCAAGCTAGACTTCATCGGGATCATCATCATCATCATCTCCACCATAATCATCACCAGCACCATGTAGCATCCCAATTGTCTAACAATTGCAATGCTACTAGCCTAGTCTATATAATGGCTACTTTATATATATAATTGTTGCACCATCATTATATCATGCTCATGTCATCATGCCTCCATGCATTTGAGCATCATATAAAACCCTCTTTGTTTTGGTTCTTCTCTCACATGCATTGTAAATTGTATTTGCCTCTTGATATTGTATTTGGTTCTTGATATATTGTTTAAATGCCCAAGTTGAGTTGGGGGCATATCTTTTATTAACTCCACCACCTTTCTTTCACCACCTTATAATTCCACCATCCAACTAAATATGAGCTTGGCACTTATTGGTTTTACCTCTAGCTCATGTGGGTTGGGATGGATCCAATTCTTTTCCACATGCTCTCATCTCGGCATCATGATGTTTTCACATTAGTGATATATGAGAGCCACATGGCCACCTTTGCATGCCTTGTGAGTGGAACCCTTTTTCCTAGCTTCCATATGGATTATCATGGATTTATGCTCATGTGGGAATATTTTTGGGACTAGTAATCATCTAGTGGAATATACACACTAGCAGGTCCCAATTATAATCAAATGTGATCATCTCCATCTACTCCATCTTGGAGCTTTCTTCTAAAATTCTTTTGCTTGGCTTTTATTCCAATTTTGGGGAATGCATGATAATAATGCCATGTCAATATTAGTGTTCTCACAAGAATACACATGGCATTAAATATTTTGCATGGGCCATGGAAGTACCACCTTTATTCTCACCTTTGGTTTTTTATTTGAAATTTTGAGTGGATCTTTCCCTATATCTCTCTCCCCCCTCTTTTGTTTGGTCTTGCTTGATGTATGCAAGCATCTAAACCCTAAAAATCATCTCCATCCACCCATCACCACCTTTTATCTCTTCCTTCCTTTGGTCTAGCTCTTGTTTGATCTTGCTTTGTTCTTGCTTGAGCTTGCCAAAAGTAAACACATCACCCAAACCATCTCTCCCCTAAACCCTAGTCTCTCCCTCTCTCTAATCACTCTCCTCTTTCTAACCTGGCCACCCTCATCTACCCCTCTAACCTAACCGAACCCCCTCTCTAGCTAACCCTAGTTCTAACCCACCCCTTTAACCTAACCCGAGACCACCTGCTCCCTTACCTCCCTGGTCCCCTCTTTCCTTCTCTAGCTAAAGAGCAAGAGAGAGGAGAAAGCAAACCCCAGCCCGATCCCCCTCCTCACCTTTTTCTAAAGCCACCACCACCCCATGTGATCCTCCCTCTCTCTTAGCTCCAACCCCAACCACCCAGATCACAACCAGGAGGCGCCAGGTCCCCTCTCCCTTCCTTCTTCCTCCTCTCCCTGCCACCTCCCTAGCCGCCATGGCCATCTTCTCCACCTAGTAAACCCTAGCTGTCCACCTGCTGTCCCCGTCGACCTGGCAACCCCCAAGGCGAACCCGCAGTACCAGGACCCTTCCCTGCCACCTCACCGTCGACCTGAACTTGCCGCCGTGCCTGAACCTCACCGGAACGTCGCCGTCGCCACCATGCCGAGAGGGATCTGACGAAGCCGTCCGCGAGCCTGCCGTCAGATCCCCTCCACCTCCATGCAAACGACCACACCGACGAACACCTAGGTGAGCTCCTCCTCCCCCTAGACATGGTCCCTATCCTTCTAGCTCGCCGTAGCATCGCCGCCTTCCGTCGAACGCGCTGCGCGCGTGCCGCGCGTCGTGCTCTGGCAGACAGCGTCAGACCGCAGCCCCGACCGCCCTGTTCCTCGCCCAGCCCCGTGCGCTACAGCCCACCCCCGTAATCGCTCCCTGTACGAAACTTGTAGCCCGATGTCCCCTCTGCGTCTTTCCTTTTTGCGGCGTGGCGAGATACACCGTCGTTTAGTCGCCATCGTCGTTGAAACTCCGGCCGCTCCTCGGTGCTCTGCAGATCGGCGTGCAGCAGCAGGCCATCGTCGTTGTCGTTTTTGTAGAGAAGCCCCTGGCCTTTTTCCCGCCTCAACCCGCCGTCCTATGAACCCCACCTATCAGCCTTGGTCCCCTTTTGCAAGGAAACCCCCTGGAAAACATGGCCATCACAGACCAGTCCTCCTCGCTGGATCGCCACGTGTCGCGTCACTTTGGTCACAAGGCAGTGTGGCCCATATACCCCGGCCCCACCGATCAATCGCGGCTAGAAGCGACGCAGTGCAAAAGGAATTTATGCTGCTGGTCTCGCCCAACAAGAATTGGCCCACCGTCAGCGGCTGTGGCTAGGTTGGCCTGAGTAACAAAAGCTTTCTGTATATCTGTCTTAATTCAAATATTTTTCAAATTATTTCAAATTCAAATTTATTTCTGTTTTTAAATAACTTTTAAAATACAAACCCAATTAATACAAATAGTATATGTTTTCAAATCAGAAAATGTGAGGAATTCAAATCTTTCATCCAAAATATATTTTGAACATTTAAAATTGCAAGTTGATTAAATTACAATAAAATGCCCTTCCACTTTAATTAATTAATAACTTTTGTTTTATAACTCCAAATTTAACAAATGATATGTCTAAAATGATTAGCTCGACGAGACCTTTCTGTTTATGCATTCCATGCTTTGTTTTGAAGCATGCATCATATAAATATAAAGTATACAGCAACTAATATGAGGATAAAATGGGGCCAAAACTCAATAAAATGATTTATTCTTGTATTCCACACCTCACCCATGCCATGCTACTTGATTGCCATGCAAATTGTGCATCATTCATCATGGCATGATTGTTTGCTTGATGCATTTTATTCATATGCTTGCGCACTTTATTTATGTTGGCCCTTGTTTGTTTGGTTCTTCTTCGAATAGACGCTGAGCAGGGGATATACCAAGAGAACCAGGAGTACCACCCATATCCTTCTCTCGCTTCAACTGAGCTGCCAGGCAAGCACTACCACATGTTTGCATACATATAGTACCTATTGCCTCTATCTTATTCTTGCATCATTGAGTCGCGATTGCATTAAATTGAATCCCAAGTATTGCATAGCCTTTACTTTTAAACCCCACCGAAGCTTGTTCCTCCATCCCATGAGCCATTACTACAGGAGTTGTTTGAGCCATGCGAGTCGTAGAACAGCATGTGTAGGGTATGTGAGTGTCTGATGGGAAACGAGGTACCTAAACAACTTAACCTGAGTAGTAGTGGGATAACTAATGAAAGTGGCATCGGTGAGCCATATTCGCTATTTGGTTTTTCAGGCTCACTTGTGTCCCGTAGGACCCCGAGTACTTGATTCCTATTCCTTGAATATTCGCGCTATCCACATCCGGGAGGCTTATGAACCCCCCTGAGCCAGAGCTTGATTCATTCTTATTTCTTGGGGCCACAAACTAGTTTGAGGTTTTATTTACTATCCTGTACTTATGCCATGCTTTACTGCTTTATTTAAATTGTGCGAGGTAACGCATTTGACTGTTAGGAAAGCGGAGTGTTTTCATGTGTCGACAAGCCCACCACATTTTCGGGTTCCCAGTCGTTCACAGCCATACCATGGCGCAAACCTTGAGGCCATCTCGAGTCAGCTAACTTGCTATGGTAGCTCAATGGGGTGGCCCCCTGAAATATTTCTGAATCCTGTGATCGCTTTGTCGTGAATGCCTCATTGGGTTTTGATTTGGTTTTTCCGAGGTTGATCGAGTGTGTGTTGCTATTTGTGCACCCCTGCAGGGTAAAACTTTCTGAAAGCCGTGTCCGCGGTTATGGACGACTTGGAGCACAGTTTCTCGATCATAGACAAGCATAACTAAAGTACCGCTTTTAATTTGACTAGACTAGGTACCTGACTAGTAAATAGTACAACACTCATGGAATGGATAATAAAACTGCCAACGGATGGGGAAGGTTGTTCGTCCGCTTCCTCGTCGGTAAGCGAGGAGGAGGATGGATCTGTTAAGATTACCGTTATTATTAATTCCCGGACGTCCGTCTATCTTTGGTTAGGCGGATGGTTAGCGAGTATCTATAGAATTGTTAGGGTTTATCTTTTGCTGCAATTGCGTCACCCCAGGTTGTGTCCCCTTTAGAGGCATAAAGACTTGATGAGTACCCCTAGGGTCTCACACGATAAATTATTGGTTCAGATGAACAGGTACATTCGCAAGATGGATACTGGGTGGAAGAGACGGATGATGTGGGCAACGATCATTCGGTGTAGAGATTCCGGGAACGGGGATCCGTGAGATCTGTGGGCGGGATCTGCTTATTTATGGGGCATCTTATGCCGATTTGCTTCTTATCCGTACTCGGATTGTGTCTTCCGCTTCCGCCTGATACTCTGTTGATTGATGTATGAGGAGATATCCTAAACTATTATATCTATCTAGGATATTTGGATCTTGCCGTATGGCGTTGCTATATTTCCTTTCTTTTTAGATGGAATGGCTCTGATGTACTGTTGTATGGTGGCTTGCATACATACTCATTTGTGTATGTAGTTGATCCTTCGCTGCCGATTCGCCGCCCGTTCTTGTCCCGATGTTTGGAAATGGTTGGGACGGCGAAAGGTCTACTGCGGAGTGGCATTTGGGCCCCAATTGCATTATTTCAACCATTTCCGTTCATCCAGGCTTGTAACTAGGAGCGTAATTCACCGAGGTAGTTACAATTGGTATCAGAGCCATCCCGCCCTTCAGGGTCTTAGCCAAATGGTCGTTGTCAGTCTAGCAAATATTTTTGGTAGCTATGTATACTAGGGAAAAACAAAACGCGAGAGTAGGACTGCTTCCACTTTTCTTCTTACCCAACCACCACCCTTTTCTGGTAAGGAAGTGTAACGTTTTCAATCCTCTTCTTAAATTCAAACTAGGATTCACGTGTTCTGGGTTTCCGTAGTACCATAGAAAGTGTGTGTGTGTGTGTGTGTGTGTGTAATTCCTTGTCTATCTGTTGCATCCAACATGTTATCTTCATCTGCCTCTTGGTTATCAACTGTTGGTACATTCCATACTGACAGGCTTTTGAAAACCGGCGCGGTCTACCTGACTCCTTGTTAACCGGTGCCATCTTCTTAAGGGTGTCCTTCCTTCTAGCAACTCCACATTCTGTGAAACCATCAGTTGCTAATCTCTACCTGATAAGTGTTTTTGTGCATCTATTGGTATTTTAATGCCGAAAAATGCGGAAAATTTTTCTTTGATACATCTGTGTTTCCACACTCCTTTTCAGTCGTGTGTGAAACATTATCTATCTCCCTTTTATCAGCATGTCCATGCTAACTCATTCTTTTGACACCGGCGCTTAATCCTGGAGTTCCTTTTCATCTCCTTTTCTCTTGGGCTAATTACATAACATGTGTCGATCCGATGCTGGTGAATGTAATTTGGCTCTCGGCATAGCTATATTCCACTCATGATAAGTGTCGATTGGAATATGGAAAAATGCTATCAACCGTCACCATCTGGAGGATAAGGTTATCCCCTGTGATTTTGAGTACACCGTGATCATATCTATGCTTTTTCAAGCATCTTTGGCAATCCGGAGTTTCTCAAGGCACTACGGCGGTCTATCATCTGTTCATCATGCTGCACATCTTTTTGAACTCCATATCTGCAAAATTCTCTTGGAGACGAGGGAATTGCATCTTTTCGTCTATGATAGCTTTGCTTAAGGTATGAGCTATCATCTTTTCTTTATCCAAGATCTCTTTATCTCTGTAACCGGTGATCCGATCGACAATGTGAACCAGGTGTCATCTCTTTTTCTTCCGAAGGACCAGATAATCTATTCTTCTAGTGCATCGTCTTCAACACGAACCCGTGCTCTTAATATTGATCTTTCTAAGAGCGTTGAGCTCAGAAAGTGTTTCGACCATGTGTTCGTTTCTCTCGCCTTTTGAACTTGATATTCGGGGAATATCTTGTTAATCCATGGTGGTATATGTTGATAATATGCTTGCCTAATCCATATCAATGGAAGGACATGGAAGATCATCTGTATCTCTTTCTCGCAAGCTTTGTTAACAATGCCTGTGTGCAAAGTTCTCAAAGTGTGAATTCTGACTTTTTGAAGTCACCTATCTCGGCCACGTCCTTCTGCTAAATAGATCGCTTCAATTCTGGAATCAGCAAGTCCATTGTTAATTCCATCTTCCATCTTCAATCAAACCCGGAGTTTCCCTTGTTCGCAAGTTATCATCGTCGTTCCGCTCAAGTTTTCCTCAAGACCGCTTAACCTCTCTAAATCTTTTCAAGAAGAACATGGAATTCTTTCACCTCAGTCTCGTCAAGTAACCTTCGAGAAACCCTCTCGCTCTATCGTCTATGCTCAATCCACCGGAGGCCATGAAGACCTTCCAGATCTTGTATTCCTTTTGTTCAAGTTGGTGCTATCTTTTCTATAGCTGTTGAATCTTGCAGTTTTTCTCTGTAATCTTCCTTCATATCTTTCTGGTGGCTTGGTACGTCAGACAGGACGACAACATCATCACCCTTATCTATCTTGGATCCGGTGAATCGTTTGCATCTATCCTTGTTTTCTAACGGAGTTCCATGAGTTATCCTTGTCAATACCTTCAGTCTGTTTCGGTAGTTGGGTTGCATGGTTTATCTTATTCATGTGCGGAGTAATGCTTTGAGTGCGGGATGGAGTAGCTACCATACCACTACTCTTATCATTCGCTCTTGTACATCGAATTGGTGAATTAATGTGATTTCACTCATTACACGGAAGTTAGAAGTGGCCTTTATCCCTCGATACTTTTACTTCCGTCCTTGTTTTTCCGGAGCGCTCTCTCGAAGAAAGTAATCTATAATCTCTTGTTGGTGGCCTGTCTATTCTAGGCGGAGAAAAATCTTCAATTATCTGGTGGAAACAAGCGCAAACTCCTTTCTGTCCTCGTCTTTCTACCGGTGCTCGACATCCCCAAACAAGAGGAAAGAAAAACTATCTCTCTTTGTTTCACCAATTCTTTTCTATGGTAAAGCCAATTATGGTTGATGCCATCAGCCGCAAATCTATTGCGTTAGCCTCAAGGCTAAAGAAAGCAATAAGTATATCTACAATAAATCCAGATCCTTCATATTCTTTGCTTCTCGGGATTCCACCATAATCTAGCTTCACATCCGTCTCTGGAAGTTATATCCGCGCACCTCAATTGCGTGTTCCTTTGGGTCTTACCGGCGCACGAAGAATCTAGTCCGACGATGTCTAGCTAAATCATTCTGTCGATATCAAGGGACTCTATTGTTTGAAGGCAATATTGTTTCCATATTTCATTTCTCAATCTGAGAGAGGATACGATGCTATTGTCATAGTGGTTCAAACCTCTCCAATCTAGCTCTTTTCTTCCGGCGAGATAAAGATCCATCCTCTCTAGTATCGGAAAATCTTTAATCTTAACGGTGTGCCTTTCTATATCCATGATGCATCATCTTGTCCCTTCTTTCACAAGTGGATCTTCTCTTTTATCATGTTTCTTGAGAAAACCGGAGCTATGATCATCCTATCCTTCTTGTCTCACGACAATCCTTCAATCCTTCTAACCCGTTGTTTCTCCAGCAAAACGCAAGACTCGCAACAAGTCTAGCAAGTTTTGCAAGGTGCAGTGGTCGCACCATTCCGTTGTTCCTCACCTTGGGAATGTGAGGGTCACCTTCGTTCAAACACCCGCTCTCCTTGTGTTGTTTTCTTTTTCCTAGGAATCTCGGGGCGAGATTCTTGTTTAGTGGGGGAGAGTTGTAGCATCCCAATTGTCTAACAATTGCAATGCTACTAGCCTAGTCTATATAATGGCTACTTTATATATATAATTGTTGCACCATCATTATATCATGCTCATGTCATCATGCCTCCATGCATTTGAGCATCATATAAAACCCTCTTTGTTTTGGTTCTTCTCTCACATGCATTGTAAATTGTATTTGCCTCTTGATATTGTATTTGGTTCTTGATATATTGTTTAAATGCCCAAGTTGAGTTGGGGGCATATCTTTTATTAACTCCACCACCTTTCTTTCACCACCTTATAATTCCACCATCCAACTAAATATGAGCTTGGCACTTATTGGTTTTACCTCTAGCTCATGTGGGTTGGGATGGATCCAATTCTTTTCCACATGCTCTCATCTCGGCATCATGATGTTTTCACATTAGTGATATATGAGAGCCACATGGCCACCTTTGCATGCCTTGTGAGTGGAACCCTTTTTCCTAGCTTCCATATGGATTATCATGGATTTATGCTCATGTGGGAATATTTTTGGGACTAGTAATCATCTAGTGGAATATACACACTAGCAGGTCCCAATTATAATCAAATGTGATCATCTCCATCTACTCCATCTTGGAGCTTTCTTCTAAAATTCTTTTGCTTGGCTTTTATTCCAATTTTGGGGAATGCATGATAATAATGCCATGTCAATATTAGTGTTCTCACAAGAATACACATGGCATTAAATATTTTGCATGGGCCATGCAAGTACCACCTTTATTCTCACCTTTGGTTTTTTATTTGAAATTTTGAGTGGATCTTTCCCCATATCTCTCTCCCTCCTCTTTTGTTTGGTCTTGCTTGATGTATGCAAGCATCTAAACCCTAAAAATCATCTCCATCCACCCATCACCACCTTTTATCTCTTCCTTCCTTTGGTCTAGCTCTTGTTTGATCTTGCTTTGTTCTTGCTTGAGCTTGCCAAAAGTAAACACATCACCCAAACCATCTCTCCCCTAAACCCTAGTCTCTCCCTCTCTCTAATCCCTCTCCTCTTTCTAACCTGGCCACCCTCATCTACCCCTCTAACCTAACCGAACCCCCTCTCTAGCTAACCCTAGTTCTAACCCACCCCTTTAACCTAACCCGAGACCACCTGCTCCCTTACCTCCCCTGGTCCCCTCTCTTTCCTTCTCTAGCTAAAGAGCAAAGAGAGAGGAGAGAAAGCAAACCCTAGCCCGATCCCCCTCCTCACCTTTTTCTAAAGCCACCACCACCCCATGTGATCCTCCCTCTCTCTTAGCTCCAACCCCAACCACCCAGATCACAACCAGGAGGCGCCAGGTCCCCTCTCCCTTCCTTCTTCCTCCTCTCCCTGCCACCTCCCTAGCCGCCATGGCCATCTTCTCCACCTAGTAAACCCTAGCTGTCCACCTGCTGTCCCCGTCGACCTGGCAACCCCCAAGGCGAACCCGCAGTACCAGGACCCTTCCCTGCCACCTCACCGTCGACCTGAACCTGCCGCCGTGCCTGAACCTCACCGGAACGTCGCCGTCGCCACCATGCCGAGAGGGATCCGACGAAGCCGTCCGCGAGCCCGCCGTCAGATCCCCTCCACCTCCATGCAAACGACCACACCGACGAACACCTAGGTGAGCTCCTCCTCCCCCTAGACATGGTCCCTATCCTTCTAGCTCGCCGTAGCGCCGCCGCCGTCGGCCAGCAGCTGCGCGCCGTGCGTCGTCAGGGCAGACAGCGTCAAAGCCGCAGCTCACTGTTCCTCGCCCCTTCAGCAGCTGACCCACCCGTAATCGCTCCCTGTACGAAACTTGTAGCCCGATGTCCCCTCTGCGTCTTTCCTTTTTGCGGCGTGGCGAGATACGCCGTCGTTTAGTCGCCATCGTTGTCGAAACTCCGGCCGCTCCTCGGTGCTCTGCAGATCGGCGCGCAGCAGCAGGCCGTCGCCATTGTCGTTTTTGCAGAGAAGCCCCTGGCCTTTTTCCCGCCTCAACCCGCCGTCCTATGAACCCCACCTGTCAGCCTCGGTCCCCTTTTGCAAGGAAACCCCCTGGAAAACATGGCCATCACAGACCAGTCCTCCTCCTGGATCGCCCACGTGTCGCGTCACACCGCTGGTGGCAGGTGTGGCCCCATATACCCCGCCCCCACCAACAAGGTTAGAAGCAGACGCTGCAAAAGGAATTTATGCTGGTCTCGCCAGTCAGCAACTGGCCCCACCGTCGTGGTGGCTAGGTTGGCCTGAGTAACAAAAGCTTTCTGTATATCTGTCTTAATTCAAATCTTTTTCAAATTATTTCAAATTCAAATTTATTTCTGTTTTTAAATAACTTTTAAAATACAAACCCAATTAATACAAATAGTATATGTTTTCAAATCAGAAAATGTGAGGAATTCAAATCTTTCATCCAAAATATATTTTGAACATTTAAAATTGCAAGTTGATTAAATTACAATAAAATGCCCTTCCACTTTAATTAATTAATAACTTTTGTTTTATAACTCCAAATTTAACAAATGATATGTCTAAAATGATTAGCTCGATGAGACCTTTCTGTTTATGCATTCCATGCTTTGTTTTGAAGCATGCATCATATAAATATAAAGTATACAGCAACTAATATGAGGATAAAATGGGGCCAAAACTCAATAAAATGATTTATTCTTGTATTCCACACCTCACCCATGCCATGCTACTTGATTGCCATGCAAATTGTGCATCATTCATCATGGCATGATTGTTTGCTTGATGCATTTTATTCATATGCTTGCGCACTTTATTTATGTTGGCCCTTGTTTGTTTGGTTCTTCTTCGAATAGACGCTGAGCAGGGGATATACCAAGAGAACCAGGAGTACCACCCAGATCCTTCTCTCGCTTCAACTGAGCTGCCAGGCAAGCACTACCACATGCTTGCATACATATAGTACCTATTGCCTCTATCTTATTCTTGCATCATTGAGTCGCGATTGCATTAAATTGAATCCCAAGTATTGCATAGCCTTTACTTTTAAACCCCACCGAAGCTTGTTCCTCCATCCCATGAGCCATTACTACAGGAGTTGTTTAAGCCATGCAGTCGAGAACAGCATGTGTAGGGTATGTGAGTGTCGATGGAAACGAGGTACCTAAACAACTTAACTCGAGTAGTAGTGGGATAACTAATGAAAGTGGCATCACCGAGCCATATTCGCTATTTGGTTTTTCAGGCTCACTTGTGTCCGTGGGACCCAGTACTTGATTCCTGTTCCTTGAATATTCGCTATCCACATCCGGGAGGCTTATGAACCCCCGAGCGAGCTTGATTCATTCTTATTTCTTGGGGCCACAAACTAGTTTGAGGTTTTATTTACTATCCTGTACTTATGCCATGCTTTCGCTTTATTTAAATTGTGCAGGTCTCGCACCTTTGCACTGTTAGGAAAGTGGAGTGTTTTCGCAGTGTCGACAAGCCCAGTCACATTTTCGGGTTCCCAGTCGTTCACAGCCACTGGCGCAAACCTTGAGGCCGTCTCGAGTCACTAACTTGCTATGGTAGCTCAATGGGGTGCCCCCCTGAAATATTTCTGAATCCTGTGATCGCTTTGTCGTGAATGCCTCGTTGGGTTTTGATTTGGTTTTTCCGAGGTTGATCGAGTGTGTGTTGCTATTTGTGCACCCTGCAGTAAAACTTCTGAAAGCCGTGTCCGCGGTTATGGACGACTTGGAGCACAGTTTCTCGATCATAGACAAGCATAACTAAAGTACCGCTTTTAATTTGACTAGACTAGGTACCTGACTAGTAAATAGTACAACACTCATGGAATGGATAATAAAACTGCCAACGGATGGGGAAGGTTGTTCGTCCGCTTCCTCGTCGGTAAGCGAGGAGGAGGATGGATCTGTTAAGATTACCGTTATAACTGTTATTATTAATTCCCGGACGTCCGTCTATCTTTGGTTAGGCGGATGGTTAGCGAGTATCTATAGAATTGTTAGGGTTTATCTTTTGCTGCAATTGCGTCACCCCAGGTTGTGTCCCCTTTAGAGGCATAAAGACTTGATGAGTACCCCTAGGGTCTCACACGATAAATTATTGGTTCAGATGAACAGGTACATTCGCAAGATGGATACTGGGTGGAAGAGACGGACGATGTGGGCAACGATCATTCGGTGTAGAGATTCCGGGAACGGGGATCCGTGAGATCTGTGGGCAGGATCTGCTTATTTATGGGGCATCTTATGCCGATTTGCTTCTTATCCGTACTCGGATTGTGTCTTCGCTTCCTTTGATACTCTGATTGATGTATGAGGAGATATCCTAAACTATTATATCTATCTAGGATATTTGGATCTTGCCGTATGGCGTTGCTATATTTCCTTTCTTTTTAGATGGAATGGCTCTGATGTACTGTTGTATGGTGGCTTGCATACATACTCATTTGTGTATGTAGTTGATCCCTTCGCCTGCCGATTACGCCGCCCGTTCTTGTCCCGATGTTTGGAAATGGTTGGGACGGCCGAAAGGTCTACCTGTGAGTGGCATTTGGGCCCCACCGTACTATTTCAACCATTTCCGTTCATCCAGGCTTGTAACTAGGAGCGTAATTCACCGAGGTAGTTACACACCAGCACCACCACTCCGTACCGCTGTAACAATTGGGTTGAATCTTGCATAGTTCTTAGGGGAAACTTTCGTGGTATTAATTACTTGTTGTAGTTGATGCTATTGAGTGGAACCATTGATTTATTGTTCATGTTCAGATTGTTACTTATCATTATTTCATCTCTGATCTTGATCCATATGATGTCTTGTGAGTAGTTCGTTTAGTTCTTGAGGACATGGGAGAAGCCATGTTGTTAGTAGTGGAATTTTGTTGAGAAAGATTTAATGGTTTGATATTAAAGTTGTGGTGCTATTCTTCTAGTGGTGTCATGTGAACATCGACTACATGATACTTCACCTTTATGGTCCTAGGGGAATGCATTGTGTATTTGGCTACTAATCGTGGGGTTGCCGGAGTGACAGAAACCTGAACCCCCGTTAGGAAACCTTTGCATAAGGGAGTGTAGGATCTCAAAGTTTAAGGCCGTGGTTAGGTTTTTATCTTAATTACTTTTTTATAGTTGCGTATGCTTGAGAGGGGTATAATCACAAGTATGTATTAGTCCTAGGAAGGTCAGTACATTAGCATAGGTTCACCCACACAACACTTATCCAACCAAAGAAGATTAATCAACTACATGAAGCGAAAGCACTTGACAATATTTCCATCTGTCCTTGAGAACGTTTGGTCATCTTAAGTAATACAACCGGCTTGTACTTTGCTAAAGAAAGGATTGTGCCACTTGCTGCAATTATTATTATTGTCTTTTATTTACTCGTACTTTATTTATCTGCATTATCAAAATCCCCTAACAATCTGTTTGCTAAGTATTACAGAGAATTCCTGATCCAAACGACTTGTCAACACCTTCTGGTCCTCGTTGGGCTCGGCACTCTTACTTATCAAAAATATTGCGATACACCCCCTATACTTGTGGATCATTAGCCATCACTTCCCTTTCTTCCTTCTCCTCCGGCATAGAAGGATATGTCGGCCTTTGGACCACCAAGGAACTCTGGATCAAGTTCTTTGGCCTTCGCAAAAACGTCATTCCCGATCCTCATCTTGCCCCAGCCGACAAATCCTTGACCCAATGCTATGGAGCTTCCATCTCTCCCTGTAAAAACTCTGCGTTTCCCCGGGTTATAGGCCTTGAGTCTTGCAAAGGCTGGGCCCGGACATTCTTTTACGTGAGGAATAACACAGATGAAGACTTTATCCAGCTGCTCCCCTTCAAGCTGGGTGTTCCAGATACATCCTTGTGGGACCGGATCCCAAAGCGGGCAACTGCTTTGGCAAATCAGGTGGACAAGTGACTCAAGGAGCTGAAGATTTTGGGGCTACCAGTAAGGACGTGATGATCACCTTTGTCCGCAGCCGGATCTCCCCTCTCCAGAAGCTCATGCACAAGCTCTACCACATGAGTGGGCACCTGTACCCCAACCGAACCTCCTCCTTCGAGCTTAACAATACTGAGATCTTCCGCCGGGTGAAGGCTATCTTTAAGATAGAGATGGAGTTCACCGAGGAGTGGGAATGGGGTCTAGAACATTTCTGCCGAGATAAGCTGCCTCCTCCGGTATGTTTCTTTCTTAATCCATTTTTCGAGTCTTGTGGTATGTCGGACTGTATCCTTATTTGATCCTTTAGTATTTTTGCTCTCAGTTGTTTCTTCAGCAGACTATGGAAGATGGCAAGGAGCCGCCCCTTAAATGGGGGAAGGACCGCCTAGTCTCGAACGCGGTGGAGCCGGACACGGAAATGTTCCTGCCCACTCTGGATGGCTCTAGACGAACCTCTGGTAAGGCCTCTTCTTTAAGGGATTGGCCTGATTATGATGACGACTCCGATATTGAGATTATGGAGATATTCTATCCAGTGCCAATTTCTTATACGTTTCCAGTTGACTCGGCTTCAGCTAACCCGGCCGGGCAGGTCCATGAGGATCCTCCTCTTGCCGTGGGTGATTTGGCTCTTTCTCCGTCCAAGAAGCGTGCCGCTACCTCGGTTGCTTCTTCCGAGCCGCCCCTGGCCAAGAATAGGCAGAAGAAACCCGGCGTCAAGGGTGCCAATAAACCGGCACCCAAGGCCACGGTCCGGAGAGCGCCCAAGCCCAGGGAACCTCCAACCTCATCTGAGTAAGTTCTTGTTCCTTCCTTGTCCCTTTTTGGATTACACTTCACTATCTTCACGTATCTGTTGTTTCTCTTTTTTCGCTAGAATTTGTCGTTCTTTGTATGATTTGGCAGGGCCCCCAGGGAGATCCCCAGAGTGGTTCTAGCATCCCTTCTCCTATCTGGAGTGCTCCATCTCCCCCCACAACGATGATGTTCGCCCGCTGAGCCCTATTCAAGAGAGCTCATCGGCCGCTCCGAATCTGAGCCCACCTCGTCATAAGGAGGGAAACATCGGTGCGGGGAGAAGTGGAGCTGCCGAGGATACGGCTATGCTAGATCTTCCTAGCTCTTCTTCGGCTCAGCTGCAACCAGCTTCTTCCGAGGTGCCGATAACCTCGGCACCGCCCCAAGTCTCATCAGTACCAGCACCAGCACCTGCGCCAGCACCAGAAACAACACCAGCACTAGCATCAGCACCAGTACCAGTACTAGCACCAGACCAAGCATCAGCGCCAGACCAAGATCAGCCTAGCCCAAGGGCCAAAACTCCAACACCTACAGCTTTTGCCAAGGATATGTTCCAGTGGAAGCCTCAGGCCAAGCCCGGAGCGGAAGCCTCTCCTTCACTGCAGCAACCCGCAGCAGGCGCCAAGCTCAAGAAGGGTTCTGATGCCTCCAAAAGCCAATCAGCTGCCGGAGCCACCAAAATCACCAAAGGAACAACATCCGAGTCTGGACAGCATACTATCGCGTCCATGATAAAGAAAGGGAGTACTGCCTCCGACCCTGCTGCCTTCGGGTCTTCTGGTGACAAATATCTCACTCTTCATTCTAGTCCAGTTGTTGCCCAGATCGCCAGGAAAGAGGCCCATGCTAAAGGCCTGGTGGCAACCCAAGCGCTCAGCAGGGAGAGTTATAGTCCGGCGCTCATTGAATATGTCAATATTGAATGACGCAGAGTTCATTAACCCCAAAGATGATCTCCCAGAGAAATTTGGTCCGGCTGAGTTCAGCGCCTAGATGAACATTGCTACCAAGGCCATTTCTTTCGTTGGCCGAATGATGGAGGTAAATCCCTTTCTGCCATGCCTTTAATATGCGCAAGTACTTAGAGATATATCCACTAGTCCCCGAGCCTCCAGGGGAGTAACTTCTTACTCGGTCGGATACTCCTATAAAACTACCGTAGATCCTTAATATCTTTGAATATTCACACACATAGAGCCGGGTTAAGTTCATCTTGGCCGGATCTTGCAAACTTCGAATATTCACACACCTAGAGCCGGGTTAAGTTCCATGATGGCCCAAGATATCTCCAGCTCGTTGGGGAACCCCAAGAGGAAGGTATGATGAGCACAGCGGCAAGTTTCCCTCAGTTATGAAACCAAGGTTATCGAACCAGTAGGAGCAAGGAAACAGCTCCAAGGTGTTGTTGCCAACTTGGAATCTTGTACCACACAACCACAGAACTTTGCCCCCAACTTACAGTGAGGTTGTCAATCTCACCGGTTTTGCTAAAAACAAAGGATTAAACGTATTGTCTGGAAGAAAGTAAAAGCTTGTAGAAAGTAAACAAAAAACAGTAAACAATTGTAGATTGATGATAAAAGAAAGGACCGGGGTCCATAGTTCACTAGTGGTGGTTCTCCTTAAGATAGATAACATGTTGGCTGAACAAATTACAGCGGGGCAATTGACAAACATCGAGAAAGCACACAAGCATATACTAATCATCTTGACTCCTTTGAGATTCGATTGGGCATTACAACATTATACATAGACCGTAATCCAACTGCATCTATGACTAATAATCCACCTTCAGGTTATCATCCGAACCCCCTCCAGTATTAAGTTGCAAGCAACAGATAATTGCATTACGCATTGCGTGTAAAGTAAACAATACGATTGTTCTATCAACAAAGGATTTTTGTTTTCTCCCTAGTAGCAACAACACATCTAGTACCTTAGAGAATTCTGTCACTTCCCCAGATTACTAGAGGCATGAACCCACTATCGAGCATAAATACTAACTCTTGGAGTTGCTAGCATCTACTTGGCCAAGATAGCTACTAACAACGGAAAGCATGCAATATCACAAATAACAAAGACATGATAGAATCAATAGTCAATCTGAAATAGCATCTCAATATCCATCGGATCCTTGCAAACACAACATGTAGGATTACAAATAGATGATCTTGATCATGAACGGAGCTCACAAGATCTAAACATGATAGCACAAAGGAGAAGAACCAACCATCTAGCTACTACATGGACCTGTAGTCCAAGGATGAACTACTCACACATCACACCGGAGGCTTGCATGGTGATGAAGAAGGCCTCTAGGGTGAATTATCCCCTCTGATAGGGTGCCGGGAAGAGCTTCAGATCCCTCCCAATCTAGGGATGGAGATGACGGCGGCTACAGACTCTTTCGTGGAATTTTGATCGGATACTTAGGGTTTCTGTATCGGAGGCATCTTATAGTCAAAAGGGGAGGCCGAGGGGGTGCCCTAGGCGGCCACACCACCCCCTAGCGCGGGCCAGGCCTAGCCGCGCGGCCAGGTGGTGTGGCGGCCCTCTGGCCCCTCTCCGTCTCGTATTCTGGCTCTGTGTCCCCCTCAGTGAAAAACTGACTTTGGCTTTTGTCCCGTCCAATTCTGAGAATATTCATTTTCTAACTTTCCTGGAACCAAAAACAATAGAAAACAGGCAGCTGGCACTATGGCATCTTGTTAATAGGTTAGTCCAAGAAAGTGTATAAAAATTACTCCAAAGTTGGAACAAAACATAAGAAAGTAGATAAAAACCAAGCATGGAACATCAAAAATTATAGATACGTTTGCAACGTATCAACATCCCCAAGCTTAACTCTTGCTCGTCCTCGAGTAGGTAAGTGATAAAAGGAAAGAATAATTTTTGAGGTGACATGCACCATCATAAACTTGATCAAAGTATTTGTAAAACATTAATAGCTGGGATCATAGTACTTCAACATAACATGAAAGATAAAGTTCTAACAATAAGACATAGAAACTATGTTGCAACATGAAAAGGCACAAACAAAAGAATCATGAATAACAATGTTTTGCAAGATGTTTGTTTGTTTCATATAAAGAAAACATAGCATAGTGGCATTCAGCTTGTCCCTCATAGAGTAGCAAACATAAATGCATAGGACACCTTCAAAGTTTATAAGGGTGGCTAGATACAAATAGTTTAAGAACAAGAAATATCAAAGTTATGCATCAATCAACAAGTCTTGGGACAATGCACATAGAACTAAGAATGGCCACTATGCTCTCTCAATAGGTGCATAAAGATAGAAGGTGGAGCCTCAACATAAAAATAAAAGAAAGGCCTTCATAAAAGGAAGTAGGGATTCAAGTATCATAAAGAGCTTCCAAAAATTATGGTACTTATTAGCTTTCAGCTCTCATTGCCCCTATCATAAGCATCTTTAGGTGATTAAGGTTAAAGTGACACAACTAAGAGGATATGCTTGACAAGTTATAAGCCGAAATCTCATGTCCCTTACTTACGAAGACCGATCCTCATGCTACTCAACTTTAGTCACAAGTAAGCTCTTGTCATTGTAAGTACATATGTATCATAGAGAACCGCCAATGGGGTACCCCTTGCACATGATACAGGAGCTATCCCATAATCAAAATGACAAGGCAAGAAGACAATGAGCATCTCAGTGATCTTTTTATTTGCTATTTGCATAGGTTTTTTATTGAGGATGCTTCATAGAGTGCTCATTATGGTTATTCTACAAGTTTCCACCATGATTAGGCATGGCTTAGGCTAGCGGCCCAGACGTTTCTCTAACACACATACAAACTCCATGATCTTACAAGTTCCACTTTTATTTCACACCGCCGAGATCCATAAGCAAATGAATCATGATATCAACGGGGTACGATGTACAAGTGTAATGTTGAAAGTGTTCCCCATTATACATGGTTATGCTAATTTCAACTTATAAAGCGCAAGCATATACGCAACAAAGATGGACACAAAGGTTCAAGTTTATTAAGTGCAAGAAAAGTAAAGTGTGCCATCAAGTTTGTGAGAGCTTTAATCACTAATTTTTACATAACAAGTTTAATTCGGAAGGTAGATAAAAGCATGAATATACTTGGAATAGCAAATGATAATAGGTAGGTATGGTGGACTCTTTGGAATAACTTGGTTTTAGGATTTGGATGCATGAGTGGAACTCATACTTGGTTATGGAGGCTAGCAAAAGACTGGGAGCGACCAACTAAGAGAGCAATAATGGCCATAATCATATAGAGAGACAAAACATCATTAATCAAAGAATAAAGTGATATTACAAGTCGAAAACTAAAGGATCATAAAGGCTATGGTGACTTTGGATAGTCATAACATGGTGTGAGCATGCGCCAAGCCAACCCAAATAAAGCATCAAAGGAGAATACCACAATACTATGCTTTAATATGCTAAAACAACGCATGATTCTTCCAAGGCACATTAAGCAATCTCAATTGTTTATAACATGTCATGCTACAGAAAATATCAGTAAGCATAAAGCCACAACAATATCAAGCATGGCATGACAAAGAATAGGCCACAGTCAAAAACAAGCTCTCTTTACCACTTAAGCATGAACTTTCCTACTCTTTTCCAATCCAAACCAAACTATTTGAAAACCAATGTATGAAAGAGGGGGTCCAACCAATTTATTCAAGCAAACTAAGAAAACCAAACAAATGAAAACCAAAACGAAAACGAAAAACAAGACGCGCCAAGAACAACACAACTGTGCATGAAACAATAAAAATGAAGTGTTTGGAAGAAACCAGGGATTTTTATTGATGAAGAAGGGGATGCCTTGGGCATCCCCAAGCTTTGACGCTTGTACTTCTTGGATATTTCTTGGGGTGACACGCGTGGCATCCCCAAGCTTGAGCTTTAGTCCATTCTTCATCTCATTACATTTTTCCTTCCATACACCTGAAATTTTTCCATCATACAAAACTTCACACAATCTTTATTAGCAACATTGGTGCACTCAAGATAATAAGTTTTTGGGTTAAGTTTCAACACCAATAAAACTTCCATTAAAACACTAGCTACTGTAGCACTTCCCTCAAAAATCTCAATTCCCCAAAAGAACTCAAAAAGGAATCAACAAGAAGCAAATGAAAATAACGGCAGAAATCTGTCAAAACAGACCAGCAGTAAAAACCAATTTTTTCGAAGACCTTCTGTTGCTCAAATCGAAAAGTATTGAACTAACAAAAGTTAGATAATGACCTGGGGCAGAAGCAAAAAAAATCACGCCTTAAACCGACGTACAGAGATTTTACACAAATTTTTAAGGTGAAGAACAAAAATTTGTTTCGGGACAGCAACTTTCCCAAGCATTACTTCTCTCATTAGAGGTTACTATTGGCACAAAAAGCAAATAAAAAGGATAAGGCGCGGCTATTTCAGAGGAAATAACTTCCAAGACTCATCTAAAACTTTTGGGTTATCTCCCAATAAGTACTTTTCTTTAACGCCTTTAAGTTAAGCATAAGAAGCAAGAAAAAAGAATCAAGTGTTCTCCAATGAAGAAGCATTAAGATTGATACCAGAAATATCTTCAACAAGGCAAGGTATCTCATCCAAATAAGTTCTAGAGGATCCTCTCTCAATGCTCTTTGGTTCACTATTTTCATCAAACGGGTTTTCAGGAACAATCCAATCAAGATTCTTTTCTATGGCTTCATGCATTGCTACAAGTTTAAAAGGTATTGGTATCTTAGTTTCCTCCCCATTAGGTTCGGTTTTGTCCATCTTTTCTTGTGTACCAATAACATATACACATGAGCCTAGCATGTTAAAACATTCAAAGACTCTCCTAGATTCCTTGGCAACATCATAGAATTCCTTAAGCAAAGTTTCTAGAATAAAATCTCTCTTTTTAGGGTCCTCAATTTCTTTAAGTTTAAGAAACATTACTTGCATTAAGGGGTTAAGGTTAACAAACCTAGCTTCCAACATGTGAACATAATTTGGAGCAAGTTCTGCAAGGGATCTAACCTCCATATCCTCATGCTTACTAACATGATTAAGAATTCTTCAATATTATCTTTTCCATTGTAGAGCCACTACCTATTGAAAGGTCTTTCAGGGTGAACTTAGGGATCAACATGGTGAGCTAAGAAAGAGGTAACAACTATAGAAAGACTTAATTTTTTTTTTGTGTTTTTGATAAAGAAACAAGCAAACAAAGCAGAAAATAAACTAAGCAAAACAAAAACAACAAAGTAAAGAGGTTGGTTATGAGGGACTCCCCTTGTGAAGATGTCCTTGACTCCCCGGCAACAGCGCTAGAAAAGAGCTTGATGACCCAAGATATCTCGAGCTCGTTGGGGAACCCCAAGAGGAAGGTATGATGAGCACAGTAGCAAGTTTCCCTCAGTTATGAAACCAAGGTTATCGAACCAGTAGGAGCAAGGAAACACCTCCAAGGTGTTGTTGCAAACTTGGAATCCTGCACAACACAACCATAGAACTTTGCCCCCAACTTACAGTGAGGTTGTCAATCTCACCGATTTTGCTGAAAACAAAGGATTAAACGCATTGTGTGGAAGAAAGTAAAAGCTTGCAGAAAGTAAACAGAAACAGTAAACAGTTGTAGATTGATGATAAAAGAAAGGACCGGGGTCCATAGTTCACTAGTGGTGGTTCTCCTTAAGATAGATAAGTTGCAAGCAACAGATAATTGCATTACACATTGCGTGTAAAGTAAACAATGCGATTGTTCTATGAACAAAGGATTGTTGTTTTCTCCCTAGTAGCAACAGCACATCTAGTACCTTAGAGATTTCTGTCACTTCCCCAGATTACTAGAGGCATGAACCCATTATCGATCATAAATACTAACTCTTGGAGTTTCTAGCATCCACTTGGCCAAGATAGCTACTAACAACGGAAAGCATGCAGGATCACAAATAACAAAGACATGATAGAATCACTAATCAATCTCAAATAGCATCTCAATATCCATCGGATCCCTGCAAGCACAACATGTAGGATTACAAATAGATGATCTTGATCATGAACGGAGCTCACAAGATCTAAACATGATAGCATAAAGGAGAAGAACCAACCATCTAGCTACTACATGGACATGTAGTCCAAGGATGAACTACTCACGCATCACACCGGAGGCTTGCATGGTGATGAAGAAGGCCTCCAGGGTGAATTCTCCCCACCGGCAGGGTGCCGGGAAGAGCTTCAGATCCCTCCCGATCTAGGGATTGAGATGACGGCGGCTATAAACTCTTTCGTGGAATTCTGATCAGGTACTTAGGGTTTCTGTATCGGAGGCATCTTATAGTCGGAAGGGGAGGCCGAGGGGGTGCCCTAGGTGGCCACACCACCCCTTGGCACGGGCCAGGCCTGGCCGCGCGGCTAGGTGGTGTGGCGGCCCTCTGGGGCCCCTCTGTGTCTCGTATTCTGGCTCGGTGTCCCCCTCGGTGAAAAACTGACTTTGGCTTTTGTCCCGTCCAATTCCGAGAATATTCATTTTCTGACTTTCCTGGAACCAAAAACAGCAGAAAACAGGCAGCTGGCACTATGGCATCTTGTTAATAGGTTAGTCCAAGAAAGTGTATAAAAAGTACTCCAAAGTTGGAACAAAACATAAGAAAGTAGATAAAAACCAAGCATGAAACATCAAAGATTATAGATACGTTTGCAACGTATCATTCCACTTGGCCCGGATCTTGCAAACTTCGAATATTCACACACCTAGAGCCGATTTAGGTTCCACTTGGCCCAATTCTTGTAAACTTCGAATATTCACACACCTAGAGCCGGGTTAAGTTCCACTTGGCCTGGATCGTGTAAACTTCGAATATTCACATACCTAGAGCCGGGTTAGGTTCCACTTGGCCTGGATCTTGTAAACTTCGAATATTCACACACCTAGAGTCGGGTTAAGTTCCACTTGGCACGAATCGTGTAAACTTTGAATATTCATACACCTAGAGCCGGGTTAAGTTCCACTTGGCCCGGATCATGTAAACTTCGAATATTCACACACCTAGAGCTAGGTTAAGTTCCACTTGGCCCAGATCGTGTAAACTTAGAATATTCACACCCTAGAGCCGGGTTAAGTTCCACTTGGCCCGGATCATGTAAACTTCGAATATTCCTTCTTATTTCCAAACTAACACCTGCCTCTTTATAGATTACTACAAATTGCCGAACTGCTAAGTGTCAGCGTCTTCTGGACACACACAATGATCTTTGCTCCAAGGCTAGCAAATGGGTCGCTGAGCTGAAGAAGAAATGTAGGTTATCTTACTCCGTATTTTGTGCTCTTGCTTCGTCTACCTCAATTGTTCTTCGAACTAACTTGCTATCCGACTTGCGCAGCCGAAGTTGAAGCTGAGAACATCCACATGAGGAAGAACTTGGTTGAGATCAAAGGTAATTCATCTCAGTTACCCTTCCCTTATCTTTTTCCATCCTGACTCGGCAGATAATTATACCTCAGCTCTGCCGAGTCAACAAATCATTTGCAGTGTTTCTTGAAGATAGCATGCCATTGCCTGATATGATGCTTCACTTTCTCAAACAAGCAGGGCAGCACGAGGCCGAACTCAAGAAAAAGGATGATGAGATTACTGGGCTGAAAGCCAAAATTAAGAAGTTAAAGGACTCTCACAAGGTTGAGCTAGACAAGGCCGATCAAGAATTCTTCGAGGAAAAAGAGAGCTTGAAGACTCAGCTTGAGAAGGGTCAAGACATGCTGAAGGAAGCCGACATCAAATTTGAGTCGGTGACCACCGAATATGAGAAGCTCAAGACGAGGATAGCTGATGGTCTCAAGGAGCTGACCCGGATCCTCAGCCATATCTCCCGTCAGTTTCCTTCCTCCCACCGACATTTGTTTCTCTGGGTCAGGCGCCCTTACTTATTGATATTACTTGTTTGTTCATAGATAAGTTCCGAGAGAGCGATGCCATTACTATTGCCGCTATCGCCAAGTTCCGCCTATAGCGAGATACCCCAGTTGGTCCTGGCTCCGAGTCTAATCCTTATGACATGGAGGACATGCTGGTGAGCCATGCCTGTAGCTGTCCGGATGTTCAATGTTCTCTGGCCCGCTGATCCCACTCCCAAAGGCAACACAACTTTTATTGCCAAACTAATGGAATGTGAGACACAACTTAACCTCTGGATGGAATCCGATGCGCGTGCCAGGGATGATACAGCACTGAGCTTCGTACTTTCGTGGTATGAGACCTTGGACTTGAGGGTGCTCAACCACATGCGCATCGTGTCAAAATGGACTAACAATCCAGAGTGCATCGCTCGATGGAAGGCTTGCGCCTACAACCTCATCCAGTACGCCTTCTGCCACAGCTGGAACGAGGGTCCGAGCTTCCTTGATGCCATCGATGATGCTTACATCTCGGATGGACCAGATAATGAAGAGGCAGAGGAAGAAGTCTCGAAGCTCGGAGAGGATACTGAAGATCTAGAGGATGAGGCAGAGACCAGTGCTCCCCTACTAACGCCGAATTACCCCCTCCTTCAACCGATGATTCGGCTCCTGCTGCTGCTCCATGAGCTAAAAAACCACTTTGACATTTATCAGATCCCCAGTATGCCGGGTGCAAATGTATCAAGTACAATGATTGTGTTTTGCTACTAAGTTTTTAACGTTGGTTAACTTCAGTAGAGTCCCCGAGTTTCCTTTTCTGGTTCCTCCAATTTTATGATTCAGCTCGCGTCTACCTTGATTCGGTTTTTGACTTACGAGTCCGAGGTTCCAAAAATTGACTTAACAATACTTGAAACTTTGGGATTAGCTCAAAATAATTCAACATAGCATAAGTAAGATAAATACAGGGTTAGTTCGAATAACAAGTGTCGGCTCAATTATGTCCCTTTCCTTAGTCATTTTTCATGTGCCTTGCAATTCCAAACTTGTTCTCTTGCTTGCCATGAAGCCAATTCTTGTTGGACAGCAGCAAGTCAAAGAGTTAGGTTTTTGGTGCCTACATACTACTAATCTGGCTAAGGTATAAGTAATTTAAGCCAGCCGATGTATAAAAAGTAAATACAGAAAAGACAATTATTAGGGCAGTCTCCGAGTTTCTGCTTGGGGTGCCGAGGTTTCATTGATAAACTCATTGCCGACATATGAGAGACTCGGATACATACACTTCTTCGCTAAGTGTAAAATGGACGAAGTAGAGTTACATTCCATGGATGCTTAGATTCCTCGCCGGACCTGTCCGCCTTGTTCTTCTCCTGTTGTTGTGCATCAATGAGGTAATAGGAATCATTGTGCAATGCTTTGCTTACAATGAATGGTCCTTCCCATGGAGGGGATGACTTATGCATGCCAGTAGTGCGCTGTACTAGCCGAAGTACAAGATCACCTTCCCAGAAGACTCGGTGGTTTGCTTTCCGGCTATGGTAGCATTGGAGATTTTGCTGATATATGGCGGATCTAGACAAGGCCAGTTCTCTTGCTTCTTCCAGCAGATCAACATCATTTTGCCGGGCTTCTCGCACTTCGGCTTTTTTGTATTGGGCAACTCTAGGCGAATCATGCTCTATGTCGGCTGGTAGTACAGCTTTTCCCCATATACCAGAAAAAAATGGCATATAGCCTATTGATCGATTCAGAGCTGTTCTTAAACTCCATAGTACCACTGGTAGTTCTTCTATCCAACACCCCGCTGATCTTTGCAGTGGCTCAACGAGTCAGGGTTTTATCTCGAATAAAACTAGTCTGTTGGATCTTTCCACTTGCCCGTTCGATGCAGGGTGGGCTACTGATGCGATATCCAGCCGGATCTTCTTTTCTCGGCAGAACCTCGCAAATGTTCCTTCAGCAAAATTTGTGCCATTATCAGTTATGATACTGTGGGGATAGTCTTATCTCAATATTATATCTTTGAGGAATGTCACAGTTGTTGCCCCATCACATTTCCTGATTGGCTTTACTTGAATCCACTTGGTAAATTTGTCTACCATAACCAAGATATGAGTCATGTTTCCTTTTGCCAGCTTAAATGGGCTGACCATATCTAAGCACCACACCCCAAATGGACAAGTGATAGGTATAGTCTTCAGTTCTAACATAGACATGTGTGTCTTGGTGGTGTACCTCTAACAACCATTGCATTTTCTTACAAGCTCTTCGGCTTGCTCCAAGGCACTTGGCCGGAAAGCTTTTGCCACTAATGCTCTGGATGATGCATGATGCCCACATTCCCCCTGATGGATATCTCGAAGGATATCAAGCCCTTCTTTTGGGTAACACATCGTTGCAGGACACTTGTGACACTTCTCTTGTATAGTTCGGCATTGACAATAGTGTATGCCTTTGCTCTTCTTTGGATTTGCCTCAAAAGTATTTCATCATTCGACAAAGTTCCTTCTTTCAAGAACTCAAATATTGGCTTTGCCCATGTAGGTATAACTCGAATGGGAAAGAGCTCCTCGTCAATTTCCATCGCTTCCACCCACATAACTCCAGCCGGATCCAGCTAAACATTCCCCGGGTTCTGCTCGGCAGTCCCAAAGTCTACCGAAGCAGTCCCCAAGTTTGCTAATGTGCTACCCCCATCTATATCCATAGAGGTAGCCTCCGATTTGGAGTGAGCCGGGACATAAATTGAGTCGGATTCTGGTGAAGGTGTGATAAATGTTTTCTCAAGTGCTCCAAAGAAACGCCTGGCAGGATTGGTTGCCGAGATGACCCCAATTTGGATAATACATCGGCTGCCTCATTTTCAAGTCGAGGTACATGGTGGAACTCACATCCTTCAAAGAACCCACTTATCTTTTGGACATGGAATCTGTAAAGTGCCATGTTTGCATCCAGAGCATCCCAATTGCCAGACACTTGTTGTACTACCAAATCCGAGTCGCTGAAGCATTGTATCTGACGTATCCCCATTTCCTTTGCTACCTTAAGCCCATGCACAAGCGCCTCATACTCGGAAACATTGTTTGATGCGCTAAAATGGATCTGGAGGACATATTTCAGTTTATCTTTCTTAGGCGAGGTAAGCACCACCTGGCCCCAGTCCTTCCTTCAGCTTTGACCCATCAAAGTGCATCCTCCAATAGTTTGAGTCCGGCAAAGGTGGTTCGTATTTCATTTTAGCCCAATCCACGAAGAAATCCGCCACTGCTTGAGATTTAATCACATCTCTCCTATCAAACTGTGGTGCGTATGGGGCTAACTCAATTGCCCATTTTGCAATTCAGCCACTAGCATCTTTGTTGCTCATTATCTCGGATATGGGCGCTTTGCATATCACTTTGATGGGGTGTTCCTCAAAGTAGTGCTTTAGCTTCTTTGCCGCCATATACACGCGATATGCCATCTTCTGGTAGTGAGGGTAATTCTGCTTCAAAGCTGATAACACCTCGCTTAGGTAGTACACTGGCCTCTGCACCGACTCACCTTCCTCATCACGCTCAACTACTATCACTGCACTTACGACTCGGTTGGTCGCTGCTACATAGAGCAACATCGGCTCTTTAGATAGTGGCGAGGCTAAGACCAGTGCAGAAGATAACATCTTTTTTAACTCATGAAATGCGCTATCAGCTTGCGGTTTCCATGTAAATTTATCTGCATTTTTCATTAATTGGTAGAGGGGCAGTGCCTTCTCTCCCAGCCGACTTACAAACCGACTTAACGATGTCAGGCAACCTGTGAACTTCTGCACATCGTTAAGACACTTCGACAGTTCCGTTCTTTCTATAGCTTGGATTTTTGTGGGGTTCGCCTCGATACCTCAGATAGATACAAGAAAACCGAGTAACTTCCCTGCCGGCACACCAAAGGTACACTTCTCCGGGTTAAACTTCATCTAGAACCTCCTTAGGTTCGCAAACGTATCATCAAGGAGTGTTTTGCTTTCCTTAGTTTTTATCACAACATCATCCACATAAACTTGCACATTTTGACCAATTTAGTCATGTAGACATTTTTGCATGCATCGTTGATACGTTGCTCCTGCATTACGTAAACCAAACAACATAGTGCGATAGCAATAAGCCCTGTACGGGGTGGTAAACGTTGTCTTTATTTGATCATCCGTGTTCAAAGGTATCTGGTGAAATCTAGAATAAGCATCTATGAATGATAACAACTCACACCCAACAGTTGAATCTATGACCTGGTCTATCCTTGGCAGTGGAAATGGATCTTTTGGACACGCCTTATTCAGGTTCGTGTAATCCATACACATACACCACACCATGGCCATATTCGGATTATCTTTCTTCTCCATGAGCACCGGGTTAGAGATCCAATCCAGGTAAAGTACTTCCATGATAAATCTGGCTGCAAGGAGTTGATCTATCTCATTTCCAATGACTTTTGTCCTATCTTCAGCGAAGCGGCGGAGAGGTTGCTTCACCGGCTTTGCTCCGGGTCTTACATTGAAAGAGTGCTCGGCCAACTCCCTCGGTACACCTTGCAGGTCTTGTGTAGACCAAGCAAAGATATCCCGATTCTCACGGAGGAATTTGACGAGCTCGCTTTCCTATTTGTCGCTTAACCCGACCCCAATAGTTACGGTGTGCTCAGGGAACTGGTCATCAATAGGCACCTTCTTTGTATCCTTTATCGCTTGAAATGAAACAGTCCCATGCGGGTTAGTCAGAGCTGGTATATGCTGCTACACGGACTGAGCCAATGCCGCCACTTCTTGAATTTTCCTCTTCTCTTGGGAAATCATCAGTGACTCGGTCAGGTTAGATCTGCCTAATGCACACTCAATGGAACGCGTGAAATCTCCAGCTATGGTGATCACTCCCCTTGGCCCTGGCAACATCATCTTTAAGTAACTAATGTGCGTACAAGCCATAAACTTGTTCAGAGCCAGCCTGCCGAGTAACGCATCATACGCGCTTTCCAAATTCACAACCTCAAACTCCAAGTTTTCAGTCCGGTAGTTGTCCCTTGTGCCGAGTAACACATCGACTTGGACCTTACCAATGGGTTCACATGAGATACCCGGCACAATGCCATGGAAAGTGGTCCTTGTCGCTTGGAGCATGTTTTCCGATATTCCTAACTTGTGCATGGTATCCTTGTACATGATGTTAATGCGACTGTCGTTGTCTATCAGCACCTTGGAAAACCTAACGTTGATATTCGGCCCAATGAACGTCGAATCCAACACTAGCGCATATGTTCCAGGACTCGGCATGAGCCTAGGATGATCCTTGATGCTCCAGGTAATTTCTTGTTCCGCCCAAGGCATATACCTCGTCACAGCTGGCATTACCGCATTCACCTCCATATGTCGGCGTTGCAAGCTCTTTCTATCAGTTTCCTCTGTGGTGAACACGCAGTAACTTTGGTGATGTTCTCTGTACTCATTCTTGGAGTCATTTTCATGATATATTTGGTCTTGTTGCTGCCAATTATTCACGTGATGCACTTCATCCCTTCTCTCATGGTTCTCATACCTCGGTGGAGGTGGAGGCAACATCAGTTGCTGTCCATTCCCCCCCAGTGAGTTGTTGCTGCCGAGGTGCATCGTTTCGAGGTGCTTTGTGCCGACGTCCATCATGCCTAGGTGCATCGTGCCGAGGTGCCTGAGCATTCCCTGAGCCACTTTGTTCTAGCTTCCTCATCCACTCACATTGCCAGGTTGTATGATTCACCGGGTTATTTGGACTTGGCGTGTGGAACTTGCACGGCTGATCCAACATAGACTCGAATGTGTATCTCGGCATGTCCTTTCTTTCCTTCCACTGTTTCTTCTGCTCTGGCGTCCAAGGTTCCTTGCCTTCACCCATTTGTTGGCACTGTTGCCCTCTAGTTTTCTGACGCTGGCTAGCGCTGGCATTGTGCTGATCCTGATCCACAGCTGCCACTTGATGCGAGTTGTACCAATAATCCAGCCGATCGTCCCTTCTCTTACCCTGGAAGTCATTGCGCCACGATAATCCGGCACCCTCTCGAGAGTAATACTCATCACTGGACTCACTTGACATAATCCGAGGCTGGGTTGGATCACCCAAGGCATACGAATCTGCAATCCGAATCATCTCAGCCAACGTGGTTGGCATATCTCTTTGCAATATTTTCCACAACATACTTGCATATCTGCACCCATGGGCGAACCACACAATAGCTTGTGATTCAATTACCCCTTCACAGGAATTTTGCATATTGCACCAGTGAGTCAAGAACTCCTTGTGTGTCTCATTCGGTCTTTGCTTGCATAATGCTAGAGTTTGCGGCCTATTCGACCTCTTGTAGGTGCTCGAGAAGTTGCTGATGAACAGCTCCTCGAAATCTAACCAACAGTTGATGCTTCCTGGCGGTAAGTTGTTCAACCAGACCCTTGCTGGTCCTTCTAACATCTGGGGCACATATCTCACTGCCCATCTCAAATTACCCGTGGCAATGTTCACCGCAGTTGCATAATCAATGAGCCAATCATATGACTTAGTGCTACTATCATATGTCTTTGTTACTCGGGCCAACTGAAAGTTTGGCACTAGCGGTTCCCTCATGATCCGTGGTCCAAAACATGTTGGACCCTGAGGACCTTGCAGCTTAATCATTTCCAACCTATAAATTCGGTCCAACTTCAGCCTTGCATCATCCGGCTGCAAGTTCTTGCTTCCCAATCTTGATCCAACTACATGGTGCTCCGGCCTAGGAAATCCGGCATCGTCCATCACCGAATAACCATCATTGTATCTATCTTGACCCGAACGAGCATTTTATTGCTGCATTGCTGGACCAGCACTTCTCTCCTACCAAGGTGCATATTGTTGTTGCTGCTGTTGCCGAGGTATAATTTGTTATACTCCCACCGGATTTCGCTGTCCAGCATTGCTGTTGGTAGTGTTTCCTCGATCGGCATTACCTTGGTCGCGGTTACCCCGACCAGCTTCACCCCAGCTGGCACTATGAAGATCCTCATCAACTTGCAATGCTTTTCCTTTCCCTGGCCTTACCGGGTCATACGGGACCATCTATTTGTCTTTTCTCCCCGAGGTTACCACCTCCTCTCTTGTAGGGCCATCATGAGGTGATGATGCAGCACTAGCAGACTTTGCTGGGTTATTGCTTGCCGAATGAACTACATGCGATGCTTCGGGTTGCACCAGGTTTGCCTTGTTCATTTCCTCATTATGCTGACATGCTACCCTTAGAAAATGGTTAACTCTCTCCTATTGCCTTTCTCTGGCTTCTCTGGTCAAACCTTCTAACTCGGATGCAGCTGCATTGGCAGCCCTGAAGTTTCTCGCCAAGGTGCTATACCTCTCCAGCCTTATCGTCACTATAGTAGCTGTCTGCCCCGGCTTAGGCACATACTCCTTGTCTATCTCAATGATCAGGTTCCTACCTCAGATTTTTACTCCATCTATACGGTTTGTCTTTGCCTACTCCCGTAGAGTAATGTTCAGTGACTGCTGTAACTCAACTACCTTTTTCGCCCCAGCTAACATTTTCTGCATAGTCTCTTCTAGCTCGGCCTGTGCCTGAGCCGGATCTACCACTGGTGCTATAGGTGTTGCTAAGATATCTATTGCCTGCTGTAGTTAATTTTCTGGCCTCTCTAGCAGAGGGAATCTGGATCTTGCTTGCTTGCTTTGGCGTAGCCTTTGGCTCTGGCACCGGTCCTTGCTTGCTCCTACGTCAGGCACCGCCATCATGACCTCAGCGCAGCTAGCGGGGCGAGTGATACACGAGCCGCGAGCAGCACTGAGGGGTGGTTCGCCTCCCTCAACGACATGCTACGGGTGAACGCAGGACTTGTCGATGATGACGTAGATCTTGTGGGTGCCAAGCTTGATGAAGAGGCTGTTGCACGAAGGAGGACGCCTGCTGAAGCTCCCAACATTGTACTGACGTAGTCCAGCGCTCCAAAGCGCTGAACGAGCCTGGAGACGATGTGTTCACCGATGCCGATGATGTTTCCCGTCCGGATTTTAACCCCTGCTAGCGCCGCTAGCCCCACGGTGGGCGCCAACTGTCGTGGTGGTGGCACGGCAGATCCCATGTATAGGCTAAAGATGGGGCCAATAAGCACTAGAGGAATCCAGGGAGGGATAATGTGGTGATTCCACACACAAGTGTTTGTATTTCTCTCTTTTTGATGAAGGATTACAGAGGCTCCTCAAGTTGTTCGTGGAGAGGAGACTAGTTCTCTTACCACCCACAACTAAACTCTAGGGCTCTCCCTTAGTAAAACTGGTCGACCCTCTCTATGGAGCTCCTACCCCTCCTTATATAGGGGGGATAGGTTACAATCTAGGGAATACGTGGAGGTATATTCCCTGAATATGCTCCTCGGTAAAGCAAGATGCCTCTTTTACACTTTAACTGGCTCGTCTGGACTCAGGGCGTAAGCCTCCTTGAGCCCCTCTGCGGCACAACGTCATTCGACCCTAGTGGCGTTAGTCAACATTGGCTACGTCACCCTTGTCGGCCACGCCCCGCTGGTCCTCTCCTCTATCCTCTTTGCTCATGCTACAGTGGACAAAGACCACCTTTTGACCAGCAAGATTCCTTCCTTCTCTTGTAAGCCAAGTGATAACCCGGCTAGCGCCTAGCGAACTCGGCCACTTGGGCACCTGCAAACAAGATAGATCGTACATAGCCGACAATTTTTTTATGTTGGCTGGGTTAGCCTTAGGTGAACATCCACCGGGTCAAGTCATTTCGTAAGTTGGCTTGCCTTGAGGTGACTCGGCCAGCATACACTTTGACCTTGTCGTACCTCGGCTAACGCTGCCTTTATACCCTGGCGTGACCTACCCGGGGGTATCCCCCCAACACTTTGTTTCCACACTTGTTTCGAATATACTTAAACTCTCTCTCGATACAAAACTGCCAACGATACTGCACCGGCCTCCTAAGAGTGCCTCGTTCGCGAGATGCACAATGAGATGTAACATCAGAGTAAAGAAGGCTAACGGAATGATCATATCTAACTTGCATAGAAACTCCAACACTAGATCATGCAGCTTCTCGATCACCAGGGGACATATCTGCTTAGCACAGAGCGTGTGGAAGAAATGGCTCAACTCCGTAGGCACTCCCCAGACATGCTCGGGGAGATACCCTCGAACCATCACCGGCATTAGCCGCTCAATCCATATATGATAGTCATGACTCTTGAGCCCGTGAACTTTTCCTGTTAAAAGATTGACTCCCTTACTCATATTCGAACAATAACCATCAGGGAACATCACGACGTATTTGAGCCACTTGAATGACTCCTTCTTTTGGAGATCATCAAGGCAGAAGTTGGCATGCGGCTTGAACCAATTCTTTCGATTCCGGTTAGGAGGCTCCGTGTGTAGTCTCTTCCTATCACATAGCTTCTCAACATCGACTCTAGCCTTCACATTATCCTTTGACTTCTCCGGAATGTTCAGGACTGTGTGAAAGAGGGATTCTACGACATTCTTTTTGGTGTGCATCACATCGATGTTATGGGGAAGTTCGAGGTACTTGTAATATTCGAGCTTCGTTAAGCCTGCCACGTGAGTCCAATTGTGTGTTAAACCATATCCCGCAAATTGTGGGCCATCTACCCCAGTAGGCATGGGAGCACATAGATCGGCATCAACAGCTGCACCATCAAACGTTGGTATCTCCTTTTCTTCGTGCACAACTTTTCCCTTCATGAAGTTATTTTTGACTTCTCTAAACCGATACCCTCTTTTGAGGAAAGGTCGGTCCATGTCAAAGGCTACATACTTGCGACCTGACTATAGCCAAAGGAACTTCAGTCGGTGCCTGCAAACTAGGCATGGACAATTACCAGCTGTACACCATCCGCAGAATAGGGCGTACCTGGGTAGGTCATGCATGGAATAGTGGAACCAAACTTTCATGAGGAAGTTTCTCTTCGATGCTCGATCGTATGTCAATGTCCTGTGGTGCCAAGAGTGGTTCAAATCATCCACAAGCGGTTGCATGTAGACACTCAAATTCTTCCCCAGGTATTCAGGCACTAGAATGATCAGCGACAGGAATATGTTTTTCCTTTGCATTACAACTCTGGGAGGGATATTGAGCGGGATAACAAACATGGGCCAACAGCTGTACGAGGCAGTCGACATACCATATCGATTGAATCCATCGGTTGCTATCGCAATTCTAACATTCCGAACTTATTTTGCCTCCTCGGGGTGTTTTGCATCGAAGTTCTTCCATGCCTTACCGTCAGATGGATGTCCCATCTTTACCCGTCCGTGCTCGTTCATGTATCTCTTCCCCCTCTTGTGCCATGGAATCTGTTTGGCAGACTCCTTAGTCATGTAAAGCCGCTGGATTATTTTTATGACTGGGAGATGACGAAGAATCTTCATGGTGACTTTTGTCTGCCTCATCTGACCATCGGCTCCCTTTACCTCATGATACCTAGAGTACTGACACTTGCTACAGTACTTGTCATCCGCAAACTGTTTCCAAAACAAAAGGCAACCTTTTGGACAACAATCTATCTTTTCATAGTCCACGCTGAGTGCTCTCATGATTTTCTTTGCTTCGTACATGCTTTTAGGCAGATAATGCCCTTCAAGCAACATGTTACCGAATGTTTTTAGATCAGCTTCAAATGCTGCTCGGGGTCATCGTATTGGGCCTTGTTGGCTAGTACTTGCGAGATGGCATCGAGCTGAGAAATTTTTGCACCCTCATATAGAGGCCTCTTAGCTGAGGCAATCATATCAAGGAAGGCCTTCGCGGTTGGCTCCGGTTCACCCGGTTCCTCTAGTTCCTCCAATTCCTCCGGTTCCTCCCGTGGAGGTGGTGAATCTGGCATTCGGCATCACAAATATCATCTAGCAAGTAGTTAATCCCATCAAACTCATTGCCATTGATCTGCTGCGGCATCACCTCACCTCTGTCACGATCGTACTGAGAAAAGTCGACCAATGTGACAAAGTTAGGCATATACCCATGCAACCAATGGTGTTTAGTCATTTCATCCTTTCCTTGACGTTGACGCCTCTTGCAATGAGCGCAAGGGCAATTTGGACGAACACCTAACTTTGAACCACACGCCGTGGCAATTTGGGAAATTTGGTCTTCCACATCCACTCATCTATTCTTTCACTCCCACTAATATGGCCACTATACATCCACCCATTATTAGCCATCCTCTGCTTTATTGAGAGCGAACAACAAATATAGCATTTCATATCAAATAATAGCATCAAATTAAATGCATCATATTTTTATTTTCTACCGGGCAAAACGCATGCATCAACCTACATCTCTAATAGGTATAGAGGGTCCTAGCAGCCGCCGGATCCGTAGATTGAGTACGTTCTCCATGCTCTACCCTGCTCCGAGATAGAATTTTGGCAGCACCTCCCCGCTGCTCTCCTGATACACGTCTCGGCAAAAAGCCAAGAGGATGTGCATTCGGAGAACAACGGGGAGGCGCTGCCGAAATCCTAACTCAAACCAGGGCAGAGCATGGAGAATGTACCGAAATACGCATCCGCCGACTATCTCGTAAATGTCGCAAGCGTTACGATTCATAATATGCAAATCTAAACCTATGTGCATATTTATCCGCGTAATGCTTACGGACGGGAAAAGACGCCTAGGTGACGCTACAGACTCGGTGATCTAGACAATTAAATAAAACTATAGGTACTTGCAAGAGAGACGAATGGATTTTTTTACCCTCAAAGTGTGACCTATGGCGAAGAACATCACTGACGCTCCTGCAAACCGCCCTCCGTCGACGTCCCCACTCTCAAACTTGACACATATCCCTGCACGATATTTTAGGTTTTAGTTTTAGTTTGATTTGATATACCCATACCCCGCCCTGCATAAATTCAATCATATTTGATACCCGTATACTAGATACACATAATGCAAGGTTCCACTATTAGCAAAGTTTAATAGTCAATTAGGTTATGTACAATGCAAGGTTCTTTCATGTACATACCCAAATTCACAAGTCCTGGTTCACAAATTAGCTAAACAACTACAAATTCAAACATTCAAACATGAAACCAACTACTAACAACATTCAAACATCTAGTATCTACTGAAACAATTACTACAAAATTCCTAAATTAAAAATGAAGCAAAATGTTCTTACGAAGAGGCGACTACAAGGGGAGGGAGAAGGGGAGGTGCTCCTCCGGTCGGGATCTGAAGGGGGGGCGCTCCTCCGGTCGGAGCTTAGGCGGGGTGTGGCGGCGGCATGCGACTGTGGGGAGGGAGGGAGGGGAGGAGGGTACGACCTTGCGGGGGTACGGGTGGGTGGGCGTGGTGCCTACGGGGAGGGAAAAGAGGTGTGGCGATGGCGGCTACGGGGAGGGAGGTGAGTAGGGAGTGGCGGTGACGGCTTCAGACACGAATAGGTGAGTGGAGGAGGATGTGTGCGGGCCTGTTGGGCCCGATCGAGGCTGAACTATGTCGACGGCAAAGCCATCGACCTAGTTAGTTTTTTATTTTTCCAATTTAATAATCCCTATATTATATTTTTAGTATATTATTTAATTTCCATGGTTCAAAAACATTTCATTACATTTTTTACTCCTCTTTTTCATTCTTTTGGTATAAGATATGTGTTTATATCCACACATTTGACTATTATACTACAATATATGCTAGGGGCACATAAAATGATGTTGCTCATGGGTTTTTCATTATTAATATTTTTCTATAGAGGGAGATTCCTCCAACCGGTTCAGCACTTCGGTGAGATTCCGACGCTCCGACGGTCATTTTCTAGTGAAACCCTAGACCGTGGGCCCTGCATGGTTTACCCCCATAGCATTCTCCATACGAGGGTTGACAAATATACTTTTCTAGTGGTTTAGGTTTGCTTAGGTCATAACTACATGGAAAATCAAGGCTAGGCCCAAGGTTCCACCAGTTTCGCTATGTTTGACCCGTAGCGAGAGTTTCCTCCTGCAGGTCCAGCACACTTCTCTAAGTATTATCGCATGCATCGTAGATGGTCACACCTGGGAGTTAGGTTTTCCATCTAGGAGAAATCCACCACACTTGTGCATGTGTGCTAGGGCCACATGCATGTTCTCGTGACATCTCGGCACTCGGGCGGTCCTTTTCTTGTGAAACCCTAATCCGAGGGCCCCATAGGTCTACCCCCATAGCATTCTCCGTATGAGGGCTGATCAATGTACTTTTTTGGTGGTTTAGGTCTTCTTAGGTCATAACTACATGGAAAACCAATGCTAGGCCCAAGGTTCCATCGGTTTCACTCTATTTGACCCACAGCGGTAGTTTCCTCCTACAGGTCTAGCACACTTCTTTAAGTGTTATCGCATGCACCATAGACGGTCACACCTGGGAGCTAGGTTTTTCATCTAGGAGTAATCCACCACACTTGTGCATGTATGCTAGGGCCACATGCATGTTCTCGTGGCATCCCGGTGCTCGGGCGGTCCTTTTCTAGCGAAACCCTAATTCAAGGGCCCCGCAGGTCAACCCCTGTAGCATTCTCCATACGAGGGCTTACCAATGTACTTTTCTAGTGGTTTAGGCTTTCTTAGGTCATAACTACATGGAAAACCAAGGCTAGTCCCAAGGTTCCACCGATTTCACTCTGTTTGACCTGCAACGGGAGTTTCCTCTTGTAGTCCAGCACACTTCTCTAAGTGTTATCGCATGCACCATAGACGGTCACACCCGGGAGCTAGGATTTCCATCTAGGAGAAATCCACCACACTTGTGCATGTATGCAAGGGCCACATGCATGTTCTCGTGGCATCCCGGCACTCGAGTGGTCCTTTTCTGGTGAAATCCTAATCCGAGGGCTCTGCAGGTCTACCCCCATAGCATTTTCCATACGTGGGTAGACCAATGTACTTTTCTGGTGGTTTAGGTTTGCTTAGGTCATACCTACATGTAAAACCAAGGCTAGGACCAAGGTTTCACCGGTTTCACTCAGTTTGAACTGCAGCTGGGCCCAAGAAACCAAGGCTCAGCCCAAGAAAACCAAGGCTCGGCCCAAGTATATCTGGTGGTTTAGGGTTGTTCAGGTTAAATACCCCCGCCTCCTCTCTCATTCCATTCCGCTCGCTGCCACCACTCTCCTCCCACCCGCGCCTCCTCCTCCTCCCCCTCCCGCCTACCTCCTCCTCCTCCTGCCAAAATCCACCGCCACAGCCCGCTGCCACAAGATCCCGGCCGCCACCCGGATCCCTGCCTCGCTTCCAAGCCCCTCTTTTTTGTACTGCAAATTTGATTTGATTTTGATTTGTTGACATCAATTTGGAGCAACCGCACACTAAGGAATTTGTTATTTCGATCAAATGAATACTTTAGAATGCCCAACCCGCACCCTCGTCGTCAACTCGGCGACAATGGTGGAGGACTACTGGGCTCCATCGGGCATGTCCGAGACTGGGCTCCGCCTGGCTCGCACTGGGAGGTGCTACCTTCTGGGACCCGTAGCTTGGTGAGGAATTCGGGTCTCATCGTCGACCCGGAGCTTCTTTGGTGGTGGTCGAGTGTTCCACTATCGGTGGAGAGGGAGCCGGCCCCGAGGAGGTGGTACGGAATTGTGTCAGGGAGGAGGACAAGCATGTCTGTCGCTATATGTATGCGTTGGAGGTCAGGTTCTCCAATACCTGGTAGGTTCTTCATGGATCTCACCCGAGCTATGGTCGTGTGATGGTTCCTTCTCTTTGGGTGTTCACCGCCCGTGGCTCAGTACCCGGAAGTTGGCGTCCAGTTTGATTGAGTGAGATATATTAGTGATTTATTGAATTTGTAGTATAACTATGTCGAGAACTTGAATAGGATAACTAATTTCTTGATTGTGAATGCTGAATATGAATTTAATATATCTTATTGTGCTACTGGTATGATGTTATTGCTTCTGGATACAACAAATAAAGTAATTACCTATAGCATGCGCCCTCAATGCTAAAGGTTAGGACCAAGGTTCCACCGGTTTCACTCTGTTTGAACCACAGGGGGAGTTTCCTCCTGCAGGTCCAGCACACCTCTCTAAGTGTTATCGCATGCACCATAGAAGGTCATACCCAGGAGCTAGGTTTTCCATATAGGAGCATTCCACCATGTCGTCAGATTGATGACAAGTACGCCATGAGAGGGTCCTCGAGACGTGTGGAAGAGAGGGGTGTGAGACGTATGGTGTTCCGGGACGGTGAGCACACAAGTTTACCCAGGTTCGAATCTGCCAGCTTTGGATAGATCCAACTCCTGCTAGCAATCCAGTAATACGGTAGAGCCGAAATATGGGTTACAAGGGTTTCTCCTGTGCGAGTTGAGATTGTATACTATTGTGGGGTGCCCTAAAGGATGGTCCCTAGGACGACTTATATAGATATCCGGCCTAGGGTTTACAGGAGAGATCTATCCGGCTACGACTAAGAGTCGGTTATAGAGTACATCTTGAACTACAAGTAATACTACATGCATATGTCGGTAAGTCTTCTAGGCCTTCCCATAGCCGGACTGGACTCCATTTCTTCTCCCTGACTGGGCCACTCGTGAAGCAAAGCTCTAATCCGAAGTGGGCCACCACAGTCGATGAGGCACGTGAGGATACCGGAAAGTATATCTAACACATCCCGGAAGCCTCCAAGATCCAGAGTCGGATTTCATCATCGTCTAGCTTGATCCATCTTCGGCTTGTAGAATCTTGAAGGGTTCCTAAAACTTCAAAAGAAAGGATAGGATCCGAGTCTTAAAAAATAAGCCAGACCTATGAGTACATTATTCGGGTTTCCAACTTGAAATTCAAACTAAGCCGGAACTTGGTCTCTAACATAACCTGACATCAGTCAAGGTCAAGTCATGTCACTGACAGACATTCCTGTCAGCACGACCATTGGTGGGTCCGCCTTTCGCAGAACCGATGCGTCGTTTTAATGCATGTGTGGAGATCGAGGTGGCGTAATCCTCGCGAGGAGGTTACCCAGCTCCTTCCATGATGCTGGCACGGTTACTGTTTATCTAGCATGAATCTTAGCGCAGGTGAGGGATATAAGGGGTCAAGATCTCCTCTTTCTTCCTTACCAACGACACTATCTTCTCCTTCCTCTCGACGCCTCCGCGCAAAGTTCCTCTGCCTCCCCCAAACGCACAGCACCGCCCATCCTAGATCACCACCGCCCATAGAAAATGGCTGGAGCTTCATCCACCAACACGGTGGTGGTAACGGTGACGACACCTGCGATAGAGATGGAGAAGCTCCGCGGGGTCTAGATCTCATGTGTCCTTGACAAAGAGAAACTCTGTGTCATCGATAGGGAAGGCCTCCTTCGTGCCGACGACTGGCGGAGCGGTTTTGGCCAAACCATCCCCACCCCCAACGCCGACGAGCGAGTGCACTTCGGCACCCACCTTGATAGAGGTTTGAGTTTTCCTTCCTCAGATTTCTTTTCTGAGGTCATAGATCACTAAGGAGTGCAACTCCACAATCTACCCCCAAACTCACTCTTAGAAATGAGCGCTTATGCGTCTTTGTGTGAGGGGTATCTCGGAATTAAAACGAGCCTTCTTCTATTCCGGTATTATTTCCATACCTGGAGAAATTCCATCACTTCTGGTAATCCTTACATTATCGGAACTCTTAGCTTTTCTATTAGGAGGGAATGAGTCTATCCTAGGATTAAAGCTAGCGAGTCGGTGAAGCAGTGGCCATCCATGTTCTTTTACCATAAGGATAGACCGGCTCCCGGCAAAGCAACCGCTTTGCTGGTTTTCGTCGACGGTGCCGCTACGCCCCAAGAGTCCTGGGATGGAGAGGCTCCGACTCTCACTGGCGATATACTTCTTTCCAAGAGGCGAATTGAATATTTGATGAAGCACAAGGGTCTGAAAGGATCCAACTTGATCCAATGCTGGTTGGCTCGCCGGATCTAGCCTCTCCAACATCATGGTGATCGACTTATGCATTCAATCACCAAGAGCAAGACAGACTCTGTCCGGATCTGCTCCAGGTCTTATTCGGAAAAGGACTGAGTCCCAGATCAAATGGTTGATTAGGGAGCAGATCGAGAGGAAGATTCCGGACATATCTTTGGATATGTATACGGTTGACGATCCTGTGACACCAGTAAGTTTTCCAGCAGTCACTCTTGTACTCGAATATGTGCTCATTTGTATTTTACTACATCTTTCTGCAATACTGAGGTAATTCTTCTTTGAGCTTGCTGACCTCCCCGAGTTGGAGCTTGCTCCTATTGAGGGATATCCTCCTGAGATCTCTCAGGATGATGGAGAACTTGTTCCATTGCCGGAGACACTTACCCGAAAGCGTAAGACTCCGACCGTCTCTATCGGCACAAAGGAAGTGCCTGTTGTGAAGAGGTAACTTTCCTCACAAGGTTTTTTTATTTTATCTCTCATTCTTTCTGAAGCGTAACGATCTTATGCTGTCACTTCTTTAGAGCTAAACAGCTCATCAAGGGAAAGGGGAAGACAATCCCGACAAAGCCTATGTGACAGTCAAAGTTAAATTTGACTCCGTTTGTTGCTCCAACTACGACTCCTACCCCAAAGCCTTCCACAACACCGGAGGTTACTCCGTCTCCAAGTGTTGCAGAAGATCCAGCTTAGTATTCTGAGCCAGCAAACCTTGGCTCGCAGACCAACGTCACCATAGGTGACTCGGCAGTTGATAAGGGTGAACCCTCAAAGGGTAATGATCCCTCGGTAGAGGTTTTTGCGGACAACACTCTCAGTAATCTAGGTATTGCCAAACTTGGTATTACTCAGAAAACTGCAGAGGAGATCTAGAAGCTGGGTCAGCAATGCCTGGAGAGCCGGAACATCACCGCCGAGGAAGAGGCTCAAGAAGCTGAGGACGTCAAGTTCTCTAAGCTTCTTGACCAAGTTTGTCTTCGTGACGAGAAGCTCAAGGGAAGCGTGGCTCCGCCACCACCAATAATCCCGCTGACTCTTGCCAAGAATGTTACTTCTAAGGTGAACATGAGTCTAAGCAAGCTTACTCGTGAACAATATGTAAGTCGGAATTCCAACTCACTCTTTTACTTTATTTCATATCATATCCTCTAGCCCCCAAGCATGAAGTTGGATAGAAAATCCAGATTTATGCTTTCATAGGATGCCAGGGAAAGAACTAGTGTAGCCCCAAGGCTCATGCTGATATTAGTTAAAATATTAGCCCGAGTCTTTAGTAGACTTCTGACTCTAGGTATTATTCTGACTTACAGAAAGTTAATGCTTATAACCAGGAATTATTAAAGAATATTTGCAATAAGCAGAGAGAGATCAGAGCTCTCCATCTTGAAAATGCTCCATTGAAGATTTCGAAGGATGAGGCCGAAGGTAATCATTTCAGTCCTTATCCTTGCTATTTTTGCTTTATTTCATAGTCGAATTCTTATTTGACTATTTTCTTTTGCTTACAGAACTGGTCAAGCGGTCATGTAAAATGATTGAAGAGGCCGAGAATTTTAAAATCCTGGAGGTGGAAAATGCCGACTTATGGCGGGAGCTGAATGAACTTAAGACGGATCATGAACGCATCATTGCTAGCGTTCTTGAGTCTTCTAACATGGCCATCGAAGAACATGGTCGAAAGATCGCAATCCAGGATAGGATAATCTTGGATCTCAGTGATGAGTTGGCCAGGGAGAAGGACATCACCCAAGCACTTCGGGCTAAACTCCAGAGCCTTAGGGCGGAGAAGACCAAAGTTGACGATGCCATCTTCGGTATTTTTCCTATCTTCTGACTTTTCATTCTCCCGACTCTAGGAGTTTAGATATGTTTTCTGACCTTTGCTTTATATACGCAGGTCCTCTGTATTTGCTTCACGATTTCCGCCAGTCACTGGAGGATATTGGCAAAGCTCTAAAGGTTCCGGACATGAACAGAATGTCTGCCTTTGAGGTGCAAGATAAGGCGAAGGAGATGCTCCAGCTCATCTAGGACTGGAACATGTCCTATGCACGAACCGCAGCACAGAATGCCCTAACAATGGTTATGAGCCACTATGGAAGCATGGAGATCTGGCAAGTAACCAGGGGTTATTCAACTGTGGAGGAAGACGGCAAGGAGCAGAACATCAAGGCCATCATGGAATCCTGCGCCGGCTATGGATGCCACGTAGCTGATCTGACCGGCTACGACACTCCATTCTTCATTCGCGTGGAAATGTCTCCTCCGCCTCCCGAAGAGACAGCCGAAATTTCCAACGACAAGCAAACCAAATCTGATTTGCCCGTCTCGGAAAGGTATCAAGGCGAAGGCAATGTTACCAGTGAGCCGGCAGCTCCTACCTCTTATACTGCATCGTAGAATATCAGAAAAAACAATGTGTTATTGGGAAACAATCGGGTTGTAATATAATATTTTTGCTAGTACTAAGGTTTGCAAGAACTGCTGCTCTTTGCTTCTTTTCAGCACTTTTGCTTTATTTTGTTGTGCCTAAAATTTTACATATGCACTTTTTGTTTTTGTCTATACTTATCGCTTTTTCTGGCTTTCCGCCTCATCCCTTTCATGAGCCGGCAAACCTTCAACACAGAAACTTTGCCGAGCAACGGAGCGCCATTTCTAAACCAGTTTAAACTTGGAAACAAAGCCAGTTTCCAGTACCAACAATTCACTACTTGGAAAATACCCGCATCCGGCAATCAGATAAAGAACCAAAGTATAAACTAGAAAATTCTAAATTTATACCGGAAGGTAGCATTTTTAGAATCAGAAATCTAACCAGAACAAACATGAGCACAAAGTACTTTCAAGTATTCTTGGATTTTCGACTATGACATGATCATTCAGAAATAAGATGGTAATATAACAGTTCTCAGAAAATATTGAGGCAACCAATACTTTATTTCTCATTGAACATGTACACATATATGATTACAAAGAAAGAAAATTTAAGAATAAAAGGGACGTAGCTGAGCAATATTCCACGGTCTGTCTAATTATTCTGGATCTGTACAGCCTCTAGCTCTCTTTCTCTTCTTAGTAGCAGGTCATTCTTTGACTGGCCGCATAGCAGTTAGATAGTATGAACCATTGTACAATAGTCGACTAACTAAAAATGGCCCTTCCCATACTGGGAAAAGTTTGTGCTTTCTTTTCTGCACAAGCCAGAGAACCAAATCACCCTTATTGAAAGACTAGTTTCTGACTCTCTGGCTATGATACTTGCATAACTTCTGCTGATAGGTTGTTGATCTCTGCTCAGCAATGATGCGGACTTCTTCGATTAAATCGAGATCATTTTGTCGAGAAAGTTCAGCATCCTCTTTGATATATGCAGCAACTCGGGGAGAAGTATGAATTATATTGTTGGGAAGAACTTCTTTTGTGCCATAGACCAAGAAGAAAGATGTGTATCCAGTTGACCTGTTCGGAGTTGTTCTTAAGCTCCATATCACAGACGGTAACTCATCTGCCCAAGCCCCCGCAGCATGATGATGTGGTGCTTTGAGTCTTGGTTTGAGGCCTTATAGGATTAAACCATTTGCTCTTTTGACTTGTCCGTTGGCTTGTGGATGCGCGACTGACGCAATGTCAAGCCGAATTTTTTGATTGTCATAGAATTCGGCAAGTTCTCCCATAGAAAAATTGCTCCCGTTGTCCATGATAATACTATGAGGATAACTATATCGGATTATAACATCCTCGACAAATATTCTGATTATTTCTCCATCACAACTTGTGACGGGTTTAGCCTCAATCCATTTTGTGAATTTATCCACCATCACTAAGAGGTGAGTAAATCCACTTGGAGCCCGTTCAAACGGTCCTACCATGTCAAGCCCCTAGACCGCGAAGGGCCATGTTATCAGAATTGTTCGCAGCTGATCAGCTGTAACATGAGCTTGTTTGGCGTATTTTTGGCAGCCTCCGAACGTCTTGACCAGCCGTTCGGAATCTGCCTTAGCCGTAAACCATAAAAATCCGTGTCTAAAAACTTTTGCCACTAAAGATTTGGCTGCAGCATGATGGGCGCATTAGCCTTCGTGGATTTCTCTTAATATTTCCACTCCTTCTTTTGGAGATACGCAGCACTGAAAACCCCCAGATACACTCTGCTTATAGAGCTCACCATTTATTATTGTATAGGTTTTTGCTCGTCAGACGATCTACCGGCTAAGAACCTCGTCTTCAGGTAATTTTCCATCTACCAGGAAATCTAGGTAGGGTTTTGTCCAGCTAGGAATCACAGCCAGAACTACCACTAAAGGTCAGTCGGATTTGGTCGGATATTCCTCATCAACTCCTATAATAGAGGGAACTTTGAGGTGCTCTAAAAAGCGCCATCCGGGACCTTTTTCCATGCAGAGCCTATTCGAGATAATGCATCTGCTTCCTCATTTTTTGTTCGAGGGATGTGTTGAACTTCACACCCTTCGAACGATTTAGATAGTTCATCCACGACAGCCCTATATGTCGCCATGTGTTTATTTGCATTACAGTGATGCGACACTTGTTGAGCAACAAGATCCGAATCTCCATAACACATAAGTCGTTGGATGCCGATATCCTTAGCAATCCGGATTCCATGCAGCAGTGCTTCATATTCTGCAATGTTGTTTCTTGCCGTGAAGTGGATATGCAACACATAGAAAAGCTTATCTCCTTGGGGTGATTTGAGCACCAAGCCAGCCCCCGAGCGCCTTAGACCCGTCAAAATGCAAGGTCCAGTATTCCGACTCTGGGAGGATCATATTTTTCGTTGTCTCTGTCCAATCAGCGACAAAGTCAGCAAGAATTTGGGATTTAATTGTTGTACGAGGTTTGTACTCAATGTCGAAAGCTAAAAGCTCTATTCACCATTTTGCGACACATCTTGTAGCATCGTTGTTGTTAATTATGTCTCTCATGAGAGTTGTGCTCACCATGGTAATTTGATGCGCCTGAGAGTAATGTCATAGCTTTTGAGATGCGAATAACACACTGTAAGCCAGCTTTTGATAGTGCGGATACCGCTGCTTTGATTCAGTTAGGACTTTGCTGAGGTAGTAAGTTGGATGCTGCACCAGGTGTTCTTGTTTTTCCTCCTGTCTTCCCACCAACATAACAACGCTGATGACTCTGTTTGTCGCAGCTAGATAGAGCAACATCGGTTCATGAGGTTCTCGCACTACAAGGATAGGAGAAGACGAGAGTACTGCTTTCATGTCTTGTAGCGCCGCTTCAGCTTCATCAGTCCAAACGAATATTTTGGTCTTTTTCAGGAGCTTGTAGAGTGGTGCGGCTCTTTCACCGAGCCGGCTTACAAACCGACTAACTGCAGCAATGCAACCAGTTAGTCTTTGATGAATCCTTCAAAGTAGTCGGCTGAAATATTGAGTATAGCCTTAATTTTATCTCGGTTCACCTCTATGCCTCTTTGAGACACGATGAAACCTAACAATTTTGCGGCTGGTATTCCAAAGAAACACTTCTTCGGATTAAGCATTATGTTATATTTATGTAGATTGGTGAATGTTTCTTCCAATTCAGAAATTAAGGTTTCCTTCTTTTTGGTCATCACCGCTGTGTCGTCCACATATTCATGTACATTGCGTCCGATTTGATCATGGAGGCAACGCTGCATAGTGCGCCGGTACGTAGCTCCTGTGTTTTTTGAGCCCAAAGGGCATCGTAATGAAATAGAAGGTTCTGAAGGGGGTTATAAATGAAGTTTTGATTTTGTATGATTCCTTCATCCGGATCTGGTGATAACCGGAATATGCGTCAAGAAAACATAGGAGTTTCGAGCCTACCGTAGAGTCGATAACTTGATCAAATCTAGGCAGAGCGAACGGATCTTTGGGACAAGCCTTGTTCAAGGCGGTATAATCAACACAAATCCTTAATTCAATGGTGTCCTTTTTAGGGACCACTAAAGGATTGGTCGACCACTCAGTGTGGATGACCTCTTCTATGAATCTGGCTAACTCGAGTCGGGCTAGTTCCATAGCTATTGCTTTTTACTTTTCATCACCAAAACATCGTAGGGACTGTTTGGCGGGTTTAGCGTTTGGGTGTACATTTATAGAGTGCTCGGCAAGTTCCCTAGGTACTCCGTTCATGTCAGATGGCTGCCATGCAAAGATATCTTGATTTGCTTGAGGGAACTTGACGAGCGAGCTTTCGTATGCGCTATCTAAACCTACACCTATTTGAGTCACCTTGGAGGGGTCATCATCCTTAAATGGCGTCTTTTTCGTCTCCTCTGATGCCTTGAACTACGGATTCGGCTTTGTCACCTCCTTCTTCATCGCGGGAATCTCGGACGGGTCGATGGTCTTCTTGATCTCCTGGTACTTCTGGGCGTGCAGTACGACTTCAGCAAAGGCGGCATTTACGTCCTTGCACTCTCGTGCTTTCTTCGGGTCTCCCCTGATGGTGATCACGCCCTTGGGACCTGGAATTTTCATCATATTATAAATGTAACACGGACGAGCCATAAAAGCCCAGTAGGCTGGTCGTCCGAAGATAGTGTGATATGCGCTCTTGAATGGGACCACTTCGAAAGATAGTGCTTTCGTCCGGTAGTTCCTTGGACTTCCAAAAGTAACATCCAAAGTGATTTCTCCTAGGGAATTTGCTTGTCTTCCTAGGACAACTCCGTGAAAGATCATAGAGCTGTGATTCACCTGAGTTTCTGAGATCCTCATCCGACACAGCATTTTGATGTAGAGGATGTTGATGCTTCTGCCGCCATCCATGAGGGTGTGGAGAAACCATAGCCGTCAATAAGTGGATTGACGACTAACACGTACTTTCCTCGCATGTGCAACTTAGGCGAATGATCAGTGTGGTCAAAGGTAATTGCCACTTTCGACCAGTCCAAGAATTGAGGGATAGCCGGAACAGTTGCGTTGAGTTCATGCAAAACGCCTTCTTAACCTTAGTTGGTTGAGACCCAAGGAAATTGACATAAGTGTCTTTCTTCGTTGGTAAGTTCTTCTTTCCATCCGACTTGGAATTTGAAGGCTTTGCTTCCTCCATGTTGGAATCTTCCTTGGTCTCTTTTTATTTTTCAGGATTCTTCTTTCCATTTCTTGGCTTGGCCTAGTATCTAGCGGATTCTTCTGTCTTGATGTCGTCATTGAAACGACACTCGACATTTGTGTGGGACGAGCCCCCGTTGGCATCTAAGTGATGCACACACGGGTTGTTGGCAATGTTGGCCCAAGAGTAGGTTTTGCCAGGTTGCTGGTCTCCTCTACCTTGGACTCTTGAGGTCCCATGACCGCGTCCGCGGCCGCCTCCGCGCCCTCCTTGTCCTCTAGACCCGAAAGTAGCGTTGCCAACCGCCGTTTCCACGTTGGGTTTTTCTTCCGAGGTGTTCTTGTGCTACTGATTTGGTTGATTCGGCTATTTTGCCAACTATGGTACAGCCAGGATGTTTAGTAGTCCTTCTGCGTCATCGTCGGCGTCTGCATATTTTCTTGCTGTCTCTATCATCTCTCCCAAATCAGTGACCTTGTCGCACTTCAAGCGGTGATGTAGTAAACCAATTGGGAGTCCTGCAATGAAGGTTGCAATCACAGTTTGATCATTTACCCCTTCGCAGGAGTTCTTGGTGTCGATTCATCGTCCAAGATAATCTCGGCAAGTTTCTCTAGCTTTTTGGGTGCAACGATGTAGGTCTCCTACCGTACAGGGCCTCCAGTATGTGCCTTAGAAATTCTGAAAGAACGCGCTTTGCATGTCATACTAGTTGTGGATGGTTGTTTCCAAAAGTTCATTGAGCCAGGATCGTGTCGTCTTCCTCAGCATAAGCGGGAGATACCGAGTCACGACCAAGCTATTTCCGCCTTTGGTGATGCAGCAAGCCTGGAAAAAATCCTGAAGCCAAGTATCTAGCCGGGCCACACCGTCGTAGGCTTGGATGTGTCTCGAGATAACGAATCTTTCCGAGAAGTGTGTTTGTCAAATGCACGGTCCAAAGAATTTTGGACCCACATAAATATCGTTGGACTCATAATGCGGCGCCTCTATGTTAGAGTTGATCCGGTGCCTCACATCACTTGGTGACAGAGAACACCGTCTTGGTTGTTCGATGTGGCTATGGTGCCTTGGAGCCGGACTTCTGCTTCTGCCGCCACCTCCTCCGCCACGACGCCCTCCTTGGCCTCCTCGAGAGCCGATATGATGGCTACTTGGTGGAGAGGTGGTGCATGTGGATTGTTTCCTCCATCTGAGGCGGTATTATTCTGGTTCCAAGGAGGGTCTTGATTACGACGAGCCCCCTGCCGGCTTGACTCGGCACGTTGTTCGTCGTTCCTTCGTCCGTCGTTTCCCCCATTGTGATGAGGTTCAGCCGGATGGCTTGTATGTCTAGGAGGTGGCATCCTTTGTCGATCTTCCTCCCAATGTCGCTCTTCTTCATCTTCCCTGTGATTATTCGACTATCGCCGGGGAGGCTGCCTCGGAACCAGTGTTGCAACTGCGTCTCGCTCTGCGGCTAGGGCAATGTTGCTCTAGTCACGTGCGGCTCTGTACCGTTGTCTTGAAGATCCGGTTCTTGAGTAGTTGTCTTTTTGATAGTCGGGGCGGTGATGCTGTGCCAGGTCCCGTCGGGGCCTAATGTCATTCCAAGCCGGATCCGTGCGACATTGGTCAGATTTGGAGACCAGTTTTCCGCTCCTAAATTTCGTGGCCTTCTATTGCTCCAGACCCTTGCTAAGTAGCTTTACGCCCAACCGAACTTGATCTGGGTTTGGATTGTTCGCCAGGATATCTTGAGCTACAGCAGTGTTTTCCACTAGTGTTCCATACACCAGATATCCCTTGCTATCAAGCCGAGGTTCTCCTTTGACAGCCTCATCTCCCTCAAAGAGGGTCTTGTGGATTTCCAGATTTTTGTTAGCCCGTACGGGGCTGTTCCGGGTCTTCCGATGTTGTAGGGAGTTGAACTACCCTGCAGATGCAATGTGTTCTTCTCTTCCATAAGGTTGTTAGCCTCATCCAGGAGTACTTGATGACGCGCTTCTAGGGCTTGGGCCGTATCTTCCAGTTCTGCAGGTGTAAGCTCTGCAACAGTAGGGATTTGTGTAGTTAACACATCTCCGAAGAGTTTACAAGCACCAGCGGTAACCATGTATCCATCCACTGGAGTTTCCTTTGGCTTGTCTGGGATTAGGGCTCCATCCAAGTCTTCTTCATATTCTTTGGCAACTACTTCCTCAGCAGGAGGGTCTTTTGCCAGAGTTTTCTTCTTGTTCCTCTTCTTTGCCTTCTTGGCAGCGCCGGTAGCAAAGATGGCTTTGGGTCCATTTCTCGGAGTTAAGCTCCGATCGGTGCATTCGGACATTCGGACATCCGGACGTCAGGATTATCTCCGAGATCCATGTCATCCTGTGCTTTAGGAGAGTTTTCTCCGAATCCTTTGTCCATGGCTTCTCCTTCTTCCGTGGTTTTGGAGTTGTACTCCTCTTCATATTCCGTGGAGAACTTTCGGAAATCCACCGACATCATCGAATCATCCGAAGATGCCGGTAAGTCGATGTTTGTTCCGATCACCTCCAGCACTGAGTCAACATTGTCTCCAGCATCGGCAGAGCCGGATCCGGATCCAACATATCTGATGAAGTGAGACGTGTGCATCCTGAGGTAGTTGTGGCTTTCTTCATGGGCTTCCTCAAAATGTCTGATGGTCTCAAGAATTTCATCCACGCTGGCGTCATGTAGCATCATACGCCTCAACGTGTGCCTTAGGAAAGGTTGATCCATTCCGGCGTTGGTAGAGCTGGAACCAGAGTTGTTGTACTGTTCCTCCTAGATTTCGACCTCGTTAGGAAGATCGATCTGGGATTCAGCCCCCCTAGGAAGATCCAATCCAGATTCAACGTTCATAGTAAGATCTGCTACATGCTCAGCTTTCTCCACTATCTCCGCGATAGGTGCGGGCCGGGTACGATTAGGGTTTTCGGGATCCGAAACTCTACCGCCTCCATGGACAAAGTGGACCCAAAAGCTTCTTCTACCTCTATCATCACCACTGGGGTGGATGGGGCAGGTTCGGCGAAACCGATGTAAACATCGATCTCACCGAACGACATGATGGTGTAGGCAGTCACGGCCTCCCTATCCAGAATCCAAGTCTCATCGAGAACGATGAGAGGGACGTCACTGGCATAGAGGATGCGATCGACGGCGATTGTCTCGCCGATTCCGATTCTTGCAGATTCCACTCAGAACGCAGATTCGAAGCTCACTTTCCCCATGGTGGGTGCCAACTATCTTCGGATTGATGACAAGTACGCCATGAGGGGGTCCTCGAGGTGTGTGGAAAAGAGGGGTGTGAGACGTATGGTGTTCTGGGATGGTGAGCACACAAGTTTACCTAGGTTCGAATCCGCTGGCTTTGGATGGATCCTACTCCTGCTAGCAATCTAGTAATATAGCAGAGCCGGAATATGGGTTACAAGGGTTTCACATGTGCGAGTTGAGATTGTAGACTATTGTGGGGTGCCCTAAAGGCTGGTCCCTAGGACGGCTTATGTAGATATCTGGCCTAGGGTTTACAGGAGAGATCTATCTAGCTACGACCTAGAGTCGGTTACAGAGTACATCTTGAACTACAAGTAATACTACAGGCCTATGTCGGTAAGTCTTGTGGTCCTTCCCGTAGCCGGACTGGACTCCGTTTTTTCTCCCTGACTAGACCGCCCGTGAAGCAAAGCTCTAACCCGAAGTGGGTCACCCTGGTCAGTGAGGCACAGTGAGGATACCCAGAAAGTATATCCCCAACACACCACACTTGTGCATGTATGCTAGGGCCACACACACGTGTTCTCCTGCCATTCTGGACATCAGACGGTCCTTCTCTGGCGAAACCCTAATCCGAGGGCACCGCCGGTCTAGTCCCCTAGCTTTATCTACAAGTTTATTTTATTTAACAAAAATATGTAATATTTCAATTTAGATAGACGGATCTTATTTTTCTGCAAATTTTGATATATTATATATGTTTTTTGATTTAGTTATGATTTTTCTAGGTTTATTGTGGGAAAAATTGAAAATAGCTACGCCGACGGCCGAGCCGTCGGCGTACCCTTCCAGACTAGGCTGACGGCCAAGCCATCGGCATAAACCAGACGTTGTTGCCATGCCGTCACGGGCTGGACACTTGAGCCCACGCAAGGTGACCTTACGTCGACGGACACACTACACCAACGGGGGCCGTCGCCCCGCTACAGGCTATGCCGGCGGCTAGATTACGCGGACGGCCCACCTGAGCCTACACCGACCGCTTTCCTAGGCCGAACAGCCCATTTGCTAGCCGGCCCGGCTCGTGCCGCTACGCCGACATCCCCGACCTGTGGGCATCAGTGTAGCATAGGGCCGTCGGTGCCTTGGGAATTTCCTGTAGTGAAACAACTGGTGTGCATGTAACGTGTATAATAATCTACGAGCATCTCCACTCGGGTTCTAGTAGGGCGTTCCCAGGGCAATTTTTTTGTCCGGGCGGTGAAATTTTGCCTAGTCATGTTCCCAGGACGCCGAATTGGTCCAGATTTGGCCCAACTTTCATACGGCATTCCCAGGACGAAGCCAGGGCACTGGGAACTGCCTGGAAATGCCGGACATAGCGAAAAACAGGTGGTCCAACCCTATTGGCGAGACAACCTCGTTCCCACCCTGACTCGGCTCTCCTGCGTGACATGGGTATGACTACTCGGGTTCTTATGATTAGTTACTCCGGTTACATGATGGCTCATAGCCCACGAAGCCTAAGAAGAAGGCTCAAGAAGCATCCGATAGAAATCATAGCTTGCTAGATAAGGAAATAGAAACTGACATTGTATTAGTGTTGTAATTATAAGATTGTAACCTATCCGTATATGGCCTCGGGACCCAGCCTATTATATATAGGCTGGGAGGAGCCAACGGAGAGGCACCGAAAAAAGCCTTGAGTGATCTATAATCGATTTGACCATAATCAATCAGACGACTTTGACTCCCTTGTTTGTTGGATCAGCCGACAAAATCCCCAGCATTCTCTTTTCCATGAAACATAGAGTCCATAACCATGGGCATTGTCGAGGTTACTCCTCGTCAATTGGTGCCATCTGTGGGAAATCTGGATGATGGAGCCATGGATTCGGAGGCCCCCTCTCCATTAAGCAACAATCCAATGGCGGCGGATCCACACCCACCCACCCTTGTTTTGGTTCCCGTGAGCTTCAGCGGCGGATCTGATCTCATCATCGGAAGCTTCCACTTCCAGGTGGAGGAACCTGATTTTTTTGCCTACTGGCCTAGATATCTTCGGGTTCATCGGTCATAACAGCAGCACCTATGGTGATACTTGCATCCTCTATCGGCTCATTAGAAGAAACTACGCCCCAGCCAGCGAACGGTGAGGAAAAATCCAGAAACTCCGAAGATCTGGGGGATCTGGCCGATCTATGTGACGGCCTCTCCTTCGGATTAGATACCCAATTAATACCACCACGTGGCCCAAGTCTAGCAAACATTGAACTAGAAGAAAGCGGCAAAAGCATAGACTTTGGAATCAAGATGACTGAGATTTACCCAGAACAGAAACCAAGGGATCTCTCAAACAGTGTCTCCCACGGAGCAGACGATAATGCCAACAGCTCATATATAACGCACCATCAAGTGTGCGTGATCCTCGGGGAAACATCGACACCACGAGACTCCAGTGGTAACCCTATCCTTGATCCCAATGACATTTTATCGGATGATAATGCAGGAAACTATGGAAACAACGAAGACCCACCCAACAATCATGACACAAGGAAGAGAAGGAACACATGGCAGCGAACGGCTAACTCTTCGATTATCCGCGGAAACATGGAAAAGAGAAAGAGAAGCTGTTTCAGGAGCAGTTCCCATGATAGCGGAAGCAACATGTGAGGACCTCATGGCATACCAGTACGAACTCCTCCACAAGAAGAGGGATTTGCTCAGGATGCAAACACAACTCGACGAAAGAAAAAGGCTAGCCAACGAATCTAGCCTCAAACGAGCGCAGTTAAGCTGTACCCCAGGATCAGGAAGCATAATGGGAGGCGCACCACCGAGGAGAGGAACTTCGTGGCTACAAAATATCCCTAAAGCGGAAAGAAACGAGATGGTCTGAAACCTCGATCTATTGTTTATGTCGATAGACCAAGAGGGACACATAAGAGCAAAAACAGCGCAGGCCACGATCGTCGCTGCCCAGACCTATCTAATCACAACTTAACCCGCACCTGACGATCCCCGTGCGGCCCTCCTTCAATCCGCTATCATGAACCACGGTATGGTGGGATCATCCCTCGCACAAGGAGAACAAGTAGTCACACAACAACCCAACAGATTCCCACACCGTCTAACGAGGGGTTAACTCGTCAATGTCCATCGTTGATGGACTTGGGTTATAGGAAGTGGGGAGCATTGGAGGCTTCGGTCGGCTAGCAAACAAGCACATGAGGGACACGCGGTTTACCCAGGTTCAGGCCCTCGGAAGGGACCCTACTCCTGCTTGTCTGCTCTTTTATTATCGAGGAGTCGAAAGTTACAAGGAGTGGACAGATGCAATCTGGCGGTGTGTAAACTAGGGTTACGGATGTCCTTCTCGTTCCTTTATATAGGGAGGCTAGGTCTCGGGATAACATGCCAAGTCGGTTACGGGTTAGGGTTTTCTCTTTGAATTCCTATCTACTCCTTGGCATGTCCTTCAAGGAGTCGTTTAGGCCTGGGTCACCCGAGTCCTTGTTGGGCTTCAATTGTCTCGCGGGCTCCTCCTGGACCAAACCGTATAGGATAATCTAGGGTACCCGTGGGGCATACCCATGTCACCATCGCAGTAGCCCTCGGCATATGGGGCACACCCCACATCCGTAGTCACCGCTTTGGGTGCACTTTTCAAACACAAAGACACGAGATGACACAAGAAACAACATTACACAGCACAGGGTTGATAGATTTAGAGAGGAGCACAGCTGCCGAAGATACTACAACGGGGAAAGTGAGGATGAGTATGAATTATGGGAGCCATTTGCTTTACCCAACGGGTTTGCAAAACACTAGTACCAAAGATTACAAACTCACTCACAATCGTCAAAAATATGATGGTCTCCAAGAACCTGAAGCTTGGCTGGCAGATTATCTGGCAACCGTCAAATTACATGGTGGTTCTAAGGATACCGCAATGCAAAGCCCGCAGCTACACTTAAGTGGTGCCGCACGGTCATGGTTAAAACAACTACCCGAAGAATCCATCAGCAGCTAGAACGATCTTGAAGACAAGTTTATCTGAAACTTCACATCCACCTTCAAGCGACATGCATCCTTGGAGCAACTGTGGGGGTGCAAACAGAAGTCGGGCGAGCTGATACAATCTTTCATCCAGCGATGGAACATCATCAAAAACTCGGCTAAAGCTATATCCGATGAATGGGCGATTGACGCCTTCAACGACGGTCTTTGGCGAAGTGAATTCATATAAGATCTAGGGCGAGTCAAGCCAAAAACAATTTCGCAATTAATGGACATGGCCAATCGCTTGGCAGATGGTGGAGACACAATAAATAATAAGCGGGGTCGCTCACCCGAAGAAGACTGGGACAGACGCAACAATGACAGAAGAAGATGCAACAACGACGGACGTAGTGAGCCAAGCTATGTTGTGGCCGAATTTTCGGGAGAAGATAACCAAAGAAACGACGATTGTAACGATGGATATCGCGTTCACAAAGATGTCAATAGAGGAACCCAATCAACACAACGGTACCAATAGAGGATTTAGGAGCCCCCCATGTCTCCATTACAAATGTTGGAAGGACCCTGCAATATGCATTGCTACTTTGACTCCACGGGAAGGAGGCGATTGAACCACCCCATGAAGGACTATTGTACTTTCTTAAACATGCAGGAAGTGTGTAACGCAAAAGCGGTAGACGTAGCAAATCGAGGATATACCGTGGCACCCGGTGCATAGGTAATTGACACACCACCACCACCCCTACAAATACAGGCGACAACAGGGCAATCGCAAACCGTAGCAAACAAAAATTATGAGGATGAGTACCCAAGGTCCAAAGGTGCAATGTTAATGATCCAAAAAGGAAGCCTATCAAACATGATCCGGAAATTAATCACTCGACAAGTCAACATGGCAGTAACAACACCACCGCCTACACTCGAGTATGTCCATTGGTCCGAACAAGAAAATACATTCAGCAGAGCCAACCACCCACTTCAGGTCCCGTGGCCAGGACACTCGGCTCTAATAGTAGAGGCACAATTCAAATCAGTGGATTTGATATGAGCAAGGTCTTCATGGAAGCAGGAAGCAGTATCAACCTAATCTACGCCAAAACCCTACGGGCAATAAACTTTTCCTGACAAATTTGGTGCCCACACACACATCTTTCCACGACATTGTCCCAGGTAAAGCCGAAATTCCCTTAGGTAAAATTTAACTGGACATCGTTTTCAGGTCCAAAGATAATTTCAGGCTCAAAAAGCTCGAGTTTGAAGTCATGGATTGGCCATCCCAGTACCATGCAATCCTGGGACGTCTAGCCTTTGCACGGTTCATGGCTATGCGACACTATGCATATTTGGTAATGAAAATGTCAGCACCAGGAGGAATCATAACCGTGAGAGGCAGCTTCACCTGATCCGATAACTGTGATCAGTGATAGCTGTGAGATTCGACACATTTTTTATGGCTTTTATTGATGGTTTTTTCCCGGATTTGATCGTTTTCTGGTTTTACCTAATGCTAATACTTCGGTAGCAAAGAAAACATGGTTTTTAATGTGTGTTTCAGGTTCTGAACGTCAACATAAGGTTTTAACTAGAGAAATACAATATTCTGGAGAAAACAAGCAAGTCTCACTTTGGAAGCACGCGAGGGGAGCTCACAGAAGCTTTAACAAGCAACTATATGGCAGGAATATTTTTCTGGCCGTATAGTTGCCGCCGACTCTGACTTGTCAAAAGGGACAACTTCCATGAAGGGAAGGAGGGCAAAAACACAACACAGCAGCCGCCATACCATCCAGAAGGGAGAAAGAAGAGATCCGGACAAGAAGGAGAAGACGTTCTTCATATCGCTCCATGATCTTCGACCTCCTAGCCAATACACCCCCATAGCCACCCTTGTACTTGAGAGAGAGAGGGATCTCCACCTTGCAAGACTAGGGTTTGAGATTGTTTCTTCCCATCTTGAATTGTGTTGGATATTTTTCTATTCTTATTATGGATGTCCACGGTAATATAAAGACGAATTCCCTTTATTTGATTATATTGATGATCCGTTCTTCTCTCATGTGTGAGTAATCCCCTTGGGCATGGGATATGTAGGGGATTGGTGAGATGTGATGTGCCTTCATATATTTTCCATTAGTTTGTGATTGATTCTAATTACTATATTATGTGTGCTTGACTATCTGTGGGATGCCTAATGCTTGTTGTCCAATTAAGGGCCTATACAACATGATACTTTGTTCTACATAGATGAGATCTTGTTTGCTAGTGGACCGGCGACCCCCGGGTGACATGGGGATATCAATGCAAAGCCAGTTGACTCGAGGATAACGAGTAACCACTATGCTTATTGCATTAGTCCGATCCAAGGAGCTTAATCGCTAAGCGACCTGAAGGGTCTTAATCGTCTAGTGTCTAACCATGGTTTTGGTAGCAGGCTAGTAGGATTATTGAAGTTGGGATGAAATCTACCAAGAGAAGTTCCGGCTAATTATGGGTTGCTCGCCTACACATATATCTATAAGATTATAATTGTTACATTTACCACTCGTCCACCTGGCACAGTCACTATCACCATGAACTGAATCTTCTCGCGCCTTCTTTTGCCATCTACATGAAACAACAAACAAGCAAAGTCGTTCTTTACTTTTATACTTTACATTTCTGAAGTTTACATTTTAGTTCTATTTAAATCTATCACATTTAATCAAAATACCATTCTTATTTCAACACTTGCAGTGAATTCACTCGAAGACCTGTGACAACTTCGGGTGTGACAGAGACTTCATCAATAAACGCTTACCTTTGGGCTCCCTATGGGATCGATATCTGAACTTCGAAACTAGCTAAAAATGATCTGTGCTCTTACATACATCAAGCTATTTTCTGGCGCCGTTGCCAGGGAGCTAAGCGCTAAGTGTTTGTCTTTTGACATTTCAGGTGTTTCTACTACAAAATGTTCTCTTTAGGAGACAAAGGGTCTACATGCTATGGTAGGACCTACCTGCCGGATTATATTGAGCGCATGCCTGCTCAGAGGTGTGAAGAAATTATTGAAAAACTTTTAAGATCAAATAAAGTTAAAGTTGAAAACCTGTGTGATATTATGGAAATCATGTCTATTTATAGGACAACTCCTATGAAACCCGAGAAAACTCTCAGGGAATACAGTGCTCCAAGTTCTGAATTTCTTAAACAACTAATAGAGTTCCCTAATCCTGGAGTTGGAGAATATCGATTTGATGGTGGAATCATTAAAATTATGCAGGAGAAAGCTTTCAGTGGAAGGGAAGATGAAGACCTAGGAAGACACATTAGAGAATTCGACGATGTGATAACATCGTTCAGACCAAAAGGTTTTCCCAGAGACTTCTCTCGTCTTAAATTATTTTGATGGTATCTTAAAGGTAAAGCTCTAGACTGGTTATACTCTCTCCCTCGCGATTATATTAAATGCTAGGAAAACTTCATTACTAAATTCATAAATAGGTTTAGTCCTTTTAAAAAGGTAACTGAACTAAGAAAGAACATAGGCAACTTTAGTTAGAACATGGGAGAAAACTACCCACAAGCCTGGGAAAGATTCTTTGGAATGATCAATAGTATTCCTAATCATGGCTATTTTGAACTAACAATCTGCCATTTATTTTACCATGGTCTCAATACTCGATGTAGAGAATTGCTTGACTTCTCGGCAGGAGGGTCTATAAATACTCTAACTATTAAGGAATGTTTGGAATTGATGTCTACTAGGGCTAAGAATGATTCTTTATATAACCCTGATTTTGGAACTAAGCTGGAAAGAGGGATACTTCGGATAACTCCCGATCTTATGCATGAGGTATGCAAAACTATGAAACAAAAATGTATACCTTCTGAACTTGCTAAGGAAAACAAAGAGGATTTGTTACAAGTTTTAACTGAAGAAGACGAAACTAGAAAAGTTTTTCAAGAATTAAAACATCGATAAGTAAAATCTCATAATAACTTGCATAAGCATTTCCAAAAACATAAAAAGATTTTGGCAGAACTCATGAAAAATTATGATGAGATAGGCCAAGAAATAAAATTATTTCATAAGTATCTTAGTATGATTGAAACCCAGTGTGAACAAATAGCATCTGCATATCAAATTTTTCTTCGTGAAGACGAAGATATTCCTGTTTCTGTTAATGTTGTCACATGAAGGGGTGCAGTTGTTACAGGACCCTTAGGACCACCGGAATACGAAGCTGAAAAAGAGCGCAAGGAAAAAGCCTTGCTCGAAGTAAGCCAAGAAGATAATACGTTGGTGGATCCTCAAGATGAAACTGAGACGCAAGAGCAAACCAAGGAGGACCAAAATGATGCACAAGATTATTATTATGACTCAGATGCAGAGATGGTTGATCCAAGAGACGATAAAGAAATAAGTAAGGAAGATGAAGTTGTTGTAGTAGAAAACAAGAAAAGCAATAAGCAACAACAAAAGAAAGCAACGAAAGAGCCTGACCCCCCAAAAAAGGTAAAACACAAGAGTAAGTCAGGTGAGAAAAAGCTTCCTTATCCATATCGAAAAAATAAAGCACCAGATGAGGTAATTTATAATTCTTTTACAAAGGCACTTAGTGACCTTTGTCTAGAAATTCTATTTGCGGATGCAATCAGAGTTCCTAATTATGGTAAATTCCTCCGTGATATTCTTAGTAGAAAGAAAGAAATAACTGAAACTGTTGCCATGGTAACTAGCTATCCTACTAACGGAAAGTTGTTGTCTGAGTCTGTAGATCCTAGAATACCAACTATTTCATGCTCAATAGGTAAAACAGATATTCACAATGCCTTATGTGATCTAGGAGCAGGAGTTAGTGTAATTCCATACTCCCTCTATAAAAGGTTAGGATTAGGGGAGTATTCTCCTACTACTTACAGATGGCTAACAAGTCCACTAAACAACCCGTTGGTATGATTGAGGATGTCTTACTTAGGATAGATGAGCATGTTATTCCCACTGATTTTATTATTCTTGAAATGCTAGAAGACGAAAGATTATCTGTAATACTTGGAAGACCCTTCCTCAGTACTGCAGGTGCATCAGTATATTGTGCAGAAGGGAAGATAATCTTCAACGTTTATGATGCTGAAATCATCCGGTATTTTCCAAAGAAGCTAGAAGCAAGAGAAATATATGTTCCAACGGCAAAACGAGTTCATGTGGCAAGTGCCGTTGATAAGGGGCAATCAAAGGTAAGAATTCAAGAAGAGAGAAGAGGTTGATTTATTCAACCATTCTTAATAAATGCTTAATGGGAGTCAACCCATTTTTGTCAATTTAGTAGAATAGAGGATAAGAAGTTCATCGCATTCCCACCACTTTTTCACAGACATTCTTGCGGAAGCGCGCCCGTGAAGATGCAGCTGTCAAAAATTAGTAGAAACATCGATTGAATGAGTAGAGAATAATAATAAGAATAAAAGTTTGAGTTTTCTATTTACAAAAGCTAAAAGTTTGCTTTTAATATGCTAATGTTGGTCGACAGTTTTTACTATCAATTTTCTGTTAAAAACTTGGTATTTCGTTAACTTATGGGATAAGAAGGTCCTCGAAGAAATAGAATTTTTTTGATGACTACTGATGGTTTAACGACCAACTATATGGTGGAAATAAAAATTCCGGTTGTATAGTTCCGGTCATATAGTTATCTTTGCCATCAACAAAATTTCCTCGAAGGCACAGAGAGTTTAACGACCAACTATACGGCGGGAATAAAAATTCCGCCTATATAGCTCTGGTCATATAGATATCGATGCCTTCGTACAAAATTTTTTAAAAGGTACTAAGATTTTAACGACCAATATACGGCAGGAATAAAAATTCTAGCCGTATAGCTCCGGTCGTATAGATATCGATGCCTTCGTAGAATTTCATCCCAAAGGTACTGAGAGTTTAACGACCAACTATACGGCAGGAATAAAAATTCTGGCCATACAGTTCCGGTTGTATAGATATCGATGCCAGTTTTAGAAATTTATCTCGAGAGGCAGACGGTTTAACGACCAACTATACGGCAGGATCATTGTGATTCAGCTGTATAGTTGTGCTCGTATAGCTATTTTCTGTATAAAGAAAACCTAGTTGGTGGCGCCGCCGCAACTATACGGGCGGAGCAACATCACCCGCCTGTATAGTTCCGGCCGTATAGTTCGATGCGACCATAAAATCGCACTGGGGTGGCTAGATCTTCCTCTTGTCCTCATTTTTTCTCTCATATTCTCTCTCCAAACCTCTCAAAATCCACCTAGAACTCTTGATTCTTCGTGGATTTCGTTCGTTTGAGAGGGGGAATCAACAGATCGGTATGTTTCTCTCCCTATCCATCCTTTATTTTTAGACTTCCATGGTTGAAACTGTCACATTGATCTAGTGGATGAACTGAAGCTTATTTAGTTTTTCCTATTAATTTCTCATGTTAGGATTGAATTTTTCCATGTAGAATCATTCATATATCATATAGAAATTATATGCCTAAGGTTTTATGGTGAAATTTTTCAGTGCATCACGATGAACAAAATCGGTAACCTTTTTCGTTCGAGCAAGCGCCAACGAGGTGAGGGCTCAAGCTCGGGGTCCCTAGCCCCGCACAAATCCAAGTTGGACATTGTCTCATCGAGGAGGGTTCTACCCACACGTTGGACTGACCACAACTTTCTCACCATGGCAGGGTTGAAGGTGGACTTCGACCTCATATGCAACAGGTCGGGGTTGGCGGTACTTGGCTTTGCAAGCCACGACACCTACGCCGAGCTCACCCATGAGTTCCTTGCCTCCTTCTATGACGACCACAGGGAGAAAGGTAACATGTGCACGATAAGCTTCACCATGAACCGAGAGCACTATGAATCGGGAGCGTTTATATACATTACCTAAAAGAAAACAGAAAAGCCGACAACTTCAGCAACTCCAACAGCCAAACAAGGCAGTTCATAAAACTTCAAAAAATCTCGGACCATGTCTGACGCGATAATAAGTCTGAATGTTGTGTCCACAACATGAAGGTAAGACCACAGGATTTATCTCGTGTGGCCTGTTAATCACACATGAATGTGTTCTGCCAATAAATTATCCGTATCAACGATACGATGAAAAATCCCGACGAACGTGTTGGGTACCCGAAATAATAGAATTAGAATTTAGTATTCGATAAGACCTCAACAGTCTGAACTGAATTACGCCAGCAAACTCAAGCCTGGGGACTTGAATTTGATGTAGGTTTACACTGTTTTTGCCCTAGAGCAATTAACTAATTCCTGATCTATCGGATGCATCAGGACTGTTGTACCAGATCCCTACAATGATTTAAATAAAAGGAAAACTCCGGTTTATGGCAAATATTATCTTTCAGACTCAACCCGAATCTGCGATTCGGATGGAGTCTCGGGCGCTACTGACATGGGTATGACTACTCGGGTTCTTATGATTAGTTACCCCAGTTACATGATGGCTCATAGCCCACGAAGCCCAAGAAGAAGGCCCAGGAAGCATCCGACAGAAAGCATAGCTTGCTAGATAAGAAAAAATAAACCGACATTATATTAGTGTTGTAATTGTAAGATTGTAACATATCCGTATACGGCCTCGGGACCAAAAAAAGAAGGCCCAGGAGCCAACGGAGAGGCACCAAAAAAAGCCTTGAGAGATCTATAATCGATTTGACCATAATCTATCAGACGACTTTGACTCCCTTGTTTGTCTGATCAGCCGACGAAATCCCCAGCATTCTCTTTTCCATGAAACCCTAAGTCCATAAGCATGGGCATTGCCGAGGTCACCCCTCGTCACCGTGATAGAGAGCTTTCGTCACCGTCATGTCATCGTCGGCGAGGTCCCACCACGCCAAGCCAAAACCACGCCTATAGATAGGTCCACCGCCTCCGCCGCATCCTTTCCCCTCCGCCTAGGCCTCATTTCACCGTCCCTACTTTGCCACAGCTCGGCTTCGTTCCGAGCTCCCGCCACCTCGCTCGCGAAGTGTTCGTCGTTTTGCCCGTTCGGCCATGGACTCCGACGACGAGGAGATGTTCGCCCTATTGCTGGAGGAAGAGACCACCGCAGCCACCGAAGATGAAGAGCACATGCATATCCTCGCCTCCTTGGCCCGGTTGTACACGCAGACTGTAGCGCCGAAGCGTGGAGGCTCAGAGAAGGGTCGCCAAAAATGCTAAGCAAGGCAGCGAGTGGAGGGCTATTGCATGTTGTACACCGATTACTTCGCCAACAAGCCACTGCACGAACAGGCCGTGTTTCGACACTGTTTTAGGATGAGCCAGAAACTCTTCCTCAACATCGTGCATGCCATCCGGGAGTTCGACCCCTATTTCATATGCAAGAAGGACTTCACCGGCATGGTAGGGTTTTTCTCACTGCAGAAGTGCACAGTGGCGATGAGGTTGCTTGCATATGGAGCTCCGAGTGACAGTGTCGATGACTATCTCTGTGTGGCCGAGTCCATCGCCATTGATTTCTTGTATAGGTTCTGCGGGGTAGTGATTGCAGTGTTTGGGCCACAGTACTTGAGAACACCCAATGCTGAAGACACTGCTCGAATCCTCATAGTCAATGAAAGTAGAGGATTTCCTGGAATGCTTGGAAGCATAGATTGCATGCATTAGCACAGGAAGAACTGACAATTTACTTGGTAAGGAATGTACAAAGGCCATAAAGGAGGTTGCATTGTGATACTCGAGGCAGTTTTTACACATGATCTTTGGATTTGGCACTCCTTCTTTGACATGGTAGGATCGAACAACGACATCAACGTCCTCTAGTCCTCAAATATCTTTGCCAAGCTTGTTGAGGGTCATGCTCCCCATGTGGACTTTGCGATCAATGGGCACCACTATAATAAGGGATACTATCTTGCAGATGGCATCTATCCAAGATGGCCAACATTTGTGAAGACTATCTCAAGCCCGATGCTCCCCAAGCATTCTCAGTTTGCCAAGGAACATGAAGCTTGTAGAAAGGACGTGGAGCGGAAATTTGGTGTGATTCAACAGAGGTTTGCAGTTGTCTGGTTTCCTGCTATGACCTGGTTGAAAGATTAGATGTGGAAAGTGATGAACTGTTGTGTGACCTTACACAATATGATCATTGAGGATGAGAGAAAGGACCCACTGGATTTGGTCGAGCAGGACAAGCCATACTACAGATATGGACCCATTGCAGAGCCTGATCACTAGGTGCCACCATCATGGGCTACATTTATCGACATACGTCAGGAGATCCGAGACCCGGTAGTGCATCAACAACTGCAGAATGATCTGGTTGAGTACATATGGATACGTAAGGGCAACACGTAGATGTCGAGTATGATCTAGCCGAACTAGGCCGAACTATGTTGTATTTCGGTGTATGCCGAACTATATTTAATTTAATACCGAACTATGCCTAACATTGCTCTGTATTCATATTTATGCCGAACTACGCTGAACTCTGTTTGAATTTGAGTCGAATTTGGGAGAAAACTCGCCGATTTTGCGTCGCCTGGAAACACGAGTGGGAAAAGGCTGTTCTCAGGCCGAAAGCTATGTCCGTCTGACGCTAAATAGCGCCGGATTTCGGTCTGAGAACGGCCAACGAGTGGAGGCGCGTAAATAATCCTTGAAAATACTAGGTAGCAATCTTCTTTGTTTGGAAGGCCCCCAAAAACTGTCGTGCATGTTAACTAGTAATCCCTAAAAAAGGATGGATGGTACGCAATGCCATTGGAGATTCCTAGACCGTTAGATATGAAGGAATAAAGGGTTGAGATTCAATATTCCTGTCAACTTCGTGCCTTTATAAATACTAGTTTAGATTAGATAGTTTAGAATTAGATTGGATTTAGATTTAGATAAAAGGACAGGATACCTGTTCTTTTTAGAATCGATAGGATACTCTTCTGGTGAGGCCCGTGGGCTCGGCCTGGCTCGCTCAGTGTTAGTTGCGGGGCAGGAGGCAGCTTTGGGCCTGCCTGACGTGAATGCCCGCGTACGCTCCTCTCCTCAGCTCATTCAAGAGTCGAGAGCTGGACGTCCGGTTGGTTTCTCATACCGCTCATCTCGGCTGTAGTTGTCACCCAGCAGACCCTATAAGAGAGCGCCCAGGCTCCAGGGTGAAAGGCACGCAGCTGTGTGGTGAGCACAAAGCGAACTATTCTTTCGCCTTTTACTAAAGAATACCGTGTGCACGCCACAATAAGCAGCATACGCTTATTTTTGAAGGGTTCTTTCTCTTTTTAGAGGAGGGTCCCACAATTCATAATGAGATAATTTTTTGCTGGGTCTTACTGTGCAGAGTTTGTCAGTTAGCAAATGCACTGATCTCTCCAATTTGAAGGGCTTTCATATTTCACGACTGTTTCTATTACAGTAGTAAAACTTGTTCTTAGCTGAAGAAATCTCAGGACGGCTGTCATCTTTATTTGGAAGACAGCACAAGTCCTCATTAGGGTACTCGGCAAGCTCAGAGTGGTTCGTTACAACCAGCACGATATTTTCAAGCATAACTTTCATACTTCTTAAAAGATGAATCAGCGCTACATTTTTTCAAGGGATAAATAGCAGCTGGTGGTTTTGGAATCAGAGGTCCAGACTTTACTAACAATAGAGTTGGAATTAGGTTACAACATTGACACATGTCTTCTTTATAGCTACATATCTAAAGTTGAATAGACCAGCCAGGGCACACACATGGATGGGCAGCATCGCATGATTGGCAGCTACACTCTTACAGTAGACTTCCAGGACCTGTAGATCAATCTGCAGTCTGCAAAGCCCCCCAAACAAGAGGTCTGCTACTTTTCCCTTCAATGTAGCTCCTAGGGCCAACCTTGCATCACGGCTTGTGGAGCTTGAAGCCAAATACGCGAGGGACGTAGCGCTGCGAGGCCTTCTGAGGTTTGAGGTGATCGTATGTCATCAAAAACATATGAGGAAATGTTGTCCCAAAGTAGGCTCCGTCGATATCTGGACATGGTCAAGAAAATAGCAAAATATAACGACAAAATAGAATTTCTCCTTAAACCATGATATCACAGAAATGTAACAACAAAATGATGTTTCTATAATTCCTGATGTGGCTATTAGACCTATATGAACATTTCCACCCGCTCCAAGTGTCAGGTTAGTATCAAGGCACTAAAACAGATATGCCAGTTGTAAAAACTCAGAAAAAACTGTTTTTTCACAAGGAGACAGTGATAATAAGAGAGTGGTTAGGATACTGCCTTGGTATTTAGACCGTGGATAGTAGATGTCTTCACACTTAGGGCAGTATATCTTCACAGTACTAGATCGGTGAATATCTGATTGTCCAACAGGTAGGCATGGTTGGCCACAGCAATAAACTCGTGGACATCGTCCAAAGTCGTAGTTCTTATACTTCTCCAGCTGCCAAAAATAGGGAACAAGAGTTAGAATAATTAAATTTCAGAGTATGGGCAACTATTAGCAAAGAAAGGTAAGCATAAAAGGTACCATAGCAGCCAATCCTTTACTGGTCAGAATGTATCGTGCATGAATCAGCCCATATAACATCTCAGCAGCTGATTCCACTAGCTCATTTTGTTCTTCTGTGAAAATATCACCTACATATTCAAATAATCAAAGAACATCAGCAAAAGCACTAGGCATTGCGAAAGGGAGTGTGCAGAATACCATATCCAGGACAAGCAAGAGTCACGAACCTGACTGATGTCATTTACTATTGCAGACCAAATTAGATGTAACTTTCTACTTATGCTTACAGTAATTATTATGCCACTTTTTTAAGTTAATAACACTACACATACACAAACTTGTCCATTAGGTGCAAACTCATGCACAAACTTGCAAATTGTGGTAAATTGGTCCACCAAATTTGTAACGCGGGTGCAAAATTGGTCCAAATCGCCCTAGTGCTTGCATGTGGTGTTGTTTATATTGCGAAACCCTCCGTTTATATTTTTCCTTGAAGATGTGGCCTTACATGCGCCATGCGCTTAGCCGGCGTGCGTGGAGGTGCTGCATCCTCCGTTCCTTCGCCAGCAGGCCACGAGCTCACCGGCCGTCGCAGCCCTCGCATACGGAGCTCGCTGCCAGCTGTCGGGGCCTCACCGTTCTCCCCGGCTTCCGCGTCACCAGGGAAGCAGCCAGAGTTCATCCGCGGGGTGCCGACGTCCATCTGGCAATGCATGTTCTCTAACTAGGCACCAAACGCACAATTCTAGGACGGCATGCTGCTTGTTCTGTTGCTGCCGATGAGCCCGATTCTGTTGCTGCTTGTACAAAGTCCTAGCTGCAATTGTGTATGAGTTGAGATTGCTTTTAACCCAGTTCTATCATTCAGCCATCTCTGCTTGGCATCAGACACCCCAATACCCACCGAGCATCCAAATTGAGCTAGCTAGTGGGCAATGTTGTCCTTGTCGATCTGCAGTAACAAGGATACCAAAATCCAAGTGTACTACAATCATCTCTCAGATCACATGATAGTATTATACTTGTGGTTGCAAAGTATAGGCACAGAGAGTGGTAGTCAATTCTTAGTTATCGGTATTCATTTTACTATGATGGTCCATGCTTGAGAATTCACCAGTGTGGGCGGCTTCGTGGACGTGCTGCAGGTGGGCCAGTCTTCTCTGTTTCATGCTTTGGCCGTCAGGATCAAGGAGCAGGATGGACGGGGTGCTCGGCCACACCGAGATGTTCGCCGTGCCTTCAGGTGTGGCGACATCCAGGAGGAGACGTCGCCAGCTAGCCTGCCGGAGCCACGACCAATCTTCCTTTGACAGAGATCTCATGACCAACGAGAGCCCCTTGAAGTTGCTTCTCCTCTCGCATAACCTCTGGACCTCCTCCGGTCAGCCTCAAGCTGGCCTCGAGGACGCTGCCGCCTTCTAGTCGCCAGCGACTGCCGCCCCCTTGGCCTTGCTCTCGGAGACCACGAGCAGGGAGATGCAGCTACGGCTGAAGGGGCACACTGGCTTCTGGCAGCTGCAGCGTGAGCACAGCTGGGTTGGGCTTGCGGCAGAAGGAGCACAGCTGCAGCTAGAAGTGCACGCTACGCACATCTGATGCACGCAAACCGTAATCCTGCACCTTGATGTTGCACGCTTGCTCGAAGCAGATGCTAGACACCTCCTCCTCGGCATGGACCCCCCTCTACGCCACCACGTACGTGATCCGCCCCACGCCAGCAGCTCTGAGGTGTGGCGTCGCCGAGGACGCGACGGCAGCGTAATTCCAGCCGGCGAGATTAGAGAAAGGAAGATGGGAACGTCACGACGGTAAAAGATAAATATGAAGGAGGTTTTCACAAAATAAACAATGCCACACATAAGAACTAGAGCGATTTGGACCAGCTTTGCACCCACATAACAACTTAGTGGACTAATTTACCACGGTTTGCAGGTTTGTGTATGAGTTTGCACATCATGGACAAGTTTATGTATGTGTAGTGTTATTAACTCAACTTCTTTACTACCGCAGACAACCTAACTGATGCTTACAATAAAGAAAAAAAATCAAGGCCATTGCTAAGCAATTTTTTTCTTGTAGTATTGAGAAATAGAGCCCAAACAACCAGTAATTGCCAACAACACTATTAACAAAGGCTTTGAGAACCTAAACTAGTACGCAAAACTTGAGATCAACAGCAAATATTGAGAACATTTACCATGAGTAGACTCAATATCTAAAATGAGATCAAGAGCATAATCATAATATGGAACTTGACTGCTAAGCCCACAAAGGTTGAAGTCATCTTGTATGTAATCATCATCGACCTCACAGAAGAACTCATTTCCTCTTAGGTTGCAATACCATGAAATCCATGAGGTGTCTTCTCCATCAGAACCACTAACATCGGATGCTTCACTGTCAGATTCAGACTCGCCTGCAATGAAGAGGACAGAGGCATCAATGCATTTGTTCACAGACTATTAATTTTCTCGACCACGCACCTAAATGTGTGTCATTGTGTGAAGAAAATGCCAAAGAAGGCGCAGCTGTTCACACCACAAAAGGCAGCCTCCGACCAGGACCAAAAACAAGAAAGACAATCAGGGAAAAGGAAAAGAAACATTTGCAAACTACGCTAGAAGAAAAACGGCAAAATAGAAAAACTGCAGCAGAACTCCTAAGATAACACAGATGGTACAAATACAACATACATGAAAACTCGATATACCATGGAGCAACTACGATAAAACTGCTACAGAAAGCAGAAGTTGGAATAACTCAACAAATCTGGACTACATCATATCAAATCAATTAAGAGACGTATAGGTACGATCTGTATCATACAAAAGACATCTATAGACGGATAGAACATCAATTTAACAAGTTTGCACGTATCCTCCTGACTTGAAGGCTATATCATTCTATTCCTAAGCAAATAATACAGTAATCCAAGAGTATGTGTAGTAAATTAAACTTGAAGAGACAATATAGAGTAATAGTAGAAGTAAGAACAAGTTTAGCTGCGGATACAAGTGGTCCATTCCAAAAGCACATCAACACATTTACCACTAACATTTTCGCGGACTGATGTTGAAAAAGAAAACACCATGCCACATGCTCTCAAATATAATGAAGATGGAACCCCCATCCCAGAACCAAAATTTATACGAGCAAATCACATCCTACCCTTCACGATAACAACCCGACGACACGAACGCGTCACAAGACCATGGATTTGTCAGGCCATGAGCCAACGGCACGTCATGTGCGGGGGGAGAGTGAGAAGGGAGGAGATCGCGTCACCTTCGGAGCAGCGGCCCTTGGGGACGGAGGAGGGCACGACAAGGCGGTTGTGGTCGCCTCGGGCACCCGCCGATCCCCTGGACGTGGAGGGAGAGGCGGCCGCGGCGACGGCCTTGTCCAGGTGCTTGTCGAGCGCGTCGCTGATGCGCTTCCGGTCCAGCCCCGCCCCTCCCGCGGCCCCCTGCTTATACATATCTCGCCTCAGACGACGAGACGACCCCCTTCGTAAGCTGCTCCTTCGGCTGCCGCCCTCTTCACGCGGGGAGCGCCATTGGAGAGCGCGCGCGCGGGCTAGGGTTCGATCGGGGCAGGGACGAGGGCGGAGGCGAGGGGAGGGGAGGAGCACGGGAGGGAGGTGGCGAGAATTCCGAGGGGAGGGAGGGACGGGAGTGCAAAAGTTGAGGACGCGACGGGAACAGACAGTGACAGGCTCAAACAAGTACTGACTAGAGCCTATCGGAATGTCGTACAGATATTTTTCGGCTGTCACAGCCCGGCATTGATTTGGTTTAGATTGTATTTATCTATTACTACTCCCCTCTGATCTATATTATTATTCTCAACTTCGTCTAGATTCGGACAAAGTTGAAAATAATAATATGGACCGGAAGAAGTATTAAAAAGATGGACGCAACCACCCGGCGGACGTCCTAAGAATTGCCGATCCTAACGCGAGTTCCGACAAGGTTTCTCGCGTTCTCGGGTCCCCGCGTCCCGTACCCTCCCATCCCGGACACGTGACCGGGTCTAAAAGGGAAATGTCGTCGGATTGATGACAAGTACGTCATAAGGGGGTCCTCAAGGCGTGCGGAGGAGAGGGGTGTGAGACGTACGGTATTTCGGGACGGTGAGCACACAAGTTTACCCAGGTTTGAATCCGCCGGCTTTGGACGGATCCTACTCCTGCTAGCAATCCAGTAATACGGCGGAGCCGGAATATGGGTTATAAGGGTTTCGCCTGTGCGAGTTGAGATTGTAGATTATTGTGAGGTGCCCTAAAGGCTTACCCTAGGACGGCTTATATAGATATCCGGCCTAGGGTTTACAGGAGAAACCTATCCGGCTACGACTAAGAGTCGGTTACAGAGTATATTTTGAACTACAAGTAACATAACATGCCTATATCGGTAAGTCTTCTGGGCCTTTCCGTAGCCGGACTGGACTCCGTCTCTTATCCCTGACTGGGTCGCCCGTGAAGCAAAGCTCTAACCCAAAGTAGGCCACCCTGGTCAGTGAGGCACTGTGAGGATACCCGGAAAGTACATCCCAACAACTGCCCCCGGAAGCCTCCAAGATCTAGAGTCGGATTGCATCATCGTCTAGCTTGATCTTCGGCTTGCAGAATCTTGAAGGGTTCCTGAAACTTTAAAAGAAAGGATAGGATCCGGGTCTCAAAACGAGTCGGACCTATGAATAGTTATTCGGGTTTCTAGCTTGAAATTCAAACTAAGTCGGAACTTGGCCTTTGACGTAAGTCACGTCAGCGAACATTCTGTCGACATCACCGTTAATTAGTGGGTTCGCCTTTTGCGGAACCGAGGCGTCTTTTTAATGCGTGCGCGGAGATCGAGGCGGCGTAATCATCACGAGGGAGTTACCCAGCTCCTTCCATGACGTGTGGCACGGTTACTGTTTACATTGCATGAATCTTGGCGCAGGTGAAGGATATAGGGGGTCTAGATTTCTTCCTTCCTCCTCACCAGCGCCAGTTCCTCATCCTTCCTCTCGATGTCTCCTGCCAAGAGAGCTCCTCTGCCTCCCCCAAATCCCACAGCGCCGCCCACCCTAGGTCACCGGAGCCCAAAAAATAGCTGAGGGTTCATCTTCGGCTGTGGCGGCGACGGCAGCGACAACACCTGCGGCGGAGAAGGAGAAGTTCCGCGAGGTCTAGATCTCATGTGTTCTTGATGACGCCAAGGTCCGCGTCGTCGAGAATGAGGGCCTCCTCCGCGCCGACGACTGGCGAAGTGGCTTCGGCCAAACCGTCCCCACCCCAACGCCGACGAGCGAGTGCATTTTGGCACCCACCTCGACAGAGGTTTGAGCTTTCCACCCTCAGATTTCTTTTCTAAGGTTATAGATCATTATGGAGTGCAACCCCACCATCTCCCCCCAAACTCTCTTTTAGAGATGAGCGCGTATGCCTCTTTGTGTGAGGGGTATCTCGGTATTAGGCCGAGTCTCATACTCTTCCGATATTACTTTCATACCCGGAGAAATTCTATCATCGTCGGTAATCCTTATATTACCAGAACTCTTAGCTTTTCTGTTAGGAGAGAGCGAGTCTATCCTAGGATTAAGGCTAGTGAGTCGGTGAAACAATGGTCGTCCACGTTCTTCTATCACAAGGACAGGCCAGCTCCTGGCAAAGCATCTACTTTGCCAGTTTTTGTAGATGGCGCCGCCATGCCCCAAGAGTCCTGGGACGCGGATCCTCTGGCTCTCACTGACGATCTGCTTCTTACTAAGAGGCGGATCGAATATCTGATGAAGCACAAGGGTCTGAAAGGATCCAATTTAGTCCACTGCTGCCTGGCATGCCGGATCCAGCCTCTTCAACACCATGGTGACCGGCTCATGCACTCCATCACCAAGAGCAAGTTGGACACCCTCCGGATCTTCTCCCGTCCTTACTTGGAAAAGGACTATGAGTCCCAAATCAGGTGGTTGATAAGGGAGCGGATTGAGAGGAAAATCCCGGAGTTGTCTTTGGACATACGTACGGATGATAATCCTGCTATACTAGTAAGTTTTCCAGCAATAACTCGAATTATGTGTTCATCTATACATTATTATTTCTTTCTGCAACGCTGAGATATTTCTTCTTTTCAGCTTGCTAACCTCCCCGAGTTGGAGCTTGCTCCTCTCGAGGGATATCCTCCTGAGATCTCTCAGGATGATGGAGAACTAGTCCCATTACCGGAGACCCTTACCCGAAAGCGTAAGGCTCCGACAGTTTCCATTGGCACAAAGGAAGTGCCTGTTGTGAAGAGGTAACGTTCTTCACAAGGTCTCTGTATTTTATTTCTCATTCTTTCTGAAGTGTAACGATCTTTGTTCTATTACCTCCTCAAAGCTAAACATCTCACCAAGGGCAAGGGGAAAGGAGGCTCGTCGAAGCCCCTACACCAGTCAAAGTTAAATTTGACTTCTCCTGCCACAACGCCTCCGACTCCTACCCCGCAGCCTTCTACAACGTCGAAGATCACTCCATCTCCGTCTATCGTAGAAGATCCAACTCTTCATTCTAAGCCTGCGAACCTTAGTTCGCAGACCGACGTTACCATGGGTGACTCGACAGTTGATAAGGGTGAACCCTCAAAGGGTAATGATCCCTCGGCAGAAGTTTTTGCCGGCAACCTCCTCAGCAATCCGGGTCTTGCCAAACTTGGCATTACTGAGAAATCTGCAGAGGAGATCCAACGGCTAGCCTAGCAATGTTTGGAAAGCCGGAACATCACCGCCGAAGAGGAGGCACAAGAAGCAGAGGGCGTCAAGTACTCCGAACTTCTTGAGCAGATCCGTCTTTGCGACGAGAGGCTGGAAGCCGGTGTGGTTCCTCCTCCACTGGTAATCTCGCTGACCCTCGCCGAGAAGGTTAGCACCGAGGTGAACATGAGCTTAAGCAAACTTACTCATGAACATCATGTAAGTCAGATTTCCAACTCACCTTTTTTACTTTATTTCATATCATATCCTCTAGCCCTCAAGCATGAAGTTGGATAGACAATCCGGATTTATGCTTTCATAGGATGCCAAAGAATGAACTAGTGTAGCCCCCAACGCTCGTGCTGATATTAGTTAAAATATTAGCCCGAGTCTTTAGTAGACTTCTGACTCTGGGTATTATTCTGACTTATAGAAACTTAATTCGTATAACCAGGAATTATTGAAGAATATTTGTAACAAGCGGAGAGAGATCAAGGCTCTCCGTCTTGAAAATGCTCAATTAAAGGTGTCAAGGGATGAGGCTGAAGGTAATCATTTCATTCCTTGACCTTGCTCTTTTCTGCTTTCATAGTCGAATTACCTATTCAACGGTTATTCTTTTGCTGACAGCACTGGTTAAACAATCATGTGCCATGATTGAAGAGGCCGAAAATCTCATGACCCTGGAGGTGGAGAACACCGACTTACGTCGAGAGCTAAATAAGCTTAAGGCGGATCAAGAGCGTAGCATTGCACAAGTCCTCGAATCCTCCTCCATGGCCACCGAAGAACGTGATCGAAGGATCGCGGCCCAGGACCAAAAAGTCTCGGATATCAACGATGCATTATTCAAAGAGAAGGACATCACCGAGGCACTCCGGGCTGAACTCCAAAGCCTTAGGGCGGAGAAGACCAAAGTTGATGATGTCATCTTTGGTATGTTTCCTACTTTCTGACTTTCTGCTTTTCCGACTCTAGGAGTTCGGACATATTTTCTAACTTTTGCCTTATATGCACAGGTCCTCTGAATTTACTAGATTCTTCCTCCACCGAGTCTCACACCAGCCAGCTTACACAAGTCGGCGACTTGCTTCACGATTTCCGCCAATCTTTGGAGGATATTGGCGAAGTACTCAAGGTTCCGGACATGAACAAAATGTCTGGCTTTGAGGTGCGAGACAAGGCTAAGGAGATGTCCCAACTCATCCAGGACTGGAACATGTCCTACGCGCGAACGCCCTCACCATGGTTATGAGCCACCATGGAAACATGGAAATCTGGCAAGTAACCAGAGGGTACTGTAAAGTGGATGAAGACGGACAAGATCAAAACATCAAGGCCATCATGGAATCCTATGCCGGATATGGATGCCACGTAGTTGATTTGACCAGCTACGACACTCCTTTCTTCACTCGCGTGGAGACGCCTCCTCCGCCTGTCGAAGAAACAATCGAAGTTTCTGATGACGAGCAAACTATTTCGAATTTGAACGTCTCGGAAATATATCAAGGCGAGGTTGATGTCTCCAGTGATCCAGCAGCTCCTACCTCTTCTCCTGCATCGTAAAGTACTAGAAACAACGATGTGTTATTCTGAAACAATTCGGGTTGTAAATAAGTAGTGTAATACTTTTGCTAGTGCTAAGATTTGCTACTTTTATTTAGCACTTTTGGCTTTATTTTGATGTGCCTGGAATGTTTAAATAAGCACTTTATGTTTTTGTATATACTTATCGTTTATCTGGCTTTTCGCCTCGTCCCTTTTCAGAGCCGGCCAACTTTCAACACGGAAACTTTGTCGAGCAACGGAGCTCAACTGCTAAACCAGTTTAAACTCGGAAACAAAGCCGTCTTCCAGTACCAACAATTCACTACTTGGAAAATGCCTGCATCCCGCAATCAGATAAAGAACCAAAGTACAAACTAGAAAAAATAGATTTATACCCGAAGGTAGCATTTTTTAGAATTAGAAATCTTAACCATAACAAACATGAACATAAAGTACTTTCAAGTATTTTGGGATTTTCGACTATGACATGATCATTCGGAAATAAGATGGTAATATAAAACTTCTCAGAAAAATTTGAGGCAACCAACACTTTATTTCTCATTGAACATGTACACATATATGATTACAAAGAAAGAAAATTTAAGAATAAAAGAGATGTAGTTGAGCAATATTCCACGGTCTGTCTAATTCTTCCGGGTCTGTACTGCCTCTTGCTCTCTTTCTTTTCTTAGTAGCAGGTCTTTCTTTGACTGGACGTATACCAGTTAGATAGTAAGAATCATTGTGCAATACTCGACTAACTAAAAAGGGCCCTTCCTATACTAGGGAAAGTTTGTTCTTTCTTTTCTGCACAAGCCGGAGAACCAAATCGCCTTTATTGAAAGACCGGTTTCTGACTCTCTGGCTATGATACTTGCATAACTTCTGTTGATAGGCTGTTGATCTCATCTCAGCAACGATGCGAACTTCTTCGATTAAATCGAGATCATTTTGTCAAGAAATTTCGGCATCCTCTTCAATATACGCAGCAACTCGGGGAGAAGTATGAATCAAATCACTAGGAAGAAATGCTTCTGCACCATAGACCAAGAAGAAAGGTGTGTATCCGGTTGACCTGTTCGGAGTTGTTCGTAAACTCTATATTACATAAGGTAATTCCTCTGCCCAAGCCCCCGCAGCACGACGTAGTGGTACTTCGAGTCTTGGGTTGAGGCCTTGTAGGATTAAACCATTTGCTCTTTCGACTTGTCCATTAGCCTGTGGATGTGCAACTAACGTAATGTCAAGCTGGATATTTTGTTCAACGCAGAATTCGGCAATCTCTCTCATAGAAAAATTACTTCTGTTGTCCGTGATAATGCTATGTGGATAACCGTATCGGATTATAACATCCTCAACAAATCTTATGGTTGTTGCTCCATCACAACTGGTGACGGGTTGATACGTCCATTTTGCATCACTATTCTATATCATAATTTACTGTTATTTATTGATATATTTCATATTAAGAGATGATACTTATGTTATTTCATCTGTTTTTGCATGGTTGATGACTTTTGGGCATGGACCGCTGCAGTCAGGATTCTGATGAAAAAGGTGCTGTTTGAAGGCAAAATTCGTGAAGATCAGAAAATCCAGGAAAATACATGGAAAATCCTATTTTTCCAGAAGACGAAGAAAGCCAGAAGGGAAAGTGGAGATGGGCCACAAGGGGCCCACACCACCCCCTGGCGCGGGCCACCCCAGGTCACGCCACCAGGTGGTGTGGCCGCCCTGGTCCACTCCAGCCTCTCCCCTCTGGCGTATATTATCCTCCCGAAACCTTAGGACTTGGGGAGCGACCATAAAAAGATTCCGCCGCCTCTGTGAGGCAGAAAACATCACGACAGAGAAAGATCTCTCCGGCAGACAGAATTCTGCCAGGGGAATTCCTTCCCGGAGAGGGGAGATCGTCGCCATCAACACCACCATCAAGCTGGACTTCATCGGGATCATCATCATCACCACCACCACCATATCCACCAGCACCATCATCACCACTCCATACTGCTGTAACAATTGGGTTGAATCTTGCATAGTTCTTAGGGGAAACTTTCCCGGTGTTGATTACTCCTTGTAGTTGATGCTATTGAGTGAACCATTGAATTATCGTTTATGTTCAGATTGTTACATATCATTATATCATCTCTGATCATGATCCATATGATGTCTTGTGAGTAGTTTGTTTTGTTCTTGAGGACATGGGAGAAGTCATGTTGTTAGTAGTGGAATTGTGTTGAGAAAGACTCAATAGTTTGATATTTAAGTTGTGGTGCACTTCTTCTAGTGGTGTCATGTGAACGTCGACTACATGACACTTCACCTATATGGGCCTAGGGGAATGCATTGTGTATTTGCCTACTAATCGTAGGGGTTGCCAGAGTGACAGAAACCTGAACCCCCGTTAGGAAACCTTTGCACAAGAGACGTCAGGGTCTTAGAGTTTAAAGATGTGGTTAGGTTTTTACCTTAATTACTTTCTTGTACTTGCGGATGCTTGCAAGGGGTATAATCACAAGTATGTATTAGTCCTAGGAAAGTCGTGAAAGGGCATTTATGCCCTTACTATTATTTTGATGTTTGGTGATAACACTTGGATAAGTTTAATCATCTGCTAAATGTTTCAGGAGATTCCAGCTGCCCCTATGAATGTTGAAATAAAGGAAAAAGAGCTGCCCAGGATCTGGTCTGTGCAAAGGACATGCCTCAGCCGGACTGTCCGGCTGATCCGGGTCGGAGTGTTCGGCCAGGCCGGACTGTCTGGTTGGTTACGCCCGGACTGTCCACCCATGTGAAGTGGGAAACTTCTCTGGACACTCATAATAGGTTTTCGGACACTCCCCAGACACTTCCCGGATTCTGGCCCGAAACTTGGCTAGGCCGGAGTGTCTGGCTGGTCTCACCCGGAGTGTCCGGTTGGGCCGGACTGTCCGGCTGGTGCTGGCCGGACTGTCCGGGGTAAGTGGCTCCCAACGGCTCCATTTCCAGGGGGCCTATATAAAGGCCCCTTCTTCTACCTTGGAAGTTGCTCGTCCGCCTCAAGAACTCCAGCACCATTCGAGCCACCAAATCCACAAGATCTCCTCACTCAACCATCCAAAGTCATTGATCTTTGGAGAATCGAAGGAGGAGGCCTTGATCTACATCTTCACCAAGAGAGATCTTCATTTCCCCCTCATTCACTTGAGGGCCCCTTGCTCTAGTGTTTTATTGGAAACCCTAGCTTGTGATTTGGTTCTTACTAGCTTGTCTTTGATTGTTTGACAACTATCTTGTACTTGGGAGCCTCCAATTAAGTTGTGGATGTGTGCCCCAAACTCGTTGTAAAGGTGCCGGCTTCCACCTCGAAGGTTGCCGTATAGTGGAGGAGGTGAATCGAACCCGTTGGGGTGAGGTTCATCGGAGAATAAGGGAGGCCTCTCGTGGCGTTGGTGGTTTGATACCACCCCCTCTCCAAACGTAGACGTACTTCCCCTCAAAAGGAAGGAACTACGGGAAACAAATCCTTGTGTCTCCGCGTGCTCCACTTTGGTTACTTCTATCCTTTACCGCACTTTACTTATCTAGTTATTGCTTAGTTAGCGCTTGTTTGACATATAGGTAAATTCACTTTAGTTGCATAATCTAGAGAATTTACCTTTCATGTCAAACCCTAAATTGAAAAAGAGTAAAATTTGAAGTAGCACCTATTCACCCCCCCCTCTAGGTGCCCATACTATCCTTTCAATTGGTATCAGAGCCTCGACTCTTTATTCGGGCTTAACCGCCTAAGAGATTATGGACAACCCAAAGGAGGGAGAAAGTGAGGCTAGCCATTCGGTGACCATGGTAGATCTCAAGAATTTGGAAACAAGCTTGAGCTCTACCTTGGGCAACGAAATCCAACAGTTGCGTCAACTCATTGAGCAACTTGTTAGGGATAAGAAAACCTCACCTCCTCCCTCTCCAGAGGAAACACCACCAAACCCAAAGGCTAATGCTCCGGCTAAGCCTTTGGAGGAAGTGGCGAGGGATGAACATAATTCCACGAACTCCACACCAAAAAGGGTGATGGGAAGGAAGAGCACCATGCGGTTCCCGGATGGTACTCTCCCGACCCTCCTATCCCTCACCCACATATAAATAATAGAGGCGACCCACCTAAGTTAGCTGCACATACTTTTGCTCAATGGCAAGTTTTAATGAAATCTCATGTGCGCAGCTCTTGCATTGATTTGTGGAATATTATTGAAGGACTCAAAATTGAGGATCCAACCAACTTGACTAGAAGAGAAGTGGTCAATAGCCAACTCAATGCGACTGCCTTGCACATGATCCAACTTGGAGTGGGGCCAAAGGGTTTTCCCCACATTGAGCACTACAATACTGCCAAGGAAGCTTGGGATGCTCTCATTGACTTATTTGTTGGCAATGAGAGTATGAGAAGAAATAGATATGATGCTTTAAGAAATGAGGCCAAATGTTTCTTCATGAAGGATGGTGAGGATCATGAAGATATGTATCGAAGACTCAAATCCACAGCCACCGCCTTCAGGAATGTTGGTGCCTCTCACATTGATGATGCTTGGATCAAGAGGAAGTATGTGAGTGCACTCATTGTAACTACCTCGGTGAATTACGCTCCTAGTTACAAGCCTGGATGAGCGGAAATGGTTAAAATAGTACGGTGGGGCCCAAATGCCACTCACAGGTAGACCTTTCGGCCGTCCTAACCATTTCCAAACATCGGGACAAGAACGGCGACTTAATCGGCATGAAGGGATCAACTACATACACAAATGAGTATGTATGCAAGCCACCATACAACAGTACATCAGAGCCATTCCATCTAAAAGAAAGGAAATATAGCAACGCCATACGGCAAGATCCAAATGTCCTAGATAGATATAATAGTTTAGGATATCTCCTCATACATCAAACATCAGAGTATCAAGCAGAAGCGGAAAACAAGATCCGAGTACGGATAAGAAGCAAATCGGCATAAGATGCCCCATAAATAAACACATCCCACCCACAGATCTCACGGATCCCCGTTTCCGGAATCTCTACACTGAATGATCGTTGCCCACATCGTCCGTCTCCTCCACCCAGTATCCATCTTGCGAGTTTACCTGTTCATCTGAATAACAATTTATCGTGTGAGACCCTAGGGGTACTCAGCAAGTTTGTATGCCTCTAAAGGGGACACAACCTGGGGTGACGCAATTGCAGCAAAAGATAAACCCTAACAATTCTATAGATACTCGCTAACCATCTGCCTAACCAGAGATAGACGGATGTCCGTGAATTAATAACAACAGTTATAATGGTAATAACCACAGATCCATCCTCCTCCTCGCTTACCAACGAGGAAGCGGACGAACAACCCCCCCATCCGTTGGCAGTTTTATTATCCATTCCATGAGTGTTGCACTATTTATAGTCAGATACTTAGTCAAATTAGAAGCAGTACTTTAGTTATTCTTGTCTATGATCGAGAAACTGTGCTCCAAGTCGTCCATAACCGTGGACACGGCTTTCAGAAAGTTTTACCCTGCAGGGGTGCACAAATAGCAACACACACTCGATATGCCTCGGAAAAACCAAATCAAAACCCAACGCGGCAGTCACGACAAAGCGATCACAGGATTCAGAAATATTTCAGGGGGCCACCCCAATGAGCTACCTGCAACGAAGTTAGCTGACTCCGAGACGGCCTCAAGGTTTGCGCTAGTGGCTGTGAACGACTGGGAACCCGAAAATGTGACTGGGCTTGTCGACACCGCGAAAACACTCCGCTTTCCTAAATAAGACAAAGGTGCTCCTCGCACAATTTTAAATAAAGCAGTAAGCATGGCATAAGTACTGGATAGTAAATAAAACCTCAAACTAGTTTGTGGCCCCAAGAAATGAGAATGAATCAAGCTCTGGCTCAGGGGGGTTCATAAGCCTCCCGGATGTGGATAGCGCGAATATTCAAGGAACAGGAATCAAGTACTCGGGGTCCTACGGGACACAAGTGAGCCTGAAAAACCAAATAGCGAATATGGCTCACCGATGCCACTTTCGTTAGTTATCCCATTACTACTCAGGTTAAGTTGTATAGGTACCTCGTTATCCATCAGACACTCACATACCCTACACATGCTGTTCTACGACTCGCATGGCTCAAACAACTCCTGTAGTAATGGCTCATGGGATGGAGGAACAAGCTTGTGGGTTTAAAAGTAAAGGCTATGCAATACTTGGGATTCAGTTTAATGCAATCGCGACTCAATGATGCAAGAATAAGATAGAGGCAATAGGTACTATATGTATGCAAGCATGTGGTAGTGCTTGCCTGGCAGCTCAGTTGAAGCAAGGGATGGATCTGGGTAGTGCTCCTGGTTCTCTTGATATATCCCTTGCTCAGCGTCTATTCGAAGAAGAACCAAACAAACAAGGGCCAACATAAATAAAGTGCGCAAGCATATGAATAAAATGCATTAAGCAAACAATCATGCCATGATGAATGATGCACAATTTGCATGGCAATCAAGTAGCATGGCATGGGTGAGGTGTGGGATACAAGAATAAATCATTTTATTGAGTTTTGGCCCCATTTTATCCTCATATTAGTTGCTGTATACTTTATATTTATATGATGCATGCTTCAAAACAAAACATGGAATGCATAAACAGAAAGGTCTCGTCGAGCTAATCATTTTAGACATATCATTTGTTAAATTTTGAGTTATAAAACAAAAGTTATTAATTAATTAAAGTGGAAGGGCATTTTATTGTAATTTTAATCAACTTGCAATTTTAAATGTAAAAAATATATTTTGGATGAAAGATTTGAATTCCTCACATTTTTCTGATTTGAAAACATATATTATTTGTATTAATTGGGTTTGTATTTTAAAAGTTATTTAAAAACAGAAATAAATTTGAATTTGAAATAATTTGAAAAAGATTTGAATTAAGACAGATATACAGAAAGTCTTTTTGTTACTTAGCTTCAGCTCTTTAAGAGCATGACATGACGCTGGGGTGGGTCTCACACCCTGGGCACCGGAAAAAAGTTTACCAAGTCACATCATTCTAGCCCCCAAAGAATGTGGTGGCGGGGTCAAGGCACACGCCCACCACCCGCCACGCCACGACGGGGCGGGCGCCCACGGGCACAAATGAGGAGCTGGTTGATCAAACCGAAAGACTGGGTACCTTTTTGCAAAAATCCTACAGACGCTGACTGGTGGGCCTCGGTTGTACCGCGGGTTAAGCATAAAAAGAGGCAGGGGCTATCTGCAAAACGACCACAGCCGAACTGTGCTTCTTCTCTGCCTCGACAGATCGGTGCGCGGCGCGGCAGAGCGCGGCGCGCGGGCTCGAACGCGCGACCTGGGGCGCGCGCGCAGAGGCGGAACCACTGCGGTGGCCGGGGGGTTTGGTGGCAGGTTCCTGCGACACAGCAGGACAAGGTTTCTTTGGCGCAATCGCGTGGATGCGCGGCGCGAACGCGATGTACGTAAGGCGTTCGCTAAAACGAGCAGCGCCCGTGAAGCTACAAGCGGCGAAGGGTGTTCGGAGATGTGGCTGCTCACCAGAGTGCGTCGTGTAGGTGGATCGGCAGGGCGCACGATCGACGGCGAAGCGCAGACGGATCGGCTAGGGTTTCACGTGAGCGTCGGCTTGTGCGGCACTGGGGCTTCCTCTTCTGGTGCTGCAGGCGACGCTGGGTCCTCCGGTCCTTCCTCGACGACCACAACACCACGCCTGCCTCCTCGAGCTGCTGGTGGTCGTCTAAGCCGACGGTGGTCGGCGATGGGTAGCTGGCGGCGATGGAGAAGAGAGGGGAGCGGCGGGGCGCCTCAGCCAGATCTGGAGATGCAGAGAGGAGAGCCGAGAGGGGGATAAAGCAGAGAGAGGGGAGGGAGGAGCCGTGGGGAGCAGGTAGATGGAAAAAGGTGGTTTCGGCCACCTTTTACCCTCTCCTCCTTCACGTGCTGGTGGCAAGGACCGAGGCAGGCAGGTGGGAGGCTTCGGTGGGGCTGTGGTGAGGCCAAGGAGGCAGGGTGCTCGGGCTAGAGGGCCCTTGTGGCATGGAGAGAAAAGAGAGGGAAGAGTAGCCTGCCAGATCTAGGATAGGAGGGAGAGGGGTATGGCTCTGCTAGGGCTTGCTTGGGTGGGGTAGCTAGGTGGCAGGGTGGGGCCAGCTAGGTGGGGCCAGGGTGACCATGTGGTGAGAGAGGAGAGAGGCCGAGAGAGGGGGGATTAGGGAGGAACTAGGGTTTAGCTTAGATAGAGATAAGGAGAGAGGTTTAGAGAGGGAGGAGAGATTAGATGGAGTGGTCCTTTATGACAAGATCAAGCATGCCCTAGACAAGCTCCAACAAGAACAAGTCAAGAAAAAGAGAGGGATGTGAAGCTAGGGTTTAAGCAAGATCAGAATAGATCAAGCCAAAAGAAAGGATAGAGATAGAGAGAGAGATGATGATCCACTCAAGATTCAAATAAAAACCAAATACTAGAAAAGGTGGCACTTGCATGGCCCATGCAAAATATTTAATACCATGTTGATTCTTGTGGAAACAATAATATTAAACATGGCATTGTTCATTTGCATTTCCAAAGGTGGAATAAAGCCAAGCAAAAGAAATGAAAGGATACCCCATGTGGAGTAGTTGGAGATGGCCATGTTTGAAATAAAATGGGACATGCTAGTGTGTATGTTCCACTAGATGATTACTAGTCCCAAAAATATTCCCACATGAGCATAAATCCATAATAATCCATATGGAAGCTAGGAAAAGGGGTTCCACTCACAAGGCATGCAAAGGTGGCCAAGTGGCTCTCATATATCAATAATGTGAAGACAACATGATGCTAAGATGAGAGCATGTGGAAAAGAATTGGATCCATCCCAACCCACATGAGCTAGAGGTAAACTCAAATAAAGTGCAAAGCTCATATTTAGTTGGATGGTGAAATTATAAGGTGGTGACAGAGAAAGGTGATGGAGTTGAATAAAAGATATGCCCCCAACTCAACTTGGGCATTAAACAATATATCAAGAACCAAAATCAATATCAAGAGGCAAATACAATTTACAATGCATATGAGAGAAGAACCAAAACAAAAAGGGTTTTATATGATGCTCAAATGCAAGGTGGCATGATGACATGAGCATGATATAATGAGGATGCAACAATTATATATTTGAAGTAGCCATTATATTACTAGACCAAGTAGCATTACAATTGTTAGACAATTGGGATGCTACAACTCTCCCCCACTAAACAGGAATCTCGCCCCGAGATTCTAGGAAGAAGAAGAAGACACAAAGAGGGTAGGATACTTGGCACGGAGCTCATCTTCACGATCCCAAGTGGCTTCATCAACGGAATGGTGCGACCATCACCTTGCGTAACTTGATGGACTTGTTGCGAGTCCTTCTTTCTACGACTTCAAGGATTTTTGTGGGGTGTTCTTGATAAGACAGGTCTTCTTGGAGATTGATAAGCTCATGATCCACGGTCCTGCCGGGATCCTTGAAGCACTTCTTGAGCTGAGAGATGTGGAAAACATCATGGACTTTGATTTTTTCGGGAGCTCAAGAGCATAAGCAACTTCTCCTCTTCTTCCACGAATTTTGAAAGGACCGATGTATCTAGGAGCCAGATTTCCTTTGATACCAAAACGGTGCGTGCCTCTCATGGGAGTGACACGAAGGTAAACGAGATCACCAGGGACATACTCCATGTTCGTGTGCTTCCTGTCATAATTGCTCTTCTGGCGACTTTGAGCAATCCTCAGATTTTCAAGAATGATGTGAACCTTCTCCTCCGCTTGAGTCACAATGTCAGGGCCAAACAAGATCCTTTCACCTGCACCCGACCAACCAATCGGAGTTCTGCATTTGCGACCATAGAGAGCCTCAAATGGTGCCATCTTTAGACTTTTCTGGAAGCTATTGTTGTAAGAGAATTCAGCATAAGGAAGACATTCTTCCCACTTCATGCCAAAAGAGATGACGCAAGCACGAAGCATATCCTCCAGAATCTGATTGATCCTTTCCACTTGTCCTTGCAACTGAGGGTGGTAAGCTGTGCTGAAGTTCAACTTTGTTCCCAAAGCATTTTGGAAACTCTCCCAGAACTTGGAAGTGAAGATGCTTCCACGGTCTGAACTGATCTCAAGCGGAACCCCATACAGAGAGACAATTCTGTTGATATAGAGCTCCGCCAACTGAATTGCAGAAATGGTTTCCTTGATGGGGAAGAAGTGAGCCACTTTAGAAAGCTTGTCAATGACAACAAAGATTGCATTGTTGCCCTTCTGCGACCTTGGGAAACCAGTGATGAAGTCCATCTCTACTTTCTCCCATTTCCATTCCGGGGGTTTCAATGGCTGTAGAAGACCGGAAGGTTTCTGATGGACAGCTTTCACTCATGCGGACATCACACTCCGAGACATATTTGGCACAATATCGCTTCAAACCCGCCACCAATATTGTGTTTTCAAGTCCATGTACATCTTTGTCGCCGGGGTGGATAGAAAGAACAGAATCATGCGCCTCCTTGAGAACTTGCTCTCTCAAACCCGGGTAGTTCGGAACAAACATCCAGTGTTCAAAGAAAAGCGTGCCTTGATCATCGACGTGGAAGGACTCATACTTCGGAAGCTGAATCCTGGAGATGATCTTTCTTGTGTATGGATCACCGAGCTGAAAGGAGCGAACCTTTTCTTCCAAGAGAGGAGTTGCTAGAAGGTTCAGGAGATACCCTTGTTCCACAATCTCAAGGTTGAGCTGACGGAATTCCTCGCACAAGAGAGGCTGTTGTTCTTCCATCATGAGGTTGTTGACATAGGCTTTGCGGCTGAGAGCATCTGCCATGACATTAGCTTTGCCCAGAGTGTAGTTGATGGTCAGATCGAAGTCATTGATTGCTTCAATCCACCTCCTCTGCCGAAGGTTAAGATCAGGCTGAGTAAAGATATACTTCAGACTCTTGTGATCAAAAAAGATCTCACAACGGTTGCCAAGCAAGTAGTGCCTCCATACTTTCAAAGCAAAGACAAGCTATGAGCTCGAGGTCATGTGTAGGATAGTTGATCTCATGCGTCTTCAACTGTCGAGAGGCATAAGCAACAACTTGTTTTTCTTGCATGAGGACCGCACCCAATCCTTGCAAAGAGGCGTCACAGAAGATCTGGAATGGCTTGGATGTATCCGGAGGAACCAAGACTGGTGTGGAAGTGAGCTTCTCTTTGAGTGTCTCAAAGCTTGCTTGACATGCAGGAGTCCAAAGGTATTTCTTGACTTTCTTGAGGAGATCGGTAAGAGGCTTCGCTATCTTCGAAAAGTTCTGAACGAAGCGACGGCAATAACTAGCCAAACCAAGGAAACTCCGCACTTCTTTGACATTTACAGGAGGAAGCCATTCAACAATTGTCTTCACGGTTTCCGGGTTGACTGCAATGCCCTTGGCAGAGATGACATGACCAAGATAGGTTACTTGAGGCAGCCAAAACTCACACTTGGAGAACTTTGCATACAAGCGGTTCTCACGAAGCTTGTTTAGGACACACCGAAGGTGTTCTTCATGCTCTTCCTGTGACTTAGAATAGACTAGGATGTCATCCAGATAGACCACAACGAACTTGTCAAGATACTCCATGAAAACCGAGTTCATGAGCCTCGAGAAGGTGGCAGGTGCGTTGGTGAGACCGAAAGACATGACCGTGTACTCATACAGGCCATAGCGGGTGGTGAAAGCTGTTTTAGGAACATCTTCCTCGAATCTTGATTTGGTGATAACCACTTCTCAAGTCAAGCTTAGAGAATACCACAGCTCCAGCTAGCTGATCAAGAGATCATTAATCCGCTGGAAGGGATATTTATTCTTGATGGTTTTAGCATTGAGAGCCCGATAGTCAACACAAAGTTTATCGGTCTTGTCTCGCTTCTTCACAAAGATTGTTGGGCTACCCCAAGAAGAAGTATGTTGAATGAAACCCAACTTCTCTTGTTCATCGTCGACGCTTGAGTTCAGCCAACTCAGCAGACCCATTTTATAAGGCCGCTTGGAGATAGGAGCCGTACAGGTTCAAGCTCAATTACAAACTCAACCTCACGATCCGGAGGCATACCGGCAACTCTTCAGAAAGACATCCGAAACTCATAGACCACGGAACACTCTGAATAGCTTCCATAGCATCAACATTGAGTCGCCAAAGAGAAAAGCTGGATAGCAGGAGTCGACTTGGAGAATAGACTATATGGCCTTCAGAATCTTGAGAAACCGAAGCTCAAAGACAATCAATCACAGCTGCATTTGCTGTCAACCAATCCATGCCCAAGATGACATCAATGTCGAGTTGCCTGTAATGATTAAGGAAGCCGAGAACGAAGAGCCACCAATCTCAATTTGATTGCCATGGCTGATTTTAGAAGCTGTCATTGTTGCTCCGGAGAAAGGACCATTAACCGCTTAAGGAGAGGATCCATAGCTAACTCATTCTCATTTGCAAACTTGAGACACAAAAGAATGCGATGCACCAGAATCAAACAAAACTCGCAGGTGGACTGAGTTAACGGAAGCATACCCATCACAACCTGTGTGCATGCTCAGCTTGAGCGGCGTTGACACAGTTGGCACGAGCAACAGTAGACCCGGGCTTGGTGTTGATGTTGAGAGCCCGAGGTGGTGGTGCACGAACCAAAGGAGAGCTCGCCGCAGATCTTGGAGGTGGTGGAGGGAGGGCCTTGTTCTTCAACGGACAGCCCAGTTTGATGCCCCAAGAGCCACGTGTAACAAGCACCAGTGTGGACATGGAGCAACGTAGCTGGGACTCCGCCAGCGCCTGGGTAGTGGTGGTTGTAGCCCCAGGAGCAGCAGTGAGGAATTTTGGTGGCCTTGCCGTGTAGCTTGAAGGTCTTGGTGGAGCCGGGAGCGACGGTGGGGTGTTAGGAACCCAGACACGACGCTTAGAAGAGCTGACATAGCTGAAGAGCTTGCTGCATCACGGTTGTGTTTCTTTGACTCCTCAAACACTTGCCTACTTGCTTCTTCCTGTAGAGCTGTATGAAGTTCAGTAAAAGACGCCTTGCCTTGCATGTGTGATTGCATACTTAATCGATGCATTGAGCCCTTGCTGAACCTCTTTTGCTTCTTCTTGTCATCGAGATCTCATCGCCACCATAACGAGACAGGTTCATGAAGTTCTGATGTAGGTGTTGACATTATCATTGCCCGCTTGAGGTTGAGAAACACTTCCTTCATCCTCTCCATGACAATTTCTCGACATCGCTCTTTGAAAGCTCCAATGAACTGTCCCCAAGTAGGCTGAAAACCAGATGGGTTTGCCTTCGTGTAATTCTCCCACCGTAGTGTTGCATCTCCTTCGTAAGGTGAGTAGCACACTTTACCCATTCTTGCTCAGAACATCAGCATCAAAGAACCTTGACATCTCACGCAACCAATCATCAGCATCAAGTGGTTGATCAGAAACATCAAACTGGCGTGGGTTGAACTTCAGAAAGCTTTTGATGTCTCCTCGCTTGGGAGGTGGAGGTAGCGGAACAAACTCATTCCTCCTAACACTTTCCTCAAAGCGCTGCTGGTTCTGCTGCATTGCTGCCAAGGCATTGGTGATGCTTGACAACGCTGCCCCCAGTTCAGGTTGTATGTCCTCCTTAGAACGGCGTGGTGGTGCCATCCTGTGATTGATATAAAACACAAGTCAGTACTATGATGGAGAATATTAATAATCCAAAATAGTACCAAGATGGAATTAATCAAGATTAAAGGATACAATTTACTAAGATGATATTAAAATATCAACGAAGTTCAAAGCACCTAGAAGATATTAAGCATACCGCACACGACTGAAAAGGAGTGTGGTACACAAATATATCAAAGAAAATTTTTCCAAAAATTTCGGCATTAAAATACCAATAGATGTGCAAAATCACTTAACGAATCAAGATTAGTGCCTCTACCAATTCAGTATACACGAGCGAATGATAAGAGTAGTGGTATGGTCGCGACTCCATCCCGCACTCAAATCATTACTCCGCATATGAATAAGTAAAACACATATCCCAACACCTTCTTCTCACGATGAACCTAAAGATTAGTAACTACAGAAACGAACACCCCAACAAGATGACGTCGGATAACAAAGAGTAAGACAGATCGCGGCGGTATACAACGAATCAGATAGATCGCGTCGGTTTGCAAAAGCCTGTCGGTATGGAATGTACCAACAGTTGATAACCAAAAGGCCGATTGTGATAACAACTGGATGCAACAGATAGGCAAAGGATTTACACACACACACATACACACTCAACCTATGGTACTACGGAAACCCAGAACACGTGAATCCTAGTTTGAATTTTAAGGAGAGGATTGAAAACGTTACACTTCCTTACCAGAAAAGGGTGGGTGGGTGGGTAAGAAGAAAAGTGGAAGCGATTACTCTCGCTTTTGTTTTTCCCTAGTATACATAACTACCAAAATATTTGCTAGATGCACAACGACCATTTGGCTGAGACCAAGGGCGGGATGGCTCGATACCAATTGTAACTACCTCGGTGAATTACGCTCCTAGTTACAAGCACGGATGAGCGGAAATGGTTAAAATAGTACGGTGGGGCCCAAATGCCACTCCAGTAGACCTTCGGCCGTCCTAACCATTTCCAAACATCGGGACAAGAACGGGCGGCGTAATCGGCAGTGAAGGATCAACTACATACACAAATGAGTATGTATGCAAGCCACCATACAACAGTACATCAGAGCCATTCCATCAAAAAGAAAGGAAATATAGCAACGCCATACGGCAAGATCCAAATGTCCTAGATAGATATAATAGTTTAGGATATCTCCTCATACATCAAACATCAGAGTATCAAGCGGAAGCAGAAACGAGATCCAAGTACGGATAAGAAGCAAATCGGCATAAGATGCCCCATAAATAAACACATCCCTCCCACAGATCTCACGGATCCCGTTCGGAATCTCTACACCGAATGATTGTTGCCCACATCGTCTCTCCTCCACCCAAAGATCCATCTTGCGAGTTTACTGCTCATACGAATCAAACAATTTATCGTGTGAGACCCTAGGGGTACTCAGAAGTCTGTATGCCTCTAAAGGGACACAACACAGGGTGACGAATTGCAGCAAAAGATAAACCCTAACAATTCTATAGATACTGCTAACCATCCGCCTAACCAGAGATGAGCGGATGTCCGTGAATTAATAACAATGATTATAATGGTAATAACCACAGATCCATCCTCCTCCTCGCTTACCAACGAGGAAGCGGACGAACAACCCCCCCATCCGTTGGCAGTTTTATTATCCATTCCATGAGTGTTGCACTATTTACTAGTCAGATACTTAGTCAAATTAGAAGCGGTACTTTAGTTATTCTTGTCTATGATCGAGAAACTGTGCTCCAAGTCGTCCATAACCGCGGACACGGCTTTCAGAAAGTTTTACCCTGCAGGGGTGCACAAATAGCAACACACACTCGATATGCCTCGGAAAAACCAAATCAAAACCCAACGAGTCCACGACAAAGCGATCACGATTTAGAAATATTTGAGGCCACCCCATTGAGCTACCCATAGAAGGTTAATGACTCGAGACGGCCTCAAGGTTTGCGCCATGGCTGTGAACATCGGGAACCCGAAAATGTGACTGGGCTTGTCGACACCGCGAAAACACTCCGCTTTCCTAAACAGTACAGTGTGCTCCTCGCACAATTTTAAATAAAGCAGTAAGCATGGCATAAGTACTGGATAGTAAATAAAACCTCAAACTAGTTTGTGGCCCCAAGAAATGAGAATGAATCAAGCTCTGGCTCAGGGGGGTTCATAAGCCTCCTGGATGTGGATAGCGCGAATATTCAAGGAACAGGAATCAAGTACTCGGGGTCCTACGGGACACAAGTGAGCCTGAAAAACCAAATAGCGAATATGGCTCACCGATGCCACTTTCGTTAGTTATCCCATTACTACTCAGGTTAAGTTGTATAGGTACCTCGTTATCCATCAGACACTCACATACCCTACACATGCTGTTCTACGACTCGCATGGCTCAAACAACTCCTGTAGTAATGGCTCATGGGATGGAGGAACAAGCTTCGGTGGGGTTTAAAAGTAAAGGCTATGCAATACTTGGGATTCAGTTTAATGCAATCGCGACTCAATGATGCAAGAATAAGATAGAGGCAATAGGTACTATATGTATGCAAGCATGTGGTAGTGCTTGCCTGGCAGCTCAGTTGAAGCAAGGGATGGATCTGGGTAGTGCTCCTGGTTCTCTTGATATATCCCCTGCTCAGCGTCTATTCGAAGAAGAACCAAACAAACAAGGGCCAACATAAATAAAGTGCGCAAGCATATGAATAAAATGCATTAAGCAAACAATCATGCCATGATGAATGATGCACAATTTGCATGGCAATCAAGTAGCATGGCATGGGTGAGGTGTGGGATACAAGAATAAATCATTTTATTGAGTTTTGGCCCCATTTTATCCTCATATTAGTTGCTGTATACTTTATATTTATATGATGCATGCTTCAAAACAAAACATGGAATGCATAAACAGAAAGGTCTCGTCGAGCTAATCATTTTAGACATATCATTTGTTAAATTTGGAGTTATAAAACAAAAGTTATTAATTAATTAAAGTGGAAGGGCATTTTATTGTAATTTTAATCAACTTGCAATTTTAAATGTTCAAAATATATTTTGGATGAAATATTTGAATTCCACACATTTTTCTGATTTGAAAACATATATTATTTGTATTAGTTGGGTTTGTATTTTAAAAGTTATTTAAAAACAGAAATAAATTTGAATTTGAAATAATTTGAAAAAGATTTGAATTAAGACAGATATACAGAAAGTCTTTTTGTTACTTAGCTCAATTCTAGCCACAGACGCTGACCAGTGGGGTCATGCTGACTGGGCAACACAGGCGCACCGAAAAGTTTCTGTCACCGCGAGCTCTTCTAGCCCCAGCGAATGACAGGTGGGGTCAAGGCACACGCGGACCCACACGCCAGCGGACGGGCGCGGGGCTGCCACGCGGCACAGCGAGGGAGCGCGGGTTGATCAAACCGAAAGACTGGGTACCTTTTTGCAAAAATCCTACAGACGCTGACTGGTGGGCCTCGGTTGTACCGCGGGTTAAGCATAAAAAGAGGCAGGGGCTATCTGCAATCGACCATACCGTCAGGCTTCTTCTCTGCCTCGACAGATCGGTGCGCGGCGCGGCAGAGCGCCGCTGAGCTCGAACGCTGCGACACAGGCGCGCTACAGAAGCGGAACCACCGCGGTGGCCGGGGTTTGGCAGAGTTCTGCGACACGGAGACAAGGTTTCTTACAGCGGGCGCGTGCGCGGGCGGCGCGCGCGCTGATGATGTGAAGGCGTCGCTAAAAACAAAAGCGCGGCCCAGGAAGCTACAAGCGGCGGAAGGGTGTCTGGGAGATGTGGCTGCTCACCAGGAGTGCGTCGGTGTAGGTGGATCGGGCAGGGGTGCAGACGATCGACGATGAAGCAGACGGACCGAAGGCTAGGGTTTCACGTCGGAGCGCGTCGGTGTGCAGCGGTACTGGGGCTTCCTCTTCTCGGTGCCGTGTACAGAGGCGACGCCGGGGTCCTCCGGTCCTTCCTCGACGACCACAACACCACGCCCGCCTCCTCGAGCTGCTGGTGGTCGTCTAAGCCGACGGTGGCCGGCGATGGGTAGCTGGCGGCGATGGAGAAGAGAGGGGAGCGGCGGGGCGCCTCGGCCAGATCTGGAGAGGCAGAGAGGAGAGCCAAGAGGGGGATAAAGCAGAGAGAGGGGAGGGAGGAGCCGTGGGGAGCAGGTAGATGGAAAAAGGTGGCTTCGGCCACCTTTTACCCTCTCCTCCTTCACGTGCTTGTGGCCGGGCAGGACCAGGGCAGGGCAGGTGGGAGGCTTCCAGGTGGGGCCAGGGTGAGGCCAAGGAGGCAGGGGCAGGCTCGGGCTGGAGGGCCCTTGTGGCATGGAGAGAAAAGAGAGAGGGAAGAGTAGCCTCGGGCTAGATCTAGGATAGGAGGGGAGAGGGGGTATGGCTCGGGCTAGGGCTTGCTTGGGTGGGGTAGCTAGGTGGCATGGTGGGGCCAGCTAGGTGGGGCCAGGGTGACCATGTGGTGAGAGAGGAGAGAGGCCGAGAGAGGGGGGATTAGGGAGGAACTAGGGTTTAGCTTAGATAGAGATAAGGAGAGAGGTTTAGAGAGAGAGGAGAGATTAGATGGAGTGGTCCTTTATGACAAGATCAAGCATGCCCTAGACAAGCTCCAACAAGAACAAGTCAAGAAAAAGAGAGGGATGTGAAGCTAGGGTTTAAGCAAGATCAGAATAGATCAAGCCAAAAGAAAGGATAGAGATAGAGAGAGAGAGATGATGATCCACTCAAGATTCAAATAAAAACCAAATACTAGAAAAGGTGGCACTTGCATGGCCCATGCAAAATATTTAATACCATGTTGATTCTTGTGGAAACAATAATATTAAACATGGCATTGTTCATTTGCATTTCCAAAGGTGGAATAAAGCCAAGCAAAAGAAATGAAAGGATACCCCATGTGGAGTAGTTGGAGATGGCCATGTTTGAAATAAAATGGGACATGCTAGTGTGTATGTTCCACTAGATGATTACTAGTCCCAAAAATATTCCCACATGAGCATAAATCCATAATAATCCATATGGAAGCTAGGAAAAGGGGTTCCACTCACAAGGCATGCAAAGGTGGCCAAGTGGCTCTCATATATCAATAATGTGAAGACAACATGATGCTAAGATGAGAGCATGTGGAAAAGAATTGGATCCATCCCAACCCACATGAGCTAGAGGTAAACTCAAATAAAGTGCAAAGCTCATATTTAGTTGGATGGTGAAATTATAAGGTGGTGACAGAGAAAGGTGATGGAGTTGAATAAAAGATATGCCCCCAACTCAACTTGGGCATTAAACAATATATCAAGAACCAAAATCAATATCAAGAGGCAAATACAATTTACAATGCATATGAGAGAAGAACCAAAACAAAAAGGGTTTTATATGATGCTCAAATGCAAGGTGGCATGATGACATGAGCATGATATAATGAGGATGCAACAATTATATATTTGAAGTAGCCATTATATTACTAGACCAAGTAGCATTACAATTGTTAGACAATTGGGATGCTACACTCATGCCTTTCGAGCCTACTGACTTGAAGAGTCTCCAAGGAAGACACAACTACCATCTCATGACCTCCAATGAAGTTATGCAAGAGATGGCCGCCTTCAAGGTTGCTACCAAAAATGCCAAAGACGCCCGTGCTCCTGCCATTGGAATGAGTAGTGGTGTCAATCTTGCCTTGAAGGCCAAGGTTGTGGAGTATGATGAAGATTAAGGAAGTGATGAGGGACTTTCAATGAGCCATCCCGAAGATGTCAAGGTTGCTCATGGTGAATACATGGCCTTCTATGCAAGAAACTTTTGGAAAGATCTCGCCAAGGCCAACATGGAAATGCAACAAAAAAGCAACCCCAATGGGAGAAGAGATAATGGGTCCAAGTTGAGAACTTTTTTTCAATTGTGGTGACCGCTATCACTTCGTTGCAGCTTGTCCCTATGAGAAAAGAGAAGATCATGGGTGTAAACTTGTGTTGAAAAAGACCTCCAAAGCTCCCTACAAGAAACCCTTCATCAAAAAGAAATCAACCAACAAGAAGTCGGGAGAAATTGTCTTGATCACACATGAAGAGTTCTCCTCCGATGATGATGAAGATGAAGATGAAGATGAATAAGAGGATACATCGAGTGGTGTGGCGGCTCTTGCTAATACCTCTACTCCTTCATTCTCACTCTTCGACTCTCCAAATGAGAATATCTCCAACAAGAACGTCACTTGCCTTATGGCAAGAGGAATGGAGGTATTACCATCATCACACTCCACCTCCTTAATCAATGATGATTTTTATGATGAGTTATCTCTTGAGGTCAAAAAGGAATTAGTTGCTTTTGATGTGTTCATGAACAACTTGCAAGGGAAACACAAAAAACATGTTGTGGACCTCTTAAATCAACTTTCACACACACAAGAACTTCTAGATGAGAGATGCCAATTAGGAAGAGAGCACATGATTGAGGTAGAAGCTCTAAATAATGCTCTAGAAGAAGAACAAGAAACTAGAATATCTCTTGAAACTAAACTAGAGGGTCTTGATGAAGCTAATGATCTCATTATTAATAAACTCATCAAGGTATGTGATCATGCTATTGCTAAATACAAAAAGGCTAAAAAGGAAAAGATTGAGTTTGATGTTGTTCATGAAAAACTTGCCGAGGACTTTAGGACACTTAACAAGGCTCACAAGGCCTTGGAGAGTGAACTCTTGTCACTCACAAAGTCTCGTGAAAAGCTTCAAACTCAATTGATCAATACTCCTGCACCTTGTACGTTCATTCCTTCTAGTTGTACAAATACTCTTGAAGAACATGCTAGGTTGAAGGGGGAGCTAGCAAAGACCACCTTTCCAAAAGGAAACAAGTCTATTGATGACCTCTTAAGCAAGCAAAGGTCAATTGGTGAAAAAGGAGGCATTGGCTTTATCTCTAAAGCCAAGAAGAAAAATAACAATAAGAAGAAGAAGGCTAAGCCTGCCCAAGAAAAGAACAAGGTCATTGTGGGAAGTAAGACCACAAGTGGCAAAACTGTCTCATGATGATTTTGCGGGTAGTGCTAACCCTCACTATGTTTTAATGTGAGATTATTATGGTGATGTGTATGCACAATATGTTGGCCCATTTGATGGTTATATTGCATGGTCTATTTGGGTTCCCAAGACCCTTGTTGCTAACAAAAGAGGACCCATTGAAAAATGGGTACCTAAAAACTAGTTTGATCTTTTGTAGACCTATGCTTCCGGAGGGTCAAAATGGGTGCTTGATAGTGGATGCACAAGTCATATGACCGGAAGCGCGTCTAGTGTCAAGGAGTTGAGACCAAATGTTGATCAAATATCCGTGACATATGCCGACAAGTCAAAGTCTAAGGTAATGGGTTTCGGCAAAGTTGTGGTTGCACACGATGTCACTCTCGTGGATGTCAGGCTTGTTGAGACCCTTGGCTACAATTTACTTTCAGTCCGTGCTCTTGGCAAGATGGGTTTTGCCGTCTTTATTGATAATGATATTGTGATCCTCATGTGGAGCAAGTATCTAAAGGTCACTTTCGTTGGGTACGTCGAGAATGACTTGTATGTGGTGGACTTCTCGGGGAAAACCACTACAAGTCCTATGTGCTTATTAGGAAAGGCCGATGTGGGTTGGCTATGGCATCGCCATCTAGCCCATGTCAACATGAGAACATTGCAAAGCCTCCACAAGGATGGTCATATTGTTGGACTAAAAGAAAATGTTTGCTTTGCCAAAGATCGTGTTTGCAGGGCATGTGTTGAAGGAAAGATGCATGATTCTCCCCACAAGCCAAAGAACTACATCAAGTCCAAGAGGATCTTGTAGCTCCTTCATGTGGATCTCTTTGGTCCTCCGTCTCATGCGAGTCTTGGTGGGAAGAAATATTGTTTGGTGATTGTTGATGACTACTCAAGATACACTTGGGTATATTTCTTCAAGTTAAAAAGTGAGACCCAAGAGAACTTCATTGACTTCATCAACATGGCTCAACGTCAACACAATGTCCTAGTATTAACAATAAGAAGTGACAATGGTACCGAGTTCAAGAACTACACATTAAATGGATTTCTTAGTGATGAGGGAATAAAACATCAATATTCCGCTGCATATACCCCTCAACAAAATGGTGTAGCTGAGAGGAAGAACCGGACTCTTATTGATATGGCAAGGACTATGTTGGCAGAATTTAAATCTCCATACAATTTTTGGGCTGAAGCTATCTCCACCGCATGCCATGCATCAAACCGTCTCTACCTCTGCAAAGAATTGATCAAGACTCCATATGAAATCCTTACCGGTAACAAGCCCAATGTTTCTTACTTCCGGGTGTTCGGTTGTAGGTGCTTTTATTGCATTAAGGGCATTCGTTTATCCAAGTTTGATTCCAAAGCATTAGAGGGTATTTTTGTTGGTTATGGTCTCGAATCCCACACTTATAGAATCTATGACAAGCTCTCCGGAATTGTCACAGAATCTTGTAGTGTGGTGTTTGAAGAATATGATGGTCCCTAAGCGGGGCATGTTGATGTCTGTGACGTAGATGATGAAATGCCTCAGGATGCCATAGGAAGAATGGGTGTGGGCTTCATCCGCCCTATTGAGGAACCCCTTATGGCGGATCGAGAAGAACTATGCTCTACTCAAGTGGAGCCCTCATCTTCACAACATCAACAAGATCCTGTCGAGGAGGACAATGATCCATGCCAAAGACAAGTTGTGGACCCTCAACCTGCTGATCAAGAAGAAACCTCTAGCAAGGAGTTACTTGAGTCTCCATTTGCTAGAATGTCCAGTGGTGCTAAGTCTATTACACAAGGAAGGTCTATAGAAATTGCCATAAGGAAAGCTGAATGACTGTCTAGAAGTATGCTTGATCAAGACCAAGGTCAATCTTTGCCTCTTACAGAAGAGAATAATTCCAATGATGATCAAGGTCAAGTTGATGGTCAAGACGAGGACCAAAATGATGAAGTGATCCCCCAAGAAACAACAAGGAGATCGAAACTCATCGCCAAGCTAGAATGGATAGAATATTGGAATTAAGAGACCACATTCTTGAGAATGTGGTAGGAGATCTAAGAAGAGGGATATCTACTCGAGCTCAACTGAAGAACTTTGGTGAGCACCAAGCACACATTTCCATGGTGGAACCAAAGAAAGTATGGGAATCCCTTGAAGATTCGGATTGGTTGGATTCAATGCACAAAGAGCTCAACAAAGTTGAGAGAAACAAAGTATGGAAGTTAGTTGAAAAGCCAAAAGATTGCTGCAATGTTATAGGCAGCAAGTGGATTTTCAAGAACAAGCAAGATGAGCATGGAATTTTGGTGAGGAACAAGGCAAGATTGGTTGCACAAGGGTTCTCTCAAATTGAAGGCATTGATTATGGAGAGACTTATGCTCCCGTGGCTCGCCTTGAGTCCATCTGTATCCTTCTTTCTTATGCGGCACATCATAAATTTAAACTACAACAAATGGATGTAGAAGGTGCATTTCTTAATGGTCCATTGCATGAGTTGGTATATGTGAAACAACCCACGGGGTTTGAGGATCCCAACTTTCCAAACCACGTCTACAAACTCGATAAGGCACTCTATGGGCTCAAGCAAGCCCCACGCACGTGGTATGAGCACCTTAGAGAGTTGTTGTTAGATTGTGGGTTTGAGGTTGGGAAAATTGATCCCACTCTTTTTACTAAGAAGGTCAATGGGGAACTTTTTGTATGCCAAATTTATGTAGATGATATTATCTTTGGCTCATCTAACAAAGCTTTTAATGATGAATTCTCAAAGCTTATGACTGACAGGTTCAGGATGTCTATGATGGGAGAATTGAGAGTATTTCTTGGTTTTGAGATCAAGCAAGTGAGAGGAGGAACATTCTTCAACCAAGCCAAGTATACTCAAGATATGCTCAAAAGATTCAACATGAAAGACCTAAATGGAGCTCCCACTCCCATGGCAACAAAGACTCATCTTGAACTAAACCCAAATGGTAAAGATGTGGATCAAAAGGTATACCGGTCCATGATTGGCTCTTTGCTTTACCTTTGTGCATCTAGACCCGATATTGTGTTGAGTGTAGGAGTGTGTGCAAGATATCAAGCGGCTCCTAAAGAAAGCCATTTGATGATAGTCAAGAGAATTTTTCGATATTTGGTTCATACCCCAAACTATGGTATTTGGTATCCTAGGGGCTCAACTTTCTCTCTTTGTGGGTACACGGATTCAGATTGGGCTGGTGACAAGGATGATAGGAAATCAACCTCCAGGGCTTGCCAATTCCTTGGGAGATCCTTGGTGTGTTGGTCTTCTAAGAAGCAAAATTGTATATCTCTTTCCACGCCGAAGCCGAGTATGTGGCAGCTGCTAGTGCTTGTACACAATTGCTATGGATGAGGAAAACTTTAAAGGAATATAGTGTCCATTGTGACAAAGTGCCTCTTCTATGTGACAATTAAAGTGCCATCAAGATTGCATATAACCCAGTGGATCATACAAGGACAAAGCACATTGAGATTCGTCATCACTTCATTAGAGATCATGTTGCTCGAGGTGATATTGAGTTATCCTATGTATCAACCAAAGACCAACTTGCCGACATTTTCACGAAGCCACTTGATGAAGCAAGGTTTTGTTATTTGAGGAATGAACTAAATATCGTAGATTCTAGGAGCTTGACTTTATCACCTTGCATACTCACCTATATGTTGACTCTTATTTGGTTTAGGTGCAGGAATGGAGATAGGGGGAGTGCGGTTCTAATACATTGGACTATCCCTCCCCCCATAATGCCAACATTAAGAAATTCAATTCTCCTAATATCATTTAGTGATATGTGAGCTTCATTGATGAGTAGTGGCAATGAACCCAAGGATAATTCTTCGCGGTGTCATGCCACAATCTCTTACATGGTTGCCCCGGCCACCACCCTCTTCATGTTTGAAGAGTTGGTTCTTGACTTGTGTGGTTTGGATCTTAATTTGCCATCTTTTGACCATCTATGGTTTTTTTGGTTCTTCACAGTACATCTTCTGAATCCCAGGCCTATACTCATCCCTAAACATGCTCCTCTTGGCACACATTTGTCCAACTATTGTACCTGGAGTTTTCTGGTTGTGGGGGTCGGAGTGTCCGCATTGTACCGACCGGAGAGTCCGGCAAGGCCGGACACTCTGCTTGATACAGCCCGGACACTCTGGTCGGGCCAAACACTCCAGCTAATTTCGCCCGGACAGTACGGCCCCAGTGGTCGACCCTGTAAAGGGGGTCGGGGAGAACTGGACGGTTCAGTCCTCCTTCTTCCCCCCGACTCTCTTCTCTCCCCAGCCCGCTGCCCCTGACCAGGATCTCCACCAGGAGGGCCTCTTCACCCCGGATTCGATCGTTGCCGCCGGCCATTATCGTCCCTTTGCCACTGGGACCCGTTCCCCTCCGGTGAAGGCCCCATGGATGCTGGTATTTGCCTCCCCCTCTTATACATCTCTAGGGTTTCCTCTAGATGCTTTTTTTGGGAGGCAATGACCTATCTTGATCCATGGATTCACCACTGTGTGCATATGGTGTCTTAGTAGTAGTCCTAGCAATCCCGATCTACTCCGATTGAGTACATTCGCGCTACCCGAAAAATCACCAGATCTCCCGCCAGACTATCCAGTGTGTACAAGGCGAACACTCCGGCCCGGCCAGAGTGTCCGGCCTGTATGCATCGGACTGTCCGCCCCTAGCGGAGTCTCTGGTTCGATTTTGCCAAACAGTCTGGGTTTCCTCAATCTGTTTTGATCTGGTATTCCTTCCACTACTGCTATGTGCTTTCACCCTCCTGGACAAATGTGCTTACCCTACTGATACCTTTCTACTCTGAATTCACAGGTATCTCCCGTCCTCGTCGCTCAAGGGCCGCTCAGAAACCCTGCCCTCACCGGTACCGTGATGAAGAGAATGAGGTTCATGTGGACCCATCCATGGTCAGGCAGGCTGCTCGTGACCGTGTTGCAGTAAAGTAGGAGAAGGTTAGAAAACTAAAGAGGGATGAAGCCAAGCACATGAAATTTGAGTCTTTGATCACTTTGGCAAATTTGGGCACCGAAGAGTTTGTGGAGATGTGTATCCAGCAATTCTATTCTCTGCAGTGCACTTCTGAGGATCATCGCTTCTGGAGGAATGAGCAGGCCCTACTCTTCTCTGAGGTGTTGTCTGCTTCCACGACTTCTTTGTGCCCTATGCAGTGGTTGAATATTCCGAAGCTTCAGGCCCACAGGTACTTTGAGGATGCTCTCTGGGTGACTGAGAAGATGGGACTGCACACCATCTTTCAAACAAGAGAAGATTACAACATTGAGTTGGTCCAGCAGTTCTATGCCACGGTGGTTTTTGGGGACACTCCTGATATTCCCCTTGAGTGGATTTCTAGTAGTACTAGATGTCGTTCTAGCATGGCTCAGTTTGCCCATCTCCTTGGTGTGCCTTTCAACCCGAATGCTCACAATGGTCACCGGATGCATGTGCATGGTCAGGCATATGACAAACAGCTGTTGGCTCCTATCTACTCTCAAAATGGTGTGGTTGGCCAAACCACCAATATCAAGCTCATTTACAACATCCTGCTCCGCATGTTTCGCCACACTCTCACTCCCAAGGCGAGCAACAAGGATGAGATGCGGGGTGCTAAGATCAATCTTATGGCCCATGCCCACTCCGTGTATGTTCGCGGTCTAGCTCACCCAGGTGGTGCCATAGATGTCATGGACTTCATCTATCAGGATATGTACAAGTGCATCACTGACAAGAAGTGTCATCTATTTGCTCCATATGTGATGAAGCTCATTATTGCTCAGGCTCCAGTCACTCCACTACTCTACACTGACCTTGTTTCTCACCTCCCTGCCAAGCTACAGAGGAAGGGTTCCCCCACCTCCAATGCACCTCGTGGCTACCCCCCTGCTCAGGACATTTTTGAGGATGATGATATAGATGCCTCTAACAGTGATGATGGTTCTGAGGAGGTTCCTGAGGCCGTGACCCGTGTCCCTTGCATGAAGCATGCCAGCAATGCATATCGCTTCACCACCTCCAAGGAGGAAGTGCACAAGAAGGTGAAGAAGGCCTCCTGGTGGAAGAAGCTTCTTCTGTGCTAGAACATTGACATTCACTATGGTCAGTACGATGCATATAAGGCGAACAGGAACATGATGAAGGAGCTCAAGCGGATCAACTGGCACATGGATGTTGACCCTTCCCAGCAGCAGGCGTCTGATGGCACACTCTCCTATGGTCACTGGAGTCAGGGACGTGTGGATTGGTCCATGTTTGAGGATGTATCTTCTTATTCTCGCCCTCACAACCAACGTTCTACTCATGAGGATCAGGATGATGAGGATGGTGATGAGGACGGGGATGAGGATGAGGAGGAGGAGGATGACGACGACTACAGTGGCTAGAGTTGGCCTTGGGACGCTTTAGTTGTGCTCTTTTCCCTTTTTGGTGTCTCGATGCCAAAGGGGGAGAAGTAGCCCCTTTATTAGGTTGCTACCAGGGATTTGCATGGGTACACGAGCTTCATGTTATTTCGATTTGCCTCTTTGAAGCTTCGTGTCTTTATCCTACTTGTTGAGTACTATGTTGTGTTGAACTCTGTGTTGTGTGTTGTGACATGCTTACCCGGTTGTGTTAAGTGACTATGTTATATCTATGCCTAGCTTATTGATCTAGTTGTTTTTATATATCATGTCATATCTTGTTAGCTACAAAATCTAGAGAGGATGTAATCCTATGGTGTGTGATCTTGTATTCAAATGCAAAGCAAAAAAAATGGGTCACACATCTAGGGGGAGCCTCGCTATATTTTGTATATCTCCACTTGTGAACATTTATAGCTATCCCTTTTGCAAATCCTTGGGTTGTTATCAAACACCAAAAAGGGGGAGATTGAAAGGGCATTTATGCCCTTACTATTATTTTGATGTTTGGTGACAAGACTTGGATAAGTTTAATCATCTGTTAAATGTTTCAGGAGATTCTAGCTGCCCCTATGAATGTTGAAATAAGGAAAAAGAGCTGCCTAGGATCTGGTCTGTGCAAAGGACATGCCTCAGCCAGACTGTGCGGCTGATCCGGGCCGGAGTATCCGGCCAGGCTGGACTGTCCGGTTGGTTACGCCCGGAGTGTCCACCCATGTGAAGTGGGCAACTTCTCTGGACACTCAGAATAGGTTTTCGGACACTCCCCGGACACTTCCCGGATTTTGGCCGGAAACTTGGCCAGGCCGGAGTGTCCGGCTGGTCTCACCCGGAGTGTCCGGCTGGTGCTGTCCGGAATGTCCGGGGTAAGTGGCTCCCAATGGCTCCATTTCCAGGGGGCCTATATAAAGGCCCATTCTTCTACCTTGGAAGCTGCTCATCCACCTCAAGAACTCCAGCACCATTTGAGCCACCAAATCCACAAGATCTCCTCACTCAACCAACCAAAGTCATTGATCTTTGGAGAATCGAAGGAGGAGGCTGATACATTGCAAATGTATCTATAATTTTTGGTGTTCCATGCTTGGTTTTATCCACTCTCTTGTGTTTTATCCACACTTTGGAGTACTTTTCATATGATTTCTTGGACTAACCTATTAACAAGAGCCACAGTGCCAGCTGCCTATTTTCTGCTGTTTTTGGTTCCAGGAAAGTCAGAAAATGAATATTCTCGGAATTGGACGGGACAAAAGACAAAGTGCCTATTTTTCCAAAAGTCATCAGATGCCAGAATACGAGACGGAGAGGGGCCAGAGGGCGGCCACACCACCTGGTCGCGCGGCCAGGCTTGGCCCACGCCAGGGGGTGGTGTGGCCAACCCATGCACCCCCTCGGCCTCCCCTTCCGCCTATAAGATTCCCTCGGGACGGAAACCCTAAGTACCCGATCAAAAATCCATGAAAGAGTCTATAGTTGCCGTCATCTCCATCCCTAGATTGGGAGGGATCTGAAGCTCTTCCCGGCACCACTTGGGAGAGGGAATTCACCACAGGCCTTCTTCATCACCATGCAAGCCTCCGATGTGATGCGTGAGTAAATCATCCTTGGACTACAGATCCATGTAGTAGCTAGATGGCTGGTTATCCTCCTTTGTGCTTTCATGTCTAGATCTTGTGAGCTCCGTTCATGATCAAGATCATCTATTTGTAATTCTGCATGTTGTGTTTGCGGGGATCCGATGGATATTGAGATGCTATTTCAGATAGATTATTGATTTTATCATGTGTTTGTTATTTGTGATCTTGCATGCTTTCCGTTGTTAGTAGTTATCTTGGCCAAGTAGATGCTAGCAACTCCAAGAGTTAGTATTTATGCTCGATAGTGGGTTCATGCCTCCGTAACTGGGAAGTGATGTAAAATCTCTAAGGTACTAGATGTGTTGTTGCTACTAGGGAGAAAACAACAATGCTTTGTTCATAGAACAATCGTATTGTTTACTTTACACGTAGTTCGTAAAGCAATAATCTGTTGCTTGCAACTTAATACTCAAGGGGGTTCGGATGATAACCTAAAGGTGGATTATTAGTCATAGATGCAGTTAGATGGTGGTCTATGTATAATGTTGTAATGCCCAATCAAGTCTCAAAGGAGTCAAGATGATTAGTATATGCATGTATTGCTTTCTCGATGTTTGTCAATTGCCCCGCTGTAATTTGTTCATCCATCATGTTATCTATCTTAAGGAGAGCCACCTCTAGTGAACTATGGATCCCGATCCTTTTCTTTACATACAATCTATAATCTGTTTACTGCTTTGTGTTTACTTTCTGCAAACTATTACTTCTTTCCATTTGATACGTTTAATCCTTTGTTTTCCGCAAAACACGGTGAGATTGACAACCTCATCGCAAGTTGGGGACATAGTTCTGTGGTTGTTTTGTGCAGGTCTCCACGTTGCTACTAGCACCGGTAGTGCGCCCTGCCAAGGCTCAGCTAGCAACACCTTTGGGGTGTTTCCTTGCTCCTACTGGTTCGATTAAACCTTGGTTTCATAACTGAGGGAAACTTGCTGCTGTGCTCACCATACCTTCCTCTTGGGGTTCCCAACGATCTCTACATCAACACCGCACCAACACTTTTCTGGCGCCGTACATTGAGCCATCAAGCATTTTTCTGGCGCCGTTGCCGGGGAGTCAAGGATATCTTCACAAGGGGAGTCCCTCATAACCAATCTCTTTACTTTGTTATTTTTGTTTTTCATATTTTCTTTTTGCTTTGTTTGCTTGTTTCTTATTCAAAAAAACACAAAAAATTAGTTTCACTAGTTTGCTTTCTTTATGAAAAACACACAAAAATTAAGTCTCCTTTAGTTGTCACCTCTTCCTTAGCTCACCATGTTGATCCCTAAATTCACCCTGAAAGACCTTTCAATTGGTAGTGGTTCTATAATTGGGAAAGATAATATTGAAGAATTCTTCAATCATGTTAGTAAGCATGAAGATACTGAGGATAGATCCCTTGCAGAACTTGCTCCAAACTATGAGATTGCTGCAGCTTCTTTAATTCACATGTTAGAAGCTAGGTTTGTTAACCTCAACCCCTTAATGCAAGTAATGTTTCTTAAGCTTAAAGAAATTGAGGACCCTGAAAAGAGGGATTTTATTCTAGAAACCTTGTTTAAGGAGTTCTATGATGTTGCCAAGGAAGCTAGGAAACTCTTTGAACGTTTCAATATGCTAGGATCATGTGTAGATGTTGTTGGTACATGGGAGAAGATGAACAAAACCGAACCTAATGGGGAGGAACCTAAGATACCAATACCCTTCAAACTAGTAGCAATACATGATGCCATAGAAAAGAATCTTGATTGGATTGTTCCTGCAAACCCTTTTGATGAGAATAGTGAAACTAAGAGCATTGAGAGAGGATCCTCTAGAACTTATTTGGATGATATACCTTGCCTTGTTGAAAATATTTCTGGTATTGATCTTAATGCTTCTTCATTTGAGAACACTTGATTCTTTTTCTTGCTTCTTATGCCTAACTTAAAGGCGTTAAAGAAAAGTACTTATTGGGAGATAAACCAAAAGTTTTAGATGAGTCTTGGAAGTTATTAATTCAGTAATAACCGCTCCTTATCCTTTTTATTTGCTTTTTGTGCCAAGAGTAACCTCTAATGAGAGAGAAGTAATGATTGGAAAAGTTGCTGTCCCGAAATAGATTTCTGTGCTTCACCATAAAAATTCGTGTAAAAACTATGAATGTCTTTTTGAGGCGTGAATTTTTGTACTTCTTCCCCAGGTTGTTATCTAACTTTCATTAGTTCAACACGTTTTGATTTGAGCAACATAAGGTCTTCGAACAAATTCGTCTTTACCTGCTGGTCTGTTTTGACAGATTTCTGCCATTTTCTGCATTTGCTTCTTCTTGGTTCCTTTTTGAGTTCTTTTGGGGAATTGAGCTTTTTGAGGGAAGTGATACAGTATCTAGTGTTCTAATGGAAGTTTATTTGGTGTTAGAACTGAAATTTAAGACTTATTTATCTTGAGTGCACTAATGTTGCTAATAAAGATTGTGTGAAGTTTTGTATGAAGGAAAAATTTCAGGTGTATGGAAGGAATGAGTAATGAGATGAAGGATGGACTAAAGCTCAAGCTTGGGGATTCCACGCGTGTCACCCCAAGAAATATCCAAGAAGTACAAGCGTCAAAGCTTGGGGATGCCCAAAGCATCCCCTTCTTCATCAATAAAAATCCCAGGTTTCTTCCAAACGCTTCATTTTTATTGTTTCATGCACAATTGTGTTGTTCTTGGAGCGTCTTCTTTTTTGTTTTTGTTTTTGTTTTTCGTTTGCTTTTGTTTGCTTAGTTTTCTGAATAAATTGGTTGGACCCCCTATTTCATACATTGGTTTGCAAATAGTTTGGTTTGGTTTGGAAAAGAGTAGGAACGTTCATGCTTATGTGGTAAAAAGAGCTCGTTTTTGACTGTGGCCTATGCTTTGTGATGCCATGCTTGATATTGTGTTGGCTTTATGCTCAGTATTCTTTGCTGTAGCATGATTTGTTATAAACAATTGAGATTGCTTAATGTGCCTTGGATGAATCATGCGTTGTTTTAGCATATTAAAGCATAGTATAGTGGTATTCTCCTTTGATGCTTTATTTGGGTTGACTTGGCGCATGCTCACACCATATTATGACTATCAAGTCACCTAAGCCTTTATGATCCTTTAGTTTTCAACTTGTAGTATCACTTTATGCTTTGATCAATGATGTTTTGTCGCTCTGCATGATTATGGCCATTATTGCTCTCTTAGTTTGTCGCTCCCAGTCTTTTGCTAGCCTCCACAACCAAGTATGAGTTCCACTCATGCATCCAACTCCCTAAACCAAGTTATTCCAAAGAGTCCACCGTACCTACCTACTAGCTTATGCTATTCCAGTATATTAATGCTTTTATTTACCTTCCAAAATTAAACTTGATATGAGAAAACTAGTGATTAGAGCTCTCACGAACTTGATGGCACACTTTACTTTTCTTGCCCTTAATAAACTTGAACCATTGTGTCGTCTATGTTGTATATGCTTGCACTTATTTGTTGGTAATTAGCAGAACCATGCTTTCATGGGGAACGCTTTCAACATTGCACTTGGTACTTGTACCTAGTTGATATCATGCTCTTTTGTATATGGATGTCGTCGGTGTGAAATGAAAGGGGAGCTTGTAAGTCCATGGAGTTATGTATATGTGTTAGAGAAACGCCTGGGCCACTGGTCTAATCCATGTTGGCATGGTGGAAACCTGCAGCGTAACCATAATGAGCTGTCTATGAAGCATTCTTCTTATAAAAAAAGAGTCCTATATTGAGAAAAAAGAGAAAAAAAAGAGGAGATTATGAAAATAGGAAAGAGAGAAAAAAGCACCATATTCCCATGGTAAATAAGAAGATTGATGAGATGCTCGTTGTTTGCTTGCCTTGTCATTTTGATATGGGGATTCTTCCGTATCATCGGGCAAGGGGTACCCCGTTGGCTGTTCTCTATGATACACATGTACTTACAATGACAAGAACTTACCGGTGACTAAACTTGAGTAGCATGAGGAGCAGCCCTCGTATACAAGGGACATGAGATTTCTAACTTATACTTCGTCAAGCATGTACACCATAGTTTGTTCACTTTAACCTTAATCACTTCAAGATGCTTATGATAGGGGCAATGAGAGCTGAAAGCTATAAGTACCATAATTTTTGGAAGCTCTTTATGAGACTTGAATCCCTACTTCCTTCTATGAAGGCCTTTCTTCCACCATTATATTTGAGTCTCCATCTTCTACCTTTATGCACCTACTTTGAGAGCATAGTGGCCATTCTTAGTTCTATGTGCATTGTCCCAAGACTAGTTGATTGATGCATAACTTGATATTGCTTGTTTTAAACTTTTGTATCTAGTCACTCTTATGAACTTTGAAGGTGTCCTATGCATTTATATTTGCTACTCTATGAGGGACAAGCTGAATACTATTATGCTATGTTTTCTTTATGTGAAACAAACAAACATCTTGCAAAGCATTGTTATTCATGAATCTTTTGTTTGTGCCTTTTCATGTTGCATCATAGTTTCTTTGTCTTATTGCTAGAACTTTGTCTTTCATGTTATGATTGAAGTACTATGATCCCAACTTTGAATGTTTTACAAATACTTTGATCAAGTCTTTGATGGTGCATGTCCCCTCAAAAGTTATTCTTTCTTTTTATCACTTACCTACTCGAGGACGAGCAGAAGTTAAGCTTGGGGATGTTTATACATTGCAAATGTATCTATAATTTTTGATGTTCCATGCTTGGTTTTATCCACTTTCTTGTGTTTTGTCCACACTTTGGAGTACATTTCTTATGATTTCTTGAACTAACCTATTAACAAGAGCCATAGTGCCAGCTGCCTGTTTTCTGCTGTTTTTGGTCCCAAGGAAGTCAGAAAGTGAATATTCTCGGAATTGGACGGGACAAAAGCCAAAGTGCCTATTTTTCCGGAAGTCATCAGATGCCAGAATACGAGACGCAGAGGGGCCAGAGGGCGACCACACCACCTGGCCGCGCGGTCAGGCTTGGCCGCCAGCGCCGAGGGTGGTGGCTAGCCAGCACCCCCTCAGCCTCCCCTTCCGCCTATAAGATGCCCTCGGGACGGAAACCCTAATTACCCGATCAAAAATACATGAAAGAGTCTGTAGCCGCTGTCATCTCCATCCCTAGATCGGGAGGGATCTAAAGCTCTTCCCGACACCCTGCTGGAGAGGGTAATTCACCCTAGAGGCCTTCTTCATCACCATGCAAGCCTCCGATGTGATGCGTGAGTAGTTCATCCTTGGACTACGGATCCATGTAGTAGCTAGATGGCTGGTTCTCCTCCTTTGTGCTTTCATGTCTAGATCTTGTGAGCTCCGTTCATGATCAAGATCATCTATTTGTAATTATGCATGTTGTGTTTACGGGGATCCAATGGATATTGAGATGCTATTTCAGATTGATTATTGATTCTATCATGTCTTTGTTATTTGTGATCTTGCATGCTTTCCGTTGTTAGTAGCTATCTTGTCCAAGTAGATGCTAGCAACTCCAAGAGTTAGTATTTATGCTCGATAGTGGGTTCATGCCTCGTAACTGGGAAGTGATGAAATCTCTAAGGTACTAGATGTGTTGTTGCTACTAGGAGAAAACAACAATCCTTTGTTCATAGAACAATCGTATTGTTTACTTTACACGCAGTTCAGAAGCAATAACTGCTGCTTGCAACTTAATACTGGAGGGGGTTCGGATGATAACCTGAAGGTGGATTATTAGTCATAGATGCAGTTGGATGGCGGTCTATGTATAATGTTGTAATTCCCAATCAAGTCTCAAAGGAGTCAAGATGATTAGTATATGCATGTATTGCTTTCTCGATGTTTGTCAATTGCCCCGCTGTAATTTGTTCACCCAGTATGTTATCTATCTTAAGGAGATCCACCTCTAGTGAACTATGGATCCTGGTCCTTTTCTTTACATACAATCTATAAACTGTTTATTGCTTTGTGTTTACTTTCTGCAAACTATTACTTCTTTCCATTCGATATGTTTAATCCTTTGTTTTCCGCAAAACACAGTGAGATTGACAACCTCATCGAAAGTTGGGGACAGAGTTCTGTGGTTGTGTTGTGCAGGTCTCCACGTTGCTACTACTAGCACCGGTAACCGGCGCCAAGGTTTCGCTAGCAACACCTTTGGGGTGTTTGCTTGATCCTACTGGTTGGATTAAACCTTGGTTTCATAACTGAGGGAAACTTGTTGCTGTGCTCATATACCTTCCTCTTGGGGATCCCAACGAGCTCTACATCAACACCGCACCAGCACTTTTCTGGTGCCATACACTGAGCCATCAGAGGCCTTGATCTACATCTTCACCAAGAGAGATCTTCATTCCCCCCTCATTCACTTGAGGGCCCCTTGCTCTAGTGTTTCATTGGAAACCCTAGCTTGTGATTTGGTTCTTACTAGCTTGTCTTTGATTGTTTGATAGCTAGCTTGTACTTGGGAGCCTCCAATTAAGTTGTGGATGTGTTCCCCGAACTCGTTGTAAAGGTGCGGGCTTCCACCTCGAAGGTTGCCGTATAGTGGAAGAGGTGAATCGAACCTGTTGGGGTGAGGTTCATTGGAGAACAAGGGAGGCCTCTCGTGGCGTTGGTGGTTTGATACCACCCCCTCTCCAAACGTAAACGTACTTCCCCTCAAAAGGAAGGAACTACGGGAAACAAATCCTTGTGTCTCCGCTTGCTCCACTTTGGTTACTTCTATCCTTTACCGCTCTTTACTTATCTAGTTATTGCTTAGTTAGCGCTTGTTTGACATATAGGTAAATTCACCTTAGTTGCATAATCTAGAGAATTTACCTTTTATGTCAAACCCTAAATTGAAAAAGAGTAAAATTTGAAGTAGCACCTATTCACCCCCTCTAGGTGCCCATACGATCCTTTCAGGTCGGTACATTAGCACAGGTTCTGTAGGGGTTCGTAGCATGGAAAACAAAAATTTTCTATCGCATACAAACAAACAAGCCAAGATCTATCTACTAGATTGCAGCAACGAGTCGATGGAATAACTCACCCTCGAAGATTCCAAAGTGTTTAACGAGAGCAGATTCTCGTGGGTGATGTAGTCGTACTCTTTCCGATCTCAAGATCGTGAAGCGATCCTTCCGGCAGCGTTCCATAGCGCTCCCTTGATCGGTCACACGTTCGGTATTCGACGAAGACCTTCCTCTCCCTTGTTCCAGCAGGCAGCGGAGGTTGTAGCACTCTCCTCGCGATTCCGGCAGCACAACGGCGTGGTACCGGAGGTAGAGGGGAAATCCCGCAGGGCTTCGCCTTAAGCCGGTGCGAGTATGGTGGAGCTTATGAGAGAGGCTATTAGTGGTCTAGTAATTAGACACACCAATTAGAAGGCTCTAAACCAATGGCTAAAGCAATTAGAAGCTCTAAACCGAAATAGCTCTAAACCGGGGTCTAGATCTAGGGTTTAGTTTAGAGGATAGGAAACTTGTGTGTCTAGGAGGGGAGGCCCTGCCCTTGCTTTTATAGGTGGGAGGGCCGGCTGCCAAGGGGAGGAGTCCCTCCCCAAGTCGGCCTTGGGAGAGGGGACTCCTCCCCCAAGTCGGTCTCCACCTCCTCCTCTTTTCCCACTTCCCAAAATTGCCGTTTGACTTTCAAACTAGCCGTTTGACTTTTCAATTTAGGATTTAAATAAATCCTTTATTTGGGACAGCAAGAATACTTAGTACATGATGCAATCATTCCAATATGTAATGACACACTCATGTACCCTTCCCCTCCGAGTGCTTAGGACATTCAGGATTTCTAGAATGTTCCCGATGAAAACACCGGAACCATTCCCCAACTCAAACGGAACTTTCCTTATATGAATCTTATTCTCGGACCATTCCGGATCACCTCGTGATATCCGGATCCCATCCGAGACTCAACAACATTCGGTCTCTTTCTCATAATACCATAACTACTCAAAACAACGTCGAATCCTTAAGTGTGTCTCCCTACGGTTCGTGAATTATGCGGACATGATCGAGACACTTCTCCGAACAATAACCAATAGAGGAATCTGGAAATTCATATGGCTCCCACATATTTCTCGATTACTTTGCGATCGAATGAACCACTTACATACGATACCAATTTCCCTTTGTCTCACGATATGTTACTTATCCGAGGTTATGATCGCCGGTATCTCGCATACCTAGTTCATCCTCGTTCTTGATAAGTACTCTTTCTCGTTCCGTGATATGTGATCCCTTGTGACCAAGTCACATGCTTGCAAGCTAATTGGATGACATTTCACCGAGAGGGCCAGAGAATATCTATCCGTCATGTGGATGGACAAATCCACTCTTGATCCATGTGTTTCAACCAATACTTTCCGAACACTCAATGCCACCTTTATAGCCACACCTGTTACGGTGTGGTGTTTGATGACATCAAAGCATCCATCCAAAAGGTGATATGCATGATCTCATGGTCAAGGAATTAGGTTACTATGTATCGTAAAGCATATAGCAATTGAACTATTGAAATGACTTGATCTTTATGCTACGCTTGTCTATAGGAGTATGTCCACCATATCATTCTCCTAACGATATGATCTTGTTGTTGATAACATCTCAATGTTCATGACAAAGAAACCACATCATCAATCAACCAACAAGCTAGTGAAGTATAGAGGCTATACTAGGGACTTCAAATTAAGTTTACAAATCACACAAGTATTAATGGTTTCCTTGTTAATACTATTATAGCATGAATGTAAACATTTATCATAAACACAAAGATATATAATAATAACTACATTTATTATTACCTCTAGGGCATATCTCCAACAGTCTCCCACTTGCACTAGAGTCATCTAATCTAGATTACATGGTAATATACCGAACACCCATGGCAGTTTGGTGTTGGTCATGTTTTGCCCTCGGAGAGGTTTAGTCAACGGATCCGCCACATTCAGATCTGTGTACTTTGCAAATCTTTATATCCCCATCCCGGATATGTTCTCGAATAGCATGAAAGCAGCTTGATATGCTTCACTTCTTGTGACCTTGGTTCTTGCGCATTGGCTATGGCGCCCATGTTATCACATGAGATAGACATTGGGTCCAGCACTTGGAACCACACCCAGCTCTGTAATGAACTCTTTCATCCATATCGCTTCTTGTGAAGCCTCCGAAAGCCATGTATTCCGATTCAGTTGAAGATCTCGCCACAACGCTTTGCTTTGCACTCCTCCAGCTAATCTGCTGCACCATTCAAAATAAATACGTATCCAGTTGTGATTTAGAATCATCCGGATCGGTGTTCCAACTAGCATCGGTGTAACCATTAACAACGAGCTGTTAATCACCTCCATAAGAAAGAACCATATCATTAGTTCTTCTCACGTACTTAAGGATGTTTTGATCATTGTCCAATGATCCACTCTGGATCACTTTGATATCTGCTAGTTAAACTAACAGCATATGCAATGTCGGGTCTAGTACATAGCATGGCATACATTAGAGATCCTATGGCTGAGGCATAGAGTCTTACTCATTCTTTCTCTATCTTCCGCGATGTCGGACTTTGAGTTTTACTCAAGGTCGTATTGGGCAACATGGGCAATAACCCTTTCTTGCTATCTTCCATTCCAAACCTCTTTAGAACTTTGTCCAAATATGTACTTTGTGACAATGATATTTGGCGTTTCGATCTATCTCTATAAATCTTTATGCCTAATATATAAGCTGCTTCGCCAAGATCCTTCATTGAAAAACTATTATTCAAATACTCTTTGACACTATTAAGAAGGTCTACATCATTCCCAATCAACAATATGTCATCCACATATAGTATTAAGAATGCTACAGCTCCCACTCACTTTCTTGTAAATACAAGCTTCTCCATAAGTTTGTATAAAACCAAAACTTTTGATTACCTTATCAAACGTTGATTCCAACCGGATGCTTGCTTCAATCCATAGATGGACCGTTGAAGCTTGCATACCTTGTTAGCATCTTTAGGATCGACAAAACCTTTGGGTTGTATCATATACAACTCTTCATCAATGTCTCCATTGAGGAATGCTGTTTTGACATCCATCTGCCATATCTCATAATCATAATATGCAGCGATTGCTAACATAATCCTCACAGACTTTAGCTTCGCTACCGGTGAGAAAATCTCATCGTAGTCAACTCCTTGAATTTGTCGAAACCCTTTTGCGACAAGTCGAGCTTTATAGACAGTAACATTACCATCAGCATCTGTTTTCTTCTTGAAAATCCATTTGTTCTCGACAGCCTTCCGCCATCCGTAAGTCCACCAAAGTCCATACTTGGTTTTCGTACATGGATCCAATCTCGGATTTCATGGCTTCTTGCCATTTATTGGAATCTGGGCTCACCATCGCTTCCTCATATGTCTCGGGTCATCGGTGTTGTCCACCAACATGACATTCATAACGGAATCATACCAACTGGAGTGGTACGAAGTTCTCGTTGACCTCCGAGGATCTGTAGCAACTTCAACCAAGTTTCATGATCACCATCATTAGCTTCCTCTCTTATTGGTGCAGCACCACAGAACTTCTTCCGTGCTGCGCTACTCGTAATTTCGAGAGAAGGTTCGACAACCTCGTCGAGTTCTACTTTCCTTCCAAATACTTCTTTCGAGAGAAATTCCTTCTCTAGAAAGGATCCATTCTTAGCAACGAAGATTTTGCCTTCGATCTATGATAGAAGGTATACCCAATAGTTTCCTTCGGTATCCTATGAAGACGATTTTTCCGCTTTGGGTTCAAGCTTGTCCGCTGTAACTTCTTTACATAGGCTTCAGATCCCCAAACTTTAAGGAACGATAATTTAGGTTACTTCCCAAACCATAATTCATACAGTGTCGTTTCAACGGATTTAGACGGTGCCCTATTTAAAGTTAAATAGGCTGTTTATAAAGAATAACCCCAAAATGATAGAGGTAAATCTGTAAGAGACATCATAGAACGAACCATATCTAAGAGAGTTCGACACGACGCTCACACACCATTACGCTGTGGTGTTCCCGGCGGTGTCAATCGCGAAAAGTATTCCACATTTCTTCAAATGCTCGCCAAACTCAGAACTTAGATATTCACCTCCACTATCTGATCGTAGATTTTTAATCTTATTGTTACGTTGATTCTCTACCTCACTTTGAAACTCCTTAAACTTCTCGAAAGTTTCGGACTTATGTTTCATTAAATAGATATACCCATATCTACTCAAATCATCCGTGAAGGTAAGAACATAACGATAACCACCGCGCGATGCTACACTCATTGGACCACACACATCGGTATGTATGATTTCCAATAAGTCTCAGAGCTCGCCTCCATCATACCGTAAAATGGAGTCTTAGTCATTTTACCCATCGACATGCTTCAGATCTTTCAAGTGATTCAAAATCAAGTGATTCAAGAAGTCCATCGGAATGGAGTTTCTTCATACGCTTCACCAATGTGACCAAGACGACAAACCACATATAGGTCGAGTCATCGCTGATTTCAAACGTTTAGCTTCAATGTTATTAATATGTGTATTTCCACTATCGAGATTCAATATGAATAGACCATCTATCAAAGGTGCATGTGCATAAAACACATTACTCATATAAATCGAACAACCATTATTCTCGGATTTAAACAAGTAACTGTCTCGCAATAAACAAGATCCCGATATAATGTTCATGCTTAACGCAGGCACCAAATAACAATTATTTAAGTATAAAACTAATCCCGATGGTAGATGAAGAGGTAGAGTGCCGACCGCGATCACATCAACCTTTGATCCGTTTCCCACGCGCATCGTCACCTCATTCTTCACTAGCTTCCGTTTATTCTGCAGCTCCTGTTTCGAGTTACAAATATGAGCAACAACCAAAGATCAAATACCCGTGCACTACTACGAAGTACTAGTGAGATACACATCAATAACATGTATATCGATATACCTTTCTTCTTGATGTTGCCGCTCTTCAAATCCGCCAAGTACTTTGGGCAATTCCGCTCAAAGGACCTTCTCCCTTGCAAGAAAGCACTCAGTTTCAGGCTTAGGTCCAGCCTTGGTCTTCTTCGTCGGCGTGGTAACTTTCTTACCACCCTTCTTGAAGTGTCCCTTTTGCTTAGACTTGCCTTTCTTGAATTTGGTGGTCTTATTGACCATCAACACTTGGTGCTCTTTCTTGATCTCCACTTCTGCAGATTTTAACATAGCAAATAGTTCTGGCAACTCTTTGTTCATGTTCTACATGTTGTAGTTCATCACAAAGTTCTTGTAACTTGGTGGTAGTGATTGAGGATGCGTAAACCCCAAAGTATTAGGAATCACTATACCCAAACTTTGAAGTTTATTTGCGTGCGGACATTTTAAGCACATGCTCACCGACGGAGCTACCCTCTTCCATCTTGCGCTTAAAGAACTTTTCGAAGCTTCATAACTTTCAATTGCCGCATGAGTCTCAAAGATTAATTTGAGATCCTCGACAATATCATATGGATCCGACTCTTCAAATCTTTTCAAGTCTGATTCTAAACCATACAAGATAGCACACTGAACTATGGAGTACTGATTCTTCCGAGCGAGGTAAACATTCTTTACTTCATCGGTAGCATCACCGCAGTGGGTCACCTAGCGTGCATCCAAAGACATAGGTCAAATTACCACCTGTGAGGACAATCTCAAATTGGAACCAATCCGAAGTTGCTTCCATTGTTTTCAACTTTTCTTTCTCTAGGAACGCATTAAAATTGATGGTAGGGCTGCCATTGATCTACAACATATTTGCAATAGTTTAGACTAAGTTTATGACAAATTGAGTTCAAATTAATTAATGAAATTAAACTAGGTGAACTCCCACCAAAACAACATCCTCACATTGTTTTAGTGATCACACGAACCAAATCCACTACATCAACACCGATCATCACGAGAGCTGATATAGTTTTAATGGCGAACAATCATCATGTTCATCATATCTACTATATGATTCATGCTTTACCTTCGCGATCCGTGTTCCCGAGGCCATGTCCGTACATGCTAGGCTCGTCAAGATCAAACCTTAGCTTCCGCATAAGCAAATCTGGCTTGCTTATGTTGTATTCACCTGAATCAAAGACACTCGATCATCACGTGGTGCTTCGAAGCAGCAAGCTTTGGCAACGGTGCATACTAAGGGTGAACACTTTAGAACTTGAAATTTATGTGTATGAGGGATCATCTTATAATGCTACCGTCGTCTACTAAGCAATACAAGATGCATAAAGGATTAACATCACATGCAATTCATAATATGTGATATGATATGGCTTTTCTTCTTTGTGCTTCCGATCTCCATCTTCAAGCACCTAACATGATCTCCATCATCACCGGCATAGCATCAAGGTCAATGACGCTTCTTCATGGTTGTCGTCCACCAGCTTCAACTATTACAACTATTTTGAATAGACACGCAGGTCTTAACAGAAATTAAAGACAACCATATGGCTCCTGCCGGTTGCCAACTTACAATAAGGAACATTGCATACATCAAATATAATCACAATCATGGCCATATCACATCACTGCACCCCTGCAAAACAAAGTTAGACGCCTCTACTTTCTTTGCATATTTTACGTGGTTTGGGGCTTTCAATAAGTGTCGTTCTAACTTACGAACAAGAACCACAACATTGATACTAGCATTGTTGATCACCCGTTGTAAATTGGATCTTTACTATGCTAGGAGAAACAGGCACCCGCAAAGCCACTTATGCAAAACGAGTTGCATGTCAAGCGTGGAGCAAGTCTCATGAACGATGTCATGTAAGGTTAGCCCGGGCCGCTTCATCCCAACATACCGCAAGATGCAAAGTACACGAAAAGCAATCTACAATAAAAGCATCAACGCCCACAATGACCATTGTGTTCTACTCGTGCAACAGATCTACATATAGACACGGCTCTGATACCACTGTAGGGGTTCGTAGCATGGAAAACAAAAAATTTCTATCGCATACAAACAAACAAGCCAAGATCTATCTACTAGATTGCAGCAACGAGTCGATGGAATAACTCACCCTCGAAGATTCCAAAGTGTTTAACGAGAGCAGATTCTCGTGGGTGATGTAGTCGCATTTTCCGATCTCAAGATCGCAGACGATCCTTCCGGCGCTGCTTCCCGCAAGAGCGCCCGCAGTTGGTCACACGCTCGGTACTGACGAAGACCTTCCTCTCCCTTGTTCCAGCAGTCGGAGGTTGTAGCACTCTCCTCGCGATTCCGCAGACAACGGCGTGGTACCGAGGTAGAGGGAAATCCGCAGGCTTCGCCTTAAGCGGTGCAAGTAGTATGGTGGAGCTTATGAGAGAGGCTATTAGTGGTCTAGTAATTAGACACACCAATTAGAAGGCTCTAAACCAATGGCTAAAGCAATTAGAAGCTCTAAACCGAAATAGCTCTAAACCGGGGTCTAGATCTAGGGTTTAGTTTAGAGGATAGGAAACTTGTGTGTCTAGGAGGGGAGGCCCTGCCCTTGCTTTTATAGGTGGGAGGGCCGGCGGCCAAGGGGAGGAGTCCCTCCCCAAGTCGGCCTTGGGAGGCACGCCGGCCAAGGGGACTCTCCCCAAGTCGGTCTCCACCTCCTCCTCTTTCCCACTTCCCAAAATTGTTGCTTGACTTTCAAACTAGCCGTTTGACTTTTCAATTTAGGATTTAAATAAATCCTTTATTTGGGACAGCAAGAATACTTAGTACATGATGCAATCATTCCAATATGTAATGACACACTCATGTACCCTTCCCCCTCCGGAGTGCCGGACATTCCGGGACTTTCTAGAATGTTCCCGATGAAAACACCGGAACCATTCCCCAACTCCGAAACGGAACTTTCCTTATATGAATCTTATTCTCAGGACCATTCCGGATCACCTCGTGATATCCCGGATCCCATCCGAGACTCCGAACAACATTCGGTCTCTTTCTCATAATACCATAACTACTCAAAACAACGTCGAATCCTTAAGTGTGTCTCCCTACGGTTCGTGAATTATGCGGACATGATCGAGACACTTCTCCGAACAATAACCAATAGAGGAATCTGGAAATTCATATGGCTCCCACATATTTCTACGATTACTTTGCATCGAATGAACCACTTACATACGATACCAATATAACTTTGTCTAACGATATGTTAATTATAATAGTTTATGATCGTCGGTATATCTGCATACCTAGTTCATCCTCACATCGATAAGTACTCTTTCTCGCTCCTGATATGTGATCCCTTGTGACCAAGTCACATGCTTGCAAGCTAATTGGATGACATTTCACCGAGAGGGCCCAGAGAATATCTATCCGTCATGTGGATGGACAAATCCCACTCTTGATCCATGTGTTTCAACCAATACTTTCCAACACTCAATGCCACCTTTATAGCCACCGTTGTTACGGTGGTGTTTGATGACATCAAAGCATCCATCCAGTAAAGGTGATATGCATGATCTCATGGTCGAAGGAATTAGGTTACTATGTATCAGAAAGCATATAGCAATTGAACTATTGAAATGACTTGATCTTTATGCTACGCTTGTCTATAGGAGTATGTCCACCATATCATTCTCCTAACGATATGATCTTGTTGTTGATAACATCTCAATGTTCATGACAAAGAAACCACATCATCAATCAACCAACAAGCTAGTGAAGTATAGAGGCTATACTAGGGACTTTAAATTAAGTTTACAAATCACACAAGTATTAATGGTTTCCTTGTTAATACTATTATAGCATGAATGTAAACATTTATCATAAACACAAAGATATATAATAATAACTACATTTATTATTACCTCTAGGGCATATCTCCAACAGGTTCACCCACACAACACTTAGCAAACTAAAGAAGATTAATCAACTATATGAAGCGAAAGCACTTAATGATATTCCCATGTGTCCTCGAGAATGTTTGGTCATCTTAAGTAATACAACTGGCTTGTCCTGTGCTAAAGAAAGGATTGGGCCACTTGCTGCATTTATTCTTATTTTCTTTTATTTACTCGTACTTTATTTACTTGCATTATCAAAAAACCCTAAAAATCCGTATGCTAAGTATTTATAGAGAATTCCTGCTCCTAGCCACTCGCGAGCACCTTCTGCTCCTCGTTGGGTTCGACACTCCTTACTTATCGAAAATACTACGATACACCCCCTATACTTGTGGGTCCTCAAGACTATTTTCTAGCGCCGTTGCCGGGGAGTGAAGCGCTATTGGAGAGTGGAACTGGTAAAGGAAACTTCGACTGTGAGTACTGTTTACTTCTGTTAGTTGCTTTATTTCAATATGGATAATTCGCTGAGTTTCTTATTTCGTAATGCTACTACCACTGCTAAGGTAGTAGATGAACCACCACCTGCTGAGAATGATACTTTTAAAATACCTACAAGAATTATTGATCGTGTTATGGATAACTATTATGTTGGAGATGGAACTGTCCATCCCGATGATCATTTGCTCTTTATACATGAATTATGCGGGTTGTTCAAGTGTGCATGTATTACTACAGATCAAGTCAAGAAGAAGTTATTCACATTATCACTAAAAGGAAGAGTTGAGGACTGGTATAAGCTAATAAAGAATGGTCAAGCTCTTGAATGGGAGGAAATAGTGCCTCTCTTTTATTCAAAGTTTTATCCTCCTAGTGAGATTCATAAAGAGCAGAATCAAATATATAACTTTTGGCCTCGTGATGGAGAGAGTATAGCTCAAGATTGGGGGAGATTGAAGTTACTAATGCTCAAATGTCCCATTCATGAGCTCCCCAACAATATTATTATCAATAACTTTTATGCAAGGCTTTCTCTTCATGATAAGGATTTATTGGATGCCTCTTGTGCTGGATCATTCACTCGCATGGAAGAAGAAGCTAAATGGGATCTTCTGGACCGTATTCAAGACAATGCTGAAGCATGGGAGAATTACAAAGGAAGAAAGTTAGGTATAAATTATGATTACGAATGCATTGAATCTTTTATGGGAACCGATGACTTTGAAAATATTAAAAATGCTTATGGTTTAGACTCTCAAGCTATTGCAACTTATTTTAAGGCTTTTGCTTCCTATATTGAAGTTCCTAAAAAGAAGTGGAATAAGTATCATGAACCATATAAAGATGTTGCTAAGTGTGTTCCTGCAAGAAATACTGAAGTTTATATTGCTAATCATGCTTCACCTGAACCTTACATTGATAAAATGCCTTTCCCAGTTAAGATAAAGGAACATTCTATGATAGCTAGTATGGTTAATGAAAGTACAAGTAAAGCTGTTGAACCCGATGAACAAAAATATGAACCTATAATAGAAAATGTGAAAGACTTTGTCACTAAATATGTGGAAGATGGACACACTATCCTCTGTAAAGATACCCCTAATATTGTTTCACAAAGTAGTGTTATGAGAGCTAGTGTTCCTATGTTTTCTGTTAGGATAAGGGATCATTGCTACAATGGTGCTTGTGATAGTTATATCATTAAATTTATGCATGATACTGAAAGTTATTATGAGAGAGGGAAGACTGTTCTTATGCATCTCAATAATATCAAGTTCCCTCGTTTTATGCTGAAAGTTTTTATGTTGCACTTCCTTTGCCTTCCTATGCTAGTGGCCTCTGGTTTCAACAACTTGTTTGTTTACAAAATTCCCTTGCATAGGAAGTGGGTTAGACTTAAACATGTATATTTTTGCTTCTTAATGCTCTCTTTCACTTCAATTCATATTCTTATGTGAGCATCTTTGAAATTATCATGCCCATCTTAATGGCTTTAAAGAAAGAGCTTTTTGGGAGACAACCCAATTTATTTTTTCTTTCAATTTGTTTTTGTTTCTTTGAGTCTTGGAAGTTATTACTTCGGTAATGACCTCTCCTTATCCTTTTGTTTGGTTTTTGTGTCAAGATCAACCTCCAATGAGAGAGAAGTAAGATTTGGGGAAGTTGCTGTCCCGAAACAGATTTTTGTGCTTCACCGTAAAAATTCGTGAGAGATCTCTGTATGTCGGATTGAGCTATAATAAGTTTTTGCTTCTGCCCCTGGTTGTTATTTAACTTTCGTTAGTTTTGCACTTTTTGATTCGAGCAACAGAAGATTTTCGAAAAAATGATCTTTACCTGCTGGTCTGTTTTGATAGATTTTGCCACTCTTGCATTTGCTTCTTAAATCGATTTCCTTTTTGAATTCTTGTTTGGTTTTCGGAAGGAGTTGCTACAGTAGCTTATGTTTTGATGGATTTCAGTTGAAATAGGACTTAAAAGGTTTATTACCTCGCTTACACTAATGTTGCTAATGAGAATTGTGTGAAAGAAATTTCCAGGTTATTGGAGAAAATGGTGTAATAAGAAAGTGAAAGGTTTCATGACTCGAGCAATATGTATATGAAGATGAAGGTATTGATGTTATTCAAGTGGTAACTCCAGAAATTTTTATCAAAGACCAAATTCAGAGACCTGCAGAGTCCGTTTTCGAATAGGTAACAGTTCAGGTGAGAAAAGTTCCGCGAAAATTCTACCCAGTTATATTTTTTGCAGTTTTTATCCAACAAGGAAATCTACGAAGTGAAAGAGGGACGGAAACGGATCAAGGGTGGCTCACACCACCCCCTAACGCGCCCCCTAGCCGCGCCAGCAGGTGGTGTGGCCACCTCGGACTCCGTCTCCGACCCGTTTTCTCCCAGTACCTTCCTTTTGTTGTAAAACTTCATAATATATAATCCCCCGGATCCCCCGAGGTTCGTATATCATGTTCTTGTCGTTTTTTCGTTTCGATCTATTTCTGACAGGTAGAGTCCCAGTTTTGGAGCCACAATGTCTTCCTCTAGATCAGCCAAGGAAGATTCGTCAGCGGATATCATCAACCCATACATGAGAGAGTTGAAGATTCATCCCAAGTGAAGGAAATATGCCCTGAGAGGCAATAATAAAGTTGTTATTATGTATTCCTTGTATATGATAGATGTTTATTTTGCATGCTATAATTGTATTGATAGGAAACATCAATACATGTGTGTTTAATAAACAAAAAGGGTTCCTAGTTATGCCTCTCTTATAGACTAGCTTGTTGATTAACAAGATGATCAAGGTTTCCTGATCATGGACATTGGATGTTGTTAATAACAAGGTCACAACATTTGTGAAATGATGTGATGAACAATCATCCGAAGTATAGCATTACGATCAAGTCATTATGTTTATATTGCTATAACATCATACGAAGTAATCTTTATCCTTAGACCATGAGATCATGTTAATTGCTAACACCGGAAGAGTATCTTGATAACATCAAACGTCACACCGTAACAGGGTGACTATAAAGATGGGTTCAGTACTATGAAGGTGTTATGTTGAGGCTCATGGATCAAGAGTGGAATTTGTCAATCCAGATGACGGATAGATATACTCTGGGCCCTCTCGGTGATATCACATTAGGATAGCTTGCAAGCAAGTGATGTGATCACTAGAATGTTATATCATGGGAACGAGAAAAGAGTGCATGTCGGTAACGAGATCAAACTAGGTATGGAGATACCGATGATCGAATCTCGGACATGTAATATATCGAGAGACAAAGGGATTTGGTTACAAGCGTTAAAGGTTCTCACGATCACAGGAGTCATCGTTGAATGTGTAGGAGTCAGTACGGATCTCGTGTCCCGGCTGATTATTGATCAGAGAAGGGTCTCGATCATGTCTGCATTATTCGCGAACCGTAGGGTGGCACACTTAAGAGTTACCGGACACCATTTTGGAGCACATATGTTTCAGACGAAAGAATTGCAAAGCGCAGGAATTGTTTCAATAGAAACCAGAAATTGTTTCGGGTGAAATTGCAGAAGGTGGTTCTGCATGTGATATTGAAATATTGCAAGGGCTATATGAATGTTTGTTAATTAAAGTAATTAACAAAATTCTGAATAAATTTAATAAAAAGAGTTTTATTAAATGAGAGAGCATTAAATTTGGAGAAATTTAATGCATTTAAAGTGGAGACTTTAAAAGGGAATGTGAAGAGGCATTTTAATGTGGAGGGGTTACCACCACATGAATGGGGGAGGTGAGGGGTCACCCCCCATGCGCCGGCCATGGAGATAGGGGGCACCCCTCCTCCTCCTATAAAAGGCCACCCATTCCCTCCTTCATCCTTACACCTCCTTGTGAAGGATCTCTCTCCCCCTCTAGAATTATTCCCCCATGGTCTCGGATTAGCAAGATACATGTTCCCGGTGGCATTTCGTATGGAAGGAGTTGCTGCTTCCGCTAGATCGCTGGAGCGAGGAGGTGGAGGTTATCCGGTGGCTTGAACGTGTGTGTGAGTGCGGATGCGCTGCTGAGTTGTGGCGCTCGGACTTCCTCACGATCTTGAGATCGGCGAGTGTACGACTACATCAACCACGAGTTCCTACTTGTTAACAAAGCTCGTTGTCTTCGAGGGTAAGTTCTCCATGGATGTATGTCCACCCGTTGCTCTGTATCTAGTAGATAGATCTTGGCGTGTAGTTCTCATCGTAGGAATTTTTTTGTTTTCTATGCTGCGGACCCAACACCAAGGAGTTGTTGCTTGAAGATGGGGAGATACGGATAAAAGAGGTTCAAGGCCCTAAAGGTGAAGGAAGTCTGGAGGACAGGATGGAAGCACTGGAGCAAGAAGTCTTTAGGTTCAAGAAGATGGCGGAACGTGAAGTGGATATCATCCACAAGATTTGTTCTGAACTCATCACCAAGCACCAAAAGGAGACTGCTGATCTTAAGGATGAAATTCTCTCACTCCACCAAACAACCAACCAACTGCAAGCACAGCTCTACGACGTTCAAAATCAAAACTATGAGTTTGAGGTTAGGTTTAAACGCATAAGTGTTGCTGCTAGTTTCAGGATGATGGAGACCATGATGTCTTTTGTTGATGGGGAGCCCTTACCTTGGAAGTCGGACAATGATGAGAGAATACCACCACCACCAAAGTAGTAATTCGTCATCAGGTTTTGACATCCCCTTGGTTTGTTCCAAGCTTGGGGGAGTGCCGCGGTATCATATCACTATATTCTATCTTTTTACCTTTTTAGTAGAGTCATATCATGAATAGAGAAGTTATCATGTAGGATGGTTTGCATTATGGAAGTGTACCCTCTCTCGTTAGATATCTATGTATCCCTTGGTGTGAGTTGCCATTATGGAATATTAATGAGAAGTTCTTTCATTTACTCTTTTGCATATCTTATATTAGTTTTCAATTCATGGTTATATTATTGATCTTGTTGTTAGTATTGGTATCACTTTGGGATCATGGAGTTAATTTAGTTGGTTTTGGCAAACCTGGCTCGGTCAGTAGCAGCACTATTTTGAGAATTGAATAAAAACGATAAAAGTACTCTTAAAGAAATATAATTTCATCATCTTTCTTTCTTGATTTGCTCATAAGTTTAGTATTCTCTAGTTAAGATCTTTTGTGCTTCCGAGGAAGATTGCATGTTTGTTTGTTTCTTTCAACTCTTATGCTTACTATCCAGCCTTGCTAGCCAAAAACCTGTACTGAGAGGGAATGCTTCTCGTGCATCCAATCCTTAAACCAAAACTTATGCCATTTGTGTCCACCATACCTACCTATTAGCATTATTGCTATTACAAGTAAATTAATGTTTTTATCTACCTTCTGAATTCAACTTGTTATGTGAAATTAGTGATTAAAGCTCTTGATACGTCCATAACGTATCTATAATTTTTGATGGTTTTATGCTAATAATATGCTTTTGACACTTCTTTTTGTATAAAGTTTATGATTTATTTGGACTAACCTACTAATAGTTGCAAAAGTGCACAATGTTCTTGTTTTAAACTTTGATGTGTAGGAATTACCAACAATACAAGTGGAAACCTTGTTGAAGTCAAAGTGGGATTTTTCCAGAAATCTGTCTCAGAACTGTTTTTGAAGATGATCATGTTTCTGGTCGAAGACGACGTCAAACGGAAAACTCTTCAACTACAAAGTTGTTGGAAATTTCATGACAAACATCTTGGACATAAAATTTAACTAATTCCGAGTCCAGACGGGCCTTTTAAGCCCGATTTTTTGTAGCCCAAAATGGGGTGATGGGAATCCGAGAAGCTATATAAAGGGAGGAAACCTAATTCGCCCAGGGCATCTCCACCCACGAATTTGCAGCCACCAAAGCCACATTTTTGCCTCTCCCATGGATCCCATCTCCATGGGGGAGGGATCCCAAGAAGCCATGAAGGAAGGGGGCTAAGGGGCAGTGCTCCCCCATGATACCGGCGGCGGGGAAGGAGTTCCCCACGCTGCCGCCACCCTCTTCACCATCTTCACCGCCATATCCATCACCTAATCCTCCTAGTATGCAATGGTTCATCCTCCCACACACATCTGTACCGTCCTATGTAAACATGGTGTTTGATGCTATAAGTTATAATCCTATCATCTATGTCATATTTGCGTAGTTTCTTTGTTCTTAGATTGAATGGTTAAACATCTTTGGTTCATTAGAGTTGTATGTTGATATGGTACAGTCCTTTGGTGTCCATTATATTTGTGCGCGCATGGATTAAACATCGTAGGGTTTGTAGTATGTGTAAGAGGAAGGGGGAAGTTTTGCCGGAGTGACAGAAACCTGAGGACGTGAACCGGAACGTTGCACGTATGGGAGTAAGAGGACCATTAAACTTAAGGCTATGGTTGGGGAAACCTTAATGCATTGATTAGTACTTACGGATGTTTGCTAACAATCCAATCATATAGTACATGTAATTCCAAGTGATGAAGCGCATGTATATTTAGCCTCTCCCACATAGAAAACTGTATCGAAGACAATGGACCTGATCTATTTGCTATTTAAAATTGGACAAAGCCACCACAATTACCATCACTATTCCACACTCATGGTTCTGTTAGTTTAGTGTATTTTATTGCTGCAGCAACTAGCTTTACTTTCTTGTTATTTATTATCATGCAAAGCTATCTCTATTACTCATATTGTTGCTCTAGTTTTATTTCCTAGATAATGCAAACGTTTAGTGTGCGTAGAGTTGTATCAGTGGTTGATAGAACTTGAGAGAATATTTATCCTACCTTTAGCTCCTCGTTGGGTTTGACACTCTTACTTATCGAAAAGGTTACACACGATCCCCTATACTTGTGGGTTATCAAGACCTTTTCTGGCGCCGTTGCCGGAGAGCAATAGCGTGTGGGTGAATATTCTTGTGTGCACTTGTTTGCTTTATCTATAAGTAGGTTTTACTTTCAGTTTTAAGTTGTTCTCTATCTTAGTATGGATAGGGAATGCGAATTACAAAAAAAATTAGTTGTACTTGTTACCTAAAAACGTTTTCAAAAAGGAAAGTGATTGGAAAGATGAGTAATGGTTAAGTGGGGGTCGACCTTGAACACTTGTGTTCATGACTATGAAACCAAAAAAAATCTTTCCATGGAAGCTTTTCAGTTAAAAACTTGTAGGAATGCATGAAGCCTTGAAAAAGAAAGATATTTCGGGTATTGATCTCAATGCTTATTCATTCGAAAATACTTGAATCTTGCTCCTATACCTAACATAAAGGCGTTAAAGAAAAGTACTTATTGGGAGATAACCCCAAAGTTTTAGTTGAGTCTTGGAAGTTATTGCTTCAGTAATAACCTCTTCTTATCCTTTTTATTTGCCTTTTGTGCCAAGAGTAACCTCTAATGAGAGAGAAGTAATGCTTGGGAAAGTTGCTGTCCCGAAACAGATTTTTGTGCTTCGCTGTAAAAATTCGTGTAAAATCCCTATACGTTGGTTTGAGCTGTAATTGTTTGTGCTTCTGCCCCAGGTTGTTATCCAACTTTCGTTAGTTCAACACTTTTCAATTTGAGCAACAGAAGGTCTTCGAAAAAATTGGTTTCTATCTGCTGGTCTGTTTTGATAGATTTCTGCCATTATTTGCATTTGCTTCTTGTTGATTTCTTTTTGGGTTCTCTTTGGGGAATTGAGCTTTTTAAGGGAAGTGCTACAGTAGCTTGTGTTTTAATGGAAGTTTTATTGGTGTTGAAACTAAACCCAAAGACTAATTATCTTGAGTACACTAATGTTGCTAATGAAGATTATGTGAAGTTTTGTATGAAGGAAAAATTTCAGGTGTATGGAAAGAGTGATGTAATGAGATGAAGAATGGACTAAAGCTCAAGCTTGGGGATGCCACGTGTGTCACCCCAAGAAATATCCAAGAAGCACAAGCGTCAAAGCTTGGGGATGCCCAAGGCATCCCCTTCTTCATCAATAAAATTTTTAGGTTTCTTCCAAACACTTCATTTTTATTGTTTCATGCACAGTTGTGTTGTTCTTGGAGCATCTTCGTTTTCGTTTTAGTTTTCTTGGTTTTCTTATTTTGCTTGAATAAATTGGTTGGAACCCCTCTTTCATACACTAGTTTTCAAATAAGTGTGGTTTGGATTGGAAAAGAGTAGGAAAAGTTCATGCTTAAGTGGTAAAAGGAGCTCGTTTTTGACGGTAGCCTATGCTTTGTCATGTCATGCTTGATATTGTTTTGGATTTATGCTTAGTGATTTTTGCTGTAGCATGACATGTTATAAACAATTGAGATTGCTTAATGTGCCTTGAACAAATCATGCGTTGTTTTAGCATATTAAAGCATAGTATTGTGGTATTCTCCGTTGATGCTTTATTTGGGTTGACTTGGCGCATGCTCACACCATGTTATGACTATACCAAGTCACCATAGCCTTTATGATCCTTTAGTTTCTGACTTGTAATATCACTTTATGCTTTAATTAATGATGTTTTCTCGCTTTCCATGATTATGGCCATTATTTCTCTTTTAGTTGGTCGCTCCCAGTCTTTTGCTAGCCTCCATAACCAAGTATGAGTTCCACTCATGCATCCAACTCCAAATAAAACCAAGTTATCCCAAAGAGTCCACCATACCTACCTATTAGCATTTGCTATTCCAAGTATATTCATGCTTTTATCTACCTTCCGAATGAAACTTGTTATGTGAAAATTAGTGATTAAAGCTCTCACGAACTTGATGGCACACTTTTTTTTCTTGCACTTAATAAACTTGAACCATATTGTGTCCATCTTTGTTGCGTATATGCTTGCTCTTTATAAGTTGAAGTTAGCAGAACCATTTATCATGGGGAACGCTTTGAACATTGCACTTATATTCCGTTGATATCATGATTCTTTTGCTTATGGATCCCGACGGTGTGAAATAAAAGGGGAACTTGTAAGATCATGGAGTTTGTATGTGTGTTAGAGAAACGCCTGGTCTGCTAGCCTAAGCCATGCCTAATCATGGTGGAAAGTTGCAGCATAACCATAATGAGCACTCTATGAAGCATTCTCAATAAAAACATATGCAAATAGCAAATAAAAAGATCGCTGAGATGCTCATTGTCTGCTTGCCTTGTCATTTTGATTATGGGATAGCTCCTATATCATGTATAAGGGGTACCCCGTTGGCGGTTCTCTATGATACATATGTACTTACAATGATAAGAACTTACCAATAACTAAACTTGAGTAGCATGAGGAGCGACCCTCGTATTCAAGGGACATGAGATTTCCAACTTATACTTTGTCAAGCATATACTCCATAGTTTGTTCACTTTAACCTTAATCACTTCAAGATGCTTATGATAGGGGCAATGAGAGCTGAAAGCTAATAAGTACCATAATTTTTGGAAGCTCTTTATGAGACTTGAATCCCTACTTCCTTGTATGAAGGCCTTTATTCCACTTTTATATTGAGTCTCCACCTTCTATCTTTATGCACCAATTAAGAGAGCATAGTTGTCATTCTTAGTTCTATGTGCATTGTCCCAAGACTTGTTGATTCATGCATAACTTTGATATTGCTTGTTCCTAAACTATTTGTATCTAGTCACCCTTATGAACTTTGAAGGTGTCCTATGCATTTATGTTTTTCTACTCTATGAGGGACAAGCTGAATACCATTCTCATTATGCTTTCTTTATGTGAAACAAAGAAACGTCTTGCAAAGCATTGTTATTCATGAATCTTTTGTTTGTGCCTTTTCATGTTGCAACATAGTTGCTATGTCTTATTGTTAGAACTCTATCTTTCATGATTCATGTTTAGAGTACCTTAATCCTAGCTATTAATACTTTTACAATAATGATGACCAAGATTGTGTTGTCTGCATGTCACCTCAAAAATTATATTGTTTTGATCGTTTACCTACTCAAGGACGAGCAGGAACTAAGCTTGGGGATGTTGATACGTCCATAACGTATCTATAATTTTTGATGGTTTTATGCTAATAATATGCTTTTGACACTCCTTTTTGTATAAAGTTTATGATTTATTTGAACTAACCTACTAATAGTTGCAAAAGTGCACAATGTTCTTGTTTTACACTTTGATGTGTAGGAATTACCAAGAATACAAGTGGAAACCTTGTTGGAGTCAAATTGGGATTTTTCCAGAAATCTGCCTCAGAACTCTTTTTGAAGATGGTCATGTTTCTGGTCGAAGACGGCGTCAAACGGAAAACTCTTCAACTACAAAGTTGTTCGAAAGTTCACGACAAATATTCTGGACATAAAATTTAGCTGATTCCGAGTCCACACGGGCCTTTTAATCCCGATTTATTGCAGCCCAAAATGGGGTGACGGGAATCCGAGAAGCTATATAAAGGGAGGAAACCTAATTCGCCCAGGGCATCTCCACCCACGAATTTGCAGCCACCAAAGCCATGTTTTTGCCTCTCCCACGGATCCCATCTTCATGGGGGAGGGCTCCCAACAAGCCATGAAGGAAGTGGGCTAAGGGGCGGTGCTCCCCCATGATACCGGCGGTGGGGAAGGAGTCCCCGGCGCCGCCGCCCTCTTCACCATCTTCACCGCCATCTCCATCACCTAATCCTCATAGTATGCAGTGGTTCATCCTCCCACACACCTCTGTACCGTCCTATGTAAACATGGTGTTTGATGCTATAAGTTATAATCCTATGATCTATGTCATTTTTGCGTAGTTTCTTTGTTCTTAGATTGAATGGTTAAACATCTTTGGTTCATTAGAGTTGTATGTTGATATGGTATAGTCCTTTGGTGTCCATTATATTTGTGCGCGAATGGATTAAACATCATAGGGTTTGTAGTATGTGTAAGAGGAAGGGGGGAAGTTGTGCCGGAGTGGCAGAAACCTAAGGACGCGAACCGGAATGTTGCACGTATGGGAGTAAGAGGACCATTAAACTTAAGGCTATGGTTGGGGAAACCTTAATGTATTGATTAGAACTTACGGATGTTGTTAACAATCCAATCATATAGTACATGTAATTCCAAGTAGTGAAGCGCATGTATATTTATCCTCTCCCACATAGAAAACTGCATCGAAGACAATGAACCCGATCTATTCGCTATTTAAACTTGGACAAAGCCACCACAATTACCACCACTATTCCACACTCATGGTTCTGTTAGTTTAGTGTATTTTATTGCTGCAGCAACTAGCTTTACTTTCTTGTTATTTATTATCATGCAAAGCTATCTCTATTACTCGTATTGTTGCTCTAGTTTTATTTGCTAGATAATGCAAAAGTTTAGTGTGCGTAGAGTTGTATCAGTGGTTGATAGAAATTGAGAGAATATTTATCCTACCTTTAGCTCCTCGTTGGGTTCGACACTCTTACTTATCAAAAAGGTTACACACGACCCCCTATACTTGTGGGTTATCAGCTCTCACGAACTTGATCGCACACTTTACTTTCTTGCACTTAATAAACTTGAACCATTGTGCCCATCTATGTTGCGTATATGCTTGCGCTTTGTAAGTTGTGAATTAGCAGAACTATGCTGTCATGGGGAACGCTTTCAACATTGAACCGGTACTTTGTACCTAGTTGATATCATGTTCTTTTGTCTATGGATGTCGTCGGTGTGAAATGAAAGGGAAGCTTGTAAGTCCATGGAGTTATGTATGTGTGTTAGAGAAACGCCTGGGCCGCCGGTCTAATCCATGTTGTCATGGTGGAAACCTACAGCGTAACCATAATGAGCATCTATGAAGCATTCTTCTTATCAAAAAAGAGATAGAAATTGAGAAAAAGAAAAAAAAGATGAGAAAAGAGGAAAGAGAGAAAAAAGCACCATATTCCCATGGTAAATAAGAAGATTGCTGAGATGCTTGTTGTCTGCTTGCCTTGTCATTTTGATATGGGGATTCTTCCGTATCATCGGGCAAGGGTACCCACATGTTCTCTATGATACACATGTACTTACTATGAACAGAACTTACCGGTGACTAAACTTGAGTAGCATGAGGAGCGACCCTCGTATTCAAGGGACATGAGATTTTCAACTTATAACTTGTCAAGCATATCCTCATATTTGATCAATTTAACCTTAATCACCTAAAGATGCTTATGATAGGGGCAATGAGAGCTGAAAGCTAATAAGTCCATAATTTTTGGAAGCTCTTTATGAAACTTGAAATCCCTGCTTCCCTCTATGAAGGGCCTTTCTTTTACTTTTTAGTTGAGTCAGTAAACCTATTCCCTTCTATCTCAGCAAGTATTTTGAGTTGTTGTGTTTCATTCATTCATATGATGATTTATCCGATCATGTTTCTTATGTTCCTTGTTTTGCTCATTGCTCTTATCTTAGTGTCTACTACTTTGAAAGCTATCATTGAAAACCAGTTATTTGTGAACTCCTGCAAATTATCAACTATTCTTCGACCAAGAGCTAAGTTTGCCATTGACAATTATGATTTACTTTATGCATATTTATTGTGTTTCCTTTACTTTTTGCAAGTTAAGTTATATAATAGTGAGTTGTATTCTACTATGACTTATGTATTGATGAATGTGATGCTTCTTGTTCGTATTCTTTTATCGACTCTTCACTCCATAAACCTGAGGTCATGTTTATTGAGTTCAGTTTCGCTTGGGGACAAGCGAAGTCTAAGCTTGGGGGGAGTTGATACGTCCATTTTGAATCACTATTCTATATCAAAATTTACTGTTATTCATTGATATATTTCATATTAAGAGATGATACTTATGTTATTTCATCTGTTTTTGCATGGTTGATGACTTTTGGAGCATGGACCGCTGCAGTCAGGATTCTGATGGAAAAGGTGCTGTTTGGAGGCAAAATTCGCGAAGATCAGAAAATCCGGGAAAATACATGGAAAATCCTATTTTTCCAGAAGACGAAGGAAGCCAGAAGGGGAAGTGGAGATGGGCCACAGGGGGCCCACACCAATCCCTGGCGCGGGCCACCCCAGGCCGTGCCACCAGGTGGTGTGGCCGCCCTTGTCCACTCCAGCCTCTCCCCTCTGGCGTATATTATCCTCCCGAAACCCTAAGACTCAGGGAGCGACCACAGAAAGATTTCGCCGCCTCTGCTGGGCGGAAAGCACCAAGAGTGAAAGATCTCTCAAGCAGACAAAATTCTGCCGGGGGAATTCCTTCCCGGAGAGGGGAGATCATCACCATCAACACCACCATCAATCTAGACTTCATCAGGATCATCATCATCATCACCACCATCATCTCCACCAGCACCATCATCACCACTCCTTACCGCTGTAACAATTGGGTTGAATCTTGCATAGTTCTTAGGGGAAACTTTCCCGGTGTTGATTACTCCTTGTAGTTGATGCTAGTGAGTGAACCATTGAATTATCGTTTATGTTCAGATTGTTACATATCATTATATCATCTCTGATCATGATCCATATGATGTCTTGTGAGTAGTTCGTTTTGTTCTTGAGGACATGGGAGAAGTCATGTTGTTAGTAGTGGAATTGTGTTGAGAAAGATTCAATAGTTTGATATTTAAGTTATGGTGTACTTCTTCTACTAGTGTCATGCGAACGTCGACTACATGCCACTTCACCTATATGGGCCTAGGGGAATGCATTGTGTATTTGGCTACTAATCGTAGGGGTTGCCGGAGTGAAAGAAAACCGAACCCCCGTTAGGAAACCTTTACACAAGGGACGTCAGGGTCTTAGAGTTTAAAGTTGTGGTTAGGTTTTTACCTTAATTACTTTCTTGTACTTGCGGATGCTTGCAAGGGGTATAATCACAAGTATGTGTTAGTCCTAGGAAGGTCGGTAAATTAGCACAGGTTCACCCACACAACACTTAGCAAACTAAAGAAGATTAATCAACTATATGAAGCAAAAGCACTTGACGATATTCCCATGTGTCCTCGAGAACGTTTGGTCATCTTAAGTAATACAACCGGCTTGTCCTTTGCTAAAGAAAGGATTGGGCCACTTGCTGCATTTATTCTTATTGTCTTTTATTTACTCGTACTTTATTTACCTGCATTATCAAAACCCCCTAAAAATCCGTTTGCTAAGTATTTACAGAGAATTCCTGCTCCTAGCCACTCGCCAGCACATTCTGCTCCTCGTTGGGTTCGACACTCTTAATTATCGAAAATACTGCGATACACCCCCTATACTTGTGGGTCATCACGGGTTTAGCCTCAATCCATTCTGTGAACTTATCCACCATCACTAAGAGATGAGTAAATTCACTTGGAGCCTGTTTAAACGGTCCTACCATGTCAAGCCCCCAGACCGCAAAATGCCATGTTTTAGGTATTGTACGCAGCTGATCATCCAGAACATGAGCTTGTTTGGCATACTTTTGGGAGCCTTTACACGTCTTGACCAGCTATTCGGCATATGCCTTGGCTGTAAGCCAGAAAAATCCGTGTCTGAAAGCTTTTGCCACTAAATATTTGGCTACATCATGATGGCCGCATTCGCCTTCGTGGATCTCTCGTAAGATTTCCACTCCTTCCGGAGATACGCAGGGCTGAAAGACCCCGAATACACTTCGCTTATAGAGCTCACCATTTACTATTGTATAGGTTTTTGCTCGTCAGATGATCTGTTGGCTCAGAACCTCGTCTTCGGGTAATTTTCCATCGACCTAGTAATCAAGGTAGGGTTGAGTCTAGCTAGGAATTACAGCCAGAACTACCACTAATGGTGAGTCGGATTTGGTCGGATATTCCTCATCTACTCCTGTTATAGAGGGAACTTTGAGGTGCTCTAAAAAGCGCCGTCCGGGACCTTTTTTCGTGTAGAGCCTATTCGAGATAATGCATCTACTTCCTCATTTTCTGTTTGAGGGATGTGTTGAACCTCAAACCCTTCGAACGATTTAGATAGTTCATCCACGACAACTCTATATGCTGCCATGTGTTTATTTGCATTACAGATATCCGATAGTTGTTGGGCAACAAGATCCGAATCTCCATAGCATATTAATCATTGGATGCCGATATCCTTAGCAATCCGGATTCCATGCAGCAATGCTTCATATTTGGCAATGTTATTTGTTGCCGTGAAGTGGATCTGCATCACATAGAAAAGTTTATCTCCTTGGAGTGACTTGAGCACCACGCCAGCCCCCGAGCGCCTTAGACCCGTCAAAATGTAAGGTCCAATACTCTGACTCTGGAAGGGTCATATTCTCCGTTGTCTCTGTCCAATCAGTGACAAAGTCAGCCAGGATTTGGGATTTGATTGTTGTACGAGGTTTGTACTCAATGTCAAAAGCTGAAAGCTCGATGCCCCATTTTGCGACACGTCTTGTAGCATCGCCGTTGTTGATTATATCTCTCATGGGAGCTGTGCTCACCATGGTATTTGGATGTTCCTGAAAATAATGACGTAATTTGCGAGATGCGAAAAACACACCGTAAGCCAACTTTTGAAAATGCGGATACCGCTGCTTTGATTAAGTTAGGACTTCGCTGAGGTAATAAGTCATACGCTACACCAGGTGTTCTTGTTTTTCCTCTGGTCTCTCCACCACCATGACGACACTGACGACTCTGTTTCTCGTAGCGAGATAGAGCAACATCGGTTCCCGAGGTTCCGGTGCTGCAAGGATAGGACCAGATGAGAGTACTGCTCTCAAGTCTTGTAGTGCAGCTTCAGCTTCATCAGTCCAAACAAACTTTTTGATCTTTTGTAGGAGCTTGTAGAGTGGTGTGGCTCTTTCACCGAGCCGACTTACAAACCGACTAACTACAGCAATGCAACCAGTTAGTATTTGAATGTCCTTCAGGCGTGTTGGCCTGGAAATATTGAGTATAGCCTTAATTTTGTCTCGGTTCACCTCTATGCCTCTTTGAGACACGATGAAACCTAACAATTTTCTGGCTAGTATTCCAAAGAAACATTTCTTCGGGTTAAGCATTATGTTGTATTTTAGTAGATTAGCAAACGTTTCCTCCAAGTCGGAAATTAAGGTTTCCTTCTTTTTGGACATCACTGCTATGTCGTCCACATATGCATGTACATTGCGTCTGATTTGGTCGTGTAGGCAACGTTGCATAGTGCGCTGGTTTGTAGCTCCTACGTTCTTTAGCCCAAAGGGCATCATAATGAAACAGAAGGTTCTTAAGGGGGTTATGAATGAACTTTTGACTTTGTCTGATTCCTTCATCTGAATTTGGTAATAACCGGAATATGCGTCAAGAAAACATAGGAGTTTTGAGCCTGCCGTAGAATCAATAACTTGATCAACTCTAGGCAGAGGAAATAGATCTTTGGGACAAGCCTTGTTCAAGGCAGTATAATCAACACACATCCTTAAATCAGTGGTGTCCTTTTTAGGGACCATTACAGGATTGGCCGACCACTCAGTGTGGATGACCTCTTCTATGAATTTGGCTAACTCTAGCCGAGCTAGTTCCTTAGCTATTGATTTTCGCTTTTCATCACTGAAACATCGTAAGGACTGTTTGACGGGTTTAGCGTTTGGGTGTACATTTAGAGAGTGCTCGACAAGTTCCCTAGGTACTCTGGTCATGTCAGATGGCTGCCATGCGAAGATATCTTGATTTGCTTGGTGGAACTTGACGAGCACGCTTTCCTATGCGCTATCTAAACCTACACCTATTTTGGGTCACCTTGGAGGGGTCATCATCCTTCAATGGCGTCGTATTCGTCTCTTCTGATGCCTTGAACTCCGGAGTTGGCTTTGTCACCTCCTTCTTCATCGCGGGCATCTCGGACGGGTCGATGGTCTTCTTGATCTCCTGGTACTCCTGGGCGTGTAGTACGACTTCAGCAAAGGCGGCATTTTCGTCCTCACACTCTCGTGCTTTCTTCGGGTCTCCCCTGATGGTGATCACACCCTTTGGACCTGGAATTTTCATCATATTGTAAATGTAACACGGACGAGCCATAAAATCCCAGTAAGCCGAACGTCCGAATATAGCATGGTATGTGCTCTTGAACGGGACCACTTCGAAGGAAAGTGCTTCCGTCCGATAATTCTTTGGAGTTCCAAAAGTAACATCCAAAGTGATCTCTCCTAGGGAATTTGCTTGTCTTCCTGGGACAACTCCATGAAAGATCACATAGATGTGATTCAGCTGAGTTTCCGAGATCCTCATTTGATGTAGCGTTTCGATGTAGATGATCTTGATGCTATTACCGCCGTCCATGAGAGTCTTGGAGAAACCATAGCCGTCAATAAGTGGATTGACAACTAAGGTGTATTTTCCTCGCCTGTGCAACTTATGCGGATGATCAGCATGGTCAAAGGTCATTGTCACTTCCGACCAGACCAAGAATTGAGGGACAACCGGAATAGTTGCGTTGAGCTCATGCAAAACTGCCTTCTTGACCTTAGCTAGTTGAGACCCAAGGAAAGTGGCATAAGTGTCTTTCTTCATTGGGAAGTTCTTCTTTCCATCCAACTTGGGATTTGAAGGGTCAGCTTCCTCCATGTCAGAATCTTCCTTGGTGTCCTTTTCTGTTTCAGGATTCTTCTTTCCCTTGTTCTGCTTAGCCCTGTAGCTAGCGGAGTCATCTTTTTTGATGTCATCATTGAAACGACACTCAGCATTTGTGTGGGAAGAGTCCCCGTTGGCATCTAAGTGATGCACACACGGGTTGTTGGCAATGTCAGCACAGGAGTAGGTTTTGCCGGGTTGCTGGTCTCCTCTACCCTGGACTCTTGATGTCCCACGACCGCGTCCGTAGCTGCTTCCGCGCCCTCTGATACGTTGCAAACGTATCTATAATTTTTGATGTTCCATGCTTGTTTTATATCTACTTTTTTATGTTTTGTCCACACTTTGGAGTATTTTTACACATTTTCTAGAACTAACCTATTAACAAGATGCCATAGTGCCAGTTGCCTGTTTTCTGCTGTTTTTGGTTTCAAAAAAGCTAGTAAGGAAATATTCTCGGAATTGGACCGGACAAAAGCCCAAGTCAATATTTCACCAGAAGGAACACAGAGTCCGGAGGGGAGACGAAGAGGGGAACCAGGGCGGCCACGCCTGGTGGTGGCGCGGCCAGCCCTAGCTGCGCCACCAGGGGGTGTGGGCCCCCTGGTACTCCACCGACCTTGCCCCTTCGCCTATATATTGCCTCCGGGATGGAAACCCTAAGTACCCGATCAAAATTCCACGAAAGAGTCTATAGCCGCCGCCATCTCCATCCCTAGACCGGGAGGGATCTGAAGCTCTTCCCGGCACCCTACCGGAGGGGAGAGATCACCCTGGAGGCCTTCTTCATCACCATGACTGCCTCCGGTGTGATGCGTGAGTAGTTCATCCCTAGACTACGGGTCCATGTAGTAGCTACCATGTCTAGATCTTGTGAGCTCCCTTCATGTTCAAGATCATCTATTTGCAAACACAACATGTAAGATTACAAATAGATGATCTTGATCATGAACGGAGCTCACAATATCTAGACATGGTTGCACAAAGGAGAAGAACCAACCTTTGTTATTTGTGATCTTGCATGCTTTCCATTGTTAGTAGCTATCTTGGCTGAGTAGATGCTAGCAACTCCAAGAGGGAGTATTTATGCTTGATAGTGGGTTCATGCCTCGAGGAATCTGGGGAAGTGACAAAAATATCTAAGGTACTAGATGTGCTATTGCTACTAGGGAGAAAACAATAATCCTTTGTTCATAGAACAATCGTATTGTTTACTTTACACACTTTGCTTAATGCAATTATCTGTTGCTTGCAACTTAATACTGGAGGGGGTTCAGATGATAACCTGAAGGTGGATTATTAGTCATAGATGCAGTTGAATTACGGTCTATGTATAATGTTGTAATGCCTAATCAAACCTTGTAGGAGTCAAGATGATTAGTATATGCATGTATGCTTTCTCGGTGTCTGTCAATTGCCCCGCTGTAATTTGTTCACCCAACATGTCATCTATCTTAAGGAGAATCACCTCTAGTGAACTATGGACCCCAGTCCATTCTTTTACCATCAATCTACAATCTGCTATTTACTGTTTTCTATTTACTTTTTGCAAGCAATTACTATCTTCCACACAATACGTTTAATCCTTTGTTTTCAGCAAAACCAGTGAGATTGACAACCTCACTGTAAGTTGGGGGCAAAGTTCTGTGGTTGTGTTGTGCAGCATTCCAAGATGGAAACAACACCTTGGAGGTGTTTCCTTGATCCTACTGGTTCGATAATCTTGGTCTCATAACTAAGAGAAAACTTGTTGCTATGCTCATCATACCTTCCTCTTGGGGTTCCCCAACGAGCTCGATACGTTGAGCCGATCATCACCCTCCTCGTCCTCGAAATCCGAAAGTAGCAGTGACAACTGCGGTTTCCGTGTTGGGTTTTTCTTCTGAGGTGTTCTTGCGCTTCTAAGCTTGTTGCTTCGGCTGTTTTGTCGACTATGGTACCGCCATGACGTTTAGTAGTCCTTCTGTGTCATCGTCGGCATCTGCATATTTGCTTGCCATTTCTATCATCTCTCCTAGATCGGTGACCTTGTTGCACTTCAAGCGGTGACGTAGTAAACCAATTGGGAGTCCTGGAATGAAAGCTTCAATCGTAGTTTGATCATTTACCCCTTCACAGGAGTTCTTGGTGTCGATCCATCGTTCGAGGTAATCTCGGCAAGTTTCTCTGGCTTTTTGGGTGCAACGTTGTAGGTCTCCTACCATACAGGGCCTCTGATATGTGCCTTCAAAATTCTGAAAGAACGCGCTTTGCATATCATACCAGTTGTGGATGGTATTCTCCGGAAGTTCATTGAGCCATGATCGTGTCGTCTTCTGCAGCATAAGTGGGAGATACCGGGTCGTGACCAAGATATTTCTGCCTTTGGAGATGTAGCAAGCCTGGAAAAAATCCTGGAGCCAAGTATCTGGCCAGGCCACTCCATCGTAGGCTTGGATGTGTCTTGAGATAGCAAATCCTTCCGGGAAGTGTGTTTGTCCAATTCGTGGTCCGAAGAATTTTGGACCCACGTAGATATCGTTGTTCTCGTAGCGCCACACCTCTATGTTAGAGTTGATCTGGTGTCTCGCGTCACTTGGTGACAGGGAACGCCGTCTTGGTTGTTCGCTATGGCTGCGATGTCTTGGAGCCGAACTTCTACTTCTGCCACCACCTCCTCCGCCACGACGCCCTCCTTGGCCTCCTTGAGAGCCGTTGTGATGGCTGCTTGGCGGAGAGGGTGGTGTAGGTGGATTGTTTCCGACTGATCGCCGCCCTCCATCCTGAGTGTCACTATTCCGGTTCCAGGGAGGGTCTTCATTATGACGAGCCCCCTGCCAGTTGACTCAGCATGGTGTCCATCGTTCCTTCGTCCGTCGTTCCCCCCACCATGATGGGGTTCAGCCGGACGGCTTATATGTCTAGGAGGTGGCATGCTTTGCCGGTCCTCCTCGCGACATTGCTCTTTGTCTTCTTCCCTATGATTGTTCGGCTCTCGCCGGGGAGGGTGTCCTAGAACCAGTGCCGCAAAAGCGTCTCGCTCTGCGACTGGAGCAACATTGCTCGTGTCACGTGCGGTTCTGCGTCACTGCCCTGAAGATCCGGTTCTTGAGTAGTTATCTTCCCGACGGTTGGAACGGTAATGTTGTTCCAGGACCTGTTGGGGCCTAATGTCATTCCAGGCTGGATCCATGCGACATTGGTTTGATTGAGAGACCAGTTTTCCACTTCCAGATTTCGTGACCTTTTGTTGCTCCAGACCCTTGGTGAGCAGCTTCACGCCCAACCGGATTTGATCTGGGTTTGGATTGTTCACCAGGATATCTTGAGCTGCAGCGATGTTTTCCACTAGCGTGCCATACACCAGATCTCCCTTGCTATCTAGCCGAGGTTCTCCTTTGACGATATCATCTCCTTCAAAGAGGGTCTTGTGGACTTCCGGATTTGTGTTAGCCCGCGCGGGGCTGTTCCGGGTCTTCTAATGCTGCAGGGAATTGAACTGCCCTGCAGATGCAATGCGCTTCTTCACTTCCATAAGGTTATTAGCCTCATCCAGGAGTACTTGATGACGCGCTTCTAGGGCTTGAGCCCTTCCTTCCAATTCTGCAGATGTAAGCTCTGTAGCTATAGGGATAGGCGTAGTTAATGCAACATCGATGAGTTTACGGGCACCATCGGTAACCACGTATCCACCGGAGTTTCCTTTGGCTCGTTTGGGATTAGAGCTCCATCCGAGTATTCTTCATATTCCTCGGCAACCACTTCCTTCGCTGGAGGATCTTTTGTCGGGGTATTGTTCTTCTTCTTTGCCTTCTTGGCAGCGCCGGTAAGAAAGACGACTTTGGGTCCGTTTCATGGAGTCAAGCTTTGAGCGATACTTTCGGACATCTGGACGTCAGGATTATCTCCAAGATCCATGTCATCCTGCACTTTGGGAGAGTTTTCTCTGGATCCTTCGTCCATGGCTTCTCCTTCTTCTGTAGCTTTGTAGTTGAACTCCTCTTCTTATTCCGCGGAGAACTTTCGGAAATCCGCCGACATCATGGAATCATCCGAAGATGCCAGTAAGTCGGTGTTTGTTCCGATCTCCTCCAACAAAGAGTCTTCATTGTCTCCAGCATCGACAGAGCCGGATCTGAATCCAACATATCTGACAAAGTGCGACATGTGCGTCCTGAGGTAGTTGCGGCTCTCCTCGTGGGCTTCCTCGAAACGCCTGATGGTCTCGAGAACCTCATCCACGTCTGCGCCTTGCTGCATTATGCGCCTCAACGTGTGCCTCAGGAAGGGTTCATCTGTCCCGGCATTGGCAAAGCCGGAAACTAAGTTGTTGTCTTACTCCTCCTGGATTTCGACCTCAATGGGCAGATCGATCTAGGATTCGGCCTCGCTAGGGAGATCCACTCCAGATTCGACTTGCATCGCATGATCTGCTTCAAGCTCAGCTTTCTCCACTATCTCCGCAATAGGTGTGGGCTGGGTGGGATTAGGGTTTTCCAAGATTCGGAACTCTGCCGCCTCTGCGGACAAAGTGGACCTAGAAACTTCCTCTGCCTCTATCATCATCGCTGGGGTGGGTGGGGCAGGTTCATCGAAACCGATGTACACATCAATCTCGCCAAAGGACATGATGGTGGAGGCAGTCACGACCTCCCTAGCCGGAATTCAAGTCTCATCGAGAACGATGAGAGGGACATTGCTGGCGTAGAGGACATGACCAACGACGATGGTCTCGCCAATTCCGATTCTTGTAGATTCCGCTCGGAACGCAGATCCGAAGCTCACTTGCCCCACAGTGGTCGCCAATTATCATCGGATTGATGACAAGTACGCCATAAGGGGGTCCTAGAGGCGTGCGGAAGATAGGGGTGTGAGACGTATGGTATTTCAGGATGGTGAGCAGACAAGTTTACCCAGGTTCGAATCCGCCGGCTTTGGACGGATCCTACTCCTGCTAGCGATCCAGTAATACGGCAGAGCCGGAATATGGGTTACAAGGGTTTCACCTGTGCGAATTGAGATTGTAGACTATTGTGAGGTGCCCTAAAGGCTTACCCTAGGATGACTTATATAGATATCCAGCCTAGGGTTTATAGGAGAAACCTATCCAGCTACGACTAAGAGCCGGTTACAAAGTACATCTTGAACTACAAGTAACATAACATGCCTACGTCGGTAAGTCTTCTGGGCCTTCCCGTAGCCGGACTGGACTCCGTCTCTTCTCCCTGACTGGGCCGCCCGTGAAGAAAAGCTCTTACCCGAAGTGGGTCACCCTGGTCAGTGAGGCACAGTGAGGATACCTGGAAAGTATATCCCCAACAGGGAAAGCTGCGCTTTCCCCCCAAAAAGAGGGACTTCTTCCTCTCCAAGCCAAAACCCCAAAACGAATTTTGTCCCCAAGATCTAGAACTATCCCCCTTCCACGATTCCGCTCTTGTCCATGTCACCTTCAGTCTATCCAAAATCGTCATTAATGCCTAGCACCCATTCTCCTAGAAAGTAAAAGGAAGTAAAAAGGGGACACGCGGAATAAAACAGTAGTTACTTCTCAATTAATCCCTGAATTCATCATGATTTTGGTAGCAAAATCACTATATGATGAAACTATACTGTTGCACACCATGAATCTAAACAAAAACTAGGTATCTACAACTATTTTGCTCCTCAATTTTGCCTCTGAATATGTCCAATCTTATTCAAACTACAACATATCAAACTTCCTAAGCTTCAGTATCAGTATCTGTTGATCCCTGCATGACAAAACAAAGGGGAAACATCCTAAATTCCTGCCATGTTGAATATTTTGGTTGAACAGTGGGCAAGCCATGGATATCGACCTTAATGCCGAACCAGAACAAGCAATAGAAGAGGAGGAATATGCTGATGTTTCACACATAGATGCTATTGTGCAAGTAATGAATGAATGTATAATATTTACACACAATCAACTTATCCACCAGTTCATGCATCAGTTATCCAGGCATATGAGTACTAATTTTCCAGTACCTAACACCTCAGTTATCCACCAAAATGAGTATAAGTTATTCACCAGATAATGCTACAGTTATTCATGCTTATATGTAGAAGTGACCTCACAAATCATCACTATACATATATCTAGGCATATGAGTACTAGTTATCTAGGCATATGAGTACTAGTTATCTAGGCATATGAGTACTAATTATCCAGTACCTAACACATTAGTTATCCACCAAAATGAGTATAAGTTATCCACTAGATAATACTGCAGTTATCCATGTTTATATGTAGAAGTTAGCCACAAATCATCACTATACATATATCTAGGCATATGAGTACCAATTATCTAGTACCAAACACCTTAGTTATCCACCACAATGAGTACAAGTTATCCACCAGATAATGCTATAGTAGTTATCCATGGGTAATTTCTCAGGTTATCCATAGTTTATACAATAGTTATCTGGTCACTTAGGTACAAGTTATCCACATACCTAACACTATAGTTACCCATGCTTATCTGTAGGATCTAACACAAATATCAACACTACATTTTATCCAGAAAGTGTTGTGTGTGACTAACCATTAGAAAGACAAACAACATGTTTACGAATACTTGCTAATTTAAAAAATTACCACACTACATAGGGAGAAGTTACCAACCTATTGTATCTGCAGTTATCAATGTATTTTCGTTATGCTTACCCATTCCTGCAAAAAAACAGATAGAATAACTAATTAACCACTTTATACAACAGCTATTTAGTCATAAATTGTATCCACCAGTTTATTCAGCACTTATCCAGGCCCCTAGGTACATAGTCATCCACCAGTTAATAATTATCCATGGGATATTACTCAAGTTATCCAGCATATTATTCATCAGTTATCCAGTCACATTGGTACAAGTTATCCATGTAGCTGACACTATAGTTAAACATGTTTATATGTAGGATTTAACACAGATATCAACACTACATATTATAAAGAAATTTTGTCTCTGAATCAACATTAGAAAGTTAGTCAACATTTTTATGAGTACTTACTAACTAAATATATAGAAGTTACCCATCTGGATATAGATAAGTTACCCACCTATTGTATCTACTGTTATCCATGGCTTTTCATTACGGTTACCCATTTCCTGCAAAGAAACAGAAACAATAACTTGTGATTACTTGCATGCACAGATGGGGTACAAACTGAAAGATATACTAACAATGACTGCATGTACACTATAATTGAACAAGCTGCATAAGAAATGGCGACGGGTAGCAGAATCAAAGAAACAACAGTACATACAGCTGATTCAAATGAGGATGTGGAGAATAATGATACAAATGATGTCAGAGATGAAGTACACTCATCACCGCAACCACCAATAGTTGGAATGCGCTTTGACAGTTTTGAATCAGCTCGCGAACACTACAGGGCATATTCACAAAGGAAAGGTTTCAGAAAAAGGATAGTTTGGTCAAGAAAAGATGCAAGAAATGAGCTAAACAATGCGTATCTTGTGTGCACAAAAGTTGGTAAACCTCACGAATATAAGGAAGACACACAGAATCCAAAATCGTGTGTCAAGAAGAGGAAAAAAATACACACCCAAGGACTAGATGCAACACACTTATATGTCAAGAGGAAGGATGCCTAGTGATATGTTGAACATTCGTCAGATGATCATAACCACCCCCTGATAATAAAACCTTCATTAACAAGGTTATTGTGTTTGCACCGGAACATTCCAGCAGAAGAAAAGGTATTCCTTCGGATGCTGCATGCATGCAACATCGAAACATGCCAACAGATGCAGCTCATGGCAAGTTTATATGGGACTCTGAATAATGTACCATACATAGAAAAGGACTTGGCGAACCTAAGGGCTTTTTTCTGCAGTGAAAACAGTCACCATGATATTCAAGACACATTGGCATTCTTCGAAAAGATGAAGGCTAAAGATCCAGATTTCGTTTACAAAATAAAACTTGATGAGGAGGATAGGGTTGAGAACCTATTTTGGGTTGACGGTCCATCACGAAGGGCATACAAGTCTGGATACAACGATTGCATATCATTCGACACTACCTACCTATCGAACTAGTATAAACTATCATGCGCTCCATTTATTAGGATAAATAATCATGGACTATCGGTTCAGTTTGGATGCGGATTCGTGCGTCGAGAGCTCAAGGACAACTTGTGTGGCTGTTCAAATGTTCAAACTGGCAATGGACGGCTTAGCACCAAAAAACATAATAACATATAAGGACTCTGCCATGGGTGGTGCTATAAGTGTTGTTTTCCCGGATGCAACTCACGAAAATTGCATTTGGCACGTCATCCAGAATGCAACTGATAAAATAGGACCATTCATGGCCAATCACCCAGAGCTGCTCGATGCTTTTAATGCATGTGTGAAGAACAGCTTGACACTAGAGGAATTCGAGGAAGCTTGAATGCAAATGATAAATACTCATAATGTCCGTGACAATGTGGATCTATTTTCACTATGGGAACAAAGAAAGGTTTGGGTACCGGCGTACTTTATGCACGCCTTTTCCCATTCCTGCAGACCACATCAAGAAGCGAAGGCTTACGCAGTCCTCAAGCGTTACGTCAAACCAAACAACTCTATTTATGAGTTTGTACAAGAGTACATGTCGATACAAGATAAGATTTACAATGCTGAGCTGAAGGTAGAGACATATACAACTTTGACAGACCCAGAATGGTGGTGTGGAAGTATAATGGAGCGACAAATTGCAAAGGCATACATGAGGAAAATTTTCTTCAGGTTTCAGAGTGAGATGCAAAAGAGCATGTCATACCAATACGATCACCTCAACGGCTAAAACAGGGATTCCAATCCCGCGCTATGGCTACAGAAGCTATAGGGTATTTGCAAACTGGGAAGAAGGAACATATGAATGCAACTGCTGTAAATTTGATCGTGACGGTATACTGTGCCGCCACGTTATAAAAGTGATGACACACATATAAATCCATCAGATCCCACATAAGTACATATTGAAAAGGTGGACATTGGACGCGGAAATTATCCTAGCTGAACCAGAAGACAAACATCATAAAGGAAAGAAAGAAATGTCAGAGGAATCAAGAAACATGATGGTGTTTGCATCATACAGACAAGAGTTTGCCAGAGCTCCAAAGATTAGAGTGAAGATAGATGATGGAAGGAAAATCACCAGGAAACACTTGAAGGAAATGAAACAAGAACTAGATGTGATAGCAAGAAGAGAAGAGAGGATGAAAATGAAGCAATTACTATGCCATCATCTAGTGCTCCTAACGATGCAAGCGTGCCACCTCCAACAACTGCCCCACCAAACAGGGAACAATCGACAAGCAACCATGGAGCATTTCAAACAACAAGCACATCGGGATCTCACATATCATCAACAAAGCACATAAAGAACTCAGAGAATTCAATAACAAAAGGGAGACCACGACAGATAACAAACAAAAATCCGCTAGACCTTGCTCCAAAGAAATCAAAGAAATGCAGCCACTATGGTACCGAAGGTCACACAATAAAGAAATGCAAGGATAGGTTGAAGCTGCTACGATATCAAATCTAGACAAACAACGCAAAAAAACATATGTAGTAGAATGTTTATGTAACACAATATCCTAAATGTTGTTCTCGTTTGTTGAGCGAACATATTTTTCATCTGAAGATTGTTTCTATGTATGCTGCTCATACTGTACATTATGTAGTTTCAAATTATTTATCACCAAAAATATATTCAAAACAGGTATAAACAACCAAGCTATCCTATATGAAGTTACAATGAGGATAGAACAAGAGTTATCAATACAGAACTGCTACAGTAAACAACCTTCTAATGAACAAGCCAACAAAAAAGTTATCCACCTAGCATAGCAGAAATTACCAAGGTCACACACTAAAAGTTATCATGAAATCAACATGTCACTTATCTACCCATTAAAATGTAAGTTATTATGACTAATATAAAAAAACTTTACAAAAAAGAAAAAAGAGAATACAATATTTATTGTAGGAACTCGGCTTCATCGCTCATAGCTAACATTTAAAGTAGCTATTACATAGTAGTTCGCATATCGGCAAAATCAAGGTTTCATAACAACAACAAAAAAATCGACATACAGAGGGTAACTTCTATATCACAGTGTGGATAACTTACATAATATGATTGGATAACTAATGTGTGATGATGTGGGTAACTTGGAATAATACCTCAAAACTTGTTGTCTTCCAAAAGTGACCTCTAATTCAAAATAATATTGCGAGGATGGTTCAACCAAAAAGATGTCATCTTTTTCTTAATTTCTGGCATCATATCTTGACAAATAGGAGGCACAATGCTTCCATTCTACAATTGAAGATTCTTGAGCATGAAGAAACCACAATCAGTGCTGAAAAGAGAAAATAGAGAATAAAGAATAGAATATCAATGATTAGACAAATCACATAAAAATATATGTATATATAACAAAATTATAACTAGACAAGAACATAAATCAATGATCGAACAATAGGAAAAAGACAAACCTGTCATATTGCTTTGGAACATGGACATGCATCAACTCAAATTTTTCAATTTGTCTTCTTGAATCAGAATAATTAACCATATACATTCTCTTTATTGTTTCCATTAGCTTGGTCGCATGTTCAATCATTTCTACATTAGCTTCACCATGGAGAGAGTCAAGAATCTCAAACCTTTTGGCAGGCATGTTAACCGAAAGCATATACCAGTGGCCCATTGGATCCTTTTTAGTCCCAAGCTCTCGAAGGACAGAAAAGCAAAGCTACAAAAAGTATAAAAATGAAAATAAAATAAATAGGGACACATGCAGGAAAAAATCTGAATAGTGGTTACCCAAATAGAAATGTAAGAGTTAACAACAAAAACTAGCCATTGTTATCATACCTTATCAGGACCGGTCCTGAGATTTTTGGGGCCCGGGGCGAAACTAAAATTTAGGGCCCCCTATTAATATTTTTATATACATGTATGAAATGATGAAAAATAAATACTTCAAGTATACCCAATTGAAATAATCATGTAAAAATAACAGTGTTTACGTCAAGGTTCTGTATGAGATAAATTAAATATGGGCTCATGATCACTCACATTATCATCATCTATGTTGATGTCAATGTTGTCGTACCGATATCATCTTCTAGATCATCATTACACTGTTCCTCCATGAGAAGTAGGGCCAAGTCATCTGGATTTCTCAAAGTGCTCATGCTATTCTTCAAAAATTTATGAAGCGATGCTTTTTTAGATAAAAGGCTATTGCCCGGATTTATAGATAAAGCCCCGAAGGGACCACGAGTTTCGAACAGTACGACAACATAAAACATTAATTGGCTTAACCAGAATCAACACCAGAACAGACCGGGCTAAGGTTCCACAACGAAAGAGGAGCTAAAAGCTAGGCAGATGGCGAAACAAGATTAAGGAGCCCTCCTCCCACGTGTAGAGAACACCAGGAAGAGGAAGCAACAGAGTCCACTACTCGACAGCTCGTCTAAGCTCCACGATCTTGGTCTTGATGGTATCAATGAGAGAGGTGATCGCGTCCTTCTCCGAGTTCTGACAGGGAGGAGCCCAAATTTGCAAATAGACAACAATTTTAAACAAACCATCAGGTGGGGAGCAAATGAATTTGCCTTCAATGAGGGTTTTATTCCTAATATTCCATAAGGCCCAACACATGGCCGAAAAAACAATCCAAAGCATGCGTCTAGCAATCCCAGAGATGCCCTTAATGAGAGTATAGAACTGATGAAACGATCTAGGAGCCCAAGCTGCTCCTAGGGTTTCCCTAAAACACGCCCAGAAGAACTGAGCAAGACTGCAGTTGAATAGGATGTGGTTCTATGAAGCGATGCTCTACGTGATTCTATGAGCTTCTGTCCTTGCTTCCTCATTTTTCTTTTCTTAGCACCAGAATGGTGCCATGACTAGTTACCAATGCTGAAAATAAGAACAACTATTAATTAGAAATTCAGATCTAGAAGTAGAGCATAATCTACATATCATACACACAGAGAATTAGGGTTTGGAGAAAAATATTTGATACCATGCGTATAGACTGGGATCGGACTAGCAGGACTACTCTGTGATCAAGACGCAACGATCGAAGTGCATCAGGGGATGAGCGAGGGTGACGATGTGCCTCCAGCCTCCTCTATAGACTGTAATCACTATGTAAGGGTGAACGTCTGAAGTGCTGAACGGGACCTGCTAGAGCCTAGAGATCAATGCAATCTGCTCGTAACCGCCGCCGACGAAAAAGGGGCCCAATGGGAATCGACTGACCACTCCTTTCTTTATTTTTTTCTAGAGTCTAAATTGGGATATATATAAAGAAATATAAGGAACATTTATTTTTTGGGCCCGGGGCGGCCGCCCCTCCAGACCCCCTCTAGGGTCGGTCCTGTACCTTATGACCTGAACTTATCAACAACATATAAAAAATAAAAACAATAAACAAACAAATTAGACCACATACCATATGTTTGTGGCTGAGTTTGTAGTTATCGTCTCTCCTGAACGACCTCTTCACAAGAGTGGCAGTGAATCTTCGCTCCAACAGATATTTAGTCACGATACAAGGAAAAATAATTTTATTTGATGGACAATCATCTTGCATTACGGAAATAGCAAGCTCACACATATTAACTGGAAGCTCGCGATATGGCATCACACTACCAGCAAAATCACTAGTTGTCACCCACATTGGATCAATGTTACATATCAGTGTGCTACAAAAAAATAAAATATATGTAACGATTAGAATGCAAGTTATCAACCGTGAATCTAAAATTTATCCACAAAAAATAGTACAAGTGATCAAACAATATTAGTGCAAATTATCAAAGTTATCCAGTATGAACTAAGAGTTGTCTACAAAAAATAGCACAAGTGATCCACCAGCAGTAGTACAACTTATAAACAAGGTAGCAAAAAAATGAAGTTATCCACAAAAAAAATTTAAGTGACTGATGATAAAGAGTAAAAGTTACCAACAGAAAACAATGAAAGATGGAAGCTGTAAAAAAAGATCATGGACATACTTCTTAATCTTCGACTTATTCTCGTCATGTGTGTGTACGATAATTTTCTTATAAAGTGCATCTTCATCTTCAATTGTGCTAATATGGGAGAACGGAGGAAGAAGACACTTAGAAAGGTGAATAAGTCTGATAGTGCGCAACCGCGTCGCAGGTGTAACACTACCAGCGACAGCAGTAGGTAAAGCAACAGTAATACACGGAGTTGAATAATCAGGGGGAGCTGCAATAGCAAAAAACAACATTTTTTTTAATGTAGCACAAGAATTATATGCTTGAACACAAAGAAGAACAAAACAAATTTTCTTTGAATACCTGTAATGGAACAACTATTCTGGTTCAATTGCTTTGTATCTTTGGTAAAGTTTCGAACATCTTGATAACCAATCTTTTCAACTAACAAGTCATCGAGAGAAATAACTATATTTTCATCATTAATCATTTTTTGCACTTATAATCAACTGTTTGTTGTTCCACTACAAAAAGAGTAAGGAAAGGACAAAAAGGAATTGTCCAAATGAACAAAGGTAAAAATGGAATCACCCATGTGGAAAAGAAGTACCACATGTCTATCAACAAAAAAAATGAAATATATGAACAAATATTAAATTACAAAGGTACTTTAATTACATCGCACGAACGTCATATAATTTACAACACATATTGTTCCACGAATAACATAACATAAGAGGAAAGTTCCCATAAACAACAACCAAAATTTAACCACGGGTAACACTAACATAAAAGACAGCCTCCGTCATCATAGATCGCGAATCATATAGCCTGACAGTCAAAAAAACCCAAACCCCAACATCCATCACAACGATGATCTTGAAGTTTGACATCAGCTCGATATTTAACTAGATCCACCGGCACCCTCATTTTTATCACCACCCGTGTTCGGTAAGTTCGTTAAGTTAGCAACTACATAAAGTATGTCCCAAAAAAAGACCAAAAGAAAAAGGGACCAAACAAGAAAAAACAATTATTATTACTGTCATATAATTTTAATGTTAAACACATGCATACAAACATGTTAACATGTATATCATGACAACTAAACATATGACTATAATTATAAATCTAACATGGATGTTATCTTCCTAATATTGCATGAAGCTTAAAACACAAAGGGACTAATGATGTTAACTAAACTGTGAGATACCAATGCATATATGTATAGTAATCCACCAATTAGAGGTACAATTATCCAATCATGCATGAATAAGTTATCCACCCCTTAACCCAACATTTACACAAGCATACAAAACATAGTAAGTTACCCACAAGACTAAGTTGGAGTTACCAACATTAATATATTAAAGTGACCTAGGGCTCATATATAAAGTTATCAAGACCACCAACTACACAATAATGATAAAATCCATGGTACACTATGGAACATAAAATAATTAATAACACATGGTTGTACATTACAAAGAAGATGTTGTTGGGTTCGCAGCATAGAAAATAAAAAAATCCCTATGATGGGAACTATTATACGCCAAGATCTATCTACTAGCTACAAGCAACGGGTGTATAGCTTTGTTAACGAGATGGAACTCATGGATGATGTAGTCGAATGCTTTCCAATTTCAAGATCGTGTGGAAGTCCTAGCGCCGTAAATCAGCAGAGCATACGTCCTCGCACACACGTTCAGGCCACCGAACAACCTCCACCTCCTCGCTCCAGCGATGCAGCGGAAGCAGCAACTCCTTCTAGACGAAATGCCACCGGGAACATATATCTCGCTAATCCGAGACCATGGGGAATAATACTAGAGGGGGAGATAGATCCTTCACGAGGAGGTGTGAGTGATAAGTGAGGAGAGGGGGTCCTTTTATAGGAGGAGGGGGTGCCCCTCCCCATGGCCGGTGCCCCATGGGGTGCCCCTTCACCTCCCTCATTCATGTGGTGGTAACTCCCTCCACATAAATATGCCCCTTCACATTCTCCACTTAAGTCTCCACTTAAATGCATTAAATTTCTCTAAATTTAATACTCTCTCATTTAATAAAAATCTTTTATTTATTTTATTCAGAATTTTATTAATTACTTTAATTAACAAACATTCACATAAAACTGCTTGCAACATTTCAATATTGCATGCAGAACCAATTTCAACAATTTCACCCGAAACAGTTTTGGTGTCTATTAAAATAATTCCAGCGATTTGCAATTCTTTCGTCTAGAACATATTTGCTCAAATGGTGTTTGGAAACCCTTAATTGTGTCACCCTACGGTTTACGAATAATACAGACATGATCGAGACCCCTCTCAGATCAATAATCAGAAGCGAGACCTGAGGATCCATACTGACTCCCACACATTCAACGATGACTTCTGTGACCGTGAGATACTTGAACGCTAGTAACTAAATCCCTTTGGCTCGTGATATATTACATGTATGAGATCCGACCATTAGTATCTCCATACCTAGTTTGATCTCGTTGCCGACATGCACTCCTTTCTCGTTCCCATAATATAACATTCCAGTGATCTCATCACTTGCTTGCAAGCTAACCAATGTGATATCACCGAGAGGGCCCAGAGTACATCTATCCATCATAGGGATTGAAAAATTCCACTCTTGATCCATGAGCCTCAACATAACACCTTCCGAATGCCCGAACCCGTCTTTATAGTCACCCTGTTACAGAGTGATGTTTAATGTTATCAAAGTATTCTTCCGGTGTTAGCAATTAACATGATCTCATGGTCTAAGGATAAAGATTACTTCGTATGATGCTATAGCAATATAAACATAATGACTTTGATCATAATGCTATACTTCAGATGAATGTTCATCACATCATTCACCAATGCTGTGACCTCATTATTAACAACATCCAATGTCCATGATTAGGAAACCTTGATTATCCTGTTAATCAACGAGCTAGTTTATAGAGAGGCATTACTAGGAACCTTGTATTTTGTTTATTAAACACACATGTATTAATGTTTCCAATTAATACAATTATAGCATGTAAAATAAAATTTTATCATAAACATGGAATAAGATAATAACCACTTTATTATTGCCTCCCGGGCATATTCCCTTCAGTCTCTCACTTGCACTAGAGTCAATAATCTAGTTTGAAAAACTTTGCGTATTGAACACCTATGGCTTTCTAGTGTTGCATATACGCGATTGCTAGTGGTTAACATAATCTCCGGATCTGACAGTTTCAGGTCCGTGTGTATTTGCATGTCTTTGCGTCTCTACGCATCACTCATTCTCAAATGAGATGGCATTGTATAAATTTGGTCCTTTGGTGAGACCTTTAGTTCATTCGGGTTAAAATATGTTGATATCATTGTCATACAATATATCTTCATAGTATTAGCCCACTTTGAACCACACCTAGTTTGATAACAAACTACTTAACACAAATGCCCTCCTTTGCTGCTACTATAGTAGTCATATACTTATCCTTTTGTTGTAGTATCTGTAACAATGTCTCAACTTTGGAACTCATCCAAATCCATCATGGAACATCCTTTCCATTACATTGTGCCACCCATAGTCTAAACTGAGATAAATTTAATGTGTATCTTGTGACAAAACTAGTATCAATGTAACACTTTACAATGAACTACTTTTAACTATTTGTCACTTATACATGATATATTCTTAGTTCTTCCAAAGCTCATAAGACTATCTTTACTATCGTCTAATGATCATCTTATGAATCATTCCGGTATGTGCTCATAACATTTAGAGCATATGACATATCTGGATATGTACATATCATGGTATACTTTATTGATCAAAATATTCATGTGATTTCACTCACGAAGTGTCGATACATTTGAATCTTGATTCAACCCTTTCCATGCGGCAAAAACATTTCTTGTCGTTTCCATATTGAACTCATTCAATATCTCATATATGTACGTCTGGCATAACCATATTAGCGCCTAAATCTATCCATATAGACATTGATGCCAAATATTCCAGTTTTGCCCAAGTCTTTCATTGAAATCCAATTTTAATGAAATTCTTAACTTGTGTTAATAAAAGATACATCATTTCTAATCAACACCATGTCTTCTACATAATGTATTAGAAATATGTCTTAGCGCTCCCACTTAATTTCTTGCAAATGCAAGCATCTTCATCATCTCCGATGAAATTAAACTCTTTTAACATTTTCATCATGGTGAAGATTCCAACTCCGCTATACCCACTTCAACCATTGAAGTTTGCACGCCCTTTTAGCATCCTTTGAATTAACAAAACCCTTTGGACCGTGTCATGTACACGTCCTAGGTAACCATTATTTTAGAAGAACATTGTTTTGTTTGTCAACTACCATATACCAAATTATATGTAGTATTTGTTACATTAATTCGTTAGGACTAAATATCGCTATGAAAGATCAAATATTGTCATAGTCAACTCCTTGAACATTGTCATAAACTCCTTTCCGACATGTCGACTATTTCATAGATGTAAAACATCCATGTCTATTTCTTTATAGATCCAAATACGACCTATAGGCTTCACGCCTTTCCAGAGGGTCTTCCAAGTTCAGAAACTTGATTTCTCTTGTATGGATACTATCACAGATTTTATGACTTATAGTCATTTTATGGAGTCAGGGCCCGTCATCGCTTCTTTGCATGCAGTCGGTTTATAATTGTCAAAATAATAATAACTTCTGTTTCAAATCTTACTATTTGATTCTTACCGACCCACACGGTTTAATAGGAACTCTAATCTCCGAGATCACAACCTTTGTAATCACGGGAGCCATGAGCATTTTAGCCGCCTTCGGGACACTTTCCAACGCTGTGCTACTTAGCACATGTTGCTTAGGTTCATCAACCTAATCAAAGTTCTATTGTCCTCCCACTTAACTTTTGCGAAAAATTCCTTCTCAAGAAACTTGACGTTCAAAGTGACAAACTCTTTTGTCTTCAGTGTTATGGAGGAATACCAAACTGTTGCTTTTGGATAACCTATAAAGACGTGCTTATCCGACTTTGATTGTAAACATTTTACTTATGCCAAGCATACAAAATTTAAGAAAAGACAACTCGGGTTTTATCCCAAACCATAACCTTTATGGTGTCATTTGAACGGATCACGATGGTGCTCTTTTCAGTGTAAAAGCGGTATTCTCTAAAGCTTTAGTCCTTAAAACATAATGGCAGTTTTATAAATGACACATTTGATCTTACCATGTCAAACAAGGTTCGATTTGATCTCTTGAACATACCACATGAAGGGAATATGCCCGGGAGGCAATAATAAAGTGGTTATTATCTTATTCCTTGTATATGATAAATGTTTATTTTGCATGCTATAATTGTATTAATTTGGAAATGTTAATACATGTGTGTTTAATAAACAAAAGGAAAGTTCCTAGTTATGCCTCTCTTATAAACTAGCTCGTTGATTAACAAGGTGATCAAGGTTTCCTGATCATGGACATTGGATGTTGTTAATAACAAGGTCACAACATTGGTGGAATGATGTGATGAACATTCATCCGAAGTATAGCATTACAATCAGAGTCGTTATGTTTATATTGCTATAACATCATACGAAGTAATCTTAGTCCTTAGACCATGAGATCATGTTAATTGCTAATACCGGAAGAGTATCTTGATAACATCAAACGTCACACCGTAACAGGGTGACTATAAAGGTGGGTTCGATTACTACGAAGGTGTTATGTTGAGGCTCATGGATCAAGAGGGATTTGTCCATCCCACGATGTGGAATAGATATACTCTAGGCCCCCTCGGTGATATCACATTAAGATAGCTTGCAAGCAAGTGATGTGATCACTAGAATGTTATATCACGGGAACAAGAAAAGAGTGCATGTCGGTAAGAAGATCAAACTAGGTATTTGGATGCCAATGATCTAATCTCGAACATGTAATATATAGCGAGCCAAAGGGATTAGTTACTAGCGTTAAAGGTTCTCACGATCACAGAAGTCATCGTTGAATGTGTAGGAGTTAGTATGGATCTCCAGGTCCCGCTTCTGATTATTGATCCGAGAGGGGTCTCGATCATGTCTGCATTATTCGCGAATCGTAGGGTGACACACTTAAGGGATACCGACACCAATTGGAGCAAATATGTGTCAGATAAAGATTTAAGAAAGCGCTGGAATTATTTCAATAGACACCGAAACTGTTTGGGGTGAAATTGCTGAAATTGGTTCTGCATGTAATATTGAAATGTTGCAGGGGGTTTTTATGTGAATGTTTGTTAATTAAAGTAATTAACAAAATTCTGAATAAAATTAATAAAAGAGTTTTATTAAATGAGAGAGCATTAAATTTGGAGAAATTTAATGCATTTCAAGTGGAGACTTTAAAAGAGAATGTGAAGGGGCATTTTAATGTGGAGGGGGTTACCACCACATGAATGGGGGAGGTGAAGGGACACCCTCCCCTCCTCCTATAAAAGGCCCCCTCTCACTCCTTCTTCCTCACACCTCCTCGTGAAGGATATCTCTCCCCCTCTAGTATTTTTCCCCATGGTCTCGGATTAGCGAGAAACATGTTCCCGGTGGCTTTATCTAGAAAGGAGTTGATGCTTCCGCTGCTTTGCTGGAGCGAGGTATGAAGGTTGTCGGGGTACCGGACGTGTGTGCAATCATGGATGCACCGCTGCTTTGCAATGCTAGACTTGGTGGTGCTGGACTTGCTGGAGCTGGATCTGAAGGACGTGCTGGAGCCGGACCTGCTGGACTTCATCACGATCTTGAGATCGGCAAGTGTACGACTACATCATCCACGAGTTCCAACTCGTTAACAAAGCTTTGTTTTCTTCGAGGGTAAGTTCTCTATGTATGTATATCCACCCGTTGCTTGTATCTAGTAGATAGATCTTGGCGTATAGTTCCCATCGTAGGAATTTTTTTGTTTTCTATCTTGAACCCAACAAAGGGTATCAGAGCCTGATCTATGCGTAGGTGCTTTGCACGGGTAGAACACATAAGAGTATGTGGGCGGTGATGATCATGTTATTGCTTCTTATATGTACTCTTGATATTGGTGGCATAGTGGGATGAAGTGGCCCAGACCAACCTTACATGTCATCGCACATGAGACCGGTTCCATGAATGACATGCAACTAGTTTTGCATAAGTGGCTGGCGGGTGTCTGTCTCTCCTACTATAGTCAATATCTGATTTACAACGAGTTGCTAATAACTTAGTTATCATCATTGTGGTTCCATGTTCGTAGGTAAGACCGGTTCTATCTTCGAAAGCCCTAAGCCACGTAAAAACTTGCAATTGATAAATTAGAGGCGTCTAGTTTAGATCGTTGCTGGGCTAGTGTCATGATATGGTAATGTTGTAAGTTGATGTATAGTTGATACTCTTACAACACACATAACGTGTAAGTTCCATAGACCTTGGCCTTACACACAAAGGAATGATAGAGATCATACCACGATGCATATGATGGTGATCAAATGCATGGACCATATCATCCCACTTTACACATTAGATGTTTGCATCTTATATTGCTAGTTTGGCGTTTTAGTAGCATTTTAAGATGATCCCTCATTTAGATATCAAGATAAAAATGTCTTCTTCCTTAAGTATGCACCATTCTATGGATCGTGTTTCGAGACATCACGTGATGATAGGGTGTACTCGACTCTACGCTTTCATACAATGGGTGTAAGACAGTTTTACACACGCGAGTACTAAGGTTCTTACTTGGAGAGCCTAGCATGTACAGACATGGTCTCGGAACACGGACCAAAAGGTTAAGCATGAGTCATATAGTTGATGTGATGCCCATATTGATGCTCTCCTTTGAAGCTACACCGACTCACGTGATGATCGGACTTGGTGTAGTGGATTTGGTTCATGTAATCACCAAAAAGGCACGAGAGATGTCGCTTTTGAGTTGTAGTTCATTTCTAATTTGGATTAGTCGAACTCAATTTGTCATAAACTAAATCGAAGTGAATTTGCATAATTTGGTGTAGTCATTCGCGTCTGTTCACTACCTTATGCTTAGTTTTAATTGAGATAATAGAACTATAGAATTCTGGATATTTACTTTATGAACTGGTATCGTATTGTTTTGAATGTCAATTTAAAGTTTATAAGTCCTATTGCAAACTTTCAGCAAACTCTATTTACTCCATAAAGTTTAATAAGTAGTATTAAATCAAGAGTAAGAATTCCAATGTTAGTATCTAAAGTATCATGTTTGCCTCCATGATTATTGATATTCAAAAGTTGTTTTAATATCAAGATTATCTAGGAGCTAAAAAATTGTTTCAGAAACCATCATGTGTGTAAGATATTGTGATATCTGAAACACTGTTTTTGGTTGCATTATGATAGAGTATAATTGAGCAAAATACATGTTCTCATATTGTATGAGAATTTGTGAAGGATGGAGATGCTAGGCATCCGAATCTCCCAAAAGGATTTGGAAACTAACATTATACTCGCGATTCTTCCTTACAGGCTATAGTAGCTTGATCATGAAAGTTGCCATGATAAGGATGAATAGAAGATGTAAGTAAACTGTTTACTACACTAATAGATTACTAAAGAATGGATTTTTGAAAGAATACCAAACATTTGATGATGGTGATTCACTTCAAAGTGCAAGTCCAAAGGGATTAGTATTTGACTATATACGCTTTGTACTATGTGTCATGTGGATGACACCACAATTGATGTCGATAGATTCTTTTAAAAGGAAAAGGAATTGCTGAAAGAGAATCTATAAAATATTTGGCAAAAAAGAAAAGGTTGGAAATGTCCAGCTTAGGTATATAGAAGATATACATGTTATGGTTGTATTCCTTGCTTGTTAAACAATGTGGTTTTCAGGTATTGGATACCAAATTCGTTGGTATGAAGTGTCATACAGGACAACGCAATTCATGAACTACAATGGCCTAAGTAACTAGCAAGAGAATAAGTGATGCTGTTCATCGAAAACAAATAAAGTGTTATTGTGTTTTTCGTTGTCGTCAAACCTAGCCTTCAAGATTTGTTTTAATAATTGTTATTTTGTTCCGGTATTATGAGAACAATGGTTGCTCAAATAATTACCGTATTCCATAAAGGATGGATGAACTTTTACAAGTCTAGTGGGAGAAATCACATCCATAAACACTATTGCTAAAATGTCGCAAGACAAATGATTGAAAGATCACTTATGAAGTGACATCACTGTTTAAATTATATTGGAAAGAAAACATGAAGAAACTCCATGTTGATGGATTTTTGGAGTATTTGATTTTGATCAATTGACGCTTGTGAAACTTTCCTCGAGATAATTGAAACTCCGTTCATAGGCCAAAGAGGAACGGATGACTAGCTTATTGGAAATTGTACATGCTGATGTGCATAGTCCATTATGTGTAGCCATATGCGATGGATCTTTTTTGCTTCATATGCTTTCTCCAGAAATTTGAGTGAATTTATTTATATATTTACTTAATAAGGAAGAAGTATGAAACATTTGAAAATTGTTCAAAGACTTTCAAGATAAAGTGAAAAAAAAAATCATTGTAACAAGAAAATAAAATAGTTTATGATTTGATCATAAAGGAAGATATTTGAGTTACATGTTTAGCAAAACACCTAAGGTTTGAGGAATTGTTCCATGATTTGTGTTTCTCGATAAATCATAGGAGTATGGCATATTCGAGAGATGAAATCAAACCATGTTTGACATGATAAGATCAAAGGTGTCATTTATAAAACTGCCATTATGTTTTAAGGATTGAAGCTTTAGAAACTACCGCTTTTACACTGAAAAGAGCACCATCGTGATCCATTGAAATGACACCATATAAGTTATGGTTTGGGATAAAACCCGAACTATCTTTTCTTAAATTTTGGTATGCTATGCATAAGTAAAATGTTTACAACCAAAGTCGGATAAACACGTCTTTGTAGGTTATCCCAAAGAATTTGTTGGGAATTTCTCCATAACACCAAGGACAAAAGAGTTTGTTACTTGGAACGTCAAGTTTCTTGAGAAGTAATTTTTCGCGAAAAGTTAAGTGGGAGGACAATAGAACTTTGATAAGGTTGTTGAACCTTAGCTATATGTGCTAAGTAGTGCAGCGCCGGAAAGTGTCCCGGTGGCGGCCACAATGCTCATGGCTATCGTGATTACAAAGGTTGTGATCTCGGAGATTAGAGTTCCTATTGAACCATGTGGGTCGGTAAGAATCAAATAGTGTGATTTGATAAGCAAGTCGTTATTGTTTTGACAATGATGAACCGACTACATGCAAAGAAGCGATGATGGGCCCTAACTCCATAAAATGACTAGAATTCATAGAATCCATGATAGTATCCATACACGAGAATCAAGTTTCTGAACTTGGAAGACCCTCTGAAAAGGCGTAAAGCCTATCGTTCGTGTTTGGATCTATAAATAAATAGACATGGATGTTTAACATCTATGAAATAGTCGACATGTCGGAAAGAAGTTTACGGCAATGTTCAAGGAGTTGACTATGACAAGATTTGATCTTTCATAGCGATATATAGTCTTGACGGATTAATGTAGCAACCACTACATATAATTTGGTATATGGTAGTTGAATAAACAAAACAAGGTTCTTCTAATAGAACGGTTACCTAGGACGTGTACATGACATGGTCCGAAGGGTTTTGTTAATTCAAAGGGTGCTAAAAGGGCATGCAAACTTCAATAGTTGAAGTAAGCATAGCGGAGTTGGAATCTTCACCATGATGAAACTGTTAAAAGAGTTTAAATTCATCGGAGATGATGAAGATGCTTGCATTTGCAAGAAATTAAGTGGGAGCACTGAGACATATTTCTAATACATTATGTAGAGGACATATTGTTGATTGGAAATGATGTATCTTGTATTGACACAAGTTAAGAATTTCATTAAAATAAGATTTCGATGAAAGATTTGGGCAAAACCGGAATATTTGGCATCAATATCTATATGGATAGATTGAGACACTAATATGGTTGTGCTAGACATACATATATGAGATATTGAAAGGGTTCAATATGGAAACAACAAGAAAGGTTCTTGCTGCATGGAAAGGATTGTATCAAGATTCAAGTGTTTCAACACTTGGTGAGTAAAATCACATGAAGATTTTGATTGGTTATACCGTGATATGTATATATCCAGAATGTCCTATGCTCTAAAGGTTATGAGCACATACCAGAATGATTCATAAGATGATCATTGGACAATAGTAAAGATATTCTTATGAGCTTTGGAAGAACTAAGAATATATCATGTATAAGTGACAAATAGTTAAAGGTAGTTCATTGTAAAGTGTTACATTGCTACTAGTTTTGTCACAAGATACAAATTAAATTTATCTCAATTTAGACTATGGGTGGCACAATGTATTGGAAAGGATGTTCCATGATGGATTTGGATGAGTTCCAAAGTTGAGACATTGTGACGGATACTACAACAAAAGGCTAAGTATATAACTGCTATAGTAGCGGCAAAGGAGGGCATTTGTGTTAAATAGTTTGTTATCAAACTATGTGTGGTTCAAAGTGGGCTAATACTATGAAGATATATTGTATGACAATAATATCAACATATTTTAACCCGAACGAACTAAAAGGTCTCACCAAAGGACCAAATTTATACAATGCCATCTCATTTGAGAATGAGTGATGCGTAGAGACGCAAAGACATGCAAATACACACGGACCTGAAACTGTCAGATCCGGAGATTATGTTAACCACTAGCAATCGCGTATATGCAACACTAGAAAGCCATAGGTGTTCAATACGCAAAGTTTTTCAAACTAGATTATTGACTCTATCGCAAGTGGGAGACTGAAGGGAATATGCCCGGGAGGCAATAATAAAGTGGTTATTATCTTATTCCTTGTTTATGATAAATTTTTATTTTGCATGCTATAATTGTATTAATTTGGAAACGTTAATACATGTGTGTTTAATAAACAAAAGGAAAGTTCCTAGTTATGCCTCTCTTATAAACTAGCTCGTTGATTAACAAGATGATCAAGGTTTCCTGATCATGGACATTGGATGTTGTTAATAACGAGGTCACAACATTGGTGGAATGATGTGATGAACATTCATCCGAAGTATAGCATTACTATCAGAGTCATTATGTTTATATTGCTATAACATCATACGAAGTAATCCTAGTCCTTAGACCATGAGATCATGTTAATTGCTAATACCGGAAGAGTATCTTGATAACATCAAACGTCACACTATAACATGGTGACTATAAAGGTGGGTTCAGTGCTACGAAGGTGTTATGTTGAGGCTCATGGATCAAGAGTGGGATTTGTCCATCCCGATGACGGATAGATATACTCTAGCCCCCCTTGGTGATATCACATTAAGATAGCTTGCAAGCAAGTGATGTGATCACTAGAATGTTATATCACGGGAACGAGAAAAGAGTGCATGTCGGTAACGAGATCAAACTAGGTATTTGGATGCCAATTATCGAATCTCGGACATGTAATATATCGCGAGACAAAGGGATTTAGTTACTAGCATTAAAGGTTCTCACGATCACATAAGTCATCGTTGAATGTGTAGGAGTTAGTATGGATCTCTAGGTCCCGCTTCTGATTATTGATCCGAGAGGGGTCTCGATCATGTCTGCATTATTCGCGAACCGTAGGGTGACACACTTAAGGGACACCGACACCAATTGGAGCAAATATGTTTCAGATAAAGATTTAAGAAAGCGCTGGAATTATTTCAATAGACACCGAAACTGTTTCGGGTGAAATTGCTGAAATTGGTTCTGCATGTAATATTGAAATGTTGCAGGGGTTTTTATGTGAATGTTTGTTAATTAAAGTAATTAATAAAATTCTGAATAAAATTAATAAAATAGTTTTATTAAATGAGAGAGCATTAAATTTGGAGAAATTTAATGCATTTAAAGTGGAGACCTTAAAAGAGAATGTGAAGGGGCATTTTAATGTGGAGGGGGTTACCACCACATGAATGGGGGAGGTGAAGGGACACCCTCCCCTCCTCCGATAAAAGGCCCCCTCTCACTCCTTCTTCCTCACACATCCTCGTGAAGGATCTCTCTCCCCCTCTAGTATATTTCCCCATGGTCTCGGATTAGCGAGATACATGTTCCCGGTGGCTTTATCTGGAAAGGAGTTGCTGCTTTCGCTGCTTTGCTGGAGCGAGGGACAGAGGTTGTCGGGGTACCGGACGTGTGTGTGATCACGGATGCACCGCTGCTTTGCGATGCTAGACTTGGTGGTGCTGGACTTGCTGGAGCTGGATCTGAAGGACGTGCTGGAGCCGGACCTGCTGGACTTCCTCACGATCTTGAGATTGGCAAGTGTACGACTACATCATCCATGAGTTCCAACTCATTAACAAAGCCTTGTTGTCTTCGAGGGTAAGTTCTCTATGGATGTATATCCACCCGTTGCTTGTATCTAGTAGATAGATTTTGGCGTATAGTTCCCATCATAGGAAATTTTTTGTTTTCTATGTTGCAAACCCAACACCATACTCCTACGGTTTATTGGGAAACACAAATCCATGGAATGGTTCCTCGAATCTTAGGTGTTTTTGCTAAACATGTAACTCAAATATCTCCCTTTATGATCCAATCATAAACTCTTTTATTTTCTCGTTACAATGATTTTCCACTTCACCTTCAAAGTCTTTGAACAATTTTCAAATGTTTCATACTTCTTCCTTATTAAGTAAATATACATATATATTCACTCAAATTTTCGGAGAAAGCATATGAATTTGAAAGATCCACCACACATGGCTACACATAATGGCCCATATACATCAACATGTATGATGTCCAATAAGTTAGTCATCAGTTCCTCTTTGGCCTATGAATGGAGTTTCAATTATCTCGAGGAAAGTCTCACAATCGTCAATTGATCAAAATCAAAGACTCCAAAAATCCATCAACATGGAGTTTCTTCATGCTTTCTTTCCAATATAATTCAAACAACGTTGTCACTTCATAAGTGATCTTTCAATCATTTGTCTTACGACATTTTAGCAATAGTTTTATGGATGTGATTTCTCCAACTAGACTTCTCAAAGTTCATCCATCCTTTATGGAACACGACAATTATTTGAACAACCATTGTTCTTGTAATACCGAAACTAAATAACAATTATTAAAACAAATATTGAAGGCTAGGTTTGATGACAACGAGAAACACAATAACACTTTATTTGTTTTCGATGAACATCATCACATATTCTCTTGCTAGTTACTTAGGCCATTGTAGTTCATGAATTGTGTTGTTCTGTATGACACTTCACACCAACCAATTTGGTATCCAATACCTAAGAACCACATTGTTTAACAAGCAAAGAATATAGCCATAACATGTATATCTTCTATATACCTAAGTTGGACAACTCCAACTTTTCTTTTCTGCCAAATATTTTATAGATTCTCTTTTAGCAATTCCTTTTCCTTTTAAAAGAATCTATCAACATCAATAGTGGTGTCATTCACATGACACATATTACAAAGTGTATATAGTCAAATACTAATACCTTTGGACTTGCACTTTGAAGTGGATCACCATCATCAAATGTTTGGCATTTTTTCAAAAATCGATTCTTTAGTAATCTTTTAGTGCAGTAAACATTTTACTTACATATTATATTCATCCTTATCATGACAATATTCATGAACAAACTACTATAGCTTATAAGGAATATTTGCGAGTATAATGTTAGTTCCCAGAACATTTTTGGAGATCTAGATGCCTAGCATCTCCATCCTTTACAAATTCACATACAATATGAGAACATGTATTTTGCTAAATTATATTCTATCATATTGCAACCAAAAACATTGTTTTTGATATCGCAATATCTTCCACACATGATGGTTTCTGAAACATTTCTTTCAGTTCCTAGATAACCTTGATATTAAAACAACATTTGAATATCAAGAATCACGGAGGCAAGTATGATACTTAGATACTAACACTGTAATTGTTACTCTTGGTTTAATACTACTTTTTAAACTTCATGGAGTAAATTGAGTTTGCTAAAAGTTTGCAATAGGACTTCTAAACTTTAGAATGCCACTCAAAACAATACGATACCAGTTTGTAAAGTAAATATCCAGGATTCTATAGTTCTATTATCTCAATTATAACTAAGTATAAGGTAGTAAACAGATGCCAATGACTACAACAAATTATGCAAATTCACTTTGATTCAGTTTATGATAAAATGAGTTCAACTCTAATCATATTACTACATGAACTCCCACTCAAAACCAACATCCCTCGAGTTGTTTTGGTGATTACATGGACCAAATCCACTACACCAAGTACGATCATCAAGTGAGTCGGTGTAGCTTCAAAGGCGAGCATCTATATGGGCATCATATCAACCATATGACTCATGCTTAACCTTTCGATCTGTGTTCCGAGGCCATGTATGTACATGCTAGGCTCGCCAAGTAAGAACCTTAGTACTCGCGTGTGTAAAACTATCTTACACCCGTTATGCAAACGTGGATTCAAGTATACCCGATCATCACGTGATGTCTTGAAGCGACGAAACATAAAACAATGCGTACTTAAGGAAGAACACGTTTTTATCTTGATATCTAAATGAAGGATCATCTTATAATGCTACTAAAACGCCAAACAAGCAATATAAGATGCAAACAAACATTATATGTGTAAAGTGAAATGATATGGTTCTTGCACTTGATCACTATCATGTGCATCGTGGTATGATCTTTATCATTCCTTTGTGTGTAAGGCCAAGGTCTATGGAACTTACACGTTTAGGTATGCTATAATTTCCAAGAGTATCAACTATACTTCAAATTATAACATTACCATATCATGACACTAGCCTAGCAACGATCTAAACTAGACGCTTCTAATTTATCAATTGCAAGTTTTACGTGGCTAAGGGCTTTCGAAGATAGAACCATTCTTACCTACAAACATGGAACCACAACAATGATAACCAAATTATTAGCAACTCGTTATAAATCAGATATTGACTATAGTGGGAGAGACAAACACCCGCTAGCCACTTATGCAAAACTAGTTGCATGTCAAGCGTGGAACAGGTCTCATGTGCGAGGACATGTAAAGTTAGTCTGGGCCGCTTCATCCCACTATGCCACCAATATCCAAAATACATAGAAGATGCAATAACATGATCATCACCGCCCACATACTCTTATGTGTTCTACCTATGCAAAGAACCTACGCATAGATCAGGCTCTGATACCACTGTTTGGTTCGTAGCATAGAAAACAAAAAATTCCTATGACAAGAACTATTATACGCCAAGATATATCTACTAGATACAAGGAACGGGTGGATATACATACCCTCATAGACCGACAAAGCTTTGTTAATGAGATGGAACTCGTGGATGATGTAGTCGAACGCTTGTCGTTCTCAAGATCATGTGGAAGTCCTAGCACCGCAAATCAGCAGCACATACGTCCTCGCGCACATGTTTAGGCAACCGAACAACCTCCACCTCCTTGCTCCAGCGATGCAGTGGAAGAAGCAACTCCTTCCAAACGAAATGCCACCAGGAACATGTATCTCGCTAATCCGAGACCATGGGGGAATAATACTAGAGGGGGAGAGAGATCCTTCATGAGGAGGTGTGAGTGAGAAGTGAGGAGAGGGGGTCCTTTTATAGGAGGAGGGGGGGTGCCCATTGACCTTCCTCATTCATGTGGTGGTAACTCCCTCCACATAAATATGGCCCTTCACATTATCCACTTAAGTCTCCACTAAAATGCATTAAATTTCTCCAAATTTAATACTCTCTCATTTAATAAAACTCTTTTATTTATTTTATCCAGAATTTTGTTAATTACTTTAATTAACAAATATTCACATAAAACCCCTTGCAACATTTCAAGATTACATGCAGAACCAATTTCCAGTAATTTCACGCGAAACAATTTTGGTGTCTATTGAAATAATTTTAGCGCTTTGCAATTCTTTCGTCTAGAACATATTTGCTCCATATGGTGTTTGGCAACCCTTAAGTGTGTCACCCTACGGTTCGCGAATAATGCAGACATGATCGAGACCCCTCTCAGATCAATAATCAGAAGCGGGACCTGGAGATCCATACTGACTCCCACACATTCAACGATGACTTCTGTGATCGTGAGAACCTTTAACGCTAGTAACAAAATCCCTTTGTCTCGCGATATATTACATGTCCGAGATTCGATCATCGGTATCTCCATACCTAGTTTGATCTCGTTGCCGACATGCACTCTTTTCTTGTTCCCGTGATATAACATTCTAGTGATCTCATCACTTGCTTGCAAGCTAACCAATGTGATATCACCGAGAGGGCCCAGAGTATATCTATCCGTCATCGGGATTGACAAATTCCACTCTTGATCCATGAGCCTCAACATAACACCTTCGGAATACCCGAACCCATCTTTATAGTCACGCTGTTACGATGTAACGTTTGATGTTATCAAAGTATTCTTCCAGTATTAGCAATTAACATGATCTCATGGTCTAAGGATAAAGATTACTTCGTATGATGATATAGCAATATAAACATAATGACTTTGATCGTAATGCTATACTTCAGATGAATGTTCATCACATCATTCACCAGTGCTATGACCTCATTAGTAACAACATCCAATGTTGATGATCAGGAAACCTTGATCATCCTATTAATCAACGAGCTAGTTTATAGAGAGGCATTACTAGGAACCTTGTATTTTGTTTATTAAATGTATTAACGTTTCCAATTAATACAATTATAGCATGTAAAATAAACTTTTGTCATAAATATGGAATAAGATAATACTCCCTCTGCTCCTTAATATAAGGTGTATACTTTTTTGTAAAAAATTCAATAATATAAGGTGTATAGAGAATTTTGAGATTGGTTCCTCTTATTTAGGAAGCAATTAATCCGATCACGAGAGAGAGGATACCCAGATTTCATATGTTTCCTCTATATCACATCAATCACCTGGGGTATTCACGTCCTAAAGCAACAAAATTTGCCCTCTCAGCTTGTGCGTTAATATTCGTGCAAGAAAACTATACACCTTATATTAAGGAACAGAGGGAGTAACAACTTTATTATTGCCTCTCAGGCATATTCCTTTCAGATGCAAAATACAAAAAGCATATGATGAATTTATACGATGACATTTGAAATTAAACTGAGGTGTGTACCAGTGGTTGAAGAAGGTGCCCAAGGCAAAGGAAGCACAACTTCTGCTTCAAAAATATGTAATAAATCACCAGAAGCAGCCGCGGTGTCATGCGAGGCAAGAACATGATTAGGAGCAACATGCACAAAAATATCAAGATCAGCAACACTTGGCACATAAGTGGCATCAACAGAAATAACAGCCACGGGAGCCAAACGAGAAGGGGCACGAGCAGGAGGAGCAGGATCAGCAGGCGCATCGGGTGAAGCAACAACAGGAGGATCTACAGCAGACTGAGGCTTCAACGTTGCATATCCATGGATAACATTTAATGGGATACCAACAACAAGACTCAACTTCCCATCACGAGCAACCAATTTTGCCTTCTTGATGACTCTGACCTGATCTTGAGAAACTTGAGGTGCACCATCAGCTGCGGCAGTAGGATCTGAACCACTAACAAGTGGCGAAGGACCATCAGATGTCCTAGACACAGGGGAATGCATGCTCATAGGGGTCTTGAAAATACTCGGCACATGAATTAAGGGAGCAGAACTAACTGGTAGTACATCTCCCTAGTAAATCCAAGCTAGAAGGCACATCTTCATCTCCACCCTAAGTAGATAGATCCTTAATCGAGCAGACAAAAGGGACTTGCAGGCATATCAACAAAAGTATCCGCTGCTGCAAGGTTGGTGAAAAGCGATGATGCTGGAACAAGCATACTACCATCAGGACAAAAATAAGGGCCTGGTGTATCATTGGTAGCAATCTGAGGAGCACTTGTGGGCACAACAACGACTTCAACAATATTACCCGCTTGGTTCGCCGTGGTATCTACCACGCTGCTGCTAACAGGCTGGCCACATGCAAGTTTCACCAATGGAGCTTCTGAATCTGGTTGAACTTCACTAATTGTCACATCCACAGATAATGTTGCTACACTTGTACCTGATGTGCTGGTCACAGACACATCTGCAATCAGAACAGTTGTTTCTCCACCAGATACAGTAGCTTCAAGGTTGTCACCAAGTACATTATCACCAATTGGATTTGCAACATCATTACTAGGTCCTTCACCAAGAGTAGGTGAATGAGTGGAGATGAAACATCAATCTCTATAATAGATGTGCTCCCTCCTTCTACAGAACAATGTTTTGCCAACTGTGGAGAATATCTCGTAGCTACCGTAGAAGTCTTTTTCGGTATATAAAATCCTATCTTGGACAATTTTTTACTGGAATAAATAATCAACAACACTGATTACATGAGGTTAAACAAAAAAATGAAAATAAAAATACAATACACTCACTATAACTATTTAAAAATAGTACTAAAAAGTGCAGTGACCCACACAGACATACATAAGTTACCCAGGTAGTAGTCCATGAATTATCTAGAATAATTAAGATAAGTTATCCATGTAATCGTTGTCTTACAAGGAAATTACCCACATAATAATGTTCATGTAAACAATTGATTGCAAAATAAATTTACAAGCATGAAAAACATAAATTTGCAACATAAGACAACGTATAGGATTTAAACATTTCATAGAATATACGACGCATGTGTAAACAATAGCTCTATGATGAAATTACAGAGATGTTACCCATATGAACATAAAGAAGTTATCATATGAAAATCCTATAGTTATCCACACTCAGAAAGTAAAGTTATCCAGTGAATAACAAAAAACACAGTAAATAAGTGAAAAAGGAAATATGTTGACTCATACCTCACAGAAACTACAGACCGCATCATCGTAGGCGTGATACCAAGCTCTTTAGAAACAAGAGACTTGATTTCATTTTCAACAATATTAGTTGTACGCAACTTTTTCTTCCTAGACCTTTCGTAAACACGAATCAGGGTTTGCTGCTGTCGTCTAGAAATAACAGTGGCAATAGGAGATTCAGTTGTACGGTTCACATTGATGCGGCAAGTATCTTCAACCAGTGAGATACGATCTTCAATAGGTGACCTATCCTCTGGTGCTGACATATCAAGAGCAACATGTGATGTCAATTCTGGAATGTTCTTCTAATCTTCAGTAGAATCTGGGTAAGTCAAAGAGAGCTGGAGATTAGAAGAACCACCATTACCAACCACACCCTTCCCCTTTCTATCAGCACAGACATAACGATCAACATCATCATCTCCACTGCTGTCTGATTGCGGATAAGGGGACATCATCATCATCAGAGTTGCTGCTATCTGAATCTGGTAGAATTTTGTCATCAGGAGGAAGAACTGGAGAAATAACTACACTGCTTTGTGGAACATTCCTTCCACGAGTGCCAACACGAGTAGTCCTAGCACCACGAGAAGCACTCGAGCTAGCACCACCCGTGAAAATTCCTCCCATGGGTTGCCCAACGGCTGACCACCAAACTGACTAGTAAATTGTTTCGCCATTTCAGCACCAACATTACCTTGCAACGACGTCCACCCTTGCACGAGTGTCCTCATAAGAATCAAATAGCCTAGAGGAAAAATTGCCAACAAGATTAGCAATCTGTGCCTTTTCCTGCACAAGAGAAAAGAATACAAATAAATGAAGAATAATAAAAATAGAGGGACACAAATTAATAGGACCAAAAAAAAGTAAAAGCTAAAAACACAAAATGTTACCTCGTCTTAACAACTAGGGTCCGCACAAGTGTCAAACCATTTGTTAAACCCTTAGGCACCACCGAATAATCCAAACTTGATGCCATACTAACACTTCAACTACACGAACATAAAAAATAAAAACGAGCCAACAAAATTCCTTACACAACCTGTGACCTACATGATATCACCCAATAGACACACAACTTATCCATAGTTCATGCTAAAAGTGATCAACAAGTTTTGTAAATAGTTAGCAACCATTAAAGCTAAAACTTATCCACAAGCTAAAAACAAACAAATTTTGCAAATCATTCTGCAAATCCATTAAAGAAAATTACCTCAAGCTTTCCATAGTTCTTTCTATCATTCTGCAAATCAAACTTCAACACTTGATCAATCATCTCTCCAGACCAAATGTTTATAGCATACCGCCCTTCCAGCAAATGAAGATCCAACCCAGTAACATCAAGGGAGTCAACATAAAGCAGCTGCCAAATGATGACCCACAAGTATAGGGGGTGTATCATAGTATTTTCGAGGGAAGTGAAACCCAATTTATTGAGTCGACACAAGGAGAGCCAAAGAATATTTATAAGCCTTAACAACTGAGTTGTCAATTCAGCTGCACCTGGAAACAATCTTGCTCACAACAGCTTATTAGTAGCAACAGTTTTGTAATAGCAATAGCAGTAGTAAAAGTAAAGACAGTAATAACAATTGTAGTTAACAGTAGGATTAAAGCGCGGTAGGCATAGGGATGGATGGACGGGCATTGCATGGACAAGACAATTCATATGGCAATCAAGACATAGGGCATTTGCAGATAAATAAAATAAAGCATCCAAGTACTAAATAATCATAGGCATGTGTTCCCTATATAGTCATACGTGCTCGCAATAAGAACTTGCACAACATCTTTTGTCCTGCCAGCCCATTTGCAGCGGGGCCTCAAGGGAACTACTGGCAATTAAGGTGCTCCTTTTAATAGAGCACCGGAGCAAAGCATTAACACTCCGTGAACACATGTGATCCTCAAATCAAAGCCATCCCCTCCGATTATCCCGATTATAGTCACTTCCGGGCCTTTGGTTCCGGACAACAATATGTGTATACAACTTGCAGGTAAGATCACAAACTATACTATCATCATGAATCAATAACATGTTCAGATCTGAAATTATGGCACTCGGGACCTAGTGACAAGCATTAAGCATAACAAGTTGCAACAAAATCAAAAAGAACTAATAATAGATACTAGGCACCATGCCCTAACAATCTGATGCCATTACATGAATGATCTCATCCAATCCCTACCATCCCCATAGCCTACAACGGGGGATTACTCACTCATAGATGGGGGAATCATGGATGGTCGATGGAGAAGCGATGGTGACGATGATGGCGATGATCTCCTCCAATTCCCCGTCCCGGTAGGGTGCCAGAACGGAGTTTCTGGTTCTGATTTGCGGAATCTGATGGTGGCGGTGTAGCGGAACTCTTTCTGGAAAAACATCGAACCCCCCTGGGTTTTTAGGTCAGGAGGCATCTTATAGGTGAAGAGGGGGTCCGAGGGGGTGACCACCCTCAGCGCTTTGGCCTGGGCTGCAGCCGGTGGTGGTGGGCCCTCGTGGCCCTCCTCTCTCGTCTTCAGCTCCGTGAATCCTCCGTGAAATAGGATTTTTGGCATATTTTCCGGGATTTTTCCTGATAGTTGATTTTCTGCACAAAAACTAGACACCAAGGTAATTCTGCTGAAAACATCGTTAGTCCGTGTTAGTTGTATCCAAATCACACAAGTTTAGAGGAGAAACAATAGCAAAAGTGTTCAGGAAAGTAGATACATTTTGGACGTATCAACTCCCCCAAGCTTAACTTATTTCTTGTCCTCAAGCAATTCAGTTGAAAACTGAGTGCGATAAAAGAAACTTTCACGAACACATTTGCTTCATAAGATGTATATATTCTCAGCATATGATCAAGTACTTGGTCAATTCATAAGAAGGAGTATGCAAATAAGGTTACTCAATAGTCATTGCAAGCTATGAAAAGATTCTAACTCTAAATAGTAAGTAGCATGAAACATAAACATAAGCAACATTGTAATGCTCATAAAAAGGTATGATAGAGTGGTATCTCGCTTGCCTTTGATTGTAGAGCAAACATAAATGCCAAGGTACCTCTGAAGTTCAAGTGAATACTAGAAGTAAAGATATCAAAGATACAATTATCAAAGTTATAACACAATTAATCCAAATTTTGAGACAAGCATATTACACTAAGAATGACAACTACACTCAACAAGGAAATGAAAAGGTTTTGAAAAGTTTGAAAGGCTTCCAAATGCTGAAAGTATGGTACTTGTTAGCTTTGAGATCTCATTGCCCCTATCATAAGCATTTTTAAATGGTTAAGGTAAAAGTGAGGTCCAATACGAGTTATATGCTTGACAGACCATAAACTGGAAAGATCATGTCCCTTGAGTACGAGGGACGCTCCTCATGCTACTCAACTTTAGTTACCGATAAGTTATTGTCATAGTAAATACATGCGTATCATAGAGAACCACCAACGGGGTACCCCTTGCTCGATGATACGGAAGAATCCCCATATCAAAATGACAAGGCAAGCAGACAATAAGCATCTGAGCATCTTCTTATTTACCATGGGAAAATGGTGCTTTTTTTCTCTCTTTCCTCTTTTCTCATCTCTTTTTTTCTCAATAACTATCTCTCTCTCCTTTTTTATAAGAAGAATGCTTCATAGATTTCTCATTATGGTTACGCTGCAGGTTTCCACCATGATTAGGCATGGATTAGACCACGGTAGGCGTTCTCTAACACATACATAACTCCATGGACTTACAAGCTCCCCTTTTATTTCAAACCGACGACATCCGTAAACAAAAGAGCATGATATCAATTGGGTATATATTTACAGGTGTTGAAAGCATTCCCCGTGACAACACGGTTCTGCGAATCCCTAGCCTATAGTTTGCAAGCATATAACTTTCATGGACAGTCACAATAGTTCAGGTTTATTAAGTGCAAGAAATAAAGTGTGCCATCAAGTTCGTGAGAGCTTTACTAACTAACTTTCCCATAACAAGCAAACATTTTATTCGGAAGAAAACAAGACATACTGAATATGCACGGAATAGCAAATGATGCTAATAGGTAGGTATGGTGGACACTTTTGGCAATATTGGTTTTGGGGAGTTTGACACACGAGTAGAGCTCATACTCAGTGCACGTGAAGGCTAGCAATAGTAAGGGAGCGACAAACGAGAGAGCAATAACTGTCATAATCATGCTTGCAACAAAACATGACTAATCATGGCATGAAAGGGATTCAAGAACCCTAAGGCAAAATAATTCATCGAGGCTTAACTGATTGTTTCAGTCATATGCATGCGTGATCATGTGCCAAGTCAATTCAAGTGAAACATTCATAGGAGGATACCATAGTGTCATACCAATTTATGAATAGAACAATGCAAGCAAAAATTCATATGACATCCTACAAACCATTAGCAAGATGGAGCTAATCATAAGAAAGCAAGAACTACAAAGCATCCATAAATAACATACACCTTACATGAAAAGACTAAGCATGCCCACAATGATGAGTATATGTACAAAAATGAAAACAAATAGAGTTCATTACCAGCCTCTTACCACACCTCAAGTTGTCATTAATCTTCATTATTGACCTTCACTTGTGTGGCTTGAATAATAACATGAAACCAAACTTCACTGAGGACTGCTGAACCCTGCGACGAACTTCACAAAACCAAAGAAGAACAGAAAATATTTTTGATGTTTTTGACTTTTAGAAGCAAGAATGAAAAGGAAGAACAAGCAAAGTGAAATCTTTTTGGGTTTTTCAAATAATTAAGACAAAGCGAAAAGAAAGAGGCAAACCAAGGCAAAAAGAAAAAGAAGCAAGCAAAGAGAAATAACGAAAATATTTTTGGTCTTTTTGTGTTTTGGAAAATAGAAAAAAGCAAGAACAAAGACTAAAACGAAAACAAAACATGGATATACAAAGTACCGACTGAACATGATATGTAGATGAGTGTGATGTCGGTGTACCTCCCCCCAAGCTTAGACTTTTGGCCTAAGTGGGTATCAATCCCAAGCTGGCCAAGATGGAGCGCCTCCGTAGTACGGCGAAGAAGTGCCTTCGTCCTGATACGAACTTGAGGATGCCCCAGCGTAGTGTGCAGAGTAGTCATAAGAGGGAACATCCCCCTGGTGCTGCCTATGGAAACCAAGTAGGCGGAGCTGCTCGTCCACCTCCTCCTTCGAGCGTGATGACCCAAAATTATAGGGGGTGTATCGTAGTATTTTCGAGGGAAGTGAAACCCAATTTATTGATTCGACACAAGGGGAGCCAAAGAATATTTATAAGCCTTAACAACTGAGTTGTCAATTCAGCTGCACATGGAAACAATCTTGCTCACAGCAGTTTTATCAGTAGATAATCCTAGGCATGCAATAGTAAGGGAGCAACAAACGAGAGAGCAATAGTTGTCATAATCATGCTTGCAACAAAACATGACTAATCATGGCATGAAAGTGATTCAAGACCCTCAAGGCAAAATAATTCATCGAGGCTTAACTGATTATTTCAGTCATATGCATGCATGAGCATGTGCCAAGTAAATTCAAATGAAACATTCAGAGGAGGATACCATGGTGTCATACCAAGTTATGAATAGAGTAATGCAAGCAAACATTCATATGACATGCTAGAAGCTATTAGAAAGCTGGAACTAATCATGAGAAAGCAAGAACTACTAAGCATCCATGAATAACATACACCCTACACGAACAGACTAAGCATGCCCACAATGATGAGTATATGTACAAAAATGAAAACAAATAGAGGTCATTACCAGCCTCTTACCACACCTCAAGTTGTCATTAATCCTCATTATTGCTCTTCACTTGTGTGGCTTGAATAATAAAATGAAACCAAATCCCACTGAGAACCGTTGAACCCTAGGACAAACTCACAAAACCAAAGAAGAACAACAAATATTTTTGGTGTTTTCGATTTTAAAAACAAGAACCAAAAAGGAAGAACAAGCAAAGCAAAATCTTTGGGTTTTTCGAATAGTTCAAACAAAGCAAAAGGGAAAAACAAACCAAAGCAAAAAGAAAAAGAAGCAAACCAAAGAGAAACAACAAAAATATTTTTGGTCTTTTTGTGTTTTAGAAAGCAAAAGCAAAGAAAGAATAAAAACTAAAAAGAGAACGAAACATGAATAAACAAAGTACCGAGGCAAAATGGTATGGAGATGAGTGCGATGTCGGTGTACCTCCCCCAAGCTTAGGCTTTTGGCCTAAGTGGGTGTCAATCCCAAGCTGGCCAGGATGAAGTGTCTCCGTGGTACGACGAGGAGGTACCCTCGTCTCCTGGTCGAACTCCGTAGTGTGCAGAGTAATCGTAGGAGGGCACATCCTCCTGGTGCTGCCCGTGGAAGCCCAGCAAGCGGAGTTGCTCGTCCACCTCCTCCTTGGAGCACGACCACGGTCTCCTATGAACACTAAACAAAGTAGATTGTGGCAACGGGATATCCCTTTCATCCCTGTTAGTAAACAGCATCCTATATACTAAACTGTCCAACTCAGAATCAGTAGTGACAAATTGATGAGTTTTCATAGCAACAAGGTCAAGCCTTTGTGGTGCCAATATAGTATCATTGGGGTCTACTGAAAGCCCTAATGCATTGACCATATGTGAGGCAATGATGCCCCCATAGATAGGCCCCCTAGCAGCTAGGTGGCGAGCAATAAGCGAGCCAAGGTTGTACTGAGTGTCATTGTTAAGCGCAGCAGCAAGGAAGGCTAAATGATAGTTGGAGATATTACTCGTATTTTCCCTACCAAGAACGCTAGTAGCAAGATAATATGCAAAGTATCTAAGAGCAGGGAGTTGGATGTTTCTTATCTTTCTGCGCTGAGCCACGTGGTCATCATCATTGGTCACCCCTCGATAAAGCTCCAGCAAATCAGCAGGTCGCCCTTGAATCTTCTTCATGGTCCCTGTCATACTCACACCTACAATACTGCAAAATCTTTCCAATGGCATGGTAAAGGGAAGATTATAATTTTTGAAAGATACAGTCGACTGATAGGGCGTGTTAGTAAACACAAAGCTCTCAACAAAAGTCTTGGTGAGCATAGCATATTGCTCACTCTCATCTTGCATGTATGAGGTCAAACCAACTCTCTGAATCAGTAGCAAGAAATCATCAAGAATCCCTGCAGCTTGTAAGAAAGTAAAACAAGGAAAAGTGGATGGGTGAGCATCCCCATCATCTCCTTCATTACCAATGCGAGGTGCAATGAGTTCTTTGTTGTATGATGGCCTAACTGAGAGGCTGATCTCGAGGGCCTTGACCTCCTAGGTGCATCCCTCTCAAATATCTCTCCAAAAGTATGGTTGTTCATGCTTGATATTCTGAAATTTCAACACCTATTAAACAAGTGATTGCAAAGTGAATATAATGAAGGGCACTACTCATATGGACTTGTAAGAGGCCTAAACATGCATCAAAACTATATCTCTAAGCATCAAACAAGCTTACAAGCTCTCATAACCTGTCACCTACAACAGCAAAATACTCAAGATATAAACCACTAAACACAAATCTACTTGGACAAGCAGAGGAGTCACATACCGGAGAACAAATGCTCCAAATTTCAGCAGCAAAGATGGGCTGAGCAAGGAGATTGAAAAATCGAGGGCAAGCACAGCAAGAACACAATTTTGAGCAATGAACTAGAGTTTACTCAGGAGAGAGAAAAAAGTGGCAAGTGAGAGAGTGAGTGGAGGGCCAGGGGTGGCCCACACCATGGCATGGCGCCACCCAGGGCAGGCCACGCCACCAGGTGGTGAGCCTGCCTGGTGGGCCCCCCTGGGTCACTCCAGGTACTCCTATGCCCCTTTTTTCACGTAAAAATTTAATGTGAATTTTCTGGAATTTTTCGAGACACTTTATTTTTGGGCATTTTTCAGGCATAGATGAATGATTTTTCTAACAGAAAAAGATTTTTTTGGAAAAGATGCAATGACAAAACAAGGCTAGAACTACGTAAGTTCTAAGACACACTAACATGCAAGCAACTAACAACAGAAAAGAAAACTAAACGAAAGCAAAAACTAAAATGGATAGAATAGAAGTAAGCGGAGATAATCATGGTGAAAACATTGTTTTGTTCAATGAAATCCTTTTGTTAACAAGGTTGATTAGGTCTTGTTACCAAAACAATTTCATATGAGACAAAACTTTGTATTCCACTAATGATTATGTTACCTCAACTTTGATAGCAATGGTCCCAATCATAATAATTTCAAATTTTTCTCTTGGTATGGGACAATATATTTCTCTAACTTGAATGCCCTCAACATGTTCAATTGAATTCAAACCATAAGTGCTATCAATCTTCTTGGGGAAATAGATAGTATGTTCCTTGTCGTTAACATTGAAGGTCACCTTTCCTTGATTACAATTAATAACAACACCTGCAGTATTAAGAAAAGGTCTCCCAAGAATAATAGACATATTATCATCTTCAGGCATTTCAAGCACAACAAAATCAGTTAATATCAAGCAATTATGAGCCATTTGAACAGGTACATCCTCACATATACCAACAGGAATAGTGGTAGATTTATCAGCCATTTGCAAAGATATATCAGTTGGTATTAATTTTTACAGTTGAAGTCTCTTATAGAGAGAGAAAGGCATAACACTAACTCCATCTCCCAAATCACACAAAGCAGTTCTAACATAACCATTCTTAATAGATCAAGGGATAGTTGGAATCCCTGGGTCTCCACGTTTCTTAGGAACCTTACCATTAAAAGAATAATTAGCAAGCAAAGTGGAAATTTCTTCATTAGGGATGTTCCTTTTATTCGAGATAATATCCTTCATATACTTTGAGTAAGGAGGCAATTTAATAGTATCAGTCAAAGGAATTTGCAAGAATAAAGGTTTCATCCACTCACAAAAATTATTATAGTGTTCATATTCCTTTGACTTGTGTTTAAAGGCATAGGTTTTTGGACCCAAGGCTCTCTTTCACTACCATGTTTCTTAGCAACAAAATCTTCTTTAGTGTATTTAGTATTCTTAGTGTGCTTTTCAGGTTCTTCTTCAACTCTTTCTTTATTAGGAACATCATTTTCTTCATTACCACTTTTAGTTTCAGCATCAGAGATAGATATACTATTAGGATCTTGAGCAGGTTCAGAAGGTTCTACAATAGTTTTATGTTTCTTTTTTCTTTTCTTACGAGTAGAACCACTATTTTCAGCTTGTTTAGAATCCTGCTCAATTCTTTTGGGATGCCCCTCAGGATATAGAGGATCCTGGGTAGCAGCACCACTTCTTGTTCTAATCTCATAAGCATGTTTTTCTTTAGCAGCATTAACTAGCAAGTCTTTTTGCACTTTAATAAGTTGATCTATTTGAGTTTGAACCATTTGAAAGTGTTTAACAATCATTTTGACATCATTAGAGGTTCTTTCCACAAATATCTTTTAACTCAACAATAGCTCTAGAGTTTTCCATTAGATGATTTTGCACCCTTTTATTAAAATTATCTTGCTTAATAATGAAAATATCAAATTCTTCTAAGCATTGATTAGGAGGTTTAGAGTAAGGGATATCACCTTCATCAAAGGTTGGAGAAAGTGTACCTCAATAGTGGATGAGTAGGGGATAGGCTTACATAATTCTTCTATAGGAGGTAAATTCTTGACATCTGCAGCTTTAATTCCCTTCTCCTTAAGACATTTCTTAGCTTCCTTCATTACTTCATCATTCAATTCAATAATTCCCCTCTTTTTTGATAATGGTATAGGCGCAAGTATAGCTGGTTCAGGTATAACTACTTCAGGTATAGCTGGTTCAGGAGGAGTCCAATCTTCATAATTCTTGCTTATTTTAGCCATTAATTCCTCAGCTTCTTTGGGAATCCTATTTCTAAAAACACAATCAGCACAACTATCTAGGTATGTCCTAGATTCTTCAGTTAGTCCATTATAAAATATATTAAGAAGCTCATTCTTAGGTAATGGACTTCCAGCCTGTGCATGAATCAAAGCACAAAACCTTGCCCATGATTCAGGCAATATCTCTTTTTCTCCCTGTTTAAAATCAAAAAGTTCCTGCAAAATAGCATGTCTAGCACTAGGAGGAAAATATTTCTGCAGGAAAGTACTAATCAAGCAATCAGGGCTATCAATAGATCCAGGAGGTAAATTACTAAACCAAGTTTTAGCTTCTCCTATCAGTGAAAAGGGGGAAACCTTAGCAACAAAGTAGGTACGCATCTTAATATCATCAGAAAACAAGCCACTCATGGTAGAAAGCTCAGTCATATGTGCTACAGCACTTTCATTCTTAGTCCCACAAAAAGGTTCTTTCTCAACAATAGCTATGTAAGATAGATCAAGAGAGAAATCATAATCTTTATCTTTAATGTTTATGGGAGAAGCAGCAAACTTAGCAATATGAGACAATTTGGGTCTAATAGTACGCCTCTCAAGGAGACTCTTAGCAACGCTCCTATCATGGGTGTTTTTACATTCTTTAATAAATTCATCGGTCATCTCAACATAACCGTCTTCAATATCATAACTCTCACTAGACTCAGGTGAACTAATAGGTTTAGTAGTGTCTTCATTAGGAGTTTCAGTATTTCCAGCTATAGTTCTAGCAATCGTATCATCTAGGAAAGGACCTAATGAACCACTCTTATCAAGCACAGCAGAAGCAACATCATAAGTATCAGAAGTTTCAGGTTCAGCAGTAGTAGCAGTGTGTGTAGCATGTGTATGTGGTGGTATAACGAGCTTACTCATAATAGACGGTGAATCAAGAGCAACAGAGGTGTTCAGAACCGTACCTCTTCTTGTAGTGGATGGTAAAATAGGAACCTTGCCATCACGAGACTTACCCATGATGGATGGATAACAACAAACAATAGAGAATCCAAGTCAACTTGATAAATAAAGCTATGCTCCCCGGCAACGGTGCTAGAAAATAGTCTTGATGACCCACAAGTATAGGGGGTGTATCGCAGTATTTTCGAGGGAAGTGAAACCCAATTTATTGATTCGACATAAGGGGAGCCAAAGAATATTTATAAGCCTTAACAACTAAGTTGTCAATTCATTGCACACTGAAACAATCTTGCTCACAATGATTTTATCCAGCAACAGTTTTGTAGTAGGAATAGTAAAGTAACAACGGTAGTAAAGTAAAGATAGCGGTAACAATAGCGTAAATGTGAGGATTCGAGTGTGGTAGGCATAGGGATGGATGGACGGGCGTTGAATGGACAAGACAATTCACATAGCAATCAGAACATAGGGCAATTGCAGATAAATAAGATAAAGCATCCAAGTACTAGATAATCCTAGGCATGTGTTCCATATATAGTCATACGTGCTCGCAATGAGAACTTACACAACATTTTTTGTCCTTCCAGCCCGTTTGCAGCAGGGCCTCAAGGGAACTACTGGCAATTAAGGTGCTCCTTTTAATAGAGCACCGGAGCAAAGCATTAACACTCCGTGAACACATGTGATCCTCACATCAAAGCCATTCCCTCCGGTTATCCCGATTTCTGTCACTTCGGGGCCTTTGGTTCCGGACAACAATGTGTGTATACAACTTGCAGATAACACCATAAACAATACTATCATAATGAATCAATAACATGTTCAGATCCGAAATCATGGCACTTGGGCCCTAGTGGCAAGCATTAAGCATAACAAATCGCAACAAAGTCATAAAGCACTAATAGAAGATACTAGGCACCATGCCCCAACAATCTGATGCCATTACATGAACGATATCATCCAATCCCTACCATCCCCATAGCCTACAGCAGGGGATTACTCACTCATAGATGGGGGAAACATGGATGGTCGATGGAGAAGCGATGGTGATGATGATGGTGACGATTTCCTCCAATTCCCCGTCCCGCCAGGGTGCCAGGATGGAGTTTCTGGTGCTGTTTCATGGAATCTGGTGGTGGCGGCAGAGCGGAACTCTTTCTGGAAAAATGTCGACCCCCCATGAGTTTTTAGGTCAGAAGGCATCTTATAGGCGAAGAGGAAGACCGAGGGGGTGTTTGGGCGGCGGACCACCCCGTGGCGTGGCAGTGGTGGCTGGGGCCCTTCTACTCTATCTCATCTTCTGGCTCCGGGAGTCTTCTGGTAAAATAGGATTTTTGGCATATTTTCCGGGATTTTTCCTGATAGTTGATTTTCTGCACAAAAAATAGACACCAAGGCAATTCTGCTGAAAACAGCGTCAGTCCGTGTTAGTTGCATCCAAATTACACAAGTTTAGAGGAGAAACAATAGCAAAAGTGTTCGGGAAAGTAGATACGTTTTGGACGTATCAGAGCGTGGCCATGGCATCCTGCAAATACTAAACATAGGGACTGTGGCAAAGGAATTTCCCTCTCATCTCCGTCAGTAAACAACATCCTGTAAACTAAACTCTCCGTACTAGAGTCAGTAGTGAAAAAGTGATGTGTTTTCATAGCAGCAAGATTAAGTCTTTGTGATGTCAACACAGTATCATTAGGATCAACAGAAAGTTCCAAAGCAGCAACCATGCGTGTGGCAATAATGCCCCCATAAATGGGTCCTCTAGCAGCTAAGCGGCGAGCAATGAGAGAACCAATATTATACTTGGTATCAGTATTAAGTGCAGTAGCAAGGAAGGCTAAATGGTAATTAGAAATATTACTAGTGTTCTCCCTACCAAGAATGCTAGTGGCAAGATAAAAAGCAAAATATCTAAGAGCTGGGAGTTGAATGTTCCTTATCTTCCCACGCTGAGCTGCGTGGTCATCGTCATTTGTCACACTTCGGTAGAGCTCCAGCAAATCAGCGGGTCATCCTTGGATCTTCTTCACGGTCCCAATCATGCCAATGCCTATAATGCTACAAAATCTTTCCAATGGCTTGGTAATAGACAGATTATAAATTTTGAACGAAACAGTTGACTAATAAGGGGTGTTAGTGAAAACGAAACTCTCAATGAAAGTTTTGGTGAGCACGACATATTTCTCACTCTCATCCTGCATGTAAGTGGTCAAACCGACCCTCTAAACAAGAAGTAAGAAATCATCAAGGATCCCTGCAGCTTGCAAAAAGGTAAAACAAGGGAAGGTAGATGGGTGAGCATCTCCCTCATCTCCTTCATTGCCAAAGCGTGGTGCAATAAGATCTTCATTATATGATGGCCTAAACTTAGAGGCTGATCTTGAAGGCCTTTCCCTCCTGGGTGTGTCCCTCTCAAATATTTCTCCATAAGTGTGGTTGTTCATCTTTGATATTCTGAAATTTAAGCATCTATCATACAAGTGATTGCAAAGTGAATACATAATGAAAGGAACTACTCATAGGGACTTGAAAGAGGCCTAAACATGCATCAAAAAAAATTCTCTAAGCATTGAACAAGCTCACAAGCTCACATAACGTGTCACCTACAACAGCAAAGTACTCAAGATATAAACCACTAATCACAAATCTACTTGGACAAGTGGAGGAGTCACATACCGGAGAACAAATGCTCCAAATTTCAGCAGCAAAGATGGGCTGAGCAAGGAGATCGAAAAATCATGGGCAAGAACAGCAAGAACGCGATTGTGAGCAATGGACTGATGTTTTCTTGGGAGAGAGAAGGAAGTGGCAAGTGAGAGAGTGAGTGGAGGGCCAGGGGTGGCCCACACCATGGCCAGGCGCGCCCCTGGTGTGGCTGCGCCACCAGGTGGTGTGCCTGCCTGGTGGGCCCCCCTAGTTCACTCTAGGCACTTCTTTGCCCCTTTTTCACATAAAAATTTAATATGAATTTTTTGGAATTTTTTGAGACACTTTATTTTTTAGCAATTTTCAGGTATTGATGAATAATTTCTGGAAGAAAGATGTTTTTGGGATGATGCAATAACAAAACAAAACTAAAACTTCAGAAGTTCTAAAACACTCTAATATGCAAGCTACTAGCGAAAGAAAAGTACTAAGTGAAAGCAAAAATTAAAATGGATAAAATAAAAGTAAGCAAAGATAATCATGGTGAAAACATTATTTTGTTCATTAAAATCCCTTTGTTAACAAGGTTGATTAGGTCTTGTTACCAAAACAATTTCATATGAAACATAACTTTGTATTCCACTAATGATTATGTTACCTCAACCTTGATAACAATGGTCCGAATCATAATAGTTTCATATTTTTCTCGTGGTATGGGACAATATATTTCTCCAACTTGGATGCCCTCAACATGTTCAATTAAATTTAAGCTATAAGTCCTATCAATCTTCTTAGGGAAATAGATAGTATGCTCCTTGTCATTAACATTAAACATCACCTTTCCTTGATTATAATTAATAAATGCTCCTGCAGTATTAAGAAAAGGTCTCCCAAGAATAATAGACATATTGTCATCTTCAGGCATTTAAAGCACAAAAAAGTTAGTTAATATCAAGCAATTATGAGCCACTTGAATAGGTACATCCTCACATATACCAACAGGAATAGTAGCAGATTTATCAGCCATTTGCAAAGATATATCAGTTGGTATTAGTTTTTCCAATTGAAGTCTCTTGTAGAGAGAAAAAGTCATAACACTAACTCCTGCTCCTAAATCACACAAATCAGTTCTAACATAGCTATTTTTAATCGAACATGGAATAGTTGGAATCCCTAGGTCTCCAAGCTTCTTTGGAACTTTACCATTAAAGGAATAATTAGCAAGCAAAGTAGAAATTTCCTCATTGGGGATCTTCCTTTTATTAGAGACAATATCCTTCATATACTTTGAATAAGGTAGTAATTTATTAGCATCAGTCGAAGGGATTTGCAAAAATAAAGGTTTCATCCACTCACAAAACTTATTATAGTGTTCGTCTTCCTTTGACTTGTGTTTCTTATTAGGGAAAGGCATAGGTTTTTGGACCCAGGGCTCTCTTTCACTACCATGTTTCTTAGCAACAAAATATTCCTTGGTGTATTTAGTATTCATAGTGTGTATTTCAGGTTCTTCTTCAACATTTTCTTTATCAGGAGCATCATTTTCCTCATTACCACTTTTAGTTGCAGCATCAGAGATAGATATACTATTAAGATCTTTAGCAGGTTCAGAAGACTCTACAATAGTTTTATGTTTCTTTTTTCCTTTTCTTAGGAGAAGTACCACTATTTTCAATTTGTTGAGAATCTTGCTCAATTCTTTTAGGATGCCCCTCAGTATATAGAGGATCCTAGGTGACAGCACCACTTCTAGTTCTAATTTCATAAGCTTGTTTTTCCTTAGAATCATTAACTAGCAAATTTTTCTGTACCTTAATAAGCTAATCAAATTGAGTTTGAAACATTTGGAAATGTTTAACAAGCATTTTTACATCATTAGAGGTTCTTTCCACAATATCCTTTAACTCAATAATAGCTCTAGAGTTTTCCATTAGATGATTTTGCACACTTTTATTAAAATTATCTTGCTTAATAATAAAAACATCAAATTCTTCCAAGCATTGATCAGGAGGTTTAGAGTAAGGAATATCACCTTCATCAAAATGTTGGAGAGAGTGTACCTCAATAGTGGATGAGTGGGAGATTGGCTTATATAATTCTTCAATAGGAGGTAAAATTCTTCACATCTTCAGATTTAATACCCTTCTCCTTAAGACATTTCTTAGCTTCCTTCATCACTTCATCATTTAGTTCAATCACTCCTCTCTTCTTTGGTGTTGGTGTTGGTTGAGGCACAGTTAACTCAGGTGTAGTTGTCTCAGGCGTAGTTGGCTTAGGTGAAGTCCAGTCATCATAATCCTTGCTTATGTTAGCCATTAATTCCTTAGCTTCCTTGGGAGTTCTATTCCTGAAAACACAATCAGCACAACTATCCAGGTATGTCCTAGATTCTTCAGTTAGTCCATTATAATATATATCAAGAAGCTCATTCTTAGGTAATGGACATCCAGCCTGTGCATGAATCAAAGCACAAAACCTTGCCCATGATTCAGACAATATCTCTTTTTCTCCCTGTTTAAAATCAAAAAGTTCCTGCAAAATAGCATGTCTAGCACTAGGAGGGAAATATTTCTGAAGGAAGGTACTAATCAAGAAATCAAGGCTATCAATAGATCCAGGAGGTAAATTATTAAACCCAGCCTTAGCTTCTCCTTCCAGTGAAAAAGGGAAAATTTTAGCAACAAAGTAGGTGTGCATCTTAATATCATCAGAAAACAGGCCACTCATGGTAGAAAGCTCAGTCATATGTGCTACAGCACTTTCATTTTTATTCCCACAAAAAGGTTCTTTCTCAACAATAGTTATGTAAGATAAATCGAGAGAGAAATCATAATCCTTATCTTTAATGTTTATGGGAGATGTAGCAAACTTATCATTAGGGGACAATTTGGATTTTATAGTACGCCTCTCAAGGAGACTCTTAATAGCACTTTTAGCATGAGTATTTTGACATTCTTTAATAAATTCATCATTCATTTCTATATATCCGTCTTCAATATCGTAGCTTTCTATAGACTCAGGTGAACTGACAGGTGTAGTAGTGTCTTCATTAGGAGTTTCAGTATTTCTAGCTATAGTTCTAGCAATCGTAGCATCTAGGAAAGGACCTAATGAACCACTCTTATCAAGCACAGTAGAAGCAGCATCATAAGTATCAGAAGTTTAAGATTCAGTAGTAGTAGCAGTATGTGTACCATGTGTATGTGGTGGTGTAAGGAGCTTACTCATCACAGATGGTGAATCAAGAGCAATAGAGGTGTTCAGAACCGTACCTCTCCTTGTAGTGGATGGTAATATAGGAACTTTTCCATCATGAGACTTACCCATGATGAATGGATGGCAACAAACAATAATGATTCCAAGTGAACTTTATAAATAGAGCTATGCTCCCCGGCAACGGTGCCAGAAAATAGTCTTGACGACCCAAAAGTATAGGGGGTGTATCGCAGTAGTTTCGAGGTAAGTGAAACCCAGTTTATTGATTCGACATAAGGGAAGCCAAAGAATATTTATAAGCCTTAACAACTGAGTTGTCAATTCAGCTGCACCTGGAAACAATCTTGCTCACAGCGGTTTATCAGTAGCAACAGTTTTGTAATAGCAATAGCAAAGTAATAGTAGTAGTAAAAGTAAAGACAGTAGTAAAAATTGCAGTAAACAGTAGGATTAAAGCGTGGTAGGCATAGGGATGGATGGACGGGCGTTGCATGGACAAGACAATTTATATGGCAATCAAGACATAGGGCATTTGCAGATAAATAAGATAAAGCATCCAAGTACTAAATAATCATAGGCATGTGTTCCCTATATAGTCATACATGCTCGCAATGAGAACTTGCACAACATCTTTTGTCTTGCCAGCCCGTTTGCAGCGGGACCTCAAGGGAACTACTAGCAATTAAGGTGCTCCTTTTAATAGAGCACCGGAGCAAAGCATTAACACTCCGTGAAAATATGTGATCCTCACATCAAAGCCATCCCCTCCGGTTATGCCGATTATTGTCACTTCGGGGCCTTTGGTTATATGTGTATACAACTTGCAGGTAAGATCACAAACAATACTATCATCATGAATCAATAACATGTTCAGATCTGAAATCATGGCACTCGGGCCCTAGTGACAAGCATTAAGCATAACTAGTTGCAACAAAGTCAAAAAGCACTAATAATAGATACTAGGCACCATGCCCTAACAATCTGATGCCATTACATGAACGATCTCATCCAATCCCTACCATCCCCATAGCCTACAGCGGGGGACTACTCACTCATAGATGGGGGAATCATGGATGGTCGATGGCGAAGCGATGGTGACGATGATGGCGATGATCTTCTCCAATTCCCCGTCCCGACAGGTGCCAGAACGGAGTTTTTGGTTCTGATTTGCGGAATCTGGTGGTGGTGGTGTAGTGGAACTCTTTCTGGAAAAACGTCGACCCCCCCTGGGTTTTAGGTCAGGAGGCATCTTATAGGTGAAGAGGTAGGCCGAGGGGGTGACCGAGGCGGCCACACCACCCCCAGATGCGGTGTGGGCTGGCCCGCGCGGCCAGGTGGTGTGGGACCCTCGTGGACCTCCTCCGTCTCGTCTTCTGGCTCCGTGAATCTTCTGGTGAAATAGGTTTTTTGGCATATTTTCCGGGATTTTTCCTGATAGTTGATTTTCTGCACAAAAACTAGACACCAAGGTAATTCTGCTGAAAACAACGTCAGTCCGTGTTAGTTGTATCCCAATCACACAAGTTTAGAGGAGAAACAATATCAAAAGTGTTTGGAAAAGTAGATACGTTTTGGAGGTATCACCAAACACATTAAAAAACATGAAAGAATATAATCAATCCACTAACTAAAATGCAACAAGTTTACACCATCAAGTTTAGAAAAAAGAAACATAATATTGAATATTATAAGAAATAAAAAAATGTGTACCTGCAATAAGAAAAGGCAAGCCTACGTATGAGTTCCCTTAGAAAGCTCCTCATGTAGCTGGCCAGTGACAAATTTGCACCATTGGAATTGCAATATTTTCCTGCAATCAGAACAAATGGAAAAGAAACTATCAATATAACTTACATATATGTTAAACATAGCCATAGATCATCTACAAAAATGTTACCACCATGAAAACACACAAGTTATCATCACAGTACAAAAAATTTATCCACACAAAAACATATAAGTTACCAAGACAGAAAATAGAAAGAAAAGAAGCACCAAGGGAAACTAACCATTATAGGGTAGCACTTAGGACAAACATGGTTTCAGATGGTAGGTGACAACAATGTCGACACAATGTACATGATGTATGTTTGCTTGAATTCATCACCATATGAAGTAATATCCTTCAAGATTTCGAAAACTCGAGTTCTCAGAGGGGTGCCACCATCATCAGGAAAAATAACAGGGGCAAGGGCACCCTGAATACTAGGATCAAAATAATATGGGACTAGCACTTCACCAAGAGGCAATCTAAAACATCTGAAGATAATATCCTCATTAAGCAATATCCTTACTCGGCCCAGGACAACAAATTCATGCGTGTGCTTGTCATATAAACCTACAAACCAGGTCATAAGTGCATCATGGAACGAGGAACACATGATGTCCAGCATACTATCAAACTCCATTGCTTCGATTGCTGCCTTCTGATCATTTGATAACCATGTGAGAAGACTCGTAACAGCATAAGGAGATGCCTTGTTACTCCCACGTTTACGGGCAGGTGGTTCTTCAAGATCGACAATATCAGAAATAGTCTTCCGTTTCCTCGCCATCGTGACTCCTACAAACAATTTCAGGACGAAAACATGAACATAAGTCTAAACATAATACGTAACCACAAAAAATACAACAGTACACATAAGCTTATAGAAAACTGAATAAAAATTAACAACATGCATCAATACTAAAAGATTACAACAGAGATAAAATAATGCTACAATGATAAAATATATAAAAGAAGTTACACAAAAACATATAATCTAATATTATCCTGCAATAAGAACATAAGTTACCCATGCTCATAAACTAATGTTATCATGCAAAATGTTCAAAGGTTACCAACAAATATAATCAAAAAAGGTTAACTATTACACTACCAAAACATGGCGAGTGCTGCTGTTATTAGGGGATTTATTCCAATGTTACAATCAGGGATATACTAAAATTACCCACTTGAATAATACATAGTGTAGATCAAAATAAAGTTATCAGGTAGAAAACTGTAATATTACTCATGCAAGTAAACTAATGTTATCATGTAATCTGATATAAAGTTACAAACTGATATAATAAAAAAAGTTATCAGTTACAGAACCAAAACAAGGCAAATGCTGCTGTTATCATGAGGCTTACTCTAATGATACAAACAGGAATATACTAAATTACCCACTTGAATCATTTATAATGTAGTTCAATTACTGATGCCTTCAATCTGGATTACGGATGTAGTATAGCTTCTTTTTCTCTAGTAGACCTAGGTTACCGAATCCTCGGGAAGCGAATGCATAGTGAAGTTACTTTAATGGACCTTCGGGAGTTCTAGAATTCCTTTTGTGTTTTTCCCGGGCCAATAGCTTGCGTCTTTTTGTTGTTGTCGATGATGGAGAGAGAGGGCCTAGGGCATTCAGTTTCACCTGTAGCTGTGCAAAACATCTGATGAGAATAAAAGATAGAAATAAAGTATGCATGTACTTGCTAGAGCAAGATAAATTATATGTGGGCAGTGCATCCATAATTGCTTTTGCCTCCGCAACCTCTTATAGCAATAACCTACTAGTCTCATATATAGAATAAAGAGAACTAATGATATGCATAATGATGTCACCGTTAATCCCAAGCAAATCCCTCACATACAACCATACTACCCCTTCTGTCACTAGGGTTCCCAACCTGCAGATCAGTCATTACTCATACTCCCTATACCTGGCTCAACCCTCGGGGTCTTGGGTACCTGACAAGTCCTTGGATTGAGTCAAGAGAGGATACAATAATCATCATGTCATACAAACTAATACACGATCCCATCTATGATAAATAACATGCACAATTGCTACATGGCTAGGCTGAAGCCCTTAGCCCAAGGAGAATTAGTCACACATAGAGATGAGATCAATAATCACAAACATTGTAATGAAAATCATAAGATTGATAGTAATAGTCTTACAATGTCGTCAATCGAAGAAGAGATCTACTATTACAAGTGGTGGAATATGGCTATGAAGATGGAGAAGGGTTTGGAGATCTAGAGGCAGCTGGTGATCTGTGGCAGAGACTTTTTGGTGAGTATGGCTTGTTTTCTCGTCGCCCGAGGCTTCTTTATATAGGGGTCCCTTCACAAAAGTTGTTCTGTTTAACCTAACGGTGGCAGTGCCACTATACGACTAGACCTATACGCCTGGAATTTTTGCTCCGGTCATATAGTTGATCGTTAAAGCGTCTGCCTCCATCGTACGGCTCCTGGTTTGTTCTGGTTGTTGGAAATCTCATATCTTTGACTTTAATGTAGTGATTCCCTCCTTTAAATGACATTATCTGCACAGGAAAAATATAAAAAGAAAGGACTGCATACCCCTCTGATATTAGCATTAGTGGCAGGGTTTAGAGAGATATTTCATCAAGAATATGAGTAATATCTAGTTTAAATGTGGACGTAGATGGCTATATTTCAGATCCGTCAACCACCCCAAGCTTAAACTTGATCATCCCCGAGCAAGAAAACCAATAATCAAAAAGGAACTCATCATTTAAACTAAAATAATGAGATGGTAATCTTACTCATGATTAGTAGTCTCATGTTTCCTCCACTTCATAAATCTGAAGAACTTCAGCATAGATAGAGGAATGGCAAGCATATCATACGGGTTTTATGCATCCTTATAGTGCAGCAAAATTATTTTAAACATGGATGATTCAAATGAGTAAACTTTATTCCATGTCAAGTAATCAACTCATAGGCTTACCTTTGAACAATAAAGTATAATCATATAAATTAAGAGTGTGAGAGCTGTCATGAAAAGCATATATACTAGAGTATCTCAATTCTCCCACATCAATAAATCAAGACTTTTCAAGCACTACTTTTCTATTCATTGTCCTTCAAGAATTTTAGTTTTAAGTAATTGAGAGCATGTCAAAAAAAATATTAGTTTATCGGGCTGTGATGGACAATCGTGGCATCAGTAAGGTTTTGTTCCTTTTGTATAACGATTTCTCATAATAGCCAGAGGAGTGGTTCCATCATGATTACAGCTACCCAGGAGTGCGGAGAATCTTACCCACTATAGCATTGCTGCTACAAGTGTTTAATCAACTCATAGCCGAAATCTAGGAGTTTCCTCCATGAAGATCGTTCGTAGGCCAGTGGAGTTGTTGGAATCCCATGAAGTTTGCACGCATAAAGCTATATCATTCTTATGATTAACAAGTCAAACTTTGGCATGCTCACAAAAACGCTAAACATTAATTCAATTGAAAAAATCCTTTTAAAGAGATCTATCAAGTTAATCAACATTTTTAGTGGTGTTGAGTGTCTCTAGACATAAGCATTCAAGACTAAGCACTACAACACCCACGCCTTCAATTGCGAGACTTCTTTCTTATTACAATTCTTTAGCAATTTTTAGGCAAGACTTGGTTAATTACGAGAGCTGGAACAAAATGTACCCAATTAAATACCCATGCAAATGAAAATCTTACTACAATGCAAGACTCACTCCACCAATATAATATCTCAACATTTACTACTAACTAGCATCGGTTTCTCAAACTTCAAAAGTGGGGAGTCATATGGCATACCTCTCATGTTTAGTTCCACTTCTCTCTTACTTTTTATTTATTTATTTCTTGAAAACCCGAAGTCGATCACTCTCCTGCAAATATATGAAGACCTCAAGGCGGAAAAAAAGAAAGAGGGGAAATAAGGAAAAATGGAGAAATCTTTTTGTGGTTTAAGAGAGGAACTTTAAAGAATAGAAAATTGGCGACAAAGCTCAGCTAGAAAATTTCGAAAGCAAATAGAAAGAACTAAAAATAATGTGCTGGGAAAACCAACACGAGTGCTTATAAACTCAAATCAAAACACAACCTCTAAATAAAAGCAAAAAAAGCCAAATAAAGATACAAGAGGAAACTTCCCCAAGCCTAGGCTTTTGCAAGCCCTTCAACTCATTGTGGTGGCGGGAAAAAGTCGTTACTCCAGTTCACAAATTGAGTTGAGAGGTTACTTGTTGATCCTCGGAGGTTCAAAGAGAGGCTATTGATACGTCCATTTTGCATCACTATTCTATATCATAATTTACTGTTATTCATTGATATATTTCATATTAAGAGATAATACTTATGTTATTTCATCTGTTTTCGCATGGTTGGTGACTTTTGGAGCATGGACCGCTGCAGTCAGGATTCTGATGGAAAAGGTGCTGTTTGGAGGCAAAATTCGCGAAGATCAGAAAATCCAGGAAAATACATGGAAAATTCTATTTTTCTAGAAGACGAAGGAAGCTAGAAGGGGAAGCGGAGATGGGCCACAGGGGGCCACACCACCCCCTAGCGCGGGCCACCCTAGGTCGTGCCACCAGGTGGTGTGGCTGCCCTGGTCCACCCCTGGCTCTCCCCTCTGGTGTATATTATCCTCCCGAAACCCTAAGACTGGGGGAGCGACCATAGAAAGATTCCACCGCCTCTTCGGGGCGGAAAACACCGAGAGAGAAAGATCTCTCCGGCAGATAGAATTCTACCGGGGGAATTCTTTCTCGGAGAGGGGAGATCGTCTCCATCAACACCACCATCAAGCTAGACTTCATCGGGATCATCATCATCACCACCATCATCTCCACCAGCACCATCATCACCACCTCCATACCGCTGTAACAATTGGGTTGAATCTTGCATAGTTCTTAGGGGAAACTTTCCCGGTGTTGATTACTCCTTGTAGTTGATGCTATTGAGTGAACCGTTGAATTATTGTTTATGTTCAGATTGTTATACATCATTATTTCATCTCTGATCATGATCCATATGATGTCTTGTGAGTAGTTCGTTTTGTTCTTGAGGACATGGGAGAAGTCATGTTGTTAGTAGTGGAATTGTGTTGAGAAAGATTCAATGGTTTGATATTTAAGTTGTGGTGTACTTCTTCTAGTGGTGTCATGTGAACGTCGACTACATGACACTTTACCTATATGGGCCTAGGGGAATGCATTGTGTATTTGGCTACTAATCGTAGGGGTTGCCGGAGTGACAGAAACCTGAACCCCCGTTAGGAAACCATTGCACAAGGAACGTCAGGGTCTTAGAGTTTAAAGCTATGGTTAGGTTTCTACCTTAATTACTTTCTTGTACTTGCAGATTCTTGCAAGGGGTATAATCACAAGTATGTATTAGTCCTAGGAAGGTCGGTACATTAGCACAGGTTCACCCACACAACACTTAGCAAACTAAAGAAGATTAATCAACTATATGAAGCTAAAGAACTTGGCGATATTCCCATGTGTCCTCGAGAACGTTTGGTCATCTTAAGTAATACAACCGGCTTGTCCTTTGCTAAAGAAAGGATTGGGACACTTGCTGCATTTATTCTTATTGTCTTTTATTTACTTGTAATTTATTTACCTGTATTATCAAAAACCCCTAAAATCCGTTTGCTAAGTATTTACAAAGAATTCCTGCTCCAAGCCACTAGCCAGCACCTTCTGCTCCTCGTTGGGTTCGACACTCTTACTTATCGAAAATACTACGATACACCCCCTATACTTGTGGGTCATCAAGACTATTTTCTGGCGCCGTTGTCGGGGAGTGAAGCGCTATTGGAGAGTGGAACTAGAAAAGGAAACTTCTACTATGAGTATTGTTTACTTCTGTTAGTTGCTTTATTTTCAATATGGATATTTCCCTGAGTTTCTTATTTTGTAATGCTACTACCACTGCTAAGGTAGTAGATGAACCACCACCTGCTGAGAATGATAGTTTTAAAATACCTACAAGAATTATTGATCGTGTTATGGATAACTATTATGTTGGAGATGGAACTGTCCATCCGGGTGATCATTTGCTCTTTATACACGAATTATGCGGGTTGTTCAAGTGTGCAGGTATTACTATAGATCAAGTTAAGAAGTTATTCTAATTATCACTGAAAGGAAGAGATGAAGAATGGTATAAGCTGCTGAAGAATGGTCAATCTCTTGAATGGGAGGAAATATTACCTCTCTTTTATTCAAAGTTTTATCCTCCTAGTGAGATTCATAAAGATCAGAATCAAATATACAACTTTTGGCCTCTTGATGGAGAGAGTACAGTGCAAGCTTGGGGGAGATTGAAGTTACTAATGCTCAAATGTCCCATTCATGAGCTTCCCAACAATATTATTATCAATAATTGTTATGCAAGGCTTTCTATTCATGATAAGGATTTATTGGATGCTTCTTGTGCTGGATCATTCACTCGCATGGAATAAGAAGCTAAATGGGATCTTCTAGACCGTATTCAAGACAATGATGAATCTTGGGAGAATGACAAAGGAAGAAAGTCAGGTATAAATTATGATTATGAATGCATTGAATCTTTTATGGGAACTGATGACTTTGAAAATATTAAAAATGCTTATGGTCTTGATTCTCAAGCTATTGCAACTTATTAAGGCTTTTGCTTCCTATATTGAAGTTCCTAAAAATAAGTGGAATAAGTATCATGTACCATATAAAGATGTTGCTAAGTGTGTTCCTGCAAGAAATACTGAAGTTTATACTGCTAATCATGCTTTACCTGAACCTTACATTGAGAAAATACCTTTCCCAGTTAAGATAAAGGAACATTCTATGATAGCTAGTATGGTTGATGAAAGTACAAATAAAGCTATTGAACCTGATAAAAAATTGGATGATGAAACTATAATAGCAAATATGAAAGACTTTGTCACTAAATATGTGGAAGAGGGGCACACTATCCTTTGTAAGGATATCCCTAATATTGTTTCACAAAGTAGTGTTATGAGAGTTAGTGTCCCTGTGTTTTCTGTTAGGATAAGTGATCACTGCTACAACGGTTCTTGTGATATCTATATCATTAAATTTATGCATTATACTGAAAGTTATTATGAAAGAGGGAAGACTGTTCTTATGCATCTCAATAATATCAAGTTTCCTCGTTTTATGCTGAAAGTTTTTATGTTGCACTTGTTTTGCCTTCCTATGCCTGTAGCCTCTAGTTTCAACAACTTGTTTGTTTACAAAATTCTCTTGCATAGGAAGTGGGTTAGACTTAAACATGTGTATTTTTTGCTTCTTAATGCTCTCTTTCACTTCAATTCATATTCTTATGTGAGCATCATTGAAATTATCATGCCCATCTTAATGGCTATAAAGAAAGAGCTTTTTGGGAGAACCCAATTTATTTGTGTTCTCAGTTTTTTTTGTTTCTTTGAGTCTTGGAAGTTATTGTTTCAGCAATAACCTCTCCTTATCTCTTTTGTTTGGTTTTTGTGTCAAGATCAACCTCTAATGAGAGAGAAGTAAGATTTGGGGAAATTGCTGCCCCGAAACAGATTTTTGTGCTTCACCGTAAAAATTCGTGACAGATCTCTGTACGTCGGATTGAGCTGTAATTTTTTGTTCTTCTGCCCCAGGTTGTTATTTAACTTTCGTTAGTTTCGCACTTTTTGATTTGAGCAACATAAGACTTTCGAAAAAATTGATCTTTACCTGCTGGTCTGTTTTGACAGATTTTACCACTCTTGCATTTGCTTCTTAAGTCGATTTCCTTTTTGAATTATTTTTGGGATTTCGGAAGGAGTTGCTACATTAGTTTATGTTTTGATGGATTTCAGTTGAAACTGAGCTTAAAAGGTTTATTACCTTGCTTATACTAATGTTGCTAATGAGTATTGTGTGAAAGAAATTTCCAGGTTGTTGGAGAAAATGGTGTAATAAGATAGTGAAAGGTTTCATGACTCAAGAAATATGAGTATGAAGATAAAGATATTGATGTTAATCAAGTAGTGACTCCAGAAGAATCTACTACATGCCAAGTTCAGAGACCTGCAGAGTCTGTTTTCGAATAGGTAACAAGTTCTGGTAAGAAAAGTTCCGCAAAAATTCTATCCAGTTATATTTTTGGAGTTTTCATCCAACAAGGAAAGCAACAAAGTGAAATAGGGACGGAAAAGGAGTCAGGGTGGCTCACACCACCCCCTAGCACGGGCCCCCTGGCCGTGCCAGCAGGTGGTGTGGCCACCTCGGCCTCCGTCTCCGACCCGTTTTCTCCCAGTACCTTCCTTTTGCTGTAAAACTTCGTAATATATAATCCCCCGGATCCCCCAAGGTTCATATATTGTGTTCTCGTCGTGTTTTCGTTTCGATCTGTTTTTGCCAGGAACTATTCTTGAAAGTTAGAAGCATGATGGTGTCTGCCAAGGATAAGGGAAAGAAGCCTATGGAGGAAGATCCCCAAGACCCCGAACATGAGGAGGAGGTCAAGGGCGAAGGTGAAGAGGAGGCAAAGCAAGGCCAACATCCGCACACCGGCACTACCATTGCAAGCATTGGAGTCTTGACAAAACCTGCCAGGGTCAGAAGGACTACACGGATGTCAACTGGAGGGAAACCTCCGCGTCACTATTTGGCTCCACGGTCACTTCCTCCACGCACCAAGAATCCTTTCCATACCCTTATCCATGAGCATCAATACCAGAATATGCCCAAGGGGAAATTACCCTCCAATTGGGATTTGCCTCATTCTAGCCATGCAGGAAAAGAAGACTTCAAGGAGGAAGAGTGGGGAAAGAATCGCAAGAGCTGGAATTCTCCACCCGACATGATCATGAGACGCATTGAGCAAAACTCACAGCTAATTCGTAATCTCACCTTCGAGATTGAGGACTTGGGGAAACTAATCAAAGAACTCATCAAGAGAACACCACCACCACCGAAGGAGTAATTCATCATCAGGTTTTGGCATCCCCTTGGTTTGTTCCAAGCTTGGAGGAGTGTCGCGGCATCATATCACTATCTTCTATCTTTTAGCTTTTTAGTAGAGTCATATCATGAATAGAGAAGTTATCATGTAGGATGGTTTGCATTATGGAAGTGTCCCCCCTCTCGTTAGATATCTATGTATCCCTTGGTGTGAGTTGCCGTTTTGGAATATTAATGAGAAGTTCTATGATTTACTCTTTTGCATATCTTATATTAGTTTTCAATTCGTGGTTATATGATTGATCTTGTCGTTAGTATTGGTATCACTTTGGGATCATTGAGTTAATTTAGTTGGTTTTGGCAAACATGGCTCGGTTAGTAGTAATACTATTTTTGAGAGTTGAATGAAAAAGATAAAAGTACTTTTAAAGAAATATAATTTCATCATCTTTCTTTCTTGATTTGCTCATAAGTTTAGTATTCTTTAGTTAAGACCTTTTGTTCTTCCAAGGAAGATTGCATGTTTGTTTTTATCACTTGTATGTTTGTTTGTTTCCTTCAACTCTTATGCTTGCTACCCAGCCTTGTTAGCCAAAAACCTGTACCAAGAGGGAATTCTTCTCGTGCATCCAATCCTTAAACAAAAACCTATGCCATTTGTGTCCACCATACCTACCTATTAGCATTATTGCTATTCCAAGTAAATTCATGTTTTTATCTACCTTCCAAATTAAACTTGTTATGTGAAGATTAGTGATTAAAGCTCTCACGAACTTGATGGCACACTTTACTTTATTGCACTTAATAAACTTGAACCATTGTTCCCATCTATGTTGCGTATATGCTTGCGCTTTGTAAGTTGTGAATTAGCAGAACCATGCTGTCATGAGGAACGCTTTCAACATTGCACCGGTACTTTGTACCTAGTTGATATCATGTTATTTTGTCTATGGATGTCGTCGGTGTGAAATGAAAGGGGAGCTTGTAAGTCCATGGAGTTATGTATGTGTGTTAGAGAAACGCCTGGGCCGTCGGTCTAATCCATGTTGTCATGGTCGAAACCTACAGCATAACCATAATGAGCATCTATGAAGCATTCTTCTTATAAAAAAAGAGATAGAGATTGAGAAAAAGAGAAAAAGAAAAAGAAAAGAGATGAGAAAAGAGGAAATAGAAAAAAAGCACCATATTCCCATGGTAAATAAGAAGATTGCTGAGATGCTTGTTGTCTGCTTGCCTTGTCATTTTGATATGGGGATTCTTCCGTATCATCGGGCAAGGGGTACCCCGTTGGCGGTTCTCTATGATACACATATACTTACTATGACAAGAACTTACCGGTGACTAAACTTGAGTAGCATGAGGATCGACCCTCGTATTTCAAGGGACATGAGATTTTCAACTTACAACTTCTTAAGCATATCCTCATATTTGATCACTTTAACCTTAATCACCTAAAGATGCCTATGATAGGGGCAATGAGAGCTGAAAGCTAATAAGTACCATAATTTTTGGAAGCTTTTTATGAAACTTGAAATCCTTGCTTCCCTCTGCGAAGGGCCTTTCTTTTACTTTTTAGTTGAGTCAGTAAACCTATTCCCTTCTACCTCAGCAAGTATTTTGAGTTGTTGCGTTTCATTCATTCATATGATGATTTATTCAATCATGTTTCTTATGTTCCTTGTTTTGCACTTTGCTCTTATCTTAATGTCTACTACTTTGAAAGCTATCATTGAAAATCAGTTATTTGTGAACTCCAGCAAATTATCAACTATTCTTCGACCAAGAGCTAAGTTTGCCATTGCCAATTATGATTTACTTTATGTATCTTTATTGTGTTTCCTTTACTTATTGCAAGTTAAGTTATATAATAGTGAGTTGTCTTCTATTATTACTTATGTATTGATGAATGTGATGCTTCTTGTCCGTATTCTTTTATCGACTCTTCACTCCATAAACCTGAGGTCATGTTTATTGAGTTCAGTTTCGCTTGGGGACAAGCGAAGTCTAAGCTGGGGGGAGTTGATATGTCCATTTTGCATCACTATTTTATATTATAATTTACTGTTATTCATTGATATATTTCATATTAAGAGATGATACTTTTGTTATTTCATCTGTTTTTGCATGGTTGACGACTTTTGGAGCATGGACCGCTGCAGTCAGGATTCTGATGGAAAAGGTGCTGTTTGGAGGCAAAATTCGCGAAGATTAGAAAATCCAGGAAAATACATGGAAAATTCTATTTTTCCAGAAGACGAAGGAAGCCAGAAGGGGAAGCGGAGATGGGCCACAAGGGGCCCACACCACTGGCGGGCCACCTAGGTCGCCACCAGGTGGTGTGGCCGCCCTAGTCCACCCCTGGCTCTCCCCTCTGGCGTATATTATCCTCCTGAAACCCTAAGACTAGGGGAGCAACCACAGAAAGATTCCTCCGCCTCTGCGGGGCGGAAAACACCGAGAGAGAAAGATCTCTCCGGCAGACAGAATTCTACCGGGGGAATTCCTTCCTGGAGAGGGGAGATCGTCTCCATCAACACCACCATCAAGCTGGACTTCATCGGGATCATCATCATCATCACCACCATCATCTCCACCAGCACCATCATCACCACTTCCATACCGTTGTAACAATTGGGTTAAATCTTGCATAGTTCTTAGGGGAAACTTTCCCGGTGTTGATTACTCCTTGTAGTTGATGCTATTGAGTGAACCGTTGAATTATTGTTTATGTTCAGATTGTCATCATTATTTCATCTCTGATCATGATCCATATGATGTCTTGTGAGTAGTTCGTTTTGTTCTTGAGGACATGGGAGAAGTCATGTTGTTAGTAGTGGAATTGTGTTGAGAAAGATTCAATGGTTTGATATTTAAGTTGTGGTGTACTTCTTCTAGTGGTGTCATGTGAACGTCGACTACATGCCACTTTACCTATATGGGCCTAGGGGAATGCATTGTGTATTTGGCTACTAATCGTAGGGGTTGCCGGAGTGACAAAAACTTGAACCCCCGTTAGGAAATCATTGCACAAGGGATGTCAGGGTCTTAGAGTTTAAAGTTGGGTTAGGTTTCTACCTTAATTACTTTCTTGTACTTGCAGATTCTTGCAAGGGGTATAATCACAAGTGTGTATTAGTCCTAGGAAGGTCGGTACATTAGCATAGGTTCACCCACACAACACTTAGCAAACTAAAGAAGATTAATCAACTATATGAAGCGAAAGCACTTGACGATATTCCCATGTGTCCTCAAGAATGTTTGGTCATCTTAAGTAATACAACCGGCTTGTCCTTTGCTAAAGAAAGGATTGGGCCACTTGCTGCATTTATTCTTATTGTCTTTTATTTACTCGTACTTTATTTACCTGCATTATCAAAAAACCCTAAAAATCCGTTTGCTAAGTATTTACAGAGAATTCCTGCTCCAAGCCACTAGCCAGCACCTTCTGCTCCTCGTTGGGTTCGACACTCTTACTTATAAAAAATACTGCAATACACCCCCTATACTTGTGGGTCATCAGCTATGCATCCTCTCCATAGTCCCTCCAAGTCCTTTGAAATCTTGGTATGTGGCGAACCGGGTTTGTGGCTGCTCCTCTTGATAAGGAACTTCTTGCTCCTCCTCTTGGTCCTCATCCTCCTCCGGAATCTCCTCCTTGGGTTGGTGTTTCTCAACCTGCGAATCATATAGCAAACGTACTTCCTCGATAGAGAAAAGACCTTTAGGCATAGGAGCAGGGTAGATACGCCCAGCTCCACTAGTATGCAGGTAAGAAGAACCACCTCTCCTAGTGAGCATTCCACAAGCTAAAAGTGGAGAAACCAACACATGTCTCACCTAGTACGGGTTGCAACTCACCTAGATCGAGGTCTAGGGCAGTGGCAAGCACGGTGATGACACCTCCACCTATGATTGGCCCTTGGCTTTAGGAGGCTTGGTGATCCAAGTAGCACACAAGGATGACGCCCAAGTTAAGTGACAAGCCGCAGTTGATGTAAGCAGCCTTTATGAGGACTAGGATGTCCTCCTTGTTGAGTCTCGTGAACTCATTACGTGCCTGCAAGGTATTAGCAATAACATAGAACAAATAGCGAATTGCAGGATGTTGAATATTCTTCCCCTTGTTCACTCTACTAGTGAAACTCATTCCATTATAGTATTGTTCAGGGGTAGGTTCTAAGTCAGTAAAGGATGCGCGTAAAGCATGAATATCATTGTTTGGAAAATTAAAGCATGCACACCATTCATCTAATGTTAAGGTGTAGTTGTTGTTCATCAGTCGGAAAGAAATAGTGTCCTCTCCTTGCCATTGTTTAACGGTGCTTTGCAACGAACTAAGAAATTCAATGGTTAAGCGGCGATAAGTAGGTACATCATTATACACAAAGTTTTGCAGGCCAGCTCCATTGCAAAGTAAATTAAATTCATCAGAAATACCGAGTTGGTTCAATATAATGGGACAATCCCACTTGGTGGCCTTCACTTCGCGGTTTATTGATCATGTTGAAGCGATCACGATGGGCCTCATCCCTGAACCGTATCCCCATGCGTTCCTGAGTGGTAGCCCGAGAAGCGCTAGTGGTGGCACGAGCACGAGTTTGGCTCCTTGTGTTCATCATCTAAAACATTGAAGAAAGGCAAAAATAAAAACTTTTTGATCCAACAAAAGTAAGTGCATCATATTCCTCATCATATAACACACTAAAGAATTCTCCTCAAAATAGCAATCTAGGCAAGAAAATCATGGCAATTGGTTCATAGTAGGTCTCACCCTAGATTGATAATGCGAATAGATCGAAGATGAATTTGCAAAAAGTAATTGGAGGATCGGAGGAGAAACATACCGTAGATCACTTGTGTGCGAGGAAATCAAACGAAATTGAATAGAGATGAAGATCCCTTGAGGTTTTGAGAGAGTTTGGAGGTAGAAGAAAGAAAAAGGATTGAAGTTTTGGAGTTGGAAGTACCTTCCCGTGCGATTTTGTGGTCAGACGCAACTATACGGGCGGAACTATATGGTCGGAACAATGTGTTCTGGCCATATAGTTGGCCTTTTGTCAAAAATTTAGGCTTACTCCTAGCAGCGCAGCTATACGGATGCAACTATACGGCTGAAACAAAATGTTCCCGCCGTATAGTTGGTCGTTAAACTGTCCGTCTCTACGAAAATAAAATATACAACGGCATTACGACCGGAACTATATAGCCGGAATTTTTATTCCTGCCGTATAGTTGGTCGTTAAACTCTTAGAACATTAGAAAAGAATTCGTACGGAGGCACTGATATCTATACGACCGAAGCTATACGGCCAGAATTTTTATTCCCGCCGTATAGTTGGTTGTTAAACTCTCAGTACATATGAAAAGAAATTTGTCGATGGCAAAGATATCTATACGACCGGAGCTATACGGTCGGAATTTTTATTCCCGTCGTATAGTTGGTCGTTAAATTCTCTGTGTGCATCAAAAAAAATTGTTTCTTCGAAAACTATTTCTTTTCCTATAACTTAGTGATATACCTTGTTTTTGGCAGAAAATTGACCGACCAACAATAGCATAAATAAAGCAGAATTTTAAGTACTACCGAACTTCTTCTCCTCAAATGGGGGTTTCTAGCACTCTTTATTAAACATAAACTTAAACTTAAACTACAAAACTTTACTCAAACCTTTATTTCGCATGGGTTGCCTCCCATGAAATGCTCTTTTATGGTCAATAGCTTGACCTTGATGATACTCACTTAGTCTAGATGAGTGGAACACCCACTCCAAAGTAATTGGCCTTCAAAGTGATGGCCTCCTTTTCATCATGCTTGGCTTTCTTCTTCCTGAGGAAATGAATAACAAAAGGATCCCGCGAAGGAAATTGCATCTTCACGTTCCCTTCATGCCGATTAATCAAAGCCTTAATAGTTCTTAAGAAAGGATGGCCTAATATAATAGGAGCAGTAGCATCTTCAGGCATGTCAACAATAACAAAATCAATGAGAGTAGGACAACCTTTAATGTATACTAAAGTGTTCTCCTTAATTCCTATAGCTTGTTTGTAGGTAGAATCTGCTAGATGCAATTTTAACTCAGTTATTTCAAAGGAGCCAAGATTTAACTTGTTAAAAAGACTCTTTGGAATTGTTGAGATGCTTGCACCTAGATCACAAAGTGCAGCTATCTCATTGGTTCCAATTTTAATCTTAATATTAGGCTCAAATATGTCATCTAGTTTAACAGGTAATTTTTTTAGCAATTTTCTTATATTCTTCCTCAAGATCACGTACCTTTATTGCTACTTGATTGACAAAGTGTTGGTACATAGCTTCCTCACTATCTTCAATTATCGGAATCTTGACGTTGATCCTTTTTACGAGATCTTCAATTGTGTAGCTTGGTGAAGGAGCATTACTATAGTCAAGTTCTTCAGACTCCTCCCTTTGGATCCTCATCATTTTGAGTTCTTCAACAGGATTGGGCTCATCTTTACCTGCAAATTTAGCTAGAATGAGAGTTTGACTCTCGGTTATCTTATCTAGCTGTGCCTCAGTGATCCTTGTTCTTTCTTGGAGGGACTGCAAATCATTTCTCAAACTAACAACTTGGTTAGATAATTTACCAAGCATGGCATCATGGTTCTCCGTTATTTTAACAAGAATATTGTTTTGTTCATTTTGTGAGTCTATGAAATACTTAAGTGTTTCTTGGAGACTACCATTACTAGTTCCCATATTATTATTAGAGTTACCTGTCGGACTAGCATAATGTTTCTAAAAGTTAGGATTGTAACTCTTCTTCCAAGAAGGGTTATAATCATTACGAGCTACGAAGTCTATTTCTTCAATATTTGTTTCAGGGGTGGCTCTTACCTGGGTTTCCTTACCTTTTACGGCTAGTATGAGCTCATCCAACTTGGCATTTAGTTCTTTGTTCTCTTGTGGTGAGATGGAATTCACCTTCTTCATGTTTGATCTTTCCACATGCCATTGGGCATGGTTGTCTTGCATATTGTCTAGCAACTGCTTTGCTTTGGTAATATATTTACCCATGAATGTTCCTCCAGCTGCAGTATCAAGCATAGACTTAGACACAGGATTAAGAGCATTGTAAAATAAATGAAGGATTAACCAATCTTCCATCCCATGACTAGGACAGTTTCTTAGGCATTCTTTCATCCTCTCCCATGCAAGCGCTAGTGGCTCACGCTCTTCCTGTCTAAAGCCAGTAATATTAGATCAGCGTTGCATAGTCTTTGCAGGTGGGAAAAATTTAGTCATAAATAAAGAAGTACATCCCACCCATGATGTAATAGTATTTTTAGGCAAAGATAACAACCATTCTTTTGCTCTCCCTCTTAGAGAGAAAGGAAATAAACGTAATTTGACTGTATCAGGGTCAACGTCTTTTATACGCATCATATTACAGATTTCAGTGAAATTATTCAAGTGCATACTTGCGTCTTCAATATCAGAGCCTCCAAATTGATTCTGTTGAACCAAACTTAAGTAATGGGGCTTAATTTCATAGTCATTAGCAGCGATTGCTAGATGAGTAATAGGAGTATGCAAATAATCATTGTTGGGAGTAGCAAACTCCCCAAGCTTCTTTTCAGCCATATTTCCTATGTTTTTGGGTTTTCTTAAACAAAGAATGATAATAGTAAAATCAAGAGTTTAAAGGCTAACTAATTTTTGTTGGTTTATCAAATAAAGACTAAAAGCAAACTAACAAAATTAAAAAAACAAGAATGTAAACTAGCAATATTTCTAATAACCTCACCAGGGTAGCTATTGCTTCCCCAACAACGGCGCCAGAAAAAGGGTTGATACCTTCGATCCGGATTACGGATGTAGTATAACTTCTTTTTCCCTAGTAGACCTAGGTTATCAAATCCTCGGGAAGTGAATGCGTAGTGAAGTTACTTTAACGGACCTTCAGGAGTTTTAGAATTCCTTTTGTGTTTTTACCAGACCAATAGCTTACGTCTTTTTGTTGTTGTCGATGATGGAGAGAGAGGGCCTAGGGCGTTCAGTTTCACTTGTAGCTATGCAAAACATCTGATGTGAATAAAAGATAGAAATAAAGTATGCGTGCACTTGTTAGAGCAAGATAAATTATATGTGGGCAGTGCATCCATAATTGCTATTTCCTTCGCAACCGCTTATAGCAATAACCTACTAGTCTCATCCATAGAAGAAAGAGAACTAATGATATGCATAGTGATGTCACCGTTAATCCCAAGCAAATCCCTCACATATAGCCGTACTACCCTTTTATCACTAGGGTTCCCAACCTACAGATCAGTCATTACTCATACTCCCTATACCTAGCTCAACCCTCAGGGTCTTGGGTACCTGACAAGTCCTTGGATTGAGGCAAGAGAGGATACAATAATCATCATGTCATACAAACTAATACACGATCCCATCTATAATAAATAACATGCACAATTGCTACATGGCTAGGCCAAAGCCCTTAGCCCAAGGAGAATTACTCACACATAGAGATGAGATCAACAATCACAAACATTATAATGGAAATTATAAGATTGATAGCAATAGTCTTACAATATCGCCAATCGAAGAAGATATCTACTATTACAAGTGGCGGAATACGGCTATGAAGATGGAGAAGGGTTTGGAGATCTAAAGGCGGCTGGTGATCTGTGGCAGAGAATTTTTGGCGAGGCCTGGCTTGTTTTCTTGTCGCCTGGGGCTTCTTTAGATAGGGGTTCCTTTACGAAAGTTGTTCTGTTTGATCTAACAGTGGTGGTGCCAACTATACGACCAGGGCTATACAGCCGGAATTTTTGCTCCGGTCGTATAGTTGGTCGTTAAAGCGTCTGCCTCTGTCGTACGGCTCCTGGTTTCTTCTGGTTGTTGAAAATCTTGTATCTTCGACTTCAATGTAGTGATTTCCTCCTTTAAACAACATTATCTGCGCAGGAAAAATATAAAAAGAAAAGATTGCATACCCCTCTGAATATTAGCATTAGCGGCAGGGTTTAGAAAGTTATTTCATCAAGAATATGAGTAATGTCCAGTTTAAATGTGGACGTAGATGGCTATATTTCAGAGCCATGAATTACACACCCTAGTGTTATCATGTAATCAATACATAACTTACCAATGCTAATAAACTAAAGTTATCATGCAAATTGCTCTAATGTTACCAAGAGAAATAATCAAAAAGTTATTAATGACACTACCATCATAAGTTACCACCAGACATGGTTATCAATTTGTAGGAATTGTAGGAGTCACGATGGTTATCAAGGAATTCACTTTAATGTTACCAATAGAGGTTATACTACATCAATTTAGTTGTATAATATGTTAGCATGAATAAATCACAATGTAATATAAACAGGCCCAATAGGTATTGCATTAGATCTGTAACTGGGACAAATGCATAACAACATCAGGGGAATCAAGTAGGGTAAGTATTACAACAGCAATCAGGGACCAAATGGTCCATATAACTGCCTCAAGGCAGCCCTAACAACTAGACCAAGCAAGCATATGTGACATGTACAGAAGAGCAACAAAACGGTTCAAAAATTGGAACCAGTGTGCACGAGGACCACTGATTCGAACGAGGGGGGAGGGGGAAGGGGAGCACAAATCACTCATACCACAACCTCACATTCTCCCTAACAACTAGAACCAACATGAATACATGCAGGCGACGATACCGTCTTTCCGCCAGAAAATAGAGGAGTAGTTACCGGAGCAACGACGCACGATTCCAGGGCAAAACAGAGGAGAAGAACAATAGAGATCATACCTATGGCGCGACTACCGGGCGGCATCAGCGCAGATATGTCAAATCACCGGGAATCAACGGAGAACCTCCAAACCTTGCTCGAGAAGACGGAGAAGCAGAGGAGAGGGAAGGGGGGAAATGGAAGCGGCCGAGTAGTGGGATGAATGGAGGCGGAGAAATGGAGAAGTGGTATGAATACAAAGGCTGACGAGTGGAGGCCCCAGGTGAATACTTGCCCGGATCAGGTGTGCCGCATTTAATCTACCACCAACCGCTCGACTTTGCTCTAGACGGTACGATCCTGATCCGACGGCTGATGGTAGCCCGCCGGGTTTGGCAAAGTTCAGACCATTCTAAACATAGAAATCCCCAAAAAATTAGGGTCATTTCGTCACCGCCAAAATCCATCTGTCCAGTTTTTACGATTTTGCCCTGTTTAAATGTAATTACCCTCCTACCACCGCGAAGTGAAAGCAACCCTGCCTGCATCGACGTGACTCCTTGCCGCCAAGCTTCCCACCTCGCGCCGCCGAACCCTTCCTCTGCTCGAGCCCGAGACCCCTCCCCCGCAGGCAGTGCCGCCACTAGCGCCCCTCTCCGCGTCCCTGTCGTCTGCCGTCCCGCGAGCGACCCTTACTCGCCTCTGTGTCACCGTGTTGTCGGAACCCCGGCCGCACCTTCCCCAGCCCGGCCTCCGCCGTGCCCCGCTCATCCGTGCCCCATCTTCGGCCTCCTGCCCCGCCTCGGGCCACCACCGGCAAGCGCCCCGCGTCCTGCCGCCGCCCCGTCCTCTGCGGGCCTCTCCCCGCTGCCGGTTCTCCTCCCTGGCCGCCCTCTGTAGGCGCCCGCGTTCCCTCGAGCTCAGCGCCGGTTCCGACCGTGCGTCGTCCCCGAGCCCGCGTCCTCTGCTCGCGTCGCCCTCAAGCTCGCGTGGGTCGCTCAGTACAACGACCTGTGCCCGCGAAGTCTCGCATGTCCCTGCCTCACCTCCGTCTCACCATCTCTCCTGTCCCGCACAAGAACTTCCTCTCTCGCCTGAAATTCCTACCGAACTGATTCTGACCAAATCCAATCCAGATTTCTTACCCTGCACAACGAGGATCCGTCCTATATAGTTCCTCTCCTCTCCACACGATCCGCACAGAAATCAAATAAAAATCAAAGAAAAAATCGAATCGAATCCAATCCAGATTGATTGCATTAACTCGCTAGAGTTCGCTCGCCATGGAAGCTCAAAATCAAGCTTTACGTACAACCCGATGGTCCCTCTATCCCTCTATACTCCCTGCCGCTCGCTTATGCTGTTCTGCACAGGTGCGGTGTGCCATCAAACCCAGGACAGACGAGGCGGCGGCGCCCTGTCTACCCACGGTAGAGGCATGAATTCAGCGGAAGGAGGCAAAGGAGCGTTGCCGCTTCGCTGCTTATGTGCTGCGGTGTGGGCTAAAATTATTTTGTGCCTTTGGATTTGGATTAAGATCTGATTTTTAATGGTTTCTTGTTCATGACGAGCTCATGCATTGAGCTACAGACGCGAGTGGCTGTAGTCAGGCGAGACGGAGCAAGTCTAGCACAAGACCAGGGGCAGAGTGAAGTTCTGCCGGATGCCCGCATCCCGTGGATGTCTGCTCTTCCAACCTTCAACCAGTCAGTTTCGTGTCTGACAACCTTCTTTGCCCTCAAACAACACATTTGCTAATCTCTTCTACTCCCTCAAACAACACATTTGCTAATCTCTTCTAGTAGTACTTTTCCTTGCATCAATGTTGCTACTTCTTGCCTACTAGAGTACAGGGCCGTCTCCACAAATTTGGGGCTCCTGTGCGAAACGGAAAATGGGTCTCTAAAATTTGAAATTTTCCATCATGATAATAACTAAATCACACTTTACTTTATTATATAATTACAATATGTGTTACTTCGTACAATATGCAGAAATATCAAACATTAATTCTACTAAAAAGGTACCACTGGAGCAATAAACTAACCTGAAGTTCTAGTAAAAAAAACACTATCCCTCGTCTAATTTTAAAATGAAAACTTCAATTATTATATTCATAAGTATTCTCGTCAAGGATATCACTTTAAGTGCATGTTTTTTTTTCTTATTATATCATGCTTTGTAGCATGGAGTCCGGAGTCATATTTTCTAGAAGACATGATTATTCCAGTTTTCTAAACGAAAAATAAGTTAATATAAGAAGGTACTACAAAGTACAAACCTTGATCAACCTTGAATTTGAGGTCTAGAGCTGGCCATTTGGGGCGTCGGGAGATGGGAGACCGATAGTATGCAGCGATCTGGCCTAGAACCGAGAATCCAAATTCCAAAGCAGCGATGCCAGGCGCTATGATCGCTCGAATTTGCGCAGGAAAACCGATCAGCGGTTGCACGAACAGGCGCAAGTGGGCGTCTTGGCGAACGGGCAATAGAGAGGTGGCGAAATCTTTTGATCGGCGAACTGCCGAACACGCGCTGGGACTGGGATCTTGGAGACCGAGAGGCGGGAGTATAGTCTAGATCTATTTGACTCGATCCCGGTTGATCGAACGAGCTAGTCCTGGCCTCGCGTAGCGCCCTCTCCGCCTCGGATCGAGAAACAGCAGAGGCCTCGACGTGGGAGTGGGCCGACTTCGGGGACTAGAAAAGGATCGCCCACTTGGTTGAGCGAGTCGTGGGTGATGTGACTTCGATCTGGGCCAAAAGTGCTGGACAAAATAGAAATTCATATGGGCTAGGCGCTTGAAAAATGGGGCCCCCAGTTTTTTTGGACCCTGTGCGGTCGCCCAGTTCGCACAGGGCCTTGGACGGGCCTGCTAGAGTAGATGGGTATTGGAGAGACTTTGAGAAGATATGTGATAGTCACAAGCTAGAAAAATTTTACAAGCCAGCTCGCCAGCTCGCCACCTCCTGTACGCGAGGATTATTATAAAGGAACACAAGGCGAGAATTTTTTTATATAGTGATTGATTTGTTGAGTGGATCTGAAGGATCTGCGGTGAGGTACCAAATGAAGAGGCTTTATTGTCTATTTATGTAGAAACATCATCTCAAACACACAAATAACAAGGATATACGGCAATATAGTAAATGCATATCCACCATTTATTATGATATCCTGGGAATCCCTAAATATTGTACAGTACTACTTCATCGACAAACTAAATATCTTATATTTCCAAATGGAGAGAGTAGGTTCCAATTGCACAAGCTCTTTTAGTCAATGTTGTTTCTGGATTACTAGAATGCAAAAAAGGGGGAAGCTGGTGCCAAATTCTTTATGTTCTTCCACATGAATGCTTTATCCTAGTACAAGGGAACAAAATATTGAGTCAAGGATAACATATTTCAAATGAGTTAAAACAAAAACCAATCAGAAACATGTTATTTTCTACTGTCTTGAGTATGTAGTATTAATTCTAAATGTAGATTCTCGTGGCACAAATATACATGCCTATCCTTTTTATATATGTAAATATTTATGTATATTTTATGTTTATGTGTGTCGATAAAAATATTTCCTAGCCGTGGCAACACGGGAATTCAGCTAGTGCTTATTAGTTTAGCTTTAGACAACTTCGATTAACTAGCGACTGAGAATCTTCAATTAACTAGCGACTGAGAATCTAGTTTGGTTAGCATAGGGCATTCGCCAGAAAATGAAAATAATAATGTGTCATACTACTATTATGCAGTGATTTCGGTGTTATCCCTAAATAGCCTTTTCTCTGCATCCTCGGGTGCGGCTGTGAGCCATGTCGTTGCATATCATCTACCGTTAGGCAGATCGTGTGGTCACTGAAGACCATTAGTTGTTAGATTTAATTTATGGATAAAATCGTGGATAGAGAGCGAAGTAAACATATCATGTCTATGAGGCATGTATTGCGTCGAGGGCAATACACAAACATGGAGCAGGTTGCAATATATAGAAGTGGGTGATTAAACTAGTCTGTTTTTAAAGACATTCTAGCACGCCATCGAGCCGGAATACTTAATTTGCATGTTGCGTGTTCTGTAATATTGTCTCGTCTATCTAACGATCATACCAAGCTGATAAAAACTACGTCACGTGGGAAAATGAGATAACACCGAAGAGACGAAGATGTCATTCTAAAGTAGGAGTACTTGATTTGCATGCCACAGTGCTCTGCAGTATTATCTCATCTAACTATCCTACCAAGATGATAAAAATTAGTCACGTTTGTGGGAAACGGCGAAAGCATTAATGAGGCACTGTTGATGCATTGTGCGACGATTGACGTGTGTAGGAATAGAAACGATTAAAACTTCTTTCTCGACGGTTTGTCTCTCTGCCTCCTTTTTTCCAAATCCATCCAAAAAGTCCATATTTGAAACGACATAAGGTTTTAGCAAAGGTAAGGTTTTACCCTCCTTTTTCCCAAATCTACCCTTAGATCAAATTATATTACTCAAAGGTAAGGTTTTAGCAAAGGTTATACTGAAACTTATCGCAGTAACTTGATGATCTACTTCAGCTCCACCAAGTTAAGAGAAGCTTAAATCACTTTGACAAGTTTTATTTAAAAGCGCGAAAATTATCCGGATTTTCTATGCATGAATGCAATGCACACACCTAAGCTCAGCTTATTTCTAAGCTCTAATGCTGGAATGTTACAAGTGTCGAGGCGGAGTCGAGGTGGTCATCGTCCTCCGGCGTCGATGCGCCCATGTACGATACCTCTGTATTATTCTCACTGTCGGGCTCGTTGTCCTCGGAGGGAGAGCTTGATGACGTCACTCGCGGATACCTTGCCCGCGATGATGGAGGCGGCAGGAAGAAGGGGTCGACAATGGAGACGAGAGTATAGAGAAAACAGAGACGGAGAGATAACTCGATCAGAAGTGATGAATGTGGAAGTTGTACATACGTGTGGCCGCTAGAGAGGGTATAAAAGAGTGCGAGAGCGAACGATCACAATTTTTTTAATCCAAACTTCTTTCGACGTTCAGAACCAGATGCTTAAACATGAAAGCATTTAAAAAGGTGCCACGGATATCGTTTCTAAACGCATATCCATTCTCATCAAGTTTTGTTTTTTGGTCACACTCGCATGTAACACATTTGCATCTAACAACTCGCATTCAACGGGTTCGCAGTCAACAGGTTTTCATTCAAAAGGTTCACTGTTAATCACGTAATAAAAGGTAAAAAAGACAAGAAATAAAAACGCAAGGAAGTAACGATTAATTTATACACTTTTATTGTACGAATTTTCCTATCCGAGATGTCTTACGCTTCCATTAGTCTACTATTGTTCAAAAACTCTATAATGAACTCTTTTCGATCCTCAATGTATTTTCATTTTCAAAGCTTTTTGCGTTTTTGCATGTTCGTATCCAAAGGTTTTTGCAGTCAAAAACATGCAGTCAATATTCTCGCAGTCAACGTGTTTACAGTCAACATGTTCGCAATCGCAATCATCGTGTTCACAGAAAAAACAAAGAAGACCCAAAAGGTCGAAAGAGACAAAAGATAATACTTACCTGACTCTCGTGCCGTCGTCAATAGATAGAACACCACCGCATGTGTTGTCGTCGATAGCCAGATCACCACCGCTCGTGGTTTGAGCAGCACCACCGGCAACCTAGATGAGAAAGAACACGCGAGAGGGAGACCCAGCCTACGACCGCACCGGCGTGCAAGAGGCCAGGTGCTCGCTGCGTGTACCGCCGTTTAGCCGGCCCTTCACCACCCACGTCGCCGGCACTGGGTGCTTTCACCGGACCGTCGCACACGAATGGCAAGGGGAGAAAGCTAAAAAGGAGGCGGAGGTGGAGAGAACTTAATCTAGGGCGTTGCAGCGATAGAAAAAAGCGAGAGGGATCTTATACACCACTCACTGGCCATGGCGTGAAACTATACGACGTGGCCACAAGGACCCACAGACGTCTACGATCCACGCTACCAGTTCAGCTACGAATAGATTCCACAATACGATATCGCCGCGAGAGTCCGCAGACATGTCTACGCTGCTAGCTCGTCTCTGAACGGGACCCACAATACGATCTCGTCATCATAACCCGCACATGTCTATGGTCTATGCTGCCAGCTCACCTCTCCGCCGCGACTATCCGCGTCGTCTACGGTCCATGCTGACTGACAGCATGGGTGTATGTCGCCACATCGTCTCTGGAAGGGCCCACGTCCGCGAGAAGCCATGACCAGCATGAGTTTACGGTGCCACATCGACTCTGGGCTAGCCTCATGTCCGTGATAAACCGCGACTGGTACGATGCCACGTCGGTTACAGGCGGGTCCCACCACTCGGCGGGTGCGGAGGCATGTCGCACGAAACGTCTTGGACAGAGCGAAACTCTATCCATATACGCTGCCGACGGGCCCATGGCACGCGCGGTCCACCGTACGGCGACGCCGGTACGACCGCACGCGCAACACCCGTTCGTGGTTTGGAATCCTTCGTCCTAACCCACAGCGCGACCCGTCTCACGGAATAGCAGGGATTTGTTGCAGGGCCGCCGCGTGTCCTTTCCGGTGTCCATCCCACAGCCAAAAAGAATAGGCACGACGTGGATAGCAGTTTGAGCCGAAAACAATCTAGCGCTATTATTTACTCTGATGATAGCGAGACAGACGAGTAATGCTAAAAAATGTTCTACTCTTGTACCAAAATGTATATTAGTCTTAGTTAAAGTCAAACTTCATAAAATCCAATTAAGTAAGTATGTAAAATAATATAAACATTTGCAGCTTAAAAAATGCTATTCAGATCCGAATAATGTGATGGTACCGATTCTCAAGTTAATTTGGCCCGCATAGGTAGTTTATAAAAAACAAATCAATTGCATTTCGTTTTAGTGATCCGAGTAACCGGATTCCTTTTAGGGCTAGTTTGAAGCCATCATTTATTTCGTTTGTCTAATTTAAAATCCCAATCTGAAAATCATATTTGATTGCTGCAGAAAACTATGGAATGAAATGATTTTAGGACAAATGACTGGGTTAAGAAACATGAATTGATTTAACATATGATACCTATTTTCTAGAATTTCAATTGAAATGACAATTCCAATTCTATGATAGCCAAACATGTTTTAGATGGAATCTCGACTGAATTCCACTTACCCGGTCCCTAGAATTTCCTATGAATATGACGGTTCCAATTCCCGTGACTGCCAAAACATGTTTTATATGTAATCTCAACTGAATTTCGTGATTATGCATAAATGATGGCTTTCAAACGGGCTCTTACGGAAAGATTTGATGTTTGTCACTAAGTTTTGGTAAAAGGGAAAGACAACAAGCACAAACTAATTGCACATATTCCTCTCCAACTTTCCATTCCCTCGGACAACAAGTACCTTTTTTTATCTTTTTTTTTTGACAAATCTTACCCTTTAACAAAACTAATGCCTCATATGATCCTCCGGTGAAACCCTATCAGAATATAACCCCTGTGTTCGGCCAACAAAATTTAACACGAAATTGCAATAAAAAATCCAAGTGGTTCGGCGCCAAATACAATGGTGCCGACCTCACTTTTATGCTAATTGGTGTGGTGATCCTCGGCACAGACCTACACAACTTCAACTCCTTATTGCACTGAACCTAGGTATCAGATTTAGAAATAGTTTTCCAAGGATCACACTATACATTAGTTTTATCAAAAAGTCAGATTAATCAAAAAAATCGCTAAACTTGGTTTTTACCTGGCAGCATACCTAGAAGTTAGAACGGCAAGATAACAGTTAACAGACATGAGCTCTGCTTCCAAAATCCAATTAACTCCATCAATGATGTGCCCGCAAAAAAAAAAAAAACTCCATCAATGGTGAAAACAAAGTTCACAGGCGCTAACCACTGAGGCACGAACGGCGGCGGGCGGCACCATCCAACTCGTATCCCCCGACCCCCACCCACCACCACCACCAAATTTGCTCGACGTTATGAGAAAATTTCATAGAATCTTCATAAATGCATCTCTCATTAATCCATCTTAGAGCAACTCTAGCAAACATCATATACGCGCGGTCTGGAAAGTGTGTTCTCGGGGCACTAAGAACGACGTTTTCAGGCTGAAAAGTCACGGCAGAACAAACACTGGATTCAAAACTAATTTTTTTAAAGCAATCGTGTGAAATTTGAAAGATCACGCACGAGTTCATCGTCTCCAGACCACATTCATCGACTATTATATAGCTTAAGTTACATAAAAAATATGCATACTTTATCGTCGCCGCAACCCTACCCTACTATGACCAAAATGGGCTTCGGGAGACCTCACTGGAGCCTAAAGCGCGGCGGTGAGCTCCTCACTCAGAGTCGGAGAGCTCGACGACCTCCTTCTCCTTCTTGATGCGGGTGAGCTGCTCTCGATGGGCGGTGACGATCGTCGCGTGGTTGTCACAGCAGCGCCAGGCGGCATCTGCCTCACGGCGCTCCGCCTTCCACCGCTCCTTCTCGATGTTGCCCTCCACTATCTCCCAATGGAGGTATTCTGCCTTGCGTTTCATCGCCGCTCGTGCAGTTCGCTCGGAGCAGTGTTGCAGCGTCTCTAGCGCGGCGCTCCACGTCGTCGTCGGTGACATAGTCCCCCTTCACTATGTGGCTTCCCTCGGACTCGTCGCTCGACGACTTATTAGTGTCCGGCGAGGGCGGACGCGCGTCGGAGAGCATGAAGGAGGATCAGGTGTCGAAGTCAGAGAGGGTTGGCGATGGCGACCTCCGAGCACCACGCGAGGTTCCCACCTCCGTGTCGTTGCGCGTGCGGTGGAGGAAGCGAGTGGGAGGCGACTAGGCTCAAGGCCTGCGTTGGTGTGCCATGCTCCCCTGCTCCACGTCCTTGGCCTCGCGCAGGCGCAAGACCTTCGGCACCGGTTGGCGGTGGCGGATGTACCGCTGCGACGCACGCTTGTGCGCACCATCAGCGATGATACGGTACCGATGCTCCTGCTCGTCGATGGCACCGACGCTCGAGGCACCACCGTGGGAGGCACCGATGCGGCCAATCTGGCCTCCCGACTCTGATTGAGCGGTGGTGGGGGTGATGGGTTTGCAGCATGGAAAACAAAAAAATATGGAATAGCGGAAGTAGCCCAACAAGATAAGATCTACAAGATGCAAGTAATGAGATTTAGATCAGATCTACGTAACCTAGAAAATCCAAAGGGTTTGACGATCGAGGGATTGTGGATGATGTAGTCGGACACGTGCGTCGGTTCAAACCGATAAAGTATTGTGATCCGGCAGCACCTTCGTGGTATCCACATGTCCCGTCTTGGTGTTGTCTCCACCTCCTTAATCCCACAAGCGAGGGAGAAGAGCTTCGCGAGATAGTGCAGCATAATGATGTTTCTTGGATGTATGGTGGACAAGTACGACATCACTTTGCTAAGCGTCTATGTGGGGAGAGAGATGGAGAGGGAGAGGGAGGCGCCAGGAGGTCAAGTACCACGACCCAGACCTCCCCTCCCTCTTATATAGACCCAGACCTTGGCCCCTCCTCCAAGCCATGGGGTCATCTAAGAAAAGGGGGAGCCTTTCCCCCCCAAGTTAGCTTCCTAATTTTAAGTGATTTGGCTTTATCCCTTAGCCCCATGCACATGGGCCTCAGGAGGCTGATGTGATGGCCCATGTGGTTCTATACACACCCCCTCAGGCCATGTGGGACATCTGGGACAGGTGGCCCCCACTATGGTGCCCTCCGAAACCTTCTAGAACCTCCCGTATAATACCAAAAAATCTCGAACTTTTTCGGTAATCCAAAAAAATACTTTCCATATACTTTTTATTTACCTCCAGACCATTCTGAAACTCCTCTTGATATCTAGGATTGCATCCGAAACTCTACATATTCAACGAAGTTCTTTTATCCATAGTAGTTCCTACATATTCAACGAAGTTCTTTTATCGGTTGAACCACTATGTCGAGGATTCAATTAATCCGGCATCCGATTTCCTTTGTCTCGTGATATATTACTTATCCGAGATTCGATAATCGGTATTGGTATACCTAGTTCAATCTGGTTACCGGTAAGTTATTTTTACTCGTTCCATGATGTAGGATCCCCGTGACTAACCACATTAGTCACATGTTTGCAAACTTTAGGATGCTACATTACCGAAAGGGCCCAGAGATATCTCTCCATCACTTGGAGTGACAAATCTCTCTCTTAATTCATGCAACCCAACAAGCACCATCAGAGAAATCTGAAAGCCATCTTTATAATCATCCAATTACGAAATGACGTTTGATATCCACAAATCAATCCTCCGGTACCCGAGAGTAACACAATATCATGGTCAAAGAAAATGATACTTGGCATGTACGAAAGTGATAACAATCAAACTAAGTGACACGATCAACAACTATGCTTATTATTGGATTTGTCCATCACATTATTCTCCTAGTAATATGATTCCGTTATCAAGTGATATTATATGTCCATGGGTAGGAAACCTTAACCATTGCTTGCCTAACAAACTAGTCATAAGAGGCTTACTAGGGACACTGTGTTTTTTATATATCCACATGTATTTCGTACAATGGAGAATAAAACATTATCGTGAACAAGGAAATATGATAATTGTTGGGGATATACTTTCTAGGTATCCTCACTGTGTCTCACTGACCAGGGTGGCCCACTTCGGATTAAAACTTTGCTTCACGGGCGACCCAGTTAGGGAGAAGAGACGGAGTCCAGTCCGTCTATGGGAAGGCCCAAAAGACTTACTGACATAGGCATGTTATGTTACTTATAGTTCAAGATGTACTCTGTAATCGACTCTCAGTCGTAGCCAGATAGGTCTCTCCTATAAACCCTAGGCCGAATATCTATATACGCCGTCCTAGGGTAAGCCTTTAGGGAACCCTCACAATAGTCTAGAGACTCAACTCGCACATGCGAAACCCTTGTAACCCATATTTCGGCTCTGCCGTATTACTGGATTGCTAGCAGGAGTAGGATCCGTACAAAGCCAGCAGATTCGAACCTGGGTAAACTTGTGTGCTCACCGTCCTATAACACCGTACGTATCACACCCCTCTCTCACGCACGCCTCGAGGACCCCCTCATGGCGTACTTGTCATTAATCCGATGACAGTTGGCGCCCACCATGGGGCAAGTGAGCTTTGGATCTGTGTTCCGAGCGGAATCTACAAGAATTGGAATCAACGAGACCATCGCCGTCGGTCGTGTCCTCTATGCCAGCGACGTCCCTCTCATCGTTGTCGATGAGACCTGGATTCCGGCTAGGGAGGCTGTGACTGCCTACACCATCATGTCTTTTGGCGAGATCGATGCGTACATCGGTTTCGCTGAACCTGCCCCACCCACCCCAACGGTGATGATAGAGGCAGAAGAAATCTCTGGGTCCACTTTATCCGCGGAGGCGGCAGAGTTCTGGATCTCAAAAAAACCCTAATCCCACCCAGCCCGCACCAGTTGCAGAGATAGTGGAGAAAGCTGAACCTGAAGCAGATCTTGCGGTGCAAGTCAAATTTGGAGTGGATCTCCCTAGCGAGGCCGAATCCCAGATCGATCTACCCGCTGAGCTCGAAATCCAGGAAGAGCAGGACAACAACCTTGTTTCTGGCTCTGCTAGTACTGGAACAGACCAACCTTTCCTGAGGCATACGTTGAGGCGCATGATGCTGCAAGGCGCAAACATGGATGAGGTTCTCGAGACCATCAGAATTTTTGAGGAAGCCCACGAGGAAAGCCACAACTATCTCAGGATACACGCGTCGCACTTTGTCGGATATGTTGGATCCAGATCTGGCTCTGCCGATGCTAGAGACAACAAAGACTCGATGCTGGAGGCGATCGGGACAAACACTGACTTACTGGCATCTTCGGAAGACTCGATGATGTCGGTGGATTTCCGAAAGTTCTCCACGGAATACGAAGAGGAGTTTAACTCCAAAGCTGCAGAAGAAGGAGAAGCCATGGACGAAGGATCTGGAAAAAACTCTCCCAAAGCGCAGGATGACATGGATCTCGGAGATAATCCCGATGTCTAGATGTCCGAGAGTACCGCTCAGAGCTTGACTCCGCGAAACGGACCCAAAGCCGTCTTTTCTACCGGCACTGCCAAGAAGGCAAAGAAGAAGAACACGAAGAATAAGACCCCGACAAAAGAACTTCCAATAGAGGAAGTGATTGCCGAGGAATATGAGGAAGAATTGGATGGAGCACTTATCCCAGAAGAGCCCAAAGAAGCTTCGATGGATGGACACGTGGTCACTGCAGGTGCCTGTAAACTCATCGATGCTGCGTTAACTACACCTATCCTTAGGGCTACAGAACTTACTGCTGAAGAGCTAGAAGAAAGGGCTCAGGCCCTAGAAGTGCGTCGTCAGGTACTCCTGGATGAAGCCAACAACATCGAGGAAGAGAAGAAGCGCATAGGTACTGCGGAGAAGTATATCTCTTTGCAGCATCAGAAGACCTGGAAATGCCACACGCATGACAATCAATTTCTAGAAGTCCACAAGGTTCTCTTTGAGGGAGACCCAGGGATGCCTCGACTCGACATCAAGGGGGATCTGGTGTACCCAACACTAGTACAAAACACTGCCACAGCTCGAGATATCCTAGCAAATAATCTAGGCCCAGAACAAGTCCGGTTGGGCATAAAGCTACTCACCAAGGGTCTGGAGTAGCAGAAGGTCGCGAAATCCGGAAGCGGAAAACTAGTCTATCAATCTGACCAATGTCGCATGGATCCGGCCTAGAATGACGTAAGACCCCAACATGATCTGGAACAGCATCACCGTTCTGACCGTTGGGAAGACAACTACTCAAGAACCGGATCTTCAGGGCAGCACCACAGAACCGTACGTGACTGGCGCAACGTTTCTCCAGCCGCAGAGCAAGAAGTGATTGCTGTACTGTATCCGAGAAATCCTCCCCAGCGAGAGTCGAACAATCGCAGGGAAGAAGATAAAGAGAAACGTCGGGAGGAGGACCGTCAAAGAATGCTACCTCCTAGACACTCAAGCCGTCCGGCTGAACCCCATCACGGTGGGAATGACGGACGAAGGAACGACAAACACCATGCCGAGTCAAGCCTACAGGGGGCTCATCGCAATAAAGACCCTCCCTGGAACCGGAATAATGACGCTCCGGATGGAGACCGACGATCATCCGTAAATAATCCACCTACTCCACCCTCTCCACCAAGCAGCCTTCACAACGGCTCTCAAGGAGGCCAGGGAGGGTGTCGTGGCGGAGGAGGTGGTGGTAGAAGCCGAAGTCCAGCTCCAAGGCACCGCAGCTATAGCGAACAACCAAGACGGCATTCCCTGTCACCAAGTGACGCGAGACACCGAATCAACTCTAACATAGAGGCGTGGCGCTACTAGAACGATGATATATACGTGGGTCCAAAATGCTTTGGACCATGAATTCGACAAACACACTTCCCGAAAGGATTTGCTATCTCAAGACACATCCAAGCCTATGACGGTGTGGCCCGGCCAGATACTTGGCTCCAGGATTTTTTCCAGGATTGCTGCATCGCCAAAGGCGGAAACATCTTGGTCGCAACCCGATATCTCCCACTTATGTTGCGGAAGATGGCACGATCATGGCTCAATGAACTTCCGGAGAATACCATCCACAACTGGTATGACATGCAAAGCGCGTTCTTTTGGAATTTCGAAGGCACATATCGAAGGCCCTATATGGTAGGAGACCTACAGCGTTGCACCAAGAAAGCCGAAGAAACTTGCCAAGATTACCTCGGACGATGGATCGACACCAAGAACTCATGTGAATGAGTAAATGACCAAACTGCGATTGAAGCTTTCATTGCAGGACTCCCAATTGGTTTACTACGTCACCTCTTAAAGTGCGATAAGGTCACTGATCTGGGAGAGATGATAGAAACAACGAGCAAGTATGCAGATGCTGACAACGACGTAGAGGGATTACTAAATGTCCTAGCTGTGCCACAGTCGACAAAACAACCAAAGCAACAAGCTCATAAGCGCAAGAACACCTCGGAAGAAAATCCCAACGCGTAAATGGCAGTGGTCAAGCTACATTCGGGTCTGGAGGACGAGGAGGGCACGGTGGTGGCCGCGGACGTGATCGTGGGACATCAAGAGTCCAGGGTAGAGGAGACCAACAACCTGGCAAAACCTATTCTTGGGCCGACATTACCAACAACCCATGTGTGCATCACTTAGATGCCAGTGGGGGCTCGTCTCACACAAACACCGAGTGTCGTTTCAATGACGACATCAAGAAAGATGATACCGCTGGCTACAGGGCTAAGCGGAAGAAGGGAAAGAAGAATCCCGAAAAAGAGAAGGAGACCAAGGAAGATTCTGACATGGAGGAAGCCGACCCTTCAAATCCCAAGCTGGATGGAAATAAGAACTTCCCAACAAATAAAGACACTTACGTCACCTTCCTTGGATCTCAACCAGCTAAGGTCAAGAAAGCAGTTCTGCATGAGCTCAACGCAACTGTTCCAGCTGTCCCGCAATTTTTGGATTGGTCGGAAGAGGCAATCACCTTTGATCGTGTTGATCATCCGCCTAAGTTGCACAGGCGAGGAAAATACGCCTTAGTCGTTAATCCACTTATTGACGGCTATGGTTTCTCCAAAACTCTCATGGACGGCGGCAGCAACATCAATATTCTGTATGTCGAAACGCTATGCCGTATGCGGATCTTGGAGACGTAGCTGAATCACAGCTCTGTGATCTTTCACGAAGTTGTCCCAGGAAGGTAAGTAAATTCCCTGGGAGAGATCACTTTGGATGTTACCTTTGGAACTTGATAACCAACAAGTATAGGGGACCGTGTGTAGCCTTTTCGATAAGTAAGAGTGTCGAACCCACCGAGGAGCTAAAGGTAGGATAAATATTCTCTCAAGTTCTATCAACCACTGATACAACTCTACGCACACTAAACATTTGCATTATCTAGGAAATAAAACTAGAGCAACAATACGAGCACTAGAGATAGCTTTGCATGATAATAAATAACAAGAAAGTAAAGTTAGTTGCTGCAGCAATAAAATACACTAAACTAACAGAACAATGAGTGTGGAATAGTGGTGGTAATTATGGTGGCTTTGTCCAAATTTAAATAGCGAATAAATCGGGTTCATTGTCTCCGATGCAGTTTTCTATGTGGGAGAGGCTAAATATACATGCGCTTCACTACTTGGAATTACATGTACTATATGATTGGATTGTTAGCAAACATCCATAAGTACTAACAATACATTATGGTTTCCCCAACCATAGCCTTAAGTTTAATGGTCCTCTTACTCCCATACGCGTTAACGTTCGATTCGCGTCCTCGTGTTTCTATCATGCAAGCGTAACTCACCCCTTCCTTTTACACATACTACAAACCCTATGATATTTAATCCATGCACACACAAATATAATGGACACCAAAGGACTGTACCATATCAACATACAACTCTAATAAACCAAAGACGTTCAACCATTCAATCTAAGAACAAAGAAACTACACAAACATGACATAGATCATATGATTATAACTTATAGCATCAAACACCATGTTTACATATGACGGTACAGAGGTGTGTGGGAGGATGAACCACTGCATACTAGGAGGATTAGGTGATGGAGATGGCGGTGAAGATGGTGAAGAGGGCGCAGCGCCGGCGGCGGCACGGGGGAATCCTTCCCCGCCGCCGGTATCAAGGGGGAGCACCGCCCCTTAGCCCCCTTCCTTCATGGCTTCCCATGGAGATGGGATCCTTGGGGGAGGCAAAAACGTGGCTTTGGCGGCTGCAAATTCGTGGGTGGAGGTTCCCTGGGCGAATTAGGTTTCCTCCCTTTATATAGCTTCTCGGATTCCCGTCACCCCATCTTGGGCTTGCAGTAAATCGGGCCTAGCGGGCCCGTCTAGACTCAAAATCAGCTAAATTTTATGTCCAGAATGTTTGCGCGAAATTTCCAACAACTTTGTAGTTGAAGAGTTTTCCATTTGATCCCGTCTTTGAACCGAAATGTGACCATTTTTAAAAAGAGTTCTGAGACAGATTTCTGGAAAAATCCCAATTTGACTCCAACAAGGTTTCCACTTGTATTCTTGGTAATTCCTACACATCAAAGTGTAAAACAAGAACATTGTGCACTTTTGCAACTATTAGTAGGTTAGTCCAAATAAATCATAAACTTTATACAAAAAGGTGTGTCAAAAGCATATTATTAGGATACAACCATCAAAAATTATAGATACATTATGGACGTATCAACATCCCTAAGCTTAGTTCCTGCTCGTCCTCGAGTAGGTAAATGATAGAAACAATATAAGTTTTGAGGTGACATGCAGACAACACAAACTTGATCATCATTATTGTAAAAGCGTTGATAGTTGGGATCAAGGTACTCTAAACGTGAACATGAAAGTTAGTTATAACAATAAGACATAGCAACTATGTTGTAACATGAAAAGGTATAAGCAAAAGATCATGAATAACAATGCTTTAAAAGACATTTGTTTATTTCACATAAAGAAAACATAATGAGAATGGTATTCAGCTTGTCCCTCATAGTGTAGCAAAACATAAATGCATAGGACACCTTCAAAGTTCATAAGGGTGACTAGATACAAATAGTTTAAGGACAAGCAATATCAAAGTTATGCATCAATCAACAAGTCTTGGAACAATGCACATTAAACTAAGAATGGCCACTATGCTCTCTTAATAGGTGCATAAAGATAGAAGATGGGGACTCAATATAAAAGTAAAAGAAAGGCCTTCATAGAAGGAAGCAGGGATTCAAGTCTCATAAAGAGCTTCCAAAAATTATGGTACTTATTAGTTTTTAGCTCTCATTACCCCTATCATAAGCATCTTGAAGTGATTAAGGTTAAAGTGAACAAACTATGGAGTATATGCTTGACAAAGTATAAGTTGGCAATCTCATGTCCCTTGAATACGAGGGCTGCTCCTCATGTACTCAAGTTTAGTTACCGGTAAGTTCTTGTCATAGTAAGTACATGTGTATCATAGAGAACCGCCAACAGGGTACCCCTTGCCCGATGATATGGAAGAATCCCCATATCAAAATAACAAGGCAAGTAGACATCGAGCATCTCAGAAATCTTCTTATTTACCATGGGAAAATGGTTCTTTTTCTCTCTTTCCTCTTTTCTCATCTCTTTTTTTCTTCTTTTTTCTCAATCTCTGTCTCTTTTTTATAAGAAGAATGCTTCATAGATTGCTCATTATGGTTACACTGCAGGTTTCCACCATGATTAGGCATGTATTAGACCAGCGACCCAAGCGTTTCTCTAACACACATACATAACTCCATGGACTTACAAGCTCTCCTTTCATTTCACACCGATGACATCCATAAACAAAAGAGCATGATATCAACTAGGTACAACGTAAAAGTGCAATGTTGAAAGCATTCCCCATGACATCATGGTTTTGCTAATCCCCAACATATAAGTTCAAGAATATACAACATAGACGACACAATGGTTCAAGTTTATTAGGGGCAAGAAAAGTAAAGTGTTCCATCAAGTTCGTGAGAGCTTTAATCACTAGTTTTCTCATAACAAGTTTAATTCGGAAGGTAGATAAAAACATGAATATACTTGGAATAGCAAATGCTAATAGGTAGGTATGGTGGACTCTTTGGAATAGCTTGGTTTTATTTGGAGTTGGATGCATGAGTGAAACTCATACTTGGTTATGGAGGCTAGCAAAAGACTGGGAGCGACCAACTAAGAGAGCAATAATGGCCATAATCATGCAAAGCGACAAAACATCATTAATTAAAGCATAAAGTGATATTACAAGTTGAAAACTAAATGAAAATAGAGGCTATGGTGACTTGGTATAGTCTTAACATGGTGTGAGCATGCGCCAAGTCAACCCAAATAAAGCATCAAAGGAGAATACCACAATACTATGCTTTAATATGCTAAAACAACACATGATTCTTTCAAGGCATATTGAGCAATCTCAATTGTTTGGAATAAGTCATGCTACAACAATAATCACTAAGCATAAAGTCAAAAAAATATCAAACATGACATGATAAAGTCTAGGCCACAGTCTAAACAAGCTCCTTTTGTACCACTTATAAGCATGAAGCTTCCTACTCTTTTCCAATCCAAACCAATCTTATTTGAAAACTAATCTATGAATGAGGGGGTCCAACCAATTTATTCAAGCAAACTAAGCAAACCAAGCAAAGGAAAACTAAAACAAAGATGCTCCAAGAACAACACAATTGTGCATGAAACAATAAAAATGAAGTGTTTGGAAGAACCTGAAATTTTTATTGATGAAGGGGATGCCTTGGACATACCTAAGCTTTGACGCTTGTACTTCTTGGATATTTCTTGGGGTGACACGGGTGGCGTCCCCAAGCTTGAGCTTTAGTCCATTCTTCATCTCATTACATCATTCTTTCCTTACACCTGGATTTTTTCCTTCATACAAAACTGCACACAATCTTTATTAGCAACATTAGTGTACTCAAGGTAATAAGTCTTTGGGTTCAGTTCCAACACAAGTAAAACTTCCATTAAAACACAAGCTAATGTAGCACTTCCCTAAAAAGCTCAATTCCCCAAAGAGAACCCAAAAAGGAATCAACAAGAAGCCAATGCAAATAATGGCACAAATCTATCAAAACAGACCAGCAGATAGAAACCGATTTTTTCGAAGACCTTCTGTTGCTCAAATCGAAAAACGTTGAACTAACGAAAGTTGGATAACAACCTGGGGCAGAAGCACAAAACATTACAGCTCAAACGGACGTACAGAGATTTTACACGAATTTTTACAGCGAAGCACAAAAATCTGTTTCGGGACAACAACTTTCCCAAGCATTACTTATCTCTCATTAGAGGTTACTCTTGTCACAAAAAGCAAATAAAAAGGATAAGGAGAGGTTATTACTGAAGCAATAGCTTTCAATACTTATCGAAAACTTTTGGGTTATCTACCAATAAGTACTTTTCTTTAACGCCTTTAAGTTAGGCATATGAGCAAGATTCAAGTATTTTCAAATGAATAAGCATTAAGATCAATACCGGAAATATCTTTCTTTTCCAAGGCTTCATGCATTCCTACAAGTTTTTAACTGAAAAGCTTCCATGGGAAGATTTCTTTGGTTTCATCGGCATGAACACAAGTGTTCAAGGTCGACCCCCACTTAACCATTACTCATCTTTCCAATCACTTTCCTTTTTGAAATTGTTTTTAGGTAACAAGTACAACTAGTTTTTTTTTGTAATTCACATTCCCTATCCATACTAAGATACAGAGCAACTTAAAACTGAAAGTAGAAACTACTTAGAGATAAAGCAAACAAGTGCACACAAGAATATTCACCTACACGCTATTGCTCCCCAACAACAGCGCTAGAAAAGGTCTTGATAACCCACAAGTATAGAGGATCGTGTGTAGCCTTTTCGATAAGTAAGAGTGTCGAACCCAACGAGGAGCTAAAGGTAAGATAAATATTATCTCAAGTTCTATCAACCACTGATACAACTCTACGCATACTAAACTTTTGCATTATCTAGGAAATAAAACTAGAGCAACAATACGAGTACTAGAGATAGCTTTGCATGATAATAAATAACAAGAAAGTAAAGTTAGTTGCTGCAGCAATAAAATACACTAAACTAACAAAACCATGAGTGTGGAATAGTGGTGGTAATTGTGGTGTCTTTGTCCAAGTTTAAATAGCAAAAAAATCGGGTTCATTGTCTTCGATGCAGTTTTCTATGTGGGAGAGGCTAAATATACATGCGCTTCACTACTTGGAATTACATGTACTATATGATTGGATTGTTAGCAAACATCCGTAAGTACTAACAATACATTAAGGTTTCCCCAACCATAGCCTTAAGTTTAATGGTCCTCTTACTCCCATACATGCAACGTTCCGGTTCGCGTCCTCAGGTTTCTGTCACTTCGGCAGAACTCCCCTTCCTTTTACACATACTACAAATCCTATGATGTTTAATCCATGCTCGCACAAATATAATGGACACCAAATGACTGTACCATATCAATATATAACTCTAATGAACCAAATACATTCAACCATTCAATCTAAGAACAAAGAAACTATACAAACATGACATAGATCATAGGATTATAACTTATAGCATCAAACACCATGTTTACATAGGACGGTACAAAGGTGTGTGGGAGTATGAACCACTGCATACTAGGAGGATTAGGTGATGGAGATGGCGGTGAAGATGGTGAAGATGATGAAGAGGGCGGCGGTAGCACCGGCGGCGGCGCGGGGGACTCCTTCCCCGCTGCCGGTATCATGGGGGAGCACCGCCCCTTAGCCCCCTTCCTTCATGGCTTCTTGGGAGCCCTCCCCCATGGAGATGGGATCCACGCAGGAGGCAAAAACTTAGCTTTGGCGGCTGCAAATTCGTGGGTGGAGGTGCTCTGGGCGAATTATGTTTCCTCCCTTTATATAACTTCTTGGATTCCCGTCACCCCATCTTGGGCTGCAGTAAATCGGGCCTAGCAGGCCCATCCGGACTCGAAATCAGCTAAATTTTATATCTAGAACATTTGTCGTGAAATTTCCAACAACTTTGTAGTTGAGAAGTTTTCCGTTTGACCTTGTCTTCGACCCGAAACATGACGATCTGCAAAAAGAGTTCTGAGACAGATTTCTAGAAAAATCCCAATTTGACTCTAACAAGGTTTCCACTTGTATTCTTATTAATTCCTACACATCAAAGTGTAAAACAAGAACATTGTGCACTTTTGCAACTATTAGTAGGTTAGTACAAATAAATCATAAACTTTATATAAAAAGGAGTGTCAAAAGCATATTATTAGCATAAAACCATCAAAAATTATAGATACGTTATTGACGTATCAGAACTCCAAAGAACTATCGGACGGAGGCACTTTCCTTCAAAGTGGTCCCATTCAAGAGCGCGTCCGTGCTATATTCGGACGTCTGGCTTACTGGCATTTTATGACTCCTCCGTGTTACATTTACAATATGATGAAAATTCTAGGTCCCAAAGGCGTGATCACCATCAGGGGAGACCCGAAGAAGCGCGAGAGTGCGAGGACGGAAATGCCGTCTTTGCTGAATCTGTGCTGCACGCCCAGGAGTACCAGGAGATCAAGAAGACCATTGATCTATCTGAGATGCCCACGACGAAGAAGGAGGGACAAAGCCGACTCTGGAGTTCAAGGCATCGGAACAGACGAAGAAGACGCTGTTGAAGGATGATGACCCCTCCAAGGTGACCCAGATAGGTGTAGGCCTAGATAGTGCATAGGAAAGCGTTCTTGTCAAGTTCCTCCAAGCAAATCAAGATATCTTCGCATGGCAGCCATCTGAGATGACCGGAGTACCTAGGGAACTTGTCGAGCACTCTCTAAATGTACACCCGAACACTAAACCCATCAAACAGTCCCTACGACATTTCGGTGATGAAAAGCGTAAGGCAATAGCTAAGGAACTAGCCTGGCTTGAGTTAGCCGGATTCATAGAAGAGGTCATCCACACTGAGTGGTCGGCCAATCCTGTAATGATCCCTAAAAAGGACACCACTGATTTAAGGATGTGTGTTGATTATACTGCCTTGAACAAGGCTTGTCCCAAAGATCCGTTCGCTCTGCCTATAATTGATCAAGTTATCGATTCTACAGCAGGCTCGGAACTCCTATGTTTTCTCGACGCATATTCCGGTTATCACCAAATCCAGATGAAGGAATCAGACAAGTCAAAACTTCATTCATAACCTCCTTCAGAACCTTCTGTTTCATTATGACGCCCTTTGGGCTAAAAAACGTAGGAGCTACGTACCAACGCACTATGCAGCGTTGCCTCCATGACCAAATCGGACGCAATGTACATGCATATGTGGACGACATTGCGGTGATGTACAAAAAAAAGGAAACCTTAATTTCCGACTTGGAGGAAACATTCGCCAATTTACGAAAATACAACATAATGCTTAACCCAAAGAAGTGTTTCTTCGGAATACCATCCGGAAAATTGTTAGGCTTCATTGTGTCTCAAAGAGGCATTGAGGTAAACCGAGACAAGATAAAGGCTATACTCAATTTTTCTAGGCCGACTCGCCTAAAGGACGTTCAAAGACTAACTGGTTGCATTGCTGCAGTTAGTCGTTTTGTAAGCCGGCTCGGTGAAAGAGCCCACCACTCTACAAGCTCTTGAAAAAGACCAAAAAGTTTATTTGGACTGATGAAGCCGAAGCTGCACTACAAGACCTGAAAGCAGTACTCTCATCTGCTCCTATCCTTGTAGCAATGTAGCCATGGGAACCGATGTTGCTCTATCTCGCTACGACAAACAGATTTGTCAGTGTCGTGATGGTGGTGGAGAGACCAGAGGAAAATTAGGAACACCTGGTGCAACGTCCGACTTACTATCTCAGCGAGGTCCTAACTGAATCAATGCAGCGGTATCCACACTATCAAAAGCTGGATTATGGTGTGTTTTTTGCATCCCGTAAGTTATGACATTATTTTCAGGAGCATCAAATTACCATGGTGAGCACAGCTCCCATGAGAGATATAATCAACAACATTGATGCTATAGGACGCGTCGCAAAATGGGGAATAGAGCTTTCAGCTTTCGACATTGAGTACAAACCTCGTACAACAATCAAATCCCAAATCCTTGCTGACTTTATCGCTGATTGGACAGAGACAACGGAGAATATGACCCTCCCAGAGTCGGAATACTAGACCTTACACTTCGACGGGTCTAAGGTGCTCGGGGGCTAGCGTAGTTCTCAAATCACCCCAGGGTGATAAACTTTTCTATGTGTTGCATATTCACTTCATGGCAACAAATAACATTGCCGAATATGAAGCACTGTTGCATGGAATTCGGATTGCTAAGGACATCGGCATCCGACGATTAATGTGTTATGGAGATTCGGATCTTGTTGCTCAACAAGTGTCGCATATCTGTAATGCAAATACGCACATGGCAGCATATAGAGCTGTTGTGGATGAACTATCTAAATCTTTTGAAGGGTTTGAGGTTCAACACATCCCTTGAATAGAAAATGAGGAAGCAGATGCATTATCTCGAATAGGCTCTGCGCGGAAAAAGGTCCCGGATGGCGCTTTCTTAGAGCACCTCAAAGTTCCCTCTATAAAAGGAGTAGACGAGGAATATCCGACCAAATCCAACTCACCTTTAGTAGCAGTTCTAGCTGTAATTCCTAGCTAGACCCAACCCTACCTTGATTACTTGGTAGATGGTAAATTACCCGAAGATGAGGTTCTGAGCCAGCAGATCATCCGACGAGCAAAAACCTATACTATAGTAAGTGGTGAGCTCTATAAGCGGAGTGTATCTGGGATCTTTCAGTGCTGTGTATCTCTGGAAGAAGGAGTGGAAATCTTACGAGAAATCCACGAAGAATGCGGTCACCATGCTGCAACCAAATCTTTAGTGGAAAAAGCTTTTCGACACGTTTTTTTCTGGCTTACAGCCAAGGCAGATGCCGAACGGCTGGTCAAGACATGCAAAGGCTGCCAAAAGTACGCCAACCAATCTCATGTTCCGGCTAATCGGGTGCGAACAATACCTATAACATGGCCTTCGCGGTCTAGGGGCTTGATATGGTAGGACCGTTTAAACAGGCTTCAAGTGGATTTACTCATCTCTTAGTGATGGTGGATAAATTCACAAAATGGATTGAGGCTAAACCCGTCACCAGTTGTGATGGAGCAACAACCAGAAGATTTGTTGAGGATATCACAATCCGATGCGGTTATCCACATAGCATTATCACGGACAACATGAGTAACTTTTCCATGGGAGAGCTTGCCGAATTCTGTAACGAACAAAATATCCGGCTTGACATTGCGTCAGTCGCACATCCACAGGCTAATGGACAAGTCGAAAGAGCAAATGGTTTAATCCTACAAGGCCTAAAACCAAGACTCGAAGCACCACTATGACATGCTGCGGGGGTTTGGGCAGAGGAATTACCTTCTGTGATATGGAGTTTACGAACAACTCTGAATAGGTCAACTAGATACACACCTTTCTTATTGGTCTATAGTGCAGAAGCAGTTCTTCCTAGTGATTTGATTCATACTTCTCCCCGAGTTGCTGCGTATATTGAAGAGGATGCCGAAATTTCTCAACAAAATGATCTCGATTTAATCGAAGAAGTTCGTGTCGTTGCTGAGATGAGATCAACAACCTATCAGCAGCAGTTACGCAAGTATCATAGTCAGAGAGTCAGAAACCGGTCTTTCAAAAGGGATATTTGGTTCTCCGGCTTGTGCAGAAAAGAAAGCACAAACTTTCCCCAGTATTGGAAGGGCCCTTTTTAGTTAGCCGAGTATTGCACAATGGTTCTTACTATCTAACTGATATGCGGCCAGTCAAAGAAAGACCTGCTACTAAGAAAACAAAGAGAGCTGGAGGCAGTACAGACCCGGAAGAATTAGACAGACCGTGGAATATTGCTCAGCTGCGTCCCTTTTATTCTTAATTTATCTTTCTTTGTAATCATATATGTGTTTGTTCAATGAGAAATAAAGTATTGGTTGCCTCATTTTTCTGAGAAGTTTTATATTACCATCTTGTTTCCGAATGATCATGTCACAGTCAAAAATCCCAGAATACTTGAAAGTACTTTATGCTCATGTTTGTTCTGGTTAAGATTTCTGATTCTAAAAAATGCTACCTTCGGGTACAAACCTAAATTTTCTAAGTTGGTACTTTGGTTATTTATCTGATTGCCAGATGCGGGCATTTTCTGAGTAGTGAATTGTTGGTACTAGAAGCCGGCTTTGTTTCTGAGTTTAAATTGGTTTAGCAATTGAGCTCCGTTGCTCGGCAAAGTTTCCATGTTGAAGGTTGGCCAGCTCATGAAAGGGATGAGGCGGAAAGCTAGATAAACAATAAGTACAGGCAAAACAAAAAGTGCTTATGTAAAAATTTCAGGCACGATAAGTATAAAGCCAAAAGTGCTAAATAGAAATAGCAAATCTTAGCACCAACAAAAGTATTTAACTACTTATTTACAACCCGAATTGTTTTCAGAATAACACATAGTTTTTTCTGATGATCTACGATGCAGGAGGAGAGGTAGGAGCTGCCGGCTCACTGGAGACATTGACCTTGCTTTGATATCTATCCGAGACGTTCAAATCCAAAACGGTTTGTTCATTGTCGGAGACTTCTACTGTTACCTCGACAGGCGGAAGAGGCGTCTCCACGCGAGTAAATAAAGGAGTGTCGTAGTTGGTCAAGTCAGCTACGTGACACCCATATCTGGCATAGGAGTCCATGATGGCCTTTGATGTCTTGCTCCTGTCCGTGCCAGATTTCCATGCTTCCATGGTGGCTCATAACCATGGTGAGAGCGTTTTATGCTGCGGTTCGCGCATAGGACATGTTCCAGTCCTGGATAAGTTGGGGCATCTCCTTGGCCTTGTCTCGCACTTCAAAGCCGGTCATTCTATGCATGTCCAGAACCTTGAGTACTTCGCCAATATCCTCCAAAGATTGGTGGAAATCGTGAAGCCAATCACCGACTTGAGTAAGCCGGTTGGTGCGAGACTCGGTGGAGGTAGAATCCAATAAGTTTAGAGGACCTGCGCATGTAATGCAAAAGGTTAATAAATAAATACGAACTCCAAGAGTCAGAAAAAATAGAAAGTCAGAAATAAGCAAACATACCGAAGATGACATCGTCAACTTTGGTCTTCTCTTCCCTAAGGCTCTGGAGTTCAGCCCGGAGTGCCTCGGTGATGTCCTTCTCTCTGAATAATGCATCATTGATATCCGAGATCTTTCGATCCTGGGCCGTGATCTTTCGATCACATTCTTCGATGGCCATAGAAGAGGATTCGAGAACTTGAGCAATGCTCCGTTCATGGTCCGCCTTCAACTTGTCCAGCTCCCGACGTAAGTCGGTATTCTCCACCTCCAGGGTCTTCAGATTCTCGGCTTCTTCAATCATAGCACATGGTCGTTTGACTAGTGCTGTAAGCAAAAAGAACAACTGTTGAATAAATAATTCGACTATGACGAAAGAGCAAGGTTAAAGGATTGAAATGTTTACCTTCAGCCTCATCCCTTGACACTTTTAGCTGAGCATTTTCAAGCCGGAGAGCTCTGATCTCTCTCCGCTTGTTGTAGATATTCTTCAATAATGCTTGGTTATACGAATTAACTTTCTGTAAGTCAAAATACACAGAGTTAGAAGTCTACTAAAGGCTCGGGCTAATACTTTTACTAATATCAGCACGAGCCTTGGGGGCTACACTAGTTCATTCTTTGGCATCCTAGGGAAGCATAAATATGGATTATCTATCCAACTTCATGCTTGGGGGTTAGACGATATGATATGAAATAAAGTAAAAAAAGTGAGTTGGAATTCGACTTACATGATGTTCATGAGTGAGCTTGCTTAAGCTCATAGACACCTTGGTGCTAACCTTCTCGGCGAGGGTTAGCAGGATTACTGGTGGTGGCGGAAGCACAACGATTCTCAGCCCCTCGTCACGAAGACGAATATGCTCAAGGATTTTGGAGTACTTGATGTCCTCTGCTTCTTGTGCCTCCTCCTCAGCAGTAATGTTCCGGCTTTCCAAGCATTGCTGAGCTAGCCGTTGGATCTCTTCCACAGATTTCCGAGTAATGCCAAGTTTGGCAAGACCCAGATTGTTGAGGAGGTTTCCAGCGAAGACCTCTACCGAGGGATCATTACCCGAAGAGGGTTCACCCTTATCAAAACCTGAGTCACCCATGGTGATGTCAGTTTGCGAGTCGAGGATCGCTGGCTCTATTTGTTGAGCCGGATCTTCTACGACGGTCGGAGATGGAGTAATCTCCGGCGCTACAGAAGGCTGAGGGGCGGGAGTCGGAGGTGCTGTGGCAGGAGAAGTCAAATTCAGCTTTGACTGGCACAAGGGCTTCGATGAATCTCCTTTCTCCTTGCGCTTGGTGAGCTGTTTAGCTCTGAGGAGGTAATAGAACAAAGAACGTTACACCTCGGAAAGAATTAAGAAACAAAATACAGAAACCTTGTGAGAAAAGTTACCTCTTCACAATGGGCACTTCCTTGGTGCCAATAGCCAGTGTCGGAGCCTTACGCTTTCGAGTAAAGGTCTCCGGCAGTGGAAACAATTCTCCATCATCCTGAGAGATCTCAGGAGGATATCCCTCGAGAGGAGCAAGCTCCGACTCGGGGAGGTCAACAAGCTGAAAAGAAGACATATCTCCGTATTGCGAAAAGAGACATTAATGTAAAGATGAACACATAATTCGAGTTATTGCTGGAATCTTACTGGAACTATGGGATTATCCGCCATATGTATGTCCAAAGACAGCTCCGGGATCTTCCTCTCGATCCGCTCCCTTATCAACCATCTGATTTGGGACTCATAGTCCTTTTCCGAGTAAGGACGAGAGCAGATCTGGAGGGTGTCCTTCTTGGACATCGTGATGGAGTGCATAAGACGGTCTCCATGGTGTTGGAGAGGCTGGATCCGGCATGCCAGCCAGCAGTGAATCAAGTCGGACCCCTTAAGGCCCTTGTGCTTCATCAGATATTCAATCCGCCTCTTGGCAAGAAGCAGATCATCATTAAGAGCCGATGCATTTGTGTCCTAGGACTCTTGGGGCGTGGCAGCACTGTCGACAAAAGCCGGCAAAGTAGTAGCTTTGTCAGGAGCAGGAATATCCTTGTGATAGAAAAAGGTGGATGTCCACTATTTTACAGACTCGCTAGCCTTAATCCGACGATAAACGCGTTCTCTCCTAATGTAAAAGCTAAGAGTCCCGGTAATGTATAGATTACCAGCAGTGATAGAGTTTCTCTGGGTATGGAAATAAAACCGGAAGCGAATGAGACTCAGCCTAATGCCGAGATACCCCTCGTACAAAGAAGCATAAGCGCTCATCTCTAAGAGAGAGTTCGGGGGGAGATGGTGGAGTTGAACTCCGTAGTAATCTATCACCTCAGAGAAGAAGTATGAGGGTGGAAAGCTCAAACCTCTATCGAGGTGGGTGCCGAAGTGCTCCCGCTTGTCGGCACGTGGAGTGGGGACGGTTTGGCCGTAGCCGCTTCGCCAGTCGCCGTTGCGGATAAGTCCTTCGTTCTCAACGATGCGGAGCTTGGCGTCATCCAAGATGCAGAGGATCCAAACCCCAAGGAAGCTCTCCTTCTCCGGTGTGGATGTTGTCGCTGCCGTCGCTGCCGTGCCGGAGGATGAAGCCTCAACCATTTTTTCGGTGTGTCGGTGACCTAGGATGGGTGGCGCTGGAGGATTTTGGGAAGGCGGAGGAGCTCTGTGCGTGGGAGGCGTTGAGAGGAAGGAACGGACGCAAGTGCTGGTGAAGAGAAGAGGGAGAAAATCTCAACCCCTTATATCCTTCATCCGCGCCAAGATTCGTGCAATATGAATAGTAACCGTGACACGCGTCGTGGAATGAGCTAGGTAACCCCCACACGATGATTACGTCGCCTCGATCTCCATGCACGCATTAAAACAACGCCTCGGTTCCTGTAACATCCCAAATCTTTAATCAAGGTTAATCAAGATCCAAATCACCCAATTTAGGGTTAACAAATACTTTTTCCATTTAAAATATTTAAGCATGCATATGAGTGTTGCATTTAAATAGGAGTTGTTTTGAAATGCCATGATTGTGTGTTCTAATGGTTGTAAAATGGTTCTATGATGAATGCCACATCATCTAGATCATTCCCAAGCAAAAACCACATAAAAAGAAATAAAAAAGAATTAAATAAAGGAAATGGTCACTTTTGCCATTTTAATCACCTAGCCCACTTTGGGTGTTCCTAGCACTCAAATTCCAACATAAACAATTGTGGATCTTTGCACCCCTTGCTAGTACAAGTAGTGATGTGCCAAGGCCCACTTTGTGATCCCCCAAAAACTTTCAAACTCTAATTTTAAATGACATTTGAAATTGGAATCTAGTTCATATGTATAGATCACCCTATTTCAAAAACCACTCAAATGAATTCCATTTAACAAATCCTAGCAACCAAAGATGCTTAAGCATGTGATAAACAACTCCACCAAATTTCATTTCAAAATTTCAAACTTGAATTCTTTCGGCCATTTTGTCAAACACTTGGAGTGCACAGATCAGATGAAAATCAAAAACACTAGTGTGAGCAGTGTTCTGGCCAAACCTGTCTCCCACATTGTAGCCAAATTCTCTCCACTGCACCCCCTACTCTTTTCTAGCTCGGCCAAGCACTGTGCTCACGACCAAATGGTCATGGACATCAATGCCGAGCCCACTTGAGCACCTCATTAGTGACAGCGCACCCCTGACACCGCCAGCCTCGCCCACCTTGCCCAACGCGTCGCTCGTGGTCCACCTCCCCTTCCAGGCCAGCCCCAGCCCGAGGACAGAGTGAGGAGCATCCAGGAACCGCCGCGCCTGGAACGTATCTACCACGCCGACACCACCTTGAGCACACGCAGTCCGCTCAGCAGACCACCTCATTGCCGCGCCCACCTACATGATCACCACCGCCCAGACATGCCCCTTTCCCCGACCGTGCCCCATAGTCATCGGCCACCACAAAGTTTGCCGTCGACAGAGACATCATGCGTGCTGCGCCGCTCATGTCTCCCGACCGCAATTCACTGCACGCGCACCGCCATGACGACCGCCAGGGAACCACCCATCGTCCTAGCCCACCGTCCAAGCCTCTAGCCCGCTGTATCGTTGTCACCGACGAGCATCGCCCATGCCTTACTGCCGCCTCGCCGCGCCTATATAAGGAGGCCTCCCCAGCACTGTTTCCTCACACCATTCACATCCACACCCCCTCAGAGCACTACCAGAGCACCACCGGAGCAAGCCACAACCCGTAGCGCCGGAATTTCGCCGGAGTCTGCCGCGGAAGGAGGAGAAGGGCGCCAGTGATCCAGGCCATCTCCCGGGACGCTGCCGGTACCAGGAGAACCGCCGTCGTTGTCTCGTTTGTTTGCCCGCCTCACCGCACTCGCTGGAGCCTCGGTATGTCCTCACCGCACCCCCACCGAGCCGCTAGGGTTCAGTCTCGCCGGCGACGTGTTCGTCGTCAATGACGACCGTGAGCCGTTGATCTAGTTCTAATCCTACGGTCCATATCGTACCGCTTCGCGTGAGATGTACCGCTGACATGTGGACCCCCCTGTCAGCAGTCCTCAGTGCCACGGAGTGAACCTGAGCCGGCCCAATTAGTTTCCCGCGCTGGCCCTGTGATTCAAATTAGGATTTTTCTTTTTCGACTTAGACTTTGTTCTGTCCTTTAGTTTGAAAATCAATTCAGGGAGTTCTATAAATCCAAATTGAGTGATTCCAATTTTGTTGGAAAGATAATGAAAATATCTATCAATGAACATTGGATTTAAATCATTTAGAGTTAGAGATCTCTCCTAGTAAAAATAACAAGATAGAAGCTTTTGCACATTCAAACATTTTTATAAAATCAACCATAATAGCTTTTGAGTCGATTCCAACTCTAAAAAATCACATTTAACCATACCTATCCGAATATATAATAAAATTAAGGTTTGCATGTAGTGACTTTGGACTAGTACCAAAATAATGCTATATAGGCATTTCTAGTCACTTTAAATCACTAATATTAATCTTAAACTTTATAAAATGTGATCCAACATTTAAATCACATTCCCATGCATTAGAATATGTGGTGATGACATGTGTCCACATGATCCCATATTTTAATTGGATAATATTAAATCTTAGTTAATTTCAATGAGTAGAAATTACTTTTCTCAAACAAAATAAATGAAACTAGTTCATTAAACCTTGTCATGTTTTTGATGATACTAGATCATCAAATGTGTGCCTTAGTGTGCTAAGTAGACTAGTTAAGTATTGTTTGGTGATTGTGTATTCTGTATGTATTTATAGACGATAGTACTGACCAAGTCTATGAGGAGGAATTCTATCAAGAGGAGGAGGAAAAGAATTTCAACCACTGCACCAACCAAGGCAAGCTATTGTTAGCAAGCTAGAATTAAGCTAGATAACTAAGAAAATGCATTAGGCATGCGTTCGTTATACCATTTTGACTATTACCTACTCCAAGTTTTATTTACAAGCTTTACTTCCTTTACTTTACTAAAGTCCTTTACTTTGTTTAAAGGTAGCACAAAGAGTATAAAACTTTATCTATATAGTTAGACTTAGATGTCATTCTATGGCATGAGATTGATAGTAGCATCCCACCTTAGTGAACACTCTTAACTTAGTAGTTTAGAGCTAAACCAAAACTTGATCACTTTAGATGGGAATACTTGGTGAAAATGACTTGTGAAAACCTTGGAATGATGAGTCATTCTATTGAGATGTTTTGACATGTGTTGAGAAACATAAATGGTTTGTGATGATGAAAATGTTGAGGCATGAGCCTTAGCCCTTTTATAAAAACTGATGGTTGGGTTCGGATGCGATACCATTCCAATTTTACCGTACAACCATAATACCTGAATTGGGCAAGGCTTAGCCGGAAGTTTATATGCATTAGTATTAGTTCCCTCGCGGGAGAGGTTTGAGCTGAGGATACCTCTCAATGTTGTCCACCTATGCAGTGCCCAGGATGACAGATGGTCATGGCTAGGAGGCTAAGCTCATAGGAGAGGTGCTTATACTAGAGTGTGTAAAGGAAAGGTTATGTTTGATTACCTGCATACTAAGTATGATGATTCAGGGTTATCCCTGATAGATGTATCGAATTTTTTTGGTGAAAGTGTACCACCTCTGCAGAGTGTCAAACTATTTGAATAGCCGTGTCCGCGGTTATGGACAGTTGGAGTGGCCATACTATTCCGTTGTCAGATGTTTTCAAAATGACTTATGAAATGAATTGTGACATGACTTGACCACAACAGAGTTGTGACTATGACAACTAAGTTCCCACTTAGGTGTTTTCAAACTTTATCTTATCTTTCTTTGTTTCTGAACTCAACTTAGGGTTCAAACTTAGCTTTACAAATAAACTTAGCACTTAGCATTCCTACTAGAACTATCTTACTTGTTAGTGGTAGCTTGCGAGTACTTAAAGAGTACTCATGGATTTGTCCCTAGCTATTCCCATGGCTATACTATGAGGAGGACTACCCTGAAGGAGGATAACAGGACGGCTACGACAACTAGGATCATCTCCCATCATCAACATTGCCTGTGACACTGAAGATGGACCCCACCGCTACGCTATTTTTTCGGCTACTTGATTGTATTAAGACTGGATCATGAGATCCTTTATTTTTGTAAGACCTTATATGGTTTGTAATGGATGATGTACTGTGATATCCAATCTGTTATGTCTCGCAAAAATGGTAATCCTGGGATTGCGATGTATGGCATAACATGCATCTGGGATTAAAAATCCGGGTGTTGACAAGATGGTATCAGAGTCATCCTGACCATAGGAGACCCTAGTTAGAATGGACGTCAGAAACAAAAACTTAGTTTCAAAAACCAAAGTGAGTATTTGTGAAAACTATTTCCTCTCTTACCCTTGGGCTTTCTTTCTCTCAAAAAAATTCATGTCCTCCAAATCCTTACATTACTACATAAAATTTTGACACACTTGATCACTTCACTAACTTCTCCTCCTAATTCTTATAGATGGAAGCTCAATACAGCAAGTTCTACTAGTTGGGCAACGGAGGCTGATGACCCACAAGTATAGGGGGTGTATCGCAGTATTTTCGATAAGTAAGAGTGTCGAATACAACGAGGAGCAGAAGGTGCTGGCTAGTGGTATGGATCAGGAATTCTCTGCAAATACTTAGCAAACGGATTTTTAGGGGTTTTTGATAAAGCAAGTAAACAAAGTACGAGTAAATAAAAGACAGTAAGAATGAATGCAGCAAGTGGCCTAATCCTTTATGCAGCAAAGGACAAGCCGGTTGTATTACTTAAGATGACCAAACATTCTCGAGGACACATGGGAAGACTGTCAAGTGCTTTCGCTTCATATAGTCGATTAATCTTCTCTAGCTTGCTAAGTGTTGTGTAGGTGAACCTGTGCTAATGTACCGCCCCATCCAAGACTAATACATACTTGTGATTATACCCCTTGCAAACATCCGTAAGTACAAGGAAGTAATTAAGGTATAAACCTAACCACAGCTTTAAACTCTAAGACCCTTACGTCCCTTGTGCAATGGTTTCCTAACGGGGGTTCAGGTTTCTATCACTCCGGCAACCCCTACGATTAGTAGCCAAATACACAATGCATTCCCCTAGGCCCATATAGGTGAAGTGTCATGTAGTCGACGTTCACATGACACCACTAGAAGAAGTACACCACAACTTAAATAACAATCTATTGAATCTTTCTCAATGCAACTCCACTACTAACAACAAGACTTCTCCCATGTCCTCAAGAACAAAACAAGCTACTCACAAGACATCATATGGATCATGATCAGAGATGGAATAATGATGTATAACAATCTGAACATAAACAATAATTCAATGGTTCACTCAATAGCATCAACTACAAAGAGTAATCAACACCGGGAAAGTTTCCCCTATGAACTAATGCAAGATTCAACGCAATTGTTACAACAATATGGAGATGGTGATGAGGGTGCTGATGGTGATGATGATGATGATGATCCCGATGAAGTCTAGCTTGATGGTGGTGTTGATGACGATGATCTCCCCTCTCCGGGAAGGAATTCCCCCAGCAGAAATTTGTCTGCCGGAGAGATCTTTCTCTCTCAGTGTTTTCCGCCCCGTAGAGGTGGCGGAATCTTTCTGTGGTCGCTCCCCGAGTCTTAGGGTTTCGGGAGGATGATATACGCCAGAGGGGAGAGGCTGGAGTGGGCCAGGGCGGCCACACCACTCCCAGGCGCGGCCTAGGCCTGCCCGCACCATGGGGTGGTGTGGCCCCCCTATGGCCCACCTCCACTCCATCTTCTGGCATCCTGAGTCTTCTGGAAAAATAGGATTTTCCGTATATTTTCCCAGATTTTCTGATCTTCGCGAATTTTGCCTCCAAACAACACCTTTTCCATCAGAATCCTGACTGCAGCGGTCCATGCTCCAAAAGGCATCAACCATGCAAAAATAGATGAAATAACATAAGTATCACCTCTCAATACGAAATATATCAATGAATAATAGTGAATTAAGACGTAGAATAGTGATGCAAAATGGACGTATCAACTCCCCCCAAGCTTAGACTTCACTTGTCCCCAAGCGAAACTAAGCTCAATAAACATGACCTCAGGTTTATGGAGTGAAGAGTCGATAAAAGAATACGGACAAGAAGCATCACACTCATCAAATACATAGATCATAATAGAAGACAACTCACTATTATATAACTTAACTTGCAATGAGTAAAGGAAACACAATAAAGATACATAAAGTGAATCATAATTGGTAATGGCAAACTTAGCTCTTGGTCGAAGAATAGTTGATAATTTGCTGGAGTTCACAAATGGCTGGTTTTTCAATGGTAGCTTTCAAAGTAGTAAACTTCAAGATAAGAGCAACGTGCAAAACAAGGAACATAAGAATCATGATTGAATAAATCATCATATGAATGAATGAAACACATCAACTCAAAATACTTGCTGAGGTAGAAGGGAATAGGTTTACTGACTCAACTACAAAGTAAAAGAAGGGCCCTTCGCAGAGGTAAGCAGGGATTGCAAGTCTCATAAAGAGTTCCCAAAAATTATGATACTTACTAGCTTTTAGCTCTCATTGCCCCTATCATAGGCATCTTTAGGTGATTAAGGTTAAAGTGACACAACTAAGAGGATATGCTTGACAAGTTATAAGTTGAAATCTCATGCCCCTTACTTATGAGTACCGATCCTCATGCTACTCAACTTCAGTCACGAGCAAGCTCTTGTCATTGTAAATACATGCGTATCATTGAGAACCGCCAACGGGGTACCCCTTGCACATGACACAGGAGCTATCCCATAATCAAAATGACAAGGCAAGCAAACAGTGAGCATCTCAACAATCTTTTTATTTGCTATTTGCATAGGTTTTTATTGAGGATGCTTCATAGAATGCTCACTAAAGTTATGCTGCAAGTTTCCACCATGATTAGGCATGGCTTAGGCTAGCGGCCTAGGCGTTTCTCTAACACACATATAAACTCCATGATCTTACAAGTTCCACTTTTATTTCACATCGCCGGGATCCATAAGCAAAAGAACATGATATCAACTAGGTACAAGTACCAATGAAGTGTTGAAAGCGGTCCCCATGATACATGGTTCGGCTAACTTCAACTCATAAAGCGCAAGCATATACGCAACAAAGAAGGACCCAATGGTTCAAATTTATTAAATGCAAGAAAGTAAAGTGTGCCTTCAAGTTCGTGAGAGCTTTAATCACTAATTTTCACATAACAAGTTTAATTTGGGAGGTAGATAAAACAAGAATTTACTTGGAATAGCAATAATGCTACTAGGTAGGTATGGTGGACATAAATGGCAAAGGTTTTGGTTTTAAGGAGGTGGATGCACGAGAAGAATTCCCTCTTAGTACAGGTTTTTGGCTAGCAAGGCTAGGTAGCAAGTATAAGAGTTGAAGGAAACAACCAAGCATACAAATGATAAAGACAAACATGCAATCTTCCTTGGAAGCACAAAAGATCTTAACTAGAGAATACTAGACTTATGGGCAAATCAAGAAAGAAAGATGGTGAAATTATTTTTCTTTAGAGTACTTCTATCTTTTTTGTTTTCAACTCTCAAAAAGGTGTTGCTACTGACCGAGCCAGGTTTGCCAAAACCAACTAAATTAACTCAATGATCCCAGAGTGCTACCAATACTAACAACAAGATCAATCATATAACCACGAATTGAAAACTAACATAAGCTATGCAAAAGAGTGAATGATAGAACTTCTCATTAATATTCCATAATGGAAACTCGCACCAAGGGATACATATCTAACGAGAGAGGGGACACTTCCATAATGCAAACCATACTACATAATAACTCCTCTATTCCTGATATGACTCTACTAATAAGGTAAAAAGATAGAAGATAGTGATATGATACCGCGACACTCCCCCAAGCTTGGAACAAACCAAGGGGATGCCAAACCTGATGACGAATTACTCCTTAGGTGGTGGTGGTATCTTCTCATCTTCGTCCGTCTTCCAGGGTAAAGGCTTCCCATCAACAAAGGACATCGTGGTTTCCAACATCCTGAAACTTGCAGCAGCACTTATGCGTTTGAATCTAGCCTCATACTCACAGTTTTGATTTTGCACGTCATAGAACTGTGCTTGCAGTTTGTTGGTTGTTTGGCAGAGTGAGAGGACTTCGTCTTTGAGTTCAGCAGTCTCCTTCTGGTGCTCGGTGATGAGTTCGGAACAAATCTTATGGATGATATCCACTTCGTGCTCTGCCATCTTCCTATACCTAAAGACTTCATGCTCCAGTGCTTCCGTCCTGTCCTCCAGACTTCCTTCACCTTTAGGACCTTGAACCTCTTTAATCCAGACCTCTCCACCTTCGAGCAACAACTCCTTGGGATGAATCTTCAATTCTCTCATGTATGGATTGATGATATCTTCTAAGGAATCTCCCTTGGATGATCCAGAGGAAGACATTGTGGCTCCAAATATGCGATTCTACTGATGCACTCGACGATCGACGTAGAGCTCGTTGGGAACCCCAAGAGGAAGGTATGATGAGTACAGCAGAAAGTTTTCCCTCAGTTATGAAACCAAGGTTTAATCGAACCAGTAGGAGCAAGGAAACACCCCAAAGGTGTTACTAGATGAGCTTTGGCAGGGCGCACTATCGGTGCTAGTAGCAACGTGGAGACCTGCACAACAAAACCACAGAACTTTTCCCCCAACTTGCGATGAGGTTGTCAATCTCACCGTGTTTTGCGGAAAGCAAAGGATTAAACGTATCGAATGGAAAGAAGTAAAAGTTTGCAGAAAGTAAACACAAAGCAAAAACAGTTTATAGATTGTATGTAAAGACAAAGGACCGGGATCCATAGTTCACTAGAGGTGGCTCTCCTTAGATAAATAACATGCTAGGTGAACAAATTATAGCGGGGCAATTGACAAACACCGAGAAAGCAATACATGCATATACTAATCATCTTGACTCCTTTGAGACTTGATTGGGCATTACAACATAATACATAGACCGCCATCCAACTGCATCTATGACTAATAATCCACCTTCAGGTTATCATCCGAACCCCCTCCAGTATTAAGTTGCAAGCAACAAATTATTTCTTTACGAACTGCATGTAAGGTAAACAATACAATTGTTCTATGAACAAAGGATCGTTGTTTTCTCCCTAGTAGCAACAGCACATCTAGTACCTTAGAGATTTCTGTCACTTCCCAGTTACGAGGCATGAACCCACTATCGAGCATAAATACTAACTCTTGGAGTTGCTAGCATCTACTTGGCCAAGATAGCTACTAACAACAGAAAGCATGCAAGATCTCAAATAACAAAGACATGATAGAATCAATAGTCAATCTGAAATAGCATCTCAATATCCATCGGATCCCCGTAAACACAACATTTATGAATTACAAATAGATGATCTTGATCATGAACGGAGCTTACAAGATCTAAACATGAAATCACAAAGGAGGAGAACCGGCCATCTAGCTACTACATGGATCCGTAGTCCAGGGATGAACTACTCACGCATCACACCTGAGGCTTGCATGGTGATGAAGAAGGCCTCCAGGGTGAATTCCCTCTCCGTGGTGCGGAAGAGCTTCAGATCCTCCCGATCTAGGGATGGAGATGACGGCTGACTCTGAACTCTTTCGTGGATTTTTGATCCGATACCTAGGGTTTTCGTCTCGAGGGCAACTTATAGGCGGAAGGAGAGGCCGAGGGGGTGCTGGGGTCGGCCAGACCACCCCCTGGCGTGGGCCAAGCCTAGCCACGTGGCCAGGTTGTGTGGCCGGCCCCTGGCCCCTCTCCGTCTCGTATTTTGGCACTTGATCCCTTCCGGAGAAATAAGCACTTTGGCTTTTGTCCCGTCCAATTCTGAGAATATTCATTTTCTGACTTTCCTGGAACCAAAAACAGCAGAAAACAGGCAGCTGGCACTATGGCTCTTGTTAATAGGTTAGTGCAAAAATCATATGAAAAGTACTCCAAAGTTGGAACAAAACACAAGAAAGTGGATAAAACCAAGCATGGAACATCAAAAATTATAGATACATTTGCAATGTATCAACATCCCCAAGCTTAACTCCTGCTCATCCTCGAGTAGGTAAGTGATAAAAAGAAATAATTTTTGAGGTGACATGCACCATCAAAGACTTGATCAAAGTATTTGCAAAACATCAAAGCTGGGATCAAAGTACTTCAATCATAACATGAAAGACAAAGTTCTAGCAATAAGCAAAGAAACTATGATGCAACATGAAAAGGCACAAACAAAAGATTCATGAATAACAATGCTTTGAAGACGTTTGTTTATTTCACATAAAGAAAACATAGCATAATAGTATTCAGCTTGTCCCTCAATAGAGTAGCAAATATAAATGCATGGGATACCTTCAAAGTTCATAAGAGTGACTAGATACAATGGTTTCAAACAAGCAATAACAAGTTATGCATCAATCAACTAGTCTTGGGACAATGCACATAGAACTAAGAATGGCCACTATGCTGTCAAAGTAAGTGCATAAAGATAGAAGGTGGAGACTCAATATAATGGTGGAAGAAAGGCCTTTTGTAAAAGGAAGTAGGGATTCAAGTCTCATAAAGAGCTTCCAAAAATTATGGTACTTATAGCTTTCAGCTCTCATTGCCCCTATCATAAGCATCTTGAAGGCAATTAAGGTTAAAGTGACACAACTAAGAGGATATGCTTGAAAAGTTATAAACCGAAATCTCATGCCCCTTACTTACGAAGACCGATACTCATGCTACTCAACTTCAGTCACGAGTAAGCTCTTGTCATTGTAAGTATATGTGTATCATTAAGAACCGCCAACGGGGTACCCCTTGCACATGATACGGGAGCTTTCCCATAATCAAAATGACAAGGCAAGCACACAATGAGCATCTCAGGGATCTTTTTATTTGCTATTTGCATAGGTTTTTATTGAGGATGCTTCATAGAGTGCTCATTATGGTGATGCTGCAAGTTTCCACCATGATTAGGCATGGCTTAGGCTAGAGGCCCAGGCGTTTCTCTAACACACATACAAACTCCATGATCTTACAAGTTCCACTTTTATTTCACACCGTCGGGATTCGTAAGCAAAAGAACATAATATCAACGGGGTACAAAGTACAAGTGCAATGTTGAAAGCGTTCCCCATGAAACATGGTTCTGCTAACTTCAACTTATAAAGCGCAAGCATATACGCAACAAAGAAGGACCCAATGGTTCAAGTTTATTAGAGGCAATAAAGTAAAGTGTGCCATCAAGTTCGTGAGAGCTTTAATCACTAGTTTTCTCATAACAAGTGAAAGGTAGAGAAAAGCATGAATATACTTGGAATAGAATAAGCTAGTAGGTAGGTATGGTGGACTCTTTGGAATAACTTGGTTTAGGGAGTTGGATGCATGAATGGAACTCATACTTGGTTGTGGAGGCTAGCAAAAGACTGGGAGCGACAAACTAAGAGAGCAATAATGGCCATAATCATGCAGAGCGACAAAACATCATTGATCAAAGCATAAAGTGATACTACAAGTTGAAAACTAAAGGATCATAAAGGCTATGGTGACTTGTGAAAGTCATAACATGGTGTGAGCATGCGCCAAGTCAACCCAAATAAAGCATCAAAGGAGAATACCACTATACTATGCTTTAATATGCTAAAACAACGCATGATTCATCCAAGGCACATTAAGCAATCTCAATTGTTTATAACAAGTCATGCTACAGCAAAGAATACTAAGAATAAAGCCAAAACAATATCAAGCATGGCATGACAAAGCATAGCCACAGTAAAAAACGAGCTCTTTTTACCACATAAGCATGAACTTTCCTACTCTTTTCCAAACCAAACCAAACTATTTGCAAACCAATGTATGAAAGAGGGGGTCCAACCAACTTATTCAGAAAACTAAGCAAACCAAGAAAACTAAAAACGAAAACAAAAACAAAAAGGAAGACGCTCCAAGAAAAACACAACTGTGCATGAAACAATAAAAATGAAGCGTTTGGAAGAAACCTAGAATTTTTATTGATGAAGAAGGGGATGCCTTGGGCATCCCCAAGCTTTGACGCTTGCACTTCTTGGATATTTCTTGGGGTGACACGCGTGGCATCCCCAAGCTTGAGCTTTAGTCCATCCTTCATCTCATTACTCATTCCTTCCATACACCTGAAAATTTTCCTTCATACAAAACTTCACACAATCTCATTAGCAACATTAGTGCACTTAAGATAAATAAGTCTCAAGGTTCAGTTCTAACACCAAATAAACTTACATTAGAACACTAGCTACTGTAGCACTTCCCTCAAAAATCTCAATTCCCCAAAAGAACTCAAAAAGGAACCCACAAGAAGCAAATGCAGAAAATGGCAGAAATCTGTCAAAACAGACCAGCAGGTAAAGACGAATTTTTTAGAAGACCTTCTGTTGCTCAAATAAAACAGTTTTGAACTAACGAAAGTTAGATAACAACCTGGGGCAGAAGCACAAAAAATTACAGATCAATCCGACGTACAGAACTCTCTCAGGAATTTTTACGGTGAAGCACAGAAATCTGTTTCGGGACAACAACTTTCCGAATCATTACTTCACTCTCATTAGAGGTTACTCTTGGCACAAAAAGCAAATAAAAAAGATAAGGAGAGGTTATTACAGAGGTAATAACTTCCAAGACTCATCTAAAACTCTTGGGTTATCTCCCAACAAGTACTTTTCTTTAACGCCTTTAAGTTAGGCATAAGAAGCAAAGAAAGAATCAAGTGTTCTCAAATGAAGAAGCATTAAGACCAAATTTTGTTTTCATAGGAAAAGTAAAAGAAATCTTTTCCCTCTTTTTAGGGAAGTGTTATATACCTTTCTTGAGTGGGAGTTGATATTTAATGGTGCCTTCTTTCATATCAATGATGGCACCAACAGTTCTAAGAAAAGGTCTTCCCAAAGTAATAGGACAAGAAGCATTGTATTCAACATCCAAAACATAGAAATCAACGGGGACATAGCAATCATTAACCATAATAAGAACATCATTAAGACTCCCCATGAGTTTCTTTTTAGCATTATCATCAAGTGGGACATTTAAATAGCAATCTTCAAGAGGAGGCAAATCAAGCATATCATAAATCCTTCTAGGCATAATAGAAACACTACTATCAAGATCACACAAAGCTTTGAAATCAAAGTCATTCACTTTCATATTAATGATGGGTTCCCAACCATCATCTTGTTTTATAGGAATAGAAGCTTTGTGTTTCATCTTTTCTTCCTTAATCTTTATGAGAGCATCGGTAATGTGTTTTGTAAAGGCCATGTTCATAGCACTAGCATTAGGACTTTTAGCAAGATTTTGTAGGAACTTAATAACTTCAGAGATATTGCAACCATCAAGATCAAAATCAACTTTATCATCTAAAGTAGTAGAACTATTACTAGCCTCAACACTAGTGGTGGTTATAGTAGAAACACTAATATTTCTAGAAATTTCATCTTCTCTTTCCCACTTAGCATGTAATTCAGCTAATAGTCTAACATTTTCATCAATTCTTACTTGTATGGCATTAGTAGCTACAAAGGGATTCTCATTAGTTTCAGGTTTAGCAGCCATTTGATTCAAAGAAGATTGAGCTTCAGCCAAAGATACTATATTTCTTTCAGCATTAGAGAGTTTTTCCTCAATATTTTTATTGAAAGCAGTTTGTTTACTAATAAACTCTTTAAGCATAACTTCAAGTTCAGAAGGAGCACTCTTATTATTGTTGTAAGAATTTCCAGAAGCATTACCATTGTTGGGAGGATAAGGTTTATAATTGTTGTTACCAAAATTGTTCCTATAAGCATTATTACCATAAGCATTGTTGCCAAAGTTGTTATTTCTTATGAAGTTCACATCAACTTGCTCTTCTTGAGCAACCAAAGAGGCTAAAGGAACATTATTTGGATCAATATGGGCTTTCCCATTAACAAGCATAGACATAATAATATCAATCTTATCACTCAAGGAGGAGGTTTCTTCGACAGAATTTACCTTCTTACCTTGTGGAGCTCTCTTAGTATGCCATTCAGAATAATTAACCATCATATTATCCAATAGTTTTGTTGCAGCACCCAAAGTGATGGTCATAAAGGTACCTGCAGCAGCTGAATCCAATAGGTTCCTTGAAGAATAGTTCAATCCTGCATAAAAAGTTTGGATGATCATCCAAGCAATCAGTCCATGAGTGGGACAATTCTTTACCAAAGATTTCATTCTTTCCCAAGCTTGAGCAACATGCTCATTATCAAGTTGTTTAAACTTCATTATTTCACTTCTCATGGATATAATCTTAGCAGGAGGATAGTATTTTCCAATAAAAGCATCTTTGCACTTAGTCCAAGAATCAATACTATTCCTAGTTAAGGAATTCAACCATTCTTTAGCTTTTCCTCTCAAAGAGAAAGGAAACAATTTCAGTTTAATAATACCACCATCTATATCCCTATGCTTTTGCATCTCACAAAGTTCAACAAAGTTATTTAGATGGGAAGCAGCATCTTCATTACCAATACCAGAAAATTGTTCTCTCATAACAAGATTGAGCAAAGCAGGTTTTATCTCAAAGAAAGTATTTTTAGCCACAGGTGGAGCAATAGGAGTGCTCATAAAATCATTGTTGTTGGTGCTAGTGAAGTCACACAACTTAGTGTTTTCAAGGGTAGTCATTTTTTTGGATTTTCAAATAAGAAAGCAAACAAGTAGAACTATTTTTTGTGTTTTTGATAACAAAACAAGCAAACAAAGCAAAAAGAAACTAAGCAAAACAAAACCAACAAAGTAAAGAGATTGGTTATGAGGGACTCCCCTTGTGAAGATGTCCTTGACTCCCCGGCAACGGCGCCAGAAAAGATCTTGATGCACTCGACGATCGACGTAGAGCTTGTTGGGAACCCCAAGAGGAAGGTATGATGAGTACAACAGAAAGTTTTCCCTCAGTTATGAAACCAAGGTTTAATCGAACCAGTAGGAGCAAGGAAACACCCCAAAGGTGTTACTAGCTGAGCTTTGGCAGGGCGCACTACCGGTGCTAGTAGCAACGTGGAGACCTACACAACACAACCACAGAACTTTGTCCCCAACTTGCGATGAGGTCGTCAATCTCACCGTGTTTTGCGGAAAACAAAGGATTAAACGTATCGAATGGAAAGAAGTAAAAGTTTGCAGAAAGTAAACACAAAACAAAAACAGTTTATAGATTGTATGTAAATACAAAGGACCAGAATCCATAGTTCACTAGAGGTGGCTCTCCTTAGATAAATAACATGCTGGGTGAACAAATTACAGCGAGACAATTGACAAACACAAAGAAAGCAATACATGCATATACTAATCATCTTGACTCCTTTGAGACTTGATTGGGCATTACAACATAATACATAGACCGCCATCCAACTGCATCTATGACTAATAATCCACCTTCAGGTTATCATCGAACCCCTCCAAAGATTAAGTTGCAAGCAACAGATTATTGCTTTATGAACTACGTGTAAGGTAAACAATACAATTGTTCTATGAACAAAGGATCGTTGTTTTCTCCCTAGTAGCAAAAGCACATCTAGTACCTTCGAGATTTCTGTCACTTCCCCAGATTACCAGAGGCATGAACCCACTATCGAGCATAAATACTAACTCTTGGAGTTGCTAGCATCTACTTGGCCAAGATAGCTACTAACAACAGAAAGCATGCAAGATCTCAAATAACAAAGACATGATAGAATCAATAATCAATCTGAAATAGCATCTCAATATCCATCGGATCCCCGCAAACACAACATGTATGAATTACAAATAGATGATCTTGATCATGAACGGAGCTCACAAGATCTAAACATGAAAGCACAAAGGAGGAGAAACCAGCCATCTAGCTACTACATGGATCCGTAGTCCAAGAATGAACTACTCACGCATCACACCGGAGGCTTGCATGGTGATGAAGAAGGCCTCCAGGGTGAATTCCCCTCTTCGGCAGGGTGTCGGGAAGAGCTTCAGATCCCTCCCGATCTAGGGATGGAGATGACGGCGGCTACAGACTCTTTCGTGGATTTTTGATCCGGTACCTAGGGTTTTCATCTCGAGGGCAACTTATAGGCGGAAGGAGAGGTCGAGGGGGTGCTGGGGTCGGCCAGACCACCTCTGGCCAGCCAAGCCTGGCCGTGGCTGTGGTGTGGCCCCCTGCCCTCTCCATCTCGTATTTTGGCACTTGATCCCTTCTGAAAAAATAGGCACTTTGGCTTTTGTCCCGTCCAATTACGAGAATATTCATTTTCTGACTTTCCTGGAACCAAAAATAGCAGAAAATAGGCAACTGGCATTGTGGCTCTTGTTAATAGGTTAGTCTAAGAAATCATATGAAAAGTACTCCAAAGTTGGAACAAAACATAAGAAAGTGGATAAAACCAAGCATGGAACATCAAAAATTATAGATACATTTGCAATGTATCATCTACCTGACAGAAACAGATCGAAACAAAAACACGACGAAAACACGATATACAAACCTCGGAAGATCCGGGGGGTTATATATTATGAAGTTTCACTTTAAAAGGAAGGTACTGGGAGAAAACGACTCGGAGACGGAGTCCTAGGTGGCCTCACCACCTGGTGGTGCGGCCAGGGGTGGACCCGCGCCAAGGGGTGGTGTGGGCCACCCTGGCTCCTTTTCCGTCCCTTTTTCGCTTCGTAGCTTTCCTTATTGACTGAAAACTGCAAAAATATAGTTGGATAGTATTTTTGCGGAACTTTTCTTACCAGAACTGTTACCTAGTTGGAGACGGACTCTGCAGGTCTCTGAATTTGGTATCTAGTAGATTCTTTCGGAGTCACCACTTGAATAACATCAATATCTTCATCTTCATACACTTATTACTTGATTCATAAAACCCTTATCTTCCTTATTACACCATTATCTCCACTTCCTGGAAATTTCTTTCACACAAAACTTCACACAATTCTCATTAGCAACATTAGTATATATGAAGTGATAAAACCTTTTGAGTCCAACTTGAACTGAAAACCATCAAAACATAAGCTACTATAGCAACTCCTTCCGAAAACCCAAAAAGAATTCAAAAAGGAAATCGAATAAAGAAGCAAATGCAAGATTGGCAAAATCTGTCAAAACAGACCAGCAGGTAAAGATCAATTTTTTATAAAATCTTTTGTTGCTCAAATCAAAAAGTGCAAAACTAACGAAAGTTAAATAACAACTTGGGGCAGAAGAAAAAAAAATACAGCTCAATCCGACATACAGAGAGCTCTCATGAATTTTTACGGTGAAGCACAAAAATCTGTTTCGGGACAACAACTTTCCCAAATCTTACTTCTCTCTCATTAGAGGTTGATCTTGACAAAAAAACCAAACAAAACGGATAAGGAGCGGTTATTACCAAAGTAATAACTTCCAAGACTCAAAGAAACAAAAAAAACTGAAAGCAAAAACAAATTGGGTTGTCTCCCATAAAGCTCTTTCTTTATAACCATTAAGATGGGCATGATAATTTTGAGGAAGCTCTCATAGGGATATGAATTGAAGTGAAAGAGAGCATTAAGAAGCAAAAACATACACATTTAAGTCTAACCCACTTCCTATGCAAGGGGATTTTGTAAACAAACAAGTTATTGAAACCAAAGGCAACTTGCATAAGAAGGCAAAAGAAGTGCAACATAAAAACTTTCAACATAAAACGAGGGAACTTGATATATTTGAGATACATAAGAACACTTTTCCCTCTCTCATAGTAGCTTTCAGTATCATGAATAAACTTAACAATATAGCTATCATAAGGGCCATCATAGCAATGATCACTTATTCTAACAGAAAACACAGGAATACTAGCTCTCATAACACTACTATGTGAAACAATATTAGAGGTATCCTTACAAAGGATAGTGTGGCCCTCTTTTTCATATTTAGTAACAAAGTCTTTCACACTTACTACAATAGGTTCATCAACCATTTGTTTATCAGGTTTAACAGCCTTATTCATACTTTCATTAACCATACTAGCTATCATAGAATGTTCCTTTACCTTAACTGGGAAAGGCATTTTCTCAATATAAGGTTTAGGTAAAACATGATTAGCAGTATAAACTTCAGTATTTCTTGAAGGAACACTCTTAGCAATATCTTTATAAGGCTCATGATACTTATTCCACTTCTTTTTAGGCACTTCAATATAGGAAGCAAAAGCCTTAAAATAAGAAGCAATAGCTTGAGAGTCTAGACCATAAGCATTTTTAATATTTTGAAAGTCATCAGTTCCCATAAAAGATTCAATGCATTCATAATCATAATTTATACCTGACTTTCTACCTTTGTCATTCTCCCAAGCTTTAGCATTGTCTTGAATACGATCAAGAAGGTCCCATTTAGCTTCTTCTTCCATATGAGTGGATGATCCAACACAAGAAGCATCCAATAAATCTTTGTCATGTAGAGGGAGCCTTGCATAAAAGTTATTGATAATAATATTGTTGGGGAGCTCACGAATGGGACATTTGAGCATTAGTAACTTCAATCTCCCCGAAGCTTGAGCTGTAGTCTCTCCATCAAGAGGCCAAAAGATGTATATTTGATTCCGATCTTTATGAATCTCACTAGGAGGATAAAACTTTGAATAAAAGAGAGGCACTATTTCCTACCATTCCAGAGCTTGACCATTCTTCAGCAGCTTATACCATTCCTCAGCTCTTCCCTTCAGTGATAATGAGAATAACTTCTTCTTAACTTGATCCATACTAATACCTGCACACTTGAACAACCCGCATAATTCGTGTATAAAGAGTAAATGATCACCGGGATGGACAGTTCCATCCCCAACATAGTAGTTATCCATAACACGATCAATAATTCTTGTAGGTATTTTGAAAACATCTTTCTCAGCAGGTGGTAGCTTATCTACTACCTTAGCAGTGGTAGTAGCATTACCAAATAAGAAACTTAGCGAATTATCCATAACGAAAATAAAGCAACTAGCAGAAGTAACTCATAGTAGAAGTTTCCTTTACTAGTTCCACTCTCCAATAGTGCTTCACTCCCCGGCAACGGCGCCAGAAAATAGTCTTGATGATCCACAAGTATAGGGGGTGTATCGCAGTATTTTTGATAAGTAAGAGTGTCGAACCCAACGAGGAGCAGAAGGTGCTGGCTAGTGGTATGGATCAGGAATTCTCTGCAAATACTTAGCAAACCGATTTTTAGGGGTTTTTGATAAAGCAACTAAACAAAGTACAAGTAAATAAAAGACAGTAAGAATGAATGCAGCAAGTGGCCCAATCCTTTATGCAGCAAAGGACAAGCCGATTGTATTACTTAAGATGACCAAACATTCTCGAGGACACATGGGAAGACTGTCAAGTGCTTTCGCTTCATATAGTCGATTAATCTTCTCTAGCTTGCTAAGTGTTGTGTGGGTGAACCTGTGCTAATGTACCGCCCCATCCAAGACTAATACATACTTGTGATTATACCCCTTACAAACATCCGTAAGTACAAGAAAGTAATTAAGGTAGAAACCTAACCACAACTTTAAACTCTAAGACCCTTACGTCCCTTGTGCAATGGTTTCCTAACGGGGGTTCAGGTTTACATCCTCAAGACCCCTACGATTAGTAGCCAAATACACAATGCATTCCCCTAGGCCCATATAGGTGAAGTGTCATGTAGTTGACGTTCACATGACACCACTAGAAGAAGTACACCACAACTTAAATAACAATCTATTGAATCTTTCTCAACGCAACTCCACTACTAACAACAAGACTTCTCCCATGTCCTCCAGAACAAAACGACCTACTCACAAGACATCATATGGATCATGATCAGAGATGGAATAATGATGTATAACAATCTGAACATAAACAATAATTCAATGGTTCACTCAATAGCATCAACTACAAAGAGTAATCAACACCAGAAAAGTGTCCCCTATGAACTAATGCAAGATTCAATGCAATTGTTACAGCAATATGGGATGGTGATGAGGGTGCTAATGGTGATGATGGTGGTCATGATGATGATGATGATGCCAATGACGTCTAGCTTGATGGTGGTGTTGATGGCGACGATCTCCCCTCTCCGGGAAGGAATTCCCCCGGCAGAAATCTGTCTGCCGGAGTGATCTTTCTCTCTCGGTGTTTTCCGCCCCGTAGAGGCGGCGGAATCTTTCTATGGTCGCTCCCCGAGTCTTAGGGTTTCGGGAGGATGATATACGCCAGCGGGAGAGGCTGGAGTGGGCTAGGGCAGCCACACCACTCCCAGGCCCGGCCTAGGCCTGCCCGCGCCATGGGGTGGTGTGGGCCCCCTATGGCCCACCTCCACTCCATCTTCTGGCATCCTGAGTCTTCTGGAAAAATAGGATTTTCCGTATATTTTCCCGGATTTTCTGATCTTCGTGAATTTTGCCTCCAAATAGCACCTTTTCCATCAGAATCCTGACTGCAGCGGTCCATGCTCCAAAAGTCATCAACCATGCAAAAATAGATGAAATAACATAAGTATCACCTCTCAATACGAAATATATCAATGAATAATAGTGAATTAAGACATAGAATAGTGATGCAAAATGGACGTATCAGAGGCCAACTGATCTTCGAGAGGGATCTGGATTCACTATATGAGTTCTTGGAGCATCCTCATCCGGAATTTCATGGAGCTCAACTCCCGGGTCTACCAGGAGGAGATTTAAAATGGCTAGTAACTGCTGATCTTTGAGGCAAGATAGAAGCACCAATGTCCGAGAGGATTCAGTTCTTAGTGAGAGAGAATAGCTGGCTAGATGGATTAGCCAGGGCAATGCATGAAGCTCTCGCTCGTCTGTGCGCCCAGAGTGTCAACCTAATCCAAGGAACCCGCTTTGTTCACTATGCAAGGCGTGATTCCATGGGAATTCCTCTAGAGATGCCAAGTCACCCAATATTGAAGCGTTAAGTGGAAAACCTTGACTTCCTACTGTACGACCGACAGAAGGAATTGGACAATGCTAGAGAGTTCGCCAACCACAACCTCGCCATTGCCGCCCAGAAGGCCCAGACTTTTTTGCTGCTAGTCAAGGATCGTTAGTCTCTTCGCTGTCAACGTGCAAATAAGGATCACACCATCGACCGTCTCCGCAAGAAGGTAGCCGAGCTCGTGAAGACCATCAAGGAGCAAGAAGCCCATCTTGTAGCAAAATAAGAAGAAGAGGAAGGTGAAGACATCCAAGGAGATATTGACTCCTACCTCAGCAATGATGATGACTATCTGGAGGATGACGCCATGGACTTCTACACCGACGATGATGACTCCGACTTCATCGATGATGAGTAGATGCACTAGAGCACTATCATAGGAGTGATGAGTATCGGTCCCATTGTATCATAGCTTATAGAATGGTCCTTAAAACCATCTGTTTTCCTTTTTGTTGTGGTGTGTGTGAGTTTGTATCGTGTGGTTTGCTTGAATGAATGAAAAGAAGTTAGTTGCAAAACCTGAGTCAAACTCAAAGTTTTAGCTTTGAAACCAAAACCATGAACCTTAGAACTTTCCCTCTTACCCCATTATCTATCTCAACCTTCAGATGACTCGTGGAAACCAAGGAGGGAGCAGCTCATCGCAAGACCCAATGCTGCAGATTCTGCAGACTCTCATCACAGACCGTAAAGCTAGTAGGGCGGAGCACCAAGCTAATCTAGCAACCCTGCAGCAGATCGCCCAGATGGCTCACAACAATCAGAACCATGGAAATCAGGATCACCATGGATCCAAACTCAAAAACTTTCAGAATACCAATCCCCCAATCTTTAGGAAGTCTGAAGACCCAGTGGATGCTGATGACTGGGTGCAGACAATGGAGAACAACTTAGAAGTAGCCGGAGTGGATGTCAATGAGAAAGTTCTATTTGCCACCCACTATTTGGCAGGAGATGCAAGAGCATGGTGGAACAGCACCCGCACAATGAACCATGGTCAAGTGATTACATGGGAAGCCTTCAAAATCAAGTTCAGCCGCACCCACGTGCCACAGGGTTTAGTCACCAGAATGAGGGATGAATTCAGAGAGTTGAAGCAAGGCAGAATGACTGTAGTGGAGTACCGTGATAAACTCTTGTCCCTTGCCAGGTATGCACCTGATGAGATCACAACAGAGGCCAAGAAGAAGGAGATATTCCTGAACGGACTGCATGATGAGATGCAGACGGTTCTCGTCAACATCCGTTTTGAGGATCTCGAAGAGCTAGTCGACTCTGCCATTCAAATGGAAGGGAAGATAAATCAAGCAAACGACAACTGCAAACGTCGGATGATGCACCAAGCTGGATCCAGCAGCCACCCGAAGTATCGTCCCAACCCTTCTGCAGGATATGCACCACGGAACAATCGACCCCCAATGTCTTGCCCAAGCTACCCCAACCGTAGTGGAGGAAATGTGAAGTCCGTAGGAAACAACAACCACCCCGGCAACTCCAGCAATTTCAACCGTGCACCTCCCAAGCACAACAACAACAACAACAAAAACAACAATAACAACAGCAACACTGCACCCAGAACTGGAAGCAATGCTGTGCCCGTGGCAGCAAAAGACAAGTCTCAGATTACTTGTTTCGAGTGTGGAGTGAAGGGTCACTACTCAAATGAGTGTCCCAAGAAGATTGCCGCCACTGCCAATTTGAATGCCCCAGCTCAACATCAGCGTCGTGTTCAACCAGGAAGATGATTCGCCCCAAGGAACCCTCACAACCGCAACTGCCGTCTCTTCCACATGAACGCCGAGGAAGCCCAAGAAGCACCAGATGTAGTGCTTGGTATGTTTTCTGTCAACTCAGTTTTAGCAAGAGTGTTGTTTGATTCTGGAGCATCGCACTCATTTGTCACCGAAAAATTTGCATGCACTAGTAAGATTCACCCAACCAACTTGAAGCATGCCATGATAGTTCAAATCCCCGGTTCAACTACAAAAGCTAGAAAAATTTGCAAAGTTGTGCCTATCAGAATACATGGAATAGATTTTTATGCCAATCTGATAGTACTTGGAACCAAAGGTTTGGAAGTAGTACTAGGAATGGATTGGATGTCAAAGCATAAAGGATTGATAGACTGTGCCAAGAAAGCCATCACCATGACCAGTATCTCTGGAGTATCAGTAGAGCATATATCTGAAACCTTGCCCCGTGAATTCAAGTGCAACAAGAGCCTATCCCTACCCACCATAGACCAAGTCAGAGTAGTCTGTGAATACCCCGACGTATTCCCAGATGAACTCCTAGGTATGCCCCCGGATAGGGATATTGAGTTCATTATTGAACTAATCCCCAGAACCGGACCCAAAGCCCAGAGACCCTATAGCATGAACCCCTCAGAGTTAGTGGAACTGAAGAAACAACTGGATGCTATGCTGGAGAAAGGCTTGATTCAACCAAGCGCATCGCCATGGAGATCGCCCATGTTATTTGTCGACAAGAAATATGGAGGCAATCGTTTGTGCACAGATTACAGGAAGCTGAATGACGTCACAATCAAGAACAAGTACCCTTTGCCAAAGATAGAGGATCTATTCGATCAGTTGACTAGTGCCAATGTGTTCTCTAAGATCGATATTAGGACTGGTTATCACCAACTTAAGATTCGTGCAACGGATATTCCAAATACCGCCTTCACTACTTGTTATGGATTATACGAGTATACGGTTATGTCTTTTGGATTAACCAATGCCCCTGCTTATTTCATGAATCTCATGAATATGATCTTTATGAATTTTCTAGACAAGTTTGTCGTTGTGTTTATCGACGATGTCCTTATCTACTCCAAGTCAGAAGAAGACCATGAGCAACATCTGAGAATCATTCTTGAAACCCTTAGAGAGCATCGGTTGTATGCCAAGTTCAGCAAATGTGAGTTTTGGCTGAAAGAAGTAGGATTCCTAGGACATATTGTGTCTGCCAGAGTAGTCGCTGTTGATCCCGCCAAGACCAAAGATGTTGAAGAATGGGAAGCCCCAACCACTCAAACCCAAGTCCGTTCATTTCTTGGATTAGCGGGATATTACCGCAAGTTCGTAGAAGTATTTTCGAGCATAGCCAGACCCATGACTCAATTGTTGAAGAAGGAGAAGAAGTTTGAATGGACTGACAAATGCGAAGCAAGTTTCCAAGAGCTCAAGAAGAGATTGATTTCAGCCCCAATATTGATCATGCCAGATATCAAGAAGCCATTTGATGTGTATTGTGATGCATCCAAGATTGGTCTCGGATGTGTATTGATGCAAGAAGGCAAAGTCATCGCATATCTGTCTCGACAACTGAAGCAGCATGAGCAGAATTACCCCACCCATGATCTTGAGTTAGCAGCCATAGTTTTGGCACTGAAGACATGGTGTTATTATCTTATGGGTAATCGCTGTGAGATTTATTCAGATCACAAGAGCTTGAAGTATATCTTCACTCAGAAGGAGCTGAATATGAGGCAAAGGAGATGGATAGAGTTAATCAAGGATTATGACCTTGACATTCACTATCACCCCGACAAAGCCAATGTGGTAGCCGATGTTCTTAGCAGATTGCCGTGTAGGCTAAACACGATGATCAAGGAGAAGCAACCCAGTATCTATGAGGAGTTGGAGCAGTTTAGAACTGAGCTAGTTAGCAAAGGATTTTTAGCTAGCATTGAACTTCAACCCACTTTGATTAGCCAAATCAAGGAAGCCTAGAAGGGAAATGAAAGTATCGACGGAATCAAACGTCATATTGGTACAGGAAAGGTACCTAGATTCACCGAAGATGAAGGAGTTCTGTGGTACAAAGGACGTATCTATGTGCCAGCAGATTCGGAACTGAAGCAAGTTATCATGCAAGAAGCTCATGATACTCTTTATTCTATCCACCCCAGAGGAACGAAGATGTATCAGGATTTGAAAGAGCAATTTTGGTGGCACAAGAAGAGAAAAATTGGAAGCTACATCGCCAAGTGTAATATCTGTCAGAGAGTCAAAGCGGAACATCAGAGACCCGCAGGACTGTTGCAACCATTGCAGATTCCGGAATGGAAATGGGATTCCATCGGAATGGACTTTATCACTGGTTTGCCTACTTCTAGTAGGGGAAATGACTCAATCTGGGTCATCGTTGATAGACTGTCCAAGGTAGCTCATTTTATACCCGTCAAGACAACCTACCAGAGCTCGAAGCTAGCAGAGTTGTACATTGCTAGAATCATCAGTTTGCATGGAACCCCCAAGACCATAGTGTCGGATCGAGGAACCCAATTTACTTCGAGATTTTGGCAGAAAGTCCAAGAAGGATTAGGAACCAAGTTGAATTTCAGCACATCTTATCACCCGCAAACCGACAGACAGACTGAAAGAGTCAACCAAATCTTGGAAGATATGTTGAGAGCTTGTGTGTTAGAGTATGGATCAAAATGGGAAGATTGTCTACCTTTCACAGAATTCTCATATAACAACAGTTATCAAGCCAGTTTGCAAATGGCCCCATTTGAGTTCCTATATGGAAGAAAGTGTCGTACCCCTTTGAATTGGTCACAAGTAGGAGAGAGTCAGATTTTTGGACCCGACATCCTATGAGAAGCCAAAGAGAAGGTTCAAAAAGTCCGTGAGCACCTCAAGACCACCCAATCCAGATAGAAGAGTTATGCTGATAAGAGAAGGAGAGACCTGACTTTCAATGTTGGAGATTTTGTGTATCTCAAGGTTTCGCCATTGAAGGGAACTCAACGTTTTAGTCTAAAAGGAAAGTTAGCCCCCTGATATATCGGACCCTTCAAGATTCCGAATCACCAAGGAGAAGTATCTTATCAACTAGAACTTCCTGAAGAGATGTCTGCCATCCACAATGTGTTCCATATCTCGTTACTTCGCAAATGCTTAGAAGTGTCGGAGAAGACCGAAGTTTTCAAGAACATCGATCATCGAGTTGTTGATATCAACAAGGATCTGATGTATCGTGAAGTGCCCATCCATATCTTGGAGGAAGCCTACCAAACCACCAGGACCCGGAGTATCAAATTTCTCAAGATCCAATGGAGCAACCATACCGAAGAAGAAGCCACTTGGGAGCGAGAAGATTACATTAGGACTGAGTTCCCAGATCTCTTTAGTTCCTAGTTTTCTTTCTCAAATCTCGGGATGAGATTTTGTTTAAGGGGGGAAGGTTTGTAACATCCCAAATCTTTAATCAAGGTTAATCAAGATCCAAATCACCCAATTTAGGGTTAACAAAAACTTTTTCCATTTAAAATATTTAGGCATGCATATGAGTGTTGCATTTAAATAGAAGTTGTTTTAAAATGCCATGATTGTGTGTTCTAATGGTTGTAAAATGGTTCTATGATGAATGTCACATCATCTAGATCATTCCCAAGCAAAACCAAAGAAAAAGAAATAAAAAAGAATTAAATAAAGGAAATGGTCACTTTTGCCATTTTAATCACGTAGCCCACTTTGGGTGTTCCTAGCACTCAAATTCCAACAGAAACAATTGTGGATATTTGCACCCCTTGCTAGTACAAGTAGTGATGTGCCAAGGCCCACTTTGTGATCTCCCAAAAACTTTCAAACTCTAATTTTAAATGACATTTGAAATTGGAATCTAGTTCATATGTATAGATCACCCTATGTCAAAAACCACTCAAATGAATTCCATTTAACAAATCCTAGCAGCCATAGATTCTTAAGCATGTGATAAACAACTCCGCCAAATTTCATTTCAAAATTTCAAACTTGAATTCTTTCGGCCATTTTGTCAAACACTTGGAGTGCACAGATCAGATGAAAATCAAAAACACTAGTGTGAGCAGTGTTCTGGCCAAACCTGTCTCCCACATTGCAGCCAAATTCTCTCCACCGCACCCCCTACTCTTTTCTATCCTGGCCAAGCACTGTGCCCACGACCAAATGGTCATGGACATCAATGCCGAGCCCACATGAGCACCTCACCAGCGACAGCGCGCCCCTGACACCGCCAGCCTTGCCCACCTTGCCCAATGCGTTGCTCGTGGTCCACCTCCCCCTCCAGGCCAGCCCCAGCCCGAGGATAGAGCGACGAGAAGCCAAGAACCGCCATGCTCGGAACGTGTATGCCATGCCGACGCCGCCCGCAGAGCGCGCATGGTCCCCGCTCAACCAGACCCCGCCTTGCTCTCGCCGCCCACCTACATGATCACCACCACCCAGGAAGCTGCTAGACATGCCCCTTTCCCCGACCGTGCCCCATAGTCGCTGGCCACCGCAAAGTTCGTCGTCGATAGAGACATCATGCGCGCTGCACCACTCACGTCTCCCAACCGCAATTCACTACATGCGCACCGCCATGACGACCGCCAGGGAACCGCCCACCGTCCTAGCCCACTGCCTAAGCCTCTAGCCCGCTATATCATCGTCACCGGCGAGCACCGCCCATGCCTCACTGCCGCCTCGCCGCGCCTATATAAGGAGGCCTCCCCAGCACCATTTTCTCACACCACTCTCATCCACACCCCCTCAGAGCACTCCCAGAGCCCCACCAGAGCAAGACACAACCCGTAGCGCCGGAATTTCGCCAGAGTCTGCCGCGGAAGGAGGAGAAGGGCGCTAGTGATCCAGGCCATCTCCCGGGACGCCGCTGGTACCAGGAGAACCGCCATTGTTGTCTTGTTCGTTTGCCCGCCTCGCCGCACTCGCTGGAGCCCCGGTATGTCCTCACCGCACCCCCACCGAGCCGCTAGGATTCAGTCTTGCTGGCGACGTGTTCGTCGTCAACAACGACCGTGAGCCGTTGATCTAGTTCTAATCCTACGGTCCATATCGCCCTGTACCGCTTCGCGTGAGATGTACCGCTGACATGTGGACCCCCCTGTCAGCAGTCTCAGCGCCGCAGAGTGAATATGGGCCGGCCCAATTAGTTTCCCGCGCTGGCCCTATGATTCAAATTAGGATTTTTCTTTTTAGACTTAGACTTAGTTCTGTCCTTTAGTTTTAAAATCAATTCAGGGAGTTTTACAAATCCAAATTGAGTGATTCCAATTTTATTGGAAAGATAATGAAAATCTCTATCCAAGTCCGTTGGATTTAAATCATTTAGAGTTAGAGATCTCTCGTAGTATAAATAACAAGATAGAAGCTTTTGCACATTCAAACATTTTTATAAAATCAACCATAATAGCTTTTGAGTTGATTCCAACTCTCAAAAACCACATTTAACCATACCTATCTGAATATGTAATAAAATTAGGGTTTGCATGCAGTGAATTTGGACTAGTACCAAAATAATGCTATATAGGCATTTCTAGTCACTTTAAATCATTAAATATTAATCTTAAACTTTATAAAATGTGATCCAACATTTAAATCACATTCCCATGCATTAGAATATGTGGTGATGACATGTGTCCACATGATCCCATATTTTAATTGGATAATATTAAATCTTAGTTAATTTCAATGAGTAGAAATTACTTTTCTCAAACAAAATAAATGAAACTAGTTCAGTAAACCTTGTGATGTTTGTGATGATACTACATCATCAAATGTGTGCCTTAGTGTGCTAAGTAGGCTAGTTAAGTATTGTTTGGTTATTGTGTATTCTGTATGTATTTATAGACGATAGTACCGACCAAGTCTACGAGGAGGAGGAGTTCTACCAAGAGGAGGAGGAAGAGAATTTCAACCACTGCACCAACCAAGGCAAGCTATTGTTAGCAAGCTAGAATTAAGCTAGATAACCTAAGAAAATTCATTAGGCATGCTTTGGTTATACCATTTTGACTATTACCTATTCCAAGTTTTATTTACAAGCTTTACTTCCTTTACTTTACTAAAGTCCTTTACTTTGTTTAAAGGTAGCATAAAGAGTATAAAACTTGACCTATCTAGTTAGACTTAGATGTCATTCTATGGCATGAGATTGATAGTAGCATCCCACCTTAGTGAACACTCTTAACTTAGTAGTTTAGAGCTAAACCAAAACTTGATCACTTTAGATGGGAATACTTGGTGAAAATGACTTGTGAAAATCTTGGAATGATGAGTCATTCTATTGAGATGTTTTGATATGTGTTGAGAAACACAAATGGTTTATGATGATGAAAATGTTGAGGCATGAGCCTTAGCCCTTTTATAAAAACTGATGGTTGGGTTCAGATGCGATACCATTCCAATTTTACCGTACAACCACCATACCTGAATTGGGTAAGGCTTAGCCGGAAGTTTATATGCATTAGTATTAGTTCTCTCGCGGGAGAGGTTTGAGCTGAGGCTACCTCTCAATGTTGTCCACCTATGCAGTGCCTAGGATGACAGATGGTCATGGCTGGGAGGCCAAGCTCATAGGAGAGGTGCTTATACTAGAGTGTGTAAAGGAAAGGTTATGTTTGATTATCTGCATACTAAGTATGATGATTCAGGGTTATCCCTGACAGATGTATCGAATTTTGTGGTGAAAGTGTACCACCTCTGCAGAGTGTCAAGTTATTCGAATAGCGGCGTCCGCGGTTATGGATAGTTGGAGTGGCCATACTGTTCCATTGTCAGATATTTTTAAAATGACTTATGAAATGAATTGTGACATGACTTGACCACAGTAGAGTTGTGACTATGACAATTAAGTTCCCACTTAGGTCTTTTCAAACTTTATTTTATCTTTCTTTGTTTCTGAACTCAGCTTAGGATTCAAACTTAGCTTTACAAATAAACTTAGAACTTAGCATTTCTACTAGAACTATCTTACTTGTTAGTGGTAGCTTGTGAGTACTTAAAGAGTACTCATGGCTTTGTCCCTGGCTATTTCCGTGGCCAGACTATGAGGTGGATTATCCTGAAGGAGGACAGCAGGACGGCTACAACAACTAGGATCATGTCCCATCGTCAGTATTGCCTGTGACACTGAAGATGGACCCCACCGCTACGCTATTTTTTCTGCTACTTGATTGTATTAAGACTGGATCATGAGATCCTTTATTTGTGTAAGACCTTATGTGATTTGTAATGGATGATGTACTGTGATATCCAATCTGTTATGTCTCGCAAAAATGGTAATCCTGTGATTGCGATGTATGGCATAACAGGCATCTGGGATTAAAAATCCGGGTGTTGACAGTTCCGCGGAAGGCGAACCCACCAATGGTCGTGCTAACGGGAATATCTGTCAGTGACGTGACTTGACCATTACTGGTGTCAGGTTACGTAAGAGACCAAGTTCTGGTTTAATTTGAAATTCAAGCTGGAAACCCGAATCATTCATTCATAGGTCCGACTTGTTTTGAGAACCAGATCCTATCCTTTCTTTTGAAGTTTCGGGAACCCTTCAAGATTCTGCAAGCCGAAGATCAAGCTAGATGATGATGAAATCCGACTCTGGATCTTGGAGGCTTCCGGGGGCTACTGTTGGGGATATACTTTCCGGGTATCCTCATTGTGCCTCACTGACAAGGGTGGCCCACTTCGGGTTAGAGCTTTGCTTCACGGGCGGCCCAGTCAGGGAGAAAAGACGGAGTCCAGTCCGGCTACGGGAAGGCCCAGAAGACTTACCGACATAGGCCTGTTATGTTACTTATAGTTCAAAATGTACTCTGTAACCAACTCTTTGTCGTAGCCGGATAGGTCTCTCCTGTAAACCCTAGGCCAGAAATCTATATAAGCCGTCCTAGGGTAAGCCTTTAGGGCACCCTCACAATAGTCTAGAAACTCAACTCGGACAGGCGAAACCCTTGTAACCCATATTTCGGCTCTGCCGTATTACTGGATTGCTAGGAGTAGGATCCGTCCAAAGCCGACGGATTCGAACCTGGGTAAACTTGTGTGCTCACCGTCCCGGAACACCGTACGTCTCACACCCCTCGCTTCCGCACGCCTCGAGGACCCCCTCATGACGTACTTATCATCAATCTGATAACAGTAATAATAACTTTATTATTGCCTTTAGAGCATATTTCTAATAGGGCATGAGGGATTGTACGTCAGCGGCCGTGAATTGCGCGATGGTGGAGCGGTGGAGGAGTGAAAATCGACTTGGATCGTGACCTGGAGATGGCCTCGCGAACCCTAAATAAACGATTGCACAACGCGCATTCTTGCGAGAATTTTTTACGGGCCAAGCATCGTTTCGAATCGTAAAATGGGCCAAAAACTGAGAACCCGTAGGAATTTCTCACTCACGCGTGTTTTCAGTGTCTATGAGAGTTTCTCTTACGCACACATGCTAGTTGCTAGGCTGTAAAATCACGACATGCAAAACCAGTTCACGTGGACTCTCGGCACCGTAAGCTACTCCCTCCTTTTCTAAATACTAGGTGAATACCTGTGCGTTGCTACAGAACAGCCAAATATACATGTGATGATTATTCTGTTTTTTCTCAAACGTTTATTCTATTTTGTGAAATGTGTTTTTGTTTTATTTTTCTGCTACCTCACTATGGCAGCATGGTGCGCTCCCTTTCTTCTTATCTGCTATCCACGTCTTATCTGCAGTATGCACGTTGTTTTGATATTTGTAGTGACAAGAGAACGATTCCAGTGAATCCGTAAATCGGTGAATTCTGAACCTTTGGATGAAACAGCAATGGATAAGTAGTCTAAGTTAAGAACATTGTATCGCATAAAAATGAACCTACAATATGTTTGATATCTATAACTTGATGGAAATTTAATATAAACTCAGATTTTTCTTCATATCTATAACTTGATGAAAACTTAATATATATAAACTCAGATTTTGCTTCATATCTATCACTTGATGGAAACTTAATATATATAAACTCAGATTTTGCATTGGTGCATCAGGCGCACAGATTCAACCGTTTCACTGGGTACATCTGACAGGGCCTCGCCGTTCTTTCCCTACCATCTCTTCCGTCAACAACCTATCATCAACAAATGGAAACTTGGTGACTTTTGACAGATGGAAACACATACCTGATATACACACTTTGTACACGACAATTTAACCACACAAAAATAATGCAGCCAAACTTTAGGAGATTGCACAGATGGGGGCTTACTTCACAAATGAAATCCAGAATCTTGTATAAGCTTAGCAATGCATTTCTAATAGTCAGTATCAGCTAGCATGCTACACAACATGTCAAACATAAAAAAGGACCTTTGTGTCATAGGACAGAATTGTTGTACATGGCATATCAGGAGTCATTAAAACTGCTTGAGTTAAATTTGATCATAGCATGTTTGGTAAAAATCTTGATGGCAGCAACACCATAACTCCATAAGCTTATACCGCTCCTTCCCCCGTTCCTAGTTCAACTGTTCAAGAAAGGAAATTTATTAGTAAATGTAAATTGAGGCACTTACAAAGTAAGCTAGGAAATGGTTCATATCCGTGCTTGCCATTCCTATATTTTTTTTACTGTTTATATTTATGTCCAGCATAGTTAGAAAAAAGAAAAGGTAGTCATGTGAGTAAGCTATGCATCAAGAAGATATCCTACCTTGTAAAAGCTCTGACAATGTCCATTCCATGCGTAAACAGCAAAAGAGCTACATCAATTTCTCTATTCAATCTTTGAGCTGATTGTGTTGCATTACAACCACCGAGCTACTTTGGCCAATTGAGAAGTCCATCTCCAGGTGATACATTAAAAGCCTTATTAGATACAATAATTGGAAGTTAACAAATTTATGCAGTGGGATGTTACCTGGTACTGACCCCACCAAAGAATTTCTTACTTTTTGTTTGTACTATAGGTTATATAGGATGTGAAGAAATTTCTATAAAAAATTCCACCCGAGTAAGGCTCTAGTATTTAGAGTGACTGCCAGGGCATGAACCTGCAAATATCATGTCAGGAAGTAAAAAATAAGAACCAGGAATATAACCAGAAAGCGGTAAAGTTATTACTTTCTGTGTGATGGATTGAGGATCAATAATCTACAGCTAAAATGTAGAGCTCGGAGCAAGAAAAATAATTCGAATAATCAAGAAAAATTGTATTACACATTCAAGGCCAACCTTGGAAAGGATAGCGTCCTTCTTTCCTACAATATGGAATGTTGTTTATCAAATACTGAACACCTCGAGGCCACATTGATGATACCGTGTAGGGTAGACTAGTAAGCATTGCTGGGTTGTTGTTCGTTATTAGCTGCCGAGCACATACATGTAGTTCTACCATTAGACAATTGGAAGATAAGATGTTTTAGATTTATGAATTGAATATATCTAGACGTCTTTTAGAGTACAAGTTCACTCTAAATTTAAATAAACCTACACACTAAAAGGGGTCTAATACACTTTTTTCACAAAGCTAAAAAAACTTATATTTTCAAACGGAGGGATACTCAGTATGCACACTCTGACGGGTGGAGCGGTTCCCCTATTGCTAGACGATGAGCTCGCCGTTCGTGGATGCCATCGGCTACCTCTTCCCGGATCTGGCCATGTAAGGCTAATACGAATGCTCCATGGATTTTATTTTTCAGATCCGTTGATTATTACTTCATCCGTTTCAAAATATATGATGTTTTATCTTTGTGAAGCAAATGTATCTACACTATTTTTATAGTATAGGTTCGGAGTGAATCTATACACTAAAAAAGGTTTAGATACATTCACTTCACAAAAGCTAAAACATCTTATATATTGAAACGGAGGAGTATATGATTTCTTTTTCATCCTTTCCCACGTGGTTTGTTGTCATTTTTGTTGTGTTCTTATTTGGGGAGAATAGATGAGATGGATAGTCTTAATTGATCGATGTTTCGGTTCTATTTCAGATTCTTACGTTGATATCAAATTATGGAAACGAATCGGGGAGCATGAACTCTGAATTCTTTTTTATATAATTGGAAGGTTTGATGCTAAATGAGAGGTAATTAAGGAATCTTCTGGATACCCTGTGTACTCACGTCCATAGTCCTTCTCGATCTGTAGATGCTCCAAATTTTCTGGTCCAAGGAACGAAGCTACTCCATCAGTTCACAAATAACTGACTTTGATTTATCTAGATTTATATGTATTTAAACAAAAACAAGTCACTTATTTCTAGACGGAGAAAATATAGAAAATTGGCGGATGTGTTGTGAAAAAAGGGAGGGGCTTCCTGACAAGAAATGGATATAAGGCAGGGTGTGGTATGCAAGTTGCCGTAGGTCTTTGCACGATCACAAAGCCTTATTGGATGTCCAAGATAGTCCTGGTACCCTACATAAATGTAGAGTGTGATATTCGGCGATGTTATGAGTAAATTTCATGAAACCATAACTATCGGGGCAAATGTTTCACAACTAATTTTGTGGTAAGTTTTTTTTTGAGAAGCACGGTGCGAACATAGACGCTCGAAAATGCATACAGGTTGATTCTGGTGGTAAGTTATTTTGAGTAGCCTAAAACACTCAATTCTAGACCATTTGAGATAGTTTTGATAGTTCGGTGATCCGATCTCACATTTCAGATACATGTGCCAAAGTGACTAGTTTGAGCCCACTAGTTCGGTCCCACTAGTTATATATTTTTAAGCAATCACATATTTTATTAATAGAAAATCAAATACGTGAGTAAATAAATGTGAAAACTAACAGACAGATCAGGAGAAAACAGATATTCTAAAAACTTTGCAGAAAACTATTCCTAAAGTTTTCTGCACTTGCCGTATCTAGCGGCCACCACCAAACACCAACACCGTCTAGACGTGCGCTGAATAGGCGCCGAGCCTCCACAATTGCCGGATCCAAGGGAGCAACATCGCCAACGAGGCTTTGTGAGTCTATGAACAGGCCCGCTGCAAGCAGCAAGACACATATCGTTGTGGCACGTCGACTGGGGGACGTCCTCGTGCTACCTTGAACCAAGATCCGCCGCATACCACCGACGAAGTCGAGTAATAACGGAAAATCCACCACCTTTGGACCAGCATCCTTGCTCGAGAGCATCCACCTCGCCCGGCCCCCAATGCCACCGTGGATAACAACGAACGCCAACGACACATCGAGATACATATCTCACCAGATCTGAAGATCCGCGAGAAGACCAAGCCGCCGATCTAAAGGATCAACAATCACACGTTGTCATCAACTCTGAGACGCCACCATGAAGGTCGACGTCAGTGTGTGAGAAGAGTTCAGGCAGATTTATTCGCCTGTGTGTCGCTCCCACCTCCCTAACGACACACAATGGCATAAAGATCCTAACTGACGTGGGGTTAACACGTCAATGCCCATAGTTTATGGACTTGGGTTTTGATGAGAGGGGAGCGTTGGAGATCTTGTTTGGCTGACAGGCAAGCAACACCGGGACACGGTGTTTACCCAGGTTCAGGCCCCTGGAGGGAAAACCCTACTCCTGCTTGTCTGCTCTTAGTTGAAGATGAACCGAAGGTTACAAGGCTGCCTTGATGGCAATGGTGCGCAAATGTAATTTGGCGGGTGTTTGTCCTAGGGTTTCGGTAGGTCCTCCTCGTGGTTCCCTCCGGGCCTTTATATGAGGAGGCCGGGTCTCAGGATACCACCAAGTCGGTTATAGATTAGGTTTTTTTAACTTTCTATCTAAAAATTGCCGTATTCCCCAAGGAGCCGTGTCCTTCATGGGCTTGGGGACACCGAATCATCATGGGCTTCATCACTGCTAGTGGCTCGTCATGTGGGCTCTTGCTGGGTCGAACCGGGTAGGCCCATCTTAAGCACCCGCGGGGCATATCTATGTCGCAGCCCCCGAGTGTCCATTCGAATCGTAGATTTGAGTGGAGACTTTGAAGTCTTCGATTTCCAAAGAGGGTGCTCATCATCCGAAGGATCTATCGGGTCAAAACGTTCAAGTCATAGGGATGGTTGATGTACGTGCCTGGCTCATCCGACTAATCGGGATCAGTTAATTGCTCTAGGGCAAAGACAACGCCATCTACTCGAACTCAAGTCCCCGGACTCGAATTCGGAAATTGCTGGTGCAGTTCGACTCATGCCGTGGAGGCCTTACTGAGTCGAATTCCAGTGATAGTGATTGTGTACCAACGCGTCCTTCAGGTTTTTTCATCACGCCTGTTGGCATGGTATTCATCTGGTAGAGCGCAGTGGATGTGATTGCCAGGCTAGTGATGATATCTGGAGGTCTTATCTTTACATCATAGATGTAACATCCGGATGTTTGTCATCGCGGAGGTGATTCGGGTGGTCGAGGAGATGTTATCTCTGAACTCGAGTTTCACAATTGTGTGGAGTCGCCGGTAATTTCGATTGAATATGCACAACCTGGTCTACGGACCGAGTGGACGCAGAGGTTTGAGTGAATGATCACCCTTTTATTCTTGTTTGTTTTCATAGGGTGTGCGACCAACGCTCCCTATGGGATAGCCCCCGAGTGCTTGTTCGAGTCGTAGACTCGAATAGGGACTGTATAGTCACAAGAACATGTGAATGCCTTCAGTTGTTGTACTTTGTCGAATGCGCGACCAACACACCCTATGGGAGTAGCCCCGAGTCCTCAATTGAATCGTTGATTCGACAAAGGAGTCTAAGCGTAACACCATAAGGCCTATAATTCTGAGACTATATGCTAGACCCGGAAGTACATCGGGGCGCGACCAACACTCATGTTAGGAGTAGCCCCCAAGTATTTGATCGAGTCGCAGACTCGAACAAAAACTGAATATTTGAAGGCAACCGAAGAAAGATTCCTTGTATATTCCATCCTTTGTGATGATGACATCATTAATGATGAACGATGAGCTCAACCTTCAGTGTGAATAGTGTGATGGGACCTGACATTGTGGGCCCCAAAAGCTGACCAAGATTTGACCAGTCACTATGTAATTTGGAGTATTAACCACGTCTCCTCGATTTCTACGCCTAGTGAGGATCGTGCGACAACGGTTCATTTCACGTGCCGCCACGCGTTTGCGTCGATGCTCTCCACACGTCAGAAGGTGGGATTTTAACCATTGGGATTGCATCTCTTCCCTATTAAGTAACAGGTTGCGGCAGTAAAAATTTCGCATCTTCGTCTTCTTCTTCCTTACTTCCTTGCCTCTACTCCTCTGCATACCGCGCCATTGTTCTGTGGCTAGATCTTTGTGCTGGACATACTTCGAGTATTTCCTAGTTTCTTCTTGTGATCCCGGCAGATGAAGTATACCGCGAAGGTGAAGAAAAGCAAAAAGGCCACCAGTGTTGGATCGAGCGCCACCGCCGCCCCTAAGAAGAAGGGTGCCGGGAGTCGCATCACCAATGGCGCGTGATCGCATTCCTCAGTGAGGGCCTGCGACTCGTGGCCCCTCTGCCAAGCTAGCCTTATTCCGGCAGATGAGGCCGATTCCAAGATTCCACACGCTAAGGTAATCCCCGATCCTCCTACCAGATTTTTATTGATTTTCGTTGCCTTTCTTATTCATGGACTTTCTCTTCCCCTCCATGATTTTTGTTTGTGGTTTGCTTTTTCTCTACGGGATTCAGCTACACCACCTGTCTCCCAATTCGATTCTCCACATCGCCTGCTTCATCACCCTCTACGAGTGCTGGCTCGGGATTGAGCCACACTTTGGCCTCTTCAAGAATCTATACAGGTTGAAGAGGTAGTCGGGTTCTGGGTTTGTGGTTTATGATGTTGGTGGGTGCAGAATTTCTGTTAGCCCGTGCGTTCAGTATTTCAGCTTCAAGTTTGTCGATTCTGCCCAATGATAGAGGGACAAATGGTTCTACATCCGCGATCAGAAACTAGGAGGCCAGAAGTATGGACTAGCCCCATTTGACTTGAGTGTCGAAACAAAGAATACCGTTCCTGGAAGAATGAAGTCCTACCGGCTGAAACTGAGTAAGTCGAGGCCTTGTACTAGCGAGTGCAAGATCTGCAGCTTGTCCACGGCAAGGAGGCCACCGGTGTTGATATCATCTGAACCTTCTTGCGTCACCGAGTGCAGCCTATGCAGGTCAGAGGATATCCAATGTTCCTATGGGCCGGTAGGTCTGCTCCAACTAGTATCTCTTCTGAAGATCTATCGTCCATGGAGCTCGAGAAGAAAATTAAGTGTTTGACCAAACTGACTGCTGATGAGCCTCTCCCCGCAGATACAGCGAATGAACATTTCAGTGCCACCAACCATGTGCCAGCGGTAATGTCCTAGCTTATATTCCCTTTATCTTGCGATCATTTGGTGTAGACCTGATGATGCTATTGCCTTTGTTGCAGGATTGGAAAGTGAAAGGCATGATGCCTCCTTTGCCTGAGAGCTTGGATGCTCCTGAAGGCACAAAGCTGGATGAGTCGGACTCATCTATCCCTACTGCTCAGTCACAAGAACTCCCTGAGTCCAGCGACGAGGCACTCGCAAGAGGAGACACAGTGAAGATTTGGATGCCTCCACACCGAAGATGCCAAAGGGTCCTACCCCTTATGTAGGTGCTACTGGGCCAATTCCAGTAGTACCCATCTGGACTGCACCGCCTGCCCCTCTAGCCAACAAGCAGAAGAATGAGTTGTTCGACCTCGATAACTTCAGCTCATGAGTGTTCGTGATTCTTACCATGTCATATTGAAGTGTGTTAGCGAAGTCAAGAATGATAATCTTATTTGCTGAATCATTAGGGAGTCCTCCCAAGAAGAGTCCATCAAGGGCGATGTGGAAGAGGGAGTCATAGACTCTAAGACTACTAGCGTAGGGGCAGTTCCTCCTTCTCCGAAAAATGTGTCTACTGACGATGACAACTTTTCAAGCTCCTCCAAGCTAGGTGGGCACAAGATCGTCGTCGCTCGGAGCATGGAGCATGATCTGCCACAGTCTTCGAGTGGACATGTAAGTTTTCCCTTATTGATTTTCTCGTGGAAGCCCCCGAGCCCTTTGAGATGACTCGAGCATCGGTGCATCCATTCATGCAAAGCATGGTGCAGATAGGCCAGCAGTACATGCATCTAGACTCTGACTTCATGCAGCTCCAAGGTTAGCTTTTCCCCCTTTGAATATTGGTGACTGCTATGGATGTCGTTTGAGGAACAGTATTGCGTTTTTGTTAGAGGACAACAATCAGGTTCTACGTCGCCTAGAGGTTCTCGAAAAGAGTCTAAAAACGCAGAGGCAAAGGAGAAAAGCGGGGTGGAAGTCATTGAGCGCTTGACGTTGAAGTCCAAGAAGCTTGAAGAGGGCCGTGCAACAGCTGCGGCGAAGCAAGAGAAGGAACTAGTTGACCAGCTGATGACTGTCACCAAGGTGTTGTCTGGTAAGTACTATTTACTTGTATCTTCCTCGCCCTTGGTGTGCTTCTTCAAGTTAGTTCCTTTTATTTTGTAGATGGGGTTGGTGTTGACTTTGACCACCAGGCACTTGAGCGTGAGGATGTACTAGAAGCCGTGAGCACAGTCGAGGATCGCAACACCTACGTCAAGGAAGCACTCACCAAGTCCAAGGATGTGGTAATCCTATTCCATCAAGAGATGTTCCCGAAAGGCTTTCACCCTCAAGGATGTTGGCAGCCTAGAAGATGCCTTCATGGATGGTGCCCCACAGAATACAAGCATATGAAAAATATTGTAGGTGCCTCCCTCGGACTTGCTATGGCGCAGGCCTATGGCGCCAACCTGGATGTTTGTAAGGTCACCTCCGCAATGTCGATGACGATGGATGACAAAGAGGTAGCTTTCACTCCTATCGCCAAGCGCTACAAGAAGTACGACACGTGGCTGATTGATTTGCTTGCCAAGTACACCGAGGAGCAGAAGCGGTTAGCCCGTGGCAAACGCCACCACGGTGGAGGATTCCACGGGTGCCGCAAAGCCTTTAGATACTGATGCTTAACTAGCTTAGCTGTCACTTGTAGTTGCCTTTATTTTGTAATCTCGATGCTTGGGTGTAGTCGTAGTTCTTGTAGCTTGTAGTAGTGACCATCAATGACTCTGCTGCTTTTGAATGAATTGATATGAATGTCTTTGGCTATTATTTTTCTTCATGCTGGTTTGCTTTAGTCGATTTAATTATGGACTACTCTGATAGGCTCTTATCCTTTGATTATTTGCACGTATAGGGCACCTCCAGGGATGTGCCGGGTTGCGCTTCTGCCGCTACTCCTTCGGTTCCTTCACGACCTTTGAGAGATGATGAACTATCACAGCTACCTCTTCTACGGGATCGAGTTAAAGAGCTGGAAAAGACACTCGTGATCTTCAAAGGTAGCATTGATGTGTGGAAATCGAAGGTGGAAAAAGAATTTGAGCGGGAAAAATATCTCCTGGGTGAGATGACTCAGATCGGCGAGCAACTCCGATGTGAGTGTCTCTAGTTGTTTTTCTTCTTGGAGTTTTGCATGCTGTCGATTGAAGCCTCTTGACTTGGTTTGTGTAGTTGTCAATCTCATTCCGCAGGAAGAGAAAGCGCACATTAGTATGCTGAATTGCCTCACTTAGGCGGAATTAGAGGCCAGTGGATTTTTATAGACTGATCGGAATCGAGCGACTGTGTTGGCTACATTGCAAAATCATGTTGCTCAGGTGCTACACTATTTGAAGAAGGCTCAATCCTCTTTCAAGTCCATTTTCAGAACAATATTCCTGCTGGACGAAGCTCCTTCTAGCTTGTTGGCATTGCTGCGGAAGTTCCAGGATGTTGGTGTTATACGCGAGTGCGTGCGCTAGCAACTTGTTGCGGGTGCCAAAGCAGCGCTTGCTTTTGTTTATATGCAGCGCCTCGATGTCTATCTGGAGGCCATCGCTGAAGGACTACCGGCTCCACTTGATGGAATGGTGTGGAATATGCGACCACACTATTGGGTTGTTGCCCGACGTGCGGAGAATATCATTCGATTGTTTGATGAGCGCAAAAATGTCATACTCCAGCAGAAGCAGTAGTATTTACCCTATGTAGGAGATGTAGATAATTTAAAATTTGTCTAATTTGAAAGGGATTTGTGGCCCGTGTAACTTTGTTGTGTGTTTGTATGCATTGATGCGAGTGCGTTGTTGCTGCGCCTTTTCGTTAGCCCGACACTAACAAATTTCAGTACCTTGCCAACCTGTCAGTTGAGTTACAACTAGGTTGGAGTTTTCAAGGATTCGATTACAGGTTGGGCCAGCTACTCGGGCCGAATCAGTAGACGGTTTGTTCGACAGAGTCATCAAGGAGGCGCAGCCCCCGGGTGCCGTTGTATGTGAAAATAAAAGAGAAATGAATTCATGGTTGAGGAAGTTAGCTTTATTTATTGGAGGATAGCAGGTACATGTTTCAACTAAGTAGCATGGCTGAATAGCCTTATTGAAATGGAAAAACGTCTAGGGGTAGAAAATTTGTAGCTGCGCGATGTTCCAAGGGTTGGAGTATTCAACTCCAGTTTCTACGTCCTTGAGGCAATATGCGCCACCTAGAATTACTTCGGTGATGTTGTAAGGTCCTTCCCAAGGGGACTCGAGTTTTAAGTGGCCTTTTTGCTTGAGTCGTAGGATGAGGTCACCTTTGACGAATGATCTTTGGCACAACCATTGGCTATGGTAGTTGTAGATTCTATGCTGGTACAGTGTCAAACATGCAACAACGATGTCGTGTGCCTCGTCCAACAGGTTGACATCGTCTTCGAGTGATGCCGTGGATTCGGCTTCTCTATAGGCAACAAGCTGTGGGGCCTTGTAGCACACTTCGGTGGGTAAGACCGCCTCGGCGCTATGCACCATGAAGAAAAGTGTGTAGCCGATGGAGTTGTTAGGAGTTGTGCACAAGCTCCATAGCAACGAGGGGAGATCCTCAGCCCATGCTCTGGCAGCTCGCTCGAGAGGCCGAAGGAGTCACTTCTTGATGACATTGCAGACAAGGGTGTTGGCCTTTTCGACTTGACCGTTGGTCTGAGGGTGCACGACAGAGGCCTAGCTGACGTTGATGCCCATCTTGTCGAGAAGTCACGGAACTCCTTCGAAGTGAAGCTTGTTTTGTTGTTAGTGATGATGTTGTATGGCACCCAAAACCGGTAGACTATGGACTCGAAGAACTTGACAGTAGTGGTGCCGGTTTGGTTGGTCACGGGTGTGGCCTCGATCCACTTGGTGAACTTGTCGACTGTGACGAGGAGGAAGACATATTCCCCGGGCAAAGACTTCTGTAGCTTACCGACCATGTCGAGTCCCCATTGCGCCAAGGGCTAGGCCATTGGTATTGGTCATAGCTCAGAGCTGGGTGCGTGCAGCTTGTCCGCCAACCTTTAGCAGGTGTTGCACTTTGTGACGATGTCCTTGGCGTCACGCACTACGGTTGGCTAGTAGAAGCTAGCTCGCAAAGCCTTGGCGACAAGCGCGTGACTGCTGGCGTGATGCCCGCATGTGCCTTCATGGATGTCGAGGAGGATGCGTCTGTCGTCACTATTGCCATTCAAGGACTCCGATAATGCTGCGCTTGTAGAGCTCACCGTTGATGATGGTGAAGGCCTTTGAGTGACGGGCGATGTCTCCTGCGTCAGCCGGGTTGTTCGACAGCTTCTGGCTAAGCAAGTATGTGATGTACGGCTGAGTCCAGGAGGGCTCGATGAGCATGACCTCCATGGGTCCTTCGGGTGCGGGATCCCGTTCTGCGTCGATTGATGCTTCTGTCTTGTTGGGTGGCGTAGCCCCTGAGTGCGCCACAGGTTCTGGTGGCCCGGTGGTTGGCTTGACCTTGATGGAGCGCTTGCATATTTGTTCCAGAAATACTTCGGGTGGTACCGGGGTGCAGGTGGAGCCGATGTTGGCCAACTGGTCAGCCTCTTCTTTGCTTTCGTAGCCAATGTGCCTGAGCTCGCAGCCATCAAATTCTCGTTCGAGTAAGTTGTAGAGGTCGCGGTAGGCGATCATGTTGTTGCTGAGGGTGTCATACTAGTTCATTGTTTGTTGTACGATGAGGTTGGAGTCGTCGTATATCGTCAGGCGGGTGGCACTGTAGGCCTTTGCCATCCGCATCCCATGAATGAGAGCCTCGTATTATGTTTCTTTGTTTGACGCGCGGAACTTCATCCGAAGTACGCATCGCATCTTGTCACCCTGCGGGGATGTCAAGATGACACCAGCTCCCACTCCTTCTCGGCGCTTGGATCTGTCGAAGTGCATTGTACACCCACTCGACATGTATGGGGTGTCGAGCAGCTGGAGCTCTATCCAATGGACCAGGAAATCCGGGAGTACCTACGACTTTATCGTTGTGCGACACTCGTAGGTGATGTCCCGTGGGGACAACTCAATTCCCATAGGATGACTCACCCCATTGCTTCGGGGTTGTTGAGGATGTGAGACAGCAGAGCGTCGTTGACCACCACTATCGGGTGCTCCATGAAGTAGTGGCACAGTCAACGTGCTGTCATGAACACTCTATACGCCAGCTTTTGATAGTGTGGGTATCGCTGCTTTGTGGGTGTGAGCACTTCGTTGAGGTAATACACGTGCCACTACACCCCATGTATCTTGCCTTCCTTAGCCCTTTCGACAATGAGCGTGGTTTTGACCACCTGGTGTGTGGAGGATATGTAGAGCAACATAGGTTCCTTCTCCTGGGGAGTGACCAGGACTAGTGAGGTTGATAGTAGGTGCTTGAGGTTTTCGAAGGCTTCTTGTGCTTCGTCGGTCCATTTGAACTTTTCCATCTTGTGGAGGAGTTAGTAAAAGGGGAGGGCCTTTTCACCCATTCGACTAATGAACCTGCTGAGGGCCACAATTCACCCAGCTAGCTACTGGACGCCCTTGATATTATTTGGCTTATCCATGGATAGTATAGCCTTGATTTTATTCGGGTTCGCCTCGATCCCCCTCGCAGAGATGAGGTATCCGAGTAGTTGCCCGAGATGGGATGCCAAAGGCGCACTTTTCTGGTTCATCTTGATTCTGTAGCGGTCAAGGTTGTCGAAGGTCTCGCGGAGATCATCGATGAGTGTTGTGCTCTCTTTTGTCTTGACCACTATGTCGTTTGATGTAGACTCGAACGTTGTGTCCTATTTGGTTTTTTAGGCAGGCCTGCATGCACCTTTGATAGGTGGCTCCCGCGTTCTTCAGCCCGAAGGGCATTGTGTTGTAGCAGTAGATACTGAATGGTTAGAAGGCCATTTTTCCCGGTCCTCCACCTTCATCTGGATCTGGTTATAGCCTGAGTAGGCATCAAGGAAGGAGAGGCGCTCACACCTCATGGTGGAATCGATGACTTGATCGTTCCGTGGTAGTGGGAAGTGGTCCATCGGGAAGTGTTTATTGAGGGATGTGAGTCCACACACATTCGTGGTATATTCGTGTACTTATTTGGTACAAGCATGGGGTTAGCTACCCAGGTGCTTTCCTTTATCTCGCTGATGAAATCGGCGTCGAGGAGTCCGTTGACTTCCACGCCTACAACCTTGGCCTCTCTTCTAACAGCCGTCCCAACAACTGCTTGATTGGTTGTGCATCGAGGTATATGTTGAGTGCGTGCTCGACGAATTCCCTAGGAACTCCTGGCATGTCCATGGGACACCAAGCAAAGATTTCCTAGTGTTCATAGAGGAATTTGATGAGCACGAGTTCTTATGTGGGACTCAGGTTGTTGGCGACGAGGGCCATCTTGGTGGGGTCCATCGGGTGGACCTAGACTTCCTTGGTGTTGACAGTGGAGTCGAAGGACTGATTAGGTGCATTATGCCTGCTCAGAGGAGGAATATTGTTGTCTGTCGACTCCTTAAGCCTTGCCACTTCTTGTTGCATGCCAAATGACTCGGAGATTCTGTTGAACTCCCTGTCGGAATTGTCAGACCTCGTAAAGCTTCCATGGACGATGTTGACACCATTTGGTCCTGTCATCTTCAGCATGAGGTATGCATAGTGTGGTACTGCCAGGAATCTTGCGAATGCCACGTGGTCGAGTATGGTGTGGTATTGAGATGTCCAGTAGACTACCTCAATTTTGAGGCCCTCGCATCTGAAGTTCTTGGGTGTGCTGAAGATGACGTCGAGGTGGATTTTCCCCAGGGGTAGATCCCCTTGCCTAGTACAATGCCGTGGAAGGTGGTGTCGGATGCCTCCAGGATGGAGAGTGGGATTCGCATGTCACGCAAGGTGCTAGTGAACATGAGGTTGATGCCACTGCCTCCGTCCATGAAGACTCTACTCATCTCATACCCACTGATCTGAGCCTCAAGTACCAAGGCCACATGACCTGGTCGTGGTATTTAATGTGAGTGGTCGGATCTTTCAAAGGTGATGCAGGATTTAGATCCGATGAGGTACTCAGGGATTGCGGGTGGTGATGACAACATGTTGACTTGTTGACTCCTTGTCTTCTGGGTCCTATTGGAAGGACGCCCCTTCTGGATCATCATGCTCCCATGTGGTAGGGGATATGGCTCGTCCCATTGTTGCGTTCCACCAGAACTGCTGGTGGTGGTGGTGCGTTGGCCGGAAGGGGTGGTGGTAGCGGTGCTTCGTATGCAATGGGCCCTGCGGCTGCTCCGTACCCCTGGCTTGTTGCTTTGCGCTGAAGTTACGCATAAGCATCTTGGAGCTTCTAGAACTCGTGGCAGTCTTTGAGGAGGTGACTCGACTTCCTTCTGTCGTCCTACTTGTCGATGTAGTAATGGATGTTGCAGGGGACTAAAAGTCGTGCCATTGCGGTTGAGGCACCATCGTTGGTGCAGCATTGCCACACTTGGTGTTGGGGGGATACACCCGGGTAGGGTCATGCCGGGGTATAAAAGCCGAGTTAGCCGAGGTACGGCAAGGTCAAAGCAGGTGTTGGCCGAGTCACCTCAAGGCAGGCCGAATCACGGGGTAACCCGGACCAGGAGATGTCCACCTAACTGGATCTCAGCCTAGTTATGTCGTATGTAGGTAAGATGTATCTAACTTGTATGCAGGTACAGGTGTGGTCGGATCAACTAGGTACGATCTGGGTTATATCAAGCTTGTAAGAGAAGGAAGGTATCTCGTTGGTCAAAGAGTGACCACTGTACGCAGAGCGTGAGCGAAGCGGACAAAGGTGACGATGCCTGTGTCGGATGACGCGGGCACCGCAGAGGCTCACATAGCCTCTGCATGGATGACGCTGGGCAAAAGTGACCCGGTCGGCTTACTATTTTGGGAGGAGGCATATTCCTTGGAATATGCCTCCACGTATGCCCTAATTGGAGACCTGGCTACCCCTATATAAGGGTAGCTAGGGCCTCTATAGAAAGGGTTGATCTCTAGAGGGTTGTGTTTTACTAGTGTGTTCCTGAGGGCCAGCTAGTGGTGAGAGTAAGAGAGTTTCTTCTTCCTCCTCTCCCCAATACAGCTCAAGGAGCACTTGTAAACTGTGGAAGTGAATAAAATACAAAGCAACTGTGTGTGGAATTACCACACTATCCCTCCCTGGATTCCCCTAGTGCATTTATTCCCCACCTTTAGCCTATCCATGGCATCTGCCGTGACACTACCATGACAGTTGGTGCCCACCATGGGGCTAGCAGTGCTAGCAGGGGTGAAAATCCGGACGGGAAACTTCATCGGCACTGGTGAACGCATCGTCTCCGGGCTCGTTCAGCGCTTTGGAGCACTGGACTTCGTCAGCGACAATGCTGGCTGCTTCGGCAAGCGTCCTCTTTCGCGCAACAACCTCTTCGTCAATTTCGGCGCGCACAAGATCTACGTTGCTGTCGATGTGTCGTGCGTTCACCCGCGGCACATTGTCGAAGGAGGCGAGCCACTCCTTAGCGTGACTCGTGGGGCGTGTATCACTCGCTCCCTGGACCGCGCCGAGGTGATGATGACTGCGCCAGGCGCAGGCGCAAGCAAGGATCTAGTACCAGATCCAGAGGCAACACCTAAGGCACCAAGGAAAAGTAGAGGTCCTCCACTAGAGAGGCCAGAGAATGTGCTGCAGCAGGCGATGGATAGCTTGGCAAACCCAGTAGCAATAGTAGTAGATCCGGCTCAGGCACAGGCCAAGCTAGAGGAGACTAGGAAAAAAATACTAGAGGGTGCAAAAAAGATAGCCGCGGCTCAGCAGTCGTTCAACATGACACTACGTGAGTATGCAAAGGGAAATAAGGTAGGTGCTGTAAAAGTGAAGGGGAGAAACCTCATGAGTGAAATGAACAAAGAGGGTGATACCAGGATTCAGGAATCAGAGAACTGCTTGTCTGTGGGGCTACCGAAGTATAGTACCCTGGCAAAGAACCTCAGAGCAGCAGATGCAGCTGCATCCGAGTTAGAGGGTCTGACGGGTGAAGCCCGTCAGAGACAGCAAGATAGGGTCAATGAGTTGGTTCGGATGACGAACAGGCAAAATGAGGAATTGCTCAGGGCTAACCCGGAGAGAGCTGGGGCCTCCAAGATCGTTCATTCGGCGATGGGTAACCCGGAGAAATCCGCTGGAGCTGCATCGTCTCCTCATGGTGGTCCTAGGAGAGAAGAGGTAGTAACCTCGGCTAGGAGGAACAAACAGATAGTCCCGTATGACCCGGCAAGGGCAGGGAAAGGAAAAGAAGTGCAGAGAAATGAAGATCGACGAAGTGTGAGCCGAGGTGAAGCTGGCCGAGGTAACCGTGACCAAGGCAATGCCGGTCAAGGGAATGCTGTGAACGGCAATGCCGGACAGCGTAATTTGGCAGGTGCAGGGCAACCGCAACAGCGGAATATACCACGACAAGAGCATAGTGCCGGCCAAGGTATGCAACAAAGAGCAGCTCCACAAGAGCAAGATAGATACAATGATGGTGATTCGGAAATGGTGAACGCTGGGTTCCTAGGCCGGACTATCACGTGATAGGGTCAAGATTGGGAAGCAGGAATTTGATGCCTGACGACGCCAGGTTAAAACTGGATCGGCTGTATAGGTCAGAGCAAATTGAATGTCAAGGTTCTCCGGGTCCAACATGTTTTGGGCCCCGGATCATGAAGGAACCTCCGGTACCTAACTTCCAGTTACCTAGAGGCACTAAGACATATGACGGCAGCACAAAGCCGGAAGATTGGTTGATTAACTACGCTACAGCAGTGAAAATTGCTACATGCAACTTGAGATGGGCTGTGAGATATGTACCCCAGATGTTGGAGGGGCTAGCGAGGGTATGGCTAAACAATTTGCCGCCCGGAAGTATTAACTGTTGGATCGAATTTGAGGAAATGTTTGTCAGCAATTTCTCAAGTACGTATCAGAGGCCGAATTGGCCATAGACCCTAGCAATGTGCAAGCAGAAACCGAATGAGACAGACCGGGAGTTCCTAACCCGGTGGTGTATAGTGCGAAACTCCTACGAGGGTGTAATTGAGTCACATGCCATAGCATGGTTTGTGCAAGGGTGCAGATATGCAAGCATGTTGTGGCAAAGATTGCAAAGGGATATGCCAACTACATTGGCAGAGACAATCCGGATCGCTGATTCGTATGCCTTGGGTGAGCCGACTCAACCTAGGCTAATGCCAAGCGAGTCAAACGAGGAATACTACCAGAGAGATGGAGCCGGATCATCCTAGAGAAATGATTACCGGGGTAAAAGAAGAGATGACATACCGGATTACCGATACAGTTCACAACAAGTTGCTGTTGTGAATCAAGATCAACCTGGCGAAGGAAGCAACCAATGTCAGAAAACTGGAGGACGGCAATGGACTCCAAGAAATGATGGCAAGAAAACTTGGATGCCAGAATAGAAGAAACAGTGGCAAGAAAAGAAGGACCGTCCGAGGTATACTTATGAGGCAATGCTGGATCAGCCGTGTAAATTTCACACGCCAAATCCGAGTAACCCAGCGGGTCACACAACCAGGCAGTGTGAGTGGATGCGAAAGATAGAGCAAGGTGGTTCGGGGAATGCTCAAGCACCTCAGAATGATCAACCTCGGCAGGAGTTACCCCGGCAGCAATTGCTCTCCGGAGCAAACACGCAACAGTTAATGTTGCCTCCCCCTCCGCCGAGGTATGACAACCATGAGAGAAGGGATGCAGTGCGTCAAGTCGAAGACCAGCATCAACCAGATCAGAGGTACCCCGGAAATGAGGGGAGAAATGAGTACAGAGAGCATCATCAGAGTTACTATGTGTTCACCACAGAAGAGACAGACAGAAAGAGCTTGCAGCGCCGACACATGGAAGTAAATGTGGTAATGCCAGCAGTGACGAGGTATATGCCTTGGTCGGACCAGGAAATTACCTGGAGCATCAAAGATCATCCCAAGCTTATGCCAAGTCCTGGTTCATATGCGCTAGTGTTGGACCCAACATTCATTGGGCCAAGCATCAATGTGAGGTTCTCAAAGGTGCTGATTGATAATGGCAGCAGCATAAATATTATGTACTTGGACACGATGCACAAGTTGGGTATCTCGGAGAACATGCTCCAAGCTGCAAGGACAACTTTCCATGGCATTGTGCCAGGAATTTCTTGTGAGCCCATAGGCAAGGTCCGGGTTGACGTATTGTTCGGCACAAGAGATAACTGCCGGACTGAGAATTTGGAGTTCGAGGTTGTCAATTTGGAGAGCGCATATCACACGTTACTCGGCAGGCCAGCTCTGAACAAGTTCATGGCGAGTACTCATATCAGTTACTTAAAGATGAAGCTGCCCGGGGCAAATGGTGTGATTACCATAACTGGTGATTTCCGACGTTCCATTGAGTGCGCGTCAACCGGGTCTAACCTGGCCGAGTCACTTGTGATTGCGCAAGAGAAGAGAAAAATCCAAGAGGTGGCGCCGTTGGCTCAGTTCGCGCAGCAGTATATGTCGATGCTGAGTAATCTGCATGGTAGTGTTTCATTCCAAGCTACAAAAGATACCAAGAAAGTTCCTATTGATGATATGTTCCTAGAGTGCACCGTAACAATTGGTGCCGGGTTAAATGACAAATAGGAAAGCGAGCTCGTCAACTTCCTCCATGAGAATCGGGATATTTTTGCTTGGTCCACACAGGACTTGCAAGGTGTTCTGAGGGAGTTGGCCGAGCACTCTTTGAATGTGAGACCCGGAGCAAAGCCGGTGAAGCAACCTCTCCGCTGCTTCGCCGAAGACAGGAGAAAAGTCATAGGAGATGAGATAGCTCGGCTGCTAGCAGCTGGATTTATCATGGAAGTGCTTTACCTAGATTGGTTGTCTAATCCGGTGCTGGTGGAGAAGAAGGACGATCCGAACGTGGCAGTGGTTTGGTGCATGTGTATTGATTACACGAACCTGAATAAGGCGTGTCCGAAAGATCCATTCCCACTGCCAAGGATATACCAGGTCATAGATTCCACTGCTGGGTGTGAACTGTTGTCATTCATTGATGCATATTCTGGTTTCCACCAGATACCTCTGAACCCAAGTGATCAAATAAAGACCGCGTTTATCACCCCGTATGGGGCTTATTGCTATCGCACCATGCCATTTGGTTTACGTAATGCATGGGAACGTACCAAAGATGTATGCAGAAATGTTTGCATGACCAAATTGGTCAAAATGTGCAGGTATACGTGGATGATGTTGTTATCAAGACCAAGGAAAGCAAAAATGCTCCTTGACGATATCAGGCAGACATTCGCGAACCTAAGGAGGTTCTGAATGAAGCTTAACCCGGAGAAATGTACCTTTGGTGTCTCGGCTGGAAAATTACTCGGATTTCTTGTCTCCAGCCGAGGTATCGAAGTCAATCCAACTAAAATCCGGGCCATAGAGCGAATGGAACTGCCGAAGTGCCTTAAGGATGTCCAGAAGTTCACTGGTTGCCTGGCATCCTTAAGTCGGTTTGTATGTCGGTTGGGAGAAAAGGCACTGCCTCTCTATCAACTCATGAAAAAGTCGGACAAGTTCATTTGGACGCCGCAGGCCAACGAAGCCTTTATCCAATTAAAGAAGATGTTAGCCACTGCACCAGTGTTAGCCTCTCCACTATCAAAGGAGCCAATGTTGCTCTATATAGCCGCAACCAACCGAGTTGTAAGTGCAGTAATTGTGGTAGAGGGCGATGAAGAGGGTAAGTCGGTGCAAAGGCCAGTATATTACCTAAGCGAGGTATTATCCGCATCAAAGAAAAAATATCCGCACTATCAGAAAGTGGCATACAGTGTGTACATGTCAGCTAAGAAGCTAAAACACTATTTGGAGGAGCACCCCATCAAAGTAATATGTGAAGCTCCCATATCCGAGATAATGAGTAACAAGGATGCAAGTGGCAGGATTGCAAAATGGGCAATTGAGCTAGCCCCTTATGCGCCACAATATGACAGAAGAGAAGCAATCAAGTCTCAGGCTGTGGCCGACTTTTTTGTGGACTGGGCCGAGGTGCAATATGAACCACCATTACCAGATCCGAATTATTGGAGGATGCACTTTGATGGATCAAAAACAAAAACCAGGTTAGGCGCCGGAGTAGTACTTACCTCGCCAAAAAATGACCAGCTGAAGTATGTATTGCATATCCACTTCGCAACGTCAAACAATGTCACCGAATATGAGGCACTTGTACATGGGCTCAAAGTGGCAAAATAAATTGGGATATGTCGGATCCAATGCTTTGGCGACTCGGATTTGGTAGTTCAGCAAGTTTCGGGGCTGTGGGACGCTCTTGATCCAAACATGGCATTATACAGATTCCATGTGCAGAAGATATCTAGTTACTTTGAGGCATGCGAATTTCACAATGTACCCCGGGTGGAAAATGAGGCTCTCGACGTATTGTCAAAGCTCGGATCAACCCGACAAGCAATTCCACCATGTGTGGCATTAGAACACCTTAGAAAACCATCTATCAGGCCGTCCCCAGAAACCGACTCAATCTACGTCCCGAAAGATCCGGAGTCCGGAGCCATACCCATGGACATTGACGTGGGAGGTGGTACGCGAAACCCGGGGAATGCCTCGGCGAACCTGGGGACTGCTTCGCAAGACCCGGGGACTGCGCAGCGTAATCCGGCTAAGGTTATGCCGGTGGATCAGATGGAAATTGATGAGGATGTGTTCCCAGCGCGAGCTGTACCAGCTTGGGCACTGCCCATATATCAATTCCTGAAAGATGGAACCTTACCCGCTGAGGAAGTGCTTTCCAGGCAAACTCAGAGGAGAGCAAAAGCATACACAATCATCAATTCCAAACTATACAAGAGAAGTGTCACAAATGTCCTCCAACGATGTGTTGACCCGGAAGAAGGGCTGGATATCCTCCGGGATATACATCAAAGGGAATGTGGGCATCATGCCTCGGCCAGAGCGTTGGTGGCAAAAGCTTTACGGCATGGATTCTATTGGCCAAGTGCCTTAGAACAAGCAGAGGACTTGGTAAGAAAATGCAATGGTTGTTAGAGGTATGCTACCAAGACACATATGCCAATGTCGGAGCTTAAGACCATACCAATTACCTGGCCATTTGCTGTATGGTGTTTGGACATGGTTGGCCCATTCAAACCCGCGAGAGGGAACATGATCCACATCTTAGTCATGGTTGATAAATTTACAAAATGGATTGAAGTAAAGCCAATAAGAAAATGTGATGGAGCTACGGCCGTGACGTTCCTCAAAGATATCATCCTGAGATACGGTTATCCTCACAGCATCATAATGATAATGGCACAAATTTTGCTGAAGGAGCATTTGCGTGATTCTGCCGAGATAAGAAGATCCGGCTAGACGTTGCTTCGGTAGCCCACCCCGCATCGAACAAACAAGTGGAGAGATCCAACGGACTAGTATTATCCGGGATAAAACTCCGGTTCATTGAGCCGCTACAGAGATCAGTGGGGTGTTGGATAGAGGAACTACCAGCGGTACAGTGGAGTTTAAGAACAACTCCGAATCGATCAACAGGCTATACGCCATTCTTTCTGGTATATGGGGCAGAAGCTATATTACCAGCCGACATAGAGCATGACTCGCCCAGGGTCACCCAATACACAGAAGCCGAAGTGCAAGAAGCCCGGCAAAATGATGTTAATCTGCTGGAAGAAGCGAGAGAATTGGCATTGTCCAGATCCGCCATATATCAGCAAAATCTCTAACGCTATCCTCGAGTTTTCCGGGAAGGTGATCTAGTACTCCGGTTGGTACAACGTACTGCTGGCATGCATAAGTTATCCCCCCATGGGAAGGGTCATTCATCGTGAGAAAAGCATTGCACAATGACTCATATTATCTCATCAACGCAAAACCACAGGAGAAGAACAAGGCGGACAGGTCCGGCGAGGAATCTAAGCACCCATGGAATGTAGCTCTACTTCGTCCTTTCTACACTTAGCAAAGAAGTGTGTGCATCCGAGTCACTCATATGTCGGTATGTATACCGGCAATGAACTTATCAATGAAATCTTGGCACCTCGAGCAGTAACTCGGGGACTGCCTTAATAATATTTGTTGTATTTGGTATTTATTATTTATACGTCGGCTGGCGTAAGTTGTTTCTACTTAAGCCGGATTAGTAGTGTGTGAGCACCAAAAACCTAACTCTTCGACTTGCTGCTGTCCAACAAGATTTGGCTTCATGGCAAGCAAGAGAGCAAGTTTGGAATTGTGTAACACATGAAAAACAACTAAGGGAAGGAACTTAATTGAGCCAATGTTTGTTTTTCGGACTAACCTTATGCTTATTTTATGTTTACTATGCTGAATTATTTTGAGCTAATCCTAAAGTTTCCAAGTATTGTTAAGTCAATTTTTGAAGCTCGGACTCATAAGTCATAAAACCGAACCAAGGTAGACATGAGCCGAGCCAAGAAGTTGGAGGAACAAGAAAATGAAACTCGGGGGATATGCCCAAGTTAATCCGGCATAAAAACTTAGTAGCAAAATATCACTTATGTGCTTAATACAATTGCACCCGGCATACCGGGGATCTGATGAAATTCAAAGTGTTTCTAATCAACGAGCATCAGGAGGAGGTAATTCGGCGCTAGCGGGCGTAGCCCCAGCTTCGGCTTCAGCGTCATCTTCATCTTCCTTGATGTCCAAAGCTTCGTCCTCTTCGTCCTCACCCGAATCATCTTCAGCATTTTCATCCTCGGCGGCGCCTAGGAAGCTTGGTCCCTCGTTCCATTGATGAATGGGGCATATTGAATGAAGCTATGGGCGCAAGCCTTGCGCCGAGCTATCCATTCTGGGTCAGTGGACCAGCATGATCCGGTGCGCATGCGCTCAAGGAGATCGAGGTTGATCTTCTCATACCACGTAAGCACGTAGTGGAGAACGATCTCAGCTTCGGCGCATCCGGCAGATTCTCTTCAAAGATCGAGCTGGGTCTCGCACTCCATTAACTTGGCGAAGAGAGCTGCAGTCCCCTCCGGAGTATGTTCATCAGGACAAAAGGCATTGAAGATCCAGACTGCCACATCCAGGATGTCCTTGCCATAGTTCTTCACAATCTCGACACGAGAAGACAAGCTGACCAGCAGGTCCTCCATGTCATAAGGAATTTCTCCAGCGCCAGGAGCAATTGGGGTACCCCTCTTCTGGCGGAACTTGGCGACAACAGTAGTTGCAATAGCATTGCCCTCTGGAAATTTGTCTAAAAACAAGACAGGTGAAATAAGTGAGGAAGGTTGACCCGGAGAGATTCATGATAGCTGAAGAAAAAGAACTTACGAGAAATGTGGCTGTGGATCCGGGTCAGCTCCTTGGTACACATGTCACGCCTCTCTCGGAGTTGCGCAAGCTCAGGATTCGCCGACTCAAGCTTAGAGTCGGCCTCCTTCAGTAGTTCTTGGTCCTTGGCGATCTGGAGGTTGAGGCGCTCGTGCTCTTCAGTAAAGTCTTGGCCTGCTTTCTCCAGTTCGGACTGGTGCTGCGCCTTGAGCTTCTTCATGTCTGCCTTAAGCTTGGCGATTTCATCATCTTTGGTTCGGAGGAGGGCGAGCTCATCATCTTTCTTCTTGAGTTCGGCCTGATGCTGCCCTGCTTGTTCGAGAAAATGCAGCATCATGTCAGTCACAGGCACACTATCTTCAAGAGAGGCTGAAATAGTTTGTTGACCTGGCAAAGCCGAGGTATGGATATTTGCCGAGCCAAGGAGAAAAGGAAATAGAGTGCAGAGGAAGGTTAAGCAAAAATGACTTACCCTTTATCTGCTCCAAGTTCTTCCTCATGATAGTATTCTCGGCCTCCACCCCAGCTGCGAAATCCGAATGATGGATTAGTTCGGCGGAAAAATACGAAGAAAAATGAAAAAATGCCAAGGAAAAAACTTACCCCTTTTCTCGTGTTCGGCAAGAAGTGCAGTATGTTTCGTGCGCAGCATCTTGTGAGTATCCAAGAGACGCTGAAACTCAGCGCTTTGGCGATTGGTGGTCACCTGAAAAGAGTACAAAAGGCTAGCTTAGTCTTATGCATGTTCGAAGTGTACAAAATCCGGGCCAAGTGGAACTTAACCCGGCTCTAGGTGTGTGCATGTTCGAAGTGTACAAAATCCAGGCCAAGTGGAACTTAACCCGGCTCTAGGTGTGTGCATATTCGAAGTGTAAAAAATCCAGGCCAAGTGGAACTTAACCCGGCTCTACGTGTGTGCATGTTCGAAGTGTACAAAATCCGGGCCAAGTGGAACTTAACCCGGCTCTAGGTGTGTGCATATTTGAAGTGTACAAAATCCGGGCCAAGTGGAACTTAACCCGGCTCTAGGTGTGTGCATATTTGAAGTGTACAAAATTCGGGCCAAGTGGAACTTAACCCGGCTCTAGGTGTGTGCATATTCGAAGTGTACAAAATCCGGGCCAAGTGGAACTTAACCCGACTCTAGGTGTGTGCATATTCGAAGTTATTGAGGAGCTATGTTAGTTCTCTAAGGAGCATCCGGCCGAGTAACAAGTTACTCCCCCGGAGGCTCAGGGACTAATGGCTATATCACTAATATCTACTACATGTTAAGGAAAAGGCGAAATAACGTACCGCCATCATCTGACCTGCAAGGTTAATTGCCTTAGCAGCGGTATTCATTTGGGCAGCAAACTCGGCGGGCCCGAATTTCTCAGGGAGATCATCATTGTGGACGAACTCCGCCTTGTTCCAGTTGTTTACAAACTCGATTAAGGTCAGAGGATAATGTTCGCCACTGAGCATGTGGAGAACAACCAGACCCTTGGAATGGGCTTCCCTCCGTTCAACCTGGGCAACAGCAGGGCTGGTGTGCAAAACGAGTTGCGCATCAGCTGACCCGACAGAGGTGTCTGTTGTCGGTGGGGTCTTGTTCGAAAGCATGGACGAAGTGTACGTTGTCCAGCCTCGATCGACGTTGCCTTGGCAGTGTCAGGAGCCTTTTTGCCCTTGGGATGCTGCTGAGAAGTTGAAGTTGCGGCAGTGGGTTTGCCCTTGGGAGCTGCCTTGGTACTGCTGGTGCCTTCTCGCTGAGTCTTGGAAGACTCGGACGAGGCGGAGGGGCTTGGTGCTGTTGCTGCTGGTGCTAGAGCTGATGCTGATGCTGATGCTTATTTCTGTTTCGGCGGGGGTGCTAAAGGAACCTCGGTGGTGGCTGGTTGTGGCGGTGCCGAAGAAGGAGCAACTGCAGCCTCGGCAGAACCGCTTCCCCCCGTTCTGAGGTTGCCCTCCTCTTGACGAGGTGGGCTAGAACCCGGAGCAGCCGCTGAACCCTCCTGAATGGGGCTCAACGGGCGTGAATCGTTGCCACGAGGGGGAGAAGGGCTATGTCGGAGCAGGGAGGCTATGCCGTATCCACTCTGAGGAACCTCCACCGTGGCCCTGCCGAATTAGATCATGAATGATGAGAAACTTAAACAAAGGAAGAACAAGTGAATAGCAAAGGGAGAAGTGACTTACTCATCCGAGGCCAAGGGCTCCTTGGGCTTTCGAGCTCTCCGGGCTACGGCCTTGGTCGTGGACTTGGTGGCAGCTTTGTCTACGGACTTCTTTCGCCTTTTGGTTGGCTTGGAAGGTCCGGAGGAAGAGGTAGATGTGGCCCCCCGTTTCTTCGATGCGACCGGGACAGGCTCACCCATGGCAAGGGGAGGATCTTCATGGATCTGCCCACCGGGGTTAGCTGATGTCGGAAAAGCATAAGACAGGGGGATAGCTTCAAATGCCTCCATCACCTCAACGTCGGATTCATCTTCATCGTCAGGCCAATCTCTAATGGAAGAGAGTTTAGCGGTGTGTCGCTTGGCCGCATCAGCCATCAGCATGAACATCTCCTGATCTGGCTCCTCCTCGTCCGAGGCTTCTCGATCAGGGGCCCATTTGAGAGAAGGCTCGGTGCCATCCTCAATAGTTTGCTGAAGAAACATCTAAGGGAAAGAAAAGGCAAAGGGATCAAAACCTACAACAAAAACCGACATATGATTTAATTCGGAAAAGGTTTGGGGCACGAGACTTACCGCGGGGGGAAGCCTATCTCGGCAGAAGTGTTCGATCCCCCACGTCCACTCAGCAGAGAAGTGCTTGTTGGTGGTGAAGAGGGCCTTGACCCGGCGGTAGATCTCGGTGTTGCTCAACTCGAACGAGGAGGTTCGGTTGGGGTCACGGCCCTAGCTCATGTGGCAGAGTTTGTGCGTGCGTTTCTAGAGGGGGGAGATCCGGTTGCGGACGAAGGTGATCATTGCATCCTCGTTGCGCAATCCCTGATCCTTCAGCTCCTGGAACCGTTTATTGACCTGGTTCGCCAGGACAGTGGGCTTCTTGGGGGACCTTGTCCACAGATCTGGATTAGGACGACCCGGAGCGTAGGGGCGCAGCCGGATCAGATCTTCAGTTGTGCCATTTCTGACATAAAAGAAGGTTCGGGCCTAGCCCTTGCAGGAATCAAGCCCCGTGACTAGGGGGAAAATGGACTATTTCCGAGGCGAGATAGAAGCTGTGCCGAACTGCGTGAGCTTCTTATCCTCCGGGTTAAGCTCTATATTCGGAATCATGTTCTGGCGGAGGCCAAAGAACCGGATCTAGAACTCCTTTGTAGGCCACAGTCCGGTGTAGCCCTCGATGGTGGAAGCGAAAGCACAGAGTGAGGTAATGGCGTTAGCTGGAAGATGGTGCGGCTGAAGCTCGTAGTTGTTAAGCCAGTCATTGAAGAAATCGCTAACAGGGAGCCCAAACCCGCGTTGGAAGTGGGAAAGGAATACCACATACTCACCCGGATTGGGCGAGGGGGCAAGCTCCGTGGCGGCAAGGCATGCGATGATGCCCTCCGACATACGCCGGGTGCGGTATAGCCAGTCGAGATCATCCTGGCAAACCCAGGACCCAGCCCAAGCGCTGCGGTCGGCGTTCCCCGCGTCCTCCTCCATTTCTTGCTCCACGACGGCGATCTCCTCCTCTGTCATCTCAAGATCACTGTCCTCACTTGCGCTAGCGGCGGTGGGAGGCAGTTGCCTGGACTAGCGAGGACCCGTGGCGGAGGACATGTGCGGGAGGGGCGGCGACGCAAGTCTTGGAGAAGCAGTGCGGCGGCCACGCAAATGGCCGTGGTGGCGGCAGCTGTTGCGGGAAGGAACAAGAAGAAGAAAAGGCAGAGGGGCGCGAGAGTGGGGAAAAAACACCCAAGGCGCATGCCCCTCCCCTATTTAACCACACCCTAGAGGGGTAGTGGGATCGCGCTGTGCGGACGGGCCACATGGTGTGGCCGTGTATGACCTAGATCAACCAATCAGCGACGAGCCACAGGAAGGGCCACAGGGCGCAGGAGATCCCATGACGTGACGTTATGATACAGTTAACAAGGAGGCAGGCACGATGTGACGTGTGCTACAATAATATCTAACAATAACTGCGGCGGTTTGATGACCCACAAGTATAGGGGGTGTATCGCAGTATTTTCGAGGGAAGTGAAACCCAATTTATTGATTCGACACAAGGGGAACCAAAGAATATTTATCAGCCTTAACAACTGAGTTGTCAATTCAGCTGCACCTAGAAACAATCTTGCTCACAGCAGTTTATCAGTAGCAACAGTTTTGTAGTAGGAATAGCAGAGTAGTAGCAGTAGTAAAGCAGAGACAGTAGTAACAAAAGCAGTAAACAGTGGGATTCGAGTGCGGTAGGCATAGGGATGGATGGACGGGCGTTGCATGGACAAGACAATTCACATAGCAATCAGAACATAGGGCAATTGCAGATAAATAAGATAAAGCATCCAAGTACTAGACAATCCTAGGCATGTGTCCCATATATAGTCATACGTGCTCGCAATGAGAACTTGCACAACATCTTTTGTCCTGCCAGCCCGTTCGCAGCGGGGCCTCTAGGGAACTACTGGCAATTAAGGTGATCCTTTTAATAGAGCACCGGAGCAAAGCATTAACACTCCGTGAACACATGTCATCCTCACATCAAAGCCTTTCCCTTCCAGTTATCCCGATTTACATCGCCGGGGCCATAGGTTCCGGACAACAACGTGTGTATACAACTTGTAGATAAGACCAAAAACAATACTATCATAATGAATCAATAATAAGTTCAGATCTGAAATCATGGCACTCGGGTCCTAGTGACAAGCATTAAGCACAACAAGTCGCAACAAAGTCATAAAGAACTAATAAAAGATACTAGGCACCATGCCCTAACAATCTGATGCCATTACATGAACAATCTCATCCAATCCCTACCATCCCCATAGCCTACAGCGGGGGATTACTCACTCATAGATGGGGGAAAGATGGATGGTCGATGGAGAAGCGATGGTGATGATGATGGCGATGATCTCCTCCAATTCCCGTCCGTGAGTGCGAATGGAGTTTCTGGTGCTGTTTCGTGGAATCTGGTGGTGGCGGCGGAGCGGAACTCCTTCTAAAAAAACGTCGAACCCCCCGAAGTTTTTAGGTCAGAAGGCTCCTTATAGGCGAAGAGAGAGGCCGAGGGGGTCCCTGGGGGGCCCACACCACCCCCTGGCACGGCCTGGCCTGGCTCACGCCACCAGGTGGTGTGGCCACTCCAGGGCTCTTCTCCGTCTCGTATTCTGGCTCCTGGAGTCTTCGGGTGAAATAGGATTTTTGGCATATTTTCCGGGATTTTTCCTAATAGTTGATTTTCTGCACAAAAAGTAGACACCAAGGCAATTCTGCTGAAAACAGCGTCAGTTCGCATTAGTTGCATCCAAATCACACAAGTATAGAGGAGAAACAATAGCAAAAGTGTTCGGGAAAGTAGATACGTTTTGGACGTATCAACTTCCCCCAAGCTTAGCTTATTGCTTGTCCTTAAGCAATTCAGTTGAAAACTGAGTGCGATAAAAGGACTTTCACGAACACATTTGCTTTATATGATGTAAATATCCTCAGCAATGTGATCAACTACTTAGACAATTCATAATAAAGAGTATGCAACTGAGTCTACTTAATAGTCATTGCAAGCTATGAAGAGATTCCAACTCCAGAATAATAAGTAGCATGAGGCACAAACATAAGCAACATTACAATGCTCATAAAAAGGTATGATAGAGTGGTATCTCGCTTGCCTTTAATTATGAATGTCAAGGCACCTCTGAAGTTCAAGTGATGACTAGAAGTAAAGATATCAAGGATACAAGCATCAAAGTCATAACACAAATAATCAAGTATTGGAACAAACACAAAGAATGACAACTATGCTCTCAAGAAGGTGCTCAAAGAATATGTGGAGACTCAACAAGTAGAAGAAAAAGGTTTTGAATAATTTTGAAAGGCTTCCAAATGTTGAAAGTATGGTACTCGTTAGCTTTGAGCTCTCATTGCCCCTATCATAAGCATCTTAAATGTGGTTAAGGTGAAAGTGACACAACTAAGAGGATATGCTTGACAAGTTATAAATCGAAGTCTCATGCCCCTTACTTACGAAGACCGATCCTCATGCTACTCAACTTCAGTCACAAGTAAGCTCTTGTCATTGTAGGTATATACGTATCATAGAGAACCGCCAATGGGGTACCCCTTGCACATGACACGGGAGCTATCCCATAATCAAAATACAAGGCAAGCAGACAATGAGCATCTCGGCGATCTTTTTATTTACTATGTGCATAGATTTTTATTGAGGATGCTTCATAGAATGCTCATTATGGTTATGCTGCAAGTTTCCACCATGATTAGGCATGGCTTAGGCTAGCGCCCAGTGCTTTCTCTAACATACATACAAACTCCATGATCTTACAAGTTCCACTTTTATTTCACACCGTCGGGATCCATAAGCAAAAGAACATGATATCAACTAGGTACAAAGTACCTATGAAGCATTGAAAGCGATCCCCATGATACATGGTTCTGCTAACTTCAACTCATAAAGCGCAAGCATATGCGCAACAAAGAAGGACGCAATGGTTCAGGTTTATTAAGTGCAAGAAAATAAAGTGTGCCATCAAGTTCATGAGAGCTTTACTAACTAACTTTCTCATAACAAGCAAACATTTTATTCGGAAGAAAACAAGGTGTATTGAATATGCACGGAAGTAGCAAATGATGCTAATAGGTAGGTATGGTGGACACTTTGGAAATATTTGGTTTAGGGAGTTGGAAGCTTGAGTAAAACATACTCAGTGAAAGTGAAGGCTAGCAATAGTAAGGGAGCGACAAACGAGAGAGCAATAGCTGTCATTATCATGCTTGCAACAAAACAAGACTACTCATGGCATGAAAATGATTCAAGATCCTCAAGGCAAAATAATTCATCGAGGCTTAACTGATTATTACAGTCATGTGCATGCGTGAGCATGTGCCAAGTCAATTCAAATGAAACATTCAGAGGAGGATACCACGGTGTCATACCAATTTATGAATAGAGTAATGCAAGCAAACATTCATGAGACATGCTACAAACTATTAGCGGGCTGGAGCTAATCACAAGAAAGCAAGAACTACTAAGCATCCAAAGATAACAAACACCCTACATGAACGGACTAAGCAAGCTCACAATGATGAGTATATGTACAAAAATGAAGACAAATAGAGTTCGTTACCAGCCTATTACCACGCCTCAAGTTGTCATTAATCCTCATTATTGCTCTTCACTTGTATGGCTTGAATAATAATATGAAACCAATAATCCACTAAGAACTGCCGAACCCTACAAACTACTTAAAACCAAAGAAGAACGACAAATATTTTTGGTGTTTTCAATTTTTAAACAAGAACCAAAAGAGAAAAACAAGCAAAGCAAAATCTTTTTGGGTTTTTCTAATAGTTCAAACAAAACAATAAGCGAAAAGCAAACCAAGGCGAAAAGAAGAAGCAAACCAAAGAGAAACAACAAAAATATTTTTGGTCTTTTTGTGTTTTTAGAAAGGAAATGCAAAGAAGAACGAAAACTAAAAAGAGAATGAAAACATGAATATACAAAGTACCGACGCAACATGATATGGAGATGAGTGCAGTGTCGGAGTACCTCCCCCCAAGCTTAGGCTTTTGGCCTAAGTGGGTATCAATCCCAAGCTGGCCAGGATGAAGTGTCACCGGGGTATGACGAGGAGGTACCCTCGTCCTAGTGCGATCTTGAGTACGTCCCTCCGTAATGTGCGGAGTAATCATAGGAGGGCGCATCCTCCTAGTGCTACTCGTGGAAACCCAACAAGCGAAGCTGCTTGTCCACCTCCTCCTTGGAGCGCGACCACGGTCTCCTGTCAACACTAAACAAAGCAGGCTGTGGCAAAAGGATCTCCCTTTCATCCCCGTCAGTGAGAAGCATCCTATATACTAGATTGTTCAAATCAGATGTAGTAGTGACAAAGTGATGATTTTTCATGGCAACAAGGTCGAGCCTCTATGGTGCTAGCATAGCATCATCGGGATCCACTGAAAGACCTAAAGAATTAACTACATGCGAGGCAATGATGCCCCCATAGATAGGCCCCCTAGAAGCTAGGCAGCGAGCAATAAGCGAGCCAAGATTGTACCGAGTATCATTGTTGAGCGCAGCAGCAAGGAAAGCTAAGTGATAGTTAGAGATATTACTAGTTCTCTCCCTACCCAATACACTAGTGGCAAGATAATATGCAAAGTATCTAAGAGAAAGGAGTTGGATATTTCTTATCTTTCCGCGCTGCGCCACGCGGTCATCATCATTGGTCACCCCTCGGTAAAGCTCCAACAAATCGGTGGGTCGCCCTTGAATTTTCTTCACGGTCCCCGCCATAAGCACACCTACAATACTGCAAAATCTCTCCAAAGGCATGGTGAAGGGCATATCATAGATTTTAAAAGAGACAGTGGATTGATAGGATGTGTTAGTAAACGAGAAGCTCTCAACAAAAGTTTTGGTGAGCATAGCGTATTGTGCACTCTCATCTTGCATATAAGAGGTCAAGCCAACCCTCTCAATCAGTAGCAAGAAATCATCAAGAATACTTACACCTTGCAAGAAAGTAAAACAAGGAAAAGAGGATGGGTGAGCGTCTCCATCATCCCTTTCACTGACAATACGTGTTGCAATGAGGTCTTCATTGTATGATGGCCTAGCTTGAGAGGCTGTTCTTGAGGGCCTCGACCTCCTAGGTGCATCACTCTCAAATATCTCTCCAAAAGTATGGTTGTTCATGCTTGGTATTCTGAAATTTAAACACCTATTAAACAAGTGATTGCAAAGTAAATATAATGAAGGATTCTACTCATGGGGACTTGCAAGAGACCTAAACATGCATCGAAACTATATCTCTAAGCATCAAACAAGCTTACAAGCTCTCATAACCAGTCACCTACAGCAGCAAAATACTCAACATATAATCCACTAAACACAAATCTACTTGGACAAGGGGAGGAGTCACATACCAAGGAACAATTGCTCCAAATTTGAGCAAGAAAGATGGGCTGAGCAAGGAGATCGAAGAAATCGAGAGCAAGCACAGAAATAACGCGATTTTGAGCTATGAACTGGAGCTTACTCGGGAGAGAGAAGAAAGTGGCAGGTGAGAGAAGTAGTGGGGGGCTAGGGGTGGCCCACACCAGGGCATGGCGCCACCCAGGGGTGGCCGCGCCAACACATGGTGTGCCTGCCTGGTGGGCCCCCCCTGGTACCTACCAGGTACTCCTCTGCCCCTTTTTTCACTTAAAAAATTAATATGAATTTTCTGGAATTTTTCGAGACACTTTATTTTTGGGCATTTTTTAGAAATAGAAGAATGATTTTTCTGACAGGCATATTTTTTTTCTCTTTGAAACAAGATGCAAGGACAAAACAAGGCTTGAACTACAGAAATTCTAACATGCAAGCAAACTAACAACACAAAGAAAACTAAACGAGAGCAAAAACTAAAATGCAAAGGATAGAAATAAACGGAGATAATCATAATGAGAACATTGTTTTGTTCAATGGAATCCTTTTGTTACCAAGGTTGATCAAGTCTTGCTACCAAAACAATTGCATATGAGACAAAACTTTGTACTCCACTAATGATTATGTTACCTCAACCTTGATAGAAATGGTCCCAATCATAATAGTTTCAAATTTTTCTTTTGGTATGGGACAATATATTTCTCCAACTTGAATGCCTTCAACATGTTCAATTGAATTCAAGCCATAAGTCCTTTCAATCTTCTTGGGGAAATAGACAGTATGTTCCTTATCATTAACATTGAAGGTCACCTTTCCTTGATTACAATTAATAACAGCTCCTGCAGTATTAAGAAAAGGTCTCCCAAGAATAATAGACATATTATCATCTTCAGGCATTTCAAGCACAACAAAATCAGTTAATATCAAGCAATTGTGAGCCACCTGAACAGGTACATCCTCACATATACCCACAGGAATAGTGGTAGATTTATCAGCCATTTGCAAAGATATATCAGTTGGTATCAATTTTTCAAGCTGAAGCCTCTTAGAGAGAGAGAAAGGCATAACACTAACTCCAGCTCCCAAATCACACAAAGCAGTTCTAACATAACTATTCTTAATAGAGCAAGGGATAGTTGGAAACCCTAGGTCTCCAAGTTTCTTAGGAACCTTACCATTGAAAGAATAATTAGCAAGCAAAGTAGAGATTTCTTCATTAGGGATCTTCCTTTTATTCGAGACAATGTCCTTCATATACTTTGAGTAAGGAGGCAATTTAATAGCATCAGTCAAAGGAATTTGCAAGAATAAAGGCTTCATCCACTCACAAAACTTATTATAGTGTTCATCTTCCTTTGACTTGTGTTTCTTATCAGGGAACGACATAGGTTTTTGGACCCAAGGTTCTCTTTCACTACCATGTTTCTTAGCAATAAAATCTTCTTTGGTGTATTTAGTAGTCTTAGTGTAGTTTTCAGGTTCTTCTTCAACTTTTTCTTCATTAGGCACTTCATTTTCTTCATTACCACTTTCAGTTTCAGCATCAGAGATAGATATACTATTAGGATCTATAGCAGGTTCAGAGGGTTCTACAACAGTTTTATGTTTCTTTTTCCTTTTGTTACGAGTAGAACCACTATTTTTAGCTTGTTGAGAATCCTGCTCAATTCTTTTGGGATGCCCCTCAGGATATAGAGGATCCTGGGTAGCAGCACCACTTCTAGTTCTAATTTCATAAGCACGTTTTTCTTTAGCAGCATTAACTAGCAAGTCGTTTTGCACTTTAACAAGTTGATCTATTTGAGTTTGAACCATTTGAAAGTGTTTACCAATCATTTTAACATCATTGGAGGTTCTTTCCACAATATCTTTCAACTCAACAATAGCTCTAGTGTTTTCCATTAGATGATTTTGCACCCTTTTATTAAAGTTAGCTTGCTTAACAATAAAGATATCAAATTCTTCTAAGCATTGATCAGGAGGTTTCAAGTGAGGGATATCACCTTCATCAAAGTGTTGGAGAGAGTGTACCCCAATAGTGGGTGAGTAGGGAATAGGCTTACATAATTCTTCTATAGGAGGTAAATTCTTGACATCTGTAGCTTTAATTCCCTTCTCCTTAAGACATTTCTTAGCTTCCTTCATCACTTCATCATTTAATTCAATAACTCCCCTCTTCTTTGATGTTGGAATAGGCACATGAATAGATGGTTCAGGTACAATTACTTCAGGTATAGCTTGTTTAGGAGGAGTCCAATCTTTATAATTCTTGCTTATTTTTGCCATTAATTCCTCAGTTTCCTTTGGAGTCCTATTCCTGAAAACACAATCAGCACAACTATCCAGGTATGTCCTAGATTCTTCGGTTAGTCCATTATAAAATATATCAAGAAGCTCATTCTTAGGTAATGGACTTCCTTTGACCTGCATGAATCAGAGCACAAAACCTTGCCCAAGATTCGGGCAATACCTCTTTTTCTCCCTATTTGAAATCAAAAAGTTCCTGCAAAATAGCATGTCTAGCACTGGGAGGAAAATATTTCTGCAGGAAAATACTAATCAAGCACTCAGGGCTATCAATGGATCCAGAAGGTAAATTACTAAACCAAGTTTTAGCTTCTCCTTGCAGTGAAAAGGGAAAAATCTTAGCAGCAAAGTAAGTACGCATCTTAATATCATCAGAAAACAAGCCACTCATGGTAGAAAGTTCATTCATATGTGCTACCGCACTTTCATTCTTAGTCCCACAAAAAGGTTCTTTCTCGACAATAGCTATGTAAGATAGATCGAGAGAGAAATCATAATCTTCATCTATAATGTTTATGGGAGAAGCAGCAAACTTAGCATCAAGAGACAATTTGGGTCTAATAGTACGCCTCTCAAGGAGACTCTTAGCAACGCTCCTATCATGGGTGTTCTTACATTCTTTAATAAACTCATTGGTCATCTCAACATAATATTCTTCAATATCATACCTCTCACTAGACTCAGGTGAGCTAACAGGCATAGTAGTGTCTTCATTAGGAGTTTCGGTATTTCCAGCTATAGTTCTAGCAATCGTAGCATCTAGGAAAGGACCTAATGAACCACTCTTATCAAGCACAGTAGAAGCAGCATCATAAGCATCAGAAGTTTCAGATTCAGCAGTAGTAGCAGTGTGTGTAGCATGTGTATGTGGTGGTGTAATGAGCTTACTTATAACAGATGGTGAATCAAGAGCAGCAGAGGTGTTTAGAACCGTACCTCTTCTTGTAGTGGATGGTAAAATAGGAACCTTGCCATCACGAGACTTACCCATGATAGATGGATAGCAGCGAACAATAGAGAATCTAAGTGAACTTGATAAATAAAGCTATGCTCCCCGGCAACGGCGCTAGAAAATAGTCTTGATGACCCATAAGTATAGGGGGTGTATCGCAGTATTTTTGAGGGAAGTGAAACCCAATTTATTGATTCGACACAAGGGGAACCAATGAATATTTATCAGCCTTAACAACTGAGTTGTCAATTCAGCTGCACCTAGAAACAATCTTGCTCATAGCAGTTTATCAGTAGCAACAGTTTTGTAGTAGGAATAGCAGAGTAGCAGAAGTAAAGGAGACAATAGTATAAAGCGAACAGTGGGATTCGAGTGCGGTAGGCATAGGGATGGATGGACGGGCGTTGCATGGACAAGACAATTCACATAGCAATCAGAACATAGGGCAATTGCAGATAAATAAGATAAAGCATCCAAGTACTAGATAATCCTAGGCATGTGTCCCATATATAGTCATACGTGCTCGCAATGAGAACTTGCACAATATCTTTTGTCCTGCCAGCCCGTTTGCAGCGGGGCCTCTAGGGAACTACTGGCAATTAAGGTGCTCCTTTTAATAGAGCACCGGAGCAAAGCATTAACACTCTGTGAACACATGTGATCCTCACATCAAAGCCATTCCCTTCCGGTTATCCCGATTTACGTCGCCGGGGCCATAGGGTTCGGACAACAACATGTGTAAACAACTTGCCGATAAGACCAAAAACAATACTATCATAATGAATCAATAACATGTTCAGATCTGAGATCATGGCACTCGGGCCCTAGTGACAAGCATTAAGCACAACAAGTCGCAACAAAGTCATAAAGCACTAATAAAAGATACTAGGCACCATGCCTAACAATGATGCCATTACATGAACGATCTCATCCAATCCCTACCATCCCCATAGCCTACAGCGGGGGATTACTCACTCATAGATGGGGGAAACATGGATGGTCGATGGAGAAGCGATGGTGATGATGATGGCGATGATCTCCTCCAATTCCCCGTCCCGGCAGGGTGCTAGAACAGAGTTTCGTGGAATCTAGAAGCGATGGTGATGATGATGGCGATGATCTCCTCCAACTCCTTCTGGAAAAACGTCGAACCCCCCGAAGTTTTTAGGTCAGAAGGCTTTTTATAGGCGAAGAGAGAGGCCGAGAGGGTTCCTGGGGGGCCCACACCACCCCCTGGTGCGGCCTGGCCTGGCCCGCCACTGTGTGGTGTGGCCACCCAGGCTCTCTTCTCCGTCTCGTATTCAGCTCTGAGTCTTCGGGTGAAATAGGATTTTTGGCATATTTTCCAGGATTTTTCCTGATAGTTGATTTTCTGCACAAAAAATAGACACCAAGGCAATTCTGCTAAAAACAGCATCAGTTCGCATTAGTTGCATCCAAATCACACAAGTATAGAGGAGAAACAATAGCAAAAGTGTTCGGGAAAGTAGATACGTTTTGGACGTATCACGGTTATTGGCGCAGGCCCTTAAAATGAGGCAAAGTAATGATTAGCCTCCATGTGGGGAAGCGTACGAGAGAAGGAAGAATGACCCGGATGAGTATGAGGTGACCCGGCCAGCGAGTGAAAACTCGGAATGTGCCAAGGGAAAGTAAACCTATGAAATCCGGACTATGAGATAACTCGGAAAAGGAGCAAAAGGCTCGGTAAAATTGAACCTGTTGTGGCCTTAGCGGCTAAGGCAGATAAGACCGCACCAGCTTCGGGGACTAATGTTCGGGGGATACCCCGGGTAGGGTCACGCCGGGGTATAAAGGCCAAGTTAGCCGAGGTACGACAAGGTCAAAGCAGGTGCTGGCCGAGTCACCTCAAGGCAGGCCGAATCATGGGGTAACCCGGACCAGGGGATGTCCACCTAACTGGGTCTCAGCCGACTTATGTCGTATGTCGGTAAGATGTATATAACTTGTATGCAGGTACAGGTGTGGCCAGATCAACTAGGTACGATCTGGGTTATATCAAGCTTGTAAGAGAAGGAAGGTATCTCGCTGGTCAAAGGGTGACCACTGTACGCAGAGCGTGAGTGAAGCGGACAAAGGCCAGGACCACCGAGGCATGGCTAACAAAGGTGACGATGCCTGTGTCGGATGACGCGGGCGCCGCAGAGGCTCACGTAGCCTCTGGATGGATGACGCTGGGCAAAAGTGACCCGATCGGCTTACTATTTTGGGAGGAGGCATATTCCTTGGAATATGCCTCCACGTATGCCCTAATTGGAGACCTGGATACCCGTATATAAGGGGGCTAGGGCCTCTGTAGAAAGGGTTGATCTCTAGAGGGTTGTGTTTTACTAGTGTGGTCCTGAGGGCCAGCTAGTGGTGAGAGTAAGCGAGTTTATTCTTCCTCCTCTCCCCAATACAGCTCAAGGAGCACTTGTAAACTGTGGAAGTGAATCAAATACAAAGCAACTATGTGTGGAATCACCACACTATCCCTCCCTGGATTCCCCTAGTGCATTTAGTCCCCACCTTTAGCCTATCCATGGTATCTGCCGTGACACCACCATGACACTTGGGTCATCTTTCTACTATCACGATAGTTGCCACCGCGATATCCACTATTGCGGTTTGCATCATCGTGTTTGTCGGTGTAGCCAGCCATGACCATGTCGACTTCATCGCGGTCCTCGTAACCATGATGCCTGCGTTTTCCTCAGCGGTCGCGCCTGCAACCTAGGTCATCCTCGTCGTCTGAGCATGTTCGGATGTTGTGGATGGCGTCTTTGCCATCTGCACAATGATTTGCTATATCCATCAAGTGGTCGATAGTATCGCGCTTGGTGCGGCTGAGCTCCTCCTTGAGCTCTCGACGGCATACGCCAGCTTTGAATGCATTGATTTCTCACTCCTCTGAAACATCTTTCGTGGAGCTCTTGATGATAGACCACCGCTAGATGTACGAGTAGAGGGATTCGCTAGACCTCTGGCAGCATGCTCGAAGTTCTTCAATTGAGGCTGCTCGCTTGTAGGTGCCCTTGAAGTTTTGGACAAAACTGTACACCGGTTCCTCCCAGCTATGGATCGAGCCAGAGGGGAGGCTGTTTAGCCAAGCTCGCGTGGTGCCTTGCAGTTGCAACTATAGGCATTGTATGGTTGTGTCTTTGGATCCACCATGGCACTTTACAGACTATTTTTGGTTGTGCAACCAAATCTTCAGCTCCTGGAAGCCGTCGAACTTCGGGTTGTTCGAGGGCAGATTGAATCCCTTGGGCATCGGAGTTTGCCTATGGTGCGGCTGAAGCATCTAGTGCCGCAGAGTTCCATGTCCTCATCTTCGAAATTAGAGGAGTAGGCGCGCTTGGCGCGTAGCTTGTCCACTTTGCATTGCGTGATCTCATCACAGGCGTCATAGTTGCGATCTCTCCACCGCGGTTTGCAACACTGTTGTGGCTGGAAATCCTCATCGTATGACGATGATCGTTTCCTCGCGAGTTTTGTGGATGTCTTATTTGGATCCAGGGCCGGCTCTCCCACGGGCGCGGCCTCTACCAGCCCAAGCCCGGCGAGGGTGGATCGGTGGATGTCAGTACGTGGATCCCTCGCCTACAGGGGGTTGGACAGTAGATAGGTGGTGGCCGCCATGATGGCGGCTTGCGGGGTCTTGGGTGTTTTCTTGTCGTGCACATCTATAGACATGAACAAGAAGTCCAGTTGCTTAGTGGCTTTGTGCCTGGCTTCCTCGTCCATCCGGTCCATTCGATGGCATCTTTTGGATTCCCCAACATTGTGGTTCCCCTTCGAGGAGGATCCGCCAATCAAAGAGATGTTCTCCCGCCGATTACTTGACTCGTCGGTGAGTCGTCTCCACTCTTCGAGTTGGGTATGGACCGCCCGCTGGCGGCGGAACTCCTTATCCAGGTACCAATGGTATGCCATCAACACATCTTGTGATGATCCAGGGGATAGGGAATGCCACCCGACAGGGCCTGCTGGACCCTTTCCCACTCTACATCGGTGAGGCAGATCTGTGGCTTGCCGCCATTGTTATTGTTGTTTTTGTTGTTGTTGTTGTTGTTTTTGTTGTTGTCATCGTTGTTGTTGTTGTTGTTGCAGGTGGCTCCGTTCCCGGTTTCAGGATCAGCGCCGGTGTTGGCACCATTGCTGGTGACGCTGTCGGTAGTGGCGTTGACAATGACACATTAGTAGTGATTGGCGTGGTCATTGCTTCCCGAGTTCTCCAGATCGAATCCGACGTTATGGTTGTTTCTGAGCGGATCGCTTAGATCAGAGTCGCAACCATTGTTGCTATCCGGGCCATAGGCCGAGGAGGAGGCATTCAGCTCACTGAGGGTCACGATCGGTAGCGGGGTCCATGATGTTGGTGCAATCGACAGTATGGTCGACTTCTCGGGAACAAACCGGATCTGGTACGGGATGTGCAACATGTAGGTCTTGCTGACTTGGAAGCTGAAGCCGCCGATCATCATGTCGGCCTCGATGTCGAGGGAGTTGAAGGCCAGGCGTGTAGCCAACAAATGGACAGTGAAGTCAAAGGATCCCATGCTGAGGCGTCCCTCCGACGCGGATGAGTCAAAGATGACAGGTGATGGGGCCGCCGAGGTCGTAACATCAATGCGCCCACTTCCCACAGATAGCGCCAATTGACGTGGGGTTAACACGTCAATGCCCATAGTTTATGGGCTTGAGTTTTGATGAAGAGTGGAGCGCTAGAGATCTCATTTGGCTAATAGGCAAGCAACGGACATGATGTTTACCCATGTTTAGGCCCCCGGAGGAAAAACCCTACTCCTGCTTGTCCTCTCTTGGTTGAAGATGAACATAAGGTTACAAGGCTGCCTTAATGGCGATGGTGTGCAGATGTAATCTAGCAGGTGTTTGTGCTAGGGTTTTGGTAGGTCCTCCCATGGTTCCCTCCGGGCCTTTATATGAGGAGGCCAGGTCTCAGGATACCATCGAGTCGGTTACATATTAGGGTTTCTTTTAACTTTTTATCCAAATCTTGTCGTATTACCCGAGGAGTCATGTCCTTCATGTGCTTGGGGCCACCCGAATGATCATGGGCTTCATCACTGCTAGTGGCTCGTCATGTGGGCTCCTGCTGGGCCGAACCGGGTAGGACCATCTTAAGCACCCGCGGGGCATACCTATGTCACTAACCCTAACTACAAAATGAAGGAACGAGGCCCCCCTCCCTCCTGCCGCCAGAACCTCATGTAGGGAGAGGAGACTCACGCTATGGCGGTGGAGATTGGGGGGATTTTTGGTCATCACTTCCACTCGTACGGGAGGAGGAGGACGAATCGTTGGTTCACTACCTTTGTTGTAGGTGTGGGTTCATCTTACGGGATGTAACATGCTTTAGTGACCCTGCATAACACTCTATGTTGTAGTATGTCAACCGTTGATATAACATTAATGAGAACACCATTTCATTAATATTACATCCCTTAGAGTGGTACAACAGAAACATCATGGGTCCACAACATTAGAAATGACTATTAAACTCATTACAAAAGATCTAGAAAAAGCTCCTAAGTACAATGATGAGAAGAATATACAAATGAGATCCAAAAATAACAACTCAGGGACTAATGCAAGTTTAAGTCTATCTCTAATCATATTAGGCACTCAAATACTGCTATAGAAATAGGTTCTATGGTTCTAGGATTGCATCTATATCTACTTATGGCTCTGTTTTCACCATGATGGATATAGTTGTCGACTCCATGATCTTCACTCGGTAGCTCTGGTAACTCATAGTAGTACTCAACTACAACTTATTAGATCCAATGATGCCTTCAAAAAACTTTGGAATCTAGCAAGGTTAATAAGATATGATTGAGTACGAGCATACTTAGAAAGTTCACTAAAATGGATTGTCTGATGCACTATCTACACCTTCAGACTATAGGTTCTAATCTATGCAAGTTCTTGTAAACATTTCTTAAAGATGTTGCTTTTATTTCCAAAAACTATGTTCGCCGGCATTCATAGGTTTACTAGAACTTCATGGAGTTCCTTTCCTGCTGTGTCTATAGTTTCTTCCCAGAACAGGGAGTAACATGTCACAATTTGGTACACTCTGCAAAGGTACATTGCTTTATCCATAAGAGATCTTAGCTGTGTTGCACAGTCATGCCATGAATCTTGTTCATACTTCCTTGATATGAGGCTGATGGCCTACAAGAGCATAGGTTCGCCAGTGCATGTTTTCATGGAAGTATTAGTCCTAGTTTTTATATCGATCCCAACAAGGATCTTAGGAAAATGTTTATCTACGGTGTTTCTGTCGCACTCAAGGTGTCACTTGTCTTGAGTGAATAAAGGGAGGGGATTCCTGACAAGAAATGGATATAAGGCAGAGTGTGGTCTTCAAGTTGCCATAGGTCTTTGCACGATCTCAAAGCCTTATTGGATGTCCAAGATAGGCCTGGTACCCCACATAAATGTAGAGTGTGGTATTCGGTGGTGTTACGAGTAAATTTCATGAAACCACAACTATTAGGGCAAACGTTTCACAAACACACAATCGTGGATCCAAGAAAAATAGGTAAGTTTTTTTGAGAAACACGGTACAAACATAGACGCTCGTAAATGCATGAAGGTAGGTTCTGGTAGTAAGTTATTCCGAGTAGCCTAAATCACTCAATTTAGACCATTTTTGAGATAGTTTTCGATAGTTCCGTGACATGGTCTCACATTTCAGATACACGTGCCAAAGTGACTAGTTTGAGCCCACTAGTTCGGTCCCACTAGTTATATGTTTTTTTTAGAGAAACCGCGTATTTCATTAATAGAAAATTAAGTTACGTGAGTAAATAAATGTGGAAACTAATAGACAAACCAGGAGAAAAAAAATATTCTGAAAACTTTGCAGAGAACTATCCCTAGAGTTTTCTACTGTTGCCAAATCTAGGTGCCACGAGCAAACACCAACACCGCCTAGACGTACGCTAGAATAGGCGCCAAGCCTCAACAATTTCCGGATCCAAGGGAGCACCATTGCCAACGACGCTTTGTGAGTCAATGAACAGGACCCGCAGCAAGCAGCAAGGCACATGTCATTGTGGCACATCGATCGGGGGACATCCTCGTGCTACCTTGAACCAAGTTCCACCGTAAACCATCGACGAAGTCGAGTAATAACAACAAATTCATCACCTCCGAAATAGCATCCTTGCTCTAGAGCATCCACCTCGCCCCGCCCCAAACACCTTCGTGGATAACAATGAACGCCAATAACACATCGACATACATATCTCACCAGATCTGAAGATCCACAAGAAGACCAAGCCGCCGATCTAAAGGATCAACAATCAAACGTTGCCATCAACTCCGAGCCACCACCGTGAAGGTCACCGTCGGTGTGGGAGAAGAGTTGAGGCAGATTTATTTGCCTGTGCGCCGCTCCAACCACCCCAACGACACACCACGGCAAAAAGACCGTAACCCTAACTACAGAGCGGAGGAACAAGGTCCCCTACCTCCTACTGCCAGAGCAGCATGGAGGAAGAGGAGACTCACACTATGGATGGTGGAGATTGGGGGGATTTTTGGTCGTCGCCGCCTCTCGTACGGGAGGAGGACGAAGCGGTGGTTCACTACCTTTGTTGTAGGTGTGGGTTCATCTTACTAGATGTAACATGCTTTGATGACCCTACATAGCACTGTATGTTGTAGTATGTCAACCGTTGACATAACATTAATGAAAACACCATTTCATTAATATTACATCCCTCGGAGTGGTAAAATAAAAACATCACGGGTCCACAACATTACAAATGACTACTAAACTTATTACAAAAGATCCAGAAAAAGCTCCTTAGTACAATAATGAGAAGAATATACAAATGAAATCCAAAAACAACAACTCGCGGACTAATGCAAGTTTAACTCTTTCTATAATCCTATTAGGCATTTGAATACTACTATGGAAATAGGTTCTATGGTTCTAGGATGGCATCTATATCTACTTGTGGCTTTGTTTTCACCATGATGGATATAGTTGTCGACTCCATGATCTTAACTCGATAATGCTGGTATCTCGTAGTACTACTCCACTACAACTTACTGGATTCAATGATGCCTTCAATAAACTTTGTAATCTAGCAAGGGTTAAGAAGATATGATTGAGTACAAGCATACTTAGAAAGTTCACTAAAATGGATTGTCTGATGCACTATCTACACCTTTAGACTATAGGTTCTAATCTATGCAAGTTCTTGTAAACATTTCTTAAAGATGTTGCTTTTATTTCCAAAAACTATGTTCATCAGCCTTCATAGATTTACTAGAACATCAAGGAGTTCCTTTCCTGTCATGTTTGTAGTTCCTTCCCAGAACAGGGAGTAACATGTCACAATTTGGTACACTCTGCAAAGGTGCGTTGCTTTACCCATAAGAGATCTTAGCTGTGTTGTACAATCGTGCCATGAATCTTGTTCATACTTCCTCGTTATGAGGCTGGTGGCCTGCAAGAGCACGAGTTCGTCAGAGCATGTTTTCGTGGAAGTATTATTTCCAGTTTTTATATCGATCCCAATAAGGAGCTTAGGAAAATGTTTATATCAATCCCAATAAGGAGTTCATGGAAAGGAAATGGTTTTGAGTATTGAACGATACTTAAAGTAAATAACATAAAAGTAAAAAAGCACGGAGGTTATTTGAGGTTTCCATTAGATGAAAGGTAAGGCGCAGAGAGAAATGGTTCGTGGTGGCAGTGAATGTGCCAAATGGAATAAATGGGTAAGTGAATATAATACTTCTTATCCATAAATGAGTAGGCAAACAACCCATATACCAATAAAGAGTCCTCTTGGTAGATTCTTCTCGATTTCAATGATCCTTCTGCTTGTTACCAAAGCCATGTTTAGCACATCAATAAAGGTTTTTCAACCAGATCAAGACTTTAATCTTGATGGTTCCTTGTTGTCCTCGAGTTATACTAGCTCCTATTTGATATGTACCATGTTACTCAGGGGTCACCGATTCACTTGTAAACAAGTTCATATCTATGAGATCTCAGGATCATGTTACTCAGGCCCTTAAATTGGATAACAAGCATTAGGCATACATAGATAATCATTCTCACAATATAATAATCACGACAATAATCACAATTGGATGAAAATAAAGGAGCCACATTGAATCTCACCAATTCCGTACATCTCCCATGCCTATGGGGTTTTACTCACACATGAGAGGAGAATAGATCAAAGACATAATCATATTGCAAATGAAAATCATCTCAACTTAACCGTAGCAAACCCCAATGAATTTGAAGATCAAATCGAATACAAACCAAAGTAGGAATAGAGGTTCAAATCCCTAATCTTACAAGTATGAATCACTCTCTCAATAGAAGTGGGGAATTATGGTGGAGTTGATAATCAAGAGGCTGGAGATCTTCGAAGAATGAGGTTAGGTTCTTCTTCTTCTTTAGATCCGATCTCCTCTCTTCTAGGATGGTGTGTGGCGGCTGTGTTCGTATTTTGCCCTCCTTGGCTTCACGAAATATGCTTGTATTGATATAACATAGACGATTATGTGTAGTACGGGTGGCCTCCAGCCATACAAGAGGTCGTTAAGGCCTTAGTAAGCCTCAGATGGAACTATCTTCAATTGGACATTTTCTCATTTTGGTGTGATTAACCCATAAATTATCTCGGATCTTTCCAAAAGTGTGCAATATCTGGAAGTCATCACAAAAGAACAAGGTTTCGCTAACTCGCGATATTAGCGTTAGTTGAAAGGTCAAAAATCAATGAAACCAAGTGAAAACCAATGGAAAACCTTTGATAAAAAGTGTGAAAATTTGGAGCTATCAACTTCCCCAAGCTTAGTTGTCAATCATGCTCGAGTGACAAAGCGATAAAGAATAATAGCGAGAAATAAACTTAGGTATAGAAACTCACAAGTCCAAGGTGGTATGATATTCCATCGTCACAAATCCTGCAACCTTAAACATGAGCATTATATATTTTAATAGTTGCACTTAAGTTTGCTTCCTAACCACATGTAACTTGCTAGCTAATAAATCTTAAACTCAAAACAGATTGTCAAGAATTTGGTTAGGCTTGCGAATCAATTCTTTCAGCAGCTGTCTTCTTATGAGAGTAAAATTATTTTTTAGCTACAATGCTTCATTCAAATTAAGGGTGCAATAGTAAATGTCAAACGAAGGATAATGTTAGAGCCTTTCATTTACACCCACTTCGAAATTTGTGGCCCTATAACACCCAATATTTTCCTTGTCTTTCAAGAACTTTAATTCTTTAGTGGTGAGATGATGCCAAGAATTTCATTTGGATCAAATAATTTTAGCTTGGACTTGGTAGGAATTCACTTTTGCTTTAATACTTCAGCCCATGGAACTAAAATTTTACACACCATAGCATTGCTACAAATGTCTAGCCAACTCATAGCCGAAATCTGATATGAACTCAAGATCGTTCGTAGGCCATCAAAGTTGTTAGTTCCATAATTGGTATTTTCACAATTCACTTCAAATTAAAACATTTATTTTCAACTTATCAAACAAGTTTGGCATCTCCCTCAACCACTACAAATTTCCATTCCTTCAAACAAATCGTTTTTAGAAAGTGTTATCAAGTCAAAACCTTTAAGATGTGGGGTTGAGTGCTTCTAAGATTAATCCCTTAAGACAAAAACATGGCACCAAAGTTGTCACAAAGACACTTTATCTTATTCTTAAAATATTGGAATTAATCCAATGCGGTTGTTTTTCAAACTAAGAATAATTATCATAAGTCAAAATCAAAGTAGTGACACTAGGTTTGAGAGTAGGTTCCAAAAGATAACAAGCTGAGAGGGGAACGAGACTCAAGTGCTACCAAACAAAAATAAAATGTTCATTTCACACTTGCTCATTTCACACTTAAATAAGCTGAGAGGGGAACGAGACTCAAGAGGGAATAGTAAGAATGTGGTACCTCCTCTCGCTTGCTCATTTCACACTTAAATCTACTCCTCATGTTCTTATCCATCGCTAAGTCACTTGAAGTGAATAATCTGTTGAAAAATCAAAAATAAAACCGAGAGAGCTTCAAGATAAAAGCTACTCTCATTTTTTGTGTTTTATTTTTATCAGTGCAAACTGAAAGTAAACATGCAACTAAGGAAAATTAAAAAAATTAAAAGAAGAAAACAAAATATGAATGCAAAAGGTGGGGAGGAGTTCAACCACCCCAAGCTTAGACTCTTGGCCTATCTTGGAACAATTATTGTCACCATCATTAGGCGGTGGCTGCTGCTGCTAATTGTACGGGTAGTAGTTTGGAAATCACTACAAAACACCCCTAATACCCGGCAGATTTTTGGAGCCGCATAAGCGAAAAGAACCGAGAAAAAGTTGGTTACACGGCGGATGGGCTTTCGGGGCACCACTTTGTCGCGGCGGCCACTTATATGCCATGTCACACACGATATCGATGGATTCTGGTGCCATGGTAGGTGGCACACAAGAACAACGCTATACCATGTCGTGCTTGCGTAATGGCAGCATTACCACTTGTGCTGTGTAATTAAAGCCCCGAGTGAATTTTTCACAATGTTGAAGAGTGGCCAAAGACATCCATCTGATATGTTAAGGTTGTCTCGCTGACTAGCATGGCCCACAAGATGCAAATACTTTATATCTCTTGCTCCCTTCCCAAATCTCTCTCCATAGATCTGCATCATGGTGTTGCGGCGGAGACTGTAGCGGTGACCGGTAGCGATGGAGCCTCTAACGGGTGGTGGTTACATAAGTTAATTATAAATTGATTCTATTCTTGATTCGATTTGCATGTTTCCTCTTGGATATCATCTTAGATCTCATGATCACATTTTGGGTCTTTCCCCTAGGACGACATGGTGTCGCGCTGGATCTTTGATCCATCCTAGAATAGTGTCCCTATGAGATATCGCTACAAGAAAAGATGTTTGTGTGACATATTCCCACACAAACTCGTCGCTTTCCATTGCAAGCACACAGGCCGCTGGTTCCTCGACCGCTACTTCAAAACACCAAAGTGCCCGTACTTGTTATGGGAGGATCGATTGCAATTGAAGCAACTATAGCGTGTGCTGGTAAAAATGTGGAAGAAAACTAGGGACAGATATTTGAGCGATAGCTCGGAGGTGGAAGAGTTCGAGAAGAGCGAGGGGGCTAGCCAAAGTAGAAACTAGGCCTTCACTAAGGAAGATGCATGCTATTTGTCTGAATCTTGCTAGATCTCTAGAGCCTGCTAGGATTGCACTAGATGGCCTATCTTTGGGTATTATTGATGATTAAGGATGTTATTATGTTGTAAAAATCATGTTTATTTGTTTTGTTAAAAGGAAAATGGGACACACCATTATGGTCTTCTTATTTTGCACATGCGACCCACTTGTTAAAGAGCCCATAAATCAAACCTTAACCTCCTTCCTTATATAATAAGAAACCCTTGATCCTCTTTCCAACTACCACGATGCCGTCACACTCTCCCCATTCGCCACATTGGTACTCAAATCCTATATCTCACTAGCTGCATGCCCACTGATCCTACCAATCTCTACCACTACTTCCACACTTTCCACTTGCGATCCGGTGCGGCTTCTACATCGAAAACACCTCTTCAGATCCACGCATGGACCAAGCTCATCCGCGCATCATCATGCTAGCGGTGGGCGAAGCATATCCTTACGTGGTCATCATGCCAGCAATGGCCGAAGTAGATCCGCGCGTCATCGTTGCGCTAGTGGTGGCTGAAGAAGATCCGCATGTGGTCGTCGCGTTAGTGGTGGACGAGGAAGATCCACGCGTGGTCGTTGTGCCAGCGGTGGGCGAAGCAGATCCGCATGTGGTCATTAGTGTTGGATTTTGTTTAGGCATTCGTAGAATAGCAGAATAGACAGGCGCTCAAGAATTATATTTAGTGTTTATAGGAAATCTTTTGTTTTCGTTTTTTCTTTTTGAAGCAATTTTTGTAATATGTGAAAAATATAATATAAAAATAAATATTGTGTTCAAATGGGCTCACGATATATACTGCTAATATAAATAAATAAACTGATATTATCGAGTCGTTTTGGGATTAGCAACGTAAATCAGTTATTGTTAATCTAATTAACTTTCAGTGAAGTTGAACGGTGTAACACGGCAAATAATGCGCAGTTATGCAACACAAAGTTCCATCATCTTCAGTAATGTAACGAGGTGTATCCTCTATCGCGCCACAAAAGCGCTAGTTCGGCGGATCACGTTGCCACGCTAAAAAATCCGCCACCGTTTGAGACTCTGGCACATGGCATAATAGGATTGATAGGATACCCATATCAACAAGTTGCAACTTTTTTTCCGAAAGCTCATATGAAAAGAACTCTTAGGTTAAGCGTTCTTGTCCTAGAGCAATTTAAGGATGGGTGACCGACTGGAAAGTGGGTACCGGGTGCACACGAGTGAGGACAAAGTGCACAGAAAAGACTAGTGTTGGTATGTGGGGTCAGTCCAGATATCCTATTAAGCGCACCCGGTACCCACTTCCTGGTCGGCCACCCATCCTCAAATTTCTCTAGGCCAAGAACACTTAACCTAAGAGTTCTTTTCAGATGAGCTTCCGGAAAACAAGTTGCAACTTGTTGATATGGGTATCCTATTAATCCTATTAAGCCATGTAATAGGGTCTCACATACACCCACCCTTAGAAGATCGACGCCCTCGTTGATCAACCATAAGCCAGGAACATCCCCCTCTTGGCACACGTCTATGCGTCCAGTGCCAGAACATGTGCCATGCCATGTCCACTCTGGGCCACACGCTACATGCTCCACATGTCCCGCCACTGACCCGCACACGCCCGTGTAACCGCGGGGATTGGCTCTGATACCACTTGTAACACCCTGGACTCTCCGTGCCTGGGCTATCACTCCTGGAAGCTTAATATGATATCTAGACTAACCTCATAGACCAACACTAGTCTTTTCTGTGCACTTTGTCCTCACTCGTGCGCACCCGGTACCCACTTCCCAGTCGGTCACGCATCCTCATATTGCTCTAGGCCAAGAACGCTTAACCTGAGAGTTCTTTTCAGACAAGCTTCCAAAGAAGTTGAAACTTGTTGATATGGGTTTCCTATCAATCCTATTAAGCCATGTGCCAGGGTCTCACACCGTTCATGAATCCCTGATACAGTTATCCCTAGTGGCTTTTTTGCCATGCGAGCGCGACAACTAAGGTTGTTTCTCGGCGTCTATAAACGCCAGCACCCAGGCCCCGTGTTGTAGTGAATTCAGACATGAAATAGGTGAAATTCTGAGTGAGGGTAGTGCAATTGGTGTTCATGTCATACAGTGTGTTCTCCACACCACCGACACGACACACCAACTGATCATACTCACATCTTAGAACATAGTTGTATCCCGGCTGAGGTGGTGGCATGTTCTACTACCGCTAGTACTAGGGGAAGTGCTGCTGATGCTGGTGCTATTGGCCATAGTCATTCTAGCCCATGGTGTTCTAGCCTTGCTCTTCCTCCCGTTGGTGCTTCTCTTGGTGCACTCCCGCATTTTCCCAAATGGGGTTTCCTCCTAGGGATGCGATCCTACCCAAGATGATCATTGCTTGTTGGAACTCCTTCTCGTCGAGGACCCAACTCTGCCTTCCTAGCAAACCAAAAGCTTGAACAAAAGGTAATAAAATTGATAAGCAAGAGAAGGACGGTGAGCCCTATAGACTCCCATGTATTTGGTGCTTTCCATGTGAACATCATCCAATTATTTACTACCTGGTACTGGTCTTTCTTGGAGTAGGGTGAACTCACTTGCATAGGCTATTTGAGTGATCAAACCACCATAACGAATATCTCCTGAATGGTCCGACCTTTGGCGGCGAAAGTGTTGGATTATAAAAGCATCCAGATTTACCTTAGGTACCATCTCTGGATGGAGAGCCATGTAAAGCACACATATCTTAGGGCTAGCCATTGCCCCAGTATCCCCCTTCCCAAAATAGAATTTGCCATGAAGGTGGCGAAGTAACAGATGGTGGATTCTAGATGGCAGCGGTGTTCTTCTGCATGTAATCAATATCCCTATGAATAGAAATTTGCTCCCAAGAAAACATTGCCTCTACGAGGACATCTTTAGTAATATCGATCTCTCCCTCATAGGAGAACCCAAAGAAATCACAAATCTCATAGAAAGTAAGACTTTTGGACTGTCCATTAAGTATGAAACTTATAATGTAATGGCATTGTTGGAGTGCAAGGTCATTGTGGAAGGTCGAGAGGAACTCCTACATGGAGCGCTTGAAAGTTTTGGCAGCGAGGGCGGCAAAGGCGGTCATACCGGCGTTCTCAGCCATCATGTAGAAATCCTCCTTCAAACCATGGCGAGAGAGGAAGTCGTTGCATACCCACTTGGTCAGTAGCACACTGTAAGCGCTCACTCCCGCATAGTTCTTGTTCATGGCAGACTTCAGAGCATCCCCCTCCTGGCGCCTCTTCTTACATCCCGACATGGTGGAGCTTTCAGAGGCTCCTGGGCCTCTCGGGTTCCCTCCAGTGCGGAAAAGCCTTCCAATATTCATTGCACTGAAAAATTTCAAAACAAAACTATAGGCATAAGGTTTCTATCATAAATACAGACGATTATAGGTAAAAACTTTGAATCCTAATGTGAGGAATTAAAAAAAATCTAAAAACAATAAGAACTCATCTAGATAGCCAATGTGAGGGATTCAACCTTGGATTTCAAAAAATAAAGCATGGATCGGATGAGAAACTTATCAATGTGAAGATTTACCAACTCAAACAAATGAAATTGGTGGAGAATAAATGATTCTAGGAGGTTAGGGTTTGAGTTTGAGAGAGAAGGAGAGAGAAAAGAGAGGAAGAAGATGGTTGGTTGGGATGTCCAGCTAGCTGACCTCGTTTTTGAGTGGGGACGCACTCGGTACGGGCAGAAGGTACGGGTGTGTCCCACCCGTACCGGTGGTCGTCACTATTGGATACTTAGATCTAGGTTTGAGGTCGAACCTGGGCGTCAGTACGGGCGTGTCCGTTTGTACTGCTGGTCATTATCCGTGCAGTAACCTAGAAGAAAACTTTGCTTGCTTCGTCGAGAAACAGTATGGGCGCACGGTAAGGGGTCATCCATCCATACGATAGCTTGCTAAATGCTTAGTTTTGGCAGCGCAATTTTTGTTTCCTTTGGGTCTTCGGTACGAGCACACGGTACGGTGCACTCAGGTCATACCGGCGGTCGTTAAAGGCTCTGAAGGCCTCCTTATTTTCTTTTCAATTCCTTCCTTCAAACTTGAACCACAACTTTTTATTAGTCTATTTCCTCTGCAAAACTTTTCTACAAGAATTTAATTATAACAACTCAACTAAAACATAAAAATAACTATACTACCTTTATTCAAAGATGGGTTGACTTGCATCAAGCATTTATTTTGAATTGGTTGATTCAACTCAACCAACCTCTAAGTTTTTGGTACATACCTTGGGCTGCCCTTCATCAAGGGTACTTACCACTTGAACACGTTTAAGTGGTGTGTAACATCCCAGGATTTTAGGTCAGAAAAGCAAAGATCAAATGTATGTGCATTGCATTCATGCATCAGAAAATCTAGAGAACTTTGACGCAAAATTTAAAACACAAATAGATCGGAGTTCTTCTTGTTTTGATGAGTTAGGGTTTAGTTCATCATAGATGGGTGCTAATAATTTGAGATGTCCTTTATTGTTTTTCTTATTTTGGGGGAAAACAATTCAAATTTGAATACTCACATGAGGCATTTCAATTTAAAGGAATATGTGAAAGGACATTTATTGTCCTACTCAGTTTTGGTGTTCATTAACAACTTGAGGACCCTTTTTATCATGTGCTAATGATTTCAGGTTAATGTACTAAAAAGTGAAAAGTCCGTGGCAATAGGAAATATCCCTGGCTGAAATAGAGTTCTTGGAAGGTTCAGACCGGAATCTCCGTTCTAGGTAGTTCGGAGTCTCCGGTGCAAAGTCGTAGGTCGGAATCTCTAGTGTGCAAACACCAGAGTCTCCAGTGTCCCCAACCGGAGTTTGGGCATGAGTCTCCGATGTGATCCTCAAAACCTGGCCCAAGCCATTCTGTATAGGGGTCCGTAGATTGTCCGGAGATGTACCGGAATCTCCGGTGTGAGTTGTTTATAGACCGGAATCTCCGGTCTCTAGACCAGAGTCTCCAGTGTGGTTTTTCCGCAACAGGCAAAAACGGCCTGAAAGGAGTGGGCCTATAAAAAGGGGACTTCATCCCCTACCTCTAGTTGCTCGTTTCATAAAATAAGAACACCCAATGTTGAGCCACCAAATCAAAAAGATCTCCCCCTCCAACCATTCAAAGTCCTTGATCTTTGGAGAATCGAAGGAGGAGGCCTTGATCTACATCTTCACCAAAAGAGATCTTCATTTCCCCCTCATTCACTTGAGGTCCCCTTGCTCTAGTGTTTCATTGGAAACCCTAGGCCTTGATTTGGTTCTTACAAGCTTGTCTTTGATTGTTGTGATAGCTTGCTTGTATTCGGGAGCCTCCAATTCAGTTGTGGATGTGTTCCTCGAACTTGTTGTAAAAGTGTCGGTTTCCACCTCAAAGGTTACCGATATAGTGGAAGAGTGAATCAATCCCTTTGGGGTGAGGTTCATTGAAGAACAAGGGAGGCCTTTTGTGGCATTGGTGGTTTGAAACCACTCCCTCTCCATACGCAGATGTACTTCCCCTCAAAAGAAAGGAACTGCGGGAAATCATCTTTGTGTCTCCGCGTGCTCCATTTCGGTTACCTCTATCCTTTACCACACTTTACTTCTATCTTGCTCCTGCATAGTTAGTTGTGCTAGTGTGACATATAGGTAAATTCACCTTAGTTGCATATCTAGAGAATTTACCTTTTTGTGTCATACCCTTAATTGAAAAAGAGTAAAATTTGAAGTAGCACCTATTCGCACCCCTCTAGGTGCCCATACAATCCTTTTAATTGGTATCAGAGCCTCGGCTCTTTATTCGGGCTTAACCGCCTAAGAGTGTATGGGTAACCAAGATGAGGATGGAGGGGGTGAGGCTAGCACCTTGGTGACCATGGAGGATCTCAAGAATTTGGAATCAATCTTGAGCTCCTCCCTGGGCAACAAAATCCAAAGTTACGTCAACTACTTGAGCAACTTGTTAAGGAAAATATAGCCTCACCACCTCCTTCTCAAGAGGAACCCCCTCGGTTCCGAAGGTGAATGCTTCGGCTAAACCAATGGTTGAACATAATGCCACTAACTCCTCCACCAAAAAGGGCGATGGGAAGGAAGAGCACCATGCGGTTCCCGGTTGGTACTCTCCCGACCCTCCGATCCCTCATCCACATAAATAATAGAGGTGACCCACCTATGCTAGATGCACATTATTTTGCTCAATCGCAAGTTTTGATGAAATCTCATATGCACAATTCTTCCATTGACTTGTGGAATATTATTGAAGAAGGTCTCAAAATTGAGGATCCAACTAACTTGACAAGAAGAGAAGTGGTAAATAGTCAACTCAATGCCACCGTGTTGCACATGATTAAACTTGGTGTGGGGCCAAAATATTTCCCTCACATTGAACACCTCAACACCGCCAAGGAAGCTTGGGATGCTCTCATTGATTTGTTTGTTGGAAATGAGAGCATGAGAAGAAACCGATATGATGCTTTGAGCAATGAAACCGAAGGCTTCTATATGAAGGATGGTGAGGACCATGAAGTCATGTATTGAAGACTCAAATCCACTGCCACCGCTTTTAGAAATGTTGGTGACTCTCATGTGGATGATGCTTGGATAAATGGAAGTATGTGAGTTTGCTCATGCCCTCCGAGCCTACCGACTTGAAGAGTCTCAAAGGAAGACACAACTACCATATCATGACCTCCAATGAAATTATGAAAGAGATGTATGGCTTCAAGGTTGCTGCCAAGAATGCCAAATATGCCCATGCTCATGCCCTTGGAATGAGCAATGGTGTTAATCTTGCCTTGAAGGCCAAGGTTGTGGAGTATGAGGAATAAGAAGGAAGTGATGAAGGCCTGACTATGAGCCACCCGAAGATGTCAAGGATGTTCATGGTGAATACATGGCCTTCTATGCAAGGAATTTTTTGAAAGATACCGCCAAGGCCAAGATGGAGATGCAACGAAGAAGTAACCCAAGTGGTAGAAAAGAGAATGCTTCAAGATTGAGAACTTGCTTCAACTATGGTGACCGCTATCATTTTGTTGCCGAATGTCCATATGAGAAGAGAGAAGATCATGGTGGTGTACTTATATTGAAGAAAAAGTCAAAGGTTCCTTTCAAGAAGCCTTTCATCAAGAAGAATGCCACCAACAAGAACTCAGCTGACATTGCATTCATAACACATGAAGAGTACTCATCCAATGATGAAGATGAGAAAGAAGAAGAAGCATCAAATGGTGTGGCATCCATCGCTACCACCTCTACATCTACTTTCTCACTCTTCGACTCTCCAAATGAGAATATCTCCGACAAGAACGTCACTTGCCTTATGGCAAGAGCATCAGATGTATAATCATCTCATCTCTCCACCTCAATGATCAATGATGAATTGAATGATGATATAACTCTTTTGGTGAAGGAGGAATCAGTTTCTTTCAATGTTTATATGACTAACTTGCAAGGGGAGCACAAGAAGCATTTTGTGAATCTCTTGAAAATTTCTAACACACAAGATATTCTTGATGAGAGATGCAAACTTGGGAGAGAGCACATTCTTGAGATGGATGCTCTAACTAATGCTCTAGAAGAAGAGCAAGAGACTAGGGAGTCTCTTGAGGACAAACTTGAAGGCCTCAATGTGGCAAATGATCAAATTGTCGCTAAACTCATTAAGGAACGTGATCATGCCATTTCTAAGTATAAAAAGGATAAAAATGATAAGATTGAGTTTGGTGTTGTTCATGAAAAACTTGCCGATGACTTCAAGAAGCTTGCCAAGGCTCATAAGGCCTTGGAAAGTGAACTATTGACTATCACAAAGTCTCGTGAACAACTTCAAACTCAATTGACTAATGTTGCTTCACCTAGTATTTTCATTCCTTCTAATAGTATAAACATCTTTGAGGAAAATGCTAGGTTTAAGGGGGAGCTTGCAAAGGCCACCTTCCTCGAAGTAAACAAGTCTCTTGATGTCCTTTTGAGTAAGCAAAGGTCAAATAATGAGAAAGGAGGCATTGGCTATGTGTCCAAGGCCAAGATGATGAAGTCCAAGGCTGCACAAGCAAAAGACAAGACCATTGTGGGGAGTAATACCACAAGTGGCAAAACTATGTCACAAGATGACTTTGCGGGAACTGCTAACCCTCACTTTGTTTTAATGCATGATTATTATGGTGATGTTTATGCGCAATATGTTGGCCCACTTAATGGTTATATTGCTTGGTCTATTTGGGTTCCCAAGACCCTTGTCACTAACAAAAGAGTACCCATTGAAAAATAGGTACCTAAAAACTAGTTTGATCTCTTGTAGAACTATGCTTCCAGCAGGTCAAAGTGGGTGCTTGATAGTGGATGCACAAGTCATATGACCGGAAGCAAGGCGATACTGATGGATATAAGGCCGAATAATGATCAAATAACCGTCACATATGCCGATAAATCAAGATCTCAGGTAATGGGTCTTGGCAAGGTTATGGTTGCACATGATACTACTCTCGTGGATGTCATGCTTGTTGAGACCCTTGGGTATAATTTACTTTCAGTCCATGCTCTTGGAAAGATGGGCTTTGCCATATTTGTTTATAATGATATTGAGGTTCTCTTATGGAGCAAGAATCTAAAGGTCGCTTTCGTTGGGTACGTCGAAAATGACTTGTATGTGGTGGAAATTTTGGGGAAAACCACTACAAGTGCGATGTGCTTATTCAAAAAGGCCGTTGTGGGTTGTCTATGGCATCACTGTCTAACCCATATCAATATGAGAACTTTGCAAAGTATCCACAAGGGTGGCCATATTGTTGGACTAAAATAAAATGTTTGGTTTGCCAAATATCATGTGTGTAGGTCTTGTGTTGAAGGAAAAATGCATGATTCTCCCCACAAACCTAATAACATTGTCAAGTCCAAAAGGATCTTGGATCTCCTTCACATGGATCTATTTGGTCATCCATCTCATGCGAGTCTTGGTGGGAAGAAATATTGTTTGGTGATTGTTGATGACTACTCAAGATATACATGGGTATACTTCTTCATGTTGAAGAGTGAGACCCAACAAAAATTTATCGACTTTGTCAATATGGCTCAATGTCAATACAATGTCCCTGTGTTCGTGATAAGAAGCGACAACGACACCAAGTTCAAGAACTACACCTTGAATGGATTTATTAGTGATGAGGGGATAAAACATCAATATTCTGCTGCATATACCCCTCAACAGAATGGTGTAGCTGAGAGGAAGAACCAGACATTAATGGATATGGCAAGGTCCATGTTGGCAGATTTTAAGTCTACATACAACTTTTGGGCCAATGCAATCTCCACCGCATGCCATGCATCGAACCGGCTCTACCTCGGCAAAAAGTTGATCAAGACTCCATATGTGATACTTACCGGTAACAAGCCCAACGTTTCATACTTACGGGTGTTTGGTTGTAAGTGTTTATACCTCATAAAAGGTGTTGGTTTGTCCAAATTTGATTCCAAAGCTTTAGAGGGTATTTTTGTTGGCTATGGTCTCGATTCCCACACTTATAGAATCTATGATAGACTCTTTTGAATCGTCATAGAGTCTTGTAGTGTGGGTTTCAAACAATATAATGGCCCCTAAGCGAGGTGTGTTGATGTTTGTGATGTAGATGATGAAATACCTCAAGATGCCATAAGAAGAATGGGTGCGGGATTCATCCACCCCGTTGAGGAACCCCTTGTGGCGGATCGAGAAGAACTATGCTCTACTCAAGTGGATCCCTCATATTCATAGCATCAACAAGATCCTACTACTAAAGCCAATGATGACGCAAGCCAAAGACAGGATGAGAACCCTCACCATGTTGATCAAGCTGGAAGCTCCAGGACGGACTATCCAGCCTTTCCATTGACCAGATTGTCCAGCCCTGCATAGTCAATTGCACAAGACAGATTTATTCAGTCGTCCGCAAGGTCATCTCGACGTCTCTCAAGAAGTATGCCTGATCAAGACCAAGATCAACATGTGCCTCATGATGATGAGAATGAACCCACTAATGATCAAGGTCAAGTTGAAGGTCAAGACGAGGACCAAAATGATGAAGAGATCCCCACAAGAAACAACATGGAGATTGAAACTCGTTGCAAAGCTAGCATGGATAGAATGTTGGAAAGAAGAAACCACACTCTTGAGAATGTTCTTGGTGATCTAAGGAGTGGAATGTCCACTCGAGCTCAGTTGAAGCATTTTTTGAGCATCAAGCTCATATATCCATGGTGGAGCCTAAGAAAGTGTGGGAAGCTCTTGAAGATTCAGATTGGTTAGAAGCCATGCATAATGAGCTGAACAACTTCGAGAGAAACATAGTTTGGAAGTTAGTAGAAAATCCCAAAGATTGCCGCAATGTTATTGGCACTAAATGGATATTCAAGGACAAGCAATATGAACATGGAATTGTTGTGAGGAACAAGGCAATATTGGTAGCTCAAGGGTTCTCTCAAATTGAAGGCATTGATTATGGAGAGACCTATGCTCTCGTGGCTCGCCTTGAGTCCATCTGTACCCTTCTTGCATGTGTTGCACATCATAACTTTAAATTGCAACAAATGGATGTTGAAAGTGCTTTTATAAATGGTCCATGACAAGAGTTGGTTTATGTTAAGCAACCCCCAGGGTTCGAGGATCGCAACTTCCTAAATCACATCCACAAGCTTGATAAGGCGCTCTATGGTCTTAAACAAGCTCCACACACGTGGTATGAGCACCTTAGATAGTTGTTGTTTGAGCGTGGGTTTGAAGTTGGGAAAATTGATCCCACTCTTTTTACTAAGAAAGTTAACGAGGAGCTTTTCATTTGCCAAATATATGTTGATGATATCATCTTTGGTTCATCTAACAAAGCATTTAATGATGAATTCTCGAAGCTTATGACTGACAGGTTTAGGATGTCTATGATGGGAGAGTTGAGGTTATTCCTTGGTTTTGAGATCAAGCAAGTAAGAGGAGCAACTTTCTTCAATCAAGCCAAGTATACTCAATACATGCTCAAGAGGTTCAACATGAAAGAACTAAATGGAGATCCTACTCCTATGACAACCAAGACTCATCTTGAACTAAATCCAAATGGTGAAGATGTGGATCAAAAGGTATACCGGTCTATGATTGGTCATTTCCTTTACCTTTGTGCATATAGACCTAATATAGTGTTAAGTGTTGGAGTGTGTGCAAGATATCAAGTGGCTCCTAAAGAAAGCCATTTGATGGCAGTCAAAAGAATCATTTGATATTTGGTTCATACCCCAAACTATGGTGTGTGGTATCCTAGGGGCTCAACATTCTCTCTTTGTGGGTACACGGATTCGGATTGGGCTGGTGACAAGGACGCTAGGAAATCAACCTTCGAGGCTTGCCAATTTCTTGGTAGGTCCTTGGTGTGTTGGTCCTCTAAGAAGCAAAATTGTATATCTCTCTCCACTGCCGAAGCCGAATTGTAACACCCTCGAATCGGCCCTATGCAGATTTCAGCGCTTTCCGCCAAACCCGCATAGAAACGATTCAAGGACGCCCACCAGGCACTTGTGTGCGGGTGGAAAACAAAGTAATAACATTACACATTAGTCCATGATGGAACCCACAGAACATATATATACAACAACGACTCCATGAGTCAAGAATACAGATATACTATACAAAGATCCAAATCACCTTGAAAACGATAGAGCGTCCGACTACGGACAATATGCAAATGGGGCTAAGAGCCCTGAAGAATAACCAATGGCGTCCATAACCCTGCCCAGGCCAAGCCAGAAGGGTAACCCTGCTAACAACGTCGAACTTATACCTGCTAAAACAAAAGGGGTGCCGACAAAGGGCAAAGTAAAAAGAGGAGCGTCAGTACTAAGGCCAGTACACGACGAGGCTAGAATTCGGCGGCTCTCGCCTACAAAGGTATGGTGGACTGAAGCAGCAGCGCAGCATGCACGAACAACCTATAGAGACTCGATTAACTGTCGGCTATTAGAGAGAGATAAGAAAGACCTATTCAGAACCAACCTTATACTAACACCAATCATACCCATCCTGGTATTCCCCCTCGAGACCAAACGAGGAAGTCAAACCGAGGAACTCACACAGTTCGTAGTTTTATTCATTCCATTATAGTTGAAGCACTTACTAGTCAGATATAGATAGCACGAGTCATCCTGATAGCATAAGTAGTGAGTAGTTTTAGTTAATCATTCAGTTGTAGTTACAATACTTACTAGTCAGATACAATTAGCATGTGACATCCCAAACCCAGTAGTTGTTGGCACTTTTATTTCATTCCATTGGAGTTGCGATACTTACTAGGCAGGTATAACATGACACGATACACCCAGTTCCACCAGTTGTTGGCACTTTTATTATCCATTCCATTGTAGTGGAGCTGATTACTAGTCACATTTAAGTCAAATTTATAGCACTACTTTAGTTATGCTTGTCTATGATCGAGATACTGTGCTCCAAGTCGTCCATAACCACGGACGGCTTTGAAGATTTACCTGCGGGGTGCACAAATAGCAACACACACACGATCGACCTCGGAAAAACCAAATCAAAACCCAACGAGGCTTTCACGACAAAGCAATCACAGGATTCATAAAAGATTTCAGGGGGCCACCCCACTAAGCTACCCGCAACATAGTTGGCTGGCTCCGAGACGGACCCAGGGTTTGCATTAATGGTTGTAAACGACTGGGAACCCGAAAGTGTGACTGGGCTTGTCGATACCGTGAAAACACTCCGCATTCCAAAACAGTACAAGTGCTCCATGCACAATCGTAAATAAAGCAGTAAAGCATGGCATAAGTACAGGATAGTAATAAAGCCCCAAACTAGTTTGTGGCCCCAAGAAATAAGAAATGAATCAAGCTCTGGCTAAGGGGGATTCATAGACTCTCCCATATGTGGATAGTGCGAATAGTCAAGGAACAGGTATCAAATACTCGGGGCCTACAGGACACAAGTGAGCGTGGAAGAACCAAATATTAGCTATTGCCCACCGATACCTCTGCATTAGTTATATCTATTCCCAGCAGTTTAATAGTTGTATTTAAAGCCATGATCATCTCTACCAATAAGCATCTCCACCAATAAGCATGTGCCAACCTTCCAACAACGATAGAACAACAACGACACGAAGCAGCACTTGAGCAAGCAACTACGACATGCAAGGCCGACTATCTATCAAACAACAGGCAATAGGATGTGTCCAAGGCAATTTAGAGGCTGCAGGGAATATAAATGGTTCACGGAAACTAAAGCATCGCAACACGGATAGCAATAGATCAACAGGAGGAAGTAAAGACTATAAATGCAAAATAGGTAGAAAGGGGGAGATGCTCACCTAGGAAACACTGCCGAAGATACATTATCCGAAGGACTTGCCGATACTCGCATCAACTCATCGGCCTAATCCACGAAGAAGCAAAGCACTAAAAGAAACATCGAATGCACTATCTAATACTACGGCAGAAGATCCGGCATGATTACGATATGATGCATGGCATGGAAAAGATGCGATGCAACTAGGCAATATTAAGCGAAACCAGGGGACCGACAATTAATTAAGTGGTTCATGTTGTTTAGGTCCCCGCAATTGAAAGATTATCTTAACGAGGCAAAACATGGCATCGGTTCGCTACGCAAATTTAAATGGAGCCAATATAAGACTAGAATAGCCCGCATATAGACTCCATATTTAATTATTAGGTGAATCGACAAAGTACCCCCAAACAAATGATTATGTATGCGAGTATGAACAATTTAATATGCAACATTGGATAATGTCATATTATAAAAATAGGGGTCTCGGATAAAGGGGTCACACATTGGTGTCGAAGGTCTTGGTTCGATGTGGTTCAGGTTCGGTCTCGCCGGGATCAGGGTCTTCGGACTCCGGGATCGGGGCTTCAGGGCTTGGTCTTCATGAAGGAGAACTTGGCGTGCCTATGGTTCAGTCTTCGAATCCCGGGAAGAAGGTCTTGAGGTTTTCCGTGAAGGCGATCTTGACGCTCGGTGCCCATGAAGTAGATCTTGTCGTTCCGGCACCATCACCTCTGATCTCCGGCTGGAGTCTTATCGTCCGTCTTTTGTCGGTGGCGAACTTGACCGATGGTCTTCGGGTCACATCTATCCGGTGACGAACTGGTTTAGTACCACGATGACCTTGGCATCCGTGTTCCAGCGTCTTTGATCGATGGCGAACTTGTTCAGGGTCGATGGTCATGCGCAGTCCTTGAGGTCCCATATCGTGTCGGTCTCGGTCTCACGAAGGGCCGAAGATCTTGGAGACGTGAAGGCAAAAACGAGCGAAGAGCACACAACCTTCACCATATCTCGTTGTCGCACACAAGGACACACCAAAGACGATGAACCACGAGCATGGGAAAAGATCTGCAACGGGAGGGGTGTTCCTGGTAAAGGTAGGGCCTGCTGTCCATGCGAGCGAGGTAGATCGCGGCCGCGTGGGGCGATGAAGATGCGTGGCTGGGTGCTGTCCTGCAGGGGCACTGACGGCAAGGACACGTAGCCCGCTGGCGGCGGCGCTCGCAGAAGAAAGGCGACGGGAGAGGCAGGGCCTTGCGCGGAAGACGGGTACGGCGACGCCGTAGAGGGGATGGCATGGGCGAGGACGGGAAGAGCGGGCGCAGGGAGCTCTCGGTGGGGCCCATGGGAGGAGCGGTGGGCTGCCGAGCGGTGGCTGCTAGTGACGGAACAGGCCGGCCGAGGACGGAACCGCGCTGGGGTCGACGGAGAGGTGTGGCAAGGGCAAGGAGCTCGGGAGTCGCGAGGAGGGGCGGGCGAGGGTTAGGGAAGGCGGTCAGCAAGGAGAGGCGACGGCGGCGAGGTGCCTAGGAGGACGGGGCCCAGGCGACGGCTACCCCAGCAGCGGAGGCGGCGGTTCGAGGAGGTGGCCAAGGATAGAGGGCGGAGCCGGGGGAGCTCGGGCGGCGAGGAGCTAGACCGGAGCTGGAGGGGAGACCGGGCGATGGCGGCTGGGATGCGGCCAGAGGAGAGAGGGAGGCTCGGAGGAGGGAGAGCAGCGGGGTGGAGGCGGCGGGGGTCCTGGCAAGGAAGAGGGGGGTAGGTGGGGAGCGGCCTGCGCGATGGGGAGAGAGGGAGCGAGCGAAACGGTGATGGAGAAGAGGTGGGCCCGGGGTGGAAGGGAGACATGGGCTACTGGAGCGGGGGGAGGTTTGGTGGGTGAGTGGAGTTAGCTGGCGGCGGGGCTGGTGGTGGGGCCAAGGGGCGGAGATCCCGAGGCGCCTGGTCGACACGGGGTGGGGCTGGTGAGGTGGGCGGGAGCGTGCGTGCGTGTGTGAGATGTGTGCAGGTGGCGGGGTGTGAGGGAGATGGCGGGTGCGGCTTGTTGCTCGCCTCCTGGCGGCGGGGTGGAGGAAGGGTGAGGGGTGGTTAGCTAGGGTTAGGATAGGTTAGGTTTTTGGGTGTTTTTTGGGGGTGGCCGGCTGGGCCGGTTCGGGCCTGGTTCGGCTGCCCCCTAAAAATAATATAAATATTTTATTTATTTAAAACAGGGCTTTTGAAATCCGTTTTTAGACGAAACAAAATATTCCGGTGAAGCCCGCGTTTTGTATTTGAATAAAGACGGGGCTTATTTAGAAAACAAAATAGGTTTTCGAAAATAGTTTTGAGACAAACATATGCAGGATGATGACGATGCTCAAATGCAATGTGGCATGATGACATGAGCATGCGGTCATGATGATGCAATGCACCAAAAACATAACGATTTTCTAGTAGTGGTTTTAGCGGGATGCCACACGAATATGTGGCAGCTGCTAGTGCATTCACTCAATTGTTATAAATGAGTCAAACTTTAAAAGAATATGGTGTCCATTGTGACAAAGTGCCTCTTTTATGTGACAATGAAAATGCTATCAAGATTGCCTACAACCCGGTGGATCGTAAAAGGACGAAGCATATTGAGATTCGTCACCATTTCATTACAGATCATGTTGACTGGGGAGATATTGAGCTATCTTATGTTTCAACCAAAGACCAACTTGCCGATATTTTCATGAAGCAAGGTTTTTCTATTTGAAGAACTAGCACGGTGGCCCTCGCAAATGTGAGGCCATCATCTTGTGTAGACACTATTTTTCTAATATTTATCCCCTCCCCAAGTAATACACGACAATTTATATAGCAGTACATAACTAAATTAGTAATTCAATTTGACATATATTTGATATATGGATGTTTGATTATGTTGTTAAGAAAGAAGAATGAATCATGTAAAATTGTTTTACAAATAATCTAATGATTTTGATTATGTTTCTGAATTATTGGTTTATATAGTCAAGCATGGGGGTGTGAGTGGAAACAATCAAACTACAGGTAATTCGTACACATGCTAGATCATTTTTTTGGTTCTCGCTATACCTTAGTTGTACATATGTAGACCAATATGTGATTATGTGCATGTTTATAGAGTATCTCGGTATTTTCATCCTTATGCTCCTTACAAGAAGGAGGTTAGAGTATGCTCGAATATACAACTAGATCATTCATTTCTAAGATCTTATTGTTTTAATAAAAATCAATGACCATCAAAAAACCTTAAGTCTTCTATTGATAAGCGCTATTTGCCAACTTTTCCGTATGCGCTCATATTTGTGTCTAATAACTCGTTGCTCATATTGCAAATCATGTGTTGTGACTATATTGTAAAAAATCAAGTTTTCATTATATGTCTTCATTGGTTAGTAGATACTATAACTTTTATTCATCATGTAGTCTATAAGACTATATGGCATATATAAATGTATAATAAAATTTAATTATGAAATTTTTAAATAAAATAACAACCTAGTTGTGTCATGTTTAGGAAAAACATCTAGCTCACCTACATGTAAATAAATATAGTGCTTTGTTACGGTAAGACCAGCTCATTTATGAATATCTACACAACAAATCTAACAACTAAAGAGTACCTTTTGATGAAAACTCAAAGTAGAATAGAAATATTGTACCATACTGGATAAATGAGAAGTCATGTTATGGAGAAAAACAAAACTCATCTTCATAAAATTTATAGAAATATGCCAAAGAATCTGAGCAGAAATCTAAATCATTTCTTTCCCATACTTTTAGTTCTCCATATGAATGGTGGAATTATGTTGCCAAACTTTTGAAAAGTAAGTTCAGAGGAATTATGGCAGGAGCTAACAAAATCAAATAGAATATTATACATGTTTAGTAGATCTCTAAATGGTCCAGGAAGACAAATTAAATCTAATAAACAGTTTTAAATTTGTATCCATTTGCTAGCAGTGGAAAACGATATTTGGAGAGAAGAAATATGCACCCCATTAGCGCCATCATAGAGGCACCAAATTAGCTTAGCACGACTCTATTCAACCAAAGGATGCTTTATCATGGATTTCATGAAATATAATTGTATTGTTGTACTAAGAAATCAGGAAAGTCCTAAGATGTGGAGTGGAGAACGATTCTACCACCTAGGCATAATAACCTATAAAATATAAGTCATGTGAGCATAAAAGTTTTGTTTTTGCCAGGAGCATACAATTTAACTTGCAGTATACATCGAATATTAGAGGGGTTCATTATCCTTATCGCCATAGCTCATATGCAACAATTTCCTGTTATAAGTGATAGAGAAGATCTTTTTTAGAAATGTATTTCTTTCAAGGCAATTTGCAAGATTTATTTACATCATGGCAAAGGTGGCACATGTGGTCAATATGATTCAACTCTAGTAGTATCCAAGACATACTCCCTCCGTTCGAAAATATAAGACGTTTTAGCTTTGTGAATTGAATGTATCTAGTCATCTTTTAGTGTATAGGTTCATAGAGGTTCGAAATGAACCTATACACTAAAATGTGTCTAGATACATTCGATTCACAAAGCTAAATCTTATATTTCAAAACAGAAGGAGTACTATCTAATAGATGTCGAATTTGTAGCGTGCCTTTTTTTCTAATCAACCTCGACAATAGTACTACATACTTTTTTACATGTTCTTAATGCACGGCTTGTGCATGCAGAAACTACGTACAGTGAGTTAATCATACATGCGTCTAATCCATATAATTTAGACGATTTTCTTCTTACTTTCACCTGCCCGCTAAACAATTGTTTCAATCTTTCTAAAGTCTTACGATGAAAATATTTGATACACACAATGAGTTCGCCTTGGTTCTGCATCAAACGCTTGCAACTCTCCGATCAACTAACTGACGTAGGAATACTATGTGCACCTCATTAAATAGGAGATCACATCATATATATATCCTAGTAGGAAGAACGTACCTGAGCTATAAATTGATACTCCCTTCCTTTTCGAATTAGATGTCACAAATTTATCTAAATTTTCATATAAACACTAAAACACGTGTAGATAAATACGAATCTAGACAAATCTATAACATCGAATCCGGTATAAAGTATGTATTTCGTCCGTTCAGAAATAACTGACTTAAATTTGTCTAAATTCGAATATATCTAGATGCTTTTTAGATATATTCGAATCTAGAGAGACCCAAGTTAGTTATTTCTGGATGGAGGTAGCATATGTTTTCAGACTGATCCGGTAACGCCAAAAGCGCTGATGTTCCACACGGCAGGCGCTGCACTGCAGTGATATAATCTCAATTCCACGCATTCGTTTAGGCTGCGTTGATCGGTGCAGCTGCAGCAAGCACACTGAACGGCATGAATAGATGACATGCATGCTGTAGTCAGTTGATTTATTAATCATAAAGTAATTATCTATAAAGTAATTATCTATGGAAGAGTGTAGCAACAAACTTTGATCGTAAAATAGCATCCGACCTGGCACATACATAGCCATGATTAGATGCACTTCTCTTATGTTTAGACTATCGATCCTGATGATGAAAAAAATCTATATATGTTAGCTCTAGACATATGTGTGGATCCGTGTCAGAAAAAATATAGAGTATATCTTGTGACAACACGTACCTAATTATTGTTGTTTGATGCAAATCTTCCATCTAACCTAGATCTGGACTATCACAGCGAGGCAAATCACGAGGATGCATTTACACGTACTGGTGATGGCAACCAAAATTGAATTATGATATGCTTGCTGCATGCACTGGATTTTGCTCGGTCAAGGGCATGGAGATGGCGGCGGGGCCGGGACACAAATCACGAGGATGCATCTAAACGTACTGGTCATCTGCTGTGTGCATGGCAAATCGCGAGGATACATTCTGATCTGCATCTTGCATGCATTGGAGTTTTCTAGGTAGTCAAGGGCATGGAGATGGCGGCGGGACCAGGACGGCGGTGTGCAGAGTTAGATTTATTTTCTTTAGATAAATTAGCTAGTTGCAATATCAACGAACGGGTACGGGAAAAATTATGTAGGGCATTGGTGGGTAAATTTCTTAAACTTTGATGGCAATAGATTAGTTGTAAGATCTATAGGCTGTCATCGTCTCTCTAGTTAAATTGATGGTTACATGTTTCTGATTATTGTGAGATTTTCTAGCTTATTTCTCTTTTTCTTGGTAGCCCGTCATGTACTTTTAATATAAAATAGATAAGCTAAATATCATAGATTTCAGGAGCTTGACTTGATCATCTTGCATACTCACCTATATCTTGATCCTTGTTTGGTTTAAGTGTGGGCATGAATATAGGGAGAGTACAGTCCTAATCCATTGGGCTATCACTCCCCCCATAATGCCAAAAGTAACAATGTCATACTTGTTATATCATTTCTATGATAAGTGGGCTTCAATGAAAAGTAGTGTCTATGAACTCAGGATATACCCTCGCGGTGTCATGACACATATACTCAAACATGGTGGCTACGACCACCGACCCTCTCATGGAGAGGTTGCATATCATTGATAATCTTTGGTTCTTTTATCGGATTTGATTGCATATTCTCTTAGTAGGTTGTTTCATGGCTTTGCTTTCAATTCTCTTGAGGTTTATGATTTTTGCAGTATGATATCTTATCCCAAGCCTTATTCCCTTCCATAAAACATGCTTTCTATCATATATGTCCTCATACACTTAAACTGGCAGTTTTGGCCGAAGAGGGCCGGAGTTTCCGGTGTTTTCACACCGGAATGTCCGGTCAGTCCGGAGTTTTCGGTCCCACGGACCGGAGTCTCCGGTCTGAGACGGTCTCGGGAACAGAGTAAAGGGAGGCAGGGGTGAGAGAAACACCCACTTTCTTTCTTCCACCCCCAACCTTCCCCCACTCACCCGTCGCCTCCTCCTTCAAAATCGCCGCCCCTTGGCCCCGCTGCCGCTGGGATCCGCCTGCCGCCGGCCTCCTCCACCCTCTCCATCCCTGGAACATTCCCCACCGGTGGATCTACTCCAATTGACGAATATGGTACATCTCCCCTCACCATGAACCTAAGGTTCTTCCCCTTTGATTCTTTTGAGCTATGTACCAATTTCCTCCATTGGAACCTCGTTTTCGTGTGCACTCCTCTTACACTAGCCCCATTTCCTTGCTTGATCTGCTCAGAATCAGTCTCCCGCATCCTCCTTCATGCAACCCGAGCTTCGGACCGGAGTTTCCGGTCTCTTAGACTGGAGACTCTGGTGTGCTTTTTGCACAAACCGGAGATTCCAGTGTTGCACGCCGGAGACTCCGGTGTGGTTTACTTCTGGCACATCAAGCAAGGGTTTGAGGCTTTTTTCTTGAATCATGGACATATATTCTTATCTACATGCTTTCCCCTGCCTCTATATTCTCAGGTGGTTCTGGTTTGCGTCGTGCACCTTGCACCAAGGCCAAGTCCAAAAGGAGGGTGCCTCAATATGATGGGGTTATCTCGGTTGTTGTGCCTTCTACCCAGAGACAGTAGGCCATAGATGCTTCCCATATGCAAAGGGAAGCTGAGCACATTGAGGATGAAGCCCATGCCAAGAGAACCAAGTATGACAACTTGACGTCCATAACCAACATGTCCAAGAAAGAATACCATGAGCTGTGCAAGATGAGGTTCTTTGACATGCCAAGAACCAGTGATGACCCATGCTATTGGAGGAGAGAGCAAAAAGTGTTCATGAAGGATATCTATTGCAAACTCACCAAGTCCCCAGTTTGTCCATGGAGTTATATGGACTTTGCCTACATGCGTGCAAATGACTATTTCACAGAGGCTCTTTGGATCACTGAGAAGCTTGGGTTGCATGGTCTTATGGAGCTCCATGAGGACTACAACATTACCCTTGTCCAACAATTTTATGCCACCATTGTATTTGATCATGATGAGGCAAGGACCATGACATGATGACTGGTAACATCCGCTGAACTTCAAACTTTTATGATTTTTCCAGAGCCATTCACCAGCCTTTTAGTGACATGTCTGTTCCTATTGGTCACCGCGTGCATGATGCCGCTCTTTGAGAAGATAAAGGCAAGCTTGCACCTCTCTATGGGAGTAATACCACTGTTGAGGAGTCCAAGGGACTCAAGCCTCTCTACAATTTGTTTTTAAGGATCTTTCGCCACACCATTGCTCCTAGTGCTAGAAATGATGATGTTATTCGGGGTGGACTTGTCAACTTGCTCCATCATGCTCACAAAGTGGTTTGTGCTGGGCCTACTACTGAAGGATACAACATTGATGTCATGGACTTCATTTTTTAGGAGATGTGTCATGCCATACTTTTCAGAAAATCTCCTCTGTATGTAGCTCTTGTGATGAGGCTCATAAACACTCAGCCTCATGGTTCACCTCTTGCCCTTCCTCCTAATCTTTTCGTGGCCCTCCAAAGGAAAGGGAGGATGGGTCCAACTCATAGACAACACTATGCTAGTGAGGATGAAGAAATTTCTGAGGCTGAGCGGGCTCCCACTCCTCCAAGGGGCTCTAGAAGGAAGACCACTTCCAATGTTCCTATGCCACCTATCACTCGTGAGTATGTCCAGGAAAAGGTAAAGAAGGCATCCTTTTGGGAGAAGACGCTATGTTGCATGAATGTGGATAATCGCAAAGAACATCATGCATCTTATAAAAGAAGCCGCAGAATTGAGAAGCTCCTTAAGGAGATCAAGGATAAAGGTGAAGGGGAAGAAGAGGAAGAATACAATGATGAGAATGGGGCTAGACCATCCGAGGAATCGGATCACACTCTCTCCTTTGGTCCATGGAACACAAAGAACACCAACCTGGTTGATTGGAAGACCTTCTTTGAGGTCACGTCTGGCTTTGGTTCTCAGGGTACATCCTCCTCCCGCCCTCATGGCAAAGTCCCCAAGGCCCCAAGTGGTGATGATGACTATGATGAGGATGAAGAGGATGATGACGACGGCGAGTGACTCCTTTGGGGCGCTATCTTGCTCTTTTCCCTTTTCGGCATTTCGATGCCAAAGGGGGAGAAGATGTATATTAGGATCATTTGGTATTTGCATGGGTTGGGCATTAAATTGCTTCTTATTTTCTTATGCCCTTTTATCTTAAAATTCGAACATTTGGTTTACTTGGTCTGGTTTTTATGAAACTATCTTCTTTGCGTGTGGACATGCTATGCCAGATTCATTATTGTAATGGTAAAGACTCATGTGGTAACCTCTCTACTCTATGCGAGCCTTTACCTTTTATTCCCTGATATGCTTTATATTACATATATATCTTGCTGCACATCATTAGGGGGAGCATAGTTATGTTCCTTTTAAGAATATCATGCAAAACCTCACGTTGTCATCGAACACCAAAAAGGGGCAGATTTAAAGGACATTTATTGTCCTACTTAATTTTGGTGTTCGTTAACAACTTGAGGACTCTTTTTACTGTGTGCTAATGATTTCAGGTTAATCTACTCAAAAGAGAAGCGTCTGCAGCAATAGGAAATATCCCTGGCTGAAACAAAGTTCTTGGAAGATTCAGACCAGAATCTCCGGTCTCGGCAGTTCGGAGTCTCTGGTGCGAAGTCGCGGGCCGAAATCTCCGGTGTGCAAAGACCGAAGTCTTCGGTGTTCCCAACCGGAGTTTCGGCACGAGTCTCTGGTGTGATCCTCAAAACTAGGCCCAAGCCATTTTGTATAGGGGTCCGGAGATTATCTGGAGATGGACCAGAATCTCTGGAGTGAGTTGTTTATAGACCAGAATCTCCGGGTTGGAGATCGGAGTCTCCGGTGTGGTTTTTCCCCAACAGAAAACGGCCTGAAAGGAGTGGGCCTATAAAAAGGGGACTTCATCCCCTACCTCCAGTTGCTCGTTTTAGAAAAGAAGAACACCCAAAGTTGAGCCACCAAATCAACAAGATCTCCACCTCCAACCATTCAAAGTCCTTGATCTTTGGAGAATCGAAGGAGGAGGCCTTGACCTACATCTTCACTAAAAGAGATCTTAATTTTCCCCTCATTCACTTGAGGGTCCCTTGCTCTAGTGTTTCATTGGAAACCCTAGGCCTTGATTTGGTTCTTACAAGCTTGTCTTTGATTCTTGTGATAGCTTGCTTGTATTCGGGAGCCTCCAATTCAGTTGTGGATGTGTGCCTCGAACTTGTTGTAAAAGTGTCGGTTTCCACCTCAAAGGTTACCGATATAGTGGAAGAGTTAATCAATCCCTTTGGGGTGAGGTTCATTGAAGAACAAGGGAGGACTTTTGTGGCATTGGTGGTTTGAAACCACTCCCTCTCCATACGCAGATGTACTTCCCCTCAAAAGAAAGGAACTGCGGGAAATCATCTTTGTGTCTCCGCGTGCTCCATTTCGGTTACCTCTATCCTTCACCGCACTTTACTTATATCTTGTTGTTGCTTAGTTAGTTGTACTAGTGTGACATATAGGTAAATTCACCTTAGTTGCATATCTTGAGAATTTACCTTTTTGTGTCAAACCCTTAATTGAAAAAGAGTAAAATTTGAAGTAGCACCTATTCACCCCCTCTAGGTGCCCATACGATCCTTTCAATATGAAAATTGAATGATAATTAGTAATTGAAATTCACTGATAATAAATAAAATAATGCTCATTTATAATTAAGATAAAACATTCACAAGTTCAAAATTATAAAGAGAAGGAGAAAATTTAACTTTATTAATAATAATACAATATCACATTGTTCCTTTACAATTAAGAAATGAAAATAGAAATTACAAAAATAAGAAAGTAAAAGCCTAGTAACTAATTCTATCTAATTTACATTAATTCTTGATTTGTATCTAGTGTTCTGTTATTCTTGGTCCTGCAAAATATAAGACAAAAAAGGGTTATTGTTAGTGTTACTCTAAGATTTTAGCAATGTAATGCATTGCTTTGCCTCATCATTGAGTTGTAATAAAAGGGGCAAGGTAGTAATCTATTCTTATCTTATTAATCATCTTAGACTTACTATGTCATAGGCATAGGGGCAAGTTTCACCAAGGCAGTAATAGTTAAAAGGTAAAAAATCAGTAAATATTCAACATTCACACGATCTGATCCTCAATTCCAGCCAACACAAACTTTGAAACTTGCACACATCAGGGGCCACATGCAAGCAACTCAATCACTCATGCAAGTGATGTGTTTTCAGTACTAGAGAGAGCAACCCAAGCACATAAAAGACCTGGGCACAACCGCATCACAACAGCTAGGCAAACCCCGCACGTTCACTTCAACTCAGACCACCAAGAAACATGTTCCTCTTATTTCATCACCAGATCCTCCCTAAACAAGCAACCAGTACCACCATAATCAACATGGTTCCTTAGAAGAGATTAGGAGGAGGTCAAGTAAATCAAGAAAGGAGGGGAGGGATTCCTTGTAGAGGGGTAGAAACAATGCTAGCTGATCACCAGGAGGAGTAAGCCAGCAGTAGAAGCAAGAGATGATCAAGATGAAACCAAGAAGCTGGAAGCAATAGCAACTACCACATAGGAGCAGGTTGCTATAACCAAACCAAGCATATTATCTGTTCTTATTTGTTTTGGTTAACAAATAGAGGTAGTAATTAAAAAGGGATTACTCTCAGATTTTTGCATAGTAGTGCTGTGCTAAATCATCACAGAGACTTAGACGCAACATCTTAATATATGTACTTGCTAGAGAGAAAAAGCCTTTGCATCATTGGTAGCCAAGTGCAATTGTTAGTTAGCTACTATAGAAGTAGATCGTGCCACTATGGACCTCTACTATGCACAATCCTAGGACGCACCATAATAGGATTATATAGAAAACATGATCCACTACTTAGCTAACAGTAGTAGATCACATCAGCTCAAAAGAGAATTTTTTAAATCATCTTCGTAGCTATTTGCTTCTAGGAATCATTTTTTTTCTAAATCCAAATATATCCAAGAGAGGTCCAAGTTCATCACTGAACCATATGTTTAGTACATCATGCATATCACACTCATGAGTTCAGTCAATGACAACACACATTATGTTTGCATCTTTGATTAGGGAATACAATATGTATCCTTTATTTTCAAAGTAAAGGTGTGAGAAAGGAATGTAAATAACCCTAAGATTGCAAGCAAATGAATCTATCTTAAAACAAGTGACCTGGACAAGGATCAAAAATCAACATTCTTCACACTCTAAACCAAATCCGATTGAGATTTAGTATAGTATATACCTACTCTTACTAAAATATCAACACCATAGTACCTCATCAGTAGTCACATAGTAAAGAATTAAAAAGGGTCTTAAGACCACCACCAACAAAACAAGAAGTTAACAGCAGTTAACTTAATCAACTATTGGTTAGTTGTCATTGAGATACTAGCAATTTGTATTAAATAAAGCACATGTTCCAGAGTAGAACACACCAACTTATCCATGGAGGAACACCAACACTATTTAAACAAACACTACCTTCCTACACTCACAGTTTAGCCCATAATACAACAAGTACCTCATCTCAAGTCCACCTACTGTATGCTACTAATGCATATCATCCATACCTGGACCCTATCAACACTAAAACTAGCACAAGGATCCAACCAGGACCAATCATCATCTCGAGGGCCGGTCACACAAGAATTAACTGGATTATATTAGAAGAAAAATTAACAGGAACATAACAAGCAAAGAAGATAAGGATGTCGGCACTAGGGTTGTAGAAACTTGCCGTCCCGCCGGTGTCGTAGAAACAACGGTACCACAACTCCTTCCTCATCATGACAACAAAATCCTAAAGTAGCACGGTAGCACATTCAAGGGTGCTAGGTTGCATCGTAGCACAATCCCGCTAACGTCCAGTTGAGGAAGGCGCGACCATGTTTGAGGCAGCATGGAGACGAATAACAAGACAGGAGTGCATCGGTGCTAGCGAGGACCGGAACTGGCCAGAGTAGCATCATCACACGGCAAGGCGGCTAAGTCACCAAAACCCTAGTCAGGGAATCAGCGGGGGTGTAGAATCCCAATTGTATAACAATTGTAATGCTACTTGGGTTATTATATATATTTATACTTCCTACATGTTATTATTGCATCATCATTATATCATGCTCATGTCACCATGCCACATTGCATTTGAGCATCATATTAAAACCCCTCTTCATTTGGTTCTTCTCTTCATAATGCATTTGCCTTAGTAATTGTATTTTTCTCTCGATAAACGGTAGTTGGTTCTTGATATATTGCTTGATGCCCATGTTGAGTTAGGGGCATATCTATTCTAATTCCAGCACCTTTCTTTTGTATCCATCTAAATTCCACCATCCAAACTATATATGAGCACTTGCATTTCTTTTGGCATTTGTTTAGCTCATATGTAATAAGATGGATCCACTTCTAAATCTACATGCTCCCATATATGATCTATATTGTTTTCACAATACTAAGTATGTGGAGCCTCATGGTCATCTTTGCATGCCATGTGGGTAGAATTCCCTTTATTAAGCTTCCATATGGATTATATTGAATAAATGATCATGTATGAATTTATTAGTGGCTATATGTTGATCTAGTGGAACACACACAGTAGTTGGTCCCTTTATATCCATTCATGCATATTTAATCTATATACCATGTGGGTAAGCAAGCTTGTCTTTTTGCAAGGCCTTAATTCAAATATGAAAGATTGTCTGAATATTTGACCATGATTACAAAAAGTTGTTTTCAAAACTAGTAGAGGCATTTATTCCACATGCATGGCCCATGCAAAGATTGCACCATCCTCCTCCTATGTGATTTTTATTTGAATTTTGAAGAAATCTTGTTTGATTACAATTCCTACAAGTTGAACCAGTTCAATAAATAATCATGGTCCATCTACACTCCCTCCTTCATGTCTCCTCTTTGGTTTTATTTGAGCTTGTAATCTTTAGAGTCTTATTTAAATAACTTTATTAAATCAAACCAAAACCATATGAATTCAAATAACAAAACCCAAACTAAACAACACCATCTAACCTACCCTAGCTAAGCCCCTCTCGATTAGGCTGAACCAAACCACACACACCATCACCACCATGCCACCCCATCCCCCTAACCTGAGACAACCATGGTGGTAATGCAACCATGTGACCATGTTCCAACCCAACCACCCCCCTCTCTAAGCTAACCTGCCTCTCCTTTCTTGCTGGTCAAGAAGACCCACCAGGTCCCCTCCTAGCTAACCCTGGTCGCCCTACCCAACTATAATACCTCGGACCCTACGCTCTAAGCTCAAGCCTGGATGAACCCAAAAGTGGACATGACGTACTACCGTGGGGCCGCGTAGTCACACACAGTAGGCCCACCTCGTGGAGCAGGGCACGGTACTAGCCAACCATCCCACCCACTTTCAAGAACATCGGGACAAGAGCGAGCGGTGTAGTCGACAGGTAAAGCAATAAAAAATATACACAAATGAGTATGTATGTCAGCGACATACAATAGACATCAGAGCCACACTATCTAAAACAATAGAGACAGAAATATTCAACGCCATATGACAAGATCCAAATATCCTAGGTAGAGATAATAGTTTAGGATACATCCTCATACATCACACATCAGAGTATCAAGCAGAAGCGGAAAACAAGATCCGAGTATGGACAAGAAGCAAATTGGCATAAGATGCCCTGAATAACCACATCTTGTCCACGGATCTCATGGATCTCCATCCCTAGAATCTCTACACCTGATAATCGTTGCCACCACCATCCATCTCTTCGACCCAATAACGTTCCTGAGAGTATACATGTCCATCTGAACCAAATATTTATCGTGTGACACCCTAGGGGTACTCAACAAGTCTTAATGCCTCTAAAGGGAACAACCTAGGGTGACGCAATAGCAGCGAAAGATAATAACTAAACAGTTCTATAGAGACACACCACAACATCCGCCCAACTAGAGATGGATGGTGATACGTCCATTTTGAATCACTATTCTATATCATAATTTACTGTTATTCATTGATATATTTCATATTAAGAGATGATTCTTATGTTATTTCATCTGTTTTTGCATGGTTGATGACTTTTGGAGCATGGACCGCTGTAGTCAGGATTCTGATGGAAAAGGTGCTGTTTGGAGGCAAAATTCACGAAGATCAGAAAATCCGGGAAAATACATGGAAAATTCTATTTTTCTAGAAGACGAAGATTGCTAGAAGGGGAAGTGGAGATGGGCCACAGGGGGGACACACCACCCCCTGGCGCAGGTAGCCTAGGCCGCGCCAGTAGGTGGTGTGGCCACCCTGGCCCACTCCAGGCTATCCCCTCTGGCGTATATTATCCTCCCGAAACCCTAAGACTCGGAGAGTGAACACAGAAAGATTCTGCCGCCTCTGTGGGGGCAGAAAACACCGAGAGAGAAAGATCTCTCGCAGTGTAATTCCGAGGGAATTTCCCGGAGGGATATCGTCGCCATCAACACCACCATCAAGCTGGACTTCATCAGGATCATCATCATCATCATCACCATCATCTCCACCAGATCACCACTCCATACCGCTATAACAATTGGGTTGAATCTTGCATAGTTCTTAGGGGAAACTTTCTCGGTGTTGATTACTCCTTGTAGTTGATGCTATTGAGTGAACCATTGAATTATCGTTTATGTTCAGATTGTTACATATCATTATATAATCTCTGATCTTGATCCATATGATGTCTTGTGAGTAGTTCGTTTTGTTCTTGAGGACATGGGAGAAGTCATGTTGTTAGTAGTGGAATTGTGTTGAGAAAGATTCAATGGTTTGATATTTAAGTTGTGGTGTATTTCTTCTAGTGGTGTCATGTGAACATAGACTACATGACACTTCACCTTTATGGGCCTAGGGGAATGCATTGTGTATTTGGCTACTAATGGTAGGGGTTGCCGGAGTGACAAAAACCTGAACCCCCGTTAGGAAACCTTTGCACAAGGGGCGTCAGGGTCTTAGAGTTTAAAGCTGTGGTTAGGTTTCTACCTTAATTACTTTCTTGTACTTGCGGATGCTTGCAAGGGCTATAATCACAAGTATGTATTAGTCCTAGGAAGGTCGGTACATTAGCATATGTTCACCCACACAACACTTGTCAAAGTAAAGAAGATTAATCAACTATATGAAGCGAAAGCACTTGACGATATTCCCGTGTGTCCTCCAGAACGTTTGGTCATCTTAAGTAATACAACCGGCTTGTACTTTGCTAAAGAAAGGATTTGGCCACTTGATGCATTTATTATTATTGTATTTTATTTACTCGTACTTTATTTACCTGCATTATCAAAAACCCCTAAAAATCCGTTTGCTAAGTATTTACAGAGAATTCCTGCTCCAAGCCATTCACCAACACCTTCTACTCCTCGTTGGGTTTGACACTCTTACTTATCGAAAATACTGCGATACACCCCTATACTTGTGGGTCATCAAGACTATTTTCTAGCACCGTTGCCAGGGAGTGAAGCGCTATTGGAGAGTGGAACTGGTAAAGGAAACTTCTATTGTGAGTATTGTTTACTTCTGTTAGTTGCTTTATTTTAATATGGATAATTCGCCGAGTTTCTTATTTCGTAATGCTACTACCACTGCTAAGGTAGTAGATGAACCACCACCTACTGAGAATGATACTTTTAAAATACCTACAAGAATTATTGATCGTGTTATGGATAACTATTATGTTGGAGATGGAACTGTCCATCCCGGTGATCATTTGCTCTTTATACACGAATTATGCGGGTTGTTTAAGTGTGCAGGTATTACAATAGATCAAGTCAAGAAGAAGTTATTCTTATTATCACTGAAAGGAAGAGCTGAGGAATGGTATAACCTGCTGAAGAATGGTCAAGCTCTTGAACGGGAGGAAATAGTGCCTCTCTTTTATTCAAAATTTTATCCTCCTAGTGAGATTCATAAATATCGGAATCAAATATACAACTTTTGGCCTCTTGATGGAGAGAGTACCGCTCAAGCTTGGGGAGATTGAAGTTACTAATGCTCAAATGTACTATTCATGAGCTCCCTCACAATATTATTATCAATAACTTTTATGCAAGGCTTTCTCTTCATGATAAAGATCTATTGGATGCTTCTTGTGCTGGATCATTTACACACATGGAAGAAGAAGCTAAATGGGATCTTCTATACCGTATTCAAGACAATGCTGAAGCATGGGAGAATGACAAAGGAAGGAAGTTAGGTATAAATTATGATTATGAATGCATTCAATCTTTTATGGGAATTGATGACTTTAAAAATATTAAAAATGCTTATGGTCTGGACTCTCAAGCTATTGCAACTTATTTTAAGGCTTTTGCTTCCTATATTGAAGTTCCTAAAAGAAGTGTAATAAGTATCATGAACCATATAAAGATGTTGCTAAGTGTGTTCCTGCAAGAAATATTGAAGTTTATACTGCTAATCATGCTTTACCTGAACATTACATTGAGAAAATACCTTTCCCAGTTAAGATAAAGGAACATTCTATGATAGCTAGTATGGTTAATGAAAGTACAAATAAAGATATTGAACCTGATAAAAAATGGATGATGAACCTATAATAACAAATGTGAAATATTTTGTCACTAAATATGAAGAAGATGGACACACTATCCTTTGTAAGGATATCCCTAATATTGTTTCACAAATTAGTGTTATGAGAGCTAGTGTCCCTGTGTTTTCTATTAGGATAAGTGATCATTGCTTCAATGGTTCTTGTGATAGTTTTATCATTAAATTTATGCATGATACTGAAAGTTATTATGAGAGAGGGCAGACTGTTCTTATGCATCTCAATAATATCAAGTTTCCTCGTTTTATGCTGAAAGTTTTTATGTTGCACTTCTTTTGTCTTCCTATGCTAGTAGCCTCTGGTTTCAACAATTTGTTTGTTTACAAAATTCCCTTGCATAGGAAGTGGGTTAGACTTAAACATGTGTATTTTTGCTTCTTAATGCTCTCTTTTACTTCAATTCATATTCTTATGTGAGCGTCATTGAAATTATCATGCCCATCTTAATGGCTATAAAGAAAGAGCTTTTTGGGAGACAACCCAATATATTTCTTTTGTTTAAGTTTGTTTTGTTTATTTGAGTCTTGGAAGTTATTGTTTTGGAAATAACCTCTCCTTATCCTTTTTGTTTGGTTTTTGTGTCAAGATCAACCTCTAATGAGAGAGAAGTAAGATTTGGGGAAGTTGCTGTCCCGAAATAGATTTTTGTGCTTCACCATAAAAATTCGTGAGAGATCTTTGTATGTCGGATTGAGCTGTAATTTTTTTTGCTTCTGCCCCAGGTTGTTATTTAAATTTCATTAGTTTTGCACTTTTTGATTTGAGCAATAGAAGGATTTCTAAAAAATTGATCTTTACCTGCTGGTCTGTTTTGACAGATTTTTGCCACTCTTGCATTTGCTTCTTAAGTCGATTTCCTTTTTGAATTCTTTTTGGATTTTTGGAAGGAGTTGCTATCGTAGCTTATGTTTTAATAGATTTCAGTTGAAATTGAACCTAAAAGTTTTATTACCTCGCTTACACTAATGTTGCTAATGAGAATTGTGTGAAAGGAATTTTCAGGTTAGTGGAGAAAATGGTGTAATAAGATAGTGAGAGGTTTCATGAATCGAGCAATATGTGTATGAAGATGAAGATATTGATGTTATTCAAGCGGTGACTCCGGAAGAATCTACTAAATGCCTAATTCAGAGACCTGCAGATTCCGTTTTCGAATAGGTAACAGTTCTGGTAAGAAAAGTACACGAAAATTCTGTCCAATCATATTTTTGGAGCTTTTATCCAACAAGGAAAGCAACGAAGTGAAAGAAGAACGGAAACGGAGCCAGGGTGGCTCACACCACCCCCTGGCGCGGGCCCCCCTGGCCGCGCCAGTAGGTGGTGTGTCCACCTCGGACTCCGTCTCCGACCCGTTTTCTCCCAGTACCTTCCTTTTGTTGTAAAACTTCGTAATATATAATCCCCCGAATTCCCTGAGGTTCGTATATCATGTTCTCGCCGTGTTTTGGTTTCGATCTATTTCTGCCAGGAACTATTCTTAAAAGTTTAGAAGCACAATGGTCTCCGCCAAGGATAAGGGAAAGGAGCCTATGGAGGAAGATCTCCAAGACCCTGGGCAGGAGAAAGGAGATCAAGAGTGAAGATGAAGAGGAGGCGAAGAAAAGCCAGCATCCGCACACCGGCACTACCATTGCAAGCATTGGAGTGTTGGCAAAACCTACCAAGATCAAAAGGACTACACGGATGTCAACTGGAGGGAAGCCTCCACGTCACTGTTTGGCTCGACGGTCACATCCTCCACACACCAAGAATCCCTTCCATACCCTTATCCATGAGCATCAATTCCAGAATACGCCCAAGGAGAAACTACCCTCCAATTGGGATATGCCTCATTCTAACCATGCAGGAAAAGAAGACTTCAAGGAGGAAGAGTGGAGAAAGAACCGCAAGAGCTGGAATTCGCAACCCAACATGATCATGAGCCGCATTGAGAAAAACTCGGAGTTGATTCGTACTCTCACCTTCGAGATTGAGGACTTGGGAAAATTGATCAAAAAGCTCATCGAGAGAGTACCACCACCACCGAAGGAGTAATTCATCATCAGGTTTTGGCATCCCCTTGGTTTGTTCCAAGCTTGGGGGAGTGTCGTGGTATCACATCACTATCTTCTATCTTTTTACTTTTTTGGTAGAGTCATATCATGAATAGAGGATTTATCATTAGGATAGTTTGCATTATGGAAGTGTCCCCCCTCTTGTTAGATATCTATGTATCCCTTGGTGTGAGTTGCCATTATGGATTATTAATGAGAAGTTCTATCATTTACTCTTTTGCATATCTTATATTAGTTTTCAATTTCTGTTATATGATTGATCTTGTTGTTAGTATTGGTATCACTTTGGGATCATTGAGTAAATTTAGTTGGTTTTGGCAAACCTGGCTCGGTCAGTAGAAACACTATTTTGAGAATTGAATGAAAAAGATAAAAGTACTCTAAAGAAATATAATTTTATCATCTTTCTTTCTTGATTTGCTCATAAGTCTAGTATTCTCTAGTTAAGATCTTTTGTGCTTCCAAGGAAGATTGCATGTTTGTTTGTTTCCTTCAACTCTTATGCTTGCTACCCAGCCTTGCAAGCCAAAAACCTGTACTGAGAGGGAATTCCTCTCGCGCATCCAATCCTTAAACCAAAACCTATGCCATTTGTGTCCACCATACCTACCTATTAGCATTATTGCTATTCCAAGTAAATTCATGTTTTTATCTACCTTCCAAATTAAACTTGTTATGTGAAAATTAGTGATTAAAGCTCTCACGAACTTGATGGCACACTTTACGTTCTTGCACTTAATAAACTTGAAACATTGTGCCCATCTATGTTGCGTATATGCTTGCGCTTTGTAAGTTGTGAATTAGCAGAACCATGCTGTCATGGGGAACGCTTTCAACATTGCACTGATACTTTGTACCTAGTTGATATCATGCTCTTTTGCCTATGGATGTCGTCGGTGTGAAATGAAAGGGGAGCTTGTAAGTCCATGGAGTTATGTATGTGTGTTAGAGAAACGCCTGGTCCGCCGGTCTAATCCATGCCTAAGCATGGTGGAAACCTGCAGCGTAACCATAATGAGCATCTATGAAGCATTCTTCTTATAAAAAAGAGATAGAGATTGAGAAAAAGAGAAAAAGAAAAAAAAGGATGAGATAAGAGGAAAGAGAGAAAGAAAAGCACCATATTCCCATGGTAAATAAGAAGATTGCTGAGATGCTCGTTGTCTTCTTGCCTTGTCATTTTGATATGGGGATTCTTCCGTATTATCGGGTAAGGGGTACCCCGTTGGCAGTTCTCTATGATACACATATACTTACTATGACAAGAACTTACCAGTAACTAAACTTGAGTAGCATGAGGAGCGGCCCTCATATTGAAGGGACATGAGATCAACTTGCAACTTGTCAAGCATATCCTCATATTTGATCACTTTAACCTTAATCACCTAAGGATGCCTATGATAGGGGAAATGAGAGCTGAAAGCTAATAAGTATCATAATTTTTGGAAGCTCTTTATGAAACTTGAAATCCCTGCTTCCCTCTACAAAGGGCCTTTCTTTTACTTTTTAGTTGAGTCAGTAAACCTATTCCCTTCTATCTCAGCAAGTATTTTGAGTTGTTGTGTTTCATTCATTCATATGATGATCTATTCAATCATGTTTCTTATGTTCCTTGCTTTGCACATTTGCTCTTATCTTAGTGCTTATTACTTTGAAAGATATCATTGGAAACCCTTTATGTGTGAACTCCTGCAAATTGTCAACTATTCTTCGACCGAGAGCTAAGTTTGCCATTACTAATTATGATTTACTTTATGTATATTTATTGTGTTTCATGTACTTATTGCAAGTTAGGTTATATAATAGTGAGTTGTCTTCTATTATGACTTATGTATTGATGAATGTGATGCTTCTTGTCTGTATTCTTTTATCGACTCTTCACTCCATAAACCTGAGGTCATGTTTATTGAGCTTAGTTTTCGCTTGGGGACAAGTGAAGTCTAAGCTTGGGGGGAGTTGATACGTCCATTTTGCATCACTATTCTATATCATAATTTACTGTTATTCATTGATATATTTCATATTAAGAGATGATACTTATGTTATTTCATCTGTTTTTGCATGGTTGATGACTTTTGGAGCATGGACCGCTGCAGTCAGGATTCTAATGGAAAAGGTGCTGTTTGGAGGCAAAATTCGTGAAGATCAGAAAATACATGGAAAATTCTATTTTTCCAGAAGAGGAAGGTTGCCATAAGGGGAAGTGGAGATGGGCCACAGGGGTCCCACACCACCCCTTGGCGCGGGCAGCCCTAGGCCGCACCAGCAGGTGGTGTGGCCTCCCTGGCCCACTCCAAGCTCTCCCCTCTGGCGTATATTATCCTACCGAAACACTAAGACTCGGCGAGCGACCACAGAAAGATTCCGCCACCTCTGCGGGGCGGAAAACATTGAGAGAGAAAGATCTCTCCGGCAGATAGAATTCTGCCGGGGGAATTCCTTCCCGGAGAGGGGAGATCGTCGCCATCAACACCGCCATCAAGCTGGACTTCATCGGGATCATCATCATCATCACCACTCCATACCGTTGTAACAATTGGGTTGAATCTTGCATAGTTCTTAGGGGAAACTTTCCAGTTGTTGATTACTCCTTGTAGTTGATGCTATTGAGTGAACCATTGAATTATCATTTATGTTCAGATTGTTACATATCATTATATCATCTCTGATCTTGATCCATATGATGTCTTGTGAGTAGTTCGTTTTGTTCTTGAGGACATGGGAGAAGTCATGTTGTTAGTAGTGGAATTGTGTTGAGAAAGATTCAATGGTTTGATATTTAAGTTGTGGTGTATTTCTTCTAGTGGTGTCATGTGAACGTCGACTAGATGACACTTCACCTTTATGATCCTAGGGGAATGCATTGTGTATTTGGCTACTAATCGTAGGGGTTGCCGGAGTGACAGAAACCTAAACCCCCGTTAGGAAACCTTTGCACAAGGGACGTCAGGGTCTTGGAGTTTAAAGCTGTGGTTAGGTTTCTACCTTAATTACTTTCTTGTACTTGCGGATGCTTGCAAGGGGTATAATCACAAGTATGTATTAGTCCTAGGAAGGTCGGTACTTTAGCACATGTTCACCCACACAACACTTGTCAAACTAAAGAAGATTAATCAAGTATATGAAACGAAAGCACTTGACGATATTCCCGTGTGTCCCCGAGAACGTTTGGTCATCTTAAGTAATACAACCGGCTTATCCTTTGCTAAAGAAAGGATTGGGCCACTTACTGCATTTATTATTATTATCTTTTATTTACTCGTACTTTATTTACATGCATTATGAAAAACCCCTAAAAATCCGTTTGCTAAGTATTTACAGAGAATTCCTGCTCCAAGCCATTCGCCAACACCTTCTGCTTCTCGTTGGGTTTAACACTCTTACTTATCGAAAATACTGCGATACACCCCTATACTTGTGGGTCATCAGACGGACGCTCATTAATTAGTAACAATGGTTATATAAGAATCATAAATAATTATCGCTCGCCCTCCTTCTCGCTTACCAATGAGAAGGCGAAAGAATATCCCATCCGTTTGCAATTTTATTAACCATTTCATGAGTAGTGCACTATTACTAGTCATGTTTTAGTCAAATTAAAGGCGGTACTTTAGTTATGCTTGTGTATGATCAAGAAACTGTGCTCCAAGTCATCCATAAACGTGCACATGACTTTTAGAAATATTTACCTTGCAGGGGTGCACAAATAGCAACACACGCACGATCATCCTCGAGAAGAACGAAATAAAACGCAACGAGGCATCACGACAAAGCATTCACAGGGTTCATAAATCATTTCAGGGGGGCACCCCAATAAGCTACCCGCAACGAAGTTGGCCGGCTCCGAGACAGACCCAAGGTTTGCGACAATGGCTGTAAATGACTGGGAACCCAAAATTGTGGCTGGGCTTGTCGATACTGCAAAAACATTCCGCACTCCTAAGTAGTACACGCGCTCCACTCGCAATAGTAAAAAAAGCAGTAAAACCACTACTAGAGAAAAGGCTAAGGGGAATAAAGTGGGAATCAAGCTCAGGCGAAGGGGATTCATGGTCCCACATTCGGATAGTGCGATAGTCAAGGAACATGAATCAAGTACTCGGGGTCCTACGGGACACAAGTGAGCGTGGAAGAACCAAATAACTGCTATTGCCCACCGGTGCCTCTTTCTTTAGTTTTTCCATTGCTACACAGTTTAAGTTGTTTAGGTACCTCATTATCCAAAGACTCGCACAAACCCTGCACATGCAGTTCTATGACTCGCATGGCTCAAACAACTCCTGTAGTAATGGCTCATAGGATTGAGGGTACAAGTTTCGGTAGGGTTTGAAAGTAAAGGCTATGCAATACTTGGGATTCAATTTAATGCAATCGCGACTCTATGATGCAAGAATAAGATAGATGCATAGGTAATATATGTATACAAGCATGGAGAATTGTTTGCCTGTCGGTTCAGCTGCAGAGTAGGAAGGATCTGGGTAATACTCCTGAGGCTCCTGATATTCGCTTTGCTCAGTGTCTATCCGGATAAAAACCAAATACACAAGGGCCGAAATAAATACATTGCACAATCATATAAATCATATGCAACAAAAAAACAAGGTATGCCATGATGTAACGATGTGCAATTGCATGGTATAACATAGCATGGCATGGGTGAGGTGTGGAAACAAGAAATAAGCATTTTATTCATTTATTTAGGCATGTTTTACTCCCATAATAGTTCTGAATATTTAATATTTATATGATGCATACTTCAATTCATATCATATAATGCATAATCAGAACGGGCTCGTTGCGCTGATCGATTTAGACATATTATTTGTCAAATTTGGGATTACGAAATTAAAGTTATAAATTTATTCAGAAAAGGCATTTATTGGCATTTAAATAAGTAGCATAGTGGCCTGCGCAAATGCGCGGGGCAACACCTTTGTTTGAATTTTATTTTCTTAATTCTTTTTATCTCACATACATATATTAGTATTGCACTATTTGTAAAAAAGATTGTCGTTGCTCCCGGTGGCCCTATTACATTTACCGATGCGTTAACATTGTTTGTTTTCCACAAACAAAAGTTGTTTGTTTTCCACTCTTTTTTTGTGTCTGAAGTTTTATTTTCACGGATTAAAGAATGAATAGCTCTTGAGAACCCAACACAAAAATTAGTTAATAGAATGTATAATAATATGTACAAATATATTTTATTTACAATAGCCTCACTTGTGAAATTCAACCTGGGAATTAAAAACATATTAAAATCAGAGATCTATCAGTTTTTTGTATTTCCCTTCTTCCGTTCCATCTCTAAGTTATCTTCATATTCATATCTATACAAACACTTAAGCACATGCTTTGAATAGAGTTTACGGTAATAAATCATCCTACGCTTATCTATACTCCTTGTAACACAATATAAGTTAAAGAATACATATATTATACCTTTGGAAAAACTTATTGACACGTGACCACATTATCAGTATCAAGTCTTTGTATGCTTATTTATTAAATTAACACATTTAAAGGAATTAATAGTGTTGGACTTACCTATCCTTCGAAATTCTCATTTCATTGGATCCACACTTTTTAATGAAATTTCTACTACCTCCGTCAGAAAAAGGATCGGATGCCGCGAATTTGTCTATATTTGAATATATCTAGACACTAAACTGCGACATTCTTTTCCGGACAGAGGAGTAGAAGAAATAAAACAGAGACATCCAAAAATTAATGGTTCCACTGTATGTGCACAATACGTGCATTTATAAACTGCTCTAAGTTTATTGGCTCTGCTATCATGAAGACATTTAGTTGTGATTTAACAGTATAAAGTAGAAAAGAAAATTCAATAAGTTTAGTTGAACATACACATTCTGATTATGTGGTACTGGCCACATCAGTCACTGGAGAAAACCTTAGGAACACTATTGTATGTTAGATGGAACCTGAAGGTAACAAAATATTTTTCAAATACTAGACATGATATTCCAACAAAGATACAACTTTCTCGAATATCCTAGTTGATGGCATGTTTGTAAATAGAAATTCCGAGTGGACAATTTCACATGCCTCACAAACCGAGCAAATGAAGCTAAAATAAAAGGAAACCAAAGTAGAGCTTGAATAAATCAAAGCGGAGGAAACTGGCAGTAAATGGCGTCGAAGATATGAGTGCAAGATCTATTCCACTCTTGTATATAGTTTCGGATAGAAATATGGTTGTACATACAATGTGACTTACCAGACTACATAACATAAGGGAAAGAATTTTGGACGATTCTATTTGGTGAGAGTAGTTACCTCGAGAAATGTAGACCTAAAATATCATGTTGTACTTTCTAAGGGAGAAAGTTTTAATATAAATATGAGACCTATTAATAAGTAGGAATAATACTTGCTACCAGAAAAAAATCCATATAATGCAGCTTAACTACACAAGCAAACATGCTTAATCTAAACTTTTGTCAAGGTGAAATATGCTTACAATCATGTGCCGTTGAAAATTTTCTATTGATATAATTTTATTTCACACGAGAGAACATTTAATTGGTTATAGCCTTCTCTTATATATTAGTACAACATGTTGCCTACGACGCAAAGCTATTAATCATTGTGCAACTTAAAAAATAGTGTGAAATACATCAATGTCACTTTTATTGCATATAACCCCTATTGTTGTAGAATTCCAAGGACAAACATATTAATTATAGCAACTGTTTAGGAAACATGGCATCAGACCAAGTTTCCCCATTCACGGTTAAGAATATTGAAGTACATGAGGCTAAATCTACAAAAGTAATGATGATATAAAGTTAAATTGACTTTATGGATCTTTAGTTTCCTGATCATTTAATGAAATAAGTAGCGCACGGAAATGAACTTAAATAAATTTTATGAATTTAAACCGTGTTGTTGCCACCAACTCCATCGCGAGTATATTAATTGCAAAAGATCATAAGCACCTGTAAACATGTAACATGTGAGAGAAAATAACAGTTCATGGAATATTATAACCAAGTACGTGAGAAATTATGCAGAAGTTTTTTCAATCAGCTTTCTCCTTGAACTTCTGCATCTCTTTCACCGTGACTCCAATGCCCTGAAATTTAAGCAGGCAGTTAATAGCCAACCGTAAGTATCTTTAACTTGGAGATTTTTTTTCTTTATTCAGATTGGCAATTGGTGATCCCAATCGTCCTAAAAAAAGGGAACCTACTACTCCAAGGACCGAGTCACTGTTTGCAAATAAATTCAAAGCAAGCCACTGAGCAACTCAAGATGCAACCCTAAAGAACAAATACAATGAGAGGCCTACATACAACATATTAAAAATAGTTTCTCAGTCTCAAAATAGATGTCGAAATTTTGTCTAAACTTAAATATATCTAGTGTCTAAATAATGTCTAGATATATCCAAATTTACATAAATTTACGACATCTATTTCGAAACAGAGGAAATATATACTCTATTACGATTAAGGAACCATATCAAAAAAAACTGTTGATCCATGAACAGTAATAAACTTAATATGAATCTGAACAAATAACAAAGGGGTTAGGGACGCAGCTTACCGTGCGATCTGTTACCACCGTGAATACGAAACAATAATAAAGTGGATATCTTGACTCTAGCTACTACCGTAGTGGCATGGAAATCTAACTTATTTAATCTGAAGAGATTCTCCCCAAAAAAAATCTGAAGAAGAGATGACACACATGAAGCAAGCGTAAATTACTTATCACAGATCATAATCAGCTTCTCAGAGTGCATGTACGTACATAATCAACCTTTGCATGATCGATGCATTGTAGGGTCGGCCTACATCTGAGGCCGGTACCTGCAGGAGGAGCTTATGCCGCGAGCTCATCGGAGGAATCCGAGATGGACGGTGTCAAGACTTAGCTCCAGGCCATCGCGACAAAGCAATGAAAGTAAGCTAATATAGATCGGGTCATATCAGTTTTCTCCTCGCGGACGATCGGTGGCGTCACCTCCGATCCTTTCCTTGCACAGCTCCCTTTGACACTGCTCGAAACAGGCTTTACGCCCAACTTTATAAATAAAGCACACAGGTGAGACTGTTGCTGGGCCAGACAGCACATCGTCCAAAGTAACAGACACTACAGGATACAAGGCGCTGGAGAGACCCCAAGCCCAACACGAAAAGCAAGAAGAAATAAAAGAAGAAAAAAGCCGATAACGGTGGTGTGCCGAGAACGGAACCAGCTCGCAACCGGTGCGCCCTCCAAAGAAGTACCACCACATAACCCGCAGTCCAAAGCGCCTGCGTACCAAAACAGCACCTCCAAGAAGGGGAGTGACGACGACGACACTACTGTCTGGCCGGGACCTAGGGTTTCCCCCGGTACGCAGCGGGGAGGTGGGAGAGGGAGGCCTCCAACACCCTTCAAGAAGGAAGGTGACACCCTCGGGCGTCACCGTGCCAGTGTCAACGGACAAGGATTTCTCCCGACCCCACCAGAACCACCCTCCCGAGCACTTTGAAAAGCTCCACCAAACACGTCACCCACGAGCACGCGCCATCCCGGTCTTGAAGTCGCCACCGCCGTCACACCGAGAGCCACGGAGCAAAGCCGGTAGGCCGAGAGAGTGGAGACTTCGACGAGGGTCGGCCTGTCAACAGCACGCGGGAGGGAACTACCTCCACCACCAGCAGGTGGTAGCCGACCGGATGTAGCAGCAAGACACACCAGGCCCTCTGGCCCGGCCGAGCCCGCTGAGGCTCGTGAAGTCCCACCACCGCACTGCAGCAAGGGTGTCATCGAGCACGCCATCCGCCGTCTCATGCCCTACTCCTCCAACCACCAGGGGATCCACCACCATGGCAAATCCCGACCGCCAAGCAGCAGCACCATCGCCACCGAGCTCCCCCGAACCTGCCGGACCACCACCGGACTAGGGATCTCACATCACCTCCCGGAGCCTCCTCCGCCGGAGAGAAGTCGTAGACGTCCACCTTCCGAGGCCGCCGCCCCGGCGTCCACCGAGCCGGACTCGCACCCACCGAGCCAGGTTCGTCGCGTGACCTGCAAGGTGGGGTAGGTCTGGTTGATGTAGGATGGCGGCCGCGGCACAGCTGCGCGGAGGAGATCAACCTCCACCACAAATGGCGGCCGTCCGGACACGGCAGCAGAGACACACCAGGTCACGGGCCCGACCGGGCCCAAAAAAGGTCCCGTAAAGTCTCCGCCGCCACGTTGTTACAGCGCAGCCCCAGCCGCAGTCGCCGTCCGACACGCCCCACACCACATCCCCTCCTCCCGAAGGTGTCAGGATCGGGAGGGCCCGCCCCAGGCCCAGATCTGGCCCAAGTGGGCCTAGATCTGGGCAAGCCGAGGCGCACGCCCACGAAGCCCCACCCTGATGTCGCCTGCCGACACCCCGCGACGCCACCACTGCCCATGGAGCCGAGCCCTAGCCCCCCACTGCGTTACCGGAGTGCGGCGTCGCGCCGCCCGAAGACACCACCGCCACCGAACTCTGGATGTGCCAGGCCGAGTGAGGCCATCACACCGCCGCCGCCAGAGGCGAGCCGGAACGCGCCGCCGGAATCACCACGCCGCAGCCCTCCGCGCCAAGCAGCGCCGCCGCGACCTCCGCCACGGCCGCCCGCCTCCACGCGAGCGCGCCCTGCACCAGCGCGCCGCTCCCGCGCAGCCCGGCCCACCCGCGTAGCCCGTCGCCTTGGGGAGGGAGAAACAGCCCCGCCGCCGCCGACGCCGGCCGAGCTTCGCCCGCCAGCGCGCCCCGGCGGCGGCGAGGGGAGGGGAGAGGGTGGCGGCGGCCTGCGGCGAGGTAGGGTTTTTTCCCCCCGGTCGCTCGCGGGAGCGACACGGGAGGTGGGGAGGACGCACGGTCCCCTTTGACACCGCTGAAGTGGTGGATCTCTCCAGATAGTAAACTACTCTAGGATTCTGAGGCAATGCATGCATGCAATCCCTTTCTTTGTCGATGCATGAATCCATGCATGCTTCCGCTGCATTATCAGAATAGCATTTGGAGTTGAGGCTCCTATAGGTTTAGATGCACCGTCAAGAACTAATCAATGCGGCGGCGGCGGTCAAGTTTCGTGGAAAAAGGAAAACAAAAGAAAAGTCTAATGGTTATAAATTACTCGTCTATCTATTACTCCCTCCATTTACAATTACCTCGCATTTTAGGTTTAGTCAAAGTCAAATTTTGTAAACTTTGACTATATATTTAGAAAAAAGTATTAATTTTAGTAATGAAAAAATTAATGTATTAGAATTGTCATAACCTATATTTTCATATTATATGCATTAGAAATCATGGATGTTGATATTTTTTCTTATATTGGTGGTCAAAGTTTGTAAAGTTTTACTTTGACTAAACCTAGAACGCGAGGTAATTGTGAACCGAGGGAGTAATAAATGGTCGGATGTTTTTGATTTACGTGAGAATTTCTAGCTGATTTCTCTAATTTCTGGTTAGACCGTAATGTACTTTTAATATATAATAGATTTCAAAATTTTAAATTGCTCAAAAATTATTTTGGATGGCATATTTGAATTCCTAGCATTTTTCTTATCATAAAACATATATTATTTACATTATTTGAAATTATGGATTTAAAACAATATTTAATTGCAAAAGAATTGAAATGAGGTCAAAAGGTTTGACTAGTTAGAGTTGAATCTGGTCAAATTTGTAAATTTGTTTGAATTCACAATTAAATTTGAATCATATTTCATTTTGGAAATTTTGTCAAATTCTAAATATTTGAAAAGATATGAATTTATTTAGTTTAAACAATATTCTTAAATATTTCTTATTTAGAAAAAGGTGGTGGAACTTTTATACCGAGCCACATCTAACCATAGTCACTAACGAGTGGGCCAATGCTGACTCAGCAGTGGGCGGGCTGGAGATATTGTTCTGGGGATTTTCGCACGCTGTCAGGGGCTAGCCGCAGAGTATGACAGGTGGGGTTAAGGGATTCGCGGGGCCACAGGCGAGTGCACCACTGGCTAAGTCACACGTGTGCAAGCCAGGGGCACAGTTGTGATTAGCAAAACTACGAGAACCTTTTTGTAAAAGTTCTAGCTGGAACTATGTTGATGCGGCTGACGGGTAGGGTCACTGGTGTTGGGGGGATACCCCCGGGTAGGGTCACTCCGGGGTATAAGGGCCGAGTTAGCCGAGGTTCGGCAAGGTCAAAGCGGATGCTGGCCGAGTCACCTCAAGGCAGACCGGATCACGGAGTAACCCGGACCAGGGGGGGGGGGGGTCGCCTAACAATGTCTTATTCGGCTTAAGGTGTAAGTCGGAAGTACTTGTCTAACTTATATGCAGGAACAGGTGTGGCCGGATCTACTATGATCCGGATCCTCGCTTAGCTTCTAGGAGAAGAAAGGAATCTCTCTGGTCCCAAAAGAAGGTCCGATACGCACTGCATGAGCGAATAAAGCAAGGGCAGGACCACCGGGTCATGGCCGACAAGGGTGACGACGCCCACGTCGGCTGACGCGGGCGCCGCAGAGGCTACGTCGCTAAAGCATGTGTGACGCGGGGGAAAAGCACCCCGGTCGGGTTACCAATTTGGGAGGGGGCATATTCTTAGGAATATGCCTCCACGTATGCCCTAGGCCAGGACCGAACCTCCTCTATATAAGGGGGTTAGGGTTCTGGTAGAGGGGGTTGGTTGAGCACGAGTTGGTTTGGTAGTTCCATAGCACTAGTTGATCTAGGGTTCTTGGGCAAGATAGTAGGCAAGAGTAAGAGAGCACCTTCTTCCTCCTCTCGCCAATACAGCTCAAGGAGCACTTGTAATCTTGGAGATATAGCAATACAAACTTCTGTGTGGAGAATCACTCCACTATCCCTCCCTGGATTCCCCTAGCGTGTATTAGTCCCTACCTTTAGCCTATCCATGGCATCTGCCGTGACACCACCACGACAGTTGGCGCCCACCGTGGGGCTAGCGGCGCTAGCAGGGGTGAAGATCCGGATGGGAAACTTCATCGGCACCGGCGAACGCATCGTCTCCGGGCTCGTTCAGCGCTTTGGAGCGTTGGATTTCGTCAGCGACAACGCTGGCTGCTTCGGCACGCGCCCGCTTCCGCGCAACGGCCTCTTCGTCAAGCTCGGCGCGCACAAGGTCTACGTTGCCGTGGACGTCTCGTGCGTTCATCCGCGTCGCGTCGTCGATGCGGGGGAACCACCCCTCACTGTGGCTCGCGGGGCGCGTATCGCTCGCTCCCCGGACCATGCGGAGGTGATGATGACTGCGCCAGGTGCAGGCGCAAACAAGGACCCAGCGCCAGACCCGGAGGTAACACCTAAGGCACCGAGGAAAGGTAGAGGACCTCCACTAGAGAGGCCTGAGAACGTACTGAGGGAAGCTATGGATAGCTTGGCTAACCCGGTAGCGGCAGTGGTAGATCCGGCTCAGGCACAGGCCGAGCTAGAGGTGACTCGGCAAAAGATACTGGAGGGCGCAAAGAAAATAGCCGTGGCTCAGCAGTCGCTGAACATGACGCTCTGTGAGTATGCAAAGGCAAACAAGGTTGATGCAGTAAAGGTAAAAGGGAGAAACCTCATAAGTGAGATGAACAGAGAAGGTGATGATGGAGCAGAAGGGTCGGAAAACTATCTGTCTGTGGGGTTGCCGAAGTATAGTATCCCCGCGAAGAACCTCAGAGCAGCAGATGTGGCTGCGTCCGAGCTAGAGGGTCTGACGGGTGAGGCCCGTCAAAGACAGCAAGACAGAGTTAACGAGCTGGTTCGGATCGCGAACAGGCAGAACGAAGAGCCGCTGAGAGCTAACCCGGAGAGAGCTGGAGCTTCCAAGATCGTCCATTCGGTGATGGGTAACCCGGAGAAGTCCGCTGGAGCCGCATCATCGCCTCATGGTGGTCCAAGGAAAGAGGAGGTAGTAACCTCGGCCAGACGGAACAAACAGATCGTCCCGTATGACCCAACGCGTGCGGGAAAACAAAAAGAGATGCGGAAAGGTGATGATCGACGGAGTGTGAGCCGAGGTGAAGCTGGCCGAGGTAATCACGACCAAGGCAATGCCGGTCAAGGGAACGCTGCCAATGGCAATGCCGGACAGCACAACTCCACAGGAGCAGGACAACCGCAGCAGCGGAATATACCGAGGCAAGAGCAAAGCGCCGGCCGAGGTATGCGGCAGAAAGGTTCGCAACGGGAGCACAACCGATACAACGACTGTGATTCGGAGATGGTGAACGCAAGGTACCCCAGACCAGACTATCATGTGATAGGGTTGAGATTGGGAAGCAGGGATTTGATGCCGGATGACGCCAGGTTAAAACTGGATCGCCTGTATAGGTCGGAACAGATCGAGTGTCAAGGTCCTCCGGGTCCAGCGTGCTTCGGACCCCGGATCATGAAAGAGCCACCGGTACCTAATTTCCAGTTACCCAGAGGCACGAAGATGTATGACGGCAGCACCAAGCCAGAAGATTGGCTGATAAACTATGCTACGGCGGTGAAAATTGCAACTGGCAACTTGAGATGGGCTGTGCGTTACGTGCCCCAGATGTTGGAAGGCCCGACCAGAGTATGGCTGAATAATTTACCACCTGGAAGCATCAACTGCTGGATAGATTTTGAAGAAATGTTTATCAACAACTTCTCAAGTACATACCAGAGGCCGAATAGACCGCAGACCCTGGCAATGTGCAAGCAAAGACCCAACGAGACGGATCGTGAATTCTTGACCCGGTGGTGTACCGTGAGAAACTCATGTGAAGGTGTCATAGAGTCGCAGGCCATAGCGTGGTTCGCGCAAGGGTGCAGATACGGCAGCGAGCTTTGGATGAAGTTGTAAAGGAAAATGCCGATTCTGTTGGCGAGATGATCGGATTGCTGATTCAGTATGCTTTGGGCGATCCGACTCAACCTAGGCTCGCCTCAAACGAGTCAAACAAGGAATACTATCGAGGATGGAGCAGGTCATCCGGAGGAATGATTACAGAGGAAGGAGAGATGATAGACCGGATCATCATTACGGTTCGCAACAAGTTGCGCGTGAATCAAGATCAACCCAGATCGGAGTAACCAACGCCAGAGAAGGAGGCGGTGGACTCCAAGAAATGATGGCAAGAAAACATGGACTCCGGAGCAGAAGAAGCAGTGGCAGGAAAAGAAAGACCGTCCGAGGTATACCTATGAGTCGATGCTGGACCAGCCGTGTAAGTTTCACACGCCAAATCCGAATAGCCCGGCGGGTCACACGACGAGGCAATGTGAGTGGATGCGTAAGATAGATCAAGGTGGTTCGGGGAATGCTCAGGCACCCCGGAATGATCAACCTCAGCAGGAGTTACCCCGGCAGCAATTGCTCTCCGGAGCAAACACGCAGCAACTAATGTTGCCTCCCCCTCCGCCGAGGTATGACAACAATGAGAGAAGGGATGCAGTGCATCAGGTGGAAAATCAGCAACAACCGGATCAGATATACCCCGGAAACGAGGGAAGGAATGAGTACAGGGAACATCACCAGAGTTATTGTGTGTTCACAAGTGAGGAAACAGATAGAAAGAGTTTGCAGCACCAACATATGGAGGTCGATACGGTCATGCCAGCAGTGACGAGGTACATGCCTTGGTCGGACCAGGAAATCACCTGGAACATCAAATATCATCCTAAACTCATGCCAAGTCCAGGTTCGTATGCGCTAGTCCTAGATCCGACATTCATTGGACCGAACATCAACGTGAGGTTCTCCAAGGTTTTGATTGATAAGGGAGTAGCATTAACATCATGTATGCGGATACGATGCGCAAATTGGGCATCTCGGAGAACATGCTCCAGGCTACGAGAACAACTTTCCATGGCATAGTACCAGGCATTTCTTGTGAGCCCATAGGCAAAATCCGGGTCGACGTGTTATTCAGCACAAGGGATAACTGCCGAACTGAAAATCTGGAGTTTGAAGTGGTGAACTTGGAAAGTGCGTATCATGCGTTACTCGGAAGACCAGCATTGAACAAATTCATGGCGAGCTGTCACATCAGTTATCTGAAGATGAAGTTGCCCGGGCCAAATGGAGTGATTACCATTGCTGGAGATTTCCGACGTTCCATGGAGTGTGCTTCAGCCGGGTCTAACCTAGCCGAGTCACTCGTGATTGCGCAAGAGAAGAGAAAAATCCAAGAGGTGGCAGCATTAGCTCAGTCCGTGCAGCAATATATGCCGGCATTAAGTAACCCGCATGGCAGCGTTTCATTTCAAGCCGCAAAGGACACCAAGAAGATTACAGTTGATAACATGTTCCCGGAGCGCACCGTAACAATTGGTGCCGGATTAACTGACAAATAGGAAAGCGAGCTCGTCAACTTCCTCCGTGAGAATCGGGATATTTTTTCTTGGTCTACACAGGACTTGCAAGGTGTTCCGAGGGAGTTGGCCGAGCACTCTTTGAACGTAAGACCCGGAGCAAGGCCGGTGAAGCAACCTCTCCGCCGCTTCGCCGAGGATAGGAGAAAAATCATTGGAGACGAGATAGCTCGGTTACTAGCAGCAGGATTTATCATGGAGGTACTATATCCGGATTGGCTCTCTAATCCGGTGCTGGTAGAAAAGAAGAAGGATGATCCGAATGTGGCAGTGGTTTGGCGCATGTGTATCGATTACATGAACCTGAACAAGGCGTGTCCAAAAGATCCATTTCCACTGCCGAGGATAGATCAGGTCATAGACTCGACCACGGGATGCGAACTGTTGTCATTCATTGACGCATATTCTGGCTTCCACCAGATACCTCTGAACCCGGATGATCAAATAAAAACGGCGTGTATTACCCCGTACGGGGCTTACTGCTATCGCACTATGCCGTTCGGTTTACGTAATGCAGGTGCAACGTACCAAAGATGTATGCAAAAATGTTTGCATGACCAAATAGGTCAAAACGTACAAGTATACGTAGATGATGTGGTTATCAAGACCAAGGAAAGCACAACACTCCTTGACGATATAAGGCAAACATTCGCGAACTTCAGAAGGTTCCAGATGAAGCTTAACCCGGAAAAATGTACCTTTGGTGTCCTGGCTGGAAAATTACTCAGATTTCTCGTCTCCAGCCGAGGTATCGAAGTTAATCCAACTAAGATCCGAGCCATCGAACGAATGGAGCTGCCGAAGTGTCTCAATGATGTCTAGAAGTTTACTGGATGCCTGGCATCGTTGAGTCGGTTTGTATGTCGGTTGGGAGAAAAGGCACTGCCTCTCTACCAACTCATGAAAAAGTGAGATAAATTCGTTTGGACGCCACAGGCCGATGAAGCCTTTGCTCACTTGAAAAAGATGTTGGCCACTGCCCTAGTGTTAGCTTCTCCACTATCAAAGGAGTCAATGTTGCTCTACGTAGCCGCAACCAACCGAGTTGTAAGTGCAGTAATCGTAGTGGAGCGCAATGAAGAGGGTAAGTCGGTGCAAAGGCCAGTATATTACCTGAGCGAGGTATTGTCTGCCTCAAAATAGAACTACCCGCACTTCCAAAAGGTGGCATACGGTGTCTATATGGGGGTGAAGAAGTTAAAGCATTACTTTGAGGAGCACCCCATCAAAGTAATATGTGAAGCTCCCATATCCGAGATAATGGGTAACAAGGATGCGAGTGGTAGAATTGCAAAATGGGCAATTGAGTTAGCCCCTTATGCGCCCCAATACGACAGAAGAGAAGCGATCAAGTCTCAGGGTGTGGCGGACTTTTTTGTGGATTGGGCCGAGGTACAATACGAACCACCGCCACCGGATCCGAATTACTGGAGGATGCACTTTGACGGGTCAAAAACCAAAACCGGACTGAGCGCCGGGGTGGTGCTTACCTCGCCAAAGAAGGACCAACTAAAGTACGTATTGCAGATCCATTTCACGGCATCGAACAATGTCGCTGAGTATGAGGCTCTTGTGCATGGGCTCAAAGTGGAAAAGGAGATTGGCATACGTCGGATAATATGCTTTGACGACTCGGACCTGGTGGTGCAGCAGGTGTCCGGAGTGTGGGACGCCCTGGATCCAAACATGACACTATACAAATTTCACGTGCAGAAGATATCTGGTGACTTCGAGGGGTGTGAATTTCACCATGTACCCCGGGCGGAAAACGAGGCTGCCGACATGTTGTCGAAGCTCGGATCGACCAGACAGGCAATTCCACCGGGTGTAGCATTGGAACACCTCAGAAAACCATCTATCAGGCTGTCCCCAGGAACCGACTCGATCTATGTCCCGGAAAATACGGAATCCGGAGCTGAGCCCATGGACATTGACACGGGAGGTAGTACGTGAAACCCGGGGACTGCATTAGCAAACCCGGGGACTGCCTCGGCAAACCCGGGGACTACCTCGCTGGACCCGGGGACTGCTCAGCATGATCCGGCTGAAGTTATGCCGGTGGATCAGATGGAAATTGATGAGGAGTTGTTCCCTCCACGAACGATACCAGCTTGGGCACTGCCTATATTCCAATTCCTGAAAGACGGAACGTTAACCGCTGAGGAGGTGTTAGCCAGGCAAACTCAGAGGAGAGCAAAAGCATACACAATCATCAATTCCGAGTTATACAAATGGAGTGTAACCAATGTCCTCCAACGATGCGTTGACCCGGAAGAAGGGCTTGACATCCTCCGAGATATACACCAAGGAGAATGCGGGCATCATGCCTCATCCCGAGCCTTGGTGGCAAAGGCGTTCCGGCATGGATTCTACTGGCCAAGTGCCTTGGAACAAGCAGAAGATCTGGTCAAAAAATGCAATGGTTGTCAGAGGTACGCCACCAAGACACATATGCCTATGTCGGAACTCAAGACCATACCAATTACGTGGCCATTTGCTGTATGGTGCTTGGATATGGTTGGCCCGTTCAAACCGGCGAGAGGAAACATGACACACATTTTGGTCATGGTGGACAAGTTTACAAAATGGATTGAAGTGAAACCAATAAGAAAATGTGATGGAGCTACGGCCGTGACATTTCTCAAAGACATCATCTTGAGATACGGTTATCCACACAGTATTATAACTGACAATGGAACAAATTTTGCGGAAGGAGCATTTGCGCGCTTCTGCCGAGATAAGAAGATCCGACTCGATGTCGCCTCGGTAGCCCACCCCACATCGAACGGGCAAGTGGAAAGATCCAACAGATTACTATTATCCGGGATAAAACCCCGGCTCATTGAGCCGCTGCAAAGATCAGCGGGGTGCTGGATAGAAGAACTACCAGCGGTACTGTGGAGCTTAAGAACAACTCCGAATCGATCAACAGGCTATACGCCATTCTTTCTGGTATATGGGGCAGAAGCTGTATTACCAGTCGACATAGAGCATGATTCGCCTAGGGTCACCTAATACACATAAGCCGAAGTGCAAGAAGCCCGGCAAAATGATGTTGATCTGCTGGAAGAAGCGAGAGAACTGGCACTGTCCAGATCCGCCATATATCAGCAAAACCTCCGACGCTATCATAGCCGGAAAGTGTGCCCCCGAGTCTTCCGGGAAGGCGATCTGGTGCTCCGGTTGGTACAACGTACTACTGGCATGCATAAACTATCCCCCCCATGGGAAGGGCCATTCATTGTGAGAAAAGCATTGCACAATGATTCTTATTATCTTATAGATGCAAAGCCACAGGAAAAGAACAAGGCAGACAGGTCCGGAGAGGAATCCAAGCGACCGTGGAATGTAGCACTATTTCGTCCCTTCTACACTTAGCTAAGAAGTGTATGTATCCGAGTCATCTCATATGTCGGTATGTATGTCGGCAATGAGCTTATCAATGAAATAGCAGCGCCTCGAGCAGTAACTCGGGGACTGCCTTAATAATGTTTGTCGTAATTTCTTATGCGGTAGCTGGAATAAGTCGTTCTACTTAACCCGGATTAGTAATGTCTGAGCACCAAAAACCCAACCCTTCGACTTGCTACTGTCCAACAAGAATTGGCTTCATGGCAAGCAAGGGAACAAGTTTGGAATTGCGTAGCACATGAAAAACGACTAAGGAAACGAATTTATTCGAGCTAACGTTTGTTCAGACTAACCCTGTATTTATTTTCAAGTTTTTATGCTGAATTATTTTGAGCCAAGCCTCAAAGTTTCTGAGTATTGTTAAGATAATTTTTGAAGCTCGGATTCGTAAGTCGTAAAACTGAATCAAGGTAGACACGGACCAAGCCAAAGAATTGGACGAACAAGAAAATGAAACTCGGGGACTACGCCCAAGTTAATACGGCATAAAAACATAGTAGCAAAATATCACATATCCAGCATACAATTGCACCCGGCATACCGGGGATCTGATAAATTTTCAAGTTTTTTAGAACTAAGGAGCAGCAGGAGGAGCAGGTTCGGCGTCGTCGTCGATGTCTTCAATATCTGAAGCATCATCTTCCCCGTCCTCATCCGACCCATCTTCAACATTCTCATTCTGCTCGTCCCTAGTGGATTCCAGGAAGCTCGGCCCTTCAATCTAGTCATGAATAGGAGAATATTCGACGAGGCTGTAGGCGCAGGCCTGGCGCCGAGCTACCCACTCCGGATCATCGGTCCATCTGGATCCGGTGCGCCGGCGTGTGAGGAGGCTGAGGTCGATCTTCTCGTACCATGTGAGAATATGATGAAGGATGGTGTCAGCTGCAGCACGACCAGCAGATTCTCTCCAGAGGTCAAGCTGGGTCTCAACTTCCATTAATTTCTCGACGAGAGTTGCGATGGTCTCCGGGCTACTCTCTCCGGGCCAGAACGTATTGAAGATGCGCACTGCAACGTCGAGGATATCCTTGCCATAATTCTTGATGGTCTCCACGCGAGAGGACAAGCTGACCAATAGGTCCTCCATGTCCAAGGGAATGTTCTCACCATCAGGAGCAATGGGAGTACCCCCCTCTCGGCGAAATTTGGCAACAACAGCGCTGGCAATCGCAGTACCCTCTGGAAAGTGGTCTGGAAACAAGGCAAAAGAAGAAGATAAAGAAAAGACATATGAGGTAACCCGGAGAGTTATGTCGGACAAGGGAAAGGAACTTACGAGAAATATGGCTATGAATCTGGGTCAACTCCTTGATGCAGGCATCGCGTCTTTTGCGAAGTTGCTCAAGCTCAAGCTGGAGGTCGGATTCTCTGAGTAGGTCCTGGTCCTTGGAGATTTGGAGAGTAAGGCGCTCACGCTCCTCTGTGAAGTCCTGGCCAACCTTTTGGAGCTCGGTTCGGTGCTGGGCCTTCATCTTCTCCATCTCGGCCTTGAGTTTGGTAATCTCGTCGTCCTTAGTCCGGAGGAGAGCAAGCTCATCATTCTTCTTCTTCAGCTTGGCCTGATGCTGCCCTGCTTGTTCGAGAAAATGCAGCATCATATCAGGCACGGGCACACTATCCTCAAGCGATGCTGAAATAGTATGTTGACCCGGCAAAGCCGAGGAGTGAATGTTTGCCGAGCCAAGGAGAAGAAGAAATGGAAAACACTACAAGGTCGAACAACAGAAGACATACCCCAGATTTCCTCCAAGTTCTTCCGCATAATTTTGTTCTCAGCCTCTACCCTAGCTGCAAAAACCGAATAAGGAAATTAGTTCGGCGGAAGAAAGTAAAGAAAAACGGAGAGGTGCCGAGGGAGAAAATTACCTCTCTTTTCATGTTCTGCACCAAGTGCAACATGTTTTGCGCGCAGGATCTTGTGGGTATCAAGAAGGCGTTGAAATTCGGCGCTCCGGCGATTGGTGGTTACCTGAAAGAAGTACAGAAGTGTAAAATTAGCTTGGGGCATATTCGAAGTGTGCAAGATCCGGGCCAAGTGGAACTTAACCCGGCTCTAGGTGTGTGCATATTCGAAGTGTACAAGATCCGGGCCAAGTGGAACTTAACCTGGCTCTAGGTGTGTGCATATTCGAAGCATGCAAGATCCGGGCCAAGTGGAACTTAACCCGGCTCTAGGTGTGTGCATATTCGAAGCGTGCAAGATCCGGGCCAAGTGGAAGTTAACCCGGCTCTAGGTGTGTGCATATTCGAAGTGTACAAGATCCGGGCCAAGTGGAACTTAACCGGCTCTAGGTGTGTCCATATTCGAAGTGTGCAGGATTCGGGCCAAGTGGAACTTAACCCGGCTCTAGGTGTGTGCATATTCGAAGTGTGCAAGATCCGGGCCAAGTGGAACTTAACCCGGCTCTAGGTGTGTGCACATTTGAAGTTTACATGCAGCTATGTTAGTTTTCTAATGAGCATTCGGCCGAGTAACAAGCTACTCCACCGGAGGCTCGGGGACTAATGGTTATTATCTACAGTGTAAAGGAGAAACAACATACCTCCATCATTCGCCCCGCGAGGTTAATTGCCTTGGCGGCAGTATTCATCTGGGCAGAAAATTCTGCGGGGCCGAACTTTTCCGGGAGATCGTCATTGTAGACGAACTCCGCCTTGTTCCAGTTCATGACGAACTCGATAAGGCTCGGAGGGTACCGTTCGCCAGTGGGCATGTGGGGTGCCACCAAGCCCTTCGCATGAGCTTCCTTCCTCTCAATTAGGGCAAGAGCTGGGCTGGTGTGCAGAACCATATGCTGCGCATCGGTTGGCTCGGCAGGAAGATCCTTCGCTGCTGGTGATTTCTTCGGAAGCATTGACGATAGAGTTCGCTGCCCGGCCTCGATGGATGCAGATTTCGTAGTATCCGGGGCCTTCTTGCCTTTAACTTGCTCGGCAGAAGTAACTGCGGTGGACTTCCCTTTATAAGCTGCTGGAATAGTTCCTTGCCGAGGCTGAGATGACTCGGACGAGGCAGAAGAACTTGGCACTGGAGCTGCTGTGGGTTTCCTTGGTGCCAGGACAGGTGCTGGCTCGGTAGCTGGTACTGGAGCTGCTGCTGGTGCTAATGTTGCGATAGACTCAGTGGTTGCTGGTTGCAGCAATGCCGAAGTGGTGGACGCCATCGCCTCGGCCGAACCGACCCCTCCTGCTCCGAGGTCGCGTTCCTCTCGATGAGGTACTGCGGAACCCGGAGCAGCCGCAGAGCCCTCTGGAATAGGGCTCAGCGGGCGTGACTCGTCGTCATGAGGAGGAGAAGGGACGGACCGAAGGGGAGAAGAGATGCTCGATCCGCTCTGAGGGACCTCCACAGGAGGCCTGCAAAAGAGAATGATGCCAGGAGTGAAATTACCCCGATGCAAGGAAAAGTGAGTTGCATAGTGAAATATGACTTACGCATCCGAGGTCTCGGCCTCCTTGGGTTTCCGGGCCCTCCGTGCCGGGGCTTTGCCTGCCCGCTTGGAGGCAGTCTTGTCTCCGGCCTTCTTTTGCCTTTTTGTGGGCTAAGAAGGTTCGGAGGAAGAACTTGATGCGGATCCGTGTTTCTTCTTTGACGCCACCGGAACCGGCTCGCCCGTGGCAAGTGGAGAATCCTCGTGGATATGCCCACCGGGGTTAGCTGATGCCGGAAAGGAAAAATAAAGAGGGACAGCCTCAATGGGTTCAATCACGTCGATATCCGAGTCATCCTCATCATCGGGCCAATCTGTAAGAGAAGAGAATTTACCGCTGGGTCGTTTGGTGGCGTCGGTCATAGGGAGGAACATCTCCTGGTCCGGCTCCTCCTCATCCGGGATTTCTCGGTCCGGCGCCCACTTAAGGGTCGGATCCATACCATCCTCGAGAGTTTGCTGAAGGAACAGCTGAGAAAAAGCATGAAGAATAGAGTCAGAAATATAACAAAAACCGACACATACTTCATCCGAATTAAGTTTGCCCCGCGAAGCTTACCGCGGGAGGGAGCCTGTCACGACAGTAGTGCTTGATTCTCCACGTCCATTCGGCGGAGAAATCCTTGTGGGTGGTGAAAAGAGCCTTGACCCGGCGAAAGATCTATGTGTTGCTCAATTCGAAGGAGGAGGTTCGGTTGGGGTCGCGGTCGAAACTCATATGGCACAACTTGTGGGTGCGCTCGGAGGAGAGATTCGGTTGCGCCTGACGTGATCATAGCATCCTCGTTCTTAATCCGAGCTTCTTCAGCTCCATGAACCTCTTGTTAACATGGTTGGCGGGCGGTAGGCTTCTTGGGGACCTCCTCCCAGAAATCTGTGTAGGCCCGAGCGTGGGCGACAACGAATCAAGTCTTCGGTACCCTCGTTCCGGACGTAGAAGAAGGTCCGGGCCCATCCTTTGCAGGAGTTAAGCCCGGTGACCTAGGAAAGACTGAAAATCTCCGGGGCGAGATGGAGGCAGCTCCGAACTGGGTGAGCTGCTTGTCCTCCGACTCTACGTGGATATTAGGGATGATGTTGCGACGGAGGCCGAAGAACCGGATCCACAGCTCCTTCGTGGGCCATAGTCCGGTGTAGCCCTCGATCGTAGAGGCAAAGGCAGAATGAGAGGTGATTGCGTTCGCTGGGAGATGGTGCGGCTGCAGGTGATACGTCCTAACCCAATCCCGGAAGAAATCGCTCACCGGGAGGCCAAATCCCCGTTGGAAGTGGGACAGGAATACAACAAACTCACCCGGATTGGGTGAGGGGGCCAGTTTGGCGGAGGGAAGACGAGCGGTGACGCCGGCGGGAATGCGCCTGGTCCGGTAGAGCCAGTCAAGATCATCTTGATATACCCATGACCCGGCCCACGCGCCGCGGTCTGCCGCACCGGCGTCCTCCTCCATCTCCTGCTCGGCAACGACGAGCTCCTCCTCCGTCATCTCGTATCCGCTATCCTTGCTGGAGCTAGCGGCGGCGGGGATCTGAGGCCTAGATTGGCGTGGACCCGTGGCGAAGAAGCTGCATAGCGGTGGCTGCGGTGCGGGGGCACGGGGAGGTGCGGCGGCGGCGCTGCTGCTGGAAAGCACCGGCGGCGGCGTGGTCGCAGGGAAGACGAAGGAGAAAACGCAACAGGCAGAGGGGCGCGTAGGTGGAAAAATGCTAAGGGACGCACCCCTCCTCTATTTAACCACCCCCAGTGATCGATGAGTGGGATCGCGCTGCGCCGACGAGCCACACGGTGTGGCCGTGTATCACCGGCATCAGCCAATCAGAGAAAAGCCACACAGGAGGCCACAGAGTAGAGGCAATCCCATGACGCGACGCGCTGTTGCGGTAAACGAGGAGGCAGGCATGACGTGACCCACGCATGTGATAACGACAATTCTCGGCGGTTACTGTGCAGGCCCTTAAAATAAGACGAGGCAATGATTAGCCTCCACGTGGGTTGGCGTATGAGAGAAGGAAACGGGCCCCGGATCAAACCATGATAACCATGGGATCCGAGCCAGAGTGGTGACCTGGCCGGCAAGTGAAAACTTGGAACGTGCGAAGGGAACGTAAATCCATATAATCTGAGATAAGGAGCCAACCCGGAATTAAACGTCCGAGGCTCGGACATAAATGAACCTGATGTGGCCTTAGCGGCCAAGGCAGCTAAGACCGCACCAGCTTCAGGGACTAATGTTGGGGAGATACCCCCGGGTAGGGTCACTCCAAGGTATAAGGGCCGAGTTAGCCGAGGTTCGGCAAGGTCAAAGCGGATGCTGGCCGAGTCACCTCAAGGCAGGCCGGATCACGGAGTAACCCGGACCAGGGGGTCGCCTAACAATGTCTTATTCGGCTTAAGGAGTAAGTCAGAAGTACTTGTCTAACTTATATGCAGGAACAGGTGTGGCCGGATCTACTATGATCCAGATCCTCACTTAGCTTCTGGGAGAAGGAAGGAATCTCTCTGGTCAAAAAATAAGGTCCGATACGCACTGCATGAGCGAATAAAGCAAGGGCAGGACCACCAGGTCATGGCCAACAAGGGTGACGATGCTCACGTCGGCTGACGCGGGCGCCGCAGAGGCTACGTCGCTAAAGCATGTGTGACGCGGGGGAAAACCACCCCGGTCGGTTTACCACTTTGGGAGGGGGCATATTCTTAGGAATATGCCTCCACGTATGCCCTAGGCCAGGACCGAACCTCCTCTATATAAGGGGGTTAGGGTTCTGGTAGAGGGGGTTGGTTGAGCACGAGTTGGTTTGGTAGTTCCATAGCACTAGTTGATCTAGGGTTCTTGGGTAAGATAGTAGGCAAGAGTAAGAGAGCACCTTCTTCCTCCTCTCGCCAATACAGCTCAAGGAGCACTTGTAATCTTGGAGATATAGCAATACAAACTTCTGTGTGGAGAATCACTCCACTATCCCTCCCTGGATTCCCCTAGCGTGTATTAGTCCCCACCTTTAGCCTATCCATGGCATCTACCGTGACACCACCACGACAACTAGAGGGACACCGGGTTAAGGTTGCAAAAGTCAGGGGGTTCCTCGCAAAAAGCTGCGGTGCTATGGTGCTTCTTCTCCTTTCTAACAAACTGACGACGGCGACAGACAAACGCAGACACCGCGCGGATTGGAACCTGCGACCTGGGCACATGCTGGTGGCATGGTGCCATTGTAGTGGCAAGTGGGTTGGTGCAGGGTATAGCTGCGGGGCGAGGTTATGCTGCAGGCGCTCGACTACGTCTTCCTCGGCAGAAACAGTGATAGGTCGGCGCGGTCGAGCTAGCGGCTGCGCGGACAGGGGCTACCAGGGCTGCCGAGCGTACTAGGTGGTGCGGTGCAATGAGGCAGGCACAAGAAGCACTCGCGGCACGACACGGGACGCGCGCGAGCAGGAAAGCGACGAGCGGCGGCGTGCAGGCTGCTCGACAAAAGGGGTCAGCGATCTAGGAAGCAAAAGCGTTAACGGGGATGTCTGGGAGGTTACTGAGCTCACCGCGGGGTGGTTGGTGGCGACGGTTAGGCTCGGGACGCAGGCGATCTGGACCGGAGCTTGCCACAGTGTAGCTAGGGTTTCTGGCCGGCTTGCTTCATGTTCTGCTGGTTCTATCCTGCTCCTTCCTCAGTCCAAGGTATAGGCGGGGTACAGGGGCGACGAAGAGCTGCCTCGACTACCTCAGATCCGCTTCTCATTCCTACCAACACCGGCTTCTGGTGCTGGCCGAACTAGAACGAGGGGGGCATGGAGATGGCCATGATCCTTTCCTGGAAGAGAGGGGCGAGCAGAGAAGTGGGATTTGGATCTGGAGAGGTGGCTTGGTTAGCTAGATAAGGAGGGAAGAGGGCAGCTTCACATGGAGTGTTCCCTTTGCAAAAGCAAGAGAGGGAGAGGGTCAGGGTTCTTCTCTCTCTTCTGTCCAGTGATGTCTACGCACTTCTATTCTTGTAGACAGTTGTTGGGCCTCCAAGTGCAGAGGTTTGTAGAACAGCAGCAAGTTTTCCCTTAAGTGGATCACCCAAGGTTTATTGAACTCAGGGAGGAAGTGGTCAAAGGTATTTCCTCTCAAGCAATCCTGCAATCAAGATACAAGAAGTCTCTTGTGTCCCCAACACACCGAATACACTTGTCAGGTGTATAGGTGCACTAGTTCGGCGAAGAGATAGTGAAATACAAGTGGTATGGATAATTATAAGTGGTAATGGTGATAGAAAATACTTTGAAGGCGTGTAAAATACTAAAGGCAAACTGAAATAAAGAAGGAAGCAAGCAAACATGTAATAAATCTAATACCAAACAGCGTTTCAGTGCTTAGAAACAAGGCCTACGGATCATACTTTCACTAGTGAACACTCTCATATAAATATATCATCTTCATGATACTACGCTGAACTACTCTCCGGTTGAACACTCTAATCGATGGTAGGGCTATAACAGCACACCTCAAAGTTCATCTTTCCCATCTAGAAACCTCACACTGTCACCTTGAGTACTAGATGAGTCCAATAAACACCACAATTTCATAAAGACATCCAACTCCAAATATAACTCATAACAAGTATTTGTAATCTCTAGCCTAAGTGCCACCATGGTGTGCATGCTGTCACTTTCACACACATGGGGAGAGCAGAGATCTATTAAAGCACTTGAGTAGAAAGGTAGATCTATTTGATTACAAAGCTCATGATCACAATAAGATCACGCATAGAGAGAGAGATGAACACATAGCTACCGGTAGAACCCTTAGCCTCGAGAGAGAACTACTCCCTCCTCATCATGGGAATCAGCAATGGTGATGGAGATGGCGGTGGAGATTGATGGAGATGGCTCCGAGGGCACTTCCCCGTCCCGGCAGGGTGCCGAAACAGAGACTTTCTGTCCCCCGAATCTCCCCTTCGGTGGCGGCAGCGCTGTGGAACTTTTCATGGATTTCTGATTGATGACTTGGGTTTACGCATCAGGAGGCTTCTTATAGGCCAGAGGGCAAGGTCGGTGGGCGGCCAGGGGGCCCACACCATGCCCTGGCGCGGCCTAGGTGGACCCGCGCCTAGGGGTGGTGTGGCCACCTTGTGGCCCCCATCCGGCTCTCCTTCTGCCTCCGTGAATCTTCCGGGAAAATTGTAACTTTGGCTTTTGTCCCGTCCAATTCCGAGAATATTCATTTTCTGACTTCCTGGAACCAAAAACAGCAGAAAACAGGCAACTGGCACTGTGGCATCTTGTTAATAGGTTAGTCCAAGAAATCATATGAAAAGTGTTCCAAAGTGTGGACAAAACATAAGACCGTAGATAAAACCAAGCATGGAACATCAAAAATTATAGATACATTTGCAATGTATAATCCAGCTGCCGAAAGAGGTGTCGTGGTATGGAACACGGCAGTGCCATCGGGGATGGCATGTGAGGGGACAATCAGGATGCTATCGGTGGCTACACGCAATAGGTTGGACACATATACTGCAAACACAGCGATGTACCCAGAATCAGAGCCCTCTTGTCGAGGTAACACTCCTACTCCTGCAAGGATCTACTATATGGGAAGCAGATGCTCAATACAAATGCTCCTTGAGCTGTTTCCCTAGCTACTATCGAGAGCTAGAGGAGATGAACTACTTGGCTTGTTGATTCTGGCTAAATTCTAGCTTGTAATGCCTTACCTAGAACCCTGGCTCTACCCTCCTTCTATACTGGTGGAAGGGTAGGTTACAATGTGGGCTCTAGGGTTTACTGTTTGGGCTTTGGGTTTACAAAGCGGGTCGACTACCGGGTCCAGCCGGTGGTCTAGGACCCGGTCAAGCTCCAGTACAGGTGGGGACGGTGCCACAGTGTCTTGGTGCCTCCGCTTTGGGAATCACCTGGTGCTTTTTCCATTAGCTTGGTGCTTTATCCATCAGCCAGAGCTTTATACGTCAGCTGGTGCTTTACTCATCAGCCTCCAGCCTTGGAACTTTGGCATCCTTGTCTAGTAGTGCTGGCAGGGCAGCGTGCCAGCCTGCCTGGTCAAGGGTGCGCTCAGCAAGGACGTCACCCCCTCCCGTACCATTGGCCAACGGATCTGAGGCGGCCGGGTAGAGGTGGCCACCTAGCCAGCTCTCCTGGCCCCGGCTAGATGGGCCAACCAGGGAATCTTAAGGCGGACTAGGTGGAGTGTTCCACCCGGCTAAGGTTCTTCGTTCTTGTGGCCATCCGGCCAGATCTTCTTGGAGCCGTCCAGTTAATCCTGGCTTGGCCTACCTGGGGTCATCACCCCGACACTAGTCCCCGAGCACGTTGGGACTTTGTTTTGTGGAGAAGTTCCTTCATGCTCATTGGCTAATTCTAAAATTATTGCTAATGAAGACCGTAGCGCGAACTGTCTTGTAGTGCTTGTCTTGGATCGCTTGTCATTTTCCAGCTCGATATGCTTGTTATTCCCGGCTGGAGTTTTTCCGCCTACGGGTCCGGTGGCCCACCCACACGGTGTGAACGGCGACTGCATCTCCCGGCTATTGCACCCGGCGGGGGAGGTGAATCGCCCAGTCGATGATGTCAATGCGAGAGTTGGCCACGCCTGCCTCCTCTGGTGCACGTCGCATCAGATTGACCTCTTGGCATACCGTTGCAGTTTTGGTAACTACGCACATGCCTTCATCATAGCGGTTTCTTGGGGATCATGCGCGCGCTTGGCCTTCGCAGTAACACCTGCGGGATCTTCTGTGGGAGTTGCTCTAGTGCATGTGATGCGGAACCGAAATGTCGTGGTGGGAGTAGAGCGGTTCTGTGCCACATGGCGGAGGGGAGCATAGGGGGTGCGGTTGCTCAGCCTCCATAAATAGGGGCGCCAGGGAGGGCTCCTTCCCCACTTCATCTTCTTCCTGCGTCTATTGCTTCTTCACTTTGCCCTTGCTTCCTCGCTGCTTCCCTGCGCCACCGCCCTTTGGTCGCCGGCGCCACCGCTCCTTCATCACGATAACGGGACCCCGTTTTTCCAACACGGCCACCGCTTTTGTCGAGATGCTGCCTGATCAAGCGGACAGCTTGTGCGGCTCTTATGTCACCAATGAGCGCGTAAAAGTACCGGCGAGGAAGGCTCATCCCGTCAGAGCGCCTGGTGAGGCAACACCTTGCGCCAGAGGGGGAATGGGTCCCTAACCCCCGGCCTAGAGAAGCCATCGTCTTCCTCGCCCACTTCGCTCGTGGGCTCGGCCTGCCTTTGAGCAGGTTCGTCCTTGAGCTGGTGGTGTCGTTTGACCTCCAACTCCACCACCTGGGCGCCAACGCCATTGCGCAGCTGTCACACCATGCGGCTTGCTGCGAGGCCTACCTGGGGTTTGCCCGGACTCGGTGAACTTCTTAAACTTCTTTAACTTCAAGGTCCAGGTGGTGGGGAAGGGCGGCCCCCTAACGGAGTCTGGCTTCTGCGAAGTCGACCCAAGGCCGTCGTCACCGATGCCACGACTGGAGATGCCTGACACCGTCAAGCTGTGGCAGCGCTCGTATTTCTACGTGCACAACTACACCAATGTCGACTGGATCAAGGCGCCGGTGTTCTCCAATGTCCCCTCCACCCGGAAGGCCTGGACCATCTAGAACTTGGGCGCCTAGGCGGACATGGACCGGATGGCCGCCCGCATGACGATGTTTGTGGAGAGGAGGCGGCTCACCGCCCGAGACATCCTTCTATCCTGGATGATGAACCGCATGCTTCCGCTATAGCAGCAGTTGCACAAGATCTGCCATCTGTCCAGCTCTCTGGACCCTACCCAGGTGTCCTGGCTAGACGTGTCATTCATGGCCCTTCAGGAGTGGCTTGCCACCATCTCGAAGGAGACGCTAGCGAAGGACTAGGTCTTCTCCTGCCGGCCGTTCCATCGTGGGTGGCTACCCCCGATGGTTAGGCCCTCTTCTTCTTCTCCAGGTGAACTTTTCCCAAGGAACTTTTCCCTTTTTCTTATTTCCCCCTTGTTGAGTAACTCTTTACGGCATAGCTAGCGGAAGACGACATGGGGGACGACGAGATTCCCACCTTCACCACCGACCTCAAGTCATCGAAGTACCCGCTGATGGAGCTGGAATGGTTTCCCACTCGAGCTAACAAGGGCTGTGAGTTCCCACCCGGTGAGCAACTTTTCTTGCCCGTATTTTCATTGTTTTTTTTGGTCATGTGCCTGACATTGTGCCCACATCTTGGTACAGCTGCCCACGGCGAGGATGTGGACCTGGCTGAAGCCGCCACCTCTCGGGCTAGGGGAAATGGGCCGCCTCGACGGGCACCTCCCCAACTGGCGAGGGATGGAAGAGGGCTCACTGGTTGAGGGCCACGGTTGCCATGGCAAGCGTCTCTGGGTATGTGCCCTTGTTCTCCTTTCTCTGCGTGTTTGTTGGTCTGCACCTTATTCACTATGCTCTTCTCTCCCTTCTTTCAGTGACGCGATGTCCTTGACCAGCTTCACGACCATCGCCACCATGTCCGACCCTCCCCCGGCTGGAGCGGAGGGGTCCGCTGTGCCGACTACTGCCTCTGCTGCGAAGCCAAGTGAGGATGTAGCCTCTGCTGCCAAGCCGGCCAAGGCTGCGGAGACGGTGGTGCCGGCTGGATCCTTGGTCTTGTACCGGGCCTCTGCCGCCTCTAGGCTCACCGATGTGCTTGCGAACCCAAGCCTGGTGCAAACAAGCTCTACCGCCTACCGGGTGGAGGAGCCCATGGAGGTGGTGAAGGAGGCTCCTGCGGAGCCGGCGGTTGAAGATGGCTGGTCTGAGGCGGCCTCTGACTCGGGTGTTGTGGCTCCGGAGGTGTCGCACGCGGCCTCCGACGACAATGATGAGCTCTAGATTACCAACAACCGGGCGGCTCCGGTTGCACCATAGCCAGACTCCGTCCTGGCTCAGCTTTCTGAGTTGGCGCCCGTTGTGCTTGGCCAGCCCGCCACCTGGTGGAGGTGATGAAGCTGGGGCTTGGCGAGGCCAAGGCGTTGGGGCATCCCTTGAGGTAAGTATCTCCTCCGTAGTTTTTGTTGCCCTTATTTGCTGTTGATCTATCTGTTCTCTTTTTGATCGTGCCTTCCTTGCATAAAGATTTGGCTGAAGCCGCCAAGACCTCCTAGGACATGGGGCGTAAGATTGCTTGCTCTATCATGTCCTCCAAATTACGTGCATTTTCGTGTTTCTTGTTGACCATGACCCTCCTGCAGCTCTGCTAGCGGACAGGGACCTGGAGGTGGAGAGGCTAAAGGCAGAGGTGGCCCAGATGGAGGAGTCCAACCAGACCCACCAGGCCCGATCGACCAACTATTGTAGCATCCGCAGCAGATGGATGTCAAGGCTGTCCAAGCGAAGAAGGTTGCCGACACACGGACTAAGGCACTGAAGAATCTTGAGAAGCTTCACGCTCATTAGGAGGACACGCTGAAGACCGCCCAGGCCAAGGACAAGGCGGCGCTGGCGGAGCTATGCCAGATCACCGAGATCATCATCAGTAAGTGGTTTTTCCTTCAGTGAACTTGCTTGTCTTGTTCTGCAGCCATTTTGTGATAGTTGTCCCCTTCCCGGGTGCAGCCCATTATCCTGGGGTGACTGATCAGGCCCTATCCCGCGTCCTCGAGGCGGATGCCGAGCGCAACCTCTGCCCGGAGGAGCTGGTGTGCGTCGTGTGCGAGGAGGGCAAACAGCTGCAGGATGCTACCCTTGATGTCTACGAGTACATCTGGCCGGACTCCACTCCACCAACTATGATGGAGGCCTTGGCGAAGAAGCTTCTTGCCGCTCCTGATGGACGTGGCGCGGGACTGGGCGGCTCGTGGTGGCGCGGAGATGGTCCTGGCTCTGCTAAAGTCCTGGTACCCCGACGTGGACCTGTGGAGTCTCTCTAGAGGGTTTCTTCAGGGGACCAATGATACGTTGCTAACGTATCTATAATTTTTGATGTTCCATGCTTATTTAGTATCTACTTTCTTATGTTTTGTTCATACTTTGAGATACTTTTATGCATTTTCCGGGACTAACCTATTAACAAGATGCCATAGTGCCAGTTGCCTGTTTTCTTCTATTTTTGGTTCCAGAAAAGGCAGAAAATCAATATTTTCAGAATTGGACCGGACAAAAGGCAAAGTTGATATTTTACCGGAAGACACATGGAGTCCGAAGGAGATACGAAGGGGGGCCACAGGGCGGCCACACCACCCCTTGGCGCGAGCATCCCTAGGCCGTGCCAGGGCATGGTGTGGGCTCCCTGGCCGGCCACCGACCTTGCCCCTTCGCCTATAAGAATCCCCTGGGACGAAAACCCTAAATCAAACAACCCCTAGCCACGAAAAGTTTCGCAGCGCCACTGCCACCAAAGGGGAGATTTGGGGGATAAAAAGTCTCTGTTCTGGCACCCTGCCAGGACGGGGAAGTGTCCCCGGAGCCATCTCCATCGATCTCCACCACCATCTCCATCGCCGGTGCATAATTCCCATGATGATGAGGGAGTAGTTCTTCCTCGAGGCTAAGGGTTCTACTAGTAGCTATGTGTTCATCTCTCTCTCTCTATGCATGATCTTATTGAGATCATGAGCTTTGTAATCTATAGATCTATTCTGCTACTCAAGTGCTTTAATAGATCTTTGGCTTTCCCCATGTGTGTGAAAGTGATAGCATGCACACCATGGTGGCACTTAGGCTAGAGATTACAAATACTTGTTATGAGTTATATTTTGAGTTGGTTGTCTATATGAATTTGTGGTGCTTATTGGAACCATCTAGCGCTCAAGGTGATAGTGTGGGGTTATCTAGATGGGAAAAGCGGACTTTGAGGTGTGCTGTTATAGCCCTACCATGGATTAGAGTGTCCAACCGGAGAGTAGTTTAGAGTAGTATCATAAAGAGAAGATATTTATATGAGAGTGTTCACTAGCGAAAGTATGATCCCTAGGCCTTGTTTCTAAGCACTGAAACACCGTTTGCAACTAGATATGTTACATGTTTGCTTGCTTCCATCTTTATTTCAGTTTGCCTTTAGTCTCTTCCATGCCATCAAGCTATTTTCTGGCACCGTTGTCTTATATCCATACCACTTGTATTTTACTATCTCTTCGCTGAACTAGTGCACCTATACACCTGACAAGTGTATTGGGTGTGTTGGGGACACAAGAGACTTCTTGTATCTTGATTGCAGGGTTGCTTGAGAGGGATACCTTTGATCACTTCCTCCCTGAGTTCGATAAACCTTGGGTAATCCACTTAAGGGAAAACTTGCTGCTGTTCTACAAACCTCTGCACTTGGAGGCCCAACAACTGTCTACAAGAATAGAAGTGCGTATACGTCAAGCTATTTTTCTGGCGCCGTTGCCGGGGAGGTAAGGTAAAAGGTACTCACATCCTCCGGTGTGAGTGCTTGAAGTTATTTCCTTTAGATTCTGCAATTATATCTTTTTGTTTCTTGTTTTTATTTTCACTAGTTAGGCTTAATGGAAAACAACAACAAAATTAGAGAGCTTTATAGTATTTATCTTGAGTTAGGACATGAAGTGTTTGATTAGAAAATTAAAAAACCTATGGAACTTTATTTGCATGCTAATAGCAATGTTATTAGTATGAGTTCTTTGAACACCATTATTGCTAATGCTATGGAAAAGTCTAAGCTTGGGGAAGCTAGTTTCTATGAAAATGATATTTTTAGTTCCCCAGCTTTGGAAGATAGCTATTCTATTGCTTATGATGATACCAAACCTCCAATATATGATGATTACAATGATGGATATGATATTTTTAGTCCACCTACTATCGAGGAGAAAATTAATTATGATTACAATATGCCTCCTATATTTGATGATTATCGTGATGAGAATAATAATGATAGATATTTTGTTGAATTTGCTCCCACTACAATTAATAAGAATGACTATGTTTATGTGGAGAGTATTAATTCTTTTATGCATGTGGCTCATGATAATAATGTTTCATGTGATTGTTATAGTGTTAATTTTATTCATGATGCTACTGCAAGTTATTATGAGAGAGGGAAATATGGTTTTATGTATCTCAACAATATTAAGTTTCCCCTCTTTATGATGAAAGTCTTGAAGTTGCACTTGTTTTGCTTTACTATGCTTGTTCCTTTGTGCTTTCATGATTTGTTTCTTTACAAGATTCCTATGCATAGGAAGTGGGTTAGACTTAAATGTGGTTTGAATTTTCTTCTTGATGCTCTCTTTTACTTCAATTTGTATTTCTTATGTGAGCATCTTTATTCTCAAACTATCATGCCTAACTTAAAGGCGTTAAAGAAACGTACTTCTTGGGAGTTAACCCAATAGTTTTCTTGAGTCTTGGAAGTTATTACTTCTGTAATAACCTCTCCTTATCCTTTTTATTTGATTTTTGTGCCAAGAATAACCTCTAATGAGAGAGAAGTAATGCTTGGGAAAGTTGTTGTCCCGAAACAGATTTTTGTGCTTCGCTGTAAAAATTCGTGAAAAATCTCTGTACGTCGGTTTGAGCTCTAATTTTTTGTGATTCCGCCCCAGCTTGTTATACAACGTTCGTTAGTTTAACACTTTTCAATTTGAGAAATAGAAGGTCTTCGGAAAAATCGGTTTCTACCTGCTGGTCTGTTTTAACAGATTTCTGCCATTATTTGCATTTGCTTCTTATTGATTCCTTTTTAGGTTCTTTTTGGGAAATTGAGCTTTTTGAGGGAATTGCTACAGTAGCTCGTGTCTTTAGTTTAAGTTATGCCGTTTTAAACCTAAAACCCCAAAGGTCTATTATCTTTTGAACACACTAATGTTGCTAATGAAGATTGTGTGAAGTTTTGCATGAAGGAAAATTTCAAGTGTAGGGAAGAGTAATGTGATAAGATGAAGTATGGAAAAAAGTTCAAGCTTGGGGATGCCACCCATGTCACCCCAAGAAATATCGAATAAGTACAAGCGTCAAAGCTTGGGGATGCCCAAGTCATCCCCTTCTTCATCAATAAAAATTTCAGGTTTCTTCCAAACACTTCGTTTTTATTGTTTCATGCACTGTTGTGTTGTTCTTGGAGCGTCTTTGTTTTTGTTTTTAGTTTTCATTTTTAGTTTTAATTTGCTTGGTTTTCTTAGTTTGCTTGAATAAATTGGTTGGACCCCCTCTTTTATACATTAGTTTTCAAATAGGTTGGTTTGGATTGGAAAAGAGTAGGAAAAGTTCATGCTTAAGTGGTAAAAAGGAGTTTGTTTTTGACTGTGGCCTATGCTTTGTCATGTCATGCTTGATATTGTTTTGTCTTTATGCTTAGTGATTTTTTCTGTATCATGACATGTTATAAACAATTGAGATTGCTTAATGTTCCTTGAAAAAATCATGCGTTGTTTTAGCATATTAAAGCATAATATTGTGGTATTCTCCTTTGATGCTTTATTTGGGTTGACTTGGCGCATGCTCACAGCATGTTAAGACTATCCCAAGTTACCATAGCCTCGACGATCCTTTAGTTTTCAACTTGTAATATCACTTTATGCTTTAATTAATGATGTTTTGTCGCTTTGCATGATTATGGCCACTATTGCTCTCTTAGTTGGTCGCTCCCAGTCTTTTGCTAGCCTCCATAACCAAGTATGAGTTCCACTCATGCATCCAACTCCAAATAAAACCAAGTTATTCCAAAGATTCCACCATACCTACCTATTAGCATTTGCTATTCCAAGTATATTCATGTTTTTATCTACCTTCCAAATTAAACTTGTTATGAGAAACCTAGTGATTAAAGCTCTCACGAACTTGATGGCACACTTTACTTTTCTTACCCCTAATAAACTTGAACCATTGTGTCATCTAAGTTGTATATGCTTGCACTTATACATTGGGAATTAGCAGAACCATGTTGTCATGGGGAACACTTTCAACATTGCACTTGTACATTGTACCCAGTTGATATCATGCTCTTTTGTTTATGGATGTCGTCGGTGCGAAATGAAAGGGGAGCTTGTAAGTCCATGGAGTTATGTATGTGTGTTAGAGAAACGCCTGGGCCGCTGGTCTAATCCATGCCTAATCATGGTGGAAACCTACAACGTAACCATAATGAGCAATCTATGAAGCATTCTTCTTATAAAAAAAGAGATAGATATTTAGAAAAAGAGAAAAAGAAAAAAAAGATGAGGAAAGAGGAAAGAGAGAAAAAAGCACCATTTTCCCATGGTAAATAAGAAGATTGCTGACATGCTCGTTGTCTGCTTGCTTGTCATTTTGATATGGGGATTCTTCCGTATCATCGGGCAAGGGGTACCCCATTGGCGGTTCTCTATGATACACATGTACTTACTATGACACGAACTTACTGGTAACTAAACTTGAGTAGCATGAGGAGCGGCCCTCGTATTCAAGGGACATGAGATTGCCAACTTATACTTTGTCAAGCCTATACTCCATAGTTTGTTCACTCTAACCTTAATCACTTCAAGATGCTTATGATAGGGGCAATGAGATCTGAAAGCTAATAAGTACCATAATTTTTGGAAGCTCTTTATGAGACTTGAATCCCTGCTTCCTTCTATGAAGGCCTTTCTTTTACTTTTATGTTGAGTCTCCATCTTCTATCTTTATGCACCTATTGAGAGAGCATAGTGGCCATTCTTAGTTTAATGTGCATTGTCCCAAGACTTGTTGATTGATTCATAACTTTGATATTGCTTGTTCCTGAACTATTTGTATCTAGTCACCCTTATGAACTTTGAAGGTGTCCTATGCACTTATGTTTTGCTACTCCATGAGGGACAAGCTGAATGCCACTATGATATGTTTTCTATATGTGAAACGAACAAACGTCTTTCAATTCATTGTTATTCATGATCTTTGTTTGTACCTTTCATGTTGCATGCATAGTTACTATGTCTTATTGTTAGAACTTCATATGTCATGCTCATGTTTAGAGTACTTTGATCCCAACTTTCAATGCTTGCAAATGGTTTGATCTTGATTGTGATGGTGCATGTCACCTAAAACTATTCTTTCTTTTTATCACTTACCTACTCGAGGACGAGCATGAGTTAAGCTCGGGGATGTTGATACGTTGCTAACGTATCTATAATTTTTGATGTTCCATGCTTGTTTAGTATCTACTTTCTTATGTTTAGTTCATACTTTGAGATACTTTTCTGCATTTTCTGGGACTAACCTATTAACAAGATGCCACAGTGCCAGTTGCCTGTTTTCTTCTGTTTTTGGTTCTAGAAAAGGATGAAAATCAATATTCTCGGAATTGGACCGGACAAAAGGCAAAGTTGATATTTTATCGGAAGACACATGGAGTCTGAAGGAGAGACGAAGGGGGGCCACATGACGGCCACACCACCCCTTGGCGCGGATAGCCCTGGGCCGCGCTAGGGCATGCTGTGGCCCCCCTGGCCGGCCACCGACCTCGCCCCTTCGCCTATAAGAATCCCCTGGGACAAAAACCCTAAATCGAACAGCCTCTAGCCATGAAAAGTTCCACAGCGCCGCCGCCACCGAAGGGGAGATTCGGGGGACAGAAAGTCTCTGTTCCAGCACCCTGTCGGGACGGGGAAGTGCCCCCGGAGCCATATCCATCGATCTCCACCACCATCTCCATCACCGCTGCTGATTCCCATGATGATGAGGGAGTAGTTCTTCCTCTAGGCTAAGGGTTCTACCAGTAGCTATGTGTTCATCTCTCTCTCTATGCATGATCTTATTGAGATCATGAGATTTGTAATCTATAGATCTATTCTACAACTCAAGTGCTTTAATAGATCTTTGGCTCTCCCCATGTGTGTGAAAGTGACATCGTGCACACCATGGTAGCACTTAGGCTAGAGATTACAAATACTTGTTATGAGTTATATTTGGAGTTGGATGTCTCTATGAAATTGTGGTGTTTGTTGGAACCATATAGCGCTCAAGGTGACAGTGTGGGGTTATCTAGATGGGAAAAGCGGACTTTGAGGTGTGCTGTTATAGCCCTACCATGGATTAGAGTGTCCAACCGGAGAGTAGTTCAGAGTAGTATCATAAAGTGAAGATATTTATATGAGATTGTTCACTAGTGAAAGTATGATCCCTAGTCCTTGTTTCTAAACATTGAAACACCGTTTGCAACTAGATCTGTTACATGTTTGCTTGCTTCCATCTTTATTTCAGTTTGCCTTTAGTCTCTTCCACGCCATCAAGCTATTTTCTGGCACCGTTGTCTTATATCCATACCACTTGTATTTTACTATCTCTTTGCCGAACTAGTGCACCTATACACCTGACAAGTGTATTGGGTGTGTTGGGGACACAAGAGACTTCTTGTATCTTGATTGCAGGGTTGCTTGAGAGGGATACCTTTGACCACTTCCTCCCTGAGTTCGATAAACCTTGGGTAATCCACTTAAGGGAAAATTTGCTGCTGTTCTACAAACCTCTACACTTCGAGGCCCAACAACTGTCTACAAGAATAGAAGTGCGTAGACATCAACCAACTACGACCAACTTCGAGATGAAGTTCTCGACATCCGCTCCTGCGGTGTCAAGATTGGAATCTTCGTCCAGCTAGACCGAGACTTCAGAGATTTGGCCGGCTTGGAGGGGTACCACTACAACCCACGGGAGGCTTCAGCTCATGTCGACGCCCTTGCTGCGACGGGCCCTGCCTCTGCCGATGTCGCCTCTAGCAGCCATGCTCCTACCGACGCCTTTGGCTCTTCCAATGACCCCCAAGACTGATCCCTGGGATGTCGGGAGTATTTGTATCTAGTTGAAAACTTGTTTGCTTATCTGCTTGAACAATTTGTCCTACTGTAGTGAATTCTGTTTGGAGCTTTGTCTCCCTTTTGCCTGCTTGTGCTCCTCTTGTGTGCACTTTGCCTTGTGTTGCATCTGCTATATGCTTTTTCTGTGTGGGGGCGCATGAGCGCACCCACAGGGTGTAGTCCCCGAGGTTCGGGCTGGCTAGAGAAACCAGCCGGGTCGAAGCTCCTTTATGTTATTGCTTATTGCAGGTTTACTGTGTGGGGGCGCGTGAGCGCACCCACATGGTGTAGTCCCCGAGGTTCGGGCTGGCTGGAGAATCCAGCCGGGTCAAAGCTCCTTTGTTCTCCTTTGCCGTCTCGCAGTTGGTTTCCAGCTCTGATACTTTGATTCATGCAAGGATGAAAAATACGAACAATGGTTTGTGCGTTAGACATGCGTAGGATAAACATAGTCTATAGTTGCTCGTTTGGTTAAATTTTTTGCCATTTCGCACAAAACTGATAGCTTAGTCTTTTTCTTAGCGAGCATTGTCCGTTGAAGCTGTGCCCTTGTCAGCTGTTAGCCGAAAGCAAGGGTTTACTTAGTTAGCGTACTGCTCAATACTTTGGATTTTGACTATCGGCTTAGAGCGAGTGAGCGCAACCGGAACGTCCAGACGTCTTGTTTTCCTGAGGACTTTTCCTGTATGGGTCTTCGAGTTTTCTGCTCTTCCCGTGTCTATCAGCCGGCTTGCGGTCTGCAGCCGGAATCAAAGAGGGATCTCTTGGGGACGCGTACTATACTTCGTATTTTAGAATTTGTGGCCGTCTAGGCCATCCAGCAAGTCCCCGAGAGAGACTGCCGGGTCCGAGGTTAAAAGCAATGCAACCGGAGAACTTCAATTGATACACTAGAAAATGCCAAATTATTATGGAGTCCTCGAGACTATTTCGAGGCTCCTCAACTTGTACATTACATAAAGGTAAGATACATTTTCCCTTTACTCAGGTGTAGAATGGGTGACGCAGGTTCGCATTCCACGAGCATTCAGTTTCTTCACCAGAGAGGTCTATCTTGTTCTTCATCGGCTGGCGAGTGTCGATTAGGTAATACGAGTTGTTATGCAGCGCGCGGCTGATGATGAATGGCCCTTCCCAAGGTGGAGCCAGCTTGTGCATCCCTTTGGTGTCTTGTACCAGCCGCAAGACCAGGTTGCGTTCTCAAAGCGAGACGTTGCGGATCCGGCTAGCGTGGTAGCGGTGCAGGTTCTGTTGGTAGATGGCAGACCTGGACAGGGCAAGCTCTCGTGCCTCTTCAAGGGGATCGACATTGTCTTATCATGCTTCCTTGGCCTGCTGCTTAGTATATAGCAGTTTGTGCGGTGCGTCAAACTCAATGTCAGTTGGCATGACTGCTTCTGCTCCATAGACGAGGAAGAATGTCATGTAGTCGGTGGAGCAGTTGGGCATTGTGCGCAGGCTCCACAGTACAGCCAGCAACTCCTCTATCCATAATCCAGGAGTCCTCATCAGCGGTTTGATTAGCCTTGGCTTGATTCTGGCTAGGACCAGACCATTTTCCCGCTTGCACTGCCCATTGGATTGGGGGTGCGCGATGAAGGCCAGGTCCAGGCAGATGCCCTTGTCGCCACAGAAACGCACGAAGGCCCCTTTGGCGAAGTTTGTGACGTTGTTTGTGATGATGCTGTTGGGGTAGCTGAAACGCGCGATGATGTCGGTGAAGAACTTGACCACTGTCGGTCCATCCAGTTTCTTGATTGGCTTTGCCTCGATCCACTTGGTGAACTTGTCCACTTCCACCAAAAAGTTTGGCATGCCTGGTCAGACTGTCTTGAAGGGCCCTACCATGTCCAAACCCTAGACGGAAAATGGACAGATGATGGGTATTGTCTTGAGTGCTAATGATGGAGTGTGTTTCTGCTGGGCGAATTGTTGACATCCATTGCATGCCTTTACCAGCTACTCAACATCCTCTAGCGCCGTGGGCCAGTAGAACCCATGACGGAATGCCTTTGCCACTATGGCTCTCGATGATGCGTGGTGACTGCATTCTCCTTGGTGAATGTCCACCAGCAGCCGGATCCCTTCCTCTTGGCTTACGCGGTGCTGGTATATTCCTCCCACACTGCGCTTGTAGAGATCATTGTTGATAACAGTGTATGCGCTTGCTCTTCACTTCACTTGACTTGCCTCAACCTCTTCATCCGGCAAATCCATTTGACTAGAAATTTCATGAATGGCTTACCCCATGGAGGTGTTTCCCTGATGGTGCAGACAGTTTGCATGATCAGTTTGACTTCCTCGCTCTCAGCCGGCTTAGGTTCATCAAGTGGTCTGCCGGGTGGGAGGCTAGAGTCGGCAGTCCCCGGGCTACTGGAACCGGCCGGGGGTGTCGCGACCTTTGTCTCGGCAGTCCCCGGGATGGAGGCGGCAGTCCCCGGGTGCAGCGTGGCACCGGGTTGCTTGGAGCCGGCAGTTCCCGGGTCCGCATCCAGCATGATGGAGTCGGATTCTAGAGATGGCATGATGGAGGGCTTGCGCAAGTGCTCGAGGGTGACTCCAGGTGGAATTGGTGCTCTTGTTGACCCTACGTGAGCGAGTGCATCCACGACTTCATTGTTCACTCGAGGCACGTGGTGGAACTCTCATCCTTTGAAACAGACACATAGCTGATGTACAAAGAAGCGGTATAGCGCCATATTTGAAGGAAATATGCCCTAGAGGCAATCATAGAGATGATTGTATTTCATATGTATCCATGAATTTTTATAATGTTCCTTGAATATCCATATATCAGGCAACTTGTATTGCTTGGCAATTATGTGAATTGTTTGTGAAACTCTTTACTTGTATGGTTATCTAATAGTTGTCCCTAGTCAGAGTTCATGTGAGGACACACATGAATATTAGACTAGCACATCGATTGGTTGATGACTATGTTTCGCAAGTCATAGACATGGAGATGTCAAACCAATGATGTGGACACATGTTATGAACATGGGGTTGGACTGACCCAACTTGAGACTGGCAATAATACTTGCAGATCTCTCTACACATCGTGTACATTTTTTCCTTAGACCTGAGATTGTCGCATGTAATTGAGATGTGGATCGACCTACTTTGGGGCTATCAAACACTACTCTGTAACTGGGTAGTTATAAAGGTAGTTTTTGGGTTTGTCCCGATACATGCTGCAAGACATCAGTCAATCAAGATGGGATTTGCCCCTCTACTTGAGAGAAATATCTCAGGGCCCCTCGAGTGATCGGATCCAGAAATGCATGGCCATGCTACATATGGTTAAGAGTTAACCTAGTAAAGGTATTCCGAATCACAGTATCGAGAAAGAGAGGTCAGCTTGGAGCTAGACCAAATATCATAGGGCAAAGGGAAAGACATGTACTCAACCTTGTGATGGTTCATCCGAATGATCTTTATATGCGTTTAGGAGTTGTCACGTCATGCTAGAGGCCGCTACCAACTATTGACGGAGTAAGTGTACTCGTGTCATGTCTATACGTGTATGAACCTATAGGGTCACACACTTTAGGGGTTGCAAGCCTAATAAGGATTGGATCCGAATTAGACCAAGCTTAGGCTGCTAATGGGCTGCTAATGTAGAAGCCCACCAGGGATGCCTATATAAGAGAGAGTGAGGCGAGCTGAATAGGGTTGAGCATTCCACCCAGCCACCACTCCTCTTACGCCTGTCTTACACATGCGGACCTAGCAGTCTACTGTGTGACCTTCCACTCCGGACGTGTGGATACCTCGGAGGTGCTGCAGCTGTAGCACTTGGACGAGCTACGCAAAGGGGAGCTGCTCATGGGACGAGGACAATGAGGAGACGTAGAACATCTACACTTCCACGATGTGCTTCATCGAGTTCCGCAACTACGCATCTAGTGGCAATCCCGTGATCTATGGCAATAGTATTCCTGGTTGACGCGGTAGAAATTTTTGATTTTACGCTAGTGTAGCCTACCCGTTACCCTACGATATTTGTGTCCTTGGCGTCCCAATCGCCTGATACTTGCTGCGCTACCAGGTCTGAGTCGCCGAAGCAGAGGATCCACCTGATGCCGATCTCTTTTGCCATCTTGAGGCTGTGGATGAGTGCTTTGTACTCAGCGACGTTGTTGGATTCCTGAAAGTGGATTTGCAGCACGTACTCTAGCCGTCGAAGTGTAGCTTCCAATGCGTGGAGTCGGGACACGGAGGAAGGTATTGCTTATCTGGCCAATCGACAGGAAATCCGCCAGGGCCTGAGACTTGATCACCATTCTTGGCTTGTACCGGATGTAGTGCACGGCGAACTCTATTTCCTATTTCGCCACCCGGCCTATGGCGTCCTTGTTGCCGATGATCTCCGCTAGGGGGCTAGTGCCACTGCCCGGATGGAGTGCTCTTGGAAGTAGTCCTTCAACTTCTTGGCGGCCATGTACACGCCATACACCAGCTTCTGATAATGATGGTAGTTCTGCTTTGACAGCGAGAGTACCTCACTCAGGTAGTACACCGGGCGTTGAACCGGCTGAGCCTTTCCTTCTTCTGGCCTTTCAACCACCAGCACGACACTGACAACCCGGTTGGTAGCTGCAATGTACATCAGCATTGGCTCCTTTGCGGCTGGGGCCGCTAGTATTGGTGGAGAGGATAACATGCGCTTGAGGTCGTGGAAGGCCTCGTCTGCCTGCACCGTCCGGACGAACTTGTCTGTTTTCTTCATGAGTTGGTACAGGGGGAGTGCCTTCTCGCGATCGGTGACCGACGAACCTGAGGGAGGCCAGCACCGGTGAACTTCGCATGTCGCAGATTACGGCATGTGCATGCACTCGATTGCACCGATCTTCTCTGTGTTGGCCTCGTTCCATGTTCCGAGACAAGGAAACCGAGGGGCTGGACGAATGGGACGCCAAATACGCACTTCTCTGGGTTCAGCTTCATCTAGAACTGGCGAAGGTTGGCGAATGTTTCCTTCAGGTCTTCGAGGAGCATTTTCTTCTCTTTTGTCTTGACCACCACATCATCGACATAGGCGTGCGCGTTTCTACCGATTTGCGATTGTAGGCACTTCCGCATGCAGCGCTGGTATGTGGCGCCTGCATTTTTCAGTCCAAATGGCATGGTGGTGTAGAAGTAGGCCCCGTATGGGGTGATGAATGCTATCTTTATTTGATCAGCAGGTTTCAACTGGATCTGGTGGTAGCCGGAATACGCATCCAGAAACGACAACAGTTTGTAGCCGGCTGTGGAGTCGATCACTTGGTCTATCCTTGGCAGGGCGAACGGATCCTTGGGGCATGCCTTGTTGAGGCTGGTGTAGTCAAGACACATGTGCCAAGTCTTGTTCTTTTTCAGCACTAGAAGTGGTTTTGCCAACCATTCCGGGTGGAAAACCTCCATGATGAATCCGGCTGCGAGCAGCCGGGTGATTTCTTCACTAATGGTTCTTCTCTTCTCTTCCGTGAAGCAGCATAGTGATAGCTTTACCGGTTTTGCGTCCGGTCTAACATGGAAAGAGTGCTCGGCGAGCTCCCACGGAATACCAGGCATGTCCTTGGGGGACCATGCGAAGATATATCGATTCACATGGAGGAAGTCGATGAGTGCGCTTTCCTGTTTGATATCAAGGCCGTCCTCGACCAGGACGAACTTGTCTGGCTCAGACTTGTTTAGCAGGATCTTCTTGGTGCCCTTTGATGGCTTGAAGTGTGCTTCCCCGGCCGGCTTTGGCTCGCCAGCCGGCATGTCTGCCTATAGGGCCGCCATGTTCTGCATGATGATGCGCTTCTCTTCCGTGATGATCATGGCCTCGCTGATCTTGGAGACATCCGTGGCGCATTGCACTAACCGCATGTAATCATCCGCGACGGTGATTACTCCCTTTGGCCCAGGGAGCTTCATCTTGAGGTCCACGTAGTGCAACACCGCCATGAACTTGGTGAGCACGGGGCGTCCTAGGATAGCATGGTAAGCGCTACAGAGGTTGACCACCTCGAACCAGATAGGCCCGCGACAAAAATTGTCTTCTGTGCTGAAGATGACGTCTAGCAGGATCCTGCCGATGGGCGAATGTGATGGACCCGGAACGGATCTGTGGAAGGAGGTGCTGGATGGCTCCAGCTGGGACTCACTGATGCCTAGCCAGTGTAGGGAGCTGCGGTACAGGAGATTGATGCTACTTCCTTTGTCCACTAAGATGCGGGAGAACCTGCATGAGGCCTTCTTTGTCCAGGACCATGGCGTACGTGCCCGGATGCGGTAGCACGTCCGGCTGGTCCTTCCGGCTCCACTTGACTTCTTGTTCAGACTAGTTCAGGAACTAAGGAATGGGGGGAACGACTGCATTCACCTCTGCCTCGCGGTGCCTTTTTCTATGCTTGGTTTCCGTCTCGGTGGTGAAGATGTGGTAGTTCTCTACCTGGCGCGGGTAATCTCCTCCGTCTTCATCCTGGTGGTTCTGGCGCTCGCGGTTGTCTTACTGCCCACCGGCTGGCAGAGGAGGGGGTGGCAGTGGTAAACCACAAACCTTGGCCATCTTCTTTGTCCAGGTGCACCGGCGAGTTGTATGTGTGGTCGGCTTGTTGCTGCCACTGTGAAACTTGCATGGTTCATCAAGCATCAACTCGATGGTGTACTTGGGTCGAGGTGGTCAGTTGTGGGGCTTCTATCTCCAGTTGCCGCTTGTAGCCGGGTCCTCTTGGATAGCTGCCACCTTCCTAGAACCATATTGGTTATCCGGCTGGTCGTCTTTCCTCTTGCCGTGGAAATAATCATGCTGCCTGGAGTTGTGGTTGTTCCCTTCCGGCTAGCGCCGTCCTGTGGAGACCTCCATGATGATTTGCCCCTGGTCATCCAACCAGATGGACCTTTTCATCGTCGTGTCCATGGTGGCGTACTTGTCCGCGATCTCCATGGTCTTGGCCATGGTATTGGGCTCCACCTGGCAGAGCTTATGCTTGAGCATTGTGTCGTCCCTACAGCCATTGATGAAGAAGTTGATTGCTTGGTGCTTGTGCACCCCTTCACAAGAGTTGTGCATGCTTGTCCATCGGGTGATGTAGGAGCGGTCAGTCTTGTCCTTGTCTTGAACGCATAGGGCAAGCTCGCCGGGGCGACCCAGGCGCTTGTAGGTGCCTGTGAAGTTGTGGACGAACGCCTGCTCGAAATCAAACCAAGCATTGATGTTGTTGTCGGGGAGGCTGTTGAGCCATGTCCTGACTGAGTCGAGGAGCATGAGTGGGACATAGCGCACAGCCACCCGGCGGTTGCCGTTTGCGGTGCCCACAGTGGTGGTGTAATCCACCAGCCAGTCCTCTGGCTTGACCATGCCGTTGTACTTTGGCGTGTCCCTTGGGAGTGAAAATCCCTTTGGAAACGGTTCGTTTTGGATGCGTGATCCGAAGCACCTTGGGCCAGCCGTACTTTCCTCTTCCAGCACGAGTGACTGGAGCAACAGGTCGATGCGCGCGCGCATCTCGCGGATCTTCCGGCTCGAGTGGTCCAAGTTGTCCTGAAAGGCGGGACTTAGGTGGCACGTTGGTTCTTCCAGCTTCGTCATCCGGATCATGGTTCCCGCTGGTGGGTTCACGTGGGTTTTTCCCACGGTCGGCTGATTCGCCACGCGGATGGCTGTTGTTCCTTGTAACGTTCAGAGAGGAGGACTTGCTCCCACCTGCAGCTGGATCGCCCACCCGGCGAGGCTACTAGCTCTTGCTGTTTCCTTTGAGGCTCACGCCTGCCTCGGCCTATTGCATGTTGGCTATAGCAACAAGAAGCTGGACGCGTGCCTGTTGGCGACGCAGCTCGTCACCCTCCAAGTGGCTAAGCTCTGCGACAGCAGCTTCCCTGGCCCTCATGTTCTTGGCCGGGTACTGTAAACCGGCTGAGCCGCGATGACATGCGAGTTAGTTGCTCGGTCCAACTCCGAACCCAAGTTGCAACCCTGGGGCGGTGCCTATCGGTTGGCACCAGGTAAGCGGGAGAAGCCGTGCACAGTGTTGTACTCACGCATGGTTGTATCCAGGCGTCGTTGGCGGGCGGCAACCTTGTCGGCTTCCTCTAGGAGGTTCTAGCGCGTGGCCTCCAGCGCAGCTGGTGCAGTGGAGATCGGAAGCGATGGGGATGCGGAGGTTCTGGATGGAGTCCGCCAAGGGGTCCATGCATTGCTCATGTGGAACAGCGTCTTTGGCGCCTGCGTCGCACTCCAAAGGTGTGCGGCGTCCATCACTTGCACCGGCCATCATGACCTCAACGCTGCCACTAGCAAGGAGCGGGGTGGACAAGCCTGGAGGCGCGCTGGAGAAGGTGATGACCACACGAGGGAAATTCTCAGTGATGGTGGTGACGTAGACGTGCTCGCCAAAGTGCATGACGGAGCCGTCACTTCGGAAGGTTTCCCCATTGAAGCAAGATGCGTTGTCGAGGACACAGTCAAAGGAGCCAAAGGTGAGGATGAGGCCAGAGGCGACTCGCTCACCGGTGATGAGCGGAAGTCCCGTGCGAAAGATGACCCTAGCCGAAGTGTTGTGCCCCACGGTGGGCACCAATAATCGTGGTGTGGAACACGGTAGTGCCATTGGGGATGGCATGAGAGGGGATAATCAGGATGTTATCGGTGGCTACACGCAACACGTTGGGCACAGATACTGCAAACACAACGATGTACCCAGGTTCGGAGCCCTCTTGTCGAGGTAACACTCCTACTCCTGCAAGGATCTACTATATGGGGAGTAGATGCTCAATACAAGTGCTCCTTGAACTACTTGGTTTGTTGATTCTGGCTAACTTGTAGCTTGTAATGCCTTACCTAGAACCCTAGCTCAACCCCTCCTTATATACTGGTGGAAGGGTAGGTTACAATGTGGGCTCTAGGGTTTATTGTTTGGGCTTTGTGTTTACAAAGCAGGTTGGTTGCTGGGTCCAGCCGGTGGTCTAGGACCCGGTCAAGCTCTAGTATAGGTGGGGACGGCGCCACAGTGTCTTGATGCCTCTGCTTTGGGTGTCACCCGGTGCTTTATCCATCAGCTTGGTGCTTTATCTGTCAGCCGGAGCTTTATCCGTCAGCCGGAGCTTTATCGTCAGCCTCTAGCCTTGACGCTTTGGCATCCTCGTCTGGTAGTGCCGGTAGGGTGGCGTGCTAGCCTGCCCGGTCAAGCGTGCGCTCAGCATGGAGCATCACCCCCTCCCGTACCTTTGGCCACTAGATCCGAGGCAGCCGGGTAGAGGTGGCCACCTAGCCGGCTCTCCTGGCCCCTGGCTAGACGGGCCAGCCGGGGAATCTTGAGGCAAACCGGGTGGAGTGTTCCACCCGGCTGAGGTTCTTCGTTATTGTGGCCATCTGGCCAGATCTTCCTAGGGCCGGCCAGTTAATCCTGGCTTGGCCTACCAGGGGGTCATCCCCCCAACAAGAGGAAAAGGAGGGGTTCCAAACATGGTGATGCTAGCCACCTTCTTGGTGTGCACGCAAGACAGGGAGAGGGATCGCGGTAGAGAGGAGCTTGTGGGGGCGCGACACTGGCGGCGGGCGGTTGCTCACTGAGGGGTGGAGGCTGATGGGGGGATGGTGAGGAGGAAGGAGAGGATCGCGGGATGGGGACGAGATCGAAGCAGGGAGACCGCAGGGTGGTGATACGGTGTATTGCGGGTGGGGCCAGGCATGGGAGCAGGGAGAGAGACGTGTCAGGGGAGGTTTGTGGGTTCACGAGCACTGTGGCGTGTGTAACATGCGCGGGGCGGGAGCGTGTCGCATGCTGGTCGCGCCGGTGCGGCTGCATGCGTGCGTAGCATGCTGTGTGTCGCGTCACATCGTGGTTAGGTGCACTGCGCGCGCGGTTGAGTTGGTGGCTAGCGGCGGCAGGTGGTGGTGTTAGCTGGTTAGGGTTAGGTTTATTCTAGGGGTTTTTAGTCTGGGTAAAGGGCTTCGACAAGGGGTTTTATTCATTCTTTGAGCAAAAAGATAAAGATCAGATAGATTCGAACCGCAATTGGAAAGGTAATAACTACTATGCCAGCTCAAGTCACGAGCTTCACTAACTTGGATTTGGTTCACTCGCGAAAATCGCCTTCATTGTCGATATCGGTATCTGTTGGGGTCGGGCCCAGAGATGAAATGTGCCATAGATGCAAGGGAGGCGTATTTATTAGCCAGCTAGGGGTGCCGAGAGCAAGCCGGCTGACAAGTATTTAGATAAGCGGGTTACTATCGTCATTTACCGGGGCTTCCATTCAAAGCTTATCACACTTCTCCTTCCGCCCTTAAGACAGAAAAGGACTTTTGTGCCCTCGACAACATTCTCTTTCACTTGCATTTCTTCCTGAGCGCTCGCTTCCCTGTCATCAGTTCACTAACTTACTCGATCTTCTGGCACTGGCCAACCTATCCAACTTTAAGGCATTAGGATATGTTTAAGGTGTGGATGATTATCATAAGATATTCCCACCATATCATAAGATTTGCGTTCTTGAAAATCGGCACTTCCAAAGTGAAAATAACATAATATGAAAAAATCGAAAAGTTCTACTGAGTTGTTGAAAAAAGTCACTTTAGAAGCGAAAGTAGGCTATTCTCGTCAAGGAATATCATAACTGGCAACTAGGTAATATAGAAGGTCGACCCACTGATGGCTGAGAAATACCATCTCTTTTATCCATATAAAATGAGCCATTTATCTCTCATATCATGTTTCTTCCAGCTATAGTTATGCCTTATATGCATGACTTCTAGTTCTCATTTACTTTCATATGAGCTTTGCACATTTAGTAGTTTAGGTAGAATTTTATCACATTCCTTGTCTATGACATGTGTGTAGGTGTTGATGATGATTATGGATAAAACAAAGGCAAAAGGAAGAAAGAGAGCATAGTATGGAGGGGTTGCAGGGACCAGACTTAGCCATTTGAGAGGTTGGAAAAGTGAATTTTCCAACTTCTCAAAATAAATATCAAAGACCCTGAGGTTGTATCCCATGACGAGACGAACTCAACGAGCCCAAGAACACCCAAAACGGAGTTCGTATGAAGAAATGACGGCCAAAACACTGTGGAACACCGAAGGTTTGACGAGCAACTATACGACCGGAAGCATTTTTCCGGCCGTATAGTTATGAGAAAGGTCGCAAATGATGGGATTTCGCCCCAGAGAAGCCCCAGAACCTTTCCTAAGTCATATGACGGTATTGGGGGAACCCTAGGGCACCCCAAGGCCTATATCAAGGAGGGAGGAACCAAGAGAGAGCCACCAAGCGATATCCTCCACCACGGCGGAGCCCTGCCGCCGTGCCACCACCATAGCCGCCTCTAATCATATCTACACCATCACCATCACACAAGAGGAGAAGGGACTAGGATCTTAAAGGCTTCCACATATATCTACATCGTCATCTTCATCAATAATGTCTCCAGCACCGATCCCCTTTGGTTACTTGTTGTAATTCTAGCTTGAATCTTGGATTTTCACTTGTCTTCAATTGTATCATCATACTTCATCCATATTCTATCCATGATGTTGATTGCCTTCATCTATGAGTAGTTTCCTTTGTTCTTGGGGAGATGGAGAAACCCTAGTATGCGATTGAATTGAGATAAAGATTATTATGTGATATTGTTCATTATGTGTCTGTGTTACATTTCCTTCATCTTGATGTTGGGTGAAGCGCGCCACTCAATATTTGCCTCTCTAAGGACTAGATGGAGGGAACTACTTGTTGGTAGACGTAGGGATGATAGCAGGGATGATAGCACTTATGGTGACCATAAAGCTATTCTCATTCCTTACGTATCAACTTGGGAACCGAGCAGAACTCACGGAACATTGTCGATGCCATGGGATACATCCTATGGGGTAAAGTCCCGTAATAGCGCAGTAATTCAATTGATGTCGATTGTTGTCTGCTGTGGATATGACAGATGTTGTGTTCAGTGGTTGCTGCCTATTCGTCCATATATGGAGCTCCTCCCACACATATCACAAATGGTCTTATTCATTATAATAATTTTTATCACTCTTTCTAATTACTAGCGGTAGATCCACTACTCCCTGAGAACTCTTTCCATCATCTTGTAGACTTTTGTAATCATATGTGCATGCTCTTGTTTACTTACAGCTTTAGTTTACTTATTGTTATCTTACTTGAAAACCCAAAAATATCTTTTACACAAAAGTCGCATTTTATATTGTTACTTAAAACATTATTTAGCATTACTATTTCAGTATTTAGTTCAAAGAGTTATTAGACTTCAGACTCCTGCCCCCTATGGGATCGATATCTTTATTTCTAAACTAGCTACAAACAATCTGTGCACTTGCAGTCATCAAGCTATTTTCTAGCACCGTTGCCAGGGAGCTAAGCGATGTAGGTCTTGTAGCTTTTGTTTATTTATTTTAGTTTTGCTAGATTTTGTTTTAAGCTTTCTTTATTTTCCACATTTGTATTTTTTATTTTGTTTACAAACCAAAAACCCATAAAAATATTTGTTACTAATCATGTCTTCCGAGATGACTACCTTCCAACAGATGAAATCTATAATGGAGGAGTCAAAGGGAAGGACTTTGGGAGATATTCATAAGAGACAAGGCATATTAAAAGAATGGATTACTTGGGTGGACAAGTATTCATCCACACTATGTGCCTCATATCAATTATGTTGTGATTATTGCGTATCTCTAGATCACCTCAATTACCAATGTAAGTATAATTATTTTGATACCGAACTAGTTGACTATAATGAGTTTAAATGCCTTGCTGGGGAGGACACATTACAACTTGTGCTTTTTACTGGTTGTAAAGAGTTGTTATTTCGTTTAAGAGATATACAGGTAGAAAGTAAACCACTCGATATGATCTATAAAGAAGTTCACCCTATATTCTGCTATTGCCAAGATAACTTCCATGGTAATGAATTTAGTGTTGGGCGGAAAGCTGCCATGGAAGAATCTAACCTTTTTTGCAGGGTGCTCCAAAATATAATGTGGAGGGAACTCCACTCAAAGATCCTCCACCTAAACCACCAGAACATGTTGTTAATAAAGAGGTGGAGCTTGATGTTGCACCCTCTCAACTAGTGGAAGGTAAGCCTGAAGGTAAGACTATCGCTGAGCTACTCGCAAATTATATTAGTAAGAATGAAGAGGAGCAACTTGATCATCACTTGAATCTCCTACTTCTGAAAATAACTTTCCACACACAAATAGTATGCATGCAAACGATATCTCATTACCTAGTAATGATTTCTATAAGTCCCAAACTTATAATGATTGTTCTGAGGAGGGTTCGTGCCTAGATAGTGATTTTGGGGACTTTGGTGAGGGACTAAAAGATGAATATTTCTATGAATATGGTGATGCTATTATCATGGGACAACAATCATCATTGGAAGAGGCAGATGACTATTTTGAAGAACAAGTGAGCAATATGATGGTAAGAGAAATGTATTCCCAAATAGTGGAATATGCTAAAAAGTTAATTTCTTCGGATACGATAGATGATCCAATAATTTGTCCTCAATGTATGAAACTTGGGCATTACTTTTGTTTTTAGTGCTCTGATACCTTTAATCAATCTTCAATGTATTATAATAATGGTGATGTTACTAGTGAATTATTAGAGTATATATCTTTGAAGGTGCCCATGAGTTGATAATACATGGCATATCATGTATTAATAGTGAAGATAGTGTTCTCATAAAAACATCTTATGAAATCCTGCAACGTATTTCTTGGTATTCTCATGAACGTTTTAGTGAGAATACACTTATTATGAGGAGTAAGGCATGGAGAAAACCCATAGCGCACAAAGTTACTTGTTTGCAGGAAATCTCATTGGAGAAGGACGAAGTTCCTTCCCAAGAAGATGATGAACACCAAGAAGAACTACAAATCCCATTGGAGGAGGATGAAGTTCCTTCCCAGGATGAACACTAAGGAGAACCACTAATCCTTGAGGATATGCAACTAATGGACATGTGGGAGAAGGTGGATTACTGTTCTGGTAATTTGTCAAATTTATTCGAAGGGATGAGGCAATATAATGGTAAGCCTAACAAGCTTTATGATTATGAATGCATTCCTCTCTTTAAAGAAATATTTTCAACCAATACTCACATAAACGGTAATAATGTAAAAATCTTGGAATACATAGTTTATGAAGGGTCTCATGAGCTGCTTAGGAAAATTGGTATTATTAGTATGAAAAGTAGCGATAATGAGGATTTAGCAAGGTATCATAATATTATGGATTATATTGTCAATTATTGTCAAGAACATTTTAGTGGGAATGCACTTGTGATAAAGAGTAAGGAGCTATGTAAAACAGTAGTTCCCAAAACTAACATTTTGCAGGAACCACTAGATAACAAGGAGGAATACCAAAAAGGTGAGGTTGAAGACAAACATCATTCTACTAATAATAAGTTTGTTTATGATGCCTCAGTCTCTAGTAATGATTCTTATTGTGTTGAAACTGAAGATAATTTATCCGCGAAGGCTTTATGCCTAAATACTCATTTGGAGAACACTAATAATGATGAACTAGAGATAAATCCTTGTAGTATTAATGAGCAGGTTTTCAGAGAGCACGTCTTTGATGAAACATTTGTTGGTGATGCTTCTTTTTGTGATTGGATTGATAACTCTAGAACTGATGAACTTGATAGCAAGGGTGATGAACTACAAAATAGAGACATTTTTGAATTTTTACCTGCTGCTAAAGATGAGTATTATGAAGTGTTTCATCGTGATAGTGTAGCCCAATAAGATTACTATGAATTGTATCCCGATGATGCTATCAAAGGTAAAATGTTTGACTTTACATGTAAATATCTAATCCTTTTTTGAAGCTATCTAGGGAGGTATGCTCACCACACATGGCGCATCAATCATCATTTGTGAGCAATAACACATTTATCTACAAGACTCTGATGCACTGCAAGCGGGTGAGACTTCAACCAGGCTATAATAGTAAGTGATCCAAACCTCTTTTGGAGGTAAGAATAAATAATTCTCTGGCTACTATCTATTTAAATCATATTGGAGAAAAGCCTGACTACTTGGTTATAAGAAAGCACTTCCCGGGATGCAACCCGGAAGTCATTAGGTGTCTTTCTAAGTTTTGTATCTATAGTCTTGATGCATTCATGTTGCATTGGCATTTTTTATTCTTTACATGATTTGCTATTAGAGTTATCTTGTTGTAGTTTTCAAATGGTAGAATTTATTGTTACTATGTGTTGCATAACTCGGTTGTACTTAAATACCGTTCTATACATGCTGTTGTTGGTCGAAAATTAAAGTTATTTTATTGTCAAAACATGGTGTTTTGCTAAGTTTCAGGTTAAGAAAGAATCCTTGAAGAAATAGAATTTTTTTTGATGTCTACTGAAGGTTTAACGATCAACTATATGACGGGAATAAAAATTCTAACCATATAGTTTGGCCGTATAGTTATATTTGCCATCAAACAATTTTCTTTCGTAGGTATATAAGGTTTAACGACCAACTATACGGCTGGAATAAAAATTCCAGCCGTATAGTTCCGGCCATATAGTTGTCGACGCCTTTGTCAAAATTCTTTTCCAGGATACTGAAGGTTTAATGACCAACTATATGACGGGAATAAAAATTCCGGCCGTATAGTTCTGGCCATATAGATATCGATGCCTTCGTCAAATTTATTTTCTAGGATACAAAAGGTTTAACGACCAACTATACGGCAGGACCTTTTTGGTCCGGCCGTATAGTTGCACCCGTATAGTTGGGAAAACCCCTCAAACGCCAACTGGAAGGTAACCATTGCTCAAAATTTTATTCCTTCTTCTAAAAACCTTGAAACGCCACCTGTGAGCTTCTCCCATGATCTAGAGAAGCCGAGCATATGTAAGCAATAAATTTCTACCTCAGAAACCTCCTAGACTGTAATTCTCTATAGAAGTTCATGTTTTCTTTTTTTACTTTCCTTTTATCGGTGGGGTAAATGAACTATGTTCGTATACCAAACCGATGCATTTTATTTTGTGTGTTATTTTCGCAGGGACTTGAACCTTGTGTGACAACATGCACGGTAGTGCCGACCGTGCAAACACTCACATGAGCCACTTGGTTGCTTCAATTGAATGCTTCGACAATCAATGTTTGGTAAAACCTTCCAACTCAAACCTCTTTTAATAAGCGCATAGGGGATGCACACTCGTGTCTCGTATCCTGTTTCACTTGCACCTCATCACAATCTAGGAGAGGCATCTTCTAGAACTAGTTTGTTGACTTAAGAGTGGTGGTTAGGTTGATGGACTGACTTAGTGGGACTTGTATTTTTATCACTTGTGAGCTAAACCCGTGTCTTCAGAAACACAAAAATATTTAGTTTTCTTTTTAGTTTTTAAGCAGGTCCTCAAGGAAGGCACACCAGGCCATATCAAGAAATACATGTTGAAGCAAAGGTCCTTTGTCCATCAAAAGAGAGGTTACTTGTACCTCAACGGTAAAGTTTGTCACCCTTGTTTTCAACTAAGCTTGGGGAGGTAACCACTTATCACACTCTCTTTTGGAAACTGTATTTTCTCTTTTATTTTGGTGATATACTCAAGTTTGGTTCTTGCAAAGTTCTAAGCTTTTGGAGGTTACTTCTACATGTGTAGAGTCTTGTGCAATGTTCGTATTCGATGAAGGTTTAATGCAATCATGTATCCCACTATTTTTGAATGCTTGTTTAAGTGAGTCTAGTTCTATATTCATATGGGGATACACTTGCTCATGATAGGCACCATAGGAATTGACTTAGAGCTTGTATGCATCTTGCCAAATTGTTTATCAAGCTTGTGTCACTATTTGTGATCCTCTAGAAAACATTGCCACAGTCTCTACACTTGGAAAGAATGAATACTTGATCAAGATATTTTGAAATTTGTTGGTTGTTAGTAAATAGCTTTGTCTTAAATGAATAGGTTATGCTCGACGCCATAATGTCAAAACAATAGACTTGATAGTTTGCTTACGGAAGGAGTTGTCAATTGGAAATGATATTTCGAAGTATTGAGTTCTATGCTAAATAAGGTGTTGATTAATTGTCTTAAGAGTTTAGCCTTAAAGATACTCAACACCATTGATGTGATGATCGACTTGATAATACTCTTTGAAAGGATTTGTTTGAAGAAACTAATATTTAGCGGTAATTGAGATGCATGCCAAATCTTGAACTGTTGTTTAAAGTATGATATTGCTTTATGCGGGTCTGCACCAATGTCGCACAACATGGGATGCTAACAACTTCGCTGGCCTTTGAACAATCTAAAAAGAGGAAACTCTTGGAGTTTGGCTATGAGTTTCCCAACATATGTAGCATAAATGCTATATTTGGGTATGCATTGGTATTCTCATGGGCCCATGTTCAAAGCGAAAGAGGGAATACTCCTCTGACCATTATGAGAAATCATTATACCAAAAAGGGAAACCTTGGTAATGGTCATGAGTATCCATTCTTAGCCTGCACAGTCGGATTAAACACACTAAGTTTTGGCATGATCTCATTACTGATGAACTGAAGTTTTAGAAAGACAAATAATAAAAAATGAGTGTTTGATAGCCATGATTCATTGATGTGGATTACCAAATGAGACACTCTAATTCTATGCTTCTTTTGACATGTTCTGGCATTTCCTTTTGGCATAAATCTTGTTACTAAGAGATCAACTTTCTGAAAGCTCAATAACTGATGTTTGCACTTGAGGGCCTTAACTAGATGACATGATTGGGTAGAACTGATTCCTATTTATGCTTGACATCTATTTGTGACTAAGTTTTGCCTCATAAAAAATAATGATATGAAAAGTTATACAAAAGGTGCAATAAGAGGATCACAACTTTTTCTCTAAGTAGATTCAGTGTTGACATGGAGCATATAAGGTTTGATGAATCTTTTGTGGTCTTTATAACTGAGATTGTGCTTCCTTGTATGAATACATGTTTTCTCTCCTCAAGCTTGTATAAGAAATAAGGATGCAAGGCATTGATTTCCAATGATAAGCTATTTCATAACCATTAATTTATTATCGACCCTTCCTGCTTGAGGATGAGCAAGGTCTAGCTTGGGGAAGTTGATGGCTGTGAAATACCACCTTTTTAGCCATATAAAATTATCCATTTCTCTCTCATATCATGTTTCTTCCAGCTATAGCTATGCCTTATATGCATGACTTCTAGTTCTCATTACTTTCATATGAGCTTTGCACATTTAGTAGTTTAGGTAGAATTTTATCACTTTCCTTGTCTATGACATGTGTGTAGGTGTTGATGATGATTATGGATAAAACAAAGGCAAAAGGAACAAAGAGAGCATAGTATGGAGGAGCTGTAGGGACTAGACTTAGCCATTTGAGAGGTTGGAAAAGTGAATTTTCTAACTTCCCAAAATAAATATCCAATACAATTTGGTTGTAGCCCTCGATGAGACAAACTCAATGAGCCCAAGAACACCCAAAACGGAGGTCGTATAAAGAAATGGCGGCCAAAACACTGCGGAACACCGAAGGTTTGACGAGCAACTATTATGACCGGAAGCATTTTTCTAGCCGTATAGTTGCACCTATATAGTTGTGAGAAAGGTCACAAACGACGGGATTTCGCCCCAGAGAATCCCCAGAACCTTCCCTAAGTCATATGACGATATCGGGGGAACCCTAGGGCACCCCAAAGGCCTATATACAAGAAAGAGGACCCAAGACAGAGCCACCAAGCCATATCCTCCACCACGGCGGAGCCCTGCCGCCGTGCCACCACCATAGCCACCTCTAATTAGATCTACACCATCACCATCACACAAGAGGATAAGGGACTAGGATCTTCAAGGCCTCTACATCGATCTACGTCGTCATCTTCATCAATAATGTCTCCAACACCGATCCCCTTTGGTTACTTGTTGTAATTCTAGATTGAATCTTGGATTTGCACTTGTCTTCAATTGTATCATCATAATTCATCCATATTCTATCCATGGTGTTGATTGCCTTCATGTGTGAATAGTTTCCTTTGTTCTTCGGGAGATGGAGAAAACCTAGTATGAGATTGAATTGAGATAAAGATTATTATGTGATATTGTTCATTATGTGTATGTGTTAGATTTCCTTCATCTTGATGTTGGGTGAAGCGCGCCACTCAATATTTGCCTCACTGAGGACTAGATGGAGGGAACTACTTGTTGGTAGACGGAGGGATGATAGAACTTATGGTGACTATAAAGCTGTTGTCATTCCTTACGTATCAACTTGGGAACCGAGGAGAACTCACGGAACATTGTCCATGACATGGGATACATCCTACGGGGTAAAGTCCCTTAATAGCACAGTAATTTGATTGATGTCGATTGCTGTCTGCTGTGGTTATGACGGATGATGTGTGCAGTGGTTGCTGCCTGTTCATCCATATATGGAGCTCCTCCCACACATATCATAAATGGCATATTCATTATAATAGTTTTGATCACTCTTTCTAATTACTCGGTAGATCCACTACTCCCTGAGAACTCTTTCCATCATCTTGCAGACTTTCAAAATCATACTTGCATGTTCTTGTTTACTGATAGCTTTAGTTTACTTATTGTTCTCTTATTTGAAAACCCAAAAATATCTTTTACACAAAACTCACATTTTATCTTGTTACTTAAAATGTTATTTAGCATTAGTATTTCAGTATTCAGTTCAAAGATTTATTAGACTTTAGACTCCTTCTCCCTGTGGGATCCATATCTTTATTTTGAAACTAGCTACAAACGATCTGTGCACTTGCAGTCATCACCCACCCGAAAGAACATAGAGTATCAAGACCATTACCAAATGTTTCTTCCACGAATCATATTGGCAATTTAATTCTTAAGGTGGAACTACTATGTAGACTTTTGTTTACCGAGGGTTCGAATCCCTCTATTTCTGTTTTTCTTAATTTATCAACGTTAACGAGCACAATGTAGCAAATCTGATAAAAAGGGTAGGGTGCTCCTTTTTCTAGTAAATAGTTCAAACCATTTTATCGATATGTGTGTTCTATATCAGATAAATTCTATCCGGCCTACCAGGGTAGTAGGTGGCCTGGTCTACGGGCTGGGCTGCCTCCCCCGGTACAAAACATTTTTATTTACACCTTTTAATTTAAAAGACTTTTGTAAATAATTTTTAGACAAATAAAAGATCCAGAAAAGACCAGGGTTTTGTTTTGAATGGAAGAAGAGGACATTTAGAAAACAAAGATAGGATTTTGGAATATATTTTTAGGACATTAATATGCATGCAGTCATGAGGATGCTCAAATGCAATGAGGCATGATGACATGAGCATGCGATCATGATGATGCACAAAATAAAAACAACATGCGATTTTCTAGTAGTGATTTTACCCGGGGTGCTACAATTCAACACCACTAACAAGGGATCTCGTCCTCGAGATCCGCCTCATGGTACGGGGAAGAAGGCTGATGGTCGGTCTCTTCTCGCTTCGTGTAGATCCTCATGACACCACTAAAAAAGATTATTGCTCCATCTTGAAATCGGCGACACCACCAACAAGGGGTCGTTCCTCACGTTCGTTGAGAGAGCACTCCGAAGAAACAAAGACGAAGGTAGAGGTATCAAAATATTCGGCCACCTCTAACTTCCATGGAGTAGTAAAATTGCTTGATCCATCGATTCAATGTACAAGAGAGAATGATAAGAGTAGTGGTATGTAGCTACTCCATCCCGCACCCAAAGAATTACTCTGTACATGAACAAAAGAATCCTGGAACCAACTCTCGGAATTTAGACTAGAGATCTTCACAAGCGATGTTCGGAAACAAAGAAGTGATTTAGGCTCTTCATTAGATCTGACATAGATGATGTCGTCATGTTGGGGAACACCAAAACATACAAAAGAAATCGTATGAAAAGACACAGTGATTAGGCTACGTGATGGTTCCATTGGCATGAGAAACACATGCTCAAGGTATACACAAACTTCACCAATGCTCGTCTTTCTCATATGTTTTTCAACGATATGGATATCCGTCAAGGTGCACATACAGATAAAGAGTTCAAGGACAAAAGATTGGATGAAGGGTACAACAAATGAGATGCATATTAGATGATTGTAGCTCCACCGAGGGAGGAAGCAAAACCCTAAAGGTACGACAAAAACCCAACCACTAGAAATCCTGGACTCAAAGAAAGGTAAAAGAGCAGACTCAAAACACGCAGAGGTAAGAGGATAATAGCATAGAGGTAACGAGTAAAACCAGATCTAATCAGATCTATCCAACCTATTTTCCAAAATAGTTTTGACACTCAATATCGGCCATTAGATAGGTTATCCTACAGGCTAGACTAGTGGGGTATCGTAACTGTTGGGCTCTGATACCACTTTGTAATACCTCGGACCCTATGCTCTAAGATTAAGCCAAGATGAAACCAAAAGTAGATAGGACGTACTACCATGGGGCCGTGCAGCCACACACAGTAGGCACCTCGTGGAGCAGGGCATGGTACCGGCCAACCATATCACCCACTTTCAAGAACATCGGGACAAGCGCGAGCAGCGTAGTCGACAAGTAAAGCGATAAAAAACAAACACAAATGAGTATGTATGTCAGCGACATACAATAGACATTAGAGTCACACCATCTAAAAACAATAGAGATAGAAATATTCAACGCCATACGACAAGATCCAAATATATTAGGTAGAGATAATAGTTTAGGATACATCCTCACACATCACACATCAAAGTATCAAGCGGAAGCGGAAAACAATATCCGAGTGGATAGTCCCACATGCGGATAGTGCGATAGTCAAGGAACATGAATCAAGTACACGGGGTCCTACGGGACACAAGTGAGTGTGGAAGAACGAAATAACTGATATTGCCCATCGGTGCCTATTTCTTGAGTTCTCCCATTGCTACACAGTTTAACTTGTTTAGGTACCTCATTATCCAAAGCCTCACACAAACCCTACACATGCAGTTCTACGACTAACATGGCTCAAACAACTCCTGTAGTAATTGTCGTCGGATTGATGACAAGTACGCCATGAGGGGGTCCTCGAGGCGTGTGGAAGAGAGGGGTGTGAGACGTACGGTGTTCCGGGATGGTGAGCACACAAGTTTACCCAGGTTCGAATCCGCCGGCTTTGGACGGATCCTACTCCTGCTAGCAATCCAGTAATACGACAGAGCTGGAATATGGGTTACAAGGGTTTCGCCTGTGCGAGTTGATATTGTAGACTATTGTGAGGGTAGGTGCCCTAAAGGCTCTCCCTAGGACGGCTTATATAGATATCCAGCCTAGGGTTTACACGAGAGATCTATCCGGCTACGACTAAGAGTCAGTTACAGAGTACATCTTGAACTACAAGTAACACTATGGGCCTATGTCGGTAAGTCTTACAGGCCTTGCTGGTGATGGACTCAAATCTCTTCTCCCTGACTGGGCCGCCCGTGAAGCAAAGCTCTAACCCGAAGTGGGCCACCCTGGTCAGTGAGGAACTGTGAGGATACCCGAAAAGTATATCCCCAACAGCAGCCCCTAGAAGCCTCCAATATCCAAAGTCGGATTCGTCATCATCTAGCTTGATCTTTGGCTTGCAGAATCTTGAAGGGTTCCTGAAACTTCAAAACAAAAGATACGGTCCGGGTCTTAAAAATAAGTCGGACCTATCAGTACATTTATTCAGATTTCCAGCTCGAAATTCAAACTTAGTCGGAACTTGGTCTCTGACGTAGCCTGACACCAGCCATGGTCAAGTCACGTCACTGACAGACATTTCCTGTCAGCACGACCTTTGGTGGGTCCGCCTTTCGCGGAACCAAGGCACCGTTTTAATGGGTGCGTGAAGATCGAGGCGACGTAATCATCACGCGGAGGTTTCCCCGTCCTTTCCACGATGCGTAGCATGTTTACTGTAGTATTTACACGAATCTTGACGCGTCTGATGGATATAAGTGGTGTGGATTTCTCGCCCAATCTTCTTCACTAGTTCCAGCGCCGTTTCCTTCTCCTCTACACCTCCCACGAACCTAGCGCTCCACTGCCCCCAGCAAAAACACCTCCAGCGCCGCCCATTTAAGGTCACCAGTGTTCCGGAAGAATGGCTTCCTCATCATCCTCCGGCTTGGCAGTGGTGGCGGCGGCGACGGTGGCGGCGGCAGAAAAAGAGAGCCACCGTGGAGTTTGGATCTCCTACGTCCTGGACGATCCCAAACTCCAGGTCGTTGAAGACGAAGGGCTCCTCCACGCCGGTGACTGGCGGAGCGGCTTCGGCGAAACCGTCCCCAACCCCCACGATGACGAGCGAGTGCGTTTCGGCACTCACCTTGACAGAGGTCTTTCCTTTCCTCCCTCGGAATTCTTTTCCGAGGTTATAGATCATTATGGTGTTCATCTCCACCATCTCCCCCCGAACTCCATCTTAGAGATGAGTGCGTACGCCTCTTTGTGCGAGGGGTATCTCGGCATTAGGCCGAGCCTCACTCTTTTCTGGTACTATTTTCATGTCCGGAGAAATTCCATTACTGCCGGTAATCCTTATATTACCGGTACCATTAGTTTTTTGGTTAGACATGAGCGCGTTTATCCCCGGATTATGGCAAGTGATTTGGTCAAACAATGGCCGTCCACTTTTTTCTACCACAAGGATATCCCTACTCCCGGCAAAGATACAGCTTTGCCGACTTTCGTTGATGGAGTCGCCATGCCCCAAGAGTGTTTGGACGAGGTCGCTCCGACTCTCAGTGACGATCTGTTTCTCGCGAAGAGACGAATCGAATACCTGATGAAGCACAAGGGCCTGAAAGGGTCCAACTTAGTTCAATGCTGGGTGACACGCCGAATCCAACCTCTTCAACATCATGGAGATCGACTGATGCACTCCATGACGTCGTCGAAGAATGATTCCCTCCACGTCAGCTCCAAGTCCTTAAAGCCAAAAGATTATGTAAGCCAAATCAAATGGCTGATAAGGGAGCGAATCGAGAGGAAGATTCCGGAGCTGTCCATGGACATGCATACAGCAGAAAATCCTGTTGTGCCGGTAAACTTCATCAGTAACTCTTTTTATGTGCTCATCTATATGTCATTTGCAATACTGAGATGCTTTTTACTTTTCAGCTTGCTGACCTCCCCGAGTCGGAGTTTAATCCTATCGAGGGATATCCTCTTGAGTTTTCTTAGGACGAGGGTGAGTTGGTCCCAATGCCGGATGTCGTTCCTTGGAAACGCAAAGATCCGACATTGGCCATCGGCACCAAAGAAGTGCCTGTTGTGAAGAGGTAATCTTTCTTCACAAGGTCATTGTATTTTGCCTGTAATTCCTTCTGAGATGTAATGTTCTTTGTTCTACTATCTTCTCAGCTAAACAGCTCATCAAGGGCAAGGGGAAGGAAGCTGCCGTGAAGCCCCTGCGTCAGTCGAAGCTCAAACTAGCTTCTCTTGTCGTGGCTCCTCCGACTCCTGCTCCTCAGCCTTCTGCAGCACCGGAGATTACTCCATCTCTGACTGTTGTAGAAGATCCGTCTCAACCAGCAGAGCCAGCGATCCTTGAGTCGCAAACTAACGTCACCATGAGTGACTCGGGTGTTGATAAGGGTGAACCCTCTTCGGGTAATGATCCCTCGGCAGAAATCTTCGCCGACGATCTCCTAAGTAATCCGGGACTTGCCAAACTTGGCCTATCTCGGAAATCTGCGGAGGAAATCCAGCGGTTGGCCCGGTAGTGCTTGGAAAACCGAAATCTTTCTGCCGAAGAAGAAGCACAAGAAGCGGAGGACGTCAAGTACTCCGAACTTCTTGAACAAGTCCGCCTTTGCGACGAGGGACTGAGAGCTGGCGTGTTACCACCTCCACCAGTGATCCCGCTCACCCTTGCCGAGAAGGTTACAACTGAAGTGAACATGTGCTTGAGCAAGCTCACACATGAACAACATGTAAGTCGGAATTCCAACTCACTTTTCCTTTATGTTACTTTATATCCTATCCTCTAGCCCCCAAGCATGAAGTTGGATAGTCAAATCTGGGTTTATGCTTACTTAGGATGCCAAAGAATGAACTAGTGTAGCCCCCAAGGCTCGTGCTGATATTAGTTACAATATTAGCCCGAGTATTTAGTAGACTTCTGACTCTGGGTATTCTGACTTAAAGAAAGTTAATTCATATAACCAGGAATTATTAAAAAATATCTGCAACAAGCAGAAAGAGATCAGAGCTCTCCAGCTTGAAAATGCACAACTGAAGGTTTCCAAGGATGAGGCCGAAGGTAAACATTCCGAAACTCAAACCTCGTTTTTTATTTCATAGTCGAATTATTGTTGAATTGTCTATTCTTTTGACTTATAGCACTGGTAAAACAGTCCTGCGCTATGATCGAAGAAGCCGAGAATCTTAAGACCTTTGTGGTGGACAACAAAGAACTTCGCCAAGAGCTGGATAAGCTTAAGGCAGATCATGAGAAGAGCATTCCTCAAATTCTCGAATCCACCTCCATGACCACCGATGAGCGTGATCGCAAGATTACGCTTCAAGATAAGAAAATCTCGGATCTCAGCAATGAGCTATTCAGAGAAAAGGACATTTCCGAGGCGCTCCGGGCTAAACTCCAGAGTCTTCGTGAAGAGAAGGCCAAAGTCGACGATGTCATCTTTGGTATGTTTCCCTTTCTCTGACTTATCTGCATCTTCCGACTCTTTAGAGTTCGGGTTTATTTGACTTACCCTTTGCATTATATGCGTAGGTCCTCTGAACTTGACGGACTCAAACTCTACCGAGTCTTGCACCAGCCGGCTTACTCAAGTCGGTGATTTGCTGCACGACTTCCGCCAATCCCTCGAAGATATTGGCGAAGTTATCAAGGTTCCGGATATCCATAGCATGTCCGGTTTTGAGGTGCGAGACAAGGCCAAGGATATGTCGCAGCTTGTTCAGGACTGAAACATGTCCTACATGCGAACCGCATCACAAAACGCTCTCACCATGGTTATGAGCCACCATGGAAACATGGAGATCTGGCAAGTAACCAGAGGGTACTGCAAAGTGGACGAAGACGGAAAGGAGCAAGATATCAAGGCCATCATGGACTCCTATGCCGGATATGGGTGCTACGTAGCTGATTTGACCAGCTACAACACTCCCTTCTTCACTCGCGTGGACACGCCGCCTCTGCCTTCTGAAGAAACAGCTGAAGTTTCCGACGATGATCAAACCATATCAGATTTGAACATCTCAGAACGTTATCAAGCTGAGGCTGATGTATCCAGCGAGCTGGCAGCTCCTACCTCTTCCCCTGCATCATAGAGTATTAGAAGAACAATATGTTATTCTGAAAAACAATTTGGATGTGTAAATAAGTAGTATAATACTTTTGCTAGTGCTAAGTTTTAAGTTATCTATTCAGCACTTTTGGCTTTGATATTATGTGCCTGGAATTTTTGCATAAGCACTTGTATTTTTTGCCTGCACTTATCGTTTATCTGGCTTTCCGCCTCGTCCCTTTTGTGAGCCGGCTAACTTTCAACACGGAAACTTTGCCGAGCAACGGAGCTCAATTGCTAAACCAGTTTAAACTCGAAAACAAAGCCGGCTTCCAGTACAACAATTCACTACTCGGAAAATGCCCGCATCCAGCAATTAGACAAATAACCAAAGTAGAGACTAGAAAATTTAGATTTATACCCAAAGGTATCAATTTTAGAATCAGAAATCTAAAACAGAACAAACATGATCATAAAGTACTTTAAAGTATTCTGGGATTTTTGACTGTGACATGATCATTGGGAAATAAGAGGGTAAAAACTTCTTAGAAATATTTTGAGGGAACCAAGACTTTATTTCTCACTGAACATGTACACATATATGATTACAAAGAAAAATAAACTAAGAATAAAAGGGACGTAGCTGAGCAATATTCCATGATCTGTCTAATTCATCCGGGTTTGTACTGCCTCCAACTCTCTTTCTCTTCTTAGTAGCAGGTCTTTCTTTGACTGGCCGCATATCAGTTAGGTATTATGAACCATTATGCAATACTCGACTAACTAAAAATGGCCCTTCCATACTGGGGAAAGTTTGTGCTTTCTTTGCTGCACAAGCCGGAGAACCAAATCGCCCTTATTGAAAGACCGGTTTCTCACTCTCTAGCTATGATACTTGCATATCTTCTGCTGATAGGCTGTTGATCTCATCTCAGCAATGACGCGAACTTCTTCGACTAAGTCGAGATCATTTTGTCGAGAAATTTCGACATCCTCTTCAATATACGCGGCCACTCTAGGAGAAGTGTGAATCAAATCACTAGGAAGAACTGCTTCTGCACCATAGACCAAGAAGAAAGGTGTGTATCCAGTTGACCTGTTTAGAGTTATTCACAAACTCCATATTACAGAAGGTAATTCCTCTGCCCAAGCCCCCGCAACACGTCGTAGTGGTGCTTCGAGTCTCAGTTTTAGTCCCTGCAGGATTAAACCGTTTGCTCTTTAGACTTGTCCATTAGCTTGTGGATGTGCGACCGACGCAATGTCAAGCCAGATATTTTGTTCATTACAGAATTCGGCAAGCTCTCCCATGGAAAAGTTACTCCCATTGTCCGTGATAATGCTATGCGGATAACCGTATCAGATTATAACATCCTCAACAAATCTTCTGGCTGTTGCTCCATCACAACTAGTCATGGGTTTAGCCTCAATCCATTTGGTGAATTTATCCACCATCACTAAGAGGTGTGTAAACCCACTTGGAGCCCGTTTAAACGGTCCTACCATGTCAAGCCCCTAGACCGCGAAAGGCCATGTTATAGGTATTGTTCGCAGCTGATTAACTGGAACGTGAGCTTGTTTGGCGTACTTTTGGCAACCCTTGCACGTCTTGACCAGCCGTTCGGCATCTGCCTTGGCTGTAAGCCAAAAAAAACTGTGTCGGAAAGCTTTTGCCACTAAAGATTTGGCGGCAACATGGTGACCACACTCGCCTTCGTGGATCTCTCGTAAGATTTCCACTCCTTCTTCCGGAGATACACAGCGCTGAAAGACCCCAGATGCACTCTGCTTATAGAGCTCACCACTAATTATAGTATAGGCTTTTGCTCGTCGCTATCAAGAAGTTAAGATAGGGGTTGAGTCCAGCTAGGAATCACAGCCAAAATTTCTACTAAAGGTGAGTCGGATTTGGTCGGATATTCCTCATCTACTCCTTTTATAGAGGGAACTTTGAGGTGCTCTAAAAAAGCGCCATCCGGGACCTTTTTCCGGGCAGAGCCTATTCGCGATAGTGCATCTGCTTCCTCATTTTCTGTTCGAGGGATGTGTTGAACTTCAAACCCTTCAAACGATTTAGATAATTCATCCACGACAGCCCTATATGCCGCCATGTGCTTGTTTGCCTTATAGATATCCGACACTTGTTGAGCAACAAGATCCGAATCTCCATAACACATTAATCATCAGATGCCGATGTCCTTAGCAATCTGGATTCCATGCAGTAGTGCTTCATATTCGGCAATGTTGTTCGTCGCCGTGAAGTGTATCTGCAATACATAGAAAAGTTTATCACCCTAGGGTGACTTCAGCACCACGCCAGCCCCCGAGCCCCTGAGCGCTTTAGACCCGTCAAAATGCAAGGTCCAGTATTCTGACTCCGGTAGGGTCATACTCTCCGTTGTCTCTGTCCAATCAGCGACAAAGTCAGCGAGGATTTGGGATTTGATTGCTATACGAGGTTTGTACTCAATATCGAAAGCTCAAAGCTCTATTCCCCATTTGGCGACGCGTCCTGTGGCGTCATTATTGTTGATTATATCTCTCATGGGAGCTATGCTCACCAAAGTAATTGGGTGTTCCTGAAAATAATGTCGTAGCTTACGAGATGCTAAGAACATACTGTAAGCCAGCTTTTGATAGTGCGGATACCGCTGCTTTGATTCTGTTAAGACCTCGCTGAGATAGTAAGACGAACGCTGCACCAAGTGTTCCTAATTTTCCTCCAGTCTCTCCACCACCATGATGATACTGACGACTTTGTTTGTCACAGCAAGATAGAACAACATCGGTTCCTATGGCTCCAGTGCTGCAAGGATGGGAGCAGATGAGAGTACTGCTTTCACATCTTGCAGTGCAGCTTCAGCCTCGTCGGTCCACACAAAATTCTTAGTCTTTTTTAGGAGTTTGTATAGTGGTGCGGCTCTTTCACCGAGCCGTCTTACAAACCAACTGACTGCAGCAATGCAACCAGTTAGTCTTTGTACGTCCTTCAGGCGAGTTGGCCTAGAGATATTGAGTATAGCCTTGATTTTGTCTCGGTTCACCTCTATGCCTCTTTGAGACACGATAAAACCTAAAAACTTTCTGGCTGGGATTCCAAAGAAGCATTTCTTCGGATTAAGCATTATGTTGTATTTTCGTAGATTGGCGAATGTTTCCTCCAAGTCGGAAATCAGGGTTTCCTTCTTTTTGGACATCACCGCAATATCATCCACATATGCATGTACATTGCGTCCGATTTGATCATGGAGGCAACGCTACATTGTGCGTTGGTACGTAGCTCCTGTGTTTTTCAGCCCAAAGGGAATCATAACGAATTAAAAAGGTTCCAAAAGGGGTGATGAATGAAGTTTTGACTTTGTCAGATTCCTTCATCTGGATTTGCTGATAACCGGAATATGCGTCGAGAAAACATTGGAGTTCCGAGCCTGCCGTAGAATCGATAACTTGATCAATCCTAGGCAGAGCAAACGGATCTTGGGGACAAGCCTTGTTTAAGGCAGTATAATCAACACACATCCTTAAATCGTGTCCTTTTTAGGGACCATTACAGGATTGGCCGACCACTCAGTGTGGGTGACCTCTTCTATGAATCCGGCTAACTCGAGTCGTGCTAGTTCCTTAGCTATTGCCTTACGCTTTTCGTCACCAAAATGTCGTAGGGACTGATTGACGGGTTTAGCATTCGGGTGTACATTTAAAGAGTGCCCGGATAGTTCCCTAGGTACTCCAGTCATGTCAGATGGCTGCCATGCGAAGATATCTTGATTTGCTTGGAGGAACTTGACAAGCGCACTTTCCTATGCGCTATCTAGGCCTACACCTATCTGGGTCACCTTGGAGGGGTCATCATCCTTCAACGGCGTCTTCTTCGTCTCTTCTGATGCCTTGAACTCCGGATTCGGCTTTGTCACCTCCTTCTTTGTTGCAGGCATCTCAGACGGATCTATGCTCTTCTTGATCTCCTGGTACTCCTAGGCGTGCAGCACGGCTTCAACAAAGGCGGCATTTCCATCCTCGCACTCTCGCGCTTTCTTCGGGTCTCCCCTGATGGTGATCACGCCGTTGGGACCTGGAATTTTCATCATATTATAAATGTAACATGGACGAGCCATAAATCCTAGTAAGCCGGACGTCCGAATATAGCATGGTAAGCGCTCTTGAACGGGACCGCTTCGAAGGAAATTGCTTCCGTCCGATAGTTCTTTGGAGTTCCAAACGTAACATCCAAAGTGATTTCCCCCAGGGAATTTGCTTGTCTTCCTGGGACAACTCCGTGAAATATCACAAAGCTGTAGTTCAGCTGGGTCTCCGAGATCTTCATCCGGCGTAGCGTTTCAACATAGAGAATATTAATGTTGTTGCCACCGTCCATGAGAGTCTTGGAGAAACCATAGCCATCAATAAGTGGATTGACGACTAAGGCGTATTTTCCTCACCTGTGCAACTTAGGCGGATGATCAGCATGGTTAATGGTGATTGCCACTTCCGACCGGTCCAGGAACTGAGGGACAGCCGGAACTGTTGCGTTCAGCTCATGTAGAACTGCTTTCTTGACCTTTGCTGGTTGAGATCCGAGGAAGGTTACGTAAGTGTCTTTCTTTGTCGGGAAATTCTTTTTTCCCTTCCAGCTTGGGATTTGAACCATCGGCTTCCTCCAAGTCGGAATCATCCTTGGTCTCTTTATCCTTTTCGGGATTCTTCTTTCCCTTCTTCCGCTTAGCCCTATAGCCAGCGGTATCATCTTTCTTGATGTCACCATTGAAACGACACTCTGCATTTGTTGGGACGAGCCCCCATTGGCATCTAAGTGATGCACACATGGGTTATTGGCAATGTCGGCCCAGGAGTAGGTTTTGCCGGGTTGTTCGTATCCTCTACCCTGAACTCTGGATGTCCCGCGACTGCGTCCACAGCCACCGCCGCACCCTCCTCGTCCTCCAGACCCAAAAGTAGCAGTGACCACTGCCGTTTCCGTGTTGGGCTTTTCTTCCGAGGTGTTCTTGGGCTTCTGAGCTTGTTGCTTTGGTTGTTTTGCCGACTGTGGCACAGCTAGGGCGTTAAGTAATCCTTCCGCGTCATCGTCAACATCTGCATACTTGTTCGCTGTTTCTATCATTTCTCCCAAATCGATGACCTTGTCACACTTTAAGCGATGACATTGTAAACCAATTGGAAGTCCTACAATGAAAGCTTCAATCACAGTTTGGTCATTTACTCCTTCACATGAGTTCTTGGTGTCGATCCATCATCCGAGATAATCCCGACAAGTTTCTACGGCTTTCTGGGTGCAACGCTGTAGGTCTCCTACCATACAGAGCCTCCAATATGTGCCTTCGAAATTCTGAAAGAACGCACTTTGCATATCGTACCAGTTGTGGATGGTGTTCTCTGGAAGTTCATTGAGCCATGATCGTGCCGTCTTCCGCAACATGAGTGGGAGATATCTGGTCGTGACCAGGCTATTTCTGTCTTTGGCGATACAGCAAGCCTGGAAAAAATCCTGGAGCCAAGTATGTGACCGAGCTATACCGTCGTAGGCTTGAATATGTCTTGAGATAGCAAATCCTTCAAGGAATTTTGTAGCTCTTATGCATGGTCCGAAGCACTTTGGGCCCATGTATATATCATCATTTTCATAGCGCCGCACCTGTATGTTGGAATTGATCATGTGCCTTGCGTCACTTAGGGATAAAGATCATCCTGATTGATGGCTATGGCTGCGGTGCCTTAGAGCCGGACTTCGGCTTCTGCCACCACCTCCTCCGCCATGACGCCCTCCTTGGCCTCCTTGGGAGCCATTGTGATGGCTACTTGGTGGAGAGGGTAGAGCAGCTGGGTTTTTTCCGGCTGATCACCGGCCTCCGTCCGGAGCGTCATTATTTCGGTTCCGGGGAGGATATTCATTACGACGATCCCCCTGCCGGCTTGACTCGGCACGGTGTTCGTCGTTCCTTCGTCCGTCAGCCGGATGGCTTGCATCTCTAGGAGGTGGCATTCTCTGTCGGTCCTCCTCCCGATGTTTCTCTTTATCTTCTTCCCTGCGATCATTTGGCTCTCGCCGGGTAGGATTCTTCGGATTCAGTGCAGCAATTGCCTCTTCCTCCATAACTAGGGCAACATTGCGCCAGTCACGTGCAGCTTTGTGGTGTTGTCCTGAAGATCCGATTTTTGAGTAGTTGTCTTCCCCACGGTCGGTGCCAACTGTCGTTAGATTGATGACAAGTACGCCATGAGGGGGTCCTCGAGGCGTGTAGAAGAGAGGGGTGTGAGACGTACGGTGTTCCGGGATGGTGACCACACAAGTTTACCCAGGTTCGAATACGTCGGCTTTGGACGGATCCTACTCCTGCTAGCAATCCAGTAATACAGCAGAGCCGGAATATGGGTTACAAGGGTTTCGCCTGTGCGAGTTTAGATTGTAGGCTATTGTGAGGGTAGGTGCCCTAAAGGCTCTCCCTAGGACGGCTTATATAGATATCCGGCCTAGGGTTTAGAGGAGAGATCTATCTGGCTATGACTAAGAGTCGGTTGTAGAGTATATCTGAACTACAAGTAACACTATGGGCCTATGTCGGTAAGTCTTCTGGGCCTTCCCGTAGCCGGACTAGACTCCGTCTCTTCTCCCTAACTGGGCCGCCCGTGAAACAAAGCTCTAACCCGAAGTGGGCCACCCTGGTCAGTGAGGAAATGTGAGGATACCCGAAAAGTATATCCCCAATAGTAATGGCTCATAGGATTGAGTGTACAAGTTTCGGTGGGGTTTAAAAGTAAAGGCTATGCAATACTTCGGATTCAATTTAATGCAATCACGACTCAATGATGCAAGAATAAGATAGAGGCATAGGTACTATATGCATGCAAGCATGGGGAATTGCTTTCCTATTAGTTCAGCTGCAGATTAGGAAGGATCTTGTTATTACTCTTGAGGCTCCTGATATTCTTCTAGCTCAGTGTCTATCCGGATAAAAACCAAACACACAACGCTCAAAATAAATGCATTGCATAATCATATAAATTATATGCAACAAGCAAACAAGTTATGCCACGGTGGCATGATGCGCAATTGCATGGTATAACATAGCATGGCATGGGTGAGGTGTGGAAACAATAAATAAGCATTTTATTAATTTATTTTGGCATGTTTTACTCCCATAATAGTTCTGAATATTTAATATTTATATGATGCATTCTTCAATTTTTATCATGGAATGCATAATCAGATCAAGCTCGTCGCGCTGATCGATTTGGACATATTATTTTTTAAATTTGGAATTACAGAATTAAAGTTATGAATTTATTCAAAAAAGGCATTTATTGGCATTTAAATAAATTCGAAAATTTAAATTGCTCAAAAATTATTTTGGATGGCATATTTGAATTCCTGGCATTTTTCTGATTAGAAATCATATAGTATTTGTATTATTTAAAGTTATGTATTTAAAACAATATTTAATTGCAAAAGAATTGAAATGGGGTCAAAAGTCACAGGTTTGACTAGTTAGAGTTGACTTTGGTCAAATTTGTAAATTTATTTGAATTCACAATTAAATTTGAATCATATTTCATTTTGGAAATTTTGTCAAATTCTAAATATTTAAAAATATATGAATTTATTTAGTTTAAACAATATTTTGAAAAAATTCTTATTTAGAAAAAGGTGTTGGAACTTTTATACCGAGCCATATCTAACCACATTCACTGACGAGTGGGCTAATGCTGATTCAGTGGTGGGCGGGCTGAAGATGTTGTTCTGGGGTTTTTCGCACGCTACTAGGGGCTAGCCGCAGAGTATGACAGGTGGGGTCAAGGGATTCGCGGGGCCACAGACGAGTGCACCAGCGACTGAGTCACACGTGCGCAAGACGGGAGCACGGTTGTGATTAGCAAAACTATAGGAACCTTTCTATAAAAGTTCTGGCCAGAACTGTGTTGTGCGGCTGACGGGTGGGGTCACTGGAGGGACAACGGGTTAAGGACACAAAACAGTAGGGGGTTCCTCGCAAAAAGCCGCGACGCTATTGTGATTCTTCTCCTTTCTGACAAACTAACGACAGCGACAGACAAACGCATGCACCATGTGGATTCGAACCTGTGACTTGGGCACATGCTGGTGGGACAGTGCCACTGCGGTGGCTGGTGTGTTGGTGCAGGGTATGGCTGCGGGGAAAGGTTATCCTGCAGGCGCTCAACTTCGTCTTCCTCGGCACATACAACGATAGGTCGGCATGGTCAAGCTAGCGGCAGCGCGGACAGGGGCTACCAAGGCTGGCGAGCGTACTAGGTGATGCAGCACAATGAGGCAGGCAGAAGCAACACTCGCGACACGACACAGGATGCGCTGCAGAGGACGCACGAGCATGAAAGCAATGAGCGGCGACGCGCGTAGGATGCTCGACGAAAAGGGCTGGCAATCTAGGAAGCAAAAGCGCGAATGGGGATGTCTAGGAGGTTACTGAGCTCACCGCAGGGTGGTTGGTGGCGATGGTTAGGCTCGGGACGCAGGTGATCTGGACCGGAGCTTGCGATGATGTAGCTAGGGTGTTTGGTCGGCGTATGATACGTCCATTTTGCATCACTATTCTATATCATAATTTATTATTATTCATTGATATAATTCATATTAAGAGATGATACTTATGTTATTTCATCTATTTTTGCATGGTTGATGACTTTTGGAGGATGAACCACTGAAGTCAGGATTCGGATGGAAAAGGCATTGTCTAGGTGCAAAATTGGCGAAGATCAGAAAATCCGAGGAAATATACGGAAATTCCTATTTTTCTAGAAGACGAAGGAGGCGAGAAGGAGGAGTGGAGATGGGCCATAGGGGGCCCACACCACCCCTGGCGTGGGCCACCCTTGGCCGCGCCACCAGGTGGTGTGGCCACCCTGGCCCACCTCCAGCATCACCCTTCCGCGTATATATTCCCCTTGAAATCCTAAGACTCGGGGAGCGACCATAGAAAGGTTCTGTCACCTCTGGGGGTGGAAACTACAGAGAGAGAAAGAGCTCTTCGGCAGGCAGAAATCTGCCGGGGAAATTCCTTCCAGGAGAGGGGAGATCGTTTCCATCAACACCGTCATCAAGCTAGACTTCATCGGGATCATCATCATCATCATCTCCACCATCACCATCACCACCACTCCATACCGCTGTAACAATTGGGCTGAATCTTGCATAGTTCTTAGGGGAAACTTTCTCGGTGTTGATTACTTGTTGTAGTTGATGCTATTGAGTGGAACCATTGAATTATTGTTTATGCTCAGCTTGTTACTTATCATTATTTCATCTCTGATCTTGATCCATATGATGTCTCGTGAGTAGTTTGTTTAGTTCTTGAGGACATGAGAGAAGTCATGTTTTTAGTAGTGGAATTGTGTTGAGAAAGATTCAACGGTTTGATATTTAAGTTGTGGTGTTATTTTTCTAGTGGTGTCATGTGAATATCGTCTACATGATACTTCACCTTTATGGGCCTAGGGGAATGCATTGTGTATTTGTCTACTAATCATGGGGTTGCCGGAGTGACAGAAACCTGAACCCCCGTTAGGAAACCTTTGCACAAGAGAGTGTAGGATCTCAAAGTTTAAGGCTATGGTTAGGTTTTTATCTTAATTACTTTCTTCTAGTTGCGGATGCTTGCAAGGGGTATAATCACAAGTATGTATTAGTCCTAGGAAGATCAGTACATTAGCATAGGTTCACCCACACAACACTTATCCAAGTAAAGAATATTAATCAACTATATGAATCGAAAGCACTTGACGATATTCCCATGTGTCCTTGAGAATATTTGGTCATCTTAAGTAATAGAACCGGCTTGTCCTTTGCTAAAGAAATAATTGGTCCACTTGCTGCAATTATTATTATTGTATTTTATTTATTCATACTTTATTTATCTGCATTATCAAAAAACCCTAAAAATCCGTTTGCTAAGTATTTACAGAGAATTCCTTATCCATACCACTTGTCAACACCTTCTGCTCCATGTTGGGTTTGACACTCTTACTTATCAAAAATACTACGATACACCCCTATACTTGTGGGTCATCAAGACTATTTTCTGGCGCCATTGCCGGGGAGTGAAGCGCTATTGAAGAGTGGAACTGGTAAAGGAAACTTCTACTGTGAGTATTATTTACTTTTGTTAGTTACTTTATTTCAATATGGATAGTTCACTTAGTTTCTTATTTCGTAATGCTACTATCACTGCTAAGGTAGTAGATGAACCACCACCTGCCGAAAATGATACTTTTAAAATACCTACAAAAATTGTTGATCGTGTTATGGATAACTACTATTTTGGAGATGGGACAGTCCATCACGGTGATCATTTTCTCTTTATACATGAATTATGCAGATTGTTCAAGTGTGCAGGTATTACAATAGATCAAGTTAAGAAGAAGTTGTTCTCGTTATCATTGAAAGGAAGACCTGAGGAATGGTATAAGCTGCCGAAGAATGGCCAATCTCTTGAATGGGAGGAAATAGTACCTCTCTTTTATTCCAAATTTTATCCTCCTAGTGAGATTCATAAATATCGGAATCAAATATATAACTTTTGGCCTCGTGATGGAGAGAGTACAACTCAAGCTTGGGGGAGATTAAAGTTACTAATGCTCAAATGTCCTATTCATGAACTCCCTAACAATGTTATTATTAATAACTTTTATGCAAGGCTTTCTCTTCATGATAAGGATCTATTGGATGCTTCTTGTGTTGGATCATTTACACGTATGGAAGAAGAAGCTAAATGGGATCTTCTAGACCGTATTCAAGACAACTGCTGAAGCATGGGATAATGACAAAGGAAGAAAGCCAGGTATAAATTATGATTATTAATCATTAAATATTTTATGGGAACTGATGACTTTCATAATATTAGTGTTTCTTATGGTCTTGATTCTCAAGTTATTGCAAACTGTTTTAAGGCTTTTGCCTCTTATATTGAAATTCCCAAAAAGGAATGGAACAAGTATCATGCACCATATAAAGATATTGTTGATTGTGTTCCTACTAGAAGTACTGAAGTTTGTACCATTGATCGTATTTTACATGAACCTTATATCGAGAAAATACCTTTCCCGGATAAGGTAAAGGAGCATTCTATGATAACTAGTGTGGTTAACAAAAGTACAAAGAGAGCCGTAAAACCCGATGAACAAATAAATGTTGAACCTGCAGTAGCAATTGTGAAAGACCTTGTCACTAAAAGTGTAGAAGATGGACACATTGTCTTTTGTGAGGACGCTTCTAATATTGTTTCACATCCTAGTAGAACTAGAAAAGCTAGTGTCCCTGTGCTTTCTGTTAGAATTGGTGATCATTGCTATTATGGTTTATGTGATATTGGTGCAAGTTCAAGTGCTATTCCTTATGAGCTTTACAAAGAAATTATGCATGAAATTGGTCCCTGTGAACTAGAAGAAATTGATGTGGTTATTCACCTTGCCAATAGAGAGACCATCTCTCCAATTGGTATTGTAAGAGATTTGGAAGTTCTTTGTGGTAAGATTAAATATCCTGTTGATTTTCTAGTACTTGGTTCAGCTGCTAGTAAAACCTATCCTATCATTTTTGGTAGACCTTTCTTGAACACTTGTGGAGCCATTATAGACTATAAGAGGGAGAAATTTTTAACTAAATTTGATGGAGAATCTTATGAGTTTAATTTTTCGAAATTTGCTAAAGTTCCTTATGAAATCGAATTTCCCAATGAGGATTTTAGAGTTGAACAACTTGCTTCTATTTCTATTGGTCCTAACAATGCTCTGCAGAAATTTATGGAAGACCACGAAAGTGAGATCTTCATGGAAGAAAGAAATGAGATTGACGAGATTCTCCATTGTCAACCCAAGATGCTTAAGCATAAATTACCTGTGGAAGATTTGGGTACCACATTACCACCTAAAAAGGATCCAGTTTTCGATCTAAAACCTTTACCTGACGATCTTAAATATGCTTACATCGATGATAAGAAATTATATCCTGTTATTATTAGTTCTAAAATTTTAGGAAAGAAGGAGGAAGATTATTAGAAGTATTGAAGAAACACCGAGGAGCTATGGGTTATACCCTTGATGATTTAAAGGGGATTTCTCCTACTATATGTCAACATGCTATCAATATAGAACCCAATGCAAAACCAGTGGTAGAACATCAACATTGTTTAAATCCTAAGATGAAGGAAGTGGTAAGAAATGAGGTATTAAAACTCCTTGATGCTGGTATCATTTACCCTATTTCTCATAGTCAATGGGTTAGTCATGTTCATTGTGTCCCTAAGAAAGGAGGAATTACTGTTGTGCCTAATGAGAATACTGAACTTATACCCCAAAGAGTAGTAGTTGGTTATAGGATGTCCATTGATTTCAGAAAGATTAACAAAGTTACTAAGAAAGATCATTACCCTCTGCCTTTTATTGATCAAATGTTAGAAAGGTTGTCTAAAAAGACTCATTTTTGTTTTCTTGATGGATACTCTGGGTTCTCTCAAATTGTTGTTAAACAACAAGATAAAAAAATCTACTTTTACATGTCCTTATGGAACCTATGCTTATAGGCGTATGCCTTTTGGTTTGTGTAATTCTCCTGCTACTTTTCAAAGATGCATGTCTACTATCTTTCATGGTTTTTGCGAAGAAATTGTGGAAGTATTCATGGACGATTTTTCCGTCGATGGAACTTCTTTTGATAATTGTCTGCACAACCTTGATAAAGTTTTGTAGAGATGCAAAGAAACTAATCTTGTTCTTAATTGGGAGAAATGCCACTTCATGGTTAATGAAGGAATTGTCCTTGGACATAAAATTTCCGAAAGAGGCATTGAAGTTGACACAGCCAAAGTTGAAGCAATTGAGAAAATGCCCTGTCCTAGAGACGTTAAAGGTATTCGTAGTATCCTTGGTCATGCTAGTTTCTATAGAAGGTTTATTAAAGATTTCTCCAAGATATCAAAACCTCTTCCTAATCTTCTCCAAAAAGATGTACCTTTTGTTTTTAATGATGATTGTAAGGAAGCTTTTGAATCTCTAAAGAAAGCTTTAACTACTGCTCCTATTGTCCAACCACCTGATTGGAATTTACCCTTTGAAATTATGTGCAATGATAGTTATTTCACAGTAGGTGCTGTTCTTGGGCAACAAATAGATAAAAAGTTGAATATTATCAATTATTCTAGTAAGACTCTTGACGCTTCTCAAAAGAATTATGCTACTACTGAAAAAGAGTTCTTAGTTGTTGTGTTTGCTTGTGATAAGTTTAGACCTTATATTGTTGATTCAAAAGTTACCATTCATACTAATCATGCTGCTATTAAGTACCTTATGACAAAGAAATATGCGAAGCCTAGGCTTATTAGATGGGTGTTGCTTTTACAAGAGTTTGATCTAAATATTGTAGATAGGAAAGGTGCTTAAAATCCTATTGCTGATAATTTATCTCGATTGGAAAACATTTCTTTTGAACCTATGGATGTTAATGATAGCTTTCCAAATGAACAGTTAGCTGCAATAGGGGTATGCTCGCGAGAGATTCCTTGGTATGCCGATTATGCTAACTTTATTGTTTCCACGTATCTGCCTCCAACTTTTACAACCCATCAAAGAAGGAAATTCTTTTATGATTTGAGGCGTTATTTTTGGGATGACCCACATTTATATAAAGAAGGAGTGGATGGTATTATGCGAAGATGTGTTCCAGAATATGAACAAAAAGATATATTGCGGAAATGTCATGGTAGTGCCTATGGAGGACATCATGCTGGAGATAGAACCACGCAAAAGTTTCTACAATCAGGTTTTTACTGGCCTACCCTTTTTAAAGATGTAAGAAATTTCTCTTATCATGTGATGAATGTCAACGAGTTGGTAATATTTCTAGACGCAATGAAATGCATATGAATTACTCTCTTGTTATTGAACCATTTGACTATTGGGGATTTGACTCTATGGGTCCTTTTCCTCCTTCAAAAGGTTATACTCATATTCTTGTTGTCATTGATTATGTTACTAAGTGGGTAGAAGCCATACCTACAAAAAGTGCTGATGGTGAGATCTCTTTAAAAATGCTTAAGGATGTTATCTTTCCTAGGTTTGGAGTGCCTATGTATATTATGACTGATGGAGGTTCATATTTCATTCATGGTGGCTTTAGAAGGACCCTTGCTAAATATGATGTTAATCATAGAATTGCTTCAGCTTATCATCCCCAAACTAGTGGGAAAGTAGAACTATCAAATAGAGAAATTAAATCCATCTTGCAAAAGACTGTTAATAGATCTAGAGAAAATTGGGCTAACAAGTTAAATGATGCTTTATGGGCTTATAGAACTTCTTATAAAAATCCTATGGGAATGTCTCCTTAGAAAATGGTTTATGGAAAAGCTTGTCACATGCCTTTAGAATTAGAACACAAAGCTTATTGGGCAGTGAAAGAACTTAATAGAGATTTGAAACTTGCTTGTAAGAAAAGATTGTTTGACTTGAGTTCTTTAGATGAGTGGGTGAAGCATATGAAAATGCTAGACTCTTTAAAGAAAAAGTTACAAGATGGCGTGACATGAGAATTCTTAAGAGAGAGTTCCATGTTGGTGAGAAGGTTCTATTGTATAGGTCTCGTCTCAGATTTTTTGCAGGAAAACTACTTTCAAAATGGGAAGGACCTTTTGTTATTGAAGAGGTGTATCGTTTAGGTGCAATAAAAATTTCTTCCTTAAAAGACAACACTACACATGTGGTGAATGGTCAAAGACTCAAGCACTATACTTCTAGAGATTATTACAATGAAGATATTGATGTTATTCAAATGGTGACTCCAGAAAAATTCATTAAAGACCAAATTCAGAAACCTACAGAGTCTGTTTTCAAATAGGTAATAGTTCTGGTAAGAGAAAGTCCGTGAAAAACCTTTCAATTTATATTTTTGTAGTTTTTATCTAAGGTGGAAGATAACGAGTCGAAAGAGGACAGAAATGGAGCCCAGGTGGCTCACACCACCCCGTGGCACGGGCCCACCTGGCTGCGCCACCAGGGGGTGTGCCCACCCTGGAGACCGTCTCTGACCCATTTTCTCCTAGTACCTTCCTTTTGTTGTTAAAACTTTGTAATATATAATCCCCTAGATCCCTTGAGGTTCGTATATCGTGTTCTCGTCGTGTTTTTGTTTCGATCTGTTCTATTCAGATGTCGTTCCAGGATTCGTCTTCAGAGGGCTATGAGCTGCAATGTCAGCACGAACTCCATCGCAATATTGAGCAGAGGACTTTCATGGGATGGGTGAAAGAAGCAAGAATTGTAGCTAGGCACACAGACATGGATCAGAGCGTCGAGGAGGAAGTAAAGAACATGTTGAAAAAGCATTAAAATCCGAGCATTCCAGGATTATCCGGCCCCATGTGAAGGCCGGATTATCCGGCCTGGGAGGAAAAACCGCCCCAGTTCGGATTTTCCGGGAGAAAATCCGACCGGGCTCCGAGTGACGCGCCTTGGCCTGCTTTGCTCAAAAACTGGGGGCCGGATTATCCGGCCCATGCGACAGCCGGATTATCCGGCCTAGGGAAGAAAAACCGCCCCCAGTCTGAATTTTCTGGGCGATAATCCGCCCCCTCTCTGGGTGACGCGCCTTGGCAGTCTTTGAGCAATGAGGTAGGCCGGATTATCCAGCCCTTGGTGGGGCGGATAATCCAGCCCCCCTCAAGGATTCCTGCACACTTAGCGCACATGAATAATCTCCACAGTATTGTTATCTAACACGCAAAACACAGGAAAACATGAAATGTTCTTTCACATGTCAGCAGGCATGAAGGGGCTGATACCTCAAACTCTAGACCTCAGTTCCTGCCCTGCAGTAGTGGAAGCTCTACGAGCCACTGATGAGTTTTGTGATAAGTACCGAGTCCTGATGAGAAAGGTGGATATACTTCAAGAGGAGAATAACAGGCTTCGCAGATGCTGGAAGATTTTCTCACTTCGATCATGATCACACCACCACCACCGAAGGAGTAATTCGTCATCAGGTTTTGGCATCCCCTTGGTTTGTTCCAAGCTTGGGGGAGTGCCGCGGTATCACATCATGAATAGAGAAGTTATCATATAGGATGGTTTGCATTGTGGAAGTATCTCTCCTCTACTTAGTTATCTATGTGTCCCTTGGTGTGAGTTGCCGTTCTGGAATATTAAGGAGAAGTTCTATCATTTACTTTTTGCACATCTTATTTTAGTTTGCAATTTCTGTTATATGATTGATCTTGTTGTTAGTATTGGTATCACTTTGGGATCATTAAGTAAATTTAGTTGGTTTTGGCAAACCGAGCTCTAGTCAGTAGCAACACTATTTGAGAATTGAATGGAAAAGAGAAAAGTACTTTTAGAAATATAATATCATCATATTTCTTTCTTGTTTGGCTCATAAGCTTAGTATTCCCTAGTTAAGACCTTTTGTGTTTCCAAGGAAGATTGCATGATTGTTTCTATAACTTGTATGTTTGTTTCTTTCCTTCAACTCTTATGCTTGCTACCCAGCCTTGCTAGCCAAAAACCTGTACTAAGAGGGAATGCTTCTCGTGCATCCAATCCTTAAAACTAAAACCTATGACATTTGCGTCCACTATATCTACCTATTAGCATTATTGCTATTCCAAGTATATTCATGTTTTTATCTACCTTTTGAATTAAAATTGTTATGTGAAAATTAGTGATTAAAGCTCTCACAAACTTGATGGCACACTTTACTTTCTTGCACTTAATAAACTTGAACCATTGTGTTCATCTATGTTGCGTATATGCTTGCACTTTATAAGTTGTGGATTAGCAGAACCATGTTACCATGGGGAACACTTGCAACATTGCACTTATTTAGTTGATATCATGTTCTTTTGTCTATGGATCCCGACGGTGTGAAATAAAAGGGGATCTTGTAAGCTCATGGAGTTTGTATATGTGTTAGAGAAATGCCTGGGCGGTTAGCCTAAGCCATGCCTAATCATGGTGGAAACTTATAGCATAACCATAGTGAGCATTCTATGAAGCATCCTCAATAAAAACCTATGCAAATAGCAAATAAAAAGATCGTTGAGATGCTCATTGTCTGTTGCCTTGTCATTTTGATATGGGATAGCTCCTGTATCATGGGGCAAGGGGTACCTCGTTGGCGATTCTCTATGATACACATGTACTTACAATGACAAGAACTTACTCGTGACTAAAGTTGATTAGCATGAGGTTTGGTACTTGTAAGAAAGGAGCATGAGATTTTCAACTTATAACTTGTCAGGCATATCCTCATATTTGTGTCACTTTAAACTTAATCATCTCAAGATTCTTATGATAGGGGCAATGAGAACTGAAAGCTAGTAAGTACCATAATTTTTGGAAGCTCTTTATGAAACTTGAAATCCCTGCTTCCCTCTGTGAAGGGTCTATATTTTAGTTTTTAGTTGAGTCAGTAAACCTATTCCTTTATATCTTAAGCAAGCATTTGAGTTATTGTGATTCAATCATCCATATGATGATTTATTCAATCATGTTTCTTATGTTCCTTGTTTTGCACACTGCTCTTATCTTAGTGAATATTATTTTGAAAGCTATCATTGAAAACCCCAATATGTTTGAATTCCTGCAAATTGTTAACTGTTCTTTGACCAAGAACAAAGTTTGCCATTACCAATTATGATTTACTTTGTGTATATTTATTGTGTTTCCTTTACTTATTGCAAGTTAAGTTATATAATAGTGAGTTGTTTTATATTATGATTTGTGTATTGATAAATGTGATGCTTCTTGTCCGTATTCTCTTTATCGACACTTCACTCCATAAACCTGTGGTCATGTTTATTGAGCTCAGTTTTCGCTTGGGGACAAGCGAAGTCTAAGTTTGGGGGGAGTTGATACGTCCATTTTGCATCACTATTCTATATCATAATTTACTGTTATTCATTGATATATTTCATATTAAGAGATGATACTTATGTTATTTCATCTATTTTTGCATGGTTGATGACTTTTGTAGGATGAACCACTGAAGTCAGGATTCTGATGGAAAAGGCACTGCCTAGGTGCAAAATTGGCGAAGATTAGAAAATCCTAGAAAATATATGAAAATTCTTATTTTTTTGGAAGACGTAGGAAGCCAGAAGGAGGAGTGGAGATGGGCCATAGGGGGCCCACACCACCCCTGGCACGGGCCACCCTTGGCCGCGCCACCAGGTGGTGTGGCCACCCTGGCCCACCTCCAGCATCGCCCTTCTGCGCATATATTCCCCTCGAAACCCTAAGACTCGGGGAGCAACCATAGAAAGGTTCTTCCCCCTCTGCGGGGCGGAAACTACAGAGAGAGAAAGAGCTCTCCGGTAGGTAGAAATCTGCCGAGGAAAATCCTTCTCGGAGAGGGGAGATCGTCGCCATCAACACCGTCATTAAGCTAGACTTCATCGGGATCATCATCATCATCATCTGCACCATCATCTCCACCAGCACCATCACCACCACTCCATACCGCTGTAACAATTGGGCTGAATCTTGCATAGTTCTTAGGGGAAACTTTCCTGGTGTTGATTACTTGTTGTAGTTGATTCTATTGAGTGGAACCATTGACATATTTTTTATGCTCAAATTGTTACTGATCATTATTTCATCTCTGATCTTGATCCATATGATGTCTTGTCAGTAGTTCGTTTAGTTCTTGGGGACATGGGAGAAGTCATGTTGTTAGTAGTGGAATTTTGTTGAGAAAGATTCAATGGTTTGATATTTAAGTTGTGGTGTTATTCTTCTAGTGGTGTCATGTGAACATCGACTACATGATACTTCACCTTTATGGGCCTAGCGGAATGCATTGTGTATTTCGCTACTAATCGTGGGGTTACCGGAGTGACAGAAACCTGAATCCCCATTAGGAAACCTTTGCACAAGGGAGTGTAGGATCTTAAAGATTAAGGCTATGATTAGGTTTTTATCTTAATTACTTTCTTGTAGTTATGGATGCTTGCAAGGGGTATAATCACAAGTATGTATTAGTCCTAGGAAGGTCAGTAGATTAGCATAGGTTCACCCACACAACACTTATCCAACTAAATAAGATTAATCAACTATATGAAGCAAAAACATTTAACGATATTCCCATGTGTCTTTGAGAACGTTTGGTCATCTTAGTAATACAACCGGCTTTTAATTTGCTAAAGAAATGATTGGGCCACTTGCTGCAATTATTATTATTGTCTTTTATTTACTCGTACTTTATTTATCTGCATTATTAAAACCCCCTAAAAATCCGTTTGCTAAGTATTTATAGAGAATTACCGATCCATACCACTTGTCAACACCTTCTTCTCCTCATTGGGTTCGACACTCTTACTTATCAAAAATACTGCGATACACCCCCTATACTTGTGGGTCATTAGCCTGCTTCGCGTTCTGCTGGTTCCAACCTTCTTCTTCCTCGGTCCAGGGTACAGGCGGGGTACAGGGGCGACGACGAGCTTCCTCGACTACCACTACAAGAAAGTTTCCTTCCGCATCAATTTGGCCCGACGGTCGTCGTAGAAGGCGCGTCTTCCACAACGAAATTCTCGGCTCGATTGTGGCCGATGGACAACTTTTTTCCGGTTTCGTGGCCCTCTACTATGACGGATCTGCTAAAAACATGGAGGAAGCTTGGCCAGCGCATGGCAGAAGCATGATTTTCGTTTCCTCACGCGATGTTGACTCGCCGAAGTCTTTTGAGGTGTGTGGGTCCCGGACGTCAGTGTCTCTAGCGGACCATACTTTTCGGTCGCGCCTCCCGGATTTCAACTCGATAACGTAGTTCGAGGCGTCTGCCTTTAGTCAGGCTGCTAGGTCCCACATGCCAGCCTCTCATTAGAAGGATCATGTGTATGATGGAATTTTTTCCTTCGCTCGCGCTACGCTGTTCCGAAGTTGATAGCGCTGCTCAATGCATCTACCGTCTAATCAACCTCCGGTACCCACATGTCATCCTCTCATTAGAAGAAATGTGTGTATGATGGAATTATTTCCTTTGCTAGCACTACCCCGTTCTGAGTTGATAGCTCTGCTCGACGCATCTACCGTTTAACCAACCTCCTGTGCCCCACATGTCATCCTCTCATTAGAACAAACATGTGTATGATGGATTTTTTTCCTTGGCTCGCGCTACCCTGTTCCGAACTTGATAGCGTTGTTCGATGCATCTACCGTTTAATCTCAATGCTGGGCCCCACATGTCATCCTCTCATTAGAAGAAACGTGTGTATTATGGATTTTTAACCCGCTGTCACGCCTTCGTGTTTCGTACTTGATAGCGTTGCTCGCTGCATCAGCCGTTTAATCAAACTCCTAGACCCCACAAGTCATCCTCTCATTAGAAGAAACGTGTGTATGATAGAATTTTTTCCCTCAGTCGTGCCTCCGTGTTCCGAACTTGATGGCGTTGCTCGCTACATCAGCCGTGCTGGTGGGTTCCTTATGTCAGTCTCACATTAGAAGAATCATGGGTATGACGGACTTTTTCTACTCTAGCGCCACCATGTTCCTAACTAGATATCGTTGCTTGACGAATCTGCCATTTGGTCACGTAGCTAGGTCCCACATGACAGCCTCTCATTAGAAGGATCGGTTGTATGATTGAATTTTTTCTCTGCTCGTGCCCTGTGTTTCAAACTTGATAACGTTGCTCGCTGCATCAGCCTTTTTCAGGCTGCTGGGTCCCCTCATGTTAGCCTCTCATTAGAACAAACGTGTGCATGATGGACTTTTTTCTCGCTCGTGCCTCCCTATTTCGAACTTGGCAACGTTGCTCGATACATCACCTATATAAGGACGCGCTGGTGGGATCCACATGTCGGTCTATCTTTAAATGAAATGTGTGTATGTATGATAGACCTTTTTTCGGCCGAGTCTGCTGTTTTGGACTTCCAATAGATTTAAATTGTGTGTGTCGCCACTATGCCAAAGATATGTATAGAAAATATATTATTAAACATTCATTAGTACCTTCAAGTTATGTTTTAATGTTTTTAAAAATATGTCGTGTGTCCGTGATTATATTTTTAAAAATAAAAGGGAAGCCTCCTGACATTTCAATTTATAAAATGCCACATATATAATGGACTAGTTTCTTAAAAATATTGCAGAATTTTTTTAAGAGGTGGAGGCGGAGTGTTTTTAAGAGGTGGGGGGCAATGCTCAAAAGGCCGAACTAAAAATATTTTGGGCTATTTTACATGGTCCATCTACATGCGCTATACTCCATGGGCTCCTTTCTTAAATTTCACTAGGCTATGCTAAGAAGTCCCTTGACCTTGACAAGGCCGAATTAAAATGTTCTTACCTATGCTCCATGGCATCCTTTCTCAAATTTCACTGGCCCGTGCTCAGCAGTTCCCTGACCTTGCGCTCAAAAAAAAGTTCCCTTTCCTCGAAAAGGCGTGTGTGTATGTTGGACTGTTTCGGGTCGAACTTGATAACGTTGCTAGGTCCTCCATGTTAGCCTCTCACCACGCTGGAATTTTTTCTCGCTCGCGCCTCCCTATTTCGAACTTGGCAATGTTGCTCGATGCAACATCTCTATAAGGCCGCGCTGCTGGGTCCCATGTGTCAGCCTCTTTATAAATGAAACGTGTGCATGATGGACTTTTTTTAGCCCTGTCCGTGTTTTTACATCGGTCCGTTGCTAGGTCTAAATATACATGGTACAAAGTAAAGGACCAAATATACACACATACTATATAGATGTCGATCAAATTATATATTTTTTGAAAATTATCTATTATAATTTTATATAGTGATGATATGTCATATGTCTATTATCTGGTTAACACGTGCAAGGTACATGGAACTTACTAATAATGCAGTAGTTTCAACAAAATAACATAGGTAGGAAGACCTTTTTCTGGGGGGGGGGCTGGGGAAGGGGATGACCATAAAGGCCGAATTAAAAAGATTCTAGGATAACTGGGGGCGGATGCCCTATTCTTCATGGGCTCACTCCGAAACTGAATGCGCTATAGTCGACGGCCACAAGACAATGAAAAGGCCGAATTGAAGGTTTTGGGCTATGATTGGGCCTGATAGGCTAATTTCATGGGCTCGGTAATAAAAATTCCAGACCTCAACAAGGAAGAAAAAACGAGGGAGAAAATTTTGGCCGATATTTTCGCGTGAAAATTGTTGAAAACCAGGACACATACCCCGTGCTCGCCAAAACTTTCCCACTCGCGCCTTCACTCCAGCACCCAGCTACTGTCTCTTTGCGCCATTCTTCTAGAGACGCGCAGGCGGTCAAAACCACAAGCCGTGCACCAAAACATTCACACTCTGTGTATCATCCAGGACGGCCTGACACCATTGCTGGCGGCAGTGTTCTTTTCAAGACACACATATGTCGGTGGTCAGCTGGTCGATCCCCACGGTACACTTATAATATCCTTAGTTCGCTCAATCATTCCCTAGAAGTAGTTTCATACTCGATCTGCTTGTTTGACATTGTTCTGCACTTGATCTGTTTTTTCGAATTGGTTGCCATTTTGTGCTCGGTCGATCTGTTCTCTCAAATATGTAACATAGTTCTGCACTCAATTTCTGAAAGAAGCTAAAATTACGTGGCATTTATAGATCTATATTCAATCAGGTTGCTCAGATATCTTGGCTTAATTAGATCTGTAATCAACCTGTTCGGTGAAATATCTTGAAAGCTTCTGACCATCTCTATCCTCAACAGATGGACATATATTGGATACTGAATGGAAAAAAGCAACACCTTCATATTGGGAAGGTGTTAATGAATTCATGAAGTTTGTTAAACAGCATAATGGCGACTCGGATGTGTTTTACCCATGCCGACAATGCCTTAATTATAAAAAGCTGAGTCATAGCTGAGTCGTAGACCATACTTTTATTAATGGGATGCAACACACATATATTAGGTGGACTAAACTTGCTGAACCATATGATCAGCATGTTCTTGATCCTCTAGCTGATGCTGATACGCCTAAAGCTCATTAGATCAAGGATGAGGACCTTCCTGGTTTGTTAAGGGACCTGTACCCCACTGCAAGCAAAAAAGGCGCTCCTTCTCTTAAAATATCACTTTTCTTTGACCTGATAGAAAATGCCAAGTGTTCAATGGACCCTGATTCTAGTATCTCAAGATTTGAACTGGTAATGAAATTACTAAAGGAGAAGTCGTTCAACAAGATTACCAACAAAGCTTTCAATTGAGTGATTAAGGTGTACAGCGAGTCAATCCCTAGGGAAGGACTGCCAAAATCCTTTTATGAGATGAAACAGTACATCAAGGTATTTGGACTATCATATGAGAAGATCCATTTTTTCCAAATAATTGTGTACTGTTCTGGGAGGATTATGAAAACCTCGATGAATGCCCAGTATGTAACAAATCAAGATGGAAAAATGGTGATAAAAAGAAGAAAGATCCTTGTAAGGTTCTGAGATATTTTTCAATTATAGATAGATTGAAGAGGTTTTTTCAGTCAGAATAGACATCTAAGGAAACAAGATGGCACAAAGAGATTCTCAAGCCACACGATTACTTAGTCAGACATCCAGCTGATGGCGATGAATGGAAGAACTTTGACAAGGCCCGTCCAGGATTTGCAGTGGATCCGAGGAACCTAAGACTTGGCCTAGCTATAGATGGATTTAACCCATTTGGCAACATGAGTAACTCGTACAGCATATGGCTAGTACTTGTTACAATTTACACCTGCCTCCCTGCGCATGCACTGATCAGTCGAACTGCTTGCTAGCTTTACTCATCCCAGGTGCCAAATCACCTAGGAAGGATTTTGATCTGTTCATGCAGCCTCTTATACGAGACTTGCAGGAACTATGGAAGGGTGTCATGACTCCTGATATCCTTGCCAGCAACCATGAAGATGCCAAGTTCCCTATGCGTGCTGCTGTGTTATTCTGCACCCATGATTTTCCAGCTCTTGGCACTATGTCAGGACGAGTGACAGCAGGTTATAACGCATGTGTTCGCTGTGAGACAAAACAGGTCACAGTGAGGCTACAAAATAAGACCGGTTTCCTTGGCCACCGGGTTTTTCTTCCTCAAGGCCACAAATTCCGAAAAACTTGAAAAAAATGCAGTTCTATGGAAAGAGGACTAAATATGGCACTGCACCACAAAAGTTCACTGCAGCTGAGTTGCAGGCGCATTTACAAAAGGTCAGAAATGTTAAACCAGGAAAACAACCAGCTGCCAGATGAGGTAAAATAAAGAATACAGAAGATGCACTGACAGTAGGAGCAGCATCCAAAAGGAAGATAGCGGAAGAAGTAGCAGCAGATTCCCAAGGGAAGGAAAAGGAACCGAGAATATTTTATAAGCGCAGATCCACTCTATGGGACTTTCCGTATTGGGTTGGTAAGACACTTCGACATAATATTGATGTCATGCACATGGAGAAAAATATATGTGACAGAATTATAGGCACATTACTCAACATTCCATCTAAGACAAAAGATAGGTATAATGCTAGGCTTGACTGCGAAAAACTCAACCTTAGAAACAACTTGAAGCTGCATCCTGAAGATACGGTTGATAAGGGCGGTGCAAAACATTACAAATTTCGAGGTGCATAATTTACCTTGCCTATGAATAAAAGGGTACTATTTTGTGACTTCCTCCGAGGTGTGAAGTTCCCATCTGTATTTGCTTCCAACATTGCAAATTGTATCAATGCAGAGGGGAACAAGCTCCAAGGGTTGAAAACTCACGATTGCCACATCCTAATACAAAGGCTTTTAGCTCTTGGCGTTAAAGGTTTAGTGAACAAGGATTTGTACAACGTGCTTGCAGAGTTGGGAAAGTTCTTTAGGGAAATCTGTAGCAAAACTCTAGACAGAAGAGTTGTAGCGCGTCTTCAGACGGACATAGCAGAAATCCTATGCAAGCTTGAGCTGATATATCCACCAGCCTTCTTTGATGTGATGGTGCATTTGGCTATTCATCTGACTGAAGATGCACTTTATAGAGGTCTCGTACAGTACAGATGGATGTACCCTATATAACGTCGACTTTGCACTTTCAAGGGTACTGTCAGGAACAAGGCTAGAGAAGAGGCTTGCATTGCAGAGTCATACATTGCTGCTGAAGCATTTGCATTTTGCTCAAGATACATTCCTGATCATAAAACGAGATCCAGTATGGGTGGCAGAATTGAAGAAGTTGAAAAATCTGTTTTTAACCATAATATTCGCCTAGTAGGAAAGAAGGAACATAGAACATTAATGCAGCACGAATATGACCAACTTACTTGGTATGTGCTGAATAATGCTGATGAGGCTGAAAACTTTGTTGCGTAAGCACTATTCATACATATCCTCACATATATGAAATGAAACTTGTAGCAAGATATGTTCAGATGTCTTACTTGAGTATCATTTTTGTAGGTTATTTAAAGCAACCAAAGGAAAATATTATGCTGCACTATTATGTGGGGGTGGGTTTTAGGAATGGTTTAGGAATCATGTAAGATGGTCAATTGAAATTTGAATTGCATACGAATTGTGCACATGAGATGACCTCTTGATTATTTTGTATAACCGCAGATCACGAAGCTGCGTTAAGAGAATCCAGGCGATGTTAGTGATGGTCTCTATGCCCTATCATGTGGTCCGGCAAAGAGGGTGCAGACAGCTTTAGCTTGTAATGACGATGGTATCCACTACAACACTTCTGAGCGTGAGAAACATCTGAAGAAAAAAAACAGTGGCATCACGACCAGTGGAGAGCACTTGACAGCCAAAATGAAGAAGTCAGATGACTATGATCATTATGGTCGCATAAAAGAGGTTATTGAGTTGAATTATAACGACAAGACTGATGGTCGATCTGTGTTTCTATTCCAGTGTTATTGGTATGACCAATATCCGAACAAGAAAAGAGGCCCCAGAAATGATGGGAATTTCATATCGATCAATACTACTGCTGAGTGGTACAAGGAGGAACCTTATATTTTGGTAACTCAAGCTTCCAAGGTAATTTTCTTGGATGACAGAGATGATAAGGACTGGCAATATGTGCAAAAGTTTGAGGCAAGGAGCACCTATGATGTGAATGAGTATGACGATCCAGTAACCATAGATGTTGCCCACCAAGATGATCCTAGTGGGTGTATGGTAACTGAACTGGCTGACATTGATGAAAATTTGATTGCCAGAGGCACCTCTGCGCATGATGGACAAGTAGATTTTACTATTGAGGTTAGTGTAGTCGACAAAGAAAGGAATAAACTGGTTCTACCTGATGAATCTCAGGACATGTATGATGAATGGAAAGGGGAAGAAGATCCAACCCGGTGGGAATATGTGGATCTAGAACGCGACAGTGCCAAAAGCGATGATGGTGACGATGATTAGACTGTTGTTTCATATTATGCAGTGATATGATGAACAGTGATTCGTATTGGTTTTCTCTTTGTAAAATGTATGAGACATGATGACAATTTCCTGTTGGATTGTAATCCTAGACTAATTGTTTTCCCTGTCTAAATCAGATTAAGCTTAATTCGACAAGTGCAAACATATATAGAACAGGTTCACTTGGCGTGCAGGAGAAACATTGGTTCAGTACATTGATTAATTATCAACCACAGGACCAGTTTCATACAGAAGGGGGCATATGCACCTCGTGTCAGTAGAGATGGGCGAGCACATTGTCTCGGCAGATAGGGCAGCTGGCGTTGGTCTCAAACCAAGTGAAGATGCACTTGCGGTGGTACGGATGGTTGCATCCTCGGAGACGCACCGTTGTGCGCTTCGCCAGCGCCTGCATGCATATGCTGCAGTGGCCATCCTCCTGCTCAACTAGGTACCAACTGTCTTGAAGCGCCGACAAGTTGACGATGAGCTGGAGATTCAGGCTGAGGGTGAGGTAGAAGTGGAACCCGTCGACCCATACACACGCCTCAAGCCAGAGCCGGTGCAGAATGTCATACGGCATGATGATGTCCCACTCCTCTGCCATGAGTTGGAGGTTCTTCAACAGCCATACAAGGCCAAGAACCTTGCACATAGTTCCCACGACCTTGCTCGCTCTTCGCAGCTTCCTAGGAGGCAGGCTGAGATTCAACACTTCCTCTTCGCAGGGTGTGGTCACGACATCGTCCTCCTCCAAAGGGACTGGGATGGAGCCAGGCATCCTCCTGAGCTCGTACGTCCTCGAGAAGAAGATCTTTAGTGTCATTGTGTACGACATCTCCGTGTTAACTAACTGTGGCTCGAAGACGGAGAAGTTGGTTGTGTCTGCGGAGACGTGGCAGGCACGGAAGACATGGGGGCCAGAGTCGATGATGCACTCCTGTGAGGAGCGCTCCAGTTCTGGTGGCACCACGATTTGGGGATTTTTTGCGGGGTTGGGGGAGGGTAGGGGGACGGGAGGGGGAAAGGGCTAGTCCATGGTGCTAGCCTGGATGAGGGGGAAGAGGCCAGGCAAAATTGGTGAGGGCCTGTTTGATTTGTAGGATATGAAAATCGTGGGAATAGGAAACATGTAGGATTGCATTGTCATGTTCACTCCAATCCAATAGGAATTCATATGCACAAAAGTGTGTTTGATTCCACCAAAGTAGGAATCTAAAAAAGAGGTACGGGAGAATGTTCGATTTCCTACGAAAACTAGTACTGTACAAAGGAATCCTTAGGAAAAAATCCTATGGGAATCAATCCTACAAATCAAACAATCGTCACAGGAAAATTTCCTATAGGATTTAATCCTACAAAATTCCTAGGGAAATCCTTGGAATCAAATGGACCCTAATAGTGGACTACTCGAAAAAAAGGCGGGGCCGCGCTACCTCGTCACCCCCCAACGTCATCCCTGGCTTGTCCTCTCTTCATGGTTCTATTTAGGTTCTGTCGTGGTGGTGTCACGGCAGATGCCATGGATAGGCTAAAGGTGGGGACAAGATGCACTAGAGGAATCCAGGGAGGGATAGTGTGGTGATTCCACACACAGATGGTTTGTACTATTCAAGCTAGATGAGTTACAAGTCTCCTTGAGCTGTATTGGGGAGAGGAGGAAGAAGGGACTCTCTTACTCTCACCACCGCTTTGCTCTCAGGAACCCTCTACTCAAATGCCCATCAACTAGTTCATCACTCAATAGCTCTCAACTAGTCAAAGACCCAATCGACCTCAACCCCCTCTACAAAAGCCCTAGCCCTCCTTATATAGGGGTGGCTAGGTCTCCAATTAGGGCATACGTGGAGGCATATTCTAGGGAATATGCCTCTTCCCAAAATAGTAAACCGACCAGGTCACTTTTCCCCGTCGTCAGCAATGCAGAGGCTACGTGAGCCTCTGTGGCGCCAGCTTCATCCGACACAGGCGATGTTACCCTTGTCAGCCACTCCTCGGTGGTCCTGGCCTCTGTCCGCTTCGCTCACACTCTACGTACTGTGGCCACCTTTTGACCAGCGAGATACCTTCCTTCTCTTGCAAGCCTGATATAACCCGGATCATGCCTGGTTAATCCGGCCACACCTGTACCTGTATACAAGTTAGATACATCTTACCGACATACGACATAAGTCGGCCGGGACTCAGTCATGCGGACATCCTCCAGTCTGGATTACTCCGTGATTCGGCCTGCCTTGAGGTGACTCGGCCAGCACTTGCTTTGACCTTGCCGTACCTCGGCTAACTCGGCCATTATACCCCGGCGTGACCCTACCCGGGGGTATCCCCCCAACATTAGTCCCCGAAGCTGGTGCGGTCTTAGCTGCCTTAGCCGCTAAGGCCACAGCAGGTTCAATTTTACCGAGCCTTTTGCTCCTTTTCCGAGTTATCTCATAGTCCGGATTCCATAGGCTCACTTTCCCTTGGCACATTCCTAGTTTTCACTCGCTGGCCAGGTCATCCTTTGGTTATCCGGGTTATTCTTCCTTCCCTCGTACGCTATCCCACATGGAGGGTAATCATTATCTTGCCTCATTTTAAGGGCATGCGCCAGTAACTGCCACAGTTATTGTCAGATATTACTGTTGCACACGTCACATCGTGTCTCTCTCCTCGTTAACTGTATCATAATGTCACGTCGTGGGATCTCATGCGCCTTGTGGCCCTTCTTGTGGCTCGTCGCTAATTGGCTGATCCGGATCATACACGGCCACACCGTGTGGCCCGTCCGCACAGCATGATCCCACTACCCCTCAAGGGCATGGTTAAATAGGGGAGGGGCGCGCCCCTTGGGTCTTTTCCCCGTTCTCGCGTGCTTCTGCCTCTTCTCCTTCTTCTTCCCAGCGATAGCGCCGCTGCCGCTGCACCTGCTTAGCCGCGCCGCCGCCACACCGTTCCTCGCGCACCAGTGTTGCCGCCACTCCCGCGCATCTCCACCGCCACGGGTCCGTGCCAGTCCAGGTCACTGCCCCCCACCGCCGATAGGGCCAGTGATGACAGCGACCTCGAGATGACAGAGGAAGAACTCACCATCGCGGAGCAGGAGATGGAGGAGGACACAGAGAACGCCGAGCGTGGTGCCTGGGCTAGGTCCTGGGTATGCCAGGATGACCTAGACTGGCTGTATCGCACGCGCCGTATCCCGGAGGGCGTCATCGCCCGCCTCGCCGCCGAGGAACTCGCTCCCTCACTCAATCCGGGTGAGTTCGTAGTATTCCTCTCCCACTTGCAGCGTGGGTTCGGCCTCCATGTCAGCGACTTCTTCCACGACTGGCTCAATACCTACGAGCTTCAGCCGCATCATCTTCTGGTGAATGCCATAACTTCCCTCTCTGCCTTTTCTTCCACCATCGAGGGCTACACCGGATAGTGGCCCACCAAGGAGCTCTGGATCCGGTTTTTTGGTCTCCATCGAAATGTGATTCCGAATAGAGAGCTTGACCCGGAGGACAAGCAGCTCATGCAGTTCGGCGCAACTTCTATCTCTCCTCGGAAACAGTCCGTCTTTCCCCGAGTCACGGGGCTTGACTCTTGCAAGGGCTGGGGCCGAACCTTCTTTTATGTCAGAAATGACATGACTGAAGATTTGATCCGGCTGCGCCCCTACGCTCCGGGTTCTCCTAATCCGGATCCATGGGACCAGATCCCCAAGAAACCCACAGTCCTGGTGAACCAAGTCAACAAACGGTTCCAGGAGCTGATGGATCAGGGATTGCACATCGAGGACGCAATGATCACCTTCGTCCACAACCGGGTCTCCCCCTCCAGAAACGCATGCATAAACTTTGCCACATGAGCTGGCGCCTTGACCCCAACCGGACCTCCTCATTCGAGTTGAGAAACACCGAGATTTACCGCCGGGTCAAGGCCCTCTTCACCACCAACAAAAAATTCACCGTTGATTGGGAGTGGGGGATCGAGCACTTCTGCCGAGATAGGCTTCCTCCTGTGGTAAATCTCTTGCTTCAATCTTTTTCCGAGTTAAATTATATGTCGAAATTTGTTGTATGTTTGATCCCTTTGCATTTTCTCTCTTAGATGTTTCTTCAGCAAACTCTTGAGGATGGCACTGAGCCTTCTCTCAAGTGGGCCCCGGATCGAGATGTCCCGGACGAGGAGGAGCCGGATCAGGAGATGTTCCTACCGTTCCCCGATGCGACCAAGCGACACACCGATAAACTCTATTCCATTAGATATTGGCCTGAGGATGAAGATGATTCTGACGTTGAGGTGATGGAGGCATTTGACGCTGTCCCCCTTTCTTACGCTTTTCTGACATCAGCTAACCCCGGTGGGCAGATCCATGAAGATCCTCCCATTTCCACGGGTGAGCCAGTCCCGGTCGCATCAAAGAAAAGGGGGGTCACATCTGCTTCTTCCTCCGGACCTTCTAAGCCAACCAAGAGGCGAAAGAAGTCTGCAGACAAAGCTGCCACCAAGTCCATGACTAAGGCCGTAGCCCGGCGAGCTCGCAAGCCAAAGGAGCCTCTGACCTCAGATGAGTAAGTCACTTCTTCCTTATCGAATTTTCTGCTTCGTGCCTTTCTCTTGTTGTAACTTATTGTTCAGCTTGATTCGGCAGGTCTGCGGTGGAAGTTCCTCAGAGTGGATCCGGCATTGCCTCGCTGCTCCGACATAGCCCTTTTCCCCCTCGTGGCGACGGTTCACGCCCGTTGAGCCCCATTCAGGAGGGTTCAGTGGCTGCTCCGGGTTCTAGCCCACCTCGTCAAGAGCAGGGCAACCTCGGAACAGGGGGAACTGGTTCTGCCGAGGCTGCGGTTGCTCCCACTTCGGCTCAGCCGCAACTAGCCATCACCGAGGTTCCTTCAGCACCCCCGCCAAAACAAAAATCAGCACCAGCACCAGCAGCAGCAGCGCAAGCATCCGCAATAGCACCAAGCCCCTCCGCCTCGTTCGAGTCCTCCAAGACTCGGCGAGAAGGCACCAGCAGCACCAAGGCTAGAACGAAGGCAACCCCCAAGGTCAAATCCACAGCTCAAACCTCCACCTCTCAGCAGCAGCCCAAGGGCAAGAAAGCTCCTGATGCCACCAAGGCAGCGTCCATTGAAGCTGGACAGCGCACACTTGCGTCCATGCTTTTGAAGAAGACCCCACCGACGAAAGACACTTCTGCCGGGTCAGCTGATGCGCAACTCGTTTTGCACACCAGCCCCACTGTTGCCCAAGTTGAGAGGAGGGAGGCCCATGCCAAAGGTTTAGTCGCGCCCCACATGCTTAACGGAGAACACTATCCTCCGACCTTGATCGAGTTTGTTAACAACTGGAACAAGGCGGAGTTCGTCCATAATGACGATCTCCTGGAGAAATTTGGGCCAGCCGATTTTGCTGCACAGATGAACACCGCTGCCAAGGTAATCAGCCTTGTAGGTCGGATGATGGAGGTATGCTACTTCACCTTTTCCTTAACATGCACTGGATATTATTGATATAACCATTAGTCCCCGAGCCTCCGGGGGATTAACTTGTTACTCAGCCGGATGCTCCTTAGAGAACTAGCGTAGCTCCTTAGTAACTTCGAATATGCACACACCTAGAGCCGGGTTAAGTTCCACTTGGCCCGGATCTTGTACACTTCGGATATGCACAGACCTAGAGCCGGGTTATGTTCCACTTGGCCCGGATCTTGTACACTTCGAATGTGCACACACCTAGAGCCGGGCTAAGTTCCACTTGGCCTGGATCTTGTACACTTCGAATATGCACACACCTAGAGCTGGGTTAAGTTCCACTTGGCCCAGATCTTGTACACTTCGAGTATGCACACACCTAGAGCCGGGCTAAGTTCGACTTGGCCCGGATCTTGTACACTTCGAATATGCACACACCTAGAGCCGGGCTAAGTTCCACTTGGCCCGGATCTTGTACACTTCGAATATGCACACACCTAGAGCCGGGTTAAGTTCCACTTGGCCTGGATTTTGTACACTTGGAATATGCACACACCTAGAGCTGGGTTAAGTTCCACTTGGCCCGGATTTTGTACACTTCGAATATGCACATGACTAAGCTATTCTTTTGTACTCTTTTCAGGTGACCACCAATCGCCGGAGCGCTGCGTTTCAGCGTCTCTTGGACACTCACAAGATGCTGTGCGTGAAACATACTACGCTTCTCGCCGAACACGAGAAAAGGGATAAGTTTTCTCCTTTGCATTTTTCCCATTTCTCTTCGTCTTTTTCCGCCGGACTAATCTGATATTCGGATTGTGCAGCCGGAGTGGAGGCCGAGAACATCCTTATGAGGAAAAATCTGGACCAAATAAAGGGTAAGTTATTCTTGCTTAATCTTGCTCTGCGCTTTATCTCCTTTTTCTGCTTGGCTCGGCAAACATTCATACCCTCGGCTTTGCCGGGTCAACAAACTATTTCAGCCTCTCTTGAAGATAGTGTGCCCGTGCCTGATATGATGCTGCATTTTCTCGAACAAGCAGGGCAACATCAAGCCAAACTCAAGAAAAAGGATGATGAGCTCGCTCTCCTCTGGACCAAGGATGACGAGATTGCCAAGCTTAAGGCAGACATGAAAAAGCTCAAGGCGCTTCACAAATCCGAGATCTATAAAGCTGGCCAAGATTTTACCGAAGAGCGGGAGCGTCTTAACCTCCAAATTTCCAAGGATCAAGAACTGCTGAAAGAGGCCGACACTAAGCTTGAGTCAGCGAATGCTGAACTTGCGCAACTCCGGAAGAGGCGCGACAACTGCACCAAGGAGCTGACCCGTATCCATAGCCATATTTCTCGTAAGTTCCTTTCCTTCGGCCGGCATCAATCTCTCTGGGTCAACTTTCCTCACTTGCTTCACTTGTCTTGTTTTCAGACAAATTTCCAGAGGGCTGTGCTATTGCAACTACTGTCCTTGCCAAGTTCCGCCAGAAGAGGGGTACCCCAATTCTTCCTGGCGCAGAGATTATTCCCTATGACATGGAGCACCTGCTGGTCAGCTTATCTTCTCGTGTTGAGATTGTGAAGAATTATGGCAAGGATATCCTGGATGTGGCAATCCGGATCTTCAATGCCTTTTGGCCTGAAGAAGATACTCCGGAGGGAGCCACTGCTATTATTGCCAAGCTAATGGAGTGTGAAACCCATCTTGACCTTTGGAGGGAATCTGCTGGATGCGCCAGAGCTGAAATCGTTCTCCACTATGTTTTTACGTGGTATGAGAAGATCAACCTCAATCTTCTTGAGCGCATGCACACCGGATCAAGGTGGTCCAATGACCCAGATTGGATAGCTCGGCGCAAGGCTTGCGCTCATAGCCTCATTCAATATGCCCCCATTCATCAATGGAACGAGGGACCAAGCTTCCTTGGCACCGCCGCCGACGAAAATGCTAAAGATGATTCAGGTGAGGAGGAAGAGGACGAAGCCTCGGACGTCGAAGGAGAAGAAGATGATGCTGAAGCCAAGGCTGGAGTTCCACCTGCTGGCGCCGAGTTACCTCCCCGTGCTGCTCCTTCAAAAAACACTTTGCAGTTTATCAGATCCCCGTTATGCCGGGTGCAGTTGTATGAAGCACACAAGTTATATTTTGCTACTAAGTTGTCTGTGCCGGATTAACTTGGGCGTAGTCCCCGAGTTTCATTTTCTTGTTCCTCCAATTTCTTGGCTCGGCTCGTGTCTACCTTGGTTCGGTTTTATGACTTATGAGTCCGAGCTTCAAAAATTGACTTAACAATACTTGGAAACTTTAGGATTAGCTCAAAATAATTCAGCATAGTAAACATAAAGTAAACATAAGGTTAGTCCGAACAACAAACATCGGCTCGATTAAGTTCCTTTCCTTAGTCGTTTTTCGTGTGCTACGCAAGTCCAAACTTGTTCTCTTGCTTGCCATGAAGCCAAATCTTGTTGGACAGCAGCAAGTCGAAGAGTTGAGTTTTTGGTGCTCACACACTACTAATCCGGCTTAGGTAGAAGCAACTTACACCAGCCGACACATAAATAACAAATACAGAAAACAAACAATAAATATCACTAAGGCAGTCCCCGAGTTACTGCTCGAGGTGCCAAGATTTCATTGATAAGCTCATTGTCGGCATACATTCCGACATATGAGAGACTCGGATACACACACTTCTTTGCTAAGTGTAGAACGGACAAAGTAAAGCTACATTCCACAAATGCTTAGATTCTTCGTCGGACCTGCCCGCCTTGTTCTTCTCCTGTGGTTCTGCATCGATAACATAATATGAGTCATTGTGCAATGCTTTGCTCACAATAAATGGCCCTTCCCATGGGGGGGATAGCTTATGCATGCCAGCAGTACGTTGTACCAACCGGAGTACCAGATCCCCTTCCCAGAAGACTCGGGGGTTTACTTTCCGGCTATGATAGCGTTGGAGATTTTGCTGATATATGGCGGACCTAGACAATGCCAATTCTCTCGCTTCTTCCAGCAGATCAACATCATTTTGCCAGGCCTCTCGCACTTCGGCTTCTGTGTATTGGGTGACCCTAGGCGAGTCATGCTCTATGTCGGCTGGTAATACAGCTTCTGCCCCATATACCAGAAAGAATGGCGTATAGCCTGTTGATTGATTCGGTAAACTCCACAGTACCGCTGGTAGTTCTTCTATCCAGCACCCCGCTGATCTTTGCAGCGGCTCAATGATCCGGGGTTTTATCCCGGATAATACTAATCCGTTGGATCTCTCCACTTGTCCGTTCGATGCGGGGTGGGCTACCGAGGCAACGTCTAGCCGAAGCTTCTTATCTCGGTAAAATCGTGCAAATGTTCCTTCAGCAAAATTTGTGCCATTATCTGTTATGATGCTGCGAGGATAGCCGTATCTCAAGATGATATCTTTGAGGAATGTCACGGTCGTAGCTCCATCACATTTTCTTATTGGCTTCACTTCAATCCACTTTGTAAACTTGTCAACCATGACTAAGATGTGGGTCATGTTCCCCCTTGCTGGTTTAAACGGGCCAACCATGTCCAAACACCATACAGCAAATGGCCATGTAATTGGTATAGTCTTGAGCTCCGACATTGGCATGTGTGTCTTGGTAGCATACCTTTGACAACCATTGCATTTTATTACTAGATCTTCTGCTTGTTCCAAGGCACTTGGCCAGTAGAACCCATGTCGGAAAGCTTTTGCCACCAGCGCTCTGGATGAGGCATGATGTCCACATTCCCCTTGATGTATGTCCTGGAGGATGTCAAGCCCTTCTTTCGGGTCAACACATCGTTGGAAGACATTTGTGACACTTCTCTTGTATAGTTCGGCATTGATGATAGTGTACGCCTTTGCACGTCCCTAAATTTTCCTGGAAAGCACCTCTTCGCTGGGCAAAGTTCCATCCTTCAGGAATTGAAATATGGGCAGCACCCAAGCTGGTATAGCTCGCACTGGAAACACCTCCTCATCTAGTTCCATTTGCTCCACCGGCATAACCTCGGCCGGATCACGCTGCGTAGTCCCCGGGTTTCCTGAACCACTTCCCACGTCAATGTCCATGGGTACAGCTCCAGACTCCGGGTCTGCCGGGATATAGATTGAGTCGGTTTCTGGGGACGGCCTGATAGATGGTTTTCTTAGGTGTTCTAGTGCTACACCCAGTGGAATTGCTTGTCGGGTTGATCCGAGCTTCGATAATATGTCGGCAGCTTCATTTTCTAGCCGGGGTACATGGTGAAACTCGCATCACTCAAAGTACCCAGATATCTTTTGCACATGGAATCTGTACAATGCCATGTTTGGATCGAGAGCGTCCCATTGCCCTGAAACTTGCTGAACTACCAAATCTGAGTCGCCAAAGCACTGGATCCGACGTATTCCAATTTCCTTTGCCACTTTGAGCCCATGCACAAGTGCTTCATATTCGGCGACATTGTTTGACGCTGCGAAATGGATTTGCAGCACATACTTCAGCTGGTCGTTCTTTGGCGAGGTAAGCACAACTCCGGTGCCTAACCCGGTTTTTGTCTTTGATCCATCAAAGTGCATTCTCCAATAGTTCGGATCTGGTAGCGGTGGTTCGTATTGCATCTCGGCCCAATCCACGAAAAAGTCGGCCACAACATGAGACTTGATCGCATCTCTTCTGTCGTACTGCGGAGCATAAGGGGCTAGCTCAATTGCCCATTTTGCGATTCGGCTGCTTGCATCTTTGTTACTCATTATCTCAAATATGGGGGCTTCACATATCACTTTGATCAGGTGCTCTTCAAAATAGTGCTTCAGCTTCTTAGCCGCCATATACACACCATAGGCCATCTTCTGATAATGGGGATAATTTTGTTTCAAGGCTGATAATACCTCGCTCAGATAATATACTGGCCTCTGCACTGACTTACCCTCTTCGTCGCGCTCTACCACGATTATTGCACTTACAACTCGGTTGGTTGCGGCTATATAGAGCAACATTGGCTCTTTTGATAGTGGGGAGGCTAACACTGGTGCAGTGGCTAACATTTTCTTTAATTGGATAAAGGCTTCATTGCCCTGCAGTGTCCAAATGAACTTATCTGCTTTTTTCATCAGTTGATAGAGAGGCAATGTCTACACGACCAAATTGGTCAAAATGTGCAGGTATATGTGGATGATGTTGTCATAAAGACCAAGGAAAGCAAAACGCCCCTTGATGATATCAGGCAAACATTAAATGTACCTTCGTGTCCTGAAAATTACTCGGATTTCTGCATACATCTTTGGTACGTTGCCCCTGCATTACGTAAATCAAAAGGCATGGTGCGATAGCAATAAGCCCCATATGGGGTAATAAACGTAGTCTTTATTTGATCGTTCGAATTTAGAGGTATCTGGCGGAAACCAGAATATGCATCTATGAATGACAATAGTTCACACCCTGCAGTAGATTCTATGACCTGGTCTATCCTTGGTAGTGGAAATGGATCTTTTGGACATGCCTTATTCAGGTTTGTGTAATTGATACACATACGCCAAACCACTGCCACATTCGGATCATCCTTCTTCTTTTCCACCAGCACCAAATTAGACAGCCAATCCGGATAAAGCACTTCCATGATAAACCCAGCTGCTAGGAGCCGAGCTATCTCATCCCCAATGATTTTTCTCCTATCTTCGGCGAAGCGGTGGAGAGGTTGCTTCAGCGGCCTTGCTCCGGGTCTCACGTTCAAAGAGTGCTCGGTCAACTCCCTCGGAACACCTTGCAAGTCCTGTGTGGACCAAGCAAAAATATCCCGATTCTCACGGAGGAAGTTGACGAGCTCGCTTTCCTATTTGTCATTTAACCCGGCACCAATTGTTACGGTGCGCTCTAGGAACAGATCATCAACAGGCACTTTCTTCGTATCTTTCGTTGCTTGAAACGAAACACTTCCATGCGGGTTACTCAGCACCGGCATATACTGTTGAGTGGATTGAGCCAATGCCGGCACTTCTTGTATCTTTCTTTTCTCTTGCCCAATCACGAGTGACTCGGCCAGGTTAGACCCGGCTGACGCACACTCAATGGAACGTCGGAAATCTCCAGCTATGGCAATTACTCCATTTGGGCCGGGCAACTTCATCTTCAGGTAGCTGACGTGACAACTTTCCATGAACTTATTCAGTGCTGTCCTGCTGAGTAACGCGTGATACACACTTTCTAGGTTCACAACCTCAAACTCAAAGTTTTCATTTCGGCAGTTATCTCGCGTGCCGAATAACACGTCAACCCGGACTTTGCCAATGGGCACACAAGATATGCCCGACACAATACCATGGAAAGTTTTTCTCGTGGCATGGAGCATGTTCTCCGAGATACCCAACTTGTGCATTGTATCCACATACATTATATTAATGTTGCTGCCATTGTCTATCAGCACCTTAGAAAATCTCACATTGATATTTGGCCCGATGAATGTCGGGTCTAGCACTAGTGCATACGAACCAGGGCTAGGCATAAGCTTGGGATGATCCTTGATATTCCAAGTAATCTCCTGATCCGACCAAGGCATATACCTTGTCACTGCGGGCGTTACCGCATTCACCTCCATATGTCGGTGCTGCAAGCTCTTTCTATCTGTTTCCTCTGTGGTGAACACACAGTAACTCTGGTGATGCTCTCTATATTCATTTCTCCCCTCATTTCTGGGATACCACTGATCTGGCTGATGTTGGTTTTCTACCTGATGCACCACATCCCTTCTTTCATGGTTTTCATACCTCGACAGAGGGGGAGGCAACATTAACTATTGTGTGTTCGCTCCGGAGAGCAATTGCTGTCGAGGTAACTCCTACCGAGGTTGATCGTTCCGAGGTGCCTGAGCATTCCCCGAACCGCTTTGTTCTATCTTCTTCATCCACTCACACTGCCGAGTCGTGTGACCCATCGGGTTACTTAGATTTGGTGTGTGAAATTTACATGGCTGATCCAGCATTGCCTCATAGGTATACCTCGGACTGTCCTTCTTTTCTTGCCACTGTTTCTTCTGCTCTGGCGTCCATGTTTTCTTCCCATCATTTCTGGGAGTCCATTGTTGCCCTCCCGTTTTCTGACGCTGATTATTCCCTGCTCCAGGTTGATCTTGATTTACAGCTACAACTTGTTGCGAACTGTACCTGTAATCCGGCCTATCGTCTCTTCTCTTACCCCGGTAGTCATTTCGCCGAGATGATCCGGCTCCATCTCGCTAGTAGTACTCCTCATTTGACTCGCTTGCCATAAGCCTAGGTTGAGTCGGATCACCCAAGGCATATGAATCAGCGATCCGGATCGTCTCTGCCAGTGTAGTTGGCATATCCCCTTATAACCTTTGCCATAACATGCTTGCATATCTACACCCTTGGGAAAACCAAGCTATGGCATGTCACTCAATCACACCTTCACACAAGTTTGGCACGTTGCACCAATGGGTCAAGAACTCCCGGTTTGTCTCATTCGGTCTCTGCTTGCACATTGCCAGGGTCTGTGGCCTATTCGGCCTCTGATACGTGCTAGAGAAGTTACTGATAAACATTTCCTCAAAATCAATCGAACAATTGATACTTCTAGGTGGCAAATTGTTTAGCCATACCCTCGCTGGCCCTTCCAGCATCTGAGGTACATATCTCACAGCCCATCTCAAGTTGCCTGTAGCAATTTTCACCGCTGTCGCGTAGTTGATCAACCAATCTTCCGGCTTGGTGCTACCGTCATAATGTTTTTGTGCCCCTAGGCAACTGGAAGTTAGGCACTGGAGGCTCCTTCATGATCCGGGGCCCAAAACACGCAGGACCCAGAGGACCTTGACACTCAATTTGCTCCGACCTATAGAGCCGATCCAGTTTTAACCTAGCGTCGTCAGGCATCAAGTGCATGCTTCCCAACCTTGACCCTATCACATGATAATCCGGCCTAGGGTATCCTGCGTTCACCATTTCCGAATCACCATCGTTGTATCTATCCTACTCCTGTGGAGCTGCTCTCTGCTGGATACCTTGGTCGGCACTTTGCTCTTGCCGTGGTATATTCCGCTGCTGCGGTTGTCCTGCACCCGCTGAGTTATGCTATCCGACATTGCCGTTCACAGCGTTTCCCTGACCGGCATTGCCTTGGTTGCGGTTACCTCGCCCAGCTTCACCTTGGCTCACACTTCGTCGATCCTCATTTCTCTGCACTTCTTTTCCTTTCCCTGCCCTTGCCGGGTCATATGGGACTATCTGTTTGTTTCTGCTTGCCGAGGTTACCACCTCCTCTCTTCTTGGGCCACCATGAGGAGATGATGCAGCTCCAGCAGATTTCTCCGGGTTACCTACTGCTGAGTGAACGATTTTGGAGGCACCAGCTCTTCCTGGATTAGCCCTGAGTAACTCTTCGTTTTGTTTGTTCGCTATCCGAACTAACTCATTGACCCTATCTTGCTGCCTTTGCCAGGCTTCACCAGTCAAACCCTCTAACTCGGACGCAGCTGCATCCGCGGCTCTGAGGTTCTTTGCCGGGGTACTATACTTCGGCAGCCCAACGGACAAAACGTTCTCTAATTCCTCAACTCTAGTATCACCCTCTTTGTTCATTTCACTGATGAGGTTTCTCCCCTTCACTTTTACAGTATCTACCTTATTTGCCTTTGTGTACTCACGTAGTGTCATGTTCAACGACTGCTGAGCCACTGCTATCTTTTTCGCACCCTCTAGTATTTTCTGCCTAGTCTCCTCTGACTCGGCCTGTGCCTGAGCCAGATCTACTGCAGGTGCTATGGAGTTCTCTAGGCTATCTATCGCCTGCTGCAGCACATTCTCTGGCCTCTCTAGTGGAGGACCTCTACTTTTCCTCGGTGCCTTTGGTGTTACCTCCGGATCTGGTGCCGGATCCTTGCTCACGCCAGCGTCAGGCGCAGTCATCATCACCTCGGCACGGTCAGGGGAGCGAGTGATGCGCGCCCCACGAGCCGCGCTAAGGGGTGGCTCGCCTCCCTCGACGACGAGCCGTGGATGAACGCATGACACATCGACTGCGATATAGATCTTGTGCGCGCCGAGCTTGATGAAGAGGCCATTGCACGGAAGGGGTCGCTTGCCGAAGCAGCCAGTGTTGTCGCTGACGAAATCCAGCGCTCCAAAGCGTTGAACGAGCCCGGAGACGATGCGTTCGCCGGTGCCGATGAGGTTTCCCGTCTGAATCTTCACTCCTGCTAGCGCCGCAGGCCGCAAGGTGGGCGCCAACTATCGTGGTGGTGTCATGGAATATGCCATGGATAGGCTAAAGGTGGGGACAAGATGCACTAGAGGAATCCAGGGAGGGATAGTGTGGTGATTCCACACACAGATGTTTTGTACTATTCAAGCTAGATGAGTTACAAGTGCTCCTTGAGCTGTATTGGGGAGAGGAGGAAGAAGGGACTCTCTTACTCTCACCACCGCTTTGCTCTCAAGAACCCTCTACTCAAATGCCCATCAACTAGTTCATCACTCAATAGCTCTCAACTAGTCAAAGACCCAATCGACCTCAACCCCCTCTACAGAAGCCCTAGCCCTCCTTATATAGGGGTGGCTAGGTCTCCAATTAGGGCATACGTGGAGTCATATTCCAGGGAATATGCATCGTCCCAAAATAGTAAACCGACCGGGTCACTTTTCCCTGTCGTCAGCCATGCAGAGGCTATGTGAGCCTCTGCGGCGCCAGTGTCATCCGACACAGGCGATGTCACCCTTGTCAGCCACGCCTCGGTGGTCCTGGCCTCTGTCCGCTTCGCTCACGCTCTAAATACTGTGGCCACCTTTTGACCAGTGAGATACCTTCCTTCTCTTGCAAGCCTGATATAACCCGGATCATGCTTGGTTAATCCGGCCACACCTGTACCTGCATACAAGTTAGATACATCTTACCGACATACGACATAAGTTGGTCGGGACTCAGTCAGGCGGACATCCTCCGGTCCGGGTTACTCCGTGATTCGGCATGCCTTGAGGTGACTCGGCCAGCACTTGCTTTGACCTTGCCGTACCTCGGCTAACTCCGCCATTATACCCCGGCGTGACCCTACTCGGGGGTATCCCCCCAATAGGTTCGTCATAGTGCTAGTGGGAGTAATTTGGGTAGTACATAGTCCTACATGTATTGCGAACTAAGCATTTAGATGACATGGCATGCAATTAAATGACGAGAGAGAGCCTTGGGGTAAATAGCTATGTTACCATAAGGGAGTCTCCAATGTGAAAATAAGGTCGGATATAAGACACATGTGGTCGACCCTAGTGGAATTTAAACATTATAGCACTCAGTCTTAAGCTAAGAAACCTTGCGGTCGACCATACCAGTATGACCCGGCCATAAGAACTAGAAAATCATTGTTTCTCTCTCCTCACTACACAGTGTGCTTGCAGTAGAATTTCAAGACAAAATGAGTCTACATTGCAATAAATGAGAGTTTGCATGATACCACACCTATGTTACTTTCCACTATGGAGGTAGTAACTTATTTTAATTCATTTTGTGAAAACGGAGGTAGTAACTTAGACTAGTAACATATGCATGTTAAGTTACTCCCCACCATGACCAGCCTAAATATACTAGTAACTTGCATATGTTATTGTCTTCATAGTGGGTTATAACATGTGTGTGGTGTCATGCAAGACCTAATTAATTAGGTTCTAGACTCATATAAATGTGTGATGTTATGGTAATACCTCCCTCTTTTTCATCATTAATTATCATGTCATGTCACCAATTTTCTTAGCTGGTATTGCATGTACATGCAAGTTACTAATCCCACGTGATGAGAGAGATGGTTGTTGTCTCTGTGTTAAATAGAGGAAGGGTTGTTGAGCTGGACAGGGAAGACAAATATTTTAACATATCCTTGATTTTCTGTGGCATCGTCTGTGCAGCGTAGGCACCAGTGCCAGATGGATGAGAAGTGGTTTGGGAACCGATATTTTCATACGATGTGGAAGGCCACCCAAGTTCTACGGATTTCCAAGCTTTTTAGCTAAAAGAGAGCAACTATGTAGATGCACAGGCTGGTGGTACTTCCCCTTGCTATCGGTAAAAGAGAGGTAATATGTCGATGCGATGATGATTCAATTTGTACATAACATAACTAGTATAGGTACAACACAACCACGGCAGAAACTAAACCATACTCTAGACAGAATCAACACACACATAAACACCCGAATATCATACGGTTCTTTTTTGTCAAGAACCTATGTCACCCTCTGCCCGTGCGGGCATGTCGTCTGGTGTTCGGTGAACTCGAGGAAGCTGCTAGCCATGTCACAACCTTTGTTGCTGCACTTGAGCTTCATTCCCGAGGACATCTGATCCATGGTAGTGGTTGGTTCGAAGACACATCCGTATTCACACCCCAGGCATTGGACATCGGACAATTTTCCAACACATTGTGCGCATGCAATGTGTGCTATGGCCTTGCCAAAGCATTGCTCGTGCAAGGAAAAGAGATTTATCCCAAAAACAAGAGTTGTATCGAACCAGTGTGGAAAACATCATGAAGAAACAAGTAGTAATAACCATGTACGCGGGATGACGAACAATTTGAGAACACAGCCTGCAGCTGAAGACCTGCCTCATTGCACTCATGTAAATCATAGCTTCAAACCACTCGTCTGCCATAGAGCCGTCTTCTTCAACTGCGGCGGATCTGAGAGGGATTTTGAGACCGAGCGAGAGAGCAGAGGGAGGAGCGTAGATCTGAGAGGGTTGATGAGAGCGAGCGAGAGAGACTGGTACAATAGTTAAATACTAGGAGTACTAGACTCCTCATCTCACTCTAGGCAATATCGTCCGTCCATCTAAATTCAACGGCCATGAACCGATACCTTATCTCTTTGGTAATAGACCTGCGCGGAGAAAACTAGGGAAGCGATGTGTTCCCCGATTAATTATCCCCCTCTGACCTAGTGTAAACGTCGCTTTGACGACCTAGGGCTACGTGGAAGACTAAATACTGTACTCTGGTACTACTCCGGGATGGAGGTACTAGTACTACTACTCTACCTCTGTTTAGGATAAGAGTATGAGACTATCCCCAATGGGGATATCAGGTGGTACATACTATATCATGCATTAGTCCTTTCACAATGGGGTGTAGCTTAGCACGTTCCATAGGAGTTATAAATACCTAATAGACAACCTCTTCAATGCATTGTATTTTAGAGGCTGTATCTTAATTTAATGTTTTTTATCTCATGCATGCATTTTACTAGGCAATCAACTCTTTTTGCCTATGATTACGTGCAAGGGGTGTATCTTAGCTACTAATTGACATGCCACAAAAGAATTTTGCCTAGTATGCCACGCTAAGAGACTCCCCCTTTGTCAAAGACCTTATTACATGCATGGAAAATGCTTATGTGTCATGGCAATTAATGATGAAAGAGATTTATGTTGGTATCACTGAAAAATAATTATAATTTGAGCCACGTCCATAAAGTATAGGGTGTATAATTGGTTCTTGTACCTTGTGTCATGTATAAATCAACCTACTATAATGATGAAAGAGATTATGTTCGTATCACGGAAAAATAATTATAATTTTGAGCCACGTCCATAAAGTATAGGGTGTATAATTGGTTCTTGTACCTTGTGTCATGTAGAAATCAACCTACTACTACTAGCTACCTATTACTTGTTATTATCGAGAGAAATGATGAAGAAGATTCTAGAATTATTGAGAAGTGTGTTCTGAGGTTTGTGCATAGCGTTCACTGTGCTAAAGACTATCAGTGGAATATTCTATATGCTAGCATGGATAGAAGATCCAGCGGTTTGCAATGTTGGGATCTGCCAGGATTGATCAATTTTTCAAAGTTCAAAGTACTGCGTACACAATATAGTGTGGTAAGATTATATAATATAGGTAAAGCTGAAAAAAATATGAATATGCAAGTCTCACATGCCGGAGTACTTCTATATAGTTACTAGTAAGTTGCATGTGCTGTTCGTGTGAGACTCAGATAATAGACGTATGACATATCATGGGTACTATTCAACATGGTGGTTCTAGAACATGGTGGAGTTTGCTCTAGGTACTATTCAACATAAATCCAACTGCTCTAAACCATTGGATCTAACAGCCTAACGATAAGAATTGGTGTTATGGATCATTCATATTCAAAACTGCTCCATTATAGTGGTAGAGAGAATACATCCTACTGTGCTATGAAATTTTTGGGGTGGTGACATGATGGTTCTAGAACATGCATGGTGGAGTTTGATCAGGGTACTATTCAACACGAATCCAGCTGCTCTGAACCATTGGATCTAACAGCCCAACGGTCAGGATTAGTGCTATGGATCCAATTCAAAACTGCTCCATTATAGTAGTAGAGATAATATGACATACTGTACGGTTAGGCATGTGCAATTTATTACTACTGTATACTAGAGTACATACTCCAAGAATTTATCAGACTCGTTGCTCGAGCTGCCAGCTACTCGCCACCTCTGTTTCGATAATGTATAGTACTACTACTCATACTATCCGATTAGACTGCGGCCAGCTGAAAGTACGGCCGCTACAAGTACTGATATGACATTTCTATTGTGAGTTAATGCCCCGGACAACCACCGACTGCGAAAAACTCAAGCGCCGCCAAGCGGTCGCTCTGCATACTCCTTGGAGCATCTAAAAAAAGTACTCCTTGGAGAAATGCTGGGTCAAAACTATGTAGCACCGCTAGTAGTACTACTAGTACTATACTTTCTCCTTCATTCTACTCTCTGGCGAAATTTCATTCTTCCACCAAAGGCATGTTACCCTCACAAATACTTGAAGGAATCCTGGTGGATTGGCTGCGTGGTCCTTGGAGGTCTGCTTTGGCTCGAGGCCAGGCCTCGAAACAGTTCATCCGGCGGGAACATGCCGCCGTTGGAGCCGCCGTTGGAGCTGCCTCTATAGAGCGCATAGTCGCCCGCGGTAAACGTGCGTCGGCCCTGCCGGACGACGACGCGATTTTGGGCCCCCTTGAGGTAAACACGGTAGGCGAACAAAAGTGGACCTCTACAACAAAGCGCTGATCCCGGTGGGCCTCCCTTTCGACTGTGACGGATCTGCGTCCGGGCAGGCGCTCTGGCTGGACATCAACCATGGCCAAGTTAAGCCCATGCAAGATAGCGACCAGTCCTTCCGCCAGGAACCTATAGCCAGCAATAATGCTACCGGGTCAGACAACTCGGGTGGGCGCCAGGTTGCCGTGGTCGTGGCCGACGCCGTCCTGGGTCCCCTCAAGCCTATCGATCCTATGTTGTCCCTTGCTTACGATCAGGACATGCCCAAGTTCGAGCTCATGCGTGAGGAACCTGCGGCAAGCGAGCATGCGACCAGGGCAGATAACTTGGGTGGGCGCCAGGTTGCCGTGGCCATGGCAGACGATGCCATCCTGGGTCCCCTCGAGCCTATCGATCCTATGCTAGCCCTTTCTCACCATCAGGACACGCCCAAGTTCGAGATCAAGCGCGAGGAACCTGCGGTCGGTGAAGGTGTGGCTAGGGGAATCGACTCGGTAGGGGGCAGTGTGCTCCTCTACTTGTTCCAAGCAATCTCGTCCCTTAGACCATGATCAACACGCAGGTGCGCGCTGTGTTTCGTGTGTGAAGCAAACAGTAGTAGCAAGAGTATGGCTCATCTGCTCGGTTGAAATTGAGCCGGACCCGACTGCCTTTCCAAGCTAATTTTTAGGGGCCTTTCTGCCAATTTTATGGACTTGGATGTAATTTTCTATTTTTTGATGTAACCTTTTACTTCCACCGAACGTGTTGATTGAAGCATGATGCACTTTCGGGTGAAATTAGCTACTCCCTCCGACCCAAATTACTTGACTTAGATTTGTCTAGATTTATGTATCTAGACTTGTTTTAGTGTTAGATATATCCTAATCTAGATAAAACTAAGTCAACTAATTTGGGTCGGAGGGAGTATAAAATTAAGATTGAAAAATATAACATGTAATTTATCCAACAAATTCATGTAGTGCTAGTAGTAAACTAGTAAGTTGCACGTGACCTGAACGTGAGACTCAGATAATAGACGTGTGACATATCATCACTATATAAAATTATAATAGGTAAAGCAGAAAAAAATATAAATTTGATCAACATCTATAATATATGGGTGTATATTTGGTTCTCGTACTTTGTATATCATGTAGAGTGAACGATTATTAGCTAATCTAAAACTTCAAAATTTGGTAACATGGTCTGGAGAAATGAGGGAGAAGATTCTAAAATGATGGAAAAGTGTTTTGAGGTTCCGATCTTTCCAGACATAGCGAACCACCCATGTTTTACTTGTGATTCCTAGGTTCTTGGAGTTTCCAAGGTTCGTAGATAAATTAACCCACTTAAATTACACTACTGTCTCTGATTTAAATTAATGTTCTCATATTTCTCCAGATTTAGGTATATGCATCTAGCATAGAAACATGACTAGATACATTTGAATCTAGATGAATCTATGAACATTAATATGGATCGGAGGGAGTCTGTCGAAATTATGTCAAATTATTTTGAACCACACGTGAGCTTCCAATTGCTCTTTAAATTCCACAAAAATCTTTTGAAGTTGCCCACCAGACAGCCAATATATGGAGAACATGACCGAGAGTTTTCAAAGATTCAACTTCTTTCTAGACTTTGCATGCTGGCAAAGTTGACCCTGCTTTGAAAAAAGAGAGAGATATAGGCCAAAAAACAGGGGGACTCATGTATGGCATCCTTTTGCTTGTACTACCTACCATAAAAAATAATAAACATGAGTTTTTCACAACTTTTGAAAAAAGTCGCTTCACAAAAATGGACTACCATATATACGTATGGACATGTTTCAGGACGAGCGACCAAGCAAGGTCACGGACATATCCATGTTTATGGGAATTTTGTAGTAGTACTACAAGAAAGTAGATGTGTGCATCTTGGCGTTGGTAAATATCTTTTCCAATGGGAGTTCCCAAATATTAGGAAAAGTAACAACTCCAATTTTCTAAGCGATGGAAATATTTTTCTCTGTAAAGCAAAGTACTCCACTTCCGTACTAGTACTACTCGAAAAGGGAGGCGGCTCCTTCTCCAAAAAAAAGGAGGCAGCGCGAGAGCAGCGGGAGGAGTCGGAAGGCGGTGCGATATTAGAGCAAAGCTATGATGGGCTGCTGACACGAGGTACACTCTACTACTAGTAAATATATGGACCTACTAGTAGTAATATGCATGCAAAACAAGTTGTATTTTCTCTCTCATTTGTTGGCTCTCACCATCCATCCTCCATCGATCTCTTCTTTTAAGCCACGGGTGCATGATGACCCACAAGTATAGGGGGTGTGTCACAGTATTTTCGAGGGAAGTGAAACCCAATTTATTGATTCGACACAAGGGGAGCCAAAGAATATTTATCAGCCTTAACAACTGAGTTGTCAATTCAGCTGTACCTGGAAACAATCTTACTCACAGCAGTTTATCAGTAGCAACAGTTTTGTAGTAGGAATAGTAGAGTAGCAGCAGTAGTAAAGCAGAGACAGTAGTAACAAAAGCAGTAAATAGCGGGATTCGAGTGCGGTAGACATAGGGATGGATGGACGGGCGTTTCATGGACAAGGCAATTCACATAGCAATCAGAACATAGGGCAATTATAGATAAATAAGATAAAGCATCCAAGTACTAGACAATCCTAGGCATGTGTCCCATATATAGTCATACGTGCTCGCAATGAGAACTTGCACAACATCTTTTGTCCTGCCAGCCCGTTTGCAGCGGGGCCTCTAGGGAACTACTGGCAATTAAGGTGCTCCTTTTAATAGAGCACCGGAGTAAAGCATTAACACTTCGTGAACACATGTGATCCTCACATCAAAGCCTTTCCCTTCCGGTTATCCCGATTTCTGTCACTTCGGGGCCATAGGTTCCGGACAACAACGTGTGTATACAACTTGTAGATAAGACAAAAAATAATACTATCATAATGAATCAATAATAAGTTCAGATCTGAAATCATGGCACTCGGGCCCTAGTGACAAGCATTAAGCACAACAAGTCGCAACAAAGTCATAAAGCACTAATAAAAGATACTAGGCACCATGCCCTAACAAACTGATGCCATTACATGAACGATCTCATCCAATCCCTACCATCCCCATAGCCTACAGCGGGGGATTACTCACTCATAGATGGGGGAAACATAGATGGTCGATGGAGAAGCGATGGTGATGATGATGGCGATGATCTCCTCCGATTCTCCGTCCCGCCAGGGTGCCAGAACGGAGTTTCTAGTGCTGTTTCGTGGAATCTGGTGGTGGCGGTGGAGCGGAACTCCTTCTGGAAAAACGTCGAACCCCCCCGAAGTTTTTAGGTCAGAAGGCTCCTTATAGGCGAAGAAAGAGGCCGAGGGGGTGCCTGGGGGGCCCACACCACCCCCTGGCGCGGCCTGGCCTGGCTCGCACCACCAGGTGGTGTGGCCACCCCCTGGCTCTTCTCTGTCTCGTATTCTGGCTCCTGGAGTCTTCGGGTGAAATAGGATTTTTGGCATATTTTTTGGGATTTTTCTAATAGTTGATTTTCTACACAAAAAGTAGACACCAAGGCAATTCTGCTGAAAACAGCGTCAGTTCGCATTAGTTGCATCCAAATCACACAAGTATAGAGGAGAAACAATAGCAAAAGTGTTCGGGAAAGTAGATACGTTTTGGACGTATCAACTCCCCCCAAGCTTAGCTTATTGCTTGTCCTCAAGCAATCCAGTTGAAAACTGAGTGCGATAAAAGGACTTTCACGAACACATTTGCTTTATATGATGTAAATATCCTCAGCAATGTGATCAACTACTTAGACAATTCATAATAAATAGTATGCAACTGAGTCTACTTAATAGTCAGTGCAAGCTATGAAGAGATTCCAACTCAAGAATAATAAGTAGCATGAGGTACAAACATAAGAAACATTACAATGCTCATAAAAAGGTATGATAGAGTGGTATCTCGCTTGCCTTTAATTATGAATGTCAAGGCACCTCTGAAGTTCAAGTGATGACTAGAAGTAAAGATATCAAGGATACAAGCATCAAAGTCATAACACAAATAATCAAGTATTGGAACAAACACAAAGAATGACAACTATGCTCTCAAGAAGGTGCTCAAAGAGTATGTGGAGACTCAACAAGTAGAAGAAAAAGGTTTTGAATAATTTTGAAAGGCTTCCAAATGCTGAAAGTATGGTACTCGTTAGCTTTGATCTCTCATTGACCCTATCATAAGCATCTTAAATGTGGTTAGGGTGACAGTGACACAACTAAGAGGATATACTTGACAATTTATAAATCGAAGTCTCATGCCCCTTACTTACGAAGACCGATCCTCATGCTACTCAACTTCAGTCACAAGTAAGCTCTTGTCATTGTAGGTATATACGTATCATAGAGAACCGCCAACGGGGTACCCCTTGCACATGACACGGGAGCTATCCCATAATCAAAATACAAGGCAAGCAGACAATGAGCATCTCGGCGATCTTTTTATTTACTATGTGCATAGATTTTATTGAGGATGCTTCATAGAATGATCATTATGGTTATGCTGCAAGTTTCCACCATGATTAGGCATGGCTTAGGCTAGCGGCCCAGGCGTTTCTCTAACATACATACAAACTCCATGATCTTACAAGTTCCACTTTTATTTCACACCACCAGGATCCATAAGCGAAAGAACATGATTCAACTAGGTACAAAGTACCTATGAAGCGTTGAAAGCGATCCCCATGATACATGGTTCTGCTAACTTCAACTCATAAAGCGCAAGCATATGCGCAACAAAGAAGGACACAATGGTTCAGGTTTATTAAGTGCAAGAAAATAAAGTGTGCCATCAAGTTCATGAGAGCTTTACTAACTAACTTTCTCATAACAAGCAAACATTTTATTCGGAAGAAAACAAGGCATATTGAATATGCACGGAAGTAGCAAATGATGCTAATAGGTAGGTATGGTGGACACTTTGGAAATATTTGGTTTAGGGAGTTGGAAGCTTGAGTAAAACATACTCAGTGAAAGTGAAGGCTAGCAATAGTAAGGGAGCGACAAACGAGAGAGCAATAGCTGTCATTATCATGCCTGCAACAAAACAAGACTACTCATGGCATGAAAATGATTCAAGATCCTCAAGCCAAAATAATTCATCAAGGCTTAACTGATTATCACAGTCATGTGCATGCGTGAGCATGTGCCAAGTCAATCTAATGAAACATTCAAAGGAGGATACCACGGTGTCATGCCAATTTATGAATAGAGCAATGCAAGCAAACATTCATAAGACATGCTACAAACTATTAGCGAGCTGGAGCTAAACATAAGAAAGCAAGAACTACTAAGCATCCAAAGATAACATACACCCTACTTGAACGGACTAAGCAAGCTCACAATGATGAGTATATGTACAAAAATGAAGACAAATAGAGTTCGTTACCAGCCTCTTACCACGCCTCAAATTTTCATTAATCCTCATTATTGCTCTTCACTTGTATGGCTTGAATAATAATATGAAACCAATAATCCACTGAGAACTGCCGAACCCTGCAGCAAACTCGCAAAAACCAAATAAGAACGACAAATATTTTTGGTGTTTTCGATTTTTAAACAAGAACCAAAAGAGAAAAACAAGCAAAGCAAAATCTTTTTGGGTTTTTCGAATAATTCAAACAAATCAAAAAGGGAAAAGCAAACCAAGGCAAAAAGAAGAAGCAAACCAAAGAGAAACAACAAAAATATTTTTGGTCTTTTTGTGTTTTTAGAAAGCAAAAGCAAAGAAGAACGAAAACTAAAAAGAGAACAAAAACATGAATATACAAAGTATCGACGGAATATGATATGGAGATGAGTGCGGTGTCGGCGTACCTCCCCCCAAGCTTAGGCTTTTAGACTAAGTGGGTATCAATCCATGTATGAATAGGGGTTCCAAGCGCGCGGATCTTGGTAAGAATGGTCGTAGCTGGGCCCATGATAGGAAGAAGATGCTCCCCAATCATAAGCGGGCTGCTGATATGAAGACTCTCCCTCATTCGAGGGCTGGACCGAATCATCCGTGACCTCCCTTCCAGTATCCTGCTCCTGTTGGGAGAGCTCTCCCAAGTACGCGTCAAGCTCCTCCTCAGTGAGGGACCATCCTTCCCTGTTATCAAGGTTAAACAAAATAGGTGCAGGCAAAAGAACAACATGCTCGGACTTGCTCTTTCTCCAACCAGCTTTGAGAAAGGTTATTTCATAAGAAAACTCAATCAAACTAGCCCACGAGGAAATAAATTTATGCTGTATCATGGAATTAAAATCAAGCCTCTCTATGGGAAACTGTAGGTCTAGATGATGAGGCACTAAACCATGCAATGCTAGTACACGAGAAGCAATGAGGCCTCCACATATTCCACCTTTTCTCACGGTTAGCAGCAAGATGGAAAGCTATCAAAGCACCCAAGTTGTAAGACCTATCTCGTCTAAGAGCAGCAGAGATAAATGCTAGATCAAACGAAGATAACTTATTGGTAGTTTTCCTAGCAAGAACACACTTGGCAATAAAGTAGGCAAAGTAGCGAATAGAGGGAAGATGAATGTTACGGATTTTCCATTCTCCTTCGAGAAGCTACTCCCTTGGTAAATTTCTGCATATAAATCCATGAGTGGTTCAGGTATCTCTTTAATCTTCCAACATGATCCCCATTGAGGTACCTTAATAGCTGCACAAAAGTCATCAAGAGAAAGGTCGACAGCTATATTGTAAATTTTGTAATGGACCATGGGGTTAGGCAAAGAGTGACTAAATTTGAAGTCCTGCACCACAGACATGGTTAGCTTCACAAATTGACAAGGTTCATTTTCCAAAAAGTGTTCTAACCCTGCATTAGAAACCAAAGTGTGGAAATCTTGTAGAATTCCTATGGCCCTTATGAACTCAGAGCATGGATAAATGGAGGGAAAAACTTCCTCCTCCCGGTGGACCTTCATGACCTCAGGCACCCAAAGCTCATGTTGGTTTAGGTGGTGTTCACTCATCTTCTATTCTGAAATTTAAACACCTATTAAACAAGTGATTGTAAAGTAAATATAATGAAGGATTCTACTCATAGGGCCTTGCAAAAGGCCTAAACATGCATCAAAACTATATCTCTAAGCATCAAACAAGCTTACAAGCTCTCATAACCAGTCACCTACAGCAGCAAAATACTCAACATATAATCCACTAAACACAAATCTACTTGGACAAGGGGAGGAGTCACATACCAAGGAACAATTGCTCCAAATTTCAGCAAGAAAGATGGGCTGAGCAAGGAGATCGAAGAAATCGAGAGCAAGCACAGAAAGAACGCGATTTTGAGCTATGAACTGGAGATTACTCGGGAGAGAGAAGAAAGTGGCAGGTTAGAGAAGTAGTGGGGGCCAGGGGTGGCCCACACCACGGCATGGCGCCACCCAGGGCTGGCCGTGCCACCACATGGTGTGCCTGCCTGGTGGGCCCCCCTGGTACCTACCAGGTACTCCTCTGCCCCTTTTTTCATGTAAAAATTTAATATGAATTTGCTGGAATTTTTCAAGACACTTTATTTTTGGGCATTTTTCAGAAATAGAAGAATGATTTTTTTGACAGACAGATTTTTTTCTTTTGGAAACAAGATGCAAGGACAAAACAAGCCTAGAACTACAGAAGTTCTAACATGCAAGCAAACTAACAACACAAAGAAAACTAAACGAGAGCAAAAACTAAAATGCAAAGGATAGAAATAAACGGAGATAATCATAATGAAAACATTGTTTTGTTCAATGGAATCCTTTTGTTAGCAAGGTTGATCAAGTCTTGCTACCAAAACAATTGCATATGAGACAAAACTTTGTACTCCACTAATGATTATGTTACCTCAACCTTGATAGCAATGGTCCCAATCATAATAGTTTCAAATTTTTCTTTTGGTATGGGACAATATATTTCTCCAACTTGAATGCCTTCAACATGTTCAATTGAATTCAAGCCATAAGTCCTTTCAATCTTATTGGGGAAATAGACAGTATGTTCCTTGTCATTAACATTGAAGGTCACCTTTCCTTGATTACAATTAATAACAACTCTTGCAGTATTAAGAAAAGGTCTCCCAAGAATAATAGACATATTATCATCTTCAGGCATTTCAAGCACAACAAAATCAGTTAATATCAAGCAATTGTGAGCCACCTAAATAGGTACATCCTCACATATACCCACATGAATAATGGTAGATTTATCAGCCATTTGCAAAGATATATCAGTTGGGATCAATTTTCCAAGCTGAAGCCTCTTAAAGAGAGAGAAAGGCATAACACTAACTCCAGCTCCCAAATCACACAAAGTAGTTCTAACATAATTGTTCTTAATAGATCAAGGGATAGTTGGAATCCCTGGGTCTCCAAGTTTCTTAGGAACCTTACCATTGAAAGAATAATTAGCAAGCAAAGTAGAGATTTCTTCATTAGGGATCTTCCTTTTATTCGAGACAATGTCCTTCATATACTTTGAGTAAGGAGGCAATTTAATAGCATCAGTCAAAGGAATTTGCAAGAATAAAGGCTTCATCCACTCACAAAACTTATTATAGTGTTCATCTTCCTTTGACTTGTGTTTCTTATCAGGGAATGGCATAGGTTTTTGGACCCAAGGTTCTCTTTCACTACCATGTTTCTTAGCAATAAAATCTTCTTTGGTGTATTTAGTAGTCTTAGTGTGGTTTTCAGGTTCTTCTTCAACTTTTTCTTCATTAGGCACTTCATTTTCTTCATTACCACTTTCAGTTTCAGCATTAGAGATAGATATACTATTAGGATCTATAGCAGGTTCAGAGGGTTCTACAACAGTTTTATGTTTCTTTTTCCTTTTCTTACGAGTAGAACCACTATTTTCAGCTTGTTGAGAATCCTGCTCAATTCTTTTGGGATGCCCCTTAGGATATAGAGGATCCTCAGTAGCAGCACCACTTCTAGTTCTAATTTCATAAGCATGTTTTTCTTTAGCAGCATTAACTAGTAAGTCGTTTTGCACTTTAACAAGTTGATCTATTTGAGTTTGAACCATTTGAAAGTGTTTAACAATCATTTTATCATCATTGGAGGTTCTTTCCACAATATCTTTCAACTCAACAATAGCTCTAGTGTTTTCCATTAGATGATTTTGCACCCTTTTATTAAAGTTATCTTGCTTAACAATAAAGATATCAAATTCTTCTAAGCATTGATCAGGAGGTTTCAAGTGAGGGATATAACCTTCATCAAGGTGTTGGAGAGAGTGTACCTCAATAGTGGGTGAGTAGGGAATATGCTTACATAGTTCTTCTATAGGAGGTAAATTCTTGACATCTGCAGCTTTAATTCCCTTCTCCTTAAGACATTTCTTAGCTTCCTTCATCACTTCATCATTTAATTCAATAACTCCCCTCTTCTTTGATGTTGGAATAGGCACATGAATAGATGGTTCAGGTACAATTACTTCAGGTATAGCTTGTTTAGGAGGAGTCCAATCTTCATAATTGTTGCTTATTTTAGCCATTAATTCCTCAGCTTCCTTCGGAGTTCTATTCCTGAAAACACAATCAGCACAACTATCCAGGTACGTCTTAGATTCTTCGGTTAGTCCATTATAAAATATATCAAGAAGCTCATTCTTAGGTAATGGACTTCCAGCCTATGCATGAATCAAAGCACAAAACCTTGCCCAAGATTCGGGCAATACCTCTTTTTCCCCCTATTTGAAATCAAAAAGTTCCTGCAAAATAGCATGTCTAGCACTAGGAGGAAAATATTTCTGCAGGAAAGTACTAATCATGCACTCATGGCTATCAATAGATCCAGGAGGTAAATTACTAAACCAAGTTTTAGCTTCTCCTTGCAGTGAAAAGGGAAAAATCTTAGCAACAAAGTAAGTACGCATCTTAATATCATCAGAAAACAAGCCACTCATGGTAGAAAGTTCATTCATATGTGCTACCGCACTTTCATTCTTAGTCCCACAATAAGGTTCTTTCTCGACAATAGCTATGTAAGATAGATCGAGAGAGAAATCATAATCTTCATCTATAATGTTTATGGGAGAAGCAGCAAACTTAGCATCAAGAGACAATTTGGGTCTAATAGTATGCCTCTCAAGGAGACTCTTAGCAGCGCTCCTATCATGGGTGTTCTTACATTCTTTAATAAACTCATCGGTCATCTCAACATAATCTTCTTCAATATCATAACTTTTACTAGACTCAGGTGAGCTCACAGGCATAGTAGTGTCTTCATTAGGAGTTTCGGTATTTCCAGCTATAGTTCTAGAAATCGTAGCATCTAGGAAAGGACCTAATGAACCACTCTTATCAAGCACAGTAGAAGCAGCATCATAAGCATCAGAAGTTTCAGATTCAGCGAGTAGCGATGTGTAGCATGTGTATGTGGTGGTGTAACGAGCTTACTTATAACAGATGGTGAATCAAGAGCAGCAGAGGTGTTTAGAACCGTACCCCTTCTTGTAGTGGATGGTAAAATAGGAACCTTGCCATCACGAGACTTACCCATGATGGATGGATAGCAACGAACAATAGAGAATCCAAGTGAACTTGATAAATAAAGCTATGCTCCTCGGCAACGGTGCCAGAAAATAGTCTTGATGACCCACAAGTATAGGGGGTGTATCGTAGTATTTTCGAGGGAAGTGAAACCCAATTTATTGATTCGACACAAGGGGAGCCAAAGAATATTTATCAGCCTTAACAACTGAGTTGTCAATTCAGCTGCACCTGGAAACAATCTTGCTCATAGCAGTTTATCAGTAGCAACAGTTTTGTAGTAGGAATAGTAGAGTAGCAGCAGTAGTAAAGCAGAGACAGTAGTAACAAAAGCAGTAAATAGTGGGATTCGAGTGCGGTAGGCATAGGGATGGATGGACGGGCGTTGCATGGACAAGACAATTCACATAGCAATCAGATCATAGGGCAATTCCAGATAAATAAGATAAAGCATCCAAGTACTAGACAATCCTAGACATGTGTCCCATATATAGTCAAATGTGCTCGCAATGAGAACTTGCACAACATCTTTTGTCCTGCCAATTGCTTGGCAAGGGGCCTCTAGGGAACTACTGGCAATTAAGGTGCTCCTTTTAATAGAGCACCGGAGCAAAGCATTAACACTCCATGAACACATGTGATCCTCACATCAAAGCCTTTCCCTTCCGGTTATCCCGATTTCTGTCACTTCGGGGCCATAGGTTCCGGACAACAACGTGTGTATACAACTTGTAGATAAGACCAAAAACAATACTATCATAATGAATCAATAATAAGTTCAGATCTGAAATCATGGCACTTAGGCCCTAGTTACAAGCATTAAGCACAACAAGTCGCAACAAAGTCATAAAGCACTAATAAAAGATACTAGGCACCATGCCCTAACAATCTGATGCCATTATATGAACGATCTCATCCAATCCCTACCATCCCCATAGCCTACAGCGGGGGATTACTCACTCATAGATGGGGGAAACATGTATGGTCGATGGAGAAGCGATGGTGATGATGATGGCGATGATATCCTCCAATTCCCCGTCCCGGCAGGGTGCCAGAACGGAGTTTCTGGTGCTGTTTCGTGGAATCTGGTGGTGGCGGCGGAGCGGAACTCCTTCTGGAAAAACGTCGAACCCCCTGAAGTTTTTAGGTCAGAAGGCTCCTTATAAGCGAAGAGAGAGGCCGAGGGGGTGCCTGGGGGCCCCACACCACCCCAGGTGCGGCCTGGCCTGGCCCGCACCACCAGGTGGTGTGGCCACCCCAGGGCTCCTCTCTGTCTCGTATTCTGGCTCCTGGAGTCTTCGAGTGAAATAGGATTTTTGGCATATTTTCCGGGATTTTTCCTAATAGTTGATTTTCTGCACAAAAAGTAGACACCAAGACAATTCTGCTGAAAACAGCGTTAGTTCGCACTAGTTGCATCCAAATCACACAAGTATAGAGGAGAAACAATAACAAAAGTGTTCGGGAAAGTAGATACGTTTTGGACATATCAGTGCACAGTCCGGCTTGTCTCTTCCTCATCCACAGCGTGATGCTGCGCACATGTGACTTGGTACAGCACACCGATCTACTTCCAGCAACCGTTTCCCCCCGAAATGCAAGCCATCTACTGGATTAATAATCTACACCTATACAAAAAGTCTCAAAAGTAATAATAATAATTACAAAAAGGTCCTCAGACCACATTGCGACGACTACAAACCCTAGTGCGCTAATTGGAGTGTCTCGCTCCTTCAGGACCTATGGTACCTAGGTTCCAAAAAAGAAATAAAGAATGCCACTGCCCCAATTTTCAGACTAAGTGTACCATGCTTTCTTACAATTCCCAAGTTTTAGGATTTTTCAAGCGGGCATAGAAATATTTTTCATTTTATTCTTGTTTAATCTTTTTGCTTTTTGATGAGGTTTCTGCATGTAATGCTAGTTGTTCTATAGTTCAAATGTTAGGTATTATACATGCTGGTATAAAGCCGGTAATAGATGATGTGTCACTTTGTTGTACCTAAGACTCGGTTATACTATTGAACTAGCTCTCACGCACTTGTAGAATATTAATTTAGACCTAATTCGACAAATTGACGGAAAGTCGTCTGACTGGGAGAAATTAGCTAGAAAATTAAGCTTGAAAAATATAACATGTAATTTATCCAATCACTTTATGTACTATAGTAAATAAATGGCACATGCTATGAACTCTAAGCCATATTGATCGCACTTCCTTCCAAAAAATACTTTTACTTCTTTACCATGCATGATAACATGCACCGACCTAGCTATACTAAAATATGGCCACACGGTCATTATATTGATGAAGATATGGAATGTCCATGACCTTGGTCATTTGGCTTAAAACCTAAGAAAGTTCATACATAGTAGTACATGATATAGTAGGCAATACTAGAAGTGTGAGTTTTTCAAGTACTTTTACTGGTAGAAAAATTTTCGTAGGCATGAATCTAAGTCGACTAGAATGGCCCCACCAAATTTTACTTTAGTAGGCAATACTAGAATGGCCCCACCAAATTTTCGTACAAAGTGGACAATTCTTTCTTACAGTTCCCAAGTTTAAGTATTTTTCAAACTTCCAAGCGTAAGCTCCACATGCACTTAAATGCATGAATCTAAGTCGACTAAACGAAATTAGGTCAAACTTGAATACATGTGAGCGTGATAGACTATTACTCTTTAAAATATCCAAAATTCTTTTGAAGGTACCCAGGCAGCCAATATATCATGGTCTAACAATAGTTTTGAAAAATGCCATTACTAATTAGTATTTGCATACTGACAAATTTGACCACGTATGGAAAACATTCAAACAAAATAAAGCGTAAAACAAAAACATGAGACTTCATTACGATTGGGGTACTTTTTCTAGTAGTATTATTAATTTCCAAGAAAAATGATAAACATGAGATTCGACAACCTTAGGGAAAACGGATTCACATTATAGCCCACCATGACGTAACATTATTAATTCTTGGTTTTCAGCACGAACGACAAATAAGGTCATGGCCTTCTATATCGATGTATACCCTAGCTACACTTTTACATAGGGTTCTGCATCGGGTAAATGGGTGTGTCTTGGCCTAGTAAACAATGTTGCCCGTGGGAGTTTCAAACAATTAGGAAAAAATATTTTTCACTTTTCCAACAAATTATGGAGATGTTTTGTACTAGTAATAAAGAAAATCAGAAGAATATGGCACTGAATGCGAGAAACGTGCCATGTTTCTGGACATAGCGAACCATCCATGTTTTACTTGCGATTCCTAGGTTCTTTGAGTTTTCAAGGTTTGTAGATAAATTAACCTAATTAAATTACACTACTATATCCGATTCAAATTAATATTCTCAGTTTTGTCTAGATTTGGATATATGTATCTAGCATAGAAACATGACTAGATACATTTGAATGTAGATGAATCTATGAACATTAATATGGATCAGAGGGAGTCTGTCGAAATTAGGTCAAATCATATCGAACCACATTTGAGCTGCCAATTGCTCTTTAAATTCACAAAGTTGCCCACTATATAGCCAATATATCGAGAACACGACCTGGAGTTTTCAAAGACTCAACTTATTTCTAGACTTTGCATGCCGGCAAAGTTGACCTTGCTTTGGAAAAAAGAGAGAGAAATAGGCAACAAAAATAGGGGGACTCATGCATGGCGTCCTTTTTCTTGTATTGCCTGCCATGAAAAATAATAAACACGAGTTTTCACAACTTTTGTAGAAACCCGCTTCACAAAAATGGCCTACCATGTATAAGTATGAATAGGTTTCAAGACGAGCGACCAAGCAAGGTCATGGACATATCCACATCATAGTTTATGATAATTTGGTAGTACTACAAGAAAGTAGATGTGTGCATCTTGGCATTGGTGAAAAACTTTGCCAATGCGAGTTTCCAAAGTAACAACTCTACTAAGCGATGGAAATATTTTTTCTATAAAGGAAAGTACTCCACCTCATTCTGTACAGCTACTCCAAAAGGTAGGCAGCACGAGAGCAGCGAGAGGAGTGCCCTGCATGTGAGACTCAGATAATAGACGTATGACATATCATTATTATATAAAATTATAATAGTTAAAGCACAAAAACTTATAAATTTGATCAACATACATAAAGTATGGGTGTATATTTAGTTCTTGTACTTTGTATCATCATGTAGAAGTCAAAGATTATTAGCTACCCAAAACACTTCATTTTTTTGGTAATATGGTCTAGAGAGACGAGGGAGAAGATTCTAGTATGATGGAGAAGTGTGTTTTGAGGTTTATGCATAGCATTCATTATGCTGAAGACTATCTATACAATCTTCTAGATGCTATAATGGAAAAGAAAATCCAACGATTGGAAATATTGGGATTCACGAGTATTGAGATCGAACGGTCGGCATTCAAAGTTATTCATACAATCTTATCTTACCAAGTACTATATAGTGTACGAATACAAATAACTTTGAATATTGACCGTTGGATCAAGACTCGCGAATCCGAACGACATTTCCAGCCGTTGGATCTTCTTTTCCATTCTAGCATCTAGAAGATTCTATTGATAGTCTTCAGCATAATTAATGCTATGCACAAACCTCAAAACACACTTCTCCATCATACTAGAATCTTATCACTCGTTTTCTCTAGACCAATGTTACTACCAAAAATTTGAAGTGTTAGGTAGCTAATAATCTTTGACTTCTACACATGACGATACAAATTAGAAGAACCAAATATACACCCATACTTTATATATATTGATCAAATTTATATTTTTCTGCTTTACCTATTATAATTTTATATAGTGATGATATGTCAGATGTCTCTTATCTGATTTGTCTCCGATTCAAATTAATGTTCTCAGATTTGTCTAGATTCGGGTATATGCATCTAGTACAGAAACATGACTAGATACATTTGAATCTAGATGAATCTATGAACATTAATATGGATCGGAGGGAGTCTGTCGAAATTATGTCAAATTATTTCGAACCACATGTGAGCTGCCAATTGCTCTTTAAATTCACAAAAATCTTTTGAAGTTGCCCACCAGACAGCCAATATATGGAGAACACGACCGAGAGTTTTCAAAGATTCACCTTCTTTCTAGACTTTGCATGCCGGAAAAGTTGACCCTCCTTTAAAAAAAGAGAGAGATATAGGGCAAGAAAATAGGGGGACTCATGCATGGCATCCTTTTGCTTGTACTACCTGCTGTGAAAAATAATAAACATGAGTTTTTCACAAGTTTTGAAAAAAAGCCGCTTCACAAAAATGGCCTACCATGTATAAGTATGAACAGGTTTCAGGACGAGCGACCAAGCAAGGTCACGGACATATCCATGTTTATGAGAATTTTGTAGTAGTACTACTAGAAAGTAGATGTGCGCATCTTGGCGTTGGTAAATAGCTTTGCCAATGGGAGTTCCCAGATACTAGGAAAAGTAACAACTCCAATTTTCTAAGCGATGGAAATATTTTTCTCTATAAAGCAGAGTACTCCACTTTCGTACTAGTATTACTCGAAAAGGGAGGCGGCTCCTTCTCCAAAAAAAGGAGGCAGCGGGAGAGCAGTGGGAGGTGGAGTCGGAAGGCGGTGCCATGTCAGAGCAAAGCTATGATGGGCTGCTGACACGAGGTACACTCCACTAGTAGTAAATATATGGACCTACTAGTAGTAATATGCAGGCAAAACAAGTTGTGTTTTCTCTCTCCTTCGCTGGCTCTCACCATCCATCCTCCATCGATCTCTTCTCTACAGCCGCGGGTGCACAGTCCGGCTTGTCTCTTCCTCGTCCACAACGATCTACTTCCAACACCCCCCCACCTGAAATGCAAGCCATCTACTAGATTAATAATCATCTTGTTTTTTTGAACAAGTTTCAGGCCGAGCAACCTCGCAAGGTCGTGGACATATCCACATCATAGTTTATGGTAAATTTCCCATATCTGGTAGTACTACAAGCAACTAGATATGCATATCTTGCAATTGGTAAACAATACACGAACAACTTTCAATATTGACCGTTGGATCAAGACTCGCGAATTCCAGTATTTCCAGCCGTTGGATATTCTTTTCAATTATTCTAGTATCTAGAAGATTCTATTGATAGTCTTCATCACAATGAATGCTATGCACAAAACTCAAAACACACTTCTGCATCATTCTAGAATCTTCTGCCTCCTTTCTATAGACCATGTTACCAAAATTTTAAAGTTTTAGATAGCTAATAATCGCTGACTTCTACATGACATACAAAGTACAAGAACCAAATATATACACCCATACTTTATAGATGTTGATCAAATTTATATTTTTTTTTGCTTTTCCTATTATAATCTTATCTGACCACTATATAGTGTACGAATAACTCTGAATATTGACCATTGGATCAAGACTCGTGAATCCCAACATTTCTAGCCGTTGGATCTTCTTTTCCATTCTAGCATCTAGAAGATTCTCTTTGTTTTAACAGTCTAGAAGATTCTATTGATAGTCTTCATCAAAATGAATGCTATGCACAAAACTCAAAACACACTTCTCCATCATTTTAGAATCTTCTCCCTCATTTCTCTAGACCATGTTACCAAAAATTTCATGTTTTAGATCTCCACTACTATAATGGAGCAGTTTTGAATTGGATCCATAGCACCAATTCTGACCGTTGGGATGTTAGATACAATGGTTCAAAGCAGCTGGATTCGTGTTGAATAGTACCTAGAGCAAACTCCACCATATTCTAGAACCATCATGTCACCATCCCCAAAATTTCATAGCACAGTAGGCTGTATTCTAAATATGTGTATATAATTATTATTACCAGACTTAATTTATGCATTTTTTCTCTAATGAATGAAATGTGATTTAACAAAAATTGAGTTGTTATTAACCAATAGTCTTGTTAGAGGAAAAATGCATATACATTAAGTCTATTAATAATAACTATATCTACACATATTGATAATATAGCCTAATAATGTGCTATGAAATTTTGGGGGTGGTGACATGATGGTTCTAGAACATGGTGGAGTTTTCTCTAGGTACGTACTATTCAACATGAATCTAGCTACTCTGAACCATTGGATTTAAGAGCCCAACGGTCAGGATTGGTGCTATGGATCCAATTCAAAACTGCTCCATTATAGTAGTAGAGAGAATACATCCTACTATGATATGAAATTTTGGGGTGGTGACATGATGGTTCTACAACATGCATGGTGGAGTTTGCTCTAGGTGCTATTCAACATGAATCCAGCTTCTATGAACCATTTGATCTAACAGCACAATGGTCGGGATTGGTGCTATGGATCCAATTCAAAACAGCTCCATTATAGTAGTAGAGATATAACCACTATATAGTGTATGAATAAATTTGAATGTTGACCGTTGGATCAAGACTCGCGAATCCTAATATTTCCAAACATTGGATCTTCTTTTCCATTCTAGCATCTAGAAGATTCTATACATAGTCTTCAACATAATGAATGATATGCACAAACCTCAAAACACACTTCTCCATCATACTAGAATATTCTCCCTAGTACGGAGTAGCTAATAATCGTTGACTTATACATGATCTTATATTATCTTACCACTATATAGTGTACGAATAACTTTTAATGTTGACCGTTGGATCAAGACTCGCGAATCCCAGCGTTTCTAGCAGTTGGATCTTCTTTTCCATTCTAGATTCTAGAAGAATCTATAGATAGTCTTCGACATAATGAATGCTATGCACAAACCTCAAAACACACTTCTCCATCATACTAGAATCTTCTCCCCTGTTTCTCTATACCTTGTTATAAAAAAATTCATGTTTTAGGTAACTAAATAATCTTTGACTTCTACATGATGATACAAAGTACAAGGACCAAATATACACCCATACTTTATAGATGTTGATCAAATTTATATTTTTTGTGCTTTACCAATTACTAGTAAGACGTGCCTTGCACGTGAGACTCAGATAGTAGACGTGTGACATATCATCACTATATAAAATTATAATTGGTAAAGCACAATAAATTATAAATTTGACCAAGATCTATAAAGTATGGGTGTATCCTTGTACTTTGTATGCCATGTAGAAGTCAAAATTTTGATAACATGGTTTAGAGAAAAAAGGAGAAGATTCTAGTATGATGGAGAGTGTGTTTTGAGGTTTGTGCATAGCATTCATTATGCCGAAGACTACAAATAAAATCTTCTAGATGCTAGAATGGAAAATAAGATCCAATGGCTAGAAATGCTTGGATTCATGAATCTTGATCCAACGGTCGACATTCAAAGTTATTCGTACACTATATAGTGGTAAGATAATTGTATATAGTGATGATGATATGTCATACGTCTACTATCCGAGTCTCACGTGCAACTTACTAGTAGCTAATAATCGTTTACTTCTACATGATCTTACCATTATATAGTGTACAAACAACTTTGAATATTGACCGTTGGATCAAGACTCGCGACCCAACATTTCCTGCCGTTGGATCTTCTTTTCCATTCTAGCATCTTGAAGATTCTATTGATAGTCTTCATTACAAACCACTATACAGTGTACGAATAACTTTGAATGTTGACCGTTGGATGAAGACTCGTGAATCCTAACTTTTCGAGCCATTGGATCTTCTTTTCCATCCTATCATCTAGAAGATTCTATTGATAGTCTTTGGCATAATGAATGCTATGCACAACCTCAAAACACACTTCTCCATCATACTAGAATCTTCCCCCTTGTTTCTCTAGACCATGTTATCAAAAATTTCATGTGTTAGGTAGCTAATAATCTCTGACTTCTACATGATGATACAAAGTACAAGGACCAAATATATACACATACTTTATAGATGTTGATCAAATTTATATTCTTTTTGTTCTTTACCAATTATAATTGTATATAGATATGTCATACGTCTACTATCCGAGTCTCATGTGCAAGGCACGTGCAACTTACTAGTAGCTAATAATCGTTGACTTCTACATGATCTTACCACTATATAGTGTACAAACAACTTTGAATATTGACCGTTGGATCAAGACTCGCGAATCCCAACATTTCTAGCCGTTGGATCTTCTTTTCCATTCTAGCATCTTGAAGATTCTATTGATAATCTTCAATACAATGAATGCTACGCACAAAACTGACTTCTCCATCATTCTAGAATCTTCTCCCACGTTTCTCTAGACCATGTTAACAAAATTTTAAAGTTTTAGATAGCTAATAACCGTTGACGTACTTCTACATGATATACAAAGTACAAGAACCAAATATATATACACCCATATTTTATAGATGTCTCAAATTTATATTTTTCTGCTTTACCTGTTATAATCTTAGCACTATATAGTGTACAAATAAATTTGAATATTGACCGTTGGATCAAGACTCGCGAATCCCAACATTTCCAGCCGTTGGATCTTCTTTTCCATTCTAGCATCTAGAAGATTCTATTTTTTAACGGTCTAGAAGATTCTATTGATAGTCTTCATCACAATGAATGTTATGCACAAAACTCAAAACACACTTTCCTCATCATTCTAGAATCTTCTCCCTTGTTCCTCTAGACCATGTTACCAAAAAATTCATGTTTTAGATAGCTAATAATCGTTAACTTCTACATGATTTTATCTTACCACTATATAGTGTACGAACAACTTTGAATATTTACCGTTGGATCAAGACTCATGAATCCAATCATTTCGAGCTGTTGGATCTTCTTTTCCATTCAAACATCTAGAAGATTCTATTGATAGTCTACATCACAATGAATGCTATGCACAAAACTCAAATAACACTTATCATTCTAGAATATTCTCCCCCGTTTCTCTAGACCATGTTACCAAAATTTTAAAGTTTTATATAGCTAATAATCATTGACCTCTACATGATATCCAATAGCTAGAAATGCTAGGATTCGTGAATCTTGATCCAATGGTGAACATTTAAAGTTATTTGTACACTATATAGTGGTAAGATAAGATAAGATCATGTAGAAGTCAACGATTATTAGCTACGAGGGAGAAGATTCTAGTATGATGGAGAAGTGTGTTTTGAGGTTTGTGCATAACATTCATTATGCTGAAGACTATCAATAGAATCTTCTAGATGCTAGAATGGAAAAGAAGATCCAACAACTGGAAATGTTGGGATTCACGAGTCTTGATCCAACGGTTATTATCCATAGTTAGTCGTACACTATATAGTGGTAAGATATCTCTATCTCTACTACTATAATGGAGCAGTTTTGAATTGGATCCATAGCACCAATCCTAACTGTTGGGCTATTAGATCCAATAACTTTGAATGATGATCATTGGATCAATACTCGTGAATCCCAATATTTCCAACCATTGGATCTTCTTTTTCATTCGATCATTTAGAAGATTCTATAGATAGTCTTCAACATAATGAATGCTATGCACAAACCTCAAAACACACTTCTCCATCATACTCCTAGAATCCTCTCCCTCGTTTCTCTAGACCATGTCACCAAAAATTTCAAGTGTTAGGTAGCTAATAATCTTTGAATTCTACATGATGATACAAAGTACAAGAACCAAATATACACCCATACTTTATATATGTTGATCAAATTTATATTTTTGTGTGCTTTACCTATTATAATTTTATATAATGATGATATGTCATATGTCTATTATCTGAGTCTCATGTGCATGGCACGTGCAATTTACTAGTAGCCTACAATGTATGAACATTCCTGGGTTTCAGTTCAAAGGACCAATAAGGTCATGGCCATATATATTGATATCCTAGCTACACTTTATGATACGGTTCTCACATCGGGTAAATGGGTGCGTCTTGGCATAGTAAACAATGTTGACCGTGGGATTTTTGGACAATTATGAAAGAACAGTTTTCACTTTTTCAAGTGATTGCGAGGATGTTTCATACTAGTAAAGAAAATCATAAGAATTTGGCTCGGAATGCGACAAACGCGCCATGTTCCCGGACATTGCGGAGCATGCATGTTTTCCTTGTGATTCCTAGGTCTGTCTGCCTAAATTAGATCAAATGAGTTGGCATATGCATATGCGCACTGTTTAGCTAAGAAACCCAAGTTCACTCAGCCGTTTCCCTCACAACAGTATATGGGCCCCATTCATACAAATAACTTTGAATGCTGACCGTTCGATCAATTATTTGATGTATTTACACAAATTTGAAATATTTATTTATTTTTTATGAGGGCAACGGCTGGCAGCCAGCACCACCCCAATTTTCTTTTTCATCTATCCACCACCGTACTAGACTCCAACTTTTCTTCACAAGCTACACACGCCACCGTTCCATCGCATTTGATGCGTGCTTCTTTTCGAGCCTTCCTTTTAATAATACTCGGGAGGTGAGCCAAGCGTGATTCAGCACTAAATTTTCACGTGATATTGGCGGGATCTTCTAGTTCAAAATTTTAGAGGATTATTGGCGGGACCCTCCCTTCTACCTTTCCCAAAATTTAACCCTTCCTTCACTTCTCAGTTCTCGGCAAACGCTAGCTACCTCCATACTGACAGGGCCTCTCGCTCGCTCGCCCGCCGACTCCACAATCCATACTCACATCATCCCCTATTCCATCCCTCCATAGTCGACTTCCAGGTTGCCAGTGTCTACTCAATGACGTCGTCATCCGCGCTACCGTTGTTGCTTCGTCTCATCTTCTTCCTCCACTCAGAGTGTCAGCTTCCCCACCACCCCAACCGAGAGATGCGTATGCCACGCGGATCCCTCACCAGGGCGATGGTTAGAACTCCGTACAATCGAGACGAAGGTTGTTGCACACTTACTATGCCCTCTTTCATTGCACTTTACTACTACTTCCGAATGTAGTTCATCGCTTCCTTGTTGTGCCTTCTCGTTATCAATTATTTCTAATGCATCCTAGTTGCAGTACCGCGGGATCGGTTCAAAGATAAAAGAAGGCAACTGCTAGTCGTCAAGCCAAATTGGTTATCTCGCACTAGTACTAAGCCTCGCCAGCCCAATGATAACCCCCAACAATCCTCCCTAGACAATGGTTTGCCTCCATTTTGCATATACGCGCGTTGTCGTTATGCATTTTATTTTTGAGAGTAGTTCAGCCTTTGCTTGCCCTGTCTTGTCATACTAGTATATATTTTCTGTAAGGCATGAAAGATGATGTACTGCTGAAACATGCCCTGTCTTGCCAAGGAATCCTGAAGAGTTTTGGACATGCGGATCTAGCCCCGCTCGGCACAACACAACTGGTACAGAAACATGGCCTGGTCGAGTACCCTAAACATGGCTATTTGTTGCATATTGCGTGTTATTTACTGAATGATTTGTTGCATTGCAATTTGCAGAAGCAAGTGCATGATCATGTCCCTGTCAAGGAGGTTCGCAGCACAGATATTCAGCGTGCCAGTGATACAACCATTTCTACGAACCAGACCGAAGTATGGTGCATGGCTGAAGCTTAGATTAGGCTTCTCCAAAAGGATTTGGACACAGCCACTCGGCGGATCAGAGAATTGAACCGAGGATGGATTTCTACTATTGTAGATGGCCTTGATTTTGCCGCTGATCTTCAGAAGTTAGTCGCTGAAAATCGTGTTCCCAATTCGGATGATGCAGATGTCAATGAGATCAACGTGACGGTTTTGGAATAGGTCAAAGCACGAGCAGAGATTCTCCGCACATCTTTGCAGGCAGATGATTTTCGAATGGTGATGAAAGAGCCGCCATGCGAATAGATTGTTATTTCGAATAATGAGGATGACTTTCGTTGTGTTGTCAGCCTGATATTTTCTTTGGCACGCTATATGAAACTGCAATGTACCTAATTGCTTCATCTGGACAATGTATCCTAGTCTCATTCTAGCCATTCGGAAAACGGAAAAGCCTTATTTTGCAACTTCGTTTAGATCTGTAGAAACACGTTTTGCCGAAAATTAACACATTACCATGAAAGGTAGTTCACGCCCATTACCGTGAATAAATTCGTGCACTATATACTTGTGTGGCCCTAAAGTCAAACTTTTAGACTACAGTAGTAGATCGAGTACAAAAAAATCAACTGAGCGACAAACCACAAGCCGAAATCACCTCTTCCACCAAGCAGTGCGCCAGAAACACCCGCCGCAATGGGCTCCTGCGGCCAAAATTCAAACGGTACTAAATTTTCATCTCGCTCTTCGGTCTAGAAACAACGCGCCAAAGCCCATTCCTCAAAATGGTTTGTCTTGTAAATAACCACGCGACACAATTCAAAGTTTCAAACATACTAGTACCACCCGTGCCCTTCGGGCCGAATCCCTCGAGATCACCTTGCACGACCACGGCCATGCTCCTTCCGTCCCATCTCCCCTTCACAGCCACTCCACCGGCATGCCACTGTAGCGACCGCAAAGACATTTTACTAGCTCCAGACGCTGGCCCGCACCAGATCAGCTCCTCTATACACGAGGTCCACGGCACCGGAGCCGGCTCAGCAACGCCGTCACTGCTTCGTTGGATCCACTTCCCTGACTCCACGGCATCGGATCTACTTCCTCGACCTTGTCCATGGTGCCAGAGAGATGGGGAGGCAAACCTGCTCAAGGGCGAACGACGAGGTTGTAGCTCACCATAAGTCCATCAAAGGTACGGGAAGGAAATCGCATAATCGCGGTCTCAAAGGTTGCCGCCATACACTTCATATGCTCTTTACGCATTTGATGTCTGCAAGTAGTTCATCGCTTGTTTCACTGCATTCTCCCACTGAGTTTTTTATCTTGTACTCTGACATTTCTTGTCGAGGCATCGTATAAGCATATGTCTGTCATTGTTCCTTCAGAGCTTTCAACTGCTTGCTAGCACTGTACTAACTTGCTCTTCTACACACACCTCGCTCTTAAATCTCATTAGATATATTTTTTGCTGATGCATGTAAGCTTATTTGCGGCCGCCTGATGAAGAAGAACGGAAGATTGGGGAAGATAGATTATTAAAGAATTCCAAATATGCAAGGTCGCTTGGCCCGCAGAGTTAGATCTTTTCGTAGCTACTGATACGTCCAAAACGTATCTACTTTCCCGAAGACTTTTGCTATTGTTTCTCCTCTAAACTTGTGTGAATTGGATGCAACTAACATAGAATGATGCTGTTTTCAGCAGAATTGCCTTGGTGTTTAGTTTTTGTGCAGAAAATCAACTATCAGGAAAAATCCCGGAAAATATGCCAAAAATCCTATTTCACCAGAAGACTCCCGGAGCCAGAATACGAGACGGAGGGGCGATGGGCCTAGGCCACACCACCTGGCCACGCGGGCTAGGCCTGGCCGCGCCACGGGGTGGTCTGGCCATCCTAGACAACCCCTCGGTCTCCCTCTTCGCCTATAAGATGCCTTCTGACCTAAAAACTCTGGGGGGTTCGACGTTTTTCCAGAAGGAGTTCCGCTCCACCACCACCACCAGATTCCATGAAACAGCACCAGAAATTCCGTTCTGGCACTCTGCCGGGACAAGGAATTGGAGGAGATCATCGCCATCATCATCACCATCACTTCTCCATCGACCATCCATGTTTCCCCCATCTATGAGTGAGTAATCCCCCGCTGTAGGCTATGGGGATGGTAGGGATTGGATGAGATCGTTCATGTATTGGCATCGGATTGTTAGGGCATGGTGCCTAGTATCTTCTATTAGTGCTTTATGACTTTGTTGCGACTTGTTATGCTTAATTCTTGTCACTAGGGCCCGAGTGCCATGATTTCATATCTGAACATGTTATTGATTCATTATGATAGTATTGTTTATGGTCTTACCTGCAAGTTGTATACACACGTTGTTGTCTAGAACCAATGGCCCCGAAGTGACATCAATCGGGATAACCGGAGGGAATGTCTTTGATGTGAGGATCACATGTGTACACGGAGTGTTAATGCTTTGCTCTGGTGCTCTATTAAAAGGAGCACCTTAACTGCCAGTAGTTCCCTTGAGGCCCCGCTGCAAACTGGCTGGCAGGACAAAAGATGTTGTGCAAGTTCTCATTGCGAGCACGTATGACTATATATGGAACACATGCCTATGATTATTTAGCACTTGGATGCTTTATCTTATTTATCTGCAATTGCCCTACGTTCTGATTGCTATATGAATTGTCTTGTCCATGCAACGCCCGTCCATCCATCCCTATGCCTACTGCACTCGAATCCTACTGTTTGCTGCTATTGTTACTGCTGTCTTTACCTTTACTGCTGCTATTACTTTACTAATCCTACTACAAAACTGTTGTTACTGATAAACTGCTGTGAGCAAGATTGTTTCCAGGTGTAGCTGAATTGACAACTCAGTTGTTAAGGCTTATAAATATTCTTTGGCTCCCCTTATGTCGAATCAAAAAATTGGGTTTCACATCCCTCAAAAATACTACGATACACCCCCTATACTTGTGGGTCATCAAGACTATTTTCTGGCGCCGTTGCCGAGGAGCATAGCTTTATTTATCAAGTTCACTTGGATTCTCTATTGTTCGTTGTTATCCATCCATCATGGGTAAGTCTCGTGATGGCAAGGTTCCTATTTTACCATCCACTACAAGAAGAGGTATGGTTTTGAACACCTCTGTTGCTCTTGATTCACCATCTGTTATGAGTAAGCTCGTTACACCACCACACCCACATGCTACACACAGTGCTACTACTGCTGAATCTAAAACTTCTGATACTTATGATGCTGCTTCTACTGTGCTTGATAAGTGTGGTTCATTAGGTCCTTTCCTAGATGCTACGATTGCTATAACTATAGCTGGAAATACTGAAACTCCTAATGAAGACACTACTACACCTGTTAGTTCACCTGAGTCTAGTGAGAGCTATGATATTGATGACGGTTATGTTGAGATGATCGATGAATTTATTAAAGAATGTAAAAACACCCATGATAGGAGTGCTGCTAAGAGTCTGAGAGGCGTACTATTAGATCCAAATTGTCTCCTATTGCTAAGTTTGCTTCTTCTCCCATAAACATTAAAGATAAATATTATGATTTATCTCTTGATCTATCTTACATAGCTATTGTTGAGAAAGAACCTTTTTGTGGGACTAAGAATGAGAGTGCGGTAGCACATATGACTGAGCTTTCTACCATGAGTGGCTTGTTTTCTAATGATATTAAGATGCGTACTTACTTTGTTGCCAAGATTTCCCCATTTTCACTGAAAGGAGAAGTTAAAGCTTGGTTTAGTAATTTACCTCCTGGATCTATTGATAGCCCTGATTGCTTGATTAGTACTTTCCTGCAGAAATATTTTCCTCCTAGTGCTAGACATGCTATTTTGCAAGAACTTTTTGATTTTAAACAGGGAGAAAAAGAGATATTGCCTGAATAATGGGCAAGGTTTTGTTCTTTGATTCATGCACAGGCTGGAAGTCCATTACCAAAGAATGAGCTTCTTGATATATTTTATAATGGACTAACTGAAGAATCTATGACATACCTAGATAGTTGTGCTGATTGTGTTTTCAGGAATAGGACTCCCAAAGAAGCTGAGGAATTAATGGCTAAAATAAGCAAAAACTATGAAGATTGGACTCCTCATGAACCAGCTATACCGGCGCCTATACCATTATCTAAGAAGAGGGGAGTTATTGAATTGAATGATGAAGTGATGAAGGAAGCTAAGAAATGTCTTAAGGAGAAGGGAATTAAAGCTGCATATGTCAAGAATTTACCTCCTATAGAAGAACTATGTAAGCCAATTCCCCATTCATCCACTATTGAGGTACACTCTCTCCAACACTTTGACGAAGGTGATATCCCTTACTCTAAACCTCCTGATCAATGCTTAGAAGAATTCTATATTTTTATTGTTAAGCAAGATAATTTTAATAAAAGGGTGCAAAATCATCTAATGGAAAACACTAGAGCTATTGTTGAGTTAAAGGATATTGTGGAAAGAATCTCTAATGATGTTAAAATGATTGTTAAACACTTTCAAATGGTTCAAACTCAAATAGATCAACTTATAAAAGTGCAAAAAGACTTGCTAGTTAATGCTGCCAAAGAAAAACACGCTTATGAGATTAGAACTAGAAGTGGTGCTGCTACCCAGGATCCTCTATATCCTGAGGGGCATCCCAAAAGAATTGAGCAGGATTCTCAACAAGCTGAAAATAGTGGCTATACTCGTAAGAAAAGGAAAAAGAAGCATAAAACTATTGTACAACCCTTTGAACCTGGTATAGATCCTAATAGTATATCTGTCTCTGATGCTGAAACCGAAAGTGGTAATGAAGAAAATGATGTTCCTAATGAAGAAAAAGTTGAAGAAGAACCTGAAAAGCACACTAAGAATACTAAATACACTAAAGAAGATTTTGTTGCTAAGAAACATGGTAGTGAAAGAGAGCCTTGGGTCCAAAAACCTATGCCTTTCCCTGATAAGAAACACAAGTCAAAGGAAGATGAACACTATAATAAGTTTTGTGAGTGGATGCAACCTTTATTCCTGCAAATTCCTTTGACCGATGCTATTAAATTGCCTCCTTACTCAAAGTATATGAAGGATATTGTCTTGAATAAAAGAAAGATCCCTAATGAAGAAATTTCTACTTTGCTTGCTAATTATTCCTTTAATGGTAAGGTTCCAAAGAAACTTGGAGACCCAGGGATTCCAACTATCCCTTGCTCTATTAAGAATAGTTATGTTAGAACTGCTTTGTGTGATTTGGGAGCTGGAGTTAGTGTTATGCCCTTCTCTCTCTATAAGAGACTTCAACTATAAAAATCAATACCAACTGATATAGCTTTGCAAATGGCTAATCAATCTACCACTATTCCTGTTGGTATATGTGAGGATGTACCTGTTCAAGTGGCTCATAATTACTTGATATTTACTAATTTTGTTGTGCTTGAAATGCCTAAAGATGATAATATGTCTATTATTCTTGGGAGACCTTTTCTTAATACTGCAAGAGCTGTTATTAATTGTAATCAAGGAAAGGTGACCTTCAATGTTAATGACAAGGAACATATTGTCTATTTCCCCAAGAAGATTGATAGGACTTATGGTTTGAATTCAACTGAACATGTTGAGGGCATTCAAGTTGGAGAAATATATTGTCCCATACCAAGAGAAAAATTTGAAACTATTATGATTGGGACCATTGCTATCAAAGTTGAGGTAACATAATCATTAGTGGAATACAAAGTTTTGTTTCATATAAAATTGTTTTGGTAACAAGACCTGATCAACCTTGTTACAAAAGGATTTCATTGAACAAAACAATGTTTTCACCATGATTATCTCCGCTTACTTCTATTCTATCCATTTTAGTTTTTGCTTTCATTTAGTTTTCTTTTCTGTTGTTAGTTGCTTGCATGTTAGAGTGTCTTGCAACTTCTGTAGTTCTAGCCTTGTTTTGTCTTTGCATCATTCAAAAAAAATCTTTCTATCAAAAAATCATTCATCTATACCTAAAAATTGCCCAAAAGATAAAGTGTCTCAAAAAATTCCAGAAAATTCATATTAAATTTTTACGTGAAAAAAGGGGCAGAGGAGTGCCTGGACGGTACCAGGAGGGCTGATGACCCACAAGTATAGGGGGTGTATCGCAGTATTTTCGATAAGTAAGAGTGTCGAACCCAACGAGGAGCAGAAGGTGCTGGCTAGTGGTTTGGATCAGGAATTCTCTACAAATACTTAGCAAACGGATTTTTAGGGGTTTTTGATAAAGCAAGTAAATAAAGTAGGAGTAAATAAAAGACAGTAGGAATAAATGCAGCAAGTGGCCCAATCCTTTATGCAGCAAAGGACAAGCCGGTTGTATTACTTAAGATGACCAAACGTTCTCGAGGACACATGGGAAGACTGTCAAGTGCTTTCGCTTCATATAGTTGATTAATCTTCTTTAGCTTGCTAAGTGTTAGGTGGGTGAACCTGTGCTAATGTACCAACCTTCCTAGGACTAATACATACTTGTGATTATACCCCTTGCAAACATCTGTAAGTACAAGAAAGTAATTAAGGTAGAAACCTAACCACAACTTTAAACTCTAAGACCCTTACGTCCCTTGTGCAATGGTTTCCTAATGGGGGTTCAGGTTTCTATCACTCCGGCAACCCCTACGATTAGTAGCCAAATACACAATGCATTCCCCTAGGCCCATATAGGTGAAGTGTCATGTAGTCGATGTTCACATGACACCAGTAGACGAAGTACACCACAACTTAAATATCAAACAATTGAATCTTTTTCAACACAACTCCACTACTAACAACATGACTTCTCCCATGTCCTCAAGAACAAAACGAACTACTCACAAGACATCATATGGATCATCATCAGAGATGGAATCATGATGTATAACAATCTGAACATAAACAATAATTCAATGGTTCCACTCAGTGGCATCTACTACAAAGAGTAATCAACACCCGGAAGGTTTCCCCTAAGAACTAATGCAAGAATCAACTCAATTGTTATAGCAATATGGAGATGGTGATGAGGGTGCTGATGGTGATGATGGTGGTGATGATTATGATAATGATCCCGATGAAGTCCAGCTTGATGGTGGTGTTGATGGCGACGATCTCCTCTCTCCGGGAAGGAATTCCCTCGGCAGAAATCTGTCTGCCGGAGAGATCTTTCTATCTTGGTGTTTTCCGCCCCGCAGAGGCGGCGGAATCTTTCTGTGGTCGCTCCCCGAGTCATAGGGTTTCGGGAGGAATATATACACCAAAGGGGAGATCCAGAGGTGGGCCAGGGCGTCCACACCACCTGGTGGCGCGGCCTAGGGTAGCCCACGCCAGGGGGTGGTGTGGCCCCCCTGTGGCCCATCTCCACTCCCTCTTCTGGCTTCCTTCGTCTTCTGGAAAAATAGGATTTTCCATATATTTTCCTGGATTTTCTGGTCTTCGCGAATTTTGCCTCCAAACAACACCTTTTCCATCAGAATCCTGACTGCAACGGTCCATGCTCCAAAAGTCATCAACCATGCAAAAATAGATGAAATAACATAAGTATCATCTCTTAATATGAAATATATCAATGAATAACAGTAAGTTATGACATAGAATAGTGATGCAAAATGGACGTATCAACTCCCCCAAGCTTAGACTTCGCTTGTCCTCAAGCGAAACTGAACTCAATAAACATGACCTCAGGTTTATGGAGTGAAGAGTCGATAAAAAAATACGGACAAGAAGCATCACATTCATCAATACATAGATCATAATAGAAGACAACTCACTATTATATAACTTAACTTGCAATAAGTAAAGGAAACACAATAGATATACATGAAGTAAATGATAATTAGTATTGTCAAACTTAGCTCTTGGTCGAAGAATAGTTGATAATTTGATGGAGTTCACAAATAACTGATTTTTAATGAAAGCTTTCAAAGTAGTAAACACCCAGATATGAGCAATGTGCAAAACAAGGAACATAAGAAACATGATTGAATAAATCATCATATGAATGCATGAAACACAACAACTCAAAATACTTGCTGAGATAGAAGGGGAGTAGGTTTACTAACTCAACTAAAAAGTAAAAGAAAGGCCCTTCGCAGAGGGAAGCAGGGATTGCAAGTCTCATAGAGAGCTCCCAAAAATTATGATACTTACTAGCTTTCAGCTCTCATTGCCCCTATCATAGGCATCTTTAGGCGATTAAGGTTAAAGTGATCAAATATGAGGATATGCATTGACAAGCTGTAAATTGAGAATCTCATGTCCCTTGAATACGAGGGCCGCTCCTCATGCTACTCAAGTTTAGTCACCGGTAAGTTCTTGCCATCATAAGCACATGTGTATCATAGAGAACCTCCAACGGGGTACCCCTTGCCCGATGATACGGAAGAATCCCCATATCAAAATGACAAGGCAAGCAGACAACAAGCATCTCAGCAATCTTCTTATTTACCATGGGAATATGGTGCTTTTTTTCTCTCTTTACTCTTTTCATAATATCTCTTTTTTTCTTTTTCTCTTTTTTTATAAGAAGAATGCTTCGTAGATGCTCGTTATGGTTACGCTGCAGGTTTCCACCATGTCAACATGGATTAGACTAGCGGCCCATGCATTTCTTAACACACATGCATAACTCCATGGACTTACAAGCTCCCCTTTCATTTCACACCGACGGCATCCATAGACAAAAGAACATGATATCAACTAGGTACAAAGTACTAGTGCAATGTTGAAAGCGTTCCCCATGACAACATGGTTCTGCTAATTCACAACTCACAAAGCGCAAGCATATACGCAACATAGATGGGCACAATGGTTCAAGTTTATTAAGTGCAAGAAAGTAAAGTGTGCCATCAAGTTCGTGAGAGCTTTAATCACTAATTTTCACATAAAAAGTTTAATTTGGAAGGTAGATAAAAACATGAATTTATTTGGAATAGCAATAATGCTAATAGGTAGGTATTGGTGGACACAAATGGCATGGGTTTGGTTTAAAGGAAGTGGATGCACGAGAAGAATTCCCTCTCAGTACAGGTTTTTGGCTAGCAAGTCTTGGTAGCAAGTATAAGAGTTGAAGGAAACAAACAAACATACAATGACAAATACAAACATGCAATCTTCCTTGGAAGCACAAAAGATCTTAACTAGAGAATACTAGACTTATGAGCAAATCAAGTAAGAAAGATGATGAAATTATATTTCTTTAGAGTACTTTTATCTTTTCATTCAACTCTCAAAAATAGTGTTGCTACTGACCGAGCCAGGTTTGCCAAAACCAACTAAATTAACTCAATGATCCCAAAGTGATACCAATACTAACAACAAGATCAATCATATAACCACGAATTGAAAACTAATATAAGCTATGCAAAAGAGTAAATGATAGAACTTCTCATTAATATTCCATAACGGCAACTCACACCAAGGGATACATACCTAACGAGAGAGGGGACACTTCCATAATGCAAACCATCCTACATAATAACTTCTCTATTCATGCTATGACTCTACTAAAAAGGTAAAAAGATAGAGGATAGTGATGTGATACCACGACACTCCCCCAAGCTTGAAACAAACCAAGGGGGTGCCAAACCTGATGATGAAATACTCCTTTGGTGGTGGTGGTATCCTCTCGATGAGCTTCTTGACCAATTTCTCCAAGTCTTCAATCTCGAAGGTGAGGGTACGAATCAACTCTGAGTTGTGCTTGATGCGGTGCATGATCATGTCAGATTGTGGGTCCCATCTCTTGTGATTCTTTTTCCGTTCTTCCCTCTTCGAGTCTTCTTTTCCTGCATGGTTATGGATAAAGGTATGGACGGGACTCTTGGTGCTTGGAGAAGGTGTCCTTGGTGCCAAATGGTGACACAGAGGTTTCCCTCCAGTTGACATCCGTGCAGTCCTTCTGATCCTAGTAGGGTTTGCCACCACTCCAATGCTTGCAATGGTAGTGCCGGTGTGCTTTGCCTCCTCTTCACCTTAACTCTTGATCTCCTTCTCCTGCCCGGGGTCTTGGAGATTCTCCTCCATATTCTCCTTCCCTTTATCCTTGGCGGACACCATTGTGCTTCTAAGCCTTTAAAGAGTATGTCCTGGCAGAAACAGATCAAAACGAAAACACGATATACGAACCTTGGGGGATCCGGAGGGTTATATATTACGAAGTTTCACAACAAAAGGAAGGTACTGGGAGAAAACGAGTCGGAGACGGAGTCCAGAGTGGCCACACCACCTGGTGGCGCGGCCAGGGGTGGGCCCGCGCCACAGGGTGGTGTGAGCCACCCTGGCTCCATTTCCGTCCCTTTTTCGCTTCATAACTTCCCTTATTGTCCAAAAACTGCAAAAATATAGTTGGATAGTATTTTCGTGGAACTTTTCTTACCAGAACTGTTACCTATTTGGAGATGAACTCTGTAGGCCTCTGAATTTGGTATCTAGTAGATTCTTCCAGAGTTAACACTTGAATAAAATCAATATCTTCATCTTCATATACTTATTTCTGGAGTCATATAACTTTTCACTTCCTTATTACACCATTATCTCCACTACCTGGAAATTTCTTTCACACAAAACTTCACACAGTTCTCATTAGCAACATTAGTATAAGTGAAGTGATAAAACCTTTTGATTTCAACTTCAACTGAAAACCATCAAAACATAAGCTAATGTAGCAACTCCTTCCTAAAACACAAAAAGAATTCAAAAAGGAAACCAAATAAAGAAGCAAATGCAAGAGTGGCAAAATCTGTCAAAACAGATCAGCAGGTAAAGATCAATTTTTTTGAAAATCTTCTATTGCTCAAATCAAAAAGTGCAAAGCTAACTAAAGTTAAATAACAACCTGGGGCAGAAGCACAAAAAATTACAGTTCAATCCGACAAACGGATATCTCTCACGAATTTTTACGGTGAAGAACAAAATCTGTTTCAGGACAGCAACTTCCCCAAATATTACTTCTCTCTCATTAGAGGTTGATCTTGACACAAAAACCAAACAAAACGGATAAGGAGAGGTCATTACCAAAGTAATAACTTCCAAGACTCAAAGAAATACAAACAAACTGAAAGCAAAAATAAACTGGGTTGTCTCTCAAAAAGCTCTTTCTTTATAGCCATTAAGATGGGCATGATAATTTCAAAGATGCTCACATAGGAATATGAATTGAAGTGAAAGAGAGCATTAAGAAGCAAGAACACACACGTTTAAGTCTAACCCACTTCCTATGCAAGGGAATTTTGTAAACAAACAAGTTGTTGAAACCAGAGGCTACTTGCATAAGAAGGCAAAACAAGTGCAACATAAAAACTTTCAGCATAAAACGAGGAAACTTGATATTATTGAGATACATAAGAACACTTTTCGCTCTCTCATAATAACTTTCAGTATCATGCATAAACTTAACAATATAACTATCACAAGGGCCATCGTAGCAATGATCACTTATTCTAACAGAAAACACAGGAATACTAGCTCTCATAACACTACTTTGTGAGGCAATATTAGAAGTATCCTTACAAAGGATAGTGTGTCCCTCTTCTTCATATTTAGTAACAAAGTCTTTCACATTTTCTATAATAGGTTCATCAACCATTTGTTTATTACGTTCAACAGCTTTATTTGTACTTTCATTAACCATACTAGCTACCATAGAATGTTCCTTTATCTTATCTGGGAAAGGCATTTTCTCAATATAAGGTTCAGGTAAAATATGATTAGCAGTATAAACTTCAGTATTTCTTGCAGGAACACTCTTAGAAATATCTTTATAAGGTTCATGATACTTATTCCACTTCTTTTTAGGCACTTCAATGTAGGAAGCAAAAGCCTTAAAATAAGAAGCAATAGCTTGAGAGTCTAGACCATAAGAATTTTTAATATTTTGAAAGTCATCAGTTCCCATAAAAGATTCAATGCATTCATAATCATAATTTATACCTGACTTTCTACCTTTGTCATTTTCCCATGCTTCAGCATTGTCTTGAATACGGTCTACAAGATCCCATTTAGCTTCTTCTTCCATGCGAGTGAATGATCCAGCACAAGAAGCATCCAATAAATCCTTGTCATATAGAGGGAGCCTTGCATAAAAGTTATTGATAATAATATTGTTGGGGAGCTCATGAATGGGACATTTGAGCATTAGTAACTTCAATCTCCCCCAAGCTTGAGCTGTACTCTCTCCATCAAGAGGCCAAAAGTTGTATATTTGATTCCGATCTTTATGAATCTCACTAGGAGGATAAAATTTTGAATAAAAGAGAGACACTATTTCCTCCCATTCAAGAGCTTGACCATTCTTCAGCAGCTTATACCATTCCTCAGCTCTTCCTTTCAGTGATAATGAGAATAACTTCTTCTTAACTTGATTTGTAGTAATACCTACACACTTGAACAACCCGCATAATTCGTGTATAAAAAGCAAATGATCACCGAGATGGACAGTTCCATCCCCAACATAGTAGTTATCCATAACACGATCAATAATTCTTGTAGGTATTTTAAAAGCATCATTCTCAGCAGGTGGTGGCTCATCTACTACCTTAGCAGTGGTAGTAGCATTACCAAATAATAAACTCAGCGGATTATCCATAACGAAAATAGAGCAACTAACAGAAGTAAAGAATACTCACAGTAGAAGTTTCCTTTACTAGTTCCACACTCCAATAGCGCTTCACTCCCCAGCAACGGCGCCAGAAAATAGTCCTGATGACCCACAAGTATAGGGGGTGTATCGCAGTATTTTCGATAAGTAAGAGTGTCGAACCCAACGAGGAGCAGAAGGTGCTGGCTAGTGGTATGGATCAGGAATTCTCTACAAATACTTAGCAAACGGATTTTTAGGGGTTTTTTATAAAGCAAGTAAATAAAGTACGAGTAAATAAAAGATAGTAGGAATAAATGCAGCAAGTGTCCCAATCCTTTATGCAGCAAAGGATAAGACGGTTGTATTACTTAAGATGACCAAACGTTCTCGAGGACACATGGGAAGACTGTCAAGTGCTTTCGCTTCATATAGTTGATTAATCTTCTTTAGCTTGCTAAGTGTTGTGTGGTTGAACCTGTGCTAATGTACCAACCTTCCTAGGACAAATACATACTTATGATTATAACCCTTGCAAACATCCTTAAATACAAGAAAGTAATTAAGGTAGAAACCTAACCATAACTTTAAACTCTAAGACCCTTACGTCCCTTGTGCAATGGTTTCCTAACGGGGGTTCAGGTTTCTGTCACTCCGGCAACCCCTACGATTAGTATCCAAATACACAATGCATTCCCCTAGGCCCATATAGGTGAAGTGTCATGTAGTCGATGTTCACATGACACCACTAGAAGAAGTACACCACAACTTAAATATCAAACTATTGAATCTTTCTCAACACAACTCCACTACTAACAACATGACTTCTCCCATGTCCTCAAGAACAAAAGGGAACTACTCACAAGACATCATATGGATCATTATCAGAGATGGAATAATGATGTATAACAATCTGAACATAAACAATAATTCAATGGTTCCAGTCAGTGGCATCAACTACAAAGAGTAATCAACACCGGGAAAGTTTCACCTAAGAACTAATGCAAGAATCAACTAGATTGTTACAGCAATATGGAGATGGTGATGAGGGTGCTGATGGTGATGATGGTGGTGATGATTATGATGATGATCCCGATGAAGTCCAGCTTGATGGTGGTGTTGATGGCGACGATCTCCCCTCTCCGGGAAGGAATTCCCCTGGCAGAAATCTGTCTGCCGGAGAGATCTTTCTCTCTCGGTGTTTTCCGCCCCGCAGAGGCGGCGAAATCTTTCTGTGGTTGCTCCCCGAGTCTTAGGGTTTCAGGAGGAATATATATGCCAGAGGGGAGAGTCAGAGATGGGCCAGGGTGGCCACACCACCTGGTGGCGCGGCCTAGGGTAGCCCGTGCCAGGGGTGGTGTGGGACCCCTGTGGCCCATCTCCACTCCCTCTTCTGGCTTCCTTCGTCTTCTGGAAAAATAGGATTTTCCATATATTTTCCTGGATTTTCTGATCTTCGCGAATTTTGCCTCCAAACAACACATTTTCCATCAGAATCCTAACTGCAGCGGTCCATGCTTCAAAAGTCATTAACCATGCAAAAACAGATGAAATAACATAAGTATCATCTCTTAATATGAAATATATCAATGAATAACAGTAAGTTATGACATAGAATAGTGATACAAAATGGACGTATCAGGGGCCCACCAGGTAGGCACACCACTTGGTGGCGCAACCAGTCCTGGGGCGCGCCAGCCTATGGTGTGGGCCACCCCTGGCCCTCCACTCAATCTCTCACTTGCCACTTTCTTCTCTCTCCCGAGCAAACACCAGTCCATTACTCGATTTTTTGATCTCCTTGCTTAGCCCATCTTTGCTGCTGAAATTTGGAGCATTTGTTCTCCGGTATGTGACTCCTCCGCTTGTCCAAGTAGATTTGTGGTTAGTGGTTTATATCTTCAGTATTTTGCTACTATAGGTGACAGGTTATGAGATCCTGTAAGCTTGTTTGATGCTTAGAGATATAGTTTTGATGCATGTTTAGGCCTCTTACAAGTCCCTATGAGTAGTTCCCTTCATTATATTCACTTTGCACTCACTGGTTTAATAGATGTTTAAATTTCAGAATATCAAGCATGAACAACCATACTTTTGGAGAGATATTTGAGAGGGATGCACCTAGGAGGTCAAGGCCCTCAAGATCAGCCTCTCAGTTTAGGCCATCATACAACGAAGAACTCATTGCACCTCGCATTGGTAATGAAGGAGATGATGGGGATGCTCACCCATCTGTGGCGCCCCGCAAAACCACTACTAGAAAATCGCGTGGTTTTTGTGCATTGCATCCTCATGACCACATGCTCATGTCATCATGCCACATTGCATTTGAGCATCGTCATGTCATCATGCATTTGTTTGTCTAAAACTATTTTCTAAAAGCCTAGTTTTGTTTTCTAAATATTCCCCGTCTTAATTTCAAATCAAAACTCTGGTCTTTTCCGGATCTTTTATTTGTCTAAAAACTATTTACAAAAGTCTATTTTAAATTAAAATAAAAGTTTATATTATTTTTGGGAGGCAGCCAGCCAGGCCCGAAAGCTCGGTCGGCCACCTCCAAACCCTAGTCTAAAAATAGCTGGTTCTAGTCCTAACTCTACCCAATCCTATCCTACCCAGCCTCCCTCCATCTCACCCTGGCCAATCCCCTCCCTCCACCTCACACCTCCACATCACTCCGACCAATTGCTAGCCGCCACCTCACCCCGCGCAACACACTCAACACCACACACACACGCACACAGACGCACAACGCCACCTAGCCCCTCCTTTCCCACCTTGCACGCCGCCCCAGTGCGTGCCTGCCACGCCCCATCCCCTGGCCCCACCCACGACTGCTCTCTGTTTCCACCTACCCCCGACAGCCTCGATCCCTGCCCCGGGCCCCACCCTGCTGGAGAGGCCCGTCCCTGTCCCCGACGGCCACCTACCCTGCTCCCGTGGCTCTCTCTCCCTCTCATCTCTCCCCTCCGCCGCCAGGTGCGCCGGCCGTCGACCACCGTCGTCCCCGGGCGCCTCTTCCCTAACCTCCGCCGCCGTTGCGCCGACCGCCGCCACCACATCGCCTCCGGCAACCGTCCCCTTCCCCACGCTCGTCTCCGGCGCTCCCGCGCCTCTGCTGGTGCCCGGCGTCGCCCCCTCACCTCTACAGCGTCTCTCTCCCCCGCCGTCGACCTCCCTAGGTCGCGTCGCCGCCCGAGGCCGCTCCTCTCCACCACAGTCACCGGCCCACATCTCCCTCAACTCCGGCCACCAGCCCCGCTCCCCCAGCACCGCTATCGGCCGCGCGTGCTCGTCCTCCTGGGCATCCTCGCGAGCTCACGTCAGCGCGTCCAAGAGCGCGACCTCGCGGTCCCCTGCCGCTGCCATCGCCCTTCCCCGGCCACCAAGTCCGGTGCCTCTCGAGTTCCCCGCAACACCGCCACCCCGGGTGCTTCCTTCCCCTCGCCGTCCTTCTGCCATGCTCTTGTCCCGCCACTTCAAGCCCTGCTACCCCAATCGAGCATGTTCGGCTCGGGCTCCCTGTCCCTGTTCCATCGCATTTGATCCTCTGCTGCGCGTCCAGTGCGCCTTCCCATGTGGTTGGCTTGTTGCTGATGAGGATTCTTTAGGTGCTGTGCCTAGTTTGGTGCTGTTTTGGTGACCTCGGTTGTGGTTGTTCGATTGCTTCGGCTTCGATGTGACATTATGGTGTTCCATGTTGGTGGTGTGGCGATGCGTCGTCGAAGATACCTCAAGTTGGCGCGAGCCACCTGAAGTATCACGAAGACACGCAAGATCTGGTACACGGGCCGTGAAGATATCGACACCCAGGACCAAGATCTTCGTCCGCCCGCGTGAACCGTAGTTCGCCAAGATCTTCCTTAGACAAGTCGACCCTAAGTTACGCCAAGACCTTCGTCAGGGAACGCCAAGACCGTCTACCCTGAAGACCGACACCGTCACCCGATAACTACGACAAGATCGTCCCAACCCGCCAAGTTCGTCTTCCCAGACACCGTACGACAAGATCTACTTCACGGATTCCGAAGATTCCCGGACACCAAGGTCGCCACCGGAACGCCAAGTTCTTCATCCCGAACGCCAAGACCGACCCGATATGCGGACCCGACAAGATCTTCACGATGACAAGATCGACACCGACCAGGGCGAATCCGATGCACCCCCTGACACCAAACCAAGTCCTTCGACAATCTCCTTTGTCTGAGAACGTTCCCGCCGAGACCGATCCCCGTCGAACCCTGTCGAACCCTGGACCTCCGGAACCCAAGATCTGCCGAACCCAGATGTGTGATCCTAAGCCCCTATTTTTATAATATGACATTATCAACTGTCGCATAATTAATTCTTCATGCATGCATACATGTCTGTGGTTTGGGGGCATTATGCCAATTCACCTCATAATTAAATATGGAGTGTTTACGCGGGATACCTTTGTCTTATTCCAGACTCCATTTAAATTTGTGTAGCGAACCGATGCCATGATTCGCCCTGTTAATACAACATTTAAATTGCGGGGTTTCTAAATAACTTGAATCGCCTAATTAATTGTCGGGCCCCCGGTTCCGCTTAATACTGCCTAATTGCATCGCATCTGCATCATATCATAATCATGCCGGATCTTTTGCCGTAGTATTAAATAGTGCATCCGGTGTTTCTTCTAGTGTTGCTTCTTCGCGGATTAGGCCGATGAGTTGATGCGAGTATCGACAAGTTCTCCGGATATGATCCGTCGGCAGTGTTTCCCAGGCGAGCATTCTCCCTCTTTCTACCTATTTTTCATTTATAGTCTTTATTTCCTCCTGTTGATCTATTGCTATCCATGTCGCGATGCTTTAGATTCCGTGCACCAGTTATATCCCGTGCAGCCTCTATATTTCCATGGACACCTCCTAATACCTGTTGTTTGGTAGATAGCTGGCCTTGCGAGTCGTACTTGCTTGCTCAGGTGCGATCTCGTGTTGTCGAGTACCACAGTTGTTGGAATGCGGGCAGATGTTTATTGGTGGAGAAGCTTATTGGTGGAGATGATCATGACTTTAAATACAACTATTAAAATGCTAGATATAACTAATGCAGAGGCATCGGTGGGAAATAGATGTTATTTTGTTTTTCCACTCACTTGTGTCCCGTACGACACCGAGTACTTGATACCTGTTCCTTGATTTTTCGCACTATCCACATCCGGGAAGCCTTATGGACCCCCTGAGCCAGAGCTTGATTCATTTCTATTTCTTGGGGCCACAAACTAGTTTGGGGCTTTATTACTATCCCGTACTTATGCCATGCTTTAATGCTTTATTTACGATTGTGCGTGGAGCACCAGATGTTTAGGATCGTGACACGTTGCTGTATCGACAAGCCCAGTCCACACTTTCGGGTTCCCAATCGTTTACTGGCCCACACAAACCCCGGTCCGTTCGAGCCGCCAACTTCGCTATGGTAGCTTAGTGGGGTGGCCCCCTGAAATATTTTATGAATCATGTGATCGCTTTGTCGTGAAAGCCTTGTTGGGTTTTGAGTTGGTTTTTCCGAGGTTGATCGAGCGTGTGTTGCTATTTGTGCACCCCTGCAGGGTAAAACTTTCTGAAAGCCGTCTCCGCGGTTATGGACGACTTGGAGCACAGTATCTCGATCATAGACAAGCATAACTAAAGTGGTGCTATAAATTTGACTTAATATGTGACTAGTAATCAGATGGAACTATAACAGAATGGATACTAAAAATGCCAACAACTGGTGGATCTGTGGTGGTCTGTGTCTTACTATACCTGCCTAGTAAGTATTGCAACTCCAATGGAATGAGATAAAAGTGTCAACCAATGCTGGGTTTTGGGATTCCTTAGGACAACTATATCTGACTAGTAAATGTTCCAACTACAACGGAATGTTAACTAAAACTACCCACTACTTATGCTATCAGGAAGACTCATACTATCTATATCTGATTAGTAATTACTGCAACTATAATGGAATGAGTAAAAAAGCCAACTGTGTGAGTTCCTTGGTCCGACTTCCTCGTTTGGTCTCGAGGGGGGGAAATACCAGGATGGGTTTGTTTGGTGCTAGCTTCAGGTTGGATCCGAATAGGTCTTTCTTATCCCTCTCTGATAACCGCCAGTTATATCGAGTCTCTATAGGTTGTTTAGTGCTGCTGCGCTGCCGCTCCAGCCCACCATACCAATGTAGGCGAGAGCCGCCGAATTCTAGCCTCGCCATGTACTGGCCTCAGTACTGACGCTCCTCTTTTCCCTTTACCCTTTGTCGGCACCCCTTTTGTTTTAGCAGGTTTGAGACCGACGTCGTTAGCAGGGTTACCCTTCCGGCTTGGCCTAGGCAGGGTTATGGATGCCATTGGTTATTCTTCAGGGCTCTTAGCCCAATTTGCATCTTGTCCATACTCGGACGCTGTATCGTTTTCAAGGTGATTTGGATCTTTGTATTGTATATCTGTATTCTTGACTCTTGGAGTCGTGTTGTATATATATTTGTTCTGTGGGTCCCATCGAGGACTGTTGTGTAATGGTATTATTGCTTTCCACCCGCATTTAAAGTGCCTGGTGGGCGTCCTTGAATCGTTTCTATGCGGGTTTGGCGGAAAGGGCTAAAACTTGCATAGGGCCGATTCGAGGGTGTTACACCATCCAGTTTTCCTTGTTTTACTTTCTTACAAGCTACAAGGATTCTTGATGATTTCTTGCTACTAATTCAGAGGGTTGGTTTGACCCCATACATGCAATATGAGATTGAGAAATACGCTATGCTCACTAAGACTTTTGTTGAGAGCTTCGTGTTTACTAACACGCCCTATCAGTCAACTGTCTCTTTCAAAATTTATAATCTGCCCTTTACTATGTCATTGGAAAGATTTTGTAGTATTGTAGGTGTGAGTATGACAGGGACCGTGAAGAAGATTCAAGGGCGACCCGCTGATTTGTTGGAGCTTTACCGAGGGGTGACCAATGATGATGACCGCGTGGCTCAGCGCGAAAAGATAAGAAACATCCAACTCCCTGCTCTTAGATACTTTGCATATTATCTTGCTACTAGCATTCTGGGTAGGGAGAATATGAGTAATATCTCCAACTATCATTTAGCCTTCCTTGCTGCTGCGCTTAACAATGATACTCGATACAACCTTGGCTCGCTTATTGCTCGCCGCCTAGCTGCTAGGGGGCCTATCTATGGGGGAATAATCGCTTCACGTATGGTTAATGCATTAGAGCTTTCTGTGGATACCAATGATACTATATTGGCACCACAAAGGCTTGACCTTGCTGCTGTGAAAACACATCACTTTGTCACTTCTGATTCTGAGTTGGACAGTTTAGTATATAGGATGTTGTTTACTGACGGGGATGAGAGGGAGATCTCTTTTCCGCAATCTACTTTGTTTAGTGTTCATAGGAGACCATGGTCGCACTCCAAGGAGGAGGTGGACGAGCAGCTCCACATGCTAGGGTTCCACGAGAAACACCAGGAGGATGTGCCCTCCTACGATTACTCTACGCACTATGGAGGGACATACTCGAGCTCGCACTAGGACGAGGGTACCTCCTCGTCGTACCACGGAGACACTTCATCTTGGCCAGCCTAGGATTGACACCCACTTAGGCCAAAAGACTAAGCTTGGGGGAGGTACACCGACATCGCACTCATCTCCATATCATTTTGTGTCGGTACTTTGTATATTCCTGTTTAGTTCTCTTTTTAGTTTTCGTTCTTTCTTTGTTTTTGCTTTCTAAAACAAAAAAGACCAAAAATATTTCTATTGTTTCTCTTTGGTTTTCTTCTTTCTTTTTGCCTTGGTTTCCTTTTTCCTTTTTGCTTTGTTTGAACTATTCGAAAAAACCAAAAAGATTTTGCTTTGCTTGTTCTTCCCTTTTTGGTTCTTGTTTTAAAAATCGAAAACACCAAAAATATTTGTTGTTCTTCTTTGGTTTTGTGAGTTTTGTTGCAGGGTTCAGCAGTCCTCAGTGAGATTTGGTTTCATATTATTATTATTCAAGCCACACAAGTGAAGGGCAATAATGAGGATTAATGACAACTCGAGGTGTGGTAAGAGGTTGGTAACAAGCTCTATTTGTTTTCATTTTTGTACATATACTCGTCATTGTGGGCATGCTTAGTCTGTTCATGTAGGGTGTATGTTATTTATGGATGCTTAGTAGTTCTTGCTTTCATATGATTAGTTCCAGCTTGCTAATAGTTTGTAGCATGTCATATGAATGTTTGCTTGCATTATTCTATTCATTACTTGGTATGACACCGTGGTATCCTCCTCTGAATGTTTCATTTGAATTGACTTGGCACATGCTCATGCATGCATATGACTGAAATAATTAGTTAAGCCTCGATGAATTATTTTGCCTTGAGGGTCTTGAATCACTTTCATGCTATGATTAGTCCTGTTTTGTTGCAAGCATAATTATGACAGCTATTGCTCTCTCGTTTGTCGCACCCTTACTATTGCTAGCCTTCACTTACAATGAGTATGCTTTACTCGTATGCTTTACCTATTAGCATCATTTGCTATTTCCGTGCATATTCAATATGCCTTGTTTACTTCCAAATAAAATGTTTGCTTGTTATGAGAAAGTTAGTTAGTAAAGGTCTCACGAACTTGATGGCGCACTTTATTTCCTGCACTTAATAAACCTGAAACATTGTGACTGTCCATGAAAGTTATATGCTTGCAAATTATAGGCTGGGGATTAGCAGAACCGTGCTATCACGGGGAACGCTTTCAGCACCTACAAATATATACCCAGTTGATACCATGCTCTTTTGTTTGCGGATGTCGTCGGTGTGAAATAAAAGGGGAGCTTGTAAGTCCATGGAGTTATGTATGTGTGTTAGAGAAACGCCTAGGCCGCCGGTCTAATCCATGTTGTCATGGTGGAAACCTGCAGCGTAACCATAATAAGTATCTATGAATCATTCTTCTTATAAAAAGAGAGAGAAATAGCTATTGAGAAAAAGAAAAGAAAACGAGATTCGAGAAAAGAGGAAAGAGAGAAAAAAGCACCATTTTCCCATGGTAAATAAGAAGATTGCTGAGATACTCATTGTCTGCTTGCCTTGTCATTTTGATATGGGGATTCTTCCGTATCATCGGGCAAGGGGTACCCCATTGGCGGTTCTCTATGATTCGCATGTATTTACGATGACAAGAACTTACCCGTATCTAAAGTTGAGTAGCATGAGGAGCGGCCCTCATACTCAAGGGACATGGGATTTCCAGTTTATAGTATGTCAAGCATATAACTCAGATTGGACCTCCCTTTCACCTTAACCATATTAAAGATGCTTATGATAGGGGCAATGAGAGCTCAAAGATAATGAGTACCATACTTTCAGCATTTGGAAGCCTTTCAAACTATTCAAAACCTTTTCATTTCTTTGTTGAGCCTCCACCTATTCTATGAGCACCTTCTTGAGAGCATAGTTGTCATTCTTAGTGTAATGTGCTTGTCTCAAAACTTGATTATTTTTGTTATGACTTTGATGCTTGTACCTTTGATATCTTTACTTCTAGTCTTCACCTGAACTTCAGAGGTGCCTTGGCATTCACAATAAAAAGGCAAGCGAGATACCACTCCATCATACCTTGTTATGAGCATTGTAATGTTGCTTATGTTTATGCTTCATGCTACTTATTATTTTTGAGTTGGAATCTATTCATAGCTTGCAATACCTATTAAGTAAACTTAGTTGTATACTCTTTATTATGAATTGTTTAAGTAGTTGATCACATGCTGAGAATATATACATCATATGAAGCACATGTGTTTGTGAAAGTTCTTTTATCGCACTCAGTTTTCAACTGAATTGCTTGAGGATAAGCAATAAGCTAAGCTTGGGGGGAGTTGATATGTCCAAAACGTATCTACTTTCCCGAACACTTTTGCTATTGTTTCTCCTCTAAACTTGTGTGAATTGGATGCAACTAACACGGACTGACGCTGTTTTTAGCAGAATTGCCTTGGTGTTTAGTTTTTGTGTGAAGAAAATCAACTATCAGGAAAAATCCCGGAAAATATGCCAAAAATCCTATTTCACCAGAAGACTCCCAGAGCCAGAATATGAGACGGAGGGGGGATGGGCCTAGGCCACACCACACCGGCATGTGAGCTAGGCCTGGCGTGCAGGGGTGGTCTGGCCGCCTGCACACCCCTCGGTCTCCCTCTTCGCCTATAAGATGCCTTGACCTAAAAACTCAGGGGTTCACGCTTTTTCCGTATGAGTTCCGCTCCACCACCACCACCAGATTCCACGAAACAGCACCAGAAATTCCGTTCTGGCACTCTGCCGGGACAAGGAATTGGAGGAGATCATCGCCATCATCATCACCATCACTTCTCCATCGACCATCCATGTTTCCCCCATCTATGAGTGAGTAATCCCCCGCTGTAGGCTATGGGGATGGTAGGGATTGGATGAGATCGTTCATGTATTGGCATCGGATTGTTAGGGCATGGTGCCTAGTATCTTCTATTAGTGCTTTATGACTTTGTTGCGACTTGTTATGCTTAATTCTTGTCACTAGGGCCCGAGTGCCATGATTTCATATCTGAACATGTTATTGATTCATTATGATAGTATTGTTTATGGTCTTACCTGCAAGTTGTATACACACGTTATTGTCTAGAACCAATGGCCCCGAAGTGACATCAATCGGGATAACCGGAGGGAATGTCTTTGATGTGAGGATCACATGTGTACACGGAGTGTTAATGCTTTGCTCTGGTGCTCTATTAAAAGGAGCACCTTAACTGCCAGTAGTTCCCTTGAGGCCCCGCTGCAAACTGGCTGGCAGGACAAAAGATGTTGTGCAAGTTCTCATTGCGAGCACGTATGACTATATATGGAACACATGCCTATGATTATTTAGCACTTGGATGCTTTATCTTATTTATCTGCAATTGCCCTACGTTCTGATTGCTATATGAATTGTCTTGTCCATGCAACACCCGCCCATCCATCCCTATGCCTACCGCACTCGAATCCTACTGTTTACTGCTATTGTTACTGCTGTCTTTACCATTACTATTGCTATTACTTTACTATTCCTACTACAAAACTGTTGCTACTGATAAACTGTTGTGAGCAAGATTGTTTCCAGGTGCAGCTGAATTGACAACTCGGTTGTTAAGGATTATAAATATTATTTGGCTCCCCTTGTGTAGAATCAATAAATTGGGTTTCACTTCCCTCAAAAATACTATGATACACCCCCTATACTTGTGGGTCTTCAGCTACCACCACCAATCATGAAATCCAGGATTCTGATGCAGAATTTTATCCTCAAGATCTACAAAACCCAGAGGGAGACCTGACTTAGGAAGATGGACCGGTCGAGAACCCCCTCCCTAATCCGCCTGCTTGTCCACTGCCCAAGGTGCTTGCTCTGTCTTGTCATTGCGATATTTGTTCCATCTTCCATGTTTCGTACCTCAATTCCCACCAAATGTTGTGTAATACCATCTGCTTAGTTCATGCATCATATATGTTCAACATATCTTGCCTTACTGTTCTTTTATTCTATCCGTGTCTCATTTTACACAGGACTTTGATAGATTAATGTATCGCTTATGTGTGTCAGGAATCAGTTGGTTCACCTAAGTCCCTTCCAGGTACCAGTAGGGAGAAAAACTATGATCGGCAAGTGTTTGATTCAGCATTAGTTTCTGTTGACGAACAATATTTCGAGGGAGACCTGACTGAGGAAGTTGGACCCGTCGAGGACCTCCCTGCTAGTCCGCCAGCTTGTCCACCCCCCAAGGTGCTTGCTCTATTTTTTAATTGTGATATCTGTTGCATTTTCCATGTTTTGTATTTCAATCCCACCAAATATTTTGCAATGCCCTCTGCCTAGTTCATGCATCATATATATAGAGCACATTTTTCCTTACTATTCTTCTGTTCCATGTGCATCTCATTACATATAGAACTATAACAGATTGAAGTATTGTTTATGTGTGTCAGGAATCAGCTAGTTCATGTAAGACATGTTCAGGTACCAAACGCGAAGCGTCGACAAGCCGTCCTGCTAATGCTACTGGTGGAACACAAACACACGCTGTGAAATACAATAAACGAAAATCAGGAAACTCACATACGGCTAAAAAGTGTCATCTTGGCGGCATACCACAGGTTCCAACAATAGTAGACACAACAAATACCATCCCACACACTCCACAATCACCAATTGCCAATCAAGATACCCAGCAACAATTGACATCCGAACCAGTTTTAACCTCTACTTGCCTAACACTGCTGGCACAACACCAACAAGCTAGCGATGATCACCAACCTGGTGATCAGCCCATCGCCAAACAAGGTATGTGTTCCAAGGATTATCGATGCCTGCTTCCTTATATATACCGTGCAAGCTTGATGTAATGGTTGAATTGGCAGCTACACAAAGATTTAAGAAAAGGGGGCCAACGGTAGGAAAAAAGCTTGAAGCTAAAATTTCCGGAACGCAATCTAGATATTGCATCAATTGTATTGTGCCTAGCAAGCGAAGGCTAGAAGATCTAGAAGAATCTGCTTTTCTAGCATCCGAAATAGGCGTTTTTGTCAGGAATGATTTTCCCATCTTCGCATTGTTCAAGCTCCACCAACAGACCCCTGACCATTACAATTCATTACTACAGAAGTTACATGTAATTCATGGTGCTCTGTCCCATGCATTCAAGCTTGTTCTTGGTTCTATTCTAAGTCACATAACACATCAAATGTTCCATTCTTGCCGATAGACAAAATTCAACTTCGATTAGGATAATGAGGATGTAGAGTATGTTCTCATGGACATGTTCTCCTATTGTTTGCCCCAGCAGCGCCATAGGCTAAAGGGTAAATACTTTGATGGTAAGGCAAGCAAGGATATTCAAAGAACGACTCCTATGGAACACACTATGACTGACCAACAGTGGATAGATCTTCTCGACCACTGGTTTGATCCAAAGATTGCGGTATGGCTTGTGAAGACTGATACCATATCACATTCAAAATTCCTATTTGCACATCTGTATCACTAGTCTCCTTTTGCAGATGAACACTAAGAAAAACAAGAGAAACCGTGCCACACAATGCTTAACAAACCAAACTGGATCTCGTGCATTGGTTGGCTACCTGAGCGCAATAGTAAGAATAATTAGTTTTTAATCTTCTACAGACTTTGTGCTTCTTATATTTTGATAATGTGTTCCGCCCACTTTGCAGAAAGGTGCGGTAAGTCTATAGCAAAAATTCCAGGCATGCCAGCGAGCAAAAAGTAAGGGCTCAATCCCTCCACTGAGAGTGTTATTGTAAGTCTTTTGTTCGATTGATATTTTGTGATGACACACCTGCAGTGATTTATATGTATAGTTAGATGTGCAACACTGCCTGAACTTCTGCCCAGTTTTCTTTTTAATTTAAGTACTAGATGATTTACAACTAGTGTGAGTTTCATTTTTCAGCTATACAAAGAGTTGTCTTGTGTATATCATGGACCCGGCGATGAAGAAACAGATAGATGCCATGTTGGCATAGTCCTGTTATTGCGTGCTAGTGATAAAATTCTTATCAGTATGATCAGATAGCTATACTTTTACTACAATATATATGATGTGTAATCAGCCATGCCAACTTGTAAGATTTGTTCATAGACATGTTAAATGTGTTGTCTGCATGTTTCTCTGTATTAGCTTTTCTTCTATCACCCATGTCTACCAACTGATAACCTTACAGATTAAATTGAATGAGGACATGGCAAAATCTGGGAAAGATGGTCTAGAACAAACCCAAGAAGAATGTCTGGAAACATTTAAAATGGTACTAAAAGGTGAAGATCATCGTAAAATCACGTTCCTGCATAATGCTGGGTTATGGTAGTGCAAGTCCAAGTCCAAGTCGCCGTATTTGTCTAGTCAGGAAGAAATAGTAGCACTACGGGTTGAACAGGAAGTGCATAGACGAGCAATCGATGATATGAGATAGAAAGTATTAGCATGTGATGCGGAGTTGAAGATGTTACGAGATTAGCAGAATTCTCGAGAGCCCATAGATGAAGAGACTTGTCTAAATTGAAGATGAACCCTGACAATGAAAGGTGAGTACAATGGTCCTGTGAAATGGTTCCTGCTACAGAGCCCGAGTTGTGTTTGGGACCATGTCACAAAAACGGAGGGAGTATTTGTTTCCCATCATGCTTTTATCTGTTTACCGTATGCTTGATGCACAAAAATCCTATGCCCCAACCTCACTCTCTCAGCCTTGGATTCATGAACCTCACAAAGGTTTTTTCCTCTTTAGACAACCGCCAAATTTAAAATCTCAGTCCATCGACAATTCCTACCACCTACCACATTTGAATTGGAGATTATGTAACCAATTTATTTCCCAATATGGTAAGTATTTTGATGATCAGTTGATGTGAATCAACCATAAATTTGTACCGAGGGAGTACCATTAACAAAATTAAAAAATCTTAGTCAAGCGGCAAAACCTGCAGCCAACCCTGTTTGAATCGGAGTTATCCAATTTTGATTATGGATGATAAGTTAATGTCACTCTCGGCCTTCAATTCCTGAATAGGGAGTACACCTTTTATCCAAATGTTGCCTGGACGCTAGGAAAATTCAAAATATCAGTCTACACAATTATTATGCTCATGGATGATTAGTTGATGTGACTCTAGGACTTGAATTCCTGGACAGATAGCGTACGGTCTACTAGATTTTTTCTATTATTATTTGGCCGGTAGCCAAATTCAAAATCTCAATCGAGCGGCAAAATCACACACTGACCTTGAAGCATTTCCCGCCCCACCGTTTCAAAAACTTTGTGGAAAAATCTCCCACTGGGTGATGACCCACAAGTATCAGGGGTGTATCGCAGTATTTTCGATAAGTAAGAGTGTCGAACCCAACAAGGAGCAGAAGATGCTGGCTAGTGGTATGGATCAGGAATTCTCTGCAAATACTTAGCAAACATATTTTTAGGGGTTTTTGATAAAGCAAGTAAACAAAGTACGAGTAAATAAAAGATAGTAGGAATGAATGCAGCAAGTGGCCCAATCCTTTATTCAGCAAATGACAAGCCGGTTGTATTACTTAAGATGACCAAACGTTCTCGAGGACACACGGGAAGACTGTCAATTGCTTTCGCTTCATATAGTTGATTAATCTTCTTTAGCTTGCTAAGTGTTGTGTGGGTGAACCCGTGCTAATGTACCGACCTTCCTAGGACTAATACATACTTGTTATTATACCCCTTGCAAACATCCGTAAGTACAAGAAAGTAATTAAGGTAGAAACCTAACCACAGGTTTAAACTCTAAGACCCTTACGTCCCTTGTGCAATGGTTTCCTAACGGGGGTTTAGGTTTCTGTCACTCTAGCAACCCCTACGATTAGTTGCCAAAGACACAATGCATTCCTCTGGGCCCATATAGCTGAAGTGTCATGTAGTCGATGTTCACATGACACCACTAGAAGAAGTACACCACAACTTAAATATCAAACTATTGAATCTTTCTCAACACAACTCCACTACTAACAACATGACTTCCCCCATGTCCTCAAGAACAAAACGAACTACTCACAAGACATCATATGGATCATGATCAGAGATGGAATAATGATGTATAACAATCTGAACATAAACAATAATTCAACGATTCACTCAATAGCATCAACTACAAAGAGTAATCAACACCGGGAAAGTTTCCCCTAAGAACTAATGCAAGATTCAACCCAATTGTTACAGGAATATGGAGATGGTGATGATGGTGGTGATGATGATGATGATGATCCCGATGAAGTCCAGCTTGATGGTGTTGTTGATGACGATGATCTTCCCTCTCTGGGAATGAATTCCCCCGGCAGAAATCTGTCTACCGGAGAGATCTTTCTCTCTCGGTATTTTCCACCCCGCAGAGGCGGCGGAATCTTTCTATGGTTGCTCACCGAGTCTTAGGGTTTTGGGAGGAATATATAAGCCAGAGGGGAGAGCCAGAGGTGGGCCAGGGCGGCCACACCACCTGGTGGCGCGGCCTAGGCTTGCCCGCGCCATGGGGTGGTGTGGGCCCCTTGTGGCCCATCTCCACTCCCTCTTCTGGCAACCTTCGTTTTGTGGGAAAATAGGATTTTCCGTATATTTTCCCAGATTTTCTGATCTTCGTGAATTTTGCCTCCAAACAACACCTTTTCCATCAGAATCTTGACTGCAGTGGTCCATGCTCCAAAAGTCATCAACCATGCAAAAACGGATGAAATAACATAAGTATCATCTCTTAATATGAAGTATATAAATGAATAACAGTGAATTATGACATAGAATAGTGATGCAAAATGGACGTATCACCGGGGAGTACCATTTTTCTATTATTATTATTTGGCAGGTAGCCAAATTCAAAATCTTTGTCGAGCGGCAAAATCAAACACTGGATTTGAAGCATTTCCCGCCCCACCGTTTCAAAAACTTTGAGGCCAAATCTCCCAGCGGGAAGAACCACTTTTCTATTAATTATTATTTGGCCGGTAGTCAAATTCAAAATCTCTGTGGAGCGGCAAAGTCAAAAACCAACTTTGAAGCATTTCCCGCCCCACCGTTTCAAAAACTTTAAGGGCAAATCTCCCACCGGGGAGTACCATTTTTCTATTATTATTATTTGGCTGGTAGCCAAATTCAGAATCTCAATCGAGCGGCAAAATCAAACACTTACTTTGAAGCATTTCCCGCCCCACTGTTTCAAAAACTTTGAGGCCAAATCTCCCACCGAGGAGTACCATTTTTCTATTAATTATTATTTGGCTGGTAGCCAAATTCAAAAGCTCTATCGAGTGGCAAAATCACACACCAACCTTCAAGCATTTCCCGCCCCACCGTTTCAAAAACTTGAGGATTATGAATATGCTATTAAAAATATTATTTGAGCAATTCAAAATTTTGAAATAATTTAAATACTATTAAATGCCTATTTCTTAATTAATTCATAACTTTAATTATGTAACTCCGAATTCGACAAATGTCTAAATCGATCAACGCGATGAGCCCGTTTTAACTATGCATTCCATGATATAAATTGAAGCATCCACCATGTAAATATAGTGAACACATCAATCTTTATGGGAGCAAAACATGCCTAAATAATTAATTAAAGTGCTTTATTATTCTGACACCTCACCCATGCCATGTTATGTTATACCATGTAATTGTGCATCATTCTATCATGGCATACATTTTTTGCTTGTTGCACATATTCATATGATTGTGCACTTTATTTATTATGGCCCTTGTGTGTTTGGCTTTAATTCCAAACAGACGTCGAGCAAGGGAACTATCAGGAGAACCAAGAGTGCTACCCGGATCCCAGTTACCCCACTGCTAATCTAACATGCAAGAATTTCCCCATGCTTGCATACATATAACAACAATGCCTCTATCTTATTCTTGCATCATTGAGTCACGATTGCATTAAATTGAAATCCCAAGTACTGCATAGCCTTTACTATTAAACCCCACCGAAACTTGTACCTCCATCCTATGAGCCATTATTACATGAGTTGTTTGAGCCATGCGAGTCCTAGAATTGCATGTGTAGGGTTTCTGAGAGTCTTTTGGTAACGAGGTACCTAAAAAACTTAACTTGAGTAGTAATGGGATAACAAAAGAATTAGGCACCAGTGGGAAATAGTTGTAATTTGATTCTTCCACGCTCACTTTTGTCCCGTAGGCCCCTAGTACTTGATACCTGTTTATTCACTATTTGCACTATCCACATGTGGGAGACTCTATGGATCACCCATCACCTGAGCTTGATTTGCACTTTATTTCTTGGGGCCACAAACTAGTTTGGGGCTTTATTATTATACTATAGTTATGCCATGCTTTACTGCTTTATTTACGATTGCTAGTGGAGCGCCTGTACTATTTAGGAATGCGGAGTGTTTTCGCGGTATCGACAAGCCCAGTCACACTTTCGGGTTCCCAGCAGTTTATAGCCATTGACGCAAACCCTGGATCCGTCTTGGAGCCGGCCTACTTTGTTGCGGGTAGCTTATTGGGTGGCACCCTGAAATAATTTTTGAATCCTGTGAATGCATTGTCATGAGGCATCATTGCTTTTTATTTGGTTCTTCACGAGGTTGATTGTGTGTGTCTGTTGCTATTTGTGCACCCCTATAGGGTAAATCTTTCTGAAAGCCGTGCCCGTGGTTGTGGACGGCTTGTAGCACAGTTTCTCGATCATAGAAAAGCATAACTAAAGTACCGCCTTTAATTTGACTAAAACAGGACTAGCAATAGTTCAACATGCATGGAATGGTTAATAAAACTGCCAACAGATGGGATGTTCTTCCGCATTCTCGTCGGTAAATGAGAAGGAGGGTGAGCAATGTTTATTTATGTTACTTACATAACTGTTGCTTTTAATTAACGAGCGTCCGTCCATCTCTGGTTGGGAGGACGTTGTAGAGTATCTCTATAGAAATGTTTAGATATTATCTTTAACTGCAATTGCATCACCCCCAGGTTGTTCCCTTTAGATGCATTAAGACTTGCTGAGTACCCCTAGGGTCTTACATGATAAATAGTTTGGTTCAGATGGACAGGTTTACGCACAGGAAGGTAACTGGGCCGAGGAGACCGATGATGGTGCGACTATCGGGTGTAGAGATTACAGGGATAGAGATCCGTGAGATCTGTGTGCATGATGTGCTTATTTTCAGGACATCTTATGCCAATTTTCTTCTTGTCTATACTCGAATCTTGTTTTCCGCTTTTGCTTGATATTCTGATGTGTCATGTATGACGATGTATCCTAAACTATTATCTATATCTAGGATATGTGGATCTTTCCATATGGAGTTGAATATTTTTGTTTCTATTGTTTTAGATGGTCTGTCTCTGATGTATTGTTGTATGTTACTGGTATACACACTTTTGTATGTTTTATCCGCATACCTGTCGACTACGCCGCTCGCTCTTGTCACGAAGTTCTTGAAAGTGGGTAGGATGGTTGGCCAGTACCGTTCCCTGCTCCGCTTCTACGTGCCTACACGTGGGTGGCCTTGGGCCTCCGCGGTAGAATCCCTTATCCACTCTTGGGTTCATCCTGGCTTGTTGCTTAGAGCATAGGATCCGAGGTATTATAGGGCGCAAGCTCAATAGGTCTTCATATTCAAATTGATTTGGTTGGAGGTGAAGGACTTTGGGTGGCAGAGCTTAGGTGGCTGGTGGCAGTGGCTGGTACCATTGGAATTAGGCGGAGGCGGTGGCAGTGGAAGCATCAAGCTCAGCAAAAAGGGAGCAAGGGGCGTGCGTACGGTCATGTGTGTGTGCGGTGCGAGTGAGGGTGGTAGGTCGGGGTGGGATCACCCAATTTGGGTCTGGCTAGGCCGGGATGGTTAAAAAAGCCCAACCAAACAGGTCACACTAAAACATATAAGGAAAAGGTAAAATAAAATAAGGAAATGGCCAAAATAATCCCACAAGTATTTCTAGCTCTAGAAAAATGTACAAAATCCTAAAATACATATAATATATCAAAATGTTCACAAAAATAAGTTCTAACAAGGAAAATATAAATTTGATTATTTGAGATAAATAAAATACAACTAAAATTTAAAGCCACTAAATCCTTCCATGGAATATAACAAAATAAGGTAAGAATCCTAAAAATAAATAAAAATCACTTGTGTGTATAAAAAGAAATCTATTATTTTATAAAAATGCTAATTTTAAAATTTCAAGTTATTTTGGGATTTATAAAAAATGTTATCTTTGGCTTTATAAAAATCCTTTTATTATTGGAAAATAAAAGGAATGCATTTTATTTAACTTTATAAATCAAGATAAATTCCTTTTAGCTTCACTTAAGCCATTTAGAATTTATTGATTTAATGAAAGACTTTTATTTTCTTTATATAGATGAGATAAAAATGTTTTCACATCTTAAAATTATTTCTTATCTAATAATTTAGGTAAAACATCCAAAAAAATACAATCCATGTACTAAACTTAGAACCATAATTATGGTTTACAATAAAAATTAAATGTGTATTGCTAATCAAATAATATTCCTTTAGAATCTTATATCAACTATAAATCAAAGATTTACAAATCCATTTTGCATATCATTCACTTATGTTAGAAGTGAATGATCTCAACCTATATAACCATACTTAGTGTGACTCTAAAACTTAGATGTAACTAAATAAACTATATAATGAGCGCAATGGATGTGGTTACCAAGTCATCATATTATATATGTAGGTCTTATCTTTACGTCATAGACATAACATCCGAATATTTGTCACCACGAAGGTGATTCGAGTGGCCAAGGAGATGCTATCTATGAACTTGACATTGTAATGTAAGTGGGTGGAGTTCAATGACTTAAAATGATGTAAGCAAGTTAGCATTGTGGATGTAGTCAACACAATGGACCATTATGTAAATCTTTTATTTACGGTAGGGTGTGTGACCAGCGCTCCCTATGGGAGTAGCCCCCGAGTGTTTGTTCGAGTCGCAGGCTCAAGCAGAAACTTAAAGTTGTCGATTCCATAGTCACGACGATCCGGGACTGCTTCAGATGATCCTGCAAATGTTGTCAGCGCTGGCACATTTTTGAATGCATGAACAATGCTCCCTATGGGAGTATCCCCAAGTACTTACTCGAATTTTTGATACGAATAAGGATTCGGAGCGTGTTACTCGAAGTCCTTATGTGTGCGTGATCAGCACTCTGGTTTTGAGTAGCCCCTAGGTGTCTGGTTGAATCATAGATTCAAGCAGAGACTCGAGTCTTACACCTGATGATTGTAGTTGATGATCTTGTAGGCTAACACTAGACCTAGAAGTACATTGGGTGCACGACCAGCGCTCCTATTAGGAGTATCCCCCAAGTTACTAATCGAGTTGTAGACTCGAATAGAAACTCAATCTTGGTGCTTTGGTGTAGCTTTATATGTTGCTGTATCCGATGATTTACTTGACTCAGATTCTCCTCTTGTGGATTCGGTCGAATGTTCCACTAGATTCCTTGATGAGCATCTCTCAGTTTGAATGGACGATGATGTCAAGGATGATGATGAAGGGGTTCGGTGCAGAAAACATATATTTTTCCTACACGAGCACACCTAACTGCTAGGATCTATCTAGGAGTAATACTGTAACACCGAATATTTGCATACATACTCTTGTGGTCTAAAAGCTTTTAAGGTTCTGAGGGGAATGTGGATGATGTAGCCGTACCCGTAGCTGACCTCAAGGTCGCGAATATCCTCGCAAGTCAACCCTTGCTCCATCGTGCAACAACTTTGGCTCACGACATCCAAGGTTCCACAAGTGGCAGCACCCTCGTGGTTTCGCACAAGTGTATGATGATGACCTCTGGTTCTCTGATCCCTACCGAGAGTGCGGAAGTAGATCCTCTGGATGGAATCCCTGTAGTGCAACACTGTGCTATAGGTGTGTCGTCTCTTGGGTGTGCCATTCTTCTAGGGACCATGCCATCACGAGAGGACAACGAGAGAGAGAGAGATTCCCTGAGGAAAGTGCCTTAGAGAATATTGGATTCGTTGTGTGTTAATCCCACCCATTAGCACCCCTTTATATAGCTGGAGGAGGGGTACACCCCACCAAAGGTTTCCCATGTGGGACTAAATAAAAGAGTCAAAAGGAACAAAAGGGAGGGCTGCAGCCGGCTAGGCTAGCTGGGTGGCCGGGTGGGCCCACCCGCCCCAGCGCTAGCAGCAGCAAAGCGCAGCAGTCTGGGCTGCATCGGCTAGGTGGGCTGGCCTCCCTACGCAGCCCGCCATCACGGCAAGCATCAGCGCTCACCGCAACAACGGCAACTGGGTGGGCCGGCCACCTGCACGCGCCAGCATCTTGCGACGGCTAGGCGGTGGAGAGGCGGTGGCCTGGTGGGCCTTGGTGCGTCCCACCGTGCGCCCGCTCTGCCTCCTCCATGCCTGTGTCCCACTAGGCCGTGAGGCCATGGCTTGCGAGTGGCAGCAAGTTATCTGCCGCCAGTGCATCACCCATGTGCATGGGCCAGGTCAAAACGGCCCAGCAGTGGCTGCGGTGTTGTTTTTTGGGTGACTTTCTCCTAGGCCAATTCCCACGAGGGGTTTGGCCCTGTTGAGGAATTTTACCTATAAATATTAATTTAAATATTTATTATATATATTAATTCATAATTAACATCTAATAAATGCACATTGTAAATTGCTATTTATCTGAAACACTTTTTGGTCTTTTCCTTTCTTTCTTTCTTCGAAAAACATCGGAACATTTCTGTTTTGTCTCACTTCTATGATTCCATCTTACAGAACGATCTCCTAGTGTCATCATACCCTTAAGTGTGTTACCCCAACGGCCCGGGAACATCATAGACATGATCGAGACTCCTCTCATATCAATGATCATTAGCAAGACTAGGATGCTCATAATGACCCATGTGCATTCCGTGATGTAATGTAGTTTGAACCATAAATGTTGAGTCCAATTCCCTTTGTTTCTTTGATACGACTTGTCCGAGATCTGATCATCGGTATCTATACCTTGTTCAATCTTCTTACCGACAAGTTTTGATTTACTTGTTCCTGTGATATTCCATCCTCGTGACCTAGCCACATGTTGCAACATTATGGATGCAATCTCACCAAGTCGTCCATGTGTATGTTCTCGTCACGCGGGTGAACAAATCCCGTTCTTGATACATAGGCCTCAACTATTCCTATGGAATACCTGAAACACACCTTCATGGCCACCCAGTTATGGATATGACGATTGATGCACGCAAAGAAGCCTCAGGAAATAGTGATTAATAGGATCTCACGGTCTAAGGAGAAGGATACTATGCTTCTAACTATTGCAACTATGAACATATGACTTGATCATGTCATAGTACCTATCTTTGGGTAATGTCCATCATATCATTATATGGCTCCATTGTCAACTAGCATAAATGGTCCATGATCATAGATTTCCCAACGAAATAGTATAAATAGAGGCTACTAGGGACTTGGTATGTTTCATACCACACATGTATCAATGTTTTCGCTTGATATAGTTATAGAAAAATATGAAACTATTATGAACTAATTGAGATATGATAATAAAACCCATTTATTATTGGGATTTCTATTTTCGTGCCCTCGGTTTGTTAGTTGTACTCAGTTTTCCCCAGCCGCTTAACTTTTCCTCACTTTTCCCCTCCCTCTATTCTGAAACCCTCACAGGCGCTCGGACGGGGGATGCCGTCAGGTCAAAGGCTTCACTGTTACATGCTAACTGATGTTACTGCGTTGGGGCGGGTCGTGCGTTACATTACGTTGCCTCGAGCGTTACATGCTGACAGGTGGGGCCGCGTTGGTACGGGTATTGCATACGTGGTTAAGGGTGGGGCCGCATTGGGACGGGTCTTGCATACCTGGTGAAGGGTGGGGCCGCATGGAGACACGTCGGACCGGACATTCTCGCTCACACAAAGAATTTGCTTCCCCCGAGCCTGGAATAGCTTCCACACCACCCCTCCGCTCCCCCTCTGTCGTGCCCTCCTACCTTATGTCTTCCTCGACCGCCGAGCTTCCCCCTCCCCCTAGCCACGGATCTAACTGCACCTCCAGCTCCGCTCCCTCCCCCGCTAGATCTACCCCTTTCGCGGAACAGTATGCAACGTCGGCTGGTGTACTAGTCCTCCCCGTCAAACATAGAGAAGATTGGGTGGAATCGGAGGGATCTAACGCATGGATTCCATCTAGGTAAGCATCGTTTCCCTTTGTGGATTGATTATAGGCAGTAATTGAGCGTGAATCGCTGGTGCTCAACTAACTGCCTTGCTTTTCGAATAGGATTGATCTAGCACTAGCATTTCGGCTGACGGTTAGACTGGGTACTAGCATAATTCGTGGTTGTGAACAATATCTCTCTGGATTTTACTTCCCAGTGGTGGTTGCAACCTCCATAATTCTTAGATATTTAAAATATAAAATATATTCTAAATTCCCGTGGAGCAATGGTGATTAAGTTGATTTGCAATATTTCAACATTAGCAAGCAAAGATTGCTCCCACTAACTAGCGAAGCTGATCTGGTAATGTTTTATCTTTGAATGTTTTCGAACGTTTTGGTAGAATTCGTCTCCATGTGCAACCTAAAGTTGAACATACGGGAAAGAGGGTTAAATCATCATTTGTTATCTCTATTAATAGTGTGTGCCCCGTGCTCCTTGTAGGTCCACGACAGTACCATCTCTTCGCATTGCGAGTGTAAGACAAATCGCTTGTGCGGACGATGTGGAGGACGAAGTAGAGCCTGGCGAGGGAGTGCCTCCACTAGATGATGAGGATGAGTTAATGTTTCCTGAATTGGTAGATAGATTCAGTAAAATAGGCACTAGAGGATCAATACACGGAGGAAATGGCCCATGGTGCCAGATTTGATGACGCTGTTGACGAAGAGAACGAGGAGAATAATGACAGTCTCGTTTTAGCCGAGTACGATGGTGACGACTTGCCAGTAATTGAGTGGGATAGGAATGATCCTAAGATTTCAGAAGGTACCGTATTTGAAACGATGTGGGATTGTCGTAATGCCCTTACTACATATTGCATCCACACCAATAATGATTATGATGTTATTAAGAGTGAGCCAGCAAGGTTCATAGTCAAGTGCCCATATAAGAGGTGTAGGTGGAGGATGCATGCATCCACTATGCTCAAGAGCAGTTTGGTTCAGGTATTACAACCAGTTGTGTATTTTAGATCATTGTGTAGAGTTTGTTAATCGTACCTGACATTTTCATTATGTTTCATATAAAAGGTAACCGGTTCGAACATTCTTGTCCACCTCAAGGGGGAAAGCCAAAGGACAAAAAAACTAGCAAAGACTAGGTGGTTGGCAGATGCAATCATGGATTGGATGAGAGCAAACCCATCACTTGGTGCAACAGCGCTCATAAAAGAAGTTTCTCAAAAGTTTAATATTATAGTACCTTACATGAGGATGTTCTATGCAAAGGAAATGGCTCTTGATAGGATAAATGGTCCATGGAATGAAAGTTTTCAGTTGCTTTACAGCTTCAAAGTTGTACTGGAGATGGCTAGTCGAAGTAGTGTTGTACAGATAGACCTGCATAAAGTTCAGTACAAAATAAGAGGGAAGACAAAGGAGAAGGAGTGCTCTAGAAGGGATTTTGTTTGTTTCAAAGCTTGCTGCCAAGGGTTTCTAGATGGTTGCATGCCTTATTTGGCCGTGGATGCAACAACTCTTCAAGGCAGACTTAAAGGACAGCTAGTAGCTGCTATTGCAGTTGATGGTCACAATTGGATGTTCCCTATTGCTTTTGGAGTTTTGGAGATTGAGTCCGAGAAAAGTTGGACTTGGTTTCTGGATAATTTGCGCGACCTTATAGGTAATCCACTAGGACTTACTATCCACACTGACGGTTGCAAAGGTTTGGAGAAAGTTGTAGAAGCAATATTCCCCGGAGTAGATCATAGGGAATGTATGCGACACTTAGTGCAGAATTTTACAAAGAAATTCAAGGGTAAAGTTTATACTGACAACCTATGGCCAACTTCATACACATGCAGTTTGAGGAAGCATCTGTATTATTTGGAAGTGTTGTATAAACTAAAACATGCGATGAAGGAGTACTTGGATGCACATCATGGAATGGTGTGGTCAAGAAGCCAATTCAATGAAATTTGCAAGGTAGACTATGTAACAAGTAACCTTGTAGAGAGTTTCAATGCAAAGGTCAACTCATTGAAAGGGCTTATGCTATGGCAAATATTTGATAAGATTAGGTAGATGATCATGATAAAGATCAATTTGCGTCAAAGAATTGCATCAACAGTGTATGCTGGCCATCTCATCCTCGCATATTTGATTAAGGCTTTGCATGCTAGGGAAAAATAATTGAAGATGAAATGCATTAGAAGAGGAATGGAGGTTGAGGTAACGTACACTAACAGTAAAGATAGGCAATGGAGGTATCTAGTGAGTTTGGTTAATAGGACATGCCATTGCAGGCAATGGCAGCTCTGTGCGAAACCCTGCATACATGCATTGTTTTTCATGGGTGTTACAGGAGGTGAAGAGGGTGAAGTTGATCAGTACGCGTGGGAGTATTTCTCTGTTGCCAAATTTAGGGTAGCATATGCTCAGAATGTTCTAGCCTCGTTGGGAAAAGACCAATGGATGGAAGTGAATCCAGGCTTCAAGCTATACCCTCCAGTTTTTACTAGACCAGCGGGTAGGCCAAGGAAGAATAGGATGAGAGCTAGTGCAGAGGGTGGTGCACCACCTCGACGATGTAAGTGCAAACATTGTGGGATCCTAGGGCACATTACTAGGCTTTGTAAAAATGCAGTGGACCCAGCTTATAGAATGGATGATCAGGCGGGAGCAGCAAATGCATATGAGAATGAAGTATTTGAACAAGAGGAGAATGAAGCAATGGGTACATTGTAGATTGAACCAATGGATCGAGAGGAGATTGAACCAAATGCAGATGAGATTGAACAAAATGTAGGGGAAATTGAACCAATAGATCTAGAGGAGATTGAACTAAATGCAGGTGAGATTGAACCAATGGATCGAGAGGAGATTGAACCAAATGCATAGGAGATTGACCCAAATGCAGGGGAGATTGAACCAATGGATCGAGAGGAGTTTACACCAATGGATTGAGAGGAGAATAAAGCAATTTATTCATTGGAAGCAGAGTTCAAAAGTAAAGGAATTACATAAGAGGATATTGAAGAAATGATGTCACTTGACCAATTGATCCAAACTTGGCACACTTGTGTATCTTGGATTGATTTATCATATGAAATTGGAAATTTTAGATTTACTTGTAATCAGCCACATTTTTCTTTTTCTAAGTGATTAAAAATTCAAAAAAATGGTTTTAGGGTTAGTTTAATTCAAAAAAGTCAAAATATAGTGCAACCTTCACATGGAGTCTTGTTATGTTACCTGCAACATATCATGAATAATAAAGGAAAAGGAAATAAAGAGAAATGGACTTATCCCCTAAACCACTTCTTAAACCGTCCTTGGAATGAGCTACTAGCTATGAACATGCATGGCTTTCTACTCAATCAACCTCCAAAATAACCCATCCCAAAACATACTTTGTCTAAATGAGGCCAAATTTGGAACACTTGTGTATCTTTGAGTTGCAAAAAATATAATGTCGGCCAAGATGGATTATTTTGTTCAAATAACACATTTTCCATTTGTTATGCCAAAAGCTTGAATTTACCTTAGTCATTTTTTATCTGCTTGCCCTTGTTTTCCTTAGCTCTACTCAGTTTTCCCCTCCCGCTAAAGTTTTCCTCAGTTTTCCCCTCCTGCTAAAGTTTTCTTCACTTTTAACCTCCCGCTAAAGTTTTCCTCACATTTACCCTCTATCATGTCTCATTTTTCTTGCGCTCTGATTGGTTGATATGTATGTCACACGGATCTTGGACAACCACCAATGGATACATCATGATCCGACAGGCTGGAGGTCTCTCTCTCCCATTGGGCGCACCTAACCTTGTACAGCGAGGAGAGCCTGACAGGCTGGATGTCTCTCCCGCCCTTTCCCTATCGCACATATACCAACCACATCAACTAGTGCTCATTTTGGCTGTGCTCTGATTGGTCGAGATGTATGTCACATGGATCTTGGCCAACCACCATTGGATACATCATGATCTGATGGGCTGGAGGTCTCTCTCTCCCATTGGGCTACACATAGGAGAGCCTGACGGGCTGGATGTCTCTCCCTCCCTTTCCATGTCACACGTATACCAGTGCATCTTCATCCCCTCCTATCGACGTACGGTGGTGCAGCAGTCCGAACGGCGTGTGGCGGCATGGATCTAAGTGTGGCGGTCCGAACGGCATGCGACAACATGGATCTAAGCATAGCGGTCCAAATGGCGTGCGGAGGCACAGACCTAAGCGTGGTGGTCGGAATGGCGTGCGGCTGCACGGACATAAGCATGGGGGTCAAAATGGCTTGTAGCAACGTAGATCTAAGTGTGGCGGCTAGAACAGCGTGCGGCGGTGAGAATCTAACCATCTGAAATTTATGTCTCTGTCTGTCTCACTTTCGTTCAATTCCTCAGATCTGTTGCTGATGAGAGACACCGATTGAAGCCATCATCCGCAACATCAGTTCAATGGTGGTGGTGCTGACAGTGGTCATCGAGGCAAAGACGATTCAAGCCATCATCCTCAACATCACTACGACGACGTAGATCAAGCCATTGTGAACCGAAGCTGTGGGAGGCAGGCCACGGCCGCGGTTGGCACGTCGAGGTGCACTTCGACGATGAAGGCCGGATGTACCTCGTGGCTGGATGGGATCACTTTGCCCGTACTTCTTGGAGTACACATACGGCAGGGAGGGCGGCTAGCTCACCGTTCACTTAAAATTGGGACAAATTTGAGCCCAATTTGAACCAAAATTCTGTGACTTAAAATATATGTATGATTTGAATAAATTTGATATGTATTTGATCCGTGAGACCGGTGAATATGCTTTAAAGCTGATTCATAAGTAGTAGCACTTGCTTTGACAATCTCCGGTGGGCTTGTATAAATTTGATCAAAATATGTATGATTTGAATCAAAATTGATATGTATTTGAGCTGTGAGGATGGTGGATATGCTCTAAAGCTGATTCATAAGTAGTACTCCCTCTGACCCAAATTAGTTGATTTAGATTTGTCTAGATTCGATTGTATCTTGATGAATTTGAGTCAACTAACTTGGATTGACAATCTCAGACACTAATTTGGAACGGCGAATGGATGCTGCCGTCAACGCTGCAAGTCTACATGGCAGCCACGATGGCAGCGGCAGAATGGTCAAAACTGATAGGCCCCAACTTGACCCTCTAGGCATTTGGCACGTCAACTTTGGGACCGCTAGATCCAATGGCAAGCAACTCGGTCCCTGCAATGCATTCTCTCGACAACTTTGGGACCGCTAGATCCAATGGCAAGCAACTCAGGCCCGCAATGCATTCTCACGGCCACTTTGGGACCGATAGATCCAATGGCAATGCATTCTCTCAACAACTTTGGGGCCGCAAAGTGACTAAATTATTATGAACTAACAACCATCCATTGAATAACAATTCTACTCTCTACATTAGCTATCTATTCAACTAATCATTCCACGTGCCACCCTTCACCACAACTGCATACTATAACTACTAGGACGCGGATGACAACTACTAAAACTGCCCACATGAAAGTACTATTCTCCTCCCCCCTTCACTTGAAGTTCATGTTTTAGATTTTCTACCACTTGATAAGATACTGCAAGATCATCCTCAAGTGTCAACTTCCCTTTGCGAATAAGCTCTAAATTGTTCCTCGATAGTATGCCTCAGCTTGAATATCAACAGGTTTTTATGGGCCAATTCATCACCTAACTTGGCAACCATCTCCTCCAAATTCATCATATGGCTAGACCACTAGGTTGATTCATCTTGGTATGCAATGTACCATGGATCATTAGCCTGCATAGCACACTGTAACAATCCCAAAACAAACCCAATTGAAATCAGTCTGACAGGCCATGGAAGCACTTCAAATTCAATGGTAGTACAAAGAGAATGAGTTACATGCACTTCCGACATGGTAGGAAAAGGAGAATGTGGCCACGACATGATTGATTCCCCACCCTCGCCGGTGTACTGATGGCTCTAAAATATAGCCATCTAAGTCCACATTTAAACTAGATATTAATCATATTTTTGATGAAATATCTCTCTAAACCCTTCCATTAATGCCTAATGATCAAAGGGGTATGCAATCCTTTCTTTCTACTTTTCCCTGCACAGATAATGACGTTTGATGATGGGAATCACTACATTAAAGTCAAAGATACGATATTTCCAACAAACAGAAGAAACCAGGAGTCATGAAGTGGAGGCAAACACTTTAACGACCAATTATACGACCGGAATAAAATTCCGGCCATATAGTTGCAGTCATATAGTTGTTGCCGCCACTGCTAGGTCAAACAGAACAACTTTCATGAAGGGACCCCTATATAAAGAGGCCTCGGGCGACGAGAAAAGGGTGTCACCAAGCCTCCCTAGCCGCCTCCATATCTCCATCCACCACACCGAAGGGCCGCCAGAGGAATAGACTTAGATCTAATCTCCAAACTCTTCTTAACCACCAAAGACATATTCCACCACTTGTAATAGTAGATCGTATCTTCGATTGGTGACATTGTAAGACTATTTGCTATCAATATCATGATTCCCATTGTAATGTTTATGATCTTTGATTTCATCTCTATGTGTGAGTAATCCTCATTGGGCTAAGGGCTTCGGCCTAGCCATGTAGCTTTTGTGCATGTTATTTATCATAGATGGGATCATGTATTAGTTTGTATGATATGATGATTATTGTATCCTCTCTTGCCTCAATTTAAGGACTTGTCAGGTACCAAAGAACCCCGAGGATTGAGCAAGGTATAGGGAGTATGAGTAATGACTAATTTGTAGGTTGGGAACCCCAGTGACAGAAGGGGTAGTACGGATGTATGTGAGGGATTTAGTTGGGATTAACGGTGACGTCACTATGCATATAATTAGTTTTATTTCTTCTATGGATGAGGCTAGTAGGTTATTCCTATAAGAGGTTGCGGAGGCAATAGAAATTCTGGATGTATTGCCCACATATTATTTATCTTGCTATAACAATTACATGCATACTTTATTTCTACCTTTTATTCCCATCAGAAGTTTTGCATAGCTACAGGTGAAACCGAACGCCCTAGGCCCTCTCTCTCCATCATCGACAACTACAAAAAACACAAACTCTTGGTCCGGTAAAAACACAAAAGGAATTCTAAAACTCCCGAAGGTCCGTTAAAGTAACTTCATTATGCTTCTGCTTCCTAAGGATTCGATAAACCTAGGTCTACTAGGGAAAAAGAGCTATACTACATCCATAATCCGAATCGAAGGTATCAACCCTTTTTCTGGCGCCGTTGCCTGGGAAGCAATAGCTACCCTGGTGAGATTAGTAGGAACCTTGCTAGTTTTAATTCTTGTTTTAAATTTTTAGTTTGCTTTCAGTCTTTATTTGAAAACCCAAAAAAATAGTTAGCCTTTAAATTGTTGTTTTTACTATTATAAGTCTCTATTTAAGAAAACCCAAAAACATAGGAAATATGGCTGAAAATAAGCTTGGGGAGTTTGCTACTCCCAACAATGATTATTTGCATACTCCTATTACTCAGCCAGCTATTGATGCCGATGACTATGAAATTAAGCCCCATTACTTAAGTTTGGTTCAATAGAATCAATTTGGAGGCTCTGTTGTTGAGGACGCAGGTATGCACTTGAACACATTCACTGAAATATGTGATATGATGCATATAAAAGATGTTGAACCTGATGTGGTCAAATTGCATTTATTTCCTTTCTCTCTTAGAGGAAGAGCAAAAGAATGGGTGATATCTTTGCCTAGAAATACTATTACATCATGGGTGGAATGTACTTCTTTATTTATGACTAAATTTTTCCCACCTGCAAAGACTATGCAACTAAGATCTAATATTACTAGTTTTAGACAGGAAGAGCATAAGCCACTAGCACTTACATGGGAGAGGATGAAAGAATGCATGAGAAACTGTCCTAGTCATGGGATGGAAGACTGGTTAATTCTTCATTTATTTTATAATGCTCTTAATCATGTGTCTAAGTCTATGCTTGATACTACAGATGGAGGAACATTTATGGATAAACATATTACCGAAGCAAAGCAACTACTAGACAATATGCAAGACAACCATGCCCAATGGCATGTGGATAGATCAAACTCGAAGAAGGTGAAATCCGTCTCACCATAAGAAAATGAAGAACTCAATGCTAAGTTGGATGCACTCATATTAGCCGTAAAAGATAAGGAAACCTAGGTAAGAGCTATCCCAGAAACAAATATTGAAGAAATAGACTTCATAGCTCATATTGATTATAACCCTGCTTGGAAGAAGAATTACAATCCTAACTTTCAGAAACACTATTCTAGTCCTGCATGTAACTCTAATAATAATATGGGAACTAGTAATGGTAGTCTCCAAGAAACACTTAAGTCCTTTATAGACTCACAAAATGAGCAAAATAATATCCTTGTAAAATAATGGAGAACCATGATGCTATGCTTGGTAAATTATCTAACCAAGCTATAAGTTTGAGGAATGATTTGCAGGCCCTCCAAGAAAGAACGAGGATTGTTGATGCACATCTAGGTAAGATAACTGAGAGTCAAACTCTCATTCTAGCTAAATTTGTAGGTAAAGCTGAGCCCAATCCTTTTGAAGACCTCAAGATGATGAGAATCCAAAGGGAAGAGCCTGAAGAACTTGATTATAGTAATGCTCCTTCACCAAATTACATCGTTGAAGATCTTGTAAAAAGGATCAACATTAAGATTTTGGTAAGTGGAGGAAATGATGAAGCTATGTACCAAAACTTTGTTAATTAGGTAGCAATAAAGGTACGTGAGCTTGAGGAAGAATATAAGCAAATTGCTGAAAAAATACCTGTGAAGCTTGATGATATATTTGAGCCTACTATTAAGATTGGGACCAATGAGACAGCTGCACTTTGTGATCTAGGAGCAAGCGTTTCAACAATTCCAAAGAGTCTTTTTAACCAGTTAAATCTTGGCTCTTTTGAAATCACCGAGTTAAAATTACATCTTGCAGATTCTACCTACAAACAAGTTGTAGGAATTAAGGAGAATAGTTTAGTATACATTAAAGGCTATCCTTCTCTTATTGATTTTGTTATTGTTCGCATGCCTAAAGATGCTACTGCTCCTATCATATTAGGTCGTCCATTTTTAAGAAGTATTAAGTCTTTGATTAATCTACATGAAGGGAACATGAAGCTTCAATTGCCTTCGCGGGATCATTTTGTTATTCATTTCCCCAGGAAGAAGAAAGCCAAGCATGATGAAAAGGAGGCCATCACTTTGAAGGCCAACTATTTTGGAGTGGGTGTTCCACTCATCTGGCCTAAGTGAGCAACATTGAGGTCAAGCTACTGACCATAAAAGAGCACTTCATGGGAGGCAACCCATGTGAAATAAAGGTTTGAGTTAAGTTCTCAATTTTTAGTTTAAGTTTATGTTTCATAAAGAGTGATAGATAGCTCCAGTTGAGGAGAAGAAGTTCGGTAGTACTAAAAATCCTGTTTAATACATGCTGATGTTGGTCAACAATATTTATTGTCATTTTTCTATCAAAAACAACATATTTCACTAAGTTACAGGATAAGAAATAATTCTTGAAGAAACGGAAATTTTTTGATGTATATAGAAGGTTTAACGACCAACTATACGGCGGGAATAAAAATTCTAGCTGTATAGTTCCGGCCGTATAGATATTTTTGCCATCGATAATTTTTCTTTCATATGTACTCACGGTTTAATGACCAACTATACGGCGGGAATAAAAATTCTGGCTGTATAGTTCTGATCGTATAGATATCGATGCTTTCGTACAATTTCTTTTCCAGGTACAGAGGGTTTGACAACCAACTATACGGCGGGAACGCACTGTTCCGGCCGTATAGTTCTGGTCATATAGCTACGCCGCCAGGTGGAAACCCTAAAATTTTGACAGCGGGCCAACTATATGGCAGGAACACATTGTTTCGGCTATATAGTTCCACTTGTATAGTTGCGTCTGACCACAAAAACGCCACGGGAGGTACCTCTATCCCCAAAACTTCAATCATTTTTCTCTCTTGGACCTCCAAACTCTCTCAAAACCTCAAGAGATCTTCATCTCTACTCAATCCCGGTCGATTTCCTCGCACACAAGTGATCTACGGTATGTTTCTCCTCCGATCCTGCAATTACTTTTTGCAAATTTATCTTTGATCTATCGTCATTGACAATCTAGGGTGAGACCTACTATGAACTAATTGCCATGATTCTCTTGCCTATATAATTATTTTGAGGGGATTCTTTAGTGTGTTATGATGAGGAACATGTTATACTTACTACTATTGGATCAAGAAGTTTTATTTTTGTCTTTCTTTATTATTTTAGATGATGAACACAAGGAGCCAAACTCGTGCTCGTGCCGCTGCTAGTGCTTCTCGGGCTATCACTCAAGAATGCATGGGGATATGGTTCAGGAATGAGCTCCAACGTGATCGCTTCGACAGGATCAAGAACCGAGAAGTGAAGGCAACCAAGTGGGGTTGACCCATTATATTGAACCAACTCAGTATTTTTAATGACTTCAATTTACTTTGTAATAGAGCTGGCCTGCAAAACTTTGTATACAATGATGTGCCTACTTATCGCTGGTTAACTATTGAATTTCTAAGTTCTTTGCAACGCACCATTAAACTATCGCAAGGAGAGGACATGATTTCTTTCCGTCTTATGAACAACAATTACACTTTAACACTAGATGAATGGTGCACATGTTTTAATTTCCCAAACAATGATGTTAATTCCTTACGCGCATCCTTTACTGGCTTAGACCCTTCCCCTGCACAATATTATAATGGAATGAATTTCACTACTAGAGTAAGAAAGGGGGAATATTCAACATCCTGCAATTCGCCATTTGTTCTATGTTATTGCTAACACCTTGCAGGCAAGAAATGAGTTCACAAGACTTAGTGAGGATGACATCTTAGTCCTTGCAAAAGCTTCTTACACCAATTGCTACTTGTCACTCAACTTGGACGCAATCCTTATGCGCTACCTAGAGCACCAATCCTCCCAAAGCCAAGGACCAATCACAGGTGGAGGCGTCACCACTGTGGTTTCCATTGCCCTAGCCATCGACCTACGTGAGTTGCAACCTGTGCTAGGTGAGCGACGTGTTGGTTTGTCTACTTTGAAGGCTTGTGGAATGCTCACTAGGAGAGGTGGTGTTTATTACTTGCATATTATCGGAGCTGGGCATCTTTACCCCGCTCCTATGCCTAATGGTCTTTTCTCTATCTATGAAAGACGTTTGCTATATGACTTGCAGGTTGAGTAACACCAACCCGAGAAGGAGATTCCGGATGAGGACCAAGAAGAGGAGCAAGAAGTTCCTTATCAAGAGGAGCAGCCACAAACCCGGTTCACCACAGACCAAGACTTCCAAGAACTTGGAGGGACTATGGAGAGGATGCATAGCCTCTCTTTGAACCTCCGAGGAACAACTAGTAATTTATCAACTCAATTTGCAAACTGGAGTAATGACTTTTTCCTGCCACCACAATGATTTGAATGGCTTACAAAAGCCTAAGCATGGGGAAGTTTCCTCATTTATCTTTATTTGGTGTTCATTTGTTTTTATTTATTTCGAGGTTATGTTTTTAATTTAAGTTTATAAGAACTCATTTTGGTTTATCCAACACTTTATCTTTAGTTATTTCTATTTCCTTTCGAGATTTTCTAGCCGAGATTTTCCACCAATTTTCTATTCTTTAATTCCTTCTCTTAAAAACAACAAAAATATTTCTCCATTTATCTTTATTTTCCCTCTTTCTTTTCTTTCCGCCTCGAGGTTCTCATATATTTGTAGGAGAGTGATCAACTTTGAGTTTCCAAGAAGCAAATAAAAAAGGAAGAGAGAAGTGGAACCAAACATGAGAGGTATGCCTTATGACTCCCCACTTTTGAAGTTTGAGAAACCCTTGCTAGTTAGTAGTAAATGTTGAGATATTATATTGGTGGAGTGAGTCTTTATATTGTACCAAAATTTTGTTTACATGGGTATTTAGTTGGGTACGTTTTGTTCTAGCTCTTGTAGTTAACCAAGTTTTTCCTAAAAAATTGCTAAACAATTGTAATAAGAAAAAGTCTCACAATTGAAGGCTTGGGTGTTGTAGTGTTTAGTCTTGAAGGCTTATTTCTAGAGATACTCAACACCACCGAATATAATGATTGACTTGATAGCTCTCTTTAAAAGGATTTGTTCGATTGAATTAATGTTTAGCGGTTTTTCTGAGCATGCCAAAGTTTGACTTGTTAATCATAAGAATGATATAACTTTATGTGTGTCAAACTTCATGGGATGCCAACAACTCCGATGGCCTATGAACGATCTTCATGGAGGAAACTCCTAGATTTCGGCTATAAGTTGATTAAACACATGTAGCAGCAATGCTATAGTGGGTAAGGTTCTTGCCACTCCTGGGTAGTTGTGTTCATGATGGAATCACTCCTCTGGATGTTATGAGTAATCATTATACAAAAGGAACAAAAACCTTAGTGATGCCACGAGTGTCCATCATAGCCCGATAAACTAATAAAAAAATTGGCATGCTCTCAATTACTTAACAACTGAAATTCTTGAAGGACAATGAATGGCAAAGTAGTGCTGAAAAGTCTTGATTTATTGATATGGGAGAATTGAGATACTCTAGTGTATATGCTTTTCATGACAACTCTCACACTCTCAATTTTACATGATTATACTTTATTGTCCAAAGGCAAGTCTATGAGTTGATTACATGACATGGAATAAATTTTACTCAATTGAATCATCCATGTTAAAAATAATTTTGTTGCGCTACAAGGATGCATGAAAACCCGTATGATATGCTTGCCATTACTCTATCTATGCTGAAGTTTTTCAGATTTATGAAGTGGAGGAAATATGAGAATACCAATCATGAGTAAGATCATCATCTTGTTATTTCAGTTTAAATGCTGAGTTCCTTTTTGATTTTGGTTTTCTTGCTCGAGGACGATCAAGTTTAAGCTTGGGGAGGTTGATGGCTCTGAAATATAGCCATCTACGTCCACATTTAAACTGGATACTATTCATATTTTTGATGAAATATCTCTCTAAACCCCGCCACTAATGCCTAATGACCAAAGGGGTATGCAATCCTTTCTTTCTATTTTTCCCTGCGTAGATAATGACGTTTGATGATGGGAATCACTACATTAAACTAAAAGATACGAGATTTCCAACAACCAGAAGAAACCAGGAGTCGTGAAGTGGAGGCAGACGCTTTAACGACCAACTATATGACCGGAATAAAATTCTGACTGTATAGTTACGGTCGTATAGTTGCCGCCATCACCGCTAGGTCAAACAGAACAACTTTTGTGAAGGGACCCCTATATAAAGAGGCCTCAGGCAACGATAAAAGGGCGTTTCCAAGCCTGCCCAGCGGCCTCCAGATCTCCATCCACCACACCGAAGGGCTGCCAGAGGAATAGACTTAGATCTAATCTCCAAACTCTTCTTCACGACCATAGCTATATTCCACCACTTGTAATAGTAGATCTCATCTTCGATTGGCGACATTGTAAGACTATTTGCTATCAATCTCATGATTCCCATTGCAATGTTTATGATCTTTGATTTTGTAACACCCCGTCCACTCCTGGGCCCGGGGGGTGTCACTCCTGGCAGCTTAATAGGATATCTAGACTGGCCTCACAGACCAACACTAGTCTTTTCTGCGCACTTTGTCCTCACTCGTGCGCACCCGGTTACCCACTTCCCGGTCGGTCACCCATCCTAGAATTGCTCTAGGCCAAGCACGCTTAACCTTAGAGTTCTTTTTCGAATGAGCTTCCGGAAAAGAAGTTGCAACTTGTTGATATGGGTATCCTATCAATCCTATTAAGCCATGTGCCTGCATCTCACATACACCCACCCTTTAGAAGATCGATGCCCTCATCGATCAAGCACACCCCAGGAACGTTCCCTCTTGGCACGCATATAAAGGCCCGAGTCGACACATGTGCCATGCCGTGTCCACTCCGGGCCACACGCGCCATGCTCCACATGTCCCGCCATCGACCAAGACACACCCGTAATCGCAAGGGTCGGCTCGATACCACTTGTAACACCCCGTCCACTCGGGCCGGGTGTCCTCTGGCAGCTTAATAGGATATCTAGACTGGCCCCACAGACCAACACTAGTCTTTTCTGCGCACTTTGTCCTCACTCGTGTGCACCCGGTTACCCACTTCCCGGTCGGTCACCCATCCTAGAATTGCTCTAGGCCAAGCACGCTTAACCTTAGAGTTCTTTTTCGAATGAGCTTCCGGAAAAGAAGTTGCAACTTGTTGATATGGGTATCCTATCAATCCTATTAAGCCATGTGCCTGGATCTCACAGATTTCATCTCTGTGTGTGAGTAATCCTCCTTGGGCTAAGGGCTTCGGCCTAGCCATGTAGCTTTTGTGCATGTTATTTATCATAGATGGGATCATGTATTAGTTGGTATGACATGATGATTATTGTATCCTCTCTTGCCTCAATCTAAGGACTTGTTAGGTACCCAAGACCCCGAGGATTGAGCCGGGTATAGGGAGTATGAGTAATGACTAATCAGCAGGTTGGGAACCCCAGTGACAGAAGGGGTAATACGGCTGGATGTGAGGGATTTACTTGGATTAACAGTGACATCACTATGCATATCATTAGTTCACTTTCTTCTATGGATGAGACTAGTAGGTTATAGCAGTTATGGATGCACTGCCCGCATATAATTTATCTTGCTCTAACAATTACATGCATACTTTATTTCTATCTTTTATTCCTATCAGATGTTTTGCATAGCTACAGGTGAAACCGAATGCCCTAGGCCCTCTCTCCGCATCATTGACAACAACCAAAGACGCAAACTCTTGGTCCGGTAAACACACAAAAGGAATTCTAAAACTCCTGAATGTCCGTTAAAGTAACTTCACTATGCTTCTGCTTCCCAAGGATTCGATAAACCTAGTTCTACTAGGGAAAAAGAGCTATACTACATCCGTAATCCAGATCAAAGGTATCATGTACCCGCTACGACCAGACATTGAGGACTAATTTGCACCTGCAATATCAAGGAAATTACAAGAACCGAATCGATTAGGGTGGGCGGAGCAGGAGCGAAGGTCTTACCAAGCACTACTAGCAATTGCTTCTACTGTTTGTTGAGATCTGGCGGCGGAACCAAATCCCGGTCGTCGTGGGTGGCGGACCTGCCTACGGCCTCAACGTACAATGCGAGTGGACGAAACCGGTGTTGGAGCCGTGGTTGAGGTGCAGCACGACGGTCCATCCGATACCACCATAGGACGGATCCGGCAATGCGCTGATGCACTGAAGATGGTGCTCTGTCTGCCGGTGGGATATGAGCTGCTTGGGGCGGGGGCTGGGAGCGGATGAGAGAGAGAGAGCCGACATGTCATACACGACCCCACCTGTCAATGTTTGGGGGAGTAGCTGCTCTAGGATTTTTGCATATTTGCCTATTTTGCATATCTGCCAAACTTTTTCTTTGAAATTTGCATATTTGCCACATGACCACTACATGTCAGTGACACACAAAATGGGAAATATGCAAGTTGCAAAGTAAAATGTGGCAAATATGCAAATCCCCCCTCCAACCCCACATGACGGCCCCACCGGTCATTGGCTTCAACATCCCCATAGAACGGCCCTACATGGCGGCCCCGTCGTTCATTGGCTTCGACGGCCCCACAGAACGGCCCCATTTGTCATTGGCTACACCATCCACACAATTAGGAAAAATGGGGCCTTTCACAAAAAAGGAAAAACAGGGCCCACAAGTTAGTGAGAGATCGATGGCCGGTCCTCCGTGTATCCTAGCCCCGCTCGTCAGTATGTAATCGTCAAGGCGATGTAACGTAGCGCTCAATGCACGACCCACCCCAACACGGTCCCACCGGTCAGCATGTAACTATCAAGCCTTTGACCTGACGACATCCCCCCGTCCAAGCGCCTGTCAGGGTTTTAGAATAGAGGGAGGGGAAAGTGAGGAAAAGATAAGCGACTAGGGAAAACTGAGTACAACTAACAAACCAGGGGTACGAAAATTGAAATCCCTTTATTATTTGCCTATAGGGTATATATCCTTCAGTATCCCACTTGCACTAGAGTACAAATAATCTAGCTTGCAATTCTGGTAGTCTTAACATCATATGATGATATGAACAAGTATCCTTGCCCATGGGAAACATTCTGTCCTTGATCTGTTTTACCAGATCAGTATGTCTTTTGCAAATCGTTAATGTCTTCCCTAATTTTTACATTTACACCATTCTCACATAATGTGTCAAAGTATGTTTTGGCGACAGAGTGAGATTTTTTTTCTAGTGTTTATAATGGCGGTCGATCAGTCAATTGAACTTTCACTATTGTCATATAAACTCTGAAAACACACTTAGCAGAAGTCGAACTTCTTTAGCCAAAACAACTATACCAGCCACTTCAGAAATAGCCACATATATATACTTCTATATCTATGTAGATCATAATCAATAGTGCATAGAATGCAACTTTGATGCCTAACTTTGCTTCTTGCAATTTAAGGATAAACTTATCTCTAGTTCTGTGATTAACTCAAGTATCATTTCAAGAAATGTTCTTACAACTAATAACTTCTTCTAACCAAAGCTTGGGTCACATTATCTCGAGTCTACAACATGGTTATATGGAAGAACCTATGACTATGGCATAGTAGATGCAACACATCTCTTTTCTTTCTTTTAACCCATGGTTGTAATACTGAGATTAACTCAATGCTTCATCTAGATATTCAAGTAGGAACTTCTTTCTTACCTTGTTCCATTCTGAACTACTTCAGAATCTTATCTAGGATATTCTAAACATATTCAGAATCAAATCTAGAAAGCTTTTTGATTCTAATGTTTATTAAATGTATTGATCTATCTTGATAAATTTCAATGTTTAATAACCCATTCAACTTCATAAAAAGAATATTTACTAACTAAATAGCATTAACACCAGTCACATCATGCATTATATGTCATTCACATATTTACAAATGTTGTCATGCTCCTACTCAAATATGCCATCCATATATGAGATCTAGGGATTTCACTTAGCTCCCACTCAAAATATGTCGCTTACATATTGAGATTTTTCCAAGACACTTAGCTCCCACTCAAATGCAGGTCGTCTCGATAATCTTGGACATTCCAAATTTCTTTGATCATCATCAAATTTAGAATTCTAGCTACGAGACTCTAGCATCCATATGGTTTGACAAAACCTGCTTATTGTACCAATTACAACCCTCCCTTCAATCTTGTCATTGAAGAACATGCAGTTTTTTACAAACTTACACCAATTATCAAATTAGAGTAATTGCTGGTGTAAATCCAATAGACAAAAGCTTCGCTACACTTTGTAGTCAATCCTTTGAATTTGTCAAAACTTGCTTTGTGACAAATCGAGTTTTAAGGTCTTTCTTTAAGTTCCATTTCTTTCTTATGACTTAAGATCAAGTAAACATATTTACTTAATAAGATCAAGTAACATATTAATTTTCAATCTTAAATGTAACTTAATATAGGATTTATGACTCCTAGTCATTTCTCGCATTTAGGTCCATCACGCTTCTTTGTAGTTTGTAGGTATGTCTTGTTCAATCAAGAAGACAAGTGAATCAATAATATAATTCCGCAAACTTGCAGAATGTATTCTTGAATCCTACTTTCTTTTGTAAAAGGATTCACTGAAACTTTATAATCATTATCATTAGTTTCTCCTCATGTAGAGTTCAGCCCTCCCGGAACATATTTCGTTGCGCTACTCTACATTTCGGATGTAGGGTCAAATACGCTTGTTTATGCTTCTACTTTTTCACACCCGCATCTTCATCAAGAAGCTACGTCTTGAGAAAACACATTACTTAGGACAACAACAGGTTAGTCCTTTGTGAAAGATGTATTCGTTGTTTCCTAGATACACTACAAAGATTTATTTATTAAGCACGACTTCGAATTATCGAAATCTCTAGAAACTTGAACATGCCATAAAACTTATGGTGTTGTTTCCATGAATCTTTTAGTTGTTCCTTATGTCTCAAACGAGTGTTTGCTTATTTGATCTCTAACTCTAAATGATAACTATAGCCCTGATAAGAGATAATATCCAGACCATATGTATCCAATACAATATGATTATGATGTTTAGACATATCAATACACTTTGAATTTTCCAACCATCATAATCTGTGAAACAACTTTCGCATGTCCTTTTATGCCAAAACTAAACTTAAATACTTAGTCATATTGATCATGAAGACTTTGTATTCTTGTTAATTTTAATATCCTCCTTCATTCTGAAATCATTTGAACAATTCCAATAGTTTCAAACTTATGTTTCATTAAGTAAATACACATATTTACTTAAACTCACCATGAAGTTTATAAAATAATGATCTCCACTATCTATAGAAAATACAATACATCATATTTATAAAATTCAACTATTCTTCGCATATCATTGTTTTACCAGAATGCAGAGTTTTAGTCATTTTGGCCAATGAGGCATGTTTTTCAAATATCTAAAGTCACAAGATCAAATATCTAAAGTCCATGATTTTCATTAGAATGAAAAACATGCAATAACCACAATGAATTAAACAATTGTGTTATTCAATATTTAAACTCAGATATCTTTTAGCAATTCTCAAGCAGACATGCATGTTTTCACAAAACATGACAAGTATCAAATACTTTGTAAACATTGTGGAGTCATTGTAATATCTCCTAATGGTTCTTGTATAAAGAAGATAAGATCATCTATTATGAGCATATCCCTCGGGCGTGGGTATTAAACTATGAAGTTGGACCCTTCTGTTAGGTTCCACATTATGCAAGAAAATTTCCATGGTTGTAATGGACCTAAAATGGGATAGGCCAAGATCTAAAAATATATATGCAAAGACATTTAGACTAAGTTCATAATATGAGTTCAATTCTATAATTGAGCTACCACTAAAATTGTCATCCCTTGGACGATTTTAGCGATCACACGATCCCTTTACACCATATCATCCCCTATCATCACGACCTTTGATACAGCTTCCACGGTGGACTATATCTGTTAATCACATCAACCATGTGACTCGTGCTCGATCTTTTGATCTCCCGTGTTTCAAGGCCATGTCTGTACATGCTAGGCTCGCTAATCCAACCTTACTATATTCACAATGAATACATGGCTTTCACCCACCTTATGCGAACATAGATATGTCTAGCACCCGATCATCACAGCCTGCTTCATAACTGCGAACTTTCTTGGTGGTGAACACTAAAGGGAGAACACTATATTGGTATTAATAGGGATCATCCTATATAGTATGTTACCGTTGAGTATCCAATACTAGCACACAATAAGATGTATAAAAGGTATCAACGGCACATGTATATAGTGATATGATATGGTCCTTATTATCGTGCCTTGAAATCCATCGAGTGCTTTGGCATGATCTCCATCTTGCCAGCGATTTGACACCAAGTCCACGACGCCACTAGCAGGTCTTCCATCAGAATGATGACTATTACTATACTACTTAGCAACAGAAAAGTAAACTACTTTACCTTCATAATGACCAAGAGCATATAAAATCACAAACCCTTCTGCAAAATAAAATTAGACGCCTCTACTTTATCTTCTATAAGTTTTACGTGGCTACTAGGGATTTCACGATAGAACTATTTCCTATCTTTGAACTTTCCAACCACAACATGGATCAAACAGTTGTCTCTATTACACCCCTCCCAGGGCCCTCCGTTGTAAATGACATATCAACTACTTGTGAGACCTTGGCGCATGGCTTAATACAATTGATTTGATACCCATATCAACAAGTTGCAACTTCTTTTTCGGAAGCTCATCCAAAAAGAACTCTAAAGTTAAGTGTGCTTGGCCTAGAGCAATTTGAGGATGGGTGACTGACCGGGAATGGGTACCGGGTGCGCACGAGTGAGGAAAAAGTGCATAGAAAAGACTAGTGTTGGTCTGTGGGGCTAGTCTAGATATCCTATTAAGCTGCCAGGAGTGATAGCCTGGGCATAGAGAGTCTAGGGTGTTACAAGTGGTATCAGAGAAGATCCTCGCGGTTACACGAGCGTGTGTGGGTCAGCGGTGGACATGTGGAGCATGGCGTGTGTGGCCCAGAGTGGACACGGCACGCCACATGTGTCGGCACTAGACGCAAAGACGTGTGCCAAGAGGGGACTTTCCTGGCTTGTGGTTGATCGACGAGGGCGTCGATCTTCTAAGGGTGGGTGTATGTGAGACCCTGGCGCATGGATTAATAAGATTGATAGGATACCTATATCAACAAGTTGCAAATTATTTTTGTTGGAAATATGCCCCAGAGACAAATAATAATAAGGATTATTATCATATTTCATAAAGTTTATGATTAAGTTTTATATCATCCTATAACTGTATTGAAAGGGAACATCAACACACGTGTGATATATAAACAACAAGGGTTCCTAGTGAAACTTTAGTCACTGGTTCATTGGTCAATAGATGATCAAGGTTTCCTGATCATGTGGCATTTATGCCAGTTGGAAATGGAGTCAACTCATTCTGAGAATGAGATGATGAACCAATACCCAACACGAAGTTCAAGTTACGATGATTAGAATAGACCTAGTAGACTATTCCTTAGACCGTGAGGCTATGTCAATCACTGACTCCCGAGAGTGCTTAGATAGCATCAAAATTCACTTGGTAATACAGTGATCATAAAGGTGTGTTCAGGTATTCGGAGGAACCGTAGAGGCAATATATGTCAAGAGCGGGATTTTTCCATCCGCGTGACGGAAAGATACTCGAGGGCCCACTCGGAGAAGTTATATCAAATAGCTACACAATGTGTGATTTGATCACAAGGATATCACTTGTCGAAACGAGTCAAGTAGAATTGTTCAGTAACGAGATTGAACACGACATGGTAATGTCATTTATCATATCTCTGGAAATGCAACTATCGAGAGACAAAAGGAATAAGATGTGACAGTCACGGTTCAAACGACGAGATCTTTGTGGAATGCACAGGGGTCACATGGCCATCTAGGTCCCTCTGTCAATCATTGGCCCAGGAGTGTCCTGACCATGTCTGGAGTGTTCCCAAACCGTGGGGTATCACGCTTAAGGGCTTGGTGATGCTTAGAGAGTGTTTGCAGCATCAGTAGAATCACCAAAGAAGAGAAGAGAGAAAATCGGAAGGGTTTTAGTAAGTCTGGAGGATGTCCGGAGTGGAGGTGGAAGGTGTTCCATAGCCACGGAGATTGAATGATATGTGAATGAATGTTAAATATTTATTTAATCATTTATTCATAATTATTTCATGAAAGAGAAATCAATTAAAGGTCAAAAATCCTTAATGGGCCAAATTCCGGAGGGAGAAGGGCCCATGAGGGAAAGGCAAGAGGAGAGAAGGGGAAGGGGTGGCCGGCTAGGCCTAGGCCCCTTCGGGGCCCTCTAGGGCTACGTGCCCCCACCCCCTCTCCCCTCCTTTAGTCCCACCCCGGGACTTTGAGGGAGGTAGTACCTCCCCTTCCCCCTATATAGTGGGGTATTTTGACCAAAAAATACACACAATATTCAATAAAGGTTTCCTCACTTTTGGGGAGACCTCGAATTGATATTATCTCTCTCTCCCGTGACTGTGGTCCCAAGTTTGGACTGCGCGAACGAGAGATATCTTCACTACGGAGCGTCATCACGCAGTGGGATTCGGATCAGGAGCTCTACTTCCGCAATTGCTGCTAGATCGGGGAAGCGGGAGTCATCGCTAGGCACCGGATGAAAATAACTCCCTGCGAGGTGTCACACTTGAGGCACTAGGAGTCGTTGGAGCCGCATGAGTGCAAGGATCAACACAAGCTTGAGGTCAGCTTCGGCTCATCTACATCAACCACGCTCTCCTGAGCATTGACAACACTTTTCGGTCTTCAAGGGTAAGTTCGTGAAAAACCCCTCCCGTTACTGCATTACTAATAGATAAGTCCTGGCAGCATCACGGGTTCAGGGGCGTAGGGTAAAATTTTATTGTTTTCAAACGCGAACCCTACATTTTTCTGGATGCTCATCCAAAAAGAACTCTGAGGTTAAGCATGCTTGGACTAGAGCAGTTTGAGGATGGGCGACCAACCGGGAAGTGGGTACCAGGTGCGCACAAGTGAGGACAAAGTGCACAGAAAAGACTAGTGTTGGTCTGTGGAGCCAGTCTAGATATCATATTAAGCTGCCAAGAGTGACATCCCGGGCACGGAGAGTCCGCGGTGTTACACTACTGATTGAGAAAAAGACACCCGCTAGCCACTTATACGGTACAAGCCGTATGTTGAGCGTGGAACTAGTCTCGTTTAAGATTATACATAAGGTCGGTTCAGGCTGCTTCATCAAACAATGTTGCGATATTATCAAGTACACGTTAGAGGGTCATAACTATAGGATCAATGCCCGCACAATACACGTGCATACTGGTCGTACAACATTACTACGCATAGATTAGCTCTGATACCACTGAAGGGGTTCGGGGCAGAAAACATAAAATTTTCCTACGTGAACATACCTAGTTGGCAGGATCTATCTAGAAGTAATACTGTAACGGCAGAGTTTCGGATACATACCCTTGTAGTCTGAAAGTGGTTAGCGTTCTTAGGGTAATGTGGATGATGTAGTTGTACCTGTAGACGACCTCAAGGTCGCGAAGCTCCTCGCAAATCACCCCTTGCTCCATCGTGCAGCAGCTCCGGCTCATGACATCCAAGGTTCCACAAGTGGTAGCACCCTCATGGTTTCGCACACATATGGTGTACGACGATGACCTCCGGTTCTCTGATCCCTTCCGAGAGTGTGGAAGTTGATCCTATGGCTGGAATCCTTGCAACCCAATGGTGTGTGATAGGTGTGTCGTCTCTTGCGTGTGCCACCATCTAGGGACCGCACCATCACGAGAGGACAACGAGAGGGAGATTCCTTGAGGAAAGTGCCTTAGAGAATATTGGATTTGTTGTGTGTTAATCCCACCCATGGGCACCCCTTTATATAGGTGGAGGAGGGGTACTCCCGACCAAAGGTTTCCCATGTGGGACTAAATAGAAGAGTCAAAAGGAATAAAAGTTAGGGCTACAGCCGGCTGGGCCAGCTGGGTGGCCGGGTAGGACAACCGGCCCCAGCCCAGCAATAGTAGCCCATAGCAGCGTGGGCTGGATCGGCTAGGTAGGCCGACCTCCCCGTCTTGACCTGACCATGACCGGCAATAGCGGCTGGCCTACGGATGATGAGCGGCCACCTCGCTGGCGTGCCGTGACTGCGATGGTTGGACGGTGGAGAGGCGATGGCCGGGTGGGCCTTGGTGCAGACCACCATGCACCCGCTCTGCCTTCTGCGTGCCCGTGTCCCAGTAGGCCGTGAGGTCATCGCCTGCGAGCGACGGAAGGTTATCTGGCGCCCGCACATCGCTCATGTGCATGGGCCGGGTCAAAACGGCCTAGCAACGGCTGTGGTGCTATTTTTATGGGTAACTTTCTCCTAGGCCAATTTCCCCCCGGGTTTTAGCCCTGTTGAGGAAGTTGCCCTATAAATATTAATTTAATATATATGAATTCATAATTAACATATAATAAATGCATATTGTAATTTGCTATTTATCTGAAACACTTCTCGGTCTTTTCCTTTCTTTCTTTCTCCGAAAAACTTCAGATCTCTTCGGAATGATTCCTGTTTCTCTCTCTTATGTGATTCCATCTTACATAATGATCTCCTAGCATCATCGTACCCTTAAGTGTGTTACCCCAACGGCTCGGGAACGTCACATACATGATCGAGACTCCTCTCATATCAATGATCATTAGCAGGACCGGGATGCCCATAATGACCCCTGTGCATTCCATGATGTAACGTCATTTGAACTGTAAACATTGAGTCCAATTCCCTTTGTTTCTTTGATATGACTTTTCCGAGATTTGATCATCGATATCATATACCTTGTTCAATCTCGTTACCGACAAGTTCTGATTTACTTGTTCCGATGGTATTCCATCCCGTGACCTAGTCACATGTTACAACATTATGGATGTAATCTCACCAAGTTGGCTATATGTATCTTCCCGTCTTGTGGGTGAAAAAATCCCGATCTTGATACATAGGCATCAACTATTCCTATGAAATACCTAAAACACACCTTTATGGCCACCTAGTTATGGACGTGATGGTTGATGTGATCAAAGCAGCCTCGGGAGATAGTGATTAATATAATATCATGGTCTAAGGAGAAGGATACTATGGTTCTAACTATTGCAACGATGAACATGTGACTTGATCGTGTCCCAATATTTATGTTTAGGTAATGTCCATCATATCATTATATGACTCCATTGTCAACTGGAATAAATTCTCCATGATCAGGAAACCTTGATCATTAGTTGCCCAACAAACTAGTATAAATAGAGGCTACTAGGGACTTTGTCTGTTTCATACCACACCTATATCAATGTTTCCACTTGATACAGTTATAGCACAATATGAAACTATTATGAACTAACTAAGATATGGTAATAAAACCCATTTATTATTTGCCTCTAGGGCATATCTCCTTCATATGATTAGTCAGCTCAACCGTCAATCTGAATGACTAATGGGACGTGACGTAGTTGGCCCTAGTGGAGGGCTGACCGGATTTGACCACATGACGCATAAAAAATAGAGCTTCAACTATGCCCCCTCGATTTGCGCGCATAATGGGGAAAGTGTAGCGACGCTTTGGTTCTCACCCACCACATGTCCTGCTGGATGCATGTCACGTGTCCTTGGACACAAGCTTGCAGCCAGGATTGATCCACTCGTAGTATAAGTAAAGGGGTGGATACATGATGTCTGCAAGTGCATAGATCGTTTGTATCTAGTTTCAAAGTATAGATATCGATCCCATAGGGAGCCCAAAGGTAAGTGTTTATGGGTGAAGTCTCTATCACACCCGAAGTTGTCACAGGTCTTCGAGTGAATTGACTGCAAGTGTTGGACAAATAATGGGGTTTTGATTAATTGAGATGTATTTAAATAGAACTAAAATGTAAACTTCAGAAATATAAAGCATAAAAGTAAAGAACGCCTTGGTTATTTGTTGTTTCCTTCAGATGGCAAAAGAAGGCGCAAGGAGATTCGGTTCATGATGATAGTGACTATGCCAGGTGGACGAATGATAAATGTAACAATTATAATCTTATAAATATATGTGTAGGTGAGCAACCCATAATTAGCCGGAACTCCTCTTGGTAGATTTCATCCCAACTTCAATAATCCTACTAGCCTGTTACCAAAACCATGGTGAGACACTAGACGATTAAGACCCTTTGATACATTGCAAATGTATCTATAATTTTTGATGTTCCATGCTTGGTTTTATCAACTTTCTTGTGTTTTGTCCACACTTTGGAGTACTTTTCATATGATTTCATGGACTAACCTATTAACAAGAGCCACAGTGTCAGCTGCCTGTTTTCTGCTATTTTTGGTTCCAGGAAAGTCAGAAAATGAATATTCTTGGAATTGGATGGGACAAAGGCCAAAGTGCCTATTTTCCAGAAGTCATCAGATGCCAGAATACGAGACAGAGAAGGGTTGGGGGCCGGCCACACCACCTGGCCATGCGGCCAGGCCTGGCCCACGCCAGAGGGTGGTCTGGCCGACCCCAGCACCCCCTCGGCCTCTCCTTCTGCCTATAAGGTGCCCTCGGGACGAAAACCCTAAGTACCCGATCAAAAATCCACGAAAGTGTCTGTAGCCGCCGTCATCTCCATCCCTATATCGGGAGGGATCTAAAGCTCTTCTCGGCACCCTGTCGGAGAGGGGAATTCACCCTGGAGGCCTTCTTCATCACCATGCAAGCCTCCGGTGTGATGCGTGAGTAGTTCATCCTTGGACTACGGATCCATGTAGTAGCTAGATGGCTGGTTCTCCTCCTTTGTGCTTTCATGTCTAGATCTTGTGAGCTCTGTTCATGATCAAGATCATCTATTTGTAATTTTGCATGTTGTGTTTGCGGGTATCCAATGGATATTGCGATGCTATTTCAGATTGATTATTGATTCTATCATGTCTTTGTTATTTGTGATCTAGCATTCTTTTCGTTGTTAGTAGCTATCTTGGCCAAGTAGATGCTAGCAACTCCAAGAGTTAGTATTTATGCTCGATAGTGGGTTCATGCCTCTGGTAATCTGGGGAAGTGACATAAATCTCTAAGGTACTAGATGTGCTGTTGCTACTAGGGAAACAACAATACTTTGTTCATAGAACAATCGTATTGTTTACATTACATGCAATTCGTAAAGCAATAATCTGTTGCTTGCAACTTAATACTGGAGGGGATTCGGATGATAACCTGAAGGTGTATTATTAGTCATAGATGCAGTTAGATGGCAGTCTATGTATAATGTTGTAATGCCCAATCGAATCTCAAAGGAGTCAAGATGATTAGTATATGCATGTATTGCTTTCTCGATGTTTGTCAATTGCCCCGCTGTAATTTGTTCACCCAGCATGTTATCTATCTTAAGGAGAGCCACCTCTAGTGAACTATGGATCCCGGTCCTTTCTTTTACATACAATCTATAAACTGTTTACTGCTTTGTGTTTACTGTCTGCAAACTATTACTTCCTTCCATTCGATACGTTTAATCCTTTGTTTTCAGCAAAACCGGTGAGATTGACAACCTCATCGCAAGTTGGGGACAGAGTTCTGTGGTTGTGTTGTGAAGGTCTCCACGTTGCTGCTGGCACCGTAGTCGCGCCATCGCATCGTTATAGCTACACCTTTGGCGTGTTTCCTTGCTCCTACTGGATTGATAACCTTGGTTTCGTACTGAGGGAAAACTTGCTATTGTGCTCATCATACCTTCCTCTTGGGGTTCCCCAAGGAGCTCGATATATTTTGGGCCATCAAGCATATTTTCTGGCGCCATTGCCGGGGAATCAAGGACATCTTCACAAGGGGAGTCCCTCATAACCAATCTCTTTACTTTGTTATTTTTGTTTTTCTTAGTTTCTTTTTGCTTTGTTTGCTTGATCTTTATCAAAAACACAAAAAAATTAGTTTTACTAGTTTGCTTTCTTATTCAAAAACACAAAAAATGACTACTCTTGAAAACACTAAGTTGACTTCACTAGCACCAACAACAATGATTTTATGAGCACACCTATTGCTCCACCTGTGCCTGAAGATACTTTTTTTGAGATAAACACTGAAATTTTTCAAGCCCGCTGTGATATCATGTCTGAATTTTGTCTTATGCCCAAAGACATTTATGAATCTTTGAATCTTTGGAGGCTTACTGAAGGAGGAAAAGAAATATCTCTTGCTAATAATGCTACCATACTACCTATTGGAATATCTAAAGGAGTGTTTACAGAGATCCTTGGGAAAATGATTTCTACTGATTATCTTGTTATTGATTGTGCAGGAAAAGGACAAATTACACTTGGAAGGTCCCTATTAGAACCCCTTGGAGCAATAATAGATGTGGGAAAAGGGACCATGCACCTTTCTTATCCACCAAACAATCATATTTTCCCCAAGGTTAAGAATAAAAGTAAGAGAGGTAAGGGCAATAAATTTGGTTTTAATGCTTCTTCATTTGAGAACACTTGATTCTTTTTTTGCTTCTTATGCCTAACTTAAAGGCGTTAAAGAAAAGTACTTATTGGGAGATAACCCAAAAGTTCTAGATGAGTCTTCGAAGTTATTACTTCTGTAATAACCGCTCCTTATCCTTTTTATTTGCTTTTTGTGCCAAGAGTAACCTCTAATGAGAGAGAAGTAATGATTGGGAAAGTTGCTGCCCCGAAACAGATTTCTGTGCTTCACTGTAAAAATTCGTGTAAAATCTCTGAACGTATTTTTGAGGCGTGAATTTTTTTGCTTGTTCCCCAGGTTGTTATCTAACTTTCGTTAGTTCAACACTTTTTGATTTGAGCAAAATAAGGTCTCCGAAAAAAAAATTCTTTACCTGCTGGTCTGTTTTGACAGATTTCTGCCATTTTCTGCATTTGCTTCTTGTTGGTTCCTTTTTGAGTTCTTTTGGGGAATTGAGCTTTTTGAGGAAATTTATACAGTATCTAGTGTTCTAATGGAAGTTTATTGGTGTTGGACTGAACCTTAAGACCCACTCCCTCTGTTTCAAAATATAAGATGTTTTAGCTTTGTGAAGAGAGTGTATCTAGACGCATTTTAGTGTGTAGGTTCATTCCAAATCTAGATGAACCTATACACTAAAAGTAGTCTAGATACACTCTCTTCACAAAGCTAAAACATCTTATATTTTGAAACGGAGGGAGTATTATCTTGAGTGCACTAATGTTGCTAATAAAGATTGTGTGAAGTTTTGTATGAAGGAAAATTTTCAGGTGTATGGAAGGAATGAGTAATGAGATGAAGGATGGACTAAAGCTCAAGCTTGGGGATGCCACGCGTGTCACCCCAAGAAATATCCAAGAAGTACAAGCGTCAAAGATTGGGGATGCCCAAGGCATCCCCTTCTTCATCAATAAAAATCCTAGGTTTCTTCCAAACGCTTCATTTTTATTGTTTCATGCACAGTTGTGTTGTTCTTGGAGCGTCTTCTTTTCCGTTTTCATTTTGGTTTTTCGTTTGCTTAGTTTTCTGAATAAATTGGTTGGACCCCCTCTTTCATACATTGGTTTGAAAATAGTTTGGTTTGGTTTGGAAAAGAGTAGGAAAGTTCATGCTTATGTGGTAAAAAGAGCTTGTTTTTTACTGTGGCCTATGCTCTGTCATGCCATGCTTGATATTGTTTTGGCTTTATGCTTAGTATTCTTTGTTGTAGCATGGCTTGTTATAATCAATTGAGATTGCTTAATGTGCCTTGGATGAATCATGCGTTGTTTTAGCATATTAAAGCATAGTATAGTGGTATTCTCCTTTGATGCTTTATTTGGGTTGACTTGGCACATGCTCACACCATGTTATGACTATCTCGAGTCACCATAGCCTTTATGATCCTTCAGTTTTCAACTTGCAGTATCACTTTATGCTTTGATCAATGATGTTTTGTCGCTCTGCATGATTATGGCCATTATTGCTCTCTTAGTTTGTCGCTCCCAGTCTTTTGCTAGCCTCCACAACCAAGTATGAGTTCCACTCATGCATCCAACTCCCTAAACCAAGTTATTCCAAAGAGTCCACCATACCTACCTACTAGCTTATGCTATTCCAAGTATATTCATGCTTTTGTTTACCTTCCAAATTAAACTTGTTATGAGAAAACTAGTGATTAAAGCTCTCACGAACTTGATGGCACACTTTACTTTTCTTGCCCTTAATAAACTTGAACCATTGTGTCATCTATGTTGTATATGCTTGCACTTATTTGTTGGGAATTAGAAGAACCATGCTGTCATGGGGAACGCTTTCAACATTGCACGGGTACTCGTACCTAGTTCATATCATGCTCTTTTGTATATGGATGTCGTCGGTGTGAAATTAAAGGGGATCTTGTAAGTCCATGGAGTTATGTATATGTGTTAGAAAAATGCCTGGGCCGCTGGTCTAATCCATGCTGACATGGTGGAAACCTACAGTGTAACCATAATGAGTTATCTATGAAGCATTCTTCTTATAAAAAAGTGTCCTATATTGAGAAAAAAAGAAAAAAGAAAAAAAAGGGATTATGAAAAGAGGAAAGAGAGAAAAAGCACCATATTCCCATGGTAAATAAGAAGATTGCTGAGATTCTCGTTGTCTGCTTTCCTTGTCATTTTGATATGGGGATTCTTCCGTATCATCGGGCAAGGGGTACCCCGTTGGTGGTTCTCTATGATACACATGTACTTACGATGACAAGAACTTACCGGTGACTAAACTTGAGTAGCATGAGGAGCGGCCCTCGTATACAAGGGACATGAGATTTCTGACTTATACTTCGTCAAGCATGTACACCATAGTTTCTTCACTTTAACCTTAATCACTTCAAGATGCTTATGACAGAGGCAATGAGAGCTGAAAGCTATAAGTACCATAATTTTTGGAAGCTCTTTATGAGACTTGAATCCCTGCTTCCTTTTATAAAGGCCCTTCTTCCACCATTATATTGAGTCTCCACCTTCTATCTTGATGCATTTATTTTGAGAGCATAGTGGCCATTCTTAGTTCTATGTGCATTGTCCCAAGACTAGTTGATTGATGCATACCTTGACATTGCTTGTTTTAAACTATTTGTATCTAGTCACTCTTATGAACTTTGAAGGTGTCCTATGCATTTATATTTGCTACTCTATGAGGGACAAGCTAAATGCCATTATGCTATGTTTTCTTTATGTGAAACAAACAAACGTCTTGCAAAGCATTGTTATTCATGAATCATTTGTTTGTGCCTTTTCATGTTGCATCATAGTTTCTTTGTCTTATTGCTAGAACTTTGTCTTTCATGTTATGATTGAAGTACTATGATCCCAGCTTTGAATGTTTTACAAATACTTTGATCAAGTCTTTGATGGTGCATGTCACCTCAAAAATTATTCTTTCTTTTTATCACTTACCTACCGAGGGGCGAGCAGGACTTAAGCTTGGGGATGTTGATACATTGCAAATGTATCTATAATTTTTGATGTTCCATGCTTGGTTTTATCCACTTTCTTGTGTTTTGTCCACACTTTGGAGTAATTTTCATATGATTTCTTGGATTAACCTATTAACAAGAGCCACAGTGCCAACTGCCTGTTTTCTGCTGTTTTTGGTTCCAGGAAAGTCAGAAAATGAATATTCTCGGAATTGGACGGGACAAAAGCCAAAGTGCCTATTTTTCCGGAAGTCAACAGATGCCAAAATACAAGACGAAGAAGGGCTGGGGGCCGGCCACACCACCTGGCCGCGCGACCAGGCCTGGCCCATGCCAGGGGGTGGTGTGGCCGCTCCCGGCACCCCCTCGGCCTCTCCTTCCGCCTATATATTGCCCTCGGGATGAAAACCCTAAGTACCCGATCAAAAATCCACGAAAGAGTCTCAGAGCGCCGTCATCTCCATCCCTAGATCGAGAGGGATCTAAAGCTCTTCCAGGCACCCTGCTCGGGAGGGGAATTCACCCTGGAGGCCTTCTTCATCACCATGCAAGCCTCTGGTGTGATGCGTGAGTAGTTCATCCTTGGACTACGGATCCATGTAGTAGCTAGATGGATGGTTCTCCTCCTTTGTGCTTTCATGTCTAGATCTTGTGAGCTCCGTTCATGATCAAGATCATCTATTCGTAATTCTGCATGTTGTGTTTGTGGGGATCCGATGGATATTGAGATTCTATTTCAGATTGATTATTGATTCTATCATGTCTTTGTTATTTGTGATCTTGCATGCTTTCCGTTGTTAGTAGCTATCTTGGCCAAGTAGATGTTAGCAACTCCAAGAGTTAGTATTTATGCTCGATAGTGGGTTCATGCCTCTGGAAATCTGGGGAAGTGACAGAAATCTCTAAGGTACTAGATGTGTTGTTGCTACTAGGGAGAAAACAACAATCCTTTGTTCATAGAACAATCGTATTGTTTACATTACACGCAATTCATAAAGCAATAACCTGTTGCTTGCAACTTAATACTGGAGGGGATTCAGATGATAACCTGAAGGTGGATTATTAGTCATAGATGTAGTTGGATGGCGGTCTATGTATAATGTTGTAATGCCCAATCGAATCTCAAAGGAGTCAAGATGATTAGTATATGCATGTATTTCTTTCTCGATGTTTGTCAATTGCCCCGCTGTAATTTGTTCACCCATCATGTTATCTATCTTAAGGAGAGCCACCTCTAGTGAACTATGGATCCCGGTCCTTTCTTTTACATACAATCTATAAACTATTTACTTCTTTGTGTTTACTTTGTGCAAACTATTACTTCCTTCCATTCGATGCGTTTAATCCTTTGTTTTTAGCAAAACCGGTGAGTTTGACAACCTCATCGCAAGTTGGGGACAGAGTTCTGTGGTTGTGTTGTGCAGGTCTCCACATTGCTGCTGGCACCGGTAGTGCGCCCTGCCACCGTTCAGCTAGCTACACCTTTGGGGTGTTTCCTTGCTCCTACTGGATTGATAACCTTGGTTTCGTACTGAGGGAAAACTTGCTGCTGTGCTCATCATACCTTCCTCTTGGGGTTTCCCAACGAGCTCGATATATTTTGGGCCATCACCCTTCAGGTCACTTAACGATTAAGCTCCTTGGATTGGACTAATCCAATAAGCACAGTGGTTCCTCATTATCCTCGAGTCTACTAGTTTTCCATTGATATCCCCGTGTCACCTGGGGGTCGCTGGTCCACTAGCGAACAAGATCTTATCTATGTAGAACAAAGCATCTTGTTGTTTGGGCCCTTAATTAGACAACAAGCATTAGGCATCCCACAGAGAGTCAAGCACACATAATATAGTAATTAGAATCAATCACAAACTAATGGAAAAAATATGAAGGCACATCACATCTCAACAATCCCCTACATCTCCCACGCCCAAGGGAATTACTCACACATGAGAGAAGAACGGATCATCAATATAATCAAATAAAGGGAATTCGTCTTTGTATTACCATGGAGATCCACAATAAGAATAGAGAAATATCAAACACAATTCAAGATGGGAAGAAACAATCTCAAACGCTAGTCTTGCAAGGTGGAGATCCCTCTCTCTCTCTCAAGTACAAGTAGTGGTTGTGGGGGTGTATTGGCTAGGAGGTCGAAGATCGTGGAGCGAGATGAAGAACGGCTTCCCCTTCTTCTCCGAATCTCTTCTTTCTCCCTTCTGGAAGGTATGGCGGCTGATGCGTTGTGTTTTCGTGATTGGTCCCTTCATAGAAGTTGTCCCTTTTAACAAGACAGAGGCGGCGGCAACTATACGGCAGGAACTATATGGCCGTAAAAATATTCCTGCCGTATAGTTGCTCATTAAAGCTTCTGTAAGCTCCCCTCGAGTTCTTCCAAAGTGAGGCTTGCTTGTTTTCTTCAGAATATTATTTTTCTATAGTTAAAACCTTCTATTGATATTCAGAACCTGAAACACACATTAAAAACCAAGTTTTCTTTGCTACCGAAGTATTAGCGTTAGGTAAAGCTAGAAAATGATCAAATCCAGAAGAAAATCATCAATAAAAGCCATCAAAAATGTGTTGAATCTCACAACTACCAACTCCCCCAAGCTTAGATGTTGCTCGCCCTCGAGTGACAAGGAAATAAGGAAGAATAGTGGAGATTCGAGACTGAAAATAAAAGAACTTAGAAGTTTGAATTGGCGTCAAATTCTTTTCTTCACAATCCCTGCAATCTTAAATATGATCATACAAGTATTCACAAGATTTCACTAAGTACACTTCCTAACCACGTATATCTTGTTAGCAAATAAATCATGTGCCCAAGCAAGTGTCAAAATTTAGCTAGGAAAGTGAGACAAATTATTTTGGTGTCTCTCTTCATCAAGAGATGAAAGCTTTTTGTTCTTGTTGATTTAATCAATTAAGAGTACTCAGGTTTGCACCAAAACATTTAATTTAAGAACAACCCGTCTACTCCCATGTCAAAATTTCAAGACTCTCAAAGAACCTTTTTCTTTCTTTTGTCTTTCAAAAACTTTAGCTCTTTCATAGAGAAATCATGCCACTATTTTTAACATGTTAATTGGGGCTGTGTTGTGCACTCGTGACCATGCCAATAAATAATGTTGAGAAATAATGGGCCAGAGGAGTACTACAACTTCACTTGGAACATGAAACCATGAGGAGACTAAAACATTTACCCATCATAGCATTTCTGCTACAGACGTTTACATAACTCAATAGCCAAAATCAACTGGTTTCCCACATTTAGATCATTCGTTGGCCAGCGGAGTTAATAGTTCCCCATGGATCACGATAGAGTTTTAATGACACGTGTAAAGCAATATCTTACGGTAATTATTAGAAAAAGTAGTGGCATAATTTCTACTACTTCAAAGCATCCATTTAATCAAACAATTTCAATCAAGGGTACTATCGAGTCTTTTATATTAAGCTCAAATGGGATGGAGTAGTTCTAAAATCTAATTTTTTGAGCTAAGTATGGACTCAAGTCATCTTTCAGATGCTTTTTCTTGTTGTAAAAATGTAGGAAGTATTTTTAACCAAGTTCATTGCTCAATGTTTCGAAGTTAAAAAGAAGACACTAGCAAAGGAATAGAATTTGTAGGATAACAAGCTAAGTGGGGAGTGACTCCAGTGCACGCGAGTAAATAATTGTAGGATCAATTTAAGGTTGCAAGGAGGAGGATGAAAGGAATGTGATACCTCCTCTTGCTTGCTTCATTCTTGTATTTGAGTCGGACCCCTTCTATATTTCCATATTGCCAAGTCACCTGAAATTGAACAATATCCGAGAGAAACAAAGAAACGAACTTGCAAAAAAAGTTACAACTAATTTTTTTGTATTTTTTATTTACGAATGCAAAGCTGAAAATAAACATGCAAATTTCAAGAAATGAAATAAATCAAAAGAAGAAATAAAAACATGAATGCAAAGTTTGGAGGTTTTCAAACCTCCCCCAAGCTTAGGCTATTGCCAGGCTCAGTTGTTGCCGTCATTTGGCGGCTGGTGTGGATACTGCTGGTAGTAGTCGGGGAAGTGGGTCATGAAGTGACTGAAGTTGTGAGTCAAAGTACTCACATATTCATTCACTTCCTGAAGAGTGTGGTCGATCTCCCCAACACGCTGGTTGACCTGCTGGCATTCCTGATAGGGGACGTAGCTGTACCCCTGTTGTGGCTGGTTGGGCCACGGGTCCTAGGCTCCCCCTTGTTGCTTCTGTTGCCCCTCCCAAGCAGGGTTGTGTCCCTACTCTTCCTCCTACTCCTGCTCCTGCTCATCCTCATCCTGATGCCCTCCTTCTTCATCTTCTTCTTCATCGGGCTGCAGTTCGGCCATGAACTCCATCACTTGGTCCTTGGTGAGGACCCAAGTGTTCTTCTCCACAATCGAGAAGGCTTGGGGGCAGGGCAACTGAACCTGCTCATCCTTTGCATCACCAACATAACTGAATTGATATGCTCGAAGCCTCTGGTTAGCATGGTAAACACTAAGGAAGCCACAAGCAGTCAAATACTTGATGTCCATGAGTTTGGAGCCGTCAACAGGTTGCATAACAGGTAGTGTAATATTTAATGCATGGGCAAGGTGGGTTACCAATCCAACAATGCGAATATCACCTTTGGTTTTGTTGCTTTAGTGGCGAATGTGTTGGATGAGTAGAGTTGTAGGATTGGGGCTTTGCGGTGAAGTGGGAAAGAGAGCCTTGGTGATCATTCCCATGTCCGCATTGGCCATGGAACCGGTGTCACCTCTTCCCAGTAGTGTGTTGGCGAGGAACAAAGCATAGTAGCAGATGGTTGGTTCTGAATGGTGGACATCTTATTCTGGTAAAATTGCCTGCCACCATTAACAAAAATAACCTCCCAAGTCTCTCCACTTGTGATGCTATAGAGGTTAGTAACAGTAGGCTCCCCAACATGAGGGAGACCGAAAGCATTGCAGAATTGTTCGAAATTTATTTCATAGTGTCGCCAGTTCATGGTGAAGATTACCATGCACATATACTCTTTGTCCCTGTGGTTGTCGTAGAAGGAGGCAAGGAACTCATGGGTAAGCTTGGTGTAGGTGTCGTGGCTTGCTAAACCAACTACCGTTAGCCCGGACTTGTTACACATGAGGTCGAAGTCCGCCTTCAACCCCGTGGCGGTTAGAAAGTTGTGGTCAGCCCAACGTGTGGGCAGCACTCTCCTCGATGAGACCATGTCCAACTTGGGGTTGTGCTCGGCTCGGGATCCCGAGCTCGAGCCCTCACCCATTGGCGCTTGCTTGAACGAAAGAGGTTACCGATTTTGTTCATCGTGATGCACTGAAAAATTTCACCATAAAACCTTAGGCATATAGTTTCTACATGACATATGAGTGATCCTATGTGGAAAATTCAATCCTAACTTGAGAAACAAATAGGCAACACAAAATAAGCTTGAGTTCATCCACTAGATCAATGTGAGAGTTTCAACCATGGAAATCTTAAAATTAAGCATGGATAGGAAGAGAAACATACCGATCTATTGATTCCCCCACTCAAACGAATGAAATCTGCGAAGAATCAAGAGTTCTAGGTAGATTTTGAGAGGTTTGGAGAGATAATATGAGAGAAATAATGAGGAGGGGAGGAATACCTAGCCGCCCCGGTGCGATTTTGTGGTCGCACCAAACTATATGGCCAGAACTATACGGGCGGGTGATGTTTCTCCGCCCGTATAGTTGCGGCGCCGCCGCCAACTAGGGTTTCTTTATGTAGAAAACAACTATTCGGATGGAACTATACAGCCGGATAGCAATGATCCTGCCATATAGTTGGTCGTTAAACCGTTTGTCCCTCGAGATAAATTTCTAAAACTAGCATCAATATCTATATGACCGGAACTATACGGCCGGAATTTTTATTCCCGCCGTATAGTTGGTCATAAAACTCTCAGTACCTTTCAAAGAATTTTGTATGAAGGCATTGATATCTATATGACCGGAACTATACGGACGGAATTTATATTCCTGCCGTTGGTCATTAAATTCTCTGTGTCTTCAAAGAAAATTTGTTGATGGCAAAGATATCTATACGACTAGAACTATACGGTCAGAATTTTTATTCCTGTCATATAGTTGGTCGTTAAATCATCAGTAATCATCAAAAAAATTATATTTCTTTGGGAGTATCTTCTTATCCCGAAACTTAGCAAAATACCTTATTTTTTATGGAAAATTGATAGCAGAAACTGTCAACCAACATTAGCGTATTAAGAGCAAAATTTTAGCTTCTGTAGATGGAAAACTCAAACTTTTATTTTTATTATTATTCTATGCTCATTCAATCTATGTTTCTACTACTTTTTGACAGCTGCATCTTCACGGGCGCGCTTCCACAAGAATGTCTGTGAAAATTGGTAGGGATGCGATGAACTTTTTATTCTCTAATCTATTTTATTGACGAGAAGGGTTGCCTCACATTAAGCATTTTATAAGAATGGTTGAATAACTCAACCTCTTCTCTATTCTTGAATTCTTACCTTGGGTTTCCCTTTATCAAAGGCACTTACCACATGAACTTGTTTTGCCGGTGGAATATATCTTTCTCCTTCTTCTAGCTTCTTTGGAAAATACCGGATGATTTTAGCATCATAAACATTGAAGATTATATTTCCTTCAGCACAATCTACTGATACCCCTGTAGTACTAAGGAAAGGTTTTCCAAGTATTATAGATAATCTTTCATCTTCTGGCATTTCAAGAATAATAAAATCAGTGGGAATAACATGCTCATCTATTCTAAGTAAAACATCCTCAATCATACCAACGGGTTGTTTAGTGGACTTGTCAGCCATATGTAAAGTGATAGTAGTAGAAGAATACTCCCCTAATCCTAACCTTTTATAGAGGGAGTATGGCATTACACTAACTCCTTCTCCTAGATCACATAAGGCATTGTGAATATCAGTTTTACCTATTGAGCATGAAATAGTTGGTATTCCAGGATCTCCAGACTTAGACAACATCTTCCCATTAGCAGGATAACTAGTTACCATGGCAACAGTTTCAGTTATTTCTTTATTTCTACTAAGAATATCATGGAGCAATTTAGTATAAGTAGGAACTTTGATTTCATCCGCAAATGGAATTTCCAGACTAAGATCACTAAGTGCCTTTGTAAAAGAATTATAAATTACCTGATCCGGTGCTTTCTTTTTTGATCTAGATAAGGAAGCTTTTTCTCACCTGACTTACTCTTGTCTTTTACCTTTTGTGGGGGGTCAGGCTCTTTCATTGCTTTCTTTTGTTGTTGCTTATTCATTTTCTTCTTTTCTACTACAACAACTTCATCTTCCTTGCTTATCTCTTTATCTTCTCTTGGATCAACCGACTCTACATCAGAGTCATAATGGTCATCCTATGCATCATTTTGGTCCTCCTTGGTTTGATCATGTCTTTTAGTTTCATCTTGAGGATCCACCAATGTATCATCTTCTTGGCTTGCTTCGAGCAAGGCCTTTTCCTTTCGCTCTTTTTCAGCTTCATATTCAGGTGGTCCTAAGGGTCATGTAACAACTGCACCCCTTCTTGTGACAACATTAGTAGAAACAGGAATATCTTTATCATCATGAAGAAAAAATTGATAACCAGATGCTATTTGTTCACACTGGGTTTCAATCATACTAAGATACTTGTGAAATAATTTTATTTCTTGTCCAATCTCATCATAATTTTCTGTGAATTCTGCCAAAATCTTTTTGTGTTTTTTGAAATGCTTATGCAAGTTATTATGAGATTTTACTTGTCGATGTTTTAATTCTTAAAAAACTTTTCTAGTTTCATCTTCTTCATTTAAAACTTGTAACAAATCTACTTTGTTTTCCTTAACACGTTCAGAAGGTATACCTTTTTCTTTCATTGTTTTGCGTACCTCAGGCATAAGACCAGGAGTTATCTGAAGTATCCCACTTTCCAGCTTAGTGCCAAAATCAGGATTATATAAAGAATCATTCTTAGCCCTAGTAGACATCAATTCCAAACATTCCTTAATAGTTGGAGTATTTATAGACCCTCATGCTGAGAGGTCAAGCAATTCTCTACATTGAGTATTAAGACCGTGGTAAAATAAATGGAAAATAGTTGATTCAGAATAGCCATGATTAGGAATACTATTGATCATTCTAAAGAATCTTTCCTAGGCTTGTGGGTAGTTTTCTCCCACATTCTGACTAAAGTTGCCTATATTCTTTCTTAGTTCAGTTACCTTTTTAAAAGGATTAAGCATGTTTATGAATTTAACAATGCAGTTTTCCCAACATTTAATGTAATGGCAAGGGAGAGAATATAACCAGTCTAGAGCTTTACCATTAAGAGACCATCGAAATAATTTAAGATGAGAAAAGTCTCTTGGCAAACCTTTTGGTCCAAGCGATGTTATCACATCGTTGAACTCTCTAATGTGTCTTCCTGGGTCTTCATCTTCCCTTCCACTAAAAGATTTTTCCTGCAAAATTTTAATTATCAAATTCATATTCTATAACTCCAGGATTAGGCAATTCTATTGGTTGTTTAAGAAAATCAGAACTTGGAGCACTATATTCCCTAAGAATTTTCTTAGGTTTCATAGGGTTGTCCTGTAAATAGACATGATTTCCATAATATCACTCAGGTTTTCAACTTCAACTTTATTTGATCTTAAAAGTTTTTCAATAATCTCTTCGCACCTTTGAGCAGGCACGCGCTCAATATAATCCGGTAGATAGGTCCTACTAGAGCGTGTAGACCCTTTGCCTCCTAGGGAGAACATTTTGTAGTAGCAACACTTGAAATGTCAAAAGACAAACACTTAGCGCTTAGCTCCATGGCAATGGCGCTAGAAAATAGCTTGATGTCTACAAGTGCACAGATCGTTTGTAGCTAGTTTCGAAGTATAGATATCGATCCCACAGGGAGCCCAAAGGTAAGTGTTTATGGGTGAAGTCTCTGTCACACCCGAAGTTGTCACAGGTCTTCGAGTGAATCGACTGCAAGTGTTGGAATAAGAATGGGGTTTTGATTAATTGAGATGTATTTAAATAGAACTAAAATGTAAACTTCAGAAATATAAAGCATAAAAGTAAAGAACGACTTGGTTGTTTGTTGTTTCATGAAGATAGCAAAAGAAGGTGCGGGGATATTCAGTTCATGATCATAGTGACTGTGCCAGGTGGACGAATGATAAATGTAACAATTATAATCTTATAAATATATGTGTAGGTGAGCAACCCTTAATTAGCTGGAACTCCTCTTGGTAGATTTCATCCCAACTTCAATAATCCTACTAGCCTGTTACCAAAACCATGGTCAGACACTAGACGATTAAGACCCTTCAGGTCGCTTAGCGATTAAGCTCCTTGGATCAAACTAATGCAATAAGCACAGTGCCTCCTCATTATCCTCGAGTCTACTAGTTTTCCATTGATATCCCCGTGTTACCTGGGGGGTCGCTGGTCTAATAGCAAACAAGATCTTATCTATGTAGAACAAAGCATCATGTTGTCTGGGCCCTTAATTAGACAACAAGAATTAGGCATCCCACAGATAGTCTAGCACACATAATATAGTAATAAGAATCAATCACAAACTAATGGAAAATATATGAAGGCACATCATATCTCACCAATCCCCTACATCTACCACACCCAAGGGAATTACTCACACATGAGAGAAGAATGGATCATCAATATAATCAAATAAAGGGAATTCGTCTTTGTATTACCGTGAGATCCACAATAAGAATAGAGAAATATCCAACACAATTCAAGATGGGAAGAAACAATCTCAAACCCTAGTCTTGCAAGGTGGAGATCCCTCTCTCTCTCAAGTAAAAGTAGTGGCTATGGGGTGTATTGGCTAGGAGGTCGAAGATCGTGGAGCGAGATGAAGAACATCTTCCCCCACTTCTCCGGATCTCTTCTTTCTCCCTTCTGGATGGTGTGGCGGCTGTTGTGTTGTGTTTTTGTGCCTGGTCCCTTCATGGAAGTTGTCCCTTTTGACAAGACAGAGGCGGCGCAACTATACAACGGGAACTATAATGCCGGAAAAATATTCCCATCGTATAGTTGCTCGTTAAAGCTTCTGTAAGCTCCCCTCGAGTTCTTCCAAAGAGAGCCTTTCTTATTTTCTTTAGAATATTGTGTTTCTCTAGTTAAAACCTTCTATTGATATTCAGAACTTGAAACACACATTAAAAATCAAGTTTTCTTCGCTACCGAAGTATTAGCGTTAGGTAAAGCTAGAAAACAATCAAATCGAGAAGAAAACCATCAATAAAAGCCATAAAAAATGTGTCGAATCTCACAGCTAACAATACAATAAAAATTTCACTTCTACTTCCTTGTGTTCTCCATCTTCCTCTTATGTGCGCCCCGCCATTGCACTGCTTCTTGCTACACTAGATGTTCTGTGCGTGTTTCCGAGCGCATTCGTTCGTGCATCCAAGAGGAGGCGCGGCGCCACGATGGTGAAGGGCAAGAACACCAACGCTGGTTATAGCACCACCACTGATACCAAGAAGAAAACCTCCACCATGTCAAGAGTCACCAATGTAGATTGTCGGTGCTCCACCGCGAAGCCGTTAGATTTGCACCAGCTGAAGTAGGCTAGGATTCTCCCTGTCAAGGAAGATTACAAGATTCCTGGCCCGGAGGTAATCCCCACTTCCCCCTATGGGTTTCGGGCGATGTTTGTCACCTTCATTCTCCACGGTCTATCTCTTCCATCCCATGAGTTTCTTCGTGGGCTACATTTTCTCTATGGGGCCTAGCTACACCAGCTAACACCCAACTTGATTATGTATATGATGTTTTTCATCACTCTTTGTGAGTGCTGGCTCGACATTGTGCCCCACTTAGGGTTGTTGAAGAAGCTATACTCTTTGAAGAAGCAAGCAAGAACTAAGGGGGTCTATCCTGTTGGAGGATGCGACATTTCCATTCAAGGAAATATACAATGGTTTGCCTACAAGATCATCGACTCCATGCAAGGATGGAGGGACAAATGGTTCTACATCCATGACCAAAAGGTGGTGGAGCAGTGTAACACCCCTAGTTTTATTTAATATAATTAGGGTTTTGATTATGCATTCATAAGCATCATTGTTTTTTCTAAGATAAAATGCACTGAAGAAAAGGTTCTCAAAAACCCTAAACCCTAATTCCTCTCTATCTCTGAAATCAATTCAAAATGGTTTTCAATTTTGAAAATTACCAAAATATGTGGAACCAAAATTGTTATAAAGGGTCCTTGCAGTATTTCAAAGATTTGCAAAACCTTATGGTTTTTTAAAATGTTCAAAACAGATTTGAAAAGAGATTTAGAAATAGAAAAGGAGAAAATAAATGGAAAAAGAGTTTTGCTAAAACAAATGGAGCAAAGCAGAACCAAGATGAGCCTAGCTTCCTATCCCCTCTATCTGCCGCCACAACATCCCAGTAGCAGCCGCTCCCGCAACCTTTTCCTCGGCCTAGTAGTCAGCCCAACCGCAGCCCACCTCGACCCAATACCCCTTCAATGCCTTTCATCGTCTTCCTCATCGAGAGGAAGCAGCTCCCAGGAAGCACCCTCATCATCCGACGACCACCACGCTAAGATGTCCGCCCCGCCAACGAACTGGGCAAGGATAAGAACACCAAGACGTGCTCTCCTTCTCCTCCCCTCGTCTTATCCCATCCCCATGCACCCTCTCTCAACCTTGCGAGCTTCCCCGAAACCCTAGCCGCCTCAGCCATCGGCGAGCCCCACTAAAAGGGAAAGTGTCGCCTGGAGGGGGTGAATAGGCATTTTAAAATTATTGCGGTTTAGGCTCTAATAAATGCGGAATAAAACTTACCGTTTAATTTATCAAGCCAAAACCTATATCCACTAGGTTCACTAAGTGCACCAACAACCTATGCCAAGCAATACAAACAACAAGGTGATAGCAAGATATAATACTTCAAGCATGATGGCTATCACAAAGTAAATTGCATAAGTAATGGGCTCGATTTGAGAGATAACCAATGGACACGAAGACGATGATTTATTATCCTGAAGTTCACTTCCAAAGAAGCTATGTCTCCGTTGGAGGGGTGCGATGGTGCAATTTACTTTGAACGCCACAAATGGCTCACCTTGAGGTGTGGTGGCTCGATGCTCACCCAATGTCACACAAGGCCTCACCCCAAGATGTGAAGGCACACAAACCACCTACGCCACAAAAGGATCACCCTATTCTCCCGTGAGCTCGCCACAAAGGCCTAACCACTATCCACTATGGGACACTTGAGGGCGGTCACTGAACCTGTACAAGGCTTGGGGAAATCTCCACAACTCAATTGGAGGGCTCCCAAGAAACGCCACAAAGGCTCCACAAATCCACAACAGGCCACAAGCTTGAGGAGTCTCCACAACTCAATTGGACGCATCAAGAACACACCACAACTCCACACAACCACCTAGGGTTCCAAGAACCCAAGAGAAACAATCCCAAGAACTTGAACTAGCTGAATCTCCGAGGAGAAATCAAATCTATGCACCAAATGCAAAAGGCAAGTCCTTCACTCTCAAATTCCACCAAAGCTACAAAATCTATTTGGGGAATAAGAGAGGAAGAACACAACAGGAGAACACAAAACTCTCCATGATCTAGATCCCAAGGATTCCTTCGCAAAGAAGGGATTTGGTTTGGTGGGGTTGTAGATCTAGATATCCTCTCTCAAATCCCTCAAAAAGATGCAAGAATCATAGGAGGGGGAAGGGGAGAGGGAAAGCTCTTCAAGGTCAACAAACTAGGAGAGAGAGAAAGCCAAAAACCAAGAAAAAGAGCTAGTTCACCGATGAAGGGGAAGGGGGGCTCCTTTTAAAGGGCTCCCCAGACTACCTGTTATGTAGAGAAACATGCACGGCCGATAGTACCGGTGGGGGAGAGGTACTACCGGTGGCACCTACCAACGGTCACAAAACAGCGATGTGAGGAATAGATAAGCGAGCCTAGCCGGTACTACCGCTCTCCACCGGAACTTCCGGTGGGGACAGTACTGCCGCTAGAAAATCTCACTGAAGTTCCATAAAATAGCACACTCCAAAACAGAGACCTTACTAAACGCATCCCGTGGGCATCGGAACAAAGTCCGGAACTACCGGCGGCAAACATGCCCTAGCGGTACTACCGGTGGAGAGCCAGAACTTCCGGTCAGGGAAACTTCAGAAATGAAAACCGCAACAACTTTCGCATCCGAACTCCAAATGAGATGAAACCAATTTTGTTGGAAAGATAACGACCAAGGGAGAAAATACCATGAATATATATGTGAGATATCTCCCAAGGTGTGGATCCAGAAAACCTGCAAGATCAAAAACTCAATAAGATATGCAAAGGAAATCTGTTTTTTTGATGAACTAGAGCTTGTTATGAAGATAACCACAAGATCTAGATCCTCACATGAACAAGAACCAAACAACAACCAAGAAAGATGATGCTATGTATGCAAAGCTTTGATCTCTCTCTGAAAGATACAGTCAAGCTACTCACTTGAGAGCTCCTCTTGATAGTACGGCTATCTATCCTAAACCAGGTCTCCCAACACTACAAGAGACTGGTAAAATAGAAAACCTATCAAGATCATACATTTGCCTTGAGAAATCCACTTGAGTTTGATGTAGACCATCTTGTCCTCTCAAGATGGATCGCCTTTCTTGATTTCTCTTGCTTGATGAAGACTTGTGAAATGCTCACCCATACTCCATGGGGAAACCTCTTCTTTGAACTTGTCTTCATCACTCCATGATCACCGAGGATGGCAAGCTTCAAGCATGAGATCTTCTAGAGATGGCGCACCTTGAGCTTGCACTTCATTCTTGATGATGTATTGAAGATGGACATGATGAAATCCATCTTCTTCTTCAAGACACACTTGATCTTCTTCTTATTATTATTCTCCTTCTTGATTCTAATAGGCACAAAGCCCTTGGACATTGCTTCTTCTTTTTCAACCTTTAAACCAACACATGGTCCAAGCGATGCCAATGGACAAACCTATAAGTGAAACTCAATTTACACATTAGTCCGTAGATATTGTCATTAATTAACAAAACCACACATGGGGGCATACATGCCCTTTCACCCGCCATCTTCGTCCTTCTCTCTCCCAACTGAGATGCCCTGGAGAAGCTCTTCGGTGCCCTCGTCATTCTTGTGAAGCCACGCAAGTCGGGACGCCTTCCTCTTCCCAGAATCGAGCTCGGCACTATCGTCTACCTGAAGTGCGGCCGTTGTCGATTAGCCCACTCCTGACCTCCTTCTTCTTCACCGACCCCTCCACCATGCTCGCTGTGAGCTCGCGGTCCTCGCGGACCATCGCCCTGCCTTCCTCTCGCTCCGCACCTCACTATCACTGTACGCTACCCGCCGCCACCACAGTTTCTTGTCACTGGTGCTGCTCCGGTGACCAGGAACCAGCGGCATCGCCATCAATAGGAATCCCACGTCATGCTATGTCTAAATCCACCACCCACGCGTCCACACATCGCCTCCAGCCTGCATCTGTGCTCAACCTGGGAGGATCACCGCCGTGGTAACGTCATGCCAACGGCTCCATGGCGTCCACACGTGGCCAGCCCGGACAAACCAACCTCGGGTCCTACCTGTCGGTGTGGCAGCTGATGTGGCACTAGGTCCCATCAATCAGCCATAGTGGCTAGACCCAGCCCCGGTGAGAAATAACCCTCACCCGGTGTTGACATCAGCCTGATGCAATAAAGGCTTTTAATTTGGTTTAATATTTGCAGAAAAAGGTTAAATATTGTAAAATCAATAACTAATTCATATTAAGTCAAAACATTATGAATAATATATCAAAATGTTCTAAAAAATGAGATCTATCTCTTAACATCAAAATCACGCATTGTTCAACAACTATAATTACAAGTAAACTTAGAAGAACATCATGAATCCTCGTAGGTGATTCCGAGGTTCCCCTGTTTTAGGGTTTTCACCCCTTAGACCCTGTTTAAAATGGCCAAGCATGCCCTAGGGTTTCATTTCAGTACCCTTTAACTTGTCATATCATCATCATTTCTTAAGCATTGCATCGATTCCATGTGTTCATTATTTCCCCTTTCTTTCCGGTGTTTGGTTCTTCCCGGTAGAATACGATACCAACTCCGAGATCAAAGACCGATATCAACACCATCAAAGATCGATGAACAATACTTGATGAACTATAATCAAGTCAAGTACAAGGCTTCCGAAGATCTGCTTATTGGTTATCAATAGGCAAAGGCAAGCATAGCCCCACCATTATACAATCCTATGATTTCAAAAGCATTTCAATTATTGCCATGATGCATACGATTCTACTATGGTCTTTATCGATAGGTAGAGTATCCTATATATTGCATTACTCCCTTTGAGCTTATATTAACTGATCCACTACTCCTAGCATAACTAGGTTTGGCTTGTGTGCACTACTATAGCTTATATATGTGTCTTGCTTAGCCATGCTTAGCTGTCAGTGCTGGTTCATCTAGATGATGTATTAGATGTAGAGATTCTAGTATGACAGGAGAACGTGATGAGACGAGATGAGTGGTGAAGTGAGGTAAATATGCTAAGGCTTGTATGGGAGGCCACAGTGGGATGTGGTTTTTGTAGTCCCATGCTCGCCACCACTAGGAACCGAGTTCTTGCCTCTTGAACTAAGACGAGCGTATAGCCACACAGGGCCTAGAAAACCGCACGAGTAACTAACTTGCCTAGTAGATTCTTCCATGAGTCACATAGTTAGGGCGTTCCATTTGACATATGCATATAAAATGTTTTGAAATATTTGGCGGGTGAAGATGCATCATAACAAGTAGGTAAGCATGGCCGGGGCTGCTTGGGGTTCATAAAACCCCCGATAAACCAACCTCGCCTCATATCTCTAGGAACTAGCTTCGGATTTGACCCGTTATGGTGGAAACCTCCTTAGGGCGTGACTCATGGTCTCAGAAAAAGCAAGGTAAAGATCGTGTCCAACCGCCCTCTGTCGGCCATCCAAGGAAGAAGGCTAATCTTAAGTGACATTAAGAGAAGGTTGGTACCTGTGTGTAAAGTTGTACACCCCTGCAAGGTTTTAATCTTTTTGAAAAGTCTTGTCCATGGTTAAGGACGACTTGGGAACAGATGTGAAGATCATAGAAAATATTAACCTAATCGTAAAACTTGGAATATCAATGTGTGCTTAAGGATGCTTCCTCATGGGTACGAGGGGGTGATCCTAGTTGACAGGTGAAGATGACTTGGTGGATATCAAAGATATGGTGATCAATACTTTGGAGATGTTGCTCTCTTATCCCCTTTTAAAATGATCTGATTAGACGAGCTTCTTCTCTCTCTTGTTTTACAAACAAAGATGGCTTTATGCAAAACAACCGCACCAGCCGTAAGTCTTGCAGAGTACACCTTGTACTCACCCTTGCTTTGTTGATACTTTTGTAGCCGAGTAAGTGTTCCCTAGAAGACAAGTTTGGTATGACATCGACACCAACGAGTAGCTTGGGGTTCCTAGCCAACAGCCTGGAATCTATGGGCTGGGATGTCATCGCTATGATTCAAGCCTCTTAGGCCATTTGTTAAGTTTGCTATACTTAATAGCATAATTTTCCTTCCATTGTTTGATTTTTGTGGTCAGTGACCTCTGGATGTAATATTTCAGTTCCTTGCTCAGTTATGATCTTGCTGTAATAAATTTTGTGTCACAGGGTTACTGTTGTGTTACTGATTCCTCACTGGATATCCTCGAGCTCTAGGTTAATCTTATGCCAGGCTAAGGTCTAGGATTTGTTTAACCCTGATCCTGGGGGTGTCACGGTTTTTGGTATCAGAGCAGTACCGACCATAGGAAAACCTTGCTACTGGTCGATGTTGAGCCTAGTGCTAGTGAAAACTATTTCAAAGATGAAAAGTATTTGTGAAAACTCTAGAATGCTTCTTTTTCTCCTCGTCTAGCATCGCTCTAACTCTAGGTCATCTCATCTTGTGTTGAACTTGGAAAAGTTTTGATATCTCTTCTAGTCTTTCAAAGTTTAGGTGCCTTTTGGGCAGGTCATTTCTCAACCAGTTGACCTCGTGTTGAGTTGTCTAGAGTTGTGTGTATTGTGTGTTCCTTGTTCCCTTTGCTCCGATTCAGTTGAGCGATTCCTTTCCATCATGATCTCTCTACCTTATGGGCCCACAATATTATATTGTAGGATCCACAGTGTTCTATTCTCGGCTTCAAGGTTTCCTTTCTCCTCATGTGCCCCCTCTTTCATTTGTTTGGGTACTTCAGAAGTCTTTTATTCTCTTGGAAGCTACCTCGTGCTTACTAACTTGTAGTGTACGTTGTGTCACTCAAGTAGTAGTTACTTCTTTCTTGGGTTTTTACCCTCGGACTTGAACCAAAGATCCCGGATTATGCTGGATTCTAGTGTTGTGAATCTTGTACATGAAGTTGATCTTTAACCCAAGATCCATTCCTTTGACCCATGTCGTTATTGTTCAATACTTACCTCAGGATGGCTGGTACTACAATTCTGGACTTCAAGCTTGTGGTCATTGTCGCGATTGAATCGTTACAATTAAGAACTTCCCTACCACTAGTTATGGGCGATGTTCTTTAATGGAACCAAATAGGTCACGACAATAGTGCTCCTCATGAGTCTCGCATCTATACTGGTGACTCTGCCACACCCTCCCTTCTCTACATTGGTTTTTGGAAGAATGATAATCTATGGATCCACATCTCGGGATTATATCCGGAGTATGTTCTTTTTTGCGTTGTTGTTTCCGACCTTTGTCTACTAGTTGGTGGCCAAGTAGTAAATGAGCACTAGAGTCTTCCAATGCAAGATACTCTTGTGGTCCATCAAGGCAAACCATTTCGGGATGTCAGGAGAAACAAACTCCAGTACCTTGTCATATCTAGGACTAGGTTAAAGTGTTGCAACCTACAGATCAAGAGGCATAGATTAGCTTCTTTATGTTCTACCTTAAAGTATCACACTCTTTGATACCAATAGGTCATGCTAAGTTTCATGACCCTCTTAATGAAGTGATACTTCTACACATCTTTACCCACCCTTCCTATGAGCTTTCATGCTCGAGAATAATGTGTGTGCGTAATAATGTGGTCGTCTGAGATTCTTAGCAATTATTATTTCTTCGAACTCCAAGGACATTTGTATCATTCTTAGCGTGATGGTTAATCCTATCACTAAGCAACGGATGATAGTGTTACCAAGTCCGCTATCCTAGTACACCTCTTCGGTCAAAGAGTTAGGATCGTATCGAAACTCTAAGACTATGTCTTGTTGACTTACTAAGCAATATTCATCTCAAACCAAGTGACATATCAGTGGTTCTTGATATTCTAGTTGTCTTCTAGGAGTATCGACATGTTGCCACATGACCGTGTAGTAAAGTTCTTGAGCAAGCAAGTTCTATGAATTGCTTCTTCTCGAAGGATCTGTACTGGATACCCATGTACTAGTTGGTTGAGCTTAAACAACAACTTGGAGAGTTGTAAGACAAAAGTTCTATCCTACTTAGTTCCTTCTTAAAAGCATGTCTAGTTTTGTTCGTGCTAAAGAAAGATAGTATTTCCTTTGTGGATATGTTATCTTCCCTCGCATTTGATTTTATTTGGGCTATCATCAAATCAAAATCAGTTCTAAGGACTATCTTGGTGATGTTGCTACTTGTGATGTTTTACTTGAGTACATCTTCATGTCCTTTGGTATGACCAATAATTTTGCCTTGTTCATAACATATGAGTCCATCTTCCTAGAGTATCTCGATAAGTTTGTTATTGAGCCCATCGATGACTTCCTTATCTTCTCCATGCTAGAATAGACTCATATGGAACATATGGCACTAATGTTGGAAATTCTTGAGAACCGTATTTGAGTCATCTCGAAGTATGTGTTCTGGATGTTAGAAGTGACCTTCTCTGATTCACGTGCAATTATTGAAAGATGTCACCGTGGATTCGAGTAGAGTTACCTTTGTTTCCTCAAGGACACATGTGTATTTCGTTGCAAATAATTTATGTAAGTGTAGTTGCCTTTTGACAAGTTGTTACTACATGGGTTTAGCAATCTAGCTCAGTCTTTTCAAGCTTGACACTGAAGTCCATGTCTTGAGAATCTAGTAACTTTACCTTTGCGGTAAATATTGCATACTTTCTATTTAGACATGCTAAGTATGAAGTATCGTTCCACCTAACCAAATCCAAATCTCAAGCAGATATGATGGTTGGTGTTCTTCAAGGTTTTGACATAGATATCTTTGTAACTCTGGCAAGATTGATGTAATGGTTGACTCAACTATCCGAAGGGCCTATTGTCATATTATCTTGATTCAACAATAACAACCATTCGTCATGAGGCATCTTCTATGATTCATTATAGGAGTTGTTCTCATGGTTTCCTTTGTATCCAAAGTCCGGCCTTTTACTTGATGTCCGTTTTCCCGAATGTCAAGGAGATTATTTAAAGTAGTGTTGCTAAATGTCTCTCTGTCGATCCTCTAGACCCTCTACGTTGGCAAGCGTTTTGCGGTGCCAAATAATTGAAGTTTGAGAATGAAGTTTCTTTTTCCTCGTATCATTAGGAATCTTCTTACTTAATCATCCTGATGGTGTGAAGTGATATCACGATCTTTGGAAAAGATTTTGATAAACCTGGATGAATAAAGATTTTCCTTCATTTCTCGATCATGTCCAAGAGTGACGATGATTTTGGTAATCAGAAATTCCTCTTGTTACATGTTCATTGTGACTCTTATGAGTCCTCTCCACGAAAACAACCTTTCCGTCTTGGCCTTCTGTTGAATGAAAGTGTGATCCTTCAGTATCAAAAGTAGTTCAATAGCTTAGTTATGCGTATCTGTGTAACTAAAATCTCTACTTAAGTCGTTTAGTAGATTTTCATCTCACAAAGTCTGTGGTCATGTTGTTTCTATTTGAAGCCTCCTTGTCAAAAGCTTAAACTCTTCTGAAATTCCATGGTCTCAATCCTTGTGAATACAAACTACCTAACAAGTTGGAACCTTATCCTCTTGTTTCCTCTATACCTTGTTGTATTTCATGTCATCATCTCAGAGTTGTTTTGAACACTCCTTCATGAGTTAAACATGAGATACTTAGTGTGTTGTTTAGTGTGTTTCCCTCTTATACTTAGAGTGGCCTTGTTTCCTCCCTCTTTCTACCTTTAGAATCTCGGGTCGAGATTCTTGTAAGGGGGATAGATTTGTAACACCTGTGGTTTTAGTTAATCTAATTAGGGTTTTGATTGTGAATTCATAAGCATCATTGTTTTTGCTAAGATAAAATGCACTTAAGAAAAGGTTCTCAAAAACCCTAAACCCTAATTCCTCTCTCTTTGAAATCAATTCAAAATGGTTTTTAATTTTGGAAATTACCAAAATATGTGGAACCCAAATTGTTATAAAGGGTCCTTGTAGTATTTCAATATTTGCAAAACCTTATGGTATTTTAAAATGTTCAAAACCGATTTGAAAAGAGATTTATAAATAGAAAGGGAGAAAATAAATGGAAAAGGAGTTTTGCTATAAAAAATGGAGCAAAGTAGAACCAGGCCGAGCCCAGCTTCCTCTCCCCTCTATCTGCCGCCGCAGTAGCCCAACAGCAGCCGCTCCCACAACCTTTGCCTCAACCCAGTAGCCAGCCTAGCCACAGCCCACCTCAGCCCAATACCCATTTGATGCCTTCGTCGTCTTCCTCATCAAGAGGAAGTAGCTGCCTGGAAGCGACCTCTCCGTTCGACGACCAACGCGCCAAGATGCCTGCCCCGTCGACGAACTAGGCAAGGATAAGAACACCACGACTTGCATGCCTTCTCCTTCCCTTGTCTTATCCCCTCCCCGCGCGCCCTCTCTCAACCTTGCGAGCTTCCTCAAAACCCTAGCCGCCCCAGTCACCGGTGAGCCATGCCGTCTCTGCCCTTCTATCGCCCCACTGAGATGCCTTGGAGAAGCTCCTCGTCGTCCTTGTTGCTCTCATGAAGCCACACAAGCCGGGATGCCTTCGTCCGCTAGGAATCAAGCTCGGCCCATCGTCTCCCCGAAGTGTGGCCACCATCGATTAGATCACTCCTGACCTCCTTCTGCTTCACCGACCCCTCCACTGCGCTCACGGTGAGCTCGTGGTCCTCGCGGGCCATAGCCCTGCCTTCCTCTCGCTCTGCACCTCGCTGTCGTCGTACGCTGCCCAGTGCCGCCGTAGTTTCTTGTCACTAACGCTGCTCCGGTGACCAGGAAATAGCGGCTCCACCACCAATAGGAAGCCCGCATCGTGCAACATCTAAAGCCACCACCCACGCGTCCACGCATCGCCTCCATCCCTGCATCCGTGCTCAAAATAGGAGGAGTACCGCCGTAGTGACATCATGCCAACGTCTCCATGGTGTCCGCACACGGTTAGCCCGGTCAAACTGGCCCTAGGTCCCACCTATCGGTGTGGCAACTGATGTGGCACTAGTCCCATCAGTCAGCCACAATGGCTAGACCCAGCCCCGGTGATAAATAACCCTCACCTAGTGGTGACGTCATCCTGATGCAATAAAGACTTTTAATTTGGTTTTATATTTGCAAAAAAGGATTAAATATTGTAAAATCACTAACTAATTCATATTAAGTCAGAAAATTATGAATAATATACCAAAATGTTCAAAAAATGATATATATCTCTTAGCATCAAAATCATGCATTTATCAACAAACTTAATTACAAGTTTACTTAGAAGAAGAACATGAACCCCAGTAGGTGATTCCGAGGTTCCCCTGTTTCAGGGTTTTCGCCCATCAGACCCTGTTTAAAATGGCCAAGCATGCCCTAGGGTTTCATTTCAGTACCCTTTAACTTTTCATATCACATCCTCGCGTGAGCAATGCATCGATGCCATATGTTGATTGTTTCCCCTTTCTTTCCGATATTTGGTTCATCCCGGTAGAATATGATACTGACTCCGAGATCGAAGAGCAAGATCAAAACCATTGAAGATCAACGAAACAATACTTGACCAACTGTAATCAAGTCAAGTACATGTCTTCCGAAAATCTGCTTATTGGTTATCAATAGGAAAAGGCAAGCATAGCCCCACCATTATACAATCCTATTATTTCAAAAGCATTTCAATTCTTACCATGATGCATACGATTCTACTATGGTCTTTATCGATAGGTAGAGTATCATATCTATTGCATTACTCCATTTGAGCTTATATTACCTGATCCACTGCTCCTAGCATAACTTGGTTTGGCTTGTGTGCACTACTAGATCTTATATGTGTGTCTTGCTTGGCCATGATCAGCTGTCAGTGCTGGTTCATCCTGATGATGTATCAGGTGCATAGAATCTAGTATGATAGGAGAACGTGATGAGACGAGATGAGTGGTGAAGTGAGGTAAATATGCTAAGGCTTGTATGGGAGGCCACGGTGGGATGTGGTTTTTGTAGTCCCATGCTCGCCACCAATAGGAACCGAGTTCTTGCCTCTTGAACCAAGACGGGTGTACAACCACACGGGGCCTGCAAAACCTCACGATTAACTAACTTGCCTAGTAGATTCCATGAGTCACATAGTTCGGACATTCCATTCAACATATGCATAAAACATGTTTTGAAAGATTTGACGGGTGAAGGTGCATCATAACAAGTAGGTAAGTGTGGCCTGGGTTGCTTGGGGTCGATAGAGCCCCTGATAAACCAACCTTGCCTCACATCTCTAGGGACCGGCTTCAGGATTTGACCAGTTACGAAGAAACCCTCCTTAGGGCATGACTCATGGTCTCGACAAAAGCAAGGTAAAGGTCGTGTCCAACCGCCCTATGTCAGCCTTCCAAGGAAGAAGGCTAATATTAAGTGACATTAAGAGAAGGTTGGTACGTGTGGGTAAAGTTGTACACCCCTGCAGGGTTTTAATATTTTCAAAAAGTCATGTCCAAGTTAAGGATTACTTGGGAACAAACGTGAAGATCATAGAGAACATTAACCTAATCATAAAACTTGGCAGATCAATGTGTGCTTAAGGATGCTTCCTCATGGGTACGAGGGGGTGATCCTAATTGACATGTGAAGATGATTTGGTGGATATCAAAGATATGGTGATCAATACTTTGGAGATGTCGCTCTCTTAGCCCCTTTTAAAATGATTTAATTAGAAGAGCTTCTTCTCCATCTTGTTTTACAAACAAAGATGGCTTTATGCAAAACAACCCCATCAGTCGTAAGTCTTGCAGAATACACCCTGTACTCACCCCTTGTTTTGTTGATACTTTTGTAGCAGATTAAGTGTTCCCCAGAAGATAAGTTTGGTATGACACTAACACTGACAAGTAGCTTGGGGTTCCCCGCATGCATCTTGTAATCTATGGGCTGGGACATCATCGTTATGCTTCACGCCTCTTAGGCCATTTTATAAGTTTGCAATAGTTAATAGCATAATTTTCCTTCTGTTGTTTGATGTTTGTGGTCAGTGAACTCTGCTTGTAATATTTTGTTTCTTTGCTCAGTTATGAGCTTACTATAATAAATTTTGTGTCATAGGGTTACTGTTGTGTTACTGATTCCTCACTGGATATCCTTGAGCTCTAGGTTAAGCTTATGCCAGTCTAAGGTTTGGGATTTGTTTAAACCTGTTCCTGGGGGTATCTTAGCAGAAGTATGGCTTGGCACGTTTGATCCAAATGCCATAGTGGTGAGGAAGAGGTCTTGGAGGAACGAGGTGGTGCCGTTAGAGGCACATGATGTTCAAGCCTTGTATGCATGAGTGAAGAGTCTGCAGCTGACTCCCGGCCAGATCGTGCAAGGAGTTGATATCATTCGAGCTTTCCTTGAGCGACGCATCCAGCCCATTCAGTGCAGGATTCACCCGATGTGGAAGTATACTGGTCAGAATGATCCAACATGTTGCCTTGAAGAAAATTTGTCTTCCACCGAGCTAGAGAAGAAGATCAAGAACCTGATGAAGCTAATGAATGATGATGCCCTTCCGAAGCCTTCACTAGTAACTCCATTCGATGCCAGCAAGAAGGTGCCCAAGGTAAGGGTTCTGGACTTCATTTGTCTTTTGTCCTTCAGTTGTATCAGTTTGCAATCTGTCGGGTGATAAGGTTTTGTTGCGAGTGCAGGACTATAAGGTGAAGTCGTTGTTGCCACCCCTACCGGAGCAGTTTCAAGTCATGGAAGGTAATGATCTAGACAAGTCAGACTCTATTGTTCCTCCCGCTGAAATTCTGAAGAGGATAGTAATGAGCACACTCGAAAGCACAACCATAGTGAAGATTCATATGCTTTGATTCCTGAAGATCCTATAGAGGCTAATGTCTCTCTGAGCGGTTCGTAGCCCTACACCACGGTTCGCTTGCGAACTGCGCCACCAGCGCTAGAATCCAACAAATCCATGGTTGCTTGGGACATTGATGCCTTGAGCTCGTGAGTATCCTTCATTGATTTTGTACTAGTGCTTGGAACTTGTATGTTGTCTTGCACTTTATTGCGATGTGTCTGTAGCACTGAGTCGCCACTTGGTGTTGATGCTGGAGATGGAGTAGAAGAAGGAGTCGTAGACTCTAAAGCTGTGAGTTCTTAAGATATCATGGAGATAACCAAGACGACATATCATCATGACGATGACGAGTCCTCCAGCTCCTCCAAGCTTCAAAAGCAGAAGAGGGTGGTCACGCAAACTACTCCCTAGGGTCCTTCTACATCTGTTGGTTACCATGTAAGTATATTGCCTTATTGTTGATTTTTATTTTTTGCATAGAGGCACTCGCGAAGCCACCGAGTCCTTATTTGCTAACTCGGGTATCATTTAGCCTTTTCTACGCAACATGGTGGTGATGGGCCAGACATATGTCTAGGTGGAGATAGAGCGGGACCAAATGAAATGTAAGTGTCGTTGCTATTATATGCAAATGTAGCATTGTTTCCTTCCGTCTGACATTATTGTATCGAGATAGTCGAGAGAGATGATGCTATGTGCCATGTGGAGGAGATCGAGAAGAGTCTTAGCCATGCGCAAAACAAGGAGAAGATCACCCGAGAGTCACTTGACTTTCTCAAATCTGAAGCCAAGTAACATGAATAGGAGATATTGGCCTCTTGCAATGAGCGTGAGGAGGCACTAAGTGGACGTCTCTTGACCATTGCTAAGATTTTGTCTAGTGAGCATATGCTACCAAGTTCTTCTGTCTTTGTCTTCATTGTCTTGTTTTGCTGAATGTAATGCAACTTATGTATGTAGATGCCATTAGGATTCCTCTGAATTGCCATGCCCAGGCTGGTGCGGCTCCTTTGGTTGATGCTATCTCAAAAGTGGAAGATCGTGGTGCCCTCCTGAAGGATGTGCTAGTGAAGGCCAAGGGCGTGCTAGGGCGCTTCCACCAGGAGATTCTCCCGATGGCTATTTCCATCGAGGATGTTGGTAGGCTTGCGAATGCACTCAACACATTGGCGGATCTAGTGAAGGAGTTCAAGCAAGTCTAGAAGACCACGGCGACAACTCATGGCATGAAGGTCAACTTCGATAATGTGTCTTCTTCTCTACCCATGACAGACGAAGGCAAGGAGGTAGGAATTCGTTCCCATATCAAGGCGACAAAGAAGTATGGCCCTCCCTTGGTCTCACTGCTTGAGAAGTACTTTGAAGAGAAGACGCGTCATGCCGAGGCTAGTGTACCAGAAGGTTCCGTGAAGCCATCGGACATTGTGTCGTAGACTGTCATAGTAGACTAGTTCTTTGACTGCTAGCCTTTTGGTATTTTGTAATATGAACTCCATATTTTTATGTTTGTGTTAAGAACCATGATCATGATGAAATTCTAGTGATAAGATTAAGTTGCTTCATGTCTTGTCTTTGTTTTAGCCCCCGAGTGTATAAATCAAAGGGGTATCATGTCTCTCGCATTTTGCCACTTGAGTGTTTGAAGTGCCTCTCGCTTATTTTGTGCAGGAGGCAGCCGCAGGCTCAACGAGTTCTCCCAAACCCGAGAATCCCATGACCCGGTAGTCATAGGACAGTAGAGTTCTGGAGCTATCGCTAAATGTGCGGCTCCGTGAATAGGTCAAGAGTTTGGAGAAACTCCATGTGACCCTCAGAGGCCTTGCGGATATTTGGAAATCCTAAGAAGAGAGAGCCGCTGTGCGTGAAGGTTATCTCTTTGAAGAGTTGGATAAAATCAATGAATATCTAAAGTGTAAGGATTTCTCCAATTCCACTGATTCCTTTTGGCTGCATTTTTGTTAGAAGTTTGACTTGTTCCTTGCTTTTCTGCAGTTGTTAGCCACGACCCATGAGAGGAGGAGAATATCATCACTCGTCGTATGAACTCCCTGAGCAAGGAAGACTTGGAGGTTGGCGGATCCTTCTAGACAGATAGGAGTAGGGGATATGTGCTAGCCAAGCTTCATGGACGCGTCGATAGGTTATCAAATGCATGAAGGGTGTCTGTAACATACTAGTTGTGGTGCATGATATAATGTTCCCGCTAGAACCTATGCCTTCTACCTTGTTGGGTTTGATGCAGAGGTTTCGTGACCACAACCGAGTGGTAGCTTTTGTGCGTGCCCAGCTTGTTGCTGGGGCGCAGATAGCATTGACGTTTGTTCGGATCCATCACCCGCAGTTGGATGTGTCGGCTATTGCCCAGGACCTTTGTCCAACTTCTGATGGTTCTAAGAGAGATCTTGTGTTGCTCTTCGAGGCCATTCGTCGCTCGACAATTACTATAGCCTGCCACCTTGATAGGAGTGATAAGATGTTCCTTTCAGTAGTAACAGAATCATACGTCTGTATAGGGGATGCTTTTGGTTGTAATCTGCACATAATGTATAGTATGTAAAATATTTGTAACTTGTAAAGAATGTTTGTCCCGTTGGCCTATTGTAAATTGTTTTCTTTGTTGGGTATCTTTGACTCTAAACACTATATGATAGGCCTTTTCGTTAGCCTGATGCTTATTTTGTCTGAGCACCTTGTTGACGTATCACCTGGATTGTAGCTGGGTTGGAGTTTTGAAGGGTTCAACGTACAAGCAAAGTCAGCTACTCGGGTTGTCGCATGAAATATTTGAGTGTGTTGGGTCGATAGTATGTCAAGGCGCTCGACGAGGCATAGCCCCTGAGTGTTTAATGCGTAAAAGTAAAGAATCGAAGAGATCAACTCTTAGTAGAGGAACTTATCTTTATTGATTATAAGTAGCAAGTACATGTTTCAGCTAAGTAGCCTTATTGAAAATTAAAGACATATAGGTGTAGAAACGGCACAGCTGCACGATGTTCCAAGGGTTGGAGTATACGACCCCAGTTTCTAATTATTTTTGGTGATAGGCGCCACCTGGGATCACTTTCTTGATGATGTAGGGGCCATCCAAAGGGGATTCGAACTTGAGATGGCCCCTCTTCTTGAGTCACGACATGAGGTCTCATTTGGAAGGACCTGGATCATAGCCGACAGTCGTGGTAGTTGCGGAGGTTCCGTTGGTAGACAACAGATCAAGTGGTGGCGATGTCGCGCGCCTCGTCGAGTAGGTCGACATCATCTTTGAGTGCAGTTGTGGAATCGGCTTCATTCTAGGATACCACCCGTGGGGCGTTGTAGTGAAGGAAATATGCCCTAGAGGCATAAATAGAGATGATTGTATTTCATATGTATCCATGAGTTATTATAATTTTCCTTGAATATCCATATATCAGGCAACTTGTATTGATTGGCAATTATGTGAATTGTTTTTGAAACTCTTTACTTGTATGGTTATCTAATAGTTGTCCCTAGTCAGAGTTCATGTGAGGACACATGTGAATATTAGACTAGCACATCGATTAGTTGATGACTATGTTTCGCAAGTCATATACATGGAGATGTCAAACCAATGATGTGAACACATGTTATGAACAAGGGGTTGGACTGACTCAACTTGAGACTGGCAATAATACTTACAACTTTCTCTACACATCGTGTATGTTTTGTCCTTAGACCTAAGATTGTCGCATGTAGCTGAGGTGTGGATCGACCTACTTTGGGGCTATCAAACAGTACTCCGTAACTAGGTAGTTATAAAGGTAGCTTTCGGGTTTGTCCTGATACATGCTACAAGGCGTTGGTCAATCAAGATGGGATTTGCCCCTCTCTACTTGAGAGAGATATCTCTAGGCCCCTCTAGTGGTCGGATCTAGAAATGCATGGTCGTGCTACATACGGTTAAGATTTAACCTAGTAAAGGGATTCCTAATCACAATATCGAGAAAGAGAGGTCAGCTTGGAGCTAGACCAAATATCGTAGGGCAAAGGGAAAGACATGTACTCAACCTTGTGATGGTTCATCTGAATGATCTTTATATGCGTTTAGGAGTGGCATGTCTTGCTAGAGGCTGCTACCGACTATTGATGGAGTAAGTGTACTCGTGTCATGTCTATACGTGTATGAACCTACAGGGTCACACACTTTAGGAGCTGGAAGCCTAATGAGGATTGGATCCGAATTACACCAGTCTTAGGTTACTAATGGGCTGCTAATGTAGAATCCCACCAGGGATGCCTATATAAGAGAGAGTGAGGCGAGCTGAATAGGGTTGAGCATTCCACCTAGTCTCCACTCCTCTTCGCCTGTGTTGCACGTGCGGACCTAGCAGTCTGGCGTGTGACCTTTCACTCCGGACGTGTGGATACCTTGGAGGTGTTGCAGCTGTAGAGATTGGATGAGCCGTGCAAAGGGGAGCTTCTCATGGGACGAGGAGAAGGAGGAGACGTAGAACATCTACACTACCCCAACGTGCTTCATCGAGTTCCGCAACTGCGCGTCTAGTGGTAATCCCATGATCTATGACAACAGTATTCCAGGTTGACGCGGTAGAATTTTTTGATTTGCGCTAGTGTAGCCTACACATTACCCTACAGTGGTATCAGAGCCGATGCTATTAAGTCATAGGTTCGGGAAGTTTGCATATGGTGATATGCAGATTGATAATGATGTGATCGTTTGTATGGCGGTGGTTCTAGATTGATCTATGATCTTACTTTCCGTGATCGTGATTCTAAGATCGTCGAACGACTTACCCCTACCGGTCGGTTTCCTCCATCTGGGTAGACAGTGACACATAAATCCAGTTGAATCATGCAAAGATCAATATGATTGATCGAATCGGGAACTAGATCTGAATCGATGTACCATGATCAAAAGAAATTGGTCGAATCAGAACAATAGTCGGTTTATGGTAAATTTGATTTGTCAATCAAAATCCTTAAAGAAAATTGTATACTGCGAGGGGCGCTGCCCCTTCGAACCTCGCAAGGGGAGACCCCCTAGACCCTCCTTAGTCGTAGCCACTTTTGTATCTCGTTAAGGTTCCTAGGTGCTGCGATTTCACATGATCTGGTAGAATGTGATTCTATGCACAACTTTTGCAGGATGTATGTGATCAGTATGGCCCAAAAATGTATGTGATGCATGTATGTATTTTTCATGACCTGCGTGTCGTGAGTAGGGCGACACGACTGGAGCCAAATGTGTTGTCAATTATTGTAATGGCATGTGTGCCAACTTGTGATGATCCCAATACCATGTAATTTTGATTACTAGCTATCAGGAGTAATAGCTTGTATTAGTTCTTGGAGAACTCATCACTTGGTGGATGGCTCGCATAGAGCATGAAGATGGAGATCATCATGGTGGACAGGCTCTATGGCGATGGAGATCACCATGAGAAAATGGGCCATACTATATCACATCTATGTGAATGCTATTCTTATACATTTTACTACTATGCATGCTTAGTTCATAGAAGTAGAACGATCCCTCACAAAGTTTAAGTTAAACCATGCCCTCCCAACCAAACCTTGCACCATCCTACGCCTTGTATAATCGTTGGTGGGTATATGAAATTAGGGTGCCGCGGTTTTCCTTGGCTAGATGGGTTTGTATCGGATACCTACACGCATAAGGGTTGGTGAGCTTAACAAGATCATCTTAATAGTTAAGGACCTTGGGGCATAAAGTTTGGGCACCTAGTTTTGACATAGAGATGTCACCCAACAACAAGAGTAATATGTGATATGATTAGCAAAAGTTGCTTACCGATTTACCTTGTCTTCTAGCAGTGATGATAAAGCTCACTAGTCGACTTGTTAATTGTGGATATTGAATCACTTAGTATCAATAGAGGATGTTGATTTAAGTGGGAGTATATGCTATTGAATTGTTTAATATGTTTTACTCTTTCATGGTTACATGGCTTAGTATTTTGCATGTTTTTATGTTGTGGATCAATGGCACCAACACTTCATCACCTTTTGCTTTGCGTTCTATGCTTGAAAAAGATAAACTAAATGGAACAAACTATTTGTACTGGGTCCATAACCTGAGAATTGTTCTCAGGGCTAATAAAAAGGAAACTGTTCTGGATACCCAATCCTAGATGAACTTGCTGATAATGCAACTGCTGCCCTTAAGAATGCCTACAAGAAAGCACGTGATGAATCTCTTGAGATTAGCTATCTTATGCTTGCATGCATGGAACCTGATCTTCAAAAGCAGTTTGAGGATCAGGAAGCGTACGATATGATCGTCGCGCTTAAGGACATGTTCTAGACTCAGGCTAGGATTGAGAGGTACAATGTCTCTAAGTCCTTTGTGGAATGCAAGCTGGCAGAGGGAGCAGCTGTAGGCCCCCATGTGATCAAAATGGTTGGTTATAGTCATACTTTGGAAAAGCTTGGTTTTCCAGTAGGCCAAGAGTTGGCTACTGATTTCATTTTTGCGTCTCTTCCATCTAGCTATGGGCATTTCATTTCGAACTACCATATGCATGGGGTGGAGAAGGGCCTTAATGAGTTATGTGGGATGCTGAAAACAACAAAAAGTGACATTAAGAAGTGTGTAGGGCATAGCCATGTGATGGATGTGCAGAACAAGCCTACCTTCAAGAAAAGGGGTACTTCTTGGCAAAATAAGAAGGGCAAGGCTAAGGATACGATCCCTAAGCCAAAGCCTGCACCCAAGCAAAAGGTTGGACCTGCAGAAGACACTGAGTGTTTCTTTTGTCATGAACATGGCCACTAGAAGAGAAACTGCAGCAAGTACCAGGCTTCTTTGAAGAAGAGTGGAAGTACGAGTACTTCCCACTCAGGTACGCTTGCTGTAAATGTTGTGGACATTTTTCTCACAGATTATTATGTTAACTCTTGGGTATTTGATACTGTATCGGTTGCTCATATTTGCAATTCAATGCAGGGGCTGTTAAGGACTAGAGAAGTGCAGAAAGGCAAAGTGGATTTTCGTATCGGAAATAAAGCAAGGCTTGTTGCATTATTCGTCGGCATCATGCAGCTTCACCTTCCGTCAGGATTTATTATGGAGTTAAATAATTGTTATTACATTCCTAGTATGGGTCGAAACATTTTATCACCTTCATGTTTGATGAGGGATGGTTATTCATTCGTGAGTACAAACGATGGTTGTGTAATCTCTAAGAATGTTATGTTTATGGCCTATGCTCCCATTGTGAATGGGTTATTTATTTTAAATCTTGATGATGCATCTGTTTACAATGTTAGTGCTAAAAGGCTTCGGCCTAATGATTTGAGTCCTATCTATTTATGACATTGTCGTTTGGGGCATATAAGTGAAAAGCTCATGAATAAGCTCCATGGTGATGGTCTTCTAACTTCGTTGGATTTTGAATCATACGAGACATGGCAAGCTTGTTTACTTGGAAAGATGACCAAGACAACTTTTATGGGTTTTCCCGAGAGAGCGACAGACTTGTTGGAACTCATACATACTAATGTATGTGGACCAATGAGCACGATAGCCAAAGGAGGATATCACTACTTCATTACTTTCACTGATGATTTCAGTAGATATGGATATGTCTACTTGATGAAGCATAAATCTAAAACTTTTGAAAAGTTCAAAGAGTTTCAGAGTGAGGTAGAGAATCAACGTGGCAAGAAAATAAAGGCCTTGCGATCTGATCGTGGAGGTGAATATTTGAGTCACGAATTTAGCAATCATCTTAAGAGTTGTGGAATTGTTCCACAACTCACGCCGCCCGGAACGCCTCAAAGAAACGGGGTCTCGGAACGGCGCAATCGAACTTTGTTGGACATGGTTCATTCGATGATGAGCCAGTCTGATTTACCATTATCATTTTGGGGTTACGCTCTAGAAATAGCAGCTTTCACACTAAATAGGGTATCGTCTAAATCCCTAGTTAATACACCTTATGAGATGTGGACTGGAAAGAATCCCGGTTTGTCTTTTCTAAAGATTTGGGGTTGTGATGCATTTGTCAAGCAACTTCAGTCGGACAAGCTAACACCCAAATTGGATAAATGCATTTTCGTGGGATATCCAAGGGAAACCTTAGGGTATGACTTCTACAACCGAGAAGAGGGCAAAGTGTTTGTCGCTCGTAGCGGTGTTTTCCTAGAGAAAGAGTTTCTCACAAAGGGAACGATTGGAAGGTCGGTGCGACTTGAAGAAGTTCAAGATGAGCTAGTCGAGGATGCTTCTACGAGTGATGTTATTGTAGCAGAACAATTTGAGGAACCCGTGGCAATAGAAGCACCACAACCACGAAGGTTGGCGAGGCTCCGCGAAGTGCGGGAATTATTATTGTTAGACAATGATGAGCCTGCGACCTATGCAGAAGCGATGGTGGACCTAGACTCTGAGAAATGGCTGATTGCCATGAGATCCGAGATAGAGTCCATGGGACACAATCAAGTTTGGAACTTGGTTGACCTTCCTGATGGTTCTAAAGCCAAAGAGTGCAAATGGATCTATAAGAAGAACATTGATATGGATGGAAATGTTCACATCCATAAAGCTCGACTTGTTGCAAAAGGTTTTTGACAAGTTCAAGGAGTTGACTATGACGAGACTTTCTCGCCCGTAGCGATGCTTAAATCGATCATTCTAGCCATTGCTGCATATTTCGACTATGAGATATGGCAGATGGACGTCAAGACGGCTTTCTTAAATGGAATCCTTACTAAGGACGTGTATATGATGCAGCCCGAAGGTTTTATCGATCCAAACAATGTTGGAAAGGTATGCAAACTTCAAAAGTCTATTTATGGGCTAAAGCAAGCATCTCGGATAATGCTGGAAAGGTATGCAAACTTCAAAAGTCTATTTATGGGCTAAAGCAAGCATCTTGGAGTTGGAACATTCGATTTGATGAAGTTGTAAAGGCGTTTGGCTTCATCAAAAACGAACAAGAACCTTGTGTTTATAAGAAAGAAAGTGGGAAATTGCTTGTATTTCTAATCTTATATGTAGATGACATATTACTAATTGGAAATGATATTCCTATGCTCAAGTCTGTTAAGACCTCATTGAAAAATAGTTTTTCTATGAAGGACTTAGGAGAAGCGACATATATTCTGGGTATCAAGATCTATAGATATTGATCAAGGAGGCTAATTGGATTAAGCCAGAGTACATACATTGACAAAGTGTTGAAATGGTTCAACATGGAAGAGTAGAAGAAGGGGTTCTTGCCCATGTCTCACGGCATTAAACTCAGCAAGACTCAGTGTCCTTCGACCACTAATGAGCGAGAACACGTGAGTAGGGTTCCATATGCTTCGGCTATTGGATCCATCATGTATGCAATGACATGTACTCGCCTAGATGTTTCCTATGCTCTAAGTGTTACGACCAGATACCATGCTGATCCAGGTGAAAGCCACTAGACAGCAGTAAAGAATATCCTAAGTACTTGAGAATGACTAAGGATATGTTCCTAGTTTATGGAGGTGAGGATGAACTCAGTGTAAAGGGTTATACAAATGCGAGTCACCTTAACGACTCAGATGACTCCAAATCGCAATCAGGTTATGTGTTTGTCATGAATGGTGGTGCTGTGAGCTGGAAAAGTTCCAAGCAAGAAACAGTGGCCTTCTCTTCAACAGGAGCTGAATATATTGCCGCCTCGAAGGGGTATCATGTCTCTCGCATTATGAAACTTGAGTGTTTGAAGTTAATCTCGCTTATTTTGTGCAGGAGGTAGCCGCAGGCTCATCGAGTCCTCCAAAACCCGAGAATCCCACGACCTGGTTGTCATAGGCTAGTAGAGTTCTGGAGCTATCACTAAATGTGCGGCTCCATGAATAGGTCAAGAGTTTAGAGAAACTCCATGTGACCCTCAGAGGCCGTGCAGATGTCTGGAAATCCTGAGAAGAGAGAGCCGCTACGCGTGAAGGTTATCTCTTTGAAGAGTTGGATAAAATCAATGAATATCTAAAGTGTAAGGATTTCTCCGATTCCACTGATTCCTTTTGGCTGCATTTTTGTTAGAAGTTTGACTTGTTCCTTGCTTTTCTGCAGTTGTTAGCCACGACCCATGAGAGGAGGAGAATATCATCACTCGCCATCTGAACTCCCTGAGCAAGGAATACTTGGAGGTTGGCGGATCCTTCTAGACAGATAGGAGTAGGGGATATGTGCTAGCCAAGCTTCACGAACATGTTCGATAGGTTGTCAAATGCATGAAGGGCACATGTAACATACTAGTTGTGGTGCATGATATAATGTTCCCGCTAGAACCTAGGCTTTCTAGCTTGTTGGGTTTGATGCAGACGTTCCGTGACCACAACCGAGTGGTAACTTTTGTGCATGCCCAGCTTGTTGCTAGGGCGAAGATAGCACTAACATTTGTTCGGATCCATCACACGCAACTAGATGTGTGGGCTATTGCCTAGGACCTTCGTCCAACTCCAAATGGTTCCGAGAGGGAGCTTGCATCACACTTCGAGGCCATTCGTCACCCGACAATTACTATAGCCTGCCACCTTGATAGGAGTGACAAGATGTTCCTTCAGTAGTAATAGAATCATATGTCTGTATAGGGGATGCTTTTGGTTGTAATCTGCACATAATGTATAGTATGTAAAATATTTGTAACTTGTAAAGAACTTTTGGCCCGTTGGCCTATTGTAAATTGTTTTATCTGTTGGGTATCTTTGACTCTAAACACTGTATGCTAGGCCTTTTCGTTAGCCTGATGCTTATTTTGTCTAAGCACCTTGCTGACCTATCACCTAGATTGCAGCCGGGTTGGTGTTTTGAAGGGTTCAATGTACAAGCAGAGTCAGCTACTCGGGCTGTCGCACAAAGTATTTGAGTGTGTTGGGTCGATAGTATGTCAAGGCGCTCGAGGAGGCATAGCCCTTGAGTGTTTAATGCGTAAAAGTAAAGAAGCGAAGAGATCAACTCTCAGTAGAGGAACTTATCTTTATTGATTATAGGTAGCAAGTACATGTTTTGGCTAAGTAGCCTTATTTAAAACTAAAGACATATAGGTGTAGGAACGGCACCGCTGTGCGACGTTCCAAGGGTTGGATTATACGACCCAAGTTTCTAATTATTTTGGGCGATAGGCGCCACCTGGGATCAGTTTCATGATGATGTAGGGTCCCTCCGAAGGGGATTCGAACTTGAGATGGCCCTTCTGCTTGAGACACAACATGAGGTCTCATTCAGAAGGACCTGGATCGCAGTCGATAGTTGTTGAGTTGCGGAGGTTCCGTTGGTAGACAACAGATCAAGCAGTGGCGATGTCGTGCACCTCGTCGAGTAGGTCGACATCATAGTTGAGTGTAGTTGTAGAATCAGCTTCGTTCTAGGCTACCACCTATGGGGCATTGTAGTGAAGGAAATATGCCCTAGAGGCAATAATAGAGATGATTGTATTTCATATGTATCCTTGAGTTATTATAATGTTCCTTGAATATCCATATATCAAGCAACTTGTATTGATTAGAAATTATGTGAATTGTTTGTGAAACTCTTTACTTGTATGGTTATATAATAGTTGTAGTCAGAGTTCATGTGAGGACACACGTGAATATTACACTAGCACATCGATTGGTTGATGACTATGTTTCGCAAGTCATAGACATGGAGATGTCAAACCAATGATGTGAACACATGTTATGAACATGGGGTTAGTTGGATTGACCCAACTTGAGACTGGCAATAATACTTGCAGCTCTCTCTACACATCGTGTATGTTTTGTCCTTAGACCTGAGATTGTCGCATGTACTTGAGATGTGGATCGACCTACTTTGGGGCTATCAAACACTATTCCGTAACTGGGTAGTTATAAAGGTATCTTTTGGGTTTGTCCTGATACATTCTACAAAGCATTGGTCAATCAAGATGGGATTTGCCCCTCTCTTCTTGAGAGAGATATCTCTAGGCCCCTCGAGTAATCGGATCCAGAAATGCATGACCAAGCTACATACGCTTAAGAGTTAACCTAGTAAAGGGATTCCAAATCACAGTATCGAGAAAGAGAGGTCAGCTTGGAGCTAGACCAAATATCATAGGGCAAAGGGAAAGACATGTACTCAACCTTGTGATGGTTCGTTTGAATGATCTTTATATGCATTTAGGAGTTGGCACGTCTTGCTAGAGGCCACTACCAACTATTGATGGAGTAAGTGTACTAGTGTCATGTCTATACGTGTATGAACCTATAGGGTCACACACTTTAGGGGCTGGAAGCCTAATGAGGATTGGATCCGAATTAGACAAGGCTTAGGCTACTAATTGGCTGCTAATGTAGATGCCCACCAGGGATGCCTATATAAGAGAGAGTGAGGCGAGCTGAATAGAGTTGAGCATTCCAACCAGCCGCCACTCGTCTTTCGCCTATGTTGCACGTGCAGACCTAGCAGTCTGGCGTGTGACCTTCCACTCCGGATGTGTGGATACCTCGGAGGGGAATGTTCGTTTGCGGTACCAAACTTCCGTGGTGAGTGCACTGATACATTGCAAATGTATCTATAATTTTTGATGTTCCATGCTTGGTTTTATCCACTTTCTTGTGTTTTGTTCCAACTTTGGAGTACTTTTCATATGATTTCTTGGACTAACCTATTAACAAGAGCCACAATGCCAGCTGCCTGTTTTCTGCTGTTTTTGGTTCCAAGAAAGTCAGAAAATGAATATTCTCGGAAGTGGACGGGACAAAAGCCAAAGTGCCTATTTTTTCGGAAGGGATCAAGTGCCAGAATACGAGACGGAGAGGGACCAGGGGGGCACCACACCACCTGGCCGCGCGGCCTAGCCTGGCCCGCGCCAGGTGGTGGTGAGGCCAGCCCTGGCACCCCCTCGGCCTCTCCTTCCGCCTATAAGTTGCCCTCGGGACGAAAACCCTAGGTACCCGATCAAAAATCCACGAAAGAGTCTGTAGCCACCGTCATCTCCATCCCTATATTGGGAGGGATCTGAAGCTCATCCCGGCACCCACGGAGAGAATTCACCACAGGCCTTCTTCATCACCATGCAAGCCTCCGGTGTGATGCGTGAGTAGTTCATCCTTAGACTACGGATCCATGTAGTAGCTAGATGGCTGATTTCTCCTCCTTTGTGCTTTCATGTTTAGATCTTGTGAGCTCCGTTCATGATCAAGATCATCTATTTGTAATTCATACATGTTGTGTTTGCGGGGATCCGACGGATATTGAGATGCTATTTCAGATTGATTATTGATTCTATCATGTCTTTGTTATTTGAGATCTTGCATGCTTTTCGTTGTTAGTAGCTATCTTAGCCAAGTAGATGCTAGCAACTCCAAGAGTTAGTATTTATGCTCGATAGTGGGTTCATGCCTCTGGTAATATGGGGAAGTGACAGAAATCTCTAAGGTACTAGATGTGCTGTTGCTACTAGGGAGAAAACAACAATCCTTTGTTCATAGAACAATCGTATTGTTTACTTTACACGCAGTTCGTAAAGCAATAATTTGTTGCTTGCAACTTAATACTGGAGGGGGTTCGGATGATAACCTGAAGGTGGATTATTAGTCATAGATGCAGTTGGATGGCGATCTATGTATTATGTTGTAATGCCCAATCAAGTCTCAAAGGAGTCAAGATGATTAGTATATGCATGTATTGCTTTCTCGGTGTTTGTCAATTGCCTCACTGTAGTTTGTTCACCCAGCATGTTATCTATCTTAAGGAGAGCCACCTCTAGTGAACTATGGATCCCGGTCCTTTTTCTTTACATACAATCTACAATCTTGTATTGCTTTGTGTTTACTTTCTGCAAACTTTTACTTCTTTCCATTCGATATGTTTAATCCTTTGTTTTCCGCAAAACACGGTGAGATTGACAAGCTCATCGCAAGTTGGGGACAAAGTTCTGTGGTTGTGTTGTGCAGGTCTCCACGTTGCTACTAGCACCGGTAGTGCGCCGTGCCAAAGCTCAACTAGTAACACCTTTGGGGTGTTTCCTTGCTCCTACTGGTTCGATTAAACCTTGGTTTCATAACTGAGGGAAAACTTACTGCTGTGCTCATCGTACCTTCCTTTTGGGGTTCGCAACGAGCTCTACGTTGAAAGTCGAGCGCATCAAGATTTTCTGACGCCGTTGCCGGGGAGTCAAGGACATCTTCACAAGGGGAGTCCCTTATAACCAATCTCTTTACTTTGTTGTTTTTGTTTTGCTTAGTTTCTTTTTGCTTTGTTTGCTTGTTTTACTTGTTTGCTTTCTTATTTCAAAAACACAAAAAAAATTAGTTCCTATCTCTTTATGTCTAGCCTTGCCCCTGTTACTATGTCACCCGAGGAAATGATTTTCACTTTTAAACAAGGAATTGAGGAAAGTTTTAAGGAAGCTTGGTCTAGAATCTCTGATCTACATGAAAAAACTGAGCCTAAAATGACTCAAAGCTTGTTCCTTAGCAGTTTTTACCTTGGGATTGCTCTTTGCTATAGATATGCCCTAGATGCTATTGTGCGAGGATATTTCCTCCAATGTAATGAGGATGATGCTATTAATGCTATAAAGAAATTGATCCTCACTTACAACATGCCTAGCCAAACTGATATTTCCTTCGCAAAAATATTTGCTAGGTTGGACACTCTTGAGGCTAGCACTACTAGATTAGAAGGGTGCTATAATATGCTTAGGGAACATTATGAATATGTTCCAATAAACTCTGAACCATCAAAGTGGTTCCCAATAGTAAAGATTGAGATAAACACTGAAACTTTTCAAGCTCGCTGTGATATCATGTCTGAATTTTGCCTTATGCCCAAAGATATTTATAAATCTCTGAATACTTGGGGGCTCATTGAGGGAGGAAAAGAAATATCTCTTACTAATAATACTACCATATTACCTCTTGTAATAGCTGAAGGAGTGTTTACAAAGATCCTTGGGAAAACGATTTCTATTGATTATCTTGTTATTGAATGTGCAGGAAAAGGACAAATTACACTTGGAAGGTCCCTATTAGAACTTCTTGGAGCAATAATAGATGTGGGAAAGGGGACCATGCACCTTTCTTCTCCACCAAACAATCATATTTTCCCCAAGGTTAAGAACAAAAGTAAGAGAGGTAAGGGCAAGAAAGTTGGTTTTAATGCTTCTTCATTTGAGAACACTTGATTCTTTCTTTGCTTCTTATGCCTAACTTAAAGGCATTAAAGAAAAGTACTTGTTGGGAGATAACCCAAGAGTTTTAGTTGAGTCTTGGAAGTTATTACCTCTGTAATAACCTCTCCTTATCCTTTTTATTTTCTTTTTGTGCCAAGAGTAACCTCTAATGAGAGTGAAGTAATGATTGGGAAAGTTGCTGTCCCGAAACAGATTTTTGTGCTTCACCGTAAAAATTCCTGAGAGAGCTCTGTATGTTGGATTGAGCTGTAATTCTTTGTGATTCTGCCCCAGGTTGTTTTCTAACTTTCGTTAGTTCAACACTGTTTTATTTGAGCAACCTAAGGTCTTCTAAAAAATTCGTCTTTACCTGCTGGTCTGTTTTGACAGATTTCTGCCATTTTCTGCATTTGCTTCTTGTTAGTTCCTTCTTGAGTTCCTTTGGGGAATTGAGCTTTTTGAGGGAAGTGCTACAGTAGCTAGTGTTATAATGGAAGTTTATTTGGTGTTAGAACTGAACCTTAAGACTTATTTATCTTAAGTGCACTAATGTTGCTAATGAGATTGTGTGAAGTTTTGTATGAAGGAAAAATTTCAGGTGTATGGAAGGAATGAGTAATGAGATGAAGGATGGACTAAAGCTCAAGCTTGGGGATGCCACGCGTGTCACCCCTAGAAATATCCAAGAAGTACAAGTGTCAAAGCTTGGGGATGCCCAAGGCATCCCCTTCTTCATCAATAAAAATTCCTGGTTTCTTCCAAACGCTTCATTTTTATTGTTTCATGCACAGTTGTGTTTTTTTGGAGCGTCTTCCTTTTCGTTTTCATTTTGGTTTTTAGTTTGCTTGGTTTGCTTAGTTTTCTGAATAAGTTTGTTAGACCCCCTCTTTCATACATTGGTTTGCAATTAGTTTGGTTTGGTTTGGAAAAGAGTAGGAAAGCTCATGCTTATGTGGTAAAAAGAGCTCGTTTTTGACTGTGGCTATGCTTTGTCATGCCATGCTTGATATTGTTTTGGCTTTATGCTTAGTATTCTTTGCTGTAGCATGACTTGTTATAAACAATTGAGATTGCTTAATGTGCCTTGGATGAATCATGCGTTGTTTTAGCATATTAAAGCATAGTATAGTGGTATTCTCCTTTGATGCTTTATTTGGGTTGACTTGGCACATGCTCACACCATGTTATGACTGTCACAAGTCACCATAGCCTTTATGATCCTTTATTTTTCAACTTGTAGTATCACTTTATGCTTTGATCAATGATGTTTTGTCGCTCTGCATGATTATGCCCATTATTGCTCTCTTAGTTTGTCGCTCCCAGTCTTTTGCTAGCCTCCACAACCAAGCATGAGTTCCACTCATGCATCTAACTCCCTAAACCAAGTTATTCCAAAGAGTACACCATACCTACCTACTAGCTTATGATATTCCAAGTATATTCATGCTTTTGTTTACCTTCCACTTGTTATGAGAAAACTAGTGATTAAAGCTCTCACGAACTTGATGGCACACTTTACTTTATTGCCTCTAATAAACTTGAACCATTGGGTCCTTCTTTGTTGTGTATATGCTTGCACTTTATAAGTTGAAATTAGCAGAACCATGTTTCATGGGGAACGCTTTCAACATTGCACTTGTACTTTGTACCCTGTTGATATCATGTTCTTTTGCTTACGGATCCCGGCGGTGTGAAATAAAAGTGGAACTTGTAAGATCATGGAGTTTGTATGTGTGTTAGAGAAACTCCTTGGCCGCTAGCCTAAGCCATGCCTAATCATGGTGGAAACTTGCAGCATCACCATAATGAGCACTCTATGAAGCATCCTCAATAAAAACATATGCAAATAGCAAATAAAAAGATCGCTGGGATGCTCATTGTCTGCTTGCCTTGTCATTTTGATTATGGGAAAGCTCATGTATCATGTGCAAGGGGTACCCCATTGGCGGTTCTTAATGATACACATATACTTACAATGACAAGAGATTACTCGTGACTGAAGTTGAGTAGCATGAGGATCGGTCTTCGTAAGTAAGGGGCATGAGATTTCGGTTTATAACTTGTCAAGCATATCCTCTTAGTTGTGTCACTTTAACCTTAATCACCTTAAAGATGCTTATGATAGGGGCAATGAGAGCTGAAAGCTTTAAGTACCATAATTTTTGGAAGCTCTTTATGAGACTTGAATCCCTACTTCCTTTTACAAAAGGCCTTTCTTCCACCATTATATTGAGTCTCCACCTTCTATCTTTATGCACCTACTTTGAGAGCATAGTGGACATTCTTAGTTCTATGTGCATTGTCCCAAGACTAGTTGATTGATGCATAACTTGTTATTGCTTGTTTGAAACTATTGTATCTAGTCACTCTTATGAACTTTGAAGGTGTCCTATGCATTTATACTTGCTACTCTATTGAGGGACAAGCTGAATACTATTATGCTATGTTTTCTGTATGTGAAACAAACAAAAAACGTCTTGCAAAGCATGTTATTCATGAATCTTTTGTTTGTGCCTTTTCATGTTGCATCATAGTTTCTTTGCTTATTTCTAGAACTTTGTCTTTCATGTTATTATTGAAGTACTATGATCCCAGCTTTGAATGTTTTGCAAATACTTTGATCAAGTCTTTGATGGTGCATGTCACCTCAAAAATTATTTCTTTTTATCACTTACCTACTCGAGGACGAGCAGGAGTTAAGCTTGGGGATGTTGATACATTGCAAATATATCTATAATTTTTGATGTTCCATGCTTGGTTTTATCCACTTTCTTGTGTTTTGTTCCAACTTTGGAGTACTTTTCATATGATTTCTTGGACTAACCTATTAACAAGAGCCACAGTGCCAGCTGCTTGTTTTCTGCTGTTTTTGGTTCCAGGAAAGTCAGAAAATGAATATTCTCGGAATTGGACGGGACAAAAGCCAAAGTGCCTATTTTTCCAAAAGGGATCAAGTGCCAGAATATGAGACAGAAAGGGACCAGGGGGCCACCACACCACCTGGCAAAGGCAGCCTGGCCTGCACCAGGTGGTGGTGGCCAGCCTGCACCCTCGGCCTCTCCTTACGCCTATAAGTTGCCTCGGGACGAAAACCCTAGGTACCGATCAAAAATCCACGAAAAGAGTCTCAGAGCCGTCATCTCCATCCCTAGATCGGGAGGGATCAAGCTCTTCCGGCACCACTTGGGAGAGGGGAATTCACCCTAGAGGCCTTCTTCATCACCATGCAAGCCTCTGGTGTGATGCGTGAGTAGTTCATCCTTGGACTACGGATCCATGTAGTATCTAGATGGCTGGTTTCTCCTCCTTTGTGCTTTCATGTTTAGATCTTGTGAGCTCCATTCATGATCAAGATCATCTATTTGTAATTCATACATGTTGTGTTTGTGGGGATCCGATGGATATTGAGATGCTATTTCAGATTTATTATTGATTCTATCATGTCTTTGTTATTTGAGATCTTGCATGCTTTCCGTTGTTAGTAGCTATCTTGGCCAAGTAGATGCTAGCAACTCCAAGAGTTAGTATTTATGCTCGATAGTGGGTTCATGCCTCGTAACTGGGAAGTGACATAAATCTCTAAGGTACTAGATGTCTGTTGCTACTAGGGAAAACAACAATCCTTTGTTCATAGAACAATCGTATTGTTTACTTTACACGCAGATTCGTAAAGCAATAATCTGTTGCTTGCAACTTAATCTTGGAGGGGTTGGATGATAACCTGAAGGTGGATTATTAGTCATAGATGCAGTTGCATGGAGGTCTATGTATTATGTTGTAATGCCCAATCAAGTCTCAAAGGAGTCAAGATGATTAGTATATGCATGTATTGCTTTCTCGGTGTTTGTCAATTGCCCCGCTGTAATTTGTTCACCCAGCATGTTATCTATCTTAAGGAGAGCCACCTCTAGTGAACTATGGATCCTGGTCCTTTTTCTTTACATACAATCTACAATCTTGTATTGCTTTGTGTTTACTTTCTGCAAACTTTTACTTCTTTCCATTCGATATGTTTAATCCTTTGTTTTCCGCAAAACACGGTGAGATTGACAACCTCATCGCAAGTTGGGGACAAAGTTTTGTGGTTGTGTTGTGCAGGTCTCCACGTTGCTACTAGCACCGGTAGTGCGCCCTGCCAAAGCTCAGCTAGTAACACCTTTGGGGTGTTTCCTTGCTCCTACTGGTTCGATTAAACCTTGGTTGCATAACTGAGCGAAAACTTACTGCTGTGCTCATCGTACCTTCCTCTTGGGGTTCCCAACGAGCTCTACGTTGAAAGTCGAGCGCATCATGCACCGCGGTACCCGAGTTGTCATCAATCGCGTGGAGGGGCCGTAGTAGAATCGCCAATTGTCCAGAAGGGCCAAATAGGGGTGAATACAAATCTAACGGCCAAACGGTCGTTTGAACCAGATGAAAAATGGTTGAACTCAAATATCGCCGTTAGGTCAACTCTTCTTGGCCCGCCATGTCAGTATTCCCCGTTATGTTTTGTGGCCGTGGACTAGCTTACCCCTGCGTGGACCAGATCTATTTCTTTGCTCTGCTTTGGTCTTCTCCCCGGCTCCCCTCCCCATAACATTTGCTCAGCTCCGGCTGCTCGTCTTAGATCGGAGCTTGCACTTGCTCTAATTTGCGTCTCCGCCATGTCCGGTCAACCTCCCACGCCTCTAATCGAAGCTCGCAGCCGTTGCATCGTCCGCCGTATCGGAGCTTTGCATCCCCGGACTAATATCGCACATTTGGCTAGTCCTTCTTGCACGGCGGAGCACGTCCTGTCGGGCGATCCAGGCCAGCGATCGGCCTTGGGAAGTTGCGTGTTGTCGTGCACCCCAGCCATGGTAGCCCTGGCACAGCAGTTCGACGACCACGCTCTCATGGCCACTGTGCTGGGCATCCATCCCGCCGTGTCGCCGACAGAGTTGCTGTCGGCTTTCAGGTCTCGTTTTGGGATCAGACGAAATGAGGTCAAGATTGAGGTATGCGTGCTGCCATTCGATTTTTTCGTCCGGTTCGAGCACAGCTCAGACACCGAGAGTGTTCTGCATTCTTCCTGTTCTTTCGAGTGCTGCCGGGATAAAATGAGCTTCATGCGTTGGCATTGCGCCTGTGGGTGGGACGATCGCTTGGGGCAGCTTCGTTTCTTCTCCAAACTCGGCTTTGACGGCCTCCCATTGGATGCTTGGGAGCCAGAGGCCCTCAAGCAGGTCGTCAGTAGCCTTGGCGGCGAGCTGGTGGAAATCGTGCCACTGAGCGACAGATGGGTCATCGAGGTAAAGGCATGGCTGAAAGATCCTGACGCCGTTCCTAAGATGTACGAGGTGCAGATTCCAAGCAGGGCAGGGCGACAACTTTGCTGGAAGCACCCGGTCATCATCCAGCTAGAGGAGGTTCTGGAATCGGTACATGGCATTCAGGGCCCCGAAGAGGCTGCCAGAAAGCGTCCTTGTCGCCTGCAGTGTTGGCCTGGAAGGATCGATGGCACAGGACCACCACAGTTTCATGATCGCACATAGTTTCGGTGGGGGAACCGGGCTTGGACGAGCTGGTGGTTCTGATTTCCCTCGAGTGAAGACAGAGCTCTAGTGAATTGCTGTGGTATGTGTGGCTAATGAATTTGTAGTATGGAGAGCGTAGCAGGAAGTTAGCATCGACTAAAAATGTGTAATAGTTTGAATCAATGTAGTATGTGTGTGTAATAGTTTAAAGTAGTATGTGTGTGTAATAGTTTGAATCGATGTAGTATGTGTGGGTAATGAATTTGATGTAGTGTGTGTGTAATAGTTTGAATCGATGTAGTTGAACACCATGCTTTATAATTTCTGTGAATAACCAAGGACAACCTCATGAAAAGAGGGTGGTCTAGCAATGAGCAATGTCAATTCTGTGGATGCCAAGAAAATGTAGTCCATCTCCTCTTCAAGTACAAGGTAGCTACATTTGTAACACGTTGAACTGAAGGACCATTTTGCAGGCAACACAAGACAAAGGAAAAATGGTTTACAGCATAGATAGCAGACGCAAAATCTGTAGTCTGGGATAAAAAATGTCAGTTAACTGGATTTAACCACGACTAGTAATTGAAGGAAATAGATACTTGATAGTATTTGCTTACAACAGTAGTACTTCCATACAAAAGGGTCTTATACCTGGACAAAAGTGGGCTAAACTTCCTACTAGTTTATAGAACAATTCGTCAGCATTTCATCTACTAAAGCCATTCTTCAGTCTGAACTGAACTATTCTACACTGAAGAAACTACAGATCTCCACCAGAAAAGTTGGCTGGCCAATTGCCTTGAGAGGACATAAGTTCTTTGATCATTTAACCCAAACTAATCTATTGCCTTCCCGCCAAAATACAAGAAATCTGCATCGTTCATGAACGAGCAATTTGAGTGCGCCAGTCCCGATTCAGTTGGACCATCCGCGCCGCCGCAACGATTTCTTCAAAACTAAAATTTGGCATCTCCTTCTTGGGATCGTAGGTCTGTGTGTACTCGAACCTGAATTCCAGGGCTGACCTGATGCCCGCCGCCGGCTCCCGCTGTCGAAGAATCCAGCATGCTGAGTGTAGATGCTTGGTCGCCGCCACAGTACGGCCTCCGATGGTGCATAGGATGGAGCGTCTTTGTTGCAGACGGCGTGCTCCCAGCCTCCCCCATTGCGGTAAGGTAGTCCGCGCCGAAGCGTGGACGCAGGAGTTCCTAGACCTTGGTGCTGCCCTGTTCGAGGGTGTGTACCCTCGGTGGCATGCTCTCGTGAATGATTTGATATGTACCTTGTTCCCACTGCCTAGAGCATGCCGTAATGCCGCCGCGCGATTTCTCCACATCGCTCTCTTGGCCCTGCTTGCCGCATCTGGCGCCGATGATGCCGTCGTCGCCACCGCGGCTGATTCAGCACATTCGGGGAAATCATCCGCCTCACCGGGCAATGGGAGACCGGACTTGAAGTAGAGCTTCATGGCCTGCCTTAGAGGGGCTAAATACCCCAGTTTTGGTGGCTGTCGAGGCGGCGGCGGCTGCTTAAGCGGGGCCATGTTACCCTAGTTGGTGCGGCGCGGAGGAGCTGCGCAAGGTGAATTGTGGTTTGTCGGAGAAGGAGAGTGAAAGACTGACAGTTGGTTTGGACTACGGGAACACGTGAAAATAACCATCTCCCATTTCCTTAGAGGGTAATAACTCGACACTCGTTGCATTAACCGCTCAATCTTTATTTCCCTTCTCAGCATAAGAGTGCGAACATATTAAAAAGATCGGTCGTGGCTCTCCACCTCATCAGGCAATGTACCAGGACAGGTAGGAGACCGGATTTCATTTTAGAAATGTTGACGACAATGCCCTTATGTTTATACGATATTATTTATATGCCACCATGTACCATCGATTGTAGCAACACCATCAGAAACAGGGGATGATGATGTGGCGTGTTTTCTTTTTTTAAAGGGCATCAGAAACAGGGGATGCCGATGTGGCATGTTTTCTGACTGGCGGGCCCGCCTCCTCCACCTTCGACGGCGCGCATCGTAGGTTCGAGGGCTGGTGCCGCCCACCAACACATTATTGTGAAATTTTCCATGTGGAACCTGAATTCCGGCGTTGAGCTGATGCGCATGTCAAACACAGAGAATTCTGAAAGAAGCTACTAAAAATAAATACTTTGAATTCTGAAAATACTAAAATTAAATACATTACAATTTTGTGCGAAGGTAATACGACATCGTTGATCGAAATAATATAAATACAGTACAAATTTCTACTTCGAAAAATAGACCTGAAAATGCTAGCAAATAACCTAGGATGAATATAGGACTCATTCTCCCATATATATTTCGTTGGCGGCGGCTCCCGCGTGCTGCAACACATATTCAGAGAACTCTCTCCGTCTGCAATGTGCTGCCAGTATCTTGTCCAGAGGGTATGGCCTTAGTTTATGTTCCAGACTTAAGCCATACGTCATTGTTGGTTCCTCTTCCTAGGCTTGAACCTCATGATCGTACAGTCTGATATAATTCCTGTAGTATATGCAACCGGGTTTGACTGTGGGGTGTAACCTGGTGTCAATGGAGATAGACCGATTGTAATCAACAAAGAGGGCACGACTTCCAATGTCACCGACGGCCTCGAGAGAGCGGTTATCTGTGTCCACCCGGTACAACACTGATTGCCCTTTGGCGAAATCCCCGTTCAACACAAGAAGCAGATCACCATCTGACTCCACAAGGTAAAATTTGTAAGTTTCGTGTACCTGTTCAAAGACTGGGGCTGAAATTATTTTGGCCATCATGACAGTGCTCGTGCGCTTCTCTAACTGGATGTTGGTCGACAAGATGTCTCCATTCTCAAGTAATGCATATACTTCCCCTCGGAATGTCGTCATGCAGTCCAGAAGCGTAGCAGGAGGTGGCGAATACAATCCTTCTCCAAATGATTCATTGATTTGCCCCGTTGAGGTGCTGTCATCGGCCCATGCAATATGATCTGGATAATTAGTGCAAACGAACACCATCATCGGGGACTTCATCACGACGACAGATTGCAGAAGATCAGATGGTATGTGTGCTTGAAACTCAGTGTTAGACTTATGAGTGATTGGGTTCAGAAGCCGAATTCTGGTACGGCTCCACCCTCTAAGCAAGCACGATGACGCCACGAGAAACACCGACGAAGTAGAATCTTTTGGAAGAAGAGGGCATTAGTTAGCACTAAGATGTTTACAATGGAAAATACCAATAAATATCGGATGTGAATGTGAACCTGCGATGGACGTCCATTAGATTTGTCCTGAAGCAACGACCAGTGGCGAGGTTGAGGAAGGTGAAGTCGCCAACGTCTGGAAGTGTGTGATCTATCATGATCCAGTTGTTGAGATGGAATTCAGGCACCTTTAAAGTGCGACGCCAATCGGTGCAGACTTCCTAACAAGCAGCATAGGTGTCGACGTACTCCTCTTTCTCCAGCAAGTAGTCGGCGATCTTGCGAAGTGGGTTGGCCGGGTGATCGGACCAGTTCCTCTTCATCCGGCTACTAGCCATGGCTTACATGCGGGAATGTTTTGATCGAGAAAGAAAGAAGAACTACCACTGCGAGGAGAAGAAGAAGAGGAGAACAGACGAGGGAGACAAAGTGGAACTGCCACTGCGAGGAGACGAGGAGACGAGGGAGAAGAAGCGGAACTGCCACTTCAAGTCTGGATCAACGGGCTTTTTTTGGAACTAGCGCGTGAACCAGCCATGCACTGCATGCAAGTTTTGATCAAACAAACTGACATGTGGGACCTGCTAAAAAATTCCGTGAAGTGCTACTGTGCATAGTGCGCTGACAGGTGGCATGTTTTCTGACTGGCGGGCCTGCCTCCTCCACCTTCGACGGCACGTGTCCTAGGTTCAAGGGCTAGTGCCGCCCGCCAACACATTATTGTGCAATTTTCCATGCTTTTTCGCAACCAGCTCTGCTCTGCTCCGCTCCTCTGCTCCTGCCACCGCCACTCCGCTCAGTCGTGCACCTCTCTCGTCGTCCCCTTGGGCCGTCATCCTCCCGCCCTCCCCTCCCTGCCATCCCCTCATGTCCCCTCCCCTCCCCTCCCTGCCCTGTCTCCTTGCCGTCGTCCACTGCCCAGGCGCGTCTAGAAATGAAAACCGAGAGTCGGCTGTTGGGTTAGGGGCCCAACAACGCTGGTGATCCGGATCACGCTCGGAGATGGATCCTGCGAGGCTTGAGAACACGGAGATGAGTCCTGCGCGGCTGGAGAGCACGGGATCTCCTTCAAGTCTGGAGAGCACAGAGGACACTGAAACAAGGGGAGAGGAAGCGGGGTGCAGAGCTTTGGAGGTATGGAGCCCAGAGAAGGTGTCGTGCGTCCACATTGAAGGGTAAGAATTGTGTTTCCTTTTCTTCATACCCCAATTAGCGTTTCTAGTCCCGTGGTGATGGCAAGGATATGTGTTGGTAACCGCAGGATGTCTGTACAGCTTGTCCTTGAGCATGATGCTTTGTCAAGCGAGCATTAAAGCACTGAAATGTGTGGCGGTGCGGATGATGATGAGAAAGCATATCCAGACATGGCTGATGACCCTGATAGGATGGAGAGTAGGAAATATTTGGTTGATTCGAACTTTGAGCCTGACTATGGGACTGATGAGGAAGAGGAATGTGAAGATGTGGAAATGGGATGTAGATACAACGACGAAGACGAGGACAGGCCAGTGATACACTTTGACAGGGACAATCCTACAATTGATGAGGGGACTGTCTTTGATAATGTGGAGGACTGCAGATATGCAGTTGCAACCTATGCAATCAGAGTTGGGTTCGAATTTATCATTGAAAAGAGCGACCAAAAGAGATTTAGGGTGCACTATAGGGAAAGTAATGTGGGTAAATGGAGAATACATGCATCTCCAATGCGGGGTGGACACCCATTTCAGGTTGCAATAGCTACATTTAGTTTCAGTATTGCTCATATTTATTCTGCTGATAACTAGCTTTGAATTATTTGGATTCTTATCGAATGCAGATCAATGTAAACACGAAGAAACACAACTGCCCTAATACTTCTTTAAGTGATAAAATTAGACCGGTGACTACCAAGTGGATTGCTGCTACTGTACTTGACTAGGTGAGGCAGGATCATAACATTGGACCTGCTGAACTCGGAGCAAAGATTAGCAAAAAGTTTAACATTCTGATTCCTTACCATAGAGTCTTTGATGGGAAGGAGATGGCTCTAGACTTCATTCAAGGCAAGTGGAATGACAGTTTTCATATGTTGTATAGTTTCAAAGCTCAGGTAGAGAAAACATCACCTGGTAGTGTTGTTGACATCGATTACGAGGTTGTGAAAGGAAGAGAAAAGGTCTCTAGGGGGTCAGGTATAAGCAGGAAGATAAGATATGCTTCAGGAGATGTTTTGTCTGCCTGAAGGCATGCTGGAAGGGGTTCATAGACGGCTGTAGGCCATACTTGGCAATAGGTGCAACTTCTTTAACAAGGAAGTTCAGGAGACATGTTGCTTCTGCTTGTGCTTTTGACGCACATAATTGGCTTCTACCCGTAGCTTATGTTGTTCTTGAGGGTGAATCAAATGAAAGCTGGACATGGTTCATGCAGAGACTATGGGAAGTAATTGGTCACCCTGAAGGCTTGGTGATACACACCGGTGCATGCGAGGGTCTTGAGAATGTTGTTGATGCTATGTTTCCTGGGGTTGAGCATAGGGAATGGATGCATCACCTCGCTACTAACTTCACAAAGAAGTTCAAAGGAAAGATCTTTGAAGAGGACTTGTGGCGATCAGCATACACATACACCCCAAGCATGCATGCTACTTACTTGCAGAACATGTATGTAGTGCCAAAGGTGAAAAAATACCTTGAAGAACATCACACCAAGCTATGGGCCAGAAGCAAGTTTGGTGAGTTAAGCAAGGTGGATTTTGTTTGCAATAATTTGGCAAAGAGTTTCAATGATAAGATTTCGGGCATGAAGACACTTGGAATTGTTATTTTGTTGGATGCAATAAGACAGTGCATAATGGTGAAGATAGATTTAAGGCAAAGAATTTGTGCAAGAAAATTTTTAGGCCATAAAATAGTTCCAAAGGTGGTTATGTTACTGAATGCAAGAACCAGGGAAATGAGAACGATAAATATGAGGATGGTCAGAAGTTCCAGAACATTGGCTGAGGTTTATGCAGAATACAAGCGTGGAGGTGAACGGAGGTACACTGTAGACATTGGAAAGAAGACTTGTTCATGTAGGCAGTGGCAGATTACTGGTCTGCCATGTCACCATGCAATTTACTTCATCTTAAAGCTTAGAGGTAGCGGAGCTAAAATAGAGAACTATGTCGACAACTATTTCTCCGTGGACAAGTTTGCTACAACTTATGCAGAAAATGTACCACCTATGGCCGATGAAAATGATTGGGAGATTATCGATCTAGGGTTCAAACTTCAACCACCAGTTCTTAGGAGGCCACATGGGAGGCCTAGAAAGCTAAGGATCGAAGCCTCCACCGATAAAGGTTCAAGGCTGGGAGCTAGGAAAAGGAAATGCAAACGTTGTGGCGGATTCGGCCATATCAAGAGGTTGTGGAAAAACCCAGTTACACATGATATTGTCCCTGTTCACACCCCGGTGGCAGAAAATGAGGCCTCTCAGCCAGAACTCGACGAAGAGCAGCACGAAGACGGTGATGAGCACTCGGAGGAAAACGTACGTAAGCAGCCAATTTATGAAGAAGTGGAGGTGTCGGCGAGAAAAGGGTGTGAAAAGAAACAAAAGGGTAAGCGGAACGGGGAGGAAAGGGCAAATAATGGAGGTGTATTAGAATATGAAGAAGTTGCAGGGGTGATTGAGGATGTTCTTGAGGATCTTCGCCAATCGCAGGAGAAATAATAAATCCCTGCCAATTTCATCTTTGTACGATTCTCCGGATGAAAGGTAAGCTTAAAAATCGTTTTATTTGCCATTTTATCATTTTTTTTATCCTCATCAACTGATGCTTAATGCAGCGTGGGCTAGCAGACTAATACGAGGAGTAGAAAGATATGGCCATAGTAATGTCGTATGTTGAATTATATCATTGAAACTAAACTAGTCGTGTCATCTTTATTTATATCTGGTGCGTGCAACGTGCCTATGATGGGGTCCTGTCGACCAGATTACATTTTTTTTAAATATTATTACATTAATTTTTTACCTGCGTTTGGATGCGGCTACTAGTTTCCATCTCCCTTGCATTCCCATCTCCTCTAGCGCACTCCAGAATTATGGTTGTGCCATCAAGTAGCAGAGTCAGTGTATTGTCCCATCAGATGTGAACGCAATGACTTTGTTTGTTCAGAATTTGACGACTTTTGATTAGTTTGAAAGACAGAGAAACCTAAAACATGTATATAGACATGTTTTGGGTATAGACACATTTATTAAATATCTAAAAAAAACTAAGTCAATTATATCTGGACAGGAGTAGTACACTATTACAACACGCTCGATCCCTTCTCCTCTGGTGCACTCCAAATTATGGCTGTGCCATCAAGTGCTGGGAGCAGTCGTGATTGTCCCATCAGATATGCCAGGAACGCGCGAACTTTATTTTCAGGATTGGACGAGTTTCGATCGACTAGTTTCAAAGACAAAGACAACTAAAACATGGCCAACATATATAGATTATGACGATAATCGACCATGACTCAAGTGGCCTAGATCCAAAGAGCGCATTAAGATACCGTACATAGATTTAATTTATGCTTAAGTGGGCCTAATCGACTATGACGCTCCCGCAGTCTCCATCATTGACGACGTTGTCCGCATCGCCGCCAGCCTCCTCCGCGTCAGAATCGATGTCGACGTTCCCGGCATCCTCCTCATGGATTCTTCACGGTGCACTACATCGATAACGTTGGAGCTCGTGTGCCTAGGCACTGCCCAGAAGCGCTGCCTCCCATTGGGGTTGCGCAGATCCGGGTGGATCTCCCGCCTGTGGGTTCCGCATAGCTCAATCAACACAGCCCGCTCCTTCTTGAACAGCTTTCGCCAGTACGCGCTCGTGCGTGAGTATTGTGCCATTACCCTCTTCCGCTCCGACAGCTGGCGGCGGCGCTCCTTGATCTGCCTCGCCAACACATTGTCGTGCAAGAGTGGCGTGACAGGAACCCCGGCGTAGCTGAGCTCGATGCCGGCCAGAAGCCTCGCGAACAGTAGCGCGAGTATGTCGTAGTGGGAGAACATCTGAGCCTCGTGCAAGCTGAGTTTGGGCCTCTCCCTCTCCATAGCGATGAAGGAACACGATCTGAGCTTCAGCCCCGAGGATAAGGGGATAAGGGCAAGGACGTAGTCCTAGCGTCGTTGCCACTGTTAATCAGTTCGCAGAACAGACTTCTCGCGGATCGCCCTCGTGAAGGACATCCTTATCGACCACACGCCCCGATCCAACGACGCCTAACAATCAGGGATCGGGTCTTCTAGAAGCCCAGAGCGGTTGCTGGTTAGCTCTGCGTCCCGATTATTTCTGGCCAACAGCTGCAGTTCAAAATAATACACATTTCAATGACATTGGTGGATCCATATGTGGTCTCTGAAGAGAACACACATGCAATGACACTAGCTGTGGTTAATGAGAAGAACACACATACAATGACACTTGTGGATCCATATATGGTATGTGAAAAGAACACACGTGCAATGACTCTGGTTGTTGTTAGTAAAAAGAGCACACATGCAATGACACCGGTGGATCCATGTGTGGTCTCTGAAGAGAACACACATGCAATGACACTGGTGGATCCATATGTGGTATGTGAAAAGAATAGTCATGAAATTACTCCAGTTGTTGTTAGTAAAAAGAACACACATGCAATGACACTGGTGGATACATGTGTGGTCTCTAAAGAGAACACACATGCAATGACTCTGGCTGTTGTTAGTAAAAAGAGCACACATGCAATGACACTAGTGGATCCATAGGTGGATTGTGAAAAGAACACACATGCAATGACATTGGTGGATCCATATGTGGTATGTGAAACGAACACACATGCAATAACTCTAGTTTTTGTTAGTAAAAAGAACACACATGCAATGACACTGGTGGATCCATGTGTGGTCTCTGAAGAGAACACACATTTCAATGACACTGGTGGATCCGTATGTGGTATGTGAAAAGAACACACATGCAATGACTCCATTTGTTGTTAGTAAAAAGACCCCACATGCAATGACACTGGTGGATCAATGTGTGGTCTCTGAAGAGAACACACATGCAATGACTCTGGTTGTTGTTAGTAAAAAGAACACACATCCAATGACTCTGATTCTTGTTAGTAAAAAGAGCACACATGCAATGACACTGGTGGATCCATGTGTGGTCTCTGAAGAGAACACACATTTCAATAACACTGGTGGATCCATATGTGGTATGTGAAAATAATAGTCATGAAATGACTCCAGTTGTTGTTAGTAAAAAGAACACACATGCAATGACCCTGGTGGATCCATGTGTGGTCTCTAAAGAGAACACACATGCAATGACTCTGGTTGTTGTTAGTAAAAAGAGCACACATGCAATGACACTGGTGGATCCATAGGTGGATTGTGAAAAGAACACACATGAAATGACTCCAGTTATTGTTAGTAAAAAGAACACACATGCAATGACATTGGTGGATCCATGTGTGGTCTGTAAAGATAACACACATGCAATGACTCTGGTTGTTGTTAGTAAAAAGAGCACACATGCAATGACACTGGTGGATCCATAGGTGGATTGTGAAAAGAGCACACATGCAATGACAATGGTGGATCCATATGTGGTATGTGAAAAGAAGACACATGCAATGACTCTAGTTGTTGTTAGTAAAAAGAACACACATGCAATGACACTTGTGGATCCATGTGTGGTCTCAGAAGAGAACACACATTTCAATGACACTGGTGGATCCATATGTGGTATGTCAAAAGAACACACATGCAATGACTCCAGTTGTTGTTAGTAAAAAGATCACACATGCAATGACACTGGTGGATCCATGTGTGGTCTCTGAAGAGAACACAAATGCAATAACTCTAGCTCTAGTTAATGAGAAGAACACACATTTCAATGACTCTAGTTGTTGTTAGTAAAAAGAGCACACATGCAATGGCATTGGTGGATCCATGTGTAGTCTCTGAAAAGAACACACATGCAATGACTCTGGTTGTTGTGAGTAAAAAGAACACATGCAATGACACTGGTGGATCCATGTGTGGTCTCTGAAGAGGAACACACATGCAATGACTCTAGCTGTGGTTAATGAGAAGAACACACATTTCAATGACACTGGTGGATCCATATGTGGTATGTGAAAAGAACACACATGAAATGACTCCAGTTGTTGTTAGTAAAAGGAGCACACATGCAATGACACTGGTGGATCCATGTGTGGTCTCTGAAGAGAACACATATTTCAATAACACTGGTGGATCCATAAGTGGTATGTGAAAATAATAGTCATGAAATGACTCCAGTTGTTGTTAGTAAAAAAAAACACATGCAATGACACTGGTGGATCCATGTGTGGTCTCTAAAGAGAACACACATGCAATGACTCTGGTTGTTGTTAGTAAAAAGAGCACACATGCAATGACACTGGTGGATCCATAGGTGGATTGTGAAAAGAACACACATGAAATGACTCCAGTTATTGTTAGTAAAAAGAACACACGTGCAATGACATTGGTGGATCCATGTGTGGTCTCTAAAGATAAAACACATGCAATGACTCTGGTTGTTGTTAGTAAAAAGAGCACACATGCAATGACACTGGTGGATCCATAGTTGGATTGTGAAAAGAGCACACATGCAATGACAATGGTGGATCCATATGTGGTATGTGAAAAGAACACACATGCAATGACTCTAGTTGTTTTTAGTAAAAAGAACACACATACAATGACACTTGTGGATCCATGTGAGGTCTCTGAAGAGAACACACATTTCAATGACACTGGTGGATCCATATGTGGTATGTGAAAAGAACACACATGCAATGACTCCAGTTGTTGTTAGTAAAAAGATCACACATGCAATGACACTGGTGGATCCATGTGTGGTCTCTGAAGAGAACACACATGCAATAACTCTAGCTCTAGTTAATGAGAAGAACACACATTTCAATGACTCTAGTTGTTGTTAGTAAAAAGAGCACACATGCAATGGCATTGGTGGATCCATGTGTAGTCTCTGAAAAGAACACACATGCAATGACTCTGGTTGTTGTTAGTAAAAAGAACACATGCAATGACACTGGTGGATCCATGTGTGGTCTCTGAAGAGGAACACACATGCAATGACTCTAGCTGTGGTTAATGAGAAGAACACACATATCAATGACACTGGTGGATCCATATGTGGTATGTGAAAAGAACACACATCCAATGACTCTGATTCTTGTTAGTAAAAATAGCACACATGCAATGACACTGGTGGATCCATGTGTGGTCTCTGAAGAGAATACACATTTCAATAACACTGGTGGATCCATATGTGGTATGTGAAAATAATAGTCATGAAATGACTCCAGTTGTTGTTAGTAAAAATAACACACATGCAATGACACTGGTGGATCCATGTGTGGTCTCTGAAAAGAACACACATGCAATGACTCTGGTTGTTGTTAGTAAAAAGAGCATACATGCAATGACACTGGTGGATCCATAGGTGGATTGTGAAAAGAACACACATGCAATGGCATTGGTGGATCCATATGTGGTATGTGAAACGAACACACATGCAATGACTCCGGTTTTTGTTAGTAAAAAGAACACACATGCAATGACACTGGTGAATCCATGTGTGGTCTCTAAAGATAACACACATTTCAATGACACTGGTGGATCCATATGTGGTATGTGAAAAGAACACACATGCAATGACTCCAGTTGTTGTTAGAAAAAGAACCCACATGCAATGACACTGGTAGATCAATGTGTGGTCTCTGAAGAGAACACACATGCAATGACTCTGGTTGTTAGTAAAAAGAACACACATCCAATGACTCTGATTCTTGTTAGTAAAAAGAGCACACATGCAATGACATTGGTGGATCCATGTGTGGTCTCTGAAGAGAACACACATTTCAATGACACTGGTGGATCCATATGTGGTATGTGAGAAGAACACGCATGCAATGACTCCAGTTGTTGTTAGTAAAAAGAACACACATGCAATGACACTGGTGGATCCATGTGTGGTCTCTGAAGAGATCACACATGCAATGAATCTAGTTGTTGTTAGTAAAAATAACACACATGCAATGACTCTGGTTGTTGTTAGTAAAAAGAGCACACATGAAATGACATTGGTGGATCCATGTGTGGTGTCTGAAGAGAACACACATTTCAATGACACTGGTGGATCCATATGTGATATGTGAAAAGAACACACATGCAGTGACTCCAGTTGTTGTTAGTAAAAACAACACACATGCAATGACACTGGTGGATCCATGTGTGGTCTCTAAGGAGAACACACATGCAATAACTCTAGCTGTGGTAATGAGAAGAAAACACATTTCAATGACACTAGTGGATCCATATGTGGTATGTGAAAAGACTAGTCATGAGATGACTCCAGTTGTTGTTAGTAAAAAGAGCACACATGCAATGACACTAGTGGATTCATGTGTGGTCTCTTAAGAGAACACACATTTCAATGACACTGGTGGATCCATATGTGGTATGTGAAAACAATAGTCATGAAATGACTCTCGTTGTCGTTAGTAAAAAGAACACACATGCAATGACACTGGTGGATCCATGTATGGTTTCTGAAGAGAGCAACACTAGTGGATCCATATGTGGTATGTGAAAAGAACACACATGCAATGACTCCAGTTGTTGTTAGTAAAAAGAACACACATGCAATTACACTGGTGGATCCATGTGTGGTCTCTGAAGAGAACAAACACGCAATTAATCTAGCTATGGTTAATGAGAAGAACACACATTTCAATGACACTGGTGGATCCATATGTGGTATGTGAAAACAATAGTCATGAAATGACTCCAGTTATTGTTAGTAAAAAGAACACACATGCAATGACACTAGTGGATCCATGTGTGGTCTCTGAAGAGAGCACACATGCAATGACACTGGTGGATCCATATGTGGTATGTGAAAAGAACACACCTGTAATGACTCTGGTTGTTGTTAGTAAAAAGAGCACACATGCAATGACACTGGTGGTTCCATGTGTGGTCTCTGAAGAGAACACACATTTCAATGACACTGGTGGATCCATATGTGGTATGTGAAAAGAACACACATGCAATGACACTGGTGGATCCATGTGTGGTCTCTAAAGAGAACACACATGCAATGACTCTCGCTATGGTTAATGAGAAGAACACACATTTCAATGACACTGGTGAATCCATATGTGGTATGTGAAAAGAATAGTCATGCAATGACTCTAGTTGTTGCTAGTAAAAAAGAACACACATGCAATGACAGTGGTGTATCCATGTGTGGTCTCTGAAGAGACCACACATGCAATGACTCTGGCTGTTGTTAGTAAAAAGAGCACACATCCAGTGACACTTGTGGATCCATAGGTGGATTGTCAAAATAACACACATGCAATGACTCTGGTTGTTGTTAGTAAAACGAACACACATGCAATGACACTGGTGGATCCATGTGTGGTCTCTGAAGGAAACACACATGCAATGACACTAGCTGTGTTTAATGATAAGAACACACATTTCAATGACACTTGTGGATCCATATGTGGTATGTGAAAAGAACACGCATGCAATGACACTGGTGGATCCATGTGTGGTCTCTGAAGAGAACACACATGCAATGACACTGGTGGATCCATATGTGGTATGTGAAAAGAACACACATGCAATGACTCCAGTTGTTGTTAGTAAAAAGAACACACATGCAATGACACCGGTGGATCCATGTGTGGTCTCTAAAGAGAACACACATGCAATAACTCTAGTTGTGGTTAATGAGAAGAACACACATTTCAATGACACTAGTGGATCCAGATGTGGTATGTGAAAAGAATAGTCATGAAATGACTCCAGTTGTTGTTAGTAAAAAGAGCACACATGCAATGACACTAGTGGATCCATGTGTGGTCTCTGAAGAGAACACACATTTCAATGACACTGGTGGATCCATATGTGGTATGTGAAAAGAACACACATGCAATGACACTGGTGGATCCATGTGTGGTCTCTGAAGAGAACACACATGCAATGACACTGGTGCATCCATATGTGGTATGTGAAAAGAACACACCTGCAATGACTCCAGTTGTTGTTAGTAAAAAGAACACACATGCAATGACACTGGTGGATCCATGTGTGGTCTCTGAAGAGACCACACATGCAATAACTCTAGCTGTGGTTAATGAGAAGAACACACATTTCAATGACACTGGTGGATCCGTATGTGGTATGTGAAAACAATAGTCATGAAATGACTCCAGTTGTTGTTAGTAAAAATAACACACATGCAATGACACTGGTGGATCCATGTGTGGTCTCTGAAGAGACCACACATGCAATGACACTGGTGGATCCATATGTGGTATGTGAAAAGAACACACATGCAATGACTCTGGTTGTTGTTAGTAAAAAGAGCACACATGCAATGACACTGGTGGATCCATGTGTGGTCTCTTAAGAGAACACACATTTCAATGACACTGGTGGATCCATATGTGGTATGTTAAAAGAACACACATGCAATGACTCTAGTTATTGTTAGTAAAAAGAACACACATGCAATGACATTGGTGGATCCATGTGTGGTCTCTGAAGAGAACACACATTTCAATGACACTGGTGGATCCATATGTGGGCTCCCCGGATTATTCATCCAAGAAATCCCTGTTATGCATACATCCATGTTCCCATGATCAGTGAGTCGTGGAACATAACCGACAGGTACCATTACAACATCTGAAACATAACGATTTACAAGACGTACAAAAATGCCATAATGCCTACATCTTCATTAGCAGCGGAACATCGCCAAGCGTAGAGCCCAATCGTGCCTCAACCTACAGGCAGCTGACTGGGGAGATGGCCTATCTCGATGGACGTCACCCTAATCTCCTGAAAGTCTGGCCAAGTAAATAGCCAAGGACACAGCCGTGAGTACTTTGAATGTACTCGCAAACCACCAGGATAAGTAAACAAAGGAAATGCAATTTTGGCTGTGGCGAGATAGCTCTATCTAGGGTTGCTTTTGAAAATCCTAAACTAACTTTGAAATTATGGCATCTCCATATCTTTGTTGAAAAAGACTTTTGAAAACATGCTTCTATTTTATAAATCCAGACATCTCCATGTCTTTGTTGAAAAGGAGTTTTGAAAACCGTTTTTGTAGTAAACACCCTTTTTAAACATCTTCGACCCCACGGGTCAAAACAAAGCTTTCGAACTCGGGTTCCCCCAGAACCTTCGTTCTCAGAGTACTTGTTTCCCAAACAAGCACAGTTTGGGTACTCCTAGCCAACACCTTTACAACCGTCCTTGACCGTGGACATGGCTATTCAAATAGGTTATACTCTGCAGAGTTTGCACACTTTACCTGCAAGAATCAATACATCCGCCGGGATTCAACCACGGCCCACTACCACTGTAGATGGGGGTCTGGATAATCAAACCTAACTTTTCGCTTGTCTACACTAGCAAAGGCATGCTTTTCCTCTTGGGTTTGTTCTCCCCAGTAACGAGTATGTGGCTCCTAGCCATAGTCCTTCCTTCCGTACACGCGCATACCCAAGCCGCAACTTGGCGTATACCTTAAATCTGGAGACTCCACTTCCTTCCGTACTACCTAAGTCATACCGTCCGCGGGAGACCCAATTGTTGCACCGGCCTCCTGCTAGGTCAGGCTCACTCTTGCCGAAGCAAGCGACAGGCTTTAGATCCATGATCTGGGACACCTGCCCGGTCTTCTAGGGATTTCTCCCTATAAGCATGGTAGAAGTGCCTCGGCTAATGCGGACAAACTACGGGTTAAGCCCCAGCAACCTGGGGTAATGTGGTTGCGCGGTAAAAATTGTTCCAGTAAAGGCGTAGAACATCCCATCACCTTTCCACTTCTTATCATCACCATTTCTTTTGTTAAAACTTCCACTGGGAACGATGCCTCTTCCCAGGGTTTTATAAAGCCGTTTTGGAAACATTTGTAGTGGGGCAAATCCCAAAACAGTTTATTTTCTTAAAACCAGGGTTTTCAAAGAGATAGGATGCTAACCATCATGCTCTCGGTCTAAAGGGGTAAAATGGTAGGTACATCGGGGTGGTGCCTCGAAGGGCACGAAATCATAACTTGGAGGAGCCAAGTTACTACCATAGGGTTTGTAAAACAAGACATGCAGGTAGAGTATGCAATTTATAAAGAGGATATAAAACAGGTAAAGGAGAATAGGACATATAACAGAGTTCAGGAAGTGGTGGCTTGCCTGTGGTCAGCAATAAGTCCCTAGACTTCTTCAGATGACCAAAAATACCCAATTATATAATAATAAGAAAACCCGTTCTTCTTGTCGTCAGACACTCACAGTATCGTCGTCATCGGGTACACATGCAAGCAGACAAGATCACAATCAATACAAGGCATACAACATCAAATCATATAGAAAACAAGCATAAGAATTACTACTGGACTAGGGAGGGTTTTGGAGGAGTGGGAGTCAAATGGTGGAATTTACAAGAGTGCCACTAGGGTGGTTTTCTCTTGGAAGATAGTTGTCAAGGCAAGAGACAAAGAGCTTGGATTAGGGATATGGTCAGTAGGATATCAATGGATAACCATGATATCCTCAGATAGGTTTTGACAACACAAAACCATCATAAGTGGTTTCACTTGATTATCAATTTTCTAGAATTAGTTATGATTTTTATAGTGGAAATAACTCTAGTTTGAGGAAATAATTCACCAGAAAAGTTCTAGAGCTCCAAAAATTATTTCCTTGGATGGTTAGGTAGTACTTGATGTACTGAGCCAGCTAGAGTTGGAATCAGGTCAAAATAATTACCAGAATGCCCTCATGAAATTCCCAAAGGCAGTTCTGTATGAATCTTCTCTTTATTACCAGATTAAATCTACAGGAGATATTGAGTTGGTTCTAAAGGTAGGTGCTAGGTGTTTAGAGTAACTTTCTGTAGGAATTGAATTCACTCATTTTGGAGTTGCCAAACTCCTGGAGTGATTTATTTAGTGAAAATACCCCTTACAGAAGTATTTAAATCACTAAAATTCAACCAGAGCTCGATAAATTATGAACTGCTGGGGTTTGGTAGATATGAGTTCTGGTGTGTACTGGGAGGTGGAATCAGGTATAAACCTCATTTGGTTAGACCTAGGAAAATTATCTAAGACAGAAAGTTGCTAGTTTTGTTATTTTTCCTAAAGGCAGAATACAGTTCACCTTGGGATGAGACCTGTGTTGGATGATAGGTATTGCAAATACCTTCATGTAGGTCTTTGGTTCATCTCAAATGGAGATGGCTAGCTCACAGAGGAATTTAATTAGTGCAAGGTATACTCTGCAGCAAATTAAATACCAGGAATTGAAGGAAATTATTTTGGACATGGGGTTGCCTCTGCATGTTTGAGAAAACATCAGAGAACCACCAGGATTTTAGATCTAGGCATTTGAATTAGGTTTGCCATTTTATTTAGATTTAATCCTAGCAGAAACTTCTTTGGAATAATGGATCTGCTATAAGAAAAAGAAAAAGGGTGAAGCGGGTCGGATCTGGGGAGCTACTGGGCTACAGGGGAGGATTCGGCCCACGGCGGGGCAGCGCAACGCGCGGGAGCTGGTGCTTGAACTGACAAGCAGGGTCCGGCGGTTAGCGGAAGAGGGACACGAAGGGGTATCGGCCGTTGTCGGCCGTTGGATCAAGTCGCAATGGACGGCGCTCAGTCGTCGTCTATGCGACAGAGGGTGGCCGGCGACGGCAACCCTAGGCGGAGGGGGGAGGAGCGGGGAGGAGCGGGGAGGATACCTGGGGGCTCGGGGGAGGTCGAGGAGGCGGCAGGGTGACGCGGTCGACGACTGCGAGTAGATCGGTGGGCGGCACGACGGCAGAGGCCCATGGGAAGAAGCTCGCGCGATGATGGCCGAGGACGAACTCATCGGTGCTCGACAGCGACGGTGGAGGAGAGGGTCCGAGACAGAAAGGAGAACACCATCAGGTAGAGGAGAGCAAGGGGATCACCAGGGATGACATGCAGACGGAATGGGGGAGGGAGGAGAGAGCCTTGCTCGATTTTAGGGAGGAGCCGAAGCTTCTCCCTCTTCTTCTCTCAGGCAGCACAGGGCAAGGGAGGGGTTGTGGTCCTCTGGGGAGGCAAGTGGGAGGGAGAGGGGGCAAATGAGGGCAGTGAGTGTAACTACCTCGGTGAATTACGCTCCTAGTACCAGCCTGGATGATCAGAAATGGTTGAAATAGTACGGTGGGGCCCAAATGCCACTCACAGGTAGACCTTTCGGCCGTCCCAACCATTTCCAAACATCGGGACAAGAACGGGCAGGCGAATCAAGTAGAGGGATCAACTACATACACAAATGAGTATGTATGCAAGCCACCATACAATAGTACATCAGAGCCATTCCATCTAAAAAGAAAGGAAATTTAGCAACGCCATAAGGCAAGATCCAAATATCCTAGATAGATATAATAGTGTAGGATATCTCCTCATACATCAATCAACAGAGTATCAAGCGGAAGCGGAAGACAAAATCCGAGTACGGATAAGAAGCAAATCGGCATAAGATGCCCCATAAATAAGCACATCCCGCCCATAGATCTCACGGATCCTCGCTCGGAATCTCTACACCGAATGATCGCTGCCTCGTCTGTCTCTTCCACCAGATCCATCTTATGAGGTACATTCATCTGAACCAATAATTTATCGTGTGAGACCCTAGGGTACTCAGCAAGTCTTTATGCCTCTAAAGGGACACAACCTGGGGTGACGAATTGCAGCAAAAGATAAACCATAGCAATTCTATATATACTCGCTAACAATCCGCCTAACCAGAGATAGTCGGATGTCCGTGAATTATTTACAACTTTTATAATAGTTATAACGGTAATCTTAAAAGATCCATCCTCCTCCTCGCCATCGACGAGGAAGCGGACGAACCCCATCCGCTGGCAGTTTATTATCCATTCCATGAGTGTTGCACTATTTACTAGTCGGTACCTAGTCTAGTCAACTTAGAAGCGGTACTTTAGTTATGCTTGTCTATGATCGAGAAACTGCTCCAAGTCGTCCATAACCGCGGACACGGCTTTTAGAAAGTTTTACTAGGGGTGCACAAATAGCAACACACACTTCGATATGCCTCGGAAAAACCAAATCAAAACCCAACGAGACAGTACGACAAAGCAATTACAGGATTCAGAAATATTTGAGGGGCCACCCATTAAGCTACCATAGCAAGCTGGCGGCCACGAGGACGGACTCAAGGTTTGTGTGGTCAGAAAATCGGGAACCCGAAAGTGTGACTCGGGCTTGTCGACATAGCTAAACGGGTCACGACCTAACAACAGGTACGAGACTCGCACAATTTAAATAAAGCAGTAAAGCATGGCATAAGTACAGGATAGTAAATAAATCCTCAAACTAGTTTGTGGCCCCAAGAAATAAGAATGAATCAAGCTCTGGCTCAGGGGGGTCCATAAGCCTCCCGGACGTGGATAGCGCGAATATTCTTGGAACAGGAATCAAGTACTCGGGGTCTTACGGGACACAAGTGAGCCTGAAAAACCAAATAGCGAATATGGCTCACCGATGCCACTTTCATTAGTTATCCCATTACTACTCAGGTTAAGTTGTTTAGGTACCTCGTTATCCAACAGACACTCACATACCCTACACATGCTGTTCTACGACTCGCATGGCTCAAACAACTCCTGTAGTAATGGCTCATGGGATGGAGGAACAAGCTTCGGTGGGGTTTAAAAGTAAACGCTATGCAATACATGGGAATCAATTTAATGCAATCGCGACTCAATGATGCAAGAATAAGATAGAGGCAATAGGAACTGTATGTATGCAAGCATGTGGTAGTGCTTGCCTGGCAGCTCAGTTGAAGCAAGGGATGGATCTGGGTAGTGCTCCTGGTTCTCTTGATATTTCCCCTGCTCAGCGTCTATTCGAAGAAGAACCAAACAAACAAGGGCCAACATAAGTAAAGTGCGCAAGCATATGAATAAATGCATCAAGCAAACAATCATGCCATGATGAATGATGCACAATTTGCATGGTATTAAGGTAGCATGGCATGGTGAGGTGTGAGATACAAGATTAAATCATTTTATTGAGTTTTGGCCCCAATTTATCCTCATTTTAGTTGCTGTACACAATATATTTATATGATGCATGCTCCAAATCAAACCATGGAATGCATAAACAGAAAGGTCTCGTCGCGCTAATCATTTTAGACATATCATTTGTTAAATTTGGACTTATAAAACAAAAGTTATTAATTATTTAAGGTAAAAGGGCATTTTATTGTAATTTAAATAAACTTGGAATTTTAATTGTTCAAAATAGATTTTGAATGGCATATTTGAATTCCTCACATTTTTTTGATTTGAAAACATATATTATTTGCTTAAATTAGATTTGTATTTCAAAACTTATTTAAAACAGAATTTAAATTGGATTTGAATTAAATTGAAAAGATTTGAATTTGGAAACAGATTTGCCGAAATACTTTTGTCACCCAGTCCATGTCTAGCCGCAGACACAGACGAGTGGGGCCTCCTCACGATTGGACCAGACGCCACAGAGGAGGTTTCTCATCATGAAATGACTCCAGCCTAAGTGAATGGGGCAAGCTGCAGTGGGGAAGCCAGGGAGCACGGGTTGAGAGTTTGAAGCAGCGAGGGGGTTTTCTGCAAAACGGACACTGCGGCTGACGGTGGGCCCAAAAGGTACCGCGGGTTGAGGCAACAAAAGAGCAGGGGGGTATCAGCAAAAGTGCGGCCGCTACTGTGGATCTTCTCTCTGAACCTCTGACAACGCGATGGTGCTCGACAGGGCGGCCTCGGTGCAGGGTTCGAACCCGCGACGCAGCCAGCTTGTGATGGGCAGCCCTTCTGATGAAGGCTAGGGCTTGTGTCCGGTGGGGGCTACGCGGCGAGATGAGGCCTAGGCGAAGCTAGCGGCAGACGAAAAGAATCGGCTGCTGGAGGGCGTTCGACGCAACGACCGGCGGGGCCAGGGAGAGACGGTGACGGCGAGGATGTCTGGGGGGTTGGGGAGCTCACCGAGAGCGTGTCGACGTGGACGGATCGAGCAGAGGAGCAGTGGATCGGCGAGGACGCAGACAGACGGCTCGGGTTAGGGTTTCGGGGAGGCGCGTCGGTACTGGCGGCTCCGGTGCTCCTCTTCGTCGACGGTGTGTACGGGGCTGCAGCAGGGGGTCTCCTCGGTTCACCAGACCACTCCACGGTCTGTCTGCGCGTCTGGAATGGCAGGGCGTGGTGGAGGCCGAGGGTGCCGGCGATGGTGTAGGCGGCGATGGTGGAGAAGAGAGGGGGAGAAAGCAGGGCTCCTCGGCCAGATCTGGAGGGGCAGAGGGGTTCCGTGGGGTGGTGGTAAGGCAGAGGGAGGGAGGCTGACGCCGTGGGGAGCAGGTAGACGATAAAGGTGGCTCGGCCACCTTTATCCTCCCTCTCCTTCACGTGCTCGGTTCGGCAGGGCCAGGGCAGGGGGTGGCTTCCAGGTGGGGTAGGGCGAGCCAAGGGCAGGGTGGTTCGGTGTGGGGCTCACCAGGCAGAGAGGGAGAGAGAGAGGGGGTAGCCTCGGTTAGCTAGGGTTGGAGTGGTAGGCTCGGGCTAGAGCTTGGGGCAGCTAGGGTTGGGGCTTAAGGAGAGAGGGTGGCCGGTGGGGCCAGCTAGGGTCTGGTTTAGAGGAGTGGCTCGGCTAAAGAGGAGAGGAAGAGGGGAAAGGTGGTAGCTTAGGGTTTAGCTAGGATGGGGTATGGGTTTAGATAGAAAGGTGAAGAGAGAGGGTGAGATGAGAGAGATGAGGGGTGAGGTTTATGGTTTGTCAAGCTCAAGCAAGATCAAGCAAAGAGCAAGCAAGGACTAGACAAGGAAAAGAGAGGGTGAGGTGGTTTAGGTATGATCAAAAAGATCAAGCTAAGAGGAGAGAGAGATGTGGTTTAAATTCACACAAAATTCAAATAAGATCCAAAGAACAAGCAAAAGGTGGGGCTTGCATGGCCCATGCAAAACATTTATGGCCATGTTGATTATTGTGAAAACAATATTAATACATGGCATTATTATCATGCATTCCCAAAATTGGAGTAAGGCCCAAGCAAAAGAATTTAGAAAGACTTCCAAGTGGAGTATGTGGAGATGATCACATTGGATTATATTTGGGACTTGCTAGTGTGTATATGCCACTAGGTATTTAATAAGCCCACAAAAATATCCCAACATGATGATAACCCCAGAACAACACATAAGGAAGCTAGGAAAAGATTCCACTCACAAGGCATGCAAAGGTGGCCATGTGGCTCTCATGTTTCAATATTGTGAAAACAACATGATGCTAAGATGAGAGCATGTGGTAAGAGAATTGGATCCATCCTAACCCACATGAGCTAGAGGTAAAACCAATAAGTGCCAAGCTCATATTTAGTTGGATGGTGGAATTATAAGGTGGTGAAAGAAAGGTGGTGGAGTTAATAAGAGACATGCCCCCAACTCAACTTGGGCATGAAACAATATATCAAGAACCAAATACAATATCAAGAGGCAAATACAATTAATAGTGCATATGAGATAAGAACCAAATCAAAAAGGGTTTAATGCAAGGAGGCATGATGACATGAGCATGATATAATTATGATGCAACATTTATATATTTGAAGTAGCCATTATATTACTAGACCAAGTAGCATTACAATTGTTAGACAATTGGGATGCTACAGTGAGCTGGCTGGGGGAGGCCTACTGGCTTTATACCATGGGGAGGACTAGATGGGGTAAATTACCCTTTAGGACAAGGGGGAGGGCAATGCTGGCCAGGGATTGGTCCAAGGTGAGGTAGAGAGGGTCAGGATGGTAATTGGGTCGTGCTAGACTAGAGAGGGAGTTGTGGTGATTCATTGTGGAAATTCCTTGTAAGAACCTTGTTGCCTCTCTTGCTTACTACTAGTACAAGGGCACAATGGGGATTTTGTTGGGGTAGAGCTTCAGTACTAGTCGACCAGGGGTGTGTCATGGTGCTGAGGTTAAGCTTTGATCAAGCCTTGATGGAAAAAGGAGGTGCTTAGAGTGGTGATTTGCTTAATTGGCAACTATTGATCTAATAGATGGTTGTGAAGGATATCCAAATTCTTGCATTGGACCAGAGGAGAAAAAGGTACTGGTAGGTAGATAATGTCAAGGCAGACTTCTAGTATTTAATTGGGATTTTTACGTGGAGTTTAAGTCCACTTAAATCCAATTACTCAAAAGGGACAGAAGTGATTTCTAGAGGATCACTTGATAAATTTCCATTGGGCAAGGTTGGGTTTTGGTGTGGGATGGTCCCAATTGTGAACACACACTTAGGGGAATTTTCTCAAGATTTATTGGGGACTAGAAGTATTTGAAACAATTATTATTCCAAATCAGCCATTTTAGAAAATGGGCAAAAAGAAATAATAAAGCTTCTCAAAAATATTTATTTTTGAGAGGGAAAGATATGGTATGATTTGTGGGACTAACATGAGTCAAAATTTGGGGAAGTGTTTTGGTAAAAACCAAACTCTCCTTTTGGGATGGAGTTTTGGAGATTTTGACTATTTAAGAAATTAAATAGTTTTGGGGCCATAATAATTATGGATAATTATTGATAAATCTTGATTATCAATATATATGAGATATAAAAGGTGTAGCAAGCCATTGCAACCTTGTGGAATGGATTTCCAACTTGAAAAGGATGGAAAACAAGGAGTTGATGATCTAGGGTGGTGTTATTTTTATACCACCAAAGCATGCTTGCATCTTGGAGCTTAGAGCTCATTTTGCTTCAAGGGATAGATGGATAGGTATACCAAGTCATATAGATGAACATGGAAGGAGTAGGTTTAATTAATAGCATTTGGGCTGATCTAGAAGTGATGGCAATCTTTGTTGAAAATAAGGCTACCATGAAATATGGGTCATGATGCCTTATAAACCATGTGGTTTTAATAGGCACAGAGATCCATTTGGAGCAAGTGAAGTAGGTTCTGATAGACATCAATGAGTAGAACACAACCATGCAGAAAGTTGGTCCATAGGGGTTTGGATGGTGATGTGATCTTCTACCAAAGTAGGTATGATGACTAGTTTTGCAGGAAATGTTATTTTCTTGTCTGCAAAACCATCATGGACAAGTGGGTTGGAGGAGGATCTCGCCAAAGTAAAATGTGGTCCTTGGTATTCCTTAGGATGGTTAACAAGATGGTTCAAGTGAATTTCCAAAAATGCACATGGTTTGAGAATAGGAGGCTTTCAAAAAGGTGATACTGAAACTGTTTCCAGACTTCGCCAAATTTGGCAGTTTTGAGGAATTTGACTAGAGTAGGAGAGGGAATGTTCTTGGAGGAGTTGCAAGGTATCAGAGCTTTACTAAAGGGGTGATATGGAAGTGTAGAGTGAGTAGAAGGGATCCTTGCTTGATATTGGTCTTCAAGGACTTGGGAACATCTAGAATGGAAGTCCTCAGAATTGATCTGGTTGAGGGTTTTGGATGATCATCTAGTGGCTAGGGATCATAACAAGGTTTGCTTTCTTGCTTAGAGAATGATTATTGGGAAACATCTAGGTCCTAGTGATGAGCTCCTAGAGTGGCTCGTACTACTTCCTAAGCAAACAAATCAAACAACTGATCATAGCAACTCATCGGACAACAGATCAAGGCAACTCATCTTATACTAAGCATAACCACTACTGAGGTTACCATCAAGCCTAGCTTGGGGTAAGGTGGGGAATTTTGAAGGGGTTGGGTTTTGAATAAGATGAGGGTTCTTGGTATCTCTACCAAGAGTAGAATTCAAATGCTTTTGGAAAGAGTTTTTGAGAACACTAGAGATAAGGTTAGTTGAGTGTTCTGTCTTGAAAACATAAGGAGATTGTATTATATATCTCTCCTTAGTTTTGTTAATAGAAGCTACCAAAATAGTTTTGGTTACATAGGCATCTTGGCTCTTGTTTTGAAATGCCAGAACGTTTGAGAATATGTAAAGTAAGCCAAGATAGTTTTGGTAAATAGCTTTTGTCAACTGAGGGTGAGGTAAGGAGTATCATAAGATACACATCATAAGCACAAGTGCAAACAAACAACAAGCAAGCACTGCACCAAAGCACAAGAAAAAGTTTTTGTTCCCCCTGATTTTTGCATTCTGGTCAACAAATCAGGTTTGTTGAAATTGGGATGTTACAGACCTTTCCCCCTTAAAAGAATCTCGTCCTGAGATTCTAGAGAGTAAGGTTAGGGGATTTGTCTCGGGGTTAGTACCATGTGTTTCTTGCAGGCTAACTTGTCGACTTTGTCTTCGAGCAGAACCATCTTGACAGCGGGGTTGAACTCCAATCTTCTTGAGACGCTGAGGTCGAGATGGTTTCAACCATGGTTGCAGGGAGGGATCTTCTTTTGGTAAGGGTTCATGGCGCTTCACTTAAGTGGGTTATTGCATCCAAGTCTGTGACCAAGTCTGTGATAAGTCTGTGCTCTGATATTTGGGTCTTCGGGTCACAGGGTCGGGCAAGGAGGTTATCTATCTTGCGGGAAAGACGTAGTCTTTCCCCCTTAGGATTTGACCTGGGTAGGTCGGAGAGTTACAAATAGGGGACTTTCTAAGGAAGATGACAAAAGAGGGTTCTTAAGGTAGCATATGACAACACAAATGAAGGTGGCATCAAAGCGGTCCTTCAAGGGGGATAGAGGCTAGTTTACTATAGACTGCACTCGTCGACTTTAGGGAAGTCCCGGAGTGGGTGAAAGGGCTTCTCTCTATCTTTACTTACAAGGGGCGCTGTTATCTAGGGAGGCAAGGGACATCTTCAGTCTTGAGCTGCGTGGCAGCAAGCGATAGGGTGACTGATACGTCCATTTTGCATCACTATTCTATGTCTTAATTCACTATTATTCATTGATATATTTCATATTGAGAGGTGATACTTATGTTATTTCATCTATTTTTGCATGGTTGATGAATTTTGGAGCATGGACCGCTGCAATCAGGATTCTGATGGAAAAGGTGTTGTTTGGACGCAAAATTCGCAAAGATCAGAAAATCCGGAAAAATATACAGAAAATCCTATTTTTCTAGAAGACTCAGGATCCCAGAAGATGGAGTGGAGGTGGGCCACAGGAGGCTCACACCACCCCATGGCGCGAGCAGACCTAGGCCGCGCCTGGGAGTGGTGTGGCTGCCTCGGCCCACTCCAGCCTCTCCCCTCTGTCATATATCAACCTCCCGAAACCCTAAGACTCGGGGGGGACCATAGAAAGATTCCGCCGCCTCTGCGGGGCGGAAAACACCGAGAGAAAAAGATCTCTCCGGCAGACAGATTTCTATCGGGGGAATTCCTTCCCGGAGAGGGGAGATCATCACCATCAACACCATCATCAAGATGGACTTCATCAGGATCATCATCATCATCACCACCATCATCACCATCAGCACCCTCATCACCATCTCCATATTGCTGTAACAGTTGAGTTGAATCTTGCATAGTTCATAGGGGAAACTTTCTCGGTGTTGATTACTCTTTGTAGTTGATGCTATTGAGTGAACCGTTGAATTATTGTTTATGTTCAGATTGTTATACATCATTATTCCATCTCTGATCATGATCCATATGATGTCTTGTGAGTAGTTCGTTTTGTTCTTGAGGACATGGGAGAAGTCTTGTTGTTAGTAGTGGAGTTGTGTTGAGAAAGATTCAATAGATTGTTATTTAAGTTGTGGTGTACTTCTTCTAGTGGTGTCATGTGAACGTCGACTACATGACACTTCACCTATATGGGCCTAGGGCAATGCATTGTGTATTTGGCTACTAATCGTAGGGGTTGCCAAAGTGACAGAAACCTGAACCCCCGTTAGAAAACCATTGCACAAGGGACGTAAGGGTCTTAGAGTTTAAAGTTGTGGTTAGGTTTCTACCTTAATTACTTTCTTGTACTTACGGATGTTTGCAAGGGGTTTAATCACAAGTATGTATTAGTATTGGATGGGGCGGTACATTAGCACAGGTTCACCCACACAACACTTAGCAAGCTAGAGAAGATTAATCAGCTATATCAAGCGAAAGCACTTGACAGTCTTCCCATGTGTCCTCGAGAACGTTTGGTCATCTATAGAAATACAACCGGCTTGTCCTTTGCTGCATAAAGGATTGGGCCACTTGCTGCATTTATTCCTACTGTCTTTTACTTACTCGTACTTTGTTTACTTGCTCTACCGAAAACCCCTAAAAATCTGTTTGCTAAGTATTTGCAGAGAATTCCTGATCCATACCACTAGCCAGCGCCTTCTGCTCCTCGTTGGGTTCGACGCTCTTACTTATCGAAAATACTGCGATACACCCCCTATACTTGTGGGTCATCAAGACTATTTTCTGGCGCCGTTGCCGGGGAGTGAAGCACTATTGGAGAGTGGAACTGGTAAAGGAAACTTCTACTGTGAGTATTATTTACTTCTGCTAGTTGCTTTATTTTTGTTATGGATAATTCACTGAGTTTCTTATTTGGTAATGCTACTACCACTGCTAAGGTAGTAGATAATCCACCACCTGCTGAGAAAGATGTTTTCAAAATACCTACAAGAATTATTGATCGTGTTATGGATAACTACTATGTTGGGGATGGAACTGTCCATCCCGGTGATCATTTGCTCTTTATACATGAATTATGCGGGTTGTTCAAGTGTGCAGGTATTACTACAGATCAAGTTAAGAAGAAGTTATTCTCATTGTCGCTGAAAGGAAGAGCTGAGGAATGGTATAAGCTGCTGAAGAATGGTCAAGCTCTGGAATGGGAGGAAATAGTGCCTCTCTTTTATTCAAAGTTTTATCCTCCTAGTGAGATTCATAAAGATCGGAATCAAATATACAACTTTTGGCCTCTTGATGGAGAGACTACATCTCAAGCTTGGGGGAGATTGAAGTTACTAATGCTCAAATGTCCCATTCATGAGCTCCCCAACAATATTATTATCAATAACTTTTATGCAAGGCTCCCTCTACATGACAAAGATTTATTGGATGCTTCTTGTGCTGGATCATTCACTCGTATGGAAGAAGAAGCTAAATGGGACCTTCTAGATCATATTCAAGACAATGTTGAAGCTTGGGAGAATGACAAAGGTATAAAGTCAGGTATAAATTATGATTATGAATGCATTGAATCTTTTATGGGAACTGATGACTTTCAAAATATTAAAAATGCTTATGGTCTAGACTCTCAAGCTATTGCTTCTTATTTTAAGGCTTTTGCTTCCTATATTGAAGTGCCTAAAAAGAAGTGGAATAAGTATCATGAGCCTTATAAAGATATTTCTAAGAGTGTTCCTTCAAGAAATACTGAAGTTTATACTGCTAATCATGTTTTACCTGAACCTTATATTGAGAAAATGCCTTTTCCAGTTAAGGTTAAGGAACATTCTATGATAGCTAGTATGGTTAATGAAAGTACTAGTAAAGCTGTTGAACCTGATAAACAAATGGTTGATGAACCTATAGTAGCAAATGGGACAGACTTTGTCACTAAGTATGAAAAAGAGGGACACACTATCCTTTGTAAGGATACCTCTAATATTGTTTCACAAAGTAGTGTTATGAGAGCTAATATTCCCGTGTTTTCTGTTAGAATAAGTGATCATTGCTATGATGGTCCTTGTGATAGCTATATTGTTAAGTTTATGCATGATACTGAAATTTACTATGAGAGACGGAAAAGTGTTCTTATGTATCTCAATAATATCAAGTTTCCTCGGTTTATGCTGAAAGTTTTTATATTGCGCTTCTTTTGCCTTCTTATGCAAGTTGCCTTTGGTTTCAATAACTTGTTTGTTTACAAAATCCCCTTGCATAGGAAGTTGGTTAGACTTAAATGTGTGTGTTTTTTCTTCTTAATGCTCTCTTTCACTTCAATTCATATCCCTATGAGAGCTTTTTCAAAATTATCATGCCCATCTTAATGGCTATAAAGAAAGAGCTTTATGGGAGACAACCCAATTTGTTTTGGCTTTCAGTTTGTTTTTGTTTCTTTGAGTCTTGGAATTTATTACTTCTGTAATAACCGCTCCTTATCTATTTTGTTTGGTTTTTGTGTCAAGATCAACCTCTAATGAGAGAGAAGTAAAATTTGGGGAAGTTGCTGTCCCGAAACAGATTTGTGTGCTTCACCGTGAAAATTCGTGAGAGATCTCTGTATGTCTGATTGAGCTGTAATTTTTTGTGCTTTTGCCCCAGGTGGTTATTTAACTTTCGTTAGTTTTGCACTTTTTGATTTGAGCAACAGAATATTTTCGAAAAAATTGATCTTTACCTGCTGGTCTGTTTTGACAGATTTTGCCAATCTTGCATTTGCTTCTTTATTCGATTTCCTTCTTGAATTCTTTTTTGGGTTTTCGGAAGGAGTTTCTAAAGTAGCTTTTGTTTTGATGGTTTTCAGTTGAAGTTGGACTCAAAAGGTTTTATCACTTCACTTATACTAATATTGCTAATAAGAACTGTGTGAAGTTTTGTGTGAAAGAAATTTCCAGGAAGTAATAATTGTATGAAGATGAAGATATTGATATTCAAGAGATGACTCCGGAAGGATCCACTAAAATACCAAATTCAGAGACCTGCAGAGTCCGTTTCCAACTAGGTAACAGTTCTAGTAAGAAAAGTTCCACGAAAATACGATCCAACTATATTTTTGCAGTTTTCAGTCAATAAGGAAAGCTACGAAGCAAAAAAGGGACGGAACCGGAGCCGGGGTAGCCCACACCACCTTGTGGCGCGGGCCCACCCTTGGCCGCGCCACCAGGTGGTGAGACCACCCAGGACTCTGCCTCCGACTCGTTTTCTCCCAGTACCTTCCTTTTGATGTGAAACTTCGTAATATATAACCCCATGGATCTTCCGAGGTCCGTATATCGTGTTTTTGTTTCGATCTGTTTCTATCAGGACATACTCTTTGAGAGCTTAGAAGCACAATGGTGTCTACCAAGGATAAAGGGAAGGAGCCTATGGAGGAGGATCTCCAAGACCCCAAGCAGGGGCTAGTACCTTTAATCTCTTGCCCTGCATCAACGGAAGCCCTACGAGTCACTAAGGAGTTCTGCGATAAGTACCGAGACTTGCGGAAGAAGGTGGACATGCTTCAATGGGAGAATAATAGGCTTCGCAAGATGCTGGAAGATTTCCTCACGTCAACTAAGGAAATAATACCACCACCACTGAAGGAATAATTCGTCATCAGGTTTGGCATCCCCTTGGTTTGTTCCAAGCTTGGGGGAGTGTCGCGGTATCATATCACTATCTTCTATCTTTTTACCTTATTAGTAGAGTCATATCATGAATAGAGGAGTTATTTTGTAGTATGGTTTGCATTATGGAAGTGTCCCCTCTCTCGTTAGATATGTATCCCTTGGTGTGAGTTTCCGTTATGGAATATTAATGAGAAGTTCTATCATTCACTCTTTTGCATAGCTTTTGTTAGTTTTCAATTCGTGGTTATATGATTGATCTTGTTGTTAGTATTGGTAGCACTTTGGGATCATTGAGTTAATTTAGTTGGTTTTGGCAAACCTGGCTCGGTTAGTAGCAACACCTTTTTGAGAGTTGAAAAGAAAAAGATAGAAGTACTCTAAAGAAAAATAATTTCATCATCTTTCTTTCTTGATTTGCTCATAAGTCTAGTATTCTCTAGTTAAGATCTTTTGTGCTTCCAAGGAAGATTGCATGTTTGTCTTTATCACCTGTATGTTTGTTTGTTTCCCTCAACTCTTATACTTGCCACCCAGCCTTGCTAGCCAAAACCCTGTACTGAGAGGGTATTCTTCTCCTGCATCCACCTCCTTTAAACCAAAACCTTTGCCATTTGTGTCCACCATACCTACCTAGTAGCATTATTGCTATTCCAAGTAAATTCTTGTTTTGTCTACCTCCCAAATTAAACTTGTTATGTGAAAATTAGTGATTAAAGCTCTCACGGACTTGATGGCACACTTTACTTTCTTGCATTTAATAAACTTGAACCATTGGGTCCTTCTTTGTTGCGTATATGCTTGCGCTTTATGAGTTGAAGTTAGCCGAACCATGTATCATGGGGACCGCTTTCAACACTTCATTGGTACTTGTACCTAGTTGATATCATGTTCTTTTGCTTATGGATCCCGGCGGTGTGAAATAAAAGTGGAACTTGTAAGATCATGGAGTTTATATGTGTGTTAGAGAAACGCATGGGCCGCTAGCCTAAGCCATGCCTAATCATGGTGGAAACTTGCAGCATAACTATAGTGAGCATTCTATGAAGCATCCTCAATAAAAACCTATGCAAATAGAAAATAAAAAGATCACTCAGATGCTCACTGTCTGCTTGCCTTGTCATTTTGATTATGGGACAGCTCCTGTGTCATGTGCAAGGGGTACCCCGTTGGCGGTTCTCAATGATACACATGTATTTACAATGACAAGAGCTTGCTGACTGGATCAAGTTGAGTAGCATGAGGATCAGTACTCATAAGTAAGGGGCATGAGATTTCAACTTATAACTTGTCAAGCATATCCTCTTAGTTGTGTCACTTTAACCTTAATCACCTAAAGATGCCTATGATAGGGGCAATGAGAGCTGAAAGCTAGTAAGTATCATAATTTTTTGGGAGCTCTTTATGGGACTTGCAATCCCTGCTTCCCTCTTTGAAGGGCCTTTCTTTTACTTTGTAGTTGAGTCAGTAAACCTACTCCCTTCTATCTCAGCAAGTATTTTGAGTTGTTGTGTTTCATTCATTCATATGATGATTTATTCAATCATGTCTTATGTTCCTTGCTTTGCACATTGCTCTTATCTTGATGGTTTACTACTTTGAAAGCTATCATTCAAAAAGTCAGCTATTTGTGAACTCCAGCAAATTATCAACTATTCTTCGACCAAGAGCTAAGTTTGCCATTACCAATTATGATTCACTTTATGTATCTTTATTGTGTTTCCTTTACTCATTGCAAGTTGAGTTATATAATAGTGAGTTGTCTTCTATTATGATCTATGTATTTGATGAATGTGATGCTTCTTGTCCGTATTCTTTTATCGACTCTTCACTCCATAAACCTGAGGTCATGTTTATTGAGCTCCAGTTTGCAGGGACAAGCGAAGTCTAAGCTTGGGGGGAGTTGATACGTCCATTTTGCATCACTATTCTATGTCTTAATTCACTATTATTCATTGATATATTTCGTATTGAGAGGTGATACTTATGTTATTTCATCTATTTTTGCATGGTTGATGACTTTTGGAGCATGGACCACTACAGTCAGGATTCTGATGGAAAAGGTGCTGTTTGGAGGCAAAATTCGCGAAGATCAGAAAATCCGGGAAAATATACGGAAAATCCAATTTTTCTAGAAGACTCAGGATGCCAGAAGATGGAGTTGTTGGGTCTGCAGCATAGAAAACAAAAAATTTCCTACGATGAGAAATATACGCCAAGATCTATCTACTAGATATAGAGCAACGGGTGGACATACATCCATGGATAACTTACCCTCGAAGACAACGAGTTTTGTTAACGAATAGGAACTCGTGGTTGATGTAGTCGTACGCTTGCCGATCTCAAGATCGTGTGGAAGTCCGAGTGCCGCAAATCAGTAGCACATCCGTCCTCACACACATGTTCAATCCACCGGACAACCTCCACCTCCTCGCTCCAGCGAATCAGCAAAAGCAGCAACTCCTTCCAGACGCAAGGCCACCGGGAACATGTATCTCGCTAATCCCAGACCATGGGGGAATATCTAGAGGGGGAGAGAGATCCTTCACGAGGAGGTGTGGTTTGTGAGAGGGGAGAGGGGGGCTTTATATAGGAGGGAGGGAGACCCCTCCCATAGCCGCGCATGAGGGGGGCACTCCTCCCCTCCTTCATTCATGTGGTGAACCTCCACTCACATAAACATGGCCTCCACCCAAAATCCCACTCACATGTATTTAATTTCCACCAAATTAAATGCAACTCTCAATTAATAAAACTCTTTTATTTATTTTATTCAGAATTTTGTTAATTACTTTAGTTAAAAAACATTCACATAAAACCCCTTGCAACATTTCAATATCACATGCAGAACCACTTTCTGCAATTTCACCCGAAACAATTCCGGTTTCTATCGAAACAATTCCTGTTTCTATCGAAACATTTCCTGCGCTTTGCAAACCTTTTGTCTGGAACATATGTGCTCCTAAATGGTGTCCGGCAACCCTTAAGTGTGTCACCCGACGGTTCGCGAATAATGCAGACATGATTGAGACTCCTCTCAGATCAATAATCAGAAGTGGGACCTAGAGATCCATACTGACTCCTGCATATTCAACGATGACTTCTGTGATCGTGAGAACCTTTAACGTCAGCAATTTAATCCCTTTGTATCATGATATAATACATGTCCAAGATTCGATCATCGGTATCCAAATACCTAGTTTGATCTCGTTACCGACATGCACTCTTTTCTCGTTCCCGTGATATAACATTCTAGTGATCACATCACTTGCTTGCAAGTTATCTTAATGTGATATCACCGAGAGGGCCTAGAGTATATCTATCCGTCATTGGGATTGACAAATTCCACTCTTGATCCATGAGCCTCAACATAACACCTTCTTAGCACTGAACCCACCTTTATGGTCACCCTGTTACGGTGTGACGTTTGATGTTATCAAGATACTCTTCCGGTGTTAGCAATTAACATGATCTCATGGTCTAAGGACTAAGACTACTTTGTATGATGTTATAGCAATATAAACATAATGACTTGATCGTAATGATATACTTCGGATGAATGTTCATCACATCATTTCACAAATGTTGTGACCTTGTTATTAACAACATCCAATGTCCATGATCAGGAAACTTTAATCATCTTGTTAATCAACAAGCTAGTCTATAAGAGAGGCATAACTAGGAACCCTTTTTGTTTATTAAACACACATGTATTGATGTTTCCTATCAATACAATTATAGCATGCAAAATAAACATCTATCATATACAAGGAATACATAATAACAACTTTATTATTGCCTCTCAGGGCATATTTCCTTCAGTCTCCCACTTGCACTAGAGACAATAATCTAGTTTATATAGTGATAAATCTAACACCCATGGAGTTCTGGTGTTGATCATGTTTTGCCCTAGGGAGTACTTTAGTCAACGGATCTTCTACATTCAGGTCCATGTGCACTTTACAAATCTTTATATCTCCATCCTTGACATGCTCGTGGATGGAGTGAAACTGGCGCTTAATATGCTGGCGCTTAATATGCTTAGAATTCTTGTGAGACCTTGGTTCCTTGGCATTGGCTATGGCTCCATTATTGTCACAATAGATCACCATTGGGTCCAACGCACTAGGAACCACACCTAGTTCCGTTATGAACTCCTTCATCCAAACCGCTTCCTGCGCTGCTTCTGAAGCAGCAACATATTCCGCCTCCGTCGTTGATCCAGCCACCACAGGTTGTTTGGAGCTCCTCGAACTAACTGCTGCTCCGTTCAAGAGAAATACATATCCGGATTGAGACTTAGAGTCATCCGGATCAGTGTCAAAGCTAGCATCGACATAACACTTAGCGACTAGCTCTTCTTCACCTCCGTATACAAGAAACATATCCTTAGTTCTTCTCAAGTACTTAAGGATATTCTTGACCGCTATCCAGTGTTCCGAACCTGGATCATATTGGTACCTACTAGTCAAACTAATAGCATGTGCCACATTCGGTCTTGTACATAGCATGGCATACATTATAGAGCCTATGGCTGAGGCATAGGGGATCTTATCCATTATCTCTCTTTCTTCCACCGTAGCCGGACTTTGAGTCTTACTCAATGTCTTGCCTTGCAACATAGGTAAGTACCCCTTCTTACTTCCGTCCATATTAAACTTCTTTAATATCTTATCAAGGTATGTACTCTGTGATAGCCTAATTAGGCGTCTTGATCTATCTCTATAGATTTTAATGCCTAATATATATGAAGCTTCAACAAGGTCCTTCATCAAAAATTTGCTGTTTAAATAACTTTTAACACTGTTTAAAAGATCTATATCATTTCCAATCAATAATATGTCATCCACATATAATATCAGAAATGCCACATTGCTCCCACTCACTTTCTTGTAAATACAAGCCTCTCCATAAGTTTGGACAAATCCAAACTCTTTGATCACCTCATCAAAGCGGAAATTCCAACTCCGGGATGCTTGCTTCAGTCCATAGATGGATCGCTGAAGTTTGCACACCTTATCAGCATCCTTAGGATCGACAAAACCCTTAGGTTGTATCATATACAACTCTTCTTCAATATTACCATTGAGGAACGCAGTTTTGACATCCATCTGCCATATTTCATAATCGAAATATGCAGCAATTGCTAACATAATCCTAACCGACTTAAGCATCACTACGGGAGAGAATGTCTCATCATAGTCAACTCCTTGAATTTGTCGAAACCCCTTTGCGACAAGTCGAGCCTTATAGATGGTTACATTACCATCAGCACCAGTTTTTCTTTTGAAAATCCATTTATTCTCAACGGCCTTTCGATCGTGAGGTAAGTCCACCAAGGTCCAAACCTGGTTTTCGTACATGGATTCCATCTCGGATTTCATGGCTTCTAGCCATTTGTTGGAATCAGGGCTCATCATCGCTTCTTCATACGTCGCAGGGTCATCTATTTCATCAATCATGAAATTCATAATAGGATTGCCATACAGTTCAGGAGCTGCACGTGTCCTGCTTGACCTGCCAGGTCCGGTAGTGTCCTCTTTCGGAGTTTCATGATCAATATCATTAGCTCTCTCTTCATTAGGTGAAGTCAACTCAAACAACTTCGGTCTTGCGCTACTCGCCATTTCATGAAGAGAAGGTTCAATAACCTCTTCGAGTTCTACCTTCCGACTACTCACACCTTTCGCGAGAAACTCCTTCTCAAGAAAGGATCCATTCTTGGCAACAAAGACCTTGCCCTCGGATCTATGATAGAAGGTATACCCAATCGTTTCCTTAGGGTATCCTATGAAGACGATTTTCCGCTTTGGGTTCGAGTTTATCCGGTTGAAGTTTCTTCACATAAACATCGCATCCCCAAACTTTAAGAAATGACAGCTTAGGTTTGTTTCCAAACCATAATTCATACGGTGTCTTTTCAACGGATTTAGATGGTGCCCTATTTAAAGTGAATGCAGCGGTTTCCAGTGCATAACCCCAAAATGAAAGTGGCCAGTCAGTCAGAGACATCATAGATCGAACCATATCCAATAAAGTACAATTACGATGTTCTGACACACCATTACGTTGTGGTGTTCCGGCAGGCGTGAGTTGTGAAACTATTCCACAATCTTTCATATGTGTGCTAAACTCGTAACTAAGATACTCTCCTCCACGGTCGGACCGCAGAAATTTGATCTTTCTGTTACGATGATTTTCCACTTCATTCTGAAATTCTTTGAACTTTTCAAAGGTTTCAGACTTATGTTTCATCAAATAGATATACCCGTATCTACTCAAATCATCCGTGAAAGTAACAAAATAACGATATCCACCTCGCGCCGACACACTCATTGGTCCACACACATCAGTATGTATGATTTCCAATAAATCTGTCGCCCGTTCCATTGAACCGGAAAACGAAGTTCTAGTCATCTTGCCCATAAGGCATGGCTCACATGTATCAAATGATTCAGAATCAAGTGATTCCAAAAGTCCATCAGAATGGAGTCTCTTCATGCGTTTAACGCCAATATGACCTAGACGGCAGTGCCACATGTATGTAGATATATCATTATCAAGTTTCATCCTTTTAGCATCAACATTATGAATATGTGTAATACTACTATCGAGATCCAACAGAAATAAACCATTCAACACAGGTGCATGACCATAAAAGATATTATTCATATAAATCGAACAATCATTGTTTTCAGACTTAAATGAATAACCACTTTGCATCAAACACGATCCGGATACAATGTTCATGCTCAGTGGAGGCACCAAATAACAATTATTCAGGTTTATAACTAATCCCGACGGCATATGGAGAGACAGCGTTCCGACGGCGATCACATCAACTCTTTATCCATTGCCGACCCGCATCGTGACCTCATCCCTTGCTAGTTGTCGCTTGTTCCGCAGCCCCTGAACCGAGTTACATATATTAGCAACCGATCCCGTATCAAATACCCAGGTGCTACTGCGAGTACTAGTCAAGTACACATCAATAACATGTATATCACATATACCTTTGTTTGCCTTGCCGGCCTTCTTGTCCGCCAAATACTTGGGGTAGTTGCGCTTCCAATGGCCAGTCCCCTTGCAATAGTAGCACCCAGTGTCAGACTTAGGGCCAGCTCGGGGTTTCTTTTCAGGCGCGGCAACAGTTTTGCCGCCCTTCTTTCCCTTATGCTTGCCTTTCTTGTCCTTCTTGAAACCGGTGGTCTTATTGATCATCAACACTTGATGTTCTTTCCTAATCTCCACTTCTGCAGTCTTAAGCATTGACAGAAGCTCGGGAAGAGACTTCTTCACGCCCTGCATATTATAGTTCATCATGAAGCTCTTGTAGCTAGGTGGCCGAGATTGGAGAACATGATGTATGCCTAAGTCAATGGGAATCGTTATTCCCAAGGACACAAGCTTATCGGCGTACCGGACATTTTGATGCGTGCTCACTAACGGAGTTGTTCTCTTCCATCATGCAGCTAAAGAACTTTTCAGAAGCATTATAACTCTCTCTGGCAGCATGGGTATCAAAAATCATTTTCAATTCTCCCATGGTATCAAAGGCATTGCCATTTTGAAACGTTTCGAAGTTCGGCTCTAGCCCATACGATGCCGCAATGAACTAAGTTGTGGTCCTCGACAAGTTATATAGACATTCTTTTCCTCGTCGGGGCATAAGGAGCTGGTGGGGGCCTAGCGCCTCTAGCACATATTGCTTTTGTGCGAGTGAGGAGAATCCTCAAATTCATAGCCATTGGTGAAGTTGTTACCATTAGCAAGCTTCTCTTTCTCCATGAACACATTGAAATTAAAAGCAGGTGGTGCCATCTACAACAGAATTTGTAAAATATATTTAGACTAAGTTTATGATAGATTGAGTTCAACTAATCCAAATTACTAATGAACTCCCACTCAAAAACGACATCCCTCGTGTCCTTTTGGTGATTACATGAACCAAATGCACTACACCAAGTCCGATCATCACGTGAGTCGGTGTAGCTTCAAAGGCGAGCATCTATATGGGCATCATATCAACTATATGACTCATGCTTAACCTTTCGGTCCGTGTTCCGAGGCCATGTGTGTACATGCTAGGCTCGCCAAGTAAGAACCTTAGTATTCACGTGTGTAAAACTGTCTTACACCCGTTGTAGGAAAGCATAGAGTCGAGAACACCCGATCATCACGTGATGCCTCAAAACACGATCCACAAAACGGTGCATACTTAAGGAAGAACACATTTTATCTTGATATCTAAATGAGGGATCATCTTATAATTCTACCAAAAGCGCCAAACTAGCAATATAAGATGCTAACATCTAATGTGTGAAGTGAGGTGATATGGTCCATGCATTTGATCTCTATCATTTGCATCAAGGTATGATCTCTATCATTCCTTTGTGTGTAAGGCCAAGGTCTATGGAACTTACACGTTAAGTGAGTTGTAAGAGTATCTATCATACATCTACTTACAACAATACCATATCAAGACACTAGCCCAGCAACGATCTAAACTAGACGCCTCTAATTTATCAATTGCAAGTTTTACGTGGCTTAGGGCTTTCGGAGATAGACCCGGTCTTACCTACGAACATGAACCACAACGAGGATAACCAAGTTATTAGCAACTCGTTGTAAATCAGATATTGACTATAGTAGGAGAGACAGACACCCGCTAGCCACTTATGCAAAACTAGTTACATGTCAGTCGTGGAACCGGTCTCATGTACGATGACATGTAAGGTTGGTCCGGGCCGCTTCATCCCACTATGCCACCAATATCCAAAGTACATAGAAGATGCAATAACATGATCATCATCGCCCCACATATAAACATATGTGTACTACCCGTGCAAAGCACCTACGCATAGATCAGGCTCTGATACCACTGTTGGGTCCGTAGCATAGAAAACAAAAAAAAATCCTACAATGAGAACTATACACCAAGATCTATCTACTAGATACAGAGCAACGGGTGGACATACATCCATGGAGAACTTACCCTCGAAGACAACGAGTTTTGCTAACGAGTAGGAACTCGTGGTTGATGTAGTCGTACGCTTGCCGATCTCAAGATCGTGTGGAAGTCCGAGCGCCGCAAATCAGCAGCGCATCCGTCCTCGCACACACATTCAAGCCACCGGACAACCTCCACCTCCTCGCTCCAGCGAATCAGCGGAAGTAGCAACTCCTTCCAGACGCAAGGCCACCGGGAACATGCATCTCGCTAATCCGAGACCATGGGGGAATATCTAGAGGGGGAGAGAGATCCTTCACGAGGAGGTTAGGTTTGTGACAGGGGAGAGGGGGGCTTTATATAGGAGGGAGGGAGACCCCTCCCCTCCCATAGCCGGCGCATGAGGAGGGGGACTCCTCCCCTCCTTCATTCATGTGGTGAACCTCCACTCACATAAACATGGCCTCCACCCAAAATCCCACTCACATGTATTTAATTTCCACCAAATTAAATGCAACTCTCAATTAATAAAACTCTTTTATTTATTTATTCAGAATTTTTTTAATTACTTTAATTAACAAACATTCACATAAAACCCCTTGCAACATTTCAATATCACATGCAGAACCACTTTCTGCAATTTCACCCGAAACAATTCCGGTTTCTATCGAAACATTTCCTGCGCTTTGAAAACCTTTTGTCTGGAACATATGTGCTCCTAAATGGTGTCCGGCAACCCTTAAGTGTTTCACCCTATGGTTCGCGAATAATGCAGACATGATTGAGACTCCTCTCAGATCAATAATCAGAAGCGGGACCTAGAGATCCATACTGACTCCTGCATATTCAACGATGACTTCTGTGATCGTGAGAACCTTTAACGTCAGCAATTTAATCCCTTTGTCTCATGATATAATACATGTCCGAGATTCGATCATCGGTATCCAAATACCTAGTTTGATCTCGTTCTCGACATGCACTCTTTTCGTTCCGTGATATAACATTCTAGTGATCACATCACTTGCTTGCAAGCTATCTTAATGTGATATCACCGAGAGGGCCCAGAGTATATCTATCCGTCATCGGGATTGACAAATTCCACTCTTGATCCATGAGCCTCAACATAACACCTTCATAGCACTGAACCCACCTTTATGGTCACCCTGTTACGGCGTGACGTTTGATGTTATCAAGATACTCTTCCGGTGTTAGCAATTAACATGATCTCATGGTCTAAGGACTAAGACTACTTTGTATGATGTTATAGCAATATAAACATAATGACTTGATCGTAATGCTATACTTCGGATGAATGTTCATCATATCATTTCACAGATGTTGTGACCTTGTTATTAACAACATCCAATGTCCATGATCAGGAAACTTTGATCATCTTGTTAATCAACAAGCTAGTCTAGAAGAGAGGCATAACTAGGAACCCTTTTTGTTTCTTAAACACACATGTATTGATGTTTCCTACCAATAAAATTATAGCATGCAAAATAAACATCTATCATATACAAGGAATACATAATAACAACTTTATTATTGCCTCTCAGGGCATATTTCCTTCAGGAGTGGTGGTGGGCCACAGGGGGCCCACACCACCCCATGGCGCGGGCAGGCCTAGGCCGCGCCTGTGGGTGGTGTGGCCGCCCTGGCCCACTCCAGCCTCTCCCTTTGGTGTATATCAACCTCCCGAAACCCTAAGACTCGGGTGGCGACCACAGAAAGATTTCGCCGCCTCTGCGGGGCGGAAAACACCGAGAGAGAAAGATCTCTCCGGCAGACAGATTTCTGCCGGGGGAATTCCTTCCCGGAGAGGGGAGATCGTCACCATCAACACCATCATCAAGCTGGACTTCATCGGGATCATCATCATCACCACCATCAGCACCATCAGCACCCTCGTCACCATCTCCATATTGTTGTAACAATTGAGTTGAATCTTGCATAGTTCATAGGGGAAACTTTCCCGGTGTTGATTACTCTTTGTAGTTGATTCTATTGAGTGAACCGTTGAATTATTGTTTATGTTCAGATTGTTATACATCATTGTTCCATCTCTGATCATGATCCATATGATGTCTTCTGAGTAGTTCGTTTTGTTCTTGAGGACATGGGAGAAGTCTTGTTGTTAGTAGTGGAGTTGCGTTGAGAAAGATTCAATAGATTGTTATTTAAGTTGTGGTGTACTTCTTCTAGTGGTGTCATGTGAACGTCAACTACATGACACTTCACCTATATGGTCCTAGGGGAATGCATTGTGTATTTGGCTACTAATCGTAGGGGTTGCCAAAGTGACAGAAAACTGAACCCTCATTAGGAAACCATTGCACAAGGGACGTAAGGGTCTTAGAGTTTAAAGCTGTGGTTAGGTTTCTACCTTAATTACTTTCTTGTACTTACGGATGTTTGCAAGGGGTTTAATCACAAGTATGTATTAGTCTTGGATGGGGCGGTACATTAGCACAGGTTCACCCACACAACACTTAGCAAGTTAGAGAAGATTAATCAGCTATATGAAGCGAAAGCACTTGACAGTCTTCACATGTGTCCTCGAGAACGTTTGGTCATCTATAGAAATACAACCGACTTGTCCTTTGCTGCAGAAAGGATTGGGCCACTTGCTGCATTTATTCCTACTATCTTTTACTTACTCGTACTTTGTTTACGCTCTATCGAAAACCCCTAAAAATCCGTTTGCTAAGTATTTGCAGAGAATTCCTCATCCATACCACTAGCCAGCACCTTCTGCTCCTCGTTGGGTTCGACACTCTTACTTATCGAAAATACTGCAATACACCCCCTATACTTGTGGGTCATCAGTGACCATCTTTTCAGCGGTAGAGGACCTTGGATGTCTTCGAGCTTCTCTTTCGTGGAAGCTTTTCCGGGCTTACCCTTGGGGCATTCTCTGCTGAAGTGACCGGGTAGTCCGCACATGAAGCAGATGCCCATCCTTTGGTGTAGCTGTTTTGACGCCTTGCCTTTGCTGGTACCGGGAGGTTGACGGGCTATGCTAATGAGGGGATATACTGGACACTTGATAGGGACATGGTCTTGGCCTTCGTAGAGGAAACAAGTGTTAAGTCATGTTGGGCAAACTTTGGGTGAGTAAGGTTCTCCGCAGTTGGGGCAGTGGCCGGAGCATCTGCTGGCTTGGTGTATTTCGTCTCCGTAGCGGCTACATGCCTTCCTCGAGCTTCCGATCTTCATGGCCATCCTGGGGGAGGTCTTTTTGGTGATAGACGATTTGGGGTTGGGTCTAATGCAACGACTTGGGTAAAACACGCAAAAAGGAACAATTCAAGCAAGCATAGCAATCAAAGAAGTCATTACATACCAACCAAACTGCACCCGAGGGTGCTAATAGTACTTAAGCATTACAAAACGCGTTCAGGGACGATACAAGACTCTACCCTATTGCTAGTTGGGCGAGTACTATGACGCGGGTGATTATTCGGAGGGTGCATCTAGGGAGTCGTGACTAGCTTCGGGGTCTCCAACTACTGCAGATCTTCTGGGGTTTGCAGGATATTCAACTCGTCTTCGGTGAAGGTGAGAGTGGTGCCTTCTCCTGGTGCAGGGTTGGAGGTTGACTCGGTCGGCGCGGGTGACTGGACGATAGGGTGGTACTCATTGAGGAAGGAGAGTTTGTCGTCCGTCTCAGGGTTCTCGTCTTCAGGGGTTGGAGGTACTTCAGTGATCAGCTTTCTTTCCAAGCGGGCATTGGTGGCCTGAAGACTCCTTTCATGCTTACGGAGGACGTTGATATCCATCTTTAGGAGCAGATTCTCGTGTCTGGTCTTGTCCAGATCTTCCTGGGAACGTTGGAGTAGGTATTCCATATTTTCCAGCTGATTCCCAATGCAGCAGGTGAGGAAAGACTCAGTAGGTAGTCCATATTCATCTCTCTTTCCAAACAAGTGGTAGGGAGTATCTTTCAACTCATCTTCGTGGATCTTGCAGAGGCGTGCCATGACCTCCTGAATGGCTCGCACCACGCCATCTACCCAGTTGCTGTCGAGGAAGGTGAAGATTGTGGGCAAAGTGCCCTCATCGGGGGCAGGAATCACAGCCTTGATGACCCATTGCATCACATTGGTGCTACTGCGAGGAAGTTCGGTTCCTTCAATAGTTGGCGGGGGTCTCTTGACTAACTTCAGTAGGTTGTGAAGTTGCTCTTCAAAGGGCCAAAAACTGTCTCCAATGATGATGCGCTCTGAGCGGAAGGGGGCCATCTACAGCAGATTGGTGGGATGGGGTTAAGTTAGTGACAGTGTGCAAGATTTTAAGCTTATGAAATCATATTGATTTAAGGAGTTTTCAAAATCAGAGGGGAGAGGACATAAGCACTTTTGCAAATAGTCATATTTTCTCCCTTGTCTTTTGGAAAATAGGTTTGTCGTTTCCTGTCTAACGTCCATGCTAACTAAGGTCTCCTACGGTCAGGATGGCTCTGATACCAAGTCTGTGGGCTCCCCGGATTATTCATCCGAGAAATCCCTGTTATGCATACATCCATGTTCCCATGATCAGTGAGCCATGGAATATAACCGACAGGTACCATTACAACATCCGAAACATAACGATTTACAAGACTTTTAAAAATGCCATAATGGCTACATCTTCATTAGCAGCGAAACATCGCCAAGCGTAGAGCCCAATCGTGCCTCAACCTACAGGCATCTGACTAGGGAGACGGCCTAGCTCGATGGACGTCACCTTAATCTTCTGAAAGTCTGGCCAAGTAAATAGCCAGGGACACAGCCCTGAGTACTTTGAATGTACTCGCAAACCACCAGGATAAGTAAACAAAGGAAATGCAATTGTGGCTGTGGTGAGATAGCTCTATCTGGGGTTGCTTTTGAAAAGCCTAAACTAACTTTGAAATTATGGCATCTCCATATCTTTGTTGAAAAAGACTTTTGAAAACATGCTTCTGTTTTATAAATCTAGACATCTCCATGTCTTTGTTGAAAAAGAGTTTTGAAAACCGTTTTTGTAGTAAAACCCTTTTTAAAAATCTTCGGCCCCATGGGTCAAAACAAAGCTTTCGAACTCGGGTTCCCCCGGAACCTTCGTTCTTAGAGTACTTGTTTCCCAAACAAGCACAGTTTGGGTACTCCTAGCCAACACCTTTACAACCGTCCTTGACTGTGGACACGGCTATTCGAATAGGTTATACTCTACAGAGTTTGCACACTTTACCCACAAGAATCAATACATCCGCCGGGATTCAACCACGGCCCACTACCACTGTAGATGGGGGTCCGGATAATCAAACCTAACTTTTCGCTTGTTTACACTAGCAAAGGCATGCTTTTCCTCTTGGGTTTGTTCTCCCCGGCAATGAGTATGTGGCTCCCACCCATAGTCCTTCCTTCCGTACATGCGCATACCCAAGCCACAACTTCGCGTATACCTTAAATCTGGAGACTCCACTTCCTTCCGTACTACCTAAGTCATACCGTCCGCGGGAGACCCAATTGTTGCACCGGCCTCCTGCCAGGTCAGGCTCACTCTTTCCAAAGAAAGCGACGGCCTTCATATACGTGATCTAGGACGCCTGCCCGGTCTTTCAGGGATTTATCCCTATAAGCATGGTAGAAGTCCCTCAGCTAATGCGGACAAACTACGGGTTAAGCCCCATCAACCTGGGGTAATGTGGTTGCGCGGTAAAAATTGTTCCAGTAAAGGCGTAGAACATCCCATCACCTTTCCACTTCTTCTCATCACCATTTCTTTTGTTAAAACTTCCACTGGGAACGATGCCTCTTCCCAGGGTTTTATAAAGCCGTTTTGGAAACATTTGTAGTGGGGAAAATCCCAAATCAGTTTATTTTCTTAAAACCGGGGTTTTCAAAGAGGTAGGATGCTAACCATCATGCTCTCGGTCTAAAGGGGTAAAATGGTAGGTACAATGGGGTGGTGCCTCGAAGGGCACGAAATCATAACTTGGAGGAGCCAAGTTACTACCGTAGGGTTTGTAAAACAAGACATGCAGGTAGAGTATGCAATTTATAAAGAGGATATAAAACAGGTAAAGGACAATAGGACATATAACAGAGTTTAGGAAGTGGTGGCTTTCCTGTGATCAGCAATAAGTCCCTAAACTTCTTCAGATGACCAAAAATACCCAATTATATAATAATAAGAAAACCCGTTCTTCTTGTCGTCAGACACTCACACTATCACCGTCATCGGGTACACATGCAAGCAGACAAGATCACAATCAATACAAGGCATACAACATCAAATCATACAGCAAGCAAGCATAAGAATTACTACTGGACTAGGGAGGGTTTTGGAGGAGTGGGAGTCAAATGGTGGAATTTACAAGAGTGCCACTGGGGTGGTTTTCTCTTGGAAGATAGTTGTCAAGGCTAGAGACAGAGAGCTTGGATTAGGGATCTGTGGTAAGTAGGATATCAATGGATAACCATGATATCTCAGATAGTTTTTGACAAGACAAAACCATCATAAGTGGTTTCACTTGATTATCAATTTTCTAGAATTAGTTATGATTTTTATAGTGGAAATAACTCTAGTTTGAGGAAATAATTCACCAGAAAAGTTCTGTAGATCCAAAAATTATTTCCTTGGATGGTTAGGTAGTACTTGATGTACTGAGACATCTAGAGTTGGAATCAGGTCAAAATAATTACCAGAATGCCCTCAGGAAATTCCCAAAGGCAGTTCTGTATGAATCTTCTCTTTATTAGCAGATTAAATCTACAGGCGATATTGAGTTGGTTCCAATGGTAGGTGCTAGATGTTTAGAGTACATTTCTGTAGGAATTTGATTCACTCATTTTGGAGTTTCCAAACTCCTGGAGTGATTTATTTAGTGAAAATACCCCTTACAGAAGTATTTAAATCACTAAAATTCAACTAGAGCTCGATAAATTATGAACTGCTGGGGTTTGGTAGATATGAGTTCTGGTGTGCACTGGGAGGTGGAATCAGGTCAAAACCTCATTTGGTTAGACCTGGGAAAATTATGTAAGACGAAAAGTTGCTAGTTTTGTTATTATTCCTAAAGGCAGAATACAGTTCACCTTGGGATGAGACCTGTGTTGGATGATAGGTATTGCAAATACCTTCTAGTAGGTCTTTGGTTCATCTCAAATGGAGATGGCTAGCTCACAGAGGAATTTAATTAGTGCATGGTATACTCTGCAGAAAATTAAATACTAGGAATTAAAGGAAATTATTTTGGACATGGGGTTGCCTCTGCATGTTTGAGAAAACATCAGAGAACCACCAGGATTTTAGATCTAGGCCTTTGAATTAGGTTTGCCATTTTATTTAGATTTAATCCTAGCAGAAACTTTTTTGGAATAATGGATCTACTAAAAGAAAAAGAAAAAGGGTGAAGCGGGCCGGATCTAGGGAGCTACTGGGCTGCAGGGGAGGATTGGGGTTTAGGGTTTAGCGTTTAGGGTTTAGGGTTTAGGGTTTTAGGATTCAGCCCACGGCAGGGCAGCGCGATGCGCGGGAGCTGGCGCTTGAACTGACAAGCGGGGCCCAGCGGTCAGCGGCAGAGGGACGCGAAGGGGTATCAGCCGCTGTCGGCCATTGGATCAAGTCGCGATGGACGGCGTTCAGTCATCGGTTACGCAACAGAGGGTGGCCGGCGACGGGAACCCTAGGCGGAGCAGGGAGGAGCGGGGAGGATACCTGGGGGCTTGCGGGAGGTCGAGGAGGCGGCAGGGCGACGCGGTCGACGACGGCGAGTAGATCGGTGGGCGGCACGACGACAGAGGCCCACGGGAAGCAGCTAGCGCGACGATGGCCGAGGACGAACTCGTCGGTGCTCGACGGCGATGGCGGAGGAGTGGGTCCTAGACAGAAAGGAGAACACCATTAGGTAGAGGAGAGCAAGGGGATCACCAGGGCTAACATGCAGAAGGAATGGGGGAGGGAGGAGAGAGCCTTGCTCGATTTTTGGGAGGAGCCAAAGCTTCTCCCTCTTCTTCTCTCGTGCAGCACAGGGCAAGGGAGGGGTTGTGGTGCTCTTGGGAGGCAAGTGGGAGGGAGAGGAGGCAAATGAGGGCAGGGAGCTGGCTGGGGGAGGCCTGCTGGCTTTATACCATGGGGGAGGACTAGATGGGGTAAATTACCCATTAGGACAAGGGGGAGGGCAATGCTGGCCAGGGATTGGTCCAGGGTGAGGTGGAGAGGGGCGGGATGGTAATTGGGTCACGCTGGACCAGAGAGGGAGTTGTGGTGATTCATTGTGGCAATTCCTTGTAAGAACCTTGTTGTCTCTCTTGCTTACTACTAGTACAAGGGCACAATGGGGATTTTGTTGGGGTGGAGCTTCAGTACTAGTCGGCTAGGGGTGTGTCATGGTGCTGAGGTTAAGCTTTGATCAAGCCTTGATGGAAAAAGGAGGTGCTTAGAGTGGTGATTTGCTTAATTGGCAACTATTGATCTAATAGATGGTTGTGAAGGAAATCCAAATTCTTGCATTGGACGAGAGGAGAAAAAGGTACTAGTAGGTAGTAATGTCAAGGTAGACTTCTAGTATTTAATTGGGATTTTTAGGTGGAGTTTAAGTCCACTTAAATCCAATTACTCAAAAGGGACAGAAGTGATTTCTAGAGGATCACTTGATAAATTTCCATTGGGCAAGGTTGGGTTTTGGTGTGGGATGGTCCCAATTGTGAACACACACTTAGGGGAATTTTCCCAAGATTTATTGGGGACTAGAAGTATTTGAAACAATTATTATTCCAAATCAGCCATTTTAGAAAATGGGCAAAAGGAAATAATAAAGCTTCTCAAAAATATTTATTTTTGAGAGGGAAATATAGGGTATGATTTGTGGGACTAACATGAGTCAAAATTTGGGGAAGTTTTTTGGTAAAAACAAAACTCTCCTTTAGGGATGGAGTTTTGGAGATTTTGACTATTTAAGAAATAAAATAGTTTTGCAGCCATAATAATTATGGATAATTATTGATAAATGTTGATTATCAATATAGATGAGATAGAAAAGGTGTAGCAAGCCGTTGCAACCTTTTGGAATGGATTTCCAACTTGAAAAGGATGGAAAACAAGGAGTTGATGATCTAGGGTGGTGTTATTTTTATACCACCAAAACATGCTTGCATCTTGGAGCTTAGAGCTCACTTTGGTGCAAGGGATGGATGGATAGGTAGACCAAGCCATATAGATGAACATGGCAGGAGGATTTTGAATTAATAGCATTTGGGATGATCTAGAAGTGATGGCAATCTTTGTTGAAAATAAGGCTACCATGAAATATGGGCCATGATGCCTTATAAACCATGTGGTTTTAATAGGCCAGAGATCCATTTGGAGCAAGTTAAGTACGTTCTGATAGACATCAATGATTAGAACACAGCCATGCAGAGAGTTGTTCCATAGGGGTTTGGATGGTGATGTGAGCTTCTACCAAAGTAGGTATGATGACTAGTTTTGGAGGAAATGTTATTTTCTTGTCTGCAAAACCATCATGGACAAGTGGGTTGGAGGAGGATCTAGCCAAAGGCAAATGTGGGCCTTGGTAGTACTTAGGATGGTTAACAATATGGTTCAAGTGCATTTCCAAAAATGCACATGGTTTGAGAAGAGGAGGCTTTCAAAAAGGTGATACTGAAACTGTTTCCAGACTTTGCAAAATTTGGCAGTTTTGAGGAATTTGACTAGAGTAGGAGAGGGAATGTTCTTGGAGGAGTCGCAAGGTATTAGAGCTTTACTAAAGGGGTGATATGGAAGTGTAGAGTGAGTAGAAGGGATCCATGTGTTTTTAGTAAAAAGAACACACATGCAATGACACTGGTGGATCCATGTGTGGTCTCTAAAGAGAACACACATGCAATAACTCTAGTTGTGGTTAATGAGATGAACACACATTTCAATGACACTGGTGGATCCATATGTGGTATGTGAAAACAATAGTCATGAAATGACTCTGGTTGTTGTTAGTAAAAAGAACACACATGCAATGACACTGGTGGATCCATGTGTGGTCTCTAAAGAGAACACACATGCAATGACACTAGCTATGGTTAATGAGAAGAACACACATTTCAATGACACTGGTGGATCCATATGTGGTATGTGAAAAGAACACACATGCAATGACACTGGTGGATCCATGTGTGGTCTCTGAAGAGAACACACATGCAATGACACTGGTGCATCCATGTGTGGTATGTGAAAAGAACACACCTGCAATGACTCCAGTTGTTGTTAGTAAAAAGAACACACATGCAATGACACGGGTGGATCCATGTGTGGTCTCTGAAGAGAACACACATGCAATAACTCTAGATGTCGTTAATGAGAAGAACACACATTTCAATGACACTGGTGGATCCATATGTGGTATGTGAAAACAATAGTCATGAAATGACTCCAGTTGTTGTTAGTAAAAAGAACACCCATGCAATGACACTGGTGGATCCGTGTGTGGTCTCTGAAGAGAGCACACATGCAATGACACTGGTGGATCCATATGTGGTATGTGAAAAGAACACACATGCAATGACTCCAGTTTTTGTTAGTAAAAAGAACACACATGCAATTACACTGGTGGATCCATGTGTGGTCTCTGAAGAGAACACACATTTCAATGACACTGGTGGATCCATATGTAGTATGTTAAAAGAACACACATGCAATGACTCTAGTTGTTCTTAGTAAAAAGAACACACACGCAATGACACTGGTGGATACATGTGTGGTCTCTGTAGAGAACGAACATGCAATAACTCTAGGTGTTGTTAATGAGATGAACACACATTTCAATGACACCGGTGGATCCATATGTGGTATGTGAAAAGAATAGTCATGAAATGACTCCAGTTGTTGGTAGTAAAAACAACACACATGCAATGACACTGGTGGATCCATGTGTGGTCTCTAAAGAGAGCACACATGCAATGACTCTAGTTGTTGTTAGTAAAAAGATCACACATGCAATGACACTAGTGGATCCATAGGTGGATTGTGAAAAGAGCACACATGCAATAACACTGGTGGATCCATATGTGGTATGTGAAAATAACACACATGCAATGACTCTGGTTGTTGTTAGTAAAAAGAACACACATGAAATGACACTGGTGGATCCATGTGTGGTCTCTGAAGAGAACACATATGCAATTACTCTGGTTGTTGTTAGTAAAAAGAGCACACATGCAATGACACTGGTGGATCCATAGGTGGATTGTGAAAAGAACACACACACTGGTGGATCCATATGTGGTATGTGAAAATAACACACATGCAATGACTCCAGTTGTTGTTAGTAAAAATAACACACATGCAATTACACTAGAGGATCCATGTGTGGTCTCTGACGAGAACACACATGCAATGACTCTGGTTGTTGTTAGTAAAAAGAGCACACATGCAGTGACACTTGTGGATCCATGTGTGGTCTCTAAAGAGAACACACATGCAATGACTCTGGTTGTTGTTAGTAAAAAGAGCACACATGCAGTGACACTTGTGGATCCATTGGTGGATTGTGAAAAGAACACACATGCAATGACACTGGTGGATCCATATGTGGTATGTGAAAAGAACACACATGCAATGAGTCCATTTGTTGTTAGTAAAAAGAATACACATGTAATGACACTGGTGGATCCATGTGTGGTCTCTGAAGAGAACACACATTTCAATGACACTAGTCGATCCATATGTGGTATGTGAAAAGAACACACATGCAATGACTCCAGTTGTTGTTAGTAAAAATAACACACATGCAATGACATTGGTGGATTCATGTGTGGTCTCTGAAGAGAAGGCACATGTAATGATTATAGCTATGGTTAATGAGAAGAACACACAAACAATGACACTGGTGGATCCATATGTGGTATGTGAAAAGAACACACATGAATGACTCTGGTTGTTGTTAGTAAAAGGAGCACATATGCAATGACACTGGTGGATCCATGTGTGGTCTCTGAAGAGAACACACATTTCAATGACACTGGTGGATCCATATGTGGTATGTGAAAAGTACACACATGCAATGACTCTAGTTGTTGTTAGTAAAAACAACACACATGCAATGACACTAGTGGATCCATGTGTGGTCTCTGAAGAGAACACACATGCAATGACTCTAGCTGTGGTTAATGAGAAGAACACACATTTCAATGACACTGGTAGATCCATATGTGGTATGTGAAGAGAATAGTGATGCAATGACTCCAGTTGTTGCTAGTAAAAAAACACACATGCAATGACACTGGTGGATCCATGTGTGGTCTTTGAAGAGAACACACATGCAATGACTCTGGCTGTTGTTAGTAAAAAGAGCACACATGCAGTGACACTTGTGGATCCATTGGTGGATTGTGAAAAGAACACACATGCAATGACTCTGGTTGTTGTTATTAAAAATAACACACATGCAATGACACTAGTGGATCCATGTGTGGTCTCTGAAGAGAACACACATGCAATGACACTAGCTATGGTTAATGAGAAGAACACACATTTCAATGACACTGGTGGATCCATATGTGGTATGTGAAAAGAACACACATGCAATAACACTGGTGGATCCATGTGTGGTCTCTGAAGAGAACACACATGCAATGACTCTGGTTGTTGTTAGTAAAATGAGCACACATACAATGACACTGGTGAATCCATAGGTGGATTGTGAAAAGAACACACATGCAATGACACTGGTGTATCCATATGTGGTATGTGAAAAGAACACACATGCAATGACACAGGTGGATCCATATGTGGTATGTGAAAAGAACACACATGCAATGACTCTAGTTGTTGTTAGTAAAAATAACACACATGCAATGACACTGGTGGATCCATGTGTGGTCTCTGAAGAGAACACACATTTCAATGACACTGGTGGATCCATATGTGGTATGTGAAAAGAACACACATGAAATGACTCTAGTTGTTGTTAGTAAAAAGAACACACATGCAACGACACTGGTGGATCCATGTGTGGTCTCTGAAGAGAACACACATTTCAATAACACTGGTGGATCCATATGTGGTATGTGAAAATAATAGTCATGAAATGACTCCAGTTGTTGTTAGTAGAAAGAACACACATGCAATGACCCTGGTGGATCCATGTGTGGTCTCTGAAGAGAACACACATGCAATGACTCTGGTTGTTGTTAGTAAAATGAGCACACATGCAATGACACTAGTGGATCCATAGGTGGATTGTGAAAAGAACACACATGCGATGACACTGGTGGATCCTTATGTGCTATGTGAAAATAACACACATGCAATGACATTAGTGGATCCATGTGTGGTCTCTGAAGAGAACACACATGCAATGACTCTGGTTGTTGTTAGTAAAAAGAGCATACATGCAATGACACTGGTGGATCCATGTGTGGTCTCTGAAGAGAACACACATTTCAATGACACTGGTGGATCCATATGTGGCATGTGAAAAGAACACACATGCAATGACTCCAGTTGTTGTTAGTAAAAAGAACACACATGCAATGACACTGGTAGATCCATGTGTAGTATCTGGAGAGAACACACATGCAATGACTCTGGTTGTTGTTAGTAAAAAGAACACACATGTAATGACTCTGGTTGTTGTTAGTAAAAAGAGCACACATGCAATGACATTGGTAGATCCATGTGTGGTCTCTGAAGGGAACACACATTTCAGTGACACTGGTGGATCCGTATGTGGTATGTGAAACGAACACACATGCAATGACTACAGTTGTTGTTAGTAAAAAGAACACACATGCAATGACACAGGTGGATCCATGTGTGGTCTCTGAAGAGAACACACATGCAATAACTCTAGCTGTGGTGAATAAGAAGAACACACATTTCAATGACTCTGGTTGTTGTTAGTAAAAAGAGCACACATGCAATGACATTGGTGGATCCATGTGTGGTCTCTGAAAAGAACACACATGCAATGACTCTGGTTGTTGTTAGTAAAAGGAACACACATGCAATGACACTGGTGGATCCATGTGTGGTCTCTAAAGATAACACACATGCAATGACTCTAGCTGTGGTTACTGAGAAGAACACACATTTCAATGACACTGGTGGATCCATATGTGGTATGTGAAAAGAACACACATGCAATAACTCCAATTGTTAGTAAAAAGAGCACAAACGCAATGACACCGGTGGATCCATGTGTGGTCTCTGAAGAGAACACACATTTCAATAACACTTGTGGATCCATATGTGGTATGTGAAAATAATAGTCATGAAATGACTCCAGTTGTTGTTAGTAGAAAGAACACACATGCAATGACCTTGGTGGATCCATGTGTGGTCTCTGAAGAGAACACACATGCAATGACTCTGGTTGTTGTTAGTAAAATGAGCACACATGCAATGACACGGGTGGATCCATAGGTGGATTGTGAAAAGAACACACATGCAATGACACTGGTGGATCCATATGTGGTATGTGAAAAGAACACACATGCAATGACACTAGTGGATCCATGTGTGGTCTCTGAAGAGAACACACATGCAATGACTATGGTTGTTGTTAGTAAAAAGAGCACACATGCAATGACACTAGTGGATCCATTGGTGGATTGTGAAAAGTACACACATGCAATGACACTGGTGGATCCATATGTGGTATGTGAAAAGAACACACATGCAGTGACTCCAATTGTTGTTAGTAAAAAGAACACACAATCAATGACACTGGCGGATGCATGTGTGGTCTCTGAAGAGAACACACATTTCAATGACACTGGTGGATCTATATGTGGTATGTGAAAAGAACACACATGCAATGACTCCAATTGTTGTTAGTAAAAAGAACACACATGCAATGACACTGGTGGATCCATGTGTGGTATCTGAAGAGAACACACATGCAATGACTCTAGCTGTGGTTAATGATAAGAACACACATTTCAATGACACTGGTGGATCCATATGTGGTATGTGAAAAGAACACACATGCAATGACTCCAATTGATGTTAGTAAAAAGAACATACATGCAATGACACTGGTAGATCCATGTGTAGTCTCTGAAGAGAACACACATGCAATGACTCTGGTTGTTGTTAGTAAAAAGAACACACATGTAATGACTTTGGTTGTTGTTAGTAAAAAGAGAACACATGCAATGACATTGGTGGATCCATGCGTGGTCTCTGAAGGAAACACACATTTTAGTGACACTGGTGGATCCATATGTGGTATGTCAAACGAACACACATGCAATGACTACAGTTGTTGTTAGTAAAAAGAACACACATGCAATGACATAGGTGGATCCATGTGTGGTCTCTGAAGAGAACACACATGCAATAACTCTAGCGGTGGTTAATAAGAAGAACACACATTTCAATGACTCTGGTTGTTGTTAGTAAAAAGAGCACACATGCAATGACATTGGTGTATCCATGTGTGGTCTCTGAAAAGAACACACATGCAATGACTGTAGTTGTTATTAGTAAAAAGAGCACACATGCAATGACACAGGTGCATCCATGTGTGGTTTATAAAGAGAACACACATGCAATGACTCTAGCTGTGGTTACTGAGAAGAACACACATTTCAATGACACTGGTGGATCCATATGTGGTATGTGAAAAGAACACACATGCAATAACTCTAGTTGTTGTTAGTAAAAAGAGCACACATGCAATGACACCGATGGATCCATGTGTGGTCTCTAAAGAGAACACACATTTCAATAACACTGGTGGATCCATATGTGGTATGTGAAAATAATAGTCATGAAATGACTCCAGTTGTTGTTAGTAGAAAGAACACACATGCAATGACCCTGGTGGATCCATGTGTGGTCTCTGAAGAGAACACACATGCAATGACTCTGGTTGTTGTTAGTAAAATGAGCACACATGCAATGACACTAGTGGATCCATAGGTGGATTGTGAAAAGAACACACATGCGATGACACTGGTGGATCCTTATGTGCTATGTGAAAATAACACACATGCAATGACATTAGTGGATCCATGTGTGGTCTCTGAAGAGAACACACATGCAATGACTCTGGTTGTTGTTAGTAAAAAGAGCAGACATGCAATGACATCAGGATCCATGTGTGGTCTCAAGAGAACACACATTTCAATGACACTGGTGGATCCATATGTGGCATGTGAAAAGAACACACATGCAATGACTCCAGTTGTTGTTAGTAAAAAGAACACACATGCAATGACACTGGTAGATCCATGTGTAGTATCTGGAGAGAACACACATGCAATGACTCTGGTTGTTGTTAGTAAAAAGAACACACATGTAATGACTCTGGTTGTTGTTAGTAAAAAGAGCACACATGCAATGACATTGGTAGATCCATGTGTGGTCTCTGAAGGGAACACACATTTCAGTGACACTGGTGGATCCATATGTGGTATGTGAAACGAACACACATGCAATGACTACAGTTGTTGTTAGTAAAAAGAACACACATGCAATGACACAGGTGGATCCATGTGTGGTCTCTGAAGAGAACACACATGCAATAACTCTAGCTGTGGTGAATAAGAAGAACACACATTTCAATGACTCTGGTTGTTGTTAGTAAAAAGAGCACACATGCAATGACATTGGTGGATCCATGTGTGGTCTCTGAAAAGAACACACATGCAATGACTCTGGTTGTTGTTAGTAAAAGGAACACACATGCAATGACACTGGTGGATCCATGTGTGGTCTCTAAAGATAACACACATGCAATGACTCTAGTTGTGGTTACTGAGAAGAACACACATTTCAATGACACTGGTGGATCCATATGTGGTATGTGAAAAGAACACACATGCAATAACTCCAGTTGTTGTTAGTAAAAAGAGCACAAATGCAATGACACCGGTGGATCCATGTGTGGTCTCTGAAGAGAACACACATTTCAATAACACTTGTGGATCCATATGTGGTATGTGAAAATAATAGTCATGAAATGACTCCAGTTGTTGTTAGTAGAAAGAACACACATGCAATGACCTTGGTGGATCCATGTGTGGTCTCTGAAGAGAACACACATGCAATGACTCTGGTTGTTGTTAGTAAAATGAGCACACATGCAATGACACGGGTGGATCCATAGGTGGATTGTGAAAAGAACACACATGCAATGACACTGGTGGATCCATATGTGGTATGTGAAAAGAACACACATGCAATGACACTAGTGGATCCATGTGTGGTCTCTGAAGAGAACACACATGCAATGACTATGGTTGTTGTTAGTAAAAAGAGCACACATGCAATGACACTAGTGGATCCATTGGTGGATTGTGAAAAGAACACACATGCAATGACACTGGTGGATCCATATGTGGTATGTGAAAAGAACACACATGCAGTGACTCCAATTGTTGTTAGTAAAAAGAACACACAATCAATGACACTGGCGGATGCATGTGTGGTCTCTGAAGAGAACACACATTTCAATGACACTGGTGGATCTATATGTGGTATGTGAAAAGAACACACATGCAATGACTCCAATTGTTGTTAGTAAAAAGAACACACATGCAATGACACTGGTGGATCCATGTGTGGTATCTGAAGAGAACACACATGCAATGACTCTAGCTGTGGTTAATGATAAGAACACACATTTCAATGACACTGGTGGATCCATATGTGGTATGTGAAAAGAATAGTCATGAAATGACTCTAGTTGTTGTTAGTAAAAAGAGCACACATGCAATGACACTGGTGGATCCATGTGTGGTCTCTGAAGAGAACACACATGCAAAAACTCTAGCTGTGGTTAATGAGAAGAACACACATGTCAATGACTCTGGTTGTTGTTAGTAAAAAGAGCACACATGCAATGACATTGGTGGATCCATCTGTGGTCTCTGAAAAGAACACACATGCAATGACTCTGGTTGTTGTTAGTAAAAAGAACACACATGCAATGACAATGGTGGATCCATGTGTGGTCTCTGAAGAGAACACGCATGCAATGACTCTAGCTGTGGTTAATAAGAAGAACACATATTTCAATGACATTGGTGGATCCATATGTGGTATGTGAAAAGAACACACATGCAATGATTTCAGTTGTTGTTAGTAAAACAAGCACACATGCAATGACACTGGTGGATCCATTTGTGGACTCTGAAGAGAACACACATTTCAATAACACTGGTGGATCCATATGTGGTATGTGAAAATAATAGTCATGAAATGACTCCAGCTGTTGTTAGTAAAAAGAACACACATGCAATGACACTAGTGGATCCATGTGTGGTCTCTAAAGACAACACACATGCAATGACTCTGGTTTGTTGTTAGTAAAATGACCACACATGCAATGACACTGGTGGATCCATAGGTGGATTGTGAAAAGAACACACATGCAGTGACACTGGTGGATCCATATGTGGTATGTGAAAAGAACACACATGCAATGACTCTAGTTGTTGTTAGGAAAAAGAACACACATGCAATGACACTTGTCGATCCATGTGTGGTCTCTGAAGAGAACACACGTTTCAATAACACTGGTGGATCCGTATGTGGTATGTGAAAAGAACACACGTGCAATGACTCCAGTTGTTGTTAGTAAAAAGAACACACATGCAATCACACTGGTAGATCCATGTGTGGTCTCTAAAGAGAACACACATGCAATGACTCTGGTTGTTGTTAGTAAAAAGAACACACATGCAATGACTCTAGTTATTGTTAGTAAAAAGAGCACACATGCAATGACATTGGTGGATCCATGTCTGGTCTCTTAAGAGAACACACATTTCAATGACACTAGTGGATCCATATGTGGTATGTGAAAAGAACACACATGCAATGACTCCAGTTATTGTTAGTAAAAAGAACACACATGCAATGACACTGGTAGATCCATGTGTAGTCTCTGAAGAGAACACACATGCAATGACTCTGGTTGTTGTTAGTAAAAAGAACACACATGTAATGACTCTGGTTGTTGTTAGTAAAAAGAGCACACATGCAATGACATTGGTGGATCCATGTGTGGTCTCTGAAAGGAACACACATTTCAGTGACACTGTTGGATCCATATGTGGTATGTGAAACGAACACACATGCAATGACTACTGTTGTTGTTAGTAAAAAGAACACACATGCAATGACACAGGTGGATCCATGTGTGGTCTCTGAAGAGAACACACATGCAATAACTCTAGCTGTGGTTAATAAGAAGAACACACATTTCAATGACTCTGGTTGTTGTTAGTAAAAAGAGCACACATGCAATGACATTGGTGGATCCATGTGTGGTCTCTGAAGAGAACACACATGCAATGACTCTAGCTGTGGTTAATGAGAAGAACACACATTTCAATAACACTGGTGGATCCATATGTGGTATGTGAAAAGAACACACATGCAATGACTCTGGTTGTTGTTAGTAAAAAGAACACACATGCAATAACACTGGTGGATCCATGTGTGGTCTCTAAAGAGAACACACATACAATGACTCTAGTTGTGGTTACTGAGAAGAACACACATTTCAATGACACTGGTGGATCCATACGTGGTATGTGAAAAGAACACACATGCAATAACTCCAGTTGTTGTTAGTAAAAAGATCACACATGCAATGACACTGGTGGGTCCATGTGTGGTCTCACACATTTCAATAACACTGGTGGATCCATATGTGGTATGTGAAAATAATAGTAATGAAATGACTCCAGCTGTTGTTAGTAGAAAGAACACACATGCAATGACCCTGGTGGATCCATGTGTGGTCTCTCAAGAGAACACACATGAAATGACTCTGGTTGTTGTTAGTGAAATGAGCACACATGCAATGACACGGGTGGATCCATAGGTGGATTGTGAAAAGAACACACATGCAATGACACTGGTGAATCCATATGTGGTATGTGAAAAGAACACACATGCAATGACACTAGTGGATCCATGTGTGGTCTCTGAAGAGAACACACATGCAATGACTCTGATTGTTGTTAGTAAAAAGAGCACACATGCAATGACACTAGTAGATCCATTGGTGGATTGTGAAAACAACACACATGCAATGACACTGGTGGATCCATATGTGGTATGTGAAAAGAACACACATGAAATGACTCCAATTGTTGTTAGTAAAAAGAACACACATGCAATGACACTGGCGGATCCATGTGTGGTCTCTGAAGAGAACACACATTTCAATGACACTGGTGGATCCATATGTGGTATGTGAAAAGAACACACATGCAATGACTCCAGTTGTTGTTAGTAAAAAGAACACACATGCAATGACACTGGTGGATCCATGTGTGGTATTTGAAGAGAACACACATGCAATGACTCTAGCTGTGGTTAATGATAAGAACACACATTTCAATGACACTGGTGGATCCATATGTGGTATGTGAAAAGAATAGTCATGAAATGACTCTAGTTGTTGTTAGTAAAAAGAGCACACATGCAATGACACTGGTGGATCCATGTGTGGTCTCTGAAGAGAACACACATGCAATAACTCTAGCTGTGGTTAATGAGAAGAACACACATGTCAATGACTCTGGTTGTTGTTAGTAAAAAGAGCACACATGCAATGACATTGGTGGATACATGTGTGGTCTCTGAAAAGAACACACATGCAATGACTCTGGTTGTTGTTAGTAAAAAGAACACACATGCTATGACACTGGTGGATCCATGTGTGGTCTCTGAAGAGAACACACATGCAATGACTCTAGCTGTGGTAATAAGAAGAACACATATTTCAATGACATTGGTGGATCCATATGTGGTATGTGAAAAGAACACACATGCAATGACTCCAGTTGTTGTTAGTAAAACAAGCACACATGCAATGACACTGGTGGATCCATGTGTGGTCTTTGAAAAGAACACACATGCAATGACGCTGGTGGATCCATATGTGGTATGTGAAAAGAACACACATGCAATGACACTAGTGGATCCATGTGTGGTCTCTGAAGAGAACACACATGCAATGACTCTGATTGTTGTTAGTAAAAAGAGCACACATGCAATGACACTAGTGGATCCATTGGTGGATTGTGAAAAGAACACACATGCAATGACACTGGTGGATCCATATGTGGTATGTGAAAAGAACACACATGCAATGACTCCAATTGCTGCTAGTAAAAAGAACACACATGCAATGACACTAGTGGATCCATGTGTGGTCTCTGAAGAGAACACACATTTCAATGACAATGGTGGATCCATATGTGGTACGTGAAAAGAACACACATGCAATGACTCCAGTTGTTGTTAGTAAAAAGAACACACATGCAATAACATTGATGGATCCATGTGTGGTCTCTCAAGAGAACACACATGTAATGACTCTAGCTATGGTTAATGAGAAGAACACACAAACAATGACACCGGCGGATCCATGTGTGGTCTCTAAAGAGAACACACATGCAATGACTCTGGTTGTTGTTAGTAAAAAGAGCACACATGCAATGACACTGGTGGATCCATTTGTGGTCTCTGAAGAGAACACACATTTCTATGACACTGGTGGATCCATATGTGGTATGTGAAAAGAACACACATGCAATGACTCTAGTTGTTGTTAGTAAAAAGAGCACACATGCAATGACACTGGTGGATCCATGTGTGGTCTCTGAAGAAAACACACATTTCAATAACACTAGTGGATCCATATGTGGTATGTGAAAATAATAGTCATGAAATGACTCCAATTGTTGTTAGTAAAAATAACACACATGCAATGACACTGGTGGATCCATGTGTGGTCTCTGAAGAGAACACACGTGCAATGACTCTGGTTGTTGTTAGTAAAACGAGCACACATGCAATGACACTGGTGGATCCATAGGTGGATTGTGAAAAGAACACACATGCAATGACAATTGTGGATCCATGTGTGGTCTCTGAAGAGAACACATATTTCAACGACACTAGTGTATCCATATGTGGTATGTTAAAAGAACACACATGCAATGACTCCAGTTGTTGTTAGTAAAAAGAACACACATGCAATGAACCTGGTGGATCCATGTGTGGTCTCTGAAGGGACCACACATGCAATAACTCTAGCTGTGGTTAATAAGAAAAACACACATTTCAATGACTCTAGTTGTTGTTAGTAAAAAGAGCACACATGTAATGACATTGGTGGATCCATGTGTGGTCTCTGAAAAGAACACACATGCAATGACTCTTATTGTTGTTAGTAAAAAGAACACACATGCAATGACACTGGTGGATCCATGTGTGGTCTCTGAAGAGAACACACATGCAACGACTCTAGTTGTGGTTACTAAGAAGAACACACATTTCAATGACACTGGTGGATCCATATGTGGTATGTGAAAAGAACACAAATGCAATGACTCCAGTTGTTGTTAGTAAAAATAGCACACATGCAATGACACGGGTGGATCCATGTGTGGTCTCTAAAGAGAACACACATTTCAATAACACTGGTGGATCCATATGTGGTATGTGAAAATAAAGTCATGAAATGACTCCAGTTGTTGTTAGTAAAAAGAACACACATGTAATGACACTGGTGGATCCATGTGTGGTCTCTGAACAGAACACACATGCAATGACTCTAGCTGTGGTTAATGAGAATAACACACATTTCAATAACACTGGTGGATCCATATGTGGTATGTAAAAATAAAGTCATGAAATGACTCCAGTTGTTGTTAGTAAAAAGAACACACATGTAATGACACTGGTGGATCCATGTGTGGTCTCTGAAGAGAACACACATGCAATGACTCTAGCTGTGGTTAATGAGAAGAACACACATTTCAATGACATTGGTGGATCCATATGTGGTATGTGAAAAGAATAGTCATGAAATGACTCTAGTTGTTGTTAGTAAAAAGAACACACACGCAATGACTCTGGTTGTTGTTAGTAAAATGAGCACACATGCAATGACACTGGTGGATCCATATGTGGTATGTGAAAAGAACACACATGCAATGACTCCAGTTGTTGTTAGTAAAAAGAACACACATGCAATGACACTAGTGGATCCATGTGTGGTCTCTGAAGAGAACACACATGCAATGACTCTGGTTGTTAATAAAAAGAACACACATGCAATGACTCTGGTTATTGTTAGTAAAAAGAGCACACATGCAATGACATTGGTGGATCCATGTGTGGTATCTAAAGAGAACACACATTTCAATGACACTGGTGGATCCATATGTGGTATGTGAAAAGAACACACATGCAATGACTCCAGTTGTTGTTAGTTAAAAGAACACACATGCAATGACACTGGTGGATCCATGTGTGGTCTCTGAAGATAACACACATGCAATAACTCTAGCTGTGGTTAATGAGAAGAACACACATTTCAATGACTATGGTTGTTGTTAGTTGAAAGAGCACACTTGCAATGACATTGGTGTGTCCATGTGTGGTCTCTAAAAATAACGCACATGCAATGACTCTAGTTGTTGTTAGTAAAAAGAAAACACATGCAATGACACTGGTGGATCCATGTGTGGTCTCTGAAGAGAACACACATGCAATGACTCTAGCTGTGGTGAATGAGAAGAACACACATTTCAATGATACTGGTGGATCCATAGGTGGTATGTGAAAAGAACACACATGCAATGACTCCAATTGTTGTTAGTAAAAAGATCACACATGCAATGACACTGGTACATCCTTGTGTGGTCTCTGAAGAGAACACACGTTTCAATGACTCTGGTTGTTGTTAGTAAAAATAGCACACATAAAATGACATTGGTGGATCCATAGGTGGATTGTGGAAAGAACACACATGCAATGACTCTGGTTGTTTTTAGTAAAAAGAACACACATGCAATGAAACTAGTGCATCCATGTGTGGTCTCTGAAGACAACACACATGCAATGACTCTAGCTATAGTTAATGAGAAGAACACACATTTCAATGACACTGGTGGATCCATCTGTGGTATGTGAAAAGAACACACATGCAATGACTCCAGTTGTTGTTAGTAAAAAGAGCACACATGCAATAACACTGGTGGATCCATATGTGGTCTCTAAAGAGAACACACATTTCAATGACTCTAGCTGTGGTTAATGAGAAGAACGCACAAACAATGACACTGGTGGATCCATGTGTGGTCTCTGAAGAGAACACACATGTAATGACTCTGGTTGTTAGTTAAAAGAGCACACATGCAATGACACTGGTGGATCCATGTGTGGTCTGTGAAGAGAACACACATGCAGTGACACTGGTGGATCCATATGTGGTATGTGAAAAGAACACACATGCTATGCCTCTAGTTGTTGTTAGTAAAAAGAACACACATGAAATGACACCGGTGGATCCATGTGTGGTCTTGGAAGAGAACACACATGCAATGACTCTAGCTGTGGTTAATGAGAAGAACGCACATTTCAATGACACTGGTGGATCCATATGTGGTATGTGAAAAGAATAGTCATGAAATGACTCTAGTTGTTGTTAGTAAAAAGAACACACATGCAATCACACTGGTGGATCTATGTGTGGTCTCTGAAGATAACACACATGAAATGACTCTAGCTGTGGTTAATGAGAAGAACACACATTTCAATGACACTGGTGGATCCATATGTGGTATGTGAAAAGAATAGTCATGAAATGACTCCAGTTGTTGTTAGTAAAAAGAACACACATGCAATGACACTAGTGGATACATATGTGGTATGTGAAATGAACACACATGCAATGACTCCAGTTCTTGTTAGTAAAAAGAACACACATGCAATGACACTGGTGGATCCATGTGTGGTCTCTGAAGAGAACACACATGCAATGACTCTAGATGTGGTTAATGAGAAAAACACACAAACAATGACACTGGTGGATCCATGTGTGGTCTCTGAAGAGAACACACATGCAATGACTCTGGTTGTTGTTAGTAAAAAGAGCACACATGCAATGACACTGGTGGATCCATGTGTGGTCTCTGAAGAGAACACACATGCAATGACACTGGTGGATCTATATGTGGTATGTGAAATGAACACACATGCAATGACTCCAGTTGTTGTTAGTAAAAAGAACACACATGCAATGACACTGGTGGATCCATGTGTGGTCTCTGAAGAGAACACACATTTCAATGACACTGCTGGATCCATATGTGGTATGTGAAAAGAACACACATGCAATGACTCCAGTTGTTGTTAGTAAAAAGAACACACATGCAATGAAACTGGTCGATCCATGTGTGGTCTCTGAAGAGAACACACATTTCAATGACACTAGTGGATCCATATGTGGTATGTGAAAAGAACACACATGCAATGACTCTAGTTGTTGTTAGTAAAAAGAACACACATGAAATGACACTGGTGGATTCATGTGTGGGCTCTGAAGAGAACACACATGCAATGACTCTAGCTGTGGTTAATGAGAAGAGCACACATTTCAATGACACTGGTGGATCCATATGTGGTATGTGAAAAGAATAGTCATGAAATGACTCCAGTTGTTGTTAGTAAAAAGAACACACATGCAATGACACTGGTGGATCCATGGGTGGTCTCTGAAGAGAACACATATGCCATGACACTGGTGGATCCATATGTGGTATGTGAATAGAACACACATGCAATGACTCCTGTTGTTGTTAGTAAAAAGAACACACATGCAATGACACTGGTGGATCCATCTGTGGTCTCTGAAGAGAACACACATTTCAATGACACTGGTGGATCCGTATGTGGTATGTGAAAAGAACACACATGCAATGACTCCAGTTGTTGTTAGTAAAAAGAACACACATGCAATGACACTGGTGGATCTATGTGTGGTCTCTGAAGAGAACACACTTGCAATGAATCTAGCTATGGTTAATGAGAAGAACACACATGCAATGACACTGGTGGATCCATAGGTGGATTGTGAAAATAACACACATGCAATGACTCTAGTTGTTGTTAGTAAAAAGAACACACATGCACTGACACTGGTGGATCCATGTGTGTTCTATGAAGAGAACACACATGCAATGACATTGGTGGATCCATATGTGGTATGTGAAAAGAACACACATGCAATGACTCTGGTTGTTGTTAGTAGAAAGAGCACACATGTAATGACACTGGTGGATCCATATGTGGTATGTGAAAAGAACAGTCATGAAATGACTCCAGTTGTGGTTAATGAAAGAATACACATTTCAATGATAATGGTGGTTCCATATGTGGTCTGTGAAAAGAACACACATGCAATGACTCTAGCTGTGGTTAATGAGAAGAACACACATGCAATGACACTAGTGAATCCATAGGCGGATTGTGAAAAGAGATTTGCCCTCTCTCTCGGTCACAAATCTCACAAAAGCCCAAACGTGTGGAGATCCCAAACGTGTGCTCACTCTGGGTGCTACGCCCTGATTGGCTGACACAGATGTCACGCGGATCGTCTCCACCAACCGTTGATCCTATGTGATCCAACGGGCAGGATAACCCCTCCCTTCTCGCCTTTTTTTATGCATGGTCAATTCGTGCCACCTCTCTATCCGTTCCATCGATACTTTACCTCCATAAACAAGTGAAAATCCATCTATCTAACTAAAATAAATAAAATAAATGATCATATTTCGAAGAAGCCATCATCTTCGTCTTCCGGTTCGTCCTAGTCTTCGCCAACGCCATGGTCCCTGCCATCAACGATGTCGGTGTCCTCCTCTGACGACTCAACACTGCCCCCTTCCTCGAATAAGCTTGTTATCTCCTTGTCGGAGTCCTCCTCCTCCTGTTCGTAGTCCCACGGGTTCACGTCACTCTTCTCCGCTTCTGCCTCCAACTGATCGATGAACGCCTCCTTGTTGGCTGAGTCAGACTCGTCCAAATATCTATCTCCTCTCTTCTTCCTAGTCTTATTCTTGTTCCTCTTCTTGTCCGTACTCGCCAGTGCAACATGTGCCCCCGTCCTGGCTGCTGCTTTGCGCTTGTCTGACGCTGCAGGTACCCCACGCTCCTCCTGCGCAGCCAGTACGTGCTTCGACGTCGCGGGATGTGTGCGTCGATTCCCGTGATGACCACCCGGCTCGCACTCCCCTTATTATATACTGGATTTTGGGCAGCGTCGAAGACCATTGAAGTGTCCATCGCAATAAAGACAAGTCCCATCGACTCCCTACCCTTGCCTCCCTAGCTTCTTTGAGAAGGTAGACCGTACACGGTGGTCTTGTATAATAGTACTAGTACTACTGGACCACGGCCTGTACTCTTTGACTCTTCTCCCACACTAATCACTATCCCCTTCCTCCTGTCGCCACCACCCTCACCCTGCAAGCCATGGCTCTACTGGGGAGGGGGAGAGGCCGATCGACGATCCTCGTGGAGAAAAGGGAGAGAAATCGCCGCGAGGCACTTCTTGCTCTACCAGCCGCTCAATCCCACCCACTCATCGAGGCCCAATCTCCCCCGACAATGGCGCCGAATGTTCTAGCAGGCGAGGGCTCCTTCCGATACGGTATTCTTGTTCTACTTCTTCTCCATCTCCCACTCCATCATGATCTTATTCAGCCTCTTCTTGTTTTTCTTCTTCTTTTTGCTCTTCCTCTTCTATGTATTATAGGCCGGCCATGGAGCCCGAATCCACCACGACGGAGGCGTTGCAGGACCCGTTCGTCCCTGTTCCATGTCTCAGCGAGGTAGCAAATCTCCACACTGTTATTTCTCCGAGTTGTGATGTGGATTTCTTAGATCATGTCCGCCCCGCATTGGTTTTTCTTCTTCTTTTGCGAGTTGTATTATTTTTCATGAATGTGACTGGATCTCTTGGTCTTTCCTTAATACCACTGTTCATAGATTCACTATGGATTTTTTGTGATTAGGATTAGTTTATCATGGTCATGAATAGATCTCTAGGTCCATTTTTTAACACTACGGTCAATAGATTCAACAAGGATTTTTTGATCTGTATTAGTATTCACCTGGAACCTGGAGTGTAATTATAGAATTCCTATTTCAATTAACATGAACGATGCAGTGATCGAAGGACGAGTACCGTGAGAAGGTGGACGCGATCATTTCCAAGATTGTCAACCAACATGAGCTTGCACGCTCCCTCACCCAAGCTAATGAGAGCCTATGCAAGCAATTATCTGCACAGAAGGAGATCTCTCTAGATTTTGCACGTGACGTCGTGAGGCTGCAGAAAGTGCTCGACCGTAACTTGAACAGGCAAGAACATGCCATCAAGATAATCAACGAGCTCATGGAGGAGAAGAAGAATCTCGTGGAAAGGTGCATTCTCCTGCAGGACGAAGTCAGCAAAGCACTCAGAGGACGCGTCGAGGACACCAAGGCTACCATCCGAGCCTACCATAACAGGAACCGTTGCCTGGATGTAGTGAAGGAGATGAAGGAGGACATGAGCAGAGGGATCACCGTACTCGAGGGTGTTCGGAAAGAGAACAAGGAGCTAAGGGCATGTCTGGAGGAGTATCGGAGCAATGCCCAAGTCTGATTCCCGTTAGCGGGGACACGAATATCAGTTCGTCCTCCACTCCTTTTGTAATGTTTAGGGTTCAGGGAGCAATGCCCAAGTATGCTTCCCATTATAGGGTGCAATAAGAATCATAGGGCAACTCCTTATCTATCTGGACATGTGTTGGTGTTCATGTTCATGAATGGACACCATGTGCTCTTTCCGTTATGTATCTGGACATGGGTTTCTGCATTATGAGTTTGCCACTCTCCCACTATTATTTGGTGATATTGGAAAAAACCTACAGCACACTAAACTGCAGATAAATCTTATTTGTCTTTGAAATTGAAATTATGATAGTGCTACTAGTCGATTCATAAAATGTTGATTAGTCCTAGATTGCTTCTTCCTTGAAATTATGACAATGCCACTAGTCGATTCAGTTAATTATGGAAACTAACTATCTTGTCCTGGTGAACTGAATAAACCATACTATGTATTTTTGTTGCAGGGAAAGAGGCGAAAGATCGACCAGGACACAGCGACTGGCTAAATGACAAGATAGCAATCCAAAGGGAGAAGCGAATTCGAAACGGCCTTTGACCACTGCTTGGCTGAACTCGCGATCCTTTCTGACAAATGCTAGAAACTGAAGGAGTTAAACACCGGCTGGGCGAAGCTACACAGTGAAGGTTGCACCTCGGCTAGGAAGCAGACGGAGATCATGAAAGGGATCTTGAAGGAAAATCGTATGGCTACGAACCAACTTCTCCAATCCGTGACAGAGCGCTAGAACCTACAGCTGAAGCACGACATAGTACTGAAGGAGCTGGCCGATCTTAGGGAGGAAAACAGGCAGCTCCGAGCCCGGCTCGCTTGAACACAACATATGTCTATTTAGTACTGAACTGCCTGGTTTATCCTTTGCAGTGGTGATTTTGTAAGCGTGAACTTAACTCTATGCACAATATGTGTGTTCGTCTGAAATTAGTTTGCTCGAGGATTGAGTTTGGCTTAGTTAAGAAAGCGCAACTGCAAGTCTTATAGTTAACTAGTTTTAGGCATTAGCACAACATAAATTATTCATCTCTAATTTCCTTTATCCTCTATAGTATGTCCTTGTTCACCCTCGCGCACCTTCTTCAGTTCCTTCAACATATCCGCAATGCAGTACTCTAGCTTCTTCTTGTCTTCCCTGAGTTGATCCCTCTCCTTTTCTGCATTATGAATCAGCAACCTATGACTATCCTGAAGCTTCTTTGCAGTTCCAACAACCAAGCTCCCATTGATTCCATCAGTTAGCTCTGACTGCAAATTCTCGAATTCTTGTTCCAGCTCCTTATTTCATACTGACAACTTGTAATTTTTTTCAGCTGCATCACTTACATCAGTAAATCTCCCCGACCTTTCCAACTCATACATCTCCCATAACTGTGCCAAACATTTCTTAAGTGCATCTGGCCACTCAAGATCCACCCACTCTACTGCTTTACACACCGGGCCAACCTAAAAACACACACACTATAGTGTTATGAACATGCACGATACATTTTACTTCATGTCACAGTTGCACATAATGTAAACAAACCTGATTTGTACAGCCCAAAAACCTTCTCCCAGTGTTACTGCCTTCGAATGCAACATATCTCCTCAGTTTTAGCCCATGGTCACATGGCACTTCTCCATCGAGATCTAGGCCCTCCCATTCAGAGTCGTAGATCGTCCGTGGTACCTATAGGTAAACGCAAAGCTGAAATCAAACATGATTGCATGCACATATGGAGCTCAGATCGAGAGATTTACCATTGCCTAACCCTAGCCCAAGAAAACAAAGGAACTCACATCATGGAAGGAATACTCGATGTCGGAGAGAAGGTTGTCGCTGCTCGACTGTTCGTCCTTGCCGTTCAAGGACAGCATGGTGAATGCGTCGTCGCAGGCGATGGCATCAGCGTCGGCGTCGGCGAGAGAGAGAGAGAGAGAGAGAGAGAGAGAGAGAGAGAGAGAGAGAGAGAGAGAGAGAGAGAGAGAGAGAGAGAGAGAGAGAGAGAGAGAGAGAGAGAGAGAGAGAGAGAGAGAGAGAGAGAGAGAGAGAGAGCAGCCCTTCTACCGCTGCAACAATGACTAAATTGGCATGTTACAATAGTTTAATGGATACCATGCCCTTTCCCTGGATTACTGTCTCCTGCCTAATATGGATTCTCTTCATACATTCTCATTTCAAATATTAAACCTGCACTCCCTCCATCCCAATTTCATTGCCTAACAAAAACATACCAGTATATTACATCATCTAAAGAAACAAAATCATGTCAACTACAAGGTACTTATGCATCACTTCTTCAGTCATGGTTTCACAAAACATTACATTACAATCTCTCAACAAACATAATCACATCATGGTTTTACAAAACATCACATTACAATCTCTCAACAAACATTCACAGAAACAAGTATATTACATCAACTCAAGAAACAAAATCATGTCGACTACAACGTACTTACGCATCACTTGTCCTGTCATGGTTTCGCAAAACATTACATTACAATCTCTCAACAAACAAAATAACAGAAATAAGTACAGTACATCATCTCAAGAAACATAATCATGTCAACTACAATGTATTTATGCATCACTTGTCCAGTCATGGTTTCACAAAACATTACATTACAATGTCCCAGCAAACATAATAACAGAAACAAGTACGGTACATCATCTTAAGAAACATAATCATGTCAACTACAATGTACTTATGTCTTATTACAACAACGATGGTTTCAGTGAGTGACATGTCCGAAAATCTCAACAGCTCGCACAGCATTATATCGCAATCTCTTAACAAACATAATCACAGAAATACGCTCTAAATACAACAGCAGTCAATATTACAAATACAGGCAGGGGAACCCCCACGGTCCATATGACAAGCCTAGGGTAGCAGCTCTCATCAGATCTCATCAACGTCGACCACCTCATTCTATTCAGCCACTACAGGGGCATCTACATCCACTATAACTTGTTCAACAACATCAAAAATGGTACCAAGGAAGAACACCTTCCTGGTTCGCTTCTTTCGTCGCATAATCTGCATAAGATCTTCAGTATACAAAACATCTATGAATTGCTACTTCTTATGATGCCACCACCGGATTTTTGCCATCTGCTTAGGGCCAATACTGATTTCCTTACCGATCATCTCTCTCATTTCATCAAGAGTTATGTTTTTGGAATCGACAGTGATCTCCACAGTACATGATGAAACTGGCTTATTAACTCCCTCATCAAGTTTTGCCATGTATGAATCCACCTCTATGCGTATACTGAACTTATCTAGATCAACATCTATTGGTCTGTATTCTCTAGGAGCAGAAGCTCTGGCAGCAAAATCTCCAACATCTGCATACATATCATCAATCATCGCTTCAACTTTCACCTTACGATCAGCTGCACAACACTCCCAAACCATCTGAAGCTCATGGGAGTGCTCAATTTGCTGATAGGTATCATTCATGTTGCGTCACACCAATTTTGTCCTCTGTCTAGAACCCCAGGGAATTCTAGCAGCAAGCATATCTACCAACCGCAAAACAGACACAACCTCTTTGCAATTCACAAGCAGATGCACATCTTGCCCGAACACAACCCTCTCGCAACCAAAATCAAGTTTTGTAGTGTACTGCCGAACATGAACTGTGAACTCATATAGGTCCCTTGTATCAAAGTTGTGCCTAATTTGATTAAAAAGCGGAACTTTTTAGTTCATTCGATTCTATTATGCCGTAACTAATCTACTTGCAAGATAAGGCACAGATAAGAAAAATTCACCTCTCGCTCTTCTCCTGGGTTTTTTCTTCGAGATCTGGGTGGCGCATCCGCCCACCGGAGCTGAACAATCCGCCGTCAGCCTTGCTTTTCTCTTCAACCCGCTGCTCGTAGGTACCTTGGGAGCAGAATCCTTGCTGGCATCCTCGCTAACCGGGGTGGAAGACCTCCCCGCTGCTACGCGTTGAGCCCCAGACTTGGGCCCCGACGGACCCGAATTAGTCGGCAACGTAGCTACAACCTTCACCTTGCAAGACATGTTGGGTCGCCGCTGTCGGATTCAGTGTCAGGGGAGGGAGAAAAAAGGTCCTCCGCTGCCGGCAGATTTAGGGTCGAGGAAGGGAAAAAAGGGACCACCACCATCGTAGCAAGATTCAGTGTCGAGAGTTAGGAAAGTATAGTAATGGATTTACCCCTACGACACGTGCAGAGTGGCTAAGAAGAGTGATCGGCGAAGAAGGGGCACAGCGGGAACTAGTGTAACGGAATATCCTGACTTAACGGGCGCGATTTGAAAATATTGGGTTTGGCCATCATTCACTCAAAAGACCCCTCTCAGCAATTGGCGCCCCAACTTTTTGAATCGCGGTGATTAAAATCAACTTGGGTACCGCGTTGCCTGGGTGCCCCAACTTTCGGGCCGCAAAATGATATTCTCACCTCGGAGGTGCTGCAGCTGTATCGCTTGGATGAGCCGCACAAAGGGGAGCTGCTCGTGGGACGAGGACAAGGAGGAGATGTAGAACATCTACACTACCCCAACGTGCTTCATCGAGTTCTGCAACTGCACGTCTAGTGGGAATCCCATGATCTATGACAACAGTATTCCTGGTTGACGCGGTAGAAATTTCTGATTTACGCTAGTGTAGCCTACCCATTACCCTACATGTAGCGCACTTTGGAAGGTAGTACCTATTTTGCGCTGTGCACCAGGAAGAAGGGGGTGTAGGTCATGGCATTGTTTGGAGTTATTCACAAACTCTAGCCAACAAATATACATTCAATAGCTTGAGACTCGAATTTAGATAACCGGTTACCTTTCTTGAGAATATAGCACTTACACCCAAACACCCGAAGATAGTGGATACTTGGTTCTTGCTGGTGAGTATCTCATATGGAGTCATGTTCAAGTGCTTGCGAAGATAAACCCGGTTGGCAATATGACAAGCGGTTGAGATAGCTTTAGCCCAAAAATTATATGGAGACTTGAACTCCGCAATCATGGTTCTTGCCATATCCATAAGAGTCCGGTTCTTCCTTTTCACCACACCATTTTGTTGAGGGGTATATGGAGCGGAATATTGATGCTTTATCCCCTCATCACCAAGAAATTCATCTAGGGTGTAGTTCTTGAACTCGATACCATTGTCACTTCTAATGGCCAAGATCTTGTTGTTATGTTGATGTTGCACTTCATTGGCAGTTGATGACGATTTTTTGAGTCTCACTCTTTTTCTTAAAGAAATATACCCAAGTGTATCTTGAGTAGTCATCCACAATAACCAAGAAATACTTCTTCCCCCAAGGCTATCAAAGGATGGAGGACCAAATAGGTCCATGTGTAGGACCTCCAAGATCCCATCGGAATAGATGGTTGTTGTGGGGGGATGTGTCGTCTCATGGAGCTTCCCTTCAATGCACGCTCTACACACACGATCTTTGACAAAGCGCACATTATCTTTTAGGCCAAGGATGTGACCTCCCGTGTGAAAACTTTGTAAATACCTCATGTTAACATGGGAAATACGGCGATGCCAAATCCATCCCATGTCACCTTTAGCCATTAGGCAAGCCGTGGTAGGTGTGGGTTTCTTATCAAAATCTACCACATACAAACTACTGCCGGCATACCCAACAAAGGCTATAGAGTCTTCCTCCACATGAGAACCACAACCTTAGGGGTAAAGTAGGCTACAAATCCCATAAGTGTGAGTTGATGAATGGAAAGTAAATTGTATGAAAGGGTTTTGATAAGCATAATGTCCACAATGGATATATCTGGGGTTACCACTACCTTACCCAAACCCAATACCTTAGAGGTTGATCCATCACCATAAGTGACACACATGTTGGAAGTATTAGGTCTCGTCTTATCAAGCAACTCCTTGCTTCTGGTCATATGACTCGTGGCACCATTATTAACCACCCATTTTCTTCCACCGAAAGCATAGTCCTAAAAGAAATCAATGCTTTTTTAGGTACCCATTATTGAATGGATCCTCTTTTGTTAGTCATAAGTATCTTAGGAACCCAAATGGCCCAATGGTAATCATCACCATACGAGGTTCCTACATATTTAGCATAGACATGACCATCATAAGATTTCATAAGAACATAGGATGGGTTATATTTTCCCACAAAATCATTATGAGAGGGTTCGTCACCACTCTTAATGACACTTGGTTCCTTCTCTTTTTCCTTCTCCTCCTTCACAAAAGTAATCATTTTGGAAGGGGGAGTGGGCAAGTTCTTGTTGTTCTTCTTGCCCTTTCTCTTCTTCTTTGACTTGGATGCAAATTCAAGTCCTTCCTTAGACACATTGTCCCTTTGATTACTCAAAAGGTCATTTAGGCTTTTATCACCTTGAATGCATGAGACAAGGACTTTCTCAATTGTGGTCTTCGACCTCTTGTTCTCCTTGATAAGATCTCCATGCTCACAACAAAGGTTAGTAGAACATGAAGCAATACTATTTTACAATTTTGAACCATCTTTTTTCACTTGAGTTTGAAGTTGTTCATGTGACTTTGAAATATTAGAGAATTTGCTCAACAAGGCCTCATGTTCCTTCTTGAGTTTCTCAAACCCCTCATTTAGTCTATCCTGACCAACCCCAAACTCAAGATTTTCCTTTTTAAGGATTTTAGTTAATGCAAGAGCATGGTCACATTATTTAACAAGTTTAGAGACATTCAAGTTAAAAGATTCTTCATGGGCAATATAGGTTTCCTCAAGAGTAAATCACTTACTTTGCTCTTCCTCAAGAGCATCAATCATGGCGGTAATCTCCATGGCAGCCTCACAGGCATGCCCAAACATCTCTAAGATGGAATCATCCCTCACATCGATGATATAAGGTGCTTAACCTACTTGGCTCATGAGAGACTCAACACACATCTTGGCTTCTCCTTCTAAGTTATTCAAGCAACTAGTGGATTCTACTATTTCCTTATTAATCTTTAGACTCATGTCATCATCATATGAGGATGCATCAATAGAAGGAGGGATAGTGGTTGGAGGAATTACCACGGAGGATTTAGCCATGAGACATGTAGGGTTGGTGATGCACGTGTTCTCATTGGGAGAGTCGAAGAAATATGTCGGTGAAGAGGTTGAGGTAGTAGTAGCGGAAGTTGTGGAAATTGTGGCAATGGAGGCCATGGCCACAATATCTCCATCATCTTCATCATCACTCTCATTCTCATTATTCTCTTCGTATTCTTAATGAGCCACTAAAACATATGTTTGTGGCTCCTTCTTGTTAGGGTAGTTCTTGTTGCCGAAGTTCTTGTTTTGGATGTTCTTGACGAAGTTCTTGTTTGGAGTAGGCTTAGACTTCAAAATAAGCCTTCCTCTATGGTCTTCTCTATTCTCATAAGGGCACTCGGCGACAAAGTGACTGGTTTCTCCACAATTGTAGCATGATCTCAACTTGGGTCTTGAACTACTTGTCGTGATCTTTGATGGATTACCCTTTCCTTGATTCTTCCAAAACCTTCTTGAGACTAGAGTCAATTGCTCATGTAAGGAACACTTGATGTCTTTGTCATCACCTTCTATCACTCCCCAAGAGTCAACTTCTTCTTCATAAACATGAGCCTTGGCCTTCAAAGAAAGATTTGGAGAGTCCATTCTCCAAGCATGAGCGAGATCATCATCGGTGGTCTTGTTCATGATTCCAAGAGCCACAAACTCACTTAACACTTCATTGGAGGACATGGCATAGAAGTTCGCCCTTGAGTGAATATTGTTGGTCATTTCTCTTCGGAAGGGCAAGATGACTTGAATGAACTTGCACTTTATCCACTTATTATCCACATCCCTACTTTCATGGTCAATCATCCTAATCAAAAGGGTCGTGAACCTTTGATAGAGGTATTTGGGAGTCTCATCTTCCTTTCCAACGAAGGCATCGACTTCATAATTCATTTCTTCAAACTTGGAGCTTTGGATGCTTTCATTGCCAAGATAGACTCTTTGAAGGGCATTCCAAGCTTCATTGGCAGTGTCATAAGAATGAATGTGGGTCATTTGCTCATGAGTCAAAGCATCTTGGAGAATGGCCATGGCAGTGGTATTGAGTTGATTGTTGATTTCCTCAGTGGGCATCATGTTTTAGGGGTTGTGTGGATTGAAGCCAAACTCCACAACCTTCCAAAGATGAACACTAGAACTTTTGAAGTGAGAGTACATTAGATATTGCCAATTGGTGAAATTCGATTCATCAAGCTTAGGTGGTGGACCACGATGGTTTATATGAGGTGTAGGAATGGGAGAAGCATTGTAGCTAGGAGGTGGTGGCATGCTTCCCATAGGGTTACTTTTATCCTTGTTACTACCTTCACCGGTGGGAGAGTCCTTGATGGGATCTTCCGCCGGTTTGGTACCACTTGATTGGTTATCAATGGCATCAGCAACAACAACTTCCTTTTTTTACCAAGATATAACTCAAACATGGCTCTTGACTCTTGTTGGACCGTATCCATCGATTTGATAAGCTCTCTCTTAGTGATGGCTGTTTCATCGGGAGTGGTTTCACTCCCCTTCGCATCGCTCATACTTCTCTTAGGCGGTTAAGCCAAAGAAGATCACCTTGCTCTAATACCAATTGAAAGATCGGTATAAGCGACTAGAGGGGGTGAATAAGCGCTACTCAATTTTTTGCTTCTTTTCAAATTAAGGCTTGACACAAAGTAAATTCTCTAGATATGCAACTAGGTGAGAGAACCTATATGGCAAGCAAGCATGCAACAACAATAATGAGTAAAGGATAGAAATCACTAAGAGAGGACACGTAGATGTTTTCCCGAAGTTCCTTCCTTTTGAGGGAAAGTACGTCTCCGTTGGAGGGGTGGGCGGTACTAAGACCACCAGCGCCACAAAAGGCCTCACCCTATTCTCCCGCGCACCCGCCTCGCGGCAAGAACACGATCCACTATACGGTGGCCTTGAAGGTGGTGACTAAAACCTTGTACAAAACCTTGGGTCACTTCTCCGCAACTGAATTGGAGGCTCCCAAGACGACCCCGAAGCTCTTACACATGAGGATGAGCTATGGAGGGCAACTTCTTCAAGTTAGGGTTTCCTCAAATCCTAGAGCAATAGCTTCTTACACAAATGGTGGGGAAACACAAATCCCTTTGGTGGAAAGCTAGGTCTAGGTCTCCTCCCTTGATTCCCCAAGGGGCATCAAGTTCTAGTGGCTAGGGAGGGAGATCTAGGAGTTTGGAGCTCAGCAACAATGGAGGAGAGAGAGTAGAAGCCTCATCTTGCACTTGGGGAAGAAGGGGGTATATATAGCCCCCACCCCAAATTAGAGCCATTGCACATCACTAACCCTAGAGTCTCCGGTCTCCATGGCCGGAGTCTTTGGGGGTGGCGCAAGACTCTGGTATGGACTCCGGGGGGTGTACTGAATGCATCTCGGGGCACCCCGGAGACTTGGCTGGAGACCTGCCTGGAGTCTCCGGCCCCTTGCACCATAGTCTCCGGGGTGGAGCTAGACTCTAGGGCATACTCCGGGGAGGGACACGAAGAGTTTTCCAGGGGGCCGGAGACAGCCCCGGAGACCAGGTCAGAGTCTCCGGCCAAGCACACCGGAGTCTCCGGTCCTGGACCCCGGAGTCTCCGGACCCAGGGAGGCAACATGCCACATCTTCCATTCCAAGCATCCTTTTCTTGATTAAATTTTGAACCCTTCTCCATTGCTCGAAAAAACTCGGTCTTGTGCCTTTACAAGGATAAATCCTGCAATATACTTAGCACACGGTAAAAGCTTACTTGTGTTGATAACAAACACCAAAACATAATTAAGGCAGGAAATGCCCTTTCAGTCATGCACAGATATGGCGCTCCTCAATGAGCAAAGAGGCGATGTACACATGGAAGTGCGAGATCCACACCGCCATGGTTAACTCCAGCTACTCCTCCTACATGTCATCGATGGCTTCAGTCGTGCATGCCTTGAGGAGTTGATGGCATGAGTTTTGCATGCCTTGAGGAGTTGATGTATGCTCGGTCGAGCGCTATCTGGAGTGCGGCTTTGGGGAGTTTGATGAAATTGAGTTCCAGTTTGGCCCATGAATGAAGGCGGAAGAAAACTTCTAGTGATCGGGCATTCCTGGCATGCGTATTGTCCATCGGGTAGGACATTCGGGAGGCATGGAAGGACGGGGATCAAGTGGTTCCCGTGGTGGAATAATGGGGAGAGGGGCTGGTGGTGAAAGGCATGTGTGCTAATGGCGCCCCAAGGAGCCTGCACCGGCTAACAACAACTCCTTGAAGAAGAGATCTTCTTAGGATGTTGGAATAGGCAACAAGAGGACATACAAACTTGATGATACTGCAGCAAGCTCGCTGAAGAAAATTCTAAGAGCGATGACGAGTAGAACTAACAAATGGAGCCAACGATGTGGAAGTAGCTCAATATGGATGGCAAAACTAGGGCATTGGAAGTTGATCAGGTTCCCCCGCCTCCTCCGATATACACATCACCAAGCGACCAGAGGAGGATGAACAAGGATGCTAGGATAAGTCACAACGAGACTGTGGGTGGCAAGAATGGAGGGACAACAAAAGAAGTGGCGGGATCCTTCGAGGAGTGCCGCCAGCAGCAGTGAGTGTTTCGGTTTGGAACTGTCGTGGATTTGGCATGGCAGTAACAGTTTGAGAGCTCCGTGATTTTGCGCGGATCGATGCGCCTCTCTATGCTTTGTGTAGTTGAGACTCAGTTACATAAAACTAGTGGAAGGACTAGCAAGAACACGCTTATGATAGGGTTTTACGATTAGTAGTTCTGGCCGTAGTGGTGGAATTGGAATATTTTGGAATAATGAAATAAACATCGAGATTCTTAATTATTCTCAGTATCATATAGATGACGTGGCCATATGCAAATACGGATAGGTGGCGGCTGACATGTATGTATGGAGAAGCGTAAGTTTGTTGAAATTCATCAAATCATCATCGGATCTTCCGTGGCTTTGTATTGGTGATTTCAATAAAGTTCTATACACGGAATGAGCATGATAGTGTAAATGAGAGGTGTAATGCTCATATTGTAGCCTTTCACAATATTGTTGGTACCTATGGTTTGATAGAGCTAGGGTTATAAAAGTGAGATCTCACTTCCCACTTCTATCTCCCTAGCAGCACAATCATCTTGAGCGCCAGTTTCACGTGCACACCCGGAGGGCTGGGATCGACGACAGGCAGGAGGTTGAGTATCGTGGACAGGTCGGCTCTGCGCATAAGAATCGGCGACAACCGCCTTGAAGCGCAGTAGCACGAGGAGCACCTCCCACAAGCACATAGACGCTGACAGCCACAGGTCCCCTACGGGGACGCGCAGTTGTAGGTCGTCAAACGCGGAGGCGAGGAGCCTGGCCCTTCTCGACAAGGACGCAGACGTGGCGCGCGTGTCTCAGCGGTGGAGAGGTCACGCGCCAGCCGGTGTAGGGAGCGGAGCAGGACCCCGCGTGAGGGGGGGCTCGCGGGCGAGGTGCAATAGGCCCCTCTCTGTGGGTATTCTCTACGTAACGGTGACAGTGACCGTAGATGAACTCCCAAGCATGTTTAGTGACCGTAAGATCGTATTCCTATTGTACGATGACCGAACTGATTTTTATCGACTATTGATGAATTTAACTCTTTTGAAAAGATCACACTCGTCTTCTTCCTCGGAAAAAGATCACACACTTGTTTCTTCTTTTTCGAACAGGATCACACACTTGTCTCACTATAGATTTTCCTTGCAGCTTGAATCCATGGCCATGGATGCACCCCTTCCCCCGTGACGTGTATATAGATATGCACAACAACCCACAGCTTTCTGAATGAGAAACTTCTGCAAGCAACTCTATTGTATTTGCAAGGAAAGGTGGCTATGGTGATGAACACTGTAACTTGCTCCTTGCATTCCATGTAGCTGCTAGATAGGTAGTGCTGACTGCGATGGCCTCATCAATCAATTAAAGCATGCTGGCAAAAGTGAAATAGATCGATATATAATGCACCCAGGAAAGATACATATGCTGAAAGCAATACACTTAAATTTGCCGAAAAGAGGAAGCAAGTCACTTTGGCCAAGTATTCTGGTTATAGTGGGGTGTGATGGTGAGCCCATTTGTCTTTGCTTATTATCATCCATCACACAATCTTTCTCCTTCCTTTTCCTTCTTCGGAAAGAGAAATTAGTGCCTGCATTGCATTGCATTGCGGCAATCCAAAGATCATGCAGCAAGCAGAGCAGGCATTCAGCTACTGCTTTTTTCCCCAAAAGGGCCCATCCTCGTCGACGCGGCATTCAGCAACTGATACATGCACTTGGCAAGGCCATAGCTAGAGCAAAGATAGGGTACATATGGAAATTGAGGCTGAAACCTTGGTCTTGGTGGCTTACAAGTTTGTATCATCATTGTCGACTGTTGCTTTCAGCAAGCACTTAATTTGATAACTGCCTTTTTCTTCAGTAGCACCAAACATACAACTACATATAACGGATCCACAACCTCTCTCCTTTTCAGATACATGGTTGTCATGTGATTCCCCTGGATTTGTCACGCATATGATGCTTGTGTTATCATATTCCTCTGTTATCAGATTCAGATATACTCGTATATACTAACATGCACCCGCATACAGTAGGTGCTGAGTGCATGCCACTGCTATGTTGGTGTGGTAGGGAGATCATGTAACTGTCGTTTCAGTACTACAATTCCAGATCATTTTAGAGGGAGGGAGATCATGCGTGTGAATCTGATGCTCTGAATCACCACTCCTGATCTTTACACCAAGAACTGGCCAGTAGTTAATAGTTAGTACAAATTTAACCTTATCTAGGATAGGATAGGATTGATTAGCAGAATCCAAGGAATGAAATTGAGCTTGATCGATCCTGGATTCAGTGTACATTCATGAATTGTTACTGCTTGGCCATGTCCATAGATCTTAGTATCTTACTGCTAGTGTAATTCAGAGATGTAGTAGTCTGCTCCCCACTAGGCACTAGCAATGATACCAACAGATCGGGGTAATCTGCTTTCACTTTGTAATCATGCCGGAGGATTCCATTAGCACTAACCACACATCAGTGTTTCATTCTCTTATCTAGCTAGTCTCGTTTAATTAAGTTGACCCCAAATGTGTAGCTAGCATATCCTTCCAATGTACACATGCCTTCGTGTCATCCACCTACAATATGTTTCAGTAAGTGAAAAGAATTGCAAATTAATGAGATATATTTACTTCGAATCAAAATTATATTGCTGCTACTGTTTGTTTGTGAGTTAAAAAATTGTATATATATTATCTGTTGCATGGCCGATTAACTGGACGCCACCACATCTCCTTGCATTGCAGTTGCATCACTTCTCCGGCCGTTACACCTCCATTTTGCTCTGCTCACGCTTGGCGATTGCCATGAATCCATCGTCACCACCTCAGCAACAGCTTCAAGAGAAAGAGCATGATGAAGACGGATGCCCGACCATGCAGAAGAAGGAGCCGTGTTGGGCCGAGGCGGCGGCGCGCGCGGTTGCCAGCGAGGCGCGGGCGCAGCGCGGCATCGCGCTGCCGCTGATCGGCATGAACCTGACCTGGTTCGCGAAGCAGGCCCTTACCACCGCCTTCCTCGGCCGGCTCGGCGACCTGGAGCTGGCCGCTGGCACGCTCGGCTTCAGCTTCGCCAACGCCACTGGCTTCGCCGTGCTCACGGGTCTCTGCGGCGCCATGGACCCCATCTGCGGCCAGGCGCATGGCGCCGGAAACACGGCGCTGCTCCGCAGGACGCTGCTCATGACCACGGCCATGCTCCTCGCCGCCTCCATCCCGATCGCTCTCCTCTGGCTCCGGGTCGACGCCGTGCTCCTCCACGTCTTCGGACAACAGCGGGATATCGCGCTGGTGGCGCGGAGGTACGTCGTGTGCCTCCTCCCGGACCTCGCCATCGCCTCCGTCCTCGGTCCGCTCAAGGCGTACCTGAGCTCGCAGGAGGTGACGCTCCCCACGCTCTTCGCCTCCGCCGTCGGGCTTGCTGCCCACGTCCCGCTCACTACGTGGCTATCGCGTACCAGGGGCGTAGAGGGCGTCGCCGCCGCCGTCTGGCTCAGCGACCTCGTCACCGCCGTCGTGCTCGCCGCCTACGTATTCCTCCTCGCGAAGAAGAACGGTGGCAAGGCGGCGGAGGCGGCGCCGTGCGGGCGGTGGTGGTGCCCGGACCCGGAGAGGACGGCGGACTGGGTCCGGCTGCTCCGTCTGGCCGTGCCGTGCTGCCTCAACACATGCCTGGAGTGGTGGTGCTACGAGATCCTGGTCCTCCTGACCGGCCGCCTGCCCGACGCCCGGCGCGCGGTGGCTGTGATCGCGGTGACGCTCAACTTCGACTACCTCCTCTTCGCCGCCATGCTCTCCCTCTCCGTCAGCGCCTCGGTCCGCGTCTCCAACTCCCTCGGCGCCGGAGACGCCGCTGCCGCGCGCCGGTCCGCCACCATCTCCATCGCCCTCTCCGTCCTCGCGGGCGCTATGGGAGGCGCGCTCATGCTGGCGTCGCGCCGGCAGTGGGCGCGGCTGTACACGCGTGGCGCGGAGGTGCGGGACGGCGTGGGGAGGGCGATGAGGGTGATGGCGGCGCTGGAGGTGGTGAACTTCCCGCTGAACGTGTGCGGTGGCATCGTGCGCGGCACGGCAAGGCCGGCGGTGGGCATGTACGCCGTGCTCGGCGGGTTCTACCTCGTGGCGCTGCCGGTCGGGGTGGCGCTCGGGTTCAGGGCACGGCTGGGGATCGAGGGGCTCCTGGCCGGGTTCATCGTCGGCGCGGCCGCGAGCCTGGCGGTTCTGGTCGTGGTGATCGCGCGCATGGACTGGAAGACCGAGGCAGACAAGGCGCGGGCGCGGGCTGGTGTCGGCGCCGTTGCCGATGAGCCCGGCTCCGGCAAGGAGGAGGCTACGGCGTCCGGAAATGCTGGCGAGGTTTGACGATGCTGAGTGGTTGCATTGTCTGACGCGCGCTTTCTACCCAAGTACTAGTACTGTGACTCGAGTGGAGTTCGTGCGTATATGAATCGCAGAATCGGTGATTAGTTTTTGTCACTCGAGAAGTTAATTAAGGGAGCACCATATTCTTTCACTCACTCTCCCATAGCTAGCTAGGTACATGATCAAATGCAAAAAGAAGTATATATACTCCCTCCGTCTGAAATAAGTGACTTGTATTTATCTAAGAAATAAGTGACTTGTATTTATCTAGATTCAGATATATCTTACACTAAAACAAGTCTATATACATACGAATCTATACAAATCCAAGTCACTTATTTTGATTTTGAGACGGAGGGAGTAGATGTTTTACACATCTCATATTTTAGAATGGAGGTAGAACAAGAGTAGGAAAACATCTCTAAGGCAAGACACCTCAAAAACACAAGAACGGAGCAAAAACCATGGGGATTATCAGAGTGCTCCCAAGCTAAGACGGAAAAGGCTGTAAGTGCATTACAGCGTGCTGCATGACGGGAGCTTTTTACTTGTTCTTGTTATGAGTCCTCCTTCGAAGGATTGCTCACCAGCATGTGAGGAATAAGGATTTGAACCAGCGCAAGTGAGTTTATACATCCACTGCATGACCCACCTGAGTGCACAATTTGATTTCTGTTTGCGATTCACCATATTCTATAGCCAATGCTCATGGCATTGAGAAGAAAAGGTAACCACGCATGCATTTAACATTTTAGGTTTAGCCAGTTGAGGTTAAAGTTCATACCCGCTAACCACCAATAGAAAGCCATGAACAGCACAATTTCCAAATTGGATTCTTTTTTCTTACTCCCTCCGGTTCATATTAATGTTCTCAACTTTGTCTAGATACGAGTGCATCTAGTCTAAATTCTTAACTAGGTACATCCGAATCTAGATAAAGTTGAGAACAATAATATGGGTTGGAGGGAGTAAATACATTGATTCGCTCTGGGGTTCTTGGCAGTTCGCCAGCAAGCAGTCCAAGCAATGTCTCTTCGTAACTGGGACAGCTCTCTATGCTGAGTAATTGCCAATTTTCTATCCATGAAGAGCGATTGCATTGCTCATATCAGTGGATTCCTGTTGACATCTTTGTACAGCAAGTACCTAGATTTGGTTTTACCAAGGGCAGCATACCTGGAACAGCAAGGCAGCAGGCATGAGCTGTCTACAAAAACCAAGTTTGTCAATGATAAAACCGAAGTTTGCAGACACTAACCACTGAGGCACAAATGGCGCCATCCAAATGGTATCGCCTGCTTGCACCGGATACCTATGTCATCATCAATGTAAAATGGTCTATAGTAAGAATATAATATGTTATTAAATTCAATATATGAGTATAAAATATACACCGTCAGAAAACAACACAGTATGCAGGTTTCAGAATATAATGTCACTACTGCTAGTCAAACATATGCTAACATGTGAAGGACAATGGATGGAAGAAGAAGCACAAAATGAAACATAGTAGTGCATGGTAGATTACGCATTATTAAGAATTCCAGTATATTAGACGATATGTCAATAAGGTGGAGTAAGTAGCAATGACTCTATGCAGCACACATCTTCTATCACACCCAAGATATGACCACTTCCATGAAACAAATTACTGTACATCTTTAGACTTAAGACAAACAAAAAGGCTTTACACTGCATCCTTACCAGCTGTCTCCCAATCGATATATGCCTTGTCCTTCTAAAAGCAGCAGCCCATGTTGATTGTAATGAACCTCCTGGTAGAATCAAATTTCAAAAGAAGACAGATATTTCAGAAGCCTACGGCAACAAATGTATGTATAAATAGTATATTGCAGATACTCCAGTGGTAAGTTTTAGATTAAAATATGGTCACAGTTCGGCCCATGATAATAAGCATTATCAAAAACATCATAAAGTACACAGAAAAATCTACAGACCTTGACATTGAGATACTCGCCTGGCTGAAAGTCCATTATCTGCAAGTGAGGGAGAAGGTATTATTCAATCCACATTCATAAACATCACTTATAATCCAAACAAACAACTTAGTACTGTATATTATGCTGTGGGGCCCACAACACGTTACCCACAAGCATGCCATCAGTGTAATGAACTCTGAGTTGTATGACATATTTTGCAAGATTGTTACTAGCACCCTGTAATAATATTGATTCACACAGCACAAAACCTTTTCCACAACCAAATGCTCCAATGCGCAACATACTCCTTTGTTCAGTTACTGTATAAATCTCCTTTTCTTTTGAGGGAATTTGATATTAACTTGAAGTTGCTAAGGAAGAGTTTCAAGTACAATGCCTGGTTGGCTGAAACTTAATGTTGGGCAGAACGATACGTAACACAATAAGAAACTTAATCCGCATAAGATAATCAAACTTACATGGATATTGAAGTCATAAGGTAGAGAAGTGGGCAGCAGCTTCCTCAGTTCAAATACCTGGTGAGAAAACAGAGGCAAATGATTTCATGTCAGTGCCAAAGATAGGAGGACTTTTCAGAATAAAAGAAAAGCAACAACGTTGACATTTAAGCTGGCAAGGAGTCTACAGAATATGGCAAAGAGGGTCAGAATAAATAAATAAATTGAGAGCGAAAGCAAGCCAGATGTCAATATGTGTACCCAGGTTCTGAAATACACATGAAGTTTGTTGATTAGTGGTTCCTTCCTCTTGAACACACATAGTGTATGGAAAAGGGTTTGATATATGGCAGGCAATCCAAGATACGTAGGCGCCTAGAGATTGTTAGGAAAGGTGATCCAACGAAAAAGGCACAGCAACATTATACCTCTCCTGGGGTTTCAAGAAGGGGTTGCTTATCTGTTGAACCAACAACTAGATCAGGATGGTGATCCCCAATGGCTGTATACCTAAAGGGACAGAATTCCAATAAACTGCATATTGTTTGAATTGGGAAAATAACACAAAAACAAAGCATTAACTGGGAAATCTCATGTACAGTTGTACCTGAGTTGAGCAAATAATGTTGAAATAAAAGGTAAAAAAGGGAAATGATAATCATAATAATTTGCCAAATTTTCAATCCATTTCTATCATGGGATAATCCAATCATGGAGAATTAGAACATATCTAGATGACGACCGACAAGATCAATGCACCTAGGTCTATAACAAATTGTAAATGATGATCATAATAATTGACTAAATATCGAACCATTTCTCTCATGGGACTTGATTCAGTCGTGGAGAATTAGAACACACCTAACTGACAGATGACGGCCAACAAGATCAATGCAGCTAGGTCTACAATAAATGGTAAATACACTTCAATTTTGTAGAACAGTGGCATATAACTATCGTACCTCCTCTCAAAGATGACCAGGGTGGTTGGTCCATCTGATATCATAGAGTGCTTCATGTTTGCAGGAAGATAGGCATAAGAGTCTACCTGCAATCACCGTGAAAACATGTATCAAGCCAAACCTATCCCGGTCAAGATTTACTTCTCAGGAGTTGGCAAACGAGGATAACAGTTAAAACATGGTTATGGAAAGAACTCCATTCTTTCAGGAGAAATACTTATATGCCATTTGGAGAGTTCCCAAGAAACGTATCTGCAGTGCAGTGTCTACTGAATGCTCCCTTATATACTTCTTTGAACACCTTACCCGTTTTCTCACTGTTGACTACATTCGGTGAGTAAAACCATAGTGGGTCTATGCAAAGACCATCTTGCCCCAGTGAGCATCACGAGGAAATAAAGGAGCCAAATGAATTTTTCCTATGGTTTATGGCCACAGAATCATAACTGATAAGTGGGAGTTCCATTCATTCAGTAATGTCAAATACTGAAGACAATGTTGAATTCGCAAATTTTATCATATTTATTGACAGTTCCTGTTTTACAAATTTGTCCATTATTTTTGTTCACAAACTTTGATGCAAAATCAACATCAGATCCAAGTCTTTTAAGCTTTTTTCACAGTTTTTTTGAGAAAAACGCAAAGGAGTCTTTGCGTTTTATTTCATTGAAAAGATAGAGTTCGATACACGCCTCCTAGGAGGTTTCGTGTCCATTACAATTTTATTAAGTTCCTAGTGTACGTCCCAGGTAGTTGGCCAAACATCTCTTAGGCCTCTAGCTCCTGCTGTGATCCATGAAGCTGCCTCATCTTTGATTTTCTCAATCAGGTCATAAACTGATGGTGCCGCCCTGTTGAAGACACAATCGTTTCGGTGCTTCCAGATCATCCAGGGGATCAGTAACAGTGTCTAAAATTTTCACAGTTTTGCACGTTAACCAAAAACTACGGCAATAATAACAACAAAGCAAACACTAGATAGACCCAGAAACATGATCTCCACTGGAGTAACACTGTCTAAATATGACACAATCTGCCATGATGGTATATCTCTGAGTGACAAGGCCAAATGTAATTCTTACTGATAAGTAGAAAGGATTTCAAATGCCTGGGTCTTAGTCTGCTTTTAAACAAACTGATGTACGAAGAAATGCATAATTAAACCCAAAAAATATTTCCTTACAAAGACATCAAGTTGTAATCAGTGATGTTTGAAGTACCTTAATGTTTGGAGTACACAATTAATCTAGTATTCTAGTTAAATATTCACAAAAGGAAGCACTAATTTCATGTAATCTTACCAACAGAGAGTGAGTTGTTCCGCTCTCCAGGGACAATGCTATGCTGCCTTGAAGTACAAAGATAAGCCTGGAAATAAAACGGGAGCACTGGAAATCTCATTTAAGGGAGTGATGCTAATTCCAATCTGACAAAGAAAAGGGTGCTGACAAATGAATTACTCTCTCTGTTAATCTATGTACTGCCCATTAAATTACTAACCTGTCCAAGAATGAACTTTGTCTGTCAATATTTTATAATATGCTGTTAATAGCAACAAAATCGTGAACATGGGCAGTACATTCAAGCAAGAATCCAACGATATCAGTTTTCTGCCGCGTAACATCTATATCGTTCGTCAAATGTTAGAAAGTATGACTATGAGACTATCTAAATACATGGTTGCCTCATAAATTTCAATGGAAGAGGGTAATTAACTAGATTTACGTTAAGATGAAGTACATTAAGGTAAATCCGTTTCTTGCGCTCTTTAAAGATGATAATAATGCCAAACATGCTAGTGAGTTAAGCATTCAACCTTTCAACATCTTTCGGTGGTAGGGCAGATTTTGATCCATCTGCGCAACACAACAAAGAACTCAATTATGTTGCTTTTACCAATAACTTAGTTCAGCAGAAATAAATATGACATATGATGATGTACAACAGGCTTTTAACTGGAGAGCTACTGAGATTGGCAGTCTGGCCAAAGAACATGATAGTACAGATCCAGATGCACAAACGTTGCTTGTTGTGGGAGAGGTCCATGACCTAATGGATTCGTCTTCCTCAGTCTCTTCAAACTTTTCCAAGCCTGCTATTTCCCCCCGGTCTTCTGCCCCTAATCGAAGCAAATTTCATATATGGTATGTCAAGCCACTGTCTTGAGACTCATGCAATGAACCCTCAATGGTTGTTTGACCCTAGAAACCAATAGGGGCAGGAAAGGAACACTGTTGATCAGACCCGGAGGGCCCATGAGGAACACAAGCGCCGCGGACCCTGGAAACGAAGTTCAAGCTAGGACACCCATTGCGAAGGGAAACTCAACACAAGACTACAGGAACTGACGGAGCCTGAACCAGACTCCCGGAAGGCCTCCAATAGCCCTCCGGAAGAGGCCGGCCCACTCCCATGGCCCGCGGGCTCCGAAAACCCAAATTGAAGCTGTTGCATGGACGTGAAGAACTTGCCGCACTCGGTACGCTGGTACTGACGGAATCGGCAAATGAACCTCCCTTGATCTGAGCTGTACTGGATAAGTATTGTAGTAAGCCGGTCTGACCGTCTGTCCTTTTCTACTTAGTTGGACAGATCACTTCAGAGAGGTGGAATAAAAAGCTCGGGATGGATTTTGGAGTCTTCGTGCAAGCCGTATGCGGGAAATTCCAACATCTCCCAAGAAGAGATGTGGTAGCAGAAATGCTCCAAATCGCCAGAACAACCCTCGAAAGGAGGAGAGAGAAGAGGTAAACCCCTGCTAAGGGCATACTACAGATTAGTCTTCCGGAGTGCAAATGTAAATAGTGCTTTAGTGATAAGAGTAACTGAAATGGATATACCATGGGAATATTCCTTCCTTAGATTACCCAAATACTCCTTTAAGTTGTTTTTCTTTTGAGGCAAACTCCTTTATGTTGTGAAGGAGATAAGGGACAACAACGAAACTTTCCTAGTGGCGTGACATGTAAATTCCTCACATCCTTTTCCCTATAAACAGAGCATCACCCCTAAAGAGGAGGCAAGGTGGCCTCACTCCGCAACATGCTCTCTCTCTCTCATGTTTGCATTAGGAGAAGGAGGAGAGCGAAAGGGGAGGGGAGACACCGCTAGGAAGGAACACAGCCTCGCCGAAGGAACAGGTGCCGCCTGTGACCACGCCGTCGGCCAGGGTGCCTCCAAGCCGTTAGTAGGAGCCGCACCGCCAAGGGGGAGGGCACTGCACGGCCTTGATGATGCTACCGGGGGATCACCGCCATCGTCGGGAGCTATCCGAGGGAAACAACGTGATCATCCGAGGAAGGAGCGGGTCGTTCAAGAAAGGAGCGGAACCATTTGAGCGATAGGAGTGTTGCAAGAGTCGGGGAGTGTAACCACCGGAACCACGTCGTGTAGACACTTGCACCTCGAAACACAATCCTTGGGAACCTTGTCGTGTAAACAACACGTCCCTCGGTACACGGGCCCTTGGAGCATTGTCGTGCTAACGACACAGTCCTATTGTCGTGCTAATGACGCGCTCCTTGGACCCTCGAGCACATTCGGACAACCATCGAATCAGAGCAAGGAAGGACAAGACATGACTTAGCGAATCCAATTGAGGAGGGAGGAACGTGAAACTGAGCCGTGAAGAAGGAAAGGAGTGTCTCGACCCCCACTAGGCACTCCATGGAGGAACTAACCTTCTAAAACAGGGTGCCACCAAATTCAGTATTCGGGCTTACCCATCAACATTGCACATGCCATGAATTAGGGTATGTCAAACTTAAGGCTATCCTTATTGTTCCCGGACATGAATAAAAAAAATCCAATTAATAAACATCTTGTTATCCATCTTTATCATTTACAACTTTACTGACTAGTTTTTCTTCATACAGTTGAAATATGCAGTCACATATGACTATAGCATTCTTTGTAACCACATGACAGTAGGGACAAATAGCATACCTTGCATGTTTGCCAAGTACATAGTGAAGTGTGCTCCAAGAGCTGGACTAATCAAATATGCTCCTAACGAGTTGGTCCTAAAGAGAGTAAATTAATGGTGTTGGTATAGCTGCATAACATCCATACAATTAAGAAAGTATGCGGGAAAGGCAGAGTAGTACCAATCAGGCAAAGGACTGAATACATGGCTTTCTGGTGTTATTAAAGCGTGATCCTTTTTGTAAACACTACGTGTGAAGCCGGGTAAATCTGGACATCCACAAAAAGAGCAACATTAGCACGATCTAGACAGTATAAAAGCATCCATCTCTACAAAAATAAAAACATAGTTTAGTAGTAAATGATAAAGAAACTCTCAAAAGCTTTTAAGCCTATGCATACCGACAGAAACATAAATGGGAATGAATATATAGGATTCTTAGCAAGGGTGTGATCAGAATATGAAAATTCATATCCTCCGAGGCCAATCTAAACCAATTTAAGTACAAAAAGACGAACTAAGAGCTTGGAGATGATATCATTCTAGTTCTACTCCCATGAGTGGATGATGAGAACCAACATTTTACCAATCGAGAATTACCTGGTGTGCATCTTAATGTTCAAGGCCTCAAATTTCTCATTCACACCAAAACTCCCTTTAAGAACAATCTTCATAACATTGGACGCGTTCAATTAGTGGCCTGATTTTCCTCACATATGCACCCATGCCACACTTGCATCTACCATTTGATCTATAATTACATCCACAGTACTACCAAATCATGAAAACACCAGTAAATTGTAGTCCCTGTCCCGCATCCACTGTAATAACTTGTATGATCTCAGGGCTCCTTTGATTCATAGGATAGGAGAAGTGTAGGAATAGGAAACCTATAGGATTGGGATGTCATGTCTACTTGACTTCTATGGGAAGAGGAATTCTCTTTGATTGTGGTGAAGGAATTTTCCATGAGGTCTAACCAAATGTTGTTTTCCTATAAACTTTGCACTAGAAGATTCCTATGGGATATGTTCCTATGAATCAAACGGCTTCTGAAGGAAGATTTCAATAGGATTTAAATTTACAAAAATCCTTTGAAAATCCTGTGAGTCAAAGGAGTCCTCGAACTCTTACGGTATCAGGGGCCCACATCATACAATCCTTGATATGGCTAAGAATCAAAACATGCTTCTGATTTCAATGTGTATATACTACATAGTCAGTATGCATCCTTTTCTTCGCAACCGTTTTGTGTTGCCCATGCATCAATATGACCATCAGCACTGCTGTTGTCCATCAGTTAAATTAGGGCCGTGCCATTTCCCCCCTAACTCGTTAGTTTTTCTTTAGCACTAATCAGAGGTCATTTACATCAGGTTTATACCAAAAAAAACAGAAAGAAGAACATTTCCGACGGCCACTGACATCCTAAAATCAGCAAGCAAACCCACGCAGGGGATGAGATGCCACGGGGCGTCCGAGGTATACCTTGCAGGTGCACGGGCGCGAGGGTGGGGTTGGTGACCTTCCAATAGAGCGGCGTCCCTTTGGAGCAATCGCTGGACGGTTCCACCGAACAGAACCCCTCGCCGGCGCCGGGAGCCGCCGCGTCTACGAGGGAAGCGAGAGGCACGAGCGCAAGCGCGAGCAGGAGGAGATGGTTGCTTGCGGGGAGCATCTCGCGCGGCCCGGATGGGGTGGAATGAGCCCGCGAGATTTTAGGACCGGGACTTGGGGGAGGGGAGGGGACGGCGACGGCGGAGGAAGTGGAGTAGAGCGGGTGACGAGCACCCGTGTGTGCGTTGGTGGTGGAGACTCGGATTCCATGAGGCTTTTTGTCTTAGTACTCTGTTGGGCCAGTAATAGACTTAGACCATATCCACTCGTTTGGCGCGGTGCTATTTAGCGCCGGATGGATGTGACTTTCGGCCTGATAATAATATTTTTTTCATGTTTTTAATTAAATCTAAAATTCTGGCGACATTTTTTGAAGCTTTTTCCCGCCGGCAAAATCTCGTCCAAAGGTGTTCGACAGAAATCGCCCAAAACAGTTCAACTAAAATTCGCCCGAAAGAGGTTCGTCGATCAAATTATTACAAAACAGGATGAAATCCGGTGATCATTCGTCGAAGGGATGGGCTCCTCCGTCGTGTTTGCTGCGACGGGGATGGGCTCCTCTGCTGCGTCTGCTGTGACAGGGCACGTCGGCGGGTTCGAGTAGGTGGAGGCAGAGCTCGGCCAAGGCATGGTGGCTGAGATGGTGGGTGTAGAGCTCTGCATGCTGGCGAAGACGTCCTTGTCGAGGATGGTGTTGTGGCATGCCATGTACTAGACCTAGGGACTCATCGCCGAGGTGTCTTCGCTGTCCATGAGGAACTGGAGGTTTGTGTTCCTCTTCTTGTCGGCGAAGTTCGCCTTGAGGAGGTCGAGCTTTCTGTCTTGGTTCTGCGGAAGCTGCATCCACCTCCCGTCGGCCTTCTCCTCCCTCTTCTCGGCATGGGCCTTCGAGTCAGCGATACATTTCTCGATGGACGCGTGGAGCCGTTCTATAGGCGGTCCCATGGGCTTTAGCATTCTTGGCCTTCTTCTAGCCGATCTCTGGCCTTCCTTCATCGGCATATGGTGGTGGAGCCTCAGGGTTGTACACACCGTCCTTGTTCTTGGCGAGGCTCATGCGAGTGTCCACCTATTTCTGGCACTTCTCGATCTTGTCGAACACCTGGTGGAACTTGAACACTATCCTGGTGACGTCCCGGTACATGTCGAGTGTGCGGACCAGCTGCAAAGGCAAGGCGAAGAGTGAGTCAGGAAAGGCATGAACTCGACATAGATTCGGCTTTAGGATGGCGAACTACCTTGTTGTCCATGCTTGCGTCGCTGACTGGATGAAGCTCAATTTCTTCGAGAATGCCATGCCATTTGCTGCACGATTCCCCAGTGATTGGTAATGGCCTTCTCGCCGTGCTCCATGTGGACTTTGTTGTACACCGGATCCATTAGGTTGCTCTCATCGAACGCCAGCTTGACGCGTCTATAGTAATTTTCTGAGTTTTGGTTTGCGCCGGTAATAGGGTCTATGCTTACGGCCTTCCATGCTTCGGCGAGGCACATGTCCTCAAGCGGTGTCCACTTGACACGGGGCTCTGGCGGTGTCGACGTCCTTGCCTTCCTCTTCTTATTCCCCTTCACCTTGGCCATCGTCGTGGCGTCCTCTTTGGCCTTCCTCATCCTCGGCTTACGTCTGGTCGTCGGCCTGGCTATCATCGAAATCCTGGGATTCCAGGCCATGTTCGGCGTCGGCGCGGGTTCACTCTTGCGTAAAGAACGAGCTTCTGGCCGACGCCGAGCTAGACGCGATCATCTCCACCATGTAAGAGTCGACCGCCATTCTGCTGAACACGTTGTGGGAATCCATGTCCCGAATTGGACGGGTGAGGAACTGCTGTCGGCGAATGGAAGAGGGTCGCGACGCATGCCCGCCGAAGGCCACGGTGTACGCGAGAGAGCTAGCGTCGGGGACGTTGATGTTGACGTTGAAGGCCGGCGGGCGACGTGTAGGGCAGGGGTAGAGCACATTCGGGTTGAACCCGCCGTCAAATTCCGAGGACGATGAGAACCTCTGGCGGGGGTTCGCCTGACTCTCCTGAAACATGGTCGGCGAGAACCCGACCGAAGATCCCCACGACGCGCTGTACTACGACGCAGCGGGAGGCGACGGATAGTACGTGGCCGGATGGGCAGCGCGCTCGGGCGCCGATTTCACCTCCATGATCGCCTGCGCCTCCTCCGATATTGTCGTCCTGTCCTTCCGGCTATCTGTTTCGATCTTCCTCCGTCAGTAATCCCTCGCCGTGTTCGTCCAGCCATCTGGCTTTGGCGTCAGCTTCCTCGGCTTCTTCTCCTTTGGTCCAGCGGCGGTGGGGCGGGGCTTGACGAAGCCCTTCGGCAGCATGGCGGGCGGGAGCTCGGGGAACTGGCTGGAGTTGTGGTAGGGAATGGAGAAGAAAGACGGGAAGGGGAGAAGAAAGGCAGGATCTTGGCCTTTGTGTCGCCAACAGGATTGGCCTACCACTTTTCGCTTCATCCGGTGTTTCCAGACGGTTCCCGACACCCCGGATTCGGCCTGGAAACCCCTGATGTAAAATGGACCAAATTCGGCGAAAACTGGACGCCTAGGAACGCGATTGAGCGAATTTTCGTCGTCCGGATAAAAAAACATTTTAGGGCCTTCCTCGGAATGCTAGTGGAGATGCTCTTAGGAGCACATTTATTACGGACAAAAGTTACTGGCTGATGTGAAGTCACCTGGTTGGTTCATATTTTTTACATGCCGTGAATTTAGGACAGTGATCCCCTGCCTTGTCTCCATCTAATCCCGTAATTGTATTCCGTAACTCTCAGCCTTTAGGTGTAGCATTACTAGTTTCAAAATATAAGATGTTTTAGTTTTTTTTAGAATAAATGTATATAAATATCTTTTAGTGTATAAATTCAGAGTTAATTATACATTAAAAAATCTACATACATTTGTTTCACAAAAGCTAAAACATCTTATATTATAAAATAGTACTTGTTATTTGGAGTTGGACGGTAGTGTATTTAGACACACCAAAGTGTTTTTTATCTTGCAATGTGGCGACTCGACGTCTCTACCGGCATGCGACTGAATAACGCTGAAATATTAAGGATCATTTGTATTTTTTATCTCTTACTATTTTATCCATAAAGTTTTTATGATAATCATTTTATCTTGACATGTCTTTTAGTGTCCACATGTGTTGCTTCGTGTACATTGATATTTGATTAATAAACTATGTGGTTGCTTCTGAATTATGTTATATGCAAGGACAGCTGAAAAGTTGGGGCTCAAGCATGAATATGAAAGCTAACATTGTGTATGTGGACTAAAGTTCATGCGACTAGAAAAGTTGTGTTTCACCATTGTCTACATAAACCTGTCATATTATCTTTTTCGGCAAAAGTTGTATTATATCATGCAGTTGGATGTATAAGCTTCCTGGTGTTTTTTCTGAGCAATTGTTTTGGACAATTAATACTGTATTCGATAACTTATAAAACTAGCCATGACTGTCTTTGCTAAAAAAAGATTTTTCAGCAAAAAAAACTTAGAATTCTCTTACTCATTAATATTTTACATTTTCTTTCCAAAGTGTGAGACCCGAAGAATATGAATGTTCCGAAAACTGATTTGTGATGAGAATTTTTGCATAACATGCATTTGCAAAAGTGTGAAAAAATAAAAATTTATTTTAAAGAGTTGCAAGTGATTGAGATTGAACTCTAGTGTTGATGTTTGACTTAGGTCAACACTAGGATTTGAATTTGAATTCCAAAGTAAACTTGTAATTTTCAAAAAATAGGAATTTAAAATGATTTTTGCATCATACATTGAGCTAATGCTCAAAACCACACATACACATAGATGATCTTGTGACCATTGAGTTCAAAATGGAGGTTTGAATAATTCAAACTTGAATTCATATATTCATAAGTAAATCAAAAAAATTACAACAAGGTAAAGTAAAGAGACAATGTTGGTAAAAGGAATCTTTATTAATATGAATATTGAAAAGGTTCTTTACAAAAAAATATTATAAAGTAGTAAACCTATTACAAACTACAAAATAAAAAGAAAGGGAAAAACCTAAACTAAAACCCTAAACTATACTTCTTATCCATTTCTTGCTCCTCTTGCTTTTCTAGTCTATCTTGACCTGCAAAACAAATAAACGCAAAAACAAACGAAGTTTGGTTTTAAACTTGGATCCACCAAGTGTTTGAATCCATTCTATGTAGAATCCATGGGCAAGGTCCAGGAACTTGTCATGAACCTCACCAGTTTGAGGTTTTTAGCAAAAGAAATAAAGGAATAACTACAAATTATATTCCATGGTACCATAAAAGCAACAATAGAGAAGTGGATACATTAGGAGCGGTAGTTCACAGTGGCTGAGACAAAACTACAAAAGCCAATAGCCAAGATTGGCTAATTACATAACCATATGACAGTAGAGAAACATAGCCACAAGATCAAAGTACCAAGGCATAGCAAAGTTTACAAAGACAACAATAGTAGTAGGCAGAACAATATAAGCCAATAGCTAACCAGCAAGGCAGCAACCATAATATCCATGAATAGGAGTCAGTACAAACCACCAGCAGATTAAGTAGTGAAGCTAGGGAACCATAGTAAGAACAAACTGACATAATAGAAATTACAGCAAATAACAAATACACCTCAAACTTAGGATTCTTCTAAAAGAATCAAATGGCAGGTAATGAACACCTATAGTTCATCAATCTACATCAGAAAAATTATCAGAAAATCATCTAAGCAACAAATTCAAGATCAATGTTAGTACCAAGAATAATAATAAAAATTTCAACTTAAAAACAAATGTTTTCCCAATTTGTCAAGGAAAAAATTACCAAAATGCCCCTTAACTGACATGCACATTTTGCATATGACATAATCTAATTAGGACACTAGAAGTTACGCTAGAGAGACGGTATAAAAAGCTTACTCACTGCATACAAACAGTGAGGTGTGAACACTAGGTGAAACCCAGAGTACTATAAATAGCACCTAGACCCAACCCCAAAGCTTACAAATCCTCAGAGCACAACTCATAAGAATTACTCTCAGACCAGAGGTTGAGAGAGAGGGAAAAAAATCTTTTCACACTTACTAGAGAGAGAGAGATTTAGAGAGGAGAAAGGAGCAAGAATAGGTTAAAGATCATGGATGTCTCCTAGAGGGGTGAATAGGCGGTTTAAAACTTTTACGAGAGGGGCTTAACAAAGGCGGAATTAAACTAGAGTTTACTTTGTCAAGCACAAAACCTAGAACAACTAGGGTTCACCTATATGCACCAACAACTTATGCTAAGCAAGACAAGAAACTATATGATAGCAAGATATAGACTTCAAGCACGAAGGCTATCACAAAGTAAGGTGCATAAGTAAGAGCTCGGGTATAGAGATAACTAAGGCACGTGGAGACGATGATGTTTTACCGAGTTCCTCCCAACAATGGAGTACGTCTCGTTTGGAGAGGGGTGGTTTCAAACCACTAGCGCCACAAAAGGCCTCCCTTGTTCTCCGATGAATCTCATCCCAACGGGATCGATCCACACTTCCACTATCGGTGCACTTGTCGGTGGCAATCCGGAACCTCTCACAAGATTGGGGCACTTCTCCACAACTCAATTGGAGGCTCCCAACTAGCAAGCTTGGGGAAAGCTCCACAACTTAATTGGAGGCCCCAAGTAATCCACAAACCTGCAATACAACCAAACCGTCTAGGGTTCCAAGAACCCAAGAGTAAAAAGCTTCTCACCTTTCACCCAATCGAATCCTCACCGAGAACTCAAATCGATGCACCAAATGCAATGGCAAGAACACAAGAAGTGCTCAAGTCCTTCTCTCCCAAATTCTACCAAAGCTACAAAAGCTTATGGGGGAATAAGAGAGGAAGAACAATGGAGAAAATCCACAAAAGACTCCAAGATCTAGATCCCAAGATATTCCCCTCACTTAGAGGAGAGATTGATTGGTGGGATTGTAGATCTAGATCTCCTCTTTCAAATTCCTCAAGAATATGCAAGAATCATAGGAGGGATTGAGGGATAGCAGGCTCAAGAAGGTCAACAATGGAGGGGAAACATGCAAGAAAGGTTGGGGAACCATTGGGGAAGAAGGACCCCTTAAATAGGTCCTAGAAATCCAACTGTTAGGCTCAAGAATCGCCCGGTCCGGAGTCTCCGGTGTACCCAGGAAAACGGGGACAAACTGGAAGACAGTATGTACGCGGTCCAAAGATAGACCGGAGATTTAGTCCAGAATCTCCGGTCTTACAGAAACTGGCAGAAAGACCAATACGAAAACAACCATAACTTTTGCATTTGGACTCTGATTTTGATGATCTTGGCTCATTTTAGAGAGGACAATAAGCTCTATAAGATCATATAGAAAAAAATCATAGTCCAGCAAGAGAGAATAGAACCAAATGACGAAAGGTTTGACCTCTCTCAAAAATACGAACTGGTAAAACCCCCAACATCGAAAACACAATAGAGAATGCATATGAAATCCGTTTTCGATGAACTTAAGCTTGTCATGAAGATTAACACAAACTCTAAACCCTCTCATGGACAAGAACCAAATAAGAACCAAGAAAGATGATGCCAAGTATGCAAAGGTTTGATCACTCTCGGAATGATATGATCAAGTTACTCACTCGAGGGCCCCTCTTGATAGTACGACTATCTATCCTATTGGTCTCTCCAACTAACACCACGAGACCGGTAAGAAGGAAACCCTATCAATAACATACCTTTGCCTTGCACATATTCCACTTGAGCTTGATGATGATGATCTTCTCCACCTCAAGATGGAACATCTTTCTTGAATGCGCTAGCTTGGTGAAGACTTGCAAATTTCTCCCCATACTCCACTATGGTAGAGCTTCTCTTTTGGACATATCATCTTCCCATATACATACTCATCATAGGATGGAAAGCTTCAAGCAAATGATCTCTTCGAGATGGCTCATCTTGAATTTACACATCATTTCTTCTCTCTTCATTATGTTGGTGTCTTGAAGGTACATAAGAGATATCACTCCAACTTTATTCTTCAAGACACACTTGCTGTAGGACCAACTCTCACTTGACCAATCTCCGGATCACTCATTGAAACCTTGGTCAACACTTGATCTTCTTTACTTTCTTCTTCTCCCAACCTTGAAGCCAACATATGGTTCAAGCATTGCCTATGGATAAATCCTATAAGTAAAACTCAATGCAAACATAAGTCCATAAAAAGATTGTCATTAATTACCACAACCACACATGGGGGCACACATGTACTTTCAACAGGAGTCAGGAGAGAGAAGAAGTAGCATCTTTGCATATCGATTATTGGAGAACACCACAGAGCTATGCCACTAGACTAATCTGGTAAAACCTAGTACACATTAGGAATCAACTTAAGAACTAAGTCTTATAATCAGTCCTCACATACCTAGGTTTTAACATGAGATTCTGTAACACCCCAGATTTCTGCGACACCTAGCGATGCTACTTCTTAGCTAAACTACACCAAGTTTAGGACAAAACTCTAAAATTCGACAACACCTCTATTTATAAGGGCTTCCACAACAATCAATTTAGAAGTAATCCTCATATGACAACAATATATTATCCGAAAACACCAGACACACAATCTATAGTTCTTAAAACGTCCAATAGATATAAGGAATTTCAATCGAGTGACCAAAGGCTCAAACTAGACCAAAAAAAATAAAAAAATAACATGAAGCTTGGTAGTTTAGAAATCCACTAAATATCCAAGTTATAATACGGGTGTATACTATCTAAGTAGTGTGGTGTGCTACTATCGCCCATGCATGTTGCTAGTTCAAGTACCTAAAATCCAAATAAAAACCAAAGAAAAGCAAGAGTGAGTGAAAATTTAATCAACAAGTACAATATGGAGCCAGATCAACCACATAAACAGTCCAATACTCTTTGCAAAGGCAATACAGAAACTTTTTATGCATCTTGTATTTTACGGTTGGAGCATTCTAGAATATTTACTATTAACTTTCTTACCGATCTTGAGAAATAGTTAAACAACAACTTAATCACTGAACGCTCCAAAATAGTTAACTATAACTTTATCACCATCCTGGCTTAAAATAAATTTTTCGATAACACCTCACAGCATGAAACACCAAAGAAAGAACCAACAACACACAACCAACAATTCAAAGATAAAAAGCATATCACAAGGGATCGTCATGCGCTTGCCTTATCCTTGGCAGTGAACTGAAAACGTAACATCGTCACCGGAAGTTCCTAAACCTGTGTAAGAAACCTTGCTTATGGGGCTACTCTATGATAAGATGAACAGGGACATATAATACAACCACATATTGAACCAATACTTCATAAATTTCTTAGCAAATATCTTTCTTGTTTCTTGTAAAAAGCAGTATGATTAGCTATTACTAGATAAGTCTCTCGATCACTCTAGAGCTTAAATAATCCAACTCAGCTAGCAATCTAATATGGAGTAAGTTCCTCTCTATATCATCTGTACTAGTACTAGCAGACCAGACAACACCACACCTTGCCTCATCCAGATACGAGCAATTAATAAAGGACATACTAGATGGGATGGACAACATGGTGGAAAACAGATTAGCAACACGCACATGCACTAGTAATTAATAGGGATCCTTGCAATGGATCTGACCACTTGGATGGATTTTAGTCACGCATGATGCATGTAACACAACGACCGTCGTTGTTTCTTTCCATGTGCCGGCAGTGGATGCATTCGGATCAGTCTATAAATAGAACCAGCTACTAGAACTTGTTACTGCCGGTGGAAAGAATCGAGTACCTGGCAACGAGACTATGACAGCCAAGCTAGAAAAGTGAACATCGACGAAGATGACTGCAGCTGTCGGCGGCGCCGACCACAACTACCGATGGCGGACAATTGCGGAACCCTAGGCATGGTGGCAGCAACTCGGTGTCTGGTTCAAGGAGAGGGTGGACCACGCCCATGGGTTTCTCTTTTATTTCCTTTTTTCTACTCGGAAACGGAGTTCTAGGCTTAACCTAAACTATCTAATAGCCAAAATTTAGCAAATCTCCAAATATGCATTTGAAGTCTGTTTTACATAAACTTATACTCTTTTTTGATAAACTCGAAAATACGAAACCAACCATCATATTGGATTCTTCATTCGGCTTATTTTCAGAATTTCAAATTTTGTCAACTATAAAATAACATGTCAAAATTAAAGTGTAGAAATTCTAGGGTATTACAAATTCACCTAAGGATGAAAATATTGATCATAGAAGAAGCTCTGAATATATTAAAAACCTACGTAAAGAAGTAAACCCATCTATAAGTAACATACTTACACTAATACTGAATCCAAGGTTCAGAAGTAACAACTAAACAACAGCAAGATTACTTAACGAGATACCATCTAAAATTAAAATCTTGGATGAGTATCACAATAATAAACACTATAAGTAACCAACTAGCAAGTGGTATCAAGGAAACACAACTTAACCTAAATAAACTACTTTAGTTGTGTATTTTGACCATTTTAATAGCAAGAAAACAATTACATGCTTAATATACCAAGAAACACTGATAGTAATATTAGAGTATCACGATGGTAGCTAACTAACATGAAGCAGACAAGCTTTTATGCAGTATTGTGACATAAACATGTATGTATCAGTACCTAATTAAACCTAGGAGTAACCTGGATAGCATACTACAACCAAACTAGTTCAAGATCATCACTAACTGAACCTATAAACACTTAACTGATAGAGTTTTAACTATAACTGAAGAAAGTGTCACATACACCAAAATTTAGTAAAGTACATAGAACATTTACTTAGCAGTAGTAACCATGTCGAGTAGTAAGAACCTAACTAACTACCTAGAACACCCTAGAATGATGTAGAGCCTTCTAGAAGACCTAGAACTAACAATGACTGAGAGCCAGTATAGTATAAACCCTAGAATAGATGTGACACCCTCAGGATCAGAGTTAAACATATCCCAGACCTTAGCCTAACATAAGCCTAACCTAGAACTCAAGAGTGAACAGTGAGAGAACTGATAACACAACAGTGACCCTACGATACAAAAATTATTACAGCAAGCTCATACCTGAGCAAAGAACCAAAATATTACAAGAAAAGGTCACTGACCACAAATATCAAACAATAGAAGGAAAATTATGCTATTAAGTATAGAAAACTTAACAAATGTCCTAAGAGGCCTAAAGCATAACGATGATGACCCAATGCATAGATCCTAGAATGCCTCCTAGGAACTCCAAGCTACTCAACAATGTTGATGTTGTAACAAAGTCTTCTTCTATGGTAACCCTTACTCTACAACAAAAGTATCGACAAAGCAAGGCCGAGTACAAGGTGTACTCTGCAAGAATTTTGGCTGGTGGAGTTATTTTTCATAAAGTTATTTTCCTTTGTAAAGCAGGGAGGAGTAGAAACTCGACTAAGTAGAACATTTAAAAGGGGATAAGAGAACAATATCTCTAGCTTGATCATCTTCGATATCCACCGAATCTTTATCAGCTGAACCTACCAACTAGGATCACCCCCTTGATCCCTGAGGAAGCATTCTTAAGCACACGTTACTTTACTTCCCAAGTTTTATGATTAGGTTATAGTTCTCTATGATCATCACGTCTGTTCCCAAGTCATTCGTAACCGTGGACATGGCTTTTCAAAAAGATTAATACCCTGCAGGGGTGTACAACTTTACCCACATGTATCAACCGACTCTTGATACTAATGTTTTATCCCTCTTCCTTGGAAGACTGGTAGAGGGTGGTTTACCACGACCTTTACCTTGCTTTTGCCGACACCATGAGTCATGCCTTAGGGAGATGCCATTGTAACAGGTTGAGTCCTGAAGCCGGTCCCTAGGGATGTGAATAGGGTTCGAGATTATGGAGGCCATGCCTCTCTCGTTCCCTACCACGTCCTACCTATTATGAATGCACCTCCTTCATCAGAACATCCAAAGCGCATATTTTGAATGGAACGCCTGAACTATGTGACTCATGGAATCTAGTTGGTCGAGGGGGTTTCTAGGCCCGTGTATGGTTGTACGCTCATCTTGGTTCAAGAGGCAAAAACTCGGATCCTAGTGGTGGCCAGTATGGGACTGTGGAAACCACAACCCAACATGGCCTCCCATACAAGCTTTAGCATGTTTACTTTCATATTTGATCGTACCATGTCATACTAGGTCTATCCACAACTCTGATTCATCAATTGTATAGACTAGCAGTAACAGCTAAGCATGGCTAAGCACAACCAGTATAAACAACTCTAGCGATGCTCCTAAGCCAAACCCTAGTTATGCTAGGAGCAGTGCATCAGGAAATATAGGCTACAAAGAGAACATACATCAGATAGGATTACTCTATCTATCGATAAAAGACTTTGGAATTGTATGCACATGGGAAGAATTGAAATACTTTGAAATCATAGGATTTGTATATGTGTGGGGCTATGATTGCCTTTCCTTATTTATAACTGATGAGTGCAAATATGATGCATATTTAAGCATACAATTATTCATATTTGTCACTCATTACATGCTATATCTAGCTACAACTATGCCCATTATGCATGATTCTAGTTCTCATTCATTTTCATAAGGACTTTGCACAACTAGTAGTTTTAGTAGAATTTTATTACCTTTTCTTGTCTTTGACTTGTGTGCAGGTGTTGTGATGGATTATGGATAAAGCAAGGAAAAAGTAACCAACAGGATGCAATATGGAGGAGCTGCACGCACCAGACTTGGCCATTTGACGGGTGGAAAAAGTGGATTTTTCTGTCAACTCCAAATGAAAATCCAAGGCCATGGTTTTGTATCCCTCGTACATACAAATCCAACGAGCCTAAGAACACCCAAATCGGAGTTCGTATGGAGAAATAGCGGTCAAAATACAAAAGCATACAATGAGTTTAACGACCTCCGGTACGGGCGGGGCCGGTTGTACCGCCCCCTCGTACAACAGGTCTGTACGCACGGAAACTGCATTTTTGGACATGTTTCTTCATGGAATACGTCCCCATTATTTCCTATACCTTCCTTGGGTCATAAGGAACGTATTGAGGGCTATTGGGGGTTCCCCTAGGCCTATATAAAGAGGTGAGGAGCCAAGGAAGAAGGAACCCTCTCCATAGACATCCACGGTGGAGCCCTGCCGCTGTGCCATGTCCATAACTGCCACACCTCCAAGATCTAGATCTCCATCTATACCCCCACACAATTCAAGCAAGAGTAAGAAGAGAAGGAGGCCATCACCATCACCACCACCACGCATCGAGCACCGACTCCATCTCCATCAACGCCTCCATCTCCCTCTCTCTTGTATTTAGTATTTGTAAGATTGAACATGATGATGATCTCCATGAATTCTTCTTTGTTTTATTGTTCATCTATGATTGAGTAATTGATTTGGTTCTAGGTTGAGGTATGATCTAGTATGTAACATTGGACTTTGTGGCTTGATCTATTATATTACTCTCTCCCCTAGTGACAAGGAGGAGATAGATGAGTTCATGTGATCCTTTGGTCTGGAGTGTATTATTGACTTGCGCGAGTGACAGCGATGCGGGGATCTATGTAGTACACATGTGTGGTAACCCGAAATCATTGGGGATCGTTTATTTATCTAAATATGTATCTTGTATAATTCCAATAGATGGCTACATAGTTGTCCCTCTTGTACTAGTGAGGCCGAAAGCCTAAACACCACCTTTACTCTAGTCAATTCTACATCTACAACCCCCTTGTTTACTTTTAGTATTGCTTTACCTTGTTCTTGTTTAGTTCTTTATTGTTAGTTACTTTAATCCTCTATCAATTACCATTATCCTAGCGGCCTATAGAGTAGACTATTTTCATACACCGTTCTGGGTGTGAACATGGTCACACTGACAACGTGGCTATAGGGCTGTGTTATTTCCATTTGTGAAGCTTCCTTGGAACAAACTTTCTAATAAATATTTTCTACTTCAAGTACTGCAATAACCGTGTTGTTGGACGCAAGAAACCCAGTCATCAAATTGGCGTCGTCGCCAAGGAGCATAGCGTTTGGTTATTTCCTTCTCATTTGCACATATTTTATTTTTGTTTTTTTTGCTTTTATCTTACTACTTTTATTCATTTGAAAAGAACAAAAAAATTAGTTAATCTTTTATTGCTGGTCTTGTTATTTGTCTTAAAAATACAAAAAATATAGGAACTATGGCACAAAAGGATCTTGGGGAGTATGGTACTTTCAATAGTAATTATTCACGTTCACCTATTACTTAGCCCGTTGTCGTAATGAAGAATTATGAAATTAATCCTAAACTAATACATATCATCGAAACCAAAGCTTTTGCAGGAGATCTAGAGAATGATCCATACGAGCATATTGAGAACTTCACTAAATTGTGTTCTACTGTGAGGTTGGACATTTGGACAGATGATGAGCTGAAATTAATGTTGTTTCCATTCTCATTGAAAGGGAAAGCCAAAGAATGGTTACATTCACAATCTGCGGGATGCTTCAAATCATGTCTAGGTATCTCCGATGCTTTTTCTCAATTCCTATTTTTCAGAAAAGAAAATTTATGACCGAAGGTTTGACATCATAACTTTTAAGCAAAGCAGCAATGAAGATTTAATGCTAGCTTATATTAGGTTCTTAACTTTGTTGCGTGATTGTCCGCCTCATAATTTAGATGATAGGTTACTATTTAAAATAATTTATGGGGGCTTAAATCCTGCTTCTAAAGATAAGTTAGACATGACATCTAATGGTTCTTTCCTTAGCAAAGTTGTGGATGAAGCTTGGAAGATTTTGAATAAAATGCAAAATAATTTTCATCGATGGCATGTTAATATTGGGCATGAGGAGAAACCTCTCCCTACCGATCTTGAAAGTTTGGTCAATAATTTCTTCAAAGATTAAAACAATAGATGAAAGATTCCTTATGGTGACATCATTGTTAGAAATGTTCTTTCTAAAGAAATGCCTTTCATAGATAATTATTTTAATCATATTAAAACTGCTATCACTAACAATGGAGAACAACCCTCTACAGTTACTCCCATATCTTCCACTTGTTATACTATTGAGGCAGGAAAGAAGGGTAAAACCAAGAAGCCTAAAAATAAGCCTTGTGTTGAATACATCATACCCGCGACAAGCTCCCGAGAAGGTAAGGAGAATTGTGAATTAACTGAATTTGATAAGATGTATACACACAGGGAGTATGATGCTAGATTAGGGTGGGATGCTCTTATGAATGGAAGAGATCCAGAAATCAACAAGGAAGAAGAAGAAGAAGAATTGAAAGAATTGGAAGAAAGGTATATCGCTCGCAAACCTTATCCATATCCTTATTCTATACCTTATGATGCATATGCCTCTAATGATGATGAGGACTTATATAATTCTAGAATTCTTGATGATTGCCCTGAAGAAATTTTTGATGATTCTAGTAGTTTTGTTTAAATACTCTTTTTGGAAATACTGGTGATGATGAACCCAATACAAAACCTTTTATGCCTTCCATATTTGTTTGCTATGCCCTTTATTTTACTAATGAGGTGCAGCAAAGTCCGTTGCTATAAGGAAAACTACTAGCTCTAGAAGAATATTGTAAACTATACCCTTAAAATGGTAGCCAAGGTAAAGATTCGAAGATTGATCATAAATCCTTAACCTTCTCTTGGCAGAAAAATAAGAGTACATGTTCACCACACCTTGTGCATAAATTCTCACTAAATTGCAAATACATTTTCATTTATATGATGCCAATGCACCGCAAGAGAATTCGTCTCTGACTATCGATGGTTCTTCTAGCCTAGCTCTATGGCTTTAAATTGGGCTCTTCTTGGGAGACAACCCGAAAGTCATTAGATATTTTTCTTAATTTTGTGTCTTGAGTTTAGTTGCATTTATGTTGCATTGGCATTTTGCATGATTTTCTATTAGAGTTGTCTTGGGAATATTTTCGAAAGGTAGAATTGTTTGTTGCTCAAATCTTATGTTTCTTATCTTGGTTAAATCTTCTCAACAAAAATATATGTATGCTTTGCTTGGATGTTGTACTAACATTTCAGGTCTATAATAAAAAAAATTGGAGAAAAATAACTTGTTCCAGAGCTTACAGTGAGGTTAACAAGTAATAGTACGGACGGAACCATCCGTACCGCGCGCCCGTACCACTCATGTGACACATTGGAAGAATCATAAAACTTTCCAGAAAAGTGATTACACGCTTAAGAAGCACCGGTATGATGGGACGTGCTCGTACCGACCGCCCGTACCGACCTTGTTACCAGGCGCAGAAAACCTGAAGACCTTCTAGAGGGTGTAACGACCACCATATGGGTGGAGCCTGTCCGTACCATCCAGTCGTACCGTCTTCGACAGGAGCACACAAAAAAGAAGAAAAGAGAGAAGACGAGGTGCAGTATGGGGCACATGCCTGTACCACACGCCCATACTAAGGAGCAGATCGCACATCAAGGATATGGACAAGTACAAAAAAGGCAAAAAACCCTTACTTTTTATCTTAACAAACTAAGGTTAGTGGGTTACCTTCTACATATTCCATTGTACTTCATTTTATTTTATCTACCTTCGAAATTCTCTAGCCTATAATTCTCTATAGTGTTTCATGTTTCTTTTATTTTTATTTTCACGGTTGGGTGAACGAACTCCGTTCATACACCGATCATTTGCTTTTACTTCATTTGTTATTTTCGCAGGGACTTGAACCTTGTGTGATGACATGCATGGTTTGTGCCAACCGTGCAAATAATTTCATAAGCCATTTGGTTGTTTCAACTCAACGATTCAACAAGGAAGTATTCGTTCAACCAAAGGTCCATGTCCATCAAAAGTGAGGTTATTCGTACCTCAATGGTAAAGTGTGTCACACATATTTGTCACTCATTACATGCTATATCTAGCTATAACTATTCCCATTATGCATGATTACTAGTTCTCATTCATTTCCATAAGGACTTTGCACAACTAGTAGTTTTATCAGGATTTTATTACTTTTTATTTTCTTTGACTTGTGTGTAGGTGTTGTGATGGATTATGGATAAATGAAGGCAAACGGAACCAAGAGGATGCAATATGGAGGAGCTGCAGGCACTAGACTTAGCCATTTCAGGGGTGGAAAAGTGGATTTTCCATCAACTCCAAATGAAGATCCAAGGTCATGGTGTTATATGAATACAACAATCCGAATAACACACAAATCGGAGTTCGTATGGAAAAATATCAGCCAAAATACAAAATCATACAGTGCGTTTAACGACCTTCGGTACGGGTGGGTCTGGTCGTACCACCCGCCCGTACCATGGACCTGGACACATGGAAATTGTGTTTCTAGATGCATTTCTGTCGTCGGACTGATGACAAGTACGCCATGAGGGGGTCCTCGAGGCGTGCGGAAGAGAGGGGTGTGAGACGTATGGTGTTCCGGGACGATGAGCACACAAGTTTACCCAGGTTCGAATCCGCCGGCTTTGGACGGATCCTACTCCTGCTAGCAATCGATGTCTGGCGAGCGGAATATGGGTTACAAGGGTTCACCTGTGAGAGTTGAGATTGTAGACTATTGGGGGTGCCCTAAAGGCTCTCCCTAGGACGTCTTATATAGATATCCGGCCTAGGGTTTACAGGAGAGATCTATCCGGCTACGACTAAGAGTCGGTTACAGAGTACATCTTGAACTACAAGTAACACTATGGGCCTATGTCGGTAAGTCTTCTAGGCCTTCCCGTAGCCGAACTGGACTCCGTCTCTTCTCCCTGACTGGGCTGCCTATGAAGCAAAGCTCTAACCCGAAGTGGGCCACCCTGGTCAGTGAGGAACTGTGAGGATATCCAGAAAGTATATCCCGAACAGCAGCCGCCGAAAGTCTCCAAGATCCAAAGTCGGATTCATCATCATCTAGCTTGATCTTCGGTTTGCAGAATCTTGAAGGGTTCCTGAAACTTCAAAACAAAAAATATGATCTGGGTCTTAAAAATAAGTCAGACCTATCAACATGTTACTCGGATTTTCCAGCTTGATATTCAAACTAATCCGGAACTTGGTCTCTAACGTCATCTGACACCGGTCATGGTCAAGTCACATCATCTATCAAACATCCTGTCAGCACGACCGTTGGTGGGTCCGCCGTTCGTGGAACCGAGGAGCCGTTTCAATGCATACACGGAGATCGAGGCAACGTAATCATCACGTGGGACCATCCCAGTTCCTTCCACGACGCGTGGCATTTACACAGTGCCGTTTGCACGAATCTTGGCGCGGTTAGGTGGTTATAAGGGGTGAGGATTTCTTTTCCTCATCTTCACCTATTCCCTTGCCGTTCCTTCTCCTCCACTTCTCCCTCGCGCACAGAGCTCTTCTGCCTCCCAGATTCCCAGCACCGCCCATCCAAGGTCACCGGCGCACGAGAGAAATGGCTTCCTATTCATCGTCTGGCTTGGCTGGCTTCGCAGCAGCGACAATGGCGGAGGCAACGGCGGAGAAATAAAACAACCGTGGGGTTTGGATCTTGTGTCTCCTTGATGACGAGAAGCTCCGCAGCATGGAGAATGAAGGACTCCTCCGTACCGGTGACTGGTGGAGCGGTTTCGACGAAACCATCCCCAACCCGCACGCCGACGAGCGGGTACACTTCGGCACCCACCTCGACAGGTTTGTCTTTCCCTCCCTCGGAATTCTTTTCTGAGGTGATTGATCACTATGGCGTTCAGCTTCACCATGTTCCTCCCAACTCCATCTTAGAGATGAGCTCTTACACAGCGTTGTGTGAGGGATACCTCGGCATTAGGCCGAGCCTCACTTTGTTCCGGTTTTACTTTCATGTCCGGAGAAACTCTATCACTACTAGTAATCCTTATATTACCGGCACTATTAGCCTTTCAGTTAGACGCGAGCATGTTTATCCTCATATTCTAGCTAGTGAGTCGGTCAAACAGTGGCCGGTCACCTTCTTTTATCATAAGGATGTTCCCGCTCCCGGCAAAGCTACTGCTTTGCCGGCTTTTATCGACGGAGCCGCCACGACCCTTCCATCTTTGGACGAGGCTCCTCTGGCTCTCAGTGACAATCTGATCCTCGCCAAGAGGTGGATTGAATACCTGATGAAGCACAAGGTCCTAAAAGGGTCTGACTTAGTCCAATGCTGGGTGGCATGCCGGATCCAGCCTCTCCAGTACCACGGCGACCAACTGATGCATTCCATCACGGCGTCGAAACAAGACTCTCTCCGCATCAGCCCTAAGGCCCTACAGCCACAGGACTACATAAGCCAGATTAAATGGCTGATTAAGGAGCGGATTGAGAGAAAGATTCCGGATGTGTCTCTGGACATGCACACAGCGGAAGACCCTGTAGTTCTGGTAAGCTTTAGCAATAAACCCTTTTATGTGTTTCACCTTTTAAGTTATTTTGCAATACTGAGATATTTTCTTCTTTTCAGCTTGACGACCTCCCTGAGTCAGAGCTGGCTCCTATCGAGGGGTATCCTCCAGAGCTTACTCAGAAGGGGGAACTGGTCCCATTGTCGGACATTGTGCCCAAGAAGCGCAAAGCTTCGACAGTGGCCATCGGCACAAAGGAGGTGCCAGTTGTGAAGAGGTAACTTTCAACACAACTTCCGACTTTGTACTTTACTCGTAATTTCTTTCGAGATGTAATGTTTTCCATTATTTTACATTCCCAGAGCTAAGCAGCTCATCAAGGGCAAGGGGAAGGGAACTTCTTCGAAGCCCTTGTGGCAGACAAAGCTGACTATGGCTTCTCCTGCCGCGGCTCCTCCGACTCCTGCCCCTCAACCTTCTGCAACGCCGGTCATCACTCCATCGTCGGTTGTCGCAGAAGATCCGACTCCTTCAACGGGGCCAGCGACCCTTGAGTCACAGACTGACGCCACCATGGGTGGCTCAGGTTTAGATAAGGGTGAACCATCTTCAGGAAATGATCCCTCGGCAGAGACCTTCGCTGAAAACCTCCTTAACAATTCGGGGCTTGCCAAATTTGGCTTGTCTCGGAAATCTGCAGAGGAGATCCAGCGGCTGGCCCGGCAATGCCTGGAGAGCCGTAATCTCTCTGCCGAAGAAGTAGCACAAGAAGCGGAGGACATCAAGTACTCCGGCCTTATTGAACAAGTCCGCCTTCGCGACGAGGGACTAAGAGCTGGTGCGCTTCCACCACCTCCGGTTATTCCACTCACCCTCGCCGAGAAGGTTACCACCGAGGTGAACATGTGCCTGAGCAAGCTCACACATGAACATCATGTAAGTCGGAATTATGACTCACGTTTTTCTTTATTGTAGTTTATATCATATCCTCTAGCCCCCAAGCATGAAGTAGGACATACGATCCGGGTTTATGCTTCCTTAGGATGCCAAAGAATGAACTAGTGTAGCCCCCAAGGCTCGTGCTGATATTAGTAACAATATTAGCCCAAGTCTTCAGTAGACTTCTGACTCTGGGTATTCTGACTTACAGAAAGTTAATTCATATAACCAGGATTTGTTGAAGAATATCTGCAACAAGCATAGAGAGATCAAGGCTCTCCGACTTGAAAATGCTGAGCTGAAGGTTTCCAAGGATGAGGCCGAAGGTAAACATTCCGAGACTCAAGCCTTGTCCTGTATTTTCATAGTCGAATATTTTTGCTGAACTATTGTTCTTTTGTCTTACAGCACTGGTGAAGCAGTCATGTGCTATGATTGAAGAGGCCGAGAACCTCAAAACCCTGGTGGTGGAGAATAAAGAACTTCGCCAAGAGCTAGATAAGCTCAAGGCAGATCATGAGAAGAGCATCGCTCAAATTCTCGAATCCACCTCCATGGCCACTGATGAACGTGATCGTAAGATTGCGGCTCAAGATCAGAAAATATCGGATCTCAACAATGAGCTTTGCAGAGAGAAGGATCTTTCCGAGGCGCTCCGGGATGAACTCCGGAGTCTTCGAGAAGAGAAGACCAAAGTTGATGATGTCATCTTCGGTATGTTTCCATCTTTCTGACTTATCTACATTCTTCGACTCTTTCAATGTCAAATTTACTTAACCATTTTTTGTGTTATATGTATAGGTCCTCTGAACTTGATGGACTCCACTTCTGCCGAGCCTCGCACCCACCGGCTTACCCAAGTCGGTGATTTGCTTCATGACTTCCGCCAATCCATTGAGGATATTGGCGAAGCTCTCAAGGTTCCGGACATGCATAGCATGTCCGACTTTCAAGTGTGGGACAAGGCAAAGGAGATGCCGCAGCTCGTACGGGACTGGAATATGTCTTACGCGCGATCAGCAGTGTAGAACGCCCTCACCATGGTCATGAGCCACCATGGAAGCATGGAAATCCTTCAAGTGACCAGAGGGTACTGCAAGGTGGACGAAGACAGACAGGAGCAAGACATCAAGGCCATCATGGACTCCTGCGCCGGATATGGGTGCCATGTAGCTAATTTAACCAGCTATGACACTTCCTTCTTCACCCGTGTGGACACGCCGCCTCCGCCTCCTGAAGAAGCAGCTGAAGTTTTCGACGATGGACAAACCATATCAGATTTGGACATCTCGGATCATTATTAGGGCGCGACTCATGTGTCCAGCGAGCCGGCAGCTCCTACCTCCTCTCCTGCATCATAGATTACCAGCAACAAATGTATTATTTTGAGAAACATTATGGGTCTGTAAATATGCAGTACTATACTTTTGCTAGTGCTAAGCTTTTATCTATTCAGCACTTTTGGCTTTAAATTTTTGTGTGCCTGAAATGTTTACATAAGCACTTGTACTTTTTTGTCTACACTTATCGTTTATCTGGCTTTCCGCCTCGTCCCTTTCATGAGCTGGCTAAACCTTTAGCACGGAAACTTTGCCGAGCAACGGAGCTCAATTGCTAAACCAGTTTAAACTCGGAAACAAAGCCGGCTTCCAGTACCAACAATTCACTACTCGGAAAATGCCCGCATCCGGCAATCAGACAAATAACCAAAGTATAGACTAGAAACTTTAGAGTTATACCCGAAGGTAGCATTCTTAGAATTGGAAATCTAAACTAGAACAAACATGAGCATAAAGTACTTTCAAGTATTCTGGGATTTTCGACTTTGCGACATGATCATTCAGAAATAAGATGGTAAAAACTTCTCAGAAAAAACTTGAGGCAACCAAAACTTTTATTTCTCACAGAACATGTACACATATATGATTACAAAGAAGGATAAACTAAGAATAAAAGGGACGTAGCTGAGCAATATTCTACGGTCTGTCTAACTCATCCGGATTTGTACTGCCTCTAGCTCTCTTTCTCTTCTTAGTAGCAGGTCTTTCTTTGACTAGCCGCATATCAGTTAGGTAGTATGAACAATTGTGTAATACTCGACTAACCAGGAAGGGCCCTTCCCATACCGGGGAAAGTTTGTGCTTTCTTTGTTGCACAAGCCGGAGGACCAAATTGCCCTTATTGAAAGACCGGTTTCTGACTCTCTGGCTATGATACTTGCGTAACTTCTGCTGATAGGCTGTTGATCTCATTTCAGCAACAACGCGAACTTCTTCGATTAAGTCGAGATCATTTTGTCGAGAAACCTTAGCATCCTCTTCGATATACGCGGCCACTCTAGGAGAAGTGTGAATCAAATCACTAGGAAGAACTGCGTCTGCGCCATAGACCAAGAAGAAAGGTGTGTATCCGGTTGACCTGTTCGGAGTTGTTCGTAAACTCCATATTACAGAGGGTAATTCCTTTTCCCAAGCCCCCGCAGCACGTCGCAGTGGTGCTTCGAGTCTCGGTTTTAGGCCTTGTAGGATTAAACCATTTGCTCTTTCAACTTGTCCATTAGCTTGTGGATGTGCGACTGACGCAATGTCAAGCCGGATATTTTGTTCATTGCAGAATTTGGCCAATTCTCCCATAGAAAAATTACTCCCGTTGTCCGTGATAATACTGTGCGGATAACTATACCGAATTATAACATCCTCGACAAATCTTTTGGCTGTTGCTCCATCACAACTAGTGACAGGTTTAGCCTCAATCCATTTGGTGAATTTATCCACCATCACTAAAAGGTGAGTAAATCCACTTAGAGCATGTTTAAACGGTCCTACCATATCAAGCCCCCAGACCACAAAAGGCCATGTTATAGGTATTGTTCGCAACTAATCAGCCGGAACATGAGCTTGTTTGGCGTACTTTTGGCAGCCCTTGCATGTCTTGACCAGCCGTTCGGCCTCTGCCTTGGCCGTAAGCCAGAAAAAACCATGTCTGAAAGCTTTTGCCACTAAAGATTTGGCTGCAGCGTGGTGACCACACTCGCCTTCATGGATTTCTCTTAGGATTTCCACTCCTTCTTCCAGAGATACGCAACGCTGAAATACCCTAGATACACTCCGCTTATAGAGCTCACCACTAACTATAGTATAAGCTTTTGCTCGTCGGATAATCTGTCGGCTCAGAACCTCGTCTTCGGGTAATTTGCCATCTACCAAACAGTCAAGGTAGGGTTGAGTCCAGCTGGGAATTACAGCCAGAACTGCTATCAAAGGTGAGTCAGATTTGGTCGGATATTCCTCGTCCACTCCCTTTATTGAGGGAACTTTGAGGTGCTCTAAAAAAGCGCCATCCGAGACCTCTTTTAGTGCAGAGCCTATCCGAGATAAGGCATCTGCTTCCTCATTTTCTGCTCGAGGGATGCGTTGAACCTCAAACCCTTCGAACGATTTAGATAAATCATCCACGACAGCTTTATATGCTGCCATGTGTTTATTTGCATTACAAATATCCAACACTTGCTGAGCCACAAGATCCGAATCTCCGTAACACATCAAACGTCGGATGCTGATATCCTTAGCGATCCAGATTCCATGCAGCAGTGCTTCATACTCGGCAATATTATTTGTCGCTCTGAAGTGGATCTGCAACATGTATAGAAGTTTATCTCCTTGGGGTGATTTGAGGACCATGCCAGCCCCCGAGCCCCCGTGAGCCTTAGACCCATCAAAATATAGGGTCCAATATTCCGACTCAGGGAGGGTCATATTCTCCTTCGTGTCTGTCCAATCAGCAACAAAGTCGGCAAGGATTTGGATTTAATTGCTGTCCGAGGTTTGTACTCAATATCGAAAGCTAAGAGCTCTATGCCCCATTTGGCTACGCATCCTGTGGCGTCACTGTTGTTGATTATATCTCTCATGGGAGCTGTGCTCACCACAGTAATTGGATGCTCCTGGAAATAGTGTTGTAGCTTACGAGATGCTAGGAAAACACCGTAAGCCAGCTTTTGATAGTGCGGATACTGCTGTTTTGACTCTGTTAGGACCTCGCTAACAAAATAAGTTGGATGCTGCACCAAGTGTTCCTGATTTTCCTCCGGTCTCTCCACTACCATGAAGATACTGACGACTTTGTTGGTCGTAGCAAGATAAAGCAACATCGGTTCCTGTGGTTCTGGTGCAGCAAGGATAGGAGCAAATGAGAGTACTTTCTTTAGGTCTTGTAATGCAGCTTCAGCTTCGTCGGTCCACACAAAATCCTTGGTCTTTTTCAGGAGTTTGTATAATGGTGCGACTCTTTCACCGAGTCGGCTTACAAACCGACTGACTGCAGCGATGCAACCAGTTAGTCTCTATACGTCCTTCAGGCGGGTTGGCCTGGAAATATTGAGTATATCCTTGATTTTGTCTCGGTTCACCTCTATGCCTCTTTGAGACACGGTGAAACCTAACAGTTTTCCGACTGGAATTCCAAAGAAGCATTTCTTCAGATTAAGCATGATGTTGTATTTTCATAGATTGGCAAACGTTTCCTCCAAGTCGGAAATCAGCGTTTCCTTCTTTTTGGACATTACCGCAATATCATCCACATATGCATGTACGTCGTGTCCGATTTGATCGTGGAGGCAACATTGCATTATGCGTTGGTACGTAGCTCCTACGTTCTTCAGCCTAAAAGGCATTGTAACAAAACAGAAGGTTCCAAAGGGGGTTATGAATGAAGTTTTGACTTTGTCAGATTCCTTCATCTGGATTTGGTGATAACCGGAATATGCGTCGAGAAAAAGAGAGGAGTTAGAGCCTCGTAGAATCGATAACTTGATCAATCTTAGGCAGAGCGAACGGATCTTTTGGACAAGCCTTGTTCAAGGTAGTATAATCAACACACATCCTTAAATCAGTGGTGTCCTTTTTAGGGACCATTACAGGATTGGCCGACCACTCAGTGTGGATGACCTCTTCTATGAATCAGGCTAACTCGAGCCATGGTAGTTCCTTAGCTATTGCCTTACGCTTTTCATCGCCAAAACATCGTAAGGACTGTTTGACGGGTTTAGCATTCGGGTTTACATTTAAAGAGTGCTCGGCAAGTTCCCTAGGTACTCCGGTCATGTTAGATGGCTGCCATGCAAAGATATCTTGATTTGCTTTGAAGAACTTGATGAGCGCGCTTTCCTATGCACTATCTAGGCCTACGCCTATCTGGGTCACCTTGGAGGGGTCATCATCCTTCAACGCCATCTTCTTCGTCACTTCTGATGCCTTGAACTCCGGAGTCGGCTTTGTCACCTCTTTCTTCGTTGCGGGCATCTCGGACGGATCTGTGCTCTTCTTGATCTCCTGGTACTCCTGGGCATGCAACACGGCTTTATCAAAGGCGGCATTTCTATCCTTGCACTCTCGCGCTTTCTTCGGGTCTCCCCTGATGGTGATCACGCCGTTGGGACCTGGAATTTTCATCATATTGTAAATGTAACACGGACGAGCCATAAAATCCCAGTAAGCCGGACGTCCGAATATAGCGTGGTACAACGCTCTTGAACGGGATCACTTTGAAGGAAAGTGCCTCCGTCTGATAGTTCTTTGGAGTTCCGAAGGTAACGTCCAAAGTGATTTCTCCTAGGGAATTAGCTTGTCTTCCTGGGACAACTCCGTGAAAAATCACAGAGTTGTGATTCAGCTGGGTCTCCGAGATCTTCATCCGACGTAGCGTTTTGACATACAGAATATTAATACTACTGCCACCATCCATGAGAGTCTTAGAGAAACCATAACCGTCAATAAGTGGATTGACGATTAAGGCGTATTTTCCTCGCCTGTGTAGCTTAGTCGGATGATCAGCGTGGTCAAATGTGATTGCCACTTCTGACCAGTCCAAGAATTGGGGGACAGCCGGAACTATTGCATTGAGCTCATGTAGCACTGCCTTTTTGACCTTTACTGGTCGAGATCCTAGGAAGGTGACGTAAGTGTCTTTCTTGGTCGGAAATTTTTTCTTCCCTTCTGACTTGGGATTTGAAGCATTAGCTTCCTCCATGTCGGAATCTTCCTTGGTCTCTTTATCCTTTTCGGGGTTCTTCTTTCCCTTCTTCCGCTTAGCTTTGTAGCTAGCGGTATCATCTCTCTTAATGCCGTCGTTGAAACGACACTCGGCGTTGGTGTGGGACGAGCCCCCATTGGCGTCTAAGTGATGCACACATGGGTTATTGGCAATGTCGGCCCAAGAGTAGATTTTGCATGGTTGCTGGTCTCCTCTACCTTGAACTCTCGAAGTCCGACGACCGTGTCCGCGGCCTCCGCCACGTCCTCCTCATCCTCCAGACTCGTAAGTAGCAGTAACCACTGCCGTTTCTGCATTGGGTTTTTCTTCCGAGGTATTCTTGCGCTTCTGAGCTTGTTGCTTTGGTTGTTTTGCCGACTGTGGCACAGCCAGGGCGTTGAGTAATCCCTCTGCGTCATCGTCCGCATCTGCATACTTGCTCGCTGTTTCTATCATCTCTCCCAAATCAGTGACTTTGTCACACTTCAAGCGATGACGCAGTAAACCAATTGGGAGACCTACAATAAAAGCTTCAATCTTAGTTTGGTCATTTACTTCTTTGTAGGAGTTCTTGGTTTCGATCCATCATCTGAGATAATCCTGGCAAGTTTCTCCGGCTTTCTGGGTGCAACGCTGTAGGTCTCTAACCGTACAGGGCCTCCGATATGCGCTTTCGAAATTTCGAAAGAATGCGCTTTGCATGTCACACCAGTTGTGGATGGTGTTCTCCGGAAGTTCATTGAGCCATGATCGTGCCGTCTTCCGCAGCATGAGTGGGAGATATCAGGTTGCGACCAGGCTGTTTCCGCCTTTGGCGATGCAGCAAGCTTGGAAGAAATCCTGTAGCCAAGTATCTGGCCGAGCTATGCCGTCATAGGCTTGAATATGTCTTGTGATAGCAAATCCTTCCGGGAATTTTGTGGCTCTTATGCATGGTCCGAAGCACTTTGGGCCCACGTATATGTCATCATTTTCATAGCTCCACGCCGCTATATTGGAGTTGATCCTATGCCTTGCGTCATTCGGGGATAGAGATCGTCCCGAGTGTCGGCTGTGGCTGCGGTGCCTTGGAGCCGGACTTCGTCTTCTGCCACCACCTCCTCCACCACGACGCCCTCCTTGGCCTCCTTGGGAGCCGTTGTGATGGCTACTTCGCAGAGAGGGTGGAGCAGCTGGGTTATTTCCGGCTGATCGCTGGCCTCCATCCAGAGCATCATTATTCCGGTTCCGGGGAGGGTCTTCATTGTGACGAGCCCCCTGCCGGCTTGTCTCGACATGGTGTCCATCGTTCCTTCGCCCATCATCTGGACGGCTTGCGTGTCTAGGAGGTGGCATTCTTTGTCGGTCCTCCTCCCGATGTTTCTCTTTATCATCGTCCCTGCGGTATTTCGACTCTCGCTGGGGCGGGTTCCTCAATTCGATGCATTGCCTCTTGCTCCATGGGTTAACGTTCGCTTGATCATGGGCAGCTTTGTGGTGCTGTCCTGAAGATCCAGTTCTTGAGTAATTGTCTTTCCGACGATCAGAATGGTGGTGCTGCTCTGGAATGTGTTGGGGTCTTACGTCAGCCCATGCCGGATCTGTGCGACATTGGTCAGAATGGGAGACCAACTTTTGACTTCCGGACATGGCGACCTTTTGCTGCTCCAGTCCCTTGTTGAGTAATTTGATGCCCAACCGGATCTGCTCCGGGCCTGGATTAGCCGATAGGATTTCTTGGGCCGCAACGGTGTTCTGTACTAGTGTTGGATACACCCAATCCCCTTTGCTGTCTTTCCGAGGCATCCCCATTTCTCCTCCAAAGAGGACTTTATGGATCCGCGGGAATTGGTTGTCATTGGTATGACGTTTCCTGGTCTTTTGATGTTGCCTGGAGTTGTATTTTTCTGCAGATGCCATGCGTTTCTTTTCCTCCTCAATGTTTTTAGCTTCATCGAGAAGTACTTGGCGACACACTTGTAGGGCTTGGGCCCTTTCGTCCAGATCTTCAGCAGTAAGTTCTGCAGCTGTAGGAATAGGTGTGGTTAATACAGCATCGATGAGTTTATGCACCTTCAGTGATCACATGTCCATCCACCGATTCTTCTTTTTTGGCCTCGTCTGGGATTAGTGCTCCATCCGAGTCTTCCTCATATTCCTCGGCGATCACCTCTTCTGCTGAAGGATCTTTCGCCGGGGTCTTGTTCTTCTTGTTCTTCTTCTTTGCCTTCTTGGCAGCACTGGTAGCAAAGACGGCTTTGGGCCCGTTTCCTAGAGTCAAGCTCTGATTGGTACTTTCGGCCATTTGGTTCTCAGGATTGTCTCCGATTTCCATGTCATCCTGCGCTTTGGGAGAGTTTTCTCCGGATCCTTCGTCCATGTCTTCTCCTTCTGCTGCAGCCGTGGAGTTAAGCTCCTCATCATATTCCATGGAGAACTTTCGGAAATCTACCGACGTCATCGACTCATTCGAGGATGCGGGTACATTAGTGTTTGTTCCGATCGCTTCCAGCATAGAGTCGGTGTTGTCTCCAGCATCGGCAGTACCGGATCCGGATCCCACATATCCGACAAAGTGTGACGTGTGCCTCCTGAGATAGTTGTGGCTTTCACGATCGGCCTCCTCGAAACACCTGATGGTCTCGAGAATCTCATCTATGCTTGCATCTTGCATCATCATGCGTTGCAGCGTGTACCTCAGGAAAGGCTTGTCTGTCCCGGCATCATCAGAGCTAGAACCGTCGTTGTTGTTGTGCTCCTCCTGGATTTCGACCTCAGCGGGTGGGTCGATCTGGGATTTGGTCTCTCTAGGGAGATCCACTCCAGATTCGACTTGGACCGCTAGGTCTGCTTCAGGCTCGGATTTCTCCACTATATCCGCAATTGGTGCGGGCTGGGTGGGATTAGGGTTTCCTGAGATCCGGAACTCTGCCGCCTCCGTGGACAAAGGGGATCCAGAAATTTCTTCTGCCTCTATCGTCACCGCTGGGGTGGGTGGGACAGGTTCAGCAAAACCGATGTAAACATCGATCTCGCCAAAAGACATGATGGTGTAGGCAGTCACAACCTCCCTAGCCGGAATCTAGGTCTCGTCGAGAACAATGAGAGGGACGTCGATGGCGTAGAGGATGCGACCGACGACAATAGTCTCGCCGATTCCGATTCTTGCAGATTTCGCTCGGAACGCAGATCCGAAGCTCACCTGCCCCACGGTGGGCGCCAACTATCGTCAAATTGATGAAAAGTACGCCATGAGGGGGTCCTCGAGGCATGCGGAAGAGAGGGTGTGAGACGTATGGTGTTCCGGGAAGGTGAGCACACAAGTTTATCTAGGTTCGAATCCGCCGGCTTTGGGCGGATCCTACTCCTGCTAGCAATCCAGTAATACGGTAGAGCCGAAATATGGGTTACAAGGGTTCGCCTATGCGAGTTGAGATTGTAGACTATTGAGGGTTCCCTAAAGGCTCTCCCTAGGACGACTTATATAGATATACGGCCTAGGGTTTACCGGAGAGATCTATCCGGCTACGACTAAGAGTCGGTTACAGAGTACATCTTGAACGACAAGTAACACTATGGGCCTATGTCGGTAAGTCTTCTGGGCCTTCCCGTAGTCGGACTGGACTCCGTCTCTTCTCCCTGACTGGGCCGCTCGTGAAGCAAAGCTCTAACCCAAAGTGAGCCACCTTGGTCAGTGAGGAACTGTGAGGATACCCGGAAAGTATATCCCCAACAATTTCTTCACAGAATCCGTCCTTGTTTGTTTCTAGACCTTCCTTAGGTCATAAGGAACATATTGGGGACTATTAGGGGTTCCCTAGGCCTATATAAAGAGGTGAGGGTCCAAGGGAGAAGGAACCTCTCTCCATAGACATCCACGGCGGAGCCCTGCCGCCGTGCCATCTCCATAGTCGCCATACCCCCAATATCCCGATCTCCATCGACAACCCTACACCATTCAAGAAAGAGGAAGAAAATAAGGAGGACGTCACCATCACCACCCCACGCATCGAGCATCGACTCCATCACCATCTCCATCTCCCTCTCTCTTGTATTTAGTGTTTGTAAGATTGAACATGATGATGATCTTCTTTGTGTTATTGTTCATTTATGATTGAGTAACTGATTAGGTTCTAGGTTGAGGTATGATCTAGTATGTAACCCTAGACTTTATGGCTTGATCTATTAATTACTCTCTCCCCTAGTGACAAGGAGGAGATAAATGACTCCATGTGATCCTTTGGTATGGAGTGTATTATTGACTTGATTGAGTGACAATGACGCGAGGCTCTATGTAGTACACACATATGACAACCCAGAATTATTGGGGATCGTTTATTTATCTAAATATGTATCTTGTGTAATTCTAATAGATGGCTACAGAGTTTCCCCCTAGTACTAGTCAGACCGAAAGCCTAGACACCACCTTTACTCTAGTCAACTCTACATCTACAACACCGTTGTTTACTTTCAGTATTGATTTACCTTGTTCTTGTTTAGTTCTTTGTTGTTAGTTACTTTAATCCTCTCTAAATTACCGTTATCCTAGCAACCTATAGAGTATACTATTTTCAGACACTGTTCTGGGTGCAAACATGGTCACACTGAGAACGTGGCTGCAGGGCTATGTTATTTCCATTTTCCAAGCTTCCTTGGGATGAACTTTCTAACAAATATTTGCTTCTACAAGTACTGCAATATCCCTGTTGTTGGTTGCAGAAAACCCAATCTTCAATAACCAATATGCAGATCTTGATAAACCTTGTACTTGACTTGGTTACAGATGGTAAGGCATTATTATTTACCCTTTGATGGTGTTGATCTCTGTCTTTGACCTCGGATTCAATCTCGTATTCTATTGGGAAGAATCAGAAACACTGGAAAGAAAGGGACAACATTTAACACAAGCATCGATGCAATGCGCACAATGTGTGGTATGACATGTTAAAGGGTGCTTAATTATAACCCTAAACATGATCATCGATTTAATTAGGGTCGAAATGCCCTAGAGATGGCATTTCCAGAAAAACCCCAGATGCACCTACGGGGTTGCTATTGTTCTTCTAACAAACTTATTGGTTGAAGTTGTTTAACAATGCATTATTATGATTCTAAGAGATAGATCTCATTTTTTGAACATTTTGATATATTATTCATATTTTTCTAACTTAAAACTAATTAGTTATGAGTTTCCCAATTTTAATTCATTTTAAATCATTTTGGGAAATTATATAAAGAATTACACATCCGTCACACCTTAATAGTTTTATTAGTTAGAAATTAATTCTGAAAATGTTTATAACACTTATAGATGGACCCCACATGTCAGGTATTTATCTATTACGGAATAATTACATAAAAGAATTATAGAAATTGATAAAAGAAAATGAAATATGACAGAGGCAAGACGTCATGCTGACGTCATCCATTGCGAGCTCCCGGGTCAAGCTCGAATCCGGTGATTCTGAGCGTGCCTGTGTGCGTTGGAAAGAGGGGATCAAGGCAAGCAAAATGGTGGTCGCATCAATCCCTTTTGGTCACCGGCGCGGCACCAGCGGCGAGGTGCTGTGGCGGCGAAAAGGGGCGCACAGAGGTAGAGAGATTTAAGGCCAGAGGCAGACGATGGGCAACATAGTGGTGGTTTCGAGGAGGCGAGTCAAGATCGGACGATGAAGAATCGAGGCTACGACTACGGCGGTCGGTGGTAAGGATGAGTGCGATTCCAAGCAAAGGACGGCTCCTTGGCTTCTGATCATGGACGAGGAGAACAAGGGTGACGTCACGCTTCTCCTAGTCTACTCATCTTCTTGCGGGGAGGGCCAGAATGGCAGCAATGAGCGGCTCTGGCCACGACTAGGTTTTGGGGCTTGCGAAGGAACAAGAGAGGGAGATAAAGAGGGGAAGTGGCACATGGCTAGGGTTCTTCATGGTGATGTAGGGGATCTTGTAGGCGTCAGGGGGCAGAGACGATCATCACGGTGCAGCCGGCGACATCGGGCGGCAGAGCGAGATCCACCGAGCTGCTTGGTCGTCGGGGAGGAAGACGATGAACAGGAGATGCGACTGAAGGGGTACGGGTTGTGGCTAGGTTGAAAATGGGTCGGGTGGGCTGCTACTGGGTTGCATTGCATGACGCTGAGCGGCAGAGAAGGGAGAGGGAAGATGGGCTACGACCCAGGTAGCTAGTTTTTTTTGAAAAAACCTTTTTCTTTTCTGTTTTCTTATTTCCTGTTTGTAATTGCAAATTACTTTCTGTTTTGCACATTCCAAAAGTACCAGAGTGTTTTATAAATATTGCAAGATATCTTGGGGCCCTTTAAGTCAATTTGGGTCCATACCTTTTTGTAATTTTCAAATTCAAAAACCATTTTGAATGCTTTTAGAGAGAGAAGAAAAAACTAGGGTTTAGGGTTTTGTTTCCATTTCTTGCATGCATTTTAGAGTACATGATGCTCATGATGCACAAATCAAATACTAATTACTATTTAATAAAACTAGGGGTGTTACAATTCTATCCCCCTTAAAAGAATCTCATCCCGATATTCCTAGGTAGGAAGAAAGAAAGGAACAGGGTTACACTAGTCTTTGATGATCTTCTCGAAAAGATTGATCCTTACCACCATTATTGAATGAATGAAGCACTTCATTTTCTTGGAGGTTGCTTCTCACACTAAAGAAGAGAGGGAAAGACACAAAACAACAAACTGAGTATCTCATGGTTAACTCATGGATAGATGCTTCACGAACATCTCTTGAGCTAATGACATGGAGCATGCCAAGATAACAGAGGAAACAAAAGGAGAAGGTTTCAAGTTGACGCTTAGCTGATCTTCATAAGGATTGAGACCAAAGAAACATGGAAGAATTTAAACTTCTGAGGAAGAAGGCTTCTAACCGAAGGAACAAGACCACAAACTTCGAGAGGCGAAACTCCACTATACGACTTAAGTAGAGGTTCCAAGGTTATAGAGATATGGTTCAACAAAACCAAGTTGTTGAACTACTTTTTTACATAGAAGTGTCATTCTTTGGTTCAACAGAAGGCCAAGGTAGAATGTTGTTTTGGTGGAGAGGACTCGTAAGAGTCACAAGGAACATGTAATAAGAGAAACTACTGGTTACCAAAATCATAGTCGCTCTTCGAGCATGATTGATAAACCGAAGGAAATTTTCTATTCATCCAGAACTATCATAATCTTTTCTGAAGATCATGATACCACTATACATCTCCAGGATGAATAGATAACAAGATTCCTAATGATACGAGAAAAAGAAACTTCATTCTCAAACTCCAAGTACTTGGCATAACAAAATGCTTGTCATCATAAAAAGGTCTGGAGGACTGACCAAGATACATTTAGCAACTCTACTTTAAATGTTCTCCTTGATGTTCATGGTACCAATATCAGACTTTTAATAAGCCTTCAGTTATTAATCAAGTGAAGGTCGGACTTTGTACACAAGGAAACCACAAGCGCAACTCCTAGAACAAGTCATAGAAGAAGCCTCATGAAGAGTGGTTGTTATTGCTAAATCAAGAGAATATAACAATAGGCCTTCCAGCTAATTATGTCAAACAAAACATCAATCTTGCCGGATTTATGAGGAGGCCTTCGTCAAAACCTTGAGGAACACCATCCATCATATCTTCTTGGGATTTAGATTTGCTTGGGTGAAGATACTTCAGACTTAGCACGTCCAAATAGAAGGTGTGAAACATTTACCATAGAGGTAAAGTTACTAGATTCTCGAGACATGGACTACATTGTCAAGCTCCAAATGAATGAGCTACGTTGTAGAAACCATGTGTTAGTAGGTTATTAAGAGATAATTGCTTGTACATAAATTAATTGCAACGAAACACAAATGCATCCTTATTGGGAAACACTTAAGAAGATACTGAAGTTTGTAGGACTTCTTCTCTTCAATGAAAAATCAATCAGAGGCTTCGAGTGCTTAGAGAATCTTCTCTAGACATGAAGGTATCAACCTACCATATCAAAAATACTTCGCATATGTTTGACTAACTTGGAATGATTCCCGAGGAAACAAAGATAACTCTACTCGACTCCACAGTGACATCTTCCATCATTTGCACGTGGATCGGAGAAGGTTACTTCTAACTTCCAGAACATATACTTCGAGATGACTCAAAGATAGTTCTAAAATTTTTCCAACATTAATGCCAACTGCTCCATATGAATCTAGTCTAGCATGGAGATGATAAAGATGTGATCGATGGGCTCTATAACAAACTTACCAAGATACTCCAAGAAGATAAACTCATATATTGTATGAACAAGACATATATATTGGTCAGACCAAAGGGCATGAAGATATACTCAAGTGATACATCACGAGTAGATACGTCATCTGGATAATCCTTATGACTGATTTTGATTTAACGATTACCCAAATCAAATCAAAGGCGGGGGAAGATAACATATCCATGAATGAGATACTATCTTTCTTCAACACGAACAAAACTAGAAATCCCTTTTAGAAGGAACAAAGTCGATTAGAACTTTTGTCACTAGTACAAACTCGTTACTTAAAGACTATGGCTATAGTCGATTTACCCCAAAAATACAAACCACCGGCTATGTTCATCAACCTCAGGCGGTCGTAATTTTTTGACCGCCTCCAACTTTGATCTTAGATGGATTTTTATATACACTGTCTCTAGTACGAGTGCCCCTCAGCCAGTCGTTAAAACAAACCGCCTCTAGATTGAAGCTGAGACGACGGAAATTACTGGCCGTCTCTCTAAATCACTCAACCATAGCTGGTCAGAAATATTAAACGCCTCTAGGTGTCTACTAAGGTGGTTTATTATGCCACCCGTCTCGAAAACAAGCGTCGTGCACCTTCCTGAGGTAGCATGCACGTGTTTTTTTAGGGAAAGCCTACGTATTGTTAATGCAGTTAGAAAGTGGAGATCGTGGTAGCCCCCACCCACACGAGTCCACACCCACGTGTCCACTCGAGGACTACCAAGGGTCCCACGTATATAAACCCGCTCGACCTTCTTCTTCCATGAGCTAATGTCATTTTCCCCAATCTGTCAAGTCACAAAACCCCAATCTGCACCATCCGCGCGTGTCAAAGCTCCTTAGCTTGCACCACCGCCCTCCCTAGATGCGCCATGAAGCATACACGTGGAGACGAGCTAGAGGTGAAGCTAGTTGAAGGCGCATCAGTAGATGGCCCAGTCGTCACCGAGCAAGTAGAGGTGGCTTCCCCGGGCACGCACAACACTTGTCACCGCTCCGTCGAGGCTTTGAGCTCATCCGTCCAGGAAGTCACCGTCGCCATCGAGCAGCAGGTGGCCGACAATGTCGTAGTGCCAGCGACAGATCTGGATGAGGGGCATGCGGTAGGCGGAGGCAACCCGATGCTCTACATCAACGACCCAATCCTCCACCAAGAAATCTTCGACGCAATTGCGGATAATGATTAGTTCAAGGAGAAGGTCTCTGATGAGGAGTCTGAGGTACTACTTTGCTAGCTTCTCTAGTTGCAGCCGCAGATTTCACTATTCATACATAGGATTTGCTCAATCGTCTATAGATTCTTTTGCTCTTTAAGTAGGGTAGTATATATATGGTTTGAATGGTCGATTGATGCATCTTCCATCTTGTCACAAAACCCCAATCTATCTAGTCACAAAACCCCAATCTGCTCATCTGCCATCTAGTAAATTTACATTTGCTTAACTCGTTGTTGTTCATACGGTTCTTCTTGTGCTGTAAATTTAATTGGTCTATAACATTTGACTTTAGGGTTTTAGGGTTTGCTAGTTGAGTGTTGATTTCGATACACAACATGCATAATTTTTCATTTATATTCCTTACTAAGGCCAATGATTCAAAATTTCCCCAAAACAGTGCAAGGGGGGACACATATATGATGGTGTCAGATTTTTTAGGGACGGTTAGTGAACTTGAGGCAATGTACAACAATATAAGTTGTGCAATTGGTACTTTGGTTCTCTAAGTCCATCTCTAAAAATATATGAGGCCCTAGATTTATTCTACACATATGAACTCTGATCTTTGAACTCTGATCTTTGAACTATTTCTCGCTGAGGCCGATGATTGAAATTTGCCTCAAAAGAGTGCAAGGGAGACACATACGATGGTGTCATTTTTTAGGGATGGGTTGGTGAACCTGAGGCAGCAATGTACACAAACAATATAGGTTGTGCTGTTGGTAGTTTGGTTTCCCCAACTCCATCTGTGAAAAAATTATGAGGCCTTTGATTATTCTCATATGGAACTAGATCTTTGAATTGTTTCTAGTCTTTGAATGATGCATATGTATATGCATGGTTTTGATCATAAGTTGTTTCTACATGTACCTGAAGATTGTTTTTGTACCTGAATATGTATATCCTTGAATATTATTTTGTAGGATTACATTTCAATTTCTTATTGTGGCCAATAATTCAAATTTGCCCCAAAAGAGAGGCAGACACATTGGTGTCAGATTTTTTCAGGGATGAGTTAGCGAACCCGGGGTAATGTACAAGAACAATATGTTGTACAATTGTTACTTGGTTTAGTAACGCCATCCCTGAAGAAACTTATGAGGCTCATATATTTATTCTACATTCATAGAACTATGATCTTTGAATTGTTATTGCATGCATTCATAGTGTATAAGAATTACATTTCATTTTCTCACTGAGGCCGATGATTGAGATTTGCCCCAAAGGAGTGTAAGGGGAGACACAAATGATGGTGTCGTTTTTTTAGGGATGGGTTGGTGAACCTGAGGCAGCAATGTACACAAACAATATAGGTTGTGATGTTGGTACTTTGGTTCGCCAACTCCATCTCTGGAAAAAATTATGAGTCCCTTGATTATTCTCATTTGAACTAGGTCTTTGAATTGTTTCTGATCTTTGAATGATTCGTAGGATGCATATGTATATGCATGGTTTTGATCATAAGTTGTTTCTACATGTACCTAGAAATTGTTTTTGTACCTGAATATGTACATCCCTGACATTGGATTACATTTCAATTTCTTATTGTGGCCAATGATTCAAATTTTCCCCAAAAGAGAGGAAAACACATTAGTGTCAGATTTTTTCAGGGATGAGTTAGCGAACCCGGGGCAATATACAAGAACAATAGGTTGTGAAATTGTTACTTGGTTCGCTTACGCAATCTTTATTCTAGATATACTCTGATCTAATTAATTGTCATTTTGTTGAGATGACATGCTATATGAAATGATCAAACTATTCCTGAGATGCATTCTCTTTGATATCAATTTAATATTGTCTTACATATATGTTGTCAATTATTGAGTTGTAATACAACTCAATCATATGTATGAGTTTTAAGTTATGTTCTTAAAAATCATATGTAGGAGGATTCTGATGAAGTGGTAAATAGAAAGTACTCTAGGTACAACAAGAGCCGCTACGTGCTAAGGCGGTTATGGTGTGGGCAAATCCCTTTCTACCGTTGGAGGAGACTGTTTTCCCCATTTTGTGGTAGAGCCATCGACACGGACCTCGATAGCATGATCCAGCACGCGGTGGACGTTGGCGAAGGTCGAGGCCAAAGGCATCAACCGAAGACCTTGGTGCAGCACACAACCTTTGGAAAATTCCTCCGGGATTATGTTAGGGCTGGCCTGTATTCCCTCGAGTAGGCTGTCCCAGCCTCCTGCTGCTGCCCCTGCTAAGCGTCTCCGTGTCCCGGCCTCCTGCTGCTGCCCTGCTTTTATTTTGTTTTAGTTAATTATTACCTGTGGTTACATGTAAGACAATATATTCATGGTGTCTCTGGTGAACCTTATATATATATATTAATCTACTCCTTTATATGGAGTTCCTTAAAATTTCTAGTGTTCAATTATATTACTGATCATGCTCATGCACACTAGGAAATATTTGAATTAGTCAAATTGGTGGAATACATCAACAAGATTTTAAATTGGTGGAAAACTCTTATTGTAGTAACTAAATGATCTCACATCAACATTAGACATTTGAATTAGTCAAATTCAAAATAGTTTCTCTACAGCATGGTATGAACCTCATTTACTATTAGGACCCAGTTTCACTCTAGCAAGCATGTGTAAACACCTTCCTTGGCCTTTAAATTATGAATTATTCTCAAAATATAGGATTAACAAAATTCAGAGTTCTGAATATTTCCAATTGTCCGAATATTCACTCGATGAGATTTCCTTCAAAGAATACATAAAAAAGGTTATATTGGTGAAAAAATCATAATTAAGTAACCAAATGATCTCACTTCGTGATTAAACATTTGAATTAGTCAAATTCAAAACACTCACACCTTATTTCTCTACAGCAAAGTGCATGAACACTAGTCGTCGTGCCTTTCAGGTAAAGATCCAAGGTTTGTACTACACCAATTTTTTCTTAAATTTATGAAACTCATTTAGTCTTAGGGGACTCAAATTCACTCTAGCAAGCATGTATACACACCTTTCTTTGCTTTAAATTATGAACAATTCTCAAATTTTATGAAAATCAAATACCATAGTTTAGAATATATCCGGAGTTTCGAATATTAGCCTTTCAAATTATTAGTGATCAAGTACTTGGTGGCAAAATGTGAAATATTCGGAGAACAGACGTTCTTAGAGATTTTTACACTTGCAGCCATCGGAGGCTAGTACTTGGCGCCAAATATCTGAAAATATTTGGACAAATATTTCAGATTTGTGTCACTTTTGTTCTTCCCCGCCCGCCCAGACCACTGTCCACCACCACCGCCCTCCGCTTCCACTGCCTCCGGTCCCCTGCCCCTCCACCACCTCCACCTCCGGTCCCCTGCGGTGTGGACGCTCTCCCGCGCCTCCGAGGACCCCTTCGTCGACCAGGCAAGTATGTGTGAAAACCAAACCCCCAAAACCCTAAATCAATAGCTTCGATTTAGAAATTTTGCCATGGGATTTGCCATTTTGCTTCTTGAATTTAAGGTTCAAGGTTATTGAGCTGCGAAGACCCGACGGCTCCATCGGGAGAGAGTCCCCTAGATGGCCTGCATCTGTCCGAACTCTTTTCCCCTTGTATAAATCTCAAAATCTGCTATTGTCACTTCCAGCAATAGAGATTTAATTGTCACTTGTAGCAATAGATATTTAATTATGACTTCATTGGTATATTTTGATTTTCACTTTATTAGTCTGCTTGCATCTTGATTGTATTAAGATGCTCACTGTCTGTATCTACTTAACAGATGAGAACCTATAGTTACGATGCAGTCACGTTGTCTAGCGATGATAATTTTCGCATTAACTTTGGTGGCTTTGAATTCCAGCCAACAGATGAAGAGTCCACTAAGAGGATTGAGTTTATAAGTATCAAAAGTACATCAAAATTGCAGTCATCTGTTTTGTATGCGTTTATACGGTAGACATTATATTCCACCACATTGAATTTTTTTTGTGTTGTTGCATCAGGGCCTCAACACAAGGGGACACTGATTTTGATAAGTAGAGACTTTTTGGAACGACATGTATCTGAAAGAAGTTCATGTAGACTTCCTCTTAGACTGGTGTGAACCCAAATTTCCACCAAAAATCAAGTACTATGCCTACAGGTTGCCCTATTCATCTGTCATGAAAAAGAAGTGCAAGCTAGTAAGATGATATATTCTTGATCATGTTATCAACAAGATACCATGTGATATTTAAATATTTCCAGTAATCACAAGCATGCTAATTCTTCAATTCTCTGTGCTTTCCTAGACATTTGGAGTTGAGTTCACAAGAAAGTACCTAAAGAATCGTCTTGATGGACCTATTGATGTCCATGTTTGGCAAATGAAGAGCAAAAAGCCAAAGATGGTTAGGATGAAGATTGTAGCTGGGTCAAATGCAATCTTAACGACTGGATGGGATAAGGTTGTGAGAATATTCAACCTAAAGCAAGATACCATTTTCCTATTTGCTTTGATGAAAAAGATAATGGAGAGGTACATATTCTGGTTCAGTAACTTCCACCGGGCGGCCGATTATAAATGCAATCCTGGTTTGTTAGAGAGTACTCATTATGCTAGCTGGTTGATTTATGGACTACAGTTTGTATGTACTGCCATAATGTGTAATTGCTAAATTTGTATGGATTTCCCAAACTATGTGGCTATTGTTACCGTGATCGAGCTGCTATAATAAGTTCTTTAGATAATGTGTCTACCTATCTACTGAATCATGATTATGTGTCATGTTAGCTATGATCGAGTTTGAATTAGCATGCTATTACTTAAAATGGTTTACACACACTGGAGATGGTCACTTTAAAAAGCCACTTTGAGGCACACTAGTTCTAGAGATGGTCTTTGTTAGAATCCGACTTCGGCCGCCTGACTATTGGAGACGGTCCCCCGTGTAGGCCATCTGAGGTTGACAAGTTCTTCCAAGCGGTCCGAAAATACGGGTCGTCTCCATCTCGTACCTATTAGAGGCATTTTCCTTTTTGCACCGTCTGAGGTCTCATATCTTAGAGCCGCAAAGAAAAACCGTCTCAGTGGTGTGCTCTTAGAAGCTATGCGCTTGAGCCGGAACGAGAAACCGACTAAGGCCCATGGGAAATTGACATCTCGAAGTAACATGTTTGTACTAGTGTGTCTAATAACTCTCCAATTTGTTGATTAAGATCAACCAACTAGTTCAGGGGTATCCGGTATGGATTTCTTGGAGAAAAGAGCAGTTTAAAGAAACAACTTCCTCAAGAACAGAATAACCGGTCATGTGGCAACATGGTGATACTTCTAAGAAGACATATGGAATATCACGAACCTCCGGTATGTCACATAGTTGAATACGAAACTTGCTTGGTAAGGCAAGAAGACATAATGTTAGAGCTTCAGCACTAGCCTCACTCTTTGACCGAAGAGAGTGCACCAGAATAGCGGACTGGGTAGCACAATCATACGTTGGCTTAGTGATAGGGTTAACCAATCACACTAAGAATGACACAAATTTACTTGGATTCCAAAGCAATAAAGATTGCTAGGATTCTTAGATGTCCACATCATTACGCACACGCAACATTCATGATCGTGAATAGCTCGAAGGAAGGGTGGTCAGAATGTGTAGAAGAATCACTTCATTAAGAAGGTCATGAAACTCAGCATGACCTCCTAGTATAAAGGACTGTGATACTTTAAGGTAGAACAACTAGAAGCTAATTAAGCCTCTTAATATGCGAATTACAACACTTTGACCTAGTCCTAGAAATGATGAGGTACTGGAGTTTGTTTCTCTTGACATTCTGAAATGGTTTGTCTTGAAGAACCACAAGAGTATCTTGCATCGGAAGATACCAATGCACATTTACTACTTGGATACCAACTGGTACACAAAGATTGGCAGACAATAGGAGAGGAAGAACATGCTCAAGATGGAATCCCATAATGTGGATGCATTAGGAAACAATCTTCTAGAAACCAATGCAGAAAAGGGATGTGTGTCAGAGTCACGAATATAGATGTGAGACTCACTAAGATAACTCTTGTCGTGATCTATTTGGTTCTATTAAATAACATCCTCCATAGCATGTGGTAGGGTAAGTCCTTAATTATCGCAAGTCAATCACGGCATAACCACAAGCTTGAAGGCTAGAATAGAAGGTACTAGCTAGTTGTACTGAAGTAATGTTTAAACATCAACAATAGGGGTCAACAAAATGGATCTTGGGTTAAAGGTCAGCTTCATGTACAAGATTCACAACACTATAATCCAACACAATATGGGATCTTTGGTTCAAGTCCAAGGGTTAAAATCCAGAGAAAGTAGTAACTTCTAGCTAGGAGGACACGGAGTACACTTCAAAGGTAGTAATCACGAGGTAGCTTCCAAAAGAAGGTATGACTTATGAAGTACCTAAACAAATGAAAAGGAGGCACACAAGGTGAAAGGAGACCTCAAAGCCTAGAACATAACACTATGGAACCTACAACTTAATGTTGTGGGCACATAAAATAGAGAGATCATGATGGAAAGAAATCTCTCAGCTGAACTAGAGCAAAGGAGAATATGGAACACACAATACGCCAGACTCTAGAGAACTCAAAACTAGGTCAAATGGTTGAGAAATGACATGCCTGGAAAGGCACGTAAGCTTTGAAAGACTATATGAGATAGCAAAAAGTTTCAGAACCAACACTATATAAGATCACCTAGGGTTAGAGAGAAACTAGATAAGGAGTAAAAAGAAACATACTAGAGTTTTCGCAAACACTTTTCAGCTTTCAAAATGGTTTTCACAAATTCTAAACTCAACATCAACCAATAGAAAGGTTTTCTTGCAGTTGGTACTACTCTGATACCAAAACCTGTGACACCCCCGGGATTAGGGTCAAACAAATCCCAGACCTTAGCCTGACAAAAGCCTAACCTAGAACGTGAGAGTGAACTGTGAGAGAACTGATAACACAATAGTGACCCTATGATACAAAAATTATTACAGCAAGCTCATAACTGAGCAAAGAACCAAAATATTACAAGCAAAGGTCACTGATCATAAATATGAAACAATGGAAGGAAAATTATGCTATTAAGTAAAGAAAACTTAACAAATGGCCTAAGAGGCCTCGAGCATAACGACGATGACCCAATGCATAGATTCCAGACTGCCGCTTGGGAACTCCAAGCTACTCGACGATGTTGATGTTGTAACGAAGTCTTCTTCTATGGTAACCCTTACTCTATAGCAAAAGTATCAACAAAGCAATGCTGAGTACAGGGTGTACTCCACAAGAATTTTGGCTGGTGGAGTTATTTTGCATAAAGCTATCTTCCTTTCTAAAGTAGGGAGGAGTAGAAGCTCGACTAAGTAGAACATTTAAAAGGGGATAAGAGAAAAATATCTCTAGCTTGATCATCTTCGATATCCACTGAATCTTTATCAGCTGAACCTACCAACTAGGATCACCCCCTCGATCCAGAAGGAAGCATCCTTAAGCACAGCTTACTTTACTTGCCAAGTTTTATGATTATGTTATAGTTCTCTATGATCATCACGCCTATTCCTAAGTCATCCGTAACCGCGGACACGTCTTTTCGAAAAGATTAATACCCTACAGGGGTGTACAACCTTACCCACATGTATCGACCGACTCTTAGTGCCAACATTTTAGCCCTCTTCCTTGGAAGGCCGATAGAGGGTGGTTGACCAGGACCTTTACCTTCCTTTTGCCGAGACCATGAGTCACGCCCTAGGAGATGTCGCTGTAACGAGTCGAGTCCCAAAGCCGATCCTAGGGATGTGAACAGGGTTTGAGATTACAGAGGCCATGCCTCTCTCGTTCCCTGCCACGTCCTACCTGTTATGAATGCACCTCCTTCACCTCCTTCATCAGAACATCCAAAGTGCATATGTCAAATTGAATGCCCGAACTATGTGACTCATGGAATCTACTAGGCAAGTTAGTTGGTCGAGGGGGGTTTCTAGGCCACCGTGTGGCTGTACGCTCGTCTTGCTTCAAGAGGCAAGTGATGACCCAAAATATATCAAGCTCGTTGGGGAACCCCAAGAGGAAGGTATGATGAGCACAACAACAAGTTTTACCTCAGTACGAAACCAAGGTTATCAATCCAGTAGGAGAAAGGAAACACCCCAAAGGTGTAGCTAGCTGAACGTTTGTAGGGCGCAATACCGGTGCCAGCAACAACGTGGAGACCTGCACAACACAACCACATAACTTTGTCCCCAACTTACGATGAGGTTGTCAATCTCACCGGTTTTGCTGAAAACAAAGGATTAAACGTATCGAATGGAAGGAAGTAATAGTTTGAAGAAAGTAAACACAAAGAAGTAAACAATTTGATTGTAGATTGAATGTAAAAGAAAGGACCGGGGTCCATAGTTCACTAGAGGTGGCTCTCCTTAAGATAGATAACAAGCTGGGTGAACAAATTACAGCGGGGCAATTGACAAACATCGAGAAAGCATACAAGCATATACTAATCATCTTGACTCCTTTGAGATTCGATTGGGCATTAAAACATTATACATAGACCGCCATCCAACTGCATCTATGACTAATAATCCACCTTCAGGTTATCATCCGAACCCCCTCCAGTATTAAGTTGCAAGCAACAGATTATTGCATTACGAATTGCGTGTAAAGTAAACAATACGATTGTTCTATGAACAAAGTATTGTTGTTTTATCCCTAGTAGCAACAACACATCTAGTACCTTAGAGATTTCTATCACTAGTGCTCATTATGGTGATGCTACAAGTTTCCACCATGATTAGGCATGGCTTAGGCTAGCGTCCCAGATGTTTCTCTAACACACATACAAACTCCATGATCTTACAAGTTCCACTTTTATTTCACACCGCCGGGATCCATAAGCAAAAGAACATGATATCAACGGGGTACAAAGTACAAGTGCAATGTTGAAAGCGTTCCCCATGATACATGGTTCTGCTAATTTCAACTTATAAAGCGCAAGCATATACGCAACAAAGAATGACCCAATGGTTCAAGTTTATTAAATGCAAAAAAGTAAAGTGTGCCATCAAGTTCGTGAGAGCTTTAATCACTAATTTTCACATAACAAGTTTAATTTGGAAGGTAGACAAAAACAAGAATATACTTGGAATAGCATAAGCTAATAGGTAGGTATGGTGTACTCTTTGGAATAACTTGGTTTAGGGAGTTGGATGCATGAGTGGAACTCATACTTGGTTGTGGAGGCTAGCAAAAGACTGGGAGCGACAAACTAAGAGAGCAATAATGGCCATAATCATGCAGAGCGACAAAACATCATTGATCAAAGCATAAAGTGATACTACAAGTTGAAAACTAAAGGATCATAAAGGCTATGGTGACTTTGGATAGTCATAACATGGTGTGAGCATGCGCCAAGTCAACCCAAATAAAGCATCAAAGGAGAATACCACAATACTATGCTTTAATATGCTAAAACAACGCATGATTCATCCAAGGGACATTATGAAGGAAATATGCCCTGAGAGGCAATAATAAAATTGTTATTATGTATTCCTCGTATATGATAGATGTTTATTTTGCATGCTATAATTGTATTGATCGGAAACGTCAATACATGTGTGTTTAATAAACAAAAAGGGTTCCTAGTTATGCCTCTCTTATAGACTAGCTTGTTGATTAACAAGATGATCAAGGTTTCCTGATCATGGACATTGGATGTTGTTAATAACAAGGTCATAGCATTTGTGAAATGATGTGATGAACATTCATCCAAAGTATAGCATTACGATCAAGTAATTATGTTTACATTGCTATAACATCATACGAAGTAATCTTTATCCTTAGACCATGCGATCATGTTAATTGCTAACACCAGAAGAGTATCTTGATAACATCAAACATCACACCATAACAGGGTGACTATAAAGATGGGTTCAGTGCTACGAAGGTGTTATGTTGAGGCTCATGGATCAAGAGTGGAATTTGTCAATCCCGATGATGGATAGATATACTCTGGGCCCTCTCGGTGATATCACATTAAGACAGCTTGCAAGCAAGTGATGTGATCACTAGAATGATATATCACGGGAACGAGAAAAGAGTGCATGTCGGTAATGAGATCAAACTAGGTATTTGGATACCGATGATTGAATCTCGGACATGTATTATATCATGAGACAAAGGGATGAAGTTACTAGCGTTAAAGGTTCTCACGATCACAAAAGTCATCGTTGAATGTGCAGGAGTCAGTCTGGATCTCCAGGTCCCGCTTCTGATTATTGATCTAAGAGGAGTCTCAATCATGTCTGCATTATTCGTGAACCGTAGGGTGACACACTTAAGGGTTACCGGACACCATTTTGGAGCACATATGTTTTAGAGGAAAGGATTGCAAAGCGCAGGAATTGTTTCGGGTGAAATTGCAGAAAGTGGCTCTGCATGTGATATTGAAATGTTGCAAGGGGTTTTATGTGAATGTTTGTTAATTAAAGTAATTAACAAAATTCTGAATAAAATAAATAAAAGAGTTTTATAAAATGAGAGAGCATTAAACTTAGAGAATTTTAATGCATTTAAAGTGGAGACTTTAAAAGAGAATGTGAAGAGGCATTTTAATGTGGAGGAGTTACCACCACATGAATGTGGGAGGTGAGGGGTCACCCCCCATGAGGCGCCGGCCATGGGGAGGGGTACCCCCCTCCTCCTATAAAAGGCCCCCATCTTCCTCCTTCTTCCTCACACCTCCTCATGAAGGATCTCTCTCCCCATCTAGAATTATTCTCCCATGGTCTCGGATTAGCGAGATACATGTTCCCGATGGCATTTCGTCTGGAAGGAGTTGCTGCTTCCGCTGCATCGCTAGAGCGAGGAGGTGGAGGTTGTCCAGTGGCTTGAACGTGTGTGCGAGGACGGATGCGCTGCTGATTTGCGGCGCTCGGACTTCCACACGATATTGAGATCAGCAAGTGTACGACTACATCAACCACGAGTTCCTACTCGTTAACAAAACTCGTTGTCTTCGAGGGTAAGTTCTCCATGGATGTATGTCCACCCGTTGCTCTGTATCTAGTAGATAGATCCTGGCGTATAGTTCTCATCATAGGAAATTTTTTGTTTTCTGTGCTGCGGACCCAACAGTGGTATCAGAGCCTGATCTATGCGTAGGTGCTTTGCATAGGTAGTACACATATGTTTATATGTGGGCGATGATGATCATGTTATTGCATCTTCTATGTATTTTGGATATTGGTGGCATAGTGGGATGAAGCAGCCCGGACCAACCTTACATGTCATCGTACATGAGACCGGTTCCACGACTGAGATGCAACTTGTTTTGCATAAGTGGCTGGCGGGTGTCTGTCTCTCCTACTATAGTCAATATCTGATTTACAACAAGTTGATAATAACTTGGTTATCCTCGTTGTGGTTCATGTTCGTAGGTAAGACCGGTTCTATCTCCGAAAGCCCTAAGCCACGTAAAACATGCAATTGATAAATTAGAGGCGTCTAGTTTAGATCGTTGCTGGGCTAGTGTCTTGATATGGTATTGTTGTAAGTAGATGTATGATAGATACTCTTACAAAACACTCAACGTGTAAGTTCCATAGACCTTGGCCTTACACACAAAGGAATGATAGAGATCATACCACGATGCAAATGATAGAGATCAAATGCATGGACCATATCATCTCACTTTACACATTAGATGTTAGCATCTTATACTACTAGTTCGGCGCTTTTTGTAGCATTGTAAGATGACCCCTCATTTAGATATCAAGATAAAATGTGTTCTTCCTTAAGTATGCACTATTCTGTGGATCATGTTTCGAGACATCACGTGATGATCGGGTGTACTCGACTCTACGCTTTCATATAACGGGTGTAAGACAGTTTTACACACGCGAATACTAAGGTTCTTACTTAGCGAGCCTAGCATGTATAGACATGGCCTCGGAACACGGACCAAAAGGTTAAGCATGAGTCATATAGTTGATATGATGCCCATATAGATGCTCGCCTTTGAAGCTACACCGACTCACGTGATGATCGGACTTGGTGTAGTGGATTTGGTTCATGTAATCACCAAAAGGACACGAGGGATGTCGTTTTTGAGTGGGAGTTCATTAGTAATTTGGATTAGTTGAACTCACTCTATCATAAACTTAGTCTAAATAAACTTTACAAATTTTGTTGTAGATGGCACCACCTGCTTTTAATTTCAATGTGTTCATGGAGAAAGAGAAACTTGCTGCGAATGGTAGCAACTTCACCAACTGGGCTATGAATTTGAGGATTCTCCTCATAGCTGCACAAAAACAATATGTGCTAGAGGCGCCGCTAGGCCCCCCACCTGAAAGAAGGGTGGCAAATCTGTTGCCACACCTGAAAAGAAATCCCGAGCTGGCCCTAAGTCTGAACCGAGTGTTACTATTGCAAGGGGACTGGCCATTGGAAGCGCAACTGCCCCAAGTATTTGGAGGACAAGAAGGCCGGCAAGGCAAACAAAGGTATATGTGATATACACGTTATTGATGTGTACTTGACTAGTACTCGAAGTAGCACCTGGGTATTTGATACAGGATCAGTTGCTAATATATGTAAATCGATTCAGGGGCTGCAGAACAAGCGACATCTAGCAAGGGATGAGGTCAAGATGTGGGTTGGCAATGTATCAAGAGTTGATGTGATCGCCGTCGAGACGCTACCTCTCCATATGCCATCGGGATTAGTTATAAATCTGAATAATTGTTATTTGGTGCCTGCACTGAGCATGAACATTGTATCCGGATCGTGTTTGATGCAAAGTGGTTATTCCTTTAAATCTAAAAACAATGGTTATTCGATTTATAAGAATGATATCTTTTATGGTCATGCACCTATGTTGAATGGTTTATTTCTATTTGATCTCGATAGTAGTATTAGGCATATTCATAATGTTGATGCTAAAAGGATTAAACTTGATAATGATATATCTGCATATATGTGGCACTGCCGTCTAGGTCATATTGGCGTTAAACGCATGAAGAAACTCCATTCTGATGGACTTTTGGAATCACTTGATTTTGAATCATTTGATACATGTGAGCCATGCCTTATGGGCAAGATGACTAGAACCGTTTTCGATTCAATGGAGCAGGCATGATCTATTGGAAATCATACATACTGATGTGTGTGGACCAATGAGTGTGTCGGCGCGAGGTGGATATCGTTATTTTGTTACTTTCACGGATGATTTGAGTAGATACGGGTATATCTATTTGATGAAACACAAGTCTGAAACCTTTGAAAAGTTCAAGGAATTTCAGAATGAAGTAGAAAATCATCATAACAGAAAGATCAAATTTTTGCGGTCCGACCGTGGAGGTGAGTATCTAAGTTACGAGTTTAGCACACACATGAAAGAGTGTGAAATAGTTTCGCAACTCACACCTGCCGGAACACCACAACGTAATGGTGCGTCGGAACATCGTAATCGTACCTTATTGTATATGGTTCGATCTATGATGTCTCTGACTGACTTACCTCTGTCATTTTGGGGTTATGCACTGAAAACAGCTGCATTCACTTTAAATCGGGCACCATCTAAATCCGTTGAAACGACACCGTATGAATTATGGTTTGGAAACAAACCTAAGCTGTCATTTCTTAAGGTTTGGGATGTGATGTTTATGTGAAGAAACTTCAACCGGATAAACTCGAACCCAAAGCGGAAAAATGCGTCTTCATAGGATACCCTAAGGAAACAATTGGGTATACCTTCTATCACAGATCCGAGGGCAAGGTTTTTGTTGCTAAGAATGGATCCTTTCTTGAGAAGGAGTTTCTCGCGAAAGGTGTGAGTAGTCGGAAGGTAGAACTCGAAGAGGTTATTGAACCTTCTCTTCATGGAATGGCGAGTGGCACAGCACCGGAAGTTGTTTCGGAGTTGACTTCACCTGATGAAGAGAGAGATAATGATAATGATCATGAAACTCCAAAAGAGGACACTACCGAACCTCGCAGGTCAAGCAGGACACATGCAGCTCCTGAACTGTATGACAATCCTATTGTGAATTTCATGGTTGATGAAATGGATGACCCTGCGACGTATGAAGAAGCGATGATGAGCCCGGATTCCAACAAATGGCTAGAAGCCATGAAATGCGAGATGGAATCCATGTACAAAAACCAGGTTTGGACCTTGGTGGACTTACCTCACGATCGAAAGGCCGTTGAGAATAAATGGATTTTCAAAAGAAAAACTGATGCTGATGGTAATGTGACCATCCATAAGGCTCGACTTGTCGCAAAGGGGTTTCGACAAATTCAAGGAGTTGACTACGATGAGACATTCTCTCCCGTAGCGATGCTTAAGTCGGTTAGGATTATGTTAGCAATTGCTGCATATTTCGATTATGAAATATGGCAGATGGATGTCAAAACTGCGTTCCTCAATGGTAATATTGAAGAAGAGTTGTATATGATACAACCTAAGGGTTTTGTCAATCCTAAGGATGCTGATAAGGTATGAAAACTTTAGCGATCCATCTATGGACTGAAGCAAGCATCCCAGAGTTGGAATCTCCGCTTTGATGAGGTGATCAAAGAGTTTGGATTTGTCCAAACTTATGGAGAGGCTTGTATTTACAAGAAAGTGAGTGGGAGCAATGTGGCATTTCTGATATTATATGTGGATGAAATATTATTGATTGGAAATGATATAGATCTTTTAAACAGTGTTAAAAGTTATCTAAACAGCAAATTTTTGATGAAAGACCTTGGTGAAGCGTCATATATATTAGGCATTAAAATCTATAGAGATAGATCAAGGCGCCTAATTGGGCTATCGCAGAGTACATACCTTGATAAGATATTAAAGAAGTTTAATATGGACGGAAGTAAGAAGGGGTTCTTACCTATGTTGTAAGGCAAGACATTGAGCAAGACTCAAAGTCCGGCTATGGCAGAAGAAAGAGAGATAATGGATAAGATCCCCTATGCCTCGGCCATTGGCTCTATAATGTATGCCATGCTATGTACAAGACCAGATGTGGCACATGCTATTAGTTTGACTAGTAGGTACCAATCTGATCCAGGTTCGGAACACTTGATAGCGGTCAAGAATATCCTTAAGTACTTGAGAAGAACTAGGGATATGTTTCTTGTATACGGAGGTGAAGAAGACCCAGTCGCTAAATGTTATGTCGATGCTAGCTTTGACACCGACCCAGATGACTCTAAGTCTCAATCCGGATACGTATTTCTTTTAAATGGAGCAGTAATTAGTTGGAGGAGTTCCAAACAACCTATGGTGGCTGGATCAACGATGGAGGCGGAATATGTTGCTGCTTCATAAGCGGCGAGGAAGCGGTTTGGATGAAGGAGTTCATAACGGAACTAGGTGTGGTTCCTAGTGCATTGGTGAAGGAAATATGCCCTGAGAGGCAATAATAAAGTTGTTATTATATATTCCTTATACATGATAGATGTTTATTTTACATGCTAGAAATGTATTGATTCGGAAACATCCATACATGTGTGTTTAATAAACAAAAAGGGTTCCTAGTCATGCCTCTCTTATAGACTATCTTGTTGATTAACAGGATGGTCAAGGTTTCCTGATCATGGACATTGGATGTTGTTAATAACAAGGTCACACCATTGGTGGAATGATGTGATGAACATTCATCCAAAGTATAGCATTACGATCAAGTCATTATGTTTATATTGCTATAACATCATACGAAGTAATCTTTATCCTTAGACCATGAGATCATGTTAATTGCTAACACCGGAAGAGTATCTTGATAACATCAAACGTCACACCGTAACATGGTGACTATAAAGATGGGTTCAGTACTACGAAGGTGTTATGTTGAGCCTCGTGGATCAAGAGTGGAATTTGTCAATCCAGATGACGGATAGATAAACTCTGGGCCCTCTCGGTGATATCACATTAGGATAGCTTGCAAGCAAGTGATGTGATCACTAGAATGTTATATCACGGGAACGAGAAAAGAGTGCATGTCGGTAACGAGATCAAACTAGGTATGGAGATACCGATGATAGAATCTCGGACATGTAATATATCGAGAGACAAAGGGATTTAATTACAAGCGTTAAAGGTTCTCACGATCACAGGAGTCATCGTTGAATGTGTAGGAGTTAGTACGGATATCCAGGTCCCGCTGCTGATTATTGATCGGAGAAGGGTCTCGATTATGTCTGCATTATTCGCGAACTGTAGGGTGGCACACTTAAGAGTTACCGGACACTATTTTGGAGCACATATGTTTTAGATGAAAGAATTGCAAAGCGCAGGAATTGTTTCAATAGAAACAGGAAATTGTTTCGGGTGAAAATGCAGAAGGTGGTTCTGCATGTGATATTGAAATATTGCAAGGGGCTATATGTGAATGTTTGTTAATTAAAGTAATTAACAAAATTCTGAATAAATTTAATAAAAAGAGTTTTATTAAATGAGAGAGCATTAAATTTGGAGAAATTTAATGCATTTAAAGTGGAGACTTTAAAAGGGAATGTGAAGAGGCATTTTAATGTGGAGGGGTTACCACCACATGAATGGGGGAGGCGAGGGGTCACCCCCCATGTGCCGGCCATGGAGAGAGGGCGCACCCCCTCCTCCTATAAAAGGCCACCCGTTCCCTCCTTCATCCTCACACCTCCTTGTGAAGGATCTCTCTCCCCCTCTAGAATTATTCCCCATGGTCTCGGATTAGCGAGATACATGTTCCCGGTGGCATTTAAATGCAGGAAGGAGTTGCTGCTTCCGCTGGATCGCTGGAGCGAGGAGGTGGAGGTTGTCCGGTGGCTTGAACGTGTGTGCGAGTACGGATGCGCTGCTGAGTTGCGGCGCTCGGACTTCCTCACGATCTTGAGATCAGCAAGTGTATGACTACATCAACCACGAGTTCCTACTCGTTAACAAAGCTCGTTGTCTACGAGGGTAAGTTCTCGTTGGATGTATGTCCACCCGTTGCTTTGTACCTAGTAGATAGATCTTGGCGTGTAGTTCACACCGTAGGATTTTTTTTGTTTTCTATGCTGCGGACCCAACAGTGGTATCAGAGCCTGATCTATGCATAGGTGCTTAGCACGGGTAGTACACATATGGTTGATATTTGGGCGATGATGATCATGTTATTGCATCTTCTATGTATTTTGGATATTGGTGGCATAGTGGGATGAAGCGGCCCGGACCAACCTTACATGTCATCGTACATGAGACCGGTTCCACGACTGACATGCAAGTTGTTTTGCATAAGTGGTTGGCGGGTGTCTGTCTTTCCTACTATAGTCAATATCTGATTTACAACGAGGTTCTAATAACTTAGTTATCCTCATTGTGGTTCATGTTCGTAGGTAAGAACGGTTCTATCTCCGAAATCCCTAAGCCACGTAAAACTTGCAATTGATAAATTAGAGGCGTCTAGTTTAGATCGTTGCTGGGCTAGTGTGTTGATATGGTATTGTTGTAAGTAGATGTATTGTGGATACTCTTACAACACACTCAACGTGTAAGTTACATAGACCTTGGCCTTACACACAAAGGAATGATAGAGATCATACCATGATGCAAGTGATAGAGATCAAATGCATGGACCATATCATCTCACTTTACACATTAGATGGTAGCATCTTATACTGCTAGTTTGGCGTGTTTGATAGCATTATAAGATGATCCCTTTTTTAGATATCAAGATAAAAATGTGTTCTTCCTTGAGTATGCACCGTTCTATGGATCGTGTTTCGAGACATCACGTGATGATCGGGTGTACTCGAATCTACGCTTTCATAGGAACGGGTGTAAGACAGTTTTACACACGCGAATACTAAGGTTCTTACTTGGTGAGCCTAGCATGCACAGACATGGCCTCGGAACACGGACTGAAAGGTTAAGCATGAGTCATATGGTTGATATGATGCCCATATAGATGCTCGCCTTTGAAGCTATATCAACTCACGTGATGATCGGACTTGGTATAGTGGATTTGGTTCATGTAATCACCAAAAGGACACGAGGGATGTCGTTTTTGAGTGGGAGTTCATTAGTAATTTGGATTAGTTGAACTCAATCTATCATAAACTTAGTCTAAATAAACTTTACAAATTCTGTTGTAGATGGCACCACCTGCTTTAAATTTCAATGTGTTCATGGAGAAAGAGAAACTTGCTGTGAATGGTAGCAACTTCACCAACTGGGCTATGAATTTGAGGATTCTCCTCACTGCTGCACAAAAGCAATATGTGCTAGATGCGCTGCTAGGCCCCCCACCAGCTCCTGATGCCCCTGACAAGGAAAATAATGTCTATGTGACTCGTCAGGAGGACCACAACTTAGTTCATTGCGGCATACTGTATGGGCTAGAGCCAGAACTTCGAAAGCATTTCGAAAATGGCAATGCCTTTGAATTTCCATTGATACCATGGGAGAATTGAAAATGATTTTCGATACCCATGCTGCCGTAGAGAGTTATAATGCTACAGAAAAGTTCTTTAGCTGCATGATGGAGGAAAACAGCTCCGTTAGTGAGCACGTACTCAAAATGTCTGGGTACGCCGATAAGCTTGTGTCCTTGGGAATAACGATTCCCATTGACTTAGTCATACATCGTGTTCTCCAATCTCTGCCACCTAGATACAAGAGCTTCGTGATGAACTATAATATGCAGGGCATGAAGAAGTCTCTTCCCGAGCTTCTGTCAATGCTTAAGACTGCGGAAGTGGAGATTAGGAAAGAACATCAAGTGTTGATGATCAATAGGACCACCGGTTTCAAGAAGGACAAGAAAGGCAAGCACAAGAGAAAGAAGGGTGGCAAGTCTGTTGCCACGCCTGAAAAGAAACCCCGGGCTGGCCCTAGTCGACAATCAAGTGCTACTATTGCAAGGGATCGCCATTGGGCGCGAATCGCCCCAAGTATTTGGCGGACAAGAAGTCTAGCAAGGCAAACAAAGGTATATGTGATATACATGTTATTGATGTGTACTTGACTAGTACTCGTAGTAGCACCTGGGTATTTGATGCCGGATCGGTTGCTAATATATGTAACTCGGTTTAGGGGCTACGGAACAAGCGACAACTAGCAAGGGATGAGGTCAGGATGCGGGTCAGCAATGGATCAAGAGTTGATGTGATCGCCGTCGGGACGCTACCTCTCCATTTGCCATCGGGATTAGTTATAAACCTAAATAATTGTTATTTGGTGCCTGCACTGAGCATGGACATTGTATCTGGATCGTGTTTGATGCAAAGTGGTCATTCCTTTAAATATGAGAACAATGGTTGTTCGATTTATAAGAATGATATCTTTTATGGTCATGCAACTATGTTGAATGGTTTATTTCTATTGGATCTCGATAGTAATATTACGCACATTCATAATGTTAATGCTAAAAAGATTAAAACTTGATGATGATATGTCTACATATATGTAACCTTGCCTAGGTCATATTGGCGTTAAACGCATGAAGAAACTCCATTCTGATGGACTTTTGGAATCACTTGATTTTGAATCATTTGATACATGTGAGCCATGCCTTATGGGCAAGATGACTAGAACACCAATTTCGGGTTCAATGGAACGGGCAGTAGATCTATTGGAAATCATACATACTGATGTGTGTGGACCAATGAGTGTGTCGGCACGAGGTGGATATCGTTATTTTGTTACTTTCACGGATGATTTGAGTAGATATGGGTATATCTATTTGATGAAACACAAGTCTGAAACTTTTGAAAAGTTCAAGGAATTTCAGAATGAAGTGGAAAATCATCATAATAGAAAGATCAAGTTTCTACGGTCTGACCATGGAGGAGAGTATCTAAGTTACGAGTTTAGCACACACATGAAAGAGTGTGGAATAGTTTCACAACTCACGCCTGCCGGAACACCACAATGTAATGGTGTGTCGGAACGTGGTAATCGTACCTTATTGTATATGGTTCGATCTATGATGTCTCTGACTGACTTACCTCTGTCATTTTGGGGTTATGCACTAGAAACAGCTGCATTCACTTTAAATCGGGCACCATCTAAATCCATTGAAACGACACCGTATGAATTATGGTTTGGAAACAAACCTAAGCTGTCATTTCTTAAGGTTTGGGGATGCGATGTTTATGTGAAGAAACTTCAACCGGATAAACTCGAACCCAAAGCGGAAAAATGCGTCTTCATAGGATACCCTAAGGAAACAATTGGGTATACCTTCTATCACAGATCCGAGGGCAAGGTTTTTGTTGCTAAGAATGGATCCTTTCTTGAGAAGGAGTTTCTCGCGAAAGGTGTGAGTAGTCAGAAGGTAGAACTCGAAGAGGTTATTGAACCTTCTCTTCATGGAATGGCGAGTGGCGCGCACGGAAGTTGTTTGAGTTGACTTCACACGATGAAGAGAGAGAGAATGATAATGATCATGAAACTCCGAAGAGGACACTACCGAACCTCGCAGTCAAGCGGGACACGTCTGACTCTGAACTGTACGACAATCCTGTTGTGAATTTCATGGTTGATGAAATGGATGACCCTACAACGTATGAAGAAGCGATGATGAGCCCGGATTCCAACAAATGGCTAGAAGCCATGAAATGCGAGATGGAATCCATGTACGAGAACCAAGTTTGGAACTTGGTGGACTTACCTCACGACCGAAAGGCCGTTGAGAATAAATGGATTTTCAAAAGGAAAATTGATGCTGATGGTAACGTGACCATCTATAAGGCTTGACTTGTCGCAAAGGGGTTTCGACAAATTCAAGGAGTTGACTATGATGAGACATTCTCTCCCGTAGCGATGCTTAAATCGGTTAGGATTATGTTAGCAATTGCTGCATATTTCGATTATGAAATATGGCAGATGGATGTCAAAACTACGTTCCTCAATGGTAAGATTGAAGAAGAGTTGTGTATGATACAACCTAAGGGTTTTGTCGATCCTAAGGATGCTAATAAGGTGTGCAAACTTCAGCGATCCATCTATGGACTGAAGCAAGCATCACGAAGTTGGAATCTCCGCTTTGATGAGGTGATCAAAGAGTTTGGATTTGTCCAAACTTATGGAGAGGCTTGTATTTACAAGAAAGTGAGTGGGAGCAATGTGGCATTTTTGATATTATATGTGGATGATATATTATTGATTGGAGATGATATAGATCTTTTAAACAGTGTTAAAAGTTATCTAAACAACAAATTTTCGATGAAAGACCTTGGTGAAGCGTCATATATATTAGGCATTAAAATCTATAGAGATAGATGAAGGCGCATAATTGGGCTATCACAGAGTACATACCTTGATAAGATATTAAAGAAGTTTAATATGGACGAAAGTAAGAAGGGGTTCTTACCTATGTTGCAAGGCAAGACATTGAGTAAGACTCAAAGTCCGGCTACGGCGAAAGATAGAGAGATGATGGATAAGATCCCCTATGCCTCGGCCATAGGCTCTATTATGTATGCCATGCTATGTGCAAGACCGGATGTGGAACATGCTATTAGTTTGACTAGTAGGTACCAATATGATCCAGGTTCGGAACACTAGATAGTGGTAAAGAACATCCTCAAGTACTTGAGAAGAACTAAGGATATGTTTCTCATATACGGAGGTGAAGAAGAGCTAGTCGCTAAGTGTTATGTCGATGCTAGGTTTGACACTGATCCGGATGACTCTAAGTCTCAATCCGGATACGTATTTCTCTTGAACGGAGTAGCAGTTAGTTGGAGGAGTTCCAAACAACTTGTGGTGGCTGGATCAACAACGGAGGCGGAATATGTTGCTGCTTCAGAAGCGGCGCAGGAGGCAGTTTGGACGAAAGTGTTCATTACAGAACTGGGTGTGGTTCCCAGTGCGTTGGACCCGATGGTGATATATTGTGACAACAATGGAGCCATAGCCAACGCAAAGGAACCAAGGTCTCGCAAGAATTCCAAACATATTAAGCGCCGGTTTCACTCCATCCGCGAGCATGTCAAGGATGGAGATATAAAGATTTGTAAAGTACACACGGACCTAAATGTAGCAGATCCGTTGACTAAAGTTCTCCCTAGGGCAAAACATGATCAAAACCAGAACTCCATGGGTGTTAGGTTTATCACTATGTGAACTAGATTATTGTCTCTAGTGCAAGTGGGAGACTGAAGGAAATATGCCCTGAGAGGCAATAATAAAGTTGTTATTATATATTCCTTATACATGATAGATGTTTATTTTACATGCTAGAAATGTATTGATTCGGAAACATCAATACATGTGTTTAATAAACAAAAAGGGTTCCTAGTCATGCCTCTCTTATAGACTAGCTTGTTGATTAACAAGATGATCAAGGTTTCCTGATCATGGACATTGGATGTTGTTAATAACAAGGTCACACCATTGGTGGAATGATGTGATGAACATTCATCCAAAGTATAGCATTACGATCAAGTCATTATGTTTATATTGCTATAACATCATACGAAGTAATCTTTATCCTTAGACCATGAGATCATGTTAATTGATAATACCGGAAGAGTATCTTGATAACATCAAACGTCACACCGTAACAGGGTGACTATAAAGATGGGTTCAGTACTACGAAGGTGTTATGTTGAGGCTCATGGATCAAGAGTGGAATTTGTCAATCCAGATGACGGATAGATATACTCTGGGCCCTCTCGGTGATATCACATTAGGATAGCTTGCAAGCAAGTGATGTGATCACTAGAATGTTATATCACGGGAATGAGAAAAGAGTGCATGTCGGTAACGAGATCAAACTAGGTATGGGGATACCGATGATCGAATCTCAGACATGTAATATATCGAGAGACAAAGGGATTTAGTTACAAGCGCTAAAGGTTCTCACGATCACAGGAGTCATCGTTGAATGTGTAGGAGTCAGTACGGATCTCCAGGTCTCGCTGCTGATTATTGATCGGAGAAGGGTCTCGATCATGTCTGCATTATTCACGAACCGTAGGGTGGCACACTTAAGAGTTACCAGACACCATTTTGGAGCACATATGTTTCAGACGAAAGAATTGCAAAGCGCAGGAATTGTTTCAATAGAAACCGGAAATTGTTTCGGGTGAAATTGCAGAAGGTGGTTCTGCATATGGTATTGAAATATTGCAAGGGGCTATATGTGAATGTTTGTTAATTAAAGTAATTAACAAAATTCTTAATAAATTTAATAAAAAGAGTTTTATTAAATGAGAGAGCATTAAATTTGGAGAAATTTAATGCATTTAAAGTGGAGACTTTAAAAGGGAATGTGAAGAGGCATTTTAATGTGGAGGGGTTACCACCACATGAATGGGGGAGGTGAGGGGTCACCCCCCATGCGCCGGCCATGGAGAGAGGGGGCACCCCCCTCCTCCTATAAAAGGCCACCCATTCCCTCCTTCATCCTCACACCTCCTTGTGAAGGATCTCTCTCCCCTCTAGAATTATTCCCCATGGTCTCGGATTAGCGAGATACATGTTCCCGTGGCATTTAAATGCGGAAGGAGTTGCTTCATTGGATCGCTGGAGCGAGGAGGTGGAGGTTGTCCGGTGGCTTGAACGTGTGTGCGATGCGGATGCGCCGAAAGGCGCTCGGACTTCCTCACGATCTTGAGATCAGCAAGTGTACGACTACATCAACCACGAGTTCCTACTCGTTAACAAAGCTCGTTGTCTACGAGGGTAAGTTCTCGTTGGATGTATGTCCACCCGTTGCTTTGTACCTAGTAGATAGATCTTGGCGTGTAGTTCACACCGTAGGATTTTTTTTGTTTTCTATGCCGCGGAACCAACAATTGGACCCAATGGTGATCTATTGTGACAACAATGGAGCCATAGCCAACGCCAAGGAACTGAGGTCTCACAAGAATTCCAAGCATATTAAGCGCCGGTTTCACTCCATCCGCGAGCATGTCAAGGATGGAGATATAAAGATTTGTAAAGTACACACGGACCTAAATGTAGCAGATCCGTTGATTAAAGTTCTCCCTAGGGCAAAACATGATCAACACCAAAACTCCATGGGTGTTAGATTTATCACTATATGAACTAGATTATTGTCTCTAGTGCAAGTGGGAGACTGAAGGAAATATGCCCTGAGAGGCAATAATAAAGTTGTTATTATGTATTCCTCGTATATGATATATGTTTATTTTGCATACTATAATTGTATTGATCGGAAACATTAATACATGTGTGTTTAATAAACAAAAAGGGTTCCTAGTTATGCCTCTCTTATAGACTAGCTTGTTGATTAACAAGATGATCAAGGTTTCCTAATCATGGACATTGGATGTTGTTAATAACAAGGTCACAACATTTGTGAAATGATGTGATGAACATTCATCCGAAGTATAGCATTACAATCAAGTAATTATGTTTACATTACTATAACATCATACGAAGTAATCTTTATCCTTAGACCATGAGATCATGTTAATTGCTAACACTAGAAGAGTATCTTGATAACATCAAACGTAACAGGGTGACTATAAAGATGGGTTCAGTGCTACGAAGGTGTTATGTTGAGGCTCATGGATCAAGAGTGGAATTTGTCAATCCTGATGACGGATAGATATACTCTGGGCCCTCTCAGTGATATCACATTAAGATAGCTTGCAAGCAAGTGATGTGATCACTAGAATGATATATCACGGGAACGAGAAAAGAGTGCATGTCGGTAACGAGATCAAACTAGGTATTTGGATACTGATGATTGAATCTCGGACATGTATTATATCATGAGACAAAGGGATTAAGTTACTAGCGTTAAAGGTTCTCACGATCACAAAAGTCATCGTTGAATGTGCAGGAGTCAGTATGGATCTCCAGGTCCCGCTTCTGATTATTGATCTAAGAGGAGTCTCAATCATGTCTACATTATTCACGAACCATAGTGTGACACACTTAAGGGTTACCGGACACCATTTTGGAGCACATATGTTTCAAACGAAAGGATTGCAAAGCGTAGGAATTGTTTCGATAGAAACCGGAATTGTTTCGGGTGAAATTGCAGAAAGTGGTTCTGCATGTGATATTGAAATGTTGTAAGGGGTTTTATGTGAATGTTTGTTAATTAAAGTAATTAACAAAATTCTGAATAAATTTAATAACAGAGTTTTATTAAATGAGAGAGCATTAAACTTAGAGAATTTTAATGCATTTAAAGTGGAGACTTTAAAAGAGAATGTGAAGAGGCATTTTAATGTGGAGGAGTTACCACCACATGAATGGGGGAGGTGAGGGATCACCCCCCATGAGGCGCCGGCCATGGGGAGGGGTACCCCACCTCCTCCTATAAAAGGCCCCCCTCTTGCTCCTTCTTCCTCACACCTCCTCATGAAGGATCTCTCTCCCCCTCTAGAATTATTCCCCCATGGTCTCGGATTAGCGAGATACATGTTCCCGGTGGCATTTCGTCTGGAAGGAGTTGCTGCTTCCGCTGCATCACTGGAGCGAGGAGGTGGAGGTTTTCCGGTGGCTTGAACGTGTGTGCGAGGACGGATGCGCTGCTGATTTGCGGCGCTCGGACTTCCACACGATCTTGAGATCGGCAAGTGCACGACTACATCAACCACGAGTTCCTACTCGTTAACAAAACTCGTTGTCTTCGAGGGTAAGTTCTCCATGGATGTATGTCCACCCGTTGCTCTGTATCTAGTAGATAGATCTTGGTGTATAGTTCTCATCGTAGGAATTTTTTTATTTTCTATGCCGCGGACCCAACACATTAAGCAATCTCAATTGTTTATAACAAGTCATGCTACAACAAAGAATACTAAGCATAAAGCCAAAACAATATCAAGCATGGCATGACAAAGCATAGGCCACAGTCAAAAACAAACTCTCTTTAACACTTAAGCATGAGCTTTCCTACTCTTTTCCAATCCAAACCAAACTATTTGAAAACCAATGTATGAAAGAGGGGCTCCAACCAATTTATTCAGCAAACTAATCAAACAAAGCAAACGAAAAACCAAAACGAAAACGAAAAAGAAGACGCTCCAAGAACAACACAACTGTGCATGAAAGAATAAAAATGAAGCGTTTGGAAGGAACCTAGGATTTTTATTGATGAAGAAGGGGATGCCTTGGGCATCCCCAATCTTTGACACTTGTACTTCTTGGATAATTCTTGGGGTGACACGCGTGGCATCCCCAAGCTTGAGCTTTAGTCCATCCCTCATCTCATTACTCATTCCTTCCATACACCTGAAATTTTTCCTTCATACAGAACTTCACACAATCTGTATTAGCAACATTAGTCCACTCAAGATAATAAGTCTTTAGGTTCAGTTATAACACCAAAAAAACTTCCATTAAAATACTAGCTACTGTAGCACTTCCCACAAAAAGCTCAATTCCCCAAAAGAACTAAAAAAGGGACCAACAAGAAGCAAATGCAGAAAATTGCAGAAATCTGTCAAAACAGACCAGCAGGTAAAGACGAATATTTTCGAAGACCTTCTATTGCTCAAATCAAAAAGTTTTGAATTAACGGAAGTTAGATAACAAACTGGGTCAGAAGCAGAAAAATTCACGTCTCAAAAGGACGTACAGAGATTTTACAATAATTTTTATGGTGAAGCACAGAAATCTGTTTCGGGATAGCAACTTTCCCAACCATTACTTCTCTCTCATTAGAGGTTACTCTTGGCACAAAAAGAAAATAAAAAGGATAAGGAGCGGTTATTACTGAAGTAATAACTTCCAAGACTCATCTAAAACTTTTGGGTTATCTCCCAATAAGTACTTTTCTTTAACGCCTTTAAGTTAGGCATAAGAAACAAGAAAAAGAATCAAGTGTTCTCAAATGAAGAAGCATTAAGATTAATACCAGAAATATCTTCAACAAGGCAAGGTATCTCATCCAAATAAGTTCTAGAGGATCCTCTCTCAATACTCTTGGGTTCACTATTTTCATCAAATGGGTTTTAAGGAACAATCCAATCAAGATTCTTTTCTATGGCTTCATGCATTGCCACTAGTTTAAAGGGTGTTGGTATCTTAATCTCCTCCCCATTAGGTTCAGGTTTGTTCATCTTTTCTCGTGTACCAACAACATCTACACATGAGCGTAGCATATTTAAACATTCAAAGACTTTTCTATCTTCCTTGGCAACATCATAGAAATCCTTAAGCAAAGTTTCTAGAATAAAATCCCTCTTTTCAGGGTTTAAGAAACATTACTTGCATTAAGGGGCCGAGGTTAACAAACCTAGCTTCCAACATGTGAACTAAAGAAGCTGCAGCAATCTCATAGTTTGGAGCAAGTTCTGCAAGGGATCTATCCTCAATATCCTCATGTTTACTAACATGATTAAAGAATTCTTCAGTATTACCTTTTCCAATTATAGAGCCACTACCTATTGAAAGGTCTTTCAGGGTGAATTTAGGGATCAACATGGTGTGCTAAGGAAGGGGTAACAACTAAAGGATACTTAAATTTTTTGTGTGTTTTTAATAAAGAAAGCAAACTAGTAAGACTATTTTTTTGTGTGTTTTTGATAAAGAAACAAGCAAACAAAAGTAAACTAAGCAAAACAAAAATAACAAAGTAAAGAGATTGGTTATGAGGGACTCCCCTTGTGAAGATGTCCTTGACTCCCCAGCAACGGCGCCAGAAAATATGCTTGATGGCCCAAAATATATCGAGCTCATTAGGGAACCCCAAGAGGAAGGTATGATGAGCACAGCAACAAGTTTTCCCTCAGTATGAAACCAAGGTTATCAATCCAGTAAGAGCAAGGAAACACCCCAAAGGTGTAGCTAGCTGAATGTTGGCAGGGCGCACTACCGGTGCTAGCAGCAACGTGGAGACCTGCACAACACAACCACAAAACTTTGTCCCCAACTTATGGTGAGGTTGTCAATCTCACTGGTTTTGCTGAAAACAAAGGATTAAACGTATCGAATGGAAGTAATAGTTTGCAGAAAGTAAACGCAAAGCAGTAAATAGTTTGATTGTAGATTGAATGTAAAAGAAAGGACCGGGGTCCATAGTTCACTAGAGGAGGCTCTCCTTAAGATAGATAACATGCTGGGAGAACAAATTACAACGGGGCAGTTGACAAACATCGAGAAAGCATACAAGCATATACTAATCATCTTGACTCCTTTGAGATTCGATTGGGCATTACAACATTATACATAGACCACCATCCAACTGCATCTATGACTAATAATCCACCTTCAGGTTATCATCCGAACCCCCTCCAGTATTAAGTTGCAAGCACCAGATTATTGCATTATGAATTGCGCGTAAAGTAAACAATACGATTGTTCTATGAACAAAGGATTGTTGTTTTCTCCCTAGTAGAAACAACACATCTAGTACCTTAGAGATTTCTGTCATTTCCCCAGATTACCAGAGGCATGAACCCACTATCGAGCATAAATACTAACTCTTGGAGTTGCTAGCATCTACTTGGCCAAGATAGCTACTAACAACAGAAAGCATGCAAGATCACAAATAACAAAGACATGATAGAATCAATAATCAATCTGAAATAGCATCTCAATATCCATCGGATCCCCGCAAACACAACATGTATGAATTACAAATAGATGATCTTTATCATGAACGGAGCTCACAAGATCTAAACATGATAGCAGAAAGGAGGAGAACCAGCCATCTAGCTACTACATGGACCCGTAGTCTAGAGATGAACTACTCACGCATCACACCGGAGGCTTGCATGATGATGAACAAGGCCTCCAGGGTGAATTCCCCTCTCCGGCAGGGTGCCGGGAAGAGCTTCAGATCCCTCCCGATCTAGGGACAGAGACGACGAGGGCTACAGACTCTTTCCTTGAATTTTGATCGGGTACTTAGGTTTTCTGTATCGGAGACATCTTATAGGCGGAAGGAGAGGCCGAGGGGGTGCCTGGGCTGGCCACACCACCCCCTGGCGCGGGCCAAGCCTGGCCGCGTGGCCAGGTGGTGTGGTCGCCCTCTGGCCCTTTTCCATCTCGTATTCTGGCTCCAAGTGTCCCCCGGTGAAATAACGACTTTGGCTTTTGTCCCGTCTAGTTCCGAGAATATTCATTTTCTGACTTCCCTGGAACCAAAAACAGCAGAAAACAGGCAGCTGGCATTGTGACTCTTGTTAATAGGTTAGTCCAAGAAATCATATGAAAAGTACTCCAAAATGTGGACAAAACACAAGAAAGTAGATAAAACCAAGCATGGAACATCAAAAATTATAGATACATTTCCAATGTATCAGCAAGAACTCGGATCCTAGTGGTGGCAAGTACGGGACTGCAAAAACCACAACCCAACGTGGCCTCCCATACAAGACTTAGCATGTTCACTTTCATCTCTGATCGTACCACGTCATCCTGTCATACTAGGTTCATTTGCAGCTCTGATTCATCAACAGTATGGACCAATAGTAACAACTAAGCATGGCTAAGCACAACCAATATAAACAGCTCTAGCAATGCTCCTAATCCAAACCCTAGTTATGCTAGGAGCACTAGATCAGAGAATATAGGATACAAACGGAACATGCATCAGATATGATTACTCTATCTATTGATAAAATACTTTGGAATCGTATGCTGATGAGTCCAAAATTGAAGCATATTTTACCTTTTTTGCATAAATAGATGAGGGATCTTTGTATTTCACTGCGTTTACATGTACCATTTTGTTCTTGTTTTAAAAGAATCCCAAATCACTATTATATGAACATATCAATTGGAACTATCACATTATGTTACAATATGATATTTCTAAGTGATAAAAGTCATTTTATGGATTTACCTTCACACCTGAGAGAATACCAAGCGAGGAGAAGCAATCAGTACCAATAATGACTGGTGGTACGGTCCGAGCTTGCCCGTACCATCCGCCCATACTAGGTGTCAGTGTGATCGCCTCGTCAAATACTTTCTCCTGTTGAAGACGAGAGGAGGATCCAACATTCACATCCACCAGAAACCACGAAAAACCACATATGAAAGGGATCTAAAGGAGGAACTTGGCTGGGGAAATATCCCAGCCGCTTCACAGATCATTGGAGGACAACGTATCATCCCCTTCATCATCAACCACTACATCTCCATCACCACCATTACCCCCATCTCTCATCTATTAGATCTTGATGTAATTCCAGATTCAATTGTGGTTTGCATTAGATCTATGTTCATACTTTTTATCCATTCATTTGATTATGATGATGTTATTGATTGCTTCCATGTGTGAGTAGTTCCTTTGTTCTTGGGGAGATGGAGAAACCCTATAACCATTATGAATTTGTAATAAAGATGATATATTCTTGTGTCCATATGACTTTCTAGTCTATGGTAGATTTATGATTTGTGTTTGATCTCTCTCTTTAGATGGTATGTGTAGTTGGCCACATATCATTTGCTCTTGGGACTAAAGGGAGGGAGAAATCCTTTGGACATGTTTTGGGATCGTACCCGGAATGTCCCCGTGACAGATCGGCGTCGGCTCATAAACTACACTGTCAAATGAGGATAAAATAGGGACTCCCTAAGCTAATTATGATATCCACAGGGAAACCCTTAATTCCGGTGGTTTGTATGGGTGACTGCTCTCAGACATCGCAATGGTTATTTAGAGGTGACCTCACTCTTGGCTCAACAAAGTGGCTTCCTACAAGCCTTGTAGTGAACATCTTATTATGGAGATCTCTCCACACATCTCATGACATAAAAAGTATGTTATCTTGATTATTAATAACTAACAATACCATGCTAGTGGTGTATCCTACACCCTCGAGAATGTTTTAGCCAACTTTTTACTTGTTTCCTTTTACTTGTTTTAATTACTTTTCTGCAAACAACCATAAACCTTTCAAACACCCTTTACTTGAGATCAAAGGCATCTTATAAGTATCCTTTGATAGACAGTAGTGAGGGGCATAAAGACCTTTACCAATAGCTCTTTGTGGGTTCGATATCTTTACTTCGAAACTAGGTACAATTGATCTGTGCACTTGCAGTCATCAAGCTATTTTCTGGCGCCATTGCCGTGGAGCTAAGCACTTTTGGCCTTTGTTCTTAGTTACTTATTTTACTCATTGTTTTACTAAAGTTGTTTACTAGTTTCAGGTAAGCACCATGACTGCACTCGGACTAATTAATCATCTCGATACTACTAAATACCTCGGGAAGTTCAATAGAGGACTCGTCAAAGAATTCCCGAGTGGGAGTGAACCAGAATACGAGGTCAACCCTCATTTTATCGCTATTATTAAAGATAAAACTTTTGCAGGAGATGATCCCGATGAGGATCCTTACAATCATTTAATGCATTTTACCGAGCTATGTTGGACCCTTAAATTGAGAGGCTATTCCGATGATGAATTAAAACTTAAACTGTTTAGACAATCTCTAACCAACACTGCTTTGGCTTGGTATATAATTTGCCCTGCAGAGAAAATTGATACTTGGGAAAAACTTAAAGGATAATTTGTGTTTCAATTCTTTCCCAAGGTAAAAACTACTGAAGTAAGAAGGGCAATCACAAACTTCAAGAACCGCCCAGGTGAAGGTTTTGTAAGAGCCTACAAAAGGTATAAGTCTCTACTTCATAAATGTCCCCATCATGATTTACCTGAATGGTACATTTTGCATATCTTCTATGGAGGACTTAATCAAGAAATTAAGAATGAGCTTGACACGAATTCAGGAGGCTCTTTCATGGAGTTAAAGCTTGGGAGCTTTTAGAACGAATTCCCTGTAATAGAGAAACATGGGGATTTGATTTAGGTGGCGAAGGAGGTATAGAAATTGAATATAATTGTCTCAATGCTTATAAATACTCCGATAAAGTAAAAGAAACTGCTAATGAACTACAACTTGATGATGATATTATTTTGCAAATCCTTCACTCTTTTACAGAACATATTGAGGCTCCTAAGAAAGATTGGCTCCATTAAACTCCACCACCTGATCCAGTTGTATCATAAGATCCAATAATCAGGGCCTCTGTCGAGCCATTAAAGGAGGTACCCTCGTATGTTGAACCCTTTCCTTTCCTAAGGACGGTGAGAAAGCATATGATGGCTCAGCAGCTAGAGGATCAACGCAAAGAAGAAGAACTATTTCTCAAGGAGTTTGAAGAGGAAACACAAAGAAGAAAAACTGAAGAAGAACATTTACAAGAGATAGAGGCATTAATAAAGGAAGATATTTTAACCATGTTTGCAAACTGCAATGTAATTGAGCTAGATACCGAAGCTTCGCAATTCGTTGAAGAAAAGGTAAAAGCTAAAGAAGTTGGTAAGCCTATTCTCCCATGCACTTTTGCAGGAACAGCCTATTATGGCCTTTGTGATATTGGTATCGATGTTAACGTTATCCCTTTAAATTTTTATTTTATTTAAAAATTTAAAATGAATTAACTCCAGCCGAACTGGAAGATACGGATATGACTATAATTCTTGCAGATAAAACACTAAGAGTCCCTATGGGAGTAATTAGGAATATTCCAATTTGTGTTGGACCATATAAATATCCCATTGATTTTGTGCTTATCGATATGCCCACTGATGTTTATTGTCCCATCATTTTTGGAAGAACTTTACTAAATACCACAGGAGCAAACATAGATTGCAAGAGACAAACCGTGTCTCTCAAGTTTGGTGAAGAGAAGATGGATTTTCACTTCTCTAAATTTGACCATAAGCTGGCTATTTAAGAATTGGATGATGGTGAGTACGAACATGAGGAATGTTGGGGATATGCTATATGGGTATCCTCATAGCATGCCACCAATCCTCCTAACCTGGGTGGCCCATAGTTGGTAGCAAGGCCTATGGCCTGCTGGGCGGCCCAGATAGACGGATCCTGAAGGGAGGCCCATGCCGAATAAAGGAAGGCTACGCAGGAGTCAGCGACATACTCGGGGCCTTGGAGTACAAGACATGGAAGACTAGTTCGTGTAGGTGTAGGACTCTTTACCTTGTCCGACAAGGACCTTTCCCTATAAACCCTAGGTCTTGGCGCCTTTATAAGCCGGCCTGCGGGAGCCTTTAGGGCAGACAACTTCTCTGATTGCAGCGTACAACACGCAATACCTCGCACAGTGAACCTATCTCTGTAACTCGGCCCATTGCCATTATAGTGATTTATAGTAGGAGTAGAGTTTTGCCACCGTTGTGGGACTTGAACCTGGGTAAGCTGTGTTACCTCGTACCCACCAACTCTCCTCCTTACACCACGTCTCTAAACACGCACTATGAGGACCCTTCCATGGCGTACTCGTCGGCAATACCACGATAGTTGGCGCCCACCATGGGGCAAGAGGCGCTTCCAGCTCTACACCAGGCGAGGTCTAATCTCTTCGCAGGAATCGGCGACACCATAGCCATCGGTCACGTTCTCTTCTCCGGCAACGTCCCAATCGTCCCTCCAGATGAGTTCTGGGTGCTGGTGAAGACGAACCCCATGCGCTGCTCCGTCATCCCCTTCGGAGACATCCACATCTTCATTGGTGAAACTGACTCTGGCCCTAGCTCCCAAGAAGTCAGAAAATCATCAAGCCCCGCACGGACCGCCTATGAGCAGGACACGTTCGCGGAAAGATCTGGGTGATACCTCTCTTTGGAGTATGGTAGCTCGGATTAGGAAAATTCAAGGCCCACCCAAACCGCCCCTGTGCAGGATATAAAGGTGGAAGGACCCCGCAAATCCGCTTGGCTTCCCCAAGCGTTAGAGATGCGCAGATCACACTTTTTCGGTGTCGTCACCATCTTCAATCTGGCCAGATGCGTTCAAAGGGATGGAGAATCTCCTCGCTGATGTCTACGCATTTCTATTCTTGTAGACAATTGTTGGGCCTCCAAGTGCATAGGTTTGTAGAACAGCAACAAGTTTCCCTTAAGTGGATTACCCAAGGTTTATCGAACTCAGGGAGGAGGTGGTCAAAGGTATCCCTCTCAAGCAACCCTGCAATCAAGATACAAGAAGTCTCTTGTGTCCCCAACACACCCAATACACTTGTCAGGTGTATAGGTGCACTAGTTCGGCGAAGAGATAGTGAAATACAAGTGGTATGGATAATTATAAGTGGTAACGGTGCTAGAAAAGAGCATGACGGGTAGGAAGAGACTAAAGGCAAACTGAAATAAAGATGGAATCAAGCAAACATGTAACAGATCTAGTTGCAAACGGTGTTTCAATACTTAGAAACAAGTCCTAGGGATCATACTTTCACTAGTGAACACTCTCATATGAATATCTTCTCTTTAAGATACTACTCTAAACTACTCTCTGGTTGGACACTCTAATCCATGGTAGGGATATAATAACACACCTCAAAGTTCGCTTTCCCCATCTAGGTAACCCCACACTGTCACCTTGAGTGCTAGATGGTTCCAACAAACACCACAATTTCATAGAAACATCCAACTCCAAATATAACTCATAACAAGTATTTGTAATCTCTAGCCTAAGTGCCACCATGGTGTGCACACTATCACTTTCACACACATGGGGAGAGATAGAGATCTATTAAAGCACTTGAGTAGCAAGGTAGATCTACTTGATTACAAAGCTCATGATCTTAATAAGATCACGCATAGAGAGAGAGATGATGATACATTGCAAATGTATCTATAATTTTTGATGTTCCATGCTTGGTTTTATCCACTTTCTTGTGTTTTGTTCCAACTTTGGAGTACTTTTCATATGATTTCTTGGACTAACCTATTAATAAGAGCCACAGTGCCAGCTGCCTGTTTTCTGCTATTTTTGGTTCCAGGAAAGTCAGAAAATGAATATTCTCGGAATTGGACGGGACAAAAGCCAAAGTGCCTATTTTTATGGAAGGGATCAAGTGCCAGAATACGAGACGGAGAATGGCCGGAGGGCGGCCACACCACCTGGCCCGTGCCAGGGGGTGGTGTGGCCAGCCCAGGCACCCCCTCGGCCTCTCCTTCCGCCTATATATTGCCCTCGGGACGAAAACCCTAAGTGCCTGATCAAAAATCCACGAAAGAGTCTGTAGCCGCCGCCATCTCCATCCCTAGATCGGGAGGGATCTGAAGCTCTTCCCGGCACCCTGCCGGAGAGGGGAATTCACCCTGGAGGCCTTCTTCATCACCATGCAAGCCTCCAGTGTGATGTGTGAGTAGTTCATCCTTGGACTACGGATCCATGTAGTAGCTAGATGGCTGGTTCTCCTCCTTTGTGCCTTCATGTTTAGATCTTGTGAGCTCCGTTCATGATCAAGATCATCTATTTGTAATTCTGCATGTTGTGTTTGCGGGGATCCGATGGATATTGAGATGCTATTTCAGATTGATTATTGATTCTATCATGTCTTTGTTATTTGAGATCTTGCATGCTTTCCATTGTTAGTAGCTATCTTGGCCAAGTAGATGCTAGCAACTCCAAGAGTTAGTATTTATGCTCGATAGTGGGTTCATGCCTCTGCTAATCTGGGGAAGTGACAGAAATCTCTAAGGTACTAGATGTGTTGTTGCTACTCGGGAGAAAACAACAATCCTTTATTCATAGAAAAATCGTATTATTTACTTTACACGCAGTTCGTAAAGCAATAATCTGTTGCTTGCAACTTAATACTGGAGGGGGTTCGGATGATAACCTGAAGGTGGATTATTAGTCATAGATGCAGTTGGATGGCGGTCTATGTATTATGTTGTAATGCCCAATCAAGTCTCAAAGGAGTCAAGATGATTAGTAAATGCATGTATTGCTTTCTCGATGTTTGTCAATTGCCCCGCTGTAATTTGTTCACCCAGCATGTTATCTATCTAAGGAGAGACACCTCTAGTGAACTATGGATCCCGGTCCTCTTTCTTTACATACAATCTATAAACTGTTTCTGCTTTGTGTTTACTTTCTGCAAACTTTTACTTCTTTCCATTCGATACGTTTAATCCTTTGTTTTTCGCAAAACACGGTGAGATTGACAACCTCATCGCAAGTTGGGGACAAAGTTCTGTGGTTGTGTTGTGCAGGTCTCCACGTTGCTACTAGCACCGGTAGTGCGCCCTGCCAAAGCTCAGCTAGTAACAGCTTTGGGGTGTTTCCTTGCTCCTACTGGTTCGATTAAACCTTGGTTTCATAACGGAGGGAAACTTGCTGCTGTGCTCATCATACCTTCCTCTTGGGGTTCCCAACGAGCTCTACATCAACACCGCCATCAAGCATTTTCTGGGCGCCGTGCATTGAGCCATCAAGCATTTTTCTGGTGCCGTTGCCGGGGAGTCAAGGACATCTTCACAAAGGGAGTCCCTCATAACCAGTCTCTTTACTTTGTTGTTTTTGTTTTGCTTAGTTTCTTTTTTGCTTTGTTTGCTTGTTTTGTTCTTCAAAAAACACAAAAAAATTAGTTATACAAGTTTGCTTGCTTATTTCAAAAACACAAAAAAATTAAGTCTCCTTTAGTTGTCACCTCTTCCTTAGCTCACCATGTTGATCCCTACATTCACCCTGAAAGACCTTCCAATTGGTAGTGGTTCTATAATTGGGAAAGATAACATTGAAGAATTATTTAATCATGTTAGTAAGCATGAAGATACTGAGGATAGATCCCTTGTAGAACTTGCTCCAAATTATGAGATTGCTGCAGCTTCTTTAATTCACATGTTAGAAGCTAGGTTTGTTAACCTCAACCCCTTAATGCAAGTAATGTTTCTCAAGCTTAAAGAAATTGAGGATCCTGAAAAGAGGGATTTCATTTTAGAAACTTTGTTTAAGGAGTTCTATGATGTTGCCAAGGAAGCTAGGAAAGTATTTGAACATTTCAATATGCTAGGATCATGTGTAGATGTTGTTGGTACATGAGAAAAGATGAACAAAACTGAACCTAATGGGGAGGAACCTAAGATACTAATACCCTTTAAACTAGTAGCAATACATGATGCCATAGAAAAGAATCTTGATTGGATTGTTCTTGCAAACCCTTTTGATGAGAATAGTGAACCTAAGAGCATTGAGAGAGGATCCTCTAGGACTTATTTGGATGATATACCTTGCCTTTTTGAAAATATTTCTGGTATTGATCTTAATGCTTCTTCATTTGAGAACACTTGATTCTTTCTTGCTTCTTATGCCTAACTTAAAGGCGTTAAAGAAAAGTACTTATTGGGAGATAATCCAAAAGTTTTAGATGAGTCTTGGAAGTTATTACTTCAGTAATAACCGCTCCTTATCCTTTTTATTTGCTTTTTGTGCCAATATTAACCTCTAATGAGAGTGAAGTAATGATTGGGAAAGTTGCTGACCCGAAACAGATTTTTGTGCTTCACCGTAAAAATTCGTGAGAGAGCTCTGTATGTCGGATTGATCTGTAATTGTTTGTGCTTCTTCCCCAGGTTGTTATCTAACTTTCGTTAGTTCAACACTTTTTGATTTGAGCAACAGAAGCTCTTCGAAAAAATTCGTCTTTACCTGCTGGTCTATTTTGACAGATTTCTGCCATTTTCTGCATTTGCTTTTTGTGGGTTCCTTTTTGAGTTCTTTTGGGGAATTGAGCTTTTTGAGGGAAGTGCTACAGTAGATAGTATTCTAATGGAAGTTTATTTGGTGTTAGAACTGAACCTTAAGACTTATTTATCTTAAGTGCACTAATGTTGCTAATGAGATTGTGTGAAGTTTTGTATGAAGGAAAAATTTCAGGTGTATGGAAGGAATAAGTAATGAGATGAAGGATGGACTAAAGCTCAAGCTTGGGGATGCCACACGTGTCACCCCAAGAAATATCCAAGAAGTACAAGCGTCAAAGCTTGGGGATGCCCAAGGCATCCCCTTCTTCATCAATAAAAATCACAGGTTTCTTCCAAACGCTTCATTTTTATTGTTTCATGCACAGTTGTGTTGTTCTTAGAGCGTCTTCTTTTTGGTTTTTGTTTTGGTTTTTCTTTTGCTTGGTTTGCTTAGTTTTCTGAATAAGTTGGTTGGACCCCCTCTGTCATACATTGGTTTGCAAATAGTTTGGTTTGGTTTAGAAAAGAGTAGGAAAGTTCATGCTTATGTGGTAAAAAGAGCTTGTTTTTGACTGTGGCCTATGCTTTGTCATGCCATGCTTGATATTGTTTTGGCTTTATGCTTAGTATTCTTTGCTGTAGCATGACTTGTTATAAACAATTGAGATTTCTTAATGTGCCTTGGATGAATCATGCATTGTTTTAGCATATTAAAGCATAGTATAGTGGTATTCTCCTTTGATGCTTTATTTGGGTTGACTTGGCACATGCTCACACCATGTTATGACTATCCAAAGTCACCATAGCCTTTATGATCCTTTAGTTTTCAACTTGTAGTATCACTTTATGCTTTGATCAATGATGTTTTGTCGCTCTGCATGATTATGGCCATTATTAATCTCTTAGTTTGTCGCTCCCAGTCTTTTGCTAGCCTCCACAACAAAGTATGAGTTCCACTTATGCATCCAACTCCCTAAACCAAGTTATTCCAAAGAGTCCACCATACCTACCTACTAGCTTATGCTATTCCAAGTATATTCATGCTTTTGTTTACCTTCCACTTGTTATGAGAAAACTAGTGATTAAAGCTCTCATGAACTTGATGGCACACTTTACTTTACTTGACCTTAATAAACTTGAACCATTGTGTCGTCTATGTTGTATATGCTTGTACTTATTTGTTGAGAATTAGCAGAACCATGCTTTCATGGGGAACGCTTTCAACATTGCACTTGGTACTTGTACCTAGTTGATATCATGCTTTTTTGTATATGGATGTCGTCGGTGTGAAATGAAAGGGGAGATTGTAAGTCCATGGAGTTATGTATATGTTTTAGAGAAACGCCTGGGCCGCTGGTCTAATCCATGCTGACATGGTGGAAACCTGCATCATAACCATAATGAGCTATCTATGAAGCATTCTTCTTATAAAAAAAGAGTCCTATATTGAGAAAAAAAAGATACTATGAAAAGAGGAAAGAGAGAAAAAAGCACCATATTCCCATGGTAAATAATAAGAATGCTGAGATGCTCGTTGTGTGCTTGCCTTGTCATTTTGATATGGGGATTCTTCCGTATCATCGGGCAAGGGGTACCCCGTTGGCGGTTCTCTATGATACACATGTACTTACGATGACAAGAACTTACCGGTGACTAAACTTGAGTAGCATGAGGAGCGACCCTCGTATACAAGGGACATGAGATTTCTGACTTATACTTTGTCAAGCATGTACACCATAGTTTGTTCACTTTAACCTTAATCACTTCAAGATGCTTATGATAGGGGCAATGAGAGCTGAAAGCTATAAGTACCATAATTTTTGGAAGCTCTTTATGAGACTTGAATCCCTACTTCCTTTTACAGAAGGCCTTTCTTCCACCATTATATTGAGTCTTCGCCTTCTATCTTTATGCACTTACTTTGAGAGCATACTGGCCATTCTTAGTTCTATGTGCATTGTCCCAAGACTAGTTGATTGATGCATACTTTGATATTGCTTGTTTTAAACTATTGTATCTAGTCACTCTTATGAACTTTGAAGGTGTCCTATGCATTTATATTTGCTACTCTATTGAGGGACAAGCTGAATACTATTATGCTATGTTTTCTTTATGTGAAACAAACAAACGTCTTGCAAAGCATTGTTATTCATGAATCTTTTGTTTGTGCCTTTTCATGTTGCATCATAGCTTCTTTGCTTATTGCTAGAACTTTGTCTTTCATGTTATGATTGAAGTACTATGATCCCAGCTTTGAATGTTTTACAAATACTTTGATCAAGTCTTTGATGGTGCATGTCACCTCAAAAATTATTCTTTCTTTTTATCACTTACCTACTCGAGGACGAGCAGGAGTTAAGCTTGGGGATGTTGATACATTGCAAATGTATCTATAATTTTTGATGTTCCATGCTTGGTTTTATCCACTTTCTTGTATTTTGTTCCAACTTTGGAGTACTTTTCATATGATTTCTTGGACTAACCTATTAACAAGAGCCACAGTTCCCACCGCTGTTTTACGCTGTTTTTGGTTCCAGGAAAGTCAGAAAATGAATATTCTCGGAATTGGACGGGACAAAATCCAAAGTGCCTATTTTTCTGGAAGGTATCAAGTGCCAGAATACGAGACGGAGAAGGGCTAGAGGGCGGCCACACCACCTGGCCGCGCGGCCAGGCCTGGCCCGCGCCAGCGAGTGGTGTGGCCAGCCCAGGCACCCCCTCGGCCTCTCCTTCCGCCTATATATTACCCTCGGGACGAAAACCCTAAGTGCCTGATCAAAAATCCACGAAAGAGTCTGTAGCCGCCGTCATCTCCATCCCTAGATCGGGAGGATCAAGCTCTTCCGCACCCGCCAAGAGGGAATTCACCCTAGAGGCCTTCTTCATCACCATGCAAGCCTCCGGTGTGATGCGTGAGTAGTTCATCCTTGGACTACGGATCCATGTAGTAGCTAGATGGCTGGTTCTCCTCCTTTGTGCTTTCATGTTTACATCTTGTGAGCTCGGTTCATGATCAAGATCATCTATTTGTAATTATGCATGTTGTGTTTGCGGGGATCCGATGGATATTGAGATGCTATTTCAGATTGATTATTGATTCTATCATGTCTTTGTTATTTGTGATCTTGCATGCTTTCCGTTGTTAGTAGCTATCTTGGCCAAGTAGATGCTAGCAACTCGAAGAGTTAGTATTTATGCTCGATAGTGGGTTCATGCCTCCGTAACTGGGAAGTGACAAATCTCTAAGGTACTAGATGTGTTGCTACTGGAGAAAACAACAATCCTTTGTTCATAGAACAATCGTATTGTTTACTTTACACGAGTTCAGAAGCAATAATCTGTTGCTTGCAACTTAATACTGGAGGGGGTTCAGATGATAACCTGAAGGTGGATTATTAGTCGTAGATGCAGTTGGATGGCGGTCTATGTATTATGTTGTAATGCCCAATCAAGTCTCAAAGGAGTCAAGATGATTAGTAAATGCATGTATTGCTTTCTCGATGTTTGTCAATTGCTCTGCTGTAATTTGTTCACCCAGCATGTTATCTATCTAAGGAGAGCCACCTCTAGTGAACTATGGATCCCAGTCCTCTTTCTTTACATACAATCTATAAACTGATTCTGCTTTGTGTTTACTTTCTGCAAACTTTTACTTCTTTCCATTCGATACGTTTAATCCTTTGTTTTCCACAAAACACGGTGAGATTGAGAACCTCATCGCAAGTTGGGGACAAAGTTCTGTGGTTGTGTTGTGCAGGTCTCCACGTTGCTACTAGCACCGGTAGTGCGCCCTGCCAAAGCTCAGCTAGTAACAGCTTTGGGGTGTTTCCTTGCTCCTACTAGTTCGATTAAACCTTGGTTTCATAACTGAGGGAAACTTGCTGCTGTGCTCATCATACCTTCCTCTTGGGGTTACCAACGAGATCTACATCAACACCGCCATCAAGCATTTTTCTGGGCGCCGTGCATTGAGCCATTAGATGAACACATAGCTACCGGTAGAACCCTTAGCCTTGAGGAAGAACTACTCCCTCCTCATCATGGGAATCAGCAATAGAGATGGAGATGGCGGTGGAGTCGATGGAGATGGCTCCGGGGGCACTTCCCCATCTCGGCAGGGTGCCGAAACAGAGACTTTCTATCCCCGAATCTCCCCTTCGGTGGCGGCGGCACTGTGGAACTTTTCATGGCTGGAGGCTGGATTCCTTAGGGTTTCTGCATCGGAGGCTTCTTATAGGCGAAAGGGCGATGTCAGAGGGTGGACCAGGGGCCCACACCACCTGGTGGCATGGCCAGGGGGACCCGCACCACCACATGGTGTGGCCAGCCCCTGGCCCCTCTCCATCTCGTCTTCTGGCTCCGTGAGTCTTCCGGTAAAATATCGACTTTGGCTTTTGTCCGGTCCAATTTCGAGAATATTCATTTTCTAGCTTTTCTGGAACCAAAAATAGAAGAAAACAGGCAACTGGCACTGTGGGATCTTGTTAATAGGTTAGTTCCAGAAAATGTGTAAAAGTACTCCAAAGTGTGGACAAAACATAAGAAAGTAGATATAAAACAAGCATGGAACATCAAAAATTATAGATACGTTTGCAACGTATCAACATCCCCAAGCTTAACTCTTGCTCGTCCTCGAGTAGGTAAGTGATGAAAAAAGAATAATTTTTGAGGTGACATGCACCATCACAATCTTGATCAAACCATTTGCAAGCATTGAAAGTTGGAATCAAAGAACTCTAACATAGCATGAAAGATATAGTTCTAACAATAAGACATAGCAACTATGATGTAGCATGAAAAGGTACAAATAAAAGATTCATGAATAACAATGCTTTGAAAGATGTTTGTTTGTTTCACATAAAGAAAACATAGCATAGTGGCATTCAGCTTGTCCCTCATAGAGTAGCAAAACATAAATGCATATGACACCTTCAAAGTTCATAAGGGTGACTAGATACAAATAGTTTAAGAACAAGCAATATCAAAGTTATGAATCAATCAACAAGTATTGGGACAATGCACATTAAACTAAGAATTACCACTATGCTCTCTTAATAGGTGCATAAAGATAGAAGATGGAAACTCAACATAAAAGTAAAAGAGAGGCCTTCATAGAAGGAAGCAGGGATTCAAGTCTCATAAAAAGCTTCCAAAAATTATGGTACTTATTATCTTTCATCTCTCATTACCCTATCATAAGAATCTTGAAGTGATTAAGGTTAAAGTGACACAACTAAGAGGATATGCTTGACAAGTTATAAGTTGAAATCTCATGCCCCTTTCTTACGAGTACCGAACCTCATGCTACTCAATTTCAGTCACAAGTAAGCTCTTGTCATTGTAAGTACATATGTATCATAGAGAACCGCCAACGGGGTACCCCTTGCCCCATGACACAGGAGCTATCCCATATCAAAATGACAAGGCAACAAACAATGAGCATCTCAGCGATCTTTTTATTTGCTATTTGCATAGGTTTTTATTGAGGATGCTTCATAGAATGCTCATTATGGTTATGCTGCAAGTTTCCACCATGATTAGTCATGGATTAGGCTAGCGTCCTAGGCGTTTCTCTAACACACATACAAACTCCATGATCTTACAAGTCCCCCTTTTATTTCACACCGCCGGGATCCATAAGCAAAATAATCATGATATCAACGGAATAATAAGTGCAATGTTGAAAGCGTTCCCCATGATACATGGTTCTGCTAACTTTAACTTATAAAGCACAAGCATATACGCAACAAATATAGACACAATAGTGCAAGTTTATTAAGTGCAAGAAAGTAAAGTGTGCCATCAAGTTCGTGAGAGCTTTAATCACTAATTTTCACATAACAAGTTTAATTCGGAAGGTAGATAGATAAAAACATGAATATACTTGGAATAGCAAATGCTAATAGGTAGGTATGGTGGAATCTTTGGAATAACTTGGTTTTATTTGGAGTTGGATGCATGAGTGGAACACATACTTGGTACATGCGGAGGCTAGCAAAAGACTGGGAGCGACCAACTAAGAGAGCAATAATGGCCATAATCATGCAAAGCGACAAACCATCATTAATTAAAGCATAAAGTGATATTACAAGTCAAAAACTAAATGATCATATGGTGACTTGGTATAGTAATAACATGGTGTGAGCATGCGCCAAGTCAACCCAAATAAAGCATCAAAGGAGAATACCACAATACTATGCTTTAATATGCTAAAACAACGCATGATTCTTTCAAGGAACATTAAGCAATCTCAATTGTTTGTAAAAAGTCATGCTACAACAATAATTACTAAGCATAAAGTCAAAGCAATATCAAGCATGACATGACAAAGCATAAGCCACAGTCAAAAACAAACTCCTTTTATACCACTCAAGCATGAACTTTTCTACTCTTTTCCAATCCAAACCAACTTATTTGAAATCTAATGTATGAATACGGGGGTCCAACCAATTTATTCAAGAAAACTAAACAAACTAAGCAAACGAAAACCAAAAAAAAACAAAGACGCTCCAAGAACAACACAACTATGCATGAAACAATAAAAATGAAGTGTTTGGAAGAAACCTCAGATTTTTATTGATGAAGAAGGGGATGCCTTGGGCATCCCAAAACTTTGACTCTTGTTCTTCTTGGATGTTTCTTGGGGTGACACGGATGGCATCCCCAAGCTTGAGCTTTAGTCCATTCTTCATATCATTATATCATTCTTTTCCTACACCTAAAAATTTCCTTCATACAAAACTTCACACAATCTTCATTAGCAACATTAGTGTACTCAAGATAATAAGTCTTTTGGTTCAGTTTCAACACAAATAAAACTTCCACTAAAACAAAAGCTACTGTAGCAAACCTTTTAAAAGTTCAAGTGATCAAAGAGAACTCAAAGAGAAAGAGATTAAGAGGCAAATGCAAATAATGGCAGAAATCTGTCAAAACAGACCAGTATATAAAAACCGATTTTTTCGAAGACCTTCTGTTGGTCAAATCAAAAAGTGTTAAACTAACGAAAGTTAGATAACAACTTGGGGAATTTATTCAGAAAGTTACAGCTCAATCCGATACACAGAGATTGTTCACGAATTTTTACAGCGAAGCATAAAAATCTGTTTTGGGACAGCAACTTTCCCAAGCATTACTTCTTTCTCATTAGAGGTTACTCTTGGCACAAAAACCACACAAAAATGACAAGGAAAGGTTATTACTGAAGCAATAACTTCCAAGACTCAACTAAAACTTTTGGGTTATCTCCCAATAAGTACTTTTATTTAACGCCTTTAAGTTAGGCATGATAGTTTGAGAAGATGCTCACATAGGAAATATGAATTGAAGTAAAAGAGAGCATCAAGAAGCAAATTCAAAGAACATTTAAGTCTAACCCACTTCCTATGAAAAATAATCTTGTAAATAAACAAGTCATGAAAGCACAAAGCAACAAGCATAGGAAAGCAAAATAATTGCAACTTCAAAATTTTCAACATAAAGAGGGGAAATTAATATTGTTGAGATACATAAAACCATGTTTCCCTTTCTCATAATAACTTTCAGTAGCATCATGAATAAAATTAAAAATATAACTATCACATAAAACATTCTTATCATGAGCCACATGCATAAAAGAATTAATACTCTCCCTATAAGCATACTCATTCTTATTAATTATAGTGGGAGCAAATTCAACAAATAGCTATCATTATTATTCTCATCACCATAGTCATCAAATATAGGAGGCATATTATAATCATAATGAATTTTCTCCTCAATAGTAGGTGGACTGAAAATATCATAATCATCATTGTAATCATCATATATTGGAGGCATACTATCATCAAAGTAAATTTTATCCTCCATGCTCGGGGGACTAAAAATATCATGCTCATCAAAACCAGCTTCCCCAAGCTTAGACTTTTCCATAGTATTAGCAATAATGGTGTTCAAAGAATTCATACTAATAACATTGCTATTAGCATGCAAATAAATTCCATAGGTTTTTTAATTTTCTCTTTAAACACTTCATGTCCTAACTCAAGATAAATACTATAAAGCTCTCTAATTTTGTTGTTGTTTTCCATTAAGCCTAACTAGTGAAAATAAAAACAAGAAACAAAAATATATAATTGCAGAATCTAAAGGAAATAACTTCGAGCAACCACACACCAGCAACCATACTAGAAGATAGCTTAGTATCTAGAGGATGTGAGTACCTTTTACCTTACCTCCCCGTCAACGGCGCTAGAAAATAGCTTGATGTCTACGAACTTCTATTCTTGTAGACTGTTGTTGGGCCTCCAAGTGTAGAGGTTTGTAGAACTGCAGCAAGTTTCCCTTAAGTGGATTACCCAAGGTTTATTGAACTCAGGGAGGAAGTGGTCAAAGGTATCCCTCTCAAGCAACCCTGCAATCAAGATACAAGAAGTCTCTTGTGTCCCCAACACACCCAATACATTTTTTAGGTGTATATGTGCACTAGTTCAGCGAAGAGATAGTGAAATACAAGTGGTATGGATAATTATAAGTGGTAACGGTGCCAGAAAAGAGCTTGACGGGTAGGAAGATACTAAAGGCAAACTGAAATAAAGATGGAAGTAAGCAAACATGTAACAGATCTAGTTGCAAATGGTGTTTCAATACTTAGAAACAAGGCTTAGGGATCATACTTTCACTAGTGAACACTCTCATATAAATATCTTCTCTTTATGATACTACTCTGAACTACTCTCCGGTTGGACACTCTAATCCATGGTAGGGCTATAACATCACACCTCAAAGTTTGCTTTCCCCATCTAGGTAACCCCACACTGTCACCTTGAGCGCTAGATGGTTCCAACAAACACCACAATTTCATAGAAATACCCAACTCCAAATATAACTCATAACAAGTATTTGTAATCTCTAGCCTAAGTGCCACCATGGTGTGCACGCTATCACTTTCACACACATGGGGAGAGCCAGAGATCTATTAAAGCACTTGAGTAGCAAGGTAGATCTACTTGATTACAAAGCTCATGATCTCAATAAGATCACGCATAGAGAGAGATGAACACATAGCTACCGGTAGAACCCTTAGCCTCGAGTAAGAACTACTCCCTCCTCATCATGGGAATCAGCAACAGAGATGGAGATGGCGGTGGAGTCGATGGAGATGGCTCCGGGGGCACTTCCCCATCCCGGCAGGGTGCCAGAACAGAGACTTTCTATCCCCCGAATCTCCCCTTCGGTGGCGGCGGCACTGCGGAACTTTTCATGGCTGGAGGTTGGATTCCTTAGGGTTTCTGCATCGGAGGCTTATTATAGGCGAAAGGGAGATGTCAGAGGGTGGACCAGGGGCCCACACCACCTTGTGGTGCGCCTAGGGGGACCTGCGCCACCACATGGTGTGGCCAGCCCCTGGCCCCTCTCAGTCTCGTCTTCTGGCTCCATGAGTCTTTCGTTAAAATATCGACTTTGGCTTTTGTCCGTTCCAATTCCGAGAATATTCATTTTCTGGCTTTTCTAGAACCAAAAACAGAAGACAATAGGCAACTGGCACTGTGGCATTTTGTTTATAGGTTAGTTCCAGAAAATGTGTAAAAGTACTCCAAAGTGTGGACAAAACATAAGAAAGTAGATATAAAACAAGCATGGAACATCAAAAATTATAGATACATTTGCAACGTATCACCCGCGAATACCTTGCCAGATGGATGAGGGTGAGGGAAACCCTAGAGGGCTATCGCGCCGATGAGCTTGTATACCACTTCGTGGAAGGTCTCACACCTAGAACTCTCCTCCGACATACCCCCCAAAGGCGGCAGGCCGCAGGCCCTCTCACCCTTAGTGAGATGGTTACCATCGTCAACCAATATGCGGACGCCAATGAAGAAGCCAAGGAGGCGATCACCATCAAAGTCGTAGGGGGCAACAATAACAACGGCCCGCCTCCATCACCCTCAACATCTGCCATCGCCAACACCGAAGCCAACTCTGACTCCATCCTTGATGCACTCTACGCCGACATCAATATGGACGTCGGTGGCTCGGACGTCAACTCGGAGGAATACGACGCTATTATGAGGGAGATCGAGCAGGAGATCGAGAAGGAGGAGCGCGCCGAGAAGACCAACACTTCCCACTAGGTGCTAGTCGCCATTAGGAGTGTGATGGAAGAAGACGGACAGAAACGGGAACGTGAGAGAGCTCCGCCCATGCCAGTGGTCACCAAAGCAGCAGTAGCTAAGAAAGCCACAGAGCCTCCGACTCCGGCCAAAGCTCTGCCTCCTCCGGCTACCCGCCAGCCACCAGCGCAGGAACTTACCATGACCCCTAATACGACCCGACAATCAAATCAACCGCCAGTACCACCGTCAACGTCAGCAGCTAGCAACCCACTAGCCGCCCCCGCCGACAAAGCAATCTACGACGCACTCCTCATTGAGCCAATCACAGTCACCCATATCCAGAGCGTTACGGAGCTTGATGAGAAGCGTGCGGAAATCTTGGCGGAGGCCAAGTGCATCACGGAGCAAGGCGCTAAGATGGACGAAGACATGGCTAAGGCACAACAATCCATCAAGGCGGCAAGAGCTATGGAGGTCGAATATAAGCAATTGATATTGAAGCATAAGGCAAAGAAGGTACCAGCTCACGTCGTCCAAGATCCCGGCGTTTGGCGAGGCTTGGGATTTGATGGGTCTAAGCCAACAAAGGCCACCCCTTACATAGATTCAGAGGGGAGGCAAGTCATGCCAACTCCCGCTCTCAACATCGCTGTCGCCAAGACCCTCCTGGAGCAGGATAGGTCGCCAGAAGCAGTTGGTCAGGTTTACGACCTCGTCGCTAAGGCATGCAAGCAACAGGAAAAGGCCGCCTCGCAGAGGCTTGAGTCCAACCCAGAGCTGTGCCAGTCAACCCTGAACAGCCGTAGAAGGCCAAAATCTCCCCATGGCGAAGGATCACGCACAGGCTCTACAGAGCGAAGACGGAGGGAGGCACACAATAGGACTGACGCTATCCCCATATCCTTTGACCACGGAGAAAAGGCTCGTCCTCAGCGTTCGCCACCTCCACCACCATCTCAACGCCACGAGGACCCAGAGCCATGCCACCGCATAAGCATGCCACCTCCAAGACGGTCTCATCCTGGTATCGTTATACGTGATCAGGGCGAACAACCTCGGCATACCAGAGAGCACAACGTCCATGACGGACACAGGAGCAGATCCCACAAGGAACCGCCACATCCGACAAGCAACCGAGACAAGCGTGAGGAGTCGCAGGAGGGGCATAGAAAGAGAGCTAACCTACTGCCTCCACCACCGCCATCGCCACCTAGCAGCCATCATGGCGGAGGTCATGGTGGATCTCACAAATCGTGCCACAACTCCCCTCCCCATGACAGAAAAGGGAAGCAGCCGGAGCCATACGACGCACGATCACGGCTGGACAAGATCCAAGAATCTTGGGAGCTCCCATACCTTGGGCCACGTTGTTTTGGACCAGTCATACGGGCCACAACATACCCCAAGGGCCTCCGGATAGACAAGATCATCAAGCCATACAATGGCACTGCCCAGCCAGCAACATGGTTGCAGTGAAAGCGTTATGCCCTAGAGGCAAATAATAAAGTGTATTGTTTGATATATCTCCTATATGTTCATAATACGTTTCATACAGTGCTATAACTGTTTTAATACGAAACATTAATACACGTGTGGTATGTAAACAAACCGTGTCTCTAGTTACCTCTAGCGAACTAGTTCATTGGTGATGAGGATGATCTAGGTTTCAAGATCATGGGCATTTATGCCAATTGACAATGAGGTCACGTCATTGGTTGAATGACGTGATAGACAAACATCCGATAGTTGTATCTCAATGAGATCTAGTTACAAAGTTCACCATTGATGATAAAACGCATGAAACCTCGCAACCTGATCCTTAGACTGTAAGATAATGAGATCGAACTAAGGTATGGAGATACTAAAGATCAAGTCTCGGATGAACTAGGTATCAAGTGGCAAAGGGAACGGGAAATGACTATTCATGGTTCGAGCGATAAGATTCATGGAATGCACGGGGGTCATCATTGGCATCCAGGTCCCGCTGATGATCATTGATGTGAGAGGATTCTCAATCATGTCCGAAGTGTTCCCGAACCAAAGGATGTCACGCTTAATGGTGGGGCGCTTAGGGATATATGAGGTACCTTAGGAGAAATATATAGAGAGAAACCAGAATAGTTCCGGGTAACATCCGATGGTGATCGGAAGGGGTTTTGAAGGAGTTCCGGAGTAAAGGAATATGATAATATATGTATCTGAATGTTAGTTGGAGAATTAATATTAAATATATATTTTATTTTATTATTAAAGGCTCCATAATGCTAATGGGCCTCACCCAAAGGGAGGCCCAATAGGGCAAGGTGCCTAGGGAGAGGGGGCCGGCCAGCCTTGGCTTGGTGGGCCACCCAAGTGGGGCCCACCCAGGGCCGGCGGCAGCCCCTAGGTGACCGGCGGGTGTGGGGTTTAGTCCCACACCACCTAGCCCCTGGGTGGTGCACCTCCTCCTACTATATATAGGGGTCTCCCCCCACCCCTTTGGAGGCATCCAATTCTCTCATTCTCTCTCTCATTTTTCTTTGAGGGATTTTCAGTAATATTAGGGAGGACCTCGAGGGATTTGAGTTCTCCACCTTCACACTACCGTCGTGTGATCTTCGGTCCGGCATCTTCTTCTTCCGCTGCTCGGCTAGATCGGAGCTCGGGAGACGCCGCCTATACCGGACGTGTGTAGTACTTCGGAGGCACCACACTTGGGGTGCTTTGAGCTGCTCAGCTTCATCAATATACGCCTTCCTGCGTAAGGTGTGCCTCGGTCTTCAAATCTATGAATACCGTCTTTCTCCTCCATTACTTATGTCTACATAGCATAGATCCTGTTATTAGTGTTCGAGTAGATAGAATTTTTTGTTTTCTGCTACGGAACCCTACAGTGGTATCAGAGCGGGTCTATGGGTAGACATGTCGTACGGATAGAACACATAGCAATATATGGGCATTGATTCTCTAGTTTCTACCCTCTTTTATGTTCTTGTTCATATCGCGACACTGTTTGATGAAGCGGCCCCCAACCAACCTCACATGGTGATTCACGAGACTGGTCCACATATCAAAGTGGCTGAGGGGGGTGTCTGTCTCTCTACGGTAGTTGATATGGAATCGACATTGGAGAGCCCTGAAAGGGAAGTAAACGACAATCATTGAATCCATGTTGTGGCTCTATGTTCGTAGGTGGGAAGGGGTTCTACCGTGAAAGCCCTAAAGCCGTGTAAAACATGCAATAGATAATATAGAGGAGTCTATCTTTGATTTGCATAGGGGCTAGTGTTGTGACATGGTAATGACAAGTTTATGAAACTTCCATTGGAGCTCTCGATGGTGATCAAGAAGCTGCAACCACGTCATGACACTTTACTTTAAGAAGTACCTTTGTGTGCATCTTGTTATGCTAGTATGATAATATATACGAGGGTAGCATAATAGGATAATCCCTCACATAATTCTAGTATTCGTATTCCCCTTGTGTGTGCACCACCAAGAAAGTTCTCCGTTATGAGGCAGGCCGTGACGATCGGGTGTCAGACATATCTGCGTTCGCATACGGTGGGTGTAAGCCATGTTGCACTGCGGATACACACAAGTTAGAGCTGGCGAGCCTAGCATGTGTAGACATGGCCTCGGAATACAAGAGACCGAAAGGTCGAGCATGAATCACATGGTTGATGTGATCGACATTGGGGAATGTCCACCTTTGAAACTGCACTGATGGTCGTGACGATCGGGGGAGGTGCAGCGGATTGGGATCTTGTGATCACTAAAATGAATAGAGGGGTGTTCATTTGAGTGGGAGTTCTTTTGTTTTAGTTTAGGAACATGAATTAAAACTTGAACTCATTATTATGAACATGGTCTAAACACTTTGCAAATCCATTGTAGATGTCTCGCCCACTCACCTTCAACCTTAGCCCTTTCCTCGAGAAGGACAAGCTGAAAACTGATGGAACCAACTTCACCGCATGGTTCCGCAATCTTAGGATCCTCCTAGTCCCCTACAAGTTGACTTATGTCATCGAGGCTGAGCTTCCAGCTAAGCCTACAGATTCCACCACCTAGGACGAAAAGAATGTCTGGCAGTCCAAGGCAGATGATTTCTCCCTCATCCAAAGTGGAATGCTCTATGCCATGGAGCCGGAGCTTCAAAAGCATTTTGAGAAGATGAATGCTTTCGAGATCATTGAAGATCTCAAGCCTGTCTTTGCTCCACAAGCTCATGTAGAGAGGTATGGTGCTTCCGAGCTCTTCTTCTCTGCTAAGATGGAAGATCACAGCAGTATTAGTGAGCACGTAGTCAAAATGTCTAGCTACGTTAAGCGCTTGAATGCTCTGGATTGCAAAATCCCGGAAGAGCTTGCGATTGATAGGGTGTTGCACTCGCTGCCCCTAGCTACAAGAGCTTTGTGATGAACTACAACATGCAAGGGATGACTAAGACCCTTGCTGAAGTGTTCGCCATGCTCAAAACTGCGGAGGTAGAAATCAAGAAAGAGCACACCGTGTTAATGGTCAATAAGACCATTAACTTTAAAAGGTCGGGGATAAAGGGCAAGGGCAACAAGCCAAAGAAGGATGGTAAAGCAGTTGCCAACACCTCTAAGGCTGCTAGGCCCGACCCTAGGTCCGGTACCACGTGCTATTACTGCAAAGGGGATGGGCACTAGAAATGCAATTGCCCCAAGTACATTAAGGACAAGAAAGCCGACAAGATAGCCGCCAAAGACAAAGGTGTATGTGATATACATGTTATAGATGTGTTCCTTACCAACGCCAGGAGCAACACCTGGGTATTTGATACCGGTTCTGTTGCTCACATATGTAACTCCCAGCAAGAGCTGCGGAGTAAGAGGCGGCTTGGAAAGGATGAGGTGACGATGTGCGTCGGCAATGGCAAGAAAGTCGATGTGGTGGCCGTCAGCATGTTATCTCTACATCTGCCGTCAGGATTGATTCTAGTTTTGAATAAATCCTACTATGTACCCGCATTGAGTATGAATATTTGTAACACCCTCAAATCGGCCCTATGCAAGTTTTATCCCTTTCCGACAAAACCGCATAGAAACGATTCAAGGATGCCCACCAGGAACTCTCGTGCGGGTGGAAAACGAAGTAATACCATTACACAACAGTCCTCGATGGGACCCACAGAACAGATATATATACAACACGTCTCCAAGAGTCAAAAATACAGATATACAATACAAAGATTCAAATCACCTTGAAAACGATATAGCGTCTGAGTATGGACAAGATGCAAATTGGGCTAAGAGCCCTAAAGAATAACCAATGGCGTCCATAACCCTGCCCAGGCCAAGCCGGAAGGGTAACCCTACTAACGACGTCGATCTCAAACCTGCTAAACAAAAGGGGTGCTGACAAAGGGCAAAGGAAAAAGAGGAGCATCAGTACTGAGGCTAGTACTTGGCGAGGCTAGAATTCGGCGGCTCTGGCCTACATAGGTATGGTGGGCTGAAGTGGCAGCACATCGGCACTAAACAACCTATAGAGACTCGATACAAATGGCAGTTATTAGAGAGGAATAAGAAAGACCTATCCGGATCCAACCTGAAGCTAACACCAAACATACCCATCCTGGTATTTCCCCCCCCTCGAGACCAAACGAGGAAGTCGGACCAAGGAACTCACACAGTTGGCAATTTTACTCATTCCGTTATCGTTGAAGCAATTACTAATCAGATATAGATAGCATGAGTCATCCTGAAGCACAAGTAGTGGACAGTTTTAATTAACCATTCCGTGGTAGTTGGGAACATTTACTAGTCAGATATAATTGTCCTGAGGAATCCCAAAACCCAGCAGTTGTTGGCACTTTTATCACATTCCATTGGAGTTGCAATACTTACTAGGCAGGTATAACAAAACAACCCAGGTCCACCAGCTATTGGCATTTTTATTATTCATTCCATTATACTTGAGCTGATTACTAGTCACATATTAAGTCAAATTTATAGCACTACTTTAGTTATGCTTGTCTATGATCGAGATACTGTGCTCCAAGTCATCCATAACCGCGGACATGGCTTTAAGAAAGATTTACCCTGCAGGGGTGCACAAATAGCAACACACACTCGATCAACCTCGGAAAAACCAACTCAAAACCCAACGAGGCTTTCACGACAAAGCGATCACAGGATTCATAAAATATTTCAGGGGGCCACCCCACTAAGCTACCCGCAACGAAGTTGGCCGGCTCCGGAATGGACCCAGGGTTTGTGTCAATGGCTGTAAACGACTGGGAACCCGAAAGTGTGACTGGGCTTGTCGATACCGCGAAAACATTCCACGTTCCAAAACAGTACATGTGCTCCATGCACAATCTTAAATAAAGGAGTAAAGCATGGCATAAGTACATGATAGTAATAAAGCCCCAAACTACTTTGTGGCCCTAAGAAATAGAAATGAATCAAGCTCTGGCTCAGGGGGTCCATAAGGCCTCCCGGCTGTGGATAGTACGAATAGTCAAGGAACAGGTATCAAGTACTCGGGGTCCTACGGGACACAAGTGAGCGTGGAAGAACCAAATAACATCTATTGTCCACCGATGCCTCTACATTAGTTATATCTAGCATTTTAATAGTTGTATTTAAAGTCATGATCATCTCCACCAATAAGCTTCTCCACCAATAAACATCTGCCCGCATTCCAACAACTGTGGTACTCGACAACACGAGATCGCACCTGAGTAAGCAACTACAACTCGCAAGGCCAGCTATCTACCAAACAACAGGTAATAGGAGGTGTCCATGGCAATATAGAGGCTGCACAGGGTATAACTGGTGCACGGAAACTAAAGCATCGCGACACGGATAGCAATAGACCGACAGGAGGAAATAAAGACTATAAATGCAAAATAGGTAGAAGGGGAAGAGATGCTCGCCTAGGAAACACTGCCGAAGGATCATATCCGGAGAACTTGTCGATACTCGCATCAACTCATCGGCCTATTCCGCGAAGAAGCAAACACTAGAAGAAACACCGGATGCAATATTTAATACTACGGCAGAAGATCCGACATGCTTATGATATGATGCAGATGCGGTGCAATTAGGCAATATTAAGCGGAACCGGGGCCCCGACAATTAATTATATGGTTCAAGTTGTTTACAACCCCGCAATTTAAATGTTGTATTAACAGGGCGAAACACGGCATCGGTTCGCTATACCAATTTAAATGGAGTCCAGAATAAGACAAAGGTATCCCGCATATAGACTCCATAATTAATTATGAGGTGAATCGACATAATGCTCCCAACCCACATGATATGCATGCGAGATGAACAATTAATATGCAACAAGTTTTATATATAGCATTTATAAAATAGGGGCTTGGGAAAAGGTTCACACATATGGGTTCGGAAGATCTTGGGTTCCGGGGGGTCCGGGGTTCGACAGGGTTCGACGAGGACAGGATCGGAAACCGGGAAGAAGGACTTGGTTTGGCGTCGAGGCGCATCGGGTTCGCCCTGGTCGATGTCGATCTTGTCATCGTGAAGATCTTGTCGTGACCGCGGGTCGGGTCGGACTTGGCGTCTGGGGTAAAGAACTTGGCGTTCCGGTGGCGATCTTGGCGGTCTTCGGATCCGGGTCTTGGCGTGGCCTTCGGATCACCGGGATCGGGCTTCGCCTCCGGGGACGGGTCTTGGCAGCCATGAAGAAGAACATGTCGTTCTGAGGGGTTCGGGGTCCGTGACGATCTTGGAGTCCAGGGTATCGGCAAACTTGGCATCCGTGAAGGAGGTCTCCAGGTTCAAGGTCTTGCGGTCGGAGTACTTGGCGGTTCCAGGAAGGAGACCATGTCGGCATTTGCTTGTCTTGAATAGAGCAGGAGATCCAGTGATTGCATCAAGATACGTGGCCAACGGCAGAAGCTCACAGTACACAAAGAACATGGCCGTGGTCCGTGGAGGAGTCGTGCGGGCCATGTCTACGAGTAGCAGATCCTAAAAGCGGATGTCAGCCCGAACTGGAGGTGACCGTGCAGGTCCTTCAACGCGTCTTTGGAGCGGTACCTGCAAACGAGAGCACCTGAGGCGCTTCGTCGGCCTGAGGACTTGGCGAGGTATAGGAGCCCGAGGAGCTGCCGGCGGCGACGTGACGCAGTGCAGTGGACGGTGGCGGTTTGTAGCAAGGAGGGACCCGACGGTGACAGGGAGGAGAGGCGGTGACTCTCCGTTGAAGGGCCGCATGGGGAGGAGACGAGGGCGGCCGGAGGCGGCTAGGGGGCGGCGCTCCAGGACAGACCGAGGGCCGTAGAGCAGAGGAAGACGACGAGGGACGGTGAGACGAGGCGGGGAGGCGACGAGCTCGCCGGAGGAGAGCTCATGGCGGCATAGATCGAGGCGCCAGCGGCGGCGGTTGCCGAAGAGAGAGGGGCCACGGCCAAGGCGGTGGTTGGCCGGAGACGAAGAAGGGGAGGGCGAGCGTCGGCGGCGGGGCTGCGAGCTCGAGCGGGTGACGGAGGAGGCGGGACCGCACCGGGGCGAGGGAGGCCGGGGACGGGATTCCGGGCGGCACCGATGGAGGGAGGAGGCGAGCGAGATGAGGGTGGTGGCGGCGAGGTGAGGTGCCGGGAGCGAGGCTGGATGGGGCGCGGGGTTGGTGGGGAGGCGCAGGTGGTGGGGCCAGTTCAGGGGCGGAGAGCCCGAGGCGGGAGGCTGTTGGTGGAGGCGGCTCGTGCGCGCGGGGCCTGGGCGGGAAAATCGGCAGGCGGCGGTGGGGTGAGCGCCGAGGTGGTTTTGGGGGCGAGTGCAGGCACGGGAGCAGGGTGGACGCGGTGAGTGCGTGCGTGTGAGTGCGTGCATTGTGGTGTGGGTGTGTGTGTGTCCACCGATGAGGTGGTGGGTGTGAGGGGAGGTGGCGGCTGATGGTTGGCTGGAGTGAGGTGGAGATGTGAGGTGGAGGGAGGGGATTGGTCAGGGTAAGGTGGAGGGACGCTGGGTAGGATAGGATTGGGTAGAATTAGGACTAGATATTTTTAGACTAGGGTTTGGAGGTGGCCGGCCGGGCTTTCGGGCCTAGCGGGCTACCTCCCAAAAATAAATTAAATATTTTATTTGTTTAAAACGGGGCGTTTGAAAACTGTTTGTAGACGAAACAAAATATTCCAGAGACCCGGGTTTTGTATTTGAATAAAGACGGGGCGTTTAGAAAACAAAACCAGACTTTTCGAAAATAGTTTAGACAAAAACCATGCATGATGATGACGATGCTCAAATGCAATGTGGCATGATGACATGAGCATGCAGTCATGACGATGCAATGCACAAAAACAACACGATTTTCTAGTAGTGGTTTTTGCGGGGCGCCACAATATTGTAAGTGGATCTTGCTTGTTGCAAGATTGTTATTCGTTTAAATCTAGAACAAGTGGTTGTTCTGTTTATATGGATAACGTCTTTTATGTTCATGCGCCTATGAGTAATGGTTTATTCTTACTAGATCTTGATTGCAATACTCACATCCATAATATTGATGCTAAACGTTGTAAGCATAATGATGATAATTCTATGTTTATGTGGCATTGCTGTCTTGGTCACATTAGCGTAAAGCGCATGAAGAAGCTTCATTCAAAAGGACTTCTTGGATCATTAGATTTCGAATCTCTTGATACATGTGAGCCATGCCTTATGGGCAAGATGACTAGGACACCCTTCTCCGGCACGTTGGAGAGAGCTGCAGACCTACTGGGAATCATACATACGGATGTATATGGACCAATGAGTGTCTCAACGTGTAATGGTTATCGCTATTTTGTTACCTTTACTGACGATTTGAGTATATATGGATATATCTACTTAATGAAACACAAGTCTGAAACCTTTGAAAAGTTCAAGGAATTTCAGAAGGAAGTAGAGAATCAACTTAACAAGAGAATCAAGCATCTTCGATCGGATCAGGGAGGCGAGTATTTGAGTTATGAGTTTAACATGCACTTAAAGGACTGTAGGATAATCCCACAGCTTACGCCAGCCGAAACACCACAACGTAATGGTGTGCTGGAACGACGTAACCGTACTCTATTAGATAGTGTGTGGTCCATGATGTATTTGACTGATTTGTCCGTATCATTTTGGGGATATGCGTTAGAAACCGCTGCTTTTATTTTGAACCGAGCACCGTCCAAATCCGTGGAGAGAACCCCATATGAGATATGGTACATCAAGAAGCCAACGTTGTCATTTCTAAAAGTTTGGGGATGTGAGGCTTACGTTAAGAAACTACAGCCTGACAAACTCGAACCTAAATCGGAAAAATGCATATTTGTGGGGTACCCAAGGGAAACAATTGGGTATACTTTCTACAACAAGGCCGAAGGCAAAACATTTGTCGTGAAAGCCGGCACCTTTCTTGAGAAAGAGTTTCTCGCCAAAGGAATTAGTGGAAGGAAAATTGAGTTAGATGAAGTTGTTGATCCTTCTCTCCAAATTACGAGTAACGCAACGGAAGCTGTTCCGAAACCACTCTCCAACATGGAGGAAGATCCCAATGATGATGATCAAAACAATGACATCGAGACTCTTGAGGTTCGCAGGTCTACAAGAGTTCGTGCCACTCTTGATTGGTACAGTAGTCTTGTGATGCCTGTCATCCTAGATGAACAGGAAGAACCTGCAAACTACAAAGAAGCTATGGATAGTGCTGACTCCGAGAAATGTCTAGAAGCTATGAAATCCGAAATAGGATCCATGTATGAGAACCAAGTTTGGACCTTGGTAGATCTTCCGGAAGGCCGCAAGGCCATGGAAAATAAATGGATCTTTAAGAAAAAGACAGATGCAGATGGTAATGTGACCATTCACAAAGCTTGACTTGTCGCAAAGGGGTTTCGACAAATTCAAGGAGTCGACTACGATGAGACTTACTCTCCCGTAGTGATGCTTAAGGTTGTCCGGATTTTACTAGCAATTGCTGCCCATTTTGACTATGAAATTTGATAGATGGATGTCAAGACCGCATTTCTCAATGGTCAGATTGATGAAGAGTTGTATATGATGCAACCGGAAGGTTTTGTTGATCCTAAGGATGCTGGAAAGGTGTGCAAGCTTCAGCAGTCCATTTATGGATTAAAGCAGGCATCTCGGAGCTGGAACCAACGTTTTGATCAAGTGATCAAGAGTTTTGGATTTGTCCAAAATCAACAAGAGTTCTGTGTTTACAAGAAAGCGAGTGGGAGCTCAGTTGTATTCCTAGTGGTATATGTGGATGACATATTACTCATGGGAAACGACGTGGATCTTATGAGAAGCGTGAAAGCATCTTTGAGTAGTCAATTTTCCATGAAGGATCTAGGTGAAGCTGCATACATATTAGGCATCAAAATCTATAGAGATAGATCAAGACGCCTAATTGCATTAAGTCAAAGTACTTACCTTGAGAAGATTTTGAAGAGGTTCAAAATGGAGGATGCCAAAAGAGGTTTGGCACCTATAACAAAAGGTAGCATATTGAGTTTATCTCAATGTCTGGTAACAGACGCCAATAGAGAAAGGATGTCTTACATCCCCTATGCCCCAGCCATAGGTTCTATCATGTATGCAATGCTAAGTACTCGACCTGATATGGCATTGGCTCTTAGTTTGGTGAGCCGATACCAAAGTAATCCAGGAATGGATCACTAGACAGCTGTGAAAAATATCCTAAGGTATCTCAGGAAAACAAAGGATATGGTCCTAGTCTATGGAGGCAATGATGAAGCTCTAAATGTAACTGGTTACGTGGATGCGAGCTGGCACTCAGATCCTGATGACTCGAAGTCTAAGACAGGATTTGTGTTTTTGGTGAATGGTGGGGTGGTAAGCTGGAAGAGCAAGAAGCAACCGGTAGTTGCACAATCTACAATGGAGTCAGAATACATCGCTGCTGCTGATGCGACGAATGAGGCTATTTGGCTAAGGAATTTCGTCATTGAACCGGGAGTTGTTCCATGTGCGCAAGATCCCGTGACGATCTATTGTGACAACACGGGTGCTATTGCAAATGCAAAGGAACCAAGAACTCATTCCGCAGCTAAACACATCAAACTACGATTTCACGTCATCCGGAAAAATGTTGACGAAGGTGAAATCAAGATTTGCAAAGTACATACGGACCTGAATGTTGCAGATCCGTTGACTAAAGCTCTCATGAAAGCCAAGCACGAACAACATCGGATGCCATTGGTGTTAGGTTCCTACCTATTGTAAACTAGATTAATTTGTACTCTAGTGCAAGTGGGAGACTGAAGGAGTTATGCCCTAGAGGCAAATAATAAAGTGTATTGTTTGATATATCTCCTATATGTTCATAATATGTTTCATACTGTGCTATAACTGTGTTAATACGAAACATTAATACACGTGTGGTATGTAAACAAACCGTGTCTCTAGTTACCTCTAGCGAACTAGTTCATTGGTCATGAGGATGGTCTGGGTTTCAAGATCATGGGCATTTATGCCAATTGACAATGAGGTCACGTCATTGGTTGAATGACGTGATAGACAAACATCCAATAGTTGTATCTCAATGAGATCTAGTTACAAAGTTCACCATTGATGATAAAACGCATGAAACCTCGCAACCTGATCCTTAGACTGTGAGATAATGCAAATCACCATTCTGGAGGGAGCTTAGATGGTTATCAAGTATCATACCATGACTGGGTGATCGAAAAGGTGCCACTCAGGTTTCTCGAAGGAGCACGTAGAGGAGTACATATCAAGACCAGGATTTTCCAGTCCATGTAACAGATAGATACATATGTGGCCATCTCGGTGGCGTTGCATTAACGAAGCTTGCAAGCGTGTGACTGGGTCACGGAATGCAACGACATGGGAACGAGTAAACAAGTTCATCGGTAACGAGATTGAACTAAGGTATGGAGATAACAAAGATCAAGTCTGAGATGAACTAGGTATCAAGTGGCAAAGGGAATGGGAAACGACTATTCACGGTTCGAGCGATAAGATTCGTGGAATGCACGGGGGTCATCATGGGCATTGATACGTCCAAAATGTATCTACTTTCCCGAACACTTTTGGTATTGTTTTTTCTCTAAACTTGTGTGATTTGGATGCAACTAACACGGACTGATGCTGTTTTCAGTAGAATTGCCTTGGTGTCTAGTTTTTGTGCAGAAAATCAACTATCAGGAAAAATCCCAGAAAATATGCCAAAAATCCTATTTCACCAGAAGACTCCTGGAGCCAGAATACGAGACGGAGGGGGGCTGGGCCCAGGCCACACTACCTGGCCACGCGAGCAAGCCCAGGCCAGGGTGGTCCGCCGCCTGCACACCCCCTCGGTCTCCCTCTTCGCCTATAAGTTGCCTTCTGACCTAAAAACTCAGGGGGGTTCGACGTTTTTCCAGAAGGAGTTCCGCTCCACCGCCACCACCAGATTCCACGAAACAGCACCAGAAACTCCGTTCTGGCACCCTGCCAGGATGGGGAATTGGAGGAGATCATCGCCATCATCATCACCATCACCTCTCCATCGACCATCCATGTTTCCCCCATCTATGAGTGAGTAATCCCCCACTGTAGGCTATGGGGATGGTAGGGATTGGATGAGATCATTCATGTAATGGCATCGGATTGTTAGGGCATGGTGCCTAGTATCTTTTATTAGTCCTTTATGACTTTGTTGCGACTTGTTATGCTTAATGCTTGTCACTAGGGCCTGAGTGCCATGATTTCAGATCTGAACATGTTATTGATTCATTATGATAGTATTGTTCTAGTCTTATATACAAGTTGTATACACATGTTGTTGTCCGGAACCAATGGCCCCGAAGTGACAGAAATCGGGATAACCGGAGGGAATAGCTTTGATGTGAGGATCACATGTGTTCATGGAGTGTTAATGCTTTGCTCCGGTTCTCTATTAAAAGGAGCACCTTAATTGCCAGTAGTTCCCTTGAGGCTCCGCTGCAAACGGGCTGGTAGGACAAAAGATTTTGTGCAAGTTCTCATTGCGAGCACGTATGCGAATATATGGAACACATGCCTAGGATTATCTAGTACTTGGATGTTTTATCTTATTTATCTACAATTGCCCTATGTTCTGATTGCTATGTGAATTGTCTTGTCCATGCAACGCCCGTCCATCCATCCCTATGCCTACCGCACTCGAATCCTACTGTTTACTGCTGTCTTTACTTTTACTATTGCTGTTACTTTACTATTCCTACTACAAAATTGTTGCTACTGATAAACTGCTGTGAGCAAGATTGTTTCTAGGTGCAGCTGAATTGACAACTCAGTTGTTAAGGCTTATAAATATTCTTTGGCTCCCCTTGTGTCGAATCAATAAATTGGGTTTCACTTCCCTCGAAAATACTGCGATACACCCCCTATACTTGTGGGTCATCAAGACTATTTTCTGGCACCATTGCCGAGGAGCATAGCTTTATTTATTAAGTTCACTTGGATTCTCTATTGTTTGCTGCCATCCATCCATCATGGGTAAGTCTCGTGATGGCAAGGTTCCTATTTTACCATCCACTACAAGAAGAGGTACGGTTCTGAACACCTCTGTTGCCCTTGATTCACCATCTGTTATGAGTAAGCTCGTTACACCACCGCACACACATGCTACACACATTGCTACTACTGCTGAATCTGAAACTTCTGATACTTCTTCTACTGTGCTTGATAAGAGTGGTTCATTAGGTCCTTTCCTAGATGCTATGATTACTAGAACTATAGCTGGAAATACCGCAACTCCTAATGAAGACACTACTACACCTGTTAGTTCACCTGAGTCTAGTGAGAGTTATGATATTGAAGACGGTTATGTTGAGATGACCGATGAATTTATTAAAGAATAAAAACACCCATGATAGGAGCGCTGCTAAGAGTCTCCTTGAGAGGCATACTATTAGACCCAAATTGTCTCCTATTGCTAAGTTTGCTGCTTCTCCCATAAACATTAAAGATAAAGATTATGATTTCTCTCTCGATCTATCTTACATAGCTATTATTGAGAAAGAACCTTTTTGTGGGACTAAGAATGAAAGTGCGGTAGCACATATGAATGAGCTTTCTACCATGAGTGGCTTGTTTTCTGATGATTTTAAGATGCGTACTTACTTTGTTGCTAAGATTTTTCCCTTTTCACTGAAAGGAGAAGCTAAAACTTGGTTTAGTAATTTACCTCATGGATCTATTGATAGCCCTGATTGCTTGATTTGTACTTTCCTGCAGAAATATTTTCCTCCTAGTTCTAGACATGCTATTTTGCAGGAACTTTTTGATTTTAAACAGGGAGAAAAAGAGATATTGCCTGAATCAGGGGCAAGGTTTTGTGCTTTGATTCATGCACTGGCTGGAAGTCCATTACCTAAGAATGAGCTTCTTGATATATTTTATAATGGACTAACCGAAGAATCTAGGACATACTTAGATAGTTGTGCTGATTGTGTTTTCAGGAATAGGACTCCCAAGGAAGCTGAGGAATTAATGGCTAAAATAAGCAAGAACTATGAGAATTGGAGTCCTCCTGAACCAGCTATACCTGAAGTAATTATACCTGAACCAACTATTCCAGTGCCTATTCCAACATCAAAGAAGAGGGGAGTTATTGAATTAAATGATGAAGTGATGAAGGAAGCTAAGAAATGTCTTAAGGAGAAGGGAATTAAAGCTGCAGATGTCAAAAATTTACCTCCTATTGAAGAATTATGTAAGCCCATCCCTTACTCATCCACTATTGAGGTACACTCTCTCCAACACTTTGATGAAGGTGATATCCCTTACTCTAAACCTCCTGATCAATGCTTAGAAGAATTCGATATCTTTATTGTTAAGCAAGATAATTTTAATAAAAGGGTGCAAAATCATCTAATGGAAAACACTAGAGCTATTATTGAGTTGAAAGACATTGTGGAAAGAACCTCTAATGATGTTAAAATGATTGTTAAACACTTTCAAATGGCTCAAACTCAAATAGATCAACTTATTAAAGTACAAAAAGACTTGCTAGTTAATGCTGCTAAAGAAAAACATGCTTATGAAATTAGAACTAGAAGTGGTGCTGCTACCCAGGATCCTCTATATCCTGAGGGGCATCCCAAAAGAATTGAGCAGGATTCTCAACAAGCTGAAAGTAGTGGCTCTACTCATGAGAAAAGGAAAAAGAAACATAAAACTGTTTTAGAACCGTCTGAACCTGCTATAGATCCTAATAGTATATCTATCTCTGATGCTGAAACTGAAAGTGGTAATGAACAAAATGAAGCTCCAAATGAAGAAAAAGTTGAAGAAGAACCTGAAAAGCACACTAAGAATACTAAATACACTAAAGAAGATTTTATTGCTAAGAAACATGGTAGTGAAAGAGAGCCTTGGGTCCAAAAACCTATGCCTTTCCCGGATAAGAAACACAAGTCAAAGGAAGATGAACACTATAATAAGTTTTGTGAGTGGATGAAACCTTTATTCATGCAAATTCCTTTGACTGATGCTATTAAGTTGCCTCCTTACTCAAAGTATATGAAGGATATTGTCTCGAATAAAAGGAAGATCCCTAATGAAGAAATTTCTACTTTGCTTGCTAATTATTCCTTTAATGGTAAGGTTCCTAAGAAACTTGGAGACCCAGGGATTCCAACTATCCCTTGCTCTATTAATAACAGTTATGTTAGAACTGTTTTGTGTGATTTGGGAGATGGAGTTAGTGTTATGCCTTTCTCTCTCTATAAGAGGCTGCAACTAGAAAAATTAATACCAACTGATATATCTTTGCAAATGGCTGATAAATCTACCACTATTCCTGTTGGTATATGTGAGGATGTACCTGTTCAAGTGGCTCATAATTTCTTGATATTAACTGATTTTGTTGTGCTTGAAATGCCTGAAGATGATAATAGGTCTATTATTCTTGGGAGACCATTTCTTAATACTGCAGGAGCTGTTATTAATTGTAATCAAGGAAAGGTGACATTTAATGTTAATAACAAGGAACATACTATATATTTCCCCAAGAATATTGATAGGACTTATGGTTTGAATTCAATTGAACATGTTGAGGGCATTCAAGTTGGAGAAATATATTGTCCCATACCAAGAGAAAAATTTGAAACTATTATGATTGGGACCATTGCTATCAATGTTGAGGTAACATAATAATTAGTGGAATACAAAGTATTGTCTCATATGGAATTGTTTTGGTAACAAGACCTGATCAACCTTGTTAACAAAAGGATTTCATTGAACAAAACAATGTTTTCACCGTGATTATCTCTGTTTACTTTTATTCTATCCATTTTATTTTTTTCTTTCGTTTAGTTTTCTTTGTTGTTAGTTGCTTGCATGTTAGAGTGTCTTAGAACTTTTGTAGTTCTAGCTTTGTTTTGTCCTTGCATCTTTCCAAAAAAAATCCGTCTGTCAGAAAATCATTCTTCTATACCTGAAAAATGACCAAAAATAAAGTGTCTCGAAAAATTCCAGAAAATTCATATTAAATTTTTACATGAAAAAGGGGCAGAGGAGTGCCCGGAAGGTACCAGGGGACCCACCAGGAAGGCTCACCACCTGGTGGCGCGGCCTGCCCTGGGTGGCGCCATGCCATGGTGTGGGCCACCCCTTGCCCTCCACTAACTCTCTCACCCGCCACTTTCTTCTCTCTCCAGAGTAAGCTCCAGTTCATTGCTCAAAATCGCGTTCTTGCTGTGCTTGCTCTCGATTTTTTTGATCTCCTTGCTCAGCCCTTCTTTGTTGTTGAAATTTGGAGCATTTGTTCTTCGGTATGTGACTCCTCCGCTTGTCCAAGTAGATTTGTGTTTAGTGGATTATATCTTGAGTATTTTGCTGCTGTAGGTGACAAGTTATGAGAGCTTGTAAGCTTGTTTGATGCTTAGAGATATAGTTTTGATGCATGTTTAGTCCTCTTACAAGTCCCTATGATTAGTACCCTTCATTATATTCACTTTGCAATCACTTGTTTAATAGGTGTTTAAATTTCAGAATATCAAGCATGAACAACCATACCTTTGGAGAGATATTTGAGAGGGATGCACCTAGGAGGTCAAGACCCTCAAGATCAGCCTCTCAGTTTAGGCCATCATACAACGAAGATCTCATTGCAACTCGTATTGGTAATGAGAGGGATGATGGGGATGCTCAGCCATCTACTTTTCCTTGTTTTACTTTCTTACAAGCTACAGGGATTCTAGATGTTTTCTTGCTACTGATTGAGAGGGTTGGTTTGACCTCATATATCCAAGATGAGAGTGAGAAATACGCTATGCTCACCAAAACCTTTGTTGAGAGCTTCGCGTTTACTAACACGCCCTATCAGTCAACTGACTCTTTCAAAATTTATAATCTGCCCTTTACCATGCCATTGGAAAGATTTTGCAGTGTTGTAGGTGTAAGCATGACAGGGACCGTGAAGAAAATTCAAGGGCGACCCGCTGATTTGCTGGAGCTTTACCGAGGGCTGACCAATGATGATGACCGCGTGGCGTAGTGCGGAAAGATAAGAAACATCCAACTCCCTGCTCTTAGATACTTTGCATATTATCTTGCTACTTGCGTTCTTGGTAGGGAGAATACGAGTAATATCTCCAACTATCATTTAGCCTTCCTTGCTGCTACGCTTAACAATGCACTCGGTACAACCTTGACTCGCTTATTGCTCGCCGCCTAGCTGCTAGGGGGCCTATCTATGGGGGCATCATTGCCTCACGTATGGTCAATGTATTAGGGCTTTTAGTGGACCCCAATGATACCGTATTAGCACCATAGAGGCTTGACCTTGTTGCTATGAAAACTCATCATTTTGTCACTGCTGATTCTGATTTGGACGGTCTAGTATATAGGATGCTGTTTACTGACGGGGATGAGAGGGAGATCGCTTTGCCACAATCTTCTTTGTTTAGTGTTCACAGGAGACCATGGTCACGCTCTAAGGAGGAGGTGGACAAGCAGCTCCGCTTGCTGGGGTTCCACGAGCAGCATCAGGAGGATGTACCCTCCTACGATTACTCCGCGCACTACGAAGGGACGTACTCGAGCTCGCACCAGGACGAGGGTACCTCCTCGTTGTACCACGGTGACACTTCATCCTGGCCAGCTTGGGATTGATACCCACTTAGGCCAAAAGCCTAAGATTGGGTGGAAGGTACGCCGACATCACACTCATATCCTTATCATGTTGCATCGGTACTTTGTATATTCATGTTTCGTTCTCTTTTTAGTTTTCGTTCTTTCTTTGCTTTTGCTTTCTAAAACACAAAAACACCAAAAATATTTCTGTTGTTTCTCTTTGGTTTGCTTCTTCTTCTTTTTGCCTTGGTTTGTTTTTTCCCTTTTTGCTTTGTTTGAACTATTCGAAAAACCCAAAAAGATTTTGCTTTGCTTGTTTTTCCTTTTTGGTTCTTGCTTTAAAAAAATCGAAAACACCAAAAATATTTGTTGTTTTTCTTTGGCTTTGTGAGTTTGTTGCAGGGTTCAGCAGTCCTCAGTGGAGTTTGGTTTTCATGTTATTATTCAAACCACACAAGTGAAGGGCAATAATGAGGATTAATGACAACTCGAGGTGTGGTAAGAGGCTGGTAACGAACTCTATTTGTTTTCATTTTTGTACATATACTCATCATTGTGGGCATGCTTAGTCTGTTCATGTAGGGTGTATGTTATTTGTGCATCCTTAGTAGTTCTTGCTTTCTTATGATTAGCTCTAGCTCGCTAATAGTTTGTAGCATGTCTTATGAATGTTTGCTTGCATTGCTCTATTCATAAATTGGTATGACATTGTGGTATCCTCCTCTGAATGTTCACTTGAATTGACTTGGCACATGCTCACGCATGCACATGACTATAATAATCAGTTAAGCCTCGATGAATTATTTTGCCTCAGAGGTCTTGTATCACTTTCATGCCATGATTAGTCCTGTTTTGTTTCAAGCATGATTATGACAGTTATTGCTCTCTCGTTTGTCGCTCCCTCTCTATTGCTAGCCTTCACTTATGCTGACTATAACCATTACTCGTGTTTCCAACTCCCTAAAACTAAATATTGCCAAAGTGTCCACCATACCTACCTATTAGCATTATTTGATATCTCCGTGCATATCCAATATGCCTTTCTTTCTTCCGAATAAAATGTTTGCTTGTTATGAGAAAGTTAGTTAGTAAAGCTCTCACGAACTTGATGGCACACTTAATAAACCTGAACCATTGCGTCCTTCTTTGTTGCGTATATGCTTGCGCTTTATAAGTTGAAGTTAGCAGACCCATGTATCATGGGGAACACTTTCAGCATTGCACTGGTACTTAGTACCTCGTTGATATCATGTTCTTTTGCTCATGGATCCCGGCAGTGTGAAATAAAAGTGGAACTTGTAAGATCATGGAGTTTGTATATGTGTTAGGGAAACGCCTGGGCCGCTAGCATAAGCCATGACTAATCATGGTGGAAACTTGCAGCATAACCATAATGAGCATTCTATTAAGCATCCTTAATAAAAATCTATGCACATAGTAAATAAAAAGATCGCTGAAATGCTCATTGTCTGTTTGCCTTGTCATTTTGATTATGGGATAGCTCCTGTGTCATGTGCAAGGGGTACCCCATTGGCGGTTCTCTATGATACGTATATACTTACAATGACAAGAGCTTACTTGTGACTGAAGTTGAGTAGCATCAGGATCGGTCTTCGTAAGTAAGGGGCATGAGACTTCGATTTATAACTTGTCAAGCATATCCTCTTAGTTGTGTCACTTTAACCTTAATCACCTTCAAGATGCTTATGATAGGGGCAATGAGAGCTCAAAGCTAACAAGTACCATACTTTCAGCATTTGGAAGCCTTTCAAATTATTCAAAACCTTTTCATTTCCTTGTTGAGTCTCCACATATTCTATGAGCACTTTCTTGAGAGCATAGTTGTCATTCTTTGTGTTTGTCTCATTACTTGATTATTTGTGTTATGACTTTGATGCTTGTATCTTTGACATATTTACTTCTAGTCTTCAATTGAACTTCAGAGGTGCCTTGGCATTCATGATCAAAGGCAAGCGAGATACCACTCTATCATACCTTGTTATGAGCATTGTAATGCTGCTTATGTTTATGCTTCATGCTACTTATTATTTTTGAGTTGGAATCTCTTCATAGCTTGCAATGCCTATTAAGTAAACTTAGTTGCATACTCTTTATTATGAATTGTCTAAGTAGTTGATCACATGCTGAGAATATATACATCATATGAAGCAAATGTGTTCGTGAAAGTTCTTTTATCGCACTCAGTTTTCAACTAAATTGCTTGAGGACAAGCAATAAGCTAAGCTTGGGGGGAGTTGATACGTCCAAAACGTATCTACTTTCCCGAACACTTTTGCTATTGTTTCTTCTCTAAACTTGTGTGATTTGGATGCAACTAACACGGACTGACGCTGTTTTCAGCAGAATTGCCTTGGTGTCTAGTTTTTGTGCAGAAAATCAACTATCAGGAAAAATCCCGGAAAATATGCCAAAAATCCTATTTCACCAGAAGACTACCGGAGCTAGAATACGAGACGGAGGGGGCTGGGCCCAGGCCACACCACCTGGCCGCACGGGCAAGCCCAGGCCGCGCCAGGGGGTGGTCTGGCTGCCCTAGACACCCCCTCGGTCTCCCTCTTCGCCTATAAGTTGCCTTCTGACCTAAAAACTCAGGGGGTTCGACGTTTTTCCAGAAGGAGTTCCGCTCCGCCGCCACCACCAGATTCCATGAAACAGCACCAGAAACTACGTTCTGGCACCCTGCCAGGATGGGGAATTAGAGGAGATCATTGCCATCATCATCACCCATCGCTTCTCCATCGACCATCCATGTTTCCCCATCTATGAGTGAGTAATCCCCCGCTGTAGGCTATGGGGATGGTAGGGATTGAATGAGATCGTTCATGTAATGGCATCGGATTGTTAGGGCATGGTTCCTAGTGTCTTTTATTAGTGCTTTATGACTTTGTTGCGACTTGTTATGCTTAATGCTTGTCACTAGGGCACGAGTGCCATGATTTCAGATCTGAACATGTTATTGATTCATTATGATAGTATTGTTTCTGGTCTTATCTACAAGTTGTATACACACGTTGTTGTCCGGAACCAATGGCCCCGAAGTGACAGAAATAGGGATAACCAGAGGGAATGGCTTTGATTTGAGGATCACATGTGTTCACGGAGTGTTAATGCTTTGCTCCGGTGCTCTATTAAAAGGAGCACCTTAATTGCCAGTAGTTCCCTTGAGGCCCCGCTGCAAACGGGTTGGCAGGACAAAATATGTTGTGCAAGTTCTCATTGCGAGCACGTATGACTATATATGGAACACATGCCTAGGATTATCTAGTACTTGGATGCTTTATCTTATTTATCTGCAATTGCCCTATGATCTGATTGTTATGTGAATTGTCTTGTCCATGCAACGCCCGTCCATCCATCCCTATGCCTACACTTTCGAATCCTCACATTTCTTGCTATTGTTACTGCTGTCTTTACTTTTACTACTGCTGTTACTTTACTATTCCTACTACAAAACTGTTGCTACTGATAAACTGCTGTGAGCAAGATTGTTTCCAGGTGCAGCTGAATTGACAACTCAGTTGTTAAGGCTTATAAATATTCTTTGGCTCCCCTTGTGTCGAATCAATAAATTCGGTTTCACTTCCGTCGAAAATACTGCGATACACCCCCTATACTTGTTGGTCATCAGGCATCTAGGTCCCGCTGATGATCATTGATGTGAGAGGATTCTCAATCATGTCCGGAGTGTTCCTGAACCGAAGGATGTCACGCTTAAGGGTGGGGGCGCTTAGGGATAGATGAGGTACTGTAGGAGAAATATATAGAGAGAAACCGGAATAGTTCCGGGTAACATCCGATGGTGATCGGAAGGGGTTCGGAAGGAGTTCCGGAGTAAAGGAATATGATAATATATGTATTTGAATGTTAATTGGAGAATTAATATTAAATATATATTTTATTTTATTATTAAAGGCTCCTTAATGCTAATGGGCCTCACCCAAAGGGAGGCCCAATAGGGCAAGGCGCCTAGGGAGAGGGGGCCGGCCAGCCTTGGCTTGGTGTGCCGCCCAAGTGGGCCCACCTAGGGACGGCGGGTGTGGGGTTTAGTTCCACATCGCCTAGCCCCTGGGTGGTGCACCCCCTCCTACTATATATAGGGGTCTCCCCTACCCCTTTGGAGGCATTCAATTCTCTCATTCTCTCTCTCATTTTCCTTTGAGGACTTCTCCGTAATATTGGGGAGGACCTCGAGGGATTTGAGTTCTCCACCTTCACACTACCGTTGTGTGATCTTCGGTCCGGCATCTTCTTCTTCCGCTGCTCGGCTGGATCGGAGCCCGGGAGACGCCGCCTACACCGGACGTGTGTAGTATTTCGGAGGCACCACACTTGGGGTGCTTGGAGCTGCTCGACTTCATCAATATACACCTTCCTATGTAAGGCGTGCCTCGGTCTTCAAAGGTATGAATATAGTCTTTCTCCTCCGTTACTTATGTCTACATAGCGTAGATCCTGGTATTAGTGTTCGAGTAGATAGAATTTTTTTGTTTTCTGCTACGGAACCCTACATGGAGGACTACAGCAAAGTGATCCACATCGCAGGGGGAAACCCAAATGTCTCCGTCAAGTACCTCCCACTTATGTTGACCGGCAGCGCCTGACAATGGATCAACGACTTACCGGAGAAATCAATATGCAGTTGGTTGGACATGCATGAAGCGTTCACCAAGAACTTCGAGGGTACGTACAAACGTCCCTGCACTGTGGGAGACCTACAGCGGTGTGTGCAAGAGAAGGATGAAACCTCCTGTGCCTACCTCTCTCGCTGGCTGGATATGAAAAATTCCTACGCAGGGGTGCACGAATAGACCGCTATGGACGCCTTCATCGATGGTCTAGAAAAGGGTACTTTGCTCCGGCATACATTGAAACGCAGGCAGGACAACAATGAACTCGACCTCAACACAATGATCAAAATGGCTAATGAATTTGCCGCTGTTGATGACGATGCGCGTGGATCATTGCCGGCGATAGAAATCCCTACCTAGGCCAGGAAAAACAACAATAACAAGCGGAAAAATCCGCCCGAAGATAAGCAAGTAGCCGACATGGTCGCCACAACGTTCACTAGCAGAGGCAATGGCGGGCAGCGTGGACGTAGAGCTAGCAGTGGCCAGCAGAGGAGTGACACTACACCCTCAGTGCCCCGCGTTCCCCAAACATACGAAGAGTACCACGATATGCCGTGTTTCATTCATCTCGACGCCAATGGAAAATCCACCCACACCAATCACCAGTGCAAATTTGTTAATGATCTCAAGGAGGACCCGGATTCTGGCTATAAGCAAAGTCAGAAGAACAGACCCCCGGAAAGGGCAAGGGGAAGAAGGAGGAGGAAGAGCCCAAGGAATCAAGTGATATGGACGAGGACGTGGACCCAAAATCTTCTGACAAGGGAGAGGATAAAGGGAAAAATCCCTTCGAAAAGAAGGCTCCATGTTACCACACTTTCCCTTGGTACACCAACCGTTCGAGCCTAGAAAACCTCTCTGAGGATACTGATGGCTACCCTCCCTCTAGTTTCCCAGTATGTCAGGTGGTCGGAAGTTCCAATTACTTGGTATAGGAAGGACCATCCAGAACTTATCCCAACAGAGAACCAATATGCCATGGTTATCAACCCTTTGATTGACGACACGGAGTTCACCAGGTGCCTCGTGGACAGTGGAAGCGGCATCAACATCATGTACCTGGATACACTGCACAAGATGAACTTGAAGGAGACCCAGCTAAGGAAGAGCAACACCGTGTTCCATGGGGTTGTCCCTGGCCGACAAGCAAATTCCCTGGGCTGCATCACCCTTCTGGTCGCTTTTGGCGATGTAAACAATTACCGCCAAGAACGCATGACCTTTGAAGTGGTGCCTTTCAAGAGCGTGTACCACGTCATCTTCAGACGCGACATCTTCCACTCCTTCCTTGCCAGGCCATGCTTTGTCTACAACAAAATAAAGATGCCTGGACCAAATGGCGTCATCACCATTGACGGAAGCTTCACCAAGGCACGGGAGTGCGAGCTCAGCGAAGCTGCCTTCGCCGAAGCAGTCCTCTATGGTGAGGATTTCAAGGAGATCCAGAACCAGGTCCATGCCTCAGAGATGCCGGCTTTGAAGAAGCAGATCACTGCTGCCGAACCTGCCTTCAAGGCCGCCATCAAGACCAAGCATGTGGATCTTGTCGAAGGTGATTCCTCCAAGACCACCGCCATTGGCACGGACCTGGATCCCAAATAGGAAAGTGTGCTCGTCGAGTTCCTCCGTGAGAATAGGGACATCTTTGCCTAGCAACCTGCCGACATGAAATGTGTACCTAGGGAACTTGCCGAGCACAGCTTGAATATTGATCCTAATGCCAAACCGGTGAAACAACCTCTACGATGCTTTGGTGATGAAAGACGAAGGGCTGTAGGCAAAGAAATAGCTAGGTTACTTAAGGCTGGATTTATCCGAGAAGTTATCCACACCTGATGGTTGGCAAATCCTGTACTTGTCCCCAAAAAGGGAACCAATGAATTAAGAATGTGCGTTGATTACACCGGCTTGAACAAAGCATGTCCGAAGGGTCCATTTGCTTTGCCTCGCATTGACCAAGTCATTGACTCGATGGCTGGCTCGGAACTTCTGTGTTTTCTCAATGCCTATTCAGGATACCACTAGATCCGGATGCGGAAGTCGGACCAATTGGCCACTTCATTTACCACTCTCTACGACATGTATTGCTACGTCACGATGCCCTTTGGGTTGAAAAACGCTGGTGCTACGTACTAGCGGATGATGCAACATTGCATGCATGACCAAATAGGTCGCAACGTACACGCTTACGTGGATGACATCGCGATAATGTCAAGGAAATCAAATGATCTTATCGTTGACTTGCAGGAAACCTTTGACAATCTCTAGAAATACAGCATGATGCTGAACTCAAAGAAGTGTGACTTCAGGGTACCATCCGGCAAACTGTTGGGCTTCATCGTTTCGCATCGCGGAATCGAGGTGAACCCAGGGAAAATCAAGGCCATCCTCGACATCAAACGCCTGACTTTCCTGAAGGACATACAAAGGCTCACAGGCTATGTTGCAGTAGTAAGACGGTTCATCAACCGAGTTGGTGAGAAGGCTATGCCGCTCTACAAGTTGCTCAAGAAGACGGACAAATTTACATGGACGGACGAGGCTAACGCAGCACTTCAGGAGTTGAAGAGAATACTCTCCTCCCCACCTATACTTGCAGCATCGGTGCCAAGGGAGCCCATGTTGGTATACATGGCGGCGACCAACCAAGTAATCAACATCGTCATCGTGGTGGAGCGTAAGGAACCAATGCACGAATACGGAGTTCAGTGACCCGTTTACTATGTGAGCGAGGTCTTGATGGAATCCAAGCAGCATTACCCGCACTACCAGAAGATAGCTTATGGAGTTTTCCTTGCTTCACGTAAGCTAAGGAATTATTTCTAGGAGCACCCCATCACAGTAGTGAGCAAAGCTCCACTGTCCGACATCATCATCAACAACGACGCTATAGGGAGAGTGGAAAAGTGGGGCATTGAACTTGCCACCTTCGACATCACCTACAAGCGACACGACGCTATCAAATCACAAGCATTGGCGGATTTTCTTGCAGACTGGACAGAGCTGCCAGAAGACACTCCTGTGCCAGAGCTAGAGTATTGGGTCATGCACTTTGACGGATCCAAGTTACTCAATGGCTCAGGGGCTGGTGTATTATTGTAATCACCAACAGGAGAGAAGTTGCAATACGCCCTGTAGATCCACTTCAACGCTACAAATAACATGGCGGAGTACAAGGCCCTCATTCACGAACTTCACGTAGCCAAGGATATTGGCATCAAGTGCATAGTTTGTTGTGGAGATTCCAACTTGGTTGCCCATCAAGTAGCTGGCACCTGGAACGCGCGGAACCCTATGATGGCGGCATATCGAGACAAAGTAGACGAAATAGCCAAGTGCTTCGATGGCTACGAAGCCAAGTACGTCAAAATGGAGGATAATGAGGCAGCATATCTGCTGTCAAAGCTTGGATCAACTCATCGACCAATTCCGCCAGGCAGTTTCCTGGAGCATTTACGGACTCCATCCGTGAAGGGAGCGGACCTCGACAACCCGGATAGAGTGGACTCATTTGTTAACGCAGTAACAGTGACCTCTCTGGCTTGGATGAAACCGTTCATGGATTATCTACAAGATATAACTTTACCTGCCGATGAAGTCGAAAGCCGGCAAATAGTACATAGAGCAAAAGGTTACGTCATCATTAACGGACAACTATACAAAAGAAGTACCATAGGAGTCTTCCTATGGTGCGTCTCCCAACAACAAGGTATTGAAATCCTTAGAGAAATACATCTCGGAGATTACGGGCATCACGCCGCTCCTCGATCGTTAGTGGCCAAGGCCTTCCGACAAGGATTCTACTGGATAACTACCAAGGCAGATGCCGACAAGTTGGTACAAACATGCCTTGGGTGTCAGTTTTATGCAAGACAACCAAATGTTCTAGATGAAGAATTGTGAACAATACCAATAACTTGGCCGTTTGCTGTCTGGGGGCTGGACATGGTGGGACCTTTGCAGACATCACCCTGTGGATTCACACACTTGCTAGTAGCAGTGGATAAATTCACAAAATGGATTGAAGCTAAACCCATTAGAAAGCTTGATGGGGTAACAACCCTAAAGTTTGTCCGGGATCTAGTGGTGAGATTTGGTATCCCACATAGCATCATCACCGACAATGGCAGAAATTTATCTCTCATAGAAGTTGAGGAGTACTGTCATGAGAAAGGCATCCGCCTTGACCTAGCATCTACGGCACATCCACAGTCAAATGGGAAAGTTGAAAGGGCCAATGGACTAATTCTGCACGGAATCATGCCACGCTTGGAGGAACTGCTACATAGAGCAAAAGGAGCCTGGGCGGAGGATCTACCATCTGTTTTGTGGAGTTTATGAACAACACCAAACAGATCCACCGGCTTGACTCCTTTCTTCATGGTTTATGGAGCAGAAGCAGTTCTCCCATCTGACATCCTCCATGATGCACCAAGAGTTTCTGCCTACAAGGAAGATGACGCTGAAGAATCCAGGCAACTATCTGTGGACCTACTTGAAGAAGAGCACGTGCTGGCATGCTAGAGATCTGTCGTCTACCAGCAGAAGCTGCACGGCTACCATAGTCGCCGTGTAAAGCATCGCTCGTTTAAAGAAGGGGATCTGGTGCTTAGACTCAAGCAGGAGAAATCACAAAAACTATCCCCGCCTTGGGAAGGACCGTTCGTCATAAGCAAAGAATTGCTCAATGGTTCCTATTACCTCATTGATATTCGCGAGTTGAAAGCTATGCCAAAAATCACAAGCGCAAGCAACATGACTCCGATGATGATTACCCGGGGACAGATCAGCCATGGAGCATAGCACAACTACATCCCTTTTACACTTACCACATTTATATTATGTAATAAGTTTCTTATATGATCAATGAAACAAAGCATTTGGTTCACTCATATTCTCTTAGTCTTTTACCTCCTTTAGTTGTTCATTTTTGGATCATATAAACCCTTTATGTGCAAGGTTGCATTTGCCCTTGTGAAAATTCCACCTACAGGCGTTAGCTTAAGTTTTCTGGTCTACATGTTTTCTGAAGTTTTTATGTGGATTCCAGAGTAGTGACTTTTCGGTACTCAAAGCCGACGATTTTGTTCTTAGGTTCTAGACGGTGCTATTAAGCATCATCACCTGAGAGCATAGGTTCTGTGCTGAGAGTCTTCTGTCTCATGAAAGGTCAAGCATACGAACCGGAATAATGGATAAGCCAACACTTGCTTAAAAAATATATACATATGATGGAAACATATAAGTTGCAGGAAGCTTGAATGCAAGTTTTCCGCCTTAGACAAACATAAGTTTTTTCTGCATACATTCTGCAGAGATACATTTAATACATACATTGTTTTTCATGGCTCTGCTGCAGGGGGCTTCGTAGTGGCATCGTCAGGAGAACCAGGCCAAGAGAGCTTGTCAAAATCTGAAGGAGATGGGCTAGACTCAGAAGAGGCCATGTCGTCATCCAGAATCTCGGCAGGCACGAGGACATTAGCCTTGACCATCTTGGCAACCCTGGTATCGAAGCCGGCAAGAGAGTTCCAAATAGCATTGCTGTCAATCTCTTGTCCTTCCTCGTCCAGCTTGGGCATGCCAGAGGTCACCAAGTCGATGTCGGCATTGTCATAGTGAGCCTTGACCAAGGACAGCGTCATCCTAGCACCAGCCCAGACATAGGAGGCTTTCCAGTCTTTGATTTTCTCGGGGGCTCGGCGCAGGATTTCCGCATACTTGGCCGGTGAGTCCGCCGCCTTGATATTGATGCCTAGAGGCTGAGCTATATCCTTGGCTTGGGTGATGCAGGTGCCGACGAAGTTACCGGCAAGAATCATGCATTCCTTGGGACTTGGAGCACCCTCACCCAAGTTGGCTAAGCCAATGGGAGATGTGGTTTACACAAGCATACAAAGACCATGAGTACAAACAAGTCAAATGGTTGTCCAACTTATAGAAAAAGACCAAGACGGAGAAAGGTTACCGAGGATGCTCGTTTCCGCTTGCTGGCATGTCTCCGCCAAGACATCATGCTCCTTCTAGACAATCTTGAACGCCTCAAGGTTCCTAGCATTCTGATCTTTGGCAGCTTGGTTCTGTTCCTTGAGTTGCGCAAGTTCGTCCTTCAGGCGCTGCATCTCGGCGTCAGTAGACTCTTGCATAGCTTTCATTGCTGCATCATGCCCCTTGACGGCGTTGGCTAGGTCCTTCTTCAGAATCTTATTTTCATCATCGAGCTCCTGGATATGCTTGGATTGCTCGACAATGCTCTTGGCCTTGGCAATGGCTTATGTAAGACGGAAATCACGAAGTGCTATCAGAAGACGGAAGGGATAATGCAATCAGAAAAGCAAAGAGCTATTGTCGGAAACAGACTCTGGCTATTTTTGATCTGTTCCTTATGGAATTTGGTTTTACCCTGTTCAAGATCCAGCTCCTTCCGAATAGTAGCAAACCTCTCATTGGCAACTATCCTCCGTTTATTCTCATTCTGCACATAATATAAGCATGCTTAGCTTCTCTAGAGCATCTAGTCGGAACTATTCAAGTTTCAACTAAACACTCGGGGCTACAGTACACAAATCTTAAAAGTAAGCTAGTTTCTCTAGAGCATCTAGTTGAAACTTTTCAGTTTCAACTAAACGCTTGGGGGCTACACGGACAAGTTCTATGCTTAGTTCTCTAGAGCACTCAGGCTAATAACTATTGACGTATCCGCCTAAGAGCTCGGGGGCTACAGTGGGATATACTACACAAAGTAAATCAAGTGAAGTTCAAAAATTTATGATGGCAATGATTCTGAGATTGTTGGCCAGATGAGAGTAGGAATAATGAAAGGTCCAAGCATTCTTATAGATTGCGTCGGCCTGCTTGATGAGATCATCTAGGCTCAACGTCGGAGGAGTCGTAGCCAATGGAGAAGTCGAAGCCAGAGGCATGGATGAAGACCTAGCTACCTCCTGCACCTTCAAGGCAGTAGATGGCACGGAGGCTCCTGCCTCAATCGCAGCTTCCACGTCCACCTCTTCCACTTCCTTCCCCTTCTCGGTGGCATCCTTAGCCGGAGCTTCAGCCACTTTAGAGGAGGTTCTCTCCTGCGTCGCCTGGCCGCTAGGAGCAACGTTAACCTCAACAGAGCCTGGGACATCAAGGTTTGGATTGATATATATCTCCATGATGTAGGTCTCAGGATGACGGGAGATGACGTCCCAGCGGGACCAGCAGAGGGTATGGCGGCAGGAGTAGGGGGAGCGGTGGCGAGAGAAGGCTTGGCAGACAAACCCTTGGTCAACATGTCACAAATGTTTTTTGACCCTCCAACATCTTTGGAGGATCGCTTCAAACTGTCACCAGCTTTCCTCCTGAAATGTACAAGGTATAAGTACAAGAGTTGAGAAAAGGTGCGAGCTGAAAATACAAGCCGGAGATGAAAGTACTTACTCCACGGCAGGAGCCTTGGTGAGGGGAATGCCGGTGGACTTCTTCTTCTTCTCCGCCTTTAAGGTGGAAGTGGATTGTTTGGAGACTCCACTCTCCGTTTTCTTCTTCTTCTTAGCCTCGGCAGCAGCGTTAGAAGTGGAGCTCTTCCACTTTCACGCTGCCGGAGCTAGTTGATCCTTGGAGGCATCATCGTCGGACAACAACTGGATATCCTTCAGCTTTGGATCATAGACCTGGGAGGCCATTTGATCCGCCGCCAAGGTCACCAGCTGGGATACAGAGAAGTGTTAAAGACGGACAACTTTCAAGACAGAAAAACCTTAGAGTATATAAACGAGCAACAAAGGAAACAGAAGCTACCTCTAGGCATGTGCCGTAATCGAACATGTTGAAAGTGATCTTGAAGCCACGTTTCTTGTCCTTCACTCTGACGATGTCCTTTAGCCGGAGCTTGATGGAGTCAGTAGAGAAGTTATCCTGCAAAATTCGCATGGGATCCCTCCTGTCTTGGCTATACTTGCACATCAGCTGGGCGCGGTGCTACATAGGATGTATCCGCCTAACATACCAGCACATGGCGAGGTCCAAGCCCATTAGACCTTCGTCTACGAGCCATTCGATCCGCCTTACGGCACGATTGGCTTCATCGTCAAAGTGAAGAGAGGCTGGGGTCCGCCATGCAGGCACTTCGGTGGCTGCTCCATCGACGAAGTCAGGGTAGGTCTCAAGACGGTCTGGCAGAGGGATATCTAGCCCATAGAAGTACATGCGCTGCCAGTTCTTGCAAGACTCATGCCCCACGAAGTGCCGGCTAGGTCGGATCTTGAAGCTAATGGTTCTGTAGATCCGCAGTTCATCCTTGGAATCTACAGACTCTCTCTTGACGGTGAAGAAATATACAAATAGGTCTAATCTAGGTTTGATCCCTAGATATCCTTCGCACAGAGCTACAAAGTTGCTAAGGACTAGGATGCTTTTGGGAGAGAGGTTGTGGGGAAGTACCCGGAAGTGTCGAAGGACATCCAGGAAGAAGTCGGAGACTAGCAGGTTTACGCCGTGTACCAGCTGAGATTTGAGGTACACCTCCTCTCCGCCTTGGGGAGAAGGGACCACCTCGCCGGTCGGCACCGCCCACTAGACCAACTTCTCTGTCGTAGGGAGATAGCCCTCGCCGATCAAATCTTGGAGGTCTTCAGCGGAGATATCAGAACCTCTCCACACCCCCTTATTTGAGTCGCTTTCCTCTTCAGCAGCTTCGGGCGCCGCTCGTTCTTGGTCATCACCGGCGGACTCCGTCACGACGGAGACGGGGACGACCACTCCTCCTACGGAATGATAACTCCCTGGGATGGCTCCATCATAGCCTCGGGAATCACCATTGTGGAAGGAGCAGAGCTGCTAGAGGTCATTACGACGAGGAGTGTGTGGAGGAAGAAAAGGCTCTAGTTAGGGTTTTTCGCAGGAGAGCTCGAATGGTCACGCGGCTAGAGGAAGACGAAGACTAGGAGCGAATGCAGGTAAAAAGAAATAAATTGACAGCGGTGGAAATATATAAGCCTTGCATCAAGATTCGTGTAAAAAGATCTAATGGATGGAACATTGCCGACGTGGAAGTGAACATGCGCGGTAATTTCGCCATGTCCTCCGTCTTTTGCCGCTCCGCCATTTCGGATATCACGCGCGTGAAAATAGCTAATGATTAATTCTTTGTTTCTGTGAGTTTCGAGGTAGCGTAGGTTGTACCCTACGTCATCCTCCTAACAGTTGCAGTGAAGGGTCACATCTGAAGATTCCATCGAAGACGGAGATTGTACGACTCTGGAAACAAAGACTCAAGGAATCTTCGGCTACATTGCGAAGCCGGAGAGGATTGCAGGGTTCTTTAGGAGACCTTTGAGATATTGCTTGACGAATTGCCGGCATCACTTAGACGGGATATTCAGAGATCAACAAGCAAGATGGCACAGGATTTCAAAGTCCTCCAGGGGCTACTATTGGGGATATGCTATATGGGTATCCTCCTAGCATGTCACCAATCCGCCTAACCTGGGTGGCCCATAGTTGGTAGAAAGGCCTATGGCCTGCTTGGCGGCCCAGTTAGACGGATCCTGAAGGGAGGCCCATACTGGATAAAGGAAGGCTACGCAGGAGTCACCGACATACTCAGAGCCTTGGAGTACAAGACACAGAAGACTAGTTCGTGTAGGTGTAGGACTCTTTACCTTGTCCGGCAAGGACCTTTCCCTGTAAACCCTAGGTCTTGGCGCCTTTATAAGCCGGCCTGCGGGAGCATTTAGGGCAGACAACTTCTATGATTGCAGCGTACAACACGCAACACCTCGCATAGCGAACCTATCTCTGTAACTCGGCGTATTGCCACTATAGTGATTTATAGTAGGAGTAGAGTTCTGCCACCGTTGTGGGACTTGAACCTGGGTAAGTTGTGTTACCTCGTACCCACCAACTCTCCGCCTTACCCCACGTCTCTAAACACGCACTGTGAGGACCCCTCCATGGCGTACTCGTTGGCAATACCATGACAAGGAAGAAGGTAATATCGTAAATTTAGCCTCAATAGTCATCGAGACTCCCGAAGATGATTTAGCAAGAAGTTTAGTCAATAATAATAATATCCTTCAAGACATAGAAAAAGCTGAAATGGATGATTATCTTGACTCCACACCTGAGGTGGACACCGAGATTAATCAAAAATATGAAGAACCCATAAGGAAAGGAGACAAGGCTCTTCCCCCTCCAATCCTTAAAACTCTACCAAAGAAACTAAAATATAAGTTTATTGATGAAACCAATAAATTTTCTGTTATTATAAGTGCTAACCTTGCAGAGAAAGAGGAGGAAAACTTAATGAAGGTTCTCTGCATGCATCGAAATGCTCTTGAGTATTCGATGAATGACTTGAACGGGATTAGTCCCTCGATAGCCACCCATAGAATATTCATGGAGGAAGGAGCTCAGCCGGTCGTGAACTTTCAGCGACGTCTTAAACCTCACATGAAAGATGAGGTAAGAAAAGAAATAATATGTTTGTTGGATGCAGGCATCATCTTTCATGTAGAGGAGAGTGAATGGGTAAGTCCTGTTCATTATGTTCCGAAGAAACGTGGGTTTATGATTATAGAAAATGAACATAATGAAATGGTACCTACTAGAACTGCTGTTGGACACAGGATGTGCATTGACTATAGAAAACTTAATAAGGAAACTCGGAAGGACCATTACCCTTTACCGTTTATAGATCAAACTTTAGAAAGGCTTGCTATGCATTCTCATTTTTTCTACTTAGACGGCTATTCCGGTTTTTCCCAAATTTTTGTTCACCATGATGATCAACTTAAAACTACTTGTATTTGTCCTTATAGCCTTTATGCTTATCACCATATGCCTTTTGGTCTTTGCAATGCTCCCGCCACTTTTCAAAGATGTATGGTTGCTATATTTTCTAATTATGTTGAAAGTATTATTGAAGTATTCATGGATGACTTCTCTGTTTATGGAACTTCCTTTATATCATTGTCTCCATAATCTTCATAAAGTTTTGCAGAGATGTGAAGACACTAACTTAGTCTTGAATTGGGAGAAATGCCATTTTATGGTTCAAGAAGGCATAGTGCTCGGTCACAAAGTCTCAGGTAATGGTATAGAAGTCAATAAAGCAAAGATTGAAGCAATAGAAAGGTTACCCCTCCTCGAGACATAAAAGGTATAAGAAGCTTCTTAGGTCATATAGGATTTTATAGAAGATTCATTAAGAATTTTTCGAAAACTGCTTGACCTCTAACTAACCTTCTTCAAAAAGATGTTCATTTTAATTTTGATGAAAAGTGTCTTACTTCTTTCAACATATTAAAACAAGCCCTCCTTGAAGCTCCCATTATAAAACCACTTAATTGGAAGAAACCTTTTGAGCTATTTTGCAAGGATAGTCATGAAGCTGTAGGAGAAATTATTTGTTAGTATGATGGTGATGGTCTTAATATCATTCATCATGCTAGTCGCACCTTAAACGGGGCCTAAAAGAACTACCCTATGGTAGAAAAAGAATTCTTCATAGTGGTTTTCTCCTATGATAAATTTAGGTCTTATATCATGGACTCTAATGTAAGAGTACACACTGATCGTGTTGGCTTAAAGGAAATCCTAGAAAGGACCGATGTTAAGCCAAGAATGATCCGTTGGACTTTACTTTTGCAATAATTTGATTTACAGATCCTACAAAGAAAGGAAGAGATGGAGGAAACATTCATGGACACTCAAGAAGTTGCTCATCCTAAAGAGGTGTCATGTGTGTATATACTTGTGGGAACCACACTACTAAAAAGGATGTTCTCTATTTCTTCTTGCAATGGTTTTAGTGATTTTCTATGACCAACTTTATTCGAAGAGAGGAAGAAAAAGATACTCAAATGAGTTCATGTTCCCTCGATGATCATAGCTTATGAAATCATGAACACATCTTTGTTCTGGATGATTTTATGCTATTTCTTTTCGCCTATCTGAATTCCTTTTGTTTTTCTGAGTTCATTGCTGTTTTTATGAGCTCAGTACGGGCGGGCAGTATGACCGAACCCGCCCGTACCACTGATCGTTAAGTCTGCTGATAACTCCATCTGATTTCTGCAAAACTGGTACGACCGCCCCATACGGGCGTAGCCCCCCGTACGACTGGTCGTTATCAGTTCGGTGACCCTTTTCTACTTTTTGCTTGTCTAAAAAAAATTGAAGCCACGAAGTAGGTACAGAATGGGCAGTACGGGTGGAACCCACCTGTACCGCTTAGTCGGTTGATTATTACCGACTTCGTGCCGTGGTGTTTTTGGAAATGACCCGGTATGGGAGCACCGTACGGGCATCCGCCCATACCGACTGGTCGTTATGACCCAAATTTCCTTCTTTTGCATTTATTTGTTTCCATATTTGTTAGGATTATTTTCTTGGGCGACCATTTTTATTCTAATACGAGTTTCTCTCGACTCTTGGCCCTTAATAAGTCTCTTTAGAGGTTCCACTCTCTCTTATATCAACAGATCTAATCTATTGGATGCGCTACTCGATTCAAGGCAAAGGCAAGCCTCTAACCCTCATGGATCGTTTGTGGGATAGTTTCCAGACCTCCTCCATCAAAGCTGATGATCGTGAAGCTAAAGGCCTAAGCCCAAAGAACAAGTGGTACACTTATGATTCCGATGATGATGATTATGAAGACGAGGAGTTCCAGATCTTCATGGAGCAATCGAAGAGGGGATGGAAGCAGTCGAACTACCTGGCTATGGTGAAGCCTGAAGATGAGGAAGAAGCCAAGAAACATCATGGGAAGGGTTGCACGAAGTCGTTCAAGCTCATCGTCGTCAACTAATCTTCACCAAAGCGTAAGAAAGCTAACCGTTCCAATGCAGGAACTTATTAGGAGATTATGACACATACCTTAACAACAAAGAAGCTCACCATGAACACACGCATGAGTGTGAAGCCACAAGAGGATTGGGGGTTCAAACTTCTAGACGTGCTAGTTGGCGCGCACGTCCAAGACAATGAACACCATCTTCACAGGATAGAGAAGTACTAGAAAGAAGAGCTCATCCATAGGGAGATTGTGCGTAAGCGTCTTTTGGATCTTGAAGGCAAGAAGGAAGTCAATGACATGATGAGCAAAATTGTTGATGGGATGTTCCTCTTGCGTTCGGATCTACAGAAGTGTCTTCAACGCATATCTACTCTAGAAGAGACGAACAAGAAGCTTCGGGCAGCACTCTCCAACAAAACTACTTCACCATGATAGACGCCACAGTACCAACTAATCGCAAGGGATTATTTGATCCACCCGGCTTGATTCCAAGCTTGGGAGGATCTGTGAGAACCTTGTAATCTATCTTATAGTTTTTGCATGTTTACTTTTTTGCATGCATGGTTAGGATTTAAATTCCGAATTTGCATTAGTTTCATCAACTTTGAGCTCCCTTTGTTCAAGAGAAGATTTATATCCGTTGAGTTATGAGACTTTATGATAATCGAAGTTTTGTTTGATTCATGATTATTATATTAGATGATTGAACTAGGTTGAGCGTAATGATACTTGTACAACTATCATGATTTTAGGGACTTCCACACCAACAAAAGTATTGATTAAATTATGAGAAGAAGAATTCTGGTAGCAAATTATAATTAGGAGTTTTTGAAAGTCATTGAAGTGGGGAGCATGATCAAATAGCTATGCTGAAAGAAAAAGAGAAAAGGGAGCAAGTAAAAATATAGATATACAACTATCAAAAAGAAAAAAGAGAGAAGAAAGCAGCTATCAAAAGAATGGTCATGAATCCTCAATACTAAACTTAGTGCCCTATATCTCTAAACTATGTGATTATATGGTATGTTAAATCACTAGGAGCTTCTTATGATTTCATTAATACTAGAAAAGGTGTGGAAGCCTTGAAGTTATGCAATGTGTAATGGTATGGTAATACCCCCGAAGTATCTCTACATCTAATGTTGTATTCATGTTTCAATTTCTACCTCATTTATTGTAACAACTCGTGTCTCATGAACATGATGATCTTGTCCATAAGCCACCATCTTGCTCGGGGACGAGCAAGAGCCTAGCTTGGGGGAGTTTATGAGTCCAAAATTAAAGCATATTTACCTTTTGTTTTGCATAAATAGGGTAGAGATCTTTGTATTTCACCGCGTCTACATGCACTATTTTGTTCTTGTTTCAACAGGATCCGAAATCATTGAGTCGTATATGAACATATCAATTAGAGATGTCATATTATGTAATTATATGATATTTCTAAGTGATAAAAGTCATTTTATGAATTCACCTTTGTACCCGAGGCACCGATGGGCAATAGCTATTATTTGGTTCTTCCATGTTCACTTATGTATCGTAGACCCTGAGTACTTGATACCTGTTCCTTGACTATTCACACGATCCACATGCGGGAGACTCTATGAATCCCCCTTCGCCTGAGCTTGATTCACACTTTATTTCTTGGGGCCACAAACTAGTTTGGGGTGTTATTACTATCTGTACTTATGCCAAGTTTTACTTATTTATTTACAATTGCACGTGGAGCGCATGTACTGTTTAGGATCGTGGCATGATTTCATGGTATCGACAAGCCCGATCACACTATCGGGTTCTCGGTTGTTTACAACCGTTCTCACAAACCCTGGGTCCGTCTAGGAGCCGGCCAACTTTGTTACGGGTAGCTTATTGGGGTGGCCACCTGAAATAATCTTTGAATCCTATGAATGCATTGTCGTGAGGCCTCGTTGCTTTTTATTTGGTTCTTCCCGAGGTTGGTCATGTGTGTGTTGCTATTTGTGCACCCTTGTAGGGTATATCTTTCTGAAAGCCGTATCCGCGGTTATGGATGACTTGGAGCATAGTTTCTCGATCATAGATAACTATAAATAAAGTACCGCCTTTAATTTGACCAAGACATGACTAGTAAATAGTGTAACACTCATGGAATGGTTAATAAAATTGCCAACGGTTGGGATGCTCTTCTGCCTTCTTGTCGGTGAGTGAGAAGGAGGGAAACCGATGTTTATTTGTTACTTATATCACTATTGTTACTAATTAACGAGTGTCCTTCCATATCTGGTTAGGAGGATGTTGTAGAATGTCTCTATAGAACTGTTTAGATATTATCTTTCACTACAATTGCGTCACCCCCAGATTGTTCCCTTTAGATGCATTAAGACTTGCTGAGTACCCCTAGGGTCTCACACGATAAATATTTGTTCAGATGGAAAGGTCTAATCCTAGGAAGGTTACTGGGTCGAGGAGACTGATGTTGGTGGCAATGATTGTCAGGTGTAGAGATTATGGGGATCGAGATCCCTGAGTTCTGTGGGCGAGATGTGCTTATTTCAGAGGCATCTTATGCCAATTTGCTTCTTGTTCGTACTCAGATCTTGTTTCCGCTTCCACTTGATACTCTGATGTGTGATGTATGAGGATGTATCCTAAACTGTTATCTCTATCTAGGATATTTGAATCTTGCCTTATGGCATTGCATATTTTTGTTTCTATTGTTTTAGATGGTCTATCTCTGATGTACTGTTGTATGTCTCGGACATACACACTTGTGTATGTCGTGATCGCATACCTGTCGACTACGCCGCTCACACTTGATAGATGTTCTTGCAAAGTGGATAGGGTGGTTGGCTGGTACCGTGCCCTGCTTCTCTCAGACGGGGCCTACACGTGGGTGGCCCTTGGGCCTCTGCGGTAGGACACCTTATTCACTTTGGGTTCATCCTGGCTTGTTGCTTAGAGCGTAGGGTCTAAGGTATTACAATTGGTATCAGAGCCATTCTGCCCTTCAGGGTCTCAACCAAGGTGGTCGTTGTTAGTCTAGAAAATATTTTGGTAGCTATATATATTAAGGAAAAACTAAACGTGAGAGTAGGACTGCTTCCATTTTTCTTCTTACCCACCCACCCACCCTTTTCTGGTAAGGAAGTGTAACGTTTGTCTATCCACATCTAAAAATTCAAACTAGGATTCACGTGTTTGGGGTTTCCATAGTACCATAGGATCTATGTCAATCCCTTGTCTATCTATTGTATCCAACCTTGTTGTCGTAATCTGCATTTGGTTATCAACTGTTGGTACATTCCAAACTGACAGGCTTTGTGTAAACCAGCACGATATATCCGACTCTTTGTTAACCGACGAAATCTTGTTAAGGGTATTCATCCTTCCTGCATGCTTTCACGGAATGTGGAGTTGCTAATCCCTATCCGTTAAGTTGTTTTTGGCATGGCCTCGGAACACAAGAGACTGAAAGATCGAGCATGAGTCACATGGTTAATGTGATTAACATTGGGGATTGTCTACCTTTGAAACTGCATTGCTGGCCATGACGATCGGGGGTGGTGTAGTGGATTGGGATCGTGTGATCACTAAAATCATCCAGGGGATGACAATTTTAGTGGGAGCTCAATTGGGCTTTAACTCATATTATGAACTTAGTCTAGATATCTATTGCAAATATCTTAGTAGATCATGGCCTATCCCATTGAGTTCCTTTGCTACCATGGGAAATTTCTTGCTTGATGTGGAACTTAGCAAAAGGGTCCAACTTCATAGATTAATACCCACGCCTGAGGGATATCCTCGTAATAAGATGACCTTCTCTTCTTGATACAATAACCATTAGGAGATAATCCGATGACTCCGCAATGTTTGTGTTTTCTCCATAAGCATCCAATAAACCATCCTCCATATGATGGAGAGTTGGACCATAATTTTGTAATGTGCAAGATCTAGCACATAAAGTATGAGCTGTTGGATGACTTTTTCTCCATCATGGATGAAAAAGAATATTTGTAGAATCACTTAGCAATCTTGCATTAGAGTTGAGAACTCTTAGAAGGGCTTGATTGTAATGGCGATCGTGGATGAAAAGAATATATGTAATATATACAAAGTTATAAATGTAATTCTTGAAAAACTCATTGCAGTTTCCATAAGTATTTGATACTTGTCCCGTTTTGCAAAAATAGGATGGTCTGCTTGAGAATTGCTAGAATTGAGGCAATGCGGCTCAATGACGGCAAGCAAAATAGTTGATGGCCGACATCGCCCCCTTTACTCAAGGTTTATCATTTGGATTAGTGGAATTGAATATAATTTTGTAATCCTTGTTTGTGTGTCTTGCTTTTAGCGAGACAATTATTCATATGAATAAGTTACAAGCCAGGTGTACTGCTTTATCAATAATACCTTTATGGTCACATTAGGATTATAAATGAGTTATTATCATCACTATGTTAATGATAATAGTTTAAGCATTTATAAAGTACTAGAATGCTAAAAGATATATGATGTTTAATAATGACATGACACTATTGTTTAAGTCATGGTGGTTATTGCATGTTCTTCATTCTAAATGAAGATCGGGGTCTTAGATACTTGATATAGAGACTTTGCAAAACCATGTCTCGCTGGGAAGAATGACTAAAACTCTGCATTCTGGTAAAACGGTGATATGCGAAGAAATGTTGAACTTTATACATAACGATTATCGTATTTTAAACAAATAGTGGAAATCATTATTTCATACTTCATTGTGGATTTAAGTGAATATGAGTATTTACTTAATGAAACATAAGTTTGAAACTGTTTTGAATTGTTCAAAGGTTTCAAAGTCAAGGATTATATTGAATTAACAAGAATACAAAAGTCACTTCGATTTGATCGACATGACTAAAGTACTTATGTTAATTTTGGCATAAAAGGACTTGTGAAAGATGTTCACAAATTATGACAATTGGACAAATTCAAACTGTATTTAAATGTCTAAATATCATAATCATGTTGTATTAGATACATATGGTATAATATTACCTCTTATCAGGGTTACAGTTATAGTTTAGAGTTAGAGATCGAAATAAGCAAACACTCATTCGAAATACAAAGGAAAATCTAAAAGATTCATGGAAACAACACCATAAGAGTTATGGCACGTTCTAGTTTCTGGAGGTTTTGATAATTCGAAATCATAGTGAATAAACAAGTCTTTGTAGCGTATTCTTAGGAAACTATGAATACATGTTCCACAAGGGGAAACCTGCTATTGTCCTAAGCTTATGTGTCTTGATGAAGATACAGGTGGAACAAAGTAAAAGATCAAAACAAGGTATTTGACCTTGCCTCCAAATTGTTGAGTGGAACAGCGGAATATGTTCCGTGAAACCGAAGTCTACAAATAGAGGAAAAACTATTGATAATGATCATAAAGTCTCAGTGAATATTTTTACTAAAGAAAGTAGGATTCAACAATATATACTCTACAAGTTCACAAAATTATATTATTGATTTACTTTTCATGTTATTTGAAGACATACCTATAAAATGCAAAGAAGCGTGATGGACCTAAGTGTGAGAAATGACCAGGAGTCATAAAATCCTATATTAAGTTAGGTTTAAGATTGCAAAGTAATATATTACTTGATCGTATTAAGTAAATAAGTTAATTGATATTTCTGAATGACTTCAAAGTCTTGAGAAGGAAATGAAACTTAATGAAGATGTAAAGCTCAATTTTTCTCAAAGTATGGACAAAATTGAAGGAGTTGATTGCAACTGTAGTGCTGGTTGAGTCTATTGGATTTACACTAGCAATATATGGATATTGAAGTCTCGTAACTGGAATTCTCGATTTAATGCTGATCAAAGAATTTTGGAATGTCCAAGATTATCGAGAGGACCTGCATTTTGAGTGGATCTAAGTAGCTTGGCTGAATCATAATATGTAGCAGGCATATTTTGAGTGGGAGCTAAGTGAAATCCCTAGATCTCATATATGGATGCCATATTTGAGTGGGAGCGTGCCATTATTTTGAAATATGTGAATGACATATATGAATGATGTGATTGGTACTAATAACATTCAAGTTGGTATATATGGATGAAGTTGAATAAGTTATTAAACAATAAAATCTATCGAGATAGTTTGGTGAGTTTTAGTAAACATTAAATGTCGAATGCTTCCTGGACTTGATTCTGAAAATGTTCAGAATGTCCTAGACAAAGTTCTGAAATAGCTCAGAAAAGAACGAGGTAAGAAATAAGTTCTTACTTGCATGAAGCATTGAGTTAATCTTAGTATTACAACTATGGTTAAAAGAAAGAAAGAGGTGTGCTGCATCTCCTATGCCTCAGTCATAGGTTCTTCCATACAACCATATTGTATACTCAACGTAATATGACCCGAGGTTCTGGTTGGATGGACAAGCTCTTAACTGTAAGAACATGTCTTGAAGTGATTCCTGAGTTAATCACTAAACTAGAATTAAGTTAGTCCTTAAATGGTAAGAAGCAAAGTAAGGCGCATAGTTGCATTTCATGCACTAGCATCTACATAGATAAATAAGTATAAGGTCACCATCTAACATGATGTATATTGTTGTGGCGGGACTAGTTCGTATTTACACAGAGGGTGTGTCCCAGGGCACAGTGCCCATGAGAAAGCTCGTTTTGGCTGATCTAACATCACTACTGGCTCCTGGAAACCGACCTCACTCTGTCTCCATAACTACTATACGTACACAAAGGAGTGCTAAGTGTGTTTTAAAGTTTATGTGATAACAGTGAAAGAGACCATCATAGTAAACACTAGAAACAAAGTATCACTTTGTCGCCAAACAAATACTTTAACCCATCATGAGATAATGGTATGAATGTCAAAATTAGGAAGACATTAACGATTTGCAAAAGACATAATGATCTGGTAAAACAGAACATGGACATGACGTTTTCCATAAGAATGCATGATCAATAAACACATATGTGATATGGTTTATGATGAGTAAAATGCGAGCTAGATTATTTGTACTATAGTGTAAGTGGGAGACTAAAGGAGACATGCCCTAGAGGAAAATAATAAATAGGTTTTTATTGTCACATCTCATTTAGTTCATAATAGTTTCATATTGTGCTATAAATGTATCAAGTGGAAACATTGGTACATGTGTGGTATGTAAACAAACCAAGTATCTAGTTACTTCTAGCGAACTAGCTCATTAGTCATGAGGATGATCTAGGGTTTCAAGATCATGGGCATTTATGCCAATGGACAATGAGGTCGTCTCATTGGTTGAATGATGTGATAGAAAAACACCCAATAGTTGTATCATAATGAGATCTAGTTACAAAGTTAACCATTAATGATAAACAAAGGAAACCTCGCAACCTGATCCTTAGACTGTGAGATAATGCAAATCACTGTTCTGGAGGGAGCTTAGATGGTATCAAGTATCATCTCATGAAAGGGTGATCAAAAAGGTGCTACTCAGGTTTCCCAAAGGGGCATGTAGAGGAGTACATATTAAGACAAGGATTTTCCAATCCATGTAACAGATAGATACATGTGTCCATATCGGTGGTGTTGCATTAACAAAGCTTGCAAGCGTGTGACTTGGTCACAGAATGCAACGACATGGGAACGAGTAAACAAGTTCATCAGTAACGAGACCAAATGAAGGTATGAAGATACCATAGATCAAGTCTCGGCGTGAACTAGTAGGTATCAAGTGGCAAAGTGGATGGGAAATGACGTTTACTGTTCAAACGACATTATCATCATGGAATGTACAGGCGTCAGGCATCCTGGTCCCTCTATTGATCATTGATGGAGATCATGTATGTGCCATTCCCGAGCCATGGGGAAATACACTTAAGGGTGCGATGAGCTAGAGATCCTGTGTAAGTTGGAATCACCATATGAAAGAGAAAATAAAACCGGAAAAGTTCCGTGAGGGAACCGGAATTGTTCCGGGAAAGTTCTAAAGTCATTCAGAGATAACCGAAAGGGAATCTAAAGGTGTTTCGGGTCAAATCGGATTTTGTAATATGAATTACATATTAATTAATAGAATTACTATTAAATATAATATTAAAATCTAATTTGAAAGGGTATTCTACTAATGGGCCAAAATCCTAGGGAAAATGGCCCATGAGGAAAAACCACAAGAGGAAGGGCCAAGGGCCCAAAAAGGGGGCCAAGCCCAGCCACCACATGGGGCCCACCCAGCCAGCCTTGGGCTGTGCGCGGGGTGGGCCCCCTGACCGACTGGCCCATGATGCCCTGGAGGCCCATGTCACCCCCTCTCTCTCCCTTGTTTAGTCCCACATGTAAAACCCAAAGGAGAGGGCGCACCTCCCTCCCCCTATATAAAGGGGTGCCCATGGGTGGGATTAACACACACCAAATAGAGAAGTCCTTTGGTTTACTTTCTCTCTTCTCTCTCTCTCCCTTGTGACCATGGTCCCCATGTATGGGATGTGCGAACAAGGTGCACCTGTAGCACGCTGTTGCGCTACAGGGATTCCAAGCCAGAGATCAACTTCCGCACTCCCGGCAGGGAACAAGGAGTCAGAGGTCGTCATCATACACCGTATGTGTATGAAACCTCTAGGGTGCCTCATACGAGGGAATATTGGATGTAGTGAGCCGGAACTATTGCACGATGAAGATGGAGTAAGGGGTGACCTGCGAGGAGCTTCGCGACCTTGAGGTCGGCCATGAGTTCGACTACTTCAACCATGTTTCCCTCGGAATGTTAACCGCATACAGTCTACAAGGGTATGTATTCTATATGCTTCGGTCGTTACTGTATTACTACATAGATAAACTTTGGGCATCAGGGAGTTCCAACGTAGGATTTTTTGTTTTATACTATGGAACCCTTTATCTTTGTCATCTCTTCTTTTCTTTTGCTTTACCCTTTTTTCCAACAACTTCTCCTCGAATACGTGGTGCGTAGGACTCTAGACTTTCCAGTGGTTCCTACGCGGCCAATTTCACGTTTTTGTGTGGCACTCCAAGATGATATTATTGTCTCACCATATTTTTTCTCGCTTTTCTTTCGCTTGAGATATGTGACGCTTTCTTTCTGATTCCTAGGACCTGTTCCACCGCGTGTGCCGGCCATTTCATGCTCTTCCGACGCTTTCAATGAAGAACCAACCGAATATCATTTTGACAGTCAACAGTAAATCGAATAGAGTATGACTCCTCTCGCTCTAAACTACGTACACCTCATGTAGTATCTTTTGCTTCTGGGTACTCTCAGTCATACGATACAAATAAAAACATCTTATTGGACCCTGAGAGAAAAGACATCGGGGATGACATTGCTTGGATGCTGCCTTGCTCGTCGAAGATTCCTAGATTACAATTTCGCCATACGTGCTTCTTCTTTAGAATTTTTTTATTCTATTCGCTTTCTGATATCTTCACAAATGTTGTACAAGTACAAAGATTCATGCACGACTGGAGGAACATGTTTGCTCGAGAGTGTCAACCAATCAGGAGACGATTAACGTGCTGACGAAAAATGGTATATCGCTAACTTCCTTTGCCTCTTTCCTTTAATATGGTTCTTATTTCGCAAATATTTTCTCTATTCGCTTTCTAACATCTATGTTTATGTTTTGCAGATAGAAAAGTTCAATTTATAGCGTATGAACGCCTCTATTCAAGACTTCAAGTAAAGGAAGAGAAGATTGAAGCCACTATAGACAACAGTATATCGCTGAGTGGCTTCCCGTCTCTCCTTTCATAATTTTTCACATATGCTTACTGACTTATTTTTCATGCTATTAAGGGGCATCTCCTCCACAAGTTTTATCCCCGCCCGATGGCGTTTATAGCTCGTCGTTTCTCAATGATAATCATACAACGTATGTTCATGAATGGTTGAAGCACAACATTTGAACTATCTACACATAGCTCGAGAAGAATTAGAGCATGCTTTTCAACCCCCCGAAAGATGTTAGTGACACTAAGACAATGCTCCAATGAGCCGATCCAATGCATGCACATGTGAAGGAGGATCATCGGATAATTCTCGACCTTATCACCGATGTTATCAGCAACGTCTACATCCTTAAGAGCTCGGTTAGAGAGTGTAGCCAAGAACATATCATTTTACCTATTTATGGTAAAAAATAGTTTTACCCGTTTAAATAACTTGCCTTATAAGCTTTTGTGAACATTTTATTTTGCATACTACGTATTTAGTTGTGGCTCATGACCTTGCCCTTATGCAAATTTTATGTCCTCTTTTAGTCTTGAGTTTTGTTCTATGCCACTTAGCTTGGGTGATCTTTATTATACGTTATATGTATTTCTCTATCGGATTATTTGTTGAATATTTTTGACTTCTGACTTTTCGCGTGATGACTCTCCGTATGCTCTCCTTTCATCGACGCAGCACGTGTTCACCTGTCCGGTACACGACGCTCTTTCTTCGAAACACCTATCTATGCCCGTTTGATTGCGTTGGTGTGTATGCGTGTATAACAAGAGCATCAGGAGATGGAATGCTTCAAAGGTTTCTATAGGGGTTCACGCATGAAAACAATAAATTTTTCCTACGCTAAGAACCTCAATGCCATGACCTATCTATTAATACTACATTAACGGGAGGGGCTTTTGCGAACTTACCCTTGAAGACCGAAAAACATTGTCAACGCTCGGGAGAGCATGGTTGATGTAGATGAATCGAAGCCGACCTCAAGGTCATATTGAAGTCTCGACAGTTCCTGCGGCTCCAACGACTTCTAGTGCCCCAAGTGTTGCACCTCGTAGGGAGTTAGACACGTCTGGTGCCTGACAATGGCTCCCGCTCCCCCGATCCAGCAGAAGTTGCGGAAGTAGAGCTTCTCGATCCAAATCCCGCAGCGTGACTATTGATGACCCACAGGTATAGGGAGTGTATCACAGTATTTTCGAGGAAAGTGAAATCCAATTTATTGATTCAACACACGGGGAGCCAAAGAATATTTATAAGCCGTAACAACTAAGTTGTTAATTCAGCTGCACCTAGAAACAATCTTGCTCACAACAGTTTATCAGTAGCAACAGTTTTGTAGTAGGAATAGTAAAGTAGCGGTAGTAGTAAAGTAAAGACAGCAAGAATAATAGCAAAGAACTGTGGATTCGAAAGTAGGCATAGGGATGGATGGACGGGCGTTGCATGGACAAGACAATTCACATAGCAATCAGAACATAGGGCAATTGCAGATAAATAAGATAAAGCATCCCAGTACTAGATAATCCTAGGCATGTGTTCCATATATAGTCATGCGTGCTCGCAATGAGAACTTGCACAACATCTTTTGTCCTGCCAGCCCGTTTGCAGCGGGGCCTCAAGGGAACTACCGGAAATTAAGGTGCTCCCTTTAATAGAGCACCGGAGCAAAGCATTAACACTCCATGAACACATGTGATCCTCACATCAAAGCCATTCCCTTCGGTTATCCCGATTTCTGTCACTTCGGGCCATTGGTTCCGGACAACAACGTCTGTATACAACTTGCAGATAAGACCATAAACAATACTATCATAATGAATCAATGACATGTTCAGATCTGAAATCATGGCACTCGGGCCCTAGTGACAAGCATTAAGCACACCAAGTCGCAACAAAGTCATAAAGCACTAATAGAAGATACTAGGCACCATGCCCTAACAATATGATGCCATTACATGAACGATCTCATCCAATCCCTACCATCCCCATAGCCTACGGTGGGGGATTACTCACTCATAGATAGGGGAAACATGGATGGTCGATGGAGAAGCGATGGTGATGATGATGGCGATGATCTCCTCCCCGTCCCGTAGGTGCCGTGAACGGAGTTTCTGGTGCTGTTTCATGGAATCCGGTGGTGGCGGTGGAGCGGAACTCCTTCTGGAAAAACGTCGAACCCCCTGAGTTTTTAGGTCAGAAGGCAACTTATAGGCGAAGAGGGATACCGAGGGGGTGCCTGGGGCGGCCATACCATGCTCTGGCACGGCCTGGGGGTACCCGCGCCTGGGGGGTGTGGCCAGGCCCTAGCCCTCCTCCGTCTCGTATTCTGGCCCCGTGAGTTTTTCGGAAAATAGGCACTTTGGCTTTTGTCCCATCCAATTCCGAGAATATTCATTTTCTGACTTTCCTGGAACCAAAAACAGCAGAAAACAGGCAGCTGGCACTTTGGCTCTTGTTAATAGGTTAGTCCAAGAAATCATATGAAAAGTACTCCAAAGTGTGGACAAAACACAAGAAAGTAGATAAAACCAAGCATGGAACATCAAAAATTATAGATACATTTGCAATGTATCAACATCCCCAAGCTTAACTCCTGCTCATCCTCGAGTAGGTAAGTGATAAAAAGAAAGAATAATTTTTGAGGTGACATACACCATCAAAGACTTGATCAAAGTATTTGTAAAACATTCAAAGCTGGGATCATAATACTTCAATCATAGCATGAAAGACAAAGTTCTAGCAATAAGACAAAGAAACTAAGTTGCAACATGAAAAGGCACAAACAAAAGGTTCATGAATAACAATGCTTTACAAGACGTTAGTTTGTTTCACATAAAGAAAACATAGCATAATAGTATTCAGCTTTTCCCTCATAGAGTAGCAAATATAAATGCATAGGACACCTTCAAAGTTCATAAGAGTGACTAGATATAAATAGTTTAAAACAAGCAATATCAAGTTATGCATCAATCAACTAATCTTGGGACAATGCACATAGAACTAAGAATGGCCACTATGCTCTCAAAGTAGGTGCATAAAGGTAGAAGGTGGAGACTCAATATAATGGTGGAAGAAAGGCCTTCATAAAAGGAAGTCGGAATTCAAGTTTCATAAAGAGCTTCCAAAAATTATGGTACTTAATAGCTTTCAGCTCTCATTGCCCCTATCATAAGCATCTTGAAGTGATTAAGGTTAAAGTGAACAAACTATGGTGTACATGCTTGACGAAGTATAAGTTAGAAATCTCATGTCCCTTGAATACGAGGGCCGCTCCTCATGCTACTCAAGTTTAGTCACCAGTAAGTTCTTGTCATCATAAGTACATGTGTATCATAGAGAACCACCAACGGGGTACCCCTTGCCCGATGATACGGAAGAATCCCCATATCAAAATGACAAGGCAAGCAGACAACGAGCATCTCAGCAATCTTCTTATTTACCATGGGAATATGGTGCTTTTTTCTCTCTTTCCTCTTTTCATAATCTCTTTTTTTCTTTTTCTCTTTTTTGTTCTCAATATAGGACTCTTTTTTATAATAAGAATGCTTCATAGATAGCTCATTATGGTTACGCTGCAGGTTTCCACCATGTCAGCATGGATTAGACCAGCGGCCCAGGTGTTTCTCTAACACATATATATAACTCCATGGACTTACAGGCTCCCCTTTCATTTCACACCGACGACATCCATATACAAAAGAGCATGATATCAACTAGGTACATAGTACCAAGTGCAATGTTGAAAGCATTCCCCATGACAGCATGGTTCTGCTAATTCCCAACAAATAAGTGCAAGCATATACAACATAGACGACACAATGGTTTAAGTTTATTAAGGGCAAGAAAAGTAAAGTGTGCCATCAAGTTCGTGAGAGCTTTAATCACTAGTTTTCTCATAATAAGTTTAATTTGGAAGGTAAACAAAAAACATGAATATACTTGGAATAGCATAAGCTAATAGGTAGGTATGGTGGACTCTTTGGAATAACCTGGTTTAGGGAGTTGGATGCATGAGTGGAACTCATACTTGGTTGTCGAGGCTAGCAAAAGACTGGGAGCGACAAACTAGGAGAGAAATAATGGCCATAATCATGTAGAGCGACAAAACATCATTGATCAAAACATGAAGTGATACTACAAGTTGAAAACTAAAGGATCATAAAGGCTTATGGTGACTTGGTATAGTCATAACATGGTGTGAGCATGCGCCAAGTCAACCCAAATAAAGCATCAAAGGAGAATACCACAATACTATGCTTTAATATGCTAAAACAACACATGATTCATCCAAGGCACATAAAGCAATCTCAATTGTTTATAACAAGTCATGCTACAGCAAAGAATACTAAGCATAAAGCCAAAACAATATCAAGCATGGCATGACAAAGCATAGGCACAGTCAAAAACAAGCTCTCTTTACCACTTAAGCATGAACTTTCCTACTCTTTTCCAAACCAAACCAAACTATTTGAAAACCAATGTATGAAAGAGGAGATCCAACCAATTTATTAAGCAAACTAAGAAAACCAAGCAAACGAAAACCAAAACAAAAACGAAAAAGAAGACGCTCCAAGAACAACACAATCGTGCATGAAACAATAAAAATGAAGCGTTTGGAAGAAACCTGGGATTTTTATTGATGAAGAAGGGGATGCCTTGGGCATCCCCAAGCTTTGACGCTTGTACTTCTTGGATATTTCTTGGGGTGACACGCGTGGAATCCCCAAGCTTGAGCTTTAGTCCATCCTTCATCTCATTACTCATTCCTTCCATACACCTGAAATTTTTCCTTCATACAAAACTTCACACAATCTTTATTAGCAACATTAGTGCACTTAAGATAAATAAATCTTAAGGTTCAGTTCTAACACCAAATAAACTTCCATTAAAACACTAGCTACTGTAGCACTTACCTCAAAAAGCTCAATTCCCCAAAAGAACTCAAAAAGGAACCAACATGAAGCAAATGCAGAAAATGGCAGAAATCTGTTAAAACAGACCAGCAGGTAAATACAAATTTTTTCGAAGACCCTCTGTGGCTCAAATCAAAAAGTGTTGAACTAACGAAAGTTATATAACAACATGGGGCAGAAGCACAAAAATTCACACCTCAAAAGGACGTACAGATATTTTACACGAATTTTTACGGTGAAGCACAAAAATCTGTTTCGGGACAGCAACTTTCCCAATCATTACTTCTCTCTTGGCACAAAAAGCAAATAAAAAGGATAAGGAGCGGTTATTACTGAAGTAATAACTTCCAAGACTCATCTAAAACTTTTGGGTTATCTCCCAATAAGTACTTTTCTTTAACGCCTTTAAGTTAGGCATAAGCAAAAACTAAAATGGATAGAATAGAAGTAAGCGGAGATAATCATGGTGAAAACATTGTTTTGTTCAATGAAATCCTTTTGTTAACAAGGTTGATCAGGTCTTGATACCAAAACAATTTCATATGAGACAAAACTTTGTGTTCCACTAATGATTATGTTACCTCAACCTTGATAGCAATGGTCCTAATCATAATAGTTTCAAATTTTTCTCTTGGTATGGGACAATATATTTCTCCAACTTGAATGCCCTCAACATGTTCAATTGAATTCAAACGATAAGTCCTTTCAATCTTCTTGGGGAAATAGACAGTATGTTCCTTGTCATTAACATTAAAGGTCACCTTTCCTTGATTACAATTAATAACAGCTCCCGCAGTATTAAGAAAAGGTCTCCCAAGAATAATGGACATATTATCATCTTCATGCATTTCAAGCACAACAAAATCAGTTAATATCAAGCAATTATGAGCCACTTGAACAGGTACATCCTCACATATACCAACAGGAATAGTGGTAGATTTATCAGCCATTTGTAAAGATATATCAGTTGGTATTAATTTTTCTAGTTGAAGCCTCTTATAGAGAGAGAAAGGCATAACACTAACTCCAGCTCCCAAATCACACAAAGCAGTTCTAACATAACTATTCTTAATAGAGCATAGGATAGTTGGAATCCCTTGGTCTCCAAGTTTCTTTGGAACTTTACCATTAAAGGAATAATTAGCAAGCAAAGTAGAAATTTCTTCATTAGGGATCTTCCTTTTATTCGAGACAATATCCTTCATATACTTTGAGTAAGGAGGCAATTTAATAGCATCAGTCAAAGGAATTTCCAGGAATAAAGGTTTCATCCACTCACAAAACTTATTATAGTGTTCATCTTCATTTGACTTGTGTTTCTTATCAGGGAAAGGCATAGGTTTTTGGACCCAAGGTTCTCTTTCACTACCATGTTTCTTAGCAATAAAATCTTCTTTAGTGTATTTAGTATTCTTAGTGTGCTTTTCAGGTTCTTCTTCAACTTTTTTTTCATTAGGAACTTCATTTTCTTCATTACCACTTTCAGTTTCAGCATCAGAAATAGATATACTATTAGGATCTATAGCAGGTTCAGAGGGTTCTACAACAGTTTTATGTTTCTTTTTTCCTTTTCTTACGAGTAGAGCCACTATTTTCAGCTTGTTGAGAATCCTGCTCAATTCTTTTGGGATGCCCCTCAGGATATAGAGGATCCTGGGTAGCAGCTCCACTTCTAGTTCTAATTTCATAAGCATGTTTTTCTTTAGCAGCATTAACTAACAAGTCTTTTTGCACTTTAACGAGTTGATCTATTTGAGTTTGAACCATTTGAAAGTGTTTAACAATCATTTTAACATCATTAGAGGTTCTTTCCACAATATCTTTCAACTCAACAATAGCTCTAGTGTTTTCCATTAGATGATTTTGCACCCTTTTATTAAAATTATCTTGCTTAACAATAAAGATATTGAATTCTTCTAAGCATTGATCAGGAGGTTTAGAGTAAGGGATATCACCTTCATCAAAGTGTTGGAGAGAGTGTACCTCGATAGTGGATGAGTAGGGAATAGGCTTACATAACTCTTCAATAGGAGGTAAATTCTTGACATCTGCAGCTTTAATTCCTTTCTCCTTAAGACATTTCTTAGCTTCCTTCATCACTTCATCGTTTAATTCAATAACTCCCCTCTTCTTTGATGTTGGAATAGACACTGGTATAGTAGATTCAGGTACAATTACTTCAGGTATAGCTTGTTCAGGAGGAGTCCAATCTTCATAATTCTTGCTTATTTTATCCATTAATTCCTCAGCTTCCTTAGGAGTCCTATTCCTGGAAACACAATCAGCACAACTATGTAGGTATGTCCTAGATTCTTCGATTAGTCCATTATAAAATATATCAAGAAGCTCATTCTTAGGTAATGGACTTCCAGCTTGTGCATGAATCAAAGCACAAAACCTTGCCCAAGATTCAGGCAATACCTCTTTTTCTCCCTGTTTAAAATCAAAAAGTTCCTGCAAAATAGCATGTCTAGCACTAGGAGGAAAATATTTCTACAGGAAAATACTAATCAAGCACTCAGGGCTATCAATAGATTCAGGAGGTAAATTTCTAAACCATGTTTTAGCTTCTCCTTTCAGTGAAAAGGGGAAAATCTTAGCAACAAAGTAAGTACGCATCTTAATATCATCAGAAAATAAGCCACTCATGGTAGAAAGTTCATTCATATGTGCTACCGCACTTTCATTCTTAGTCCCACAAAAGGGTTCTTTCTCGACAATAGCTATGTAAGATAGATCGAGAGAGAAATATAATCTTTATCTATAATGTTTATGGGAGAAGCAGCAAACTTAGAAATAGGAGACAATTTGGGTCTAATAGTACGCCTCTCAAGGAGACTCTTAGCAGCGCTCCTATCATGGGTGTTTTTACATTCTTTAATAAATTCATCGGCCATCTCAACATAACCGTCTTCAATGTCATAACTCTCACTAGACTCAGGTGAACTAACAGGTGTGGTAGTGTCTTCATTAGGAGTTTCAGTATTTCCATCTATAGTTCTAGCAATCGTAGCATGTATGAAAGGACCTAATGAACCACTCTTATCAAGCACAGTAGAAGCAGCATCATAAGCATCAGAAGTTTCAGATTCAGCAGTAGTAGCAGTGTGTGTAGCATGTGTATGTGGTGGTGTAACGAGCTTAGTTATAACAGATGGTGAATCAAGAGCAGCACAGGTGTTCAGAACCGTACCTCTTCTTGTAGTGGATGGTAAAATATGAAACTTGCCATCACGAGACTTACCCATGATGGATGGATAGCAGCGAACAATACAAAATCCAAGTGAACTTGATAAATAAAGCTATGCTCCAACAGCGCGGAAAATAGTCTTGATGACCCACAAGTATAGGGGGTGTATCGCAGTATTTTCGAGGGAAGTGAAACCCAATTTATTGATTCGACATAAGGGGAGCCAACGAATATTTATAAGCCTTAACAACTGAGTTATCAATTCAGCTGCACCTAGAAACAATCTTGCTCACAATAGTTTATCAGTAGCAACAGTTTTATAGTACGAATAGTAAAGTAGCAGCAGTAGTAAAGTAAAGACAGCTGTAACAATAGCAGTAAACAATGGGATTCGAGTGCGGTAGGCATAGGGATGGATGGAAGGGCATTGCATGGACAAGACAATTCACATAGCAATCAGAACATAGGTCAATTGCAGATAAATAAGATAAAGCATCCTAGTACTAGATAATCCTAGGCATGTGTTCCATATATAGTCATACGTGCTTGCAATGAGAACTTGCACAACATCTTTTGTCCTGCTAGCCCGTTTGCAGTGGGGCCTCAAGGGAACTACTGGCAGTTAAGGTGCTCCTTTTAATAGAGCACCAGAGCAAAGCATTAACACTCCATGAACACATGTGATCCTCACATCAAAGCCATTCCCTCCAGTTATCCCGATTTCTATCACTTCGGGGCCATTGGTTCCGGACAACAACGTGTGTATACAACTTGTAGATAAGACCATAAACAATACTATCATAATGAATCAATAACATGTTCAGATCTGAAATCATGGCACTCGGGACCTAGTGACAAGCATTAAGCACAACAAGTCACAACAAAGTCATAAAGCACTAATAGAAGATACTAGGCACCATGCCCTAACAATCTGATGCCATTACATCAACGATCTCATCCAATCCCTACCATCCCCATAGCCTACAACGGGGGATTACTCACTCATAGATAGGGGAAACATGGATGGTCGATGGAGAAGCGATGGTGATGATGATGGCGATGATCTCCTCCAATTTCCCGTCCCGGCAGGGTGCTAGAACGGAGTTTCTGGTGCTGTTTCATGGAATCTGGTGGTGGCGGCAGAGCGGAACTCCTTCTGGAAAACGTCGACCCCCCTGAGTTTTTAGGTCAGAAGGCAACTTATAGGCGAAGAGGGAGACCGAGAGGGTGCCTGGGGCAGCCAGACCACGCCCTGATGTGGCCTGGGGGTACCCGCGCCTGGGGGGGGGGGGGGGTTGTGGCCAGGCCCTGGCCCTCCTCCGTCTCGTATTCTGTCCCTGTGAGTCTTCTGAAAAAATAGGCACTTTGGCTTTTGTCCTGTCCAATTCCGAGAATATTCATTTTCTGACTTTCCTGGAACCAAAAACAGCAGAAAACAGGCAGGTGGCACTATGGCTCTTGTTAATAGGTTAGTCCAAGAAATCATATTAAAAGTAATCAAAAGTTTGGACAAAACACAAGAAAGTAGATAAAACTAAGCATGGAACATCAAAAATTATAGATACATTTGCAATGTATCAACTATGCTCCGCGGTGAAGAAGACTCCTGCTCGCGCGATCTGGACTTGTGACCATGGTCACGGGAGGGAGAGAGAGAGAGAATCAACTGGAGGTCTCCCCAAAAGAGAGGGAACCTTTTATTGATTACTGTGTATTTAATTTGTCAAAATACCTCTCTTTATATAGGGCAAAATCCCCACATAGGCAATTGTCTTAGCCATGTGGGACTAAACAAAGGAGAGGGAGGGCTGGCCGCCGCCGGCCAGGGCCCAAGTGGGCTCAACGCGGGTTGCCTTGGCCTAGCCGGCCACCAATCCTCCTTCCTCCCTTTGGTCTTTCGTCGCTGAACCATGAACGTCGTGTCGTATTCCTTTTGTCTCTCGATACTTGCATTGTCCGACATATGATCAATGACATCACCATGTCGTGTTCAATATCGTTTATCAACAAATGCTATTTGACTCATTCCGACAAGTGATATCCCTGTGATCAAACCACATGATGTGCAACTATTGGATACAACTTCTCCAAGTGGGCCCTCGAGTATCTTTTCCGTCACGCGGATGGACAAATCCCGCTCTTGACTCATATTGCCTCAACTGTTCCTCCGAATACCTGAACACACCTTTATAATCACCTTGTCACCAGATGATATTTGATGCTATCTAAGTATCCTCGGGTAATAGTGATTGATATGGTCTCACGGTCTAAGAAATAGGACACTAGGTCTTTTCTAAACATCGTAACTTGAACTTCGTGACATGATGGGGTCACGATGCTTAGGTTGGGTATAGTTCATTACCTCATTCTCGCAATGAGGTGACTCCATTTTCAACTGGCATAAATGCCACATGATCAGGAAACCTTGATCATATGTTGACCAATGAACCAGTGACTAGAGCTTCACCGGTAACTCCTAGTTGTTTATATGTCACACGTGTATTGACTTTTCCTATCAATACAGTTATAGCATGATATAAAACTTAATCATAAACTTTATGAAATATGATAATAATCCATATTATTATTTGTCTCTAGGGCATATTTACAACAGTCTCCCACTTACACTAGAGTACAAATAAACTAGCATCATTTGTTCCTAATTATTGGCACCATGTATCCCGGCACCTTTGACCATTCTCTCTCATGGAAGAGGGTGAGTATTGGGTCTATACTTTATAGTCCCAAATCCTTTGCAACTTACTAATGTCACCTTGCTTAACATTAATACTCTATCATCACATGATAACATCTTTGTGTATGCATCATAGTCATGGCAGCAAAGTGAGGTCAGTTTCTAAGAGCCAATAGTGACGTTAGATCAGCCACAACGAGCTTTCTCATGGGCACTGTGCTCTGGGACACACCCTCTGCGTAAAGATGGATTAGTCCCGCCATCACAATATGCATCATGTTAGATGGTACCCTTATATTTTATTATAAATGTAACCATCAAAACACTATTCACTTGCAAGTTTTGATGTTTTATCACCTCGCTTCCTACTTGACTTCAGTCAGTATTATCGATGTAGGAATTTCCAATCTTCTAAGGTTAACATATGCCCTTATAACATAACCCTTTATGTTTTAAGATATGTCATCCTTCATAGATTTGAAAACATGTCTACGGTTCTCAATTAGACACTGTGGACAAACTTAGCTCAACGTTCCATCATTCATACTTAATCACTATACAAATGTTCCTTCTCAGATCATATATTATGTTAAGTTGTCATTATGGTTTTTCAAGATAGAACCTATGTCTCAAGATAGTGGATTATGATCATCATTTTCTTTCTTTCAACCATTGATGTTTAACTTAATGTTATTCCTAATTCGAGTGACTAAGGACTATTCCTTAATCAATTCCTATTCCAAAACTATTTTGCAGAATCTCTTTTAGGAATACAACATAATATCGTAATATACTTACTTTCAACTTCTAATCCCAATAAATCATTATTTATCGGTGCTTGTGCTTTTATTCTTATTATGTTATACACACTCAAGAATCAGTCATTAAGATCCCACTCAAAATATGTTCCCAACATATTTGAGTATGAGACATTCATTACTGTTGGGGGGATACCCCCAGGTAGGGTCACGCCGGGGTATAAAGGCCGAGTTAGCCAAGGTACGACAAGGTCAAAGCGAATGCTGGCCGAGTTACCTCAAGGCAGGCCGAATCTCGGGGTAACCCGGACGAGGGGGTGTCCACCTAACTGAGTCTCATCCGACTTAAGCAGTGAGCCGGATAGATGAATCTAACTTGTATGCAGGAACAGGTGTGACTGGATCCTCTGCGATCCGGGTCATAGCAAGCTTCTAGCAAAAGGAAGGAATCTTGCTGCTCAAAAGGAACCCCGGTACGCACTGCATGAGCGAAGCGGACAGGGGCAGGACCACCGAGGCGTGGCCGACAGAGGTGACGACGCCCGTGTCGGCTGACACAGGCGCGGCAGAGGCTCACGTAGCCTCTGCATGGGTGACACGGGGGAAAAGCACCCCGGTCGGCTTGCTATTTTGGGAGGAGGCATATTCCCTGGAATATGCCTCCATGTATGCGCTAAGTGGAGATCTAGCCACCCCTATATAAGGAGGGTTAGGGCCTCTGTAGAGAGGGTTAGGTTCTACTGGTTGATCTCTAGTTGGTCTTGTACGGGTTAGCCGGTGGTGAGAGTAAGAGAGTCCCTTCTTCCTCCTGTCCCCAATACAGCTCTAGGAGCACTTGTAACCTTGGAAGTGAATCGAATACAAAACTTCTGTCTGTGGAATCACTACACTATCCCTCCATGCATTCCCCTAGTGCAATTAGTCCCCACCTTTAGCCTATCCATGGCATCTGCCATGACACCACCGCGACAGTTGGCGCCCACCGTGGGGCTAGTGGCGCTAGCAGGGGTCAGGATCCAGACGGGAAACCTCATCGGCACCGGCGAACGCATCGTCTCCGGGCTCGTTCAGCGCTTTGGAGCGCTGGACTTTGTCAGCGACAACGCTGGCTGCTTCGGCACGCGCCCACTTCCGCGCAATGGCCTCTTCGTCAAGCTTGGAGCGCACAAGGTCTACGTTGTTGTGGACGTATCATGCGTTCATCCGCGGCACATCGTCGAGGCAGGGGAGCCACCCCTTAGCGTGGTTCACGGGCGCCAGATACTCGCCTCCCTGCACCTGTGGTGATGATGACTGCGCCAGATGCAGGCGCAAGCAAGGATCCGGCACCAGATCCGGAGGTAACACCTAATGCACCGAGGGAAAGTAGAGGTCCTCCACTAGAAAGGCCTGAGAATGTACTGAGAGAATCCATGGATAGCTTGGCAAACCCGGTAGCAGAAGTGGTAGATCTGGCTCAAGCATAGGCCGAGCTAGAGGAAACTAGGTAGAAAATTCTAGAGGGAGCAAAAAAGATAGCTGCGGCTCAGCAGTCATTGAACATGACGCTGCGTGAGTATGCAAAGGCAAATAAAGTAGATGCTGTAAAAGTGAAGGGGAGAAATCTCATAAGTGAAATGAACAAAGAGGGTGATACTCGGATTGAGGAGTCAGAGAACTGTTTGTCCGTGGGGCTGCCGAAGTATAGTACCCCGGCAAAAAACCTCAGAGCAGCGGATGCAGCTGCGTCCGAGTTAGAGGGTCTAATGGGTGAAGCCCGCCAGAGACAGCAAGATAGGGTCAATGAGTTGGTTCGGATCGCAACCAGGCAAAATGAGGAGTTGCTCAGGGCTAACCCGGAGAGAGCTGGGGCCTCCAAGATCGTTCATTCGGCGGTGGGTAACCCAGAGAAATCCGCTGGAGCCGCATCGTCTCCTCATGGTGGTCCTAGGAGAGAAGAGGTAGTAACCTCGGCCAGGAGAAACAAGAGGATTGTTCCGTATGACCCGACAAGGGCAGGAAAAGCAAAAGAGGTACAGAGAAATGACGATCGACGAAGTGTAAGCCGAGGTGAAGCTGGCCGAGGTAACCGTGACCAAGGCAATGCCGGTCAAGGAAACACTGTTAATGGCAATGCCGGACAGCGCAACTCGGCAGGACAACCGCAGCAGCGGAATATACCAAGGCAAGAGAAAAGTGCCGGCCGAGGTATGCAACAGAGGGATGCGCCATGAGAGCGAGACCGGTATAACGATGGAGATTCGGAAATGGTGAATGCGGGATACCCAAGGCCGGACTATCATGTGATAGGGTCGAGATTGGGAAGCAAGGATCTGATGCCGGATGACGCCAGGTTGAAACTGGATCGACTATATAGGTCAAAGCAGATTGAAAGTCAAGGTCCTCCGGGTCCTGCGTGTTTTGGACCCCGGATCATGAAGGAGCCACCGGTACCTAACTTCCAGTTACCTAGAGGCACAAAGACATATGACGACAGTACAAAGCCGGAGGATTGGTTGATAAACTATGCTACAGCTGTGAAAATTGCTACAGGTAACTTGCGATGGGCTGTGAGATACGTACCCCAGATGTTGGAGGGGCCAGCAAGGGTATGGTTGAACAATTTGCCGCCCGGAAGTATTAATTGCTGGATCGATTTTGAGGAAATGTTTATCAGCAATTTTTCAAGTACGTATCAGAGGCCAAATAGGCCATAGACCCTAGCTATGTGCAAGCAGAGACTGAATGAGACAGACCGGGAGTTCTTAACCCGGTGGTGCACCGTGAGAAACTCGTGTGAGGGTGTGATAGAGTCACATGCCATAGCATGGTTTGTGCAGGGGTGTAGGTATGCAAGCGAACGGTGGCAGAAGTTGCAAAGGAAAATGCCAACCACTTTGACAGAGATGATACGGATTGCTGATTCGTATGCTTTGGGTGATCCGACTCAACCTAGGCTCGTGTCGAACGAGTCTAATGAGGAGTACTACCAGAGAGATGGAGCCAGATCATCCCGGAGGAATGATTACAGAGGCAAAAGGAGAGATGACAGACCGGATCACCGGTACAGTTCGCAACAAGTTGTAGCTGTGAATCAAGATCAGCCCGGAACAGGGAGCAACCAACGTCAGAAAACTGGAGGGCAACAATGGACACCGAGAAATGATGGCAAGAAAACTTGGACGCCAGAGCAGAAGAAACAGTGGCAAGAAAAGAAGGACCGTCCGAGGTATACTTATGAGTCGATGTTGGATCAGCCGTGTAAATTTCACACGCCAAATCCGAGTAGCCCATCGGGTCATACAACGAGGAAATGTGAGTGGATGCGTAAGATATAACAAGGTGGTTCGGGGAATGCTCAGGCACCCCGGAATGATCAACCTCGGCAGGAGTTACCCCGGCAACAATTGCTCTCCGGAGCAAACACGCAACAGCTAATGTTGCCTCCCCCTCCGCCGAGGTATGATAACCATGAGAGAAGGGATACAGTGCATCAAGTAGAAAACCAGCATCAACCAGATCAGAGGTACCCCGGAAATGAGGGGAGGAATGAGTACAGGGAGCATCATCAGAGTTACTGTGTGTTTACCACTGAGGAAACAGATAGGAAGAGCTTGTAGCACCGACATATGGAGGTCAATGCGGTAATGCCCGCGGTGATGAGGTATATGCCTTGGTCGGACCAGGAAATTACCTGGAACATCAAAGATCATCCCAAGCTTATGCCGAGTCCTGGTTTGTATGCGTTAGTGCTGGATCCGACATTCATTGGGCCAAACATCAATGTGAGGTTCTCCAAAGTACTGATTGACAATGGTAGTAGCATTAACATCATGTATGCAGATACAATGCGCAAGTTGGGTATCTCGGAGAACATGCTCCAAGCTACAAGTACAACTTTCCATGGTATTGTGCCAGGCATTTCTTGTGAGCCCATAGGCAAAGTCCGGGTTGACGTGTTGTTTGGCAAGAGAGATAATTGCCAAACTGAGAATCTGGAGTTTGAGGTGGTGAACTTGGAAAGCGCGTATCACACATTACTCGGAAGACTAGCATTGAACAAATTCATGGCGAGCTGTCACATCAGTTACTTGAAGATGAAGTTGCCCGGGCCAAACAGAGTGATTACCATTGCTGGAGATTTCCGACGTTCCATTGAGTGTGCCTCAGCCGGGTCTAACTTAGCCGAGTTACTTGTGATTGCGCAAGAGAAAAGAAAAATCCAAGAGGTGGCGGCATTAGCTCAGTCCGCGCAGCAGTATATGCCGGTGTTGAGTAACCCGCATGGTAGCGTTTCGTTCCAAGCCACAAAGGATACTAAGGAAGTGCCTGTTGATGATATGTTCCCAGAGCGCACCGTAACAATTGGTGTTGTGCTGAGTGGTAAATAGGAAAGCGAGCTCGTCAACTTCCTCCGTGAGAATCGGGATATTTCTGCTTGGTCCACACAGGACTTGCAAGGTGTTCCGAGGAAGTTGGCCGAGCACTCTTTGAACGTGAGACCCGGAGCAAGGCCGGTGAAGCAACCTCTCCGCCGCTTCACCGAGGATAGGAGAAAAGTCATTGGAGATGAAATAGCTTGGTTACTAGCAGCAGGATTTATCATGGAAGTACTTTACCCGGATTGGCTATCTAATCCGGTGCTGGTGGAGAAGAAGAAAGACGATCTGAATGTGGCAGTGGTTTGGCGTATGTGTATTGTTTACATGAACCTGAACAAGGCGTGTCCAAAGGATCCATTTCCACTGCCGAGGATAGATCAGGTCATAGACTCAACTGCTAGATGTGAACTGTTGTCATTCATTGATATATATTCTGGTTTCCACCAGATACCTCTGAATCCGGATGATCAAATAAAGACTGCATTTATCACCCTGTATGGGGCTTATTGCTATCGCACCATGCCGTTTGGTTTACCTAATGCAGGGGCAACGTACCAAAGATGTATGCAGAAATGTTTGCACGACCAAATAGGTCAAAATGTACAAGTGTATGCGGATGATGTGGTTATCAAGACCAAGGAAAGAAAAACGCTCCTTGACGACATCAGGCAGACATTCGTGAACTTAAGAAGGTTCCGGATGAAGCTTAACCCAGAAAAATGTACCTTCGGTGTCCCGGCTGGAAAATTACTCGGATTTCTCGTCTCCAGCCGAGGTATCGAAGTTAATCCAACTAAGATCCGGGCCATTGAACGAATGGAACTGTCGAAGTGTCTTAACGATGTCCAGAAGTTCACTGGTTGCCTGGCATCGTTAAGTCGGTTTGTATGTCGGTTGGGAGAAAAGGCATTGCCTCTCTACCAACTCATGAAAAAGTCAGATACGTTCTTTTGGACACCACAGGCCGATGAAGCCTTTGCCCACTTAAAGAAGATGTTAGCCACTGCACCAGTGTTAGCCTCTCCAATATCAAAGGAGCCAATGTTGCTCTACATAGCCGCAACCAACCGAGTTGTAAGTGCAGTGATTGTGGTAGAGCGCGACAAAGAGGGTAAGTCGGTGCAAAGGTCAGTGTATTACTTGAGCAAGGTATTATCTGCCTCAAAGCAGAACTACCCACACTATCAAAAGGTGGCATATGGTGTCTATATGGCAACTAAGAAGTTAAAGCATTACTTTGAGGAGCATCCCATCAAAGTAATATGTGAAGCTCCCATATCCGAGATAATGAGTAACAAAGATGTGAGTGGCAGAATTGCAAAATGGGCAATTTAACTAGCTCCTTATGCGCCACAATATGACAGAAGAGAAGCAATCAAGTCTCAGGCTGTGGCCGACTTTTTTGTGGACTGGGCCGAGGTACAATATGAACCACCGCGACCAGATCTGAACTACTGGAGGATGCATTTTGACGGGTCAAAAACAAAAACCGGGCTAGGCGCCGGAGTTGTGCTTACCTCGCCAAAGAAGGACCAGCTAAAATATGTGCTGCAGATCCATTTCACGGCATCAAACAATGTCGCTGAGTATGAATCACTTGTGCATGGGCTCAAAGTGGCAAAAGAGATTGGGATACGTCGGATACTATGCTTTGGCGACTTGGATTTGGTAATATAGCAAGTGTCGGGATTGTGGGACGCCCTTGATCCAAACATGGCTCTGTACAGATTTCATGTGCAGAAGATATCTGGTTACTTTGAGGGATGTGAATTTCACCATGTACCTCGGGTGGAAAATGAGGCTGCCGACATGTTGTCGAAGCTCGGATCAACCCATGAAGCAATTCCACGAGGTGTAGCATTGGGAAACCTCAGAAAACCGTCTATCAGGCCATCCCTAGGAACCGACTCAATCTATGTCCCGGAAGATACAGAATCCGGAGCTGTGCCCATGGACATTGACATGGGAGGTAGTGCGCGAAACCCGGGGACTGCATCAGCAAACCCGGGGACTGCCTCAGCGAACCCGGGGACTGCCTCGCAGGACCCGGACTCGGCCATGAGATGATCCGGTTGAAGTTATGCCGTTGGATCAGATGGAAATTGATGAGTATGTGTTCCTGTCGAGCAATACCAGCTTGGGCACTGCCTATATTTCAATTCCTGAAAGATGGAACGTTACCCACTGAGGAGGTGTTATCCAGGCAAACTCAGAGGAGAGCAAAGGCATACACAATCATCAATTCCGAGCTATACAAACGGAGTGTGACCAATGTCCTCCAGCGATGCGTTGACCCGGAAGAAGGGCTTGACATCCTCTGAGTATACATCAAGGGGAGTGCGGGCATCATGCCTCGTCCCGAGCCTTGGTGGCAAAAGCTTTTCGGCATGGTTTCTACTGGCCAAGTGCCTTAGAACAAGCAGAAGATCTGGTGAGAAAATGCAATGGTTATCAGAGATATGCTACCAAGAAACATATGCCTATGTCGGAACTCAAGACCATACCAATCACATGGCCATTTGCCGTATGGTGTTTGGATATGGTTGGCCCGTTCAAACCAGCAAGGGGGAATATGACTCACATTCTGGTCATGGTGGACAAATTTACAAAGTGGATTGAAGTGAAGCCTATAAGAAAATGCGATGGAGCTACGGCCGTAACATTTCTCAAAGACATTATCTTGAGATACGGTTATCCTCACAGTATCATAACTGATAATGGCACAAATTTTGCTGAAGGAGCATTTGTGCATTTTTGCCGAGATAAGAAGATCCGACTGGACATTGCCTCGGTAGCCCACCCCGCATCGAACGGACAAGTGGAAAGATCCAATGGATTAGTATTATCCGGGATAAAACCCCGGCTCATTGAGCCGCTGTAAAGATCAGCGGGGTGCTGGATAGAAGAACTACCAGCGATACTGTGGAGTTTAAGAACAACTCTAAATCGATCAACAGGCTATACGCCATTTTTTCTGGTATATGGGGCAGAAGCTGTATTACCAGCCGACATAGAGCATGATTCGCCTAGGGTCACCCAATATACAAAAGCCGAAGTGCAAGAAGCCTGTCAAAATGATGTTGATTTGCTGGAAGAAGCGAGAGAATTGGCCTTGTTCAGATCCGCCATATATCAGCAAAATCTCCGATGCTATCATAGCCAAAAAGTAAGCCCCCGAGTCTTCCGGGAAGGCGATCTAGTGCTCCGGTTGGTACAACGTACTTCTGGTATGCATAAGTTATCCCCCCATGGGAAGGGCCATTCATTGTGAGCAAAGCATTACACAATGATTCTTATTATCTTATTGATGCAAAGTCACAGGAAAAGAACAAGGCGGATAGGTCCGGCGAGGAATCTAAGCGTCTATGGAATGTAGCTCTACTTCTTCCTTTCTACACTTAGCAGAGAAGTGTATGTATCCGAGTCTTCTCATATGTCGGTATGTATGCCGGCAATGAGCCTATCAATGAAATATTGGCACCTCGAGCAATAACTCGGGGACTGCCTTAATAATATTTGTTGTCTTTCATTATTTATACGTTAGCTGGAGTAAGTTGTTCTACTTAACTCGGATTAGTAGTGTGTGAGCACCAAAAACCCAACTCTTCGACTTGCTGCTGTCCAACAAGAATTGGCTTCATGGCAAGCAAGAGAACAAGTTTGGAATTGCGTAGCACATGAAAAACGACTAAGGAAAAAAACTTAATCGAGCCGACATTTGTTTTTTGGACTAACCTTGTATTTACTTTCAAATTATTATGCTGAATTATTTTGAGCTAAGCCTAAAGTTTCCAAGTATTGTTAAACGATTTTTGAAGCTCGGATTCATAAGTCATAAAACCAAATCAAGGTAGACACGAACCGAGCCAGAAGATTGGAAGAACAAGAAAATGAAACTCAGGGGCTACGCCCAAGTTGATCCGGCATAAAAACTTAGTAGAAAAATATCACATGTGTACTGGATACAATTCCACCAGCATACCGGGGATCTAATAAATTTTGAAGTGTTTTCACTCAAGGAGCAGCAAGAGGAGGAAGTTCGGCATCATCTTTGCCTTCTTCGATATCCGAGGCATCGTCCTCTTCACCCTCGTCTGAACCATCTTCTATGTTCTCAGCATTTTTGTCACCAGCGGCTTCCAGGAAGCTCGGACCCTTAGTCCATTCATGAATGGGAGCATATTCAACGAGGCTGTGGGCGCAAGCCTGGCGCCGAGCTACCCACTCCAGGTCATTGGTCCATTTGGATCCGGTGCACAGGCGCGTCAGAAGGTTCAGGTCGATCTTCTCGTACCACGTGAGTATGTGGTGAAGAACGGTCTCAGCTGCAGCACGTCCAGCGGACTCCCTCCAAAGGTCGAGCTGCGTCTCGATTTCCATCAACTTTTCAGCAAGAATTGCGGTTCCCTCCGGAGTGTCTTCGGTAGGCCAAAATGTGTTGAAGACTCAAACTGCAACGTTAAGGAGATCCTTGCCATAGTTCTTGATAATTTCCATGCGAGATGACAGGCTGACCAGCAGGTCCTCCATGTCATAAGGAACGTCTTGACCATCAGGAGCAACGGGAGTACCCCTCTCTCGGCGGAAATCAGCAACAGCGGTCGCAATGGGAGTACCCTCTGGAAATTTGCTTAAAAACGAGACAAGAGAAGCAAGTAATGAAATGACATGTGAAGTAACCCGGAGGAATATGCCGAATAAGGGAAAGGAGCTTATGTAGAATGTGGCTGTGGATCTGGGTCAATTCCTTGGTACAGTCATCGCGTCTTTTGCGAAGTTGCACAAGTTCAGCGTTTGCCGACTCAAGCTTGACGTCGGCCTCCTAGAGAAGTTCTCGGTCCTTGGCAATTTGGAGATTGAGGCGCTCGCGCTCTTCGGTGTAGTCCTGGCCAACCTTTTAAATCTCGGTTTGGTGTTGTGCTTTCAGTTTCTTCATTTCTGCCTTCAGCTTGGCAATCTCGTCATCCTTGGTTTAGAGGAGGGCAAGCTCATCGTCTTTCTTCTTGAGCTCGGCCTGATGCTTCCCTGCTTGTTCGAGAAAATGCAGCATCATATCAGGCACGGGCACACTATCTTCCAGCGATACTGAAATAGTTTGTTAACCCGGCAAAGCCGAGGTATAAATGTTTGCCGAGCCAAGGAGAAAAGGAGATAGAAAGCAAAGCAAGGTCGGACAACAGTAACTTACCCTTAATCTGATCCAGATTCTTCCTCATAAGCTTGTTCTCAGCCTCCACCCCAGATGCGAAAACCGAATGACGGATTAGTTCGGCAGAAAAAGATGAAGGAAAACAGAAAAATGTGAAGAAGAGAACTTACCCCTTTTCTCGTGCTCAGCGAGATGTGCATTGTGCTTTGCGAGCAGCATTTTGTGAGTGTCTAGGAGACGCTGGAACTCAGCGCTCCGGCGGTTGGTGGTCACCTAGAAAGAGTACAAAAATATAGCTTAAGCCTTGTGCATATTCAAAGTGTACAAGATCCGGGCCAAGTGGAACTTAACCCGGCTCTAGGTGTGTGCATATTCGAAGTGTACAAGATCCGGGCCAAGTGGAACTTAACCCGGCTCTAGGTGTGTGTGCATATTTGAGGTGTACAAGATCCGGGCCAAGTGGAACTTAACCCGGCTCTAGGTGTGTGCATATTCGAAGTGTACAAGATCCGGGCCAAGTGGAACTTAACCCGACTCTAGGTGTGTGCATATTCAAAGTGTACAAGATTTGGGCCAAGTGGAACTTAACCCGGCTCTAGGTGTGTGCATATTCGAAGTGTACAAGATCCGGGCCAAGTGGAACTTAACCCGGCTATAGGTGTGTGCATATTTGAATTTGTCAAGGAGCTACGTTGGTTTTCTAAGGAGCATCCGGCTGAGTAACAAGTTACTCCCCCGGAGGCTCGGGGTCTAATGGTTATATCACTAGGACATGCTAAGGAAAAGGTGAAGTAACGTACCTCCATCATCCGACCCGCAAGGTTAATCGCCTTAGCGGCTGTGTTCATCTGAGCAGAGAACTCGGCGGGACCGAACTTCTCCGGGAGATCGTCGTTGTAGACGAACTCCGCCTTGTTCCAGTTGTTCACAAACTCGATCAAGGTCGGAGGATATCGCTCACCGCTGAGCATGTGGGGCGCCACCAAGCCCTTGGCATGTGCTTCTCTCCTCTCAACCTGAGAAAGGGCCGGGCTGGTGTGCAAGACAAGTTTCTGCACATTAGCTGGCTCGGTAGGGGTGTCCTTCGATGCTGGAGGCTTCTTGGCAAGCATGGACGTGAGAGTCCACTGTCCAGACTCGACGGACGCTGCCCTGGTGACGTTAGGGGCCTTCTTGCCTTTGGGCTGCTGAGAGGAGGAAGTGGTTGCAGCAGATTTACCCTTGGGAGCTGCCTGGGTGCTTTCTCGCCGAGACTGAGAAGACTCGGACGAGGCAGAGGGGCTTGGTGTTGCTGCTTTGGCTGCTGGCGCTAGAGTTGGTGCTGGTGCTGTTTTCTTCTTCGGAGGAGGTACTGAAGTAGACTCGGTCGTAGCTGGTTGCGGCGGAGCCGAAGTGGTGGACCTCCACGAGGGGGAGAAGGGCTGAGTCGGAGCGGCGAAGCGATACTAGATCCACTCTGGGGGACCTCCACCGCAGCTCTGCCGAATCAGATAATGTCAGATGAGAAACTATAACGATGCAAGAACAAGTAAATGGCAAACGAAAAAGAGGCTTGCGCATCCGAGGTCACCGGCTCCTTGGGCTTCCGAGCCCTTCATGTTGGGGCCTTGGTTGCAGGCTTGGAGGCAGTCTTATCCCCGGACTTCTTTCGCCTTTTGGTTGGCTGAGAAGGTCTGGAGGATGAAGTGGATGCGGCTTCCCTTTTCTTCTTCGGTGCAATCGGAACAGGGTCACCCACGGCAAGGGGAGGGTCCTCATGGATCTGCCCACCGGGGTTAGCTGATGCTGGAAAAGCATAAGAAAGGGGGACAACGTCAAATGCTTCCATCACCTCAACATCCGAGTCATCTTCATCGTCGGGCCAATCTCTAATAGAAGATATTTTACCGGTGGGTCGCTTGATCACGTCGGACATTGGGAGGAACATCTCCTGGTCCGGTTCTTCCTTGTCCGAGCTCTCCCGGTCAGGCGCACATTTGAGGGTGGGGTCGGTGCCATCCTCGATAGTCTGCTGAAGGAATTGCTAAAGGAGAAAAAAGACAACGGAGTTAAAAATACAACAGCAACCGACATAAGATATGATTCGAAGAACGTGTGTGGCACAAAGCTTACCACGGGAGGAAGCCTATCCCGACAATAGTGCTCAATTCCCCACGTCCACTCAGAGGAGAAGTCCTTGTGGGTGGTGAAGAGGGCCTTGACCCGGCAATAGATTTCTGTATTGCTCAGATCGATAGACGAGGTCTGGTTGGGGTCGCGGCCCCAACTCATGTGGCACACCTTGTGAGTGCGTTTCTGGAGAGGGGAGATCCGGTTGCGGACGAATGTGATCATGTCGTCCTTGTTGCGCAACCCGAGCTCTTTCAGCTCCACGAACCTTTTATTGACCTGGTTGGCCAAGACTGTGGGCTTCTTGGGGACAACGTCCCATAACTCCGGGTTAGGAGGACCCGGAGCATAGGGGCGAAGCCGGATCAAATCTTCAGTGCCTTCATTCCGAATATAAAAGAAGGTCCGGGCCCATCCTTTGCAGGAATCCAGCCCGGTAACCCGGGGAAAGATGGAGAGCCTCCGGGGTGAAATGGACGCAGCGCCGAACTGCGTAAGTTGTTTATCCTCCGGCTCTAGATCTACATTCGGAATTACATTACGACGAAGGCCAAAAAACCGGATCCATAGCTCCTTCGTGGGCCATAATCCGGCGTAGCCTTCGATCGTGGAGGCAAAAGCAGAGAGAGAAGTGATGGCATTGGTCGGAAGGTGGTGCAGCTGGAGTTCATAGGTGTTCAACCAATCGTGAAAAAAATCGCTGACTGGTAAACCGAATCCCCGCTGGAAGTGTGACAAGAACACAACAAACTCACCCGGATTGGGTGAGGGGGCGAGTTCGGCAGAGGCGAGGCGCGATGGCGCTCGAGATGCGCTGGTGCGGTAGAGCCAGTCCAGGTCGTCCTGGCAGACCCAGGAGCCAGCCCACGCACCGCGGTCGACCGTCATGGTCTCCTCCTCCATCTCCTGCTCAGCAATGACGAGCTCCTCTTCTGTCATCTCCGGTTCGCTGCCCTCGCTAGCGCTAGTGGCAGTGGGGGGAGCGGCCTAGATTGACAGCGACCCGTGGCGGAGGAGGTGCGCAGCTGCGATGGCGACGCGGATGCGTATGGAAGCAGTGCGGCAGCGGCGCTGCTACTCAGTGTCGCGAGAGAAGATGAAGAAGAAGAACTAGAGGCAGAGGGGCGCAGAAGTGGGGAAAAACCCAAGGGGCGCGCCCCTCCCCTATTTAACCATTCCATCGAGGAGGGAGTGGGATCGTGTTATGCAGCAACGCCACACGGTGTGGTCGTGTATAGCCCGGATGGGCCAATCAGCGAAGAGCCACACGGAGGGTCACAGGGTGTAGCTGATCCCATGACGCGACACATTGATGCGGTTAACGAGGAGGCAGGCCAGACGTGACGTGCGCCACAGTGATAACTAACAATTACTGCAGCGGTTACTGTGGCTAGCCCTTAAATGAGGCAACCTAATGATTAGCCTCCACGTGGGGAAGCGTACGAGGGAAGGAAAGATAACCCGGATAAGAACATGGTAACCTACCAGCAAGTGAAAACTTGGAATGTGCCAAGGGAAAGTAAATCCATAGAATCCGAGATAAGGAGGAAACTCGGAGAAGGAGCACAAAACTCGGTGGAATTGAACCTGCCGTGGCCTTAGCGCCTAAGGCAACTAAGACCGCAGCAGCTTCAGGGACTAATGTTGGGGGGATACCCCCGGGTAGGGTCACGCCAGGGTATAAAGGCCGAGTTAGCCGAGGTACGGCAAGGTCAAAGCGAATGCTGGCCGAGTTACCTCAAGGCAGGCCGAATCTCGGGGTAACCCGGACCAGGGGGTGTCCACCTAACTAAGTCTCATCCGACTTAAGCAGTGAGCCGGATAGATGAATCTAACTTGTATGTAGGAACAGGTGTGACCGGATCCTCTGTGATCCGGGTCATAGCAAGCTTCTAGCAGAAGGAAGGAATCTCGCTGGTCAAAAGTAACCTCGGTACGCACTGCATGAGCGAAGCGGACAGGGGCAGGACCACCGAGGCGTGGCCAACAGAGGTGATGATGCCTGTGTCGGCTGACGCAGGCGCCGCAGAGGCTCACGTAGCGTCTACATGGTTGACGCGGGGGAAAAGCACCCCGGTCAGCTTGCTATTTTGGGAGGAGGCATATTCCTTGGAATATGCCTCCACGTATGCCCTAAGTGGAGACCTAGCCACCCCTATATAAGGAGGGCTAGGGCCTCTGTAGAGAGGGTTAGGTTCTACTGGTTGATCTCTAGTTGGTCTTGTACGGGTTAGCCGGTGGTGAGAGTAAGAGAGTCCCTTCTTCCTCCTGTCCCCAATATAGCTCTAGGAGCACTTGTAGCCTTGGAAGTGAATCGAATACAAAACTTCTGTGTGTGGATTCACTACACTATCCCTCCCTGGATTCCCCTGGTGCAATTAGTCCCCACCTTTAGCCTATCCATGGCATCTGCCGTGACACCAGCACGACAATTACGCCCACTCAAAATATGTTTCCTACATATTCGAGTGTGAGACTTACATTTCTCCCTTCTCAAAATATGTCATTCACATATTGCTTTAAGAATACTTTTGTAGCTCCCACTCAATTTCATGAAAATTGCATATCCTCTCACTATTTTGAATAACTTCAAATCTTTGATCAATTATCAAACTAAGAGTTTTATTATGAGACACTAGTACCTTACTAGTATCAAATCCATTAGACTTTTATCACTTCTGAATCAAATTATTTTGAATTTGTCCAATACATTATTCATGACAAATTATGCCTTTATCATTCACCTTTTCCATCATGACCTTGTAGTCTTTTTGGAAAATTCAAGTAACCCTCCACTTGGTAAGATTCAGCAATGAATTGCTTTCTAATGTTAAGTGAATTTTGCCTCTAGGATTTCTCATAATTTTAGTTTACCATCATTTTCTTCGTAGTTCATAGGTATGCCATATGCTGGTAATATGACAAGTGCTTCACAAATGTCTCCACATAGAATATATGGTACCTTTTTGAATCCTACTTGACGTAGTTAAAACACTAGTGGGGAAAGCACAATGATCATTATCATTGATCCTTTTCTTTATGAAGAGAATCATTCAGGAACGTTTTCCGCTGCGCTTCTCAACACTCTGATGTAGGGTTTTGAATCCTCATCAATATTTTCACTATCTTCCATAAGATTTACAGTCGAGAACATAAACTTTCTCGAGAATGCACCAAAATTTAAGCAACACTAGTTTTGCCTTTCTTTTGGTACTAGCCATGGATTTCGTATTCAAAGATTCTAATGAATACTCTACAAAGACTTGTTCACTATTGTTTTGGTGATATCGAATAACTCCAAAACTTTCATGAAGACCCATACAAGATATGGCGCCGATCTCACAAATTCAGATGGTTCACTATATATTCTAATTGAGTGTTTACTATTTCTAACTAATGGTCTTTACACTTACACTACAACGATTTATTCGGTGCCATCTATTCACATTTGACAACTAATATCACATTGCGATGCTTTGCATTTCGACATATCAAACTCATTGCATTTCAAAATTTCTTATGCCAATCTTATAACATCGAATTTCATTACTATTGATCAAATCGTAGTAATTAGATTCTCTTTTATCTTTAATACCCTTGGATGACGAAATATTTTGATCATATCAAATATTTTCATGATCATGTTTATTTTGGTAAAACCCTTTTACAAAATTCAAATAATCATATAATGATAATCACCATTTTGTTGAAATACAATACATCGAATATGCATTCTCTTTCAACAATTCATCAAACACTTTGCATTCATGCAACACATAGTTTTTGAGTTATCGTGCCGAACTTGGGCATGATTCATATGTGACAAGAAATCAAATGACTTTCACATATTATCAACATAACTTTGAATTTAAATAATGGTTTCATTCAAAATGAATATATCATTAAGTTGGGTATTTTCAAGGCATTTTCAATATTTTACAAATGTTCATGCATTATCAATTAATTTCACCACAAGGATAATTCACACATAATCAAACCACATATGAATGCAAAAAGAAATCATTCATAGAAGCAGAACAACTGTTTCTTACAAAATCATATGAATAACCATCTCATGAACTGTGAGACACACTAAAGAAGTTCACAATCCACCGGTTACAATAATCATCCAAGAACGATAAACTAAGTGATAAATGTCGAGGGAGAGTGTCGTTGGCCATCATCATCATGCTTGCCATCAACATGCAACGTCACCTCCTCTCCAGCAAGCAGCTCTCATGGAGAAGGACCTGTTTTCAGCAAAACAGAACAAGTATCAAATACTTTAACACTGCAATAAGTGTTTGCAAGATTATAACATTTATAAAATTATATATCAAATATATACCTTTGTCATCGACGACCTCTCGGGCGATTGGTTAAACCTTTACATTTCTGAAACGTAATATGAAATCCTGGAAATCCAATGTTTCTGTATCACCACTCATAATGCTACTTCGGAGATATCCTTCGTAGCTGGGAGGAAACAATCGAAGCAGCACGCCTATCGCAAATGACTCGGTCATCCAGTAGTCCATGAAGTAAACTAGTCTCATGTGTGCATCAAGCATGCTCCCCAAGTGACTCTTTAAACAAGTGTATTCCTCCATCTGTATGGAAAGGAAATCTCCAAGCAGCTCGTGCTTCCACATGCGCACATGGCTTATGAACTCAGCTCTCAGCTGATCCACCATCACATATGGGTCAAGATCACCCATGATCAGATGCAATTCACCCACCATCCCGTAACACATTATTATCTGGATGAAAGTGGACATCTCTTGACAATAGTAGCATTATTCCTTCTCTCATGGGGTCTCATAGTCATCAGGCTCGGCCAATTCCATCGTGCGGCATATGTAATCTATGACATTATTCTTAGTAAGGAGATCATTCAGACACACAAGCCACCTAGGGAAGTTTGATCCATCAAGTCTAAGTTTTTCACCAACTACCCACTCATCAACATCAAAGTAGGCTTCATGGTGAGCCATCTCTACATTTATAATTGCAAAAGGAATTTATACTAAGTTTATAATTGTGTGAGTTAAACAAGAACTCCACTAAAAACTCATATCCCTAGAAGGGTTTTAGCGATTACATGATCCCTATTCACTACACCATCGCTGATCGTCACGGCCGGCGATATAGTTGCAAAGGTGGACACCGAAATGTCGATCACATCATTCATGTGACTCGTGCTCGATATTTCGACCATCCGTGTTCCGAGGCCATGTCTACACATGCTAGGCTCGCCAACTCAACCTTAGTGTATTTGCTGTGCAACATGGCTTACACCCACCGTATGCGAACACAAATATGTCTGACACCCGATCGTCACGGCCTGCCTCATAACAGAGAATTTTATTGGTGGTGCACACTAAGGGAGAACACTTTCATTGGTATTTTGATTAGGGATAATCTTATTAGGATACCGTAGAGTATCTAATACTAGCACCCAATAATATGCACAAACAATGAACATTGAATGTAAGTGTGATGTGATATGGTCCTTCACATTGTGATCTTCATCCCGCGCCTCCGGATTCTGGCTCCAGGGTTCCGGCGCCGTAGGCACCAGGGTACCGGTGCCTCTGGCGTGGTAGTCCATAATCTCCATGACCATCTACTACTACTTAGCAACATAAAGTAAAATACTTTACCTTTGCCACAACCATATCACATCACAACACCCCCTACAAAACAAAGTTAGACGCCTCTACTTTATTTTTGCATGTTTTACGTGGCTGATAGGGCTTTCGTGCAAGAACCGTTCTTACCTACGAACTTCCACCACAATGCTGATCAAGTATTTGTTTATACTACACCCCTTTCTTGGCCCTACTTTGCAAATGGTATACCACCTAATGTGAGAGAGGGAGACAGACACCCCCCAAGCCACTTTATACGGTACAAGTCGTATGTCAAGCATGGACTAGTCTCGCGAATGAACACGTAAGGTCAGTTGGGGGATGCTTCATCAAGCATTACTACGGTATACACAAGTACATGTGGGAGGGTAACAACTAAAAGATCAATGCCACATGCTACAACTCGTGTGTTCTACTCGTACTAGCAATACTATGCATAGATCTAGCTCTGATACCACTGTAGGGGTTTGCGCATGAAAACAATAAATTTTTCCTATGCCAAGAACCCTAATGCCGGACCTATCTATTAGTAATGCAGTAACAGGAGGGGCTTTTCGTGAACTTACCCATTAAGACCAAAAATCGTTGTCAACGCTCGGGAGAGCGTGGTTGATGTAGTCAAACTGAAGGCGACCTCAAGGTCGTGTTGAAGTCCCGACAGCTCTTGCGGCTCCAACGACTTCTAGTTCCCCAAGTGTTGAACCTCATAGGGAGTTACACATGTCCGGTGCCTGACAATGACTCCTGCTCCTCCGATCCAGCAGCTGTTGCGGAAGTAGAGCTTCTAGATCCAAATCCCGTGGTGCGACCGTGCCCCGCGGTGAAGAAGACTCCTGCTTGCACGATCCGGACTTGGGACCACAGTCACGGGAGGGAGAGAGAATCAACTGGAGGTCTCCCCAAAAGAGAGGGAACCTTTTATTAATTATTGTGTATTTAATTTGTCAAAATACCTCTCTTTATATAGGGGGAAAAACCCCCCACATAGGCAATTGCCTTAGACATGTGGGACTAAACAAAGGAGAGGGGACAGGGGGAGGGTTGGCCGCCGCCGGCCAGGGCCCATGTGGGCCCCACGCGGGGTGACTTGGCCCAGACGCCGACCCCATCTTCCTTCCTCCCTTTGGTCTTTCCCTCATGGGCCCTTTTCCCTCCGGATTTTGGTCCAATTAGGTATTTGACCCTTTTTAATTCCTTTTCTTTTATTGAATAAATATAAATGAATAATTAAATCATTATTCAAAATTCACTTACATATTATTCAATCCCCGTTGATGTAGAACTCATTCCATCCCATTCCGGACATCCTCTGGACTTACCGAAACCCATCCGGTTTCTCTCTCTCTTTTCTTTGGTAATTCTAACGATACCAAAACACTCTCTGAGCATCATCAAGCCCTTAAGCGTGATACCCCACGGTTCGGGAACACTCCAGACATGGTCAGAACCCTCCCATACCAATGATCACCAGAGTGACCTGGATGGCCATGTTGATCCATGTGCATTCCACAAAATCTTTCGTCGCTAAACCATGAACGTCGTGTTGTATTCCTTTTGTCTCTAGATACTTGCATTGTCTGAGATAGGATCAATGACATCAGCATGTCATGTTCAGTCTCGTTTATCAACAAATGCTATTTGACTCGTTTCGATAAGTGATATCCCTGTGATCAAATCACACGCTGTGCAGCTATTGGATACAACTTCTCCAAGTGAGCCCTCGAGTATATTTTTCATCACGCAGATGGATAAATCTCCCTCTTGACACATATTGCCTCAATTTTTCCTCCAAATACCTGAACGCACCTTTATAATCATTGTGTCACCAGATGACGTTTGATGCTATCTAAGTATCCTCGGGTAACAGTAATTGATATGGTCTCACGGTCTAAGAAATAGGACACTAGCTCTTTTCTAATCATCATAACTTGAACTTCGTGACATGATCGGGTCACGATGCTTAGGTTGGGTATAGTCTATCATCTCATTCTCGCAATGAGGCGACTCCATTGTCAATTGGCATAAATTCCACATGATCAGGAAACCTTGATCATATGTTGACCAATGAACCAGTGATTAGAGCTTCACCGAGAATTCCTGGTTGTTTATATGTCCCACGTGTATTGACGTTTCCAATAAATACAGTTATAGCATGACATAAAACTTAATCATAAATTTTATGAAATATGATAATAATCCATATTATTATTTGTCTCTAGGGCATATTTCCAACAGTTTCATATCCCTCCTGACATCTCGCCTGGCCCGCGCGGTGCTCGTAAAGTTAAAGTTTATTAGCCTTTCCTATACATGTTATGACATATACAGGAGAGCATGCACTAATATGCTACATCCATGCGTAGGAGCGACGATTCAAACATTCTACCTAATGTTTTCCCCGGGGGCGCATCCAAAGGTCTACTATGTGTCGTGAACTCGAAAGCGAAACATTCTTTCTGGAGCATGGGATGTTAGTACGAATAAAAACTAAGTTAGCCTCTACTGTTTAATCATTAGACGTTTTGTCTACCGACCGCGCCCCGAGGATGCAAAGAGGAGTCTATTTGTATAACAAAGTAACTATATTTCACGTCTTACATTTTATGAAAACTGTACATCTAGTCTTTTTTATTTCTAGTTTTTATCGAACGATCGTTTAGAAAACTTTTCAGGTTTGGCGTACGCTCATACAACATGAAGCTAAGAGTTACTAATAATAGTTTACTTATGCTATATATTGTTGGCATATTGTAGACATACTATCAAACGTTCTGTCTAACAACCGTGTCTCGGGAGGCGCAACTGAGATCCACACTATAAGAACACCACGTTGCTCCCGAAAAATGCTATCATTTAGCCCTCTGAGAATATGTTTTTTTCTTGCACCTAGATGTAGCGTGTTCATATTATAGGGAGTTCTACCTATCGTTCGCGCCTCGGGGGTGCGTGGAGAATTCTAATTTCTATAGTAGGAATCACGAGCCAAATAGTATTAAAGTAGAGTTAATTGTAGAACTGTCTACGAGTTTCTATTTCTGGTTTTCCTTTTGTAAAATTTTCTTCCTCGATGTGCTAAGGAGGTTCTCTGGATCTTTTGTAATGTACTGAGTTGTGATCTATAGTCATGCCTTAGATCTGTGATATTTCTGTTCTACTACTCTGAGGGATATAATATTGGTAGAACGGTGTTTCGTTGGTGTTATGTCAATGACTTGCATACTACACCATGAAGTGGTATGCTGGGTCACCATAGCTAGTATCAGACCGAACACTTTGACCTTAGGATTAAAACCCTTTAAGGAAGACCTATAGGTTGGGTAGTGACTATAGGAAGCCAACTTATTTTAACCACATGATGTTATAAGTTGTGATGGATATTCACTTGGGAATAACCTTATCACTTCTAGTAGAATATTTTATCTTTCTTAGAATAGTTACTTACATATATTTCTTAAGTAAAGTTGTTATGTATGTAGTACCTTTCTAACTAGGTAATATATATATATGCAAGACTATCCAATACCAACAATCCGATCTAGGTGAAATATCATCAAGTTAGAGTTATCCTAAAAAGTAGTAGAATGGTGTTATCATATAAAGAGAAGCCATACAATGTAGTATCACCTTATCATTATGATAGTGGTAAATACCATGAAAGACACCCCAAACCATTCAAACACATGTTATAGTAGGGGAAATAAAACATTTTCGACTTACTTGAAATATGCTACATAAAGGAATAGAACTTTATCGAGAGATGACAATAGAAGTATGCTCATTTAACCCCCCAGAAGTGACGTGGGGTGATCACGCCAATGTCCATGGTTTATGGACTTGGGTTTCGAGGAAGAGGTGTACGTTGGAGACTTCTTCGTCTAATAGACAAACAATGGGGATGCAAGTTTACCCAGGTTCAGGCCCTGGAGGGAAAACCCAATTCCTGTTCTTTGTTCTTAATTGATGGAGAAAACGAAGGTTAAAATGGCACTAAGATGACTCAGGTTGCACGGATTGGATCTGGTGTGGTTGTATGGCGAGAGTTTTTTTAGATATTCTCCCTAGCGGTCCCTCCTAGCCTTTATATGAGGAGGATAGGTCTTGGGTATCGTCCGAGTAAGTTACAAGTTAAGGGTGTAACCCTAAAGGTTTCATATCTAGTGTTTGTCTTGTTTGTCAAGGATATGGTGCTTTAATGGGCCTGGCTTCACCTGAATCATCATGGGCTTCAGTGAGCTCTACAAATCACCATGCGAGCCTTCTGTTGGGCTGGACCAGATAGGCCAAGGGTGTACGCCCATTGGATATACCTATGTCAGTAGCCCCAGAGTGTCCAGAGAATCATAGATTCGGGTGGAGACTTTAGAAGCACATACCTCATAGGGTGAATGGTACTAACCTAGAAGTTCATCGGGTCAGAGAGTTCCGTATCTTTTAAACAGTTCATAGGGATGTTAGTAAATGTTCCTTGTGCTCTCGATAGGTCGGGACTAGTTAATTGCTCTTGGGAAAAAACAACGCTACCTACTCAGACTCGAGTCCCTGGACTCAAATTCGGTATAAGATGGGGTGATCTGACTGATGCCGTGAAGGCCTTACTGAGTCGAATTCTAGTTGTTAAGTACACACCCAATGCATTTATCAGGATTTTCATCATGCCATAAGCATTGTATTCATCTGGTAGAGCACAACAGATGCGACTATTAGGCTAGCAAATTGTGCTAGTTGCGGTAGGATGGGAAACTGCCCCCGAGAAGGATTGCATCCTCCCTAGTCCCGAGGTAATCCCCCTCTTTGGTTTAGGGTCATTTTTCTTGCATGCGTCCGGGGCTTGTCTCTCCCAGCCCACGAAATTCTTCATGGGTTGCTTTTTCTCTATGGTGTCCAACTTCATCAGCTGGTGCCAAATTCTATCTTGCACATTGCGTGCTTTAATACCCTCTATGAGTGTTGGCTGGGGATCATGCCACACTTTGGGCTCTATAAAAAGCTCCATTCCCTAAAGAGGAAGTCGGGTTCCTAGGGTCCTTATGCTATTGGCAGGTGTGGCATATCCATCTAGGGGAATATGTAGTACTTTACTTTCAAAATTCTTGAGACTGCCCAAGGGTGGAGGCACAATTGGTTTTACATCCGGGACTAGAAGGTGGGCAACCAGAAGTTTTGATTGGCCCCGTTTGATCCGAGCACCAAGGTAGAGGAAACATTCTTGGAAGAATGTGGTGACTCTAGGTGAAGAGGCAAAGGTGGAAGCTCTATACGCTCGAGTGAAGGCCCTTCAGATCATTCCTGGACAAGAAGTGGATGGGATTGATATCATCCACACCTTCCTCCAACAATGAATCTAGCCGCTCCAAGCTAGGATCCACCCCATGTGTATGTATACTGGTTAGTTAGCCCAATGCGGACCCTAGCAGATAACTTGTCGTCTACTGAACTCGAGAAGAAAGTGAAGGCTCTCACCAGCCTTACTACCGACGAGGAGCTCCCGAAGGACCCATTGGTGGCTCCTTATGATGCAAGCAAAAAGTTTCCAAAGGTAAGGACTCTACACGTTTACTTGTATCTGCTTGTCTCCATTATAGCATTGTGATTTGATGTTTTTGACTTTGTCTTGGTTTCCAGAATCATAAGGTCACTATGTATTTTCTGCCCCTGCCCGAGGAGTTTGAAGTACAGGAAGGTGCTGAGCCGGACGAGTCGAACTCTATAGTTCCAACCTCCCACTCTAACGATGAGGTTAGCAACGAGGGCACCCACAAATAGAGCCAAAGTGAGACTTTAGATGCATTGACACCCTCGGATCCCAAGGGACCTAACACATCCCCAAGTGTATTTGAGCCTATTGCAGCAGTGCCGATTCAGGCTACGCATCTAGATCATGTGGCCAAGTAGTCCAAGGTTGATCTATTTGACCTAGACACTACTAGAGAAAACCCTACCGCCAGCGAACAAAAAAGGGTCATCGCCGGCGCGCTGGTGCTCACCGGCGGTAAGTCCGCATTGCCGGCGCCTTCATAATTCACCGGTGGTAATATGCCACTACTGCCGATGAGCGGGTATACACGCCGGGGGTAAGTCCGCATCACCGGCACCTCCAGAATTCGCCATTAGTAATATGCATCTACCACCGGCGAGCAATTGGGTATGCCGGGGGTAGTACAACATAGCACAGGCGAATACAGATTCGCTAGGGATAGCATCATGATTTCTCCAGCGGTAATATTACTAGGAGTAAAAAAAGCAGATCAAAATACACATAATACACTGTAATATTGACAGAATACATAAGATAATGACAGAATACATACAACAGATACAAGGAATACACAAATGTTCAAACCATGCATCAATAACATTCAAACAGCTCACACAAGTGTAGAAAGTGACCATATGGTTCAAACTTGGACTCCAACTAGCAAATATTACACAAACACATCATCAAAAGTCTTCGGAGTTCCATGACCTAGCTATACAACAAGGGCATAATAGACTAGAGAGGCGGCGGTGGCTGTGAGCATCATCACGACAAAGGGGGTCAACCGGATCCTCCACATATCCCTCCTCCGCCGTGCTAGAAACCTCGCGTAGCGAGTTTCTGCCTCCTCCAAAGTGGCATAGCCCTTGTAACTATTCCCGCAAAAACGGTGGACCTGCCTCCTACAATCCTCCCAGTCGTCGTAAACTCTGGGAACCCTGCCCTCATACACGACATACCACAGCATCTGTGCACACACACAAGAAAGAAATGTTAGTGTTGTCAGCACATATTCATAATAGAGATATAACATATAGGTATGCAAAAAAGAAAAAACATCGGATATAGCTAAGTAATTCTATGACTAACATTTGCATGGAAATATAGGTATGCAAAAACAAAAGCATAAAATAAACAAATCATAATTGTATGACTAACATTTGCAGGAGACAAGTTTGTGACTCGATCAGGTTTTCTTCGGCTTCGGCAGGAAGGGATGGATGTCACCTAGCATGGTGAATGTCCTCCCATCGGTCCTCGATCTCTGCATTAGTCAGCGGGATACCGCTGTAGTTGAATGTGGCACCTCTAGTCAAGACATTCCTCTTGAGTATCGTGCCAATCTCCCGTTGGATGGCATGGAACTCGACTCTAATGTTTGCATCGGTCGTTTCCGTAATGTCTTTGCCCCTTTTCTTGAGATCGGATGGCATCAAGAGTTGCTCCTCATGCTTTGCGTACTATCTCATCTGTAGGATGGCGAACTAGGGCTCCATCCCAGTCGACGATTGCCTAAGGCAGGGGAAATTGGTTACGTGGGAGTTCACATACACTCATTTGGATCTTTTCTCATACTTGAGTGGGCCAACCGCGGCTTTGAAACCGTTGAGGGCTTTATCAAGAGTAGATTTGACATCGGTGTAGTCTTTCTGCACGTCTCTCCTGGAGTCGAAATAGATGACATGGGACTAATACGGTTGAAAGGTGATGAGGATGCACCCATTCTCTCTATGCAAAACAGTTGGAATAAACCATCATCCTCGGCTATTAAGGAAATTCAAGAAAGAATGTAATAACGGGAAGTTTAGCAACCAACTACTTACTCGGGAAAGTATGGAAGGAGAAAGCAAGACTTGTCTTTATTCGCCACCAAGAAATTCGTGATATACTTCATGACAAATGCTTGTTCCTTGTCGACGGTGCCTACAGTCATGTAGAAGGGGTCCATGATAACGAGGTGCAGGGTCTTCTCCATGATGATATCGTGTGCCATTTTTTGCGATACCAGGCGGACCATGTTTCGATTGAGCCGTAACATGTGGAAGAGCTTGAAGATGTCTTCATACGTGATGAACAACAACTCGCCGGGGGTGGTGGTGATGAAGCCACAGTTAGTGGGCACCCTGACTGTGAAGAGCGGGTACGAGGGATTTTTATCTTTGAGAAGTTGCTGCTCTAGATACCGAACAGTCTCATGCAGGCTACACAAGTCTGGCAAATTCGTCTTGGCAATGTGGTCCGGCAGGATCGGTTCACCAAGGAAATGCATCGTCCTCCACTTGGTCGGCAGCTTGTCGAGAACCACTTTCTTGCTTGTTGCAGCGTCTTTCCCATGCTTCGGCTTTCGCTTCCTGCCCTTCTTATGGAATGGAGGGGTGCTAGTTTGTCTTATCACCTCCATGGCCGTTTCACAGAGTGTCCTCGGGGTAACCTTAGAATGCGGCGGAGCGGTGAAGGCGGTAGCATCTTCCTGCTTGGGTGTTTCTTGAGAAGAGAAGAGCTTCTTCCTCATCATGGTATCACGGGCGGGTGCCTTGAAAGGAGCAACATTGATGGGAGCCTCCAAATCAGCGATGAACAAATCGATGGGAGCCTTATCGATGTCCACCGTGTTGTCGTGCTCATGTGTCTCGGGCTCGGGAGGATCATCACCGGGTGGAGGAGTGACCCTTTGGCTTTCCGCCACAGGCACAGACGATGGAGTGACCCTTTCTTGGCTTGTCGCCGCAGGCACAGACGCTGGAGTAACCCTTTCTTGGCTTGCCGCTACAGGCACAGATGTTGGAGTGACCCTTTCTTCGGTGGTCTTCAGCCAAAGTAGGGCTTTCGGCCATAGAAGGACATGATTCTTTAGTTGCCCGACCTTCTGAAGGAAATATGCCCTGAGAGGCAATAATAAATTGTTTATTATGTATTCCTTGTATATGATAGATGTTTATTTTGCATGCTATAATTGTGTTGATAGGAAACGTCAATACATGTGTGTTTAATAAACAAAAAGGGTTCCTAGTTATGCCTCTCTTATAGACTAGCTTGTTGATTAACAAGATGATCAAAGTTTCCTGATCATGGACATTGGATGTTGTTAATAACGAGGTCACAACATTTGTGAAATTATGTGATGAACATTCATCCGAAGTATAGCATTACGATCAAAGTCATTATGTTTATATTTCTATAACATCATACGAAGTAGTCTTAGTCCTTAGACCATGAGATCATGTTAATTGCTAACACCAGAAGAGGATCTTGATAACATCAAACGTCACACCGTAACAGGGTGACTATAAAGGTGGGTTCAGTGCTACGAATGTGTTATGTTGAGGCTCATGGATCAAGAGTGGAATTTTTCAATCCCGATGACGGATAGATATACTCTGGGCCCTCTCGGTGATATCACATTAAGATAGCTTGCAAGCAAGTGATGTGATCACTAGAATGTTATATCACGGGAACGAGAAAAGAGTGCATGTCGATAACGAGATCAAACTAGGTATTTGGATACCGATGATCGAATCTCAGACATTTATTATATCATGAGACAAAGGGATTAAGTTACTAGCATTAAAGGTTCTCACGATCACAGAAGTCATCGTTGAATGTGCAGGAGCCAGTATGGATCTCCGGGTCCCGCTTCTGATTATTGATCTGAGAGGAGTCTCAATCATGTCTGCATTATTCGCGAACCGTAGGGTGACACACTTAAGGGTTTCCGGACACCATTTTGGAGCACATATGTTTCAGACAAAAGAATTACAAAGCGCAGGAATTGTTTCGATAGAAACCGGAATTGTTTCGGATGAAATTGCAGAAAGTGGTTCTGCATGTGATATTGAAATGTTGCAAGGGGTTTTATGTGAATGTTTGTTAATTAAAGTAATTAACAAAATTCTGAATAAAATAAATAAAAGAGTTTTATTAATTGAGAGTTGCATTAAATTTGGTGGAGCTTGAATTGATGTGAGTGGAGCTTCCACCACATGAATGAGGAAGAGGTGGGGGCACCCCCCTTGGCCGCCGGTCATGGGAGGGGAGGAGCCCCCCTCTCCTATAAAAATCCCCCCTCTCCTCCCTCACAAAGTACACCTCCTCGTGAAGGATCTCTCTCCCCCTCTAGATATTCCCCCATGGTCTCGAATTAGCGAGATGCTGATTTGTGGCGCTAGGACTTCCACATGATCTTGAGATCGGCAAGCATACGACTACATCATCCACAAGTTCCAACTCGTTAACAAAACTCTGTTGTCTTCGAGGGTAAGTTCTCTATGGATGTATATCCACCTGTGCTCTGTATCTAGTAGATAGATCTTGGCGTATAGTTCTCATCGTAGGAAAATTCTTGTTTTCTATGATGCGAACCCAACACCTTCAGCTCGTCTTCGGCACCCGGGGGTTGATGAGGAGGAACCAAGTGTGCGCATCCTAGGAACGACCGATCCACCTTAACCCGGTGCACGCTATCGTCCATAGGATTGCAGTGGAACGTCCGATGTGATGGGTTCATGATGCGTCCCCTCGCAACATCCTTGAGCTTGTTGTCCACATACATGAGCATGGTGCAAGGAACACTTTTCTCCTGTGAAGAAACATGCATGTGTAGGTCAGAGAGGGGCGGCGACAAAGTAATTAACTTGTGTAGAGGCTCAATTAATTACCGTGAGAGTGTCGAGCTCGGCTCGCGTCAAGGGGATCGGGGCAGGGCGTGCAAGTGACCGAGGGGCTGTTGGCCACCCCCATGGCCGGCAAATCCTCCCTAGCACATGCATTGGCGCCACCGGGTGGAGTCACCAATATAGGCGTGTCTTGAGCCCGTGTAGCAGGAGGTGGCATGTTGCCCGAGTTGCTGCCGCCTAGGCTGATCACCGAGAGTGGTCCTGTTTGGCCGCTAGCGAAGTAAGTGGAGATCGATGCCACCATTCCAGGAATGATCTCATTGAACCGGCTGGCCACCATGCCATCGACCTTGCTAGCCACCTCTGCCTGGACCCTGGTTTCTACCTCGGCATGGACTGTGGCTTGGACATGCTGGTCAAAGGTTGCTTCCAAGTTGGCCACCTTCTCCAATAGAGCCACGTGCTCCCGCACTTCTTCGCCTGCAACGAGTCCTTGGTGGTGGGCACGTCCAAGCCATAATTGACATGCTGGCGACCTCCTCCGGTGCCACGGAAACGGCCTCTTTCCGGCCTCTTTAACGGCGGCTGCTCCTTCATGATGTTCAAGCCCCTGATAAAAGGGTTGTCCCACGGGACTTTGCCCGTCGACGTCTCGGTCGATGCCTGGGACGAGGAGCCAGACTCGTTCGCTTCTTCTGCGAACTACAAGAAGTAGCATGAAGAATTTTAGAGATGGAGTTGTGGTAAGCAGTATGAAACTAGTAAGCTGGTAAAATTGCTTACCACTGCGTTCTCAACTTGCACCACCTTCGGGTCGGTGACCAAGAAAACACCCTCCACCGCTGTAGGGCTCTTGACAAGTTTCCCGTCCATCTCTTTACGGTACCGGGACCTGACAAATGCCTTGAAGAGCGGGTCCTTGTAAGATTCCATCATCATACCCGAGTTCTGATAGTCGCTTCTTTTGTCTCTCTCCTCCGTGTAGAATGTGTAACCGCTGATGTCGTATGCTTGATAAGTCATGAGGTTTCGCGTGGGCCCATAAGACAAGGCCACTGTGATTCTGTCTAAGATGCTTGTCATTGGCGGGGGATTGGCATCAATCTGGTCTTTGAACCAACACACGAAAGAGGAGTTGTGCGCTCTAAATACCTCTTCTTCCGTCATTGGCCTGTTAGCATTGTTCTCGATCATGGTTTTGTGCTTTTCCACCCAAGATGTGACATCATCCATGTGCTGTAGCGCTACTAAGTGGGCCCTGTCAAAGTCGGCTCTCCTATTAGACTGATCCACGTCCATTTCCTTCTTGCCGGTGCGGTGGCCTACTCTCTCAAACCTGTTGGGCCACGCAGAGAAAAACAAAACTTTTTCCTACGCGGTGATCCCAAGATCCAGCTCAGGTAGAAGGCCATGAGGATCACCACTAGACGCGTAGTTGCGGAATTGATGAAGCACGTCACTTGATGCAGTGCAGTCCTCGCGATCCGTTCCGGTTCCACGATCCATGATCCGTTCTTTCTTCACGATCGTCGAAGTGCTGAACGTACGACACCTCCGCCGGTATCCACACGTACGAGGAGGAGCGCCGGCGATGGACTGCTAGGTCTGGTACGGCGGCGACAGGACTGGACTGGAGCTAGGGTTTCCAACACATGGAGTGACCTAACCTTGTGCTCTAAGCACCTACGCCCCAGCTTATATAGGGAGTGAAAGTGGGCTCCACTCACTTGTGGCCCATTCACTAAAAGGCATATATTTGCCACTGCAAGTCTCACTTGTTGACTAAGTCCATGTCACTATTTGGGTCCAACCCAAATAGGTTTCCTGTTTGGGTCTAACCCAAACTGCTCCCGCTCTTAAGTGTGTGACCCGACAGGCTCATGGTAACCCGGACACGTTTCCGAGTCTCACTCGTGATCGATCAGTTGGTAGCGGCTCCTAGCAGAACGTGACAACTCCCAAGTACCAATAATTCATGACGACATACCTTCCAATGCGACTTTTGTCTGAGTCCCTTTTGCCTCACGATATACCTTGTCGGACTATAGGCGAATGATCGTCATCCCTTAAATAGTCTGACTCTCTTTCTCGATCCGAGATAAGTGATTCATATGACTAACTCTTAGTCGGCTGCCTCGGTTAACACTTATCTGAGACGCGCATGGCCATGCTTTCCGAATCATATCTTCCGAGAGGGCCTAGAGAATATCTCTCCGGATGGAGGGGCAAAATCTCGTCTTGGTTATTCACATCACGTAGCTTGATTCTCAATGAATTCAACTCGCCTTTATAACGCCAAAGGACGAACAACGTTGATGTAACCTAAGTCGGAGATCCTCAACTCGGATTGTGCAATAACCTCAGGTCTAAGGATTACATTGATTGAGACATGCAAATGACGACTTGTTCGTTGCATCTCAATATGGGTCAGTCCGACACGCTAAACTCTTTAGCCGAATCCGTGTAAGTCGGAATAGCATCTCCATGCCCATGACAAGTGGAACCTAGTCATCTGCCGACTTTCACATTGGTCTAAGTTGTGTGTCCAGCACAACCTCAATGACCAAGGACAATTAGTATGAACAACATGAATATATAGTTCCACAATCAAATCACATATTCGATGATACATATTAGTAGTTCATACATGGACCATAACCTTATGAATACATTGGGAATAACATCATACATGGTTGCCTCTAGGGCATATTCCCAACAAAACCTACCAAGGTGCTTGTTCGTGGGAAAACCAATCGGACGTGGGTTTTCCTTGTTTAGATAATTCTTGCAGAAAGAGACGCACTCCTCGGTGAGAAAGCCTTGGACGATGCTTCCATCTGGATGTGCCTTGTTATGGATGTATCCTTTGATGATCCCGCTCATTCTTTCTAACGCCATCATGTTGTGAAGGAACAGAGGCCCGAGATCCTGGATATCATCCACTATATGCAGCAACAGGTGGACCATGATGTCGAAGAATGCGGGCGGGAAGTACATCTCCATCTCGGATATGATGGTGACTATCTCTTCCTGCAGCCTCCCGAGTTTCTTGATGGTTATCGACTTCTGAGTGATTACATCGAAGAAGTTACAAAGGCTAGTCAGCGTTGCACGGACGTGTGGTTCCATGATCCCTCGGATTGCAACCAGAAGTATATGCATCATTATGATGAGATAGTCATGAGACTTCATCCCACTGAAGATTCCTTTTGTCGGGTCCAGCCATCTACGTATCAGCCCCGCGTAGCCTAAGGGATACTTGATTCCGAGGAGGCAACCGATCATCTGTTCGAGCTCGTTAGGATATAGAGTGAAGCAGGAGGGACGCGGGGTTTCACTCTTTGTCGCCCTTTTTCCCTTAGGATCTTCCGTCTCCTCCTCAACCGGCTGCTTCCCTGCCCTTTTGTGCTTGCGATCTTTTGTCTCCTCCTCAACCCTAGAAGAATACATGGTGTGAAGCTCTTCTCTGATATTCAGGGCCTTCATGTCGTGTCTTGCTTTCAGCCTGTCTTTGGTCCTATCCGGCATGCCGAGCAGAGTGCCAAGCAAGTTTTTCACACGTTCTTCGTGATATGCATGTCATCAAGGCTATGAGGGGTACTGAGGATCTTCCAGTACGGAAAGTCCCAAAACACGGACCTCCTTTTCCATACCCCCATGAGCGGGTCGTGTTCCTTTTCCTTCTTCTTATCTCCTCGCTTCTGCTTATGCTTCTTTATCTTACCCGACGGAGCATAGTGTTTCTAGCTTTTCAATAAAGCATCGATCTCCTCGCCGCTACGCTTAGGTGGAGGTACTTCGAGCTCATCCTTGCCGTTGAACAGATCTCCACGCTTCCTCCACAGGTCATTCTCGGGTAGCCACATCCAAGTCCTCATGTAGACGGTTTTCGAAGACCCGGGATCCTTACCCAGCTGAAGAAACAGCGTCCTTTCCATGCACCTCACACAAGCCTTGTGTCTGTGGAACACCTGGCACACGATATATCCGCATCCAAGATAGTCCTGCACCATCGTGATCAGTGCTGCTTTCAGACGGAAAGGTTGTTGGAGGTGAGCGTCCCATGTTTCTACCCCTTTGTCCCACAAGATGGCTAGCTCCTCCTTCAATAGCTAAAGATACAGGTTGATATCGCTCCTTGGCTGCATCGGCCCTTGGATTAGCATGCTCATGTGTATGTACTTCTTCTTCAAGCATAGCCATGGGGGGAGGTTGTACATCCATACAAACACGGGCCAGGTGCTGTGCTTGCTACTCTGGTTGCCGAACGGATTGAGTCCGTCGGTGCTTGCACCCAGTCTGATGTTCCTTGGTTCTTTCCTGAAATCTTTGTACTCATTGTCTAATGCTTTCCACTGGCTTGCATCCGAAGGGTGCGTCAGCACTGGGTTTTCAACCTGCACTAGATCCTTCATTACTGCCTCCTTCCTTTCCGCATGCCAGCGCATGAGCTTCGCTTCCTTGGGGTCCACGAAGCACCGCTGGAGACGGGGCCTGAGCGGGAAGTACCACACAACTTTTCGAGGAGCTTTTCTCGTCCCTCTCTTGTATCGAGGCTCGCTGCACCTTGGGCATGCGGTCAACTCCTTGTGCTTGTTCCAATACATCATGCAGTCACTGATGCAGGCGTGGTATTTTTCGTGCGGTAAATCGAGAGGGCACACCACTTTCTTGGCCTCCTGTAGGCTACCTGCCAACGTGTTATCTTTAGGTAAGTGCTTCTTCAAGTATCGGAAGAGATCGTCTGTGCTTGCATCGTTCCATCCGTATTTTGCCTTCATCTCTAGAAGATCGAGAGTTACTCTCAAGCGGGTCTCCTCCAGCCCGCGACCTGCGTCATACAACAAAGTTCTCGAGTCTATCTCCAGTTGATCCAGCTTAGACTTTTGTCTACCGGCGAATCTAGGGTCGGTCGATGCGTTGCCAAGAAGAATTTCCTGAAGATGAGGGTCGTGCACGGCCGCGGTTAGCGGGGTATTACTACTCATGTCCTCATCGTCCGCATGTTCTTCTTCTTCCCGACCTTGTTCATCACCATCGTCGTCGTGTGCGACATCCCGTTCTTCTCCCTCCTCATCCTGTTCATTTTCATGTTGAACATCATCCTCTTCCTCATGGTCATCTTCATCATGCATCCACTGAGTGTAGTCCTCCATGAAACTATACCTAAGTAGGTGCTCATTCACCGTGCGTGGCAAGGGGTTAAACAATGACGATAGTTTGCATTTTCGACATGGACATCTTATTTCCATGCAGTTATTTCGATACATGTCGGCAGTCGCGCGTTCCATGTATCTATCCACGTCCCTTTCCTTCATCTCAATTACCATTGTCGCCTGCATGATAAGATAATAGATTAGAACCGTTGTCTCGGCTTTCACGGAAAAAATCGGCATGACCTTTGCTAAAAATGGTCTTGCCAGAGTGCTAGAAATTCGCCGGAACGGAAGTTAATCGACATTCCGGCAAAACATTGGCAACTCATTGTACATGCACATTCCACTAGAAAAACAACACAAAAATGGTCCACATATGCGTGCAACCACTTTTCACCATCACAAGTGACATCACCGGTGACTTGTAGCCAACTCATGCACACATTCCACCACATTATACCTATTAGTTGACGCGAGGTCCAAGAGCACCGGAGAGACGCCAAACATCGACCGAAGAGAGTGTGTGTGTGTTGTCGGGACCTTATGCTCGAGATCTAGATCTACCAATAGAGAGAAGTGGGAAAGGTGGTGGGAGATAGATCTAGATCTAGATCTTGCTAGGTAGATCTAGTAATGCATGCGAGGGGAGCGACATATCCTCAAATATATAAAAATTGGTTGGTTGAGTTAGCTAAAATGGGTGGGGAGAAGTGGGGGAATGAGCTAGCAAAGCTTGGAGTTGAGTTTCCATGAAAAATGAGCTAGTGGTGAGTGAGGAGGTGTTGGTAGGTGGATGGTTCGAGTTTGTAATAATTCCCAGGTTACCACCGGCGGAAACAGCAAAAGCGCCAGCGGTAATAGCATGGTCCAGTGGCCCACTCGGCCCCACATGCCTCCCTGGCGAGCGGTTCCACATTCATCGGTGGTATGTGCATGTATCCTTGGCACGCGCGGGCCATTTCACCAAAGGTAAGTGGCGGCCCATCCGAGGGCACGCGACCCACTCTATCCCTAGCAAGCACTGGCCCTATTTTCCGGCGCTCCGTCTGCTACCCCCGGCATGCATCGTCGGATTCGCTGGCGGTAAGTGGTGGCCCATCCAGGGGGCACGTTGCCCACCTAATCCCTAGCATGCACGGGACCAATTCGTCGGCAGTACTTGTGGTAGCCCCGGCGTGACCAGTGTGTGTGGCCGGTGGTAACTGTACGCAGGTCTAGAAACCCTTACCGCCGGCGAGCCCGTGCCCACTTCGCCGGCGGTACGGAGTGCTGCTATAAGCTTTTCTCTACTAGTGAGATGCTCTCTACTCGTAAGTCTTTCTTCTTCTTTCTTCATTGCTGAATGTCTTAGCCTGTTAGCTTGTACTAACTATGTGCTTTTGTTAGTTCGGACTCGACCTTCGAAGGTGCCTCCGCGGATAATATGAATGAGGGAGTCTTGGATTCAAAGGTTGCGGATTCATATGATGTTGTAGAGGTCTCCCTACCATCTGGTTGTTGGGTTCGCAACATAGAAAACAAAAAATTCCTATGGGAACTACTAAGCACCAAGATCTATCTACCTAGATACAAACAACGAGTGGATATACATCCATAGAGAACATACCATTGAAGACCGACAAAGTGTTACGAGGTTGGACTCATGGATGATGTAGTCGTACGCTTGTCAATCTCAAGATCGAGAGGAAGTCCAGTGCCACAAATCAGCAGCGCATCCGTGATCACACACACGTTCGGTCCACCAAACAACCTCCGCCTCCTTGCTCCAGTGATTCAGTGGAAGAAGCAACTCCTTCCATACGAAAAGACACCAGGAACATGCATCTCGCTAATCCAAGACCATGGGGGAATAATTCTAGAAGGGGAGAGAGATCCTTCACGAGGAGGTATGAGATGAGAGGAGGGAGTTGGGGAGCTTTTATAGGGAGAGGGGGCAGCCCCTCTCCATGGACGGTGGCCAAGGGAGATGCCCCCACCTCTTCCTCATTCATGTGGTGGAGCTCCCACTCACATCAATATTCCGTCCACTAAAAAATCCACTCATCTCCATTGAACTTCCACCAAATTTAATGCAACTCTCATTTAATAAAATTCTTTTATTTATTTTATTCAGAATTTTGTTAATTACTTTAATTAAAAAACATTCACATAAAACTTCCCGCGACATTTCAATATCACATGCAAAACTAGTTTCAGCAATTTCACCTGAAATAATTCCAGTGTCCATTGAAATAATTCCAGCGCTTTGCAAGCCTTTTCTCTAGAACATATTTTCTCCAAATGGTGTCGGTATCCCTTAAGTGTGTCACCCTATGATTCACGAATAATGCAGACATGATTGAGACCCTTCTTTGATCAATAACCAGCAGCGGGACCTGGAGATCCATACTGACTCCTACATGTTCAATGATGGCTTCTTTGATCGTGAGAACCTTTAACGGTAGGAATTGAATCCCTTTCTCTCGCGATATATTACATGTCCGAGATTCGATCATCGGTATCTCCATACCTAGTTTGATCTCGTTACCGACATGCACTCTTCTAGTTCCCATGATATAACATTCTATCTCAATGCGAAATCACCGAGAGGGCCCATAGCATATGTATCCATCATCGGGATGGAAAAATTCCACTCTTGATTCATGAGCCTCTACATAACACCTTAAGAGTATCTGAACCCACCTTTATTGTCACCCTATTACAGTGTGACGTTTGATGTTATCAAGTTACTCTTCTAGTGTTAGTGATTGACATGATCTCATGGTCTAAGGACTAGAATTACTTTGTATGAGTTATAGCAATTTAAACACAATGAATTTGATCGTATTTCTATACTTCGGATGAATGTTCATCACATCATTCCACCAATTTTGTGACCTTGTTATTAAAAACATCCAATGTCCATGATCAAGAAACCTTGATCATCTTGTTAGTCAAAGAGCTAGTTTATAATAGAGGCATAACTAGGAACCCTTTATTTGTATATTAAACAAACATGTATTAATGTTTCCAATCAATACAATTATAGCATGAAAAATAAACATCTATCATATACTTGGAATAATATAGTAACAACTTTATTATTGCCTCTCGGGCATATTCCCTTCAGTCTCCCACTTGCACTAGACACAATAATATAGTGACATAGTGATAAATCTAGCACCCATGGAGTTCTGGTGTTGATCATGTTTTGTGCTAGGGAGAACTTTAGTCAACGGATCTGCTACATTCAGATCCATATGTACTTTACAAATCTTTATATCTCCATCCTTGGCATGCTCGTGGATGGAGTGAAACCGGCACATAATATGCTTGGAATTCTTGTGAGACCTTGGTTCCTTGGCATTGGATATGGCTCCATTGTTGTCACAATAGATCACTATTGGGTCCAACACACTAGGAACTACACCTAATTCAGTTATGATCTCTATCATCTAAACCGCTTCCTACGCCGCTTCTGAAGCAGCAACATATTCCGCCTCCATTGTTTATCCCGCCACCACAGGTTTTTTGGAGATCCTCCAACTAACTGTTGCTCCGTTCATGAGAAATACGTATCCAGATTGAGACTTAGAGTCATCCAGATTGGTGCTAAATCTAGCATCGACATAACACTTAGTGACCAACTCTTCTTCACCTATGTACACAAGAAACATTTCCTTAGTTCTTCTTAAGTACTTAAGGATATTCTTGACCACTATCCAGTGTTCCGAATCTGGATCAGATTGGTACCTACTAGTCAAACTAATAGCATGTGCCACATCCGGTCTTATACATAGCATGACATACATTATGAGCCTATGGTTGAGGCATATGGGGATCTTCTCCATTATCTCTATTTCTTCTGCCATAGCCAGACTTTGAGTCTTACTCAATGTCTTGCCTTGCAACATAGGTAAGAACCCCTTCTTACTTTCATCCATTTTAAACTTCTCAAAAAATCTTATCAATGTATGTACTTTGTGATAACCCAATTAGGCGTCTTGATCTATCTCTATAGATCTTAATGCCTAATATGTATGATGCTTCACCAAGGTCCTTCATAAAAAATTTGCTATTTAGATAACTTTTAACACTATTTAAAAAATCTATATCATCTCCAATCAATAATATGTCATCCACATATAATATTAGAAATGCCACATTGCTCCCACACAGTTTCTTGTAAATACAAGCCTCTATATAAGTTTGGACAAATCCAAACTCTTTGATCACCTCATCAAAGCGGACATTCCAACTCCGAGATGCTTACTTCAGTCCATAGATGTATCATTGAAGCTTGCATACCTTGGCAGCATCCTTAGGATCAACAAAACCCTTTGGTTGTATCATATACAACTCTTCTTGAATATTGCCAGTGAGGAACGCAGTTTTGACATCCATCTGCCATATTTCATAATTGAAATATGCAACAATTGCTAACATAATCCTAACCGACTTTAGCATCGCTACGGGAGAGAAAGTCTCATCGTAGTTTACTCCTTGAATTTGTCGAAACCCCTTTTTTGTGACAAGTCGAGTGATACGTCCATTTTGCATCACTATTTTATATCATAATTTACTATTATTGATTGATATATTTCATATTAAGAGATGATACTTATGTTGTTTCATCTATTTTTGCATGAATATTGACTTTTGGAGGATGAACCATTGGAGTCAGGATTCTGATGGAAAAAACACTGTCCAGATGAAATATTGGCGAAGACCATAAAATCCTAGACAATATACAGAAATTCCTATTTTTCCAGAAGACGAAGGAGGCCAGAAGGAGGAGTGGAGATGGGCCACAGGAGGCCCACACCACCCCCTGGCGCGGGCCACCCCTAGTAGTGCCACCAGGTGGTGTGGCAACCCTAGCCCACCTCTGGCATCGCCCTTTGGTGTATATAATCCCCTCGAAACCCTAAGACTCGAGGGATGACCATAGAAAGGTTCCACCACCTCTGCGGGGCAGAAACTACAAAGAGAGAGAAAGAGCTCTCCGGCAGGCAGAAATCTGTCGGGGAAATTCCTTCCCGGAGAGGGGAGATCATCTCCATCAACACCATCATCAAGCTAGACTTCATCAGGATCATCATCATCATCTCCACCATCATCATCACTAGCACCATCACTACCACTCCGTACCGCTATAACAATTGGGTTGAATCTTGCATAGTTCTTAGGGGAAACTTTACCGGTGTTGATTACTTGTTGTAGTTGATGCTATTGAGTGGAACCATTGAATTATTGTTCATGTTTAGATTTTTTACTTATCATTATTTCATCTCTGATCTTGATCCATATGATGTCTCGTGAGTAGTTCGTTTAGTTCTTGAGGACATGGGAGAAGTCATGTTGTTAGTATTGGAATTGTGTTGGGAAAGATTTAATGGTTTGATATTTAAGTTGTGGTGCTATTCTTCTAGTGATGGCATGTGAACGTCGACTACATGATACTTCACCTTTATGGTACTAGGGGAGTGCATTGTGTATTTGGCTACTAATCGTGGGGTTGCGAGAGTGACAGAAACCTAAACCCCCATTAGGAAACCTTTGCATAAGGGAGTGTAGGATCTCAGAGTTTAAGGCTATGGTTAGGTTTTTATCTTAATTACTTTCTTGTAGTTGTGGATGCTTGAAAGGGGTATAATCAAAAGTATGTATTAGTCCTAGTAAGGTCAGTACATTAGCATAGGTTCACCCACACAACACTTACCCAACCAAAGAAGATTAATCAACTATATGAAGCGAAAGCACCTGACAATATTCCCATGTGTCCTCTTGAACGTTTGGTCATCTTAAGTAATACAACCGGCTTGTCCTTATCTAAAGAAAAGATTGGGCCACTTGCTGCAGTTATTATTATTGTCTTTTATTTACTCACACTTTATTTATCTGCATTATCAAAAAACCCTAAAAATCCGTTTGCTAAGTATTTACAGAGAATTCCTGATCCAAACCACTTGTCAACACCTTCTGCTCCTCGTTGGGTTCGACACTCTTATTTATCGAAAATACTACGATACACCCCTATACTTGTGGGTCATCAAGACTATTTTCTTGCGCCGTTGCCGGGGAGTGAAGCACTATTGAAGAGTGGAACTGGTAAAGGAAACTTCTACTATGAGTATTGTTTATTTTTGTTTGTTACTTTATTTTCAATATGGATAGTTCACTTAGTTTCTTATTTCAGAATGCTACTACAACTGCTAAGGTAGTAGATGAACCACCACCTGCTGAAATTGATCCTTTTAAAATACCTACAAAAATTGTTGATCGTGTTATGGATAACTACTATTTTGGAGATGGAACTGTCCATCCCGGTGATCATTTTCTTTTTATACATGAATTATGCGGATTGTTCAAGTGTGCAGGTATTACAATAGATCAAGTTAAGAAATTTTTTTTCTCTATATCATTGAAAGGTAGAGCTAAGGAATGGTATAAGCTGCTGAAGAATGGCCAATCTCTTGAATGGGAGGAAATTGTACCTCTCATTTGTTCCAAATTTTATCCTCCTAGTGAGATTCATAAAGATTGGAATCAAATATATAACTTTTGGCCTCGTAATGGAGAGAGTACCGCCCAAGCTTGGGGGAGATTGAAGTTACTAATGCTCAAATGCCCTATTCATGAGCTCCCTAATAATATTATTATCAATAATTTTTATGCAAGGCTTTCTCTTCATGATAAGGATCTATTGGATGCTTATTGTGCTAGATCATTTACATGTATGAAATAAGAAGCTAAATGGGATCTTCTAGACTGTATTCAAGATAATGCTGAAGCATGGGAGAATAATAAAGGAAGAAAGTCAGGTATAAATTATGATTATGAATGCATTAAATCTTTTATTGGAACTGACGACTTACATAATATTAGTATTGTTTATGGTCTTGATTCTCAAGTTCTTGCAAATTGTTATAAGGCCTTTGCCTCTTATATTGAAATTCCCAAAAAGGAATGGAACAAGTATCATGCACCATATAAAGATATTGTTGATTGTGTTCCTGCTAGAAATACTGAAGTTTGCACCGTTGATCATATTTTACCTGAACCTTACATCGAGAAAATACCTTTTCCTGTTAAGGTAAATGAGCATTCTATGATAACTAGTGTGGTTAACAAAAGTACACACATTAGCAATTGTGAAAGACCTTGTCACTAAAATTGTAGAAGATGGACACATTATCTTTTGTGAGGATGCTTCTAATATTGTTTCACATCCTAGTAGAACTAGGAAAGCTAGTGTCCCTATGCTTTCTATTATAATTGGTGATTATTGCTATTATAGTTTATGTGATATTGGTGCAAGTTCAAGCGCTATTGCTTATGAGCTTTACAAAGAAATTATGCATGAAATTGGTCCCTGTGAATTAGAAGAAAATCGATGTGGTTATTCACCTTGCTAATAGAGAGACCATCTCTCCAATTAGTATTGTAAGAGATGTGGAAGTTCTTTGTGGTAAGATTAAATATCCTGCAGATTTTCCAGTACTTGGTTCAGCTGCTAGTAAAACTTGTCCTATCATTTTTGGTAGACCTTTCTTGAACACTTGTGGAGCCATTATAGATTGTAAGAGAAATTTTAACTAAATTTGATAGAGAATCTTATGAGTTTAATTTTTCAAAATTTTCTAAAGTTCCTTATGAAAATGAATTACCTGATGAGGATTTTAGAGTTGAACAAATTGCTTCTATTTATCTTGCTGCTAACAATGCTTTGAAGCAATATATGGAAGACCATGAAAGTGAGATCTTCATGGAAGAAAGAAATGAGATTGACGAGATTCTCCTTTGTCAACCCAAGATGCTTAAGTATAACTTACCTATGGAAGATTTGGGTACCACATTACCACCTAAAAAGGATCTGGTTTTCAATCTGAACCATTTACCTGATGATCTTAAATATGCTTACATTGATGATAAGAAAATATATCATGTTATTATTAGTTCTAAACTTTCAGGAAAGGAAGAGGAAAGATTATTAGAAGTATTGAAGAAACACCGAGGAGCTATGGGTTATACTCTTGATGAAAGGGATTTCTCCTACTATATGTCAGCATGCTATTAATATAGAACCTGATGCAAAATCAGTGGTAGAACATCAACGTCGTTTAAATCCTAAGATGAAGGAAGTTGTAAGAAATGAGGTATTAAAACTCCTTGATGCTGGTATTATTTATCCTATTGCTGATAGTCAATGGGTTAGTCTTGTTCATTGTGTCCCTAAGGAAGGAGGAATTACTGTTGTGCCTAATGAGAATAATGAGCTTATTCCCCAAAGAGTAGTAGTTGGTTATTGGATGTGCATTGATTTCAGAAAGGTTAACAAAGTTACTGATGGCCCAAAATATATTCGAGCTCACTGGGGAACCCCAAGAGGAAGGTATGATGAGCACAACAGCAAGTTTTACCTCAGTTATGAAACCAAGGTTATCGAACCAGTAGGAGCAAGGAAACACCTCCAAGGTGTTGTTTCCAACTTGGAATCCTGCATAACACAACCATAGAACTTTGCCCCTAACTTACAATGAGGTTGTCAATCTCACCGGTTTTGCTAAAAACAAAGGATTAAACGTATTGTGTGGAAGATAGTAATAGCTTGCAGAAAGTAAACAGAAAACAGTAAATAGTTGTAGGTTGATGGTAAAAGAGTGGACCGGGGTCCATAGTTCGCTAGTGGTGATTCTCCTAAGATAGATGACATGTTGGGTGAACAAATTACAGCGGGGCAATTGACAAATATCGAGAAAGCATACATGCATATACTAATCATCTTGAATCCTTTGAGATTTGATTGGGCCTTACAACATTATACATAGACTGTAATCCAACTGCATCTATGACTAATAATCCACCTTCAGGTTATCATCCAAACCCCCTCTAGTATTAAGTTACAAGCAACAGATAATTGCATTAAGCAAAGTGTGTAAAGTAAACAATACGATTGTTCTATGAACAAAGGATTGTTGTTTTCTCCCTAGTAGCAACAACACATCTAGTACCTTAGAGATTTCTGTCACTTCCCCAGATTACTAGAGGCATGAACCCACTATCGAGCATAAATACTCCCTCTTGGAGTAGCTAGCATCTACTCAGCCAAGATAGCTACTAACAACGGAAAGCATGCAAAATGACAAATGACAAAGACATGATAGAATCAATAATCAATCTGAAATAGCATCTCAATATCCATCGGATCCCCGCAAACACAAAATGTAGGATTACAAATAGATGATCTTGATCATGAATGGAGCTCACAAGATCTAAACATGGTAGCACAAATGAGGAGAACCAACCATCTAGCTACTACATGGACCCGTAGTCCAAGGATGAACTACTCACGCATCACACCGGAGGAAGGCATGGTGATGAAGAAGGCCTCCAGGGTGAATTCTCCCCTCCGGTAGGGTGCCGGGAAGAACTTCAGATCCCTCCCGATCTAGGGATGGAGATAACGGCGGCTACAGACTCTTTCGTGGAATTTTGATCGGGTCCTTAGGGTTTCTGTATCGGAGGCAATATATAGGCGAAGAGGGAGGCCGAGGGGGTGCCCAAGGCGGCTGCACCCCCCAGGCGTGAGACAGGCCTGGCCGTGCGGCTAGGGGGTGTGGCCCCCTCGAGGCCCTTCTATGTGTCGTCTTCTGGCTCCATGTTGCCCTTGGTGAAATATTGACTTTGGCTTTTGTCCCGTACAATTCCGAAAATATTTATTTTCTGGTTTTCCTGGAACCAAAAACAGCAAAAAACTGGCAACTGGCACTGTGGCATCTTGTTAATAGGTTAGTTCTAGAAAATGTGTAAAAATATTCCAAAGTGTGGATAAAACATAAGAAAGTAGATATAAAACAAGCATGGAACATCAAAAATTATAGATACATTTGCAACGTATCAACATCCCCAAGCTTAACTCCTGCTCGTCCTCGAGTAGGTAAGTGATAAAAAGAAAGAATAATTTTTGAGGTGACATGCACCATCACAATCTTGATCAAGGCATGTATAACATTGATAGATGGGATCATAGTACTTTAACATAGCATGAAAGAGATAGTTCTAACAATAAGACATTGCACCTATGTCGTAACATGAAAAGATACAAACAAAAGATTCATGAATAACAATGCTTTGAAAGACGTTTGTTTGTTTCACATAAAGAAAACATAATGAGAATGGTATTCAGCTTGTCCCTCATAGTGTAGCAAAACATAAATGCATAGGACACCTTCAAAGTTCATAAGGGTGACTAGATACAAGTAGTTTAAGAACAAGCAATATCAAAGTTATGCATCAATCAACAAGTCTTGGGACAATGCACATTAAACTAAGAATGGCCACTATGATCTCTCAATAGGTGCATAAAGATAGAAGATGGAGACTCAACATAAAAGTAAAAGAAAGGCCTTCATAGAAGGAAGCAGGGATTCAAGTTTCATAAAGAGCTTCCAAAAATTATGGTACTTATTAGCTTTCAGCTCTCATTGCCCCTATCATAAGCATCTTGAAGTGATTAAGGTTAAAGTGAACAAACTATGGAGTATATGCTTGACAAAGTATAAGTTGGCAATCTCATGTCCCTTGAATACGAGGGCCGCTCCTCATGCTACTCAAGTTTAGTTACCGGTAAGTTCTTGTCATAGTAAGTACATGTGTATCATAGAGAACCACCAACGGGGTACCCCTTGCCCGATGATACGGAAGAATCCCCATATCAAAATGACAAGGCAAGGAGAAAATAAGAATCTCAGCAATCTTCTTATTTACCATGGGAAAATGGTGATTTTTTATCTCTTTCCTATTTTCTCATCTTTTTTTCTTTTTCTCAATCCCTATCTCTTTTTTTATAAGAAGAATGCTTCATAGATTGCTCATTATGGTTACACTACAGGTTTCCACCATGATTAGGCATGGATTAGACCAGCCACCTAGGCGTTTCTCTAACACACATACATAACTCCATGGACTTACAATCTCCCCTTTCATTTCACACCGACGACATCCATAAACAAAAGAGCATGATATCAACTGGGTACAATGTACAAGTGCAATGTTGAAAGCGTTCCCCATGACAGCATGGTTCTGCTAATTTCCAACATAGAAGCGCAAGCATATACAACATAGATGACACAATGGTTCAAGTTTATTAGGGGCAAGAAAATTAAACTGTGCCATCAAGTTCGTGAGAGCTTTAATCACTAATTTTCACATAACAAGTTTAATTCGGAAGGTAGATAAAAACATGAATATACTTGGAATAGCAAATTCTAATAGGTAGGTATGGTGGACTCTTTGGGATAACTTGGTTTTATTTGGAGTTGGATGCATGAGTGGAACTCATACTTAGTTATGGAGGCTAGAAAAAGACTGGGAGCGACCAACTAAGAGAGCAACAATGGCCATAATCATGCAAAGCAACAAAACACCATTAATTAAAGCATAAAGTGATATTACAAGTCGAAAACTAAATGATCATCGAGGCTATGGTGACTTGGGATAGTCATAACATGGTGTGAGCATGCGCCAAGTCAACCCAAATAAAGCATCAAAGGAGAATACCACAATACTATGCTTTAATATGCTAAAACAACACATGATTCATCCAAGGCACATTAAGCAATCTCAATTGTTTATAACATGTCATGCTACAACAATAATCACTAAGCATAAATCCAAAACAATATCAAGCATGACATGACAAAGTCTAAGCCACAATCAAAAATGAACTCCTTTTTACCACTTAAGCATGAACTTTTCCTACTCTTTTCCAATCCAAACCAACTTATTTGAAAACTAGTGTATGAATGAGGGGGTCCAACCAATTTATTCAAGCAAACTAAGCAAACGAAAACCAAAAACAAAAATGAAGACGCTCCAAGAACAACACCACTGTGCATGAAACAATAAAAATGAAGTGTTTGGAAGAAACCTGAGATTTTTATTGATGAAGAAGGGGATGCCCAAGGCATCCCCAAGCTTTGATGCTTGTACTTCTTGGATATTTCTTGGGGTGACATGGGTGGTATCCACAAGCTTGAGCTTTAGTCCATTCTTCATATTATCACATTACTCTTCCCTACACCTAAAATTTTCCTTCATACAAAACTTCACACAATCTTCATTAGCAACATTAGTGTACTCAAGACAATAAGTCTTTTGGTTCAGTTTAAACACAAGTAAAACTTCCATTAGAACAAAATCTACTATATAACTTCCTTTAAAAAGTTCAAATGACCAAAGAGAACTCAAAGAGAAAGAGATTAAGAGGCAAATCAAATAATGGCAGAAATCTGTCAACACAGACCAGCAGGCAAATAATGGCAGAAAGTTGTATAACAACCTGGGGCAGAAGCACAAAAAATCACAGCTCAATCCGACGTACAGAGGATTTTCAAGAATTTTTATAGTGAAGCACAAAAATCTATTTCGGGACAGCAACTTTCCCAAGTATTACTTCTATATCATTAGAGGTTACTCTTGGCACAAAAATCACACAAAAATGATAAGGAGAGGTTATTACTGAAGCAATAACTTCCAAGACTCAACTAAAACTTTTGGGTTATCTTGCAATAAGTACTTTTCTTTAACGCATTTAAGTTAGGCATAAGAAGCAAGAAAAGGATCAAGTATTATCAAATGAAGAAGATTAAGATTGATACCAGAAATATCTTCAACAAGGCAAGGTATCTCATCCAAATAAGTTCTAGAGGATCCCCTCTCAATGCTCGTGTGTTCACTATTTTTATCAAACGGGTTTTCAGGAACAATCCAATCAAAATTATTTTCTAAGGCTTCATGCATTCCTACAAGTTTAAAAGGGATTGGTATCTTAATATCCTCCCCATTAGCTTCGGTTTTGTCCATCTTTTCTCATGTACCAATAACATCTACACATGAGCCTAGCATATTAAAATGATCAAAGACTTTTCTAGCTTCCTTGACAACATCATAGAATTCTTTAAGCAAGGTTTCCAGAATAAAATCTCTCTTTTCAGGGTCCTCGATTTCTTTAAGTTTAAGAAACATTACTTGAATTATGGGGTTAAGGTTAACAAACCTAGCTTCCAACATATGAACTAAAGAAGCTACAGCAATTTCATAATTTGGAGCAAGTTCTGCAAGGGATCTATCCTCAATATCCTCATGCTTACTAACATGATTAAAGAATTCTTCAATATTATATTTTCCAATTATAGCACCACTACCTATTGAAAGGACTTTCAGGGTGAACTTAGGGATCAACATGGCGAGCTGAGAACAAGGTAACAACCATAGAAAGACCTAATTTTTGTGTGTTTTTGATAAAGGAAACAAACTTAGTATAACTATTTTTTGTGTGTTTTTGATAAAGAAACAAGTAAACAAAGCAGAAATAAACTAAGCAAAACAAATAAAACAAAGTAAAGAGATTGGTTATGAGGGACTCCCCTTGTGAAGATGTCCTTGACTCCCCGGCAACGGTGCCAGAAAAAGAGCTTGATGGCCCAAAATATATTCGAGCTCGTTGGGGAACCCCAAGAGGAAGGTATGATGAACACATCAGCAAGTTTTCCCTTAGTTATGAAACAAAGGTTATCGAACCAGTAGGAGCAAGGAAACACCTCCAAGGTGTTGTTTCCAACTTGGAATCCTGCACAACACAACCACAGAACTTTGACCCCTAACTTACAGTGAGGTTGCCAATCTCACCGGTTTTGCTGAAAACAAAGGATTAAACGTATTGTGTGGAAGATAATAATAGCTTGCAGAAAGTAAATAGAAAATAGTAAATAGTTGTAGATTGATGGTAAAAGAATGGACCGGGGTCCATAGTTCACTAGTGGTGATTCTCCTTAAGATAGATGACATGTTGGGTGAACAAATTACAACGGGGAAACTGACAAAATCGAGAAAGCATACATGCATATACTAATCATCTTGACTCCTTTGAGATTTGATTGGGCATTACAACATTATACATAGACCGTAATCCAACAACATCTATGACTAATAATCCACCTTCAGGTTATCATCCGAACCCCCTCCAGTATTAAGTTGCAAGCAACAGATAATTGCATTAAGCAAAGTTTGTAAAGTAAACAATACGATTGTTCTATGAACAAAGGATTGTTGTTTTCTCCCTAGTAGCAAGAACACATCTAGTACCTTAGAGATTTCTGTCACTTCCCTAGATTACTAGAGGCATGAACCCACTATCGAGCATAAATACTCCCTCTTGGAGTTGCAAGCATCTACTCGGCCAAGATAGCTACTAACAACGGAAAGCATGCAAGATCACAAATAACAAAGACATGATGGAATCAATAATCAATCTAAAATAGCATCTCAATATCCATCGGATCCCCGCAAACATAACATGTAGGATTACAAATAGATGATCTTGATCATGAACGGAGCTCACGAGATCTAAACATGGTAGCACAAAGGAGGAGAACCAACCATCTAGCTACTACATGGACCCGTAGTCCAAGGATGAACTACTCATGCATCACGTCGGAGGCAGGAATGGTGATGAAGAAGGCCTCCAGGGTGAATTCTCCCCTCCGGCAGGGTGCCAGGAAGAGCTTCATATCCCTCCCGATCTAGGGATGGAGATGACGGCGGCTATAGACTCTTTCATGGAATTTTGATCAGGTCCTTAGGGTTTATGTATCGGAGGCAATATATAGGAAAAGAGGGAGGCCGAGGGGGTGCCCGAGGCGGCTGCCCCCCCAGGCGCAGGCCAGGCCTAGCCGTGGGCCAGGGGGTGTGGCCCCCTCGAGGCCCTTCTCTGTCTCGTCTTCTGGCTCCGTGTTCCCTCGGTTAAATATTGACTTTGGCTTTTGTCCCGTCCAATTCCAAGAATATTCATTTTCTGGCTTTCCTGGAACAAAAAACAGCAGAAAACAGGCAACTGACACTTTGGCATCTTGTTAATAGGTTAGTTCTAGAAAATATGTAAAAGTATTCCAAAGTGTGGACAAAATATAAGAAAGTAGATATAAAACAAGCATGGAACATCAAAAATTATAGATACATTTGCAACTTATTAGTTACTAAGAAAGATCACTACCCGCTGCCTTTTATTGATCAAATGATAGAAAGGTTGTCTAAGAAGACTCATTTTTGCTTTCTTAATGGATACTCTGGGTTCTCTCAAATTGTTGTTAGAGCATGACTAACAGCACCTGTAAACATGGTCAAACCTATATTATTCCGGCGAGAATACAATTTACGTTGAGAAGTGTGAGCTACGAGCATCTGTAAACGAGGTCGACCAGTAAATTCTTTTACAGGTGCCCGAGAATTCATTCCACCGCCCCTCGTATACCCAGGTTGGGAGGCCTATTACATGTTGACCTGTAAGCCGGTAAACGCCGGAGCATTGCCGGACCATCGCGAAAATCGCTGGAGCATCGTCGAACAACTGCAAAAAATCGCCGGATACACCGCCAGAAAAGCACAAAATCGACAGGCCGACGCAGCCAGACCACCACCACGGCTAGGCTCAGGCGGCGCGTCCACTACCACGGCTAAATCTGGCAAGCTTCGGCAGGCTATGGCGGCGAGGTGGCTCGGGGGTGTGCGGGGCAAGCTCCAGGGCGCGTGGCGAGCTCCGACAGGCTGCGACGGGCCGACCGATGAGGAGTGGGGCGCGCGGGGTGAGTTCGGGTGGCGAGCGGCTCGGGCGGCCATGGCAGCGATGCGACGCGCATCGGCCGGCTGGTGGCGCCAAGGGACGGGCGGCGGCGGGCGGAGGCGGGGTAGCGGTGGGAGGCAGGGCAGCGGCGGTCGGCTGGCCATGCCATGTGCAGCGACGCAGTGAGGAAGAAGATGGCAAAAAAGAGAATATTCTGAGAATATGCCTTTTTTCGGGCTGTTTTTATGGTTGCTGTTCCGCGCCCCGAGTATTCTAGCCCGTAAACATAAGTTCAAGAGCCTATACTCGTGATTTAAGGGTCCGATGTTTACGTGTACTGTTAGTCATGCTCTTAAACAACAAGATCAAGAAAAAACCACTTTTACGTGTCCTTATTTAACTTATGCTTATAGGCGTATGCCTTTTGGTTTGTGTAATGCTCCTGCTACTTTTCAAAGATGCATGTCTTCTATCTTTCATGGGTTTTGTGAGGAAATTGTGGAAGTATTCATGGACGATTTTTCCGTCTATGGAACTTCTTTTGATAATTGTATGCACAACCTTGATAAAGTTTTGCAGAGACACGAAGAAACTAATCTTGTTCTTAATTGGGAGAAATGCCACTTCATGGTTAATGAATGAATTATCCTTGGACATAATTTTTTTTGAAAGAGGCATTGAAGTTGACAGAGCCAAAGTTGAAGCAATTGAGAAAATGCTCTGTCCTAGGGATGTGAAAGGTATTCGTAGTATCCTTGGTCATGCTGGTTTCTATAGAAGGTTTATTAAAGATTTCTCCAAGATATCAAAACCTCTTACTAATCTTCTCCAAAAAGATGTACCTTTTGTTTTTGATGATGATTGTAAGGAAGCTTTTGAAACTCTAAAGAAAGCTTTAACTACTGGTCCTATTGTCCAATCACCTGATTGGAATTTACCCTTTGAAATTATGTGTGATGCTAGTGATTTTGCTCTAGGTGTTGTTCTTGGACAATGAATAGATAAAAAGTTGAATGTTATCCATTATGCTAGTAAGACTCTTCATGCTTCTCAAAAGAATTATGCTACTACTGAGAAAGAGTTCTTAGCTGTTGTTTTTGCTTGTGATAAGTTTAGACCTTATATTGTTGATTCAAAAGTTACCATTCATACTGAACATGATGATATTAAGTACCTTATGACAAAGAAAGATGCTAAGCCTAGGCTTATTAGATGGGTGTTACTTTTACAAGAGTTCGATCTACATATTGTAGATAGGAAAGGTGCTGAAAATCCCATTGCTGATAATTTATGTGAATCGGAAAACATTTCTTTTGATCCTATGCCTATTAATGATAGGTTTCCAAATGAATAGTTGGCTGCAATAGAGGTAAGCTCGCGAGAGAGTCCTTGGTATGCTTATTATTCTAACTTTATTGTTTCCAAGTACTTGCCTCCAACTTTTACAGCCCAGCAAAGAAGGAAATTCTTTTATGATTTGAGGCATTATTTTTGGGATGACCCACATTTATATAAAGAGGGAGTAGATGGTATTATGTGAAGATGTGTTCCAGAATATGAACAAAAAGAGATATTGCGGAAATGTTATGGTAGTGCCTATGGAGGGCATCATGCTGGAGATAGAACCGCACAAAAGGTTCTATAATCAGGTTTCTATTGGCCTACCCTTTTTAAAGATGCAAGAAAGTTTATCTTATCATGTGATGAATGTCAATGAGTTGGTAATATTTCTAGATGCAATGAAATGCCTATGAGTTACTCTCTTGTTATTGAACCATTTGACTGTTGGGGATTTGACTTTATGGGTCTTTTTCCTCCTTCAAAAGGTTATACTCATATTCTTGTTGATGTTGGTTATGTTACTAAGTGGGTAGAAGCCATACCTACAGAAGGTGCTGATGGTGAGACTTCTTTAAAAATTCTTAAGGATGTTATCTTTCCTAGGTTTGGAGTGGCTAGATATCTTATGACTGATGGAGGTTCACATTTCATTCATGGTGGTTTTAGGAAGACCCTTGCTAAATATGACGTTAATCATAGAATTGCTTCAGCTTATCATCCCCAAACCAGTGGGCAAGTATAACTATCAAACAGATAAATTAAATCTATCTTGCAAAAGACTGTTAATAGATCCAGCAAAAAATTGGGCTAAAAGTTGAATGATGCTTTATGGGCTTATAGAAATGCTTATAAAAATCCTATGGGGATGTCTCCTTACAAAATGGTTTATGGAAAAGCTTGTCACCTGCCTTTAGAATTAGAACACAAAGCTTATTGGGCAGTGAAAGAACTTAAAAGATATTTTAAACTTGCTGGTAAGAAAAGATTGCTTGACTTGAGTTCTTTAGATGAGTGGAGAAGTGAGGCTTATGAAAATGCTAGACTCTTTAAAGAAAAAGTTAAAAGATGGCATTATAGGAGAATTATTAAGAGAGAGTTTCATGTTGGTGAGAAAGTTCTATTGTATAGGTCTCGTCTCAGATTTTTTGCAGGAAAACTACTTTCAAAATGGGGAGGACCTTTTGTTATTGAAGAGGTGTATCGTTCAGGGGCAATAAAAATCTCTTCCTTAAGAGACAACACTACACAAGTGGTGAATGGTCAAAGACTCAAGCACTATATTTCTGGAGATTCTTATAATGAAGATATTGATATTATTCAAGTGGTGACTCCGGAAGAATTTATTAAAGACCAAATTGAGAAACCTGCAGAGTCCGGTTTCGAATAGGTAATAGTTCTGGTAAGAAAAGGTCCGCAAAAAACTTTTCAATCTATATTTTTGCAGTTTTTATCTAACATGGAAGATAATGAGTCAAAAAAGGGACGGAAACGGAGCCCACGGGATCACTCCACCCCGTGGCGTGGGCCCACCTGGCCGCTCCACCAGGCTATGTGGCCACCCCGGAGCCTGTCTCCGACCCGTTTTCTCCCAGTACCTTCCTTTTGTTGTTAAACTTTGTAATATATAATCCCTCGGATCCCCGGAGGTCCGTATATCGTGTTCTCATCATGTTTTCGTTTTGATCTATTCTGTTCAGATGTCGTTCCAGGATTCGTCTTCAGAGGACTATGAGCTGCGACGCCAGTGCGAGCTCAATCGCAATCTTGAGCGGAGGACTTTCGTGGGATGGTGGAAGAAGAAAGGATCACAGCTAGGCACAAAGACATGGATCAGAGCGTCGAGGAGGAAGTAAAGAGCATGATACCTCCAGTTCTAGACCTCAGTTCCTGCCCTGCAGCAGTGGAAGCTCTACGAGCCACTGATGAGTTTTGCGATAAGTACCAAGTCCTGAGGAGAAAGGTGGATATAATTCAAGAGGAGAATAACAGGCTTCGCAAGATGCTGGAAGATTTTCTCACTCGGATCATGATCTCAACACCACCACCTCATGATCTCAACACCACCACCTCCAAAGGAGTAATTTGTCATCAGGTTTTGGCATCCCCTTGGTTTGTTCCAAGCTTGGGGGAGTGTCGCGGTATCACATCATTATCTTTCATTTTTTTACCTTTTTAGTAGAGTCATGTCATGAATAGAGAAGTTATCCTATAGGATGGTTTGCATTGTGGAAGTATCTCTCCTCTAGTCAGTTATCTATGTATCCCTTGGTGCGAGTTGCTGTTATGGAATATTAATGAGAAGTTCTATCATTTACTTTTTGCACATCTTATTTTAGTTTGTAATTTCTATTATATGATTGATCTTGTTGTTAATATTGGTATCACTTTGGGATCATTAAGTAAATTTAGTTGCTTTTGGCAAACCTGGCTCTGGTTAGTAGGAACATTGTTTGAGGATTGAATGGAAAAGACAAAAGTACTTTTAGAAATATAATTTCATTATCTTTCTTTCTTGTTTGGCTCATAAGCTTAGTATTCTCTAGTTAAGATCTTTTGTGTTTCCAAGGAAGATTGCATGTTTGTTTCTATCACTTGTATGTTTGTTTTGTTTCCTTCAACTCTTATGCTTGTTACCTAGCCTTACTAGCCAAAAACATGTACTGAGAGGGAAATGCTTCTCGTGCATGTAATCCTTGAACTAAAACTTATGCCGTTTGTGTCCACCATATCTACCTCTTAGCATTATTACTATTTCAAGTAAATTCTCGACTTTTATCTATCTTCCAAATTAAACTTGTTATGTGAAAATTAGTGATTAAAGCTCTCACAAACTTGATGGCACAATTTATTTTCTTACACTTAATAAACTTGAACCATTGTGTCCATCTATGTGGCTTATATGCTTGCACTTTATAAGTTGTGAATTAGCAGAACCATGTTACCATGGGGAACGCTTTCAACATTGCACTTATTATTCAGTTGATATCATGTTCTTTTGTTTATGGATCCTGGTGGTGTGAAATAAAAGGGGAGCTTGTAAGCTCATGGAGTTTGTATATGTTTTAGAGAAATGCCTGGGCGTCTAGCCTAAGCCCTGCCTAATCATGGTGGAAACTTGCATCATAACCATAGTGAGGATTCTATGAAGCATCCTCAATAAAAACCTATGCAAATAGCAAATAAAAAGATTGCTGAGATGCTCATTGTCTGTTGCCTTGTCATTTTGATATGGGAAAGCTCCTGTGTCATGGGGCAAGGGGTACCCCGTTGGCGGTTCTCTATGATACACATGTACTTACAATGACAAGAACTTACTTGTGACTAAAGTTGAGTAGCATGAGGTTCGGTACTTATAAGCAAGGGGCATGAGATTTTAAACTTATAACTTGTCAAGCATATCCTCATATTTGTGTGACTTTAACCTTAATCACCTCAAGATGCTTATGATAGGGGCAATGAGAGCTGAAAGCTAATAAGTACCATAATTTTGGAGGCTCTTTATGAAACTTCAAATCCCTGCTTCCCTCTGCGAAGGGCCTATCTTTTACTTTTTAATTGAGTCAATAAACCTATTCCTTTCTATCTCAAGCAAGCATTTGAGTTGCTGTGATTCAATCATCCATATGATGATTTATTCAATCATGTTTCTTATGTTCTTTATTTTGCACACTACTCTTATCTGAGTGAATATTACTTTGAAATCTATCATTGAAACCCCCATTATGTTTGACTCCTGCAATTTGTTAACCGTTCTCTGACCAAGAATAAAGTTTGCCATTACCAATTATGATTTACTTTGTGTATCTTTATTGTGTTTCCTTTACTCATTGCAAGTTAAGTTATATAATAGTGAGTTGTTTTCTATTATGATTTGTGTATTGATAAATGTGATGCTTCTTGTCTGTATTCTCTTTATCGACACTTCACTCCATAAACCCGTGGTCATGTTTATTGAGCTCAGTTTTCGCTTGGGGACAAGCGAGGTCTAAGCTTGGGTGGAGTTGATATGTCCATTTTGCATCACTATTTTATATCATAATTTACTGTTATTCATTGATATATTTCATATTAAGAGATGATACTTATGTTATTTCATCTATTTTTGCATGAATGATGACTTTTGGAGGATGAACCACTAGAGTCAGGATTCTGATGGAAAAAGCATTGTCCAGATGCAATATTGGCGAAGATCAGAAAATCCCAGAAAATATACGGAAATTCCTATTTTACCAAAAGACGAAGGAGGCTAGAAGGAGGAGTGGAGATGGGCCATAGGGGGACCACACCACCCCGTGGTGCGGGCCACCCCTGGTCGTGCCACTAGGTGGTGTGGCCACCCTGGCCCAACTCTGGCATCGCCCTTTGGCGTATATAATCCCCTTGAAACCCCAAGACTTGGGGGCGACCACAGAAAGGTTCTGCCGCCTCTGCGGGGCGGAAACTACAGAGAGAGAAAGATCTCTCCGGCAGGCAGAAATCTGCCGCGGAAATTCCTTCGTGGAGAAGGGAGATCATCGCCATCAACACTGTCATCAAGCTAGACTTCATAGAGATCATCATCATCATCTCCACCATCGTCATCACTAGCACCATCACCACCACTTTGTACCGCTGTAACAATTGGGTTGACTGTTGCATAGTTCTTAGGGGCAACTATCCCGGTGTTGATTACTTGTTGTAGTTGATGCTATTGAGTGGAACCATTGAATTATTGTTCATGTTCAAATTGTTACTTATCATTATTTCATCTCTGATCTTGATCCATATGATGTCTCGTGAGTAGTTTGTTTAGTTCTTGAGGACATGGGAGGAGCCATGTTGTTAGTAGTGGAATTGTGTTGAGAAAGATTTAATGGTTTGATATTTAAGTTGTGGTGCTATTCTTCTAGTGGTGTCATGTCAACGTCGACTACATGATACTTCACCTTTATGAGCCTAGGGGAGTGCATTGTGTATTTGGCTACTAATCGTGGGGTTGCCAGAGTGACAGAAACATAAACCCTCGTTAGGAAACCTTTGCAAAGGGAGTGTAGGATCTCAAAGTTTAAGGCTGTGGTTAGGTTTTTATCTTAATTCCTTTCTTGTGGCTTGCAAGGGGTATAATCACAAGTATGTATTAGTCCTAGTAAGGTCAGTACATTACCATAGGTTCACCCACACAACACTTATCCAACCAGAGAAGATTAATCAACTATATGAAGCGAAAGCACTTAACAATATTTCCATGTGTCCTCGAGAACGTTTGGTCATCTTAAGTAATACGACCGGCTTGTCCTTTGCTAAAGAAAGGATTGGGCCAGTTGCTGCAATTATTATTATTGTCTTTTATTTACTCTTTATTTATCTACATTATCAAAAAAACCTAAATATCCGTTTGCTAAGTATTTACAGAGAATTCCTGATCCAAACCACTTGTCAACACCTTCTGCTCCTCATTGGGTTCGACACTCTAATTTATCAAAAATACTACGATACACCCCCTATACTTGTGGGTCATCATCGAGCTTTATAGATGGCCACATTACCATCAGCATCAGTTTTCTTCTTGAAAATCCATTTATTCTCAATGGACTTTCGGTCTTGAGGTAAGTCCACCAAGGTCCAAACCTATTTTTTGTACATGGATCCCATCTTGGATTTCATGGCTTCTAGCCATTTGTTGGAATCCCGGCTCATCATTACTTCTTCATACGTTGCAGGGTCATCAATTCCATCTACCATGAAATTCACGACATGATTTCCGTACAATTCAGGAGCTAAACATGTCCTGCTTGACTTGCGAGGTTCGGTAGTGTCCTCTTTCGGAGTTTCATGATCATTATCATTAGTTCCTTCTTCTTTCGACGAAGTCAACTCCGGACCAATTTCTGGTAATGCGCCTGACATAGGTATGATTACTCGGATGACTATGCTTCGCTACCCTATATTGGATAATGATGAGCCCGGATGACTATGCAGGCGATGAAAGCGAGCAAATCGAGATGGATCTGGGGGACCTCGATGGTATTGACGACAATCTCTCATTCGGATCAAATCCACAGTTAACCCCATCACACGAAGCAAGCCCAGCAAATTCAGAACCCGAAGGAAGCGGCGAAAGCATTGAATTTGGAATTCGGATGGCAGAAATCTATCCAGAACAAAAACTGATGGACCTCACTGTCTCATCTGACAGTGTTCCCTTGGTGCAAGCGATGAAGTCACTAGTCCATATATCACTCAGCACCAAGTGTGCGTGATCATCGGAGACTCCACGACCCATCAAGACTCCAACGGTAACCCAATTCTTTCAAGCCATAATGCAGGAACTCACGGCAACGAAGGAAGCCGTGGGAACGAGGGAGACCCAACAATCAACCATGTAAATCGGGAAGACGAACAACCGCGTGGAGGCAAGAGGCAAACTCTCAGCTTACCAGCCAGTGCATGGGAGAAGGCAAGGGCAACAATTTCGGGTGCGATTCCAATGACAACGGATGCTACTCATGAAGATCTATTGGCATACCAATATCTGCTTCATCGCAAAAAAAGATACCTACTCAGGATGTAGAGGCAACTCGATGAAAGGAAAAGGGTAGCTGACAAATCTAGCCTATGACGAGCGTAGTTAAGCTCCACTTGAGGATCAAGGAGCATAACAGGAGGAGCATCGCCAAGGAGAGGAACGTCCAGGTTGCGGGATATCCCCGAAGAAGAGAGGAGCGGACTAATCCGCGACCTTGATCTGTCATTCATGTCCATAGACCAAGCTGGAAATATCAAAGCGAAAACAGCCCAGGCAGCCATTATGGCCGCACAGACGTATCTAATTACAACACAACCCGCACCCAACGATCCTCACGCGGCCCTTCACTGATCCGCCCTGATAAATCTTGGCATGGTAGGAGAATCTCTCGCGTAAGCGGATAAAGGAACCACGCAACAACTTGATAGATCCCCACGCTGTCACAGCAGCCCTCGGCAAGGAGGTCATACCCGACGATCACGATCGCCACATCGGGTCCACTTTTCAGAATTAGAACCGCAAAACGACGCAAGAAAAGACATCACCCAGTGAAGGATCAATCAATCCAGAGAAGAACGCAGCACCCGAAGATACCATGACGGTGAAAGAGAGGAAGAACAGGAACTATGCGGAGCCAGTTGCTTTACCCGACGGGTTCTTAAGACTCCGGTGCCAAAAGATTTTAAGTTACCCCAAGATTGCCAAAAGTACGATGGCCTTCAAGAACCTGAAGCCTCGCTGACGGATTATCTGGCAACCGTCAGGTTACAGGGCGGATCCAAAGATACTGCAATGCAAAGCTTGCAGCTGCACCTAACCGGTGTGGCACGTTCTTGGCTAAAACAACTACCCGAAGATTCCATCAGCATTTGGAACGATCTTGAGGACAAATTTATCAGAAACTTCCAATCCACATTCAAGCAATCCGCGTCTCTAGAGCAACTGCGGGCCTGTAAGCAAAAGCCAGGAGAATCAATACGGGATTTCGTCCAACGGTGGAACATTATAAAAAATTCAGCTGGAGCAATATCTGACGAAAGAGCAATCGACGCCTTCAACAATGGACTTCTTCGACAGGAGTTTATTGAAGAACTAGGACGAACCAAGCCAAAAACAATTTCACAACTGATGGACATAGCCAATCGTTGGGCTGATGGAGAGGACGCAGTACACAACAAAAGAGCCCGCTCACCAAAATCTAGAGGACAACTTGTAATAGTGCGATTACTCAATATTTAGGCGACTTTGACTCCATTGTTTTCCTGACATCTGACGAAATCCCCAGCGTTCTCTTTTTCATGAAACCCTAAGTCCATCACCATGGGAATTGCGGAGGTTACCCCTCATTAGCACCACTCACCGTTTTATGAAGAGAAGGTTCAATAACCTCTTTGAGTTCTACGTTCCGACTACTCACACCTTTTGCGAGAAATTATTTCTCTAGAAAGGATCCATTCTTGGCAACAAAAACCTTGCCCTTGGATCTATGATAGAAGGAATAACCAATTTTTTCTTTAGGGTATCCTATGAAGACGCATTTTCTGCTTTGGGTTTGAGTTTATCAGGCTAAAGTTTCTTCATATAAACATCACATCCCCAAACTTTAAGAAATGACAGCTTAGGTTTGTTTCCAAACCACAATTCGTACGGTGTATTTTCAACGGATTTAGATGGTGCCCGATTTAAAGTGAATGCAGTGGATTCCAGTGCATAACCCCAAAATGAAAGTGGCAAGTCAGTCAGAGACATCATAGATCGAACCATATCCAATAAGGTACGATTACAACTCTCCTATACACCATTACATTGTGGTGTTTCGGCATATGTGAGTTGTGAAACTATTCCACACTATATCATGTGTGTGCCAAACTCATAACTTAGATACTCACCTTCACGGTCGGACCGCAAAAATTTGATCTTTCTATTACGATGATTTTCCACTTCACTCTGAAATTCTTTGAACTTTTCAAAGGTTTCAGACTTGTGTTTCATCAAATATATATACCCATATCTAATTAAATCATCTCTGAAAGTAACAAAATAACGATATCCATCTCGTGCCGATAGACTCATTGGACCACATACATTAGTATGTATGATTTCCAACAAATCTGTCGCCCGCTCCATTGTACCGGAAAACAGCGTTCTAGTCATCTTACCCATAAGGCATGGATCACATGTATCAAATGATTCAAAATCAGGTGATCCCAAAAGTCCATCAGAATGGAGTTTCTTCATGTGTTTTACGTCAATATGACCTAGATGGCAGTGCCACATATATACAGATATATTATTATCAAGTTTAATCCTTTTAGCATCAACATTATGAATATGTGTATCACTACTATTGAGATTCAACAGAAATAAACCATTCATCACAGGTGCATGACCATAAAAGATATAATCCATATAAATCAAACAACCATTGTTTTTAGATTTAAACGAATAACCGCTTCACAATAAACACGATTCGGATACAATGTTCATGCTTAGCGCATGCACGAAATAACAATTATTCAGATTTATAACTAATACCGATGGTAGATGGCGAGTGAAATGGATCGTATGGGCACCTAGAGGGTGGTGAATAGGTGCTACACCAATTTTTAATACTTTTTCAATTTTAGGTTTAGCACAAAGGGTAAATTCTCTAGATAAACTATTAGGTGGAATTTCCCTATATGCAAACCTATCTACTAGCGAGTAAAGAGCGAGTGGAAGAGGAACGAGTAAACCGAAGTGAAGCACGCAGAGACACAGGATTTGTTTGACCGCAGTTCCTTCCTTGTTAAGGGAAGTACGTCTGCGTTGGAGGAGTGGGCGGTACTAAGACCACCACACCACAATAGGCCTCACCCTATTCTCCGATGGATCTCGCCACAAAAGGCATGATCCACCTTTCCACTATAGGTACCCTTCGAGGCGGGCACCGGCGCCTTTACACAACTAGCAGGGCAACAACTCCACAACAACTTGGAGGCTCCCGAAATGACAACAAGCTGCCACAAGAACAAAGTTATCAAATACAATGAACAAGATCTAGGTATTGACAAGAATACTAGATCAGGGATTTCTCCAAATGAATGGAGAGGAGTTCAAGCGCTTGATTCGTGATGATGATGAAGAACTTATCCTCCTTCAATTCCCCCAAAGATCAAGACCTTCGGGTGGTTGAAGTGGGAGATCAAGAATGAGAGCTCTTGCATAATGTCTGGACAATTTTGAATGAACCAGCTGAACGTTGGGGAAGAAAGGGTATTTATACCCCCTTCAGAAACCAGCCGTTGGACACTTTGGGGGCCAGATTATCTGGCCCAAGTGATGGCCAGATTATCCGGCCTGGGGAAAACACCATCCCAGACTCGGAATATCCGACAGATAATTCGCCCCCTATCTGAGCATCACGCCGAGCTTGCCCTTGATCAACTTCTCGGGGCCAGATTATCCGGTGCTATGTGAAGGCCGGATTATCCGGCCTGGGGAGGAAAAACCGCCCCAGTTCGGATTTTCCTGGAGAAAATTCGACCGGATACTGAGCGACGCGCCTTGGCTCCCTTTGCTCAAAAACTGGGGGCCGGATTATCAGGCCCATGCGACAGCCGGATTATCCGGCCTAGGGAAGAAAAACCGCCCTAGCTCGGATTTTCCGGGAGAAAATCCGACCGGGTACTGAGTGATGCGCCTTGGCTCCCTTTGAGCAATGAGGTAGGCCGGATTATGCGGCCCTTGGTGGGGCGGATAATACGGGCCCCCTCAAAGCTTCCTGCACACTTAGCGCACATGAATAGTCTCCACAGTATTGTTATCTAACACGCAAAACATAGGAAAACATGTAATGTTCTTTCAATCTCCCCCTTTTTGGTGTTAGATGACAATACCGGGATTTGCAGGAGAAAGTCATAAGACAACAAAAATAACCATGAAAGAGACTCCCCCTCAATGTGTGCATAATAGAATTTTGCATTGGAATACAAATGCACACAAATAGGTGAATCTATTCCATGGACATATGAGCAACATACACATACCACCGAGGTAGAGGGAAGGCATCCTTGACATAAGCCACAATTATTACCGGATAACCAATATGAGCGCCTTCCGTGATAAACCTCTAGCGGTAGGATATGAATAGATAGATCCATAAGCATAATCCATGATATGAAATCTATAGGCCTAATCCAGACAACCACATAAAGTCTCAAGCAACCACAAATCACAAATTTAAAGTTCAATGCTAAATGGGCACAAGCAAGAAAACGACGAATAGAAAAATGCAAGTGCTTATGCCCGACCCATGCAAATCCACAGACATCCTAATAGAACTACTTCGCCCCCTTTGGCATCGAGACACCAAAAAGGGAGAAGAGTGATGCTAGCGCCCCACGGGATCACTCGTAGTCCTTGTCCTCGTCCTCTTCCTCGTCTTCATTCTCATCCTCATCCTCATCTTCAAGCTCCTCAGTGTCACCTTCCTCATCCTCATCATCAGCAGCAGGCGCAGAGGGGAACAAGTGACGCTCCAGCTCACCATAGTTCAACCCGGAAGAAGAGTTCCACCGAGCATACGGAGTGGGAGGAGTAGGAGCCGGAGGATCACCCGAAGCACCGGGCACGTGGTGGAGAATGAGCTGCTGGGAGTGAGCCAACTCATGGCGCTGCTTGTATGCCTCGTACTGACCCTTGCGCGTGTCCACTCCCATGCACAGAATGTTACCCTGGAACCAGTTCAGCTGCTTGATCTCACGCGCAACGGGAGGCACTGGGGGCCTGCGAGCATCCACTGGGGGCCTGCGAGCATCCCTCATGAGGCCCTCAGGAGCAGAGGAGGGGTGAGAGGTCTTCCGAACCTTGTTGTAGATCTTCTTGGCCTTATGCACCGAGTTAATGTGGAACTCCTCAGCAGGAAGCAGGTGCCCGATGAGCATCATAATGTAGGGTGCATAGGGAATGGCAGACGGTTGAACATAGCATCAGTCAACTCATGGTAAATGAAGTCCATGACATCCATCCTGTACTGCACCGACTCGTCCTCGCAAGAGGCAACCTCATGAAAAAATTGAAGTAGCTGAACAAGGTGACCACGAATGCTATCATTGTTGCCCCCACTCGGAGTAATGGAGTCACGAAAGAGACCCACTAAGGCAGCATAGATGGGAGCAAGGCCAGCTAGAGTGCCCACAGTGCCAGTGTCCACAGTGCAAGGAGAGAGAGCTCCATCTTTGTTGGGCCTCAGCTGGGTGATGATGCGGTGGCCACTGCCTCTATCCATGCTGCGGAAAGTGTATCCAAGAACCTCAGCAAACATGTGAAAATCAGCAGTCATAGGCCTGTCATGAGTCATCCACTTCATAGTGCGACGCTCATCCCCACAAATAACCAAAGTGGAGAAGAACTGCTTCACCACCTCAGAGTAGAAGGAGCACTGGAGAGACATGAGATGGTGCAGCCCCATCCTCTCAGCCACAAACATCGCATCCACAAGATGATCCTTCTCCAAAGCATCAGCAAGTACCAGTGGGTGCATAGGCCTAATGTTCAGCCTGGCATACACATCTTCATAGATTCCCTTCTGTTCTGCACACCAAAAACGAGTATCCCCCAGCTCATCATCACGAGGCAGCTCAGCAAACAAGTCACGGTGACGGATGGAGGAAAAGGTGACCGCATCCAAAGTCCTGTAGTTGATCTTGGGCTCCTTGCCCTTCCTCTTGGACACCCCCTTCCTAGTCCGCTTAGCTTGTTCAGTCATTTGCTTCTCTTTGTTCTTTCTCCTCCTCAACTCAACTTCGTCCACTAAGTTTCCCTGTCCGTCGTCCCGAAAGTATTTGGCGTGGGGGCGGCGCTTGTAGGTCTTGGGAACACTGGAACCACCTGTGAGGAGAATAAGGGTGATAGCAAGGGGATAAGCATACACACAAGTCCAGGAGAGAGCATGGAAAAAGTAGTCAAAAAGTTCATAGGACAAATCTACCCAATGCATACTCCATAGTGAAACTGAACCAGAATCGAATCTGTCAGGCCGGATTATCCGGCCTGGCCAGGGGCGGATAATCTGGCCCTGGCAGGAAATTTCGATTTCACCTAGATTGAATACAAAAAAGTCGATCGAGCCTAGAAACTGCAAGACTACGATTTCTATGTGAAAACACATCCTTCTAGACAACGTTCCACCCAACAAGTAACACATCTAGCCAAAGATGGGGAGAGAGGGAGTTACCCTCACTCATTGGAGGAAGAACGCGGAGGAGAAGGTACCCGGAGGCGCGGAGAAGAAGATCCGGGGAGGCCCAGAAAATCCGGTGGCCGGAGAGACTCCGAGGAGGGTGGGGGACTGCAGGCGGCGGTTGAGGAGGAGGAGAGGGTTGGGGAGAAGTGCTGCTTGTTATGAGCCCTTCCCCCATATCCCTGCCCTTTAAGACGAAATCTGCCAGGGCCGGATTATCCGGCCTACACTTGGGCCGGATTATCCGGCCTCAAATCTGGAATTCTGTTGTACACAGAACCAGGCCCGCGTGTCCCCAAACAACACCCCACAAGGTGTACAAGGGACTTGTGTGCTAGAATAGATGGCTTAGGGGTAGGGAAAGGCTTAGGATTAAGAGAGCCAAACTGAGATGGTACTAGACACTCAAAATTGCAAGATTCAAATCAAATAAAAGAACATGAGATAGCAAAGAACAGCCAAAAACATCCAATTCTCCTCAAGGGAGAGGGCGGTGGCCGAAGCCACCTTATTGGAGTGTATGGTGTGACACCGCGAAGATATATCTTGGGTTCACGACCAATACTCATCAATAAGCTCACATATCACAACATGATATTAAGAGAAATGGTTTATCATGCTATTGGCATTATGGGGGGAGGGTTAGCCCAGTGAGTTAGGACCACACTCCCCCTATACCCATGCCTACACCTAGACCAAAGAAGGATTGAGATGTACGCGTGAGTGCATGGGTAATCAAGACAAGCTCCTGGAATCAATGATATTTAGCTCATTCCTCAAGTAGCAGAATCTTGCTTCATCAAGTGGCTTTGTAAAAATATCCGCAAGTTGGTTCTTCGTGCTCACAAAGGATAGATCAATATCTTGGTCTCGAATAAAATGATTCCGAATCTCAATATGCTTCGTCCTTGTGTGCTGAACAGGATTGTACGCAATTTTGATTGCACTTTCATTATCACATAAAAGAGGCACTTTGTCACAATTGACACTGTATTCCTTTAAAGTTTGCCTCATCCACAATAATTGAGTACAAGCACTGGCAGCAGCAACATATTCAGTTTCGGCGGTGGAGAGAGATATATAATTCTGCTTTTTAGAGGACCAAGATACAAGAGATCTTCCCAAGAATTGACAAGCTCCAGAAGTGGATTTCCGATCATCCTTATCACCAGCCCAATCTGAGTCAGTATAACCACATAAAGAGAAATTGGAGCCCTTGGGATACCAGAGACCAAAGTTAGGGGAATGAACCAAATATCGAAAGATCCTCTTGACCGCCACTAAGTGGCTTTCTTTAGGAGCTGCTTGATACCTTGCACACACTCCCACACTCAACACAATATCGGGTCTAGATGCGCAGACGTAAAGAAGAGAGCCGATCATGGACCGGTATACCTTTTGGTCCACATCTTTACCATGTGGGTTAAGTTCAAGATGACATTTTGTTTGAATCGGAGTGGCGACACCATTTAGATCCGTCATCTTGAATCTCTTGAGCATGTCTTGGATGTACTTTGCTTGATTAATAAATGTTCCTTCTCTAAGTTGCCTGATCTCGAATCCAAGAAAGAACCGTAACTCCCCCATCATAGACATCTCAAACCTGTCAGTCATAAGCTTTGAAAATTCATCATTAAAAGCCTTATTAGTAGAACCAAAGATGATATCGTCTACATATAGTTGGCATACGAAGAGCTCCCCCTTAACCTTCTTAGTAAAAAGAGTGGGATTGATTTGCCCAACTTTGAAGCCACGATCTAACAAAAGCTCTTTAAGGTGCTCATACCACGCACGTGGGGCTTGTTTAAGGCCATAGAGTGCCTTATTGAGTTTGTAGACATGGTTCGGAAAGTTAGGATCCTCAAACCCCAGGGGTTGCTTTACGTATACCAACTCATGTAGATAACTGTTAAGGAAGGCACTCTTGACGTCCATTTGCTGCAACTTAAAATTGTTATGGGCAGCATGAGCAAGAAGGATACAAATGGACTCAAGGCGAGCCACTGGAGCATAGGTCTCACCGAAGTCGATGCCCTCAACTTGGGAGTAACCTTGTGCCACAAGTCTTGCCTTGTTCCTCACAACAATGCCATTATCGTCTTGCTTGTTTTTGAATATCCACTTGGTGCCGATAACATTGCGGCACTCTTTGGGTTTCTCCACGAGTTTCCAGACTTTGTTGCGCTCGAAATTATTCAATTCTTCATGCATAGAAACAACCCAGTATGGGTCTTCAAGAGCTTCAAAGACCTTCTTAGGTTCCACCATAGAGATATGAGCTTGATGCTCACCAAAGCTGGCCAATTCTCTTCTTGTAGAAACCCTTCGTCGAAGATCACCAACAACCTTGTCGAGAGTGTGACCCCTCAACTCAAGGTTTCGATCAGCTCGAGCCTTGCGACGAAGTTCAATAAGTTTGTTGTCTCTTGGAGGAGTAGATTCATCACTTGAATCTTCATTGGAAGCATTCACTCGACCTTGATCAGGAACTGGAATATCAGTAGCAGGTGGTGGAGACGCGTGCCCTTGAGGTGAGTCAGTACCCGTAACAGGAGGCTGCTGAATAGGACAGTCAGGGCTGGATAATCCGGCCTGGGAGTATTTGTAGCAGCTTCATCAGGAATCCTGGGTCTTGCTTGAACTTGCGAGGGGCCGGATAATCCGGGGCTAGCCGGAAAATCTGTCCTGGAGCTTGCGTTGATATCTTCACCACCAGGAGCAAAAAGGTTAGCTGGAGCAGGGTGGCCGGATAATCCGGTGTCAACCGGAAAATCCGGCCTGGAGCTTTCTGGAACATCTTGACCTTCAGCAGTTGATGGAGATGGTGTAGAAGTTGCCCCCGAGGTTGGAACATGTTGAGTATGTGTAGATGAGGGCTCTACATGAGTAGAGCATTTTCCTTCCCGATCCGCCACAAGGGGTTCCTCAATGGGCGGAAAAATCCCACGCCCATTCTTCTTATGGCATCTTGCGGTATTTCAACATCTACATCACAAACACCAACTTGCTCCGCACGGGAACCGTCATTTTCCTCGAACACCACACTACAAGATTCTACAACAGTTCCGGAGAGCTTATTGTAGACTCTATAATTGTGGGATTCGGCACCATAACCAACACTAGAGCCTTAGATTCAAACTTGGATAAACGAACTACCTTGATAAGAAAGAAACACTTACACCCGAATACCCGAAAGTATGAGATGTTTGGCTTGTTACTGGTAAGTATTTCATACGGAGTCTTGTCCATAATCTTGCGGAGGTATAATCAGTTGGATGAATGACAAGCAGTAGAGATTTCTTCAGCCCAAAAGTTATATGGAGATTTAAATTCGGCTAACATTAATCTTGCCATATCCATTAGAGTTCGATTCTTCCTCTCGGCTACACCATTTTGTTGAGGGGTGTACGCAACGGAATATTGATTTCTTATCCCCTCTTCACTTAGGAACTCATTTAAGGTGTAGTTCTTGAACTCAGAGCCGTTATCACTCCTTATAGCTAGAATGGGGACATTGTGTTGACGTTGAACCTCGTTGGCAAAGTCGATGACAGTTTGTTGAGTTTCACTCTTCAACTTGAAGAAATAAACCCAAGTGTATCTTGAGTAATCATCAACAATCACTAGACAATACTTCTTCCCACCGAGGCTTGCATGAGATGGAGGTCCGAAGAGGTCCACATGAAGTAGCTCCAAAATCCTTTTTGAAGAGATAATGGTTTGAGGTGAGTCATGCATTTTCCCTTCAACACACGCCCTGCAAACACGATCTTTGGCAAAGGAGACATTTTCTTTTAGTCCAAGAATGTGGCCACCCTTGTGGAGGCTTTGCAAAGTTCTCATATTGACGTGGGCTAGTCAGCGATGCCATAGCCAACCCGCGTCACCCTTTTCGAAGAGACACATCGGTCCTGTAGTGGTTTTCCCCCAAAAGTCCACCATGTACAGGTCATTTTCGACATATCGCACGAAAGCGACTTTTAGAGACTTGCTCCACAAGAGTACCACCAAATCAGCATCAATATAAACTGCAAAGCCCATCTTACCAAGGGTGCGAACTGAAAGTAAGTTGTACCCGAGGGTCTCAACAAGCATGACGTCCACGAGAGAGATATCGTGAGCCACCACAACTTTGTCGAGACCCAATACCTCAGATTTTGACTTGTCACCATAGGAGACGGTTATGTGATCATGGTTTGGCCGCATCTCCATGATGATCTCCTTGCTTTCGGTCATATGACTCGTGCAACCGCTATCGAGTACCCATTTAGAACCACCGGAAGCATAGCCCTCGGACCCTCTTGACATTAGGCAAGTGGCGTTGTTGTTGATGACGTTCTCGTTTGGCGAGTCAAAGAGAGATGAAGGAGTTGATGTGGTGGCTATAGCAGCCACCTCACGTGAACTATCATCATCCTCTTCATCTTCACTTGCAGAGGAGTATTCTTCTTGGGCAACTAAGACGATGTTGGGTTGCTTCTTGAAATTGCCATTCTTCTTAATAAATGGCTTCTTCTTAAGTGCTTTAGATTTCTCTTTAAGAATGATCCTGCCACCATTGTCTTCTCTATTTTGATAAGGACACTCGGCTACAAAGTGCATTCTATCTCCACAGTTGAAGCAAGTTCTCAATCTTGGGCCACTTTCTCTTCTTCCATTTAACCCGTTCTTGCGCTCAAGTTCAGTCTTGGCTTTGGTAGGGTCCTTCCAAAAGTTCCTTGCATAAAACGCCATGTACTCACCATGAGCACGTTTGACTTCATCGGGGCAGTTCATGGATGCCCCCTCAAAAGCTCCTTCATCTTCCTCTTGCTCAACAACATTGTCCTTGAGAGCCACATTGACACCCTTTTGCATTCCAATGGCCCGAGCACGGGCATCTTCAGCATTCTTTCCTGCCACTTTGAATGACGCCATTTCTTGCATGACTTTGTTGGATGTCATTTGATGATAGTTATGTCTACCTTGCAGGATCTTCAAGTCCGTTGGCTCGAAAGGCATTAAGGCACTCACATATTTCCTTTTTATCCATGCATCATCAATGTGAGTGGCCCCATGCTTTTGAAATGTTGTTGCGATGCCCTTGAGTCTTCTATACATGTCCTCATGATTTTCACCATCCAACATGTAGAATCCCTCAGCTTCATTACTAAGGGCATCATACCTGTTCCTTCTCATGCTTTCATTTCCAACAAAGATATCCGTAAGAGCATCCCAAGCTTATTTAGCTCTGTTGAGATGTTCAATGTGTGGCATGTCCTTGGGACCCACACCCAGCTGTATCATGTGGAGAGCGGTGGCATTCAACTGGCTGTCCACAACTTCTCTTCTCGTTAGGTTGGTTTGGTCTCCAATATGAAGACCTTCTTCAATAATCCTCCACAATTCAATAGAGGAGCTACAAACATGAGATTTCATTAGGAATTGCCATTGATTGAAAGAGGATGCAGTGAGCTTGGGTGGATCACCCCTATTGTTTATATGAGGATGAGGGATAGGTGGGTCGAGGGAATATACGTGGCAAACCTCACTATATTCCTCCTTACCACTTCCCTTCTTGGAGGTGGAACCATTAAGTTTTTCACCTTCCACATCATCATCCCTGGATCCGGTGTTACCCTTTTCTTTAGATGATGGTGTGGCAGCCTCAGAGGAGGATGGAGATTGGGCTATGGATGATGTAAGGCGAGCAATCATTTGATTCATCTCCTCCATCTTGGCCTCAAAGGATTTCAACAAGGTTGTTTCCAACGACTTGAGATCATCCATTGTGACCTTATCCACAGCCTCATTTCCATCATCCTTGGTACCCATACTACTCTTAGGCGGTTAAGCCCGAATTAAGAGCTGGGGCTCTGATACTAATTGAAATGGATCGTATGGGCACCTAGAGGGGGGGTGAATAGGTGCTACACCAATTTTTAATACTTTTTCAATTTTAGGCTTAGCACAAAGGGTAAATTCTCTAGATAAACTATGAGGTGGAATTTCCCTAAATGCAAACCTATCTACTAGCGAGTAAAGAGCGAGTGGAAGAGGAACGAGTAAACCTAAGTGAAGCACGCGGAGACACGGGATTTGTTTGACCACGGTTCCTTCCTTGTTAAGGGAAGTACGTCTGCGTTGGAGGAGTGGGCGGTACTAAGACCACCACGCCACAATAGGCCTCACCCTATTATCCGATGGATCTCGCCACAAAAGGCCTGATCCACCTTTCCACTATAGGTACCCTTCGAGGCGGACACTGGTGCCTTTACACAACTAGCGGGGCAACAACTCCACAACAACTTGGAGGCTCCCAAAATGACAACAAGCTGACACAAGAACAAAGTTATCAAATACAATGAACAAAATCTAGGTATTGACAAGAATACTAGATCAGGGATTTCTCCAAATGAATGGAGAGGAGTTGAAGCGCTTGATTCGTGATGATGATGAAGAACTTCTCCTCCTTCAATTCCCCCAAAGATCAAGACCTTCGAGTGGTTGAAGTGGGAGATCAAGAATGAGAGCTCTTGCACAATGTCTGGACAATTTAGAATGAACCAAGAGTTCTAAACGTTGGGGAAGAAAGGGTATTTATATCCCCTTCAGAAACCAGCCGTTGGACACTTTGGGGGCCGGATTATCCGGCCCAAGTGATGGCTGGATTATCCGGCCTGGGGAAAATACCGCCCCAAACTCGGAATATCCGGCAGATAATCTGCCCCCTATCTGAGCATCGCGCCGAGCTTGCCTTTGATCAACTTCTGGGGGCCAGATTATCCGGTCCTATGTGAAGGCCAGATTATCCGGCCTGGGGAGGAAAAACTGCCCCAGTTCGGATTTTCCTGGAGAAAATCCAACCGGATACTGAGCGACGTGCCTTGGCTCCCTTTCCTCAAAAACTGGGGGCCGGATTATTAGGCCCATGCGACAGCCGGATTATCCGGCCCGGGGAAGAAAAACCTCCCTAGCTCAAATTTTCCGGGAGAAAATCCGACTGGGTACTGAGCAGCGCGCCTTGGCTCCCTTTGAGCAATGAGGTAGGACGGATTATCCGGCCCTTGGTGGGGCGGATAATCCGGCCCCCCTCAAAGCTTCCTGCACACTTAGCGCACATGAATAGTCTCCACAGTACTGTTATCTAACACGCAAAACATAAGAAAACAAGAAATGTTCTTTCAGCGAGGCAGCCTTCCGACAGAAATCACATCAACTCTTGATCCATTGCTGACACGCATCATGACCTCATCCCTTGCTAGTTGTCGCTTGTTCCATAGCCCCTAATTCAAGTTACATATATTAGCAACCGAACCAGTATTAAATACCTAGGTTCTACTACAAGTACTAGTCAAGTACACATCAATAACATGTATATCAAATATACCTTTGTTCATCTTGCCGGCCTTCTTGTCAGCCAAATACTTGGGACAGTTGCACTTCCAATGGCCAGTCCCCTTGCAATAATAGCACTCGGTATCAGACTTAGGGCTAGCTTGGGTTTTGTTTTCAGGTGCAGCAATAGATTTTCCGCCCTTCTTTCCCTTTTGTTTACCCTTCTTGTCTTTCTTGAAACTGGTGGTCTTATTGATCATCAATACTTGATGTTCTTTCTTGATCTCCACTTTAGCAGTCTTAAGCATTGGCAGAAGCTTAGGGAGAGACTTCTTCATGCCCTACATGTTATAGTTCATCATGAAGCTCTTGTAGCTAGGTGGTAGAGATTGGAGAACACGATATATGCCTAAGTTAATGGGAATCATTATTCCCAAGGACACAAGCTTATCAGTGTACCCAGCCGTTTTGATTACGTGCTCACTAATGAAGTTGTTCTCTTCCACCATGCAGCTAAAGAACTTTTCTGAAGCTTCATAACTCTCTACGACAGCATGGGTATCGAAAATCATTTTCAATTCACCCATGGTATCAAAGGCATTGCCATTTTCGAAACGCTTTCGAAGTTCTGGCTCTAGCCCATACAGTATGCCACAATGAATCATATTATGATCCTCCTAATGAGTCAAATAGACATTGTTTTCTTCGTCAGGGGCATCCGGAGCTGGTGGGGGGCCTAGCGGCGCTTCTAGCACATATTTCTTTTGTGCAGCAGTGAGGAGAATCCTCAGATTCAGGTCCCAGTTGGTAAATTTGCTACCATTAATCGCAAGTTTCTCTCTCTCCATGAACACATTGAAATTAAAAACAGTTGGTGCCATCTACAACAGAATTTGCAAAGTTTATTTAGACTAAGTTTATGATAGATTGATTTCAACTAATCCAAATTACGAATGAACTCCCACTCAAAAACAACATACCTCGTGTATTTCTGGTGATTACATGAACCAAATCCACTATACCAAGTTCGATCATTGCATGAGTCGGTGTAGCTTCAAAGGCGAGCATCTATATGGGCATCATATCAACCATATGACTCATGCTTAACCTTTTGGTCCGTGTTTCGAGGCCATGTCTATACATGCTAGGCTTGCCAAGTAAAAACCTTAGTACTCGCATGTGTAAAACTGTCTTACACCTATTGTATGAAAGCGCAGAGTCAAAAACACCTGATCATCACGTGGTGTCTTGAAACGACGAACTTTCTTAACGGTGCATACTTAAGGAAGAACACATTTTATCTTGATATCTAAGTGACAAATCATCTTATAATGCTACTAAAGTGCAATACAAGCAATATAAGATGCACACAAAACATCATATGCATAAAGTGAAATGATATGGTTCTTGCATTTGATCACTATCATGTGCATTGTGGTATGATCTTTATCATTCCTTTATGTGTAAGGCCAACATCTATGGAACTTACATGTTAGGTGTGCTATAATTTCCAAGAGTATCAACTATACTTCAAATTATAACATTACCATATCATGACACTCTCCCAGCAATAACTAAACTAGATGCTTCTAATTTAGTAATTGCATGTTTTTACGTGGTTTATGGCTTTCGAAGATAGAACCGGTGTTACATACGAACATGGAACCACAATGAGGATAACCAAATTATTAGCGACTCTTTGTGAATCAGATACTGCCTATAGTAGGAGAGACAGACACCCGCTAGCCACTTATGCAAAACTAGTTGCATGTCAAGCGTGGAACAGGTCTCATGTGCGAGGACATGTAAAGTTAGTCCGGGCTACTTCATCCCACTAAGCCACCAATATCCAAAATACATATAAGATGCAATAACATGATCATCATCGCCCACATACTCTTATGTGTTCTACCTGTGCAAAGCATCTATGCATAGATCGGGCTCTGATACCACTATTGGGTTCGCAGCATAGAAAACAAAAATTTCTATGATGGGAACTACTAAGAACCAAGATCTATCTACCTAGATATAAACAACGAGTGGATATACATCCATAGAGAACATACCCTTGAAGACCAACAAACTTATGAGGTTGGACTCATGGATGATGTAGTCATACACTTGCGGATCTCAAGATCGAGAGGAAGTCCAGCGCCACAAATCAACAGGGCATCCGTGATCGCACACACGTTCGGTCCACCGAACAACTTCTGCCTCCTCGCTCCAACAATGCAGCGGAAGAAGCAACTCCTTCCAGACGAAAATGCACCAAGAACATGTATCTCGATAATCCGAGACTGTGGGGCCCCAGGATTAATCCTCCGAGAATCCCTATTATGCATACACCACGATCCCAGGATCAGTTAGTCGTGGCACATAACCGACAAGTATCAAAGTAAACATCCAATACTTAAGCGGATACATGGAATACCTTACATGCCATTATGGCTACATCAATAATCATCAGCAGAACTTCATCAAGCGTAGAGTCTGAGCCATGCCTTAACCTACAAGCAACTGACTAGGAGAACGTCCTCGCTCGCATAGTCATCAACTTCACCTTCTTCTCGATATCTGACCAAGTTAATAGCCAGGGACAATGCTAGTGAGTACTTTGAATGTACTCGCAAACCACCTTAGGAAAATAATAATAACAAGACGATATGAAATATGGCTATGGTAGTAGGAGGGGTCCAAGAGAGGTTCTTTTCTCAAATAGTTTGTCTTGTAGATATAGCATCTACAAAGCTTTGTTGAAAACTTTTGTAAAACCTTTTTGAAAAGTTTTAGAAATCACTAGGATTGGGACACCCATTTGGCTCGTCCTTCTGGCTATCCCATGACCAAACTCCTTTCCTTCCTTTCCAACCATCCCATGGTCAAAACATGTATCCTTTCCGACCATCCCATGGTCAAAACATTTCCAAAGCCATTGCTTTTCTGAAGTCCTTTTTGAAATCAAAACCAGCACTGCTCTACAGTAGTTTGTCCAACCCGTCCATAACCGCGGACATGGCTACTCGAATAGATTTACACTCTGTAGAGGTTGTACACTTTACCCACACCATCCGGGTACCCTGCCCTGATCTTCACCGATCGTGGGTCGAGTAACCGATCAAGACTCTCCAGATGCCACTCTAGTATAGGCCCTACCCTATGAGTTGTTCCTCTCAACACCGGTACGTCGGGGCCATAGACCAATCGGAGTGCATTCCAACTCCTCTAGAGTGGGCACTTTCAATGAGAGGCTCATAGTATCGCTCGGCTGCTCCCGAGGGTAGTTCGCAATTCCTCCAGGTGACTGTCTAATAGTTGACCCTTTGTGTAAATGAACCCCAGAATTAGAGGGAGTTGATCCCTTATAAGCAGCTATGAGAATTCCCACACTAGAATACCAAACTTCAAGTCCAGCCCTGTCCCATTACAGAGTAGTGTGGTTGCACGGGTTAAGTTGTTATAGATAAAGCTGCAAAGAACTGGGTGCATTTTTATAAACATTTTTCCTCCATCTTTCCTTCAGAATTTTGTAAAACAAAACCCTTTTTATTTTCTCAAACTTCTCTTGGTAGGTCAAACCTCACCAAGGTTTTGCCATAAACATTTTGTAAAACTTTTTCGGGGGTCTTCCCATCCTATAGTTTTGCTTTGGCTAAAATGGGGTCTCCAAAGGGGTATGGTGTTATACACCATCTACCATTCTAGGGTCAAGTAGGTGACATCAAGGGGGTTCTACCTAATGGTACACAGGTGTCATGGTTTGGAGGATCCAAGCCACTACTAGATACAGTTCCTCATATATTAAAACAATGCAGTTTCATAAACAGCAGGTAAAACATGCATAAGTAAAACAATAAGACAAGGCTTATGAGCAAGAAGGTGGCTTGCCTATGATCAACAATATGGCATATATGCCCCTAGACTACTTCTTTAGATAACCAAGAATACCAATACCAATAATAATCACCCTCTTCTTCTAGTCTCCAATATAATCGCATTTATCGTCGTTATGGATCACATGCAACCAAACAAAGGGCACAATCAACACAAAGCATACAATCACCAATACCATACAGCAAACAAACATACCACACATTATTAAATTTAGTAGGTTTTGATAGATTGAGATCATAGCATTTGGAATTACTTAAATTGCCTTTGTGGACTTTCCTTTAGGATATATTTGCCAAAACCACTTAATAAAGTGGTTTGGAACTAAGGGTTGGCCCTGTACGATATCAATGTGCAAAAATCATATATATATAGGTATTGGAATAACAAGGCCAACAAAAGTGGTTTCATGATTTTATCAATTTTCTATATTTAGTTATGATTTTTCTAGTGAAATAACCTCTAGTTTAGGTGAAAAAATCACCAGAAAAGATCTGTAGTTCCAAAAATTATTTCCTTGGATGGTTAAGTAGGATTTGATGGACTGGTTCAGTGAGAGTTGGAATCACTTCAAAATATTTACCAGATTGCCATTGGGAAATTCCCAAAGTCAGTTCTATAGTAAATTTGTCTTTTTAACAAGATTTGTTATATATGTCCAATTGATATTAGGTAGAGTACAATGCATAGGTATTGCAAATACCTTCCAGTTGACAATGGAATCACTAATTTTGGACTAGTTAAGTTTCTGAAATGATTTATCTAGTGAATATACCACATAGAGAAGTATGTGGGCGATAAATAGTGATCTACTAGTTGTTGATAGGTATTGTAGTGTTACATCTAGGAGAGTTGGAGTCAGGTCAGGAGCTTATATAGGTTGACCTAGAGAATTTCTACAAGGCAGAATCAGAGGGTTTTTGTTATTTTTACTATGGGTTAACTAGGAAGCAAAGTAGGATGGGGCCAGGGTGACATACAAGGCCTACAACATACCTTTCATAGCACAAAGGTTTCAACTCATTTGGAGTTACAAAATTAATAGAAGGATTTTATTAGCGAAAATGATACATTTAGGTGCTGGATTTACTACATTTATTCTAGATATCAACTGGGTTAACCAGGGGTACTGAATGTTTAATAAAACATGTAGGGATCTAGGAAAATTTAGATTTGTGCATTTGGAGTTGTTTAGCATTTTTGAAATGATTTAAATTAAAAGCCAAACTTCTGGATTTTAATGAACTATAGAAAAAAAAGAAATGGGTAGCCTTGGGCCGAAAATCAACTGCACGAGGCAGATCTGGGGCGGGTCGCCCCAACTTGGCGCTAAGGGGGCGTGCGCGGGGTGGTTTTGAAACTGATAGGTGGGCCCCTGGCATCAGCGGCTGTGGGACGTGAAAGGGTATCGGGGCTAATCGACCATCCGATTAAGACGGGATCGACTGCACTGGGCCATCGTCTTCAACGGACACTACCAACGGCGTGGAAACCCTAGGTTGCTGGAGCTGGACGGGGCGCTTACCAGAGGGCGTGCCAATGGCGGGGGAGGCGACGAGGCGATACGGCGCGTCGACACGATCCGGAAGAGGGGCGGCAGGGTCTAGTTTCGAGGCGGAAACCTGCTCGCGCGCATGCACCGGAGGACATGCTCAGAAGCTTCTCGCTGGTGTCCCCTGGGGAGGTTCTAGGCAGGATAAAATGGCACTGTTAGATGCAAGGAGAGGAGGGGAGCACGACAAAGTGACATGCCGAGGTTGGGGAGCAGAGGAGAATACCACCCGATCAAGATGTTGTCAAGCACCGAGGGTGGAGCTTCACCTTCTCCGAGGCGAGGCAGTGGCTGGGAGGAGCTCTGGAGCTAGGGGATGGTAGATTCGAGGTAGGGGATCATTGTGAGGCCACTTGCAAGGGGAGGGGAGCAAGGGAGAAGTCACCTCGAGCTCGAGCTAAAAAATGGCCGAAAATGAGGGTGGTTTCCTTTGGGGCCAGTAGAAGGGGATAGAGGGGGTGGGGAGTCGGTGGAGCTGACTGATAGCGAGAGGGGCAAATGAGACCACAGGGGAAGTTGGGGTTGGTGGTTTCCTTATAAACCAAGTGGAGATGGTGTAGGGTGGACAAAGTCCATGGACGGGCTAGGGCATGTCCATGGCCTCCTCATTGGGTGCTCGGGGCGGTGGAGAGAGGGAGTGTGGGGTTCTGGTCGAGCAGAGAGGAGAGCGGGCAGCGGTGGTAAATTAAATGGGGCATATCTTTAAGAGATGTGGTTGTCTCTCTCTTCTCCAAGCACACGGGACAAGGGAAAGGTGGTGATATAGTGCTTTGCTATAGTGATCACGACCAGAGATGAGTGTTGGGTGTTGTGGTGCATTGCTTTGCAAGTTTGGAGGGATTTGGAGTAGGGTTTAGTTCATGTTTTGATCATATTATAGTTGTAGCCTTAGGAATGATTATGAAAAAAATTCTTCAATTTGATCTAGGAAGGGTGATATAAGGTTGCTGGTGGATAGAGGTGATCTATAGATACCTCCAGTAATTATTTAGGATTTATTGGATCATTTTACACTACTAGGAAATCAGCTATAGGTAGACAAGCTATTATGTGGCGCATATACAAAACCATGCGCCACAGAAAAATATCAGTGGCGCATACAGAAAAATGCCACTAAAATGTGGCAATTCAGTGACGCATGGAACCAATATGCGCCACAGAAATGTGGATTTCTGTGGCACATATTTTCCTGTGCGCCACATAAAGTGATGATTCTGTGGCGCATATGGACATATGCGCCAGAGAAAGTTGATGGGAGCCATGGGGAGACAATTATGTGGCGCATATGTCTATATCCGCCACATAAAGTGATTATTCTGTGGTGCATATAGACATATGCGCCACAGAAAGTGGAAAACATATCACCCCCCCCCGTTGGATCGCCTTTTCAGTTTTGTAAAAAATAAATGAAAATGATAAAAACTTCAAAAATAATAATTCCTTTGAGATGTAGTTATATTTTAGTGTACTTGTAGGGAAAATTGAAAAACATGAATTTCGATGTATTTTGCAAAAAAAAGGTCATGGTGCGGTACAACGTTTATAACTTTTGCATACGATGTCGGAAAAAAATTTAACCTATCAAAACGATCGTCTCAAAATTTCCTACTTAAGTTCAACCATTGTAAGCTATTGAAGATTTTACAGATTCCCTAAATTCGAAAAGAGTAAAAAGTTATGGCAGATAGAAGATTTTTCTGCAAAAAAATAAAAAAAGGGGAGACATTTGTATGGCACATATCTCCAATATGCACCACAGATTGTTTGGGAAGGATTTGAATTTTGAATCTGCCGGTTCCCCTTTTCCCTCCTATTTATCCATTAAACCTCCTCTCCTACATACTTCTCCTTCCTCCAATTCCCCTCTCCTCCATACTTCTCATTCCTCCACTTCTCCATTTCTCCTCTCCTCCATACTTCTCCTCCCTCCACTTCTCCTCTTCTCCTCCCTCCCCCTTCTCCTCCACCTCTGGCCATTGCATCTTCCTCCTCCACCTTCGGCCATGGCCACCTCCTCCTCCTACTCCGGTGACCTCCTCCAACTCCTCCAGTGACCTCCTCCTCCTCCGGTGATGACCACCTCCTCCTCCACCATCTCCGGCGATACCTCTAGCGACCCCTCCTCCATCAATCTCCGGCCTAGTACTCCTCCGGTGACACCCACTTCCGGCCACCTCCTCCGATGAAAAAATTCTGGCGAAATTCCGGTGGCCGTGGTGGTGCTAGATTCAGATCTAGCCCGCCTTTTTTTGAAATTTGAAAAAAAATCGGTGGCGCATATTGGAAATATGCGCCATAGAAATTTGAGATCTATCCCGCCTTTTTTTGAAATTTGGAAAAAAAACTTCTGTGGCACATATTGGCAATATACGCCATAGAAATTTTTAGATTTCCGTGGCGCATATCAATATGCGCCACAGAAATATTATCAGTGCCGACGTAATAGTGGTGCATCCCATATGTTCCACTGAAATGCAAAATAGGTGCGCCACGGATAAGTAGTTTCCTAGTAGAGTTAGATCCTTTTTATATCTATTTTTCAAATAGTGCTGACACTGTTTATTTGAATTCTTTTGAAATTTTCGAATTGTAGAGAGAGGGTTTTTGGGTTAAGGTGGTCCCAAATATTGATTCACATATTGTATAACTTTCCCAAGGTTTATTGAAGGATAAAAGTATTTAAAACAATTATTATTCCAATTCAGCCATTTAAGAAAATAGGCAAAAAGAAATAGGTAAACTCTCCAAAATATTTATTTTTGAAGTGGGAAGATAGGGCATGATATATAATCCTCAAATGTGCCTAAATTTGGCAAAGTCTTTTGGAGAAATACAAACTTTCTTTTATTGAGGTGGTTTTGAGATTTTTGTAAAAGAAATGATTTAATTGTTTTTGGGCCAAAAAAATATTGATATTATTTTATAAATCTTTAGATCCAAGGTAGATGATGTCCACATGATGTATCTACCATTTAAAACCTTGGGTTTTGGACATACAACTTGATTTGGGAAGAGAACAAGATATAAAGGATCTTGGGCAAGGTTATTTTTACACCACCAAAACATGGTTGGATCTTGGAGCTCAGATATCCCCTTGGGGCATGGGATATATGGATGGATATAACAAGTTATGTAGATCACCATGGTACATAGGTTTGAGGTTGATCATGGTTGGGCTCTTCAAGAATTGATTTCAAACTTTGAATAAAATAAGCCTGCCAAAGCAGATTATCAAATGGCCTTACAAACCTTGTGGGGTTTTTGAAGCACAAGGATCCATTTGGAACAAGTGAAGTAGGTATTGTTAGAAATTTATGAGTATAACCCAATCATGCAAGGAGTTGGTGAAAAGAAGACAACATGTAGGTGTGAGCTTCTTCCAAAGTAGGCATGTTGATAAGATTTGCAGGAATTATTATTTTCTAGCCTACAAAACTATCAAGGACAAGTGGGTTAGAGGATTGTATAACCAAGGGCAAGAGTGGGCATTGGTAGTACTTAATATGGTATACAAGATGTTTCAAGTGCATTTCCTAAAATGCACAACGGTTGAGAAAGATAGGCACTCAAAGAAGTGATGTTGAAACGGTTTCTAGACTTAGTCAAATTTAGCAGATTTAGGGTTTTTGACTAGAATATGAGTGGAGATGTTTTTGATGGGTTACAAGGTATCAAAGCATAATAAAGTGGATGTTGTTGAAGTGTAGATTGAGTAGAATAGATCCATTCTTGATATTGGTCATCATTGACTTGGAAACTTCTAGAATGGATCACTTCAGAATTGGTCTAGTTTAAGGGTTTTAGATGATCACCTAGTGGCTAGAGATCAGATCCATCTTGTATTCTTGCTTAGGGTTTGGTGATCATAAAATATCTTAATCCTAGATGATGATCCCCTAGAGTAGCTCACTTTAGTTCCTAATCAAACAAGTTAGACATCAAATCAACGCAACTCATCTTTCAAACAAAACAAATCAACTACCATGTGTACCTCCAAGCCTAGCTTGAGGTAAGGATGGGTATTTTGAAAGGGTGGAGTTAATAAGGTGAGATTCCTTGGTATTTCTACCAATAGTAGAATTCAAAAGCTTTATAAAAAGTTTTTAGAAAAACCTAGAGGTAAGAGTAGTTGAAAACTCTATCTTGAAAACATAAGGATATTATATCATATAGATCTCCAGAATTTTGTCAATAGAATATACTAAAATAGTTAGGTCTGCAAGTGCATCTTGGCCCCAGTTTTTGAAATGCAAAAACATTTGAGAATATAAAAAATAAGCCAAGGCAGTTTCCGTGAAATAGCTTTTGTCAACTGTGGTGAGGTAACAAGTATATCATATGCTATACATTCAGATGCATAAACACAGACAAGCAAACACTGCATCAATCAACAAGAAAAATTGTTTGTTCCCCCTGATTTTGACATTCTGGACAACTAATCAGGGTCGGTGAAATTGGGATGTTACAGAGACCATGGGGGAATAATAATAGAGGGGGAGAGAGATCCTTCACGAGGAGGTGTGAGATGAGAGGAGGGAGTGGGGGCCTTTTATAGGGAGAGGGGCAGCCCCTCTCCATGGAAGGTAGCCAAGGGAGGTTCCCCCACCTCTTCCGATTCATGTGGTGGAGCTCCCACTCACATCAATATTCCCTCCACTCAAAGATCCACTCATCTCCATTAAATTTCCACCAAATTTAATGCAACTCTCATTTAATAAAACTCTTTTATTTATTTTATTCAGAATTTTGATAATTACTTAATTAACAAACATTCACATAAAACCCCTGCAACATTTCAATACCAAATGTAGAACCAGTTTCAACAATTTCACCTGAAACAATTTCGGTGTCCATTGAAATAATTCCAGTGCTTTGCAATTCTTTTCTCTAGAACATATTTGCTCCAAATGGTGTCGGTATCCCTTAAGTGTGTCACCCTACGGTTCGCGAATAATGTAGACATGATCGAGACCCTTCTTTGATCAATAACCAGCAGCGGGATCTAGAGGTCCATACTGACTCCACATTCAATGATGGCTTCTTTGATCATGAGAATCTTTAACGTTAGTAATTGAATCCCTTTCTCTCGTGATGTATTACATGTATGATATTCAATCATCGGTATCTCCATACCTAGTTTGATCTTGTTACCGACATGCACTCTTTTCTCGTTCCCGTGATATAACATTCTAGTGATCACATCACTTGCTTGCAAGCTATCTCAATGTGATATCACCGAGAGGGCCAAGAGCATATCTATCCATCAAGGGATGGACAAATTCCAATCTTGATCCATGAGCCTTGACATAACACCTTCGGAGTATCTGAACCCACCTTTATTGTCACCCTGTTATGGTGTGATGTTTGATGTTATCAAGTTACTCTTCTAGTGTTAGTGATTAACATGATCTCATGGTATAAGGACTAGAATTACTTCGTATGATGTTATAGCAATTTAAACACAATGACTTTGATCGTATTGCTATACTTCAAATGAATGTTCATCACATCATTCCACCAATGTCGTGACCTTGTTATTAATAACATCCAATGTCCATGATCATGAAACCTTGATCATCTTGTTAATCAACAAGCTAGTTTATAAGAGAGGGATAACTAGGAACCCTTTATTTGTTTACTAAATACACATGCATTAACGTTTCCAATCAATAAAATTATAGCATGCAAAATAAACATCTATCATATACTTGGAATAATATAATAACAATTTTATTATTGCCTCTCAGGCATATTCCCTTCACTAGTCCTCGTCATGGCGATATCTCCTCTAGATCTTCCCAGCTTTAGAAACATAAGAGGGTTGTTACTCAATCTGCGCCCTAGAGTCCATCGACATCTACTGATGACCACATATGTATTTTATGAATTTTGTCCATTTGTATTTGTTGTGTCACATCATCCGATTAGCCCCTGAGTCCATGGGATTAACTCGAATGCCTTACAGCCTATCCTACGCTCCATGGTTGAGATAGGCTATTGGTATGTCCATGTGGAGGAGGAACACAACCCGTTGTGGCATCATCTTCCTTTGTATTTCTTCTAAGTACATCAACATGTGTCATTCTAATGTTGTTATGTTGATTCAGTCGATAACTATTATGCCCTGCGCCGGATTAAAGAGCTTGAAAAGAAACTTGGTGGCGACGAGAAAAAGTCTAAGAGCACCAAGGACGCATTCAATCAGTTCAAGGCTGAGGCAAAGCAGCACGAGGAGGAACTCCTGGCTACACCGACCAAGCGCGAAGAGACACTTTGTGCTCAACCCCTAGCATAAGACCAAGCCTTGTCGGGTGAGTAGATGCTGACGAGTCCTTGTTTCTCAGTTGCATGGTTTTCATTGTTAAAACTTATGTTTTTTGTTTTGTAGATGCCATCGGTGTTCCTCTAGACTATGATGCTCAGGTGCGCGTTGATCCTTTGACTAATGTTGTTGCATCATTCGAAGACCATATCACTTATTTGAAGAACCTGCTAGTGAAGTCCAAGTGGGTGTCGGTATGCTTCCACAAGGAGATCTTCCCGAAGGCTACTTCCATCAAGGATGTTGGTCGACTCATGGATTCCTTCCACGTAGTCGAGGATCCGACAAAGGCCTACAAGCAGGCCCAAAAGGCGGGTTGGTGCCTCCTAGCCCTTATGATGACCACTGCGCATGGGATGAACATCGACCTCGACAAGGCCACGACTGCCATGCCAACGATAGCTGACGACCAGGAGGTGGAGCTTCACCCCTTTGCCAAGAAAGCAAAGAAGTATGGACTATGGCTAGTGCCTATTATTGAGAAATATACCGAGGAGCAGCGTCGAGCCACGGCTAATGCGCCAACTGAATCCACCAAACCCTCTGACAATGTGTCATAGGATAGACTTAGTAGTGTAGTTACTTGCCTGCACCTTTCGTTTTGTAATGCACCTTTACCATTTTGTTGTTGCGTTAAAAACCATTATTCAGTCTAGATGTTAAGTCTTGTTGTATGTTGTTTTTTATTCTTCTTTCGTCATATCACTGCTAAGAACATGATTCGAATCGAGGAGGGTGTCATGTGTACAAGTAGTTATCACTTGAGTGCTGAAGTAGTCTCTGCTTAAGTTGTGCAGGAGGTAGCCGTGGATTCACCAAGTGCTTCAGTTCCTGAGGTTCCTCCAATTCAAGTCCAACTAGCAGGCAGAGTTCCAAAATTGTTGATTAATGTGCGGCTTCATGACCAAGTGAAGGAGTTGGAGTAGCAACATTTAACCATCAAGGGATTTGCAGATGTTTGGAAGTCAAAGACTAAAACAGCTGCCCAGCGTGAGGGGTATCTCCTTAATGAAGTGAAGAAGGTCAACAGAAGCATAAGTGTAAGCACTATCCGAATGCCTCAATTCCTGTGGTTATAACTTCGTTGTTTTCTTGACTCTTGTCTTCCTGTTGTAGCTGCCAGTTGTAATCGTCAGGATGAGGAGAGCTACATTAAGCTTCCGCTGAATTGCTTGAGCCAGGAGGAGTTGGAAGTTGGCAAGTTCTTCTGAACATATAGGACCGAGGCCATGTATTGGCTACCCTTCATGAGCGCATCCAAAAAGTTCTCAGGCACTTTAAGAATGCTCGCATAGTACTAGCCATGGTGTACAATGTTATGTTCCCTTTGGATCCTAGGCTTTACTGTTTCTTGGATTTGATGCAGAAATTCCATACTCACGAGATATTTGTCAATTTTGTTCATGCTCATATTGTTGTGGGAGCTCAAATGGTGTTGACATTTGTTCGGATTAATCACCCGCACCTGGATTTGGATGCTATTGCGAGGGAGCTTCATCCCATGCTAGATGATTCCAAGAGAAAATTGGCGGCACACATTGAGGTTGTTCATTGTCCAGGTATTACTAACACTTTGACATATGTGAACAATTTTTTTGTAAGTGTAGGTGGGTTCATCCGGGAGCTTAGCGAGAACTAGTATTGTAATCTACACATAATGTAAAAGGTGTCAAATATATGTGGCATGTAAGGAATATTTTCCCTATTGGCTTGTTGTGATTTGATTTCAGCTGATGCGCAACTTGATTCAATGCACCATGTGCTAGACCTTTTTGTTATCCTGACGCACATAGTATCAGTATCTTGCCAACCTATCAGTGGGGTTGTAACTAGGTTGGAGTTTTCAAGGATTCGGTGTTTAGGAAGAGTCGGCTACTTGGGTTGTCGCGAGAGGTTTTTTTGAGTGCATGGAATTTACAACATGTTTAAAGTGCTCTAGGGGGGCGTAGCCCCCCGAGTGTGAGATGCATATAAAGTAAAGGGAAGAGTCAACTCTCAGTAGAGGAACTTATCTTTTTTCATAGTAGGTAGTAGGTACATGTTTCGGTTGAGTAGCCTAGCTAAGTATCCCTATTGAAAAGTAAAAATATCTAAGTGTAGAAATAGCGATGTTGCATGATGTTATAGGGGTGGAGTATGTGACTCCTATGTCTAAGTCCTTGAGGTGATAAGTGCCTGATGAGTCCAAATTTGATGCATATTTACCTCATGTTTTTGCACAAGTAGAATAGGATTTTTGGTATTTTACCATGCTCGCGCACACCTTTTGTCCTTGTTTCAACAAGATCCATATTTACTAAGTCCTTTGTGAACATATCAATTGGGGTTATCATATTATACAATAATATGATATTTCTAAGTGATAAATGTCATTTAATTAATCTCTCCTTGCACCTAGGATAATAACAAACGTGAAGGAAGGCTACTGAAGGTTTAACAACCACTAGTACAAGCGGAGCTTTCTCGTACCACCTATTAGCGTGTCTACCTCATCAAATACTCTCACCACATGAAGACGGATCTAAGATCTGACATTCACAGAAAACTCCAGCCTCGAAACACCATACTAGAGAGTGATCTGGAGGAGGAACCGGGCGAAGGGCAAATCTTACTGCTTCACGGATCATCGGAGGACATCACATCACCCCTTCATCATCAACCGCTGCATCTCCATCAACATCACCATTCCCTTTGCTCATACTTTAGATATTGTTGTAATTTCAAATACAATTGTGGTTTACAATAGATTTTTCCTCATATTTTTATCCATCCATTTGAATATGATGATGGTGTTGTTGATTGCCTCCATGTGTGAGTAGTTCTCTTTGTTCATGGGGAGATGGAGAAACCCTAGCATTATTATGAAATGAAATAAAGATGATCTATTACTTTGGTCCATGATCCATTGATCTATGATATTGTGTTTGATCTCTCACTTTAGATGGTATGTGTAGTCGGCCACATATCATTTTCCTCCGGGTCTAAAGAGAGGGTGATACCCTTAGGATGTGTATGGGAGTATGTCCAGTTTTACTTTCATGACTACAAGCATTGACTTATAACCTGCACGGTCTAAGGGGGAACTAAGAGAGATTCACTAAGCTTATTACGATATCCATGGAGAAACCCTTAACTGTGGTGGTATGTATGAGTTACTGCTCTTAGGCATCACGGTGGTTATTTAGAGATGACCTCATTACCTGACCCAAGAAAGCGACTGCCCACAGGTCTTGTAGTGAACATCTTATTATGGAGCTCTCTCCACACATGTCAAGACAAAAGAAATAGATTATGCTAATTATGATTAATTACCCCATGCTAGCGGTGTATCCTAAATCACCGAGAACGCTTTAGCCTTATTGAGTTCCAACACCTTTCTCCTATGCTTTCATTATGCCTAAAAAAGATTAGACTCGAAAAGGGGCAAGTTGAACTGTCATCAAAGGTACCATGACACATAAAAAGAATACTTGTCCTATTACTTTCTTGCACACAAACATAAAACCTTTCAAACACCCTTTATTTGAAATCAAAGGCATCTTACAAGTATCCTTTGGTAGATACTGATGCGGGGCCTAAAAACCTAACCAAATAGCTCTATGTGGGTTCAATACTATTATTTCAAAACTAGCTACAATCGATTTGTGCACTTGCAATCATCAGTGCCACCTGGGATCACTTCTGTGATGATGTCGGATCCCTCCCAAGGGGATTCTAGCTTGAGGTGGCCCTTTTTCTTGAGCCGTAGCATGAGGTCTCCTTCGGAGAAGGACCTTGGGTGCACCATAAAGAATGGTGTGTAGCCTGTGGCATTGTTCGGAGGCTCCATAGCACCAAGGGTAGTTCCTCGGGCCACGCCCCAGCCGCTCTCTCCCACGGTCACATGATTCACTTCTTGATGTCCTTGCAGACGAGGTTGTTGGTCTTTCTGAACCACCCATTGGTTTGCGGTGCGGAACCAAGGTATAGCTAACGTTGATCGCACTCTTATTGCATAAGCTTTGGAATTACTTGGAGGTGAAATTGGAGCCATTGTAGATGATGATGTTGTGTGGCACCTCAAATCTGAAGACTATTGACTCAAAGGATTTCATTGCAGAAGTGACACTTTGGTTGGTGATGGGCATTGCCTTGATCCACTTGATGAACTTGTCAACTACAACGAGGAGGTAGACGTGGCTTCCATGTGAGGAATTCTGTAGCTTACCAACCATGTCGATTCCCCACTGAGCAAAGGTCCATGCAAGGGGTATTGGCTGTAGCTTTGAACCTGGTGTGTACAGTTTGTCTACTAACCTTTGGAAGGCTTCGCACTTGGTGAAGATGTCCTTAGCATCTTGCATCACGGTTGGCCAATAGAAACCTTCTCTGAGGGCCTTTGTGACTAGTGTGTGGCTTCCGGCGTGGTTCTTGTAGGTGCCTTCATGTATGATGAGCTGGATGCTCTTACCATCTTCACATGCGACACACCTCCGAAGGAAGCAAATGATGCTTTGCTTGTACAGCTTGTTGCTGATTATAGTAAAGGCCTTCGAGCAGCGAGCGATGTAGTGTGCATCGGTCGAATTCTCTGGGAGATCCTTGAGCACCAAGTATGTGATGTATGTGTGCATCCATGTTGGTTCTATTATCATGAGCTCCATTGGTCCTTCAAGTGCAGGCTCTACCTCTGCTATTGCAAGTACCCTTGGATTATCAGGTAGCATAGCCCTTGAGGGTGTTGCTAACTCTAGAGGGTCGGTAGGTGCTTTGGTATTGATTGACCATTTAGTGATCTTCTCTAGTAAGACACCGGGTGGTATGGGTGCTTAGGTGGATACGATGTTGGCTAGTTTGTCAGCCTCCTCGTTGCTTTCACAGCCAATGTGCTTGAGCTTGCATCCGTCGAAGTTGCCCTACAAGGAGTTGTAGAGCTCTCGATAGATGTCCACGTTGTCACTGACCGTGTCACATATGTTTATTGTTTGCAACACGACAAATTGGAGTCACCGTATATCATCAGTTGTGTGGCGCTACTGGCCTTGGCCATACGCATGCCATGGATCGGGGCCTCGTACTCCGCTTCATTGTTGGAGGCACAAAATTTCATGCGTAGCATGTATCACATCTTATCTCCTTGCGAGGATGTCAATATGACACCAGCACCCGCGCCTTTTGCTCTCTTGGAGCCATCAAAGTGCATCATCCATACACCCAACATGTCTAGAGCTTCTGGCGTTTGCAGCACCATCTAGTGGATTATGAAGTCTAGAAGCATCTGCGATTTTATTGTCGTGCGTCTCTCATAGGTGCTTACCCGTGGGGATAGTTTGATTTCCTAGAGGGTTACTCACCCTATCCCTTCTAGGTTTTTTAGGATGTGGGATAGTGGTGCGTCGTTGACCACTATTATCAGGTGCTCCATGAAGTGTTGGTGCAGGCGATATGTTCTCATGAATACACTGTACGCCAACTTCTGATAGTGTCGGTACCACTGTTTGGTTGAGTGAGAACCTCACTGAGGTAATACATGGGTTGCTACACCCCGTGGATCTTGACTTATTCTGCACGCTCAGCAACAAGCACGGTACTGACCACCTCGTTGGTGGTGGTGATGTACATCAGCATGGGCTCTCGCTCATTGGGGGTTACTACGACCGGCGAGGTTGACAGCAAGAGCTTGAGGTCCTTGAGATCCACATGTGCCTTGGTAGTACACTCGAATTTGTATGGTTTGCGGAGTAGTTGATAGAAGTATAGTAATTTTTTTCCCATCCTGCTGATGAATCGACTAAGTGCCACTATACGCCCAACTAGATGTTGGATACCTTGAGGTTTGTAAGTTGTTGCATCGCTAGTATCGCTTTTATATTCTTTGCCTTTTCTTTGATTCCCCTAGAAGAGATGAGGTACCCGAGGATTTTACCTACTGGGATGCCAAATGCGCATTTAAGCAGATTCAGCTTGATCCGGTATCGGCAGAGGTTGTGGAATGTCTCGCGGAGATCATCAATGAGTGTGGATCCTTCTTTGGTGTTTACGACCACATTGTCCACATAGACTTGGACGTTCTTGCCAATTTGATCCTTGTGGCAGGCTTGCATGCACCTTTGGTAGGTAGAACCTGCGTTCTTCAGCCCGACGAGCATGGTGTTGTAGCAGTACAGCCTGTAGGGCATGATGAAGGCAGTTTTCTCCTAGTCCTCCACCTTCATTCGGATATGTTTGTAGCCTGAGTAGGCATCAAGGAATGAGAGGCGCTCACATCCCATAGTTGAGTCGATGATTTGTTTGATCCGTGGCAGAGGGAATGCGGTGACCCAACATACCAGTGCATGTTGTAGTATACTATAGTCACTCATGGAACACCATTCGGCAAATATTACATCCCTCAGAGTGGTACATTAGAAACATTGCGGGTCCAAATTACAAACATTCACATATTATTATTACAATACCAAAAGATCAAGATCTTTGAAAATTCAAACTTACAAACCATAAAACTTATTTACAAAGTTCAGCGGAAGAACGAAAGACACAACTAAGTAAGGCATGAGCTCAACAGCTTATTGTATAGGGTTCATGCTGCTCGGCTCAACCTAGATCACTAAGTTCTAGCCTGATAACTACTCTGACTCATTCTTCAGCTCCATAGTGTATCTCGTAGTCCACCCCTTTGACTCCACTGGACAGGTCCGTCACTTCATAGTAGATGTCGTTCTGGACTTCTGTAGCATACACCTGGTTATACTTATGTTCCTCAGAGTCTAAGCAAAGGATCAAAGGAAAGGGTGAGTAACAACGTTACCCAGCTAGTTCATTATATGCACGGTGGGAAGTTTAATGCTCTAACGACCACCTCAGACTATAAGTCTTTGGCACTATGCAGTTTTCGTAAACATTTCTTCAAAGATTGATTTTATTATCAATAACTATGCCCATCAGCCTTCACATCTTGACCAGAACTTCATAGAGTTCCTTTCCTGCCGCGTTCGTAGATCCTTCCTAGAACAGGGAGTAACATGTTGATATGTTGCAAATGTATCTATAATTTTTGATGTTCCATGCTTGTTTTATATCTACTTTCTTATGTTTTGTCCACACTTTGGAGTATTTTTACACATTTTCTGGAACTAACCTATTAACAAGATGCCACAGAGCCAGTTCCCTGTTTTCTGCTATTTTTGGTTTCAGAAAATCTAGTAAGGAAATATTCTCGGAATTGGACCAGACAAAATCCAAAGTCAATATTTTACCCGAAGCAACATGGAGTCCGAAGGGGAGACGAAGCGGGGAGCTAGGGCGGCCACACCCTAGGGTGGCGCGGCCAGCCCTAGCCGCACCACCACCAGGTGTGGGCCCCCTGGTGCTCCACCGACCTAGCCCTTCTGCCTATAAAGACCCCTCAGGATGTAAACCCTAAGTACCCGATCAAAATTCCACGAGAGTCTGTAGCCACCGCCATCTCCATCCCTAGATCAGGGGATCAAGCTCTTCCCAAGACCGGAGGGGAGAGATCACCCTGGAGGCCATCTTCATCACCATACCTGCCTCCGGTGTGATGCGTGAGTAGTTCACCCCTGGATTACGGGTCCATGTAGTAGCTAGATGGTTGGTTCTCCTCCTTTGTGTTATCATGTTTAGATCTTGTGAGCTCCGTTCATGATCAAGATCATCTATTTGTAATCCTACATGTTGTGTTTTCGGGGATCCGATGGATATTGAGATGCTATTTCAGATTGATTATTGATTCTATCATGTCTTTATTATTTGTGATCTTGCATGCTTTTCGTTGTTAGTAGCTATCTTGGCCAAGTAGATGCTAGCAACTCCAAGAGGGAGTATTTATGCTCGATAGTGGGTTCATGCCTCTAGTAATCTGGGGAAGTGGCAGGAATCTCTAAGGTACTAGATGTGTTGTTTCTACTAGGGAGAAAACAGCAATCCTTTGTTCATAGAACAATTGTATTGTTTACTTTACACACTTTGCTTAATGCAATTATCTGTTGCTTGCAACTTAATACTGGAGGGGGTTCGGATGATAACCTGAAGGTGGATTATTAGTCATAGATGCATGTTTATTACGGTCTATGTATAATGTTGTAATGGCCAATCAAATCTCATAGGAGTCAAGATGATTAGTATATGCATGTATGCTTTCTCGATGTTTGTCAATTGCCCCGCTGTAATTTGTTCACCCAACATGTCATCTATCTTAAGGAGAATCACCACTAGTGAACTATGGACCCCGGTCCATTCTTTTACCATCAATCTACAATCTACTGTTTACTGTTTACTTTCTGCAAGCAATTACTATCTTCCACACAATACGTTTAATCCTTTGTTTCAGCAAAACCGGTGAGATTCAGAACCTCACTATAAGTTGGGGCAAAGTTTTATGGTTGTGTTGTGCAGGATTCCAAGTTGGAAGACAACACCTTGGGGTTGTTTCCTTGCTCCTAATGGTTCAATAACCTTGGGTTCATCACTGAGGGAAAATTTGTTGCTGTGCTCATCATACCTTCCTCTTGGGGTTCCCAACGAGCTCATCACTTTTTGAGCCATCAAGCCTATTTTCTGGCGCCGTTGCCGGGGAGTCAAGGATAGCTTCACAAGGGGAGTCCTTCATAACCAATCTCTTTACTTTGTTTTATTTGTTTTGCTTAGTTTATTTCTGCTTTGTTTGCTTGTTTCCTTTTTCAAAAACACAAAAAAACTAGTTGTTCTAGTTTGCTTCCTTTATTAAAAACACACAAAAAAATTAGTTCCTATCTCAAGTTGCTATTATGTCTAGCACTGCTCCAATCACTATGTCGCTCGAGGAAATGATTTTTACTTTCGAACAAGGAATTGAAGAGAGTTTCAAAGAAACTTGTCTAGAATCTCTGATGTACATGAAAAAACTGAACCTAAAATGACTCAAAACTTGTTTCTTAGTAGTTTTTACTTTGGAACTCCTCTTTGCTATAGATATGCTTTGGATGGTGTAGTAGGAGGAGATTTCCTCCAATGCAATGAGGATGAAGCTTTTAATGCCATAAAGAAGTTGGTCTTAACATATAACTTGCCTAGCAAATCTGATTTTTCCTTTATAAACATATTTGCTAGATTGAACACTCTTGAGACCAACACTGCTAGTTTAAAAGAATGCTATAATATGCTTAGAGAGCATCATGAATATGTTCCAATAAATTCTAAATCTTCAAAATGGTGTCCTATAGTAAAAGTTGTTATAAATAATGAAACTTTTCATGCTCGCAGTGATATCATGTCAATTCTGTCTTATGCCTAAAGATATCTATGAATCTTTGAATCTTTGGGGACTTTCTGAAGGGGGAGAAGAAATATCTCTTACTAATAATGCCACAATATTACCCATTGGAATAGCTGAAGGAGTGTTTACAAAAATTCCATGGAAAATGGTGTCTACTGATTATCTTGTTATTGAATATGTAGGAAAAGGACAAATTACACTTGGAAGATCCCTACTGAAACTCCTTGGAGCAATAATAGAAGTGGAAAAGGGAATCATGCATTTTTCTTCTCCACCAAACAATCATACATTACCCAAGGATGAGAATAAAGGCAAGAAAGTTAGGGGCAAGAAATTTGGTCTTAATGCTTCTTCATTTGAGAATACTTGATTATTTTCTTGTTTCTTATTCCTAGCTCAAAGGCGTTAAAGAAAATCACTTATTGGGAGATAACCCAAATTTCGTTAGGAATCTTTTGTTGAGTCTTGGAAGTTAATATATCTGTAATAACCTCTCCTTATCATTTTTGTGTGGTTTTTGTGCCAAGTGTAACCTCTAATGAGAGAAAAGTAAGACTTGGGAAAGTTGATGTCCTAAAACAGATTTTTGTGCTTCGCTGTAAAAAAATCGTGAAAAATCTCTGTATGTCGGTTTGAGCTGTAATTTTTTGTGCTTCTGCCCCAGGTTGTTATCCAACTTTCATTAGCTCAACACTTTTCGATTTGAGCAACAGAAGGTCTTCGAAAAAAATCAGTTTTTACCTGCTGGTCTATTTTGACAGATTTCTGCCATTATTTGCATTTGCCTCTCAATCTCTTTCTCTTTGAGTTCTCTTTGATCACTTGAACTTTTTAAAGGAATTGATACAGTATCTTATGTTTTAATGGAAGTTTTACTTGTGTTGAAACTGAACCAAAAGTCTTATTATCTTGAGTACACTAATGTTGCTAATGAAGATTGTGTGAAGTTTTGTATCAAGGAAATTTTTAAGTGTAGGGAAGAATAATGTGATAAGATGAAGTATGGACAAAAGATCAAGCTTGGGTATGCCACCCGTGTCACCCGAAGAAATATTCAAGAAGTACAAGTGTCAAAGCTTGGGGATGCCCAAGGCATCCCCTTCTTCATCAATAAAAATCTCAGGTTCTCTTCCAAACACTTCATTTTTATTGTTTCATGCACAGTTGTGTTGTTCTTGGAGCGTCTTTGTTTTCGTTCTTAGTTTTCATTTGCTTAGTTTGCTTGAATAAATTGGTTTGACCCCCGTATTCATACTTTAGTTTTCAAATAAGTTGGTTTGGATTAGAAAAGAGTAGGAATGTTCATGCTTATAAGTGGTATTAAAGGAGCTTGTGTTTGACTGTGGCCTAGGCTTTGTCATGTCATGCTTGATATTTTTTTGGCTATATCCTTAGTGATTATTGCTGTAGCATGACTTGTTACAACTAACTGAGAGTGCTTAATGTGCCTTGAAAAAATTATGCATTGTTTTAGCATATCAAAGCATAGTATTGTGGTATTCTCCTTTAATGCTTTATTTGGGTTGATATGGCGCATGCTCACACCATGTTAAGACTATACCAAGTCACCATAGCCTCTATGATCATCTAGGTTTCGACTTGTAATATCACTTTATGCTTTAATTAATAATGTTTTGTCGCTTTGCATGATTATGGCCACTATTGCTCTCTTAGTTGGTCGCTCCCAGTCTTTTGCTAGCCTCCATGCCAAGTATGAGTTTCACTCATGCATCCAAATCCAAATAAAACCAAGTTATTCCAAAGAGTCCACCATACCTACCTATTAGCATTTGCTATTCCAAGTATATTCATGTTTTTATCTACCTTCTGAATTAAACTTGTTATGTGAAAATTAGTGATTAAAGCTCTCGCGAACTTGATGGCACACTTTACTTTTCTTGCACTTAATAAACTTGAACCATTGTGCCCATCTATGTTGCGTATATGCTTGCGTTTTGTAAGTTTTTGAATTAGGAGAACCATGTTATCATGGGGAACTCTTTCAACATTGCACTTTATTTAGTTGATACCATGTTCTTTTGCTTATGGATCCCGGTGGTGTGAAATGAAAGGGGAGCTTGAAAGGATCATGGAGTTCGTATTTGTGTTAGAGAAACACCTGGGCGGCTGGTCTAAGCCATGCCTAATCATGGTGGAAACCTGCAGCGTAACCATAGTGAGCAATCTATGAAGCATCCTCTATAAAAAAGAAGCCTATGCAAATAGGAAATAAAAGGATGCTGAGATGCTCATTGTCTGCTTGCCTTGTCATTTTGATATGGGGATTCTTCCATATCATCAGGCAAGGGTACCCCGTTGGCGGTTCTCAATGATACACATGTACTTACGATGACACGAACTTACTTGTGACTAAACTTGAGTAGCACGAGGAACGGTCTTTGTAAGTAAGAGGAATGAGATTTTCAGCTTATAACTTGTCAAGCATATCCTCATATTTGATCACTTTAACCTTAATCACCTAAAGATGCTTATTAAAGGGGCAATGAAAGCCGAAAGCTAATAAGTACCATAATTTTTGGAAGCTCTTTATGAGACTTGAATCCCTGCTTCCTTCTATGAAGGGCCTTTCTTTTACTTTTATGTTGAGTCTCCATCTTCTATCTTTATGCACCTATTAAGAGAGCATAGTGGTCATTCTTAGTTTAATGTGCCTTGTCCCAAAACTTGTTGATTGATTCATAACTTTGATATTGCTTGTTCTTAAACTATTTGTATCTAGTCACCCTTATGAAATTTGAAGGTGTCCTATGTATTTATGTTTTGCTACACTATGAGAGACAAGCTGAATACCATTCTCATTATGTTTTCTATATGTGAAAAAAACAAATGTCTTTCAAAGCATTGTTATTCATGAATCTTTTGTTTCTACCTTTTCATGTTACAACATAGTTGCTATGTCTTATTGTTAGAACTTTATCTTCCATGCTATGTTAAAGTACTATGATCCTAGCTATCAATGTTTTATAAATACCTTGATCAAGATTGTAATGGTGCATGCCACCTCAAAAATTATTCTTCGTTTTTATCACTTACCTACTCGAGGACGAGCAGGAATTAAGCTTGGGGATGTTGATATGTTGCAAACGTATCTATAATTTTTCATGTTCCATGCTTGTTTTATATCTACTTTATTATGTTTTGTCCACACTTTGGAGTATTTTTACACACTTTCTGGAACTAACATATTAACAAGATGCCACAGAGCCAGTTGCATGTTGTTTGCTGTTTTTAGTTTCAGAAAAGCTAGTAAGGAAATATTCTCGGAATTGGACCGGACAAAAGCCAAAGTCAATATTTTACCCGAAGCAACACGGAGTCCGGAGGGGAGACAAAGCGGGGAGCCAGGGCAGCCACACCCTAGGGTGGCGCGACCAGCCCTAGCCGTGCCACCACCAGGTGTGGGCCCCCTGGTGCTCCACTGACCTAGCCCCTCCGCCTATAAAGACCCCTCGGGATGAAAACCCTAAGTACCCGATCAAAATTCCACGAAAGAGTATGTAGCCGCCGCCATCTCCATCCCTAGATCGGGAAGGATCTAAAGCTCTTCCCGGCACCCTACCAGAGGGGAGAGATCACCCTGGAGGCCTTCTTCATCACCATGCCTGCCTCTGGTGTGATGCGTGAGTAGTTCATCCCTAGACTACGGGTCCATGTAGTAGCTATATGGTTGGTTATCCTCCTTTGTGCTATCATGTTTAGATCTTGTGAGCTCCATTCATGATCAAGATCATATATTTGTAATCCTACATGTTGTGTTTGCGGGGATCCGATGGATATTGAGATGCTATTTCAGATTGATTATTGATTCTATCATGTTTTTGTTATTTGTGATCTTGCATGCTTTCCATTGTTAGTAGCTATATTGGCCAAGTAGATGCTAGCAACTCCAAGAGGGAGTATTTATGCTCGATAGTGGGTTCATGCCTCTAGTAATCTGGGGAAGTGATAGGAATCTCTAAGGTACTAGATGTCCTATTGCTACTAGGGAGAAAACAACAATCCTTTGTTCATAGAACAATCATATTGTTTACTTTACACACTTTGCTTAATGCAATTGTCTGTTTCTTGCAACTTAATACTGGAGAGGGTTTGTAACACCCCGTCCACTCCTGGGCCCGAGGGGTGTCACTCCTGGCAGCTTAATAGGATATCTAGACTGGCCCCACAGACCAACACTAGTCTTTTCTACGCACTTTGTCCTCATTCGTGCGCACCCGGTTACCCACTTCCCGGCCGGTCACCCATCCTAGAATTGCTCTAGGGCAAGCACGCTTAACCTTAGAGTTCTTTTCGAATGAGCTTCCAGAAAAGAAGTTGCAACTTGTTGATATGGGTATCCTATCAATCCTATTAAGCCATGTGCCTGGATCTCACATACACCCACCCTTTAGAAGATCGATGCCCTCATCGATCAAGCACACCCCAGGAACATTCCCTCTTGGCACATGTATGTGCGTCTAGTGCCGGCACATGTGCCATGCCGTGTCCACTCCAGGCCACACGCATCATGCTCCACATGTCCCGCCACTGACCCGCACACACCCGTGTAATCGCAAGGGTCGGCTCTGATACCACTTGTAACACCCCGTCCACTCCTGGGCCCGGGGGGTGTCACTCCTGGCAGCTTAATAGGATATCTAGACTGGCCCCACAGACCAACACTAGTCTTTTCTGCGCACTTTGTCCTCACTCGTGTGCACCTTGCTACTCCACTTGGCCGGTCACCCATCCTAGAATTGCTCTAGGCCAAGCACGCTTAACCTTAGAGTTCTTTTCGAATGAGCTTCCGGAAAAAAAGTTGCAACTTGTTGATATGGGTATCCTATCAATCCTATTAAGCCATGTGCCTGGATCTCACAGGGTTCGGATGATAACCTAAAGGTGGATTATTAGTCATAGATGCAGTTGGATTACAGTCTATGTATAATGTTGTAATGCCCAATCAAATCTCATAGGAGTCAAGATGATTAGTATATGCATGTATGCTTTCTCGATGTTTGTCAATTGCCCCGCTGTAATTTGTTCACCCAACATGTCATCTATCTTAAGGAGAATCACCACTAGTGAACTATGGACCCCGGTCCATTCTTTTACCATCAATCTACAATCGACTGTTTACTGTTTACTTTCTGTAAGCAATTACTATCTTCCACACAATATGTTTAATCCTTTGTTTCTGCAAAACCGGTGAGATTGAAAACCTCACTTTAAGTTGGGGCAAAGTTCTGTGGTTGTGTTGTGCAGGATTCCAAGTTGGAAGACAACACATTGGGTTTGTTTCCTTGCTCCTACTGGTTCGATAACCTTGGTTTCATCACTGAGAGAAAATTTGCTGTTGTCCTCATCATACCTTCCTCTTGGGGTTCCCAACGAGATCATCACTTTTTGAGCCAGCACATGTCACAATTCTTACACTCTGCAGAGGTGCGTTGCTTTACCCATAAGAGATCAAATCCTTGTTGCATAACTAGGCGTACTTTCCTGTCCACAATTCCTTGATGTGGGCCCCAGAAGTTGATCCAAGCTAATCACTTCCCTTCTCCATGACCCCGCATAAAGACACGACCCCCAAGCAGGAATACCTCCGTTAACCCCCATATAGGCAGATATAACCTTAACAACCCCTCATAGACTCTAGTGAGTAGGTTATGTCCCTGGCAACCCCCACCAAAGTGGCAGATATACCTCCAACAGACTCTCATGGATAATCTATACACCTAATATCACGGAGAACTATAGGTTCCCAAACCCGTGCTAGATTCTCCATAAGAAATCTACAGCCTCATGATAAGGTCATCCATCCATGTGAAAGGAAGAAGATCCAGCTGACTTCTCCATCCCATTCCAAATCTTATGGTTAACGCGTATATACAGCGCTAGAATCACTCATGTCATGGGTGATTAAGTCCTATTTGTGCTGCAATTGGAATCCTAGATTCCATTACCATTCATAGTATTTATCATCACTTAGGATGATAATAACATTTCATTTGTTTGGGAAAATACTTATTTTCTGTCTCTTTTAGAATATAGGAGATAATACACAATTTTCAAATACTTTCATAAAGACTCTTCAAAGGACATGAGCAAGTGATGAACTTGCCTTGTGACTGCAAGGTAGTGAAGTCGGATGCTTCCACTTGACCTTGACCTTCTGTTTCTACAAAACACCATTATTGCTTGGTAAGGACAATATTTAAAGAAGCAATATTCTATGCATAGTAATGTCATGCAATGATTTATTACTTTTCTTCTTTTTGTGTTTTACCCACCTTATAAAGGTTTTATATTTCTTTTAATTAATATAAGGAACGTAATAATCAAAGACACTTAAATTCACATAATTCTTATATCTATTACCTCCGTCACAAGGCTTAAGGCATATAATTTTTTTCAAAAGTCAAACCAACTAAAGTTTGACCAAGTTTTTAGAGAAAATAATTAATATTTACACTATGTATTCCATACCCTTGCATACATCATGAAACATATTTTCACATGGTATCTATATAATATAATAGTTCTTAATAGATTTTTCTAAAAGTTTGGTCAAACTTTACATGGCTTGACTTTTAAAAATAATTATATGCCTTAAGCCTTGGGATGGAGGGAGTAATATTTTTGTGATAACTAGTAATATTCTAAAAGATTTTATTTAATTTTTAACTATTTCTATTATTTTCTTAAAATTCCAATAAGGAATAAAGATTTTATTTTTAACAAACTTGACTTACTTTCCAAAAATACAAATTAGTATTTTTCTACAATAGTATATCCATTTAGGATCTAAAAAGTGAATTTCATTCAATTTTAAGTATTTTTATTTTTATAAAAAATCCAAAAGGAATAATACAATTTCCATAATGGACCTAAATTTGATTACTGAAAATTATTTTTATTGGGTAGAGGATGTTTTTGTGATTTCATAAATATATTATTTGTATTTTTAGGATTCTTATTTATTTTTCTAGAGCCTAGTTAATTCCAGGGGTATATTTGTAATTAGATATGTTAAATAAGTCCTCTTTTAAAACATGGGCCTGGCCCACTAGGCTGGCCTGGCCCGACCCGACCCACTTGGGTTGGTCAAACCCCACTAGGGCCGTACTGGGCTAGCCTCACCCGGCCTAGTACCCCCACTCTCTTATCCTCTCTCCTCTCTCTCGCGACACTCTCTCCTCTCTGGTTCGGCTTGATGCCGCCACTGCGCGCTCGATTCTGACCGCTCTAGGCCGCCGCGACCATTGCCACGGTGCTAGACGACATGGACGATGATGCTGCTCCTTGCTATCCATCTAGATCTGACTTTGGTGCTCTCTGCTAGCCGCACCGACCCCACCCTGGTGGCTAGGGTTTGGCTCCACATTGGTCTCGATGCTCCGGTGCTTCCCCGACGATGATGTGGTGATGTCCGCCTCCTTCGGCCGCCTCCATCACGGCTGGTGCGGGTCACAGCGCCCCCCGGGGGTGCTCCCCGTGCCACCGTGCACCTCACCACCGATGGCCTCCTCCTCTGCTTCCTCTTCTGTATAATCACAAGGACCTCGGGTAAGTTGGTTCTCCTACCCTACTATATCTCTGCTACTCTCTAGTCCATGCCATGTGATTTCTTGTAGTGGATTCCCCATTTAGGGTTCATCCCTAAATTCTACGGTTCGTCCCCTATAGTGGTACTTAGCCGAGCTCCTTAGGTTAATTTCATGGGTTATCCCTTTACTAATGTCCTACTGATGATGTATGGCTACACTCTGCTGATCAAGTTTCTGCTACTATGTTCTCCGTCAGAGAAACTCTATAAATGCCTAGTTATTATTTTGTGGATGCCCAGATTGTTATTGTTGGTAGATTCACTGCTATGGACTTGAGTTGGGATGCTTCTGTACTGAACTTATGTTGCTTCGTTAATTACCCTGGAACTTGTATGTGAAGTACCTTGTGATCAATGGCTTTACTCTGGAATCGTTCCTGATGTTGGGTAGAGCTATGGTTAATAGTGCTCAGTCTATTCTCTATGGTGATTATTGAGATGATCTATAGAAGAATGATTCCTATTTGTTTATAGGAAAATGATTTAACTTATTGGTTTCTCAGGTCTTGCATATTGTGGCCTAGTGATCAGTAGTGTTGATCTTTACTGTTTTATCTAAATGAAGTGAATAAATGATTCCTGAAATCTTTTAGGAAGATGATTATTTGTGCTTGAGATGTTGTACTTGAGCTTGTACTCAAGCTAGTATGAACTAGTTAGGCACAAAGGTGCTACCCTCTGGGGATTTGCCCTATAACCTAATAGCGGTGATTTATTACTATCTAGTTAAGACTAGATCCCTGGGTCAGTGATGCTGGTCTGAGACCCTTCTGTGTAGGAACAAATGTTCTAAACTTGCAGTCTATTATTTTTTGTGACCAACATGTCCAACTTAACATGCACTTGCATGAGAATAGATGTGGTAAAATGGATAATGAATGGATCTAAAAGTTTGGGATATACCCTGATGCTTGGACTTGCTGTGGTAGCTTGTCCTTCTTATTCTTGTGATTGATCTTCTCCTAGAACTACTATATTGGCTTGATCTTGTGGATCCAAGCTTCATCTTGACCTTGCTATCCACCCAAACTACCTCCTCCTTGAAGTAACCATCTTATTGTTGATCTCCTGGAGGTTTCTATGGTGAAAAGTGGGTTGATCTTGTGGTGTGTTTGCAAGAACCTGTGGTGTTCTTGTGTATGCTAATGACAAACTAAGGTTGAGTTTGTGAAGTGAGTAGAAAATCTTGCTTTGCTATGTGATGGCAATGATTTAAACTTCTCCTCACTCTCTCTACTACTGATAGCTCAATGCATGCATTTAGGTGTTTGAGCTGCTTCACTATTGGCTTTGGCTTTGGATGAGATCAAATGAATTTGGTTTAACTGCCCCATCTTTTTACCATTTTCTGCCTTGGTGAAACTTTCCCCTTTTCCTATGATGTTATCTTGAGGCTTTCAATTTTTTGGAAAAGAACAGATACGTCACTTGATGGAATTAGTCCATTTTATTTAAACTTGATCAATGATGTATTGAAAACAGTGCACTTCACTGTTAAAGACTGGGAGCAAAACTAACACTAACCCCCTCTGTGTTTATTTCTTTTCCTGTCTTTGTTTGCAAGTATAGACCAAGTGATGAAGAATAAGAAGATTAGAATAGGAATTAATTTAGGACTATTCTTTAATTTTCGTTTGTAATCTTTTCTTTTTCCTTTTCCAAGAACAATGTAATATCTATATATTATTCAATAAATCTTTCATTCCTTTTATTACTATTGTTTACCTATTGTAATTTATTATTTCTTGAGCAATTCTTGTATTTATTTATTGCTTATCAAATAAAGGAAAGAATTAAGAAATAACTATTTGAGTTATACTTTTTTTTATTGTTTCAATTCTCTTAATTGTTTTATAACTATTAAATATTCAAACAATATTACCTAATTCTTTCTAGAAAAAAATTAAACACTAATTACTTCTATCTTTCAAATCATTTTCAAATGATTAAAATTTTAAATATGAATTCAAATTATTCACCCAAATTCATTATAATTCCTAAGGATCATATCAGAATTTATAGCAAACACTCTTAAGAGCTAAATCCTAACTCAAAGTAGTGAAAGAAACTCTGATCTCCCCAGGGTTTTGTTTGGCGAAAAATTTACCCCAATTTTACACATGAATGCATGCATGCAAAAATTTCTATTTCTCCCTTTGTTGGTTCCTAAACGCTAGGTTGTTATAGTCTTCTCCCCTTAAATTAAACGTCGTCCCGAAGTTTTACTGATGTGTACCTGAATAGTTCTGGATGGGCTTGTCGTAGGTCATCTATCGTCGGATTGATGACAAGTACGCCATGAGGGGGTCCTTGAGGCGTGCGGAAGAGAGGGGTGTGAGACGTACGGTGTTCCGGGACGGTGAGCACACAAGTTTACCCAGGTTCGAATCCGCCGGCTTTGGACGGATCCTACTCCTGCTAGCAATCCAGTAATACGGCAGAGCCGGAATATGGGTTTCAAGGGTTTTGCCTGTGCGAGTTGAGGGTCTAAAGTATTGGGTGCCCTAAAGGCTCTCCCTAGGACGGCTTATATAGATATCCGCCCTAGGGTTTACAGGAGAGATCTATCCGGCTACATCTAAGAGTCGGTTACAGAGTACATCTTGAACTACAAGTAACATTATGGGCCTAAGTCGGTAAGTCTTCTGGGCCTTCCCATAGCCGGATTGGACTCCTCCTTTTCTCCCTGACTGGGCTGCCCGTGAAGCAAAGCTCTAATCCGAAGTGGGCCACCCTGGTCAGTGAGGAACTATGAGGATACCCGGAAAGTATATCCCCAACAGCAGCCCCCGGAGGCCTCCAAGATCCAGAGTCGGATTTATCATCGTCTAGATTGATCTTCGGCTTGCAGAATCTTGAAGGGTTCCTGAAACTTCACAACAAAAGATATGATCCGGATCTTTAAAAAATAAGTCGGACCTTTCAGTTGGTTACTCGGATTTTCCTTCGTTTTTAAACTAAGCCGGAACTTGGTCTCTAATGCCACCTGACACAAGCATGGTCAAGTCACGTCATCTGACAAGACGATCAAGCACTGGTGATTGGTCTGTGGTCCACGAAACCGAGGCGCCATTTCAATGCGTGCGTGGAGATCGAGGCGACGCAATCATCGCGCGGGTCCTTCCCAGTTCTTTCCACGACGCGTGGCAGTTGCACTGTAGCGTTTGCACGAATCTTGGCGCAGGTAGGTGGATATAAGGGGTTCAGATTTCTTCTTCTCCTTTCCACTAGTCCTTTGTCGTTTCCTTCCTTCCCAATCCTCCTGCGCGCACAGAGCCTCCTCATCCTTACCCCATAGAAACTCCCAGCGCCGCCCCTTTAAGGTCACTTTTCTCACCGGAGAAAAATGGCTTCATCATCTTCTTCCTCTGGCTTGGCGGCAGCGGCAGCGGCGGCGAAGGCGGAAGCTGTAGTGGAGAAGGAAAGCTACAGGGGAATCTGGATCCCCTGCGCCCTCGACGAAGCAGGCCTCAAGAACATGGAGAAGGAGGGGCTGCTCGTCACCGGCAACTGGCGGAGCAGCTCCGGCGAAACCGTCCCCAACCCACACGAGGGCGAGCGAGTCCACTTCGGCACTCATCTGGACCGAGGTCTGTCTTTTCCTCCCTTGGAGTTCTTCTCCGAGGTGATAGATCACTATGGAGTTCAACTCCACAATCTTCCTCCCAATTCTCTTCTAGAAATGAGCGCATATGTTGTGCTTTGCGAGGGCTTTCTCGGCATTAGGCCGAGTTTGCTTCTCTTCCGGTTTTACTTTCATGTCCGGAGGAATTCCATTACTGCCGGTGTTCCTTACATCACTAGCACCATTAGTTTTTCTCTTAGACGAGACCAGGCATATCCCAAAATTTCTGCCAGTGACTCGGTCAAACAATGGCCAGCCACTTTTTTCCACCATAGGGATATTCCGGCTCCCGGCAAAGATACTGCTTTGCCGGCTTTTGTTGACGGAGCCGCCACGGCCCAACCTTCCTGGGACGAGGCTGCTCGGGCTCTCACAGATGATCTGCTCCTCACTAAGAGGGGATCGAATATCTGATCAAGCACAATGGTCTGAAGGGATCCGACTTGGTCCAGTGCTGGGTCTCACGCCGGATCGAGCCACTTCAGTACCACCGGGATAGACTGATGCACTCTGTCACGTCTTCTCTAATAGACTCCCTCCGCGTTATCCCCAAGGCCTACACCACTCAAGGCTATATAAGCCAAATCAAGTGGCTGATCAAGGAGCGGTTCGAAAGGCGGATTCCAGAGGTTTCTCTGGACATGCACACGGCGGAAAACCCCGTGGTGCCGGTAAGCTTTTATCATCACATCTTTTATGTGTTTCTATCTTTGAGTTATATTGCAATACTGATATGTTTTCTTATTTTTAGCTTGCTGACATCCCCCAGTCGGAACTTGCTCCGCTCGAAGGATACCCTCCGGAGTTCTCTCAGGAGGTGGAAGTAGTTCCACTGCCGGATCTTGCGCTCAAGAAGCGGAAAGCTCCGACAGTAGCGGTTGGCACAAAGGAGCTGTCTGTCGTGAAGAGGTATCCTTTCCATCACAAATTTTCCGTCTTTGTGCTTTACTTAAACTTCTTTCCGAGATGTAACGTTTCTAACTTTGTTACCTTCTCAGAGCAAAATCGATCATCAAGGGCAAGGGATTTTGAAAGTTTTACGCTGCATTTAAGCTTACCATAGCTTACCGCCGTAGCTCCTCGACTCGGCCCTCAACCTTCGCAACTCCGGTTATCTGCCGGATGCTGCAGAAGATCCGCCTCAAACACAGCCCGATCCTTGTCGCAAACCGACGCCACTAAAAGTGCCAGTCAAGATAAGGGTGAACCCTCTTCGGGTAATGATCCCTCGGCTGAAGTCTTCGCTGAAAACCTCCTCAACAATCCGGGTCTTGCCAAGTTTGGCCTGACCCGGAAATCTGCAGAGGAGATCCAGCGGCTAGCCAGGCAAGTCTTGGACAAAAGCCATCTATCCCCCAAAGAGGAGGCGCAAGAAGCAGAGGACGTCAAGTTCTCTGACCTTCTCGCTCAAGTCCGCCTTCGCGACGGGAGTATCAGGACTGGCGAGCTTCCAACAACCCCACTGATCCCTCTTACTCTCGCCGAGAAGGTGGCAGCTGAAGTGAACGCGGGTTTAGACAAACTCACCCGCGAGAAATATGTAAGTCGGAATTCCAACTCTTGTTTTCACATTATGTTATATCATATCCTCTAGCCCACAAGCATGAAGTAGGTTATAGAATCTGAGTTTATTCTTTCATTAGGATGCCAAAGAACGAACTAGTGTAGCCCCCAAGGCTCGTGCTGATAATTTAGCAAAAAATATTAGCCCGAGTCTTAAGTAGCTTTCTGACTTTGGGTATTCTGACTTACAGAAAGTATGTTCCTATAACCAGGAATTATTGTCCAATGTCTGTGATAAGCGGAGAGAGATCAAAGCTCTCCGGCTTAAAAATGCTGAGCTCGAGGTAGCCAAGGATGAAGCCGAAGGTAAACATTTCGAGATTCAAACCTTGTCTTTTGCTTTTTCTATGTCGAATTTTTCTAAACTGTTGTTCTTTTTGTCTTACAGCATTGGTGAAACAATCCATCGCTATGATTGAAGAGGCCGAGAACCTCAAAACCCTGGTGGTGGAAAACAAGGGACTTCGCCAAGAGCTAGATAAGCTCAAGGTGGATCATGAAATGAGCATAGCTCAAGTCCTGGAATCCTCCTCCATGGCCACTAAAGAGCGTGATTGCAAGATTGCCACTCAAGATAAAGTAATCTCGGACCTCAAGAATGAGCTTGGCAGAGAGAAGGACATATCCCAGGCGCTCCGGGCTGAACTCCAGAGTCTCTGGGAGGAGAAGACCAAGATTGACGGCGTCATTTTTGGTACGTTCCACCTCTCTGACTTATCTTTTCTTCGACTTTTATCAATGTCATTTTTTCTTAACTTTATTTTGATGTATAGGTCCTCTGAAGTTGATGGACTCTTCCTCGTCCAAGCCCCGCACCCACCGGCTTACCCAAGTCGGTGATCTTCTTCATGACTACCGCCAGTCCCTTGAGGACATTGGCAAGTCTCTTAGGATTCTGGACATGCCAAGCATGTCGTATTTTGAGGTGCGGGACAGGGCCAAGTAGATGCCGCAACTTGTTCGGGACTGGAACATGTCCTACGCGCGGACTGCTGCGCAGAACACTCTCTCCATGGTCATGAGCCACCATGGAAACATGGAAATATGGCAAGTGACTAAAGGGTACTGCAAGGTAGACGAAGACGGTCAGGAGCAGGACCTTCAAGCCATCATGCACTCCTGTGCCGGATATGGGTGCCACGTAGCTGATCTGACCAGCTACGAGATCCCCTTCTTCACCCGCATGGATACTCCACCTCCTCCTGCAGAAGAAGCCGAAGAAGTTTCCGACGATGAACACACCAACTCGGATGCGGATATCTCGGAACGATATCAAGGCGGAGTGACCAGCGAGCTAGTAGATCCTTCATCTCCTCCTGCATCATAGACCAGAAATTCATGTATTATTCCGGAAAAACTGATGCGATTATAAATATAAGTACTATTTTATCTTTTGCAAGTGCTAAGCTTTTGATCTATTCAGCACTTTTGACTTTTGAATTTTTTGCGTGCCTGAAATGTTTACACAAGCACTTATATTTTTCGTCTTGACTTATCGTTTATCTGGCTTTCCGCCTCATCCCTTTCGTGAGCCGGCTAAACCTTTAGCCGGAAACTTTGCCGAGCAACGGAGCTCAATTGCCAAACCAGTTTAAACTCGGAAACAAAGCCAGCTTCCAGTACCAACAATTCACTACTCGGAAAATGCCCGCATCCGGCAATCAGATAAATAACCAAAGTAAAGACTAGAAATTTTTAGAGTTATACCCGAAGGTAGCAGTTTTTAGAATCGGAAATCTAGACCAGAACGAACATGAGCATAAAGTACTTTCAAGCATTCTGGGATTTTCGACTATGACATGATCATTCGGAAATAAGATGGTCTAAGAACTTCTCAGAAAAAACTTGAGGCAACCAAAACTTTTATTTCTCACAGAACATATACATATGTATGATTACAAAGAAGGATAAACTAAGAATAAAAGGGACGTAGCTGAGCAATATTCCATGGTCTGTCTAACTCATCCGGATTTGTACTGCCTCTAGCTCTCTTTCTCTTCTTAGTAGTAGGTATTTCTTTGACTAGCCTCATGTCAGTTAAGTAGTATGATCCATTGTGCAATACTCGACTAACTAAAAAGGGCCCTTACCATACTGGGGAAAGTTTGTGCTTTCTTTGTTGTACAAGCCGTAGAACCAAATCACCTTTATTGAAAGATCTATTTCGGACTCTCTAGCTATGATACTTGTGTAACTTCTGTTGATAGGCTGTAGATCTCATTTCAGCAACGACGCGAACTTCTTCGACCAAGTCGAGATCATTTTGTCAAGAAATCTCGGCATCCTCTTCGATATACGCGGCCACTCTAGGAGAAGTATGAATTAAATCACTAGGAAGAACTGCTTCTATGCCATAGACCAAGAAGAAAGGTGTGTATCCTGTTGACCTGTTTGGAGTTGTTCGTAGACTCCAAATTACAGAAGGTAATTCCTCTGTCCAAGCCCCCGCAGCATGTCGTAGTGGTGCTTCGAGTCTTGGTTTCAAGCCTTGTTGAATTAAACCATTTGCTCTTTCAACTTGTCTGTTAGCCTGTGGATGTGCGACTGACGCAATGTCAAGCCGGATATTTTGCTCATCGCAGAATTCAGCCAGTTCTCCCATAGAAAAGTTACTCCCATTGTCCGTGATAATGCTATGCGGATAACCATACCGGATTATAACATCCTCGACAAATCTTTTGGATGTTGCTCCATCACAACTAGTGACAGGTTTAGCCTCGATCCACTTGGTGAATTTATCCACCATCACTAAGAGGTGGGTAAATCCACTTGGAGTTCGTTTAAAGGGTCCTACCATATCAAGCCCCCAGACCGCAAAAGGCCATGTTATAGGTATTGTTCGCAGCTGATCAGCCGGAACATGAGCTTGCTTGGTGTACTTTTGGCAGCCTTTGCATGTCTTGACTAACCGTTTGGCATCTGCCTGAGTAAGTTTAAAAATCCATGTCGAAAAGCTTTTGCCACTAAAGATTTGGCTGCAGCATGGTGACCACACTCGCCTTCGTGGATTTCCCTTAAGATTTCCACTCCTTCTTCCGGAGATACATAGCGCTGAAAACCCCCAGAAACACTCCGTTTATGGAGCTCACCCTTAACAATAGTATAGGATTTTGCTCGTCGGATAATCTGCCGGCTCAGCACCTCGTCTTTGGGTAATTTGCCGTCTACCAAATAATCAAGGTAGGGTTGAGTCCAGCTGGGAATTACATCCATAACTGCTATTAAAGGTGAGTCGGATTTGGTCGGATATTCCTCATCTACTCCCTTTATCGAGGGAACCTTGAGGTGCTCTAAAATGCGCCATCCGGGACCTCTTTCCGCGCAGAGCCTATTCGAGATAGTGCATCTGCTTCCTCATTTTCTGCTCGAGGGATGTGTTGAACTTCAAACCCTTCGAACGATTTAGATAGATCATCCACGATGGCTTTATATGCTTCCATGTGCTTATTTGCATTATAAATATCCGAGACTTGCTGAGCAACAATTTCCGAATATCCATAACACATCAAACGTCGGATGCCAATATCCTTGGCAATCCAGATTCCATGCAGCAGTGCTCCATACTCGGCAATATTGTTTGTCGCTGTGAAGCGGATCTGCAACACGTATAATAGTTTATCTCCTTGGGGTGATTTGAGCACCACGCCAGCCCCCGAGCCCCCTCGAGCCTTAGACCCATCGAAAAAGAGGGTCCAGTATTCCGACTCAGGGAGGACCATGTTCTCCTTCGTCTCTATCCAATCAGCGACAAAGTCAGCAAGGATCTGGGATTTGATTGCTGTCCGAGGTTTATACTCAATATCGAAAGCTGAGAGCTCTATGCCCCATTTGGCGATACATCCTGTGGCGTCGCTGTTGTTGATTATGTCTCTCATGGGAGCTTTGCTCACCATGGTAATTGGGTTCTTCTGAAAATAGTGTTGTAACTTACGAGATGCTAGGAAAACACCGTAAGCCAACTTTTGATAGTGCGATATCGCTGTTTTGATTCTGTCAAGACCTCGCTGACAAAGTACGTCGGATGCTGCACCAAGTGTTCCTGATTTTCCTCTGGTCTCTCCACCACCATGACGATACTAACGACCTTATTTGTCGCAGCAATATAAAGCAACATCGGTTCCTGAGGTTCCGGCGCTGCAAGGATAAGAGCAGATGAGAGTACTTTCTTCAGGTCTTTTAGTTCAACTTCAGCTTCGTCAGTCCAGACAAAATCCTTGGTTTTCTTCAGGAGTTTGTATAATAGTGCGGCTCTTTCACCAAGCCGGCTTACAAATCGACTAACCGCAGCAATGCAACCAGTTAATCTTTGTACGTCCTTCAGGCGAGTTGGCCTGGAAATATTGAGTATAGCCTTGATTTTGTCGCGGTTCACCTCTATGCCTCTTTGAGACACGATGAAACCTAACAATCTTCCGGCTGGTATTCCAAAGAAGGAATTCTTCGGGTTAAGCATGATGTTGTATTTTCGTAGATTGGCGAGCGTTTCCTCCAAGTCGGAAATGAGTGTTTCCTTCTTTTTGGACATCACCGCGATATCGTCCACGTATGCATGTACATTGCGTCCGAGTTGGTCGTGGAGGCAACGCTGCATCATGCGCTGGTACGTAGCTCCTGCGTTCTTCAGCCCAAAGGGCATCGTAACAAAACAGAAGGTTCCGAAGGGGGTTATGAATGAAGTTTTGACTTTATCAGATTCCTTCATCCGGATTTGGTGATAACCAGAATATGCGTCGAGAAAACAGAGGAGTTTCGAGCCTGCCGTAGAATCGATAACTTGATCAATTCTAGGCAGAGCAAACAGATCTTTTGGACAAGCCTTGTTCAAGGCAGTATAATCAACACACATCCTTAAATCAGTGGTGTCCTTTTTTGGGACCATTACAGGATTGGCCGACCACTCAGTGTGGATGACCTCTTCTATGAATCCGGCTAACTCGAGCCGTGCTAGTTCCTTAGCTATTGCCTTACACTTTTCGTTGCCAAACCGTCGTAAGGACTGTTTGATGGGTTTAGCGTTTGGGTTTACATTTAGAGAGTTCTCGGCAAGTTCCCTAGGTACTCCGGTCATGTCAGATGACTGCCATGCGAAGATATCTTGATTTTCTTGGAGGAACTTGACGAGCGCGCTTTCCTACGCGCTATCTAGGCCTACGCCTATCTAGGTCACCTGGGAGGGGTCATCATCCTTCAATGGCGCTTTCTTCGTCTCTTCTGATGCCTTGAACTCCGGATTTGGCTTGGTGACCTCCTTCTTCGTTGCGGGCATCTCGGACGGATCTATGCTCTTCTTGATCTCCTGGTACTCCTGGGCAAGCAGCACGGCTTCAGCAATGGTGGCATTTCCATCCTTGCACTCTCGCGCTTTCTTCGGGTCTCCCCTGATGGTGATCACGCCGTTGGGACCTGGAATTTTCATCATATTGTAAATGTAACACGGACGAGCCATAAAAGCCCAGTAAGACGGACGTCCGAATATAGTTCCTCCGTCCGATAATTCTTTGGAGTTCCAAAGGTAACATCCAAAGTGATCTCTCCCAGGGAATTAGCTTGTCTTCCTGGGACAACTCCGTGAAAAATCACAGAGCTATGGTTTAGCTGGGTCTCCGAGATCTTCATTCGGCATAGCGTTTCGACATAGAGAATATTGATGCTGCTACCACCGTCCATGAGGGTCTTGGAGAAACCATAACCGTCAATAATTGGGTTGACGATTAAGGCGTATTTTCGTCACCTGTGTAACTTAGGCGGATGATCATCGCGGTCAAACGTGATTGCTACTTCCGACCAGTCCAGATACTGGGGAACAGCTGGAACTATTGCATTGAGCTCGTGTAGAACTGCTTTCTTGACCTTTGCTGGTTGAGATCCGAGGAAGGTGACATAAGTGTCCTTCTTGGTGGGAAAAGTCTTCTTCCCTTCCGACTTGGGATTTGAAGCATCAGCTTCCTCCATGTCGGAATCTTCCTTGGTCTCCTTGTCTTTTTCGGGATTTTTCTTTCCCTTCTTCCGCTTAGCTTTGTAGCCCGCGGTGTCATCTCTTTTGATGTCGTCATTGAAACGACATTCAGCATTGGTGTGGGACGAGCCCCCATTGGCGTCTAGGTGATGCACACATGGGTTATTGGCAATGTCGGCCCAAGAGTACGTTTTCCCTGATTGTTGTTCTCCTCTACCTTGGACCCTTGATGTCCCACGGCCACGCCCGCGGCCTCTGCCACGTCCTCCTCGTCCTCCAGACCCGAACACAGTAGTGACTACCGCTGTTTCCATGTTGGGTTTTTCTTCCGAGGTGATTTTGCGCTTCTGAGCTTGTTGATTTGGTTGTTTTGGCGACTGAGGCACAGCCAGGGCATTGAGTAGTCCTTCTGCATCGTCGTCAGCATCTGCATACTTGCTCGCTGTTTCTATCATCTCTCCCAAATCGGTAACCTTGTCACACTTCAAGTGATGGCGTAGTAAACCAATAGGGAGACTCATGGCGAAAGCTTCAATCGCAGCTTGATCATTTACTCTTCGCAGGAGTTCTTGGTGTCGATCCATCGTCCGAGGTAATCCCGCAAGTTTCTCCGCTGGTGCAACGCTGTAGGTCTCCAACCGTACAGGGCCTCCGATATGTGCCTTCGAAATTCTGAAAGAACGCGCTTTGTAAATCATACCAGTTATGGATGGTGTTTGCCGGAAGTTCATTGAGCCATGATCGTGCCGTCTTCCGCAACATAAGTGGGAGATATCGGGTTGCGACCAGGCTGTTTCCGCCTTTGGCAATGCAGCAAGCTTGGAAGAAATCCTATAACCAGGTGTCTGGCCGAGCAATGCCGTCGTAGGCTTGGATATGTCTTGAGATAGCAAATCCTTCCGGGAATTTTGTAGCTCTGATGCGTGGACTGAAGCATTTTGGGCCTACATACACGTCATCATTTTCATAGCGCCGAGCCTCTATGTTGGAGTTGATCCTGTGTCTTGCGTCATTCGGGGATAGAGATCGTCCCGAATGTCGGCTGTGGCTGTGGTGCCATGGAGCCGACTTGACACGCCACCACCTCCTCCGCCATGTCGCCCCTCCTTGCCCTCCATGGGAGCCGTGCAGATGACTACGTGGTGGAGAGGGTGGAGCAGCTTGACTACGATGAGCCCCGCCGCTTGTACCGCATGGTTTCTGTTGCTTCTTCATCCGGCTGCTCCCACCATGGTGAGGCTCACCGGACGGTTCTCATGTCTAGGAGGTGGCATTCTCCCGACGATCCTCCTCCCAACGCTTTTCTTATCTTCTCCCTTCGATCCTTAGATTCTCGCCGGGAGGGTCGGCCGGATTCAGGCAGCGATGGCGTCTTTCTCGTCAGCGACGCTGTTGCTCAGATATGTGAAGTTTTGTGATGCTGTCCTAAAGATCCGATTCTTGAATAGTTGTCTTCCCTGCGTTCGGGGTCATGATACTGCGCCCGGACGTAATGGGATCTTACGCCAGCCCATGCCGGATCTGTGCGACATTGGCCAGCATCTCAGACCAGTTTTTGACGTCCGGACAGGGCGACGTTTTGCTGCTCCAGTCCCTTGTTGAGTAGCTTGATACCCAAACGCATCTCCTCTGGTCCTGGATTAGCCGATAGAATTTCTCGGGCTGCCACGGTATTTTGTACTGGTGTTGGGTATACCTAATCTCCGTTGCTATCTTTCGTGGCTTCCCCATCTCATCTCCAAAAAGGACGGCATGCATATCGGGAATTGGTTGTCATCTATGTGACGCCTGCGTGTCTTCCGATGCGCATTTAGACATGTACTCCTTGTTCGACATGCGTTTCTTCTACACCTCTATGTTTTTGGCTTCATCGAGGAGTTGTTGACGACGCGCTTCTAGGGCTTGCGCCCTTTCATCCAGCTCATCTGCGGTAAGTTCTGCAGTTGTAGGGATAGGTGTGGTTAATGCGGCATCGATGAGTTTACGCGCACCTTCAGTGATCACGTGTCCATCCACCGATGCTTCTTTTTTTAGCTCGTCTGGGATAAGTGCTCCATCCGAGTCATCTTCGTATTCCTCGGCAATCACCTCCTCTGTTAGAGGGTCTTTTGCTAGGGTCTTGTTTTTCTTGTTCTTCTTCTTTGCCTTCTTGGCAGCGCCGGTAGCAAAGACGGCTTTGGGTCCGTTTCCTGGAGTCAAGCTCTGATCGGTACTTTCGGACATCTGGACCTCGGGATTATCTCCGACGTCCATGTCATCCTGCGTTATGGGAGACTGTTCCCCAGATCCTTCATCCATGGCTTCTCCTTCTTCTGCAGCTTTGGAGTTATACTCCTCTTCATATTCCGCGGAGAACTTTCGGAAATCTGCTGACGTCATGGACTCATCCGAGGATGCGGGTACGTCGGTGTTTGTTCCGATTGCCTCCAGCACCGAGTCGGTGTTTTCTCCAGCATCGGCAGAGCTGGATTCGGATCCCACATATCCGACGAAGTGCGACGCGTGCTTCCTGAGGTACCTGCGGCTTTCGCGATCAGCCATATCGAAACTTTTGATGGTCTCGAGGATTGCATCTGTGCTTTCGCCTTGTAGTATCATACATCGTAGTGTGTACCTTAGGAAAGGCCTGTCTGTTCCAGCATCATCAGAGCCGGAATCAGTGTCATTGATATGCTCCTCCTGGATTTTGACTTCCACGGGTGGGTCAATCTGGGATTCGGCTCCTCCGGGGAGATCCACTCCAGATTTGACGTTGACCACTAGGTCTTCTTCAGGTTTGGGTTTCTCCACTATCTCCACAACTGGTGCGGGCTGGGTGGGATTCAGGTTTTCTGAGATCCGGAACTCTGCCGCCTCCGCCGACAAAGGGGACCCAGAAAATTCTTCTGCCTCTATCATCACCGCTGGGGTGGGTTGGGCAGGTTCAGCGAAACCGATGTAAACATCGATCTCGCCAAAAGACATGATTGTGTAGGCCGTCACGGCCTCCTTTGTCGGAATCCAAGTCTCGTTGAGAACGATGAGAGGGACGTCGCTGGCGTAGAGGATGCGACCGACGACGATAGTCTCGCCGATTCCGATTCTTGGAGATTCCGCTCGGAACGCAGATCCGTAGCTCACTTGCCCCACGGTGGGCGCCAACTGTCGTTGGATTGATGACAAGTACGCCATGAGAGGGTCCTCGAGGCGTGCGGAAGAGAGGGGTGTGAGACGTACGGTGTTCCGGGACGGTGAGCACACAAGTTTACCAGAGTTGAATCCGGCTTTGGACGGATCCTACTCCTTCTAGCAATCGATGTCTGGCGCAGAGCCGAATATGGGTTTCAAGGGTTTCACTGCGAGTTGAGGGTCTAAAGTATTGGGTGCCCTAAAGGCTCTCCCTAGGACGGCTTATAGATATCCGCCTAGGGTTTACTGAGAGATCTATCTATCCGCTCTAAGAGTCGGTTACAGAGTACATCTTGAACTACAAGTAACATTATGGGCCTAAGTCGGTAAGTCTTCTGGGCCTTCTCGTAGCCGGATTGGACTCCTTCTTTTCTCCCTGACTGGGCCGCCCGTGAAGCAAAGCTCTAATCCGAAGTGGGCCACCTTGGTCAGTGAGGAACTGTGAGGATACCCGGAAAGTATATCCCCAACATCATCCTCTTTCTCCCAGGTTGCTTCCTGTTCAAGATGATGTGCCCACTATGCTTTGCAGTACTTAATAGCTCTAATCCTTAAGCTTTTCCAGTTCTCTTCCAAAATCTTGCAGGGTTTCTCAACATAAGTCAAATCCGCTTGCTATTCAAACACTTGATGTGTGATTGCATCATCAGGAACTTTAAGACACTTTCGGAGTTGTGATACATGGAAAACATTATGAACTTGAACCAACCTTGTTGGTAACTCTAAAGCATATGCGGTATTTCTATTATGGCTCAGTATCTTGAATGGTCCTATATATCTTGGACTTAATTTCCCTTTTACTCTGAATCTTTTAACTCCTTTCATTGGGCTAACCTTGAGATATACCATATCTCCCACTTCTAGATGCCATGCTCTTCGACTATGATCTGCATAACTCTTTTGATGACTTTGAGCTATCTTCAGTCGATCTCTGATGATATCTATAATGTCTTGCTTTTCCTTCATATAATCAGGTGCAAACTCTATGCTACTACTGGGTTATACCAACATATTGGCGATCTACATTTTCGACCACAAAGTACCTCATATGGTGCTGCCTTCAGACTACTCCAATACTATTGTTGTAAGAAAATTCTTCCAAAGGTAGATGATCTTCCCACGAACCTCCAAAATATAAGGCACGTGCTCTCAGCATATCTTCTAAGATTTGATTAATTCATTATGTCTGACCCCTGGTCTCTAGATGATAAGTCGTGCTGAAATCTAGTTTTGACCCGAGTGCTTCATGTAGTTGCTTCCAAAATGTTGAAGTAAACACAGACCCACTATCCAATACAATCTTTTTGGGTACTCCATGCTTACTAACAATCTCCTTGACATATACCTCTACCAGTTTCTTAGCATTATCCTTTTGATTCACTCGAATAAAATGTGCACTTTTGGTAAGTCTATCAACTATTACCCATATCATATCCTTTCTCTTCGGAGTCATCGGTAATCCTATAATGAAATTCATACCAAATTCCTCCCATTTCCACTCTGGAATTTCTAGTGGTTGTGGTGGTCCTATTGGACTCTGATGTTCTGCCTTCACTCTCTAGCAGGTATGGCACTTATACACATACTTTGCAATGTCTCTTTTCATATTGTTCCACCAAAATAGCTCCTTAAGATCCATGTACATCTTTGTACTTCCTGGAAGAGTTGAATATGGTGTCTCATGAGCTTCTCGGAGTATTACCTCCCTGATCTCAGGTACATCTGGTACACAAAGATGATTTTGGAACCATAAAGATCCATAATGTCCTAGATGAAAAGCTGATGTTTGACCTTCGGAAATTCTTCAAATTTCTTTAGCAATGAATGGATCATCAAGTTGATGTCGATAGATCTCATAACGAAGATCACTACTTCACTCTTCCGCAACCCTCATGGTAGCTAAACCTATATGAACTTCTGCTCTTAAGAACTGTATTTCCAACCTTTCCAAATCCATTTGCAACTCCTTTGGTAGTTCTCGATTTTTTGGTTGAACATCTGCGCTCTTCCGGCTTAAAGCATCTACTACTACATTGGCCTTTCCTATAGTATAGTTAATTGTAAGGTCATAATCCTTAATCAACTCCAACCATATTTTCTGCCTCATGTTCAGTTCCTTCTGAGTGAAGAAGTATTTGAGGCTTTTATGATCACTGTATAGTTCACACCTTGCTCCATAAATAAAATGCCTCCAACTCTTTAAAGCAAAAACTACTGCCGCTAATTCCAGATCATGTGTTGGGTTTGACTTCATGAGGTTTGAGTTGTCTAGACCCGTAAGCAATTACATTGCGATCTTACATTAGAAAACAACCTAAGCCTTCCTTAGATGCATCACAATATACCATGTAATCTTTTTTGGTTTCCGGTACTGCTAAGACTGGTGTTGTAGTCAATTTAGTCTTCAATTCTTGAAAATTGGATTCACACTTTTCATCCCACACAAATGGAGTATTTTTCCTTAGAAGTTTGGTCATTGGTCCTGCTATCTTCTAGAAACCTTCAATGAATCTTTGATAGTAACCTGCCATTCCCAGAAAACCTCAGATTTGTTTAACATTGGTCGATGCATTCCAATCCAACACTAGTTGAACCTTGGATGGATTGACTGCAATTCCATCCTTACTAATGATATGACCAAGGAATTCAACCTTGTCCAACCAAAATTCACACTTACTGAACTTAGCAAACAATTTGTGTTCCCTCAAAATTTGTAATGTTATCCTCAAGTGATAAGCATGCTCCTCCTTATCCTTTGAGTATATCAAAATATCATCAATAAACACTATGACAAACTTGTCCAGATATGGCATGAAAACCTTGTTCATCAGATTCATGAAAATTGTTGGTGCATTAGTCAACCCAAAAGGTACGACCAAATACTCATGATGTCCATATCGTGACACAAATGTTCTTTTTGGAACATCCTTAGGCTTAATCTTGATTTGGTGATAGCTTGATCTTAGAACAATCTTGGAAAACACTGCGACTCCCTTGACTTGATCAAATAAATCTTGAATTCTTGGCAAAGGATACTTGTTCTTGATGGTGACATTGTTCAAATTTCTGTAATCTCCACACACCCGTCGTCCTCCATCTCTTTTATCAACAAAAATCACTAGGGTTCCCCATGGGGATACACTTTATTGAATGAATCATTTGCCCGCTAACTCATCAATTTGCTCTTTAAGCGCTTTTAGATCTTTTGGACCCATCTTGTATGGTGCTTGAGCAATAGGTGTTATACCAGGTATCAGGTCAATAGTGAACTCTATCTCCGAATCAGGTGGCATTCCTGGTAATTCTGCTAGAAAAACATCTTGAAACTCCTTTACTACATGAATATCCTCTAACTTGACCTCTTTCATTGAGTTTAGTTGAAGATCTACCATGATATGAGTGTGTTTGTCTGCCTGATAAACTTGAAGGAAATATGCCCTGAGAGGCAATAATAAAGTTGTTATTATTTATTCCTTATACATGATAGATGTTTATTTTACATGCTAGAAATTTATTGATTCGGAAACATTAATACATGTGTGTTTAATAAACAAAAAGGGTTCCTAGTCATGCCTCTCTTATAGACTAGCTTGTTGATTAACAGGATGATCAAGGTTTCCTAATCAGGGACATTGGATGTTGTTAATAACAAGGTCACACCATTGGTGGAATGATGTGATGAACATTCATCCGAAGTATAGCATTATGATCAAGTCATTATGTTTATATTGCTATAACATCATACGAAGTAATCTTTATCCTTAGACCATGAGATCATGTTAATTGCTAACACCGGAAGAGTATCTTGATAACATCAAACGTCACACCGTAACAGGGTGATTATAAAGATGGGTTTAGTACTACGAAGGTGTTATGTTGAGGCTCATGGATCAAGAGTGGAATTTGTCAATCCAGATGACGGATAGATATACTCTGGGCCCTCTCGGTGATATCACATTAGGATAGCTTGCAAGCAAGTGATGTGATCACTAGAATGTTATATCACGGGAACGAGAAAAGAGTGCATGTCGGTAACAAGATCAAACTAGGTATGGAGATACCAATGATCGAATCTCGGACATGTAATATATCGAGAGACAAAGGGATTTAGTTACAAGTGTTAAAGGTTCTCACGATCACAGGAGTCATCGTTGAATGTGTAGGAGTCAGTACGGATCTCCAGGTCCCGCTGCTGATTATTGATCGGAGAAGGGTCTCAATCATGTCTGCATTATTCGCGAACCGTAGGGTGGCACACTTAAGAGTTACCGGACACCATTTTGGAGCACATATGTTTCAGACGAAAGAATTGCAAAGTGCAAGAATTGTTTCAATAGAAACCGGAAATTGTTTCGGGTGAAATTGCAGAAGGTGGTTCTGCATGTGATATTTGCAAGGGGCTATATGTGAATGTTTGTTAATTAAAGTAGTTAACAAAATTCTGAATAAATTTAATAAAAAGAGTTTTATTAAATGAGAGAGCATTAAATTTGGAGAAATTTAATGCATTTAAAGTGGAGACTTTAAAAGGGAATGTGAAGAGGCATTTTAATGTGGAGGGGGTTACCACCACATGAATGGGGGAGGTGAGGGGTCACCCCCCATGCGCCGGCCATGGAGAGAGGGGGCACCCCCCTCCTCCTATAAAAGGCCACCCATTCCCTCCTTCATCCTCACACCTCCTTGTGAAGGATCTCTCTCCCCCTCTAGAATTATTCCCCCATGGTCTCGGATTAGCGAGATACATGTTCCCGGTGGCATTTCGTCTAGAAGGAGTTGCTGCTTCCGTTGGATTGCTGGAGCGAGGAGGTGGAGGTTGTCCGGTGGCTTGAACGTGTGCGAAAGGATGATGCTGCTGAGTTGCGGCGCTCGGACTTCCTCACGATCTTGAGATCGGCAAGTGTACGACTACTTCAACCACGAGTTCCTACTCGTTAACAAAGCTCGTTGTCTACGAGGGTAATTTCTCATTGCATGTATGTCCATCCATTGCTTTGTACCTAGTAGATAGATCTTGGCGTGTAGTTCACACCGTAGGAAATTTTTTGTTTTCTATGCTGCGGACCCAACAGTGGTATCCGAGCCTGATCTATGCGTAGGTGCTTTGCACGGGTAGTACACATATGTTTATATGTGGGCGATGATGATCATGTTATTGCATCTTCTATGTATTTTGGATATTGGTGGCATAGTGGGATGAAGCGGCCCGGACCAACCTTACATGTCATCGTACATGAGACCAGTTCCACGACTGACATGCAACTTGTTTTGCATAAGTGGCTGGCGGGTGCCTGTCTCTCCTACTATAGTCAATATCTGATTTACAACGAGTTGCTAATAACTTGGTATCCTCGTTGTGTTTCATGTTCGTAGGTAAGAATGGTTCTATCTCCGAAAGCCCTAAGCCACATAAAATTTGCAATTGATAAATTAGAGGCATCTAGTTTAGATCGTTGCTGGGCTAGTTTCTTGATACGGTATTGTTGTAAGTAGATGCATGATAGATACTCTTACAACACACTCAACATGTAAATTCCATAGACCTTGGCCTTGCACACAAAGGAATGATAGAGATCATACCACGATGCAAATGATAGAGATCAAATGCATGGACCATATCATCTCACTTTACACATTAGATGTTAGCATCTTATACTGCTAGTTTGGCGCTTTCTGTAGCATTGTAAGATGATCCCTCATTTAGATATCAAGATAAAAATGTGTTCTTCCTTAAGTATGCACCGTTCTGTGGATCGTGTTTCGAGACATCGCGTGATGATCGGGTGTACTCGAATCTACGCTTTCATAGGAACGGGTGTAAGACAGTTTTACACATGCGAGTACTAAGGTTCTTACTTGGCGAGCCTAGCATGTACAGGCATGGCCTCAAAATACGGACCGAAAGGGTAAGCATAAGTCATATAGTTGATATGATGCCCATATAGATGCTCGCCTTTGAAGCTACATCAACTCACGTGATGATCGGACTTGGTATAGTGGATTTGGTTCATGTAATCACCAAAAGGACACGAGGGATGTCATTTTTGAGTGGGAGTTCATTAGTAATTTTGATTAGTTGAACTCAATCTATCATAAACTTAGTCTAAATAAACTTTACAAATTATGTTGTAGATGGCACTACCTGCTTTTAATTTCAATGTGTTCATGGAGAAAGAGAAACTTGCTGCGAATGGTAGCAACTTTACCAACTGGGCTATGAATTTGAGGATTCTCCTCACTGCTGCACAAAAGCAATATGTGCTAGATGCGCTGCTAGGCCCCCCACCAGCTCCTGATGCCCCTGACGAGGAAAAGAATGTCTATGTGACTCGTCAGGAGGACCACAACTTAGTTCATTGCGGCATACTGTATGGGCTAGAGACAGAACTTCGAAAGCGTTTCGAAAATGGCAATGCCTTTGATACCATGGGAGAATTGAAAATGATTTTCGATACCCATGCTGCCGTAGAGAGTTATAATGCTATAGAAAAGTTCTTTAGCTGCATGATGGAGGAAAACAGCACCGTTAGTGAGCACGTACTCAAAATGTCTGGGTACGCTGATAAGCTTGTGTCCTTGGGAATAACGATTCCCATTGACTTAGGCATACATCGTGTTCTCCAATCTCTGCCACCTAGCTACAAGAGCTACGTGATGAACTATAATATGCAGGGCATGAAGAAGTCTCTTCCCGAGCTTCTATCAATGCTTAAGACTACAGAAGTGGAGATTAGGAAAGAACATCAAGTGTTGATGATCAATAGGACCACCGGTTTCAAGAAGGACAAGAAAGGCAAGCACAAGGGAAAGAAGGGTGGCAAGTCTGTTGCCACGCCTGAAAAGAAACCTCGGGCTGGCCCTAAGTCTGACCCCGAGTGCTACTATTGCAAGGGGACTGGCCATTTGAAGCGCAACTGCCCCAAGTATTTGGCGGACAAGAAGTCCAGCAAGGCAAACAAAGGTATATGTGATATACATGTTATTGATGTGTACTTGACTAGTACTCGCAGTAGCACCTGGGTATTTGATACCGGATTGGTTGCTAATATATGTAACTCGGTTCAGGGGCTACGGAACAAGCGACAACTAGCAAGGGATGAGGTCAGGATGTGGGTCGGCAATGGATCAAGAGTTGATGTGATCGCCGTCGGGACGCTACCTCTCCATTTGACATCGGGATTAGTTATAAACCTAAATAATTGTTATTTGGTGCCTGCACTTAGCATGAATATTGTATCTGGATCGTGTTTGATGCAAAGTGGTCATTCCTTTAAATCTGAGAACAATGGTTGTTCGATTTATAACAATGATATCTTTTATGGTCATGCACCTATGTTGAATGGTTTATTTCTATTGGATCTCGATAGTAATATTACGCACATTCATAATGTTAATGCTAAAAAGATTAAACTTGATGATGATATGCCTACATATATGTGGCACTGCCGTCTAGGTCATATTGGCGTTAAACGCATGAAGAAACTCCATTCTGATGGACTTTTGGAATCACTTGATTTTGAATCATTTGATACATGTGAGCCATGCCTTATGGGCAAGATGACTAGAACGCCGTTTTCTGGTTCAATGGGACGGGCGACAAATCTGTTGGAGATCATACATACTGATGTGTGTGGACCAATGAGTGTGTCGGCGCGAGGTGGATATCGTTATTTTGTTACTTTCATGGATGATTTGAGTAGATATGGGTATATCTATTTGATGAAACACAAGTCTGAAACTTTTGAAAAGTTCAAGGAATTTCAGAATGAAGTGGAAAATCATCGTAATAGAAAGATCAAGTTTCTATGGTCTGACCGTGGAGGAGAGTATCTAAGTTACGAGTTTAGCACACACATGAAAGAGTGTGGAATAGTTTCACAACTCACGCCTGCCGGAACACCACAATGTAATGGTGTGTCGGAACGTCGTAATCGTACCTTATTGGATATGGTTCGATCTATGATGTCTCTGCCTGACTTACCTCTGTCATTTTGGGGTTATGCACTGGAAACAGCTGCATTCACTTTAAATCGGGCACCATCTAAATCCGTTGAAACGACACCATATGAATTATGGTTTGGAAACAAACCTAAGCTGTCATTTCTTAAGGTTTGGGGATGCGATGTTTATGTGAAGAAACTTCAACCGGATAAACTCGAACCCAAAGCGGAAAAATGCGTCTTCATAGGATACCCTAAGGAAACAATTGGGTATACCTTCTATCACAGATCCGAGGGCAAGGTTTTTGTTGCTAAGAATGGATCCTTTCTTGAGAAGGAGTTTCTTGCGAAAGGTGTGAGTAGTCGGAAGGTAGAACTCGAAGAGGTTATTGATGTTGGAGATATGCCCTAGAGGTAATAATAAATGTAGTTATTATTATATATCTTTGTGTTTATGATAAATGTTTACATTCATGCTATAATAGTATTAACAAGGAAACCATTAATACTTGTGTGATTTGTAAACTTAATTTGAAGTCCCTAGTATAGCCTCTATACTTCACTAGCTTGTTGGTTGATTGATGATTATGGTTTCCCTATCATGAACATTGAGATGTTATCAACAACAAGATCATATCGTTAGGAGAATGATATGGTGGACATACTCCTATAGACAAGCGTAGCATAAAGATCAAGTCATTTCAATAGTTCAATTGCTATATGCTTTCTGATACATAGTAACCTAATTCCTTCGACCATGAGATCATGCATATTGCCTTTACTGGATGGATGCTTTGATGTCATCAAACACCACACAATGTGGTGGCTATAAAGGTGGCATTGAGTGTTCGGAAAGTATTGGTTGAAACACATGGATCAAGAGTGGATTTGTCCATCCACATGACGGATAGATATTCTCTGGCCTCTCGGTGAAATGTCATCCAATTAGCTTGCAAGCATGTGACTTGGTCACAAGGGATCACATATCACGAGAAAAGAGTACTTATCGAGAACGAGGATGAACTAGGTATGCTGAGATACCGACGATCATAACCTCGGATAAGTAACATATCGTGAGACAAAGGGAAATTGGTATCGTATGTAAGTGGTTCATTCGACGCAAAGTAATCGAGAAATATGTGGGAGCCATATGAATTTCCAGATTCCTCTATTGGTTATTGTTCGAGAAGTGTCTCGATCATGTCCGCATAATTCACGAACCGTAGGGAGACACACTTAAGGATTCGACGTTGTTTTGAGTAGTTATGGTATTATGAGAAAGAGACCGAATGTTGTTCGAGTCTCGGATGGGATCCGGATATCACGAGGTGATCCGGAATGGTCCGGAGAATAAGATTCATATAAGGAAAGTCCCGTTTGAATGGCGGAATGATTCCGTGTTTTCATCGGGAACATTCAAGAAGGTCCCGGAAAGTCCTGAACACCGGAGGGGGAAGGGTACATGAGTGTGTCATTACATATTGGAATGATTGCATCATGTACTAAGTATTCTTGCTGTCCCAAATAAAGGATTTATTTAAATCCTAAATTGAAAAGTCAAACGGCTAGTTTGAAAGTCAAGCAGCAGTTTTGGGAAGTGGAAAAGAGGAGGAGAGGTGGAGGCCGAGTTGGAGGAGGGTTCTCCTTGGCCGGCGCACCTCCCTAGGACGAGTTGGGGAGGAACTCCTCCCCTTGGCCGGCCAGCCCTCCCACCTATAAGAGGAGGGGCAGGGCCTCCTCCTCTAGACACACAAGTTTCCTATCCTCTAAACTAAACCCTAGATCTAGACCCCGGTTTAGAGCTATTCGGTTTAGAGCCTTCTAATTGGTTTAGAGCCCTCTAATTGGTGTGTCTAATTACTAGACCACTAATAGCCTCTCTCATAAGCTCCACCATACTGACCGGCTTAAGGCGAAGCCTGCTGGGATCTCCCCTCTACCTCCTGCACACGTTGTCGCCGGAATCGCGAGGAGAGTGCTACAACCTCCGCTGCCTGCTGGAACAAGGGAGAGGAAGGTCTTCGTCGAGTACCGAACGTGTGACCGACTGCGGGAGCGCTGCGGGAACGCGGCGCCAGAAGGATCGTCTACGCGATCTTGAGATCGGAAAGAGTACGACTACATCACCCACGAGAATCTGCTCTCGTTAAACACTTTGGAATCTTCGAGGGTGAGTTATTCCATCGACTCGTTGCTGCAATCTAGTAGATAGATCTTGGCTTGTTTGTTTGTATGCGATAGAAATTTTTTGTTTTCCATGCTACGAACCCCTACAGTGGTATCAGAGCCGTGTCTATATGTAGATCTCACAGACGAGTAGAACACAATGGTCATTGTGGGCGTTGATGCTTTTATTGTAGATTGCTTTTTGTGTACTTTGCATCTTGCGGTATGTTGGGATGAAGCGGCCCGGGTTAACCTTACATGACATCGTTCATGAGACTTGCTCCACACTTGACATGCAACTCGTTTTGCATAAGTGGCTTTGCGGGTGCCTGTTTCTCCTAGCATAGTAAAGATCCAATTTACAACGGGTGATCAACAATGCTAGTATCAATGTTGTGGTTCTTGTTCGTAAGTTAGAACGACACTTATTGAAAGCCCCAAACCACGTAAAATATGCAAAGAAAGTAGAGGCGTCTAACTTTGTTTTGCAGGGGTGTGCAGTGATGTGATATGGCCATAATTGTGATTATATTTGATGTATGCAATGTTCCTTATTGTAAGTTGGCAACCGGCAGGAGCCATATGGTTGTCTTTAATTTCTGTTAAGACCTGCGTGTCTATTCAAAATAGTTGTAATAGTTGAAGCTGGTGGACGACAACCATGAAGAAGCGTCATTGACCTTGATGCTATGCCGGTGATGATGGAGATCATATTCGTGCTTGAAGATGGAGATCGGAAGCACAAAGAAGAAAGGCCATATCATATCACATATTATGAATTGCATGTGATGTTAATCCTTTATGCATCTTGTATTGCTTAGTAGACGACGGTAGCATTATAAGATGATCCCTCATACACATAAATTTCAAGTTCTAAAGTGTTCACCCTTAGTATGCACCATTGCCAAAGCTTGCTGCTTCGAAGCACCACGTGATGATCGGGTGTCTTTGATTCCGCGGGTGAATACAACGTAAGCAAGCCAGATTTGCTTATGCGGAAGCTAAGGTTTGATCTTGACGAGCCTAGCATGTATGCACATGGCCTCAGAACACGGATCGAAAAGGTAAAGCATGAATCATATAGTAGATATGATGAACATGATGATTGTTCGCCATTGAAACTATATCAACTCTCGTGATGATCGGTGTTGATGTAGTGGATTTGGTTCGTGTGATCACTAAAACAATGTGAGGGATGTTGTTTTGAGGGAGTTCACCTAGTTTAATTTCATTAATTAATTTGAACTCAATTTGTCATAAACTTAGTCTAAACTATTGCAAATATGTTGTAGATCAATGGCAGCCCCTACCATCAATTTTAATGCGTTCCTAGAGAAAGAAAAGTTGAAAACAATGGAAGCAACTTCATGGATTGGTTCCGCAATTTGAGGATTGTCCTCACATGGTAATTTGACCTATGTCTGGATGCACCGCTAGGTGACCCACTGCAATGATGCTACCGATGAAGTAAAGAATGTTTACCTCGCTTCGGAAGAATCGGTACTCCATAGTTCAGTGCTATCTTGTATGGTTTAGAATCGAGCTTGGAAAAGGTTTGAAGAGTCGATCCATATGATATTGTCGAGGATCTCAAATTAATCTTTGAGACTCATGCGCAATTGAAAGTTATGAAGCTTCGAAAAGTTCTTTAGCGCAAGATGGAAGAGGGTAGCTCGTCGGTGAGCATGTGCTTAAGATGTGCAGACGCATAAATAAACTTCAAAGTTTGGGTATAGTGATTCCTAATACTTTGGGAGTTTACCGCATCCTCAATCACTACCACCAAGTTACAAGAACTTTGTGATGAACTACAACATGCGAGAACATGAACAAAGAGTTGCGAACTATTTGCTATGTTAAAATCTGCGAAGTGGAGATCAAGAAAGAGCACCAAGTGTTGATGGTCAATAAGACCACCAAATTCAAGAAAGGCAAGTCTAAGCAAAGGACACTTCAAGAAGGGTGGTAAGAAAGTTACCGCTGACGAAGAAGACCAAGGCTGGACCTAAGCCTAAAACCGAGTGCTTTTCTTGCAAGGGAGAAGGTCCTTTGGGCGGAATTGCCCAAAGTACTTGGCGGATTTGAAGAACGGCAACATCAAGAAGAAAGGTATATCGATATACATGTTATTGATGTGTATCTCACTAGTACTAAATAGTAGTGCTGGTATTTGATCTTGGTTGGTTGCTCATATTTGTAACTTCGAAGCAGGAGCTGCCAGAATAAACGGAGGCTAGTGAAGAGCGAGGTGACGATGCGGCGTGAGAAGCGGATCAAAGGTTGATGTGATCGCGGGGCATGCTACCTCTTCATCTACCATCGGGATTAGTTTTATACTTAAATAATTGTTATTTGGTGCTGCGTTAAGCATGAACATTATATCAGGATCTTGTTTAATGCGAGACGGTTACTTGTTTAAATCCGAGAATAATGGTTGTTCGATTTATATGAGTAACATGTTTCATGCACATGCACCTTTGATAGATGGTCTATTCATATTGAATCTCGATAGTAGAAATACACATATTAATAAAATTGAAGCTAAGCGTTTGAAATCAAGCGATAACTTCGACCTATATGTGGCCTTTGTCGTCTTGGTCACATTGGAGTGAAGCGTATGAAGAAACTCCATTCCGATGGACTTCTTGAATCACTTGATTTTGAATCACTTGAAAGATGCGAAGCATGTCTGATGGGTAAAATGACTAAGACTCCATTTTCTGGTATGATGGAGCGAGCTACGGACTTATTGGAAATCATACATACCGATGTGTGTGGTCCAATGAGTGTAGCATCATGTGATGGTTATCGTTATGTTCTTACCTTCACGGATGATTTGAGTAGATATGGGTATATCTATTTTATGAAACATAAGTCCGAAACTTTCGAGAAGTTTAAGGAGTTTCAAAGTGAAGTAGAGAATCAACGTAACAAGAAGATTAAATTTCTACGTTCTGATCGTGGAGGTGAATATCTAAGTTACGAGTTTGGCGAGCATTTGAAGAAATGTGGAATACTTTCGCAGTTGACACCGCCGGGAACACCACAGCGTAATGGTGTGTCTGAACGTCGTAATCGAACTCTCTTAGATATGGTTCGTTCTATGATGTCTCTTACAGATTTACCACTATCATTTTGGGGTTATGCATTAGAAACAGCCGCATTCACTTTAAATAGGGCACCGTCTAAATCCGTTGAAACGACACCATATGAATTATGGTTTGGGAAGAAACCTAAATTGTCGTTCCTTAAAGTTTGGGGATCTGAAGCCTATGTAAAGAAGTTACTGCGGACAAGCTTGAACCCAAAGCGGAAAAATCGTCTTCATAGGATACCAGAAGGAAACTATTGGGTATACCTTCTATCATAGATCCGAAGGCAAAATCTTCGTTGCCAAGAATGGATCCTTTCTAGAGAAGGAATTTCTCTCGAAAGAAGTGACTGGAAGGAAAGTAGAACTCGACGAGGTTGTCGAAACTTCTCTCGAAATTGCGAGTAGCACAGCACCGGAAGAAGTTCCTGTGGTGCCTGCACCAATAAGAGAGGAAGCTAATGATGGTGATCATGAAACTTCGGTTGAGGTTACTACAGAGCCTCGGAGGTCAACGAGAACTCGTACCACTCCAGATTGGTATGATTCCGTTATGAATGTCATGTTGGTGGACAACACCGATGACCCCGAGACATATGAGGAAGCGATGATGAGCCCAGATTCCAATAAATGGCAAGAAGCCATGAAATCCGAGATTGGATCCATGTACGAAAACCAAGTATGGACTTTGGTGGACTTACCGGATGGCCGGAAGGCTGTCAAGAACAAATGGATTTTCAAGAAGAAAACAGATGCTGATGGTAATGTTACTGTCTATAAAGCTCGACTTGTCAAAAGGGTTTCGACAAATTCAAGGAGTTGACTACGATGAGACTTTCTCACCGGTAGCGAAGCTAAAGTCTGTGAGGATTATGTTAGCAATCGCTGCATATTATGATTATGAGATATGGCAGATGGATGTCAAAACAGCATTCCTCAATGGAAACATTGATGAAGAGTTGTATATGATACAACCCAAAGGTTTTGTCGATCCTAAAGATGCTAACAAGGTATGCAAACTTCAACGGTCCATCTATGGATTGAAGCAAGCATCCCGAAGTTGGAATCAACGTTTTGATAAGGTAATCAAAAGTTTTGGTTTTATACAAACTTATGGAGAAGCTTGTATTTACAAGAAAGTGAGTGGGAGCTCTGTAGCATTCTTAATACTGTATGTGGATGACATATTGTTGATTGGGAATGATGTAGACCTTCTTAATAGTGTCAAAGAGTATTTGAATAATAGTTTTTCAATGAAGGATCTTGGCGAAGCAGCTTACATATTAGGCATAAAGATTTATAGAGATAGATCGAAACGCCAAATATCATTGTCACAAAGTACATATTTGGACAAAGTTCTAAAGAGGTTTGGAATGGAAGATAGCAAGAAAGGGTTCTTGCCCATGTTGCCCAATACGACCTTGAGTAAAACTCAAAGTCCGACATCGGCAGAAGATAGAGAAAGGATGAGTAAGACTCCCTATGCATCAGCCATAGGATCTCTAATGTATGCCATGCTATGTACTAGACCCGACATCGCATATGCTGTTAGTTTAACTAGCAGATATCAAAGTGATCCAGGAGTGGATCATTGGACAATGATCAAAAACATCCTTAAGTACTTGAGAAGAACTAAGGATATGGTTCTTTCTTATGGAGGTGATGAACAGCTCGTTGTTAATGGTTACACCGATGCTAGTTGGAACACCGATCCGGATGATTCTAAATCACAATCTGGATACGTATTTATTTTGAATGGTGCAGCAGTTAGCTGGAGGAGTGCAAAGCAAAGCGTTGTGGCGAGATCTTCAACTGAATCGGAATACATGGCAGCTTCGGAGGCTTCACAAGAAGCGATATGGATGAAAGAGTTCATTGCAGAGCTGGGTGTGGTTCCAAGTGCGCTGGACCCAATGTCTATCTACTGTGATAACATGGGCGCCATAGCCAATGCGCAAGAACCAAGGTCACACAAGAAGCTGAAGTATATCAAGCTACGTTTTCACGCTATTCGAGAACATATCCAGGATGGGGATATAAAGATTTGCAAAGTACACACAGATCTGAATGTGGCGGATCCGTTGACTAAACCTCTCCCGAGGGCAAAACATGACCAACACCAAACTGCCATGGGTGTTGGTATATTACCATGTAATCTAGATTAGATGACTCTAGTGCAAGTGGGAGAGTTGGAGATATGCCTAGAGGTAATAATAAATGTAGTTATTATTATATATCTTTGTGTTTATGATAAATGTTTACATTCATGCTATAATAGTATTAACAAGGAAACCATTAATACTTGTGTGATTTGTAAACTTAATTTGAAGTCCCTAGTATAGCCTCTATACTTCACTAGCTTGTTGGTTGATTGATGATTATGGTTTCCCTATCATGAACATTGAGATGTTATCAACAACAAGATCATATCGTTAGGAGAATGATATGGTGGACATACTCCTATAGACAAGCGTAGCATAAAGATCAAGTCATTTCAATAGTTCAATTGCTATATGCTTTACGATACATAGTAACCTAATTCCGACCATGAGATCATGCATATTGCCTTTCTTGGATGGATGCTTTGATGTCATCAAACACCACCGTAACAGGGTGGCTATAAAGGTGGCATTGAGTGTTCGGAAAGTATTGGTTGAAACACATGGATCAAGAGTGGGATTTGTCCATCCACATGACGGATAGATATTCTCTGGGCCCTCTCGGTGAAATGTCATCCAATTAGCTTGCAAGCATGTGACTTGGTCACAAGGGATCACATATCAGGAACGAGAAAAGAGTACTTATCGATGCGAGGATGAACTAGGTATCTGAGATCAAGCGATCATAACCTCGGATAAGTAACATATCGTGAGACAAAGGGAAATTGGTATCGTATGTAAGTGGTTCATTCGATCATAAGTAATCGTAGAAATATGTAGCCATATGAATTTCAGATTCCTCTATTGGTTATTGTTAGGAGAAGTGTCTCGATCATGTCCGCATAATTCACGAACCGTGAGACACACTTAAGGATTGACGTTGTTTGAGTAGTTATGGTATTATGAGAAAGAGACCGAATGTTGTTCGGAGTCTCGGATGGGATCCGGGATATCACGAGGTGATCCGGAATGGTCCGGAGAATAAGATTCATATAAGGAAAGTCCGTTTGAGTAGCGGAATGATTCGGTGTTTTCATGGGAACATTCTAGAAGGTCCCGGAATGTCGGCACTCCGGAGGGAAGGGTACATGAGTGTGTCATTACATATTGGAATGATTGCATCATGTACTAAGTATTCTGCTGTCCCAAATAAAGGATTTATTTAAATCCTAAATTGAAAAGTCAAACGGCTAGTTTGAAAGTCAAGCAGCGATTTTGGGAAGTGGGAAAAGAGGAGGAGAGGTGGAGGCCGAGTTGGAGGAGGTTCCTCCCTTGGCCGGCGCACCTCCCTAGGCCGAGTTGGGGCGGAACTCCTCCCCTTGGCCGCCGGCCCTCCCACCTATAAGAGGAGGGGCAGGGCCTCCTCCTCTAGACACACAAGTTTCCTATCCTCTAAACTAAACCCTAGATCTAGACCCCGGTTTAGAGCTATTCGGTTTAGAGCCTTCTAATTGGTTTAGAGCCCTCTAATTGGTGTGTCTAATTACTAGACCACTAATAGCCTCTCTCATAAGCTCCACCATACTACTTTTGGCTTAAGCGAAGCCTGCGGGATCTCCCTCTACCTCCGGTACCACGCCGTTGTCTTTGCGGAATCATGAGGAGAGTGCTACAACCTCCATTTTCTTTGGAACAAGGAGAGGAAGGTCTTCGTCAGTACCCGAACGTGTGACCGACTGCAGGGAGCGCTATGAAACTGGCGCCGAATGATCGTCTGCGATCTTGAGATCGGAAAATGCGACTACATCACCCACGAGAATCTGCTCTCGTTAAACACTTTGGAATCTTCGAGGGTGAGTTATTCCATCGACTCGTTGCTGCAATCTAGTAGATAGATCTTGGCTTGTTTGTTTGTATGCGATAGAAATTTTTTGTTTTCCATGCTACGAACCCCTACAGTGGTATCAGAGCCGTGTCTATATGTAGATCTGTTGCACGAGTAGAACACAATGGTCATTGTGGGCGTTGATGCTTTTATTGTAGATTGCTTTTTGTGTACTTTGCATCTTGCGGTATGTTGGGATGAAGCGGCCCGGGTTAACCTTACATGACATCGTTCATGAGACTTGCTCCACACTTGACATGCAACTCGTTTTGCATAAGTGGCTTTGCGGGTGCCTGTTTCTCCTAGCATAGTAAAGATCCAATTTACAACGGGTGATCAACAATGCTAGTATCAATGTTGTGGTTCTTGTTCGTAAGTTAGAACGACACTTATTGAAAGCCCCAAACCACGTAAAATATGCAAAGAAAGTAGAGGCGTCTAACTTTGTTTTGCAGGGTGTCGATGATGTGATATGGCCATAATTGTGATTATATTTGATGTATGCAATGTTCCTTATTGTAAGTTGGCAACCGGCAGGAGCCATATGGTTGTCTTTAATTTCTGTTAAGACCTGCGTGTCTATTCAAAATAGTTGTAATAGTTGAAGCTGGTGGACGACAACCATGAAGAAGCGTCATTGACCTTGATGCTATGCCGGTGATGATGGAGATCATATTCGTGCTTGAAGATGGAGATCGGAAGCACAAAGAAGAAAGGCCATATCATATCACATATTATGAATTGCATGTGATGTTAATCCTTTATGCATCTTGTATTGCTTAGTAGACGACGGTAGCATTATAAGATGATCCCTCATACACATAAATTTCAAGTTCTAAAGTGTTCACCCTTAGTATGCACCATTGCCAAAGCTTGCTGCTTCGAAGCACCACGTGATGATCGGGTGTCTTTGATTCCGCGGGTGAATACAACGTAAGCAAGCCAGATTTGCTTATGCGGTAGCTAAGGTTTGATCTTGACGAGCCTAGCATGTACAGACATGGCCTCGGGAACACGGATCGCGAAAGGTAAAGCATGAATCATATAGTAGATATGATGAACATGATGATTGTTAGCCATTGAAACTATATCAACTCTCGTGATGATCGGTGTTGATGTAGTGGATTTGGTTCGTGATCACTAAAACAATGTGAGGGATGTTGTTTTGAGTGGGAGTTCACCTAGTTTAATTTCATTAATTAATTTGAACTCAATTTGTCATAAACTTAGTCTAAACTATTGCAAATATGTTGTAGATCAATGGCAGCCCCTACCATCAATTTTAATGCGTTCCTAGAGAAAGAAAAGTTGAAAAACAATGGAAGCAACTTCGCGGATTGGTTCCGCAATTTGAGGATTGTCCTCACTGGTAATTTGACCTATGTCTGGATGCACGCTAGGTGACCCACTGCACTGATGCTACCGATGAAGTAAAGAATGTTTACCTCGCCGGAAGAATCAAGACTCCATAGTTCAGTGTGCTATCTTGTATGGTTTAGAATCGGAGCTTGAGAAAAGGTTTGAAGAGTCGATCCATATGATATTGTCGAGGATCTCAAATTAATCTTTGAGACTCATGCGGCAATTGAAAGTTATGAAGCTTCGAAAAGTTCTTTAACCGCAAGATGGAAGAGGGTAGCTCTGTCGGTGAGCATGTGCTTAAGATGTCCAGGCACGCAAATAAACTTCAAAGTTTGGGTATAGTGATTCCTAATACTTTGGGAGTTTACCGCATCCTCAATCACTACCACCAAGTTACAAGAACTTTGTGATGAACTACAACATGCGAACATGAACAAAGAGTTGCGAACTATTTGCTATGTTAAAATCTGCAGTGGAGATCAAGAAAGAGCACCAAGTGTTGATGGTCAATAAGACCACCAAATTCAAGAAAGGCAAGTCTAAGCAAAGGGACACTTCAAGAAGGGTGGTAAGAAAGTTACCACGACGAAGAAGACCAAGGCTGGACCTAAGCCTAAACGAGTGCTTTTTCGCAAGGGAGAAGGTCCTTTGAGCGGAATTGCCCAAAGTACTTGGCGGATTTGAAGAACGGCAACATCAAGAAGAAAGGTATATCTGATATACATGTTATTGATGTGTATCTCACTAGTACTCGTAGTAGTGCCTGGGTATTTGATACTGGTTCGGTTGCTCATATTTGTAACTCGAAACAGGAGCTGCAGAATAAACGGAGGCTAGTGAAGAACGAGGTGACGATGCGCGCGTGGAAGCGGATCAAAGGTTGATGTGATCATGGCATGCTACCTCTTCATCTACCATCGGGATTAGTTTTATACTTAAATAATTGTTATTTGGTGCCTGCGTTAAGCATGAACATTATATCAGGATCTTGTTTATTGCGAGACGGTTACTTGTTTAAATCCGAGAATAATGGTTGTTCGATTTATATGAGTAACATGTTTCATGCACATGCACCTTTGATAGATGGTCTATTCATATTGAATCTCGATAGTAGAAATACACATATTAATAACATTGAAGCTAAACGTTTGAAATCAAGCGATAACTCGACCTATATGTGGCACTGTCGTCTTGGTCACATTGGAGTGAAGCGTATGAAGAAACTCCATTCCGATGGACTTCTTGAATCACTTGATTTTGAATCACTTGAAAGATGCGAAGCATGTCTGATGGGTAAAATGACTAAGACTCCATTTTCTGGTATGATGGAGCGAGCTACAGACTTATTGGAAATCATACATACCGATGTGTGTGGTCCAATGAGTGTAGCATCGCGCAGTGGTTATCGTTATGTTCTTACCTTCACGGATGATTTGAGTAGATATGGGTATATCTATTTTATGAAACATAAGTCCGAAACTTTCGAGAAGTTTAAGGAGTTTCAAAGTGAAGTAGAGAATCAACGTAACAAGAAGATTAAATTTCTACGTTCTGATCGTGGAGGTGAATATCTAAGTTACGAGTTTGGCGAGCATTTGAAGAAATGTGGAATACTTTCATGATTGACATCGCCGGGAACACCACAGCGTAATGGTGTGTCTGAACGTCGTAATCGAACTCTCTTAGATATGGTTCGTTCTATGATGTCTCTTACAGATTTACCACTATCATTTTGGGGTTATGCATTAGAAACAGCCGCATTCACTTTAAATAGGGCACCGTCTAAATCCGTTGAAACGACACCATATGAATTATGGTTTGGGAAGAAACCTAAATTGTCGTTCCTTAAAGTTTGGGGATGCGAAGCCTATGTAAAGAAGTTACAGCCGGACAAGCTTGAACCCAAAGCGGAAAAATGCGTCTTCATAGGATACCCGAAGGAAACTATTGGGTATACCTTCTATCATAGATCCGAAGGCAAAATCTTCGTTGCCAAGAATGGATCCTTTCTAGAGAAGGAATTTCTCTCGAAAGAAGTGACTGGAAGGAAAGTAGAACTCGACGAGGTTGTCGAAACTTCTCTCGAAATTGCGAGTAGCACAGACGGAAGAAGTTCTGTGGTGCTGCACCAATAAGAGAGGAAGCTAATGATGGTGATCATGAAACTTGGTTGAGGTTACTCTGAGCCTCGGAGGTCAACGAGAACTCGTACCACTCCATTGGTATGATTCCGTTATGAATGTCATGTTGGTGGACAACACCGATGACCCGAGACATATGAGGAAGCGATGATGAGCCCAGTTCCAATAAATGGCAAGAAGCCATGAAATCCGAGATTGGATCCATGTCGAAAACCAAGTATGGACTTTGGTGGACTTACGGATGGCCGGAAGGCTGTCGAGAACAAATGGATTTTCAAGAAGAAAGCAGATCTTGATGGTAATGTTACTATCTATAAAGCTCGACTTGTCGCAAAAGGGTTTCGACAAATTCAAGGAGTTGACTACGATGAGACTTTCTCACCGGTAGCGAAGCTAAAGTCTGTGAGGATTATGTTAGCAATCGCTGCATATTATGATTATGAGATATGGCAGATGGATGTCAAAACAGCATTCCTCAATGGAGACATTGATGAAGAGTTGTATATGATACAACCCAAAGGTTTTGTCGATCCTAAAGATGCTAACAAGGTATGCAAACTTCAACGGTCCATCTATGGATTGAAGCAAGCATCCGAAGTTGGAATCAACGTTTGATAAGGTAATCAAAAGTTTTGGTTTTATACAAACTTATGGAGAAGCTTGTATTTACAAGAAAGTGAGTGGGAGCTCAGAGCATTCTTAATAATGTATGTGGATGACATATTGTTGATTGGGAATGATGTAGACCTTCTTAATAGTGTCAAAGAGTATTTGAATAATAGTTTTCAATGAAGGATCTTGGCGAAGCAGCTTATATATTAGGCATAAAGATTTATAGAGATAGATCGAAACGCCAAATATCATTGTCACAAAGTACATATTTGGACAAAGTTCTAAAGAGGTTTGGAATGGAAGATAGCAAGAAAGGGTTCTTGCCCATGTTGCTAATCGACCTTGAGTAAAACTCAAAGTCCGACATCGGAAGATAGAGAAAGGATGAGTAAGACTCCTATGCATCAGCCATAGGATCTCTAATGTATGCCATGCTATGTACTAGACCCGACGCATATATCTGTTAGTTTAACTAGCAGATATCAAAGTGATCGAGTGGATCATTGGACAATGATCAAAACATCCTTAAGTACTTGAGAAGAACTAAGGATATGGTTCTTTCTTATGGAGGTGATGAACGGCTCGTTGTTAATGGTTACACCGATGCTAGTTGGAACACCGATCCGGATGATTCTAAATCACAACTGGATACGTATTTATTTTGAATGGTGCAGCGCTTAGCTGGAGTGCAAAGCAAAGCGTTGTGGCGAGATCTTCAACTGAATCGGAATACATGGCAGCCGGAGGCTTCACAAGAAGCGATATGGATGAAAGAGTTCATTGCAGAGCTGGGTGTGGTTCCAAGTCTTGGACCCAATGTCTATCTCTTGTGATAACATGGGCGCCATAGCCAATGCGCAGAACCAAGGTCACACAAGAAGCTGAAGTATATCAAGCTACGTTTTCCGCTATTCGAGAACATATCCAGGATGGGGATATAAAGATTTGCAAAGTACACAGATCTGAATGTGGCGGATCCGTTGACTAAACCTCTCCGAGGCAAAACATGACCAACACCAAACTGCCATGGGTGTTGGGTATATTACCATGTAATCTAGATTAGATGACTCTAGTGCAAGTGGGAGACTGTTGGAGATATGCCCTAGAGGTAATAATAAATGTAGTTATTATTATATATCTTTGTGTTTATGATAAATGTTTACATTCATGCTATAATAGTATTAACAAGGAAACCATTAATACTTGTGTGATTTGTAAACTTAATTTGAAGTCCCTAGTATAGCCTCTATACTTCACTAGCTTGTTGGTTGATTGATGATTATGGTTTCCCTATCATGAACATTGAGATGTTATCAACAACAAGATCATATCGTTAGGAGAATGATATGGTGGACATACTCCTATAGACAAGCGTAGCATAAAGATCAAGTCATTTCAATAGTTCAATTGCTATATGCTTTACGATACATAGTAACCTAATTCCTTCGACCATGAGATCATGCATATTGCCTTTCTTGGATGGATGCTTTGATGTCATCAAACACCACACCGTAGCAGGGTGGCTATAAAGGTGGCATTGAGTGTTCGGAAAGTATTGGTTGAAACACATGGATCAAGAGTGGGATTTGTCCATCCACATGACGGATAGATATTCTCTGGGCCCTCTCGGTGAAATGTCATCCAATTAGCTTGCAAGCATGTGACTTGGTCACAAGGGATCACATATCAGGAACGAGAAAAGAGTACTTATCGATGTGAGGATGAACTAGGTATGCTGAGATACCGACGATCATAACCTCGGATAAGTAACATATCGTGAGACAAAGGGAAATTGGTATCGTATGTAAGTGGTTCATTCGATCGCAAAGTAATCGTAGAAATATGTGGGAGCCATATGAATTTCAGATTCCTCTATTGGTTATTGTTAGAGAAGTGTCTCGATCATGTCCGCATAATTCACGAACCGTAGGAGACACATAAGGATTGACGTTGTTTTGAGTAGTTATGGTATTATGAGAAAGAGACCGAATGTTGTTGAGTCTCGGATGGGATCCGGGATATCACGGTGATCCGGAATGGTCGGAGAATAAGATTCATATAAGGAAAGTCCTGTTTGAATAGCGGAATGATTAGGTGTTTTCATCGGGAACATTCTAGAAGGTCCGGAATGTCCGGCACTCGGAGGGAAGGGTACATGAGTGTGTCATTACATATTGGAATGATTGCATCATGTACTAAGTATTCTTGCTGTCCCAAATAAAGGATTTATTTAAATCCTAAATTGAAAAGTCAAACAGCTAGTTTGAAAGTCAAACGGCAGTTTTGGGAAGTGGGAAAAGAGGAGGAGAGGTGGAGGCCGAGTTGGAGGGTTCCTCCCTTGGCGGCGCACCTCCCTAGGCCGAGTTGGGGAGGAACTCCTCCTTGGCCGCCAGCCCTCCACCTATAAGAGGAGGGCCTCCTCCTCTGACACACAAGTTTCCTATCCTCTAAACTAAACCCTAGATCTAGACCCCGGTTTAGAGCTATTTGGTTTAGAGCCTTCTAATTGGTTTAGAGCCCTCTAATTGGTGTGTCTAATTACTAGACCACTAATAGCCTCTCTCATAAGCTCCACCATACTGCTTTGGCTTAAGCTGAAGCCTGCGGGATCTCCTCTACCTCCGGTACCACGCGTTGTCTTTGCGGAATCGCGAGGAGTGCTACAACCTCCATTTTCTGGAACAAGGAGAGGAAGGTCTTCGTCGAAACCGAACGTGTGACCGACTGCAGGAGCGCTATGACAACGCCGGAAAGGATCGTCTACGCTATCTTGAGATCGGAAGAAATCGACTACATCACCCACGAGAATCTGCTCTCGTTAAACACTTTGGAATCTTCGAGGGTGAGTTATTCCATCGACTCGTTGCTGCAATCTAGTAGATAGATCTTGGCTTGTTTGTTTGTATGCGATAGAAAATTTTTGTTTTCCATGCTACGAACCCCTACAATTGAACCTTCTCTTCATGGAATGGCGAGTGTCGTAGCACCGAAAGTTGTTTCGGAGTTGACTTCACCTGATGAAGAGAGAGGTAATGATAATGATCATGAAACTCCGAAAGAGGACACTACCAAACCTCGGAGGTCAAGCAAGACACGTGCAGCTCCTGAACTGTACGACAATCCTGTTGTGAATTTCATGGTTGATGAAATGGATGACCCTGCGACGTATGAAGAAGCGATGATGAGCCCGGATTCCAACAAATGGCTAGAAGCCATGAAATCCGAGATGGAATCCATGTACGAGAACCAAGTTTGGAACTTGGTGGACTTACCTCACGACCCAAAGGCCGTTGAGATAAATGGATTTTCAAAAGGAAAACTGATGCTGATGGTAATGTGACCATCTATAAGGCTCGACTTGTCGCAAAGGGGTTTCGACAAATTCAAGGAGTTGACTACGATGAGACATTCTCTCCTGTAGCGATGCTTAAATCGGTTAGGATTATGTTAGCAATTGCTGCATATTTCGATTATGAAATATGGCAGATGGATGTCAAAACTGTGTTCCTCAATGGTAAGGTTGAAGAAGAGTTGTATATGATACAACCTAAGGGTTTTGTCGATCCTAAGGATGCTAATAAGGTGTGCAAACTTCAGCGATCCATCTATGGACTGAAGCAAGCATCACGAAGTTGGAATCTCCGCTTTGATGAGGTGATCAGAGAGTTTGGATTTTTCCAAACTTATGGAGAGGCTTGTATTTACAAGAAAGTGAGTGGGAGCAATGTGGCATTTCTGATATTATATGTGGATGACATATTATTGATTGGAAATGATATAGATCTTTTAAACAGTGTTAAAAGTTATCTAAACAGCAAATTTTCGATGAAAGACCTTGGTGAAGCATCATATATATTAGGCATTAAAATCTATAGAGATAGATCAAGGCGCCTAATTGGGCTATCGTAGAGTACATACCTTGATAAGATATTAAAGAAGTTTAATATGGACGAAAGTAAGAAGGGGTTCTTACCTATGTTGCAAGGCAAGACATTGAGTAAGACTCAAAGTCCGGCTACAGCAGAAGAAAGAGAGATGATGGATAAGATCCCCTATGCCTCGGCCATAGGCTCTATTATGTATGCCATGCTATGTACAAGACCGGATGTGGCACATGTTATTATTTTGACTAGTAGGTACCAATCTGATCCAGGTTCGGAACACTAGATAGCGGTAAAGAACATCCCCAAGTACTTGAGAAGAACTAAGGATATGTTTCTCATATACGGAGGTGGAGAAGAGCTAGTCGCTAAGTGTTATGTCGATGCTAGCTTTGACACCGATCCGGATGACTCTAAGTCTCAATCCGGATACATATTTCTCTTGAACGGAGCAGCAGTTAGTTGGAGTAGTTCCAAACAACCTGTGGTGGCTAGATCAACAATGGAGGCGGAATATGTTGCTGCTTCAGAAGCGGCACAGGAAGCAGTTTGGATGAAAGAGTTCATTACGGCGGGTGTGGTTCAGGTCGTTGGACCCAATGGTGATCTATTGTGACAACAATGGAGCCATAGCCAACGCAAAGGAACCAAGGTCTCACAAGAATTCCAAACATATTAAGCGCCGGTTTCACTCCATCCGCGGGCATGTCAAGGATGGAGATATAAAGATTTGTAAAGTACACACAAACTTAAATGTAGCAGATCCGTTGACTAAAGTTCTCCCTAGGGCAAAACATGATCAACACCAGAACTCCATGGGTGTTAGATTTATCACTATGTGAACTAGATTATTGTCTCTAGTGCAAGTGGGAGACTGAAGGAAATATGCCCTGAGAGGCAATAATAAAGTTGTTATTATATATTCCTTATACAAGATAGATGTTTATTTTACATGCTAGAAATGTATTGATTCGGAAACATCAATACATGTGTGTTTAATAAACAAAAAGGGTTCCTAGTTATGCCTCTCTTATAGACTAGCTTGTTGATTAACAGGATGATCAAGGTTTCCTGATCATGGACATTGGATGTTGTTAATAACAAGGTCACACCATTGGTGGAATGATGTCATGAACATTCATCCGAAGTATAGCATTACGATCAAGTCATTATGTTTATATTGCTATAACATCATACGAAGTAATCTTTATCCTTAGACCATGAGATCATGTTAATTGCTAACACCGGAAGAGTATCTTGATAACATCAAACGTCACACCGTAACAGGGTGACTATAAAGATGGGTTCAGTACTACGAAGGTGTTATGTTGAGGCTCATGGATCAAGAGTGGAATTTGTCAATCCAGATGACGGATAGATATAGTCTGGGCCCTCTCGATGATATCACATTAGGATAGCTTGCAAGCAAGTGATGTGAACACTAGAATGTTATATCACGGGAACGAGAAAAGAGTGAATGTCGGTAACGAGATCAAACTAGGTATGGAGCTACCAATGATCGAATATCGGACATGTAATATATCGAGAGACAGAGGGATTTAGTTACAAGCATTAAAGGTTCGCACGATCACAGGAGTCATCGTTGAATGTGTAGGAGTCACTACGGATCTCCAGGTCCCGCTGCTGATTATTGATCGGAGAAGGGTCTCAATCATCTCTGCATTATTCGCGAACCGTAGGGTGGCACACTTAAGAGTTACCGGACACCATTTTGGAGCACATATGTTTCAGATGAAAGAATTGCAAAGCGCAGGAATTGTTTCAATAGAAACCGGAAATTGTTTGGTGAAATTGCGAAGGTGGTTACGCATGTGATATTGAAATATTGCAAGGGGCTATATGTGAATGTTTGTTAATTAAAGTAATTAACAAAATTCTGAATAAATTTAATAAAAAGAGTTTTATTAAATGAGAGAGCATTAAATTTGGAGAAATTTAATGCATTTAAAGTGGAGACTTTAAAAGGGAATGTGAAGAGGCATTTTAATGTGGAGGGATTACCACCACATGAATGGGATCTCTCCTTCATCCTCACACCTCCTTGTGAAGGATCTCTCTCCCCCTCTAGAATTATTTCCCCTTGGTCTTAGATTAGCGAGATACATGTTCCTGGTGGCATTTAAATGCGGAAGGAGTTCTTGCTTCCTGGATCTGAGCGAGGAGGTGGAGGTTGTCCGGTGGCTTGAACGTGTGTGCGAGTGCGGATGCGCTGCTGAGTTGCGGCGCTCGGACTTCCTCACGATCTTGAGATCGGCAAGTGTACGACTACATCAACCACGAGTTCCTACTCGTTAACAAAGTTCGTTGTCTACGAGGGTAAGTTCTCGTTGGATGTATGTCCACCCGTTGCTTTGTACCTAGTAGATAGATCTTGGCGTGTAGTTCACACCGTAAGAATTTTTTTGTTTTCTATGCTGCGGACCCAACAAAACTATCCTTCCTCCACTTGGAGACTTGATTGAAATAGTTTTATCCTTGCAGTTTATCTGAGCTCCATGTTCAGTCATCCAATCCTTTCCCCAAACTACTACTATGCCTTTCAATGGAATCACGTATAGATCCGCAAAATAGGTATAACCACAAATTGAGATAACTTGGTTTAGTTTAATGTGGCGTACAACTACGGTACCCCCAGCCGTTACTACGATCATTAGTATTTCTAACGGTGCCCTTCTAATCCCAAATTGTTCATATAATTCCTCAGATATGAATGAAGTAGTTGCACTGATATCAAATAAAACTTTTCCAGGGTTGGTGAGAATATTGAGCGTACCTATCACTGATTGATCCGAGTTATCCACCTCCTCCAAGATTGCACAATTAAATTTTTTGGTAGGTCCTCTCCTCTTGCCATTGTTGTTCTTGACATAATTTCCACCTCTGTTAGGCTGTCCGCCTCCGCCTTTTGCTTGATCACCGCCTGATGTAGGCCAACCACCTAGTGGTTTATTGGGAAAATCAGGCTTCATGTGCCCCTTCTAACCATAACCATAGCATATGATTATTGGCTTTTGACATTCACTTTTAAAATGCTCGGGTAACCCACAATTGTGACAGATGATGTTCCTCCGAGACGATGATGCCCCACGATTGGGATTATTGGAGGGTCTAACCCGGGGTTTAAATTCCAGTTTTGGTTTAGGCTTACTGGCTTGAACTCTTTTAGTTTCTTGCTTCGCCCTCTTCCTTCTATCCTCCTGAGAATTCTTGTAAGGGTTTTCTATTTTCATGCCCTCAGTTCATTAGTTGTACTTAGTTTTCCCCAATCGCTTAGTTTTTCCTCACTTTTCCCCTCCCTCTATTCTGAAACCCTCACAAGCGCTCGGATGGGGGGATGCCAGCAGGTCAAAGGCTTGACCGTTACATGCTGACCGGTGGGACCGTGTTGGGGAGGGTTGTGCGTTGAGCGTTACATTACGTCGCCTCGATCGTTACATGCTGATAGGTGGGGCCAGGATACACGACGTACCATCCATCCATCTCTCGCTGATTATGGGGGACGTGGTGTGGGACCATGTGGGGCGTGTTTGGTGGTTACGTGAGTTTTCTTTTTTGTTATTTTTATGATTGGCCATTTTCGGAGCGCCTTTTCCCCTCTCTCTTGGTAACAATTGTGGTGTTTTTCCCAAAAAGGTAGCGAATCTAGAGCAGCTTCTCTCCTCATTCATTGTTCCTTTTGGCCCTCATTTTTCCCCAATCTGGTAGAAAATCTAGATCAGCAAATCTGACTAGCACCATAAATAAATTCAGTAAACAACGCAGATGTTGATAAAGCAACTAATATAGGTTATATAGTACGGTACTTAATGAGGTTCGACAATTAGGCTGCTCAGCAGCAGCGGACAAGTTCAACACAGACAAGACAAAAGAAGCTGCTTTACAGCAGTAGCAGCACAAGATCAGTGGCTCCTCATGGCCTCCACCTCCTCCCTCTGGTGCCTCCTCCACTTCTTGCTACCTAGTCCCTTGACCTTGGGCGCCTTGGGCTTGACCGGGGGCATGCGACCCTCCTCGATGGCCACCTTCTAGAGGTTGCAGAGGTGAGGGCCGAGCACCTGGTGCTTGGCTCTGAAGCCGTAGATGTTTACGGACTCACCGCAGGTCCTCGCGTCCTCGGCATGCTTCACGAGGGAGTTGAAGTTGGTGGCGCGGAGCCTCCTGGTGGTGCAGAAGGGGCACATGTAGACGTCATCGACGAAGAAGTTGTATTACTGGCCGGACTTCAGGCTCGTCAGCACATGATGAGTCTTGGTGTCCTTGGACTCGTCATCGCTGCAGACGTTGCTGCTATCCTCCTGTTGGAAAAAATAGTAGAATGCAATAAGGACATGATTCACATACTTTGATTATCGGGATTGATTATTTGCATAAATTAACCAATTGAGATCCCATGATTATTCCCCAAATCTCAAACCAAATCAAATACTTGTCCCAACTACGAACATGAGGGATTCACATACGAATAGGGGGATTCATCGAAATACGAGATCTAACACAAGAGGATTAGCCATTGTAAAAATACGAACAGTCGAACCCTAATAACATACGATCTAGCATCAACGATGGGAATGGGGGAACAACAACGGAAAGGGAGAAAACCCTGGTTACCTCCGACCATGGGTCAGCGATGCTGGTGTCGTAGGGGTTCTCCGGCCTTATGTAATCAACCTCCTCGTAGGGGTCCCAGCCGAGCGAGATCTTCCCGAGACCCCAGGGGGCTCCTCGCCGGCAACTATAGCGGATGCGAGGACGAGGACGGCGGCTGCCTTCGATGCCTGGACATGGCATGTATGGGGTCCTCCTCACCAGCGGCCTTGGAGGCGCTGATGGCCACCGCGCCATTCTTCTCCATCACCGGCGTGGTTGGGGTTTTCTTAGGGGTTTGAAGAAGGTGATGGTACAGTGGAGACGATTGAGTGAGCGAGTGAGTGATGAGTGAGAGTGAGTAGGCCTCTATTAAAGGAGGAGGGAAGCAACATTTTGTTGCACCATCGTGCACCGCGTAACTGCATACACTACTGCACCGTGCACGACCACACGCTGCACTTGCATCGTGAGTCACATTTTTCCCTCGTGTCTAACCCTGGCGACTTAGTTGTGCTCAGTTTTTTCCCTCGAGTGTGACACTGACAATTTGGTTGTACTCAGTTTTGCCTCCAGTACTAACACTATCGTGTGCAATATACTTAGTTTTACCCTCTGGTGGTTGGTCAACAGAGAGTCAACGAATAGGTTTTAGCTAGCTAATTGAGTCATTTTATGCACAACAAATTCAAAAAGATCAAAACATAGTGGCATCTTCCCAGGGATTCTTATTATGTGACCTTACCACTTCTCAAATCACCTACTCTCTATGAAGGTTCATGGCTTTCTACTCAATCCTCTTCCCAAAACATCCCTCCCCAAAACATTGTTTGTCTGAATGAGGCAATAATTGTCAAACTAGTGTATATTCGAATTGCAAATAGTTTGATGTATGCCAAGATGTATTTTATTGTCTGACGCATTTTCCATTTTTTAAATATTTTCTATTTGAATCTTTTTATCAGTCTTTCCCTTGGTTTTTAAGTTCTACTTAGTTTTGCCCTTGGTTCTTAACTTTACTCAGTTTTCCCCTCTCTTGGTCACAATCTCTCACACATATGCTCATCTTCGCTGCTACGCTCTGATTGGTTGAGACAGTTATCACGCGGATCGTGCCCACCAACTGTTGATCCTCTGTGATCTAGCAGACAGGATAACCCCTATATCTATCAGGGGAACCCCTCTATCCATGCAAAATAACAAGTTTTCCATTGGTACTTTAACTCCTTAAACAAATGAACTTGAATATAATTTCAAGGGAACGTGTTCAAAGGTGTATAATTTGTGTATTACATTCTACTCTATGAAAATGATAATCTTTCAAGATTTTCTTCGCACAACATTATCACGTATTAAGTGCGATTTCAAAGAGTTCAAAGGTGTATAATTTTCGTATACGCAAGTTTATGCATTATATTTCACTCCATGGAAATGATAATCTCTCAAGATTTTATTAGCACAACATTATCATGTCCTAAGTGTGATTTCAAAGAGTTCAAAGGTGTATACACTTTGTATATGCAAGTTTATGCATTACATTCTACTCTATGAAAATGGGGGAGAAAATAATAATCTCTCAAAAATTTGTTAGCACATCATTATCACATATGAAGTGCGATTTAAAAGTGTTCAAAGGTTTATAATTTTCACATACGCAAGTTTGTGCCTTACATTCCACTCTATGAAAATGATAATCTCTCAAGATTTTCTTAGCACACCATTATCACGTATTAAGTGCGATTTCAAAGCGTTCAAAGGTGTATAATTTTGGTATATGCAAGTTTATGCATTATATTTCACTACATGGAAATGATAATCTCTCACGATTTTATTAGCACAACACTATCATGTCCTAAGTGCGATTTCAAAGAGTTCAAAGGTGTATAAACTTCGTATATGCAAGTTTATGCATTACATTCCACTCTATGAAAATGGGGGAGAAAATAATAATCTCTCAAAAATTTGTTAGCACATCATTATCACATATTAAGTGCGATTTAAAAGTGTTCAAAGGTTTATAATTTTTGCATATGCAAGTTTGTGCATCACATTCCACTCTATGATAATGATAATCTCTCAAGATTTTCTTAGATCAACATTATCACGTATTAAGTGCAATTTCAAAGAGTTCAAAGGTGTATAATTTTCGTATACGCAAGTTTATGCATTATATTTCACTCCATGGAAATGATAATCTCTCAATATTTTATTAGCACAACATTATCATGTCCTAAGTGCGATTTCAGAGAGTTCAAATGTGTATAATTTTTGTATAATTTTCGTATATGCATTACATTTCACTATATGAAAATGAAGCTAGACAAAGGGCCTCCGTCACCGGAGAAGAAGAAGAAAGGGGAGGCAACGACACGGGCACGGGGCTGGCTCAGGGTCCCATCTTGCAACGCCAACCTAGGTAAGTTCTGGGTCCGGCACTCACGTGGATAAGCTATGGGTCCGGCGCTCACGTGGATAAGTTGTGGGTCTGGCGCTCACGTGGATAAGCTATGGGTCCAATGCTGATCTGGTTAAGTTGAGAGAGGTGTCCACTACGGGAACCGACTAAACACGGCCCCACTTTTCAGCATGTAATGACAAGGGTCCACTACGGGACCCGACAAAATGCAACCCTTGATACCTTCGATCCGGATTACGGATGTAGTATAGCTCTTTTTCCCTAGTAAACCTAGGTTATCGAATCCTCGGGAAGCAGAAAGCATAGTGAAGTTACTTTAACAGACCTTCAGGAGTTTTAGAATTCTTTTTTGTGTTTTATCGAACCAAGAGTTTTCTATCTTTTGTTGTTGTCCATGATGAGAGAGAGGGCCTAGGGCTTTCGGTTTCACCATTAGCTCTGCAAAACATCTGATGGGATTAAAAGATAATAATAAAGTATGCATGTAATTGTTAGAGCAAGATAATTATATGTGGGTAGTGCATCCATAATTGCTATTGCCTCCGCAACCGCTTATAGCAATAACCTACTAGTCTCATCCATAGAAGAAAGAGAACTAATCATATGCATAGTGACGTCACCATTAATCCCAAGTAAATCCCTCACATACAGTCATACTACCCCTTCTGTCACTAGGGTTCCCAACCTGCAGATTAGTCATTACTCATACTCCCTATACCTCGCTCAATCCTCGGGGTCTTGGGTACCTGACAAGTGCTTCGACTGAGGCAAGAGAGGATACAATAATCATCATGTCATACAAACTAATACATGATCCCATCTATGATAAATAACATGCACAAAAGCTATGTGGCTAGGCTGAAGCCCTTAGCCCAAGGAGAATTACTCACACATAGAGATGAAATCAAAGATCATAAACATTGCAATGGAAATCATGAGATTGATAGCAAATAGTCTTACAATGTAGCCAATCGAAGATGAGATCTACTATTACAAGTAGTGGAATATGGCTATGGTGGTAGAGAATGGTTTGGAGATTAGATCTAAGTCTATTCCTCCGGCGGCTCTTCGGTGTTGTGGATGCAGGGTTATGGTGGCGAGGGGGCGAGGGGGAGCGAGAAGGATCGCTTGTTTCTCATCGCCCAAGGCCTCTTTCTATAGGTTCCCTTCATGAAAGTTGTTCTGTTTGACCTAGCAATGGCGGTGGCAACTATACGACCGCAACTATACGGCTGAAATTTTATTACCGATGTATAGTTGGTCGTTAAAGCGTATATTTCCACTTCACGGCTCCTGGTTTCTTTGGGTTGTTGGAAATCTCGTATCTTTGACTTTAATGTAGTGATTCCCATCATCAAATGTCATTATCTACGCAGGCAAAAATAACAAGAAAGTATTGCATACCCCTTTGATCATTAGGCATTAGTGGCAGGGTTTAGAGAGATATTTCATCAAAAATATGAATAATATCCAGTTTAAATGTGGACGTAGATGGCTATATTTCAGAGCCATTGACCTCCCCAAGCTTAAACTTGATCATCCTCGAGTAAGAAAACCAAAATCAAAAAGGAACTCAGCATTTAAACTGAAATAACAAGATGATGATCTTACTCATGATTGGTAGTCTCATGTTTCCTCCACTTTATAAATCTAAAAAACTTCAGCATAATAAAGTAATGGCAAGCATATCATACGGGTTTTTATGCATCCTTGTAGCCCAGCAAAATTATTGTTAACATGGATGATTCAAATGAGTAACCTTTATTCCATGTCATGTAATCAACTCATAGGCTTGCCTTTGAACAATAAAGTATAATCATGTAAATTTGAGAGTGTGAGAGTTGTCATGAAAAGCATATACACTAGAGTATCTCAATTCTCCCACATCAATAAGTCAAGACTTCTCAAGCACTACTTTGATATTCATTGTCCTTCAAGAATTTCAGTTCTTAAGTAATTGATAGCATGCCCAAAAAAATATTAGTTTATCGGGTTGTAATGGACACTCGTGGAATCACTAAGGTTCTTTGCTCCTTTTGAGCCAGAGGAGTGATTCCATCATGAACACAGCTACCCGGGAGTGCCAAGAATCTTACCCATTATAGCATTGCTGCTACATATGTTTAATCAATCATAGCCGAAATCTAGGAGTTTCCTCCATGAAGATCGTTCGTAGGCTAGCGGAGTTGTTGGCATCCCATGAAGTTTGACACGCATAAAGCTATATCATTCTTATGATTAACAAGTCAAACTTTGGCGTGCTCACAAAAACCGCTAAACATTAATTCAATCGAACAAATCCTTTTAAAGAGAGTTATCAAGTCAATCATTATTTCCCATGGCGTTGAGTGTCTCTAGAAATAATCCTTCAAGACTAAACACTACAACACCCAAGCCTTCAATTGTGAGACTTTTTCTTATTACAATTGTTTAGCAATTTTTTTAGGCAAGACTTGGTTAACTACAAGAGCTAGAACAAAATTTACCCAACTAAATACCCATGCAAACAAAAGTTTACTACAATATAAAGACTCACTCCACCAATATAATATCTCAACATTTACTACTAACTAGCATGGGTTTATCAAACTTCAAAAGTGGGGAGTCATAAGGCGTACCTCTCATGTTTGGTTCCACTTCTCTCTTCCCTTTTGGTTCGTTTCTTGGAAACTCGAAGTCAATCAATGTTTCTGCAGATACACGAGAACCTCGAGGCGGAAAGAAAAGAAAGAGGGAAAATAAAGATGAATGGAGAAATCTTTTTGTTGTTTTTTAAAAGAGGGAATTTAAAGAATAGAAAGTTGGTGGCAAAGCTCGGCTAGAAAATATCGAAAACAAATAGAAATAACTAAAGATAAAGTGTTGGGGAAACCAACACGAGTGCTTATAAACTCGAATTAAAAACATAACCTCGAAATAAATAAAACCAAATGAACGCCAAATAAAGATTATGAGGGAACTTCCCCAAGCTTAGGCTTTTGCAAGCCCTTCAAATCATTGTGGTGGTGGAAAAAAGTCGTTACTCCAGTTCGCAAATTGAGTTGATAAAATACTAGTTGTTCCTCGGAGGTTCAAGGAGAGGCTATGCATCCTCTCCACAGTCCCTCCAAGTTCTTGGAAGTCTTAGTATGTAGCAAACTGGGTTGGTGGCTGATCCTCTTGATAAGTAACTTCTTGCTCCTCTTCTTAGTCCTCATCCTCGTCCGGAATCTCCTCCTTGGGTTGGTGTTGCTCAACCTGCAAGTCATATAGAAAACATCCTTCCTCGATAGAGAAAAGACCATTAGTAAAAGGAGCAGGGTAGAGATGCTTAGCTCCAGCAATATGCAAGTAATAAACACCACCTCTCCTAGTGAGCATTCCACAAGCCTTTAAAGTAAAGAAACCAACACGTCGCTCACCTCGCATAGTTTGCAACTCACCTAGGTCGATGCCTAGGGCAATGGCAAGCACGGTGATAACGCCTCCACCTGTGATAGGTCCTTGTCTTTGGGAGGATTGGTGCTCCAGGTAGCGCACAAGGATTGTGCCCAAGTTGAGTGACAAGTTTCAGTTGTTGTAAGCATCTTTTGCATGGACTAAGATTTCCTCCTCATTGAGTATTGTGAACTCATTTCGTGCCTGCAAGGTGTTACCAATAACATAGAACAAATAGTGAATTGCAGGATGTTGAATATTCTTCCCCTTATTTACTCTAGAAGTGAAACTCATTCCATTATAATAAAGTTTAGGGGAAGGGTCTAAGCCAGTAAAGGATGCGCGTAGGGCATTAGCATCATTGTTTGGGAAATTAATACATGTGCACCATTCATCTAGTGATAAAGTGTAATTGTTGTTCATAAGTCGGAAAAATCATGTCCTCTCCATGCCATTGTTTAACGGTGCTTTGCAATGAACTTAAAAATTCAAGAGTTAACCAGCAATAAGTAGGCACATCATTAAATACAAAGTTTTGTAGGCCAACACTATTCCAAAATAAATTGAAGTCATTAGAAATACCGAGTTGGTTCAATATAATGGGGTAAGCCCACTTGGTTTCCTTCACTTCTTGGTTCTTGATCTTGTTGAAGCGATCATGTTGGAGCTCATTTATGAACCGTATTCTCATGCGTTCTTGAGCGACAGTCGGAGAAGCGCTAGCGGTGGCACGAGCATGAGTTTGGCTCCTTGTGTTCATCATCTAAAATAAAGAAAGACAAAAATAAAACTTTTTGATCCAACAATAATAAGTATAACATATTCCTCATCATAGAACACTAAAGAATCCCGTTGAAATAATAATCTAGGCAAGAGAATCATGGAAATTAGTTCATAGTAGGTCTCACCCTAGATTGATAATGACGGTAGATCGAAGATGAATTTGCAAAAAGTAATTGGAGGATCGGAGGAGAAAGATACCGTAGATCACTTGTGTGCGACAAAATCGAACGAAATTGAGTAGAGATGAAGATCCCTTGAGGTTTTGAGAGAGTTTGGAGGTAGAAGAGAGAAAAAGGATTGAAGCTTTGAGGTTCGAGGTACCTCCTGTGGCGTTTTTATGGTCAAACGCAACTATACGAGCAAACTATATGGCCGGAACAATGTGTTCCCGTCGTATAGTTGGCCTGCTATCAAAATTTTAGGGTTTCCACCTGGCGGCACAGTTATACGGCTTGAACTATACGGTCGGAACAATTTGTTCCCACCGTATAGTTGGTCGTCAAACCTTCTATCCCTGGAAAAGAAATTGTATGAAAGCATTGATATCTATATGACCAGAACTATACGGCCAAATTTTTTATTACCACCATATAGTTGGTCGTTAAACCTTCAGTACTTATGAAAGAAAAATTGTCGATGGCAAAAATATCTATACGGTCGAAACTATACGGCCAGAATTTTTATTCCCACCGTATAGTTGGTCATTAAACCTTCTGTAAACATCAAAAAATTCTATTTCTTCGGGAATTATTTCTTATCCTGAAACTTAGCGGAAATACATTGTTTTTGACAGAAAAATGACAGTAAATATAGTCGACCAACATCAGCATGTATTAAGCAGGATTTTTATTACTAACAAACTTCTTCTCCTCAATTGGAGCTTTCTAGCACTCTTTATTAAACATAAACTTAAACTAAAACTTAACTCAAACCTTTATTTCACATGGGTTGCCTCCCATGAAGCGCTATTTTATGGTCTATAGCTTGACCTCAATGTTGCTCACTTAGGCTAGACGAGTGGAACACCCACTCCAAAATAGTTGGCCTTCATAGTGATGGCCTCCTTTTCATCATGCTTGGCTTTCTTCTTCCTGGGAAAATGAATAAGAAAAGGATCCCATGAAGGCAATTGAAGCTTCACGTTCCCTTCATGTAGATTAATCAAAGCCTTAATAGTTCTTAAAAATGGACGGCCTAATATAATAGGAGCAGTAGCATCTTCAGGCATGTCAACAATAACAAAATCAACAAGAGCAGGACAACCTTTAATGTATACTAAAGTATTCTCCTTAATTCCTACAGCTTGTTTGTAGGTAGAATCTGCTAGATGCAATTTTAACTCGGTGATTTCAAAATATCCAAGGTTTAACTTATTAAAAAGACTTTTTGGAATTGTTGAGACGCTTGCACCTAGATCACAAAGTGCAGCTATCTCATTGGTCCCAATTTTAATCTTAATAGTAGGCTCAAATATATCATCAAGTTTCATAGGTAATTTTTCAGCAATTTTCTTATATTCTTCCTCAAGCTCACGTACCTTTATTGCTACCTGATTAACAAAGTGTTGGGACATGGCTTCCTCATTTCCTTCACTTACCGGAATCTTGATATTGATCCTTTTTACAAGATCTTCAACGGTGTAATTTGGTGAAGGAGTATTACTATAATCAAGTTCTTCATGCTCCTCCCTTTGGATTCTTATCATCTTGAGGTCTTCAATAGGGTTGGGCTCAGATTTACCTGCAAATGTAGCTAGAATGAGAGTTTGACTCTCGAATACATTACTTAGTTGTGCCTCAACAATCCTCGTTCTTTCTTGGAGGGCCTACAAATCATTCCTCAAACTAACAGCTTGGTTAGATAATTTACCAAGCATAGCATCATGGTTCTCCGTTATTTTAACAAGGATATTGTTTTGCTCATTTTGTGAGTCTATGAAAGACTTAAGTGTTTCCTAGAGACTACCATTACTAGTTCCCATATTATTATTAGAGTTACCTGCAGGACGATAATAATGTTTCTAAAAATTAGGATTATAATTCTTCTTCCAAGCAGGGTTATAATCATTATGAGCTATGAAGTCTATTTCTTCAATATTTGATTTTGGGATAGCTCTTACCTGGATTTCCTTACCTTTTACGACTAATATGAGCTCATCCAACTTAGCATTGAGTTCTTCATTTTCTTGTGGTGAGATGGAGTTCACCTTCTTCGTGTTTGATCTATACACATGCCATTGGGCATGGTTGTCTTACATATTGTCTAGCTGCTGCTTTGCTTTGGTAATATGTTTACCCATAAAATTTCCACCAGCTACAGTATCAAGCATAAACTTAGACACATGGTTATTAAGAGCATTATAAAATAAATGGAGAATTAACCAATCTTCCATCCCGTGACTGGGATAGTTTCTCATGCATTCTTTCATCCTCTCCCATTCAAGCGCTAGTGGCTCACGATCTTCCTGTTTAAAACCAGTAATATTAGATCTTAGTTGCATAGTCTTTGTTGGTGGGAAAAAGTTAGTCATAAATAAAGAAGTACATTCCACCCATGATGTAATAGTATTTCTAGGCAAAGATAGCAACCATTATTTTGCTATTCCTCTAAGAGAGAAAGGAAATAAACACAATTTGACCGCATCGGGGTCAAAATCTTTTATGCGCATCATATCACATATTTCAGTGAAAGTGTTCAAGTGCATACCTGCATCCTCAACAGTAGAGCCTCCAAATTGATTATGTTGAACCAAACTTAAAGAGTGGGGCTTAATTTCATAATCATCAGCAGTAATTGTTGGCTGGGTAATAGGAGTACGCAAATAATCATTGTTGGGAGTTGCAAACTCCCCAAGCTTCTTTTCAGTCATATTTCTAATGTTTTTGGGTTTTCTTAAATAGAGACTTATAATAGTAAAAACAAGAATTTGAAGACTAACTATTTTTTTTGGTTTTTCAAAAAAAGACTAAAAGCTAACTAAAAATTAAAAACAAGAATTAAAACTAGCAAGGTTCCTACTAACCTCACCAGGGTATCTATTGCTTCCCCAGCAATGGCGCATGAAAAAGGGTTGATACCTTTGATCTGGATTACGGATGTAGTATAGCTCTTTTTCCCTAGTAGACCTAGGTTATCGAATCCTCGGGAAGCAGAAAGCATAGCGAAGTTACTTTAACGGACCTTCAGGAGTTTTAGAATTCTTTTTGTGTTTTACTGGACCAAGAGTTTGCTGTCTTTTATTGTTGTTGATGATGAGAGAGAGGGCCTAGGGCTTTCGGTTTCACATGTAGCTATGCAAAACATCTGATGGGAATAAAAGATAATAATAAAATATGCATGTAATTGTTAGAGCAAGATAATTATATGTGGGCAGTGCATCCATAATTGCTATTGCCTCGACAACCGCTTATAGCAATAACCTACTAGTCTCATCCATAGAAGAAAGAGAACTAATGATATGCATAGTGACGTCACCGTTAATCCCAAGTAAATCCCTCACATATAGCCGTACTAGCCCTTCTGTCACTAGGGTTTCCCAACCTGCAGATTAGTCATTACTCATACTCCCTATACCTGACTCAATCCTCGGGGTCTTGGGTACCTGACAAGTCCTTGGATTGAGGCAAGAGAGGATACAATAATCATCATGTCATACAAACTAATACATGATCCCATCTATGATAAATAACATGCACAGAAGCTATGTGAATAGGCGGAAGCCCTTTGCCCAAGGAGAATTACTCACACATAGAGATGAAATCAAAGATCATAAACATTGCAATGGAAATCATGAGATTGGTAGAAAATAGTCTTATAATGTTGCCAATCGAAGATGAGATCTACTATTACAAGTGGTGGAATATGGCTATGGTGGTAGAGAATGGTTTGGAGATTGGATCTAAGTCTATTCCTCTAGCGGCTCTTCGATGTTGTGGATGCAGGGTTCTGTTGGTGAGGGGGGAGCGAGAGGGGGTGCCTGTTTCTCGTCGCCCGAGGCCTCTTTATATCGGGGTCCCTTGACAAAAATTGTTCTGTTTGACCTAGCGGTGGCGGCGGCAATTATACGAGCACAACTGTACAGCCGGAATTTTATTCCCGTCGTATAGTTGGTCGTTAAAGCGTATGTTTCCACTTCACGACTCCTGGTTTCTTTGGGTTGTTGGAAACCTCGTATCTTTGACTTTAATGTAGTGATTCCCATCATCAAACGTCATTATCTGCACAGGGAAAAATAACAAGAAAGGATTGCATACCCCTTTGATCATTAGGCATTAGTGGCAGGGTTTAGAGAGATATTTCATAAAAAATATGAATAATATCCAGTTTAAATGTGGACGTAGATGGCTATATTTCAGAGCCATCAGCCCTACTCGTCAGCATGTAACGACGAGGGCCCACTATGGGACCCAACTGAATGTGGCCCCACTTATCAGCACGTAACGGCAAGGCTAACAAACGGTGAGTTTCAGACCATGTGAGAGTTTCGTACAAGGAGATGGGAAAAAGGGAGGAAAAGTTAAGCGGCTAAGGAAAACTGAGTACAACTAACGAACAGAGGGTATGAAAATAGAAATCCCTTCTTGTAATCATCCTCAAAAGTGATATCCGCATCTAGCAATTGTTGGAAAGTCTGCTTGTTGGCAAGCCTCAAGTGCATCTTCACAAATGGTTTCAGTCCATGCATGAACCACTTCTTTCTCTTCTCTTCGGTGCTTACCTCATCAGTAGCGCAACGGGATAAATCACTAAACTTGCGGATGTACTTCATGACACTGGAGTAACCTTGCTACAGTTCCTCAAATTCCCTGCGCTTCAGTTCAATAACACTTTCTAGAACATGGTATTCATGGAATATCTGCTTGAACTCCTCCCAGGTATACTCCCTACCTAGAGGTTGCATTGCTAGCTGATTCTCCCACCAAGATGATGTAGGTCCAGTTAAAAGATATGTTGCAAACTTAACTTCTCCTCAGCATTGTACCCTACAGTCTTGATCTTCCTTTCCGTATCAGCTAACCAATCCTCAGCATCCATTGGTCCGGGAGCTGATGCAAAAGGTAATGGCCTGGAATTCTAGAAATCAGAAAGACTCACACATCGACCTTCAGGTTCCCTCTGGTGTCCAACTCGGCCCATTAACCCCTCCATAAACTTGTTCTGGGATTCTTGCATCATATGCATATACTGCATGAAATTCTGCTCCATCAATGGCCTCATTAGTGGTAGTGGTAGATATGCCTGCATTCTGCATCTACATCCGTTTTTCCCTTAGCTTCATGCTCCATGTGTTGTTGTTCAGTCTCGTCCTCTACACCCGTCTCCATACCCCCTAGTCCTGTAACATCAAACGAAACTCATAATTACATCATGCCATGCTTTCTGAGCTCAACTTCATGCCTAGAACTATTCACACAATGGAAATCAAGATCCAAATATGAAACACACATAATATACATTACATTAACATAGCTGGTATAGTACATTACAACCCATATTATACAAATGCTACATATCCCTGTGAGCGCTACCTCACTTATTTAATTACATCAAGCTCTCAAACTCTACAATACGCATTACTAAACTTATGATACTCCACCTCAAGTGGTCTCCCCTCGGAAGCCTTAATGCTCGGCGTACATGCCCGGAGTCCAACCATTCTAACATGTGGTGCACCGCACAGTTTGTGAAGCTACAGATCTTCCGGACGGAATATACTCGGTATCTGAGGTATCTGGGCTTGAGTTATCACTCAGCCGAAGTGCTTCAACTCCATCCAACTCATCTGACATGTATTTGGAAACATACCCCTCACTAACTTCTCCAAGCGTCTCCTGCATCCCGGCCCCAGAGTAATCAACAGAATATACCGCTTCCGGTGTTCCCCAAGTACTCTGTTGGGTACGATAGTCCTCAGCGATAATTGGATGGTGCACTTTATCTGGGGTAGGATATTATTTCGGTGACTCAAACACCCTTTCTTCAGGATCTTCCTCCTCGTCCTCTCCATCTACAAATACTGCATCACTATCGTTAGCAGTATTACCTCTCTCACCCATCCAACTGGATTGTCCGAACTCCCCGTCAGGACCATCCACTCACATTTGAGTCCAACTGGATCCCATTCTCCATCCATCAGAATTCTCAATTGGAAGTTCTGAGGAAGTCGCATCCCTAGATCTTGATGGTAATGGATGACTAGTTTCTTCATTAGGATATTGGGTAGGCTCTGGTATAGGTGAATAAGGATATGGGGTAAATGACTTGGGAACTATCAGAATATCCTTAGATATCGAACTAACCTTGCCTCCTGCTTCTTTCTCCAACTAAGCTGCCAAAATCTCCCTTTTCTGAGGATTAGTGAGATCCTCAAGCATACTATCATTATCTTCCACTATGAGACAATGAGCATTGTAGAAATACTCCATTAACGACCGATATTTATCCATGTACTTAGAAACTAACCTTGGATGCTCCATGACTATCTCAAGATGATCCACAACTGAGTCTGAGTCCATGGGAATCATGCGAAATAATAGTATATGTGCTCCTTGCAAGCAATTCAGCCTTATGCTCCCGGACAGTGGCTAGTGCATCTACTAGCGCAATATTATATGCCATTGACTGACTATGACCTTCTCCATGTGGCATAGATAGACTTTTCCTAAGATTCTCAGGTAGACAAATATTGACTCGGTACTTCTCTATCATTTGACCATCATAGTATGCGAAAGTCTTCACCGGAATATTGGCTTCACATCCAAATATTCCCAGAAGTTCTCAAAGCTGTACCGTCAACTCTCCCTGACAATCATCAAGACTATCCTCCACCTTAGTGCAGGTCTGTTTAGGAAACTTTCGCACCATCTCTGGCTATGTATAAAAGTATTTAGAATTACTGAATTGCATCATAATAAAGAATTATCACACAAAAAGATATAACAAAATATTCCCAAATGAATATTCATCATAAATTCTAGAGAACTCTTTATCGTTGCCCCTATACTCCTACATGTATTACCCTTTACTAGGTTTCCAACCTAAGTTCAAAGCAATTTCTCTGATACCAGCTGCGGTGACCCAGCATACCACTTCATGTTGTAGTATACTATAGTCGTTGACATAACACTCAGGAACACCATTTCGCAAATATTACATCCCTCAGAGTGGTACAACAGAAACATTGCGGGTCCAAATTACAAACATTCACATATTATTATTACAATACCAAAAGATCAAGATCTTTGAAAGGTTCAAACTTACAAACCATACAACTTATTTAATAAGTTCAACAGAAGAATGAAATACACAACAATAAAGTAAGACATGAGCTCAATAGGGTTCATGCTGCTCGACTCAACCTAGATAACTAAGTTCCGGCCTGATAACTACTCTGACTCGTTGTATTCAGGTCCATAGTGTATCCCGTAGTCCACCCCTTCGACTTCACCGGACAAGTCCGGCTCTTCGTAGTAGACGTTGTTCTGGACTTCTGTAGCATACACCTGGTTATCCATCTGTTCCTCACAGTCTAAGCAAAGGATCAAAGGAAAGGGTGAGTAACAGCGTTACCCAAAAGGTTCATTATATGCACGGTGGGAAGTTTGATGCTGTAACTACCACCTCAGACTATAAGTATTTGGCACTATGTAGTTTTCGTAAACATTTCTTCAAATATTGATTTTATTATCAAAAACTATGCCCATCAGCCTTCACAGGTTGACCAGAACTTCATGCAGTTCCTTTCCTGCTGTGTTCGTAGCTCCTTCCTAGAACAGGGAGTAACATGCCACAATTCTTACACTCTGTAGAGGTGTGTTGCATTACCCATAAGAGACCAAATCCTTGTTGCACAACCGGGCGTACTTTCGCTTCCATAATTCCTTGATGTGGGTCCTAGAAGTTGATCCAAGCCAATCACTTCCCTTCTCTACGACCCCACATGAAGACACTGAAGGAAATATGCCTTGAGAGGCAATAATAAAGTTGTTATTATGTATTCCTTATATATGATAGATGTTTATTTTGCATGCTAGAATTGTATTGATTGGAAACATCAATACATATGTGTTTAATAAAGAAAAAGGGTTCCTAGTTATGCCTCTCTTATAGACTAGCTTGTTAACAAGATGATCAAGGTTTCTTGATCATGGACATTGGATGTTGTTAATAACAAGGTCACATCATTTGTGAAATGATGTGATGAACATTCATCCGAAGTATAGCATTACGATCAAGTCATTATGTTTACATTGCTATAACATCATACGAAGTAATCTTTATCCTTAGACCATGAGATCATGTTAATTGCTAACACCGGAAGAGTATCCTGATAACATCAAGCGTCACACCGTAACAGGGTGACTATAAAGATGGGTTCAGTGCTACAAAGGTGTTATTTTGAGGCTCATGGATCAAGAGTGGAATTTGTCAATCCCGATGGCAGATAGATATACTCTGGGCCCTCTCGGTGATATCACATTGAGATAGCTTGCAAGCAAGTGATGTGATCACTAGAATGTTATATCACGGGAACGAGAAAAGAGTGCATGTCGGTAACAAGATCATACTAGGTATTTGGATACCGATGATCGAATCTTGGACATGTATTATATCAAGAGACAAAGGGATTAAATTACAAGCGTTAAAGGTTCTCACGATCACAGAAGTCATCGTTGAATATGCAGGAGTCAGTATGGACCTCTAGGTCCCGCTTCTGATTATTGATCTGAGAGGAGTCTCAATCATGTCTGCATTATTCACAAACCGTAGGGTGATACACTTAAGAGTTACCGGACACCATTTTGGATCACATATGTTTCAGACGAAAGAATTGCAAAGCGCAGGAATTGTTTCGATAGAAACCGGAAATTGTTTCGGGTGAAATTGCAGAAAGTGGTTCTGCATGTGATATTGAAATATTACAAGGGGTTATATGTGAATGTTTGTTAATTAAAGTAGTTAAAAAAATTCTGAATAAATTTAATAAAAGAGTTTTATTAAATGAGAGAGCATTAAACTTAGAGAATTTAATGCATTTAAAGTGGGGACTTTAAAAGGGAATGTGAAGAGGCATTTTAATGTGGAGGGGTTACCACCACATGAATGGAGGAGGTGAAGGGTCACCTCCCCCATGCACCGGCCATGGGGAGCGGCACCCCCCTCCTCCTATAAAAGGCCCCCCTCTTACTCCTTATTCTTCACACCTCCTCGTGAAGGATCTCTCTCCCCCTCTAGAATTATTCCCCCATGGTCTCGGATTAGCGAGATACATGTTCCCGGTGGCATTTCGTTTGGAAGGAGTTGCTGCTTCTGCTGGATCGCTAGAGCGAGGAGGTGGAGGTTGTCCGGTGGCTTGAACGTGTGTGCGAGTACGGATGCTCTGCTGAGTTGCGGTGCTCGGACTTCCACACTATCTTGAGATCGGCAAGTGTACGACTACATCAACCACGAGTTCCTACTCGTTAACAAAACTCGTTGTCTTTGAGGGTAAGTTCTCGATGGATGTATGTCCACCTGTTTCTCTGTACCTAGTAGATAGATCTTGGCGTGTAGTTCTCATCGTAGGAAAATTTTTGTTTTCTATGCTGCGGACCCAACAGTGGTATCAGAGCCTGATCTATGTGTAGGTGCTTTGCACGGGTAGTACACATATGTTTATATGTGGGCGATGATGATCATGATATTGCATCTTCTATGTATTTTGGATATTGGTGGCATAGTGGGATGAAGCGGCCCGGACCAACCTTACATGTCATCGTACATGAGACCGGTTCCACGACTGACATGCAAATAGTTTTGCATAAGTGGCTGGCGGGTGTCTGTCTCTCCTACTATAGTCAATATCTGATTTACAACGAGTTGCTAATAACTTGGTTATCCTCGTTGTGGTTCATGTTCATAGGTAAGAACGGTTCTATCTCCGAAAGCCCTAAGCCACGTAAAACTTGCAATTGATAAATTAGAGGCGTCTAGTTTAGATCGTTGCTAGGCTAGTGTATTGATATGGTATTGTTGTAAGTAGATGTATGATAAATACTCTTACAACACATTCAACGTGTAAGTTCCATAGACCTTGGCCTTACACACAAAGGAATGATAGAGATCATACCACGATGCAAGTGATAGAGATCAAATGCATGGACCATATCATCTCACTTTACACAATAGATGTTAGCATCTTATACTGCTAGTTTGGCGCTTTCTGTAGCATTGTAAGATGATCCCTCATTTAGATATCAAGATAAAAATGTGTTCTTCCTTAAGTATGCACCGTTCTATGGATCGTGTTTCGAGACATCACGTGATGATCGGGTGTACTCGAATCTACGCTTTCATAGGAACGGGTGTAAGACAGTTTTACACACGCGAATACTAAGGTTCTTACTTGGCGAGCCTAGCATGTATAGACATGGCCTTGGAACACGGACCGAAAGGTTAAGAATGAGTCATATAGTTGATATGATGCCCATAGAGATGCTCGCCTTTGAAGCTACATCAACTCACGTGATGATCGGACTTGGTGTAGTTGATTTGGTTCATGTAATCACCAAAAGGACACGAGGGATGTCGTTTTTGAGTGGGAGTTCATTAGTAATTTGGATTAGTTGAACTCACTCTATCATAAACTTAGTCTAAATAAACTTTACAAATTCTGTTGTAGATGGCACCACCTGCTTTTAATTTCAATGTGTTCATGGAGAAAGAGAAACTTGCTGCGAATGGTAGCAACTTCACCAACTAGGCTATGAATTTGAGGATTCTCCTCAATGCTGCACAAAAGAAATATGTGCTAGAGGCGCCTCTAGGCCCCCCACCAGCTCCTGATGCCCCTGATGAGGTAAAGAATGTCTATATGACTCGTCAGGAGGACCACAACTTAGTTCATTGTGGCATACTGTATGGGCTAGAGCCAGAACTTCGAAAGCGTTTCGAAAACAGCAATGCCTTTGATACCATGGGAGAATTGAAAATGATTTTCGATACCAATGCTGCCGTAGAGAGTTATAATGCTACTGAAAAGTTCTTTAGCTGCATGATGGAGGAGAACAGCTCCATTAGTGAGCACGTACTCAAAATGTCAGATGCACGATAAGCTTGTGTCCTTGGGAATAACGATTCCCATTGACTTAGGCATACATCGTGTTCTCCAATCTCTGCCACCTAGCTACAAGAGCTTCATGATGAACTATAATATGCAGGGCATGAAGAAGTCTCTTCCCGAGCTTCTATGAATGCTTAAGACTACATAAGTGGAGATTAGGAAAGAACACCAAGTGTTGATGATCAATAGGACCACCGGTTTCAAGAAGGACAAAAAAGGCAAGCACAAGGGAAAGAAGGGTGGCAAATCTGTTGCCACACCTGAAAAGAAACCCCGAGCTAGCCCTAAGTCTGACATCGAGTGTTACTATTGCAAGGGGACTAGCCATTGGAAGCGCAATTGCCCCAAGTATTTGGCAAACAAGAAGTCCAGCAAGGCAAACAAAGGTATATGTGATATACATGTTATTGATGTGTACTTGACTAGTACTCGCAGTAGCACCTGGGTATTTGATACAGGATCAGTTGCTAATATATGTAACTCGGTTCAGGGGCTGCGGAACAAGCGACAACTAGCAAGGGATGAGGGCAGGATGCTAGTCGTCAATGGATCAGAAGTTGATGTGATCGCCGTCGGGACGCTACCTCTCCATATGCCATCGGGATTAGTTATAAACCTAAATAATTGTTATTTGGTGCCTGCATTGAGCATGAACATTGTATCCGGATCGTGTTTGATGCAAAGTGGTTATTCCTTTAAATCTGAAAACAATGGTTGTTCGATTTATAAGAATGATATCTTTTATGGTCATGCACCTGTGTTGAATGGTTTATTTATTTTGGATCTCGATAGTAATATTACGCATATTCATAATGTCAGTGCTAAAAAGATTAAACTTGAAAATGATATATCTGCATATATGTGGCACTGCCGTCTAGGTCATATTGGCGTTAAACGCATGAAGAAACTCCATTCTGATGGACTTTTGGAATCACTTGATTTTGAATCATTTGATACATGTGAGCCATGCCTTATGGGCAACATGACTAGAACGCCATTTTCCGGTTCAATGGAACGGGCGACAGATTTATTGGAAATCATACATACTGATGTGTGTGGACCAATGAGTGTGTCGACACGAGGTGGATATTGTTATTTTGTTACTTTCACGGATGATTTGAGTAGATACGGGTATATCTATTTGATGAAACACAAGTGTGAAACATTTGAAAAGTTCAAGGAATTTCAGAATAAAGTGGAAAATCATCGTAATAGAAAGACCAAATTTCTTCGGTCTGACCGTGGTGGTGAGTATCTAAGTTACGAGTTTAGCACACACATGAAAGAGTGTGGAATAGTTTCACAACTCACGCCTGCCGGAACACCACAATGTAATGGTATGTCGGAACGTCGTAATCGTACTTTATTAGATATGGTTTGATCTATGATGTCTCTAACTGACTTGCCACTGTGATTTTGGGGTTATGCACTAGAAACAGCTGCATTCACTTTAAATCGGGCACCATCTAAATCTGTTAAAATGACACCGTATGAATTATGGTTTGGAAACAAACCTAAGTTGTCATTTCTTAAAGTTTGGGGATGCGATGTTTATGTGAAGAAACTTAAACCAGATAAACTCGAACCCAAAGCGGAAAAATGCGTCTTCATAGGATACCCTAAGGAAACGATTGGGTATACCTTCTATCACAGATCCGAGGGCAAGGTTTTTGGTGCCAAGAATGGATCCTTTCTTGAGAAGGAGTTTCTCGCGAAAGGTGTGAGTAGTCAGAAGGTAGAACTCGAAGAGGTTATTGAACCTTCTCTTCATGAAATGGCGAGTAGCGCAGCACCGGAAATCGTTTCGGAGTTGACTTCACCTAATGAAGAGAGAGCTAATGATATTGATCATGAAACTCCGAAAGAGGACACTACTGAACCTCGCAGGTCAAGAAGCACACATGCAGCTCCTGAACTGTACGGCAATCCTGTTGTGAATTTCATGGTTGATGAAATGGATGACCCTGCAACGTATGAAGAAGCGATGATGAGCCCGGATTCCAACAAATGGCTAGAAGCCATGAAATCCGAGATGGAATCCATGTACGAGAACCAGGTTTGGACCTTGGTGGACTTACCTCACGACCGAAAGGCCGTTGAGAATAAATGGATTTTCAAAAGAAAAACTGATGCTGATGGTAATGTGACCATCTATAAGGCTCGACTTGTTGCAAAGGGCTTTCGTCAAATTGAAGGAGTTGACTACGATGAGACATTCTCTCCCGTAGTGATGCTTAAGTCGGTTAGGATTATGTTAGCAATTGTTGCATATTTCGATTATGAAATATGGTAGATGGATGTTAAAACTGCGTTCCTCAATGGTAATATTGAAGAAGAGTTGTATATGATACAACCTAAGGGTTTTGTCGATCCTAAGGATGCTAATAAGGTATGCAAACTTCAGCGATCCATCTATGGACTGAAGCAAGCATCCCAGAGTTGGAATCTCCGCTTTGATGAGGTGATCAAAGAGTTTGGATTTGTCCAAACTCATGGAGAGGCTTGTATTTATAAGAAAGTGAGTGGGAGCAATGTGGCATTTCTAATATTATATGTGGATGACATATTATTGATTCGAAATGATATAGATCTTTTAAACAGTGTTAAAAGTTATCTAAACAGCAAATTTTCGATGAAAGACCTTGGTGAAGCGTCATATATATTAGGCATTAAAATCTATAGAGATAGAGCAAGGCGCCTAATTGGGCTATCGCAGAGTACATACCTTGATAAGATATTAAAGAAGTTTAATATGGACGGAAGTAAGAAGGGGTTCTTACCTATGTTGCAAGGCAAGACATTGAGTAAGACACAAAGTCCGGCTACGGCGGAAGAAAGAGAGATGATGGATAAGATCCCCTATGCCTCGTCCACAGGCTCTATAATGTATGACATGCTATGTACAAAACCGGATGTGGCACATGCTATTAGTTTGAATAGTAGGTACCAATCTGATCCAGGTTTGGAACACTGGATAGCGGTCAAGAACATTCTCAAGTACTTGAGAAGAACTTGGGATATGTTTCTTATATACGGAGGTGAAGAAGAGCTAGTCGCTAAGTGTTATGTCGATGCTAGCTTTGACACCGATCCGGATGACTCTAAGTCTCAATCCAGATACGTATTTCTCTTGAACAGAGTAGCAGTTAGTTGGAGGAGTTCCAAACAATTTGTGGTGGCTGGATCAACGACGGAGGCGGAATATGTTGCTGCTTCAGAAGCGGCACAGGAAGCGGTTTGGATGAAAGAGTTCATTACGGAACTAGGTGCGATTCCTAGTGCATTGGACCCGATGGTGATCTATTGTGACAACAATGGAGCCATAGCCAACGCCAAGGAACCGAGGTCTCACAAGAATTCCAAGCATATTAAGCGCCGGTTTCACTCCATCCGTGAACATGTCAAGGATGGAGATATAAAGATTTGTAAAGTACACACGAACCTAAATGTAGCAGATCTGTTGACTAAAGCTCTCCCTAGGGCAAAACATGATCAACACCAGAACTCCATGGGTGTTAGATTTATCACTATGTGAACTAGATTATTGTCTCTAGTGCAAGTGGGAGACTGAAGGAAATATGCCCTGAGAGGCAATAATAAAGTTGTTATTATGTATTCCTTATATATGATAGATGTTTATTTTGCATGCTAGAATTGTATTGATCGGAAACATCAATACATGTGTGTTTGATAAACAAAAAGGGTTCCTAGTTATGCCTCTCTTATAGACTAACTTGTTGATTAACAAGATGATCAAGGTTTCTTGATCATGGACATTGGATGTTGTTAATACAAGGTCACAGCATTTCTGAAATGATGTGATGAACATTCATCCAAAGTATAGCATTACGATCAAGTCATTATGTTTACATTTCTATAACATCATACGAAGTAATCTTTATCCTTAGACCATGAGATCATGTTAATTGCTAACACCGGAAGAGTATCTTGATAACATCAAATGTCACATTGTAACAGGGTGACTATAAAGATGGGTTCAGTGCTACAAAGGTATTATGTTGAGGCTCATGGATCAATAGTGGAATTTGTCAATCCCGATGACAGATAGATATACTCTGGGCCCTCTCGGTGATATCACATTGAGATAGCTTGCAAGCAAGTGATGTGATCACTAGAATGTTATATCACGGGAACGAGAAAAGAGTGCATGTCGGTAACAAGATCATACTAGGTATTTGGATACCGATGATCGAATCTTGGACATGTATTATATCAAGACACAAAGGGATTAAATTACAAGCGTTAAAGGTTCTCATGATCATAGAAGTCATCGTTGAATATGCAGGAGTCAGGATGGACCTCTAGGTCCTGCTTCTGATTATTGATCTGAGAGGAGTCTCAATCATGTCTGCATTATTCACGAACCGTAAAGTGATACACTTAATAGTTACCGGACACCATTTTGGATCACATATGTTTCAGACGAAAGAATTGCAAAGCGCAGGAATTGTTTCGATAGAAACCGGAAATTGTTTCGGGTGAAATTGCAGAAAGTGGTTCTGCATGTGATATTGAAATATTGCAAGGGGTATATGTGAATGTTTGTTAATTAAAGTAATTAACAAAATTCTGAATAAATTTAATAAAAGAGTTTTATTAAATGAGAGAGCATTAAACTTAGTGAATTTAATGCATTTAAAGTGGGGACTTTAAAAGGGAATGTGAAGAGGCATTTTAATGTGGAGGGGTTACCACCACATGAATGGAGGAGGTGAAGGGTCACCTACCCCATGCGCCGGCCATGGGGAGGGGCACCCCCCTCCTCCTATAAAAGGCCCTCCTCTTCCTCCTTCCTCACACAACCTCGTGAAGGATCTCTCTCCCCCTCTAGAATTATTCTCCCATGGTCTCGGATTAGCGAGATACATGTTCCCGGTGGCATTTTGTCTGGAAGTAGTTGCTGCTTCCGCTAGATCGCTGGAGCGAGGAGGTGGAGGTTGTCCGGTGGCTTGAACGTGTGTGCGAGTATGGATGCGCTACTGAGTTGTGTCGCTCGGACTTTCACACGATCTTGAGATCGGCAAGTGTACGACTACATCAACCACGAGTTCCTACTCGTTAACAAAACTCGTTGTCTTAGAGGGTAAGTTCTCGATGGATGTATGTCCACCCGTTGCTCTGTACCTAGTAGATAGATCTTGGCGTGTAGTTCTCATCGTAGGAAATTTTTTGTTTTCTATGTTGCGGACCCAACAGACACGACCCCCCAAGTAGGAATACCTCCGTTAACCCCCATATAGTCAGATATAACCCTCACAACCCCTCAGAGACTCCAGTGAGCAGTTTATGTCCCTAGAAACCCCCACCAAAGTGATAGATATACCTCCAACACCCTCTCATGGATAATCTAGACACCTAATATCATGGGGAACAATGGGTTCCCAAACCCATGCTAGATTCTCCACGAGAAATCTACAGCCTCACCATAAGGTCATCAGTCCATGCGAAAGGAAGAAGATCCAGCTGACTTCTCCATCCCATTCCAAATCTTATGGTTATCGTGTAATATACGGCGCTAGAATCACTAATGTCATGGGTGATTAAGTCCTATTTGTGCTGCAATTGGAAACCTAGATTCCATTGACATTCATAACATTTATCATCACTTAGGATGATAATAGCATTTCATTTGTTTGGGAGAATAATGATTTTCTATCTCTTTTAGAATATACGTGATAACACACAATTTTTAAATACTTTCATAAAGACTCTTCAAAGGACATGAGCAAGTGATGAACTTCCCTTGTGACTGCAAGGTAGTGAAGTAGGATGCTTCCACTTGACCTTGACCTTCTGTTTCTACAAAACACCATTATTGCCCGGTAAGGACAATATTTAAAGAAGCAATATGCTATGAATAGAAATGTCATGCAATGATTTATTACTTTTCTTCTTTGCGTGTTTTACCCACCTTATAAAGGTTTTATGTTTATTTTAATTAATATAAGGAATGTAATAATCAATGACACTTAAATTCACATAATTATTATATCTAATATTTTTGTGATAACTAGTAATATTCTAAGAGTTTAAAAATAGTTTTATTTAATTTTTAACTATTTCTATTATTTTCTTAAAATTCCAATAAGGAATAAAGATTTTTTTCACAAACTTGACTTATTTTCCAAAAATACAAATTAGTATTTTCTACAACAGTATATCCATTTAGGATGTTAAAAGTGTATTTTATTCAAAAATAAGTATTTTATTTATTTTTATAAAAAATCCAAGAGGAATATATACAATTTCAATAATAGACCTAAGTTGAATTACTATTTATTATTTTTATTGGGTAGAGGATGTTTTTGTGATTTCATAAATATATTATTTGTATTTTTAGGATTCTTATTTATTTGTCTAGATCCTAGTTAATTCTAGGGGTATATTTGTAATTAGATATTTTAAATAAGTCCTCTTTTAAAACATGGGCCTGGCCCACTAGGCTGGCCCGACCCGGCCCACTTGGGCTGGTCAATCCCCACCAGGGCTCCACTAGGCTGGCCTCACCCAGCCCAGTACCCCCACTCTCTTCTCCTCTCTCTCGCGACACTCTCTCCTCTCTAGTTCGGCTCGATGTCGCTACCGCATGCTTGATTCAGGCCGCTCTAGGCCACCGTGATCATCGCTGCGGTGCTAGATGATGTGGACGACGACGTTGCTCCTTGCTGTCTAGCTTGATCTGACTTTGGTGCTCTCTGATGGTCATGCTGACCCCACCCTGGTGGCAAGGGTTTAGCTCCGTCGTGGTCCCGACGCTCCGGCGCTTCCCTGATGATGTTGTGGTGCTCGTGGTGTTATCCTACTCCTTCAGCCGCCTCTGTCACGGCTGGTGCGGGTCGTAGCGCCCTGTGGGGTGCTCCCGTGCCGCCGTGCACCTGACCGCCACCGGCCTCCTCCTCTCCTTACTCTTCTGTATAATCACGAGGACCTCGGGTAAGTTGGTTCTCCTACCCCACTATTCTCTGCTACTCTCCAGTCCATGCCATGTGATTGATTGTAGTGGATTCCCCATTTAGGGTTCATCCCTAAATTCTAGGGTTCGTCCCCTGTAGGGGTATTTAGACGAGCTCCTTGGGTTAATTTCATGTGCTATCTCTATACTGATTCCCTACTAATGATGGATTACTACACTCTGCTGATCAAGTTTTTGCTACTATTTTCTCTATTAGAGAAACTATGTAAATGCCTAGTTATTATTATGTGGGTGACCAGATTGTTATTATTGGTAGATTCACTGTTATGGACTTGAGTTGGGATGCTTCTCTACTGAACTGATGTTGCTTGGTTGATTGTCCTGGTACTTGTCTGTGAAGTACCTTGTGATCAATGGCTTTACTCTGGAATCCTTCCTGATGTTGTGTAGAGCTATGGTTAATAGTGCTTAGTCTATTCTCTATGGGGATTATTGATATGATCTATAGAAGAATGATTCCTATTTGTTTATAGGAAAATGATTTAACTTATTGGTTTGAGGTCTGGCATATTGTGGCCTAGTGATTAGTAGTGTTGATATTTACTGTTCTATCTAAATGAAGTGAATAAATGATTCCTGAAATCTTTTAGGAAGATGATTATCTATGCTTGAGATGTTGTGCTTGAGCTTGTACTCAAGCTAGTATGAACTGGTTAGGTACATAGGTGCTACCCTCTATGGATGTGCCATGTAACCTAACAGCTGTGATTTATTGCTATCTAGTTAATACTAGATCCCTGGGTCAGTGATGCTGTTCTGAGACCCTTCTGTGTAAGAACATATGTTCTGAACTTGATGTCTATTATCTACTGTGACCAACATGTCCAGCTTAACATGCACTTTCATGAGAATAGATGTGGTAAAATGGATAATGAATGGATCTAAAAGTTTGGGATATACCCTGATGCTTGGAATTGCTGTGGTAGCTTGTGCTTCTTATTCCTGTGATTGATCTTCTTATGAAACTGTTATATTGGCTTGATCTTGTGGCTCCAAGCTTTATCTTGACCTTGCTATCCACCCAAACTACCTCCTCCTTCAAGTAACCATCTTATTTTTGATCTCCTGGAGGTTTCTATGGTGAAAAGTGGGTTGATCTTGTCGTGTGTTTGCAAGAACCTATGGTGTTCTTGTGTATGCTGATGATAGACTAAGGTTGAGTTTGTGAAGTGAGTAGCAAAGCTTGCTTTGCTATGTGCTGGCTATGATTTAAACTTCTCCTCACTCTCTCTGCTGCTGACAGCTCAATGCATACATTTAGGTGTGTGGGCTGCTTCACTACTGGCTTTGGATTTGGATGAGATCAAGTGAATTTGGTTTGACTACCCCATCTTTTTACCATTTTCTTCCCTGGCTAAACTTGCTCCTTTTTCCTATGATGTTGTCCCAAGGCTTTCAATTTCTGGATAAGAACAGATACTTCACTTGATGGAATTAGTCCCTTTTTATTTAAACTTGCTCAATGATGTATTGAAAACAATGCACTTCACTGTTAAAGACTGAGAGCAAAACTAAGACTAACCCCTCTCTGTTTATTTCATTTCCTATCTTTGTTTGCAGGTACAGACCAAGTGATGAAGAATAAGAAGATTAGAATAGGATTTAGTTTAGGACTATTCTTTAATTTTCATTTGTAATCTTTTCTTTTTTCCTTTTCTAAGAACAATGTAATATCTATATGTTATTCAATACAGATTTCATTCCTTTTATTCCTATTGTTTATCTATTGTAATTTCTTATTTCTTGAGAAATTCTTCTATTTATTTATTGCTTATTCAATAAAGGAAAGAATTAAGAAATAACTATTTGTTGACGAGGGGTAACCTTGGCAATGCCCATGATGATGGACTTGGGGTTTCGCGGAAAAGAGAATGCTGGGGATTTTGTCAGATGTTAGGAAAACAATCAAGACAAAGTCGCCTGAATATTGAGAAAACACACTATTACAAGTTCCCTCTAGATTTTGGTGTATCCTCGCTTGGGCTTCTCCCGTCCTATATATAATAGGCCAGGTCTCAAAGCTGTATGCAGATAGGTTTCATACACGGGTGATTACAATATCAACACAATGTCGGTTTATAGTCTCTTTCATAATACAATCAAAGCCTTTGTCGGTTGCTTCCTTGGGCCGCCGTCTGGAATCTTCGTGGGTCGTAGGCCTTTTACCCAATGTAGGGTAGCCAATCATAAGAATCCGAGTTATCATACCTATGTGAGTAGCCCCTGAGACTCTACCTGGACCACAGTTTCGGGTCGAGTCTCAAAGTTTCTTTTTCCTTTACTTTGTTACTTTTTGTGTTTTGTAGGGATTTGGTACGACGAGTCTGATACTTCCGACAGATCGAGAATCAGTTAATTGCTCCTGGGCAAAAACAAGGTTGTCCTACATCAAACTCAAGTCCCCAGGCTTGAATCTAGAATTTGTAACTGGCATAATTCAGTTCGTGCCGCTGAGGTCTTGCCAAATACTGAATCCCAGTTTTTTATTTTTATCGGGTACCCAACGCGTCCGTCGGGATTTTTAATCGTATCGTTGATATGGATATTTTACTGGCAGAGCGCATTCTTGTGTTATTACTAGGCCACACAAGACAAATCCTGGGGTCTTACCTTCATGTTTCTGAACACAGCATTCAGATTTTTGTCGCGTCAGGTGCGATCCGAGAGTGTTTTTTTGCTTTATAGTGGTTGAAGAACTTTTTGCTTTTTGTAAACTGCTCCCGATAGGAGTATCTGTCGTTGAATGTTTCCTTTGTTTTTCTTTATCAGGTGCACGCTAGCTCTCCTGATAGGAGTATCCCCCGAGGCTATGTTTGGATATATGTATCAGAACATAGGCTCGAAATCTTAATTTTATGATGTCGGTGCTTCTGTATTTTTATCGGGTCCACGACCAGTGCTCCCGATAGGAGTAGCCCTCGAGGCTACAGTCGTAATATCGTATATTCGAGTGTATTCTCAAATCTTCTGCTGGAGGAATTTACTTCGGCTCCAATTTAATTTCTTTGGGTCATATCTTTAAAACAAAGCCGCAATTTCTTGCAGTGCTTCTGCTGTGACGTCAGTTATGACGTATCTGATGCTGCTGATTTCCAGATAAACACGCCCTGACGGGACGTGTCGAGTGTGGGCCCATGCAGTAGTAATGATGATGCGTGATAGCATATTCAGCGAAGATTCTTGACTACACGTCCCCTCTCCGCGCAAAAATTGAGGCGTCACGAGTTGTTCTCCGTTTTTACCGCAGCCATAACTTCTTTTAATTTTTTCCTTTACAAAACCTTTGTAACACGTTTCATCATCGTGTGATCTTCTGTTGGTTCGATTTTGCATTGAACGATTTAGTCCTTGCGTTGTTGCTCTTTATAAGGGAAGGGATATGTGTTTTACTGTTTCACCTTACCTGCCCCTGCTCCATCTTCCTCCTTGCGCTCTTGCCCCCTTGCGAACTCCTTCTCTTGCTTCCTCGCGAACTTCGGTTTTCGTGCTCTTCTTTCCCCTATTTGCCGCCATGGGCAAAAGCAAAGCTAATGGGACTTCTGCTGCCGTCGCGAAGGCCACCAGGAAGAAGGTCGTCGGGTGGGCTCCCACCAAGTGCACGACACGGGAGCTCCATGAGGCGTGGAACTCTTACCTTCTGATGGAGGGAACCTTCAAGCTCCCTAGAGATGAAGCTGCTCCCATCCCCGAGCCTGGCTAGAGGGTAATGTTCCTTCCTTTCCTCTTCCACGGTCTTTCGCTTCCTGTCCATGAGTTTCTTCGTGGCCTTTTGTTTGTCTATGGCATGCAGATTTATTAGCTCACACCCAATTCTATTCTCCATGTTGCTTATTTCATCACTCTTTGCGAGTGTTTCCTTGGGATTCATCCTCATTGGGGCCTTTGGAAATACTTCTTCTATGTTCATCGCAATGCCACTGACACCATTTTCCATGATGTTGGTGGCGCCATTTTTTTTGTCCAATCCGACGTTGATTACTTGGACTTCAAACTCACTGATTTTGTCCAAGGTTGGAAGTCCAAGTGGTTTTATGTCAAGGATCAGCCACTCGAAGGACAATTTTTTGGGTTATCCCCCTTTGAACCTAAGAAAATCTATCATAAACTTGACTCCTAGGATCAGCGTCCTTTTGCCGAGGAAATGGCGGAAATCCAGCCCTATGTCGATCGTATTTCGAAGCTGCGGCATGAGGTTGGCAAGGAATTGTCGGGTCTCCAAGTCCTGGCATACTTTTTGCGGATTCGTGTCCAGCCGCTTCAAGCCCGGCTTTCCGGCATGTGGGCGTACAACGGGAGGAAGGACCCGATGAGAATTTCTTCGGAAGACCTCCCCCTCAAGTTGTACGAGAAGAGAGTCTGGAGCTTCACCACTTTGACCGCAAAAATCCTAATTCCTTCAACTTGTCTTGTGGAGCCATTTGGTAAGAAAAACCAGCTTCCCGAGGTAAATTTTCGTTGTCTTCACCTATTCCTTTCTTCTTTTTGTAGATGCACTTGCATTCTTTTTCGATGACTAGCGTTTTTCCGTCTCTTCTGCTTGTGTAGGATTTTGTGAAGGGAATATGCCCGAGAGGCAATAATAAAGTGGTTATTATCTTATTCCATGTTTATGATAAATGTTTATTTTGCATGCTATAATTGTATTAATTGGAAACGTTAATACATGCGTGTTTAATAAACAAAATACAAAGTTCCTAGTAATGCCTCTCATACAAACTAGCTCGTTGAATAACAAGATGACCAAGGTTTCCTGATCATGGACATTGGATGTTGTTAATAACGAGGTCACAACATTGGTGGAATGATGTGATGAACATTCATCCGAAGTTTAGCATTACAGTTAAAGTCATTATGTTTATATTGCTATAACATCATATGAAGTAATCTTAGTCCTTAGACCATGAGATCATGTTAATCACTAACACCGGAAGAGTATCTTGATAACATCAAACGTCACACCGTAACAGGGTGACTATAAAGGTGGGTTCAGTGCTACGAAGGTGTTATGTTGAGGCTCATTGATCAAGAGTCGGATTTGTCCATCCCGATGACGGATAGATATACTCTAGGCCCTCTCGGTAATATCACATTGAAATAGCTTGCAAGCAAGTGATGTGATCACTAGAATGTTATATCACGGGAACGAGAAAAGAGTGCATGTCGGTAACGAGATCAAACTAGGTATTTGGATGCCGATGATCGAATCTTGGACATGTAATATATCACGAGACAAAGGGATTTAGTTACGACGTTAAAGGTTCACACGATCACAAGAGTCATCGTTCAATATGTGGGAGTCAGTACGGATCTCTAGGTCCCGCTGCTGATTATTGATCGGAGAGGGGTCTCAATCATGTCTACATTATTCGCGAACCATAGGGTGACACACTTAAGGGATACCGACACCATTTGGACCAAATATGTTTCAGATAAAGATTTAAGAAAGCGCTGGAATTATTTCAATAGACACCAAAACTGTTTCGGGTGAAATTGCTGAAACTGGTTCTGCATGTGATATTGAAATGTTGTAGGGGGTTTTATGTGAATGTTTGTTAATTAATGTAATTGACAAAATTCTGAATAAAATAAATAAAATAGTTTTCTTTAATGAGAGCTTGCATTAAATTTGGTGGAAATTTAATGCATGTGAGTGGAAGTGTGAGTGGAGGCATATTTATGTGAGTGGAGCATCCACCACATGAATGATGGAAGAGGTGGGGGAAGCACCATGGTTGCCACGCCATGGCCCTTGGTTTCCCCCCCATCTTCCCTATAAAAGGCCCCCCTCTCCTCCTCAAAACACACACCTCCTCGTGAAGGATCTCTCTCCCCCTCTAGTTATTCCCCATGGTCTCAGATTAGCGAGATACATGTTCCCGGTGGATTTATCTGGAAAGGAGTTACTGCTTCCGCTGCTTTGCTAGAGCGAGGGACGGAGGTTGTCGGGGTACCGGACATGTGTGCGATCATGGATGCACCGCTGCTTTGCGGTGCTAGACTTGGTGGTGCTGGACTTGCTGGAGCTGGATCTGATGGACGTGCTGGAGCCGGACCTGCTGGACTTCATCACGATCTTGAGATCGGCAAGTGTACAACTACATCATCCATGAGTTCCAATTTGTTAACAAAGCTTTGTTGTCTTTGAGGGTAAGTTCTCTATGGATGTATATCCAACCGTTGCTTGTATCTAGTAGATAGATCTTGGCGTATAGTTCCCATCGTAGGAAATTTTTTGTTTTCTATGTTGCGAACCCAACAATGGTATCAGAGCCTGATCTATGCGTAGGTGCTTTGCACGGGTAGTACACATATGTTTATATGTGGGCGATGATGAACATTTTATTGCATCTTCTATGTATTTTGGATATTGGTGGCATAGTGGGATGAAGCGGCCCGGACCAACTTTACAGGCCATCGCACATGAGACCGGTTCCACGACTGACATGTAACTAGTTGTGCATAAGTGGCTGGCGGGTGTCTGTCTTTCCTACTATAGTCAATATCTGATTTACAACGAGTTCCTAATAACTTGGTTATCATTGTTGTGGTTCCATGTTCGTAGGTAAGACCAGGTCTGTCTCCGAAAGCCCTAAGCCACGTAAAACTTGCAATGGATAAGTTAGAGGCGTCTAGTTTAGATTGTTGCTGGGCTAGTTTCATGATATGGTAAGGTTGTAAGTTATGTATGGTAGATACCCTTACAACACACCTAACGTGTAAGTTCCATAGACCTTGGCCTTACACACAAGAATGATAAAGATCATACCACGATACATATGATAGAGATCAAATGCACGGACCATATCATCCCACTTTACACATTAGATGTTCGCATCTTATATTGTTAGTTTGGTGTTTTAGTAGCATTATAAGATGATCCCTCATTTAAATATCAAGATAAAATGTGTTCTTCCTTAAGTATGCACCATTCTATGGATCGTGTTTCGAGACATCACGTGATGATCGGGTGTACTCGACTCTACACTTCCATACAACGGGTGTAAGACAGTTTTACACATGCGAGTACTAAGGTTCTTACTTGGCGAGCCTAGCATGTACAGACATGGCCTCGGAACACGGACCGAAAGGTTAAGCATGAGTCATATAGTTGATGTGATGTCCATATTGATGCTCTCCTTTGAAGCTACACCGACTCACGTGATGATCGGACTTGGTGTAGTGGATTTGGTTCATGTAATCACCAAAAAGGCATGAGCGATGCCGTTTTTGAGTGGGAGTTCATTTCTAATTTGGATTAGTCGAACTCAATTTGTCATAAACTAAATCGTAGTGAATTTTCATAATTTGTTGTAGTCATTGACATCTGTTCACTACCTTATGCTTAGTTTTAATTGAGATAATAGAACTATAGAATTCTGGATATTTGCTTTACGAACTGGTATCGTATTGTTTTGAATGTCAATTTAAAGTTTAGAAGTCCTATTGCAAACTTTCAGCAAACTCTATTTACTCCATGAAGTTTAATAAGTAGTATTAAATCAAGAGTAAGAATTCCAATATTAGTATCTAAAGTATCATATTTGCCTCCATGATTATTGATATTCAAAAGTTGTTTTAATATCAAGATTATCTAGGAGCTGAAAATTTGTTTTAGAAATCATCATGCGTGGAAAATATTGTGATATTTGAAACAATGTTTTTGGTTGCAATATGATAGAGTATAGTTTAGCACAATCCATGTTCTCATATTGTATGAGAATTTGTGAAGGATGGAGATGCTAGGCAGCTGGATCTACCAAAAAGGTTTTGGGAACTAACATTATACTCGTGATTCTTTCTTATAGGCTATAGTAGCTTGATCATGAAAGTTGTCATGATAAGGATGAATAGAAGATGTAACTAAAATGTCTACTACACTAATACATTACTAAAGAATGGATTTTTGAAAGAACACCAAACATTTGATGATGGTGATCCACTTCAAAGTGCAAGTCCAAAGGTATTAGTATTTGACTATATACACTTTGTACTATGTGTCATGTGAATGACACCACTATTTATGTTGATAGATTCTTTTAAAAGAAAAGGAATTGTTGAAAGAGAATCTATAAAATATTTGGCAAAAAAGAAAAGGTTGGAGATGTCCAACTTAGGTATATAGAAGATATACATGTTATGGCTGTATTCCTTGCTTGTTAAACAATGTGGTTCTAAGGTATTGGATACCGGTATTGGATACCGAATTGGTTGGTGTGAAGTGTCATATAGAACAACACAATTCATGAACTGTAATGGCCAAAGTAACTAGCAAAAGAATATGTGATGATGTTAATTGAAAACAAATAAAGTGTTATTGTGTTTTTCGTTGTCATCAAACCTAGCCTTCAAGATTTGTTTTAATAATTGTTATTTTGTTCCGGTATTACGAGAACAATGGTTGTTCAAATAATTACCGTATTCCATAAAGGATGGATGAACTTTCACAAGTCTAGTTGGAGAAATCACATCCATAAACATTATTGCTAAAATGTCGTAAGACAAATGATTGCAAGATCACTTATGAAGTGACATCGATGTTTGAATTATATTGGAAAGTAAACATGAAGAAACTCCATGTTGATGAATTTTGGAGACTTTTGATTTTGATCAATTGGCGGTTGTGAAACTTTCCTCAAGATAATTGAAACTCCGTCCATAGGCCAAAGAGGAACGGATGACTAACTTATTGGATATTATGCATGTTGATGTATATAGTCCATTATGTGTAGCCATATGCGATGGATCTTTTTGCTTCATATGCTTTCTCCAGAAATTTGAGTGAATATATCTATATATTTACTTAATAAGGAAGAAGTATGAAACATTTGAAAATTGTTCAAAGACTTTGAAGATGAAGTGAAAAATCATTGTAACAAGAAAATAAAAGAGTTTATGATTTGATCATAAAGGAAGACATTTGAGTTACAGGTTTAGCAAAACACCTAAGATCTTAGGTATTGTTCCATGAATTTGCATCTCCCGATAAACCACAGGAGTATGGTATGTTCGAGAGATCAAATCAAACCTTGTTTGACATGGTAAGATCAAAGGTGTCATTTATAAAACTGCCATTATGTTTTAAGGATTAAAACTTTAGAGACTACCACTTTTACACTGAAAAGAGCACCATCGTGATCCGTTGAAATGACACCATATGAGTTATGGTTTGGGATAAAACCCGAATTGTCTTTTCTTAAATTTTGGTATGCTATGCATAAGTAAAATGTTTACAACCAAAGTCGGATAAGCACGTCTTTATAGGTTATCCCAAAGAATTTGTTGGGAATTCCTCCATAACACCGAGGATAAAAAAGTTTGTCGCTTGGAACATCAAATTTCTTGAGAAGGAATTTTTCGTGAAAAGTTAAGTGGGAGGACAATAGAACTTTGATAAGGTTGTTGAACCTTAGCTATATGTGCTAAGAAGCGCAACGCCGGAAAGTGTCCTGGTGGCATCCACAATGCTCATGACTCCCGTGATTACGAAGGGTGTGATCTTGGAGATTAAAGTTCCTATTGAACCATGTGGGTCGGTAAGAATCAAATAGTAAGATTTGAAAGAGAAGTCGTTATTGTTTTGACAATGATGAACCGACTGCATGCAAAGAAGCGTTGATGGGCCCTGACTCCATAAAATGACTAGAAGTCATAGAATCTGTGATAGTATCCATACACGAGAAATCAAGTTTCTGAACTTGGAAGACCCTCTGGAAGGGCGTGAAGCCTATCGGTCGTGTTTGAATCTATAAAGAAATAGACATGGATGTTTAACATCTATGAAATAGTCAACATGTCAGAAAGAAGTTTACGACAATGTTCAAGGAGTTGACTATGACAAGATTTGATCTTTCATAGCAATATTTAGTCTTGACAGATTAATGTAGCAACCACTACATATAATTTGGTATATGGTAGTTGAATAAACAAAACAAGGTTCTTCTAATAGAATGGTTACCTAGGACATGCACATGACACGATTTGAAGGGTTTTGTTAATTCAAAGGGTGCTAAAAGGGCATGTAAACTTCAATAGTTGAAGTGAGCATAGCGGAGTTGGAATCTTCACCATGATGAAAATGTTAAAGGAGTTTAATTTCATCGAAGATGATGAAGATGCTTGAATTTGCAAGATATTAAGTGGGAGCGCTGAGACAAATTTCCAATACATTATGCAGAGTACATATGGTTGATTGGAAATGATGTATCTTTTATTGACACAAGTTAAGAATTTCATTAAAATAGGATTTCAATGAAAGACTTAGGCAAAACCAGAATATTTGGCATCAATGTCTATATGGATAGATTGAGGCGCTAATATGGTTATGCTAGACGTACATATATGAGATATTGAAAGGGTTCAATATGGAAACAAGAAGAAAGGTTCTTGCTGCATGGAAAGGATTGTATCAAGATTCAAGTGTTTCTACACTTGGTGAGTAAAACCACATGAATATTTTGATCGATTATACCATGATATGTATACATCCAGATATGTCCTATGCTCTAAATGTTATGAGCACATACCAGAATGATTCATAAGATGATCATTGGACGATAGTAAAGATATTCTTATAAGCTTTGGAAGAACTAAGAATATATCATGTATAAGTGACAAATAGTTAAAGGTAGTTCATTGTAAAGTGTTAAATTGATATTAGTTTTGTCACAAGATACAAATTAAATTTATCTCAATTTAGACTATGGGTGGCACAATGTAATGGAAAGGATGTTCCATGATGGATTTGGATGAGTTCCAAAGTTGAGACATTGTGACGGATACTACAACAAAAGGCTAAGTATATGACTGCTATAGTAGCAGCAAAGGAGGGCATTTGTGCTAAGTAGTTTGTTATCAAACTAGGTGTGGTTCAAAGTGGGCTAATACTATGAAGATATATTGTATGACAATAATATCAACATATTTTAACCTGAACGAACTAAAGGTCTAACTAAAGGACCAAATCTATACAATGCCATCTCATTTGAGAATGAGTGATGCGTAGAGACGCAAAGACATGCAAATACACACGAACCTGAAACTGTCAGATCCAGAGATTATGTTAACCACTAGCAATCGCGTATATGCAACACCAGAAATCCATAGGTGTTCAATGCACAAAGTTTTTCAAACTGGATTATTGACTCTAGTGCAAGTGGGAGACTGAAGGGAATATGCCCGAGAGGCAATAATAAAGTGGTTATTATCTTATTCCATGTTTATGATAAATCTTTATTTTGCATGCTATAATTGTATTAATTGGATACGTTAATACATGTGTGTTTAATAAACAAAATACAAAGTTCCTAGTAATGCCTCTCATACAAACTAGCTCGTTGATTAACAAGATGATGAAGGTTTCCTGATCATGGACATTGGATGTTATTAATAACAAGGTCACAACATTGGTGGAATGATGTGATGAACATTCATCCGAAGTTTAGCATTACGATCAAAGTCATTATGTTTATATTGCTATAACATCATACGAAGTAATCTTAGTCCTTAGACCATGAGATCATGTTAATCACTAACATCGGAAGAGTATCTTGATAACATGTAACATCCCAAAACTTAATACAAGGTTAATCAAGATCAAATCTACCCAATTTAGGGTTAACAAAAACTTTTTCATTTAAAAATCATTAAGCATTTATATGTGTGTGCATATAATTTAGGAGTTGTTTTGAATTGCCATGTTTGAGTAATCCATTGGTTGTAAAATAATTCTAAGGTGAATTAAACATCATCTAGATCATTCCCAAGCAAATCCCAAAGAAAAACAAATCAAAAAGAATAAAATAAGCAAATGGTCACTTTTGCCATTTTAATCACCTAGCCTACTTTGGCTATTCGTAGAACCCAAATCTTAACAGAAACAATTGTGGATCTTTGCACCCCTTGCTAGTACAAGTAGTGATGTACCAAGGCCCACTTTGTTTCATCCCAAAAACTTTCAAACACTAAATTTAAATGACAATTGAAAATTGAATGTAGTTCATATGTATAGATCACACGTATTCAAAAACCACTCAAATGAACTCCATTTTTAAATCCCAAGAACACCTAGATGCCTAAGGATTAGTTACATCACTCCACCAAAAATCAGCCCAAAATTCAAATATTTTGTTCATGCGGCCATTGTGTCGAACAGGTGGCATGCACAAAAATTCTGCCTAACTATTACTATGTAGATCAATGCTTTGTCGAGTGTTTGGCCCTCATTTGGTTCCCCTATCCCTCCTAGCTCTAACAAAACCCCCACCGGCCTACCCCTAAGCCTGGAGCAGCAGTGGAGCGCCGCCACTTTATGGTAACCGCCGGCCAGAAGCGGGCAACGCGCCAGGGACCAAGCCACGCCATTCCAGCGTGCCCACTAGCTCCGCCCAACCCTACCACCGCCCACGGTCCACCCCTCGATCAACCCCAGCCCCTGGACCACTCCCCAGCAGCGCTGCCCTTTCTCTCTGCGAGCCAGCCAGAGCGCGCCAGAGCGCGATTGCCGCCAGCACACAGCAGACCGTGCCTTGACAGCATATCGCGCACGCCCCTCCGCCTCGACCCCAGCACCCCTCCAGACATGGCCGTGCACCACCACGCGACCCACAGTCGCCGAGTGCCGCCTCGAGCACCGCCTCTGTCTCCCAGAGCGTGGGAAGCTCCCAACCCTATGCCACCGCCCCTAGCCGCGCCATTGCACCGTAGCTGACCGCTAGGGAACCGCCCACCGTCCGCCTACCTCACCCATGCCGATAGCCCCCTGTACCGCCCTCGTCGGAGATGCCTGCCCACACCTCTCGGTCTGACTGTCGCGCCTATATAAGCAGGCCTTCCCAGCATGAATTCCTCACACCATCCCACTCCCCTCTCTCCCCTAAACATTTCCCCTCTCTCGCCGGAGCCGCTCGAGCCGTAGTTCGCCGGAATTGCACCGGAGGAGCCTGCTGCAGAGGAGGAAACGCTGTTGTCGATTTCGTCCACCGCAGCCCCTGCCGTGACTTCGCCTGAGTTCGCCGTCGTCGTCCACTTTGATCACCCGCCTCGCCGCACTAGCTAGAGCCCTGGTACGTCCCCAGTAGACCCCCACCATCCGTTTAGGGTTCGGTCTCGCCGCGACGAGTTCGTCGTTGACGACGACTGTGAGCCGTTGATCCACGTTATAATCGTGTGTCCCAGATCGCTAGATACGGTTTCGGGTTTTAGGTGTCGCTGACAAGCGGGACCAACCTGTCAGCCGCCCTCTGCGCCGCTGAGCGCCACTGGGCCGGCCCATTTCCTTTCCCGCGCGACCCAGTTAATTCAAATATAGGTTTTTCTATTTAAGTTTAAATTCAATTCTGTCCCTTAGTTCAAAAATCATTTCAGAGAGTTGTGCAAGTCCAAATTGAGTGATTCCAATTTTGTTGGAAAGCTTCTGAAAGATCAATCCAATCCCATTGGATTTAACTCATTTAGAGTTAGAGATCTCTCCTAGTAAAAATAACAAGACAGAAGCATTTGCACATTCAAAAAAATTATAAAATCAACCATAATAGCTTTTGAGTTGATTCCAACTCACAAAAATCACATTTAACCATACCTATCTGAATATGTAATAATATTAAGGTTTACATGCAGTGACTTTGGACTAGTACCAAATTAGTGCTATATAGGCATTTCTAGTCACTTTAAATCATTAAATATTAAACTTAAACTTATTAAAATGTGATCAAACCTTTAAATCACATTCCGATATGTTAGAATATGTGGTGATGACATGTGTCCACATGATCCCATAATTTAATTGGAGAATATTAAATCTTAGTTAAGTTCAATCAGTAGAAATTACTTTTCTCAAATAAAAAGAATGAGGCTAGTTAATTAAACCTTGTGATGCTTGTGATGATAGTAGATCATCAAATGTGTGCCTTAGTGTGCTAAGTATACTAGTTAAGTATTGTTTGGTGATTGTGTGTCCCGTATGTATTTATAGATGATAGTATCGACCAAGCTTTCGAGGAGGAGTTCTACCAAGAGGAGGAGGAAGAAAACTTCAACCACTTCACCAACCAAGGCAAACTATTGTTAGCAAGCTAGAATTAAACTAGATAACCTAAGAAAGGTGCATTAGGCATGCTTTGGGTTATACCACTTTGAATATTACCTACCCCAAGTTTTATTTCCATGTTTTACTTTCTTTACTTTATTAAAGTCCTTTACTTGTTTGAAGGTAGCATAAAAAGTATAAAACTTGACCTATCTAGATAACCTTAGATGTCATTCTATGGCATGAGATTGATCTTAGCATCCCCTATTAGTGAACACTCTTAACTTAGTTGCTTATAGCTAAATCCAAACTTGAGTCACTTTAGATGGGAATCCTTGGTGAAAATGAATTGTGAAAACCTTGGAATGATGAGTCATTCTATTGAGATGTTTTGACATGTGTTGAGAAGCACAACTAGTTTAAGATGATGAAAATGTTGAGGCATGAGCCTTAACCCTTTTACAAAACTGATGGTTGGGTTTGGATGCGATACCATTCCAATTTTACCGTACAACCACAATACCTGAATTGGGTAAGGCTTAGACGGAAGTTTATATGCATTAGTATTAGTTCCCTCGCGGGAGAGGTTTGAGCTGAGGCTACCTCTCAATCTTGTCCACCTATGTAGTGCCCAAGATGATAGATGGTCATGGTTGGTAGGCCATACTCATAGGAGAGGTTCTTATACTAGGGTGTGTAAAGGAAAGGTTATGTTTGATTATCTGCATACTAAGTATGATGATTCAGGGTTATCCCTGACAGATGTATTGAATCTTGTGGTGAAAGTGTACCACCTCTGCAGAGTGTCAAACTATTCGAATAGCCGCGTCTGCGGTTATGGATAGTTGGAGTGGCCATACTGTTCCGTTGTTAGATGTTTTCAAAACAACTAATGAAATGAATTGTGACATGACTTGACCACAACAGAGTTGTGATTACGACACTAGCTTCCCAACTTAAGTGATTCTAGAACTTTATTTTATCTTTCTTTGTTTCTGAACTCAGTTTAGGTTTCGAACTTAACTTTACAAATAAACTTAGAGTTAGCAATCCCACTAGAACTACCTTACTTGTTAGTGATAGTTTCTGAGTACTTAAAGAGTACTCATGGCTTTTGTCCCTGGCTATTCCTATGGCCAGACTATGAAGGAGACTACCAAGATGAAGGACAACAGGATGGCTATGATAACTAGGACTATCTTCCATCGTCAGCATTGCCTGTGCCACTGAAGATGGACCCCACCACTATGCTTATTATTTTTTCTGCTGCTTGTTGTATTAAGACTGGATCATGAGATCCTTTATTCGTGTAAGACCTTATTATGGTTTGTAATTGATGATGTATTGTGATATCCAATCTATTATGTCTTGCAAAAATGGTAATCCTGGGATTGCGATGTATGACATAACAGGCATCTGGGATTAAAAATCCGGGTGTTGACAAGTTGGTATTAGAGTCATCCTGACCATAGGAGACCCTAGTTAGAATGGACGTCCGAACAAAAACTTAATTTCAAAACCAAAGTGAGTATTTATGAAAAAACTATTTCCTCTCTTACCCTTGGGAATTCATTTCTTTCTCAAAAATTCATGTTCCTCAAATTCTTACATTACTACATAAAATTTGACACACTTGATCACTTCACTAACTTCCTCATCCTTAATTCTTGTAGATGGAGACTCAGTTCAGCAAGTTCTACCAGTTGGGCAACGGAGGCCAACTGGTCTTTGAGAGGGATCTAGATTCACTGTCTGAGTTATTGGGACGCCCACATCCAGAGTTTCTTGGAGCTCAACTTCCTGGACCCCTAGGAGGAGATTTACAATGGCTAGTCACCGCTGATCTTCGAGGAAGCATAGAAGCACCAACATCCGGGAGAATCCAGTTCTCCGTAAGAGAGAACAATTGGCTAGATGGATTAGCCAGGGCAATGCATGAAGCTATCGCACGTCTATGTGCCCTCAGTGTCAACCAAATCCAAGGAACCCTCTTTGTTCACTATGCAAGGCGTGACTTCATGGGAATGCCAATGGAGATGCCAAGTCACCCGGAGTTGAAGCGTCAAGTGGAGAACCTTGACTTCCTGTTGTACGACCACCAGAAGGAATTGGACAATGCTAGGGAGTTCGCTAGACACAACCTTGCCATTACCGCCCAGAAGGCCCAGACTTTCTCACTACTTGTCAAGGACCGTCAGTATCTTCGCCGCCAGCGTGAAAAGAAGGATCGCACCATCGACCGTCTTTGCAAGAAGGTGGATGACCTCGAGAAGACCATCAAGGAGCAAGAAGCTCAGCTTGCAGCAAAGGAAGAAGAAGAGGAAGGTGAAGACATCCAGGGAGATCTGTACTCTTACCTCAGCAATGATGATGACTTTCTGGAGGAGGATGTCGTGGACTTCCACACCGACGATGAAGACTTCGACTTCATCGATGATGAGTAGATGCACCAGAGCACTATCGTAGCATGAGGAGTATCGGTCCCATTGTATCGTAGCTTGCAGAATGGTTCTTAAAACCATCTGTTTTCCTTTGGTGTGTGGTGTGTGTTTGTATCGTGTGCTGGTTTGAATGGATGAAATGGAGTTAGTTGCAAAACCTGAGTCAAACTCAAAGTTTTAGCTTCGAAACCAAAACCATGAACCTTCGAACTTTCCCTCTTACCCCTTTATCTATCTCAATCTTCAGATGACTCGTGGAAACCCTGGAGGGAGCAGCTCATCGCAATACTCAATGCTGCAGATTATGTTGCAGACCGTGAAGCAAGCAGGGCAGAGCGCCAGGCCAATTTAGCAACACTACAGCAGATAGCCCAGATGGCCCAAAAGAACCAAGGGCATGGAAATCAGGATCATCAAGGATCCAAGCTGAAAAATTTCTAGAATACCAATCCCCCAATCTTTAGCACTTCGGAGAACCCATTAGATGTTGATGACTGGTTGTAGACGATGGAGAACAATTTGGAAGTAGCCAGAGTTGATGACAACGAGAAAGTTCTCTTTGCCACCCACTACTTGGCAGGAGATGCAAGAGCCTGGTGGAACAGCATCCGCCTAATGAACCATGGTCAAGTGATGACATGGGAAGCCTTCAAAATCAAGTTTAGACGCACCCACGTGCCACAAGGCCTAGTCACCAGAATGAGGGATGAATTCAGAGAGTTGAAGCAAGGCAGAATGACTGTGGTGGAGTGCCATGACAGATTCCTGTCGCTTGCCAGGTACGCACCAGATGAGATCAACACGGAAGCCAAGAAGAAGGAGAGATTCCTGAACGGACTGCATGACGAGATGCAGACTGTCCTCATCAACATCCGCTTCGAGGATCTCGAAGAGCTAGTCGACTCTGCCATTCAGATTTAAGGGAAGACTAACCAGGCAAACGATAACCACAAACGTCGTATGATGCACCAAGCTGGATCCAACAACCACCAGAAGTACCGTCCCAACCCTTCTGCAGGATATGCACCGAGGAACAACCGACCCCCAATGTCCCGCCCAAGCTACCCCAACCGTAGCGGGGGCAATGTGAAGTCCGGAGGAAACAACAACAACCCCGGCAACACCAGCAATTTCAACCATGCACCTCCCAAGAGCAACAACAACAACAACACTGCACCTAGAATTGGAAGCAATGTTGTGCCTGTCGCAGCAAAAGACAAGTTTCAGATAACTTGTTTCGAGTGTGGAGTTAAGGGTCACTATTCCAATGAGTGCCCCAAGAAGACTGCCGCCACTGCCAATGTGAATGCCCCAGCTCAACAGCAGCTTCATGTTCAACCAGGAAGAAGATTTGCCCCAGGGAACCCTCACAACCGCAACGGCCGTCTCTTCCACATGAACGCAGAAGAAGCCCAAGAAGCGCCAGAGGTAGTGCTGGGTATGTTTTCTGTCAACTCAGTTTTAGCAAGGGTGTTGTTTGATTCGTGAGCATCGCACTCATTTGTCACCGAAGAATTTGCATGCACTAGTGAGATCCACCCAACCAACTTGAAGCATGTCATGATAGTTCAAATCCCCGGTTCAACTACAAAAGCTAGAAAAAATTGCAAAGTTGTGCCTATCAGAATACATGGGATAGATTTTTATGCTAATCTAATAGTACATGGAACCAAAGGATTGGAAGTAGTACTAGGTATGGATTGGATGTCAAGGCATAAAGGACGGATAGACTGTTGGGGGGATAACCCCGGGTAGGGTCACTCCGGGGTATAAGGGCCGAGTTAGCCGAGGGTCGGTAAGGTCAAAGCGGATGCTGGCCGAGTCACCTCAAGGCAGGCCGGATCACGGAGTAACCCAGACCAGGGGGTCGTCTAACATTGTCTCATCCGACTCAAGGAGTGAGTCGGAGACACTTGTCTAGCTCATATGCAGGAACAGGTGTGGCCGGATCAACTGTGATCCGGATCCTCGTTTGGCTTCTAGGAGAAGGAAAGAATCTCTCTGGTCAAAAAGAAGGCCCGGTGCGTACTGAATGAGCGAATAAAGCAAGGGCAGGACCACCGGATCATGGCCGACAAGGGTGACGATGCTCACGTCGGCTGACGCAGGCGCCGCAGAGGCAACATCGTTAAAGCAAGAGTGACGCGGGGGAAAAGCATCCCTGTCGGGTTACTACTTTGGGAGGAGGCATATTCTGGGAATATGCCTCCACGTATGCCCTAGGCCAGGACCGAACCACCTCTATATAAGGGGGGGTTCGGGTTCTGGTAAGGGGGTTAGATTTTCGGAGGTTGGGTCTCTTCTAATACATAGCAAGGAAAACACTAGTAGATCTAGGGTTCTTGGGCTAGTTAGTGGGCAAGAGTAAGAGAGTTTCTTCTTCCTCTTCTTGTCAATACAGCTTGAGGAGCACTTGTAATGTGAGAGACTGAGCATCAATACAAGGCTTCTGTGTAGAGAATCACTCTACTATCCCTCCCTGGATTCTCCTAGCGCATATTAGTCCCCACCTTTAGCCTATCCATGGCATCTGCCGTGACACCACCACGACAGTTGGCGCCCACCGTGGGGCTAGCGGCGCAAGCAAGGGTGAAGATCCAGACGGGAAATCTCATCGGGACCGGCGAACGCATCGTCTCCGGGCTCGTTCAGCGCTTCGGTGCGCTGGACTACATCAGCGAAACGTTGGCTGCTTTGACACGCGCCCCCTTCCGCGCGACGGCGTCTTCATCAAGCTCGGCGCGCACAGGGTCTATGTTGCCGTGGACGTGTCTCGCGTTCATCCGCGTCGCGTCGTAGATGCGGGGGAACCACCCCTCACTATGGATCACGGGGCGCGTATCGCCCGCTCCCCGGACCATGCAGAGGTGATCATGACCGCGCCAGGCGCGGGCGTGAGCAAGGATCCAACGCCAAACCCGGGGGTAACACCCAAGGCACCGAGGAAAGCTAGGGGTCCTCCGCTGGAGAGGCCTGAGAACGTGCTGAGGGAAGCTATGGATAGCTTGGCTAACTCGGTGACAACACTGGTAGATCCAGCTCAGGCACAGGCCGAGCTAGAGGAGACCCGGCGAAAGATACTGGAGTGCGCAAAGAAAATAGCAGCGGCTCAGCAGTCGTTGAACATGACGCTACGCGAATATGCGAAAGCGAACAAGGTTGATGCAGTGAGGGTAAAAGGGAAAAATCTCATAAGCGAGATGAACAGAGAAGGTGATGAGGGACCAGAAGGGTCGGGAAACTATCTGTCTGTGGGGTTGCCGAAGTATAGTACCCCGGCGAAGAACCTCAGAGCAGCAGATGCCGTGGCATCCAAGCTAGAGGGTCTGACGGGTGAAGCCCGCCAAAGACAGCAAGACCGGGTTAACGAGCTGGTTCGGATCGCGAATAGGCAGAATGAGGAGCTGTTGAGAGGTAACCCGGAGAGAGTTGGATCTTCTAAGATCGTCCATTCGGTGGTAGATAACCCGGAGAAATCCTCTAGAGCCGCATCATCGCCTCATGGTGGCCCTAGAAGAGAAGAGGTAGTAACCTCGGCCAGACGGAACAAGCAGATCGTTCCGTACGACCCAATGCGTGCGGGAAAGGAAAAGGAGATGCAGAAAAACGACGATCGAAGAAGCATGAGCCGAGGTAACCACGACCAAGGCAATGCCGGTCAAGGGAATGCTGCCAACGGCAATGCCGGACAACGAACCCCGGCAGGAGCGGGTCAACCGCAGCAGTGGAACGCACCAAGGCAAGAGCAAAGTGCCGGCCGTGGTATGCAACAGAGAGGAGCACAACGAGAGTAAGACCGATACAATGATGGAGACTCGGAGATGATGAATGCGGGATACGCAAGACCGGACTATCATGTGATAGGGTCGAGATTGGGAAACAGAGATTTGATGCCAGATGATGCAAGATTGAAACTGGATCGCCTGTATAGGTCGGAACAAATCGAATGCCAAGGTCCTCCGGGTCCAACATGCTTTGGGCCCCGGATCATGAAGGAACCGCCAGTACCCAATTTCCAGTTACCCAGGGGCACAAAGACGTATGACGACAGTACAAAGCCGGAGGATTGGCTGATAAACTACGCAACAGCTGTGAAAATTGCGACTGGCAACTTGAGATGGGCTGTACGATATGTACCCCAAATGTTGGAAGGTCCGGCTAGGGTGTGGCTGAACAATTTGCCACCTGGAAGCATCAATTGCTAGATAGACTTTGAAGAAATGTTTATCAGCAACTTCTCAAGTACATACCAGAGACCGAATAGACCGCTGACCCTGGCAATGTGCAAGCAGAGATCTAACAAAACGGACCGTGAATTCTTGACCCGGTGGTGTACCGTGAGAAACTCATGTGAGGGAGTCATAGAGTCATAGGCTATAGCATGGTTCGCACAAGGATGGAGATATGGCAGTGAGTTGTGGATGAAATTGCAAAGGAAAATGCCAGTCACATTGGCAGAAATGATCCGAATCGCGGATTCTTATGCTTTGGGAGATCCGACTCAACCCAGGATCGCGTCGAACGAGTCAAATGAGGAGTACTATCCGAGGGACGGATCCGGGTCATCCCGGAGGAACGATTACAGGGGAAAAAGGAGAGACGATAGACCGGACCATAGGTATGGTTCGCAACAAGTTGCGGCCGTGAATCAAGATCAGCCCGGGGCAGGGAGCAACCAACGCCAGAGAACGGGAGGGCAATGGACTCCTCGAAACAATGGCAAGAAAATGTGGACTCCGGAGCAGAAGAAGCAATGGCAAGAAAGGAAGGATCGTCCGAGGTATACCTACGAGTCAATGTTGGACCAGCCGTGCAAGTTTCACACGCCAAATCCGAACAGCCCGGCGGGTCACACGACGAGACAATGTGAGTGGATGCGCAAGATAGAACAAGGTGGTTCGGGGAATGCTCAAGCACCCCGGAATGATCAACCTCGGCAGGAGTTACCCCGGCAGCAATTGCTCTCCGGAGCAAACACGCAACAACTGATGTTGCCTCCCCCTTTGCCGAGGTATGACAACAGTGAGAGAAGGGATGCAGTGCATCAGGTAGAAAACCAGCAACAACCGGATCAGAGGTATTCCGTAAATGAGGGAAGGAATGAGTATAGGGAATATCACTAGAGCTATTGTGTGTTCACAACAGAGGAAACAGATAGGAAAAGCTTGCAGCACCGACATATGGAGGTTAACGCGGTTATGCCTGCAGTGACGAGGTATATGTCTTGGTCGGACCAGGAAATTACCTGGAGCGTCAAAGATCATCCCAAGCTTATGCCAAGTCCGGGCTCGTATGCACTGGTGTTAGACCCGACGTTCATTGGACCAAATATTAATGTAAGATTCTCCAAGGTACTAATCGACAATGGAAGTAGCATTAACATCATGTATGCGGATACGATGCGCAAGTTGGGCATCTCGGGGAACATGCTCCAGGCTACGAGAACAACTTTTCACGGTATCGTGCTCGGCATATCCTGCGAACCCATAGGCAAAGTCCGGGTCGACGTGCAATTCGGTACGAGGGATAACTGCCGAACCGAAAATCTGGAGTTCGAGGTGATAAACCTGGAAAGCACGTATCATGCATTACTCGGGAGACCAGCACTGAGCAAATTCATGGCAAGTTTCCACGTTGGTTATCTGAAGATGAAGTTGCCCGGGCCAAATGGGGCAATTACTATTGCTGGGGATTTCCGACGTTCTATTGAGTGCGCCTCAGCCGGGTCTAACCTAGCCGAGTCACTCGTAATTGCCCAAGAGAAAAGAAAAATCCAAGAGGTGGCGGCATTAGCTCAGTCCGCGCAGCAGTATATGCCGGCCTTAAGCAACCCGCATGGAAGCGTTTCATTTCAAGCCGCGAAGGACACCAAGAAGATCCTGGTGGATAACATGTTTCTGGAGCGTACCGTGACAATTGGGGCCGGGTTAACTGACAAATAGGAAAGCGAGCTCGTCAACTTCCTCCGTGAGAATCGGGATATTTTTGCTTGGTCCACACAGGACTTGCAAGGTGTTCCGAGGGAGTTGGCCGAGCACTCTTTGAATGTAAGACCCGGAGCAAGGCCGGTGAAGCAGCCTCTCCGACGCTTCGCCGAGGATAGGAGAAAGGTCATTGGTGACGAGATAGCTCGGTTGCTAGCAGCAGGATTTATCATGGAAGTGCTATATCCGGATTGGCTCTCTAATCCGGTGTTGGTAGAAAAGAAGAAGGATGATCCGAACGTGGCAGTGGTTTGGCGTATGTGTATCGATTACACGAACCTGAACAAGGTGTGTTCGAAAGACCCATTTCCACTGCCGAGGATAGATCAGGTCATCGACTCTACCGCGGGATGTGAACTGTTGTCATTTATTGACGCCTATTCTGGTTTCCACCAGATACCCCTGAACCCGGATGATCAAATAAAAACTGCCTTTATTACCCGTGACGGGCTTATTGCTATCGCACTATGCCGTTTGGTTTACGAAACGCAGGAGCAACGTACCAAAGGTGTATGCAAAAATGTTTGCACGATCAGATAGGTCAAAATGTGCAAGTCTACGTGGACGATGTGGTTATCTAGACCAAGGAAAGCGCAAATCTCCTTGACGACATAAGGCAAACATTCGCGAACTTGAGGAGATTCCGAATGAAGCTTAACCCGGAGAAATATACCTTCGGTGTCCCGGCTGGGAAATTACTCGGATTTCTCGTCTCCAGCCGAGGTATCGAGGTCAATCCAACTAAGATCCGAGCCATCGAATGAATGGAGCTGCCGAAGTGTCTCAATGACGTCCAGAAGTTCACTGGATGCCTGGCGTCGTTGAGTCGATTTGTATGTCGGCTAGGGGAAAAGGCACTGCCTCTCTATCAACTCATGAAAAAATCAGATAAATTCGTTTGGACGCCGCAGGCCGATGAAGCTTTTGCCCACTTGAAAAAGATGTTGGCCACTGCACCAGTGTTAGCTTCTCCGCTGTCGAAGGAGCCAATGTTGCTCTACATAGCCGCAACCAACCGAGTTGTAAGTGCAGTGATTGTAGTGGAACGAGATGAAGAGGGTAAGTCGGTGCAGAGACCGGTGTATTACTTGAGCGAGGTATTGTCTGCCTCGAAACAGAACTACCCGCATTTTCAAAAGGTGGCATACGGAGTTTATATGGCGGCAAAGAAGCTAAAGCACTACTTTGAGGAGCATCCCATCAAAGTGATATGCGAAGCCCCCATATCCGAGATAATGGGTAACAAAGATGCGAACGGCAGAATTGCGAAATGGGCAATTGAGCTAGCACCATACGCGCCCCAGTACGACAGAAGAGAAGCGATCAAGTCCCAGGCTGTAGCGGACTTTTTCGTGGATTGGGCCGAGGTACAATACGAACCACCGCCACCGGATCCGAACTATTGGAGGATGCATTTTGACGGATCAAAGACCAAAACCGGATTAGGAGCAGGGGTTGTGCTGACCTCTCCAAAGAAGGATCAGCTCAAGTACGTATTGCAGATCCATTTCGCGGCATCGAACAATGTCGCTGAATACGAGGCTCTTGTGCATGGTCTCAAAGTGGCAAAGGAAATTGGTATACGTCGGATAATCTGCTTTGGCGACTCGGATCTAGTAATACAGCAAGTCTCCGGAGTGTGGGACGCCCTGGATCCAAACATGGCACTATACATATTTCATGTGCAGAAAATCTCGGGTTACTTTGAGGGATGTGAATTTCATCATGTACCTCGCGTGGAAAACGAAGCTGCCGACATGCTGTCGAAGCTCGGCTCGACCCGACAGGCAATTCCACCGGGTGTTGCATTGGAGCACCTCAGAAAGCCATCTATCAGGCCGTCCCCAGGAACCGACTCAATTTATGTCCTGGAAAACACGGAACCCGGAGCTGAGCCCATGGATATTGACATGGGAGGTAGTACGTCGAACCCGGGCACTACCTCGGCAACCCCGGGGACTACCTCGCCAGACCCGGGGACTGTTCAGCGTGATCCGGCTGAAGTTATGCCGGTGGATCGGATGGAAATTGATGAGGAGATGTTCCCTGCGCGAGCAGTACCAACTTGGGCACTGCCTATATACCAGTTCTTGAAAGATGGAACGTTACCCACTGAGGAAGTGCTAGCCAGGCAAACTCAGAGGAGAGCCAAAGATTACACAATCATCAATTCGGAGCTGTACAAACGGAGTGTAACCAGTATCCTCCAGCGGTGTGTTGATCCGGAAGAAGGACTTGGCATCCTCCGAGATATACACCAAGGAGAATGCGGGCATCACGCCTCATCCCGAGCCTTAGTGGCAAAGGCATTCCGGCATGGATTTTACTGGCCAAGCGCTTTGGAGCAAGCAGAAGATCTGGTGAGAAAATGCAATGGTTGCCAAAGGTACGCCGCCAAGACACATATGCCTATGTCGGAACTCAAGACTATACCAATTACATGGCCATTTGCTGTGTGGTGCTTGGATATGGTTGGTCCGTTCAAACCAGCAAAAGGTAACATGACGCACATTCTGGTCATGGTGGACAAGTTTACAAAATGGATCGAAGTGAAGCCTATAAGAAAATGTGACGGAGCTACGGCCGTGACATTTCTCAAAGATATCATCTTGAGATACGGTTATCCACACAGCATTCTAAATGACAATGGAACAAATTTCGCGGAAGGAGCATTTGCGCGCTTTTGCCGAGACAAGAAAATGCGACTCGACGTAGCCTCGGTAGCCCACCCCGCATCGAACGGACAAGTGGAAAGATCCAACGGATTAGTGCTATCCGGGATCAAACCCCGGCTCATTGAGACGCTGCAAAGATCAGCGGGGTGCTAGATAGAAGAATTACCAGCGGTATTGTGGAGTTTAAAAACAACTCCGAATCGATCAACAGCTACGCCGCTTTTTACGTATATATGGGGCAGAAGCTGTATTACCAACCGACATAGAGCATGATTCGCCTAGGGTCACCCAATACACATAAGCCGAAGTGCAAGAAGCCCGGCAAAATGATGTTGATCTGCTGGAAGAAGCGAGAGAACTGGCACTGTCCAGATCCACCATATATCAGCAAAAGCTCCGACGCTATCATAGCCGGAAAGTGTGCCCCTGAGTCTTCCGGGAAGGCGATCTAGTGCTCCGGTTGGTACAGCATACCACTGGCATGCATAAATTATCCCCCCCGTGGGAAGGACCATTTATCGTGAGCAAAGCATTGCACAATGACTCTTACTATCTCATAGATGCAAAGCCACAGGAAAGGAACAAGGCGGACAGGTCCGAAGAGGAATCCAAGCGACCGTGGAATGTAGCACTACTTCGCCCCTTCTACACTTAGCCAAAAAGTGTATGTACCCGAGTCATCCTCATATGTCAGTATGTATGTCGGCAATGGGCTTATCAATGAAATAGCGGAGCCTCGAGCAGTAACTCGGGGACTGCCTTAATAAATGATTGTTGTTACTTTTTATGCGTTAGCTGGAATGACTCATTTCGCTTAACCCGGATTAGTAATGTGGGAGAACCAAAAACCCAACCCTTCGACTTGCTGCTGTCCAACAAGAATTGGCTTCATGGCGAGCAAGGGAACAAGTTTGGAATTGCGTAGCACATGAAAAACTACTAAGGAAATGATCCTATTCCAGCTAACGTTTGTTTTTTCGAACTAACTCCGTGCTTATTTTCACGCTATTATGTTGAATTATCTTGAGCCAAGCCTCAAAGTTTCTCAGTATTGTTAAAACGATTCTTGAGGCTCGGGTTCGTAAGTCGTAAAACCGAATCAAGGTAGACACGGATCGAGCCGGAGAATTGGACGAACAAGAAAATGAAACTCGGGGACTACGCCCAAGTTAATCCGGCATACAAGCATAGTAGCAAAATATTATGTATTCAGCATACAATTACACCCGGCATACCGGGGATCTGATAAATTTTCAATTTTTTTCAACTAAGGAACGGCAGGAGGAGGAAGTTCGGCGTCATCATCGCTGTCTTCAATATCTGAAGCAGCATCTTCTCCATCATCGCCCGACCCATCCTCCACGTTCTCCATTTGCTCCTCCTCACCGGATTCCAGAAAGCTCGGCCCCTCAACCCAGTCGTGGACTAGAGAGTATTCGATGAGGCTGTAGGCGCAAGCCTGGCGCCGAGCTACCCACTCCGGATCATCGGTCCATTTGGATCCGGTGCCCCGACGGGTGAGGAGACTCAGATCGATTTTCTCGTACCATGAAAGGATATGATGGAGAAAGGGAATCTGCCGCGGCACGCCTAGCGGATTCCCTCCAGAGGTCAAGTTGAGTCTCAATCTCCATCAGTTTTTCCACAAGGAGCGTGATCCTTTCCGGAGCGTCCTCGCTTGGCCAGAATGCGTTGAAAATCCGGACCGCAACGTCGAGGAGATCTTTTCCATAGTTCTTGATAGTTTCCACCCGAGCTGACACGCTAACCAGCAAGTCCTCCATGTCTAAGGGGATGCTCTCACCATCAGGAGCGATGGGAGTACCCCTCTCTTGGCGGAATTTGGCAATGGCAGCACTGGCGATGGTAGTACCCTCCGGAAAGTTATCTGAAAATAAGGAAAGGGAGGATGCTGAAGCAAAGGAATATGAGCTGACCCGGAAAACTAGGTCGGGCAAGGAGAAGAAACTTACGTGAGATATGGCGATGGATCCGGGTGAACTCCTTGATACAACTATCGCGTCTCTGGCGAAGTTGTTCAAGCTCGGCAAGCGCAGACCCAAGCCAGACGTTGGATTCCTTGAGCAGATCCTGGTCCTTGGAGATCTGAAGAGTAAAGCGCTCACGCTCCTCGGTGAAGTTCTGGCCAACTTTCTGGAGCTCGGTTTTGTGTTGGGCCTTCATCTTCTCCATCTCGGCCTTGAGTTTGGCTATCTCACCGTCCTTGGTCCGGAGGAGGGCAAGCTCATCGTCCTTCTTCTTCAGCTCGGCTTGATGTTGTCCTGCTTGTTCGAGAAAATGCAGCATCATATCAGGCACGGGCACACTATCCTCAAGCGATGCTGAAATAGTGTGTTGACCCGGCAAAGCCGAGGAGTGAAGGTTTGCCGAGCCAAGAAAAAGAAAGAATGGAAAACACAGCAATGTTGGCCGAAAGAGGACATACCTCGAATTTCCTCCAAATTTTTCCGCATAATCTTGTTTTCAGCCTCCATCCCAGCTGCAAAAAACCGAATAAGGGGGTTAGTCCGGCAGAAACAAACGAAACGGTGAGGTGTCAAGAGAGGAAATTACCCCTCTTTTCATGCTCCGCGCCAAGGGCAACGTGTTTTGCGCGCAAGGTATTATGGGTATCAAGCAGGCGCTGAAACTCGGCGCTCCGACGGTTGGTAGTTACCTGACAAAGGCACAGGCGTGTAAAGTTAGTTCGGTGCATATTCAAAGTGTACGAGATCCGGGCCAAACGGAACTTAACCCGGCTCTAGATGTGTGCATATTCAAAGTGTACAAGATCCGGGCCAAGCGGAACTTAACCCGGCTCTAGGTGTGTGCATATTCGAAGTGTACAAGATCCGGGCCAAGCGGAACTTAACCCGGCTCTAGGTGTGTGCATATTCGAAGTGTACAAGATCCGGGCCAAGCGGAACTTAACCCGGCTCTAGGTGTGTGCATATTAAAAGTGTACAAGATCCGGGCCAAGCGGAACTTAACCCGGCTCTAGGTGTGTGCATATTCGAAGTGTACAAGATCCAGGCCAAGCAGAACTTAACCCGGCTCTAGGTGTGTGCATATTCGAAGTGTACAAGATCCGGGCCAAGCGGAACTTAACCCGGCTCTAGGTGTGTGCATATTCGAAGTGTACAAGATCCGGGCCAAGCGGAACTTAACCCGGCTCTAGGTGTGTGCATATTCGAAGTATATGAGATCCGGGCCAAGCGGAACTTAACCCGGCTCTAGCTGTGTGCATATTTGAAGTTTACATGCAGCTACGTTGATCTTCTAAGGAGCATCCGGCCGAGTAACAAGTTACTCCGCCGGAGGCTCGGGGAATAATGGTTATTATCTACAGATGTAAATAAGAAACGACGTACCTCCATCATACGCCCAGCGAGGTTAATGGCCTTGGCGGCGGTATTCATCTGAGCGGAAAATTCAGCTAGGCCAAACTTTTCCGGGAGATCGTCGTTGTAGACGAACTCCGCCTTATTCCAGTTCATGACAAACTCGATGAGGCTCGGAGGATACCGTTCGCCAGTGGGCATGTGAGGTGCCACCAAGCCCTTGGCATGAGCTTCTTTCCTTTCAATCAGGGCAAGAGCCGGGCTAGTGTGAAGAACCATCTGCTGCGAATCAGCTGGCTCGGCAGGAGGATCCGTCGCTGCTGGTGACTTCTTTGGAAGCATTGAAGACAAGGTCCGCTGCCTAGCCTCGACGGAGGTGGACTTGCCTTTGGCCTGCTGGGAGGAAGTGACCACAGTGGATTTGCCCTTGGAAGCCGCTGGAGTAGGTCCTCGCCGAGCCTGAGATGACTCGGACGAGGCAGATGAACTTGGCGCAGGAGCTTTGGTGGCTGGCGCTAGAGCTACTATTGGTTTCTTCGGAACCGGGACAGGCGCTGGTTCGGTGGCTGATGCTGGAGCTGCTGCTGGTGTTGGAGTTGCGGTAGACTTAATTGTTGCTGGTTGCGGCAATGCCGAAGTGCCGGACACCGTTGCCTCGGCCGATCCGACCCCTCCCGATCCGAGGTCGCGTCCCTCTGAAGGAGGTACTGCGGAACCCGGAGCGGCCGCAGAGCCCTCCAGAATAGGGCTCAGCGGGCGTGACTCGTCGTCACGGGGAGGGGAAGGACTGGAGCGAAGAGGAGAGGAGATGCTCGATCCGCTCTGAGGGACCTCCACAGGAGCCCTGCAAGAGAAAATAATGTCAGGAGTGAATTACCCGAAGCAGGGAGAAGTGTGTTGCGCAGTGAAAAAAGAACTTACGCATCCGAGGTCTCGGCCTCCTTAGGTTTCCGGGCCCTCCTTGCCGGGGCTTTGCCTACCCGTTTGGAGGCAGTCTTGTCTCCGGCCTTCTTTTGCCTTTTGGAAGGCTGAGAAGGTTCAGAAGAAGAACTCGACGCGGATCCGCGCTTCTTCTTTGACGCTGCCGGAACAGGCTCGCCCGTGGCAAGGGGAGGATCCTCGTGGATGTGCCCACCGGGGTTAGCTGATGCCGGGTAGGCAAAAGAAAGAGGGACAGCCTCAACGGGTTTAATCACATCGATATCCGAGTCATCCTCATCGTCGGGCCAATCTCTAAGAGAAGAGAATTTACCGCTGGGTCGTCTGGTGGCATCGGGTGTGGGGAGGAACATCTCCTGGTCCGGCTCCTCCTCGTCCGGAATTTCTCGGTCCGGGGCCCACTTAAGGGTCGGATCCGAGCCATCCTCGAGGGTTTGCTGGAGAAACAGCTGAGAAAAAAGCACAAGGAGCAAAGTGAAGAATGTGCTAAGAGCCGACATGAAATTGATCCGAAATAAGTTTATCCCGCGAAGCTTACCGCGGGAGGGAGCCTGTCACGGCAGTAATGCTCGATTCCCCACGTCCATTCAGCGGAGAAGTCCTTATGGGTGGTGAAAAGAGCCTTGACCCGGTGGAAGATCTCCGTATTGCTCAACTCGAATGAGGAGGTTCGGTTGGGGTCGCGACTAAAGCTCATATGGCACAACTTGTGAATGCGCCGCTGAAGGGGAGAGATTCGGTTGCGCACGAATGTAATCATGGCATTCTTGTTGCGCAATCCGAGCTTCTTCAGCTCCGCAAACCTTTTGTTCACTTGGTTGGCCAGGGCTGTAGGTTTCCTGGCAACCTCCTCCCAGAAATCCGTGTCAGGGGGACCCGGAGCGTAGGGCAGCAACCGGATCAAATCTTCCGTACCTTCGTTCCGGACGTAGAAGAAGTTCTGGGCCCACCCTTTGCAGGAGTCAAGCCCGGTGACCCGGGGAAAGATTGAATACCTCCGGGGCGAGATCGAGGCAGCTCCGAACTGAGTTAGCTGCTTGTCCTCCGACTCGACGTGGATGTTGGGGACGACGTTGCGTGGAGGCCAAAGAACCGGATCCATAGCTCCTTCGTAGGCCATAGCCCGGTGTAGCCCTCGATCGAAGAAACGAAAGCAGACAGAGAGGTGATGGCGTTCGTCGGGAGATGATGTGGTTGCAGGTGATAGGTCCGGATCCAGTCCCGGAAGAAATCACTCACTGGAAGCCCAAATCCTCGTTGGAAATGGGATAAGAAAACAAGAAATTCACCCGGATTGGGTGAGGGGGCCAACTCCGAGGAGGGAGGCGAGGCGATGCCCAGGGAATGCGCGGGTCCAGAGAGCCAGCGATGTCGTCCTCGCAGAACCAGAGCCGCCCACGCCGCATGATCCCGCCGGGTCCTCCTCCATCTCCTGTTCAACGACGATGAGCTCCTCCTCCGTCATCCCAATTCCGATGTCCTCGCTGGAGCTGGCGGTGGCGGGGCTCTGCGGTCTAGACTGACGAGGACCCGTGGCTAAATAGAGGCGTAGCGGTGATTGCGGTGCGGAGAAACGAAGAAAGCGTGGCGGCGGCGCTGCTGCAACGGGCACTGGCGGCGGCGCGGTTGCGAGGAAGAAGAAGAGGAACGGGCAAGGGGGCGCGGAGATGGAAAAGTTCTAAGGAGAGTGCCCCTTCCCTATTTAACCACCCTCAGTCATCAACGAGTGGGATCGTGCTGTGCTGGAAAACCACACAGTATGGCCGTGTATCGCCAGCGTTGACCAATCAAAGAGAAGCCACACTGGGGGCCACAGAGTAAATGTGATCCCATGACACGACGTGCAGTTGCGGTAAATGAGGAGACAGACGTGACGTAACCCCCGCACAGTTACAGCGGTTACTGCTCAGGCCCTTAAAATAAGGCCACGTAATGATTAATCGTTACGTGGGTTGGCGTACGAGAGAAGGAAGCAAGGCCCGGATCCGAGACACGAAGGTAACCCGGCCAGCGAGTGAAAACTTGAACTGTGCAGAGGAAAAGTAAAACCATAGGACCCAAGCCAAAGTGGTGACCCGGTCGGCAAGTGAAAACTTGGAGCGTGCGAAGGGAACGTAAATCCATATAATCCGAGACAAAAAGTTAACCCGGAAATAAACATCCGAAGGTTAGATACGAATGAACCTGATGTGGCCTTAGTGACCAAGGCCGCTGAGGCCGCACCAGCTTCGGGGACTAATGTTGGGGGGATAACCCCGGGTAGGGTCACTCCAGGGTATAAGGGCCGAGTTAACCGAGGGTCGGTAAGGTCAGAGCGGATGCTGGCCGAGTCACCTCAAGGCAGGCCGGATCACGGAGTAACCCGGACCAGGGGGTCGTCTAACATTGTCTCATCCGACTCAAGGAGTGAGTCGGAGACACTTGTCTAGCTCATATGCAGGAACAGGTGTGGCCGGATCAACTGTGATCCGGATCCTTGTTTGGCTTCTAGGAGAAGGAAGGAATCTCTCTGGTTAAAAAGAAGGCCCGGTGCGTACTGAATGAGTGAATAAAGCAAGGGCGGGACCACCGGATCGTGGCCGACAAGGGTGCTCATGCGCCCAGAGCAGAGGCAACATCGTTAAAGCAAGAGTGACGCGGGGGAAAAGCATCCCTGTCGGGTTACTACTTTGGGAGGAGGCATATTCTGGGAATATGCCTCCACGTATGCCCTAGGCCAGGACCGAACCACCTCTATATAAGGGGGGTTGGGGTTCTGGTAAGGGGGTTAGATTTTCGGAGGTTGGGTCTCTTCTAATACATAGCAAGGAAAACACTAGTAGATCTAGGGTTCTTGGGCTAGTTAGTGGGCAAGAGTAAGAGAGTTTCTTCTTCCTCCTCTTGTCAATACAGCTCGAGGAGCACTTGTAATCTGAGAGACTGAGCATCAATACAAGGCTTCTGTGTAGAGAATCACTCTACTATCCCTCCCTGGATTCCCCTAGCGCATATTAGTCCCACCTTCAGCCTATCCATGGCATCTGCCGTGACACCACCACAACATAGACTGTTCTAAGAAGGCCATCACCATGAACAGTAGCTCTGGAGTAATAGTAGAGCATATATCTGAAACCTTACCTCGTCAATTTAAGTGCAACAAGAGTCTAGCCCTACCCACCATAGACCAAGTCAGAGTAGTCTGTGAATACCCCGACGTATTCCCAGATGAATTGCCAGGTATGCCCCTGGATAGGGATATTGAGTTCACTATTGAATTAATCCCCGGAACCGGACCCATAGCCCAGAGACCCTATAGCATGAACCCCTCAGAGTTAGTGGAATTGAAGAAGAAGTTGGATGCTATGTTAGCAACAGGATTGATTCAACCAAGCGCATCGCCATGGAGATCACCAGTGTTATTCGTCGATAAGAAAGATGGAGGCAACCGTTTGTGCACAGATTACAGGAAGCTGAATGACATCACCATCAAAAACAAGTACCCTTTTCCAAAGATAGAGGATCTATTTGATCAGTTGACTGGTGCCTAGGTATTCTCAAAGATTGATCTTAGGACTGGTTATCTCCAACTTAAGATTCGTGCAACGGATATTCCGAAGACCGCCTTTACTACTCGTTATGGTTTATACGAGTATACGGTTATGTCTTTTGGATTAACCAATGCCCCTGATTATTTCATGAATCTCATGAATAAGATCTTTATGAATTTCCTAGATAAGTTTGTTGTTGTGTTTATCGATGATATCCTTATCTACTCCAAGTCAGAAGAAGAGCATGAGCAACATCTGAGGATCATCCTAGAAACCCTGAGAGAGCATCGGTTATATGCCAAGTTCAGCAAATGTGAGTTTTGGCTGAAAGAAGTAGGATTCCTAGGACATATTGTGTCTGCCGGAGGAGTCTCTGTTGATCCCGCCAAGATCAAAGATGTCAAAGAATGCGAAGCCCCCACCACTGAAACCCAAGTCTGTGCATTTCTCAGATTGGCGGGATATTACCGCAAGTTCGTAGAAGGATTCTCGAGCATCGCCAGACCCATGACCCAATTGTTGAAGAAGGACAAGAAGTTTGAATGGACCGACAAATGTGAAGCCAGTTTCCAAGAACTGAAGAAGAGATTGATTTCAGCCCCAATATTGATCATGCCAGACATCAAGAAGCCGTTTGATGTGTATTGTGATGCATCCAAGATTGGTCTCGGATGTGTATTGATGCAAGAAGGCAAAGTCATCGCATATCTGTCTCGGCAACTGAAGCAGCATGAGCAGGACTATCCGACCCATGATCTTGAATTAGCAGCTGTAATTTTGGCATTGAAGACATGGCGTCATTATCTTATGGGTAATAATTGTGAGATTTACTCAGATCACAAGAGCTTGAAGTATATTTTCACTCATAAGGAGCTGAATATGAGGCAAAGGAGATGGATAGAGTTAATCAAGGATTATGACCTTGACATTCACTATCACCCAGACAAAGCCAATGTGGTAGCGGATTCTCTTAGCAGATTGCCGTGTAGGCTAAACACCATGATCAAAGAGAAGCAACCAAGTTTGTATGAGGAGTTGGAGCAGTTTAGGACTGAGATAGTTAGCAAAGTATTTTTAGCTAGCATTGAACTTCAACCCACTTTGATTAGCCAAATCAAGGAAGCCCCAAAGGGAAATGAAAGTATTGACGGAATCAAACATCGTATTGGTACAGGAAAGGTACCTGGATTCACCGAAGACGAAGAAGGAGTTCTGTGGTACAAAGGACGTATCTGTGTGCCAGCAGATTCGGAGTTGAAGCAAGTTATCATGCAAGAAGCTCATGATACTCTGTATTCTATCCACCCTGGAGGAACGAAGATGTACCAAGATATGAAAGAGCAATTTTGGTGGCACAAGATGAAGAGAGAAATCGGAAGCTACATCGCCAAGTGTGACATTTGTCAAAGAGTCAAAGCAGAGCATCAGAGACCCGCAGGACTGTTGCAACCATTGCAGATTCTGGAATGGAAATGGGATTCCGTCGGAATGGACTTTATCACCGGATTTCCTACCTCTAGTAGGGGAAATCACTCAATCTGGGTCATCGTTGATAGACTGTCCAAGGTAGCTTACTTTATACCTGTCAAGACAACCTACCAGAGTTCAAAGCTAGCAGAGTTGTATATTGCTAGAATTGTTAGTCTGCATGGAACCCCCAAGACCATAGTATTAGATCGAGGAACCCAATTTACCTCGAGATTTTGGCAGAAAGTCCAAGAAGGATTAGGAACCAAGTTGAATTTCAGCACCGCTTATCACCCGCAAACTGATGGACAGACTGAGAGAGTCAACCAAATCCTAGAAGATATGTTGAGAGCTTGTGTGTTGGAATATGGATCAAAATGGGAAGATTGCCTGCCTTTCGCAGAATTATCATATAACAACAGTTATCAAGCTAGTTTGCAAATGGCACCATTTGAGTTCCTATACGGAAGAAAGTGTCGCACCCCTTTGATTTGGTCGCAAGTAGGACAGAGTCAGATTTTCAGACCCGACATTCTCCGAGAAGCCGAAGAAAAGGTTCACAAAGTCCGTGAACACCTCAAGACCGCCCAATCTAGACAGAAGAGTTATGCTGACAAGAGAAGGAGAGACCTGACTTTCAATGTCGGAGATTTTGTATATCTCAAGGTTTCACCATTGAAGGGAACGCAACACTTTAGTCTGAAAGGAAAGTTAGCCCCCAGATATATCGGGCCCTTCAAGATTCTGAATCACCAAGGAGAAGTATCGTATCAACTGGAACTACCAGAGGAGATGTCAGCCATCCATAATGTGTTCCATATCTCGTTACTTCGCAAATGCCTAGAAGTGCCGGAGAAGACTGAAGTTTTCAAGAACATCGATCACCGAGCTGTCGATATCAACAAGGACCTGACATATCGTGAAGTGCCCATCTGTATCTTGGAAGAAGCTTAAAGAACCACCAGGACCAGAAGTATCAAATTTCTCAAGATTCAATGGAGCAACCATACCGAAGAAGAAGCCACTTGGGAGCGAGAAGATTACATTAGGACAGAGTTCCCAGATCTCTTTAGTTCCTAGTTTTCTTTCGTAAATCTCGGGACAAGATTTTGTTTAAGGGGGTAAGCTTTGTAACATCCCAAAACTTAATCCAAGGTTAATCAAGATCAAATCTACCCAATTTAGGGTTAACAAAAACTTTTTCATTTAAAAATCATAAGCATTCATATGTGTGTGCATATAATTTAGGAGTTGTTTTGAATTGCCATGTTTGAGTGATCCATTGGTTGTAAAATGATTCTAAGGTGAAACATCATCTAGATCATTCCCAAGCAAATCCGAAAGAAAAACAAATCAAAAAGAATAAATTAAGCAAATTGTCACTTTTGCCATTTTAATCACCTAGCCTACTTTGGCTATTCCTAGAACTCAAATCTTAACAGAAACAATTGTGGATATTTGCACCCCTTGCTAGTACAAGTAGTGATGTACCAAGGCCCACTTTGTTTCATCCCAAAAACTTTCAAACACTAAATTTAAATGACAATTGAAAATTGAATGTAGTTCATATGTATAGATCACACTTATTCAAAAACCACTCAAATGAACTCCATTTTTAAATCCCAAGCACACCTAGATGCCTAAGCATAAGTTACATCACTCCACCAAAAATCAGCCCAAAATTCAAATATTTTGTTCATGCGGCCATTGTGTCGAACAGGTGGCATGCACAAAAATTCTGCCTAACTATTACTGTGTGTAGATAATTGCTTTGTCGAGTGTTTGGCCCTCATTTGGTTCCCCTGTCCCTCCCAGCTCTAACAAAAACCCCACCGGCCTACCCCTAAGCCTAGAGCAGCAGTGGAGCGCCGCCACTTTATGGTCGCCGCTGACCAGAAGCGGGCAATGCGCCAGGGACCAAGCCGCGCCATTCTAGCGTGCCCACTAGCTCCGCCCAACCCTACCGCCGCCCACGGTCCACCCCTCGATCAACCTTAGCCTCTAGACCACTCCCCAGCAGCACCGCCCTTTCTCTCTACGAGCCAGCCAGAGCGCGCCAGAGTGCGATTGCCGCCAGCACGCAGCAGACCGCGCCTTGACGCCATATCGTGCACCCTGCTCCGCCTCGACCCCAGCACCCTGCCAGACACGTCCGTGCACCGCCGCGCGACCCACAGTCGCCGAGCGCCGTGTCGAGCACCGCCTCTGTCTCCTAGAGCGCGGGAAGCTCCCGACCCTATGACACCGCCCCTAGCCGCACCATTGCGCCGTAGCTGACCGCTAGGGAACCGCCCACCATCCGCCTACCTCACCCACGCTGATAGCCCCCTGTACCGCCCTCGCCGGAGACGCCTACCCACACCTCTCAGTCTCACCGTCGCGCCTATATAAGCAAGTCTCCCCAGCATGAATTCCTCACACCATTCCACTCCCCTCTCTCCCCTGAACATTTCCCCTCTCTCGCCAGAGCCGCTCGAGCCATAGTTCGCCGGAATTGCACCAGAGGAGCCTGCAGAAGAGGAGGAAATGTTGTCGTCGATTCCGTCGACCGCAGCCCCTGCCGTGACTTCGCCTGAGTTTGCCGTCGCCGTCTAGTTCGATCGCCCGCCTTACCGCACTAGCTAGAGCCCTGGAACGTCCCCAGTAGACCCCCATCGTCTGTTTAGGGTTCGGTCTCGCCGGCGACGAGTCCGTCATCGACGACGACTGTGAGCCATTGATCCACGTTATAATCGTGTGGCCCAGATTGCTAGATACAGTTTCGGGTTTTAGGTGTCGCTGACAAGCGAGGCCAACCTGTCAGCCGCCCTCTGTGCCGCTAAGCGCCACTGGGCCGGCCCATTTCCTTTCTCGCGTGACCCAGTTAATTCAAAAATAGGTTTTCTATTTAAGTTTAAATTCAATTCTGTCCCTTAGTTCAAAAATCAATTCAGAGAGTTGTGCAAGTCCAAATTGAGTGATTCCAATTTTGTTTGAAAGCTTCTGGAAAGATATATCCAAGCCCATTGGATTTAATTAATTTAGAGTTAGAGATCTCTCCTAGTAAAAATAATAAGACAGAAGCATTTGCACATTCAAACATGTTTATAAAATCAACCATAATAGCTTTTGAGTTGATTCCAACTCTCAAAATCACATTTAACCATACCTATCTGAATATGTAATAATATTAAGGTTTACATGTAGTGACTTTGGACTAGTACCAAATTAGTGCTATATAGGCATTTCTAGTCACTTTAAATCATTAAATATTAAAGTTAAACTTATTAAAGTGTGATCCAACCTTTAAATCACATTCCCATATGTTAGAATATGTGGTGATGACATGTGTCCACATGATCCCATATTTTAATTGGAGAATATTAAATCTTAGTTAAGTTCAATGAGTAGAAATTACTTTTCTCAAATAAAAAGAATGAGGCTAGTTAATTAAACCTTGTGGTGCTTGTTGATGGATATGCCGAAGGGGGTATGCCCAGAAGTACGTTCCGATTCGGCTGAAGGGCCTACGAGTGGGCCTGAAGGACGGCGACTAGAGTGCGACTGAAGGAAAGGCCTGGCGACTAGAGACTGAAGGCCCAGAAGCGTACTTGAAGCCCAGTCGGATTAGGTCAAAAGCCTCTGAGTCCATATCTTGCTCGGTTGTAACTTGTAAACCCTAGCGAGGTGACTCCTATATAAAACTCCCTAGGGTATCCTTAGGACTTACGTTCCATCATACACCCCCTCAAGCGACTCCCTGCTTAGACGCCAAGATCGCCACCCCTTTAACTCGCTCTCCATTAATCCAATCTAGCAGGAGTAGGTCTTTACCCTCCGGGGGGCCGAACCTGGGTAAACCATGTGCATCCGCCCCCATCTCGCACCACAGATGGCCGCCAGCTCTTCCTCACGTTACAATCAATCGCTGCCAGTGGCAGCGACTGCCGTGGTCATTTCCATGACAGTGGCGCCCACCGTGGTGCATAGCAGGACTGGCCTGAGTTCTGCGGTGAGACCCTACTCGCCGATCGATCGGCCGCTCTCCACCGGCTGCATGATCGCCATCGGCGGGATCTTACAGATCCTGCCCAGCAGCTACATCCCGGTGTCACGCCCGGTCACTCACGGCGCGGTGATGCCGATCGGCTCCATCAACCTCTTCGTCGGCTTCACTGGTGCGGTCGACCCAGCTGCAACAATGATCGTCGGCGGATCACCGCCACACCACGACCTGCTCTCGGAAGAGCAGGTCCACTCCATCAGGAGCCTCGTCACCGAGTACGACTTAGCCGCCAGCAACGCGGCCGAGACCAACGCCGCCACCGACGACGAGGCCCTAAACAACGACGCCGACTCCATGACCCCTGCCTCGGTCGACGGATCTATCACCACCGCATCACGAGAGGACTCCAACCCGGAGGATTTTGAGGACCCCTCCATCCTCGGGATCTTCGACTCCGACTCCGGCTCGCAGTCGCCTGAGGACTTCCGCGCCAGATCCAATCGCTTTAATGCGATGTACATGGCGGGCAGCACGGCTGCCCCGCCAGATCCGTTCTCCATGTCGATCCCACCGACTGCTACGGCCATAGAGGTGGAGGAATCCCACCTATGACTCGTGGAGGCGCAACGCAACGAACTCGCCGAGCGCGAGAAATACCGCCTTGTCGTGGAAATAGCCACGGCAGTCGCTGCCACTGGCAGCGATTGAGTGTTTCGTGAGGAAGAGTTGGCGGCCATATGCGGTGCGAGATGGGGGCGGATACACATGGGTTTACCCAGGTTCGGCCCCCCGGAGGGTAAAGACCTACTCCTGCTAGATTAGATTATTAGAGAGCGAGTTACAGGGGTGGCGAGCTCGGCGGCTATGCAGCGAGTCGCTTGAGGGGGTGTATGATGGAACGTGAGTCTCTAGGATACCCTAGGGAGGTTTATATATGAGGCACATCGCTAGGGTTTACATGTTACAATCGAATAAGATAAGGATTCGGAGGTTTTGACCTAATCCGACTGGGCTTCTGTTACACTCCTGGGCTTCCAGTCGCCAGTCGTCGGGCCTCTCCTTCCGTTGTAGTCCAGTCGCCATCCTCCAGGCGCACTCACAGGCCTTTCGGCCCAATCGGAACGTCCTGCTGGGCATACCCCCTTTGGCATATCCCATTAGTAGTCCCTGAGGCCATCGTTGATGCGGTATGAGCGTCCTTTTGGCGTCAGATGGCGAGCCCAATTTGGGTGTCCAGTCGAGTCGGCGATGGACTCCATCAGAAGCAAGGAGAATTTCCCCATGTTTCCATTCGCTACCCCAATGAATGTTACCGCTGCCAAGTCGTCGTTCTGGCGAGTGGAAAAGCCTGGCGGGTAGCGGGTGAAATAAAGGATTTGGACCGTCAAATCCGGTCAAACTATCTGTTGGAATTTCCAATGGTAACTTCGGCGCAATTACCGTGAGTAACGGTTATCGCGATTTTGGCGGGTGGCGTTCCCATATAAGGGGAGTGATGGTTCAGCTCTGCATACCTTCTCCGCATTCTTCATTCTTCCTTGTTCGTTCTTCCTATCTCCAATCGCCCTGCCTACATCCTTCCGACTTGTCTTTTCCGCATCGTGCGATTCCACATCCTATCCGATGGAGCCTCCCAAAGGCTCATGGGGAAAATCCAGGTGTACCACAGCCCAGCTTAAATCCTTTGAGGACGCCGGAGTCCTCCGCAAGGGGAATTGGCGGCTTCCCCCCTCCTCCGAGACCGAGCTGAAGTAGCGACCCCGCGAATTCATCTGCTTCCCCAGCCATCTCGAGAGGGGTCTGGGATTCCCCACTTCACTCTTTTTCCGCCGCTTCTGCGCGTATTACGCGATCAAGCCATCAGATCTCGGTCCGCATAGCATCGAGCAGCTGGCAATCTTTGTCGCCTTCTACGAATGCTATCTTGGTTGCAGGCCATACTTCCCGCTATGGTTGAAACTCTTCCACGGCCGCATTGGGCGCGAGGCGTCTGGTGGTTCGATGTTGGCCGCAGGTGGTGTCACATTCCAACTGAAGACAAAGGCCAATTTCGTCAAGCTCCTCCTGCCGAAGAAGGCCGCCAGCGAGTGGAAGAAGAGCTGGTTCTACGTCAAAGAAGCTACTCCCTCCGGCGAGGTGGCTCTTCTCGAGTTCGTCGCCGAGAGGAGCGAGCCTCGCCGGTTGGCACCGAATAAGCTTCCCAAAGACCAGCGGATGGCCGTCGCGGAAATGATGGACGAGATCCAAAAGCTGAAGGATCAGGGGTTGATTCCGATCAACCTCTACAATTGCTGGCTCGGGTGGCGTATGGTTTCGCTGGCTGCTCGGCCGCACTGGATGTATGAATACAGTGGGAAGCATGACCCCTTCCGAACCAGCAAGGAATCATGGGAGGCCGAAGACTACAAGGCCGCCCTGAAGAAGATCAACGATGCAGAGTTCACCAGCGTGGCGGTCGGGCTCGCCCCGTACACTCCCGTGAAGAATGAAGCCCCCACAGTAAGTTCTCTTCCCAGTCATTATGTCTGTACCTCAGTTCTCAGTCTCCGCGTTTGGTGTTTTACTCGTGGTGGTTCTCTGCTTTTTCAGGTGTTGGAGGGTTGGCTCCCTCCGCTCGATGAAGAGGTTCCCCAGGAACTGGAGGAAGACTCCGAGAGAGACTCTTCCGATAGCGACGGGGAGGAGGAAGAGGTTCCTCCCCCAGCGCATGTGGCTTGCAAGACACGCATGCAGAAACAACATGAGTTCGAGGCGAGCCGCAGCCTGGACGAACACGACGGAGGCAACGAGGTCGCGCAGGAGCACACGTCCCGACGTACTGCTACACCGTCGAAGACCGCACGCAAGCCCAAGTCGCCAGCAAAGAGGCCCACGTCGCCGTCCAAATCTGTGGTGGTGTTCGAGTCGGATGACGACTCCGATGATGAAGGTTCCCCTGAAGTCTCGCATAAGGCCCCAAAGGTTGCAATCCTGACAAAGGGGTTGGAGGGCGAGGACACGGAGGTAGTGGTAGAGGTTCCCTTGGCGGCGATTGCGCCGACGGCCTCGGGGGTTCCAAGCCAAGAAGCGGCTGAGGCGATGACGTCCAAGTCGCTGCAGCCGTCAAGGGCGGCCGCGTTGGAGCCGGAGATCCCGGTGACGGCGGCTTCATCGTCGAGGAAAGCCCGCGGTTTCGTGGGCTTCAGACGTCTTCGAGAGGGGGCTCACCCGCAAGTTGGGTCCCGAGTTGGACAAGCCCGCCCACATCAGCACTAGGCTTCGTGTCCTCCCGGTCGCTAAGTGAGTACTGCTCCGCAATCCCGATTCGCCTCGCTCTTTTTGTATTGTCATTATATTGATTGTGGGAACTCGTGCAGGTCAGGGGCCAAGAAGATTGGCCGTCCCTCAGTGGCTAAGATTCCACCGGCCGCCCCCACGGGAGAGGGCGACCTCCCCAAGAAGAGAAAGGCCACCATAGAGGTGGCGACCGTGGCAGTCGCGAAGAAGCAGAAGGAGGGTGCCGACGATGCTGCAGCCAAGGACAGCGCCGTGGAGCCAGATGTTGTGTCAGTCACCGAAGAGGTGGTGGCGGCGCGATCGAAACCGGTCTTGGCTGCGTCTGTGCCGGAAGCGCCGGCCCCGACAACCAGTACCCCCGCCAAAGCGTCGGCGACGTTCCCGCGCTTCATGGCGAGGTAGTTTCTAGGTGTGGCGGACACCCAGTCTCTGCAGAGTCCAGAGATCGTGGATGCGGACATTGGGTCCCGTCGCGGGCGCACTTCCTTCATGATCCCGTCGACTGACGCCGAAGAACTTCACAGGATGCTCGGCGCTGCTATTCAGGTATGTCCAGTCCCCGAGTTCCTAGTCGCTGAATTTCAGCGGCTGGGTACTGAACTTCTTGCACCTCTCCAGTCCCTGAATTCCTAGTCGCTGAATTTTGGCGGCTAGGAATTGAGTTTCTTTCTCCTTCTCTAGTCCCCGAATTCCTAGTCGCTGAATTTCGGTGGCTAGGAATTGAGTTTCTTTCTCCTTCTCTAGTCCCCGAGTTCCTGGTCGCTGAATTTCAGCGGCTGGGAACTGGATTTTTGTTTTGTCAAATGCTGAGGTTTGTTGTTTGTTTGCAGGGATTGCAAAGGGAGTCCACCGATCAGTAGGCCGCGAGAGAGCGCTTGGAGCGTGACTTGCACGAAGCGCAAGAGGCGAACCAGCGGCTTCAGGAAACTATTGGTGAGTATCTGTTTGTCTTTCTTTTCCTCTGTCGGGTGTGAACTATTGGTGTATAGCATGCTAATGGTTTCTCTTGCAGATGGTTTCCCGGCTGTGATTTCCAAGGCCCGTGAGGGGTATGTTCCAGTCGCCGAGCTAGACGCGGCGAATGGACGAATAGCCTCCCTGGTCCAGGACTTGGAGGAGGCGAAAGCGGCCTTAGTTTCTTCGGAGGAGCAAGTGAAGGCTGTCATTGCTGCGGCTGAGGAAGAACACAAAGCCACGAACTCCATCATCGTGGGTCTGCACAACGAGCAAACCGCCTTGGAGAAGCACGTCATGGAGAACTGCCGCAAACTCCTTGGTGAGTCTTCGTCTTTGCCTGACCCGTTTGTCGAGTCCCTGATTTGGGGGTTTCATAGTTTCACTGACACCTAACTTTGCAGTTGTGGTAGGCCAAAGTGATCCTGTGGTGCAGACCTATAATGCCTCGCAGTACGTGACTGCCGTGGTGAACGCAGCCACGGCCTCGGTGTTGTGCGTCCAAGCGGCTCTTCAGGGCATGTCCCCCACCGAAGTTATTCATGGGGGCTTATGAAGGTGTGGCGCTATCTGGAGGAGGTGCTTGCCATCGTGGAGTGGATGGCGCACTCAGTGTTCAGGCGCGGGGCCACCACAGCGTTGAGCTTTGGTCTCGCCTTCTTCCCCAACGACTTCGACCTTGATGACGTGACGAGTGGCTATCCATCGGCGACCGGCACGGTGGAGATGTTAGAGGTGCTGAAGCTAACCGCGAAGGCCGCCCCTTACGCTGATCGGGTCTTAGCGATGGGGGATCTGTTGTCGTACCAGGAGACGGTGTTGGCGCCTGGCGACCGGCCGAACATCCGACATGAAGTCAGCAGCCCTTCCGGTCGTCGTTGCCGAAATCGACAGCGTGCGGCGAACCGTGGCAGCCTTTTGTTCATGTCAAGAAGCGCTGCGCTTCCTCATCGAGGGCTATGTAATAAACAATGTAATTGTCAATTTGTGATGTATGCCAAGTGGCGAGTGCTGTAAAATATTTTGCAATATATGCCAAGAAGTCAATCGACTAAATATTGCGACTAAGTTGTGTGTGGTGTGTTTGTTTTTGGTTGGCGAGTCCCGGCGCATCCATGCTAATGGGGTATAACTTCGATTGTATACTTTTGTGTATTGTTTTGGTTAGGCACGGTTTTATCTCGCGTCTTGAGTGGCGAGTCCCGGCTGAAGTAGGACTAACTTGCAAGCGAGTCCCCGAGCGTGGTGCCCGACCACATTGGTCATGTTCTTGTTGCAGGTTGTGAATGTGTTGTTTGTAATGAGTCTCCTCCCCTGGCCCGGAGAGCCAGTCGCTTGGCGAGTCCTAGGCAGCTCTCTTACTTGGTGTGTTCCCGAGCCACGTGGTGGTTCCTGTTTTGCGGAGTCCCCGTGCGTGTTACTTAACCATTCGAGTCACTTTGCACGAGGATGGGAGGGACAGGTCGCTGTGAGAAGCGTGTATCGGTTGTCTTGGCCCGGTGGGCCAGTCGGGCTAGGCGACTCCAGGTTGGCGTTTTCGTGGACGACCCAAGGCCCGAATATTTCTGGTGCCCTTGTGCCACACTACTTAGTTGTGTCGGTCGCTCGGCCAGAGGTTGACTTCCATAAGTAGCGTATTGCTAATATGTACGAGTGCGAGTGGCACAAGAATATGGCAAGTGGACACAATTTGTGCGATCCGGATGAATTTCATTATATATGCCAGCGGAGTACAATGTGAGGTTCTAAGTATAGAACTTTCTGAGGAGGTTTACGTTCCATGGCCTCCCGACCTCCAGTTGATCGTCACCCCGTATGTCGATGAGGTTGTAGGCATCATTGCCAAGGACTCGGCCTATGGCGAATGGCCCCTCCCATGGGGGGAGAGTTTGTCCATGCCCTTCTTGTCTTGGGCCAGTCGTAGGACCAGGTCGCCTTCCTGGAAGGTGCGAGTTCGCACTCGGCGGCTGTGGTAGCAGCGGAGTCCTTGCTGGTATATGGTGGTGCGGGAGCGAACCAGGTCGCGTGCCTCGTCGAATTGATCGATGCTGTCTTGGCGGGCAACCTCGTTGGCCGCCTCAACGTAGTTGGCGAATCGAGGTGAGTCGTGCTCCAGGTCAGTTGGCATTACGGCCTCGGTGCCATACACCATGAAGAAGGGTGTGAACCCGGTGGAGCGATTGACGGAGGTGCGGATCCCCCATATCACGGAGGGGAGCTCGTCGACCCAGCATCCTAGGGTGCGCTCGAGGGGCACCTGGAGTCGCGGCTTAAGCCCGTGGAGGACGCTCTGGTTGGTGCGTTCTGCTTGGCCATTTGACTCCGGGTGGGCGACTGATGCGAGGTCGAGTCGTATGCCATGTTCTTCATAGAATTCCGACATGGCCCCCTTGGCGAAGTTGGTGCCATTGTCTGTTATGATGTTGTGCGGGTAAAGACCTACTCCTGCTAGATTAGATCATTGGAGAGCAAGTTCTGCTTACTTACAGCATCATAGCAGACTTCTAAACTTAGCCAAGGCAAGAAAAGTCATCCAGGATCACGGTGCGCCAGCAGACCACCTTCCCCATGGGAGGGACCAGGTCGCCATTCATGCACAACAGAGTCCTCGACAACAAGACCTACTACCTCGCATCGACATGCAGGTACAACTTCGAGGTCGGAAGACCATGGAATGTAAACCTTCTGAAAGTTCTATACATAGAACTCAAACTTGTACCAGATGACATATAATGAAATTCATTGGATCACTAAGTGTGTCTACTCGCCATATTATTGTGCCACTGCACTAAGTCAATACGCTACCTGAAATCAACCCTTGGTCGGCGACCGCAGCTAAGTAGTGACCTAAAACCGAAAATATTCGGGCCCTAGGACATCCACGAATACGCCAATCCGGAGCCACCATCGGAGTCGCCCATCTCGACTAGCCCACCGGGCCAAGACGACCGGTATATGATTCTCACAGCGACCCGTCCTTCTCATCCTCACGCAAAGCGACTCGAACGGTTAAGTACCACGCACGGGGACTCCACAAAAATGGAATCCTCACACGGCTCGGGAATACACCAAGTAAGAGAGCTGCCTTGGACTCGCCCAGCGACTAGCTTTCGAGCAGGGAAGAGCGTTCAAACAGCATCAAAACAACCTACAACAGAGGCATGTCTGTTGGGCACCATGCTCGGGGACTCGCCTACAAAACAATCCCACTCGCACTCGGGGACTCGTCCCCTCAGAACATGCAAGGGACAAAACAGTGCACAACCAGAAGAAAACACATAAATATACAATCGAGTTATACCCCATTAAAGGGCGGATGTGCTCGGGGACTCGCTCAAACAAAAATAAACACACCACACAATTCTGGTCACAATACGAGTCGATTGACTCCCTTTGGCATATATTACAAAATACTGACCACATTAGAGCAGTCGCCACTTGGCATACATTACAAACTGCCCAACTACATTGTCTATTCCATAGGTCCTGACGAAGAAGCACCACCACCCCTTGACACGAACAAAAGGCTGCCACGGGTTCGTCGGGTAGGTCGTCAGCGACTTCGACAACGCCGGCTGGAAGGGTTGTTCCAACTTCATGTCGTGATGCTCTGGCTTAGGGTCGCCAGGCGCCAACACCGTCTCCTGGTACGGCAGAAGATCCCACATCACCAAGACCCGATCGGCAAAAGGGGCGGCCTTCATAGTCAGCTTTAGTACCTCTGACATCTCCACCGTGCCGGTCGCTGATGGGTAGCCACTGGTCACGTCATCAAGGTCGAAGTCGTCGGGGAAGTGGGCAAGACCCAGGCTCAATGCCGTGGTGGCCCCGCGCCTGAACGCCGAGCGCGCCATCCACTCCACGATGACAGGCGCCTCCTCCAGATAGCGCCACAGCTCCGTAAGCCCCCCAGGAATAACCTCGGTGGGGGACATGTCTTGAAGAACCGCTTGGACACATAACGCCGAAGCCGTGGCCATGTTCACCACGGCAGTCACGCACTGCGAAGCATTGAAGGTCTGAACCACCGGGTCGCTTTGCCCTATCACAGCTGCAAAATCAGACGTCAGTGAAACTACGGACTTCCCCAATCAGGGACTCACCAAATAAGTGAGGCAAAGACGGAGACTCACCGAGGAGTTTGTGGCAGTTCTCCGTGACATGCTTCTCCAAGGCGGCATGATCATTGTGCAGCCCCACGATGATCGAATCCGCGGCCTTGCGTTCCTCCTCAGCTGCAGCGACAGCAGCCTTCGCTCGATCCTCAGAAGAAACTGAGGCCGCTCTCGCCTCCTCCAAGTCTTGGATCAGCGAGGCAATTCGCCCATTCGCCGCGTCCAGTTCGGCGACTGGAACATACCCTTCACAGGCCTTGGAAATTGCAGCCGGGAGACCATCTGAAAGAGAAATCATCAGTGCATCATACACCAACAGTTCACACCTAAAAGAGAAAAGGAAAGAAAGACATGTACTTACCAATAGTTTCCTAAAGTCTCCTGCGCTTCACGCAGATCCCGCTCCAAGCGCTCCCTTGCGTCCTGCCGATCGGTCGATTCCCTTTGCAAACCCTGTAAACAAATAACACAATTCAGCACTTACCAAAATCTACATCCAGTTCCTAGCCACTGAAATTCAGCGACTAAGAACTTGGGGACTGGAGAGTAGAAAGAAGTTCAGTTCCTAGCCGCTGAAATTTAGCGACTAAGAACTCGGGGACTGGAGAGTAGAAAGAAGTTCGGTTCCTAGCCGCTGAAATTCAGCGACTAAGAACTCGGGGACTGGACATACCTGAATAGCGGCGCCAAGCATCCTGTGGAGTTCTCCGGCGTCAGTCGATGGGATCGTGAAGGAAGTGCGCCGCAGCGGGACCCAATGTGCATCCACGATCTCGGACTCTGTGAGGCGGGTGTCCGCCACTGAAACCCCTAGCCATGAAGCGCGGGAACGTCGCCGACGCTCTAGCGGGGGCATTGGTTGTCGGGGCCGGCGCCTCCATTGTAGGCGCAACCAAGACTGGCTCCGACCACGCCGCCACCACTTCTTTGGCAACTGCTGCAAAATCGGACTTCGCGGCGCCGTCCATAGCTGTGGCGTCGTCGGCACTCCCCTTCTGCTTCTTCGTGCCTTCCGCGGTCGCCGCATCTCCGGTGGGTTTCCTCTTCTTGGGGAGGTCGCCCTCTCCCATGGTGGTGACCGACGGAATCTTTGCCACTGAAGGACGGCCAATCTTCTTGGCCTCAGATCTGCCCAAATTTCCACGATCAATATAACGACAATACAAAACCAAGACATGAGTCGGAATGAAGAACCAATACTTACTTAGCGACCAGGAGAACGCGCAGCCCGGTGCTGATGTGGGCAGGCTTATTCAATTCTGGACCCAGCTTGTGAGTGATCCCCCTCTCAAAGACGTCGGAAGCCCACGACACCGCGGGCTTCCTCGATGACAAAGCTGCGGGTGCCGGAATTTCTGGCTCCGAAGACGCGGCCGCTCTCAATGGCTGCGGCGACTTAGATGCCGCTGCCTCAACCACTTCCTGGCTTGAAACCGCCGAAACCATTTGTGCAATCACCACCAGGGGAACCTCTACCGCCGCCTCGGTGTCCTCGCCCTCCAACCCCTTCATCGGGATCGCATCCTCTGGGGCCTTGTGCGAGATTTCGGGGGTGCCTTCATTGTCAGAGTCGTCATCTGACTCAAACACCACCGCTGACTTGGACGGCGACATTGGCTTCTTTGCTGATGACTTGGTCTTGCGCGCGGGCTTCGACGGTGTGTCCGTACGCCGGGATGTGTGCTCCTGCGCGACCTCATCACCTCCTTCGTGTTCATCGAGGTTGCGACTTGCCTCGAACTCGTGCTGTTTCTGCATGCAAGTCTTGCGAGCCACAGGCGCTAGGGGAGGGACCTCCTCCTCCTCCTTGTCGTTGTCGGAGGAATCTCCTTCGGAGGCCTCCCTGAGCTCCCGGGGGACCTCTTCATCGAGCGGAGGAAGCCAGCCCTCCAACACCTGAAACAGCTGAGAACCACCACGAGTAAGTACCAAATGATGCGACTGCGAGTCGAGATAGGAAATGGCGACTAGGGAGAAAACTTACTGTGGGGGCTTCATTCTTCACGGGAGTGTATGGGGCGAGCCCGACTGACACGGTGGTGAATTCCGTGTTAGTGATCTTCTTCAGGGCGGCCTTGTAGTCCTCGGTCTCCCACGATTCTTTGCTGGTTCGGGAGGGGTCGTGCTTCCCGCTATACTCGTACATCCAATGCGGTTGAGCCGCTAGCGGAACCAGGCGCCGCCTGAGCCAGTAGTTGTAAAGGTTGATTAAAGTCAACCCCTGGTCCTACAGCCTCTGGATCTGGTCCATCATCTCCGCAACGGTCGTCCTCTGGTCTTTAGGGAGCTTCTTCGGTGCCAACCGGCGAGGCTCACTCCTCTCGACGATGAACTCGGGAAGCGCCACCTCGCCGGAGGGAGTGGATTCTTTCACATAGAACCAACTTTTCTTCCACTCGCTGGCGGCTTTCTTCGGCAGAAGGAGCTTGATGAAATTAGCCTTCGGCTTCAATTAGAACGTGACGCCACCTGCATCCAATATCAAGCCGCCGAACGCCTCGCGCCCGATGCGGCCATGGAAGAGCTCCAGCCACAGCGGGAAATACGGCCTACAGCCGAGGTAGCACTCACAAAAGGCGACGAAGATCGCCAGCTGCTCGATGTTGTGCGGACCGAGATCCGACGGGTTGATCGCGTAATACGCACAGAAGCGTCGGAAGAAGAGCAAGGTGGGAAACCCCAGACCTCTCTCTAGATGACTAGGTAAACAAATGAATTCGCCGGCTCGCGGTTTCGGCTTGGTCTCGGAGGAGGGGGGAACCCGCCAATTCCCCTTGCAAAGGACTACGGCGTCCTCGAAGGACTTGAGCTGGGTTGTGGTGCACTTGGACTTTCCCCATGAGCCTTTGGGAGGCACCATCAGGAAGGATGTGGAGTCGCTCGGTGCGGAAGGGTCGAATCGAAGGAAGACAGAAAGAATGAATGTGGGAGAATGAGGAATGCAGGGAAGGATCTAGAGAGTTGATTCGTCACTTCCCTTATAAAGGAACGCTACCTGCCAAATTCGGAGTAGCCATTACCTGTGGTAATTACACCGAAGTTACCGTTGGAATATCCAACGGATAGTTTGACCAGATTGACGGTCCAGCTCCTCCATTCTACTCGCTACCCGCTAGTCTTTCCCACTCGCCGAAGCAGCGACTTGGCAGCAGTGACATTCGTCGGAGCATCGAATGGAAGCCTGGAAAAATTTCCTCAGCTTTAGTAGAGTCCATCGCCGACTCGACTGGGCGTCCAAATTGGGCTTGCCTACTTCGACCACCAAAAGGACACCTACGCCTGAATCAACGATGGCCTCGGGGACTACTGATGGGGATATGCTGAAGGGGGTATGCCCAGCAGGACGTTCCGATTGGGACGAAGGGCCTGCGAGTGGGCCTAAAGGACGGCGACTGGAGTGCGACTGAAGGAAAGGCCTGGAGACTAGAGACTGAAGGCCTAGAAGCGTACTTGAAGCCCAGTCAGATTAGGTCAAAAGCCTTCGAGTCCATCTCTTGCTCGGTTGTAACTTGTAAACCCTAGCGAGGTTACTCCTATATAAACCTCCTTAGGGTACCCTTAGGACTTACGTTCCATCATACACCCCCTCAAGCGACTCGCTTACCTTGAGCTTCGCCACCCACAACTTCGCTCTCCATTAATCCAATCTAGCAGGAGTAGGTCTTTACCCTCGAGGCGAACACAGGTAAACCATGTGGATCCGCCCCATCTACCGTAGATGGCCTTGACTCTTCCTCATGTTACAATCAATGTTTGCCGATGGATCGTCAGTCATTTCCACGACACTTGTGATGATAGTAGATCATCAAATGTGTGCCTTAGTGTGCTAAGTAGACTAGTTAAGTATTGTTTGGTGATTGTGTGTCCCGTATGTATTTATAGACGATAGTACCGACCAAGCTTTCGAGGAGGAGGAGTTCTACCAAGAGGAGGAGGAAGAAAACTTCAACCACTGCACCAACCAAGGCAAGCTATTGTTAGCAAGCTAGAATTAAACTATATAACCTAAGCAAGGTGCATTAGGCATGCTTTGGGTTATACCACTTTGAATATTACCTACCCCAAGTTTTATTTCCAAGTTTTACTTTCTTTACTTTATTAAAGTCCTTTACTTGTTTGAAGGTAGCATAAAAAGTATAAAACTTGACCTATCTAGATAACCTTAGATGTCATTCTATGGCATGAGATTGATCTTAGCATCCCCTATTAGTGAACACTCTTAACTTAGTAGCTTAGAGCTAGATCAAAACTTGAGTCACTTTAGATGGGAACCCTTGGTCAAAATGAATTGTGAAAACCTTGGAATGATGAGTCATTCTATTGAGATGTTTTGACATGTGTTGAGAAGCACAACTGGTTTATGATGATGAAAATGTTGAGGCATGAGCCTTAACCCTTTTACAAAACTGATGGTTGGGTTCGGATGTCATACCATTCCAATTTTACCGTACAACCACAATACCTGAATTGGGTAAGGCTTAGCCGGAAGTTTATATGCATTAGTATTAGTTCCCTCGTGGGAGAGGTTTGTTTATACTCATAGGAGAGGTGCTTATACTAGGGTGTGTAAAGGAAAGGTTATGTTTGATTATCTGCATACTAAGTATGATGATTCAGGGTTATCCCTGACAGATGTATCGAATCTTGTGGTGAAAGTGTACCACCTCTGCAGAGTGTCAAACTATTCGAATAGCCGTGTCCGCGGTTATGGATAGTTGGAGTGGCCATACTGTTCCGTTGTCAGATGTTTTCAAAACAACTTATGAAATGACTTGTGACATGACTTGACCACAATAGAGTTGTGATTACGACACTAGCTTCCCAACTTAAGTGATTCTAGAACTTTATTTTATCTTTCTTTGTTTTTGAACTCAGCTTAGGTTTCAAACTTAACTTTACAAATAAACTTAGAGTTAGCAATCCCACTTGAACTACCCCTTACTTGTTAGTGATAGTTTGCGAGTACTTAAAGAGTACTCATGGCTTTTGTCCCTGGCTATTCCTATGGCCAGACTATGAAGGAGACTACAAAGATGAAGGACAGCAGGATGGCTATGATAACTAGGATTATCTTCCATTGTCAGCATTTCCTGTGCCACTAAAGATGGACACCACCACTACGCTTATTATTTTTTCCGCTTCTTGTTGTATTAAGACTGGATCATGAGATCCTTTATTCGTGTAAGACCTTATTATGGTTTGTAATTGATGATGTACTGTGATATCCAATTTGTTATGTCTCGCAAAAATGGTAATCCTGGGATTGCGATGTATGACATAACAGGCATCTGGGATTAAAAATCCGGGTGTTGACAAGTTGGTATCAGAGTCATCCTGACCATAAGAGACCCTAGTTAGAATGGACGTCCGAACAAAAACTTAATTTCAAAACCAAAGTGAGTATTTATGAAAAAACTATTTCCTCTCTTACCCTTGGGAATTCATTTCTTTCTCAAAAATTCATGTTCCTCAAATTCTTACATTACTACATAAAATTTGACACACTTGATCACTTCACTAACTTCCTCATCCTTAATTCTTGTAGATGGAGACTCAGTTCAGCAAGTTCTACCAGTTGGGCAACGGAGGCCAACTGATCTTCGAGAGGGATCTAGATTCACTGTCTCAGTTATTGGGACGCCCACATCCAGAGTTTCTTGGAGCTGTGAGTGGAAGTGTGAGTGGAGGCATATTTATGTGAGTGGAAGTGTGAGTGGAGGCATATTTATGTGAGTGGAGCATCCACCACATGAATGAGGGAAGAGGTGGGGGCACCACCATGGTTGCCACGCCATGGCCCTTGGTTGCCCCCCCCCCCTCTTCCCTATAAAAGGCCCCCCTCTCCTCCTCACAACACACACCTCCTCGTGAAGGATCTCTCTCCCCCTCTAGTTATTCCCCATGGTCTCGGATTAGCGAGATACATGTTTGTCGTGGAAATGGCCACGGCAGTCGCTGCCACTGGCAGTGATTGATTGTTTTGTGAGGAAGAGTTGGCGGCCATCTGCAGTGCGAGATGGGGGCGGATGCACATGGGTTTACCCAGGTTCGGCCCCCCGGAGGGTAAAGACCTACTCCTGCTAGGTTAGATTATTGGAGAGCGAGTTACAGGGGTGGCGAGCTCGACGTCTAAGCAGCGAGTCGCTTGAGGGGGTGTATGATGGAACGTGAGTCTCTAGGATACCCTAGGGAGGTTTATATATGAGGCACCTCGCTAGGGTTTACAAGCTACACCAAACAAGATAAGGATTCGGAGGTTTTGACCTAATCTGACTGGGCTTCTGTTACGCTCCTGGGCCTCCAGTCTCCAGTCGCTGGGTCTCCAATCTCCAGTCGCTATCCTCCAGGCGCACTCACAGGCCCTTCGGCCCAATCGGAACACCCTGCTGGGCATACCCCCTTTGGCATATCCCCATCAGTAGTCCCCGAGGACATCGTTGATGCAGGTGTAGGTGTCCCTTTGGGGTTCGGAGTAGGCGAGCCCAATTTGGGCGTCCAGTCGAGACGGCGATGGACTCTATCAAACCAAGGAGAATTTCTCCATGATTCCATTCGCCACCCCAATGAATGTCACTACTGCCAAGTCGTCGCTTCGGCGAGTGGAAAAGACTAGCGGGTAGCGGGTGAAGTGAAGGAGTTGGACCGTCAAATCTGGTCAAACTATCCATTGGAATTTCCAATGGTAACTTCGGCGCAATTACTGTGAGTAACGGCCATCCCGATTTTGGTGGGTGGCATTCCCATATAAGGGGAGTGATGATTTAGCTTTGTAGATCTTCTCCGCATTCTTCATTCTTCCTCATTCGTTCTTCCTGTCTCCAATCTCCCTGCCTTCAACCTTCCGATTCGTCTTTTCCGCTCCGTGCGACTCCACATCCAACTCGATGGCGCCTCCCAAAGGCTCATGGGGAAAGTCCAAGTGCACCATAGCCCAGCTCAAGTCCTTCGAGGACGCCGGAGTCCTCTGCAAGGGGAACTGGCGGGTTCCCCCCTCCTCCGAGACCGAGCCGAAGCCACGACCCGGCGAATTCATCTACTTCCCCAGCCATCTTGAGAGGGGTCTGGGATTCCCCACTTCACTCTTCTTCCGTCGCTTCTGCGCGTATTACGTGATCAAGCCATCGGATCTTGGTCCGCACAGCATCGAGCAGCTGGCGATCTTCGTTGCCTTCTGCGAATGTGATACGTCCATTTTGCATCAGTATTCTATGTCTTAATTCACTATTATTCATTGATATATTTCGTATTGAGAGGTGATACTTATGTTACTTCATCTATTTTTGCATGGTTGATGACTTTTGGAGCATGGACCGCTGTAGTCAGGATTCTGATGGAAAAGGTGTTGTTTGGAGGCAAAATTCGCGAAGATCAGAAAATCCGGGAAAATATACGGAAAATCCTATTTTTCAGAAGACTCAGGATGCCAGAAGATGGAGTGGAGGTGGGCCACAGGGGGCCCACACCACCCCATGGAGCGGGCAGGCCTAGGCTACGCCTGGGAGTGGTGTGGCCGCCCTGGCCCACTCCAGCCTCTCCCCTATGGCGTATATCATCCTCCCAAAACCCTAAGACTCGGGGAGTGACCATAGAAAGATTCCGCCGCCTCTGCTGGGCGGAAAACACCGAGAGAGAAAGATCTCTCCGGCAGACAGATTTCTGCGGGGGGAATTCCTTCCCGGAGAGGGGAGATCATCACCATCAACACCACCATCAAGCTGGACTTCATCGGGATCATCATCATCATCACGACCATCATCACCATTAGCACCCTCATCACCATCTCCATATTGTTGTAACAATTGCGTTGAATCTTGCATTAGTTCATAGGGGAAACTTTCCCGGTGTTGATTACTCTTTGTAGTTGATGCCATTGAGTGAACCATTGAATTATTGTTTATGTTCAGATTGTTATACATCATTATTCCATCTCTGATCATGATCCATATGATGTCTTGTGAGTAGTTCGTTTTGTTCTTGAGGACATGGGAGAAGTCTTGTTGTTAGTAGTGGAGTTGCGTTGAGAAAGATTCAATAGATTGTTATTTAAGTTGTGGTGTACTTGTTCTAGTGGTGTCATGTGAACATCGACTACATGACACTTCACCTATATGGGCCTAGGGGAATGCATTGTGTATTTGGATACTAATCGTAGGGATTGTCAGAGTGACAGAAACATGAACCCCCGTTAGGAAACCATTGCACAAGGGACGTAAGGGTCTTAGAGTTTAAAGTTGTGGTTAGGTTTCTACCTTAATTACTTTCTTGTACTTACAGATGTTTGCAAGGGGTATAATCACAAGTATGTATTAGTCTTGGATGGGGAGGTACATTAGCACAGGTTCACCCACACAACACTTAGCAAGCTAGAGAAGATTAATCGACTATATGAAGCGAAAGCACTTGACAGTCTTCCCATGTGTCCTCGAGAACGTTTGGTCATCTTAAGTAATACAACCGGCTTGTCCTTTGCTGCATAAAGGATTGGGCCACTTGCTGGATTCATTCTTACTGTCTTTTATTTACTCATACTTTGTTTACTTGCTTTATCAAAAACCCCTAAAAATCTGTTTGCTAAGTATTTGCAGAGAATTCCTGATCCATACCACTAGCCAACTATACGCTCCTCGTTGGGTTCGACACTCTTACTTATCAAAAATACTGCGATACACCCCCTATACGTGTGGGTCATCAAGACTATTTTCTGGCGCCGTTGCCGGGGAGTGAAGCACTATTGGAGAGTCGAACTGGTAAAGGAAACTTCTACTGTGAGTTACTTCTGCTAGTTTCTTTATTTTCGTTATGGATAATTCGCTGAGTTTCTTATTTGGTAATGCTACTACCACTGCTAAGGTAGTAGATAAGCCACCACCTACTGAGAAAGATGTTTTCAAAATACCTACAAGAATTATTGATCATGTTATGGATAACTACTATGTTGGGGATGGAACTGTCCATCCCGGTGATCATTTACTCTTTATACACAAATTATGCGGGTTGTTCAAGTGTGCAGGTATTACTACGGATCAAGTTAAGAAGAAGTTATTCTCATTATCACTAAAGGGAAGAGTTGAGGAATGGTATAAGCTGCTGAAGAATGATCAAGCTCTGGAATGGGAGGAAATAGTGCCTCTCTTTTATTCAAAGTTTCATCCTCCTAGTGAGATTCATAAAGATCGGAATCAAATATACAACTTTTGGCCTCTTAATGGAGAGAGTATAGCTCAAGCTTGGGGGAGATTGAAGTTACTAATGCTCAAATGTCCCATTCATGAGCTCCCCAACAATATTATTATCAACAACTTTTATGCAAGGCTCCCTCTACATGACAAAGTTTATTGGATGCTTCTTGTGCTGGATCATTCACTCGTATGGAAGAAGAAGCTAAATGGGACCTTCTAGATCGTATTCAAGACAATGCTGAAGCTTGGGAGAATGAAAAAGGTAGAAAGTCGGGTATAAATTATGATTATGAATGCATTGAATCTTTTATGGGAACTGATGACTTTCAAAATATTAAAAATGCTTATGGTCTAGACTCTCAAGCTATTGCTTCTTATTTTTAGGCTTTTGCTTCCTATATTGAAGTGCCTAAAAAGAAGTGGAATAAGTATCATGAGCCTTATAAATATATTGCTAACAGTGTTCCTTCAAAAAATACTGAAGTTTATACTGCTAATCATGTTTTACCTAAACCTTATATTGAGAAAATGCCTTTCCCAGTTAAGGTAAAGGAACATTCTATGATAGCTAGTATGGTTAATGAAAGTATGAATAAGGTTGTTGAACCTGATAAACAAATGGTTGATGAACCTATTGTAGCAAGTGTGAAAGACTTTGTTACTAAATATAAAAAGAGGGACACGCTATCCTTGGTAAGGATACCTCTAATATTGTTTCACATAGTAGTGTTATGAGAGCTAGTATTCCTGTGTTTTCTGTTAGAATAAGTGACCATTGCTATGATGGCCCTTGTGATAGCTATATTGTTAAGTTTATGCATGATACTGAAAGCTAATATGAGAGAGGGAAAAGTGTTCTTATATATCTCAATAATATCAAGTTCCCTCGTTTTATGTTGAAAGTTTTTATGTTGCACTTCTTTTGCCTTCTTATGCCAGTTGCCTTTGGTTTCAATAACTTGTTTGTTTACAAAATCCCCTTGCATAGGAAGTGGGTTAGACTTAAATGTGTGTGTTTTTGCTTCTTAATGCTCTCTTTCACTTCAATTCATATCCCTATGAGAGCTTCTTCAAAATTATCATGCCCATCTTAATGGCTATAAAGAAAGAGCTTTATTGGAGACAACCCATTTTATTTTTGCTTTTAGTTTGTTTTTGTTTCTTTGAGTCTTGGAAGTTATTACTTCGGTAGTAACCGCTCCTTATCCGTTTTGTTTGGTTTTTGTGTCAAGATCAACCTCTAATGAGAGAGAAGTAATATTTGGGGAAGTTGCTATCCCGAAACAGATTTTTTGTGCTTCACCGTAAAAATTCGTGAGAGATCTATGTATGTCGGATTGAGATGTAATTTTTTGTGCTTCTGCCCCAGGTTGTTATTTAACTTTCTTTAGGTTTGCACTTTTTGATTTGAGCAACAGAAGATTTTCGAAAAAATTGATCTTTACCTGCGGGTCTGTTTTGACAGATTTTGCCAATCTTGCATTTGCTTCTTTATTCGATTTCCTTTTTGAATTCTTTTTGGATTTTTGGAAGGAGTTGCTACAGTAGCTTATGTTTTGATGGTTTTCAGTTCAAGTTGGACTCAAAAGGTTTTATCACTTCATATATACTAATGTTGCTAATGAGAATTGTGTGAAGTTTTGTGTGAATGAAATTTCCAGGAAGTGGAGACAATGGTGTAATAAGGAAGAGAAGGGTTTTATGACTCAAGTAATAAGTGTATGAAGATGAAGATATTGATGTTATTCAAGTGGTGACTCCAAAAGAATCTACTAGATACCAAATTCAGAGACCTGCAGAGTCCATTTTCAAATAGGTAACAGTTCTAGTAAGAAAAGTTCCGTGAAAATACTATCTAACTATATTTTTGCAATTTTCAGTCAATAAGGAAAGCTACGAAGCAAAAAAGGGACGGAAATGGGGCCAGGGTGGCTCACACCACCCTGTGGCGCGGGCCCTCCCCTGGCCGCGCCACCAGGTGGTGAGTCCACCCCGGACTCCGCCTCCGACTCGTTTTCTCCTAGTACCTTCCTTTTGATATGAAACTTCGTAATATATAACCCCCCGGATCCCCCGAGGTTCGTACATCGTGTTTTTGTCGTGTTTTTGTTTCGATCTATTTCTGCCAGGACATACTCTTTGAAGGCTTAGAAGCACAATGGTGTCCGCCAAGGATAAAAGGAAGGAGCCCATGGAGGAAGACCTCCAAGACCCTGGGAAGGAGAAGGAGATCGATAGTGAAGGTGAAGGTGAAGAGGAGCAAGGCCAATGTCCGCACACCGGCACTACCATTGCAAGCATGGGAGTGGTGAAACCTGCCAAGATCAGAAGGGCTGCACGGATGCAGACTGGGGGGAAAGCTCCTCGTCAAAGTTTGGCTCCACAGTCACTTCCTCCATGCACCAGGAATCATTTCCATACCCTTATCCATGAGCATCAATACCAGAATATGCCCAAGGAGAAATTACCCTCCAATTGGGATTTGCCTCGTTCTAGCTATGCAGGAAAAGAAGACTTCAAGGAGGAAGAGTAGGGAAAGAATAGTAAGAGCTGGAATTCTCAACCCGACATGATCATGAGCCACATTGAGCAAAACTCGCAGCTTATTCGTAATCTCACCTTCGAGATTGAGGACTTGGGGAAACTTATCAAAGAGCTCATCGAGAGGATACCACCACCACCTAAGGAGTAATTCGTCATCAGGTTTGGCATCCCCTTGGTTTGTTCCAAGCTTGGGGGAGTGTCGCGGTATCATATCACTATCTTCTATCTTTTTACCTTATTAGTAGAGTCATATCATGAATAGAGGAGTTATTATGTAGTATGGTTTGCATTATGGAAGTGTCCCCTCTCTTGTTAGATATGTATCCCTTGGTGTGAGTTTCCGTTATGGAATATTAATGAGAAGTTCTATCATTCACTCTTTTGCATAGCTTATGTTAGTTTTCAATTCGTGGTTATATGATTGATCTTGTTGTTAGTATTGGTAGCACTCTGGGATCATTGAGTTAATTTAGTTGGTTTTGGCAAACCTGGCTCGGTCAGTAGCAACACCTTTTTGAGAGTTGAAAACAAAAAGATAGAAGTACTCTAAAGAAAAATAATTTCATCATCTTTCTTTCTTTATTTGCCCATAAGTCTAGTATTCTCTAGTTAAGATCTTTTGTGCTTCCAAGGAAGATTGCATGTTTGTCTTTATCATTTGTATGCTTGGTTGTTTCCTTCAACTCTTGTACTTGCTACCTAGCCTTGCTAGCCAAAAACTGTACTGAGAGGGAATTATTCTCGTGCATCCACTCCTTTAAACCAAAACCTTTGCCATTTGTGTCCACCATACCTACCTAGTAGCATTACTGCTATTCCAAGTAAATTCTTGTTTTATCTACCTCCCAAATTAAACTTTTTATGTGAAAATTAGTGATTAAAGCTCTCACGAACTTGAAGGCACACTTTACTTTCTTGCATTTAATAAATTTGAACCATTGGGTCCTTCTTTGTTGCGTATATGCTTGCACTTTATGAGTTGAAGTTAGCCGAACCATGTATCATGGGGACCGCTTTCAACACTTCATTGGTACTTATACCTAGTTGATATCATGTTCTTTTGCTTATGGATCCCGACGGTGTGAAATAAAAGTGGAACTTGTAAGATCATGGAGTTTATATGTGTGTTAGAGAAATGCCTGGGCCGCTAGCCTAAGCCATGCCTAATCATGGTGGAAACTTGTAGCATAACTTTAATGAGCATTCTATGAAGCATCCTCAATAAAAACCTATGCAAATAGCAAATAAAAAGATCGTTGAGATGCTCACTGTCTGCTTGCCTTGTCATTTTGATTATGGGATAGCTCATGTGTCATGTGCAAGGGGTACCCCGTTGGCGATTCTCAATGATACGCATGTATTTACAATGACAAGAGCTTGCTCGTGACTGAAGTTGAGTAGCATGAGGATCGGTACTCATAAGTAAGGGGCATGAGATTTCAACTTATAACTTGTCAAGCATATCCTCTTAGTTGTGTCACTTTAACCTTAATCACCTAAAGATGCCTATGATAGGGGCAATGAGAGCTGAAAGCTAGTAAGTATCATAATTTTTGGGAGCTCTTTATGAGACTTGCAATCCCTGCTTCCCTCTGCGAAGGGCCCTTCTTTTACTTTGTAGTTGAGTCAGTAAACCTATTCCCTTCTACCTCAGCAAGTATTTTGAGTTGATGTGTTTCATTCATTCATATGATGATTTATTCAATCATGATTCTTATGTTCCTTGTTTTGCACGTTGCTCTTATCTTGAAGTTTACTACTTTGAAAGCTATCATTGAAAAACCAGCCATTTGCAAACTCCAGCAAATTATCAACTATTCTTCGACCAAGAGCTAAGTTTGCCATTACCAATTACGATTCACTTTATGTATCTTTACTGTGTTTCCTTTACTCATTGCAAGTTAAGTTATATAATAGTGAGTTGTCTTCTATTATGATCTCTGCTTTTGATGAATGTGATGCTTCTTGTCCGTATTCTTTTATTGACTCTTCACTCCATAAACCTGAGGTCATGTTTATTGACCTCAGTTTCGCTTGGGGACAAGCGAAGTCTAAGCTTGGGGGAGTTGATACGTCCATTTTTCATCACTATTCTATGTCTTAATTCCCTATTATTCATTGATATATTTTGTATTGAGAGGTGATACTTATGTTACTTCATCTATTTTTGCATGGTTGATGACTTTTGGAGCATGGACCGCTGCAGTCAGGATTCTCATGGAAAAGGTGTTGTTTGGAGGCAAAATTCGCGAAGATCAGAAAATCCAGGAAAATATACGGAAAATCCTATTTTTCCAGAAGACTCACGATGCCAAAAGATGGAGTGGAGGTGGGCCACAGGGGGCCCACACCACCCCATGGCGCGGGCAGGCCTAGGCCACGCCTGGGAGTGATGTGGCCGCCCTGGCCCACTCCAGCCTCTCCCCTCTAGCGTATATCATCCTCCCGAAACCCTAAGACTCGGGGAGCGACCACAGAAAGATTCCGCCGCCTCTGCGGGGCGGAAGACACCGAGAGAGAAAGATCTCTCTGGCAGACAGATTTTTGCCGGGGGAATTCCTTCCCGAAGAGGGGAGATCGTCGCCATCAACACCACCATCAAGCTGGACTTCATCGGGATCATCATCATCATCACGACCATCATCACCATCAGCACCCTCATCACCATCTCCATATTGCTGTAACAATTGCGTTGAATCTTGCATTAGTTCATAGGGGAAACTTTCCTGGTGTTGATTACTCTTTGTAGTTGATGCTATTGAGTGAACCATTGAATTATTGTTTATGTTCATATTGTTATACATCATTATTCCATCTCTGATCATGATCCATATGATGTCTTGTCAGTAGTTCATTTTGTTCTTGAGGACATGGGAGAAGTCTTGTTGTTAGTAGTGGAGTTGCGTTGAGAAAGATTCAATAGATTGTTATTTAAGTTGTGGTGTACTTCTTCTAGTGGTGTCATGTGAACGTCGACTACATGACACTTCACCTATATGGGCCTAGGGGAATGCATTGTGTATTTGGCTACTAATCGTAGGGGTTGCCAGAGTGATAGAAACATGAACCCCCGTTAGGAAACCATTGCACAAGGGACGTAAGGGTCTTAGAGTTTAAAGTTGTGGTTAGGTTTCTACCTTAATTACTTTCTTGTACTTACGGATGTTTGCAAGGGGTATAATCACAGGTATGTATTAGTATTGGATGGGGCGGTACATTAGCACAGGTTCACCCACACAACACTTAGCAAGCTAGAGAAGATTAATCGACTATATGAAGCGAAAGCACTTGACAGTCTTCCCATGTGTCCTCGAGAACGTTTGGTCATCTTAAGTAATACAACCGGCTTGTCCTTTGCTGCATAAAGGATTGGGCCACTTGCTGCATTCATTCTTACTGTCTTTTATTTTCTCGTACTTTGTTTACTTGCTTTATCAAAAAACCCTAAAAATCCGTTTGCTAAGTATTTGCAGAGAATTCCTGATCCATACCACTAGCCAGCACCTTCTGCTCCTCGTTGGGTTCGACACTCTTACTTATCGAAAATACTGTGATACACCCCCTATACTTGTGGGTCATCAGAATGCTATCTCGGTTGCAGACCATACTTCCCGCTGTGGTTGGAGCTCTTCCACGGCCGCATCGGGCGCGAGGCATTCGGTGGATTGATGTTGGCCGCAGGTGGCGTCACATTCCAATTGAAGCCGAAGGCCAATTTCGTCAAGCTCCTCCTGCCGAAGAAGGCCGCCAGCGAGTGGAAGAAGAGCTGGTTCTACGTAAAAGAATCCACTCCCTCCGGCAAGGTGGAACTTCTCGAGTTCGTCACCGAGAGGAGCGAGCCTCGCCGGTTGGCACCGAAAAAGCTTCCCGAAGACCAGCGGATGGCCGTCGCAGAAATGATGGACCAGATCCAGAAGCTGAAGAACCAGGGGTTGATTCCGATCAACCTCTACAACTTCTGGCTCGGGCGGCATCTTGTTCCGCTAGCGGCTCGGCCGCACTAGATGTATGAATACAGCGGGAAGCATGATCCCTCCCGAACCAGCAAGGAGTCATGGGAGGCCGAGGACTACAAGGCCGCCCTGAAAAAGATCACTGATGCAGAGTTCACCAGCGTGGCGGTCGGTCTCACCGTACACTCATGTGAAGAATGAAGCCCCCACAATAAGTTTTATTCCCAGTCGCTATGTCCATACCTCAGTTCTCAGTCGCCGCGTTTGGTGTTTTACTCGTGGTGGTTCTCAGCTTTTTCAGGTGTTGGAAGGCTGGCTCCCTCCGCTCGATGAGGAGGTTCTGCAGGAACTAGAGGAAGACTCTAAGGGAGGCTCTTCCGACAGCGACGGGGAGGAGGAGGAGGTTCCTCCCCCAGCGCATGTGGCTCGCAAGACCCGCATGCAGAAGCAACGTGAGTTCAAGGCAAGCCGCAGCCTGGACGAACATGATGGAGGCGACGAGGTCGCACAGGAGCACACGTCCCGGCATACTGCTACGCTATCAAAGCCCGCGCGCAAGCCCAAGTCACCAGCGAAGAGGCCAACGTGACCATCCAAATCGGCGGTGGTGTTCGAGTCGGATGACGACTCCAATGATGAAGGTTCCCTTGAAGTCTCGCACAAGGCCCCAAAGGATGCGATCCTGACAAAGGGGTTGGAGGGCGAGGACACTGAGGTAGTGGTAGAGGTTCCCCTGGCGACGATTGCGTCGACGGTCTCGGGGGGTTCCAACCCAAGAAGCGGCTGAGGCCATGACGTCCAAGTCGTCGCAGCCGTCAAGGGTGGCCGCGTCTTTGGAGCCAGAGATCCCGGCGACTGCGGCTTCATCATCGCGAAAGTCCACGGTGTCGTGGGCTTCAGACGTCTTCAAGAGGGGGCTCACTCGCAAGCTGGGTCCTGAGTTGGACAAGCCTACCCACATCAGCACCAGACTTCGCGTCCTCCCGGTCGCTAAGTGAGTATTAGTTCTTCATCCCGATTCGCCTCGCTCTTTTTGTATTGTCGTTATATTGATTGTGGGAACTCATGCAGGTCGGGGGCCAAGAAGATTGGTCGTCCTTCAGTGTTTAAGATTCCACCGGCCGCCCCCACGGGAGAGGGCGACCTTCCCAAAAAGAGAAAGGCCGCCGGAGATGTGGCGACCGCGAAAGGCATGAAGAAGCAGAAGGGGGCGCCGGCAACGTCGCAGCCAAGGACGGCACCGCGGAGCCCGATGTTGCGTCGGTCGCCGAAGAAGTGGTGGCGGCGCGATCGGAACCAGTCTTGGCTGCGTCCGTGCCGGAAGCGCCGGCCCCGACGACCATTGCCCCCGCCAGAGCGTCGGTGACGTTCCCGCGCTTCATGGCTAGGGGGTTTCTAGGCGTGGCGGACACCCAGTCTTCGCAGAGTCTAGAGATCGTGGATGCGGACATTGGGTCCCGTCATGGGCGCACTTCTTTCACGATCTCGTCGACTAATGCCAGAGAACTTCACAGGATGCTCGGCGCTGCTATTCAGGTATGTCCAGTCCCCGAGTTCCTAGTCGCTGAATTTCAGTGTCTAGGAACTGAATTTCTTTCTCCTCTCCAGTCCCTGAATTCCTAGTCGCTGAATTTCGGCGGCTAGGAATTGAGCTTCTTTATCCTCTCCAGTCCCCGAGTTCCTGGTCGCTGAATTTCGGCGGCTGGGAACTGGGTTTTTGTTTTGTCAAATTCTGAGATGTGTTGTTTGTTTGCAGGGATTGCAAAGGGAGTCGACCGATCGGCAGGCCGCGAGAGAGCGCTTGGAGCATGATCTACGCGAAGCACAAGAGGCGAACCAGCAGCTTCAGGAAACTATTGGGGAGTATCTGTTTTTCTTTCTTTTCCTCTATCGGGTGTGAATAGTGGTGTACAACATGCTGATGGCTTCTCTTTCAGATGGTTTCCCGGCTGCGATTTCCAAGGCCCGTGAAGGGTATGTTCCAGTAGCTGAGCTAGACGCGGCGAATGGACGAATAGCCTCCCTGGTCCAAGACTTGGAGGAGGCGAAAGCGGCCTCAGTTTCTTCGGAGGAGCGAGCGAAGGCTGCCGTTGCTACGGCTGAGGAAGAATGCAAAGCCACGGATTCTATCATCGTGGGGCTGCACAACGAGCAAACCGCCTTGGAGAAGCATGTCACGGAGAACTGCCGCAAACTCCTTGGTGAGTCTCCGTCTCGCCTGACCCGTTTGTCGAGTCCCTGATTGGGGAGTTTCATAGTTTCACTGACGCCTGATTTTGCAGCTGTGATAGGCCAAAGCGATCTGGTGGTGCAGACCTACAATGCTTCGCAGTGCATGACTGCCGTGGTGAACGCGGCCACGGCTTTGGCGTTGTGCGTCCAAGCGGCTCTTCAAGGCATGTCCCCCACCGAAGTTATTCTTGGGGGGCTTACGGAGGTGTGGTGCTATCTGGAGGAGGTGTCTGCCGTTGTGGAGTGGATGGCGCGCTCAGCGTTCAGGCACGGGGCTACCACAGCGTTGAGCTTAGGTCTCGCCCACTTCCCCGACGACTTCAACCTTGACGATGTGACAAGTGGCTACCCATCGACGACCGGCACGGTGGAGATGTCGGAGGTGCTGAAGCTGACCGCGAAGGCCGCCCCTTACAGCGATCGGGTCTTGGCTATGGGGGATCTGCTGCCGTACCAGGAGACGTTGTTGGCGCCTGGTGACCCCGAGCCGGAGCATCGCGATATGAAGTCGGAGCAGCCCTTCCGGTCGTTGTTGTCGAAGTCGCTGGCGACGCACCCAACGAACCCGTGGCAGCCTTTTGTTCGTGTCAAGGGGAGTGGCGTTGCTTCTTCATCAGGTCCTGTTGAATAAACAATGTAATTGTGTAATTTGTGATGTACGCCAAGTGGCGACTGCTGTAATGCATTTTGCAATGTATGCCAAGGGGAGTCCATCGACTCGTATTGCGACTAGGATTGTGTGGTGTGTTTGTTTTTGGTTGAGCGAGTCCTCGGCGCGTCCATACTAATGGGGTATAACTCGATTTTATACTTTTGTGTATTGTTTTGGTTGTGCCTTGTTTTATCTCGCGTCGTCTGAGTGGCGAGTCCCGTATAAATAGGACTGATTTGTGGCGAGTCCCGGCGTGGTGCTCGACCATATCGGTCATGTTCTGTTGTAGGTTGTGAATCGTTGTTTTGTCGTCTCCTCCGGCCGGAGAGCGATCGCTGGCGAGTCCAAGGCAGCTCTCTTACTTGGTGTGTTCCCGAGCCGCGTGGTGGTTCCTGTTTTGCGGAGTCCCCGTGCGTGGTACTTAACCGTTCGAGTCGCTTTGCACGAGGATGGGAGGGACAGGTCGCTGTGAGAAGCGTGTACGGGTTGTCTTGGCCTGGTGGGCCAGTCGGGCTAGGCGACTCCAACGGCGGCTCCGGGTTGGCATTTTCGTGGACGACCCAAGGCCCGAATATTTCTGGTGCCCTCGTGCCGCACTACTTAGCCGTGCCGGTCGCTCGACCAGAGGTAGACTTCCGTAAGTAGCGTATTGCTAATATGTACGAGTGCGAGGGGCACAAGAATATGGCGTGTGGACACAATTTGTGTGATCCGTATGAATTTCATTATATATGCCAGCGGAGTACAATGTGAGGTTCTAAGTATAGAACTTTCTGAGGAGGTTTACATTCCATGGCCTCCCAACCTCGAGCTGGCCGTCACCCCGTATGTCGATGAGATAGTAGGCGTCATTGCCAAGGACCCGGCCTATGGCGAATGGTCCCTCCCATGGAGGGGAGAGTTTGTGCATGCCCTTCTTGTCTTGGGCAAGTCGTAGGACCAGGTCGCCCTCCTGGAAGGTGCGAGTTCGCACTCGGCGGCTGTGGTAGCGGCGGAGTCCTTGCTGGTATATGGTGGTGCGAGAGCGAGCCAGGTCGCGTGCCTCGTCGAGTTGATCGATGCTGTCTTGGCGGGAAACCTCGTTGTTCGCCTCGACATAGTTGGCGACTCGAGGTGAGTCGTGCTCTAGATCCGTTGGCATGACGGCCTCGGCGCCATACACCATGAAGAAAGGCGTGAACCCGGTGGAGCGATAGACGGAGGTGCAGATCCCCCATATCACAGAAGGGAGCTCGTCGACCCAGCATCCTGGGGTGCGCTCGAGGGGCACCTAGAGTTGCGGCTTGAGCCCGTGGAGGACGCTCTGGTTGGTGCGTTCTACTTGGCCATTTGACTCCGGGTGGGCGACTGATGCGAGGTCGAGTCGTATGCCATGTTCTTCACAAAATTCCGCCATGGCCCGCTTAGCGAAGTTGGTGCCATTGTCTGTTATGATGCTGTGCGGGTAGCCGTACCGGTAGATGAGCTCGCATATGAACTTGGTGGCCGGCTTGCCGTCGCACTTTTTTATTGGCTTGGCCTCGACCCACTTGGTGAACTTGTCGACTACGACCAGGAGGTGAGTGAAGCCAGACGAGGCCTTCTTGAATGGGCCCACCATGTCCATGCCCCATACGGCGAATGGCCATGTGATGGGGATGGTCTTTAGTGCCGAGCCAGGGAGGTGCATCTGGTGGGCGTACTTTTGGCACCCGACGCATCACTGAACGATATTGGTGGCGTCGGCGTGTGCGGTGAGCCAGTAGAAACCGTGCCGCATAGCCTTGGCGACTAGCGACTTGGCACCGGCGTGATGGCCGCAGTCGCCGGCGTGAATGTCTTGGAGGATCTTGCGGCCTTCTTCTGGCTGTACGCAGCGCTGGAACACGTCGGTCACGCTGCGTCTATGGAGCTCGTCGTTGATGATGACAAAGGATTTGCAGCATCACATGATCATTCGCGCCTCCGTCTCATTGCTTGGAAGGATTTTGTGCTCCAAGAAGGCGACGTATGGTGTTGTCCAGTCGCTAGGTTCCACAACCATGGCGACTAAGGCCAGTTCTAGTTGTAGTGGTAGCCCGAATCTCTTTTGGTGGGCTGACCGACGGTTTGTGGATGATGTCGAGGAAGACGCCTACTGGTGGCGCTTGTCATGTTGACCCGATGCGGGAAAGGGCGTCTGCCTCCTTGTTTTTGCGCCTGTCGATCCACTCGACGGAGTAGCCGTCGAAGTGTCCTCCCAACTGGTCGACAGCTTGGCGGTACGCGATCATTGTTGGGAAGACGGCATCGCACGTCCCGGCGACTTGGCCGGCGACTAGGTCGGAGTCGCCATAACATCGTAGGCGGTTGACGTTCATCTCCTTGGCAGCTCTCATGTCGTGAAGGAGGGACTCGTATTCTGCCATGTTGTTGGTGCAGGGCTTGAAGTTGAGGTGGAGCACGTAACGGAGCTTATCTCCTTTGGGAGAGGTCAGTTTGACCCTAGCCCCTGCGCCATCGGCGTTCTTGGAGCCGTCAAAATGGAGCGACCAGTACTAGAGGTACGGGAGCTTCTCTGGCTGTTGTGCTTCTTCCCAGTCTGCAAGGAATCAGCCAGGGCTTGTGACTTGATCGCTTTGCGGGGCTCGTATTTGATGTTGTGGACACCGATTTCGATGGCCCACTTGGCGACTCGCCCGGTCGCCTCGCGATTGCGTATGGTGCCTTGCAGGGGTGCGAAGGAGACCACCGTGATCGGGTGCTCCTGGAAGTAGTGTGGGAGTCGCTGTTGTGCTCGGAATACCGTGTACACCAGTTTTTGGTATTGCGGGTAGCGCTGTCGTGAGTCTGTCAGGACTTCACTGATGTAGTAGACAGGGCGCTGTATGAGGCGTTCCTTGCCCTCCTCCAGTTGTTCGACGACCATCACGGCGCTGACGACTCGAGTGGAGGCTACGACATAGATGAGCATTGGCTCTTTGTCGAGTGGAGCGGCGAGGAGTGGGGCCGCGAGTAGCACTTCTTTGAGTGCTTTGAGTGCATCATCGGCCTCCGCGTCCCATTGGAACGTGGGGTTCTTGTGCATCAGGCGGTAGAGGGCCATTGCCTTTTCGCCTAGTCGAGGGATGAAGCGACTGAGGGCTGCGACTCGCCCTGCCAATTTCTCGACGTCGCGCAGGCACTCGGGTTTCCCGAGTCGCGCGATGGTGTCGATTTTGGTGGGGTTGGCTTTGATGTCTCGCTTGGAGACTACATACCCCAGGAGTTGTCTGGTGGGGACACCGAAGGTGCATTTTCCGGGGTTCAGCTTGATGTTGTACCTCCGCAGGTTTGCAAAGGTTTCGGCTAGGTCGGCGAGCAGGTCGTCCTGACGGGTGGATTTTACCACCATGTCGTCGATGTAGACATGGATGTTGCGGCCAATTTGGCTCGCTAGGCACTCCTGCATGCATCTCTGGTATGTGGCACCGGCGTTCTTGAGGCCGAACGTCATGGCCGTGTAGCAGAAGGCGCCGAATGGCGTGATGAACGCCGTCTTCTCCTCATCCTCGACCGCCATCTTGATCTGGTTATAACCAGAGTAAGCATCGAGGAAGCACAGTGACTCCGATCCTGCGGTCGAGTCGATGATCTGATCGATGCGCGGTAGGACGAACTCCTCCTTCGGGCAGGCGCTGTTGAGGTTGGTGTAGTCGATGCACATTCTCCATGTGTTGTTCTTTTTTAGAACTAGGACTGGGTTTGCCAGCCACTTGGAGTATTTGATTGGCCGAATGAAGCATGCGGCTAGCAGGCGCTATACTTCTTCGGCGATTGCTCGGCGGATCTCTTCATTGAAGGGCCATAGCGACTGCTTTACTGGTCGCACTTTGGGGTCGATGTTGAGTTTGTGCTCAGTGAGTTCCCTCGGGACACCTGGCATTTCAGATGGCTTCCATGCGAAGATGTCGCGGTTCTCAAGGAGGAACTCGATGAGCGCGCTTTCCTATGCGGGGCTCATGTGCGCCCCGATGGTGACCGTCTGGCTGGAGTCGCCTGGGACGAGCTCGACGGTGCGGGTGTGCGTGGTCACCTCGAACATGGAGTTCACGGCGGTTGGTTTCTTCAGGATAGTGGGGTCGTCCTTGTTGATGTTGCCCGCGTATTTCGTGAGCTTGTCCACGTGGTTGGTCGCCGCGGTGATGACGGCGTCGGCGAGCTCGGCTCCCTTGTCCTCGCACTCCACGGCCATGTCGGGGTCGCCGTGGAGGGTGATGATGCCGCTTGGCCCTGGGAGCTTCATCATGTTGTACGCGTAGTGGGGGGTCGCCATGAATTTGGCAAACGTCTGGCGTCCCAGCATGCAGTGGTAGGGGCTGCGGAAGTTCACCAGCTCGATTTCGATTCGCTCGGTGCGGTAGTTCGCCGGTGTGCCGAAGGTGACGGGTAGCATCACTTTTCTGATCGGGTATGCCTTCTGACCGGGGATGATACCGTGGAAGGTTGTCAAGGTCGGCTGGATTGCCGACTCTGGGAGTTGTAGCCTCTTGAACGTATCCAGGTACATGATGTTGATGGAGCTCCCACCGTCCATCAATGTCTTGGGTAGCGATGTCGGCCACTTTGGGCTGACTACGAGGTAACTCGCCTACGGTACTGATCTGGGGCGTGGTCCTGGCGACTCCAAGTGATACTCTGCCTAGACCAGTTGAGGAAGCGTGGGATGTCGACCTGTGTCACCGCATTGACGGCGACCACGCGGGCGAGCACCTTTCTCTCGCGCTTGGTGTCGAGTCCGGTGAAGGTGTGTAGCGAGCCGACGGCAGTGCCGAAGCCGCCGGCGTTCCCGTTGTCCCGGGGTGGGTTGTTGTTGGGGTCGTCCCTTGCTCGCCTTGCCTTCTCAATCTCTTTGAGAGAGTGGCAATCCGTGGTGGTATGGGTGGCGGGTTTTCCCTCCCTGCTATGGTAGATGCAGGGCTGGTTGAGCAAGGCAGCAGGGTCGAATTTCCGCCTCGCTGTGCTGTTGGAGCGGTAGTTTCCGCTGTCGCGATAATTTCCTCCGTCGTGGCGGTAGTTCTTGGGGTCGTACTGGCCATAGCCGGCATTGGCGACGAAGTCGACTCGCCCGTCCGTGCGGGGCCTTCCGGTGATGCGGGTTTTGCTGTAGCGCATGTCGCGTAGGTGCCCGCTATCGTGAATGCTGGTTCACCGTCTTCCTCCCGACTCGTTGTCGGAGTATTGGTTGGGGTCCTCCTCCGCATAGCGCTTGGCGATCTCGAGGAGGTCAGGGATGTTGTCCAGCGTCCGGTAGACCCTCTTGATCTTGGCAACCAGGGGTTCGTACCGACACGCGTTCTTGAAGCAATGTATCACCATGTCTGGGTGGATGCCGGAGGCATTGATCCACAGTTCTTGCCATCTTTGAACCCAGCGACGAGTCGACTCGCGTTGTCCCTGGATGCATCGCTCCAGGTCTTCTATGGTGGTGGCGTGGGTGTAGGAGCCCTCAAAGTGCCTGATGAAGGCGTCCCGCATTTCTTCCCAGGAGTCGATGCTGTCGGCGGGGAGGGTGTTAATCCATTGCCGAGTCGCGCCCTCCATCATCAGGGGGAGGTAGCGAGCGGCGAGCAGATCGGTGTGGCCTGCGGTTCCCATTGCCATGAGGTATGTGTCTAGCCAGACAGCAGGATCGTACGTCGGATCATACTTTTCGATCTCCTTGGGGGCATTGAAGTTGGCGGGGTATTTTTCCCTGCGGATCATGGTCCCGAAGCATTGTGTCCCGACTCGGCTAAGCGAGCCTCTTGGTTCCGGGTCACCGCGGTTGGTGAGGGTGTGCCTCAGGTCGTTGGGCTGGCGCGACCGCCACGCCTGGTTGTTGATGATGTCCGTTCGGGCATCGAGGGGCTGCCCGTTGGCGGCGACCGTGTTATTCGCCGGTCGTGGCTCGTTGGTGGACAGAGCGGGGTTGGCGGCCCGTGGCTGGTTCGCCATGGGCTGCGGTGGAGGGCAAGTTAATGCGTTGGCCACGGTGGGGTGGCCGCTTGATGCCGCCCTACGTGCTGATGAGCGGGAGTACATCCGCCCCCGCGGGTCGACTCCCGTAGATTGTTGCTCGATGGCCTTGACGAGTAGGGCCTTGGCGTACTGGATCTGTAGCGCGATGTCGCCTTGGACGTCGAGGTTGGCGATCGTGGCGTCGGCCGCGATGACGTTGTCCATCGGGGTGGAGTATAATGGTAGCCCGTTGGTGTCGCGGGCTTGAGGCGAGATGATGATCCGCGGTTGGTCCGACGGGGGCGCACATCCAATGGGTGGTGGAGGGGCTCCGGTTGCCGGTGCGCCGGGTGGTGGTATCACGGGGTTGCTTCCGCCTGGCGGCGCGTTCTCGCAGTATTCACGCTCGGCCGCGCGTGGGGGGTCGCTTTCGTCGTTGAAGTTCAGGACGCGGCCCTGTACGTTGGAGTTCAGGCGGGTCCTGATGCGGCGCTGGTGGTAGAGCGATAGCTCCCGCGCCGTTTCCCGCTCGAGGCGATATTTCTCGCGCTCGGCGAGTTCGTTGCGTTGCGCCTCTGCGAGTCGCACGCGGGCTTCCTCCACCTCTGTGGCCGTCGTCGTCGGCGGGATCGGCGTGGCGAACAGATCTGGCGGGGCGGTCGTGCTGCCCGCCATGTAGATCACATTGAAGTGATTAGATCTAGCACGGAAGTCTTCGGGCGACTCCGAGCCAGAGTCGGAGTCGAAGATCCCGAGTATGGAGGGGTCCTCGAAATCCTCCGGGTTGGAGACTCGTGTGATTGAGTCCTCTCGTGATGCGGCGGTGACAGATCCGTCGACCGAGGCAGGGGTCGCGGAGTCGGCGTCGTCGTTTAGGGCGTCGTCATTGGTGGCGGCGTTAGTCTCGGTCGCGTCGCTGGCGGCCGAGTCATACTTGGTGACGAGGCTCCTGATGGAGTGGACCTGCTCCTCCGAGAGCAGATCGCGGTGCGGCTGCGATCCACCGACGATCACCGTTGCAGCTGGGTCGACCGCGCCGGTGAAGCCAACGAAGAGGTTGATGGAGCCGACCGGCATCACCGCGCCGTGAGTGATCGGGCGTGACGCCGGGATGTAGTTGCTGGGTAGGATCTATAAGATCCCGCCGATGGTGATCATGCGACCGGTGGCGAGCGGACGATCGATCGGCGAGTAGGGTCTCGCCGTAGAACTCAGGCTAGTCCCGCTATGCCCCATGGTGGGCGCCACTGTCGTGGAAATGGCCACGGCAGTCGCTGCCACTGGCAGCGATTGATTGTCTCGTGAGGAAGAGTTAGCGGCCATCTGCGGCGCGAGATCGGGGCGGATGCACATGGGTTTACCCAGGTTCAGCCCCCGGAGGGTAAAGACCTACTCCTGCTAGGTTAGATTATTGGAGAGCGAGTTACAGGGGTGGCGAGCTCGGCGTCTAAGCAGCGAGTCGCTTGATGGGGTGTATGATGGAACGTGAGTCTCTAGGATACCCTAGGGAGGTTTATATATGAGGCACCTCGCTAGGGTTTACAAGGTACACCGAACAAGATAAGGATTCGGAGGTTTTGACCTAATCCGATTGGGCTTCTGTTACGCTCCTGGGCCTCTAGTCTCCAGTCGCTAGGCCTCCAATCTCCAGTCGCTGTCCTCCAGGTGCACTCACAGGCCCTTCGGCCCAATCGGAACACCCTACTGGGCATACCCCCTTTGGCATATCCCCATCAATGTTTCCGGTGGCTTTATCTGGAAAGGAGTTGCTGCTTCCGCTGCTTTGCTAGAGCGAGGGACGGAGGTTGTCGGGGTACCGGACATGTGTGCGATCATGGATGCACCGCTGCTTTGTGGTGCTGGACTTGGTGGTGTTGGACTTTCTAGAGCTGGATCTGATGGACGTGCTGGAGCTGGACCTGCTGGACTTCATCACGATCTTGAGATTGGCAAGTGTATGACTACATCATCCATGATTTCCAACTCGTTAACAAAGCTTTGTTGTCTTCGAGGGTAAGTTCTCTATGGATGTATATCCACCCGTTGCTTGTATCTAGTAGATAGATCTTGGTGTATAGTTCCCATCGTAGGAATTTTTTTGCTTTCTATGCTGCGAACCCAACATTTTGATCATCTTAACTCGCTTCCTCCTCTTCCTGGAAGCTGTGAGCCCCGCGCCCATTCTTCCGCATCCGACGATCTTCCTATGACTGGGACTGCCGCGGATGAGGAAGGGGAGTTCTCTGCATCTGAATCTTCTTCGAAAACACCATCTCTTCCTTCGGCTGGCTCCAGAGATTTCCGCGTGGAGCGTGCTGGTGAAAAGAGGAAACGCCCTTATGTTGTGGAATGGGTCGAGGACTCAAATGACTCGACTGCTTCCAAGCCTTTTGGTTCTTCTCTGATTCCGGCTGCTCCTGCCCAGTTGAATTTGTTCCGCCTTGCGTATGATGTGTCTTCGTAAGCATTCGCTTGCTTCTTTTTCCGTTTTACCGGGTGGTTTTGCTGCTAATGCTTGTTCCACTTGTGTTGTTCTTTTTCAGTGATGACAAAGATCCTCCCGTATCTCCTCTTCGCATATCTGTGGGCTGCTCTGCAAAGAGATCTCCTCTGCCATCAGCGGAGCCGAAAGAAAAGCTCCTGCCTCCTCTGGAGAAGGTCATCCAGAAAGATGCTGCCGCTTCATCCAAGCCACCGCCGCAAAAAAGGAAGAAAGCAGCAAGGAAAGGGGTGGTGATATCAGAGAACCCTGTTGATGTGGATATGAAAGATGTTAGCCACTCTGTAATTTGTAAATTTTTCTGCATGTAGCCTTTTTTATTTTTGCTTTGATATCTTCTGATGCGATGTTCTTCTTCAGCCTTTGATGCACGAGATGGTCGACATGGCCTCTCGATTTATAAAGATTCGTGATGAAGCCGAAGAAATGAAAGGTATGCCCTTGTTTTGTTTTCAGGATTTACTTGTGAGGTTTTCTTCCTTGGTTTTCATGATCCTGCTATGTAGCAACCGCCAAAGAATCTAAAGTTATTCGGGACCAGGCGATGAAACATGCCGATGACCTGGAGGCCAAGCTACGGGTTGCTGAGGAGGCTTTGGACGTTGTCAGGCAGAAAGCAAAGGCTGATGCCGAAGAACTGGCCAAGCAAGCCGCTATTCGAGATGAAAATCTTCGGAAGCGCTTGGAGGCCTGATGGCTCGGTGTGGATGTAGAGCTCATTGGGAACCCCAAGAGGAAGGTATGATGAGCACAGCAGCAAGTTTCCCTTAGTTATGAAACCAAGGTTTAATCGAACCAGTAGGAGCAAGGAAACACCCCAAAGGTGTTACTAGCTGAGCCTTGGCGCACTAGGCAAGGTAGTAGTAGCAACATGGAGACCTGCACAACACAACCACAGAACTTTGTCCCCAACTTGCGATGAGGTTGTCAATCTCATCGTGTTTTGCTGAAAACAAAGGATTAAACGTATTGAATGGAAAGAAGTAATAGTTTGTAGAAAGTAAACACAAAGCAGTAAATAGTTTATAGATTGTATGTATAAAAGGACCAGGATCCATAGTTCACTAGAGGTGGCTCTCCTTAAGATAGATAACATGCTGGGTGAACAAATTACAGCGGGGCAATTGATAAACATCGAGAAAGCAATACATGCATATACTAATCATCTTGACTCCTTTGAGACTTGATTGGGCATTACAACATTATACATAGACCGCCATCCAACTGTATCTATGACTAATAATCCACCTTCAGGTTATCATCCGAACCCCCTCCAGTATTAAGTTGCAAGCAACAGATTATTGCTTTACGAATTGCGTGTAAAGTAAACAATATGATTGTTCTATGAACAAAGGATTGTTGTTTTCTCCCTAGTAGCAACAGCACATCTAGTACCTTAGAGATTTTTGTCACTTCCCCAGATTACCAGAGGCATGAACCCACTATCGAGCATAAATAATAACTCTTGGAGTTGCTAGCATCTACTTGGCCAAGATAGCTACTAACAACGGAAAGCATGCAAGACCACAAATAACAAAGACATGATAGAATCAATAATCAATCTGAAATAGCATCTCAATATCCATCGGATCCCCGCAAACACACCATGCAGAATTACAAATAGATGATCTTGATCATGAACGGAGCTCACAAGATCTAAACATGAAAGCACAAAGAAGGAGAACTAGCCATCTAGCTACTACATGGATCCATAGTCCAAGGATGAACTACTCACGCATCACACCGGAGGCTTGCATGGTGATGAAGAAGGCCTCCAGGGTGAATTCCCCTCTCCGGCAGGGTGCCGGGAAGAGCTTCAGATCCCTCCCGATCTAGGGATGGAGATGACGGCGGCTACAGACTCTTTCATGGATTTTTTGATCGGGTACTTAGGGTTTTCGTCCTTAGGGCAATATATAGGCGGAAGGAGAGGCCGAGGGGGTGCTGGGGTCGGCCAGACCATCCCCTAGCGTAGGCCAGGCCTGGCCGCACGACGATATGGTGTGGCCGGCCCCCAGCCCTTCTCCATCTCGTATTCTAGCATCTGATGACTTCCGAAAAATAGGCACTTTGGCTTTTGTCCCGTCCAATTCCGAGAATATTCATTTTCTGACTTTCCTAGAACCAAAAACAGCAGAAAAAACGGTAATTGTGGCTCTTGTTAATAGGTTAGTCCAAGAAATCATATGAAAAGTACTCCAAAGTATGGACAAAACACAAGAAAGTGGATAAAACCAAGCATGGAACATCAAAAATTATAGATACATTTGCAATGTATCAACATCCCCAAGCTTAACTCCTGCTCGTCCTCGAGTAGGTAAGTGATAAAAAGAAAGAATAATTTTTGAGGTGACATGCACCCTCGAAGACTTGATCAATGTATTTGTAAAACATTCAAAGCTGGGATCATATTACTTCAATCATAACATGAAAGACAAAGTTCTAGCAATAAGACAAAGAAACTATGATGCAACATGAAAAGGCACAAACAAAAGATTCATGAATAACAATGCTTTGCAAGACGTTTGTTTGTTTCACATAAAGAAAACATAGCATAATAGTATTCAGCTTGTCCCTCATAGAGTAGCAAATATAAATGCATAGGACACCTTCAAAGTTCATAAGAGTGACTAGATACAAATAGTTTCAAATAAGCAATATCAAGTTATGCATCAATCAACTAGTCTTGGGACAATGCACATAGAACTAAGAATGGCCACTATGCTCTCAAAGTAGGTGCATAAAGGTAGAAGGTGGAGACTCAATATAATGGTGGAAGAAAAGCCTTCATAAAAGGAAGTAGGGATTCAAGTCTCATAAAGAGCTTCCAAAAATTATGGTACTTATAGCTTTCAGCTCTCATTGCCCCTATCATAAGCATCTTGAAGTGATTAAGGTTAAAGTGAACAAACTATGGTGTACATGCTTGATGAACTATAAGTTAGGAATCTCATGTCCCTTGTATACGAGGGCCGCTCCTCATGCTACTCAAGTTTAGTCACCGGTAAGTTCTTGTCATCGTAAGTACATGTGTATCATAGAGAACATCAGCAGGTACCCTTGCCCGATGATACGGAAGAATCCCCATATCAAAATGACAAGGCAAGCAGACAACGAGCATCTCAGCAATCTTCTTATTTACCATGGGAATATGGTGCTTTTTTCTCTCTTTCCTCTTTTCATAATCTCTTTTTTCTTTTTCTCTTGTTTTTTCTCAATGTAGGACTCTTTTTTATAAGAAGAATGCTTCATATACAGCTCATTATGGTTACGCTGCAGGTTTCCACCATGTCAGCATGGATTAGACCAGCGGCCCAGGCGTTTCTCTAACACATATACATAACTCAATGGAATTACAAGCTCCCCTTTCATTTCACACCGACGACATCCATATACAAAAGAGCATGATATCAACTAGGTACAAGTACCAAGTGCAATGTTGAAAGCGTTCCCCATGACAGCATGGTTCTGCTAATTCCCAACAAATAAGTGCAAGCATATACAACATAGACGACACAATGATTCAAGTTTATTAAGGGCAAGAAAAGTAAAGTGTGCCATCAAGTTCGTGAGAGATTTAATCACTAGTTTTCTCATAACAAGTTTAATTTGGAAGGTAAACAAAAGCATGAATATACTTGGAATAGCATAAGCTAGTAGGTAGGTATGGTGGACTCTTTGGAATAACTTGGTTTAGGGAGTTGGATGCATGAGTGGAACTCATACTTGGTTGTGGAGGCTAGCAGAAGACTGGGAGCGACAAACTAAGAGAGCAATAATGGCCATAATCATGCAGAGCGACAAAACATCATTGATCAAAGCATAAAGTGATACTACAAGTTGAAAACTAAAGGATCATAAAGGCTATGGTGACTTGAGATAGTCATAACATGGTGTGAGCATGTGCCAAGTCAGCCCAAATAAAGTATCAAAGGAGAATACCACTATACTATGCTTTAATATGCTAAAACAACGCATGATTCATCCAAGGCACATTAAGCAATCTCAATTGTTTATAACAAGTCATGCTACAGCAAAGAATACTGAGCATAAAGCCAAAACAATATCAAGCATGGCATGACAAAGCATAGGCCACAGTCAAAAACAAGCTCTTTTTACCACATAAGTATGAACTTTCCTACTCTTTTCCAAACCAAACAAAACTATTTGCAAACCAATGTATGAAAGAGGGGGTACAACCAATTTATTCAGCAAACTAAGAAAACCAAGCAAACCAAAACAAAAACAAAAACGAAAAAGAAGACGCTCCAAGAACAACACAACTGTGCATGAAACAATAAAAATGAAGCGTTTGGAAGAAACCTGGGATTTTTATTGATGAAGAAAGGGATGCCTTGGGCATCCCCAATATTTGATGCTTGTACTGCTTGGATATTTCTTGGGGTGACACGCATGGCATCCCCAAGCTTGAGCTTTAGTCCATCCTTCATCTCATTACTCATTCCTTCCATACACCTGAAATTTTTCCTTCATACAAAACTTCACACGATCTTTATTAGCAACATTAGTGCACTCAAGATAAATAAGTCTTAAGGTTCAGTTATAACACCAAATAAACTTCCATTAGAACACTAGATACTGTATCACTTCCCTCAAAAAGCTCAATTCCCCAAAAGAACTCAAAAAGGAACCAACAAGAAGCAAATGCAGAAAATGGCAGAAATCTGTCAAAACAGACCAGCAGGTAAAGACAAATTTTTTGGAAGACCTTATGTTGCTCAAATCAAAAAGTGTTGAACTAACGAAAGTTAGATAACAACCTGGGGCAGAAGCACAAAAATTCACGCTGCAAATAGACGTTCAGAGATTTTACACAAATTTTTACGGTGAAGCACAGAAATCTGTTTCGGGACAGCAACTTTCCCAATCATTACTTCTCTCTCATTAGAGGTTACTCTTGGCACAAAAAGCAAATAAAAGTATAAGGAGCGGTTATTACTGAAGTAATAACTTCCAAGACTCATCTAAAACTTTTGGGTTATCTCCCAATAAGTACTTTTCTTTAACGCCTTTAAGTTAGGCATAAGAAGCAAAGAAAGAATCAAGTGTTCTCAAATGAAGAAGCATTAAAATCAAATTTTGTTTTTATAGGAGAAGCAAAAGAAATCTTTTCTCTCTTCTTAGGGAAGTTTTCTATACCTTTCTTGAGTGGGATTTGATATTTAATGGTGCCTTCTTTCATATCAATAATGGCACCAACAGTTCTAAGAAAAGGTCTTCCCAAAGTAATAGGACAAGAAGCATTGACATCCAAAACATAGAAATCAACGGGGACATAGGCATTGTTAACCATAATAAGAACATTATTAAGACTCCCCATGAGTTTCTTTTTAGCATTATCATTAAGTGGGACATTCAAATAACAATCTTCAAGTGGAGGCAAATCAAGCATATCATAAATCCTTCTAGGCATAATAGAAACACTACTATCAAGATCACATAAAGCTTTGAAATCAAAGTCATTCATTTTCATATTAATGATGGGTTCCCAACCATATTCTTGTTTTATAGGAATAGAAGCTTGATGTTTCATCTTTTCTTCTTTAATCTTTATGAGAGCATCAGTAATATGTTTTGTAAAGGCCATGTTCATAGCACTAGCATTAGGACTTTTAGCAAGCTTTTGTAGGAACTTAATAACTTCAAAGATATTGCAACCATCAAGATCAAAATCAAATTTATCATCTAGAGTAGTAGAACTATTACTAGCCTCAACACTAGTGGTGGTAATAGTAGAAACACTAATATTTCTAGCAATTTCATCTTCTCTTTCCCACTTAGCATGTAATTCAGCTAATAGTCTAACATTTTCATCAATTCTTACTTGTATAGCATTAGTAGCTGCAAAGGGATTCTCATTAGTTTCAGGTTTAGCAGCCATTTTATTCAAAGAAGATCGAGCTTCAGCCAAAGATGTTATATTTCTTTCAGCATTAGAGAGTTTTTCCTCAATAGTTTTATTGAAAGAAGTTTGTTTACTAATAAAGTCTTTAAGCATAACTTCAAGCTCAGAGGGAGCACTCCTATTATTGTTGTAGGAACTTCCATAAGCATTACCATTGTTGGGAGGATATGGCTTATAATTGTTGTTACCAAAATTATTCCTATAAGCATTATTGCCAAAGTTGTTATTTCTTATGAAGTTCACATCAATTTGCTCTTCTTGAGCAACCAAAGAGGCTAAAGGAACATTATTTGGATCAATATGGGCTTTCCCATTAACAAGCATAGACATAATAATATCAATTTTATCACTCAAGGAGGAGGTTTCTTCAACAAAATTTACCTTCTTACCTTGTGGAGCTCTTTTAGTATGCCATTCAGAATAGTTAACCATCATATTATCCAGAAGCTTTGTTGCAGCACCCAAAGATGATGGTCATAAAGGTACCTCTAGCAGCAGAATCCAATTGGTTCCTTGAAGAATAGTTCAATCCTGCATAAAAAGTTTGGATGATCATCCAAGAAGTCAGTCCATGAGTGGGACAATTCTTTACCAAAGATTTCATTCTTTCCCAAGCTTGAGCAACATGTTCATTATCAGATTGTTTAAACTTCATTATTTCACTTCTCATAGATATAATCTTAGCAGGAGGATAGTACTTTCCAATGAAAGCATCTTTGCACTTAGTCCAAGAATCAATACTATTCCTAGTTAAGGAATTCAACCATTCTTTAGCTTTTCCTCTCAAAGAGAAAGGAAACAGTTTCAGCTTAATAATATCACCATCTATATCCCTATGCTTTTGCATCTCACAAAGTTCAACAAAGTTATTTAGATGGGCAGCAGCATCTTCATTACCAATACCAGAAAATTGTTCTCTCATAACAAGATTGAGCAAAGAAGGTTTTATCTCAAAGAAAGTATCTTCAGGCACAGCTGGAGCAATAGGTGTGCTCATAAAATCATTGTTGTTGGTGCTAGTGAAGTCACACAACTTAGTGTTTTCAAGAGTAGTCATTTTTCTTGGGTTTTCAAATAAGAAAGCAAACTAGTAAAACTAATTTTTTGTGTGTTTTTGATAAAGAAACAAGCAAACAAAGCAAAAAAAATAACAAAGTAAAGAGATTGGTTATGAGGGACTCCCCTTGTGAAGATGTCCTTGACTCGCCGGCAACAGCGCTAGAAAAATGCTTGATGGCTCGGTGTTGATGTAGAGCTCGTTGGGAACCCCAAGAGGAAGGTATGATGAGCACAGCAGCAAGTTTCCCTCGGTTATGAAACCAAGGTTTAATCGAACTAGTAGGACAAAGGAAACACCCCAAAGGTGTTACTAGCTGAGCCTTGGCAGGGCGCACTACCGGTGCTAGTAGCAACGTGGAGACCTGCACAACACAACCACAGAACTTTGTCCCCAACTTGCGATGAGGTTGTCAATCTCACCGTGTTTTGCTGAAAACAAAGGATTAAACGTATCGAATGGAAAGAAGTAATAGTTTGCAGAAAGTAAACACAAAGCAATAAACAGTTTATAGATTGTATGTAAAGAAAAGGACCGGGATCCATAGTTCACAAGAGGTGGCTCTCCTTAAGATAGATAACATGCTGGGTGAACAAATTACAGCGGGGCAATTGACAAACATCGAGAAAGAAATACATGTATATACTAATCATCTTGACTCCTTTGAGACTTGATTGGGCATTACAACATTATACATAGACCGCCATCCAACTGCATCTATGACTAATAATCCACCTTCAGGTTATCATCCGAACCCCCTCCAGTATTAAGTTGCAAGCAACAGATTATTGCTTTACGAATTGCGTGTAAATTAAACTATACGATTGTTCTATGAACAAAGGATTGTTGTTTTCTCACTAGTAGCAACAGCACATCTAGTACCTTAGAGATTTCTGTCACTTCCCCAGATTACCAGAGGCATGAACCCACTATCGAGCATAAATACTAACTCTTGGAGTTGCTAGCATCTACTTGGCCAAGATAGCTACTAACAACGGAAAGCATGCAAGACCACAAATAACAAAGACATGATAGAATCAATAATCAATCTGAAATAGCATCTCAATATCCATCGGATCCCCGCAAACACAACATGCAGAATTACAAATAGATGATCTTGATCATGAATGGAGCTCACAAGATCTAAACATGAAAGCACAAAGGAGGAGAACCAGCCATCTAGCTACTACATGGATCCGTAGTCCAAGGATGAACTACTCACGCATCACACCGGAGGCTTGCATGGTGATGAAGAAGGCCTCCAGGGTGAATTCCCCTCTCTGGCAGGGTGCCGGGAAGAGCTTCAGATCCCTCCCGATCTAGGGATGGAGATGACGGCGGCTACAGACTCTTTCATGGATTTTTTGATCGGGTACTTAGGGTTTTCGTCCTGAGGGCAATATTTAGGCGGAAGGAGAGGCCGAGGGGGTGCTGGGGTCGGCCAGACCACCCCTTAGCACGGGCCAGGCCTGGCCCAGCGGCCAGGTGGTGTGGCCGGCCCCCAGCCCTTCTCCGTCTCGTATTCTGGCATCTGATGACTTCCGGAAAAATAGGCAATTTGTCTTTTGTCCCGTCCAATTCCGAGAATATTCATTTTCTGACTTTCCTGGAACCAAAAACAAGAGAAAAGCAGGCACCTTTGTGGCTCTTGTTAATAGGTTAGTCCAAGAAATCATATGAAAAGTACTCCAAAATGTGGACAAAACACAAGAAAGTGGATAAAACCAAGCATGGAACATCAAAAATTATAGATACATTTGCAATGTATCAAGGCCCTTAATGCTTCTCTGACCCATAAGTTTTCTTCTCTTGCGTGTCTTTATTTAATTTCTTCCCTTTGATGATCAATCCTTTCCTTCTTATTTTATTTTCAGAATTGACTGGCCAAGACCCGACGCTGCATGAAGATAAGAAGGTTGATCCTTTATCGGATGCTATTAGCACCTTGGAGGCCAACAGTGTTCATGGACGCAACCTTCTTATCCTCTCCCACTGTGCCTTTAAGAATCTTCACGCCGAAATATTTCCAACCAAGGACGTGCCGAACAACTTGCATGATCTTGTCGCCGTTTTCGGTGTTGATCCTGGCCCCCTTGTTGGTTATAGTTTGACGTAGTCAAGGAGCGGCGCCGAGACTTCGATGGCCCTGGCGATGGTGCACGACGAGAAGGTCAACTGGGAGAAGGTTGGCTCTTCTGTCCTAGTCACCCCCGATGGCCAAGCTGTTGACCTGAAGCCTTATATTAAGAGGGCCAGAAAATATTCTCGGCTGCTCCTAGGTCTGGGCTCGGGTTCAGAGAACCTTGCTGCCCCTTCTTCAGCTGTCGCTGCTACGACAGGCGCTCCTTCTTCGGCTACTCCTATAGCTAATACACCTTCCGCTAGTGCCACCCTGTCTTTGAAGGATACGGCGTCATAGGCTATGTTTTGTAACTTTTATCATGTCTCCCTTTATTGTAATTGATCTTGAACTTATCCAGCCTCCATTTGCTTCTTTTTACAAGAAAGCAACTTCTGCATATATGCGTGTGAGCTTGCTTTTGTATGATGAGTGTTTCGTATATTTTTTGTCTTGTCAGATCTTGAATTATTCTTCGGCTCCTTCTGGTCCCGCACAACTGTCGGGTGTTGTTCCGTCCTCCGCTGTAGTAGGCGCGACCAGTTTCGCCATCGTGCGTATGGTGGACCCACCGTTGTATGCTGAAAAGATAGAATAGGTGAAGAAACTTGAAGGAAAACTGCGGGTTGTTCAATCGATGGTGGATGTTTCCCAATCGAAAACACGTCAGGCCCTCAACCGCGAGGCTTTTTTCTTGGAAGAGATCTCCAGGGCGAGCGAAAAGCTATTGTGTAAGTTGCCTTTTTCTTCGGTTGCTTTTCCTGTCTTGCTAGAAATTAATTTCTTCCCAATTTGTAGGCATTCGATTGTGCGAGAGGGAGGAAACCCAGCGTCTGCGCGACCGGATACACGCTCTTGTGTCTGCCTCTCGAAGTTCTAAAACAGATTTTTGGACTGATCACCACCGTGCCTACACTGTGGCGCTGCTCCGGGATCGCATATCGGAGTTAGAGCAATTTGTCGAGTGTTGTTACAGATCTCTAGCTATTGTTTACAATGCCATGTTTCCTCGGGATCATCAGCCTTAGACCTTGGCAGATTTAATTGCGAAGTTTCGGCAAGGTGAGAGGATCCACCATTATGTGAAGCTTCAGCTTGTGGCGGGTGCCAAGCTCACGCTCTCTTGTGTGTATGTGCATCACCCGACATTGGATCTAGACGTCATATCTTCGGGTCTGCCTCCTCCTCCCGATGGCGACCTTGTTTATATGGCGCCTCATTATGCCACCGCTCGTAGACCCGCCATTAGGATTGTGTGTAGGTGCTTAGAAGCACACGAAGAATTTTTTGTTAACTTCGAGATCTGACTTCTTATTTATGCAGCTTCGTACTGTATAACCGAAATATTGTATAGACATTTATCAAAAAGGTCGTATGTTTCATACGAGATTTTGATTGCATGTTGTATAATTTTAATCTGGGGATCTGACGAACTAATGTTCGTGTGCCATAGAAGTTTGTATTTCACGGAATACTTTCCTTATTTATTGATAATAATGGGTAGGAGTACATTGCGAAGGCGTGATCGCCTGGCTGTTGGCATTTATTGAATATAAAGTGCGTTTAAATGGAGGTGTTCTGAAGGAACTTCAGCTTCTGTTCTTGGGGATCTTTATCATCTTCCGTGTCGTGGTGCTCGTGTCTTGTCAATCAGTGGGTCTTCTTATGCGGGACCATTATTGGAGGCCGCATATGCTGCTTTTGCGAGACTGCTGCGTATTTGATCTTCCGCTGTTTTCTTTTTGCGGGTGTGTGCTTCATGTATGGGTCCTTCATCCGCTATTTTCAGCTACCCAAGTCCTGCCTTTGTCCCGAAAGGTTCCAAGATTTTGTTGAATTTCCGATCGCAGCTGTCTGCGCGGCTGAAACTTCCTTTGACTGTTATGACCCCATTGGGGGCTGGAATTTTTAGCACTAGATATGTGTAGTGAGGTACTGCCATGAATCTAGTGAAAGCTGGTCGTCCCAGGATCACGTGGTATTGAGATGGCCAGTCCATGACTTCAAATTCCAGCTTTTCTCGTCTGAAGTTATTTTTTGACCCGAAGACTACGTCGAGGTGGACTTTGCCCAATGGAATTCCGGCTTTCCCTGGAACTATCACATGGAAAGTTGTGTCTGTTGGTGCTAGATTCGTCATGGACCAGTTCATAGCCCACAGAGTTTTGGCGTAAATCAGATTGATGCTGCTTCCTGCATCTAAGAAGACCTTGCTCATGTCAAACCCATCGATTTGCGCTTCCACTATTAGTGCTGATTGGCCTGGCTGAGGGACCCGTAATGGATGGTCAGCTCTGCTGAAAGTAATTTCTTGTTCTGACCAATGGAGATACTCCGGTGTAGGAGGTGGCTTTGTTACTGCCAAATTTACTTGTCTCGTGATCAATTTCTGTGTTCTTTTAGAGGGTGTCCCCTTCTGGATCATCGACATTGCTCCCTTTGATCTGGGGTATTCATCGTCTTGGTGTAATGTACTTTGCGGCTGCCCTACTGGCGGATTCCCCTGTGGCGATGGTGGCGCGCCGATGGCCAAAGCGCCAGGTGTGGTAGCGTAGCCTCGGTTTGTTGCTATGGCTGCCCTTGCGTTGAAAAGTTCTTGCATCTTTAAGAATGTTTGACAGTCTTTTAGGAGATGATTTGACCTCCTCTTCCCTGTTGATTCGACGTAGTAGTGCATATTGCAGGGTCCTTCCAACATTTGCCCTGCTGACATGGGTGGGTCTCGATTTGTCGTTTTGTATCGCTGTTGCGACTGGCTTCCACTGATGATGTCCCTATTGCTGCGGTATCCGCTGTTGTAATCGTCACTTCGTCGATTGTCCTCTCCGGAGAAACTTGCTGCAACATAACTTGGTGTATGGTTTCTGTCATTGGTTCGTCGTCTTTGATCACTGATGCGCCTGTCTCTGTCGTCTTCGGCTGAACGGGCTCTTTTGTTGTGTACTACGTCCTCTCCATCAGCCCATCGATTGGCTATGTCCATCAGCTGCGAAATTGTCTTTCTTTTGTCTGTCCTAGTTCTTCTATGAACTCCTACCGATGAAGTCCATCGTTGAAGGCGTCGATTGCTCTTTCATCAGATATGGCTTCAGCCGAAATTTTTATGATGTTCCACCATTGGACGAAGGCCCGTATTGATTCTCCCGATTTTTGCTTGCAGGCCCGTAATTGCTCCAAATACGAGGGTCGCTTGAACATAGAATGGAAATTCCCGATGAACTTGTCCTCAAGATCGTTCCAGCTGCTGATAGACTCGTCGGGTAATTGATTTAGCTAGGAGCGTGTTGCACCAGTTAGGTGCAGCTAAAAGCTTTGCATTGTTGTTGCTTTGGATCCGCCTTGTAGTCTGACGGTTACCAGGTAATCTGTCAGCCAGGCTTCGGGTTCTTGAAGACCGTCGTACTTTTGGCGATCTTGGGGTAACTTAAAATCTTTTGGCACCAGAGTTTTGTGAACCCGTCGGTAAAGCAACTGGCTCCGCATAATTCTTTCTCTTCTTATCTTTCGCCATCATGGTACCTTCGGGTGCTGCGTTCTTCTCTGGATCGGTCGATCCGTCGCTGGGTGATGTTGTTTCTTGCATCGTTTCGTGGTTCTGATTCTAAAAAGTGGACCCGATGTGGCGATCGTGATCGTCGGGTATGACCTCCATTCCGAGGGCTGCTGCAACAACGCGAGGGTCTGTCGGGTTGTCGCATGGTTTCTTTGTCTGCTTGCGCGAGAGATTCTCCTACCATACCGAGGTTCATCAGGGAGGAACGGTGAAGGGCCACGCGAGGATCGTCGGGTGCGGGCTGCGTTGTAATTAGATATGTTTGCGCGGCTATGATGGCTGCCTGAGCTGTTTTTGTCTTGATATTTCCAGCTTGGTCCCTAGACATGAATGACAGATCAAGGTCTCGGATTATTCCGCTCCTTCTTCTTCGGGGATATCTCGTAATCTAGACGTTCCTCTCCTTGGCGATGCTCCTCCTATTACGCTCCTTGATCCTCGGGTGGAGGTTAACTGCACTCGTCGTAGGCTAGATTCGTCGGCTACCCTCTTCCTTTCATCGAGTTGCCTCTGCATCCGGAGGAGGTCTCTCTTTTTGTGATGAAGCAGATACTGGTATGCTAATAGATCTTCATGGGTGGCATCCGTTATCATTGGGACCGCACCCGAAATTGCTGCTCTTGCCTTTTCCCATGCGCTAGCTGGTAAGCTAAGGGTTTGCCTCTCACCCTCACGCGGGTGTTCTTCTTCTCGATTTACACGGTTGGCTGTTGGGTCTCCCTTGTTATCTTGACTTCCTTTGTTGTCTTCACTTCCTGCATTATGGCTTGAAAGAACATCATCGGGATTAAGAATTGGGTTACCATTGGAGTCTTGTTGGGTCGTGGCATCTCCAATGATCACGCATACTTGGTGCTGGGTGGCATATGGACTGGTAACATCGTCGTTTGCACCGATGGAGACACTATCGTATGAGCCAGTGAAGTCCATCAGTTTCTGTTCTGGATAGATTTCTGCCATCCGAATTTTGAAGTCGATGCTTTTGCTGCTTTCTTCGGGTTCCGAGTTAACTAGCCTTGCTTCGTGTGGTGGGGTTAACTGTGGGTCCGATCTGAAAGAGAGATTGTCATAAAGACCATCAAGATCCCCCGGATTCATCTCGATTTGCTCGCTTTCGTCGTCTGCTTCGATCTGTGCTTCGATTTCCATTGAGGATCTGATGGAAAGTTTCAGTTCTTTTGTTGGCGTAGCTTTATGGGTGGGTGGGTGTGGATCTGCTTTCGTCGAGTTGATGCTTGGTGGAGAGCGTTCCGCCGAATCCGTGTTTTTAGCGTTCATGATCCCACAAATGGCACCAATTGATGAGGGGTAACCTCGGCAATGCCCATGACGATGCACTTGGGGTTTCACGGAAAAGAGAACGCTGGGGATTTTTTCGGATGTTAGGAAAACAATGAAGACAAAGTCACCTGAATATTGAGAAAACACACTATTACAAGTTGTCCTCTAGATTTTGGCGTATCCTCGCTTGGGCTTCTCCCGTCCTATATATAATAGGCCGGGTCTCAAAGTTGTATGCGGATAGGTTCCATACACGCGTGATTACAATATCAACACAATGTCGGTTTATAGTCTCTGTGCTAATACAATCAAAGCCTTTGTCGGTTGCTTCCTTGGGCCGCCGTCTGGAATCTTCGTGGGCCGTAGGCCTTTTACCCAATGTAGGGTAGCCAATCATAAACATCCAAGTTATCATACCTATGAGTTTTACTTTTTGTATTGTTTCAATTCTCTTAATTGTTTTATAACTATTAAATATTCAAACTATATTAACTAATTCTTTCTGGAAAATAAATAAACACTAATTAATTCTATCTTTCAAATCTTTTCAAATGATTCAAATTTTAAATATGAATTCAAATTATTCACCCAAATTCATTATAATTCCTAAGGATCATGTCAGAATTTATAGCAAACACTCCTAAGAGCTAAATCCTAAGTTAAAGTAGTGAAAGAAACTCTGATCTCCCCAGGGTTTTGTTTGGTGAAAAAACTACCCCAATTTTACAGATGAATACAAGCAAATGCAGAAATTTCTATTTCTACCCTTCGTTGGTTCCTAAATGCTGGGATGTTACAGGGAAGTGGTCCTTTGTGTAGTGCTTGTTCAGAAACGTGTACTCCATGCACATGTGAAGTATGTTTGTGTTCTTCTTCGGGACTAGAATGAGGTTAGCTACCCATGTGCTTTCATTGATCTCTCGGATGAAGTCCACATCAAGTAGTCCGTTGACGTCCTCGCCAATTGCTTTGCACTTCAGCTTCGAGAAATGGCGTACCGATTGCTTGACAGGTTTAGCATCCGGATACACGTTGAGTGCATGCTCAATGACTTCCCTAGGGACTCCTGGCATGTCCGCTCGACACGATGCAAAGATCTTCAAGCGCTCATGGAGGAATTCGACGAGCGCGGGTTCCTATGTGGAACTCAGGTTGCTTGCAATGAGGGCCATCTTCGTGGGGTCTGTCAGATGGACCTGGACCTCAATTATGTCGACTATGGAGTCGAAGGATTGCTCGATTGAGTTCTTCTATGTCACAGGGAGGAGGTTATGATCCGTCGACTCCTTGAGCTATGCCAACTCCTCCTACATCCCGAACGATTGGGAAATTCTATTGAACTCCCTGTCATAGTTGTCGGATCATGTCAAGCTTCCGCGGATAGTGATGACACCGCTGGGCCCTTACATCTTCAGCATAAGGTAAGCATAGTGTGGCACCGCCAGGAACCGAATGAACACAACCCATCCAAGTATTACGTGGTATTGCGATGGCCAGTCGACTACTTTGAAGTCGAGTCTCTTGCACCAGAAGTTATCAGGCTTACCGAAGAACATGTCTAGAGCAATTTTGTCTAGGGGAAGAACTAGTTTCCCCAGACGATGTCGTGGAAGGTGGTGATTGTAGGAGGCTTTTCAGGGACACAATCATGGCTTGCAAGGTGCTAGCGAATATGAGGTTGATGTTGATGCATCCATCCATGAATACTTTGTTCATATCATATCCACCAATCTAGGCCTCGAGTACCAGAGTAGCATGGCATGGTCGTGGGACTTGACAGGGGTGGTCGGATCCGTCAAAGGTAATGTAGGATTCAGATCCACTAAGGTACTAACGCACTACTGGAGGTGAGGGTATGGACATATTCACCACTCGGGTGATCACCTTTAGGCTCTTGTTTGATGGACGCCCCATCTGGTTCATGGTCAAGCTTCCGTAAGCACATGGGTATGGCTTGGTCCCATTGTTATGGGCATCCGCGACCACGAGTGGTGGCATCCTATTAGTTGGTAGGAGGTGGTCGGACTTCCTCTTATTGTCTTTGTCATCGATGTAGAAGTGGATGTTGCAGGGACCCGGCATTGCATAGGGGAAGGTTCATCTTCACGAGGGCAGCGTTGCACTAGTAGGAAAAGTGCTATCAGTGGTGCACCAAAAAATAGGTCAGTGGCGCACGGGCCGTGCGCCACTAATAATTTTTATCTGTGGCGCACCTAGGCGTGCGCCACAGATAAGCCACTTATCCGTGGCACATGGGTATATCGTGCGCCACTAATATCGATTTCAAAATTTGAAAAAAGGCGGGATATCTCAAATTTATCCGTGGCGCATGTGGCTATGGTGCGCCATTGATAAAAAATTTGAATTTCAAAAAGAATTCTAGATCTGGATCTGCCACCGCCACCGGTGTCGCGTCGCTGCTGGTGTCGGAAAGGGAGACCATGGTGGTCGGAGAGGTGCTTGGGAGGAGGGTGTGGGAGGCCATGGCGGTGGTCGGAGAGGAGCTCGAGGAGGGCGTTGGCGGTGGTTGGAGAGGAGCTTGAGGATGACGTCAACGGTGGTCGGAGAGGAGCTCGAGGATGGTGAAGTGGCCGGAAAGAGGAGAGGTGGAGGAGAAGGGGAGGAGAAGGAGAAGAGAAGGGGAGGAGAAGAAGAAGGAGGAAAGTAGAGGAGAAGGAGGGAAGGAGAAGAGAAGGGGAGGAGAGGAGGAGAAGGAGAAGAGAAGGGGAGGAGGAGAAGGAGAAGGGGAGGAGAAGAAGAGGAGGATAAGAGGAGAAGTAGAGGAGGAGGTTAGCTAGGGCCAGATTCGAATTTCAAATCCCGCCAAACTTATTTGTGGCGCACCACTATGCGGCGCACCACTATGTGGTGCGCCACAGATAAGTTGCCTTAATATTTATTTTCTGTAGAAAAATATCTTGTTTTTGCATATCTTTTTACTCTTTTCGAATTTTGAGAATCTAAAAAATCGGTAAACGGTCTCCGATAGTTGCGAGCGGATAGAGAATTTCGTGCTCGTTGTTTTGATATATTATATATTTTTTCGACGTCGTATGCAAAAGTTATGGCCGTTTTACCGCGCTATGACCTTTTTTGGCAAAACATGTCAAAATTCATATTTGTTAAATTTCCGAGAAACTAAATCACATGACCTACCTATATCTGAAAGGATTTTATTTTTTGAAGTGGTTATAACTTTCTGTTATTTTTTGCAAACCTAAAAAGGTGATCCGGGGGAGCAGAATTTTGAAAAGTTATCTGTGGCGCACTACTTTTGGATGTGCCACGGGTATTTTAGGTCAGTGGCGCACCTCAACTCCGTGTGCCATAGATAACTTTTCTCACTTTTCGAATCGTGGGTCCACACCTATCCGTCGCACACCCAAAAAGCGTGCGCCACTGATACCTAACTTATCTGTAGCGCACACTAATTTCATGCGCCATGGGTATACCACCCATGGATGGGGGCGACCCTCGGCACTGGGGCCAACATATGCGTGGCGCACCGATTTGTCTGTGCGCCATGGGTATGGCCATATCAGTGGCGCACCACTTTGCCCGTGCGCACGGATAACTACCCGTAGGGCACCCTTTCGATGTGCGCCACTGATATGACCCCTGTGAATAAGCCTTTTCCTATTAGTGTTGCCACTCACGATTCGTCTTGTCCATGTTCTATCCATCACGGTAGCCTCCGCCGTGGTAGTTACTACCACAGTTATCATTCGTCTTGTCTGTACAAAGTCTTATTTTCTGAGAGTATTGTAGAAAGTCTCTTCAAAATTGAGAAAAGCGCCAAAATGGTCTAAGAACTTGCACGCGCGAGTGCTCTGATCACCAAGTCGCAAAAATGCAAAAGCGGGGTAGTAACTTGCGAAGAATGAGTGTTTTGGTCACTCTACAACAAAGATTTAAGTTGTCACGTGAGACGCATGTGTGGGGCAGGTTGGGTAGTTTCTTTGCGGAAAAGCCCTTTTGTTTTTGTAGCTGGACTTTTTTGCGAATATGTCGTCATCTACATCTGGTCGGCAACGCGAGATTCGTGCATTCCTTCCCCACTTCTCTGCATCTGTAAAATCCCATCTCCACTAACCATGACCATAGAGAGGTTCTTCTCGGAGGAGATACTCTGGCGCGGTGAACTGGATCTACGACCAGAAGAAGGCCATGTTCTCCTTTCCCGTATGCGCGACATGGATGAGATGGACCATAAGTACCGATGTCGGACTCTCCTCGCGATTATGGACCACCCACGTCCAGATGTGCATCCAGGAGAAGTTGTGGCAATTTTGGAGGTGCAGTTTGGTGTCCCGTGTATGAAGTGTTGCATCCAGGTAACTTTCCCGACAGATTTCTTCATCAAGTTTGCATCCGTGTGCTTCACATCCCACACATTGTTGCGTTGTAGCAGCACAACCATTCTGCTTCGTGTTGGAGTCACAATTTGGGTGCCAAGTCAACCATGATGCCGTTTTACTCGAAGATTAGCTTCAAGGGATCACCAACGAGTGTGTGGTACGCCTATCTTCTATCGGATCTGGTGATGAAGCTGGAGGGCAAGCTCGTCGCAGTTGAGCCCCATGAGGATCGTTGGTGTATCGATTGCTTCCCCTTGCTGAAGAATCCGTGTGATATCCAGAAGAAGATCAAGGTAGAAATCCCTGAATCTTTGCTACCGCTGTGGCTTGTTAGTTCAGATTCCGATTAGCCAGATTCATCGTCACCATTTGAGTGTCGAGTGTGGCGGTCACTAACGTACCCGATACTGGCACACATCGAGGAAGTGCTAGATATGTGGCTGACTTCTTACTGCTAGTACTGCTCTGTCAGTATCCTCTGATGATGACGAGCAGGACACTACTCGCCGACATCTTTTAGATGTTTGGCTCGATGACATAGGCCCCGACAGGGTGCACAACGATGACCACCCTTTTGCAGGTCTAGGCATAGATAGAATTGTAGGCAAATTGTCAATGGACATTGTTGTGTAATGGATTCAATTGTACTTTAGATTTAGTGATGTAATGGATTCACTTAGTTCAATTCAGTGATGTAATGGAACTTTGTTTTATGCCAGTGTTGTAATGGAATCTGAATATGTAATGTTAGTTGGTTTTATCTTGGTGTTCACATGGAGTTTGAATTAGCAATGGATTCATTGACAGATCAATATGGTTGGAATGCAATATAGCTAGATAGTTGAGCTAGTTTCATACAAAGGAGCACATAGGTTGGAGGCTATGTTCTTACAAAAGAGCACATATTTTCATATACAACATAAAGTAGACACACATTGTTTCATACAAAAGAGCACATTCTTCAATCGGAATATTCTCCAGGTGGCTCCTGTGTGTTGTTGATCTCAACATTCTGGTACTCCTCAACAAGAGTTGCAGATGTTGATGGACCTCCCTCTCCAAAAATAAGTCATTCTTCTTTGCCCCTTCTGCCATTTTTTCCCGTTCCTCTAGTTGCAGTTGTTTCTCCTGGATCATTTTTTCTTCCTCTTCCTCTATTTCTTCCTCTTACTCTAGTTTCGGTTCTTGCTCCTGGATCAGCTGTTGTTCCTCTCTCTGCACCTCCAGTTGCTCATGTGTACCTAGTCTACTAGCCTTCCATGAAGCTAGTGTAGTAGTTGTTCTTCTAGTCACATGAATTGACTCTCTGTGCTCGACAACATAGGGAGATTCTTCAGGCGTCTCTTCTCTCAGTATGCTCTATCTTGTAGGTACCTTATCAACAGAATTGACAAGAATTATTGACACACAGAGGCTAGGGCAAACAAAAAGTTGTAGAACACACGAAGATTGGCAACAAAATAGAATTACTTCATGTGAAATTTCATAAACAAGTGCATCTGGCAGCTGAGTTTCATTTGTGGGCACCAGATGCTTGGCAATAATGTGTAGTTCATGTACATTATTAACAGCAGTAGCTAAAATATGCAAGGATCCAATTTACTTAGAGAAGTACTAGATTACCTCTACTATTGTAGGGTCATCAATGTATCCATTCTCATCAAACACCACTACCATTTTATTTCTATCCTCATATTCCCTTGATGCCTCTAGCCTCTCCATCTTCTTTCTGCTAGGGTTTCTTTTCCTCTTAGTGAAATTAGCTTGTTCTTCTGGATCAACTTCTGCTTCTCCGGGTTCTTCTTGTGAAGCCTGTTGTTGTGCAGCTTCTTCTTGTGCAAAGCTTATTCTTGTCTAGGTTTTTCTTGTGTAGCTTCTTCTTGTCTAACTTATTCTAGCATATTCTACTATGGAATATCAACAAATGCAATTCCATTTTCCAGGTCAGATTTGTAGGTGGCACAGTTTCTTTTGGTATGTTCCCCGAATCTACAGTAGCTACAATGCATTTTCACACCATGTTTGTTTATCTTTGTGCCTCTTTCATTTTCCTCCGGATATCTTTCCTCTTACGTCTCTTTGGCCTACCAACCTTTTTCTCATAGTAAGGACAGACTACTGGCCTACAAACCTTGCGAAATCCTATTTTGCTACTATATAGTGCCATGTAACATGTACTGAAAACTCCAGGATTTCCAACTATCCCGACATCAAAGGAAGTGCTAGGGTTTGTATATCTCAATTCCTCTCCACAATCCCAAAGAAGGTTGAATTATTCCATCTCATCTCCATGGATCTGCTCCAGGGCCATGTACTTTGCTTTTGCTAGTTTGAACCTACTTGATAAAATATTCAACTGCTTATGCACTATTTTACCAAATGATTTCATGGAGATATTTTCATTATCTTTGAATTCTTCTACAAATCTGTTGGCCAAATATGTATAAGACATTTCTTTCACTTGGCAAACTCTTTCACAGTTGTGTTCATCGACATATTATTCGACTGTGAACTTATTGTTTGTCATGTTCTCATTGCACACAACTAGCATCCATGAGCAAACACCTTCATGACATAGTCCATCACAGTAAGCTTCCAACCTCTTGGCATTGTTCCTTCTCTTCTTTATATGCACCCTTTCTTTTATTGCATACTCTTTTATAGCTTGCCTCACCTCAGCCATGGTAGAAAAAACCATACAAAGCTTGAATATAGGATTTTCCATATCTGTTTCAGGATTGAAATTCTTTGTCTAGAACTTAATCCCTTTCTCATCCTCATTATAAGGCATTTACTGGTCAAAATCTTATTCAATACCATCAGACCAAGCCTCTTCTTCTTCTACTTTCTTCCCATTCAACTGGTCTTCTACATCACTATCAACATCCTTCTCCCAGTTGCTATAACCTGACTCAATATCACTATCGTGTACAAAAAAATCATTGTCAACTAAATAATCTGAGTTAGATTCATCAATAGCTGCATCACCTTTCTTCCTCTTCCAATTTCCTGGTCTTTCACACTTTCATTGGAGAAATTGGACTAATCACATTAATAAAATAATATGTAGCTAACACAACATCATCAAGTATCTTATGTGATGCCAACAACCTTACATGATCAATGTACAACACTAAATTCTTACAAATCATAATTGCAGCTACCATCTCTTGTGAATTTCTCTCCCATAGCCTGCAACTTCAAACCATACTAGAAAAACATGCGAGCGTCGCCGTCTGAATTCCGTTTTTACAAAGTGTGACCGGGTTGTGAAAATACATGTTTTTGTCTGCATCACTTCCATGAATAACACTTTTAGGGTTTACACATTTTGTGTTAATTGACACACTGGTTATGTGCGGTGTGCAAACGTAGTGGGCATATGTGATGATGAATGCTAGCAATTTATCTTTGGGCGCACTGGTATGTCATTGGTTCACTTTATATTGCCATCTTCAAATAAGTCTTACAGTGTGTCGCATGCGGGTGTTCCACTATGTTGATCGCCATCCTATTTGATATTAGTTGGGTTGGCCTTAATTAGTTTCTGGAGAATAGTGTGTTTTGATATATTGTAGATTAATTCACCTTTACACTACTCCAAGAATCCCTAACAAATATACTTACAAACTGTTGTTTTTAGCATAGACCAAGTTAAATAGGATATCAATATGAAATATCTCTTCAGATGCACATTCTAAAATTTTCATTATATTTGGATACTTGCAAGCATCATTAATAAATTTAGGATACACATTGTATGTATTTTACTGAATTTTCTTGGAGAATTTTAACACAATGTAATCCAAGTGTAGGGACAAAGGGATGCCATAAAGGAGAGCTCTGTAGGATATACAATGAGCATATGAACCAAGCAACATGAATCATGCAAACTTATTTTTCCTTGAATATAATAAAAATATTTAGAAAAAATAAACGAAAATAAAAGGGGTAACCCGAAGAAATAACCTAAGCAAAACTAAGATTATCATGAACTCATATGGATTTATCCATGGTTCACAAATGTTAGCGCTTGTTACTTCTCATCTATACCAATGCTTGATGGTGTTAATCTGAAATTTTAGTTCATTTTACACATCATCTCAATTATCGATGCAATCCTCTGGGTAAAATAAAAGTAATAACCTTCCATTTGAGTCTTGTAATTCTGTAAATGCATTTGAAACAAACAATAATATATAATTAAGACAAAAATTCATTTTATTAGCCAAATAATTGTTGGGAGGATGAATGGCTATAAGATACAAAATTCCAACGACATACAAAATTCCATATTTTATATCTAGTTAGTATATATATGAACTTGTAGCTTTTCAAGCATATTCTTTTCACTTTCTGATGAAATTTTGAAACCAAAGAGATAACGGACATGGAACTCGCAAATATTTGTCAGAACATTGTAATAAAATCAAGTAAACAAAAATAACAAAGAAAGGGAAAGAGGGGATGAAGAAGTGGAAGAAGATAATGAATTTATATGCTGCTCTAAATTTTGTATTCCTATAAAAATATAGTACAAAGCAATATCTTTTTGACTTCATTGTTGCATGTTGACTGATAAATATATTTTGCAGTAATGTCATGATATTTCTAAATTCTGGAAATTAAAATGTTTGATTGGACTAAGTGGTTTCAAGTTACTATTTATTAACACTAGAAGTAATTGGCATTATCGCGATATGATAAAATAAGAACAGTAGAAGATATTTTGAAGATCATAGGCCTTCAAGATTATGTCAGCTACAAACTAAAATATGGAATATAAAACATCAAACAATGATCATAGTAACTTATCGACATATAGTACTTAGAATTGTTGTTGATGCTAAGTATGATTTAGCTTTGCCTTGGTAACAATCATTGGCTAGTCAGTCAAAAAAACTAATATTAGCTTAACCTTCAAGGTAAATAGTAAATCAAATTTCCAAAATGGTTGGAAATGGAAACAAAATAGAACATATGCTTATTTCTTTACATATGCCAAACTCTTACAGAAATAAGCATATGATTATTGCGACAAGGAAGCCACCAATAACTGTTCGACAGACGCATACCTCTATGATCACGATGTGCCCATAGATGTACTTCATTTCCATTCTGCATAGGTGGTCCCTGATCCTGACTCCTGGCCTTGTTGGACCTCATAGGTGCATGTGTCTGGTCTATGGGGGAACAATGGTATACATTGGTCAGCGGTGGCACCGGCGCCTATCTGTAAACGGTGTGTTGCAGCTGCGCAGCTCAAACCCATCTACCATGAGCATGGCACCTACTACATCGGTGTTGATCAGTAGAGTTGGCGCGGCATGGCCGGACGATGCTTGTGGCAGGGCGGTGGGGCAACACAGGGCTGCAATTGTGGCATCATGGCATGGTGCTGGTATGATGATCCCCAAGGGGAGTGAGGCATTTCCCCAACATGTTAAAGGCGGAGGCACCACGATCGTCTCCTGTTGTGCCCTGGTTCCACGTTTTGCAGTAAGGAAGGGCCACGATGAACCTAGTGCTCCCGCTAGTTAACACCAGCGAAGGGAAGACCGAAGGCCACTCGAGATGGCCAGAGCCAAGCTCCACCTAGTCCTCTCTTGTTGTTGTTGCTACGGGCCTCCAGAGCCGAACGACAAGCTCCGTCATGGCGGGAGAGAAAAGTCGGCTCCTGTAGCCGCCGCTCCACAAGATAGAGTGATTGCGCAACTTGCGGCGAGCACGTATGGCCACTGTTCCCCGAGCCAGTGCGCTCAGGACGATGTCATCCCTGGCGAGATGGAGGCACGGGAATCGACCAGATCAGGCTTGGAACATGTGTGAGAAGCAGTGGCTTGCACCCCGGCAGCAGGAATCAACGCGTGGTGGTGGATGCTCTTGATTTCGTGCACCGTACTTCTAGGAGAGAGAGCAAAAAGAAAGAGAAGGTTCGATGACTGGTCGGGATGATAAAGGAGGCATTCCTTTTCACAGGGAGTACTTGGTTGCTGCATCATAGCTAGTGTAGTGGATTGACCCCAATCGCTTGAGAGAAGAGACCATGCTCGGCTGCTCGCGGTAAAATCCAATGGTTGAGAATGCACTTGGTGGGAGTGGCCTCACATGGCTCGATCACCACCACGCTTAAGTCTATAGTATATGCCATAGTTTTTCCTGGTTTCAGCCAATAAACATCTGCTCTACTGACATGAGGATAACCCAATAGCATCAAGATGACATCTATAGAGTCCTGGCACCAGCTAGTTGCATAACATTTATCAAACATCCACTTTGCCTTCTAGATAAGTACGGTACTGCCTAGACCACATAAAAACCCTCCATGGTGCACTTCAACACTAAATTTGTCTGCCATATACCTTTGCACACATAGGCAACAAAAATCCCTAATTTAGAAGCCCTAGGTCAGAATGGTGACTAATTTGATGCAATCATCAACGGTCAAGAGGCTAAATTCACGCAAGAATCCTGAGGCAGAATGGCTCAACTGTGAGATCTCTGACTAATTCTACAACAAAATGAACAAAGGATGCAAACACCTATCGTAGTTCAGAGAGGTGACTCCTGATTCCCGTTGCTACGGCGGAATGGGCGCAGCTCCCTCCTTCACCACTCTCACATCATCTGGTGGCGGAGGATCCATCTCCCTGAACGGCGGCACCGGTCAGTCGCCTCCACGGTGCCACCAGTCTTAGTCGGGTTGTGACACGGCCGACTGGTCAACAAGTTCTTGCACGGGAGCAATGTCCATCGTGATCTCTACAAAACCTCATCGGTCAAAATGCTGGATCGACGGATACGACGTGCCCCTTCCTCTAGAACCTTATCCTCTCTTCCCATCCCCTTCCTTTCCGCCTGTGCGTTGACCAGAAATCCCCAGACCGAACCCGAGCCTTCTCCAGCGGCTTTGCCGGCCAGAGATGGCGAAGGGGAGGTGCTGGAGTAGATGCTAGGAGTAGTTGTAGGTTTTCGAGCTGTTTGCCATTAGATTGGAGTAGGGCACCGGTGTTCTTGGGACGGACAGGGTGCATCCTGCGGTGGTGGCTTCTTGCCGTGGTGCTCCGACGGTCGGAGTCGGCAACAAGCTTCTCCTTCCCAGGGATCTTTGTAATAAAGGCCATGGTTCGTCTCTGCTATCCTTCGAACACTGCTACTATTCTGCTATCTCTTCTTCCTCTGGCCTGCCGTGGAGGCGAGGGGAGGAGAAGGACCGAGATGTGCAGCCGTCGTTTTGGAGGACGGCGGGGCTCTTCTGCCCTGGTGCTTCGGTGCGGCACTAGGAGGTCGCTACTGAGCCGCGTCTCCGAGCTCCTGAGGTGGGAGTCAGAGTGGTTGGCTCTCCCAGTGAGGCCCCGTTCTCATAATAAACGTTGCTGTCATTCGTGTTTGAAGTGTGGTGCTGCGACGCATCTGTTCCTGGCCGGCCGTGGTGGCGAGGGGGAACGGCGGCGTGACACTGTGCATGGTGCGGTGGTTTCGCTCCTGGCCGGCCAAGGTGGCGAGGGGGAGTGGAGCTGCGGCATGCCATCCTCAGCCCTTGCTTCGGCCGGGCGGTTGGGGCTTTTGACTCTTTCCCGGGCTGTTCTTCTTCGCCTGCCTACACGCACCCGTGGAAGGAGTGGCGACGGTGGGCCGACTATCTCTTCTGGCTCTGGTAAAGAATCCTCTACTGTGGGGCCCCTCTGCTCTTCACATCTTCTTCCTCTAGCAGACGTTGTGGTAGCGAAAATGGGAGGCATCGATTAGATGTACAACAGTGTCAAGCAGCAATTGGAGTTGGGAAGCAATCTTCGTGAGCGTCACCTCGGCGGCGGGTTTCAGCCGCCCGACATCCAAGGTCAATGTTGCTTGGCCTATCCAAAAGCCGGTGAAGGGTTCCGGCCTATTTTCAACCTCCTTTGCGAGGCCCCTTTTGAGGTTAGCTACCGCGTACCTAGTCTACGCGAGAGCAAGTGGTTTCGTCCCCACCCCCGCGCATGATGGCGGCGTGCCTAATCTCCGGCTCGGTGGTGGAGAAGAGGAAGGACCGGCTTGGGTTTTGTTTTCTTTCAGTGAGGTCTTTTCTACAATTGTCAGGGACCTATGTGCTATTTCTTTCTTTATGAGGTCCTTTGTACTCCTTTGTAACATCCACCGCTTGGAAAATCTGTGATGCTTCCAGCCCCTTCGAGGGCACTCCTTTGAGAAGAAAAAAACGGATACAACGTGCCACGTCATTGAGTTCCGTTAAGTTCTCGACCGCTCGGTCATGGAGTGACCAAAACACTCAATCTTGGCAAGTTGATGCTCCGCTTTTACCTTCGCGACTTGGTGACCAGATCGTTGTGTGCCACAATTTCATAGACCAATCTGGCGTTTTTCTCTTTAAAATTAGAAGTTTTGAGTAGTAGTTGCCACATCACTGGATCATCATCCACGAGAGATGATCTGTCGACTTCGCATTTAAAACCGAACAATCCACTTCCTGGCAAAAAAAAAACCCCGAACAATCCACTTCCGACCTCTCTCTGGCCAAGTCTCCATCTCCGGTACGTGCGTGCACCCCATCGGCCGTTGGCGTGACGTCCGGTGCCCCATTTGCCGCCGTCCGTAACCCACACGGCGCACCCACCCTACCCGTTTACCCCGCCATTACCCCCACCCTTCCCTTGATAGCCATCGATTCAATCCCCGAGCGAGAGACACGCCAGCAACGGAAAGAGGCTGACGAGCCCCAGAACCAGAAGCGAGGGAAACGTACCCGCCGGAGCCCGAGCCCGGAACCCGGGCCCACGCCCCCATGCCCTTCCTCTCCACGCCGTCGTTCGACCTCTCCGCCGGCGCCGAGCCCACACTCGGCCCGCGCCCTCCTCCTCCTCCCCCCGCCCCGCCCGCCGCCGCGACCCCTACATCGCAGCAGCCACAGGTTTCCGAGGCGGCGGCGCGGCGGCTGCGGGAGGCGGAGGAGCGGCTGCGGGAGGCCATCCAGGAGCTCCACCAGCACCACGGGCGGGATGAGGACATCGGCGGGTGGGGGTGCTGCGTGCACCAGGGGGAGTCATGCTTGGCGCACGCGGCCGGGAACCTGTGCCAGACCTTCCTGCTCTCCTACGGCGTCCGCGTCGGCATTGGGATCCTACTCCGCGCCTTCAAGCTCGCCCGCCGCAGATCCTACGGCTCGCTCCTCGATCTCAAGGTCCCAAAACCTTACCTACTCTTTTCTGCAATATTTTGTCTGTTTTTGTTTGGTGGTGTGGACTGCCTGCCTCGTAGCTAATTTGGATTTGAGTTTAGGGGGAACTCGTTGCTAGAATGTGGATGCTGTTCATGTCTCTGTGATTATTACTACTTGCTTGAATAAGTAGCAGTGAGCTGACTTTATGATTTGTCTAGGAGTGAAATATTCTAGCCAGCTGTTGAGTTTGTTGTAGCACGGATAATAAGTACCGTCTAGTAGTACTCTGTCAGGTTTGCTTTAACTCATGTGCTTACAGAATGTTTCCTGTTATGCATTGAATAGGTATGTTTCCTCTTGTGGTTGCCCACAAACCCCTTCAGTTAGCAATGGTCCTCTGTATGCAGTCTACTAGTAATGTTTTATTACTGCTGTACTGACGTTCTCACTGAGTCAGTATTTTTCATCTCTTTCTTACCTCACTCTGTTTTGCTCAGTAATTGAAGCAGAAAACTGTTAAATGTACCAGCAATTATTTACTTCTCATACAAATCTTCTACTTGTTTACAGCAACTGGTTTCGGAGAAAGATCTAATAGTAAGGGAGGAAGCCTGCCGGGTAGGGTTACTTTTTGGTGGATTCACGGGATCATATCACGCACTACGATGTTTCCTTAGGAGATTTCGCAAAAAGGAAACACCATTCAATGCGTAAGTAACTAAATGCTTATGCCCTTCTGTCTTCATTCTTCTTAACTAATTGGTTAGGGCACGTGTTTAACATAACTGTACATCCAATCAGCGTTTGGACCTGGGAGGGAGGTTGCTTAAATAGATTCAAAATAGGATAATTCTTTTTATAAGTTCTTTTGTCAAATCAAATTCATGACTCAACTGAAGGGCGTGATGGAGCAGAATATTATCAGGTTCCGTAGCAGGCTTGGCGATACTGGCATTAGATGATTCAAGTAGGAGACGCACCCTTTCTCTCTATCTTCTAGCAAGGCTTGCTCAGGTCAGAAATAGCTTAGCACTTCTCATATTTATGCACGAACTTGCGCATAAAATCTAACCGTCCTCGTGTTGTATTACTTGATCATTGCAGTGTGCGTATAATTCTGCAAAGTCTAAAAATAGATTTCACTTTTGGGGAAGCCATTGGAGGCATGGAGATGCGTTACTTTTTTCTCTCGCATCTGCCCAGGTAACCGAATGAAATAGATGTCTTGCTTTTATTTTGTTATGGAGGGAAAAGCTTGTGTAATCACCTGGATTTATCTTTCCAGATTATGTATGCTTTTGTTATGAGGCCTGAAAGCTTACCGAAATCGTACCGAGACTTCATCCAAAAGACAGGACCAGTTGCGGAACCTGTTTACAAGGCTGTTAGAGATAGCTGCAGAGGTGGCCATGTGGATCTCATTGGCCTCTCGGCCTTTCTCGCAAACAAGAAGAATTTGAATTTGATGAATTTAACGAGAAGTCCATCCATTATTCCATGCTCTGTGATTCATCCTGACAGAGCATCGTGCTTGGCTCATAATGTTACTGTCACTTCATCAACATTCAAGAAAACATTCCCTCTGTACTTCTCATTGACTTTTGTCCCCTTTGTTGTTCTACGTCTTCAAAAGGTAACTTACTTCCCACTGTTTCATCTATATAGTCAAAGACTCTGCTGTAAAACTGAAACGTGCCACGTGATTGCATCTACATGCATGGTGTATCTGCGTTTCCAAGATAATTTGATGCTTCAAATAAAAAACTAATCTTACAAGATACCTTCAAACTGTATTGTGCCACCATATTTGTACCTGCTGCATACATATTTAAATTTTTCGAAACGCAAATGTGCTTGGATCATTCTGTGAGTTGTACTCTGCCAGTGAAACAAAATGTTGACCCCAAGTCCTAAACACCCAACAATAGCATCTTATTATTTTGTTATTATTTAGTATATCTTCTCATGTATACCCATCTTCTATGTTGATTATCTAATGCATAAGTTTTCTTCGTCAAACATTAGTTTTTGGAATCCCCAGCTGCAACTTGCTGGCGTGCTCTTGTGGGTGCAGTTCGCTCTACTACGTTTTTGTCTGCTTTTGTCACTCTCTTCCAGGTAACTATCAGTAACTCATATGTTCCTTTACACAACTGGTTCATGATTTTAATACCTTTTTTCCACCATTGGTAGTCTGCCATCTGTTTGCACCGTAAAGTTGCAAGCAAAGACCACAAACTTGTGTATTGGTTTGGTGGTTTAATTTCTGGTCTTTCAATTCTCTTGGAGAATAAAGCCAGAAGAGCAGAGTTAGCTCTCTATGTACTCCCCCGTGCTGGAGAATCTCTTTGGTATATATTGATCAACCGCCACCTTCTTCCAAATATAAAAAATGCCGAGGTAAGCTTTTTGTTACTATGTTTTCCCTCTGACCTTAGCTCTTCAAGAGAAACTATTTGAAGTTTGCTTGTAATATGTCCTTTAGCTAGTCTTTAATTAATGAAATATGAGTGAGACAATGTTAAAAAAAATTCTGTTACCCACAAATTCCGGTGTTTTATCGTTGTAGCTCAATTTTCTGTTTGCCATGAACACTGGAAGGGATCCTAGGGTACACAGGTTGTGTCTCGAGATATTGTAGTGCAGTATGCTGATATGCAAATTGTAGCTAAAGATGCCCTTTGAAGAATCAGTATGATAACTTCAGCTAGTTAAGAAGTAGCAACACGAGTTGTGATCGGTGCTTGACTTCTAGGTGCTGGATTAATTCTGACAATAAGGGCAATTGTAAGTGGGTAATAGATTTGCCAGTCAGCTAGTCCTCTGTCACCTGAAATAACATGGTCAGTTTTGCATAGTGTCTGGAGAAACTGGCTGTTTGCGTCACCAAAATCCAGGTGGTCATGCTGGCTATGTGTTGGCCAAGTTTGGATTAAAAAGCAGAACATAAACCACACCTAAGTGTTGGCATCAGAACCATGTGGTAGTCATCAAAGTTGCTTAAGTCTGGAAGTGAAAACTTTGGCTCTCAAGGTTATGAAAGCAAACAGCCACAATAACCATGAATACTATCAGAGTGTCCCATTTTTATTTCTTTCAAGTAATGTAAACCCACAGTTAAACGAGAGTAAAAATCTTCTAGAATTAGTTTGGGCCGCAATGCAAAACCTGCAGTTGAAATTGTTGCAGTATCTGCTGTCGATACTTGAAATAGAACAACTAGTAGTTACTTTTTCCTCTGTATTTTGCTTGCCTGCTTTATTCCTCTCATTTTTTTGGACCCACTGTTCCAGAGATCAGGCAAAATTCATACTTTTGGCAGATTCTGTAGAAGTAACATTGCTAAAATTACAGGTGGCTCTTTTCTGCATGTGCATGGGAGGAATCATGTACTTTCTGGAGTACGAGCCAGACACCATGGCTCCATTCCTTAGAGGCCTCATCCGGCGTTTCCTGGCGAGCAAGATAACCAACCCAAGTCCACCTTCCAATCGCAATGCCTCCTACTCTTACCTCCAGACGCTGAACGTGTTGGAGCAGCCAAAGGCGCAGCCTGGCCTAGAGAATGGCCTACCTACATCAGAGACGTACACCCTTGAGTCAATTCCTGGACTTTGAGAGTTAGAGTTAGACATCAAACTCATGGTAATCTTCTTTAGTCTATACGATCTTACACGTGGAAATAAACAAATCCTGACCTAAAACATTTATATGGGATGTGCCATCCTTAATCTCTTATGGAATGGTTTCAAGAAACATGATCACACCAGGTAGGTAACTAGGCATTAGCTCGCCCTTGCAGAAATAAATAGGGGCAAACAAATATCTGTCAGGAATGAAGCATTCGAAAGCGATTCTTGTTCTTATATTTGTTACACGAGTGAAAAAACTGTATATCCGTGTTCTTGAGTTGTCTATGTCAAAAGACTTGCAAGACCATGTAGCTGTTAAACAGCAGCCTGATGTTATATGGCAACTATCCGTCTCTGAATTCTGTAACATTGATGTATTTCTCTTTCTTCCTGTACACATGATCCAAAGAAATGTTGTATTTGTCAAGTACTCGCGCCGTTTCAAAATATAAGATGTTTTAGCTTTGTGAAGTAAATGTATCTAGACTTCTTTTAGTATGTAGGTTCACTCAGGTTTGGAGTAAATCTACCACACTAAAAGAAGTATAGATACATTTTTTTTTCACAAACCTAAAATATCTTATATTTTGAACTGGAGGGAGTATGTAGTTAATCTTAAGTTTTGCCTAAGATAAAACCTGTGGGCAGAAGGGCCGGGAAGAATGTTCAGCTGGGTGTTAGGTTATGGCCATGCATGTGAACATCCCGTTATTTTCTCCAGGGGGCTCGCAGTTCGGTTCTACCAATGATGTTTATATCGTAATAAAATGTAAGGAATATTATGTTGAATTGTTGATACTGTAGCTCTTGTCTATATTACCTGTGATGATAAGCAACAGTCAACTGCAATCCTAGTTTCTGGAAAATATTTAATGGTATTCGATACACTTTTTCGGGGTAGCAAAGAAATATTTCTGATCACCTGACGAGATGCTCAGCTTGTGCGGGCCTGCCATAATAGACGCTGCTTCCATCAATCTATAGTTCTCGCAGCGCAGGGGTCGTACCTACGACACTTGCTCTGTTGTTCCTTGTCGGCGTCATTAGTCAGAGAGCACCGAAAACGAACCTAGAAGAGGTCACTACTGCTGACGATCACCGGCCTGGTTGTATAAACTACATTATACAATTTAGGAATGTACGTCATGATTTCACGGAGAAGGCTATATTGAACGATCTGTTTATTACTCTTCCGTTTCAAATTAAGTGTTGCAGATTTAGAAAAAATGTTGCCTCTCCTCCGTCTAGAAATAAGTGACTTGAGAGTACTACTAATTTGGAAAAGAGGAGTATGCAATAAAGATTGACAAAGGTCACCGTTTCAATGATCTTTTTCCCTCTCGTTAGGGTTTTCGTGTCTCTCGCGGCACCGCCGACGTTGAGCCCCCGACTCTTTCCCCGACCTCTGATCTATCTCTCCTGAGGGCCGGTTTGCTGGGGCGATCTTGTATCGCTCCCGCGATCTTGTCTCGGGTGTGTGGATTCGTGGGCTCCTGGGGTTTTCTCGCTGTGGTTTAGCTTTGGCTAGGGGAACATGGCGACAGATCAATCTTCATCATCGGCGAGTGGAGCCGGTGGAAACATTGAGATCATGATGAAACAACTTGGTATAAGCGAGGACGATCTGGATGACGTTGTCTTTGAGGAACAGACCCCGCCGCCGGCAGAAGCAACACGTTGGCTTGCTATTGCTAGGGTCTTCACGGAGGGGGAGTATTCTAGTTTCTGGTTTTACAAGAACATGCGATCGGCTTGGGATCTGGTACAAGAAGTCAAGACCAAAACTCTAGAGCCTAATCTGCATACTTTCCAATTCTCTTGTTTGGGAGATTGGGAGAGGGTGATGGAAGGGGGGCCATGGGCGTTCCGTGGAAATCCAGTGGTCATTGTGCCGTACGACGGGTTCACCAAGCCATCAATTATGGAGCTGTTTATGATTGATATCTGGATACAAATTCATGATTTACCTGTGGGATACGCGCCAATGCTTAAAACCCTTGCATCAAAGGTTGGCAAATTCAAATCATCGGAACCCCTGTCCAATGATTTTGAAGGAAACTTCTATCGGGTGAGAATTCAGCTTGATGTCAGGAAGCCTCTTAAACACTTTGTCTCTATGGTCCGAGCTGGTAAGAGGGAGATCTTCTTGGTTAAGTTTGAGAAACTACCTAATTGGTGTCAAGTTTGTGGCCATCTTGGTCATGAATATAAGGATCACGGGGATGGGATGCATCCACCGCAGGCACTTGTCTTCAAAAACCTGCGTGCTGATTGGAGTGTACGTACGGGTGGTAGACCTGGTCGTGGTAGAGGTTTTGGTCGTGGAGTAGGTAGGAGTGGAAATCTCTCGGGCAGAGGAAGAGGTGGCAGGTCTGACCTAGTTGATGATTTTCTATCTGAAGATGGAACCACTGAAGATCATAAGGCGATGGATGATGTTATGACAGATGCTGAAATTAACAGGAAAAGGGGTGCCAATGGAGGCCAGAACCTAGCGCTCCTCCCTCCGGGAACTGTCGCTGCCATGGCAGGGTCCATTGCTGGTACCCCTCAACCGGTACTTGTGCTATTGTCTAGCCCTAACCCGAAACGTGACTCCAAGAGAACGAAGTTGGGTGATGGTGATGATGAAACCTCTACAAACAACCAAATGATATCGGCGACTCCCGGGAAGGGGGTTGTCCAGGAGCAATGAAAATCTTAGGATATAATGGCCGTGGTCTCCAAAGGGCCGCGGCCGTCCAGGCACTGCTTAATCTTCAGAAGCGGTGTAACCCGGATGTCATTTTTCTATCAGAAACTCACCTTGAGGAGTGGCCGGCAGAATGTTTGCATCGTAAACTGAAAATGGATTTTAAGGAGGTTGTTCGTAGTGATGGACGGAGTGGTGGCTTGCTTTTGGTTTGGAAGAGGGAAGTGAAAATCTCGTTGCGGTTTAAGATGAAAAACTTCATAGATGTTAATGTGGAGCATGGCAAAGATTTGTTTGGCACTTCACCGGCATGTACGGTGAACCAAGGTGGCATGACAAACATATCACATGGCAGCATATGCGTGACCTCCATGCTCAATCTACCCTACCGTGGTTGATCATGGGAGACCTTAATGAAATTATGTATCCTTTTGAAAAGGAGGGAGGCAACCCACAGCCTGCTCACATGATGCAGAACTTCAGAGATGCTATTGATGATTGTAATCTCGTGGACTTCGGGTATACTGGAAATAAATTTACTTGGCATATGGGAAACATCAGGGAGAGATTGGATAGAGCTCTAACTAATGAAGGTTGGAACATGCGTTTTGCTGATGCGGTGTTACAGAATATGGAGTATGCTAGATCATCCAATTCTGATGTCTTTTGATTCAGAGGAACCACGTATTCAGCATGGACCTGGCTTGCTCCGGTTTGAGGCAAAGTGGCTGAAGGAAGCCCATTTCAGGCAAGTGGTCGAGGATGCTTGGGAGCAGGCCGGCGAACGAGTACACTCGGGTTCGCTGGCGGGCAAACTATCGATCGTCCATGATCTCCTTCACAAGTGGGACAAGACCGTGCTGCAGAATACAAAGAAGAATATATGGAACAAGCAAAAGGAGATGGAAAAGGTTGTGTCCGGTCCGCTGAATGATGCAACCATCCAGCTTCAAAGAGAGTTGGCGAAAGAGATAGAAGAGTTGTGGGAGAAGGATGAAATTCATTGGGCCCAATGGAGTAGACTGAACTGGTTACAGTTTGGTGACAAGAATACATCCTATTTTCACAACTTTGCTAGTGAGAGGCGGAGAAGAAATAGGATCAGGAAATTAAAATATGATTTTGGTATTTGGCGTGAGGGTCTAGCTCAGCTAAACCCCCTGGTTTCTCAATACTTTGCTGGCTTATTTTCCACTGAAATTGATGAACCTGACCCGGATATTTTTGACAAGGTTGTTCCAAAAGTTTCTGAGCTGATGAACGAGAACCTTATGAGACCCTACACTGCCGAGGATGTGAAGAAAGCTCTCTTTTCTATAGGAGATATGAAGGCGCCAGGGGTAGATGGTCTACATGCGGTGTTTTTCAAGAAGTGTTGGAACTTCTTGGGTGAAACCTTAACGAAGGAGGTCCTGGATGCAATTAATGAGAAGATGACCCCGAAAGGTTGGAATGACACGGTCATTGTGCTCATACCAAAGGTTGAAATGCCGGAGCTGATCACTCAATACCGGCCTATCAGCTTGTGCAATGTCCTATATAAGGTAATATAAAAAATGATTGCTTTCCGTCTCAAGCGTTTTCTTAATGATGTTATCTCCTCGGTCCAAAGCGCCTTTGTTCCTGATAGACTTATTACTGATAATGTTCTATTGGCTTATGAGAGCTTACACACCATAAAGAACAAGAAAAAAAGGAAAGGGGGCTATTGCACGGTGAAGCTAGACATGCACAAAGCATATGACCGTGTTGAATGGACTTTCTTGGAGAAAATGATGATTAGGTTGGGCTTTCACCAGGACTTCGTTGGTCTTTTGATGGCATGTGTTCAATCTGTCAAGTATAAAGTTCGTTTCAATGATCAAGAGGCAGATGATTTTGTTCCTAGTAGGGGCTTACGTCAAGGTGATCCCTTTTCTCCATATTTGTTCTTGCTTTGTGCAGAGGGTTTGTCTAGTCTTCTAGCTCATAAAGAGGAGGTTCATGGAATTGAAGGTGTCAGGGTTTGTAGAAATGCTCCATCAGTCTCGCATTTGCTCTTTGCTGATGATTCCCTAATCCTTATGAAAGCGGATATGAATAATACAACCTCATTGAGACAGGTACTTGACCAATACTATGCATGTTCGGGATAGTTGGTGAGTGAAGCAAAATGCAGTATATTCTTTAGCCCAAACGTGGTACCTGAAGTTCGGGTAGCTGTTTGCACGGAGCTGAATATTATGATTGAGGCGATTTCTGACAAGTACATGGGTCTCCCAGCACTTGTTGGAGCGGATAGATTAGATAGCTTTACTTATCTCTTGGAAAGAATAATTAAGAGGCTATAAGGATGGAAAGAAAAGTTCCTATCTAGGGGGGAAGAGATCTTGCTGAAAGCTATCATCCAATCAATACCTGTATATGCGATGGCTGTCTTTCAAATTCCTAAGAAACTTTGCATGGAGATGACTAATGCTATGGCGGCCTTTTGGTGGGGAGATTATGTGTGCCAAAAAAGATGGGTGGCATGGGTTTTAGAGACCTCCACGCTTTTAATTTGGCCATGTTGGCAAAACAAAGTTGGAGGTTAATATGTAATCCTGACTCTCTATGTGAACAAGTTCTTAGAGCAAAATATTATCCCCATGGTGATCTTTTGAAGGTTGGACCCAAGAAAGGCTCCTCATACACTTGGCAGAGTATAGTTGCTGGCCTAGCCACTTTCAAGAGAGGTATTATCTGGAGAGTTGGCCCGGGGCAGAAAATAAACATATGGCAAGATGCATGGATTCCCTCTAGTTGTGATCGCAAGGTTATAACACCGAGAGGACATATCCTTCTTTCTACAGTCGATGATCTTATTAACCTAGATGAACAACTACTACGAAACAATTTTAGCCCTGTCGATGTAACCAGAATTCTCGATGTAACCAGAATTATGCAGATACTGTTGAGCCAAAATGTGGAAGAGGATTTTATTGCCTGGCACTTGACGAAATCATACACCTTTTCAGTCAGATCTGCATATTACTTGACATAGAATCACCTAATTGGAAGTAAATTATCTCGAGCGGGTGATCAAGGGCCATCCTCGGGCAACCCTGTGTGGGATATCTTATGGAAGTTTAAGATTCCAAGCAAAATTATTATTTTTGCATGGAAGGTGTTGCATGGTACTGTTCCCAGGTTTGGAATACTAGCTGATCGACATATCCCTATCTCTCCCCAATGTCCGGTCTATACTGAAGAACCAGAGGACATTCTTCACCTCATGTTTACATGCAGACGGGCGATAGAAGTTTGGGGTTTCCTAGAACTCACGTCAAGCATAAACTCAGCGCTAGCAGTGGACAGATCAGGCTCGGTGTTTTTGGAAGAACTCCTTAGGAGCCGACTTACAACTGAAAAGAAGGAAATGATCTTGATTGGTGCTTGGTATATCTGGTGGCAACGCCACGAGTTTGTTAAAGGTGAGATTGTTGCTCTACCGAGAAGGTACGCGTTCTCTATCCAGGCATTGGCGGCAAATTATTTGGGATCCCAATCTCACGCGGAACCGAAGGAGGTAATCTGGAGTAAGCCCGCACCCAATTTCTATAAGCTGAATGTTGATGCATGTTTCTTTCCTTCTGGACTTGGAGCCTCAGGTGCTATTATTCACAATGATAAAGGTGAAGAGATTGCTGGGTCTGGCTCTCTCTTTCAGAATATGCCTGATGCTACTTCAGCTGAAGCATGTGCTCTCAAGAATGGCTTGCTTCTAGTTGAACAAATAGGCTTCTCACCGATCACTATGAAATCAGACTCGCTGGAACTTGTTCAGGCCTTCATGGGAGTTACTGAAATCTAGAGCCCGCATACTGCTATCCTTGCAGATTGTTTCGAGATTGCCGGCAGAATTGGCCCGATAACCTTAGTTCATGTCTTGAGGGAAGCAAATAATGTTGCTCATGTTATAGTTAGGAACTGTTTTGATTCAAATTCTCCTATTTTTTTGGACTGCGATCTCCCGAGCTTTATTCAAAAGCATGTAATGAACGATGTATCCTTGTTTAAAGTGAAATAAAGATCGCAGCGGACAGAGTCTGACTGCTTTCCCTCAAAAAAAAGATTGACAAAGGTTTTCTTTAAACCAATAATTGTTTGGTTTTTTAGAAAACAATTGGCTTTTATAGGACTAGGAAACATGCCCGTGCATTGCAATGGGTCATAATATTTCACTAATCGTGGTGCACGTCAAGCAACATTTTCATGTTTTGAGCAAAGGCATAATATCATTTCACAAGATTTATATTTTCAAGAAGACACTGAAAAATAATTTTTGTTATGATTAAGCCGGCACCCTTACTTGAGCAACAACACTGTGATAAAACTCTTCATAATGTGAAGCTAGGAAATCTCGGTTGAAGTCAGTATGCATATCCATCCGCATTAATAGTATCCACCTAAGCAAATTGTTTCGACATCTTGTATGCATACACCCAAATTGTACTCATACTTAACATGTTCTTATACACCTGCAAGTTCCTCTCTATTGAGTCATCATAAATATTAAGTTTGTTCTTCAAGAAGGAAGCAAGGTACCGAAAATCACAATATTCCCAAGAACCGGTGGTGTGGTGCCTTTGCAAACCAATTAGTAACCGTGGCATGAAACAAAATCATGCTAGAACCTACATCAAGGACACAAAAGCGATTTACAATGCACACATGATTCCGAGTTTCTAGCAAAACCATCCATAAAATGACATACTGAAAAAATAGTACCACCAGTTTTGTGGAGGAATATTTGATTCTAGTACCTAAGGCCTTAGTAAAGCAAAATATGTATTCCACTTTGAACAGAAATACATAATCTGAAGGAGATCCTAGAGACAAATAATAAATAAGTTTTTATTATCATATCTCAATTAGTTTATAATAGTTTCATATTGTGCTATAACTGTGCCAAGTAGAAACATTGGTACAGGTGTGGTATGAAACAACAAAGTCCCTAGTAGCCTCTATTCATACTAGTTCGTTGGTCATGAAGATGATCTGGGTTTCAAGATCATGGGCATTTATACCGACTGACAACGAGATCATATCATTGGAGAATGATGTGATTGGACATTCCTCGAAGGATTGCAACACGATCAAGTCATATAGTTCATTGTTGCAACAGCTATACCTAGACTCCTTCTCCTTAGACCGTGAGCTCATATTACTCACTGTTTCCCTAGGCTGCTTAGGCGCATCAACAATCCGTCATCACAGTATCCCCGGTGGCCATAAAGGTGTATGTTGGGTATTCTGAAGGAACATTAGATGACATGTGACTGCAAGACCGGAATTTGTTCACCCACATGACGGATAAAGATACATACGGCCGGCTTGGTGAGATTACATCCATAAATGTTGCAACATGTGACTAGGTCACGGGGATGTAATATCACGGTAACAAGAAAATAGAACTTGTTGTGAACGAGATTGAACAAGGTATGGGATACCATTGATCGGATCTCGAACAAGTTGTATCAAGAAACAAAAGGAAGAGGATGCTACATTTAGACGGTTCAAACGACATTGTTATCAGGAATGCATAGGGGTCACATGGATATCCCTGGTCCCTCTGTTGATCATTGATACATATTATGTCTAGAGCATTCCCGAGCCGTGAGAGGATACACTTAAGGGTACGATGAGAGCGATCATTCGTAAGACAGAATCACAGTAGAGAAAGAGAGAAAGTCGGAATCGTTCCGCGGAGAGATCCAAAGTTGTTCGGAGAAAGAATAAAGGAAAAGTCCGGAAAAGTGTTTTCGGATAAATGGGAATTTAAATATATATTTATTATATGTTAATTGTGAATTAATATATTCTAAATAATATTTAAGTCAAGATTTATAAAGGCAACTTTTATACTAGGCCAAATCCCAGAGAGAAAGGGCCTAGAAATAAAACTATGAGAAAAGAAAAGGAAAAAGAAAAGAAGCAGCAAAGGCCGTTGGCTGGCAGCTCGACCAGTCCACGCCAGCTGAGCCAGGCCACTGGCTGGCTTGCTAGGCCACTGGGGCAAAGCCCACCAGGCAACAGCCACGCCACGCCTCTAGCCTGGCCAGCCCAGGTCGCCTCCTGACCGCATGCTTGTGGGCCAGGCATTGGTGCTTTGCTAGGCGTGGCGGCCCACGGCCATTGGGCGCTGGTGGCTGGGCCCCTGGAAGGTGGCTGACCCACCGGCTGACTAGCTGCTGTTTCCCTTTTCTTTTTAATTGGCTATTTCCTGTTTTGCCTATTGGGCTGAGTTAATTTAGCCCATTTGGCCAGGACGAAAATATCTGATATTTTCTTTTTATTAATAGTTCCACATGGCTAACCCAATTGGGAGGGCACACCCCCTCCGCCTATATAAAGGGGTGCCCATGGGAGACTAAAGACACCAACAATTGGAGAAGTCCTTTGGTTGACTTTCTCCTCCTCCCTCTCTCTATACCTCGTGACCATGGCCCCAAGTCTAGGCTGTGTGATCGAGGCACACCTCCAGTACGTCGTTGCGCTGCAGGGATTCCTAGCCGGATATCAACTTCCGCACTCCCGGCGGGATCGGGGAGCCGGAGGTCTCATCGTGCACCAGATGTGTACGAAGACACGAGGCGCAACACTTGGGGCGCTTGAATGTCGTGAGCCGGAGCTGTTGCACGATGAAGATGATGAAGATCAAGAATGAGCAAGGGGTGACCTGCGAGGAGCTTCGCGACCATGAGGTCGGCTTCGAGTACGACTACTTCAACCACATTCCCCGCGGAACGTTAACCGCGTACGGTCTACAAGGGTATGTATTCTCTACGCTTCGGCCGTTACCACATTAGTACATAGATAGATCCTAGGCAGTTTCTGGGGTTTCATCATAGGGAAATTTTTGTTTTTCGCACCGATCTATGCGTAGGAGTGATATACAACCAGTACGCACATGTTTTATGCGGGCATTGATCCCTTAGTTGTTACCCTCTAACGTGTACTTGTTTATATCGCGGTATTGTTTGATGAAGCGGCCCGAACCGACCTTACGCGTATTTGTACGCGAGACTGGTTCCACGTTCAACATATGGCTTGTACCGTATAAGTGGATAGTGGATGTCTGTCTCTCATTCGATAGTTGATATAGCATTCACAACGGAGGGCCCTAAAAGGGGTGTAATAGAGACAACTGTCGGATCCATGTTGTGGTTGGAAAGTTCGTAGTTTAGAAATGATTATAGTGCGAAAGCCCTAACAACCACGTAAAACTTGCAATAGATAAAGTAGAGGCGTCTAACTTTATTTTGCAGGGGGCATGTGATTGTGATATGGCATTGGTCGTTACAAAGGTAAAGTAGTTTACTTTTCTGTTGCTAAGTAGTATAGTAATAGTCATCGTTCCGATGGACGACCTGGTGGAGGATTCGTGGACTTGGCGTCAAACCAAGGGCACAATGGAGATCATGCCGGAGCGCTCGATGGAGATCAAGGCGCAAGAAAGACCATATCATATCACATTAGTCATATGATGTTGATACCAGTTTTTACATCTTACTGTGTGCTAGTATTTAGATACTCAACGGTAGCAAATAAGATAATCCCTATTGAATTCCAATGTTCCGTGTTCCCCTTGTGTGTGCACCACCAAGAAAGTTCTTCGGTATGAGGCGATCCAGGGTTACAGGCCTGGGTGTCAGACATATCTACGTTCACATATAGTGGGTGTAAGCCATGTTGCACAACGAATACACACAAGTTAGATTTGGCGAGCCTAGCACGCCACAGAAGCGTGTCCTCGAAACACAAGAGATCGAAAGATCGAGCATGAGTCACATGGATGATGTGATTGGCATTAGTGAATGTCTACCTTTGATAATGCACTGATGGCTGTGTAACACAGGGGAGGTGCAGAGGATAGGGATCATGCGATCACTAAAATCATCCAGGGGATGACTGTTTTAGTGGAGACCAATTATAAATTGATCTCTTATTATAAACTTAGTCTAGATGTCTGTTTGCAAATATCTTAGTAGACCTTAGCCTATCCCATTGAGGTCCTTTGCGACCATGGGAATATATTGCTTAATTTGGAACTTAGCAAAAGGGTCTAACTTCATAGATTAATACCCACGCCTGAGGGATATCCTCGTAAAAGGTGATCTTCTCTTCTTGATACAATAACCATTAGGAGATAATTCGATGACTCCGGAATGTTTGGAAAAACACTCAGCGATCTTGCATTAGAGTTAAGAACTCTTGGAAGGGCTTGATTGCAAATGGAGGTCATGAATGAAAAAGGTATATATAAGATATACAAATTATAAATGTGGTTCTTGCAGAACTCATTGCAGTTTGCAAAGTATTTGATACTTATCCCGTTTTGTGAAAACAGGATGATCTGCTTGAGAATTGCTGGTTTTGAGGCAACATGACTTGATGACGGCAAGCAAATCAGTTGATGGCCGACATCACCTCTTTCCTCAAAGTTTATCATTTGGATTAGTGGACTTGAATATAATTTGTAATCCTTGTATGTGTGTCTTGCTTTTGGCGAGACGATTATTCATATGAACAAGTTACAAACTAGTTTGTACTATTCTTATAAATAATACCTTGTGGTCACATCACGATTACAAATAAGTTATTCTCATCACTATGTTAATGATAATAGTTTAAACATTTATAAAGAATTAGAATCCTAAAAGATATCCAAAGTTTAATAATGAAATGACACTATAGTTTAAGTCATTTTTGTTATTGCAGGTTCTTTATGAAAGATCAGGGTCCTAGATGCTTAATCTAGAGACTTTGCAAAACCATGCCTCTCGGGCAGAATGACTAAAACTCCGCATTCTGGTAAAACGGTGATGTGCGAAGAAATGTTGAATCTTATACATAGTGATGTATCACATTTTCAACAAATAGTGGAAATCATTAGTTAATTGTGGACTTAAGTGAATAAGTGTATTTACTTAATGAAACATAACTTTTGAAATGATTTGAATTGTTCAAATGAGTTCATAACTAAATGGGATATTGAAATTAACGAGAATACGAAGTCTCTTCGATTTCATCGACATGACTAAGGTATTCAAGTTAAGTTTAGCATAAAAGGAACCTGTGAAAGATGTTTCACAAATTATGATAATTGGACGAATTCAAACTATGTTGAAATATCTAAACATCATAATCATTATGTATTAGATACATATGGTACAATATCATCTCTTATAGGGGTTATAGTTATTGTTTAGAGTTAAAGATCGAAATAAGCAAACACTCATTTGAAGTACAATGGAACATCTAAATATTCGTGGAAACAACACCATAAGTGTTATGGCACGTTCGAGTTTCTGGAGATTTCGATAGGTCGAAATCGTGGCGAATAAACAAGTCTTTGTAGAGCATTCTTAAGAAGCTATGAATGCATCTTCCACAAAGGGGCAAACCTATTGTTGTCCAAAGTTGATGTGTCTTGATGAAGATACATGTGGAAGAAAGTAAAAGATCAAAACAAGGTATTTGACCTTACCTCTGGATTGTTGAGTGGCGCAGCGGAATTTGTTTCGTAAAACCAAACTCTGCAAATAGAGAAGAAACTATTGATAATGATCATAAAGTTTCAGTGAATACTTTTACTAAAGTAAGTAGGATTCAACTATATATTCTGCAAGTTTGTGGAATTATATTGTTGATTCACTTGTCTTGTTTTGAACAAGACATACCTACGAATTACAAAGAAGCGTGATGGACCTAAGTACGAGAAATCAATGGTCATTGAAATCTTGTTAGTGGAATTCTCGATTTGATGGTGATCAAAGAATTTTGGAATCTCCAAGATTATCGAGAGGACCTAGTTTTGAGTGGGAGCTAAGTGAAATCCCTGGATCTCAAACATGAATGTCATATTTGAGTGGGAGCATGAAATCATTCTGGAATATGTAGACGACATATGTGAATGATGTGATTGATGTTAATAGTATTTAAGTTAAGGATGAAGTTGAAGTTATTAAACAATGAGATCTATCGAGATAGATTTGTGAGTTTAATAAACACTAAATGTCGAATGCTTCCTGGACTTGATTCTGAAAGATGTTCAGAATGTCCTAAGCAAGATTCTGAAGTAGCTCATAATGGAACAAGGTAAGAAAGAAGTTCTTACTGTATGAAGCATTGAGTATTGCAACTATGGCTGAAAGAAAGAGATGCGTTGCATCTCCCATGCCTCAGTCATAGGTTCTTTCATAAAACCATGTTGTATACTCGACGGAATGTGACCCGAAGTTCTGGTTAGTAGGACAAAGTCTTAACTGTAAGAGCATGTCCTTAAGTGATTCCTTAGTTGATCACTGAACCAGAATTAAGTTTGCACTTAAATGGCAAGAAGAAATGCAAGTGGCATAGTTGCATTTCATGCACCAGGATCTACATAGATATAGAAGTATAAAGGCTACATCTGATGTGATGTATAATGTTATGGCGAGGCTAGTTCACTTTTAACGCAGAATGATGTGTCCCAGGGCCCAGTGCCCATGAGAAAGCCCTCGAGGTTGATCTAACGTCACTGTAAGCTCCTGGAATCCGGCATCGTGCTGCTACCATGACTATAGTATATACACAAAGGATAGCAAAGTGTGTTTTGAAGTTTAGATGACAACAGTGAAAACGACCGTCATCATAAACACTAGAAACAAAGTCTCACTTTGTCGCCAAACAAATGCTTCGACCCATTATACGATAATGGAGTGAATGTCAAAATTAGGAAGACATTAACGATTTGCCAAAAAAACATAATGATCTGGTAAAACAGAACATGGACATGACGTTTCCCATGAGCATGCATGATCTGTAAACGCATATGGCATATGGTTTATATGAGTAAAATGCGAGCTAGTTTATTTGTACTCTAGTGCAAGTGGGAGACTGAAGGAGATATGCCCTAGAGACAAATAATAAATAGGTTTTTATTGTCATATCTCAATTAGTTTATAATAGTTTCATATTGTGCTATAACTGTGCCAAGTAGAAACATTGGTACAGGTGTGGTATGAAACAACAAAGTCCCTAGTAGCCTCTATTCATACTAGTTCGTTGGTCACGAAGATGATCTGGGTTCAAGATCATGGGCATTTATGCCGACTGACAACGAGATCATATCATTGGAGAATGATGTGATTGGACATTCCTCGAAGGATTGCAACACTATCAAGTCATATAGTTCATTGTTGCAACAGCTATGCCTAGACTCCTTCTCCTTAGACCGTGAGCTCATATTACTCATTGTTTCCCTAGGCTGCTTAGACTGCATCAACCGTCATCTGGTAATACGGTGGCCATAAAGGTGTATGTTGGGTATTCCGAAGGAATAGTAGATGACATGTGACTGCAAGACCGGGATTTGTTCACCCACATGACGGGTAAAGATACATACGACCGGCTTGGTGAGATTACATCCATAAATGTTGCAACATGTGACTAGGTCACAGGGATGTAATATCACGGTAACAAGAAAATAGAACTTGTTGTGAACGAGATTGAACAAGGTATGGGATACCATTGATCGGATCTTGGACAAGTTGTATCGAGAAACAAAAGGAAGAGGATGCTATATTTAGACGGTTCAAACGACATTGTCATCAGGAATGCATAGGGGTCACATGGATATCCCTGGTCCCTCTGTTGATTATTGATACAGATCATGTCTAGAGGATTCCCGAGCCGTGAGAGGATACACTTAAGGGTACGATGAGAGCGATCATTCGTAAGACGGAATCACAGTAGAGAAAGAGAGAAAGTCGGAATCGTTCCGCGGAGAGATCCAAAGTTGTTCGGAGAAAGAATAAAGGAAAAGCCCGGAAAAGTGTTTTCAAATAATGGGAATTTAAATATATATTTATTATATGTTAATTGTGAATTAATATATTCTAAATAATATTTAAGTCAAGATTTATAAAGGCAACTTTTATATTAGGCCAAATCCCAGAGGGAAAGAGCCTAGAAATAAATCTGCAGAAAAAGAAAAAGGAAAAAGGAAAAAGAAAAAGGAAAAGAAGAGCAGCAGCAGCCGCTGGGCTGGCCGGCTCGACCCCGGCCCACACAGGCGCGGGGGAGCCAGGCCGCCTGGCTGGCTTGCTGGGCCACGCGGGGGGCAAAGGCCCACCCGGGCAGCTGGCTACCGCCGCCGCCTCTGGCGGGCCGCACGGTCTGGCCGGCCCACTCGGGTCGCCTCCCCTGACCGCCGCCGCTGGCCGCCTTGGGCCGCTGGTGCTGCTGGTCCGCTGGGCGGGCGCCGGCCCACCCGGCCGCTGGGCCCCGCAGGGAAGGTGGCCGGCCCACCCGGCTGGCTGCTGTTTCCCTTTTCTTTTTAATTGGCTATTTCCTGTTTTGCCTATTGGGCTGAAGTAATTTGGCCCATTCGGCCAGGACGAAAATATCTGGTAATTTCTCTTTATTAATAGTCCCACATGGCTAACCCAATGTGGAGGGCACACCCCCTCCGCCTATATAAAGGGGTGCCCATGGGAGACTAAAGACACCAACAATTGGAGAAGTCCTTTGGTTGACTTTCTCCTCCTTCATCTCTCTATACCTCGTGACCATGGCCCCAAGTCTAGGCTGTGCGATCGAGGCACACCTGCAGTACGCTGTTGCGCTGCAGGGATTCCTAGACGGATATCAACTTCCGCACTCCCGGCGGGATCGGGGAGCCGGAGGTCTCATCGTGCACCGGATTTGTACGAAGACACGAGGTGCAACACTTGGGGCGCTTGAATGTCGTGAGCCGGAGCTGTTGCACGATAAAGATGATGAAGATCAAGAAGGAGCAAGGGGTGACCTGCGAGGAGCTTTGTGACCTTGAGGTCGGCTTCGAGTACGACTACTTCAACCACGTTCCCCGCGGAACGTTAACCGTGTACGGTCTACAAAGGTATGTATTCTCTATGCTTCGGCCGTTACCGCATTACTACATAGATAGATCCTAGGCAGTTTTGGGGGTTTCATCGTAGGGAAATTTTTGTTTTTCGCACCGATCCCCAACATAATCTCCCTCCATAACCAGCTATAAATGGGTTGGTTCGCCTTCAATCAACCTATAATCGATTGCCACTTCTTGCATACTTATAATGTGGCACCAAATGTAGATAATCTAAAAGTGCTGCTCCCGGAATGGCCCACTACTGCACTGTGCACGCCATCAGCTTCTTGGTCCCGCTCTTTCTTTTAAACCCCCATCCCAGAAATGTTAGGAATTTCGTTAAGTCCAACTCCCCAATAAAGTAATCCTTCATTAGATCCTTCGCACACTTGTTGTGGCCCATGTCTTCAAACTCATTTGTTCCATACTTACCTTCAAACAGATTATCATATATGATCAAACAACTTTAATAGGAAATTAAGAATGCCAAACAAAGGACACCAGGAAGAGATTAGTAGTAGTAGTACCAGTCATCGCATGCCATTTCAGGAGCTGTTGATATGAAAGCAGATCATCCCAGGTCAGAGTGGCTTACCAGAGTCAATTTTTTCCTTCCTTCCAGATAGTCTCTCAAGTACCTTACAACTGTCAAATAATAATATTTAGGACAAATAAAAAAAACTCAAAGTAAATTTGTGAGTTACTTACGTCGATGAATTGGATATTATCATTGTAATATTTAAACTTGAAAACTGATTGCATAAATAGTTTAAATAGAAGAAAAAAAATGACCGATCAGAAATAGATTAATGTTTGTTGGACTGCTAGTAGTATACACATGGAATCCAAACTGAACAATATAATGAAGTTGGGAACAAAGACATGACTCGTGAATCATGAACACATCAAATCTATGGGCCTGCTAGGCTTATATTTATTAGAGAAATACTCGTTGACCGCTAGATCCATACACCAGGAAAAAGAGAAGATATCCACCAGACATGCATTAGGACCTTGATTAGGAAAACATGTGATGGGTGTTACCTAGAGTAGCCCAGATTTTTTTTTGGCTTTTATAGGATAACACAAACTCTACGATGTTGACCTGGTTCGCTCGGTTGTGTGCTTGCTTGTGTTCCACATCCCGAGGTTCCAGAACGATACGACGGCCTGCAAAATCTCGAGAACGAGTTGTAATCTCTTTGATGACATTACCATAGCGCCATTCTGCACCTATGAAGTTGGATATTACCTCCTTGCTGTTTGATGCAATATGAAGTCGATGCATCGTCAAGACCTCCGGAAGAGTAGGGCCTCACGACAATCAAGTGCCTCTGGGGAAATTAAGCTGGATCCATAACTCCAGGGAAAACTAGTGAACCCATATATATGATCACGGCAGAGCACTCCAATAGCGCTAATTTTTTTCCTATTTCGACACAGCTCCATCCAAATTATCCTAGCGACGTCCACTTCCCTTTTTTTGACATGCCAGGGGATCCACTTTTTTTAGGGGTAAACAACACTTTATTGATAACTCAAATCAATACATAGAGTCTCCCGGATGCAGTGCGGAGAAAAATCAAAAATAAAACCAGAGCTTGAAACATCACAAGTTCTAGCTAAAGTATGTGCTGCACTGTTGATAGTCCGATGAACATGATGAAACAAAGTTGTAGCAAAACCAGCAACAAGAAATTTCATATCTGCCACAATATTACCTTTTTTTGTGGGTCATCTGCCATAATATTACCAACATGGGATCGATCTAGAGCTTGTGAGGGCATCTCCACCGTCCGACCCAACCCGCTCGGGCGCGTCCGAACGCGTTCGTGCGGACGTGCGGGGCGTGCACGGTCTCTCAGCGGCACGACCTATCCGGATCGATGCGTCCGGCTCGACCCATCGGCGCACCTAATTTGCGTGCCCATTGCGTTTGCTCGGACAGCTCACGCGGCATCCCATGTCCTCCTGCGGGGTGTGTGTGTTGGAAATATGCCCTAGAGACAAATAATAATATGGATTATTATCATATTTTATAAAGTTTATGATTAAGTTTTATATCATGCTATAATTGTATTGAAAAGAAACGTCAATACACGTGTGATATGTAAACAACCAGGAGTTTCCGGTGAAGTTCTAGTCACTGGTTCATTGGTCAAGGGATGATCAAGGTTTCTTGGTCATGTGGCATTTATGCCAGTTGAGAATGGAGTCACCTTATTGGGAGAATGCCATGATGATCTATATCCAACCTAAGCATCGTGACCCGATCATGTCACGAAGTTCAATTTACAATGATTAGAATAGACCTAGTGTTCTATTTCTTAGATCGTGAGGCCATATCAATCACTAATACCCGAGGGTACTTTGGTAGCATCAAACATCATCTGGTGACACAGTGATTATAAAGGTGTGTTCAGGTATTCGGAGGAACAATTGAGGCAATATGCATCAAGAGCGTGATTTGTCCATCCGCGTGATAGAAAAGATACTCGAGGGCCCACTCGGAGAAGTTATATCCAATAGTTGCGCAACGTGTGATTTGATCACGGGGATATCACTTGTCGGAACGAGTCAAAGAGCATTTGTTGGTAACAAGATTGAATACGACATGGTGATTTCATTGATCAGATCTCGGACAATGCATGTATCGAGAGACAAAAGGAATATGACACGACGTTCATGGTTCAACGATAAAAGATTTCGTGGAATGCACAGGGATCACATGGCCATCCAGGTCCCTCTATTGATCATTGGTGCAGGAGGGTCCCGACTGTTGGGGTTCCGCGTATAAAAACAATAAATTTTACTCTACGCCCCTGAACCCCTGAAGCTGTCAGGACCTATCTATTAGTAATACAGTAACGAGAGGGGCTTTTCGCGAACTTACCCTTGAAGACCGAAAAGCGTTGTCAACTCTCAGGAGAGCGTGGTTGATGTAGACGAGCCGAAGCCGACCTCAAGGTCGTGATGAAGTCGTTGTGCTCCTTGGCTCCAACGACTTGAGTGCCTCAAGTGCGACACGTCGCGGGGAGTTACACACGTCCGGTGCCTGACGATGACTCCCGCTTCCCTGATCCAACAACAGTTGCGAAATTAGAGCTCCCGGATCCGAATCCCGTAGCGCGACGGTGCTCTCCGGTGAAGATGTCTCTCGCTCACGCGGTCCAGACTTGGGACCACGGTCACGAGAGAGAGAGAGAGAAAATATCAATTAGAGGTCCTCCCAAAAGTGGGGAGACCTTTATTGATTATTGGTGTATTTAATTTGGCCAAATACCCCCACTATATTTAGGAGGAGGGGAGGTACTACCTCCCTCAAAGTCCCGGGGTGGGACTAAAGGAGAGGAGGGGGAGGGGTGGCCGCCGGCCACCTAGTGGGCCCCGCGCAGGAGGGGCTAGGCCCAGCCGGCCTCCCCCTTGGCCCCTCTCCCTCTCTCCTTTCCCCTAATGGGCCCTTTCCCCTGGAATTGGCCCATTAAGCCTTTGACCATTAAAATTGATTTTCTCTTTATTAAATAATTATGAATAAATGATTAAATCAACAATTAACATTCATTCACATATTATTCAACCTCCGTGGCCATGGAACACCTTCCACCTCCACTCCGGACATCCTCCGGACTTACCGAAACCCTTCCGGTTTTTCTCCCTACTCTTCTTCGGTGATTCCACCGATCCTATAAACACTCTCTAAGCATCATCAAGCCCTTAAGCGTGATACCCCACGGTTCGGGAACACTCCAGACATGGTCGGGACACTCCCGCACCAATGATCGACAGAGGGACCTGGATGGCCATGTCACCCCTGTGCGTTCCACGAAGATCTTTCGTCGTTTGAACCGGGACAGTCGTGTCTTATTCCCTTTGTCACTCGATACTTGCATTGCCCGAGATCTGATCAATGACATCACCATGTCGTGTTCAATCTCGTTACTGAACAATGCTACTTGACTCGTTCCGACAAGTGATATCCCCGTGATCAAATCACACCCTGCGCAGCTATTGGATATAACTTCTCCGAGTGGGCCCTTGAGTATCTTCCCGTCACATGGACGGACAAATCCCGCTCTTGACATATATTGCCTCTATGGTTTCCTCCGAGTACCTGAACATACCTTTATAACCACCGTATTACCAGATGGCGTTAGATGCTATCTAAGCACTCTCGGGAGACAGTGATTGATATAGCCTCACGGTCTAAGGAATAGTCTACGAGGATCCATTTCTAATCATCATAACTTGAACTTCGTGACATGATCGTGTCACGATGTTTAGGTTGGGTATTAGTTCATCATATCATTCTCAGAATGAGATGACCTCATTTCCAACTGGCATAAATGCCATATGATCAGGAAATTTGATCATCTGTTGACCAATGAACCAGTGACTAGAGTTTCACTAGGAACCCCTGGTTGTTTGTATATCACACGTGTATTGATGTTTCCACTCAATACAGTTATAGCATGCTACAAAACTTAATAATAAACTATATGAAATATGATAATATTCCTTACTACTATTTGTCTCTAGGGCATATTTCCAACAGTCTCCCACTTGCACTAGAGTACAAATACACTAGCTGCATTTGTTCTCAATCATTGGCACCATATATCAGGTACCCTGAACATGCTTGCTCATGGAAGAGGTTGAGTCTTGGGTCTGTACTTTACAGACCCAAATCCTTTGCAACTTACTAATGTCACCTTGATTGACATTAATACTTTATCATCACGTGATAGCATCTGTGTGCATGCATCATCGTTATGGCAGTAGAACGAGGCCTGATTCCAGGAGCCTATAGTGACGTTAGATCAACCTCGAGGGCTTTCTCATGGGCACTGTGCCCTGGGACACATCATTCTACGTTAAAAGCGAATTAGCCCCGCCATAACATTATACAACATTTTTGATGGTACCCTTATCTATTATTTTAAATGTATTCATCGAAACACTAGTGCACTCTGTGCAACTTTCGATGTCTTTGTTCACCTCGCTTCCTACTTGACTTTAATCGGTATCTACGGGAGTTTCCAACATATTCCCTTATAACATAACTCTTTATGCTTTAAGATATGTCATCCTTTATGGATTTGGAAAACATGTCTGCAGTTCTCTACTAGGCACTGCGGACAAACTTAGCTCAACGTTCCGTGATTCAAACTTGATCACTTTCAAACGTTCCTTATCTGGATCACATATTATGCCAAGTTATCATCATGCTTTACTAAGATAGAACCTATGTCTCAACATAGTGGATGAAGATCATCCTTTTCTTTCTTTCAACCATTGATGTTAAACTTAATACTATTCCTAACTTGAGTTATTAAGGACCAGTTCCTTAATTAACTTCTATTCTGAAACCCCTTTCAGAATCCCTTAAGGAATACTACATAATATCATAATACACCTATTATCAACTTCTACATATTATAAATCATTATTTATAAGTACTTGCGCTTTTATTCTTAACACACTTAAGAACTACTCCTACAAGCTCCCACTCAAAATATGTTCCTAAATATTTGAATTTAAGACTTATGTTGCTCCCACTTAAAATATGTTAATCACATATTGTTCCAGGAAGACTTTCATAGCTCCCACTCAATTTTATGCAAATTGCATATCCACTCACTATTTTGAACAACTTCAAAATCCTTTGACCAAATATCAAACTTGGAGATTCACTATGAGATACTAGTACTTTACTGGTTTTAAATCCACTAGACATTCAGCACACTTGAATCAAATTCATTCGAATTTGTCCAATACTTGACAATTTGTGCTTTTGTCATTCACCCCTTTTTCCACTATGGATTTGCAGTCATTTGGGAAAATCCAAGTAACCCCTTTTACTTGTGAGATTCAGCAATGAATTGCTTTCTAATCTCAAGGGAAGTTTGCTTCTAGGATTTCTCATAATTTAGTTTACCATTATTTCCTTAGTAGTTCGTAGGTATGTCATATTCCAAGAATCATGACAAATGATTCATAAATGTTTCCATACAAGATATGGATTACATTTTGAATCCTACTTCATGTAGTGAAAACACAAGTGGAGAAAACACAATGATCAATATCATTGATTCTTTCCTTCTGTGCAGAGAATCGTTTAGGAACGTTGTCTGTTGCGCTTCTCAACACTCTGATGCAGGTTTTTGAATCCTCATCGTGTTTTACACTAATTTCCATTTGCTTCATAATTGAGAAATATCACTAAAAGTGACCTTTCTCAAGAATGTACCAAAATCCAAGCAATACAAATCTTGCTTTCCTTTTGGTTTCAGCTATGGGTTTCGTATTCAAAGTTTCCAATGAATACTCTACAAGGACTTATTCGCTATTGTTTTGGTTGTATCGAATAAACCCAAAACTTTCACGAATTCAAATGGTTCACTATAAACTAATTGAGTGCTAACTATTTCTAATGGTCTCTACATCTACACTACAACGATTTATTTGGTGCCTTCTATTCAAACCCTTTGATATATAATATCACATTGTGATGCTCTGCATTCTGACGTTTCAGAACGCTTTGCATTCCACAATTTCTTTTATGCCATTCTTATAAAGTCGAATTTCATTACTATTGATCAAATCATAATAATTGGATTCTCTTTTATATTTATACCCTTTTATTAATGAAACACTTTGATCAAATCAAATAGTTTCATATTCATGTTTCCTTTGGTAAACTACTTTACACTTTTAAACAATCATATAATGATAATTACCATTTTCGTTAAAACCCAATACATTGAATATGTATTTACTTTTAACAATTCTTTAAACACTTTGTATTCAAGTAATACACGGTGTTCAAGTTATTTTGCCGAACTTAGGCATGATTTATATGTGACAAGAAATTGAATGACTTTCACATATTATCACATAACTTTGAATTTAAACAATGGTTTTTTATTCATTAATGAATATATCATTAAGTTGGGTATTTTAAACAAGGCATTTTAATATTTTTACAAATGTTCATGCATTATCAATTAGTTTCAAACAACAAGGATAATTCACTCATAATCAAACAAGATATGAACATGAATAGAAATCATTCATAAAAGTGGAACAATTGTTTGTTACAAGCCCATATGAATAACCGTCTCACGAAGTGTGAGACACACTAAAGAAGTTCACAATCTCTTGATTACAATAATCATCCTAAAACATAAACTAAATGATAAATGTCGAGCGAGAGTGTCGTCGGCCGTCATCATCATGCTCGCCATCAACACGCAACGTCACCTCCTCTCCAGCAAGCACCTCTCATGCAGAAGGACCTGTTTTTAGCAAAACAGAACATGTATCAAATATACTTAACACTGCAAATGTGTTTGCAAGATTAAAACATTTATAAAACTATATATCAAATATATACCTTTGTCATCGATGACCTCTCCGGTGATTGGTTCAACCTTTACGTTCTGAAGCATGTCTGAACTCATGGAAATCCAATGTTTTCATATCACCACTCATGATGCTACTCCGGACATGTCCTTCGTAGCTGGGAGGTAACGACCGAAGCAGTACGTCTATCACAAATGGATCAGCCATCTAGTAATCCACGAAGTGGACAAGTCTTGTGTGTGCATCAAGCATGCGCTCCAAGTGACCCTTCAGACATGTATGCTCCTTCATCTTTATGGAAAGGAACTCTCGAAGAAGATCGTTCTTCCACATGCGCACATGGCCTATGAACTCTACTCTCAGCTGATCCACCATCGAATATGGATCAAGATCACCCATGAGAGGATGTAGTTCATCCACCATCCCGTAACGCATTATTATCTGAATGTAGGTGGACATCTCTTGACGATAGTAGCGGTCTGCCAGCTCTTGCGGGGTCTCATAGTAGTGTGGCTCAGTCAAATCCATCGTGCAGCGTATGTAGTCTACCACATGATTCCTAGTAAGGAGATCATTTAGGCGCACAAACCAACTAGGAAAGTTGGATCCATCAAGTCTAAGTTTCTCACCCTTTACCCAATCCTCAATGAAAAAGTAAGCTTCACGGTGAGCCATCTACATTTATAATTGCAAAAGGAATTTAGACTAAGTTTATAATTAAATGAGTTAATAATAACTCCACTCAGAAACACCTATCCCCAAAAGGGTTCCTAGTGATAACACGACCCCTATCAGCCACATCTCCCCCAATTGATCACGGCCATCGATGTGGGTTCAAAGGTGGACGCTAAACGTCGGTCACATCATTCATGCGACTCGTGCTCGATCTTTCGACCATCCGTGTTCCGAGGCCACGCTTATCTGGCATGCTAGGCTCACCAACTCTACCTTAGTGTATTCGCTGTGCAACATGGCTTACACCCACTGTATGCGAACGTAGATATGTCTGACACCCAGGCCTGTAACTCTGGATCACCTCATACCGAAGAACTTTCTTGGTGGTGCACACTAAGGGGGAACACAATCGTTGGTAAGTTTAACAGGGATCATCTTATTAGGCTACCGTCGAGTATCTAATACTAGCACACAATAAGACATACAAACAATAACATTGAATGTAAATGCTATGTGATATGGTCCTTCACGTCGTGATCTCCATCCGCCGTCACCGGGTTCCGGCGCCAGGGTTCCGGCACCGTAGACACCAGGGTACCGGTGTCATTCCGGCGTGGTAATCCGTCACCTCCGTGACTATCTACTACTACTACGTAACAAAAGGTAATCACTTTACCTTTGTCGCAACCATATCACAAAGCAACGCCCCCCCCACAAAACAAAGTTAGACGCCTCTACATTATCTTTGCATGTTTTACGTGGCTGAATGGGCTTTCGCACTAGAATCGTTCTTACCTACAAACTTTCAGCACAACGCTGATCGAGTAGTTGTCTCTACTACACCCCTTTCGGGGCCCTCCGTTGCAAATGGCATACCAACTAATGCGAGAGAGACAGACACCCTCATAAGCCACTTTATACGGTACAAGCCATATGTCAAGCGTGTACCAGTCTCGCGAATGAAAGCGTAAAGTCAGTTGGGGGCCGCTTCATCAAGCATTACTGCGGTATGCACAAGTACACGTGGGAGGGTAACAACTAAAAGATCAATGCCCACATGCTACATCTCGTGTGTTCTACATGTACTAGCATTACTACGCATAAATCTAGCTCTGATACCACTGTTGGGGTTCCGCGTATAAAAACAATAAATTTTACTCTACGCCCCTGACCCCCTGAAGCTACTAGGACCTATCTATTAGTAATACAGTAACGGGGAGTGGCTTTTCACGAAGTTACCCTTGAAGACCAAAAAGCGTTGTGAACGCTCAGGAGAGCGTGGTTGATGTAGACGAGCCGAAGCCGACCTCAAGGTCGTGATGAAGTCCTTGCGCTCCTTGGCTCCAACGACTTGAGTGCCTCAAGTGCGACACCTCGCGGGGAGTTACAAACGTCCGGTGCCTGACGATGACTCCCGCTTCCCTGATCCAACAGCAGTTGCGGAAGTAGAGCTCCCGGATCCGAATCCCACAGCATGACGGCGCTCTACGGTGTAGATGTCTCTCGCTCGCGCAGTCCAGACTTGGGACCACGGTCACGAGAGAGAGAGGGGGAGAGAGAAAATATCAATTAGATGTCCTCCCAAAAGTGGGGAGACCTTTATTGATTATTGGTGTATTTAATTTGGCCAAATACCCCCACTATATATAGGGGGAGGGGAGGTACTACCTCCCTCAAAGTCCCGGGGTGGGACTAAAGGAGAGGAGGGGGGAGGGGGTGGCCGCCGGCCACCTAGTGGGCCCCGTGCAGGGGGGGGGGGGGTAGGCCCAGCCGGCCTCCCCCTTGGCCCCTCTCCCTCTCTCCTTTCCCCTAATGGGCCCTTTGCCTCCGGAATTGGCCCATTAAGCCTTTGACCATTAAAATTGATTTTCTCTTTGTTAAATAATTATGAATAAATGATTAAATCAACATTTAACATTCATTCACATATTATTCAACCTCCGTGGCCATGGAACACCTTCCACCTTGATGACCCACAAGTATAGGGGGTGTATCGTAGTATTTTCGAGGGAAGTGAAACCCAATTTATTGATTCGACACAAGGGGAGCCAAAGAATATTTATAAGCCTTAACAACTGAGTTGTCAATTTAGCTGCACCTGGAAACAATCTTGCTCACAGCAGTTTATCAGTAGCAACAGTTTTGTAGTAGGAATAGCAAAGTAACTTAGTAGTAAAGTAAAGACAGCGATAACAATAGCGAGAAGCAGTGGGATTCGAGTGTGGTAGGCATAGGGATGGATGGACGGGCATTGCATGGACAAGAAAATTCACATAGCAATCAGAACATAGGGAAATTGCAGATAAATAAGATAAAGCATCCAAGTACTAGATAATCCTAGGCATGTGTTCCATATCTGGTCATATGTGCTCGCAATGAGAACTTTCACAACATCTTTTGTCCTGCCAGCCCGTTTGCAGCGGGCCTCAAGGGAACTACTAGCAATTAAGGTGCTCCTTTTAATAGAGCACTGGAGCAAAGCATTAACACTCCATGAACACATGTGATCCTCACATCAAAGCCATTCCCTCCGGTTATCCCGATTTACATCGCCGGGGCCATTGGTTCCGGACAACAACGTGTGTATACAACTTGCAGATAAGACCATAAACAATACTATCGTAATGAATCAATAACATGTTCAGATCTGAAATCATGGCACTCGGGCCCTAGTGACAAGCATTAAGCACAACAAGTCGCAACAAAGTCATAAAGCACTAATAAAAGATACTAGGCACCATGCCCTAACAATCTGATGCCATTACAAGAATGATCTCATCCAATCCCTACCATCCCCATAGCCTACAGCGGGGGATTACTCACTCATAGATGGGGGAAACATGGATGGTCGATGGAGAAGCGATGGTGATGATGATGGCGATGATATCCTCCAATTCCCCATCCCGACAGGGTGCCAGCACGGAGTTTCTGGTGCTGTTTCGTGGAATCTGGTGGTGGCGGCGAAGCGCAACTCCTTCTGGAAAAACGTCGCCCCCCCAGAGTTTTTAGGTCAGAAGGCTTCTTATAGGCGAAGAGGGAGACCGAGGGGGTGCCTGGGGGGCCCACACCATGCCCTGGCGCGGCCAGGCCCAGCCCGCGCCTGGGGGTGGTGTGGCCAGCCAGCCCTCCTCATCTCGTATTCGCTCGTGAGTCTTCTGGAAAAATAGGCACTTTGGCTTTTGTCCCGTCCAATTCCGAGAATATTCATTTTCTGACTTTCCTGGAACCAAAAACAGCAGAAAACAGGCAGCTGGCACTGTGGCTCTTGTTAATAGGTTAGTCCAAGAAATCATATGAAAAGTACTCCAAAGTGTGGACAAAACACAAGAAAGGATATAAAACCAAGCATGGAACATCAAAAATTATAGATACATTTGCAATGTATCAACATCCCCAAGCTTAACTCCTGCTCGTGCTCGAGTAGGTAAGTGATAAAAAGAAAGAATAATTTTTGAGGTGACATGCACCATCAAAGACTTGACCCAAGTACTTGTAAAACATTCAAAGCTGGGATCATAGTACTTCAATCATAACATGAAAGACAAAGTTCTAGCAATAAGACAAAGAAACTATGACGCAACATGAAAGGGCACAAACAAAAGATTCATGAATAACAATGCTTTGCAAGATGTTTGTTTGTTTCACATAAAGAAAACGTAGCATAATAGTATTCAGCTTGTCCCTCATAGAGTAGCAAATATAAATGCATAGGACACCTTCAAAGTTTTCAAGAGTGACTAGATACAAATAGTTTAAAACAAGCAATATCAAGGTATGCATCAATCAACAAGTCTTGGGACAATGCACATAGAACTAAGAATGGCCACTATGCTCTCAATAAAATGCTCATAGAATGTGTGGAGACTCAACAAGGAAATGAACAGGTTTTGAAAAGTTTGAAAGGCTTCCAAATGCTGAAAGTATGGTACTCATTAGCTTTGGGCTCTCATTGCCCCTATCATAAGCATCTTTAATGTGATTAAGGTGAAAGTGAGGTCCAATCTGAGTTATATGCTTGACAGACTATAAACTGAAAATCCCATGTCCCTTGAGTACGAGGGCCGCTCCTCATGCTACTCAACTTTAGTCACCTGTAAGTTCTGGTCATCGTAAATATGTGCGTATCATAGAGAACCGCCAACGGGGTACCCCTTGCCCGATGATACGGAAGAATCCCCATATCAAAATGACAAGGCAAGCAGACAATGAGTATCTCAGCAATCTTCTTATTTACCATGGGAAAATGGTGCTTTTTTCTCTCTTTCCTCTTTTCATAAATCTCTTTTTTTTCTTTTTCTCAATAGCTATCTCTCTCTTTTTTTATAAGAAGAATGCTTCATAGATATCATTATGGTTACACTGCAGGTTTCCACCATGTCAGCATGGATTAGACCAGCGACCCAGGCGTTTCTCTAACACACATACATAACTCCATGGACTTACAAGCTCCCCTTTTATTTCACACCGACGACATCCGCAAACAAAAGAGCAAGGTATCAACTGGGTATATATTTACAAGTGTTGAAAGCGTTCCCCGTGACAGCATGGTTCTGCTAATCCCCAGCCTATAATTAGCAAGCATATAACTTTCATGGACAGTCACAATGGTTCAGGTTTATTAAGTGCGGAAAATAAAGTGTGTCGTCAAGTTCGTGAGAGCTTTACTAACTAACTTTCTCATAACAAGCAAACATTTTATTCAGAAGAAAACAAGGCATATTGAATATGCATGGAAGTAGCAAATGGTGCTAATAGGTAGGTATGGTGGACACTTTGGCAATATTTGGTTTTAGGGAGTTGGAAACATGAGTAAAACATACTCAGTGAAAGTGAAAGCTAGCAATAGTAAGGGAGCGACAAACGAGAGAGCAATAATGCCCATAATCATGCAGAGCGACAAAACATCATTGATCAAAGCATAAAGTGATACTACAAATTGAAAACTAAAGGATCATAAAGGCTTATGGTGACTTGGGATAGTCATAACATGGTGTGAGCATGCGCCAAGTCAACCCAAATAAAGCATCAAAAGAGAATACCACTATACTATGCTTTAGTATGCTAAAACAACGCATGATTCATCCAAGGCACATTAAGAAATCTCAATTGTTTATAACAAGTCATGCTACAGAAAAGAATACTAAGCATAAATCCAAAACAATATCAAGCATGGAATGACAAAGCATAGGCCACAGTCAAAAACAAGCTCTCTTTACCACTTACGCATGAACTTTCCTACTCTTTTCCAAACCTAACCAAACTATTTGAAAACCAATGTATGAAAGAGGAGGTCCAACCAATTTATTAAGCAAAATAAGAAAACCAAGCAAACAAAAAACCAAAACGAAAACGAAAAATAAGACGCTCCAAGAACAACACAACTATGCATGAAACTATAAAAATGAAGCGTTTGGAAGAAACCTGGGATTTTTATTGATGAAGAAGGGGATGCCTTGGGCATCCCCAAGCTTTGATGCTTGCACTTCTTGGATATTTCTTGGGGTAACACGCGTGGCATCCCAAAGCTTGAGCTTTAGTCCATCCTTCATCTCATTACTCATTCCTTCCATACACCTGAAATTTTTCCTTCATACAAAACTTCACACAATCTTTATTAGCAACATTAGTGCACTCAAGATAAATAAGTCTTAAGGTTCAGTTCTAATACCAAATAAACTTCCATTAAAACACTAGCTACTGTAGTACTTCCCTAAAAAAGCTCAATTCCCCAAAAGAACTCAAAAAGGAACCAACAAGAAGCAAATGCAGAAAATGGCAGAAATCTGTCAAAACAGACCAGCAGGTAAAGACGAATTTTTTCGAAGATCTTATGTTGCTCAAATCAAAAAGTTTTAAACTAACGAAAGTTTGATAACAACCTGGGGCAGAAGCACAAAAATTCACGCCTCAAAAATACGTTCAGAGATTTTACACGAATTTTTACAGTGAAGCACAGAAATCTGTTTCGGGACAGCAACTTTCCCAACTATTACTTCTCTCTCATTAGAGGTTACTCTTGGCCCAAAAATCAAATAAAAAGGATAAGGAGCGGTTATTACTGAAGTAATAACTTCCAAGACTCATCTAAAACTTTTGGGTTATCTCCCAATAAGTACTTTTCTTTAACGCCTTTAAGTTAGGCATAAGCAAAAACTAAAATGGATAGAATAAAAGTAAGCGGAGATAATCATGGTGAAAACATTGTTTTGTTTAATGAAATCCTTTTGTTAACAAGGTTGATCAGGTCTTGTTAACAAAACAATTTCATATGATACAAAACTTTGTATTCCACTAATGATTATGTTACCTCAACCTTGATAGCAATGGTCCCAATCATAATAGTTTCAAATTTTTCTCTTGGTATGGGACAATATATTTCTCCAACTTGAATGCCCTCAACATGTTCAATTGAATTCAAACCATAAGTCCTTTCAATCTTCTTGGGGAAATAGACAATATGTTCCTTGTCATTCACATTGAAAGTCACATTTCCTTGATTGCAATTAATAACAGCTCCTGCAGTATTAAGAAAAGGTCTCCCAAGAATAATAGACATATTATCATCTTCAGGCATTTCAAGCACAACAAAATCAGTTAATATCAAGCAATTATGAGCCACTGGAATAGGTACATCCTCACATATACCAACAGGAATAGTGGTAGATTTATCAGCCATTTGCAAAGATATATCAGTTGGTATTAATTTTTCTAATTGAAGCCTCTTATAGAGAGAAAAAGGCATAACACTAACTCCAGCTCCCAAATCACACAAAGCAGTTCTAACATAACTATTCTTAATAGAGCAAGGGATAGTTGGAATCCCTGGGTCTCCAAGTTTCTTAGGAACCTTACCATTGAAGGAATAATTAGCAAGCAAAGTGGAAATTTCTTCATTAGGGATCTTCGTTTTATTCGAGACAATGTCCTTCATATACTTTGAGTAAGGAGGCAATTTAATAGCATCAGTCAAAGGAATTTGCAAGAATAAAGGTTTCATTCACTCACAAAACTTATTATAGTGTTCATCCTCCTTTGACTTGTGTTTCTTATCAGGGAAAGGCATAGGTTTTTGGATCCAAGGTTCTCTTTCACTACCATGTTTCTTAGCAATAAAATCTTCTTTGGTGTATTTAGTAATCTTTTCAGGTTCTTCCTCAACTTTTTCTTCATTAGGAACTTCATTTTCTTCATTACCACTTTCAGTTTTAGCATCAGAGATAGATATACTATTAGGATCTATAGCAGGTTAAGAGGGTTCTACAACAGTTTTATGTTTCTTTTTCCTTTTCTTACGAGTAGAACCACTATTTTCAGCTTGTTGAGAATCCTGCTCAATTCTTTTGGGATGCCCCTCAGGATATAGAGGATCCTGGGTAGCAGCACCACTTCTAGTTCTAATTCCATAAGGATGTTTTTCTTTAGCAACATTAACTAGCAAGTCGTTTTGCACTTTAACGAGTTGATCTACTTGAGTTTGAACCATTTGAAAGTGTTTAACAATCATTTTAACATCATTAGAGGTTCTTTCCACAATATCTTTTAACTCAACAATAGCTCTAGTGTTTTCCATTAGATGATTTTGCACCCTTTTATTAAAGTTATCTTTCTTAACAATAAAGATATCGAATTCTTCTAAGCATTGATCAGGAGGTTTAGAGTAAGGGATATCACCTTCATCAAAGTGCTGGAGAGAGTGTACCTCAATAGTGGATGAGTAGGGAATAGGCTTACATAATTCTTCTATAGGAGGTAAATTCTTGACATCTGCAGCTTTAATTCCCTTCTCCTTAAGACATTCCTTAGCTTCCTTCATCACTTCATCATTTAATTCAATAACTCCTCTCTTCTTTGATGTTGGAATAGGCTCCGGAATAGTAGGTTCAGGTACAATTACTTCAGGTATAGCTTGTTTAGGAGGAGTCCAATCTTCATAGTTCTTACTTATTTTAGCCATTAATTCCTCAGCTTCCTTAGGAGTCCTATTCCTGAAAACACAATCAGCACAACTATCTAGGTATGTCCTAGATTCTTCGGTTAGTCCATTATAAAATATATCAAGAAGCTCATTCTTTGGTAATGGACTTCCAGCTTGTGCATGAATCAATGCACAAAACCTTGCCCAAGATTCGGGCAATACCTCTTTTTCTCCCTGTTTAAAATCAAAAAGTTCCTGCAAAATAGCATGTCTAGCACTAGGAGGAAAATATTTCTGAGGAAAGTACTAATCAAGCACTCAGGGCTATCAATAGATCCAGGAGGTAAATTGCTAAACCAAGTTTTAGCTTCTCCTTTCAGTGAAAAAGGGAAAATATTGGCAACAAAGTAAGTACACATCTTAATATCATCAGAAAACAAGCCACTCATGGTAGAAAGTTCATTCATATGTGCTACCGCACTTTCATTCTTAGTCCCACAAAAAGGTTCTTTCTCAACAATAGCTATGTAAGATAGATCGAGAGAGAAATCATAATCTTTATCTATAATGTTTATGGAGAAGCAGCAAACTTAGCAATAGGAGACAATTTGGGTCTAATAGTACGTCTCTCAAGGAGATTCTTAGCAGCGCTCCTATCATGGGTGTTTTTACATTCTTTAATAAATTCATCGGTCATCTCAACATAACCATCTTCAATATCATAACTTTCACTAGACTCGGGTGAACTAACATGTGTGGTAGTGTCTTCATTAGGAGTTTTAGTATTTCCAGCTATAGTTCTAGCAATTGCAGCATCTAGGAAAGGACCTAATGAACCACTCTTATCAAGCAGAGTAGAAGCAGCATCATAAGCATCAGAAGTTTCAGATTCAGCAGTAGTAGTAGTGTGTGTAGCATGTGTATGTGGTGGTGTAACGAGCTTACTTATAACAAATGGTGAATCAAGAGCAGTAGAGGTGTTCAGAACCATACCTCTTCTTGTAGTGGATGGTAAAATAGGAAACTTGCCATCACGAGACTTACCCATGATGGATGGATAGCAGCGAACAATAGAGAATCCAAGTGAACTTGATAAATAAAGCTATGCTCCCTGGCAACGGCGCCAGAAAATAGTCTTGATGACCCACAAGTATAGGGGTGTATCGCAGTATTTTCGAGGGAAGTGAAACCCAATTTATTGATTCGACACAAGGGGAGCCAAAGAATATTTATAAGCCTTAACAACCGAGTTGTCAATTCAGCTGCACCTGGAAACAATATTGCTCACAGTAGTTTATCAGTAGCAACAGTTTTGTAGTAGGAATAGCAAAGTAACATCAGTAGTAAAGTAAAGACAACAGTAACAATAGCAGTAAACAGTGGGATTCGAGTGCGGTAGGCATAGGGATGGATGGACGGGCGTTGCATGGACAAGACAATTCACATAGCAATCAGAACATAGGGCAATTGCAGATAAATAAGATAAAGCATCCAAGTACTAGATAATCCTAGGCATGTGTTCCATATATAGTCATACGTGCTCGCAATGAGAACTTGCACAACATCTTTTGTCCTGCCAGCCCGTTTGCAGCGGGGCCTCAAGGGAACTACTGGCAATTAAGGTGCTCCTTTTAATAGAGCACCGGAGCAAAGCATTAACACTCCATGAACACATGTGATCCTCACATCAAAGCCATTCCCTCCGGTTATCCCGATTTCTGTCACTTCAGGGCCATTGGTTTCGGACAACAATGTGTGTATACAACTTGCAGATAAGACCATAAACAATACTATCATAATGAATCAATAACATGTTCAGATCTGAAATCATGGCACTCGGGCCCTAGTGACAAGCATTAAGCACAACAAGTCGCAACAAAGTCATAAATCACTAATAAAAGATACTAGGCACCATGCCCTAACAATCTGATGCCATTACATGAACGATCTCATCCAATCCCTACCATCCCCATAGCCTACAGCGGGGGATTACTCACTCATAGATGGGGGAAACATGGATGGTCAATGGAGAAGCGATGGTGATGATGATGGCGATGATATCCTCCAATTCCCCATCCCGACAGGGTGCCAGCACGGAGTTTCTGGTGCTGTTTCGTGGAATCTGGTGGTGGCGGCAGAGCGGAACTCCTTCTGGAAAAATGTCGAACCCCCCGGAGTTTTTAGGTCAGAAGGCTTCTTATAGGCGAAGAGGGAGACCGAGGGGGTGCCTGGGGGGCCCACACCATGCCCTGGCGTGGCCAGGCCCAGCCCACGCCTGGGGGTGGTGTGGCCAGCGCCTGGCCCTCCTCCGTCTCGTATTATGGCTCTGTGAGTCTTCCGGAAAAATAGGCACTTTGGCTTTTGTCCCATCCAATTCCGAGAATATTCATTTTCTGACTTTCCTGGAACCAAAAACAGCAGAAAACAGGCAGCTGGCACTGTGGCTCTTGTTAATAGGTTAGTCCAAGAAATCATATGAAAAGTACTCCAAAGTATGGACAAAACACAAGAAAGGAGATAAAACCAAGCATGGAACATCAAAAATTATAGATACATTTGCAATGTATCACACCTCCTCTCTGGACATCCTCCGAACTTACCGAAACCCTTCCGGTTTTTCTCCCTACTCTTCTTTGGTGATTCCACCGATCCTATAAACACTATCTAAGCATCATCAAGCCCTTAAGCGTGATACCCCATGGTTTGGGAACACTCCAGACATGGTCGGACACTCCCGCACCAATGATCGACAGAGGGACCTGGATGGCCATGTGACCCCTGTGTGTTCCACGAAGATCTTTTGTAGTTTGAACCGGGACAGTCATGTCTTATTCCCTTTGTCCCTCGATACTTGCATTGCCCGAGATCTGATCAATGACATCACTATGTCGTGTTCAATCTCGTTACTGAACAATGCTACTTGACTCGTTCCGACAAGTGATATCCCCATGATCAAATCACACGCTGCGCAGCCATTGGATATAACTTCTCCGAGTGGGCCCTTGAGTATCTTCCCATCACATGGACGGACAAATCCCGCCCTTGACATATATTGCCTCTACGGTTTCCTCCGAGAACCTGAACACACCTTTATAACCACCGTGTTACCAAATGGCGTTTGATGCTATCTAAGCACTCTCGGGAGACAGTGATTGATATAGCCTCATAGTCTAAGGAATAGTCTATGAGGATCCATTTCTAATCATCATAACTTGAACTTCGTGACATGATTGGGTCACGATGTTTAGGTTGGGTATTGGTTCATCATCTCATTCTCAGAATGAGATGACCTCATTTCCAACTGGCATAAATGCCACATGATCAGGAAACTTGATCATCTGTTGACCAATGAACTAGTGACTAGAGTTTCACTGGGAACCCCTGGTTGTTTGTATATCACACGTGTATTGATGTTTCCACTCAATACAGTTATAGCATGATACAAAACTTAATCATAAACTATATGAAATATGATAATAGTCCTTACTACTATTTGTCTCTAGGGCATATTTCCAACACCGACCATGTCTAGAGTGTTCTCGAACCGTGGGATATCACGCTTAAGGGGTTGATGATGCTCGGAGAGTGTATTAGGATCAGCAGAATCACCGAAGAAAAGAGAAGAGAGAAAACCGAAAGGTGTTTCGGTAAGTCTGGAGGATGTCCGGAGTGAGAGGGATGAGTTCCACATCAACGGGGATTGAATAATATGTAAGTGAATGTTGAATATTGATTTAATCATTCATTTATATTTATTCAATAAAAGAAAAAAGAATTAAAAACGTTCAAATACCTTAATGGGCCAAATTCGGAGGGAAAGGGCCCATAAGGGAAAGATCGAAGGGAGGAAGGAGAAAAGGGGTGGGCGGCTGGGCCTTGGGCACCCCGTGCGGGGCCCACATGGGCCTTGGCCAGCCGGCCAGCCCTCCCCCTCTCCCCTCTCCCTTGTTTAGTCCCACATGACTAAGCTAGTTAGAGAGGTATTTTGGCAAATTAAATACACAATAATCAATAAAAGGTTCCCTCTCTTTTGGGGAGACATCTAGTTGATTCTCTCTCTCTCTCTCCCGTGACCATGGTCCCAAGTCTGGATCGCGCGAGCGAGAGTCTTCTTCACCGCGAAGCGCCGTCGCGCTACGGGATTCAGATCTAGGAGCTCTACTTGCGCAACAGCCGCTGGATCGGAGGAGCGAGAGTCATTGTTAGGCATTAGATGTGTGTAACTCTCCGCGAGGTGCAACACTTGGGGCACTAGGAGTCGTTGGAGCCACAGGAGCTGTCGGGACTTCAACACGACCTTGAGGTCGGTTTTGGCTCGTCTACATCAACCACGCTCTCCCGAGCATTGATAACGCTTTTCGGTCTTCAAGGGTAAGTTCGCGAAAAGCCCCACCCGTTACTGCACTACTAATAGATAGCTCCTAGCTATTGGGGTTCTGGGCCCAGGGAAAATTTTATTGTTTTCATGCGCAAACCCCTAAAGTGGTATCAAAACTAGATCTATGTGTAGTATTGCTAGTACGGGTAGAACACATGAGTTGTACCGTGTGGGCGTTGATCTTTTAGTTGTTACCCTCCCACGTGTACTTGTGTATACCACGGTAATGCTTGATGAAGTGGCCCCAACCGACTTTACGCGTTCATTCGCGAGACTGGTCTACGCTTGACATACGGCTTGTACCATATAAAGTGGCTTTGGGGGGTGTATGTCTCTCTGCATTAGTTGGTATTCCATTTGCAATGGAGGGTCCTAAAAGGGGTGTAGTATAGACAACTACTTGATCAGCATTGTGCTGGAAGTTCGTAGGTAAGAACGGTTCTTGTGCGAAAGCCCTATCAGCCACGTAAAACATGCAAAGATAAAGTAGAGGCATCTAACTTTATTTTGCAGGGGGTGTTGTGATGTGATATGGTTGTGGCAAAGGTAAAGTAGTTTTCTTATGTTGCTAAGTAGTGGTATATGGTCATGGAGATGATGGACTATCACGCCGGAAGGCACCGGTACCCTGGTGCCTATGACGCTGGAACTCTGGCGCCGGAATCCGGAGACATGGGATGGAGATCACAACGTGAAGCACCATATAGCATCACACATACATTCAATGTTTATTGTTTGTGCATTTTATTGTGTGCTAGTATTAGATACTCGACGGTAGCCTAATAAGATGATACCTAATCAAAATACCAATGAAAGTGTTCTCCCTTAGTGTGCATGATGACCCACAAGTATAGGGGGTGTATCGCAGTATTTTCGATAAGTAAGAGTGTCGAACCCAACGAGGAGCATAAGGTGCTGGCTAGTGGTATGGATCCGGAATTCTCTGCAAACGGATTTTTAGGGTTTTTTGATAAAGCAAGTAAACAAAGTACGAGTAAATAAAAGACAATAAGAATAAATGCAGCAAGTGACCCAATCCTTTATGCAGCAAAGGACAAGCCGGTTGTATTACTTAAGATGACCAAACGTTCTCGAGGACACATGGGAAGACTGTCAAGTGCTTTCGCTTCATATAGTTGATTAATCTTCTTTAGCTTGCTAAGTGTTGTTGGGGTGAACCTGTGCTAATGTACCGACCTTCCTAGGACTAATACATACTTGTGATTATACCCCTTGCAAACATCCGTAAGTACAAGAAAGTAATTAAGGTAGAAACCTAACCACAACTTTAAACTCTAAGACCCTTACATCCCTTGTGCAATGGTTTCCTAACGGGGGTTCAGGTTTCTGTCACTCCGGCAACCCCTATGATTAGTAGCCAAATACACAATGCATTCCCCTAGGCCCATATAGGTGAAGTGTCATGTAGTCGACGTTCACATGACACCACTAGAAGAAGTACACCACAACTTAAATATCAAACCATTGAATCTTTCTCAACACAATTCCACTACTAACAACATGACTTCTCCCATGTCCTCAAGAACAAAACAAACTACTCACAAGACATCATATGGATCATGATCAAAGATGGAATCATGATGTATAACAATCTGAACATAAACAATAATTCAATGGTTCACTCAATAGCATCAACTACAAAGAGTAATCAACACCAGGAAAGTTTCCCCTATGAACTATGCAAGATTCAACCCAATTGTTACAACAATATGGAGATGGTGATGATGGTGCTGATGGTGGTGGTGGTGATGATGATGATCCCGATGAAGTCCAGCTTGATGGTGGTGTTGATGGCCACGATCTCCCCTCTCCGGGAAGGAATTCCCTCGGCAGAAATCTGTCTGCTGGAGAGATCTTTCTCTCTCGATGTTTTCCGCCCCGCAGAGGCGGCGGAATCTTTCTGTGGTTGCTCCCCAAGTCTTAGGGTTTCGGGAGGATAATATCATGGAGTGCTGTGGTGGACCAGGGCGGCCACACCACCTGGTGGCGCACCCAGGGTGGCCCGCGCCAGGGGGTGGTGTGGGCCCCCTGTGGCCCATCTCCAGCCCCCTTCTGGCTTCCTTCCTCTTCTGGAAAAATAGGATTTTCTGTATATTTTCCCAGATTTTCTGATCTTCGTGAATTTTGCCTCCAAACAGCACCTTTTCCATCAGAATCCTGACTGCAGCGGTCCATGCTCCAAAAGTCATCAACCATGCAAAAACAGATGAAATAACATAAGTATCACCTCTCAATACGAAATATATCAATGAATAACAGTGAATTATGACATAGAATAGTGATGCAAAATGGACGTATCAACTCCCCCCAAGCTTAGACTTCGCTTGTCCCCAAGCGAAACTGAGCTCAATAAACATGGCCTCAAGTTTATGGAGTGAAGAGTCGATAAAAGAATACAGACAAGAAGCATCACATTCATCAAATACATAGATCATAATAGAAGACAACTCACTAATATATAACTCAACTTGCAATGAGTAAAGGAAACACAAATAAAGATACATAAAGTGAATCATAATTGGTAATGGCAAACTTAGCTCTTGGTCGAAGAATAGTTGATAATTTGCTGGAGTTCACAAATAGCTGGTTTTTCAATGAAAGCTTTCAAAGTAGTAAACATCAAGATAAGAGCAACGTGCAAAGCAAGGAACATAAGAAACATGATTGCATAAATCATCATATGAATGAATGAAACACATCAACTCAAAATACTTGCTGGGATAGAAGGGAATAGGTTTACTGACTCAACTACAAAGTAAAAGAAAGGCCCTTCAAAGAGGGAAGCAGAGATTGCAAGTCTCATAAAGAGCTCCCAAAAATTATGGTACTTACTAGTTTTCAGCTCTCATTGCCCCTATCATAGGCATCTTTAGGTGATTAAGGTTAAAGTGATAAAAAATGAGGATATGCATTGACAAGTTGTAAGTTGAGAATCTCTTGTCCCTTGAATACGAGGGCCGCTCCTCATGCTACTCAAGTTTAGTCACCGGTAAGTTCTTGTCATCGTAAGCATATGTGTATCATTGAGAACCGCCAACGGGGTACCCCTTGCCCGATGATACAGAAGAATCCCCATATCAAAATGACAAGGCAAGCAGACAACAAGTATCTCAGCAATCTTCTTATTTACCATGGGAATATGGTGCTTTTTCTCTCTTTCCTCTTTTCATAATATCTCTTTTTTCTTTTTCTCTTTTTTCTCAATATCGGACTCTTTTTTTATAAGAAGAATGCTTCATAGATACTCGTTATGGTTACGCTGCAGGTTTCCACCATGTCAGCATGGATTAGACCAGTGACCCCAAAGTGCTTTCTCTAACACACATGCATAACTCCATGGACTTACAAGCTCCCCTTTCATTTCACACCGACGACATCCATAGACAAAAGAACATGATATCAACTTGGTACAAAGTACCAGTGCAATGTTGAAAGCGTTCCCCATGACAGCATGGTTCTGCTAATTCACAACTTACAAAGCGCAAGCATATACGCAACATAGGTGAGCACAATGGTTCAAGTTTATTAAATGCAAGAAAGTAAAGTGTGCCATCAAGTTCGTGAGAGCTTTAATCACTAATTTTCACATAACAAGTTTAATTTGGGAGGTAGATAAAACAAGAATTTACTTAGAATAGCAATAATGCTACTAGGTAGGTATGGTGGACACAAATGGCATAGGTTTTTGTTTAAGGAAGTGGATGCACGAGAAGAATTCCCTCTCAGTATAGGTTTTTGGCTAGCAAGGCTGGGTAGCAAGTATAAGAGTTGAAGGAAACAAACAAACATACAAGTGATAAAAACAAACATGCAATCTTCCTTGGAAGCACAAAAGATCTTAACTAGAGAATACTAGACTTATGAGCAAATCAAGAAAGAAAGATGATGAAATAATTTTTCTTTAGAGTACTTTTATCTTTTCATTCAACTCTCAAAAATAGTGTCGCTGCTGACTGAGCCAGGTTTTCCAAAACCAACTAAATTAACTCAATGATCCGAAAGTGATACCAATACTAACAACAAGATCAATCATATAACCACGAATTGAAGACTAATATAAGCTATGAAAAAGGGTGAATGATAGAACTTCTCGTTAATATTCCATAACGGCAACTCACACCAAGAGATACATATCTAACGAGAGAGGGGACACTTCCAAAATGCAAACCATCCTACATAATAACTTCTCTATTCATGATATGACTCTACTAAAAAGGTAAAAAGATAGAAGATAGTGATGTGATACTGCGGCACTCCCCCGATGTCAACACCCGGATTTTTAATCCCAGATGCCAGTTATGCCATACCTCGCAATCCCAGGATTACCATTTTTGTGAGACATAACGGATTGGATATCACAGTACATCATCCATTACAAACCATACATAAGGTTTTACACAAATAAGGATCTCATGATCCAGTCTTTAATACAACAAGCAGCGGAAATAAACGATAGCGTAGCGGTGGGGTCCATCTTCGGGGCTGTGCAATGCTGACGAAGGCAGATAGTCCTAGTTATCATAACCGTCCTGCTAACCATCATCTTGATAATCTCCTTCATAGTCTGGCCATGATAATAGCCAGGGACAAAAGCCATGAGTACTCTTTAAGTACTCGCAAACTACTACTAGCAAGGGTTATGATTCTCAGTTAAAGTGCTAAATTTAAAGAATAACTATCAAGTTAAGTTTGAAACCTAAGCTGAGTTCTGAAGCAAGAAAAGATAATGTAAAGTTCTAGAATCACTTAAGTTGGGAAGCTATTATCATCTACACAATCCTGTTGTGGTCAAGTCAAAGTTCATCATTCATTTCAAGTTATTTTAGAAAACATCTGACAACGAAACAGTATGGCCATTCCAACTGTCCATAATCATGACGGCTATTCGAATAGTTTGACACTCTGCAGAGGTGGTACACTTTCACCAGAAGATTCGATACATCTGTCAGGGATAACCCTGAATCATCATACTTAGTATGCAGATAATCAAACATAACCTTCCCTTTACACACCCTAGTACCAGCACCTCTCCTATGAGCATGGCCTCCCAACCATGACCATCAGTCATCTTGGGCACTGCATAGGTGGACACCATTGAGAGGTAGCCTCAGCTCAAACCTCTCCCGTGAGGGAACTAATACTAATGCATATAAATTTCCAGCTAAGCCTTACCCAATTCAGGTAATGTGGTTGTACGGTAAATTTGGAATGGTATCGCATCCGAATCCAATATAAGTTTTATAAAAGGGTTAAGGCTCATGCCTCATCATTTTCATCATCCTAAATCAATTGTGTTTCTCAACACATGTCAAAACATCTCAATAGAAGGACTCATCATTCCAAGGTTTTCACAATTCATTTTCACCAAGTGTTCCCATCTAAAGTGACTCAAGTTTTGATCTATTCTAAAATACTAAGTTAAGAGTGTTCACTAAGGTGGAAAGATGGGATCAATCTCATGCCATGGAATGACATCTAAAGGTTTCTAAGTAGGTCAAGTTTTATACTCTTTATGCTACCTTCAAAATTAATTAAAGAACTTGGTGTAAACTAAGGGGGGGTAAAACTTGTCATTAAGACTTGGGGTACTAATAGTTAAAGGGGGTGTGATCAAAGTATGCTTAAGGCATCTTTACTAAACTATCTAGTTTTATTCTAGCTTGCTACAATAGCTTACTAAAGCATGTTTGCAAGGGTTAGCTTGCCACTAATAGCTTGCCTTGGTTGGTGCAGTGGTTGAAGTTTTCTTCTTCTTCTTCTTGGTAGAACTCCTCCTCCTCGAAGGCTTGGTCGGTACTATCGTCTAGAAATATATAGGGAGTGCACAATCACCAAACAATCCTTAACTAGGCTAAGTATTATTCTAAACCACACAATTGATGATCTATTATCATCACAAGCATCACAAGTTTAATTCAATAGTTTCAACCTTTTTATTTTGGAAAAGTAATTTGTACTCATTGAAATATTAACTAAAATTTAATATTCACCACCAAAATATGGGATCATGTGGACACATGTCCTCACCACATATTATAACATGTGGGAATGAGATTTAAAGGTTGGATCAATATTACTTTGGTTTAAGTTCATTATTTAATGATTTAAAGTGACTAGAAGTGCCTATATAGCATTATTTTGGTACTAGTCCAAAGTCACTGCCTGTAAACCTTAATATTATTACATATTTGGATAGATATGATGATATGTGATTTTTGAGAGTTGGAATCAACTCAAAAGCTAACTTGGTTGATTTTATAAAAATGTTTCAAGTTGCAAAAGCTTCTGTCTTCTTATTTTTATTAGGAGAAATCTATAACTCTAAATGAATTAAATCCAACGGGCTTGGATAGAGCATTTCAATACCTTTCAGACAAAATTAGTTTCATGCAATTTGGATTTGTCAAACTCACAGAATTAAATTTTGAAACACTCGATAGAAACTATATTCTAACTAAAAAGAAAAATCTAGATTTGAATCTACGGGCTTGCGCGGGAAAGGAAATGGGTCGGCCCAGTGGCGCTACGCGGTGCGGGGCTCAACTGACAGGGGGTCCCGCTTGTCAGCGGCACTTAACACGCGAAACGGTACGCGCGCTGTGGGCCGTGTGATTAGAGGCTAGATCTATGGCTGAGGGTCGTCGTCGACGACGGACAGGTCGCCGGCGAGCTCGAACCCTAGCGGCTCGGTGGGGGTCTACTGGGGGCGTACCAGGGCTCCAGCGGGGTCAGTGATGCGGGCGAACGATGTGGAAGATGACGGCGAGGCTAGGAATGGTCGCGGCGGAGCTTGGGGTGGCTAGAATCAATGACACCCTTCTTCTCCAGAGGCGGTGGCTCCGGCTCCAATTCCGGCGAGCTGCTGCTCCACTTGCTCCAACGAGGGGTGGTTGAGGTTCAGAGAGGTGAGGGGAGTGGAATGGTGTGAGTCTTTGGTGCTGGGGAGGGCTCCTTTTATAGGCTCGACGTTGAGACCGAGCGGGATGGGCGGTCGACGGTGGCGACATGGCTACGGTGAGCTAGCGGCATGGCTGGGGATTGCGATTGGTGGGCGGTTCCCTGGCGGTGCTCTAGTGCTTCAATGCGGCCGTAGGGGCGGTGGCATGCGGTCGGGGCGAGGTGGCGCTCTGCGCGGCCGAAGCGGCTGTGTCACGGCGAGCGGTGGCTGTGGGGCTTTGGGCGTGAACAGAGATGTCAGGGTGTTCTCGTGTCGAGGCGAAGCGGGGCGCTGGCTGGTGCCAAGGCGGTCGTGCGGCGGGGACAATGCGCGCTCATGGGCGCGTCGGCATGGTCGACAGGCTCGGTCTTGGCAGTTCTGATCGTTGGTCGCTGTCCTTGGGCTGGGGTTGGGCGGTGGAGGTGGACCACGGCTATCTCCAGGACATGGTGGATGGAATGGCAGGGCTTCTTTGGTCGGTGGGGTGCCCAAGTGGGGGCTCGGCCTTAATGGCCATGACCATTTGGTCGTGGCACAGTGTGGGGCTGGGCTAGAGAGGGTTAGGGGGAGTAGTGGAGAGGTTTTTGGTGGCAATTTGGGGAACAAGTTTGGCCAGAACACTATTTAAAATAGTTAAATTTGTTTAGTTTGAAATCTGCCTGCCAAGTGTTTGATGAAATGGCCGCAAGAGAAAAAGTTTTGAATTTTGAGTTCAAAATTTTTTTGGGTGATCTCCACTAGTGCTAGGTAGTCTCTGGTTGCAAGGGTTTTGAAAATGGTGCTCAATTAGATGGTTTTTGAAATAGGGGTGATCTATGCATATGCATTAGAATCAATTTTAAACTGTCATTTAAAATAGTTTACAGAAGGTTTTTAGTAGATCAAAATGTGGGCCTTGGTACCTCATTATGTGTACTAGCAAGGGGTGTAAAGATCAAGAATTGTTTCTGTTAAGAATTGAGTACTAGGAATAGCCAAAGTAGGCATGAGAGTTAAATTTGTCAAAATGACCATTCCTTCATTTTAATTCTTTTTGATTTGATTTCTTTTAGGAAAAGTTTGGGAATGATGTATATGATGTTTAAATCACCTAAGAAACATTTTAGAAGCAAAGGATCACACAATCATGGCAATTCAAAACAACTGCCATTTTAAATGCACACATATATGAATGCTTTCATTTTAAATATGGAAAAGTTTTTGTTAATCCTAATTTTGGATGATTTGATCTTTGATAAACTTGGATTGAAGTTTTGGGATGTTACAAACCTTCCCCCCTTAAACAAAATCTCATCCCGAGATTTACAAGAAAACTAGGAACTAAAGAGATCTGGGAACTCTGTCCTAATGTAATCTTCGCGTTCCCAAGTAGCTTCCTCCTCGGTATGGTTGCTCCACTAAATCTTGAGAAACTTGATACTCCTGGTCCTGGTGGTTCTGTAGGCTTCTTCTAAGATACGAATGGGCACTTCCCGATAGGTCAGGTCATTGTTGATTTCCACTGCTCTGTGATCGATATTCTTGAAAACTTCAGTCTTCTCAGGCACTTCCAAGCATTTGCGAAGTAACGAGATACGGAACACGTTGTGGATGGCTGACATCTCTTCAGGCAATTCCAGCTGATACGATACTTCTCCTCGGCGGTTCAGAATCTTGAAAGGTCCGATATATCTGGGAGCTAACTTTCCCTTCAGACTAAAGCGTTGGGTTCCCTTCAATGGTGAAACCTTGAGATATACGAAATCTCCGACATTGAAAGTCAGGACTCTCCTTCTCTTGTCAAAGATAGCTTTTCGTCTGGATTGGGCGGTCTTGAGGTGCTCACGAACTTTGTGAACTTTCTTCTCGCTTCCGAGAATGTCGGGTCCAAAGATCTGACTCTCTCCTATTTGCGACCAATTCAAAGGGGTACGACACTTTCTTCCGTATAGGAATTCAAATGGCGCCATCTGCAAACTAGCTTGATAACTGTTGTTATATGAGAATTCTGAAAGGCATTTGTCTTCCCATTTTGATCTGTATTCCAACACACAAGCTCTAAGCATATCCTCCAAGATCTGGTTGACTCTCTCGGTCCATCTGTTTGCGGGTGATAAGCGGTACTGAAATTCAACTTGGTTCCTAAACCTTCCTAAACTTTCTGCCAAAATCTTGAAGTAAACTGGGTTCCTCGATCTGATACGATGGTCTTGGGGGTTCCATGCAGACTAACAATCCTAGCAATGTACAGCTCTGCTAGTTTTGCACTCTGGTAGGTTGTCTTGACTGGTATGAAGTGGGCTACCTTGGATAGTCTATCAACTATGACCCAAATTGAGTCATTTCCCCTACTAGAAGTAGGTAAACCGGTGATAAAGTCCATTCCGACGAAATCCCATTTCCATTCCGGAATCTGCAATGGTTGCAACAATCCTGCAGGTCTCTGATGCTCCGCTTTGACTCTTTGACAAATGTCACATTTGGCGATGTAGCTTCCGATCTCTCTCTTCATCTTGTGCCACCAAAATTGCTCTTTCAAATCCTGATACATCTTAGTTCCTCTGGGGTGGATAGAATAAAGAGTATCATGAGCTTCCTTCATGATAATTTCCTTCAGCTCCGAATTTGCCGGCACACAGATACGTCCCTTGTACCACAGTACACCTTCTTCATCTTCGGTGAATCTAGGTACTTTGCCTGTACCAATACGACGTTTGATTCCGTCGATACTTTCATTTCCCTTCTGGGCTTCCTTGATTTGGCTACACAACGTGGGCTAAAGTTCAATGCTAGCTAGGAATCCTTTGCTAACTAACTCAGTCCTGAACTGCTCCAACTCCTCATACAAACTTGGTTGCTTCTCTTTGATCATGGTGTTAAGCCTACACGGCAATCTGCTAAGGGCATCCGCTACCACATTGGCTTTGCCGGGGTGATAGTGAATGTCAAGGTCATAATCCTTGATTAACTCTATCCATCTTCTTTGCCTCATATTCAACTCCTTCTGGGTGAAGATATACTTCAAGCTCTTATGATGTGAGTAAATCTCAGAGCGATTACCCATCAAATAATGATGCCATGTCTTCAACGCTAGAACCACCGCTGCTAGCTCAAGATCATGGATCGGATAGTTCTGCTCATGCTGCTTCAGCTGTCGAGACAGATACGCAATGACTTTGCCTTCTTGCATCAATACTCATCCTAGACCAATCTTTGATGCATCACAATACACATCAAACAACTTCTTAATGTCTGGCATGATCAAAATTGGGGCTGATATCAATCTCTTCCCCAGCTCCTGGAAACTGGCTTCACACTTGTCTGTCCATTCAAACTTCTTGTCCTTCTTCAACAATTGGGTCATTGGTCGGGCTATGCTCGAGAATCCTTCTACGAATTTGCGGTAATATCCTGCTAATCCGAGAAATGAACGAACTTGGGTTTGATTGGTTGGGGCTTCCCATTCTTCGACATCTTTGATCTTGCTGGGATCAACAGAGACTCCTCCGGCAGACACAATATGTCCTAGGAATCCTACTTCTTTCAGCCAAAACTCACTAAACTTGGCATATAACTGATGCTCTCTCAGAGTTTCTAGGATGATTCTCAGATGCTGCTCATGCTCTTCTTGTGACTTGGAGTAGATAAGGATGTCGTCGATAAACACAACTACAAACTTATCTAAGAAATTCATAAAGATCTTATTCATGAGATTCATGAAATAAGCAGGGGCATTGGTTAATCCAAAAGACATAACCGTATACTCGTATAGACCATAGCGAGTAGTAAAGGCGGTCTTCGGAATATCCGTTGCACGAATCTTAAGTTGGTGATAACCAGTCCTAAGATCAATCTTTGAGAATACCTGAGCTCCAGTCAACTGATCAAATAGATCCTCTATCTTTGGCAAGGGGTACTTGTTCTTGATGGTGACATCATTCAACTTTCGTAGTCGTACAGACGGTTGCCTCCATCTTTCTTGTCGACGAATAACACTGGTGATCTCTATGGCGATGCACTTGGTTGAATCAAGCCGGTTGCTAACATGGCATCCAACTACTTCTTCAGTTCTACTAACTCTGAGGGGTTCATGGTATAGGGTCTCTGGGCTATAGGTCCGGTTCCGGGGATTAGTTCGATAATGAACTTTATATCCCTATCCGGGGGCATACCTGGCAATTCATCTGGGAATACGTCGGGGTATTCACAGACTACTCTGACTTGGTCAATGGTAGGCAGGGCTACACTTTTGTTGCATTTGAATTGACGGGGTAAGGTTTCAGAGATATGTTCTACTGTTACTCCAGAACTACTGGTCATGGTGATGGCTTTCTTAGCACAGTCTATCAGTCCTTTATGCCTTGACATCTAGTCCATAACTAGTACTACTTCCAAACCTTTGGTTCCAAGTACAATTAGGTTGGCATAAAAATCTATCCCATGTATTCTGATAGGTACAGCTTTGCAAATTTTTCTAGCTTTTTTTGTTGAACCGGGGATTTGAACTATCATGACATGCTTCAGGTTGGTTGGGCGAATCTTACTAGTGCATACAAATTCTTCGGTGACAAATGAATGCGATGCTCCAGAATTAAACAATACTCTTGCTAAAACTGAGTTGACAGAAAACATACCCAACACGACATCTGGTGCTTCCTAGGCTTCTTCTGGGTTCATGTGGAAGAGACGACCGTTGCGGTTGTGCGGGTTCCCTAGGGCAAATCTCCTACCTGGTTGAACACGACGCTGCTGCTGAGCTGGGGCATTCACAGGGGCATTGGCGGCAGTCTTCTTGGGACACTCATTGGAGTAGTGACCCTTCACTCCACACTCGAAACAAGTGATCTGGGACTTGTCCTTGACTGTGACAGGTACAGCATTGCTGCCAGTTCTGGGGGCAGTGTTGTTGTTGTTGCTCTTGGGAGGGGCACGGTTGAAGTTGTTGGCGTTGCCGGAGTTGTGATTGTTTCCTCCGGGCTTCACATTTCCTCCGCTACGGTTGGGGTAGCTTGGGCGAGAATTTGGGGGTCGGTTGTTCCTTGGTGCATATCCTGGTGAGGGGTTGGGACGGTACTTCTGGTGACTCTTTGGATCGATGCTGCATCATATGACGCTTGCGGTTGTCGTTTACTGGTTAATCTTCCTTCCATTTGAATGGCAGAGTCGACTAGCTCTTCAAGATCCCGAAGCGGATGTTGACGAGGACAGTCTGCATCTCATCATGCAGTCCGTTTAAGAATCTCTCTTTCTTCTTGGCCTCCGTGTTGATTTCATCCGGTGCATATCTGGCAAGTGACAAGAATTTGTCACGGTACTCTACTACAGTCAATCTTCCTTGCTTCAGTTCACGGAATTCATCTCTCATCCTGTTGACAAGACCTTGCGGCATGTGGGTGCGGCTAAACTTGACCTTGAATGCTTCCCAGGTCATCACCTGGCCATGGTTCATGTTGCGGATGCTATTCCACCAAGCTCTTGCATCTCCCGCCAGATAGTGGGTGGCGAAGAGAACCTTCTCATTCTCATCAACTCCTGCAACTTCGAGGTTGTTTTCCATGGTCTGTAACCAGTCATCAGCATCTAATGGGTTTTCAGATTGGTTGAAGATTGGGGGATTGGTGTTCTGAATTTTTTTGAGTTTAGATCCATGGTGATCCTGATTTCCATGTCCATGGTTGTTGAGAGCCATTTGGGCGATCTGCTGCAATGTCGCTAAGTTGGCTTGACGCTCGGCCCTACTTGCTTCACGGTCCGTGATGAGATTCTGCAAGATCTGCAGCATTGGGTCCTGCGATGAGATGCTCCCTCCTTGGTTTCCACGATTCATCTGAAGATTGAGATAGATATAGGGGTAAGAGGGAAATTCTAAGGTGCATGGTTTTGGGTTTTCAAAGCTACACTTTGAGTTAGACTCAAGTTTTTCAAATAATTTTACTTTCATTCATGCAAGCAAGCACACGATACAACACACACCACACCAATCAAAGGGGAAAACAGATGGTTTTAAGAACCATTCTGCAAGCTATGATACAATGAGATGATACATCTCATGCTACGACAGTGCTCTAGTGCATCTACTCATCGTCGATGAAGTCGGAGTCTTCATCATCAGTGTAGAAGTCCACAACATCCTCTTCCAAAAAATCATCATCGTTGCTGAGGTAAGAATCCATATCTCCCTGGATGTCTTCTCCCTCATCATCTTCTTCCTTGGCGGCAAGCTGAGCTTCCTGCTCCTTGACGGTCTTCTCGAGGTCGGCCACCTTCTTGCGAAGACGGGCGATGGTGCGATCCTTCTTTGCACGCTGGCGATGAAGAGACTGGCGATCTTGGACGAGCAGTGTGAAAGTCTGGGCCTTCTGGTCGGCGATGGCATGGTTCTAGTTGGCTAACTCTCTAGCATTGTCCAGTTCCTGCTATCGGTCATGAAGCAAGAAGTCAAGGTTCTCCACTTGACGCCTCAATTCTGGGTGACTTGGCATCTCCATCGGCATTCCCATGAAGTCACGTCTTGCATAGTGGGCAAAACGGGTTCCTTGAATCTTGTTGACGCTGAGGGCACATAGACGTGCGAGAGCTTCATGCATTGCCCTGGTTAATCCATCTAGCCAGTTGTTCTATCTCATGGAGAACTGAATTCTTCCAGAAGTTGGTGCTTCAATGCTTCCTCTAAGATCTGCGATGACTAGCCATTGTAGGTCTCCTCCTGGGGGTCCTGGAAGTTGAGCTCCAAGAAACTCCGGATGTGGGCGTCCTAGTAACTCTGATAGTGGTCCAGATCCCTTTCGAAAATCAGCTGACCTCCGTTTCCCAACTGGTAAAACTTGCTGAACTGAGTCTCCATCTACAGGAATTTAGGATGAGGAAGTTAGTTAAGTGATCAAGTGTGTCAAATTTTAGGTAGTAATGTAAGAATTTTGAGGAACATTTATTTTTGAGAAAGAATGAGTTCATAAGGGTAAGAGGGGAAATAGTTTTTCATAAATACTCACTTTGGTTTTGAAGCTAAGTTTTTGGTTTGGACGTCCATTCTAACTAGGGTCTCCTATGGTCAGGATGGCTCTGATACCAACTTATCAACACCCGGATTTTTAATCCCAGATGCCCGTTATGCCATACCTCGCAATCCCAAGATTACCATTTTTGCGAGACATAACAGATTGGATATCACAGTACATCATCCATTACAAACCATACATAAGGTTTTACACAAATAAGGATCTCATGATCCAGTCTTTAATACAACAAGCAGCGCAATTAAACGATAGCGTAGCGGTGGGGTCCATCTTCAGGCACGAGCAATCTTGACGAAGGCAGATAGTCCTAGTTATCATAGCCGTCCTGCTGACCATCATCTTGATAATCTCCTTCATAGTCTGGCCATGATAATAGCCAGGAACAAAATCCATGAGTACTCTTTAAGTACTCGCAAACTACTACTAGCAAGGGTTATGATTCTAAGTTAAAGTGCTGAATTTAAAGAATAACTATCAAGTTAAGTTTGAAACCTAAGCTGAGTTCTGAAGCAAGAAAAGATAAAGTAAAAGTCTAGAATCACTTAAGTTGGGAAGCTATTATCATCTACACAACCCTGTTGTGGTCAAGTCAAAGTTCATCATTCATTTCAAGTTATTAAAAAACATCTGACAACGAAACAGTATGGCCATTCCAACTGTCCATAATCATGGATGGCTATTGAATAGTTTGACACTCTGCAGAGGTGGTACACTTTCACCACAAGATTCGATACATCATGGGGATAACCTGAATCATCATACTTAGTATGCAGATAATCAAACATAACCTTCCCTTTACACACCCTAGTACAAGCACCTCTCCTATGAGCATGGCCTCCCAACCATGACCATCAGTCATCTTGGCCACTGCATAGGTGGACAACATTGAGAGGTAGCCTCAGCTCAAACCTCTCCCATGAGGGAACTAATACTAATGCATATAAATTTTCAGCTAAGCCTTACCCAATTCAGGTAATGTGGTTGTACGGTAAATTTGGAATGGTATCGCATCCGAATCCAACCATCAGTTTTATAAAAGGGTTAAGGCTCATGCCTCATCATTTTCATCATCATAAATCAATTGTGTTTCTCAACACATGTCAAAACATCTCAATAGAATGACTCATCATTCCAAGGTTTTCACAACTCATTTTCACCAAGTGTTCCCATCTAAAGTGACTCAAGTTTTGATCTATTCTAAAACACTAGGTTAAGAGTGTTCACTAAGGTGGAAAGGTGGGATCAATCTCATGCCATAGAATGACATCTAAAGGTTTCTAAGTAGGTCAAGTTTTATACTCTTTATGCTACCTTCAAAATTAATTAAAGAACTTTGTGCAAACTAAGGGGGGGGGGGTAAAACTTGTTAATAAGACTTGGAGTACTAATAGTAAAAGGGGGTGTGATCAAAGTATGCTTAAGGCATCTTTACTAAACTATCTAGTTTTATTCTAGCTTGCTACAATAGCTTACTAAAGCATGTTTGCAAGGGTTAGCTTGCCTTGGTTGGTGCAGTGGTTGAAGTTTTCTTCTTCTTCTTCTTCTTGGTAAAACTCCTCCTCCTCGAAGGCTTGGTCGGTACTATCGTCTAGAAATACATAGGGAGTGCACAATCACCAAACAATCCTTAACTAGGCTAAGTATTATTCTAAACCACAAAATTGATGATCTATTATCATCACAAGCATCACAAGTTTTAATTCAATAGTTTCAACCTTTTTATTTTGGAAAAGTAATTTCTACTCATTGAAATATTAACTAAAATTTAATATTCACCACCAAAATATGGGATCATGTGGACACATGTCCTCACCACATATTCTAACACATGGGAATGAGATTTAAAGGTTGGATCAATATTACTTTGGTTTAAGTTCATTATTTAATGATTTAAAGTGACTAGAAGTGCCTATATTGCATTATTTTGGTACTAGTCCAAAGTCACTGCCTGTAAACCTTAATATTATTACATATTTGGATATATATGATGAGATGTGATTTTTGAGAGTTGGAATCAACTCAAAAGCTAACTTGGTTGATTTTATAAAAATGTTTCAAGTTGCAAAAGCTTCTGTCTTCTTATTTTTATTAGGAGAAATCTATAACTCTAAATGAATTAAATCCAACGGGCTTGGATAGAGCATTTCAATACCTTTCAGACAAAATTAGTTTCATGTAATTTGGATTTGTCAAACTCACAGAATTGAATTTTGAAACACTGGACAGAAACTATATTCTAACTAAAAAGAAAAACCTAGATTTGAATCTATGGGCTTGCGCGGGAAAGGAAATGGGCCGGCCCAGTGGCGCTACGCGGCACGGGCTCAGCTGACAGGGGGGTCCACTTGTCAGTGGCTCTTAAAACACGAAACGGTATGCGCGCTGTGGGCCGTGCGATTAGAGGCTAGATCTACGGCTGAGGGTCGTCGTCAACGAGCTCGAACCCTAGCGGCTCGGTGGGGGTCTACTGGGGGCGTACCAGGGCTCCACAGGGTCGGCGAGGCGGGCAAACGACGTGGAAGACGATGGCGAGGCGAGGCATGGTCGCGGCGGAGCTTGGGGTGGCCGGAATCAACGGCACCCTTCTTCTCCCGAGACGGCGGCTCCGGCTCCATTTCCGGCGAGCTGCTGCTCCACTTGCTCCGGCGAGGGGTGTTTGAGGTTCAGAGAGGTGAGGGGAGTGGAATGGTGTGAGTCTTTGGTGCTGGGGAGGGCTCCTTTTATAGGCTCGACGTTGAGACCGAGCGGGATGGACGGTCAACGGTGGCGACATGGCTACGGCGAGCTAGCGGCATGGCTGGGGATGGCGATCGATGGGCGGTCCCCTGGCGGTGCTCTAGTGCTTCAATGCGGCCGTAGGGGTGGTGGCATGCGGTTGGGGTGAGGTGGCGCTCTATGCGGCCGAGGCGGCTGTGTCCATGGCGAGCGGTGGCTGTGGGGCTTTGGGCGGCGAACGGAGATGTCTGGGGTGTTCTCCAGGTCGAGGCGGAGCGGTGGGCGCGGGCTGGTGCCAAGGGGCGGTTGGTGCGAGCGGGGACAGTGTGCTCTCTGCGGGCGGTGTCGGCATGGTCGACAGGCTCGGGGCTCGGCGGTTCCTGGTCGTTCTGGTCGCTGTCCTTGGGCTGGGACTGGTTGGGTGGTGGAGGTGGACCACTGGCTATCTCCAGGACACGGTGGATGGCGCTGGCGGCGGCTTTGGCTTGCTGTCGCCGGTGGGGTACCCAAGTGGGGGTTCGGCCTTAATGGCCATGACCATTTGGTCGTGGCACAGTGTGGGGCTGGGCTAGAGAGGGTTAGGGGGAGTAGTGGAGAGGTTTTTGGTGGCAATTTGGGGAACAAGTTTGGCCAGAACACTATTTAAAATAGTGAAATTTGTTTAGTTTGTAATCTGCCTGCCAAGTGTTTGATGAAATGGCCGCAAGAGAAAAAGTTTTGAATTTTGAGTTCAAAATTTTTGGGTGATCTCCACTAGTTCTAGGTAGTCTCTGGTTGCAAGGGTTTTGAAAATGGTGCTCAATTAGATGGTTTTTGAAATAGGGGTGATCTATGCATATGCATTAGAATCAATTTTAAACTGTCATTTAAAATAGTTTACAGAAGGTTTTTAGTAGATCAAAAGGTGGGCCTTGGTACCTCATTATGTGTACTAGCAAGGGGTGTAAAGATCAAGAATTGTTTCTATTAAGAATTGAGTACTAGGAATAGCCAAAGTAGGCATGAGAGTTAAATTTGTCAAAATGACCATTCCTTCATTTTAATTCTTTTTGATTTGATTTCTTTTAGAAAAAGTTTGGGAATGATGTAGATGATGTTTAAATCACCTAAGAAACATTTTAGAAGCAAAGGATCACACAATCATGGCAATTCAAAACAACTCCTATTTTAAATGCACACATATATGAATGCTTTCATTTTAAATATGGAAAAGATTTTGTTAATCCTAATTTTGGATGATTTGATCTTTGATAAACTTGGATTGAAGTTTTGGGATGTTACACAATATATCTGGGAGCTAACTTTCCCTTCAGACTAAAGCGTTGGGTTCCCTTCAATGGTGAAACCTTGAGATATACGAAATCTTCGACATTGAAAGTCAGGTCTCTCCTTCTCTTGTCAGCATAGCTTTTCTGTCTGGATTGGGCGGTCTTGAGGTGCTCACGAACTTTGTGAACTTTCTCTTCTGCTTCTCGGAGAATGTTGGGTCCAAAGATCTGACTCTCTCCTACTTGCGACCAATTCAAAGGGGTACGACACTTTCTTCCGTATAGGAATTCAAATGGTGCCATCTGCAATCTAGCTTGATAACTGTTGTTATATGAGAATTCTACGAAAGGTAGGCAGTCTTCCCATTTTGATCCGTATTCCAACACACAAGCTCTAAGCATATCCTCCAAGATCTGGTTGACTCTCTCAGTCTGTCCATCTGTTTGCGGGTGATACACGGTACTGAAGTTCAACTTGGTTCCTAATCCTTCCTGAACTTTCTGCCAAAATCTTGAAGTAAACTGAGTTCCTCGATCTGATACGATGGTCTTGGGGGCTCCATGCAGACTAACAATCCTAGCAATGTACAGCTCTGCTAGTTTTGCACTCTGGTAGGTTGTCTTGACTGGTATGAAGTGGGCTACCTTGGATAGTCTATCAACTATGACCCAAATTGAGTCATTTCCCCTACTAGAAGTAGGTAAACCGGTGATAAAGTCCATTCCGACGGAATCCCATTTCCATTCCGGAATCTGCAATGGTTGCAATAGTCCTGCAGGTCTCTGATGCTCCGCTTTGACTCTTTGACAAATGTCACACTTGGCGATGTAGCTTCCGATCTCTCTCTTCATCTTGTGCCACCAAAATTGCTCTTTCAAATCCTGATACATCTTTGTTCCTCCGGGGTGGATAGAATAAAGAGTATCATGAGCTTCCTTCATGATAATTTCCTTCAGCTCCGAATCTGCTGGAACACAGATACGTCCCGTGTACCACAGTACACCTTCTTTATCTTCGGTGAATCCAGGTACTTTGCCTGTACCAATACGACGTTTGATTCCGTCGATACTTTCATTTCCCTTCTGGGCTTCCTTGATTTTGCTAATCAACATGGGCTGAAGTTCAATGCTAGCTAGGAATCCTTTGCTAACTAACTCAGTCCTGAACTGCTCCAACTCCTCATACAAACTTGGTTGCTTCTCCTTGATCATGGTGTTAAGCCTACCCGGCAATCTGCTAAGAGCATCCGCTACCACATTGGCTTTGCCGGGGTGATAGTGAATGTCAAGGTCATAATCCTTGATTAACTCTATCCATCTTCTTTGCCTCATATTCAACTCCTTCTGGGTGAAGATATACTTCAAGCTCTTATGATCTGAGTAAATCTCACAGCGATTACCCATCAAATAATGACGCCATGTCTTCAAGGCTAGAACCACAGCTGCTAGCTCAAGATCATGGGTCGGATAGTTCTGCTCATGCTGCTTCAGTTGTCCAGACAGATACGCGATGACTTTGCCTTCTTGCATCAATACACATCCTAGACCAATCTTGGATGCATCACAATACACATCAAACGGCTTCTTGATGTCTGGCATGATCAAAATTGGGGCTGATATCAATCTCTTCTTGACTCTTAAAGCGGCTTCACACTTGTCTGTCCATTCAAACTTCTTGTCCTTCTTCAACAATTGGGTCATTGGTTGGGCTATGCTCGAGAATCCTTCTACGAATTTGCGATAATATCCTGCTAATCCGAGAAATGACCGAACATGGGTTTGATTGGTTGGGGCTTCCCATTCTTCGACATCTTTGATCTTGCTGGGATCAATAGAGACTCCTCCGGCAGACACAATATGTCCTAGGAATCCTACTTCTTTCAGCCAAAACTCACATTTTCTAAACTTGGCATATAACTGATGCTCTCTCAGGGTTTCTAGGATGATTCTCAGATGTTGCTCATGTTCTTCTTCTGACTTGGAGTAGATAAGGATGTCGTCGATAAACACAACTACAAACTTATCTAGGAAATTCATAAAGATCTTATTCATGAGATTCATGAAATAAGCAGGGGCATTGGTTAATCCAAAAGACATAACCGTATACTCGTATAAACCATAGCGAGTAGTAAAGGTAGTCTTCGGAATATCCGTTGCACGAATCTTAAGTTGGTGATAACCAGTCCTAAGATCAATCTTTGAGAATACCTGAGCTCCAGTCAACTGATCAAATAGATCCTCTATTTTGGCAAGGGGTACTTGTTCTTGATGGTGACATCATTCAACTTTCTATAGTCTGTACACAGACGGTTGCCTCCATCTTTCTTGTCGACGAATAACACTGGTGATCTCCATGGCGATGCACTTGGCTGAATCAAGCCTGTTGCTAACATGGCATCCAACTGCTTCTTCAGTTCTACTAACTCTGAGGGGTTCATGGTATAGGGTCTCTGGGCTATAGGTACGGTTCCGGGGATTAGTTCGATAATGAACTCTATATCCCTATCCGAGGGCATACCTGGCAATTCATCTGGGAATACATCATGGTATTCACAGACTATTCTGACTTGGTCAATGGTAGGCAGGGCTACACTTTGGTTGCATTTGAATTGACGGGGTAAGGTTTCAGAGATATGTTCTACTGTTACTCCAGAACTACTGGTCATGGTGATGGCCTTCCTGGCATAGTCTATCAGTCCTTTATGCCTTGACATCCAGTCCATACCTAGTACTACTTCCAATCCTTTGGTTCCAAGTACAATTAGGTTGGCATAAAAATCTATCCCATGTATTCTGATAGGTACAGCTTTGCAAATTTTTCTAGCTTTTGTTGTTGAACCGGGGATTTGAACTATCATGACATGCTTCAGGTTGGTTGGGCGAATCTTACTAGTGCATACAAATTCTTCGGTGACAAATGAATGCGATGCTCCAGAATCAAACAATACTCTTGCTAAAACTGAGTTGACAGAAAACATACCCAGCACTACATCTGGTGCTTCACGGGCTTCTACGCATTCATGTGGAAGAGGCGACCGTTCTTGATTGTCTTGGGTTCCACAGGGCAAATCTCCTGCCTGGTTGAACACGACGCTGCTGCTGAGCTGGGGCATTCACAGGGGCATTGGCGGCAGTCTTCTTGGGACACTCATTGGAGTAGTGACCCTTCACTCCACACTCGAAAGAAGTGATCTGGACTTGTCCTTGACTACGATAGGTACAGCATTGCTGCCAGTTCTGGGGTCAGTGTTGTTATTATTGCTCTTGGGAGGGGCACGGTTGAAGTTGTTAGCATTGCCGGAGTTGTGATTGTTTCCTCCGGACTTCACATTTCCTCCGCTATGGTTGGGGTAGCTTGGGCGAGGATTTGGGGGTCGGTTGTTCCTTGGTGCATATCCTGGTGAGGGGTTAGGACGGTACTTCTGGTGACTGCTAGATCCAGACTGTTGCATCATACGACGCTTGCAGTTGTCGTTTGCCTGGTTAATCTTCCCTTCCATCTGAATGGCAGAGTCGACTAGCTCTTCGAGATCATCGAAACGGATGTTGATGAGGACAGTCTGCATCTCATCATGCAGTCTGTTTAAGAATCTCTCTTTCTTCTTGGCCTCCGTGTTGATTTCATCCGGTGCATATCTGGCAAGTGACAAGAATTTGTCACGGTACTCTACTACAGTCAATCTTCCTTGCTTCAGTTCACGGAATTCATCTCTCATCCTGTTGACAAGACCTTGCAGCACGTGGGTGCGGCTGAACTTGACCTTGAATGCTTCCCAGGTCATCACCTGGCCATGGTTCATGTTGCGGATGCTATTCCACCAAGCTCTTGCATCTCCTTGAGATAGTGGGTGGCGAAGAGAACCTTCTCATTCTCATCAACTCCTGCAACTTCGAGGTTGTTTTCCATGGTCTGTAACCAGTCATCAGCATCTAATGGGTTTTCAGATTGGTTGAAGATTGGGGGATTGGTGTTCTGAAAGTTTTTGAGTTTAGATCCATGGTGATCCTGATTTCCATGTCCTTGGTTGTTGAGAGCCATTTGGGCGATCTGCTGCAATGTTGCTAAGTTGGCTTGACGCTCGGCCCTGCTTGCTTCACGGTCCGCGATGAAATTTTGCAAGATCTGCAGCATTGGGTCCTGCGATGAGCTGCTCCCTCCTTGGTTTCCACGAGTCATCTAAAGATTGAGATAGATATAGGGGTAAGAGGGAAATTCTAAGGTTCATGGTTTTGGGTTTTCAAAGGTACACTTTGAGTTAGACTCAGGTTTTTTTTCAACTAACTTCTTTGTCATTTATGCAAGCAAGCACACGATACAACACACACCACAACAAGCAAAGGGGAAAAACAGATGGTTTGAAGAACCATTCTGCACACTACGATACAATGAGATGATACATCTCATGCTACGACAGTGCTCTAGTGCATCTACTCATCGTCGATGAAGTCAGAATCCTCATCATCAGTGTAGAAGTCCACAGCATCTTCTTCCAGAAAATCGTCATCGTTGCTGAGGTAAGAATCCATGTCTCCTTGGATGTCTTCACCCTCATCATCTTCTTCTTTGGCGGCAAGCTGAGCTTCCTGCTCCTTGACGGTCTTCTCGTGGTCGGCCACCTTCTTGCGAAGACGGGCGATGGTGCGATCCTTTTTTGCACGCTGGCGATGAAGAGACTGGCGATCTTGGACGAGCAGTGCGAAAGTCTGGGCCTTCTGGTCGGCAATGGCACGGTTCTGGTTGGCTAACTCTCTGGCATTGTCCAGTTCCTGTTGTCGGTCATGAAGCAAGAAGTCAAGGTTTTCCACTTGACGCCTCAATTCTAGGTGACTTGGCATCTCCATCGGCATTCCCATGAAGTCACGTCTTGCATAGTGGGCAAAACGGGTTCCTTGGATCTTGTTGACGCTGAGGGCACATAGACGTGCGAGAGCTTCATGCATTGCCCTGGCTAATCCATCTAGCCAATTGTTCTCTCTCACAGAGAACTAAAATCTCCCGGAGGTTGGTGCTTCGATGCTCCCTCGAAGATCTGCGGTGACTAGCCATTGTAGGTCTCCTCCTGGGGTCCTGGAAGTTGAGCTCCAAGAAACTCCGGATGTGGGCGTCCCAGTAACTCTGACAGTGAATCCAGATCCCTCTCGAAGATCAGTTGACCTCCGTTTCCCAACTGGTAAAACTTGCTGAACTGAGTCTCCATCTACAAGAATTTAGGATGAGGAAATTAGTGAAGTGATCCGGTGTGTCAAATTTTAAGTAGTAATGTAAGAATTTTGAGGAACATGTATTTTTGAGAAAGAATGGGTTCATAAGGGTAAGAGTGGAAATAGTTTTTCGTAAATACTCACTTTGGTTTTGAAGCTAAGTTTTCGGTTTAGACGTCCATTCTAACTAGGGTCTCCTATGGTCAGGATGGCTCTGATACCAACTTGTCAACACCCGGATTTTTAATCCTAGATGCCCGTTATGCCATACCTCGCAATCCCAGGATTACCATTTTTGCGAGACATAACGGATTGGATATCACAGTACATCATCCATTACAAACCATACATAAGGTTTTACACAAATAAGGATCTCATGATCCAGTCTTTAATACAACAAGCAGCGGAAATAAACGATAGCGTAGCAGCGGGGTCCATCTTCAGGGGCACAGGCAATGCTGATGAAGGAAGATAGTCCTAGTTATCATAGCCGTCCTGCTGACCATCATCTTGATAATCTCCTTCATAGTCTGGCCATGATAATAGCCAGGGAAAAAAGCCATGAGTACTCTTTAAGTACTCGCAAACTACTACTAGCAAGGGTTATGATTCTCAGTTAAAGTGCTGAATTTAAAGAATAACTATCAAGTTAAGTTTGAAACTTAAGCTGAGTTCTAAAGCAAGAAAAGATAAAGTAAAGTTCTAGAATCACTTAAGTTGGGAAGCTATTATCATCTACACAACCCTAATGTGGTCAAGTCAAAGTTCATCATTCATTTCAAGTTATTTTAGAAAACATCTGACAATGAAACAGTATGGCCATTCCAACTGTCCATAACCGCGGACGCGGCTATTCGAATAGTTCGACACTCTGCAGAGGTGGTACACTTTCACCACAAGATTCGATACATCTGTCAGGGATAACCCTGAATCATCATACTTAGTATGCAGATAATCAAATATAACCTTCCCTTTACACACCCTAGTACCAGCACCTCTCCTATGAGCATGGCCTCCCAACCATGACCATCAGTCATCTTGGGCACTGCATAGGTGGACACCATTGAGAGGTAGCCTCAGCTCAAACCTCTCCCGTGAGGGAACTAATACTAATGCATATAAATTTCCAGCTAAGCCTTACCCAATTTAGGTAATGTGGTTGTACGGTAAATTTGGAATGGTATCGCATCCGAATCCAACCATCAGTTTTATAAAAGGGTTAAGGCTCATGCCTCATCATTTTCATCATCATAAATCAATTGTGTTTCTCAACACATGTCAAAACATCTCAATAGAAGGACTCATCATTCCAAGGTTTTCACAATTCATTTTCACCAAGTGTTCCCATCTAAAGTGACTCAAGTTTTGATCTATTCTAAAATACTAAGTTAAGAGTGTTCACTAAGGTGGAAAGATGGGATCAATCTCATGCCATGGAATGACATCTAAAGGTTTCTAAGTAGGTCAAGTTTTATATTCTTTATGCTACCTTCAAAATTAATTAAAGAACTTGGTGTAAACTAAGGGGGGGGGTAAAACTTGTCATTAAGACTTGGGGTACTAATAGTTAAAGGGGGTGTGATCAAAGTATGCTTAAGGCATCTTTACTAAACTATCTAGTTTTATTCTAGCTTGCTACAATAGCTTACTAAAGCATGTTTGCAAGGGTTAGCTTGCCACTAATAGCTTGCCTTGGTTGGTGAAGTGGTTGAAGTTTTCTTCTTCTTCTTCTTCTTGGTAGAACTCATCCTCCTCGAAGGCTTGGTTGGTACTATCGTCTAGAAATACATAGGAAGTGCACAATCACCAAACAATCCTTAACTAGGCTAAGTATTATTCTAAACCACATAATTGATGATCTATTATCATCACAAGCATCACAAGTTTAATTCAATAGTTTCAACCTTTTTATTTTGGAAAAGTAATTTCTACTCATTGAAATATTAACTAAAATTTAATATTCACCACAAAAATATGGGATCATGTGGACACATGTCCTCACCACATATTCTAACATGTGGGAATGAGATTTAAAGGTTGGATCAATATTACTTTGGTTTAAGTTCATTATTTAATGATTTAAAGTGACTAGAAGTGCCTATATAGCATTATTTTGGTACTAGTCCAAAGTCACTGCCTGTAAACCTTAATATTATTACATATTTGGATAAATATGATGAGATGTGATTTTTGAGAGTTGGAATCAACTCAAAAGCTAACTTGGTTGATTTTATAAAAATGTTTCAATTTGCAAAAGCTTCTGTCTTCTTATTTTTATTAGGATAAATCTATAACTCTAAATGAATTAAATCCAACGGTCTTGGATAGAGCATTTCAATACCTTTCAGACAAAATTAGTTTCATGCAATTTGGATTTGTTAAACTCACAGAATTAAATTTTGAAACACTGGACAGAAACTATATTCTAACTAAAAAGAAAAATCTAGATTTGAATCTACGGGCTTGCGTGGGAAAGGAAATGGGCCGGCCCAGTGGCGCTACGCGGCGCGGGGCTCAGCTGACAGGAGGGTCCCGCTTGTCGTGGCACTTAAACAGTGAAAGCGGTACCTTGTGGGCGTCTGCGATTAGAGGCTAGATCTACGGCTGAGGGTCGTCGTCGACGACGGACAGGTCGCCGGCGAGCTCGAACCCTAGCAGCTCGGTGGGGGTCTACTTGGGGCATACCAGGGCTCCAGCAGGGTCGGCGTCTTGAGGCGAGCAGCGTGGAAGACGGCGAACAAGCTAAGCGTGGTCGTGGCGGAGCTTAGGGTGGCGGAATCACGGCACCCTTCTTCTCCAGAGGCGGCTCGGCTCCAATTCGGCGACTGCTGCTCCACTTGCTCCGGCGAGGGGTTGTTGAGGTTCGAGAGGTGAGGTGGAATGGTGTGAGTCTTTGGTGCTGGGGAGGCTCCTTTTATAGGCTCGGCGTTGAGACCGAGCGGGATGGGCGATCGACGGTGGCGACATGGCTACTGAGCTAAGCGGCATGGCTGGGGATTGCGATCGGTGGGCGGTTCCCTGGCGGTGCTCTAGTGCTTCAATGCGGCCGTAGGGGCGGTGGCATGCGGTCGGGGCGAGGTGGCGCTCTGCGCAGCGAGCAGCAGTGTCCAATGACGGTGGCTGTGGGGCTTTGGGCGTGACGGTGATGTCTGGGTGTTCTCAGGTCGGCGGAGCGGTGGGCGCTGGTGCCAAGGGGCGGTCGGTGCGAGCGGGGACAGTGCACGCTCTGCGGGCGGCGTCGGCATGGTCGACAGGCTCGGGGCGCGGCGGTTCCTGGTCGTTCTGGTCGCTGTCCTTGGGCTGGGACTGGTTGGGCGGTGGAGGTGGACCACGGGCTATCTCCAGGACACGGTGGATGGCGCTAGCGGCGGCTGTGGCTTGCTGTCGCCGGTGGGGTGCCCAAGTGGGGGCTCGGCCTTAATGGCCATGACCATTTGGTCGTGGCACAATGTGGGGCTGGTCTAGAGAGGGTTAGGGGGAGTAGTGGAGAGGTTTTTGGTGGCAATTTGGGGAATAAGTTTGGCCAGAACACTATTTAAAATAGTGAAATTTGTTTAGTTTGAAATCTGCCTGCCAAGTGTTTGATGAAATGGCCGCAAGAGAAAAAGTTTTGAATTTTGAGTTCAAAATTTTTGGGTGATCTCCACTAGTGCTAGGTAGTCTCTGATTGCAAGGTTTTTGAAAATGGTGCTCAATTAGATGGTTTTTGAAATAGGGGTGATCTATGCATATGCATTAGATTCAATTTTAAACTGTCATTTAAAATATTTTACAGAAGGTTTTTAGTAGATCAAAAGGTGGGCCTTGGTACCTCATTATGTGTACTAGCAAGGGGTGTAAAGATCAAGAATTGTTTTTGTTAAGAAATGAGTACTAGGAATAGCCAAAGTAGGCATGAGAGTTAAATTTGTCAAAATGACCATTCCTTCATTTTAATTCTTTTTGATTTGATTTCTTTTAGGAAAAGTTTGGGAATGATGTAGATTATGTTTAAATCACCTAAGAAACATTTTAGAAGCAAAGGATCACACAATCATGGCAATTCAAAACAACTCCCATTTTAAATGAACACATATATGAATGCTTTCATTTTAAATATGGAAAAGTTTTTGTTAATCCTAATTTTGGATGATTTGATCTTTGATAAACTTGGATTGAAGTTTTGGGATGTTACACCCGAGCTTGGAACAAACCAAGGGGATGTCAAACCTGATGACGAATTACTCCTTTGGTGGTGGTGGTATTCTCTCATAATCCTCCGACTTCCAGGGTAAGGGTTTCCCATCAACAAAGGACATCGTGGTTTCCAGCATCCTGAAACTTGCAGCAACACTTATGTGTTTAAACCTAACCTCATACTCACAGTTTTGATTTTGAACGTCGTAGAGATGTGCTTGCAGTTTGTTGGTTGTTTGGCGGAGTGAGAGGACTTCATCCTTGAGTTCAACAGTCTCTTTTTGGTGCTTGGCGATGAGTTCGGAACAAATCTTATGGATGATATCCACTTCGTGTTCCGCCAACTTCTTGTACCTAAAGACTTCTTGTTCCAGTGCTTCCATCCTGTCCTCCAAACTTCCTTCACCTTTAGGGCCTCGAACCTCTTTTATCCAGAGCTCCCCATCTTCAAGCAACAACTCCTTGGGATGAATCTTCAACTCTCTCATGTATGAGTTGATGATATCCTCTAAAGAATCTTCCTTGGCTAATCCAGAGGAAGACATTGTAGCTCCAAATCTAGGACTCTACCTATCAGAAACATATCAAAACGAAAACATGACGAAAACATGATATACGAACCTCAGGAGATCCGGGGGATTATATATTACGAAGTTTCATGACGAAAGGAAGGCACTAGGAGAAAATGGGTCGGAGACAGAGTCTGGGGTGGCCACACCACCTGGTGGCGCGGCCTGGGGTGGGCCTGCGCCACAGGGTGGTGTGAGCCACCTTGGCTCCGTTTCCGTCCCTCTTTCGCTTCATAGCTTTCCTTATTGACTAAAAACCTGCAAAAATATAGTTGGATAGTGTTTTCGCAGAACTTTTCTTACTAGAACTGTCACCTATTTGGAAGCGGACTCTGCAGGTCTCTAAATTTGGTATTTGATAAATTTTCCAGAGTTATAACTTGAAAGGCATCAACATCTTCATTGTAAGAATCCCCAGCAATATAATGCTTGAGTCACTGCCCATTCACTACTTGTGTAGTATTATATTTTAAAGAAGAAATTTTTATTGCTCCTGAACGGTATACTTCTTCAAAAATGAAAGTTCCTTCTCATTTTGACAGTAGCTTTCCTGCAAAAAATCCGAGGCGAGACCTATACAATAGAACTTTCTCACCAACATGAAATTCTCTCTTAAGTATTCGCTTGTCATGCCATATTTTAAATTTTTCCTTAAAGAGCCTAGCATTTTCATAGGCTTCACTCCTCCATTCATCTAAAAAACTTAAGTCAAATAATCTTTTCTCACCAGCGAGCTTACAATCTCTATTTAGTTCTTTAACTGCCCAGTAAGCTTTGTGTTCTAATTCTAGAGGTAGGTGACAAGATTTCCCATAAACCATTTTATAAGGAGACATCCCCATGGGATTTTTGGAGGCAGTTCTATAAGCCCATAAAGCATCATTCATCTTTTTAGCCTAGTTTTTTCTAGATCTATTAATAGTCTTTTGCAAAATGGATTTAATTTCTCTATTTGATAATTCTACTTGCCCGCTAGTTTGGGGGTGATATGCTGAAGCAATTCTATGATTAACATCATATTTAGCAAGGGTCTTCTAAAACCACCATGAATGAAATGAGAACCCCCATCAGTCATGAGATACCTGGGCACTCCAAACCTAGGAAAGATAACATCCTTAAGCATTTTTAGAGAAGTCTCCCCGTCAGCACTCTTCGTAGGAATGGCTTCTACCCACTTAGTAACATAATCAACAACAACTAGAATATGAGTATAACCTTTCGAGGGAGGGAAAGGACCCATAAAGTCAAATCCCCAGCAATCAAAGGGTTCAATAACTAGAGAGTAGTTCATAGGCATTTCATTGCGTCTAGAAATATTTCCAACACGCTGACATTCATCACAAGATAAAACAAATTTTCTTGCATCTTTAAAAAGGGTAGGCCAGTAGAAACCTGATTGTAGCACCTTTTGTGCAGTTCTATCTCCTGCATGATGTCCTCCATAAGCACTACCATGACATTTATGCAATATCTCCTTTTGTTCATATTTTGGAACACATCTTCGCATAATACCATCCACTCCTTCTTTGTATAAGTGTGGCTCATCCCAAAAATAATGCCTCATATCATAGAAGAACTTCCTTCTTTGCTGAGCTGTAAAAGTTGGAGGCAAATACTTGGAGACAATAAAGTTAGCATAATCAGCGTATCAAGGGCTCCCTCGCGAGCTTACCCCTACTTCAGCTAACTGTTCATTTGGGAAACTATCATTAACAGGCATAGGGTCAAAAGAGATGTTTTCCAATCGAGATAAATTATCAGCTACAGGGTTTTCAGCACCTTTCCTGTCTACTATATGTAGATCAAACTCTTGTAAAAGCAGCACCCATCTAATAAGCCTAGGCTTAGCATCCTTCTTTGTCATAAGGTAATTAATAGCAGCATGATCAGTATGAATGGTGACTTTTGAGTCTACAATATAGGGTCTAAACTTATCACAAGCAAAAAAGACAGCTAGAAATTCCTTTTCAGTAGTAGCATAATTCCTTTGAGCAGCGTCTAGAGTCTTACTAGCATAATGAATAACGTTTAGCTTTTTATCAATCTGCTGCCCAAGTACAGCACCTACAGCAAAATCACTAGCATCACACATTATTTCAAAAGGTAAACTCCAATCAGGTGGTTGAACGATAGGAGCTGTGGTTAAAGCCTTCTTAAGAGTTTCAAAAGATTCCTTACAATCATCATAAAAAACAAAGGGTACATCTTTTTGAAGAAGATTAGTGAGGGGTTTTGATATCCTAGAAAAATCTTTAATAAACCTTCTATAGAAACCAGCATGACCAAGGATACTACGAATACCTTTGATGTCTCTTGGACATGGCATCTTCTCAATAGCCTCAACCTTATCTCTATCAACTTATATGCCTCTTTCAGAAACTTTATGCCCAAGGACAATCCCTTCATTAACCATGAAGTGGCATTTCTCCCAATTAAGAACAAGATTGGTTTCTTCACACCTCTGCAAAACTTTATCAAGGTTGTGTAGACAATTATCAAAAGAAGTTCCATAGACAGAAAAGTCATCCATGAACACTTCCACAATTTCCTCACAAAAGCCATGAAAGATAGCAGACATGCATCTTTGAAAAGTAGCAGGAGCATTACATAAACCAAAAGGCATACGTCTATAAGAATAAGTACCGTAAGGGCAAGTAAACGTAGTTTTTTCTTGGTCTTGTTGTTTAACAGCAATTTGAGAGAAACCAGAATAACCATCAAGAAAACAAAATGGGTCTTTTTAGACAATCTTTCCAACATTTGATCAATAAAAGGAAGCGGGTAGTGATCTTTCTTAGTAACTTTGTTGACTTTCCTAAAACCGATGCACATCCTATAGACTAGTACTATTCTTTGGGGAATAAGCTCATCGTTATCATTAGGAACAACGGTAATACCTCCTTTTTTAGGAACACAATGAACAGGACTAACCCATTCACTATCAGCAATAGGGTAAATAATACCAGCATCAAGGAGTTTCAATACCTCATTTCTTACCACTTCCTTCATCTTAGGATTTAAACGTCGTTGGTGCTCTACTACTGGTTTTGCATCTGGTTCTATATTGATAGAATGCTGACATATAGTAGGTGAAATCCCTTTTAAATCATCCAGAGTATAGCCCATAGATCCTCGGTGTTTCTTCAAAACCTCCAATAACCTTACTTCTTCCTTCCCTGAAAGTTTAGAGCTAATAATAATAGGATATATATTTTTATCATCAATATAAGCATATTTAAGATCTTTAGGGAGAGGTTTTAGATCAAAAACCGGATCCTTTTTAGGTGGCAACGTGGTACCCAAGTCTTCTATAGGCAAGTTATGCTTAAGCATCTTAGGCTGATTACGGAGAATCTCGTCAATCTCATTCCTTTCTTCCATGAAGATTTCACTTTCATGATCTTCCATAAATTGCTGCAAGGCACTGTTAGGAGCAAGAGAAATAGAAGCAAGTTGTTCAACTCTAAAATCCTCATTATGGGTTTCCTCTTCACAAGGTTCTTTAGTGAATTTCGAGAAATTAAACTCATAAGATTCCCCATCAAACTGAGTCAAGATTTTCTCCCTTTTGCAATCTATAATAGCTCCACAAGTACTCAAGAAAGGTCTACCAAAAATAATAGGATAAGTTTTACTAGCAGCTGAACCAAGTACTAGAAAATCAGCAGGGTACTTAATCTTACCAAAAATAACTTCCACGTCTCGTACAATACCAATTGGAGAGATGGTCTCTCTATTAGCAAGGTGAATAACCACATCAATCTCTTCCAATTTGCAGGGACTGATTTCATGCATAATTTCTCTGTAAAGCTCATAAGGAATAGCACTGGAACTTGCACCAATATCACATAAACCATAATAGCAATGATCACCAATTCTAACAGAAAGCACAGGGACACTAGCTTTTTTAGTTCTATTAGGATGTGAAACAATGTTAGAAGCATCCTCACAAAAGAGTACGTGTCCATCCTCTACGCTTTTAGTGACAAGGTCTTTCACAATTGCTACAACAGGTTCAGTGTTTATTTATTCATTAGGTTTTACAGTTCTCTTTGCACTTTTAGTGATTACACTAGTTATCATAGGATGGTACTTTACCTTATCCGGGAAGGGTTTCTCGATATAAAGTTCAGGTAAGATGTGATCAATAGTGTAAAACTCAGTACTCCCAATAGGAACACAGTCAACGATATCTTTATAAGGTGCATGGTACTTGCTCCATCCCCTTTTGGGGATTTCAATATAAGAAGCAAAAGCCTTAAAGCAATTTGTAATAACTTGTAAATCAAGACCATAAGTATTATTAATATTTTGAAAGTCATCAGTGCCCATAAAAGATTCAGTGCATTCATAATCATAATTTATACCTGACTTTCTACCTTTGTCATTCTCCCAAGCTTCAGCATTATCTTGAATACGATCCAGAAGATCCCATTTAGCTTCTTCTTCCATGCGAGTAAATGATCCAGCACAAGAAGCATCCAATAAATCCTTATCATGTAGAGGGAGTCTTGCATAAAAGTTGTTGATAATAATATTGTTGGGGAGCTCATGAATGGGACATTTGAGAATTAGTAACTTCAATCTCCCCCAAGCTTGAGCTATACTCTCTCCATCAAGAGGCCAAAAGTTGTATATTTGATTCCGATCTTTATGAATCTCACTAGGAGGATAAAACTTTGAATAAAAGAGAGGCACTATTTCCTCCCATTCTAGAGCTTGACCATTCTTCAGCAGCTTATACCATTCCTCAGCTCTTCCTTTCAGCGATAATGAGAATAACTTCTTCTTAACTTGATCTGTAGTAATACCTGCACACTTGAACAACCTGCATAATTCGTGTATAAAGAGCAAATGATCACCGGGATGGACAGTTCCATCCCCAACATAGTAGTTATCCATAACACGATCAATAATTCTTGTAGGTATTTTAAAAACATCATTCTCAGCAGGTGGTGGCTTATCTACTACCTTATCTATGGTAGTAGCATTACCAAATAAGAAACTCAGCGAATTATCCATAACGAAAATAAAGCAACTACCAGAAGTAAACAATACTCACAGTAGAAGTTTCCTTTACCAGTTCCACTCTCCAATAGTGCTTCACTCCCCGACAACGGCGCCATAAAATAGTCTTGATGACCCACAAGTATAGGGGGTGTATCATAGTATTTTCGATAAGTAAGAGTGTCGAACCCAACGAGGAGCAGAAGGTGTTGGCTAGTGGTATGGATCAGGAATTCTCTGCAAATACTTAGCAAACAGATTTTTAGGGGTTTTTGATAAAGCAAGTAAACGAAGTACGAGTAAATAAAAGACAATAAGAATAAATGCAACAAGTGGCCTAATCCTTTATGCAGCAAAGGATAAGCCGGTTGTATTACTTAAGATGACCAAACGTTCTCGAGGACACATGGGAATACTGTCAAGTGCTTTCGCTTCATATAGTTGATTAATCTTCTTTAGCTTGCTAAGTGTTGTGTGGGTGAACCTGTGCTAATGTACCGACCTTCCTAGGACTAATACATACTTGTGATTACTAATAGATAGCTCCTGGCTATTGGGGTTCTAGGCCCAGGGAAATTTTTATTGTTTTCATGCGCGAACCCCTAAAGTGGTATCAAAACTAGATCTATGCGTAGTATTGCTAGTACGGGTAGAACACATGAGTTGTAGCGTGTGGGCGTTGATCTTTTAGTTTTTACCCTCCCACGTGTACTTGTGTATACCACGGTAAAGCTTGATGAAGTGGCCCCAACCGACTTTACGCGTTCATTCGCGAGACTGGTCTACGCTTGACATACGGCTTGTACCATATAAAGTGGATTTGGGGGGTGTCTGTCTCTCTGCATTAGTTGGTATTCCATTTGCAATGGAGGGTCCCGAAAGTGGTGTAGTATAGACAACTACTTGATCAACATTGTGTTGGAAGTTTGTAGGTAAGAACGGTTCTTGTGCGAAAGCCCTATCAGCCATGTAAAACATGCAAAGATAAAGTAGAGGCATCTAACTTTATTTTGCAGGGGGCGTTGTGATGTGATATGGTTGTGGCAAAGGTAAAGTAGTTTGCTTATGTTGCTAAGTAGTAGTAGATGGTCATGGAGATGATGGACTACCACACCGGAAGGCACCGATACGCTAGTGCCTATGACGCTGGAACTCTGGCGCCGGAATCCGGAGACACGGGATGGAGATCATAGCGTGAAGCACCATATAGCATCACACATACATTCAATGTTTATTGTTTGTCCATCTTATTGTGTGCTAGTATTAGATACTCGACGGTAGCCTAATAAGATGATCCCTAATCAAAATACCAATGAAAGTGTTCTCCCTTAGTGTGCATGATGACCCACAAGTATAGGAGGTGTATCGCAGTATTTTCGATAAGTAAGAGTGTCGAACCCAACGAGGAGCAGAAGGTGCTGGCTAGTGGTATGGATCCGGAATTCTCCGTAAATACTTAGCAAATGGATTTTTAGGGGTTTTTGATAAAGCAAGTAAACGAAGTACGAGTAAATAAAAGACAATAAGAATAAATGCAGCAAGTGGCCCAATCCTTTATGCAGCAAAGGACAAGCCGGTTGTATCACTTAAGATGACCAAACGTTCTCGAGGACACATGGGAAGACTGTCAAGTGCTTTCGCTTCATATAGTTGATTAATCTTCTTTTGCTTGCTAAGTGTTGTGTGGGTGAACCTGTGCTAATGTACCGACCTTCCTAGGACTAATACATACTTGTGATTATACCCCTTGCAAACATCCTTAAGTACAAGAAAGTAATTAAGGTAGAAACCTAACCACAACTTTAAACTCTAAGACCCTTACGTCCCTTGTGCAATGGTTTCCTAATGGGGGTTCAGGTTTCTGTCACTCCGGCAACCCCTACGATTAGTAGCCAAATACACAATGCATTCCCCTAGGCCCATATAGGTGAAGTGTCATGTAGTCGACATTCACATGACACCACTAGAAGAAGTACACCACCACTTAAATAACAATCTATTGAACCTTTCTTAATGAAACTCCACTACTAACAACAAGACTTCTCCCATGTCCTCAAGAACAAAACGAACTACTCACAAGACATCATATGGATCATGATCAGAGATGGAATAATGATGTATAACAATCTGAACATAAACAATAATTCAATGGTTCACTCAATAGCATCAACTACAAAGAGTAATCAACACCGGGAAAGTTGCCCCTTTGAACTAATGCAAGATTCAACTCAATTGTTATAGCAATATGGAGATGGTGATGAGGGTGCTGATGGTGATGATGGTGGTGATGATGATCCTGATGAAGTCCAGCTTGATGGTGGTGTTGATGGCTATGATCTCCCCTTTCCGGGAAGGAATTCCCCTGGCATAAATCTGTCTGCTGGAGAGATCTTTCTCTCTCGGTGTTTTCCGCCCCGCAGAGGCGGCGGAATCTTTATATGGTCGCTCCCCGAGTCTTAGGGATTCGGGGGATAATATACGCTAGAGGGGAGTGCCAGGGGTGGACTAGGGCGGCCACACCACCTGGTGGCGCGACCCAGGGTGGCCCGTGCCAGGGGGTGGTGTGGGCCCCTTATGGCCCATCTCCATCCCCCCTTCTGGCTTCATTTGTCTTCTGGAAAAATAGTATTTTCCGTATATTTTCCCGAATTTTCTGATCTTTGCGAATTTTGCCTCCAAACAGCACCTTTTCCATCAGAATCCTGACTGCAGCGGTCCATGCTCCAAAAGTCATCAACCATGCAAAAACAGATGAAATAACATAAGTATCACCTCTCAATACGAAATATATCAATGAATAACAGTGAATTATCACATAGAATAGTGATGCAAAATGGACGTATCAGTGCACCACCAAGAAAGTTCTTCGGTATGAGGTAGGCCATGACGATCGGGTGTCAGACATATCTAGGTTCGCATATAGTGGGTGTAAGCCATGTTGCACAATGAATACACTAAGGTTGAGTTGGCGAGCCTAGCATGTGTAGACATGGCCTTGGAACACGGATGGCTGGAAGATCGAGCACGAGTCGCATGAATGATGTGATCGACATTTCGGCGTCCACCTTTGCAACTATATCGCCGGCCGTGACAACCGGGGGCGATGTAGTGAATAGGGATCATGTAAATCGCTAAAACCCTTCTGGGGATAGGAGTTTTTAGTGGAGTTATCATTTAACTCATTTAATTATAAACTTAGTCTAAATTCCTTTTTGCAATTATAAATGTAAAGATGGCTCACCGTGAAGCTTAATTTGACACTGACGAGTGGGTACTTGGTGAAAATCTTAGACTTGATGGATCAAACTTCCCTGATTGGCTTGTGTGACTTAATGATCTCCTTACTAGGAATAATGTGGTAGATTACAGAAGCCGCATAATGGAGTTGGCCGAGCCTAATGGCTATGAGACCCCACGAGAGTGGGTAGAACCCTACTATCGTCAAGAGATGTGCATGTTCATCCATATAATAATACGTTACAGGATGGTGGATGAACTGCATCCACTCATCGGTGATCTTGATCCATATGCAACGGTGTATCAGCTGAGAGCAGAGTTCAAAAGCCATGGGCGCATGTGGAAGCATGAGTTGCTTGGAGATTTCCTTTCCATACAGATGGAGGAACACACTTGTATGAAGAGTAACTTGGAGCGCATGCTTGATGCACACATGAGACTGGTTTACTTCGTGGACTACTGGATGACTGAGTCATTTGCGATATGCGTGCTACTTCGATCGCTGCCTCCCAGCTACAAAGGATATGTCTGGAGTAGCATTATGAGTGGTGATACGGAAACATTGGATTTCCAGGATTTCATATTACGTTTCAGAAATGTAAATGTTGAACCGATTGCCGGAGAGGTCATCGATGACAAAGGTATATATTTGATATATAGTTTTATAAATGTTATAATCTTGCAAACACATATTGTAGTGTTAAACTATTTGATACTTGTTATGTTTTGGTGAAAGCAGGTCCTTCTGCATGAGAGTTGATTGCTGGAGAGGAGGTGACGTTGCGTGTTGATGGCAAGCATGATGATGATGGCCAACGACGCACTCCCTCGACATTTATCACGCAGTTTACATTTTTTGGATGATTATTGTAATCGATGGATTGTGAACTTCTTTAGTGTGTCTCACACTTCATGAGACGGTTATTCATATGAGTTTGTAACAAACAGTTGTTCTGCTTTTATGAATGATTTCTATTTGTGTTCATATCTTGTTCGATTATGTGTGAATTATCCTGGTTATGAAACTAATTGATAATGCATGAACATTTGTAAAATATCAAAAATGCCTTAAAAATATCCAACTTAATGATATATTCATTTTGAATGAAACCATTGTTTAAATTCAAAGTTATGTTGATAATATGTGAAAGACATTTGATTTCTTGTCGCATATAAATCATGCCTAAGTTCAACAAGATAACTTAAACACCTTGTATCGCATGAGTACAAAGTGTTTGATGATTTTTTGAAAGAGAATGCATATTTGATGTATTGTATTTCAACAAAATGGTGATTATCATTATGTAACTGTTTGAATTTTGTAAAAAGGTTTACCAAAGGAAACATGAGCATGAAACTATTTGATATGATCAAAGTATTTCATCATCCAAGGGTATTAAAGATAAAAGAGAATCTAATTACTACGATTTGATCATTAGTAATGAAATTCGACATTATAAGATTGGCATAAGGAATTGTGAAATGAAATGCATTTTTTATATGTTAAAGTGCAAAGCATCGCAATGTTATATTTGATATCAGTGGGTGAATAGATGGCGCTAAATAAATCGTTGTAGTATAAGTTTGAAGACCATTAGTTAGAAATAGTAAACACTCAATTAGTATATATAGTGAACCATCTGAATTCGTGAGACCGATGCCATATCTTGTATGGGTCGTCGTGAAAGTTTTGGAGTTGTTCGATATCACCGAAACAAATAGCGAATAAGTCCTTGTAGAGTATTCATTGGAAACTTTGAATACGAAATCCATGGCTAGAACCAAAAGAAAGGCAAAACTAGTATTGCTTAAATTTTGGTGCATCCTCGAGAAAGATTGTGTTCTCGTCTATGAAGCTTATGGGAGGTAGTGAAAAACACGATGAGGATTCAAAACCTTGCATCAGAGTGTTGAGAAGCGCAATAGAAAGCATTCCCAAACGATTCTCTTTATAGAGGAAAGAATCAATGATAGTGATCATTGTGTTTTCCCCACTAGTGTTTTCACTACATGAAGTAGGATTCAAAATGTACCCCATATCTTGTATGGAGACATTTGTGAATCATTTGTCATGTTACCAAAATATGGTATACCTACGAACTACGAAGGAAAGTAATGGTAAACTAAAATTATGAGAAATCCTAGAGGCAAAATTCACTTAAGATTAGAAAGCAATTCATTGTTGAATCTTAACAAGTAAAGGGTTACTTGAATTTTACAAAAAGATGCAAAGTCATGAAGGAAAGGTGAATGAGAATGGCACGATTTGTCATGAATAATGCATTAGACAAATTTGAAAGAGTTTGATTCAAAAGTGTTGAAATTCTAGTGGATTTAATACTAGTAAGGTACTAGCGTGTGTCGTAATAAAACCCTCAAGTTTGATAATTGATCAAAGGATTTTGAAGTTATTCAAAATAGTGAGAGGATATGTAATTTGCATGAAATTCAGTGGGATCTATAAAAGTCTTCTTAAAGCAATATGTGAATAACATACTTTGATAAGGGAGAAATGTAAGTCTCAGACTCGAATATGTAGGGAACATATTTTGAGTAGGAGCAATATAAGTCTCGGACTCAAATATGTTGGGAACATATTTTGAGTGGGAGCTTAAAGAATTATTCTTAAGTGTGTACGACACATTAAGAATGAAAGCACAAGTACTGATAAATAATGATTTATAAGGATTAGAAGTTGAAAGTAAGTAATTACAATATTATGTAGTATTCCTAAAAGGGATTCTAAAAAGAGTTTCAGAATAGGAATTGATTAAGGATTGGTCCTTGAACACTCAAATTAGGAATAGCATTAAGTTAAACATCAATGGTTGAAAGAAAGAAAAGGATGATCAACATCCACTATGTTGAGACATAGGTTCTATCTTGAAAAACCATGATGACAACTTAAACATAATATATGATCTGAGAAGGAACGTAGTGATTAAGTATGAATCACAGAACATTGAGCTAAGTTTGTCCACAATGTCTAATTGAGAACTGTAGACATGTTTCCAAATCCATGAAGGATGTTATAAGGGCATGTGTTAACCTTAGAAGATCGGAAATTCCGGCATCAATAATACCGATTGAAGTCAACTAGGAAGCAAGGTGATAAAACATCGAAAGTTGCACAGGATGCACTAGTGTTTCGATGATTACATTTATAATAATAGATAAGGGTACCATCTAAAGTGATGCATATTTTTATGGCAGGACTAGTTCGCATTTACACAAAAGGTATGTCCCAGGGAACAGTGCCCATAAGAAAGCTCGATGTGGCTGATCTAAAGTCACTGTATGCTCATGGAAACTAACCTCATTTTGCTGCCATGACTACGATGCATACACAACGATGTTATCATGCGATGATAAAGTGTTAATGTCAATCAAGGTGACATTAGTAAGTTGCAAAGGATTTGGGACTATAAAGTACAGACCCAAGACTCAACCTCTTCCATGAGCAAGCATGATCAAATGTGCCGCGATATATGGTGCCAATGATTAGAAACAAATGCAGCTAGTTTATTTGTACTCTAGTGCAAGTGGGAGACTGTTGGAAATATGCCCTAGAGACAAATAATAATATGGATTATTATCATATTTCATAAAGTTTATGATTAATTTTTATATCATGCTATAGTTGTATTAAAAGGAAACGTCAATACACTTGTGGTATATAAACAACCAGGAGTTCTCGGTGAAGTTCTAGTCACTGGTTCATTGGTCAACGAATGATCAAGGTTTCCTGATCATGTGGCATTTATGCTAGTTGAGAATGGAGTCACCTCATTGGGAGAATGAGTTGATGAGCTATACCCAACCTAAGCATCGTGACCCGATCATGTCACAAAGTTCAAGTTATGATGATTAGAATAGACCTAGTGTTCTATTTCTTAGACCGTGAGGCCATATCAATCACTATTACCCGAGGGTACTTTGATAACATCAAACGTCATCTGGTGACACGGTGATTATAAAGGTGTGTTCAGGTGTTCGGAGGAACAGTTGAGGCAATATGCATCAAGAGCGGGATTTGTCCATCCGCGTGACGGAAAAGATACCCGAGGGCTCACTCGGAGAAGTTATATCCAATAGTTGCACAACGTGTGATTTGATCATGGGGATATCACTTGTCGGAACGAGTCAAAGAGCATTTGTTGGTAATGAGATTGAACACGACATGGTGATGTCATTGATCAGATCTCGGACAATGCATGTATCGAGAGACAAAAGGAATATGACATGACGTTCATGGTTCAACGATAAAAGATTTTGTGGAATGCACATGGATCACATGGACATCCAGGTCCCTCTGTTGATCATTGGTGCGGGAGGGTCCCAACCATGTCTAGAGTGTTCTTGAACCATGGGGTATCACGCTTAAGGGCTTGATAATGCTCGGAGAGTGTTTTAGGATCGGCAGAATCACCGAAGAAAAGAGAAGAGAGAAAACCGGAAGGGTTTCGATAAGTCCGGAGGATATCCGGAATGAGAGGGAGTGAGTTCCACATCAACAAGGATTGAATAATATGTAAGTGTTAAATATTGGTTTAATCATTAATTTGTATTTATTCAATAAAAGAAAGGGATTTCTATTTTCGTGCCCCTAGTTCGTTAGTTGTACTCAGTTTTTCCCAGCCGCTTAAATTTTCCTCACTTTTGCCCCTCTCCTTCTCGGAAACCCGTCAAAGAGCTCGAATGGCAGCTGCTGTCAGGTTGACTGTTGGATGACGTGTGGGAAGCGTGGTGTGGGTCTGCATAGCGCTGGTTTGTTGGGAACGCGTTACGAGGGATGTGGTGTGGGACCATGTGGGGCCCATTTGGTGGTTACGTGCGCCCTGTTGCCTAAATTGGAACTTTTCTTTTTTTTGTTATTTTTATGATTCGCCTTTTTAAGAGTGCCTTTTCCCCTCTCTCTCGCTCACACTTGTGTTTTCCCCCAAAAAGGTAGCAAAATCTAGAGAAGCTTCTCTCTTCATTCATTGTTCCTTTTGGCCCTCGATTTTTCCTAATCTGGTAGCAAATCTAGAGCATAAAATCTAACTAGCACCATAAATACATTCAGTAAATAGAGCATATGTAGATAAAGCAACTAATATAGGATATATAGTACGGTACTTAAATAGGTTCGACAATTAGGCTACTCAGCAGCAGCAGCGGACAAGTTCAACACAGATAATACAAAATAAGCTGCTTTACAACAGCAGTAGCAGCACAAGATCAATAGCCCCTCATGGCTTCTGCTAGGAGGGCCGCCTCCTCCTCCACTTCTTGTTGCCCAGTCCCTTGACCTTGGGTGGCTTGGGCTTGATTGGGGGCATGCGACCCTCCTCGATGGCCACCTTCTGGAGGTTGCGAAGGTGAAGACCGAGCGCCTGGTGCTTGGCTTTGAAGCCGTGGACGTTCACGGACTCACCATAGGTCCTCACGTCCTCGGCATGCTTCACGAGGGAGTTGAAGTTGGTGGCGTGGAGCCTCCTGGTGGTGCAGAAGGGGCACATGTAGACGTCGCCAGTGAAGTAGTTGTTGTACTGGCCGGACTTTGGCCTCCTCAGCGCCTAACGAGTTTTGGTGTCCTTGGACTCGTCGTTGCTGCAGACGTCGCTGCTATCCTCCTGTTGGGAAAAAATGTAGAGTGCAATAAGGACATGATTGAGATACATTGATTATCAGGATTGATTATTTGCATAAATTAACGGACTGCAATCCCCTGATTATTCCCAATCCCCAAATCTCAAACCAAATTGAATACTGATCCCAACTACAGATCAGGAGGACAAATAGAATAGGATTGAAATACAAACAGGGGAATTCATCAAAAAATGAGATCTAACACAAGAGGATTAGCTACTGTCAAAATACCTAGCATCCAACAATTGAAAATACGAACAGCTGAACCCTAATAACATACGATCTAGCATCTAAAGATGGGAATGGGGGAACAAAAAGGGAAGGGGACAAAACCCTAGTTACCTCCGACCATGGGTCGGTGATGCTAGTGTTGTAGGGGTTATCTGGCCTGATGTAATCATCCACCTCATAGGGGTCCCAACCGAGCGGGATCTGCCCGAGAGTAGCGGGGGCCTCCTCATTAGCGGCTACGGTGGAAGCGGGGGCGAGGATCTGGAAGGGGACATCGGCTGCCTTCGATGCCTCGACAGGGGCCCTCCAGTACAAACACTGTCATGTGCAATATACTTAGTTTTACCCTCCGGTGGCTGGTCAACAGAGAGTCAACGAATGGGTTTTAGCTAGATAATTGAGTCATTTTATGCACAACAAATTGAAAAAGATCAAAACATACTGGCATCTACCTAGGGAGTCTTATTATGTGACCTTCCACCATAAGAAATGTATAAAAATCAAGTTTTAACCTAAATCACCACTTCTAAAATCACCTACTATCTATGAAGGTTCGTGGCTTTCTACTCAAGCCTCTTCCCAAAACATCCCTCCCCAAAATATAGTTTGTCTGAATGAGTCAATAATTGTTCAAATGGTGTATATTTGAATTGCAAATAGCTTGATGTATAAAAGACACATTTTCCATTTTTTAAATCTCTTTCTATTTTCTATTTGAATCCCTTTGTCAGTCTTGCCCTTGGTTTTTAAGTTCTACTCAGTTTTGACCTTGGTTCTTAAGTTCTACTCAGTTTTTCCCTCTCTCTTAGTCACAGTCTCTCACACCTATGCTCATCTTGGCTGCTACGCTCTGATTGGTTGGGACAGTTATCACGCGGATCATGCCCACCAACTGTTGATCCTCTGTGATCTAGCGGACAAGATAACCCCTATATCTGTCGGGGGGCATCCCTCTATCTATTCAAAATAACGAGTTTACCACCAGTACTTTAACTCTATAAACAAATGATTTTGAATATAATTTGAAGGGAAAGTGTTCAAAGGTGTATAATTTTCGTATATGCAAGTTTGTGCATTATATTCCACTCTATTAAAATGATAATCTCTCAAGATTTTCTTATCATAATATTATCACGTATTAAGTGCGATTTTAAAGAGTTGAAATGTGTATAATTTTCATATATGCAAGTTTATACATTACATTCCACTCCATGTAAATGGGGGAGAAAATGATAATCTCTCAAAATTTTGCTAGCACATCATTACCACATATTAAGTGTGATTTCATAGTGTTCAAAGGTTTATAATTTTTGTATAAATAATAAATGATCAGGATTTTATTAGCACAACATTATCATGTACTAAGTACGATTTCAAAGAGTTTAACGGTGTATAATTTATGTATATGCAAGTTTATGCATTACATTTCACTATATGAAAATGAAGCTAGACAAAGGGCAACCGTCGCTGGAGAAGGGTCGCCATCGCTGGAGAAGAAGAAGAAAGGGGAGGCAACGACACGGGCGCGGGCCTAGCTCGGGGTCCCATCTTGCAACGCCAACCTGGGTAAGCTGTGGGTCCAATGCTTCTATAGATAAGTTGTGGGTCTAATGCTAATCTGGATAAGTGAAGAGAGGTGTCCACTACGGGAACCGACTAAACGCGACCCCACTTGTCAGCATGTAACGGTAAGGGTCCACTACGGGACCTGACAGAACGCGGCCCTACTTGTTAGCACATAATGGCGAGGGTCCACTACGGGACCCGACTGAACTCGTCTCCACTTGTCAGCACGCAATGGAAAGACTGACGGACATCGAGTTTTCAGACCATATGAGAGTTTCGCAGAAGGAGATGGGCAAAAGTGAGGAAAAGTTAAGCGGCTAGGGAAAACTAAGTACAACTGACATAGGTACGATTACTCAGATGCTTATAATTTGCTGCCCTATGCTGGGTAAAAGGCTTATGACCCATAAAGGTTTCGGATGACAGCCCAAGAAAGCAACCCACAAAGGCTTTTTATTGTATTGGGAAAGAGACTATGAAATCGACATTGTGCTGGTATTGTAATTACGCTTGTATGAAACCTATCCGCATATAGATTTGAGACCCGACCTATTTTATATAGGACGGGAGAATCCTAAGCGAGGGTACCGAAATCTAGAGGACAACTTGTAATAGTGTGATTACTCAATATTCATGCAACTTTGACTCCATTGTTTTCCTGACATCCGACGAAATCCCTAGCGTCTCTTTTCCGTGAAACCCTAAGTCCATCACCATGGGCATTGCCGAGGTTACCCCTCGTCAATTGGCGCCTTCTGTGGGAAATCTAAATGCTGGAACCACGGATTTGGCGGAACGCTCTCCACCAAGCATCAACTCGATGAAAGCAGATCCATGCCCACCCACCCCTATATTGGTACCTGCCGATTTCAACGGCGGATCCGATCTGATCATCGGAAATTTCCACTTCCAAGTAGATGACCCGTAGGAATCTCACCCTTTGGCCCTAATCACATCAGAACCATCGATGGAAAAAGCTACGCCTACGGACGTACCAGTATCTTCCGTCGGATCCTCCATGGAAGTCACATCACAGATCGAAGCAGGCAAAGAAGGTGAGCAAATCGAAACGGATCTGGGGGACCTTGATGGCCCTCCTGGTAATCTCTCCCTCGGGTCAGGTCATCGGACAATCCCACCATGCAAAGCAAACTCGACAAACTCAGAACCCAAAGAAAGTAGTGAAAAGGTCGACTTCGAAAAAAGGAAGGCGAAGATCTATCCAGAAATACAATCTCGAAATATTATCAACACATCCTTTGATGCAAAAGATGACGCCATCATACCACGCATAACACGCCACCAAGTGTGCATGATTAACGGGGATACCTCAATACCACGCGACAAAAACGGTAATCCTATCCTCAACCCCGATGATATTTTATCAGATGACAATGCAGGAAACCACGACAATGAAGGAGACCACGGAAACGGGGGAGAAACAACAGATAATCGCATAGTCCAAGGAAGAGGCGGAGAACCACATAGAGGAGAGAGACAAGGACTTCGGCTACCAGCATCAGCATGGCAAAAATCAAGGGAGGCAATTTCGAGAGCAGTTCCAATGACACGGATGCTTCACATGAGGATCTACTAGCATACCAGTACCTGCTTCACCACAAGAAGAGAGACCTACTTAGGATGCAGAGGCAACTCGATGAAAGAAAGAGGTTAGCCCACGAATCTAGCTTACAACGGGCACATTTAAGATCTACTCGAGGATCAGGGAGCATAACAGGAGGAGCACCACCAAGAAGGGGAACATCTCGACTGCATCATATCCCTGGAGTGAAAAGAAGTGAACTCATCCGAGATCTCGACCTATCATTCATGTCAATTGACCAAGCAGGAAACATCAAGAAGAAAACAGCTCAGGCAGCCATTGTGGCCGCGCAAACATATCTAATCACCACTCAGCCCGCACCCGACGATCCCCGTGCGGCCCTCCACTGCTCCGCCCTGATGAACCTTGGCATGGTGGGATCCTCTCTCGCAGAAGCAGAGCAAGGAATCACGCGACAACCCGATAGATTTCCATGCCGTCATAGCAGTCCTCGGCAAGTGGGACACACCCGACGATCTCAATCACCACACCAGGCACATGTCGTAGCACCCGAGCCGCGAAGCAGCACAAGAAACGACAACACGGAACATAGGAATGATGGATCAAGGGATGGAAACTGCAATCGACGATATCACGATGGATACAATGAAGACGATTACGAGCTATGCGGAGCCAGTTGTTTTATGCAGCGGATTCGCAAAACCTCAGTACCCAAGGACTTCAAACTTCCACACGACCACAAAAATATGACGGACTCCAGGAACCTGAAGCATCGTTAGCAGATTATTTGGCCACCATCAAATTACAAGGCAGCTCCACAACTACCGCAATGCAAAGCCTACAACTACATCTTACCGGCACTACAAGATCATGGCTCAGGCAGTTATCCGAAGATTCCATAGGTAGCTGGAACGACCTGGAAGATAAGTTCATCCAGCACTTCCAATCCATGTTTAAATGACTAACATCCTTGGAGCAGTTGCGAGCGTGCAAACAAAAATCTGGGGAATCAATAAGAGCATTCATCCAATGATGGAATATCATCAAAAACTCAGCTGAGTCCATATCCAACGAAAAGGCCATCAATGCCTTCAACGACGGCCTCCGTCACCGAGAATTCATAGAAGAACTGGGATGGGTTAAACCCAAAATAATCTCACAGCTAATGGAAATAGCAAATCGCTGGGCTGATGGAGAAGAAGCGTTGCATAATAAGCGCGCACGATCACCCGAAGAAGACAGGGATAAGCGCGGCAATGATAGAAGAAGAAGGAACAATGAGGGAAACACGGGACCAAATTACGTCACAGCAGGTTTTTCGGGTGAAGGTAACAACAGAAGCAATGACCACAACGGCGGATACCGCCAGAACAGGGACGACGTCGGAGGAAGCCAGTCAGCACAGCGATATCAGCCAAGAGCACGAGACCCACCCATGTCAGCAATGCAAATGCTGGAAGGACCCTGTCATATGCATTTTTACATCGACTCAGCAGGCAGACGACAATCTAACCACCTCATAAAAAAATGCCGAACATTCCTGAAGATGCAGGAGCTTTGTAATGCAAAGACAACCAAAGTGGCGAACCGAGGATATGCATCTACGCCTGGCACATTAGCCATTGGCGCACCACCACCATCAGCGGTACCACCACAAAACACAAATGATCAAAACAACGAGTACCCTAGGTCAAAATGAGCAATGTCCATGATCCAGAAAGGGCATCCATCCAACGGAATTCAGAATCTCATCACAAGACAAATCAATATGGCAGAAACAGCAACATCAACCACACCCGAATATCTTCACTGGTCCGATCAAGAAATCACATTCAGCAGAGCCGATCACCCACTTCGGGTCCCATGGCCAGGCCACTCAGCCTTGATAGTAGAAGCAAAAATTAGCGGTTTCGATATGAGCAAAGTATTCATGAATGCAGGAAGCAACATAAATCTGATCTACGCAAAAATGTTGAGAACAATGGGTTACCCACTGGACAATCTCACGCCAACAGAAACATCTTTCCACGGAATAGTGCTAGGTAAAGCCGAAATTCCTTTAGGCAAAGTATTTCTTGACGTTGTTTTTGGTTCCATAGTAAATTTCAGGCGAGAAAAACTCGAATTCAAAGTCATGGACTGGCCATCACAATATCATGCGATCCTTGGACGACCAGCCTTCGCACGGTTTATGGCAGTACCGCATTATGCGTACCTAGTCATGAAAATGCCAGTATCAAAGGGAATCATCACGGTAAGAGGAAGCTTCACACGTGCCGATAGTTGCGATCGCGAGTTCAACAAAATTTCTGAATCTGTCGGGATGGCAAAGGAGTTTCAACAACTCAAAACTTCAGCAAACGCACAACCACTGGAAGTAGCGCGTGTCAATCCCGATCAGGCTTTTGACACGACAAATGACACAAAAGAAGTACAGATCCACCCCGTCGACCCGGCGAAAACAACATTTGTAGCTTCCAACCTTGACCCCACATAGGAAAGCACACTCATCGAGTTCCTCTGTGAGCACTAGGAGATCTTCGCATGGCTACCTTCTGACATGCCGGGGTTCCTAGGGAACTCGCTGAGCACGCATTAAATTTGGATCCAAAGGCGAAGCCAGTAAAGCAACCGCTTCGTCGCTTTGCAGAACCAAAGCGTAAAGGCATTGGAAAAGAGCTCCATCGCCTTACTGATGCCAATTTTATCAAGGAATTAACAAAAGCAGAGTGGGTCGCAAACCTAGTATGTGTTCCAAAGAAAAATACTACAAAACTTCGGATGTGCATCGACTTTACTGCACTGAACAAACATTGTCCAAAAGATCACTTCTCATTGTCACGAATTGACCAAATAATCGATGCAACCGCGGAATGCGAACGTCTTTCTTTCTTGGATGCTTACTTAGGATACCACCAGATCAGGATGAAGGAAGAAGATCAGGAGAAAATGGCGTTTATCACGCCTTATGGTGTATTCTGCTACACAACAATGCCTTTTGGCCTCAAGAACGCCGGGGCAACATATCAGCGAATGATGCAGAAGTGTTTGGGAAGCCAAATAGGCACAAACGTACAAGTATATATCGATGATGTTATAGTTACAACAAGACAAGGATCTGCGCTCATCAAGGACCTTGAAGAAACATTCAAAAATCTCGACAAGTTTAGCATCAAACTGAACCCGAAGAAATGTTCCTTCGGAGTCCCGGCAGGGCAACTCCTCGGATATTTGGTATCGGACAAAGGAATTGAGGCTAATCCCGAGAAAATACAAGCAATCCTAACAATAAAAAAGCCAACAAATCTACGTGGTGTACAGCAGCTGGCAGCGCGAGTAGCGGCACTCAGTCGTTTCATTGCAAGGTTAGGAGAAAAAGCACTGCCATTTTACACCCTCATGAGGAAATCGGAAAAATTCGAATGGACGGAAGAAGCTCAGTGCGCCTTTTGAAGATCTTAAAAGGACACTTTTGACATCTCCTGTCGTCATGTCGCCAAAAAAGAAAGAGTCTTTACTACTTTATATCACTAGCACAAATCATATGGTCAGCACGGTTTTGGTCGTGGATTGACCCGAAGAAGGGAAGACCCACGGTGTGTAGAGGCCAGTCTACTTCCCAAGCGAGGTTTTATCTCCATCCAAACAAAGGTACCCACATTACCAAAAACTAGCATACAGGGTATTTATGACAGCACGAAAACTACACCATTATTTTTCGGAGCATCTGATCATAGTGGTCAATGAAGCACCTTTGTCAAGCATCCTCAACAATACAAAAGCAACTGGACGTGTCTCTATATGGGGCATCGAATTATCCCCTTGAGATATCACGTATCAGAAGCACAAAGCAATCAAGTGGCAAGTTCTACCGGATTTCATCATAGAGTGGACAGAGTTGCAATGTGCGGGTCCACCAGACCTTTCTAGTGCCTGGACAATGTACTTTGATGGATCAAAAAGAATGGAAGGAGCAGGACCAAGAGTCATACTAATATCACCCCAAGGTGACAAAATGCGCTATATACTTCGGATGAGCTTTGCAAACGCATCAAATAATGAAGCGGAATACGAGGCCTTGTTGCATGGCATGCGAATGGCCAAAGCTTGCGGTGCAACTCGCCTCAAAATCTTGTGGCACAATAAGAAATGAACAAGTGCGACGCCGTCAGTGAAAATATGATTGCTTATCACGATCTATATGGCGTTATGGAAGCTCAATTTGATGGGTGCGAAGTATCACATATAGGGAGAACAAGCAATGAAGAAGCCGACAACCTAGCAAACATCGGATCCTTGTGCTTACCAATAGTACCTGGAGTTTTTGGGAAGAAATAATGGAGCGATCGATCAAAGAAAAAAGAGTCTCCGAGGTTTTAGCACCAAAAACAGGGAAAAAGAAACATCCGCAAAAAGACTCAGGGGCTCCATCAGAAACCAAGGGTATAGAAGAGGCCATCGAAGAAGAAGAACATGAAATCGGAGAGGTCATGCTAATTGAGCCTACCTGGATGCAGCCGTATATAGCATATATGACTAAGGGAGAACTACCCAAAGATGTGATAGAAGCCTGGCGAATCACTCGAAGATCAAAGGCCTTCAGAATAATCAAAGGAGAGCTGAATAAAATAAGTATTTCGGGCATGTTGCAGCGTTGCGTAACACCCGAAGAAGGAAAAACCATACTCAAAGATATACACGAAGGAGTTTGTGGTCACCATGCTAGTAGCCGAGCAATTGCTACAAAAGCATCCAGGACAGGATTTTACTGGCTCACTGTAGTTCAAGATACAAAATACATTGTCAGAACATGTGAAGCATGTCAACGATTCGCAACAAAGCCTGGAGCACCCGCCACTGAGTTGAATCCTATACCTTTGGTTTGGCCTTTTGCTCAGTGGGGGCTCAATATGGTGGGAAACTTCAAAAATCATCGCCAGGAGGACACGTTTTTCTGCTAGTAGCAATCGACAAATTTACTAAATGGATTGAAGCAATGCCTGTCACCACCCAAGACGGAACTTCGGCTGTGAATTTTATTAAATCCATAGATAATTGGACCAACTTCACTTCCAATGAGTTCAAGGAGTACTGCCAGGAGACGGGCATCAAAGTAAGCTATGCTTCAGTAGCTCACCCGCAAACAAATGGACAGGTGGAAAAAGGCAATGGACTAGTTACTGCTGGACTCAAGAAAATACTACTAGCACCGCTTGACAGAGAAAAAGGAGCATGGGTTTATGAATTGCCATCTGTGTTATGGAGTTTACGTACAACTCCAAATAATTCAACACAAGAGACACCTTTCTTTTTGGTCCACGTTGCAGAAGTCATGCTTCCTGTTGAGGTATCACATGAATCCCCAAGAGTAGTTGCATATGATGAAGAGGAATCAAGAGAAGCATTTGAAGATGATGTGGATGCACTTGATGAAGCTCGAGATGAAGCCCTACAAAGAGCAACTATGTACCAGCAAAACTTGTGCAATTACCACAATAGAAGATTGCGGCCTAGGTCCTTAGCCGTAGGAGACATAGTTCTTCGCCTCAAGCAACATGGCCACAAGAACTTAGAATCGCCATGGGAAGGACCATACATCGTCACAGAAGTTATTCCCGGAGGAGCATATTGACTAAAAGACAAGAAGACAGGAGTAAATTACTCCAATCCATGGAATGTAGCACAACTACGACGCTTTTATGCATAAGATTACTTACAATATGATAAGAGCTACAGTTCGGCTTCTTAAGCCAGAATATTCAGGTTAATGGCTAGATGCCATCCGCCCAAAGAATAATGTATCATCAAATTTTTCACCTTATGTATAAAGAGATAAGTTTTTTGTGCCTTAAGCTCTTTATTATTGTTCAAAAGATCTATGTTTTCCATCAAGCTAACAACAACTATGAGCCTATGTCCAGATACATGCATCTGAACATAGCCTCAAACTACTCCCATCGGGGTATTTGGCCTTGCAAATAAAAATCCAATTGAGTATAAAACAAAAATATTCATGATTAAAAATACCTTTGAGTTTTACATCAATGTATCCTCGAAAAGGTATCTTCAAAGGAAAGATCACTCCCATCGGGAATCAGCCCAGCAGGGCAACCGCCAAAAAAGCCAAAAATCTCGGATCACGCTCAAACGTGACAAAAATCCGAATGCCATGTTCAGAAACACCCCAGGATTCGTCCTGTGTGGCCTAGTAATCACACAACAATGCGCTCTGCCAGTAAAATATCCATATCAACGACAATGAAAATCCCGACGGACGTGTTGGTTACCCGATAAAATAGAAGCTGGAATTCAGTACTCGGTAAGACCTCAGCGGCCTGAACTGAATTACGCTAGTAATAAATTCTGAGTTCAGGCCTGGGGACTTGAATTTGATGTAGGATAACCTTGTTTTTGCCCAGGAGCAATTAACTGATTCCTGATCCGTCGGAAGCATCAGACTCGTACCAAATCCCTACAAAACACAAAAATGATACAAATAAAGGAAAAAAAATTGAGACTCAAACTGAAACTACAGTTCAGGTAGAGTCTCGGGGGCTACTGACATAGGTATGATTACTCGGGTGCTTATTATTTGCTGCCCTATGCTGGGTAAAAGGCTTACGACCCATAAAGGTTTTGGATGACAACCCAAGAAAGCAACCAACAAAGGCTTTTGATTGTATTGGGAAAGATACTATGAAACCGACATTGTGTTGGTATTGTAATTACGCGTGTATGAAACCTATCCGCACACAGCTTTGAGACCCGGCCTATTATATATAGGATGGGAGAAGCCTAAGCGAGGGTACCAAAATCTAGAGGACAACTTGTAATAGTGCGATTACTCAATATTCAGGCGACTTTGACTCCATTGTTTTCCTGACATCCGACGAAATCCCTAGCGTTCTCTTTTCCACGAAACCCTAAGTCCATCACCATGGGTATTGCCGAGGTTAACCCTCGTCAACAACTAACAAACCGAGGGTAGGAAAATATAAATCCCTAAAACAAAAAGAATTAAAAAAGGGTCAAATACCTTAATGGTCCAAATCCAGAGGGAAAATGGCCCATGAGAGAAAGACCAAAGGGAGGAAGGAGAAAGGGGTGGCCAGCTAGGCCTTGGGCACCCCATGTGGGGCCCACAAGGGCCTTGGACGGCCGACCATCCCTCCCCTATCTCCTCTCCCTTGTTTAGTGCCAGATGGCTAAGCTAGTTAGCTATGTGGTGGTCTTTCCCCTATATAAAGAGAGGTATTTTGGCAAATTAAATACACAATAATCAATAAAAGGTTCCCTCTCTTTTGGAAAGACCTCTAGTTGATTCTCTCTCTCTCTCCCCCGTGATCGTGGTCCCAAGTCTAGATCGCGCGAGAGAGAGTATTCTTCACCGTGGAGCATCGTCGTGCTGCGGGATTCGGATCCAGGAGCTCTACTTCCACAACTGCTGCTAGATGGGAGGAGCGGGAGTCATCGTCAGGCACCGGACGTGTGTAACTCCCTGCAAGGTGCAACACTTGGGGCACTAGGAGTCGTTGGAGCCACAGGAGCTGTCAAGAATTCAACACGACCTTGAGATCGGCTTCGAGTCGTCTACATCAACCACGCTCTCCCGAGCGTTGACAACGCTTTTCGGTCTTCAAGGGTAAGTTCGTGAAAATCCCCTCCCGTTACTGCATTACTAATAGATAGGTCCTGGCTATTGGGGTTCTAAGTGTAGGAAAAAATTTATTGTTTTCATGCGCAAACCCCTATAGGGTGAGGGCCTACTTCCAGCGACCCAATGGTTCCCTTTCACTAGCCATCAATGGAAGGCTGCTCCAAAGGCTGGCTGCGCTGCTGCTAGCACCACCAGATGCCTGCCCTCCTTGTTGGGTCCGCAGCATAGAAAACAAAAATTTTCCTACGGTGTGAACTACATGCCAAGATCTATCTACTAGGTACAAAGCAACGGGTGGACATACATCCAACGAGAACTTACCCTCGTAGACAACGAGCTTTGTTAACGAGTAGGAACTCGTGGTTGATGTAGTCGTACACTTGCCGATCTCAAGATCGTGAGGAAGTCTGAGCGCCGCAACTCAGCAGCGCATCCGCCCTCGCACACACGTTCAAGCCACCGGACAACCTCCACCTCCTCGCTTCAGCAATCCAGCGGAAGCAGCAACTCCTTCCAGACGAAATGCCACCGGGAACATGTATCTCGCTAATCCGAGACCATGGGGGAATAATTCTAGAGGGGGAGAGAGATCCTTCACAAGGAGGTGTGAGGATAAAGGAGGGAATGGGTGGCCTTTTATAGGAGGAGGTGGGGTGCCCCTCTCTCCATGGCCGGCGCATGGGGGGTGACCCCTCACCTCCCCCATTCATGTGGTGGTAACCCCTCCACATTAAAATTCCTCTTCACATTCCCTTTTAAAGTCTCCACTTTAAATGCATTAAATTTCTCCAAATTTAATGCTCTCTCATTTAATAAAACTCTTTTTATTAAATTTATTCAGAATTTTGTTAATTACTTTAATTAAAAAACATTCACATATAGCCCCTTGCAATATTTCAATATCACATGCAGAACCACCTTTTGCAATTTCACCCGAAACAATTTCCGGTTTCTATTGAAACAATTCCTGTGCTTTCCAATTCTTTCGTCTGAAACATATGTGCTCCAAAATGGTGTCCGGTAACTCTTAAGTGTGCCACCCTATGGTTCGCGAATAATGCAGACATGATCGAGACCCTTCTCCGATCAATAATCAGCAACGGGACCTGGAGATCCGTACTGACTCCTACACATTCAACGATGACTCCTGTGATCGTGAGAACCTTTAACGCTTGTAACTAAATCCCTTTGTCTCTCGATATATTACATGTCCGATATTCGATCATTGGTATCTCCATACCTAGTTTGATCTCGTTACCGACATGCACTCTTTTCTTGTTCCCGTGATATAACATTCTAGTGATCACATCACTTGCTTGCAAGCTATCCTAATGTGATATCACCGAGAGGGCCCAGAGTATATCTATCCGTCATCTGGATTGACAAATTCCACTCTTGATCCATGAGCCTCAACATAACACCTTCGTAGTACTGAACCCATCTTCATAGTCACCCTGTTACGGTGTGACGTTTGATGTTATCAAGATACTCTTCCGGTGTTAGCAATTAACATGATCTCATGGTCTAAGGATAAAGATTACTTCGTATGATGTTATAGCAATATAAACATAATGACTTGATCGTAATGCTATACTTCGGATGAATGTTCCACATCATTCCACCAATGGTGTGACCTTGTTATTAACAACATCCAATGTCCATGATCAGGAAACCTTGATCATCCTGTTAATCAACAAGCTAGTCTATAAATGACTAGGAACCCTTTTTGTTTATTAAACACACATGTATTGATGTTTCCGAATCAATACATTTCTAGCATGTAAAATAACATCTATCATGTATAAGGAATATATAATAACAACTTTATTATTGCCTCTCAGGGCATGTTTCCTTCAGTCTCCCACTTGCACTAGAGATAATAATCTAGTTCACATAGTGATAAATCTAACACCCATGGAGTTCTGGTGTTGATCATGTTTTGCCCTAGGGAGAACTTTAGTCCACGGATCTGCTACATTTAGGTCCGTGTGTACTTTACAAATCTTTATATCTCCATCCTTGACATGCTCGCGGATGGAGTGAAACCGGCGCTTAATATGTTTGGAATTCTTGTGAGACCTTGGTTCCTTTGCATTGGCTATGGCTCCATTGTTGACACAATAGATCACCATCGGGTCCAACGCACTGGGAACCACACCCAGTTCTGTAATGAACTCTTTCATCCAAACTGCTTCTCGCTACGAGCGACAACATATTCCGCCTCCGTTGTTGATCCAGCCACCACAGGTTGTTTGGAACTCCTCCAACTAACTGCTGCTCCGTTCAAGAGAAATACGTATCCAGATTGAGACTTAGAGTCATCCGGATCGGTGTCAAAGCTAGCATCGACATAACACTTGGCGACTAGCTCTTCTTCACCTCCGTATATGAGAAACATATCCTTAGTTCTTCTCAAGTACTTGAGGATGTTCTTTACCGCTATCCAGTGTTCCGAACCTGGATCAGATTGGTACCTACTAGTCAAACTAATATCACGTGCCACATCCGGTCTTCTACATAGCATGGCATACATAATAGAGCCTATGGCCGAGGCATAGGGGATCTTATCCATCATCTCTCTTTCTTCCGCCGTAGCCGGACTTTGAGTCTTACTCAATGTCTTGCCTTGCAACATAGGTAAGAACCCCTTCTTACTTTCGTCCATATTAAACTTCTTTAATATCTTATCAAGGTATGTACTCTGCGATAGCCCAATTAGGCGCCTTGATCTATCTCTATAGATTTTAATGCCTAATATATATGACGCGTCACCAAGGTCTTTCATCGAAAATTTGCTGTTTAGATAACTTTTAACACTGTTTAAAAGATCTATATCATTTCCAATCAATAATATGTCATCCACATATAATATCAGAAATGCCACATTGCTCCCACTCACTTTCTTGTAAATACAAGCCTCTCCATAAGTTTGGACAAATCCAAACTCTTTGATCACCTCATCAAAGCGGAGATTCCAACTTCGTGATGCTTGCTTCAGTCCATAGATGGATCGCTGAAGTTTGCACACCTTATTAGCATCCTTAGGATCGACAAAACCCTTAGGTTGTATCATATACAACTCTTCTTAAATCTTACCATTGAGGAACGCAGTTTTGACATCCATCTGCCATATTTCATAATGGAAATATGCAGCAATTGCTAACATAATCCTAACCGATTTAAGCATCGCTACGAGAGAGAATGTCTCATCGTAGTCAACTCCTTGAATTTTTCGAAACCCCTTTGCGACAAGTCGAGCCTTATAGATGGTCACATTACCATCAGCATCAGTTTTCCTTTTGAAAATCCATTATTCTCAACGGCCTTTCGGTCGTGAGGTAAGTCCACCAAGTTCCAAACTTGGTTCTCGTACATGGATTCCATATCGGATTTCATGGCTTCTATCCATTTGTTGGAATCCGGGCTCATCATCGCTTCTTCATACGTCGCAGGGTCATCCATTTCATCAACCATGAAATTCACAACAGGATTGCCGTACAGTTCAGGAGCTGACGTGTCACCTTGACTGCGAGGTTCGGTAGTGTCCTCTTTCGGAGTTTCATGATCATTATCATTAGCTCTCTCTTCATCAGGTGAAGTCAACTCCGAAACAACTTCCGGTGCTATTCCACTCGCCATTCCATGAAGAGAAGGTTCAATAACCTCTTCGAGTTCTACCTTCCGACTACTCACACCTTTCCCGAGAAACTCCTTCTCAAGAAAGGATCCATTCTTGGCAACAAAAACCTTGCCCTCGGATCTGTGATAGAAGGTATACCCAATTGTTTCCTTAGGGTATCCTATGAAGACGCATTTTTCCGCTTTGGGTTCGAGTTTATCCGGTTGAAGTTTCTTCACATAAACATCGCATCCCCAAACCTTAAGAAATGACAGCTTAGGTTTGTTTCCAAACCATAATTCATACGGTGTCATTTCAACGGATTTAGATGGTGCCCGATTTAAAGTGAATGCAGCTGTTTCCAGTGCATAACCCCAAAATGACAGAGGTAAGTCAGTCAGAGACATCATAGATCGAACCATATCCAATAAGGTACGATTACGACGTTCCGACACACCATTACGTTGTGGTGTTCCGGCAGGCGTGAGTTGTGAAACTATTTCACACTCTTTCATGTGTGTGCTAAACTCGTAACTTAGATACTCTCCTCCACGTCAGACCGTAGAAATTCGATCTTTCTATTACGATGATTTTCTACTTCATTCTGAAATTCCTTGAACTTTTCAAAAGTTTCAGACTTGTGTTTCATCAAATAGATATACCCATATCTACTCAAATCATCCGTGAAAGTAACAAAATAACGATATCCCCCTCGGTGACACACTCATTGGTCCACACACATCAGTATGTATGATTTCCAATAGGTCTGCCGCCCGTTCCATTGAACCGGAAAACGGCGTTCTAGTCATATTGCCCATAAGGCATGGCTCATATGTATCAAATGATTCAAAATCAAGTGATTCCAGAAGTCCATCAGAATGGAGTTTCTTCATGTGTTTAATGCCAATATGACCTAGACGGCAGTGCCACATATATGTAGACATATCATCATCAAGTTTAATATTTTTAGCATTAACATTATGAATGTGCGTAATATTACTATCGAGATCCAATAGAAATAAACCATTCAACATAGGTGCATGACCATAAAAGATATCATTCTTATAAATCGAACAACCTTTGTTCTCAGATTTAAAGGAATGACCACTTTGCATCAAACACGATCCAAATACAATGTTCATGCTCAGTGCAGGCACCAAATAACATTTATTTTGGTTTATAACTAATCCCGATGGCAAATGGAGAGGTAGCGTCCCGACGGCGATCACATCAACTCTCGATCCATTGCCGACCCGCATCCTGACCTCATCCCTTGCTAGTTGTCGCTTGTTCCGTAGCCCCTAAACCGAGTTACATATATTAGCAACCGATCCGGTATCAAATACCCAGGTGCTACTGCGAGTACTAGTCAAGTACACATCAATAACATGTATATCACATATACCTTTGTTTGCCTTGCTGGACTTCTTGTCCGCCAAATACTTGGGCGATTGCTCCAATGGCGATCCTTGCAATAGTAGCACTCGGTGTCAGACTTAGGGCCAGCCCGGGGTTCCTTTTCAGGCGTGGTAACAGACTTGCCACCCTTCTTTCCCTTGTGCTTGTCTTTCTTGTCCTTCTTGAAACCGGTGGTCCTATTGATCATCAACACTTGATGTTCTTTCCTAATCTCCACTTCTGCAGTCTTAAGCATTGACAGAAGCTCGGGAAGAGACTTCTTCATGCCTTGCATATTATAGTTCATCACGAAGCTCTTGTAGCTAGGTGGCAAAGATTGGAGAACATGATGTATGCCTAAGTCAATGGGAATCGTTATTCCCGAGGACACAAGCTTATCGGCGTACCCAGACATTTTGATGCGTGCTCACTAACGAGCTGTTTTCCTCCATCATGCAGCTAAAGAACTTTTACGTAGCATTATAACTCTCACTGACATGGGTATCGAAAATCATTTTCAATTCTCCCATGGTATCAAAGGCATTGCCATTTTCGAAACGCTTTCGAAGTTCTGGCTCTAGCCCATACAGTATGCCGCAATGAACTAAGTTGTGGTCCTCCTGACGAGTCACATAGACATTCTTTTCCTCGTCAGGGGCATCAGGAGCTGGTGGGGGCCTAGCGGCGCATCTAGCACATATTGCTTTTGTGCGGATGAGGAGAATCCTCAAATTCATAGCCCAGTTGGTGAAGTTGCTACCATTCGCAGCAAGTTTCTCTTTCTCCATGAACACATTGAAATTAAAAGCAGGTGGTGCCATCTACAACAGAATTTGTAAAGTTTATTTAGACTAAGTTTATGATAGATTGAGTTCAACTAATCCAAATTACTAATGAACTCCCACTCAAAAACGACATCCCTCGTGTCCTTTTGGTGATTACATGAACCAAATCCACTATACCAAGTCCGATCATCACGTGAGTTGATATAGCTTCAAAGGCGAGCATCTATATGGGCATCATATCAACCATATGACTCATGATTAACCTTTCAGTCCGTGTTCCGAGGCCATGTCTGTACATGCTAGGCTCGCCAAGTAAGAACCTTAGTATTCGCGTGTGTAAAACTATCTTACACCCGTTCCTATGAAAGCGTAGATTCGAGTACACCCGATCATCACGTGATGTCTCGAAACACGATCCATAGAACGGTGCATACTCAAGGAAGAACACATTTTTATCTTGATATCTAAAGAGGATCATCTTATAATGCTATCAAACGCCAAACTAGCGATAAGATGCTAACATCTAATGTGTAAAGTGAGATGATATGGTCCATGCATTTGATCTCTATCACTTGCATCATGGTATGATCTCTATCATTCCTTTGTGTGTAAGGCCAAGGTCTATGAAACTTACACGTTGAGTGTGTTGTAAGAGTATCCACCATACATCTACTTACAACAATACCATATCAACATACTAGCCCAGCAACGATCTAAACTAGACGCCTCTAATTTATCAATTGCAAGTTTTACGTGGCTTAGGGCTTTCGGAGATAGAACCGTTCTTACCTACGAACATGAACCACAACGAGGATAACTAAGTTATTAGCAACTCGTTGTAAATCAGATATTGACTATAGTAGGAGAGACAGACACCCGCCAGCCATTTATGCAAAACAAGTTGCATGTCAGTCGTGGAACCGGTCTCATGTACGATGACATGTAAGGTTGGTCCGGGCCGCTTCATCCCACTATGCCACCAATATCCAAAATACATAGAAGATGCAATAACATGATCATCATCGCCCACATATCAACCATATGTGTACTACCCGTGCTAAGCAACTACGCATAGATCAGGCTCTGATACCACTGTTGGATTCGCAGCATAGAAAACAAAAAAAATCTACAGTGTGAACTACACGCGAAGATCTATCTACTAGGTACAAAGCAACAGGTGGACATACATCCAACTAGAACTTACCCTTGTAGACAACAAGCTTTGTTAACGAGTAGGAACTCGTGGTTGATATAGTCGTACACTTGCCGATCTCAAGATCGTGAGGAAGTCCGAGCGCCGCAACTCAGCAGCGCGCATCACTTTTCGCACACACGTTCAAGCCACGGACAACCTCCACCTCCTCGCTCCAGTGATCCAGTGAGCGCAACTCCTTCCAGACGAAATGCCACTGGAACATGTATCTCGCTAATCCGAGACCATGGGGAATAATTCTAGAGGGAGAGATCCTTCACAAGGAGGTGTGTGGATGAAGGAAGGAATGGGTGGCCTTTTATAGGAGGGGTGCCCCTCTCTCCATGGCGGCGCATGGGGGTGACCCTCACCTCCCCATTCATGTGGTGGTAACCTCCACATTAAAATGCCTCTTCACATTCCCTTTAAAGTCTCCACTTTAAATGCATTAAATTTCTCCAAATTTAATGCTCTCTCATTTAATAAAACTCTTTTATTAAATTTATTCAGAATTTTTAATTACTTTAATTAACAAACATTCACATATAGCCCTTGCAATATTTCAATATCACATGCAGAACCACCTACGCAATTTCACTGAAACAATTTCCGGTTTCTATTGAAACAATTCCTGCGCTTTGCAATTCTTTAAATCGAAACATATGTGCTCCAAAATGGTGTCCGATAACTCTTAAGTGTGCCACCCTACGGTTCGCGAATAATGCAGACATAATCGAGACCCTTCTCCGATCAATAATCAGCAGCGGGACCTGGAGATCCGTACTGACTCCTAGACATTCAACGATGACTCCTGTGATCGTGAGAACCTTTAATGCTTGTAACTAAATCCATTTGTCTCTCGATATATTACATGTCCGAGATTCAATCATCGGTATCTCCATACCTAGTTTGATCTCGTTGCCGACATGCACTCTTTTCTCGTTTCCGTGATATAACATTCTAGTGATCACATCACTTGCTTGCAAGCTATCCTAACGTGATATCACCGAGAGGGCCTAGAGTATATCTATCTGTCATCTGGATTGACAAATTCCACTCTTGATCCATGAGCCTCAACATAACACCTTCGTAGTACTGAACCCATCTTTATAGTCACCCTGTTACGGTGTGACGTTTGATGTTATCAAGATACTCTTCCAGTGTTAGCAATTAACATGATCTCATGGTCTAAGGATAAAGATTACTTCGTATGATGTTATAGCAATATAAACATAATGACTTGATCGTAATGCTATACTTCGCATGAATGTTCATCACATCATTCCACCAATGGTGTGACCTTGTTATTAACAACATCCAATGTCCATGATCAGGAAACCTTAATCATCATGTTAATCAACAAGCTAGTCTATAAGAGAGGTATGACTAGGAACCCTTTTTGTTTATTAAACACACATGTATTGATGTTTCTGAATCAATACATTTCTAGCATGTAAAATAAACATCTATCATGTATAAGGAATATATAATAACAACTTTATTATTGCCTCTCAGGGCATATTTCCTTCACCTCGTACATGGCGAGCTGCCGCTCACAACGGTTCGCGAAGAAGGCGTTCCGGGTGACGGCATTGTTGGGGTCCTAGTTGGTGTCCATCCGCTGCTCCGGCGTGAGCTCTTCGTAGTAGTGGTTGGTGATGGCCAACCGGCGGGCAGCACCTTGAGGGACGGGCGGGACCGGTGCTCAACCTCTAGCCCGGAGGGCATCCGTACCTCGGCAGGCAGGGGTAGTGGGAGGCGCACAGCGCCTCCGCCTCGGCGTATGTTAGTGCGGGGAGATTAGAGGATGGCATTGCGTGTAGATCTGAGCTATGGCAATGGCAGCCGTGGCCTATGTAGCCGGAAATGGCGGGAAGTTTAGGCGGGAAGCGGTGGAACTAGCGGGAAGGAACTGGCGGGAACGCGGTGGCGGCCACTTCCGGCCGCCGCGTGGCCGCCGAAGGGCGCGTGGCTTGACAGGGCAATATTTTATTCCCCTCCGGCGCCCCCGCGTGTCTCCCTGTAGATAGAGTTTCGCCTGAGGCCGCCGGGTTAATAATTAAACCGCGCCGGCGGAAATTCTAAAATAAGGGCCGTGGCTAGGCGCGTTTTTTGGCGCCGATGGTCCTCATAGGCCTTTGGGGGGCTTTGAGGACCCGAGTGGAGATGCTGTAACTAGGTCAAGTTAGGCCCAGCCCATCGTCCATTAGTACCGGCGACGCCGTTCCTCTTGGCTCTTTGCTCCTCGGACAAATCGAGATCGTCATCCCAGCCGGCGGCCATGGCAAGAACCGGGCCGATGCCGCTCTGCCTCCCAGACGAGATCGTCATCTGGGAGATCCTTGTTCGCCTGCCCCCCAAGAGCCTCGTCCGCTGCCACGCTGTGTGCCGCGCCTGGCGCCGCGTCACGTCCACCCGTCACTTCCTCCTGGCCCACCACGGCCACCAACCCTCCCTCCCCCTCCTCTCTGGCTACGAATCTGACGGCACCTACGACTGCCGCCTAGAAATCATCGCCTTCGACCCCCGGTCCGCCAAGCTCCAGCCCCTCGCCCAGCTTGACGACGTCAACCTTGATGTGGTGGCCTCCTGCGACGGCCTCCTCATCTTCTCCCTTGGCGACACTTACTTTTCTATCTGCAACCCGGTGACGCGCCAGTGGGGTCACCTCCCGATGCTCTCTGGCTTCTATTTCTCCGGGATCTATCCGCACCACCCTACAGGCGAGTACCGACTACTGCTGTACCGGAGCCAGAGCCGGAAGCTGATGTATGAAGATATGGTACCCGGCGACAGAGACTCGTGGTACGTCCTCACGCTTGGCTGCGACGAGGTGCCGAGGTGCATCGGGTGGCCAGAGGTGGCGCTCCACGGCACACCTGTGGTGCTCGTCCGTGGTAGCCTGCATTGGTACCCAGCGCGGCATCGGACCAGAAGCAAGACGATACTGGCATTCGACACAATGGCTGAGTCATTCCGGCTGATGTCTGCTCCGTTTGTTCCCAAAAGCACACATCTGTTTGAGACATTTTGGACACATCTGTTTGAGACAGATGGCATGCTCGGCTTGTACCGGCACAACGATGCCGTAACGATGGTCGACGTCTGGGTGATGCAGGACTATGAGAGCGAGGTCTGGGCCTTCAAGTACCGGGTCGAATTGCCGGTTGCCAAGATCAGGGGACAATTTGAATGGTCTGGACGCTGGAGTGCGGTGGTTACGTCCAAGGATGGCGATGTGCTTGTGCTGGTCCATTTCGGTCAGTGGCTGCTTCACATCAACATTCAGGGCAAGCTGGTTGCCAGTTTCGGTCATGACAGTCAAGGCCTCCCGACTTCTTTGCATCGGCTCAAACAAAGCCTTGTTCAGCATACCTTCTTTCCGGCTCTATCCAAATATGGAGTGAATGCTCGACCTTTCATCTGACTACCGTTGAGCGTGATGCTTCTGAACGTCCCAGGTCTTCTTTCATACGCTGAAGTGGCCACTATCCTTGTTGATGTTGATGAGGGTTTCACTGCCTTTAGTTCTTGTCTACCAAGTTAGAAAGTCATTCGGGGGTTTGTTTGGAAAACATTGACAAGTAATCTGTCTCATGTTGCTATCTTCTTGTATGGAAGAATTGGTGTAGCCCTTCTATCCGCTGTTCTTAACACTGATGAATAGTTGGCCATCTACCTGTGTTTTCCATTTCTGTTTTTTGTTCCAACAGAGTATGAAATGACTATACTCTATCACTTCCAATTTGCAACTTATTTGTAGGTGAGCTTTGAGCATTAGTCAGTAATTTAAATGGATGCATTGCTGCTCTTGTTTCATTATCTTCATAAATACATTGTTTCTAGGAAAAGGTTATTATAAAAGCTACGACCGCCTTAGGCAACATTTGTCTATCTGTCGACAGTTTAACGGAATAAACAGTGCAACAAGTTTATGAAGATATCTCTGTCCTCCCATCTGACACCACATTTCCTTTCCCTTGGTTGGAATAAACTCATCGTTTATATTTAGCTGCTAATTTTTAAGGAATGCTTCATATGGTGTATTGGACTCCTGGTATGATCTAATCCCTGGGTGGTAAACTATGGAAGCATGGTATTATATAATGTTCAATCTATCTATCTATACTATAATTTTTTTTTAACAATATCTATCTATCTATCTACTAATTTGCGTAGAGGTAGGTTCGTTCGTCTCCAATTTTTCGTTCCGATTTTTTTGGACAAGTTTACCCCTGTCTGTTTGTGGTATTTACCTCTTCTGCCACCGCCAAGTGGTACTGTGCGCAAGTAAAAAAAAGTGGTACTGTGCGGTATGCTCCAACGGCGCAGCCTCAATCCCCCCGACGCCTCCCGAGATCCCAGGTCTGCAACCGCCGGCGAGCTCCTCCACCGCTCCCCCATTGCTGGCAAGCTCCCTGCTCCGCCTCCCACCAAACCGGCGAGCTCCTCCATCTCCGGCGCACACCCGTCTCCATCCCCAGCAACCGTACCCCCTTATCCCCCAGCCGCCGCATCCCCATCTCCGCCCCAGCCGCTGCGGACCACTGACGACACAGGGCGGCCATGTCGCAACCCCATCTCGATTTGGCCGTGCAGGTCACGGTCGGGGACAGGGGACGCGGTGAAAGAGGAGGTCGGCGGAGGCCGCTTGCAGGGGGCGCGCTCGCGGACGCGGACGCGGGTCGGCGAGGCGAGGGCGGGAGGTCGAGACTGCGCAGACGGCGGTGGTGCTTACGCGGGGAGGAGATGAGCTCAGGATTGGTGGCTACATCGGGTGGAGGCAAGAGGACGATGGGGCCATGGTGGTTAGGTGGCGATGGGGATCGGTTTCCGCGTGCGTGTCTAGCATCGTGGTGTGTGTGCGTTACAGCGGTATGTGTGTGGTGCACCGTGTGCGTGCGTGCTCGAGCTTAATGAACCTGCTTGGCAATCTGCCCACTTATCGGCTGATTGCAGACATGCCATAACAAAAGAACCTCTAGATGGCCATGGAGGCCAAGGCAATTTACAGGAGAACGTCACCGTCGTTATTCAAATTTCGAGATGCCACCATCAGGTTGTTCACTCGATCTGAAGAGTATTATCCTTGAACATGCTTCACATGAAATAAGGTTTAGCAGTGAAATTCATCATTCCTAATTTAGACTGTCCGCTCTTATGTTACTGTTATCATTTTAGATTATGTGTCTGAAGTGATATGTCCAGATATCTCATGTACTATGTACGTGTAAATTTGTAGAGGAAACATGGAAAGGTCAGCATTATGAGGTCATGACAGAGTTGCAAGTTTCTTTCTCTTGTTGTTTGTCTAGAACAGATATGATGTGGAAGACGTTAGATTTGTGCTAAATCGACATCCAAGTTAGCAATACAGATGATACTTTATTAATCTTTAGTTGACAAGCACTATGATTGGACATGGTGTTATTGACTGACACTGAAATAGCCATAATTAATGTACCTGCTGAAGCAGAAAAGATAGATTAAACTCCTCTTTTTACTATCATTGGTGTTTGATTTTAAACCTATAGGCATAAAAAACATGCAAAATAGTGGGTTAATACACAGAGAAATAAGAAAAATAAGTGATGTTTCGTGGCAACGCACGGGCATTCAGCTAGTCTATCTATAATTTTAGTTGCGGTAGGTTCCTTGACACAAATTTCCGTCCGACATTTACTGGACGATTTTACCCTCCCGCAAAATCCCAACGTTTCGTTTTGGACAGACGGGAACGTGGTCTTTTTTTGCCTCTCCTCTTCCGTGGTCGGCCGCCAGGATGCTTCTCCATGGCACCCTGCTGCCGCCGGAACCCGGCGGCCGGCGCCCGCCCCGTCGACCCACCAAGCGGGCCGGCCGACCGGCTACTCACCCAATCGCGGCGCTCTGTATTTACCCCCTTAAGCAAGCACTTGCTCGGGAGGGCACCGAGAGATGAGAGACGGGAGTGTGCAGACTGCAGAGGCGGCGGGGTCGCCTGGGCTCGAGGACGAGGCGAGGATGTGCTAGCGGCGGTGGCTGATGGCTGGGACACGGAACGAGGGAGGCCTTCGTCGGGTGGAGCAGGGAGAGGCGGTGGTCCCGTGCCGGACGAGAGAGGCGGGAGGCCAATCCAATCACTGACAGCCGGAGACTCCCGTCCTCCTCATCCTACCCCGATGCTTGACCTTCCGGCCGGGGCGGCAAGGGCTAGAGGTTGGACACGGGTACTGGCGGCGGCCATGGCGGATGGCGGCCCGGGACTGGGGAGACGGTCGCCGCTTTTGGGGAAGAAGGTGGGCGCGCAGGGGAGACTGTCCGTGGCAAAGAGCGGGGTACACAAGGGAGTCGGCCTGCGGTGGGGGACACGGAGCGCGGGGGTGCTGGTCGGCGGCAGCGGACGCAGCGCGCGGAGGAGCCTCCGGTGGGGATTTCTTGGTGTGGATCAAGTTGAGCCTGTGGAGGGCGGGGAACGCGGGCTGGGTCAGTATTTTTCATCTTTTTCTTTTTCCTATCGAGCGGGGTGCGTGGTTTTATCGGAGAAAAAAAAGAAAACGTGCCTGGGTGAGTCGATCTGTCCTCCCGGCCGTCTCCACACATGGCAAACACACGGCCGATGCTCTTCTTTCTGGCTCCGGCAGGTTGGGACGCGACCTGCACACGTTTGACAGCCATCACAAAGTCTCTTGATTTTTTTCTCCTCTATCTTTAGTGATGGATTTCTTGGTTCAACCTGATGCTCCACCATGTATTCTCCAACTATTTCTTCTACTTACTATGTCTTTTATTTGTTCACAAGTGATTCGTGAAGAGAAATGTAACTTACCCCATGGTGAATATAATTGACTTTATCCAAGCAGCAAACCTGCTTCAGTTCAGTCTCAAGATGCGTTTGAAGAACTGAGGTGAAGGGCTTAGCGCAATAGGGTGAGGTGGCGACGACATTGAATGGCTCATGGCCTCACACACGTCTACCGGCTGTCCTGGCCCGTCGGCAGGTAGAGCAAGCATTGACGGCGCGCTTGAACGTGACACAAAATTTTCTTTACCACAGCAACACACGATATGTTAATTATGTCAAAAATTACAAAAATTAGATTGGGTCGTATTATCTATACTATTAGTTTTATCTATACTGTTAATTTTGTTGAGGTATGTTCGTCACACCAACTTTTGGTTCTGATTTTTACCTTTGACGCTTTTGCAACTGCGAGCATTTAGACATATTACAATCCCTACCAAAGCTAAGTGAATTTAGACGATTTGTTTAGGAAACAAAAGGGATATCGACAGTGATGATCCTTCCTCTGTAGGTGACTTGCGGGGTGGCAGCGTGTCCGGGCGAGCGGCGGCAAGCGCGGACGGCAGGAATCAAACACGGACAGCGGCGAGCTGCCAGTGCGGGCATGGCTTCATCCCCTGCGATGGAGGTGGATAGAGCCGACGAAAAAGCCACTTTCCTTCCTGTAGCCCGCCACACCGTCCCTGGTGCCTCTCATCAAAGACCGCTGCGACGGGCCTCTCCTTCCACGAGCCGCGCAGACTGGATTTAGTGGCCGTGGCAACGTACGGGCATTCAACTAGTATTAATATAAGTTGGAGAAACGAAACTGGTAATGATCACAGGAAAGATTTGTCTCGGTGTTATTCAGGCACACATTGTGGTCCTCGAGATGGCGAGAACTGACAGCTATGTTTCTTTTTTCTCTATAAGCGCAAGACCATGTCAATTGCCAAGTACCATTTGTTGGAAGTGAATTGTCTCAGGGAGGAGGACGGAAGGAGTTGTGTGGCCATACAATAGTAACAGTATGCTGAACACTTTGATGATGAAATACTACTAGTACATGAATTATCTGTGATTTGCAGGATAACAAAAAAGTGGCTGCTCAGCTGCTTATATGTAGGCCACTCGGTCAATGTTCTGATGCAGTACTAAAGCTAATGGGAACCCATAATCTGGAGTGAGGTCGATTTTGATTCTTATATTCTTCATTGAGCCACAATTTATATTTTGAGTATTTTTGACAGGTCTCTGAAGTTTGTATTTACGTCCCAAATGTTCCATCCCTTAAAATCCTATGAAGTTAGTCTTTTGTTTTCAGTGTAATATTCCTTAGTTTGTAGTCCATGGAGCAACTTCCCAGTTAGATGGTTCATTCACTGGCTGTGCAGTGTACTTTCATTAGTTTGCACATCTTTTGGGGTACTTGCTTCAGGGTAAAATGTAGTTCTCCTTTCGTATTATTGAAACATTCTACCAGAATGTTAATATGCTCCCCGCAAAAAAAAGCTAATATGCTGAATATATTTGTAGTTTTCTCCCTTACTTTTTTTGCACTCTTCTTCACAGTTGCTTGTTACCATTCTAATACCTTAGGATATTATGGTACGCAGCTTGCAAAGTGCTTCATATTTGTATATTCAAGAAAAGGTTATTTCCATCACTCGTAGTTAGAATTGTTACCAACATGTTTTATTTTGTAAATCAGTAGCATGGACTTCTAAGAACTACTCCCTCCTGTAGTCTTGTTACATAATAAAATATGGTATTACAACGAATACATGATTATATTGGTTTTAATAACATCTTATACCATGGGACAGAGAGTGAGTATAATCAAAAGGGCAATAGAATGAACTAAAGTTTTAAGGACATGTACCAGTAGGCTGTCGTGAACTAAAATGCACAATAGGTGCTGTCCTTTGCGACGTAGCCATATCGGCTGTCACTTTAGTCACATTATGTACTTTTTGATGTAGGCATAAGCAAGAAATACCCCAATAACTCAATTACAACTTGGTAAGTCACATAAAAAAAATGTAAAGTCAGGTGCTAATTCTTGCACTTTCTCCGTGTCATCTGGAGTTATATAATAGACAACTTGTACGACGACAAACAAGACCACAGTGGAAGTCGGTGCCCAAGATGAAGAAGGGAGACGATGAACTATCTGACGTGTGGGTCAGCGCGGGTGTTGAGTGCGTATGAGATCTGTTATAAACCCCGGGCTTGAAAATAACCAAGTCCAAATTCCATGATCCTTCTTCCTTACATGCTCCCTCTACCTACAACCTACTACCCCTTCCCTTTCCACCCATGTTGTTGTGAATCCCATCACTGAATCTACCCTAGCAAGAACATTACAGTGCCGTAGTTCGAAGCAACGTGAAGTTGATGCCTCGTCAAGTCCTTCACAAGAGCTGGGGCCTCACGACAAGCAACTGCCTCCATAGTGATCACTGATCAGTGACTCCAAGAGAAAGTACAACCAATGAACCCATATATTCGACTATGATCACGATAAAACGCTCCAATGGCGCCGGTTGATCTCTGTCTCAATATAGCTCCATCCACGCTGATCTCGCCGATTGATCCGTCTCAGCATAGCTCCATCCACAAATGATGCTGATTGATAACCGTCTCAACATAGTTCAATCCACTTCGATTTAAGAATACAAGAAAAATACACCGCACGTTGCTTTGAGAATTTGTTGTGGTGCTTCCGAACAGTGTTATGTCGCTAAGAAGAAGGACTCCGTCTCTGCAGAACATTAGCATGCCAGATAATTTACAACTAACTCACACATTAGAAGAAATAAAAGATATCACAGAATAAAATAAAATAATGGAGATTCGTAAGACCATCCTTATTCAGTTGTCGTTGTCCAAATAAGCAAACTTTCTTGACCGGATACAAATGTGAGGATGCATGGGGAGAAGAGCATACAACAGGCACAAATTGCGAAAGCTGCTAAGCCAATCCGTCCAATTATTCTTTCTACCCAGCTTGAAAACAGCTTTTCTATGAATAGCTTACACAGTAGAAGATCTACCACTTTTCAACTGGTCCAACTACAACGAATGTGAATCACCAAAATTATATGAATTTTAGTTATGGAGCAAAGTTCTTTGTCCAAAGTTGAACACCATTGGGAAACCACAGATATATCACGCAGCTCGGGAAATTGCAAATGAAGCAAAAAGATGTTTTACCAAAATGGTTTTAACATCGCAGGCCACATTGTTATTCAGTTGAAAAATTGGGAATGGGAGAAATATGTGTACCGTTATAGATGTGGTATGTGTAGACGGCAAAAAAGATTGGTCAGAAGTTATTAGTACACGAAGTGGAATTTTATCAAAGGTATCTGTACAAATGTCCCTTTTGTCATATTGTTTTTTGTTATATGTTGATCCAAATTCTACAAAGTAAAGGCCAACTTCTGACGGAGCGGAGCGAGGCCCGTCGTCGGAGGCTTGGGCCGATGCGGATAAACCTCTTGTAAGCCGCCGGATGGATAAGTTGCATCTGTGAAATTCCCGGCGTTGTGTAAACACTCCCCGTATAGTGAAGTTCTGCTGGCTGGCGCCCGTGGTTTTTCCCTCTCTTTGTTGGAGAGGGTTTTCCACGTTAAATCTGTGTTTTCCTTGCTGCGATTTTATTTTCGTTCTTCGTTATTTGATTGTCGCAAAGGTAACAGTTTTTCATGCTCCGCTTCGTTTTGTACAGAAAGAGAAGGTTATCCCGGACCTGAATAATATCATACACTCAATTATGAATTGGTAGCTTAGAAAATACCAATGGTGAGGAAATCGGTAATCATTAACTGCTCGGTCGGCTTAGGAGTAGCGACTAATCGGAATTCAGATGATGAACTGATTTAATTGGTCGGCTATTAATCGGTACAACCTACGCAAATTAGCACCTAAAACACATGTATATGGGAAGAAATAAATAGTATATATGAGTCTTTATATGCCCATCCCTACTTATCTAGAACCCAAAAGCCCATGAAAAGACATATGTTTCTCCTTTGTGACCTATTCTTCAAGGTCATGAGCCACTCAGGATCCACCAGCTGGTACCATGTGCTATTTTTCCGTTTATCCTCCTCTGACCTCTGAAGTTGCTATTCTCCCACCACCTACCCAGGGAACTGGTTGGTGACGGCGGGAATCGAGATCTTGGAGGCGGTAATCGAGCAGGAACTTCGCATAACCTACTTCATTGGGGCGGGCTAGCAGTTGAAAGGGAGATATGCCTTGCAAATTTTGCAACTTTTTTAACCAAGTATAGTAGTTAATCGGGAATATACCTAGTAATCGATCCATCATACCTATTAGTCGGGCTAAAGGATTAACACAACTGATTGGTGGTAATCGACACGGTTAGGTCCCTAGTAGGGATTAATCGGCCTATTAATCGCTGATTCGTACGATTTTTTTAACAGTAGAAAATACACCCGGCTGCAAGGTTCGTTGGATCTATCCGCTGGACATGCATATTAATTATTTATCCAATGCCAGTTCTGCACTTTGGATCAAGTTTATAACATGAGCACCAACTTTTTTCTATTCCCACCTCATCCTCTGAATGAATTTGCTCCATCTTTAGAATACCTTAAGAGTTTTAGCCTCCCTGAACACATCATTAAACAATATAGAAATTTGACTTGACGTAATACTTATTTGGATGCAGATCGTGTGATCATTAGAAAGAACACTTCGTCTGCATGCTGCTCACAAATAACTAAAGTATGAATAGTTTTATTTGCATCAACTGAAACATTAATATTGATGATGTAGGAATATAAGCATCACAAAGTTGATATTACCTAGCATATCCTTTCTTGAGAATTAGTAATGTCAATTCCAGATGGTCCAAGTTCAATGCCAATATATATCCACTTCTCTTTCCTTTTTGAATCCAATGAGATAAAATATGATACTGATGTGAAGCATGTAGAGATGCAATCTTTCATCATGTTTTAAACGCTTAATCCTTTGGGTAACCTGCAACCAAAATAAACCTTCTCTGGGGCTCTGGGCCACATAATTATTTTGCCGAGTCTACACACGGCAAGTCAGGATGCAGACCATTGTTAGATATTACCATGAACATCAATTTCAGAAAAGGGGCATATGTTTGCTGGTGCTAGGTCCATTCCTCAAAATAGAGGAAAATCTTAGGTGGAAGCTCTGTTATGACACATGTGTGATTAGGTTCTAAACACACTGAAGGAAGACATGGAAAAAATAATAAGCAGGCAAGTGCAAAAACATAATTTGACAGTAAAAATCAACGTTGATAGGAAGACTGGGAATGGGAAGAACGTAGGACAGAGAGGGGATTGAAACGGGTTGCTGGCGATACCAGCAACAAATGTATTTCAGCATGACGTACTTTAAATCGTTCTCATTCAAGCTCTTGTATTTTCGAGGGCCAAACATGGCAACCCTCTAGCGTGGCCGTGGAGACGACGACAGGAACATAGCTGCTCCACTGGTTAAACGGGGATCAACATCCGTCAGAAGTTGGTTTTTACTTTGTAAAATTTGGATCAACATATAACACCTCCGCATCGCTTGGTCGGCTTGCTCCCTCCGCCGCGCTGGCCGGCTTGCTCCACGGCCGCACTTCAGGGGCAGGAGATTGATGGATTCCTCCAACGCATGGATGATAGACGTAGTGGAGGACTTGATTGCTTTTCCAAAAATATTACAGGACCTGTCTTGTAAAAATTTAGGATCTGATTGTAATACATTGTTGAAGAAATAAGTTTATAGAGCTCTATTTAATTTTATAGCTTCCGGTGGAGGACCGGTTTTTGGTGCTAGGCGAGTGCTCTATTTTACAGCTTTGTTGTTGCGCGCTATACCCGGATGCAGAGCGTACCACTTTTACAACGGTTTTTCAGAGCCAGTCGAACAGCCGGACCTAGCGCTCCCTCCTCCCAACCTTATCCTCTCGTTTTGAGAGTCGGCCGCCGTCGACCGTCCCTCTCTGCCACCTCCACTGGAATAGCCGGTCGGAGGTGGGTTTGGAGAGGCGCCGGATCTAGCTGTAGGTTTGTTAGGAGTAGTTTGCGGCCTGGTGCCACGGTTTGGCATTGTGCTGGGAGAGGGAGGAAGTGGATCTGGGTGGTGCTTCTTCCCTGCCTGCTGTGCCTTCTCCTTGTGCTCCGGCGGTCGGAGTCGAGGGCGGAGGTTGGCTATGGCGGCTCCATGAATAAAGCCTAGGCTACTTCTCCTCTTGGTGTTCCCGCTTTGCTTCCTCTCTCCTTGTCGGCCGACCGTGGCAGCGAGGGACTCGGGGGTGGAAGAAGGTTGGTGCATCGGTGGAGTGGTGGCGGCGTCTGGGGCCTTCCCTCGCTGGTAGTGGCGCGGTCTACTGCGAGGTCGTCAGCGGGCGAGCTTTGGCAGCTTCCATCGTGGAAGGTGACGGCTTGCCTGGGTTCGCCCCCCAATAATCGCGAACCCCGCCGGATTTGCGTCGCTCTTGCTTTGATCCATCTTCTGGCCGGCCGTGGCGGCGGGGGGAAGAGGGATCTAGGCGGTGCTCGGTGTGGCGGTGGCCGGGGAGAAGGATATGGCGAAGCTTCTTTTGTGGAGTTTTCTCGCAGGGGACTTCATGCGGCGGCACTGTCCGTCTTGCCTCTGCCTCTAATAGCCATGAGGCGGCTCTCCACGGCCAGGTGATGGCCGATCTTGTTCCTCCTGGCCATGGGCCGTACGGGAGGATCTTCCTCGACCACGGTGCTGGACCCACGACTGCCGCTGCTCCAAGTGGCTTGTTCCCCGGTAACAGAGGCAGCTCCGGCGACGGAGGTTGCTCGTTGATGGTGGAGAAGACAAGGGACCCGATTGCTTTGTATTTTTCTTCCCTAGGGTCTTTTTAGTAAAAGGTTTAGACTTATCAGTAGATTCCCTATCTCTTAGGGTCTTTGCTGTAAATTGTACCCACCATGTTGAATGAAGCTTCTAGGGTCATTTATCCTGTTAAAAAAACCACTTTCGACCGGTGGAGATGCTCTAAGGCTTGTCCTAGTGGGAGTATCATAGCTAGTATCATGCATGCCATGTTGGCAAAAATCTGATGTGGCACAACAATTAAGAAGAAAGAGATGGTTATAGTATCATAGGTAGATACCGTATCATAGCACGTAAAAGTAGAAAATGTTCATGCAAATAAATCTTGTACAACAATTTTGCATTGAAATTCTATAAATCATTAAATATAGTACTAATATGATACTACCATATGATATAATACACTAGTATCATATGCATGATACTAGTAGTATGATACTACCATTATAATCAGCCTAATCTGGCCAGAAAAACAATCCCCTGGATCTACCCACCGGGAAATACTCTTATGAGAGCCTAGGATAAGCAACCCATTCCTCGCGCTTCGCTCGTCCCATGCGACGGTCAGACCTCAACCCCACACCCTCCACCCTCCTCCCCTCCCGCCACCTTGGCGTGGACGCCGGTGTTACCTGTGTGGCGGCTTCTTTGTTCTACCGGCGCTTGGAAGGCTGGGCGGCGGGCGCTTCGGCGGCGGAGGTCCTGCTTGGCGATTTGAAAGGGTGGGTGGATGCGCGGTGGGCAGCTCCTTGGCGGCAGGTGCAGCCACGACGGCCGACGATGTCTTGTTCGGCCCGGCCTGGCCCATTTGGGCCCGATCCGATGGATCTGCTGAGGCCTCGATTCTGGCGGTTGTGCCTCTTTGAGGAAGAGGAGGCGCGACAGAGGCTTCGGGATGGTAGTGGCGCTCGCGGCTGCCCTTGCTGCAACGTCACGACGGGGGCTTTGCGAGCCCATGTGGGCTCAGCCGGGCCCGATACCTGGTGTGCCCCTGTTGCCGCATCCGGTTGGCTACTGCCACGGTGGTGGAGGTAGTTCCCTCCAGCGCGGCTGCGATGCTACTACCCCCGGTAAACCTGCCCTTCTCCTTGGGCCTCGAGGCCTCGTGTCGATACCCACAGGGAGATGATGAAGGTGCGCCTTTTCCGTGGAGGCGCGTGCTGGTTGGCGGTGGGGTAGGTGGAGCTCTTCGGACTATTCGGGGCGGTGGTTCCTTGGGGGTGGGCGAAATCCCTGTCGGCCTCGTCCGGCACTGTCGCGGTGGCGCCTGCGGGTGTCGTCTCTCCTTCCTAAAGTGTGTCGGGTACCCCCTCTCCACCTCCCTTCGTGTACCGGGGGAAACCCCAGGACTAGTCCAAGCGGCAGCGGCGTCGTCGTTGCATCCTTGTTGAAGGTGCCGCTTGGTACACGGTGGTTCGGATTGCCAGGAGCGCGGTGGGACATGTCCGGAGGGCGCAGTGGTAGAGGGCCACCTTGTTTCATCGATCTGCCAATGTTGGTATTTGTTTCTCTTTTTCGTTTATGTTTGGCTTGGTTGTGCTGTGGCTCTAGCGTGCTCGTTTGTATCTTAGGCGTTGTGCTGTCTGGCTCAGCAGTAATCTCACCTGTGTACTTTATTTATAAAACGGGGCGAAAGCCTGTTTCCAGAAGAGCCTAAGATAAGCTAGCTCTGATGATAGGAACGGGTCTGATAAGATGGACAACACGAGATCGTCACTCTTTTTTCGACAGCAAGAACTTGGTTTCATACCATCTAGTAGGCGGACCCCACGGTGCTCCCCACGTACTTGACCATCCCCATGTCGTCGAGTAGTCTTTACAGCATGTTAGTCTAATTTGATCGAATTTCAACGAGGTTAACCGATTTTGACCAAATTTGTCCATATATGGTGTCGCAATTTATCAAAATGGCCCACGTATATTTTCTATGGCACTTGTGTCCTTGGTGCGGACTAACAAGCAGGCCCACCTGTTAGTAGCGGAGGTAGCACGCATCAGCCTGAAATTGATGTACTCTCTCTGTTTCAAAATATAAGATGTTTTAGACTCTTTTAAAAGCATATGTATCTAAACGTCTTCTAGTGTGTACGTTCGAAGTAAAATAAGTAGACATAGATACTAAAAGACGTGTAGATACATATGTTTTAGAAAAAAGCTATAATATGTTATATTTTAGGCCTATAATAAGCTAGCGTTTTTCGAATTATCATGTTGCCGCGTGTGCTATAGTGGCAAGCGTGTATTTATTTAGCAAGTCAAGATTTCGAATCCCTCCGCATCTCCTAGAGATTTTAATATTTGTACAACCATTTACATGTGGAGGTCGATACCAAGATCGCAAGAGTGAGGAAAAAACGCATGTGTCATTTTGTAAAAAATGCGATATCACACGTGAAAGGATATAGATGCCGTCTAGAGGGAGGGTGAATAGGCTGTTTAAATTTTTTTCCGAGAGTAGCTCAACAAAGGCGAAAATAAACTAGCGTTTACTTTGTTAAGCACAAAACCTAGAACAACTAGGGTTAACCTATTTGCACCAACAACTTATGCTAAGCAAGACAAGCAACTATATGATAGCTAGATATGTACTTCAAACACAAAGACTATCACAAAGTAAAGTGCATAAGTAAGAGCTCGGATATAGAGATAACCGAGACACGTGGAGACGACGATATTTTACCGAGTTCCTCCCAACATGGAGTACGTCTGGTTTGGAGAGGGGGTGGTATCAAACCACTAACGCCACAAAAGGCCTCTCTTGTTCTCCTGTGAATCTCACCCCAACAGGATCAATCCACACTTCAACTATCGGTGTACTTGTCGGTGGCAATCCAGAACCTCTCACAAGGTTTGGGCACTTCTCCACAACTCAATTGGATGCTCCCAACAAATAAGCTTGGGGAAACCTCCACAACTTAATTGGAGGCCCCAAGAAATCCACAAACCTGCAAAACCACCAAACCGTCTAGGGTTCCAATGAACCCAAGAGTAAAAAGCTTCTCACCTTTCACCCAATCGAATTCTCATCGAGAATTCAAACCGATGCACCAAATGCAATGGCAAGAACACACGAAGTGCTCAAGTCCTTGTCTCTCAAATTCCACCAAAGCTACAAAAGCTTATGGGAGAATAAGAGAGGAAGAACAATGGAGGAAATCCAGAAAAGACTCCAAGATCTAGATCCCAAGATGTTTCCCTCACTTAAAGGAGAGATTGATTGGTGGGATTATAGATCTAGATCTCCTCTTTCAAATCCCTTAAGAATATGCAAGAATCAATGGAGGGATTGAGGGATAGCAAGCTCAAGAAGGTCAGCAATGGAGGGGAGAACTTGCAAGGAAGGTTGGGGAACCATTGGGGAAGAAGGGTCCCTTAAATAGGTCCCTAGAAATCCAACCGTTAGGCCTAGGAATCGCCCGGTCCGTAGTCTCCGGACTGGGACAGGAGTCTCCAGTGTACCCAGGCCAAACAGGGTCAAACTGGGGGATAATCTGTACGCGGTTCGGAGATAGACCAGAGATTTAGTCCGGAGTCTCCGGTCTTACAAAAACTGGCATACAGACCAATACAAAAACAACCATAACTTTTGCATCTAGACTCCGATTTTGATGATCTCGGGCTCGTTTTAAAGAGGACAATAAGCTCTACAAGATCATACAGAAAAATATCATAGTCCAGCCAGGGAGGATAGAACCAAATGACGAAAGGTTTGACCCCTCTCAAAAAGACGAACCGGTAAAACCTCTAACATCGAAAATGCAATAGAGAATGCATATGAAATCCGTTTTCGATGAACTTGGGCTTGTCATGAAGATTAACACAAGCTCTAAATCCTCTCATGGATAAGAACCAAATAATGAAAGGTTTTACCAATATCTAAAAGACAAACCGGTAAAACCTCCAATATCGAAAACGCAATAAAAAATGTATATGAAATCCATTTTCGATGAACTAGAGCTTGTTATGAATATTACCACAAGCTCAAGAACCTCACATGGATAAGATCCAAATAACAACCAAGAAAGATTATGCCAAGTATACAACGGTTTGAGCTCTCACGAAGGATATGATCAAGTTACTCACTCGAGAGCTCCTCTTGATAGTACGACTATCTATCCTATAAACCGGTCTCCCCAACTAACACCATCAGACCGATAAGAAAGAAACCCTATCAAGAACATACCTTTGCCTTAAGAATATTCCACTTGAGCTTGACGATAGAGATCTTGTCCACCTCAAGATGGAACACCTTTCTTGATTGCACTAGCTTGGTGAAGACTTGCAAATTGCTCTCCCATACTCGACTATGGTAGAGCTTATCTCTTGGGCATATCATCTTTCCATATCCATGAAACCATAGGATGGCAAGCTTCAAGAAAATCATCTCTTCGAGATGGCACATCTTGAACTTGCACACCATTTCTTCTTTCTTCATTATATTGGTGTCTTGAAGGTACATAAGATATATCACTGCAATTTTAGTCTTCAAGACACACTTGCTATAGGATCAACTCTCACTTGACCAATCTCCGGATCACTCATTCAAACCTTGGTCAACACTTAATTTTTTTCACTTTCTTCTTCTCCCAACATTGAAGCCAACATATGGTTCAAGCATTGCCTATGGACAAATCTTACAGGTCAAACTCAATGCAAACATAAGTCTATAAAGATTGTCGTTAATTACCAAAACCACACATGAGGACACACATGCACTTTCAACATGTCAGCTCCATAATGAGTTTAGACCTACCCGTGTATTTAAATCGGTCGAAATCACAGAGATTCGATTGGATTGGACTAAAATTCTCACAGTTTGCAAGTTGTGGGACTAACCTTGCTCAGTTTGTAAGATGTGACACTAAAACGCTCTGCGTCGCAAGTTGTACGACTAAAAGTGTTTATACGTCCCATAGTTTTGACCGCAAATAGACGTGCATAACGAGATCAAGGAATGTATCAAGACAAACCATAATTTTCAGGAGTATTTTAGATATAGTCGGTAACTTTCATTACTAGAGATGCATTTCACTGGCCGATCTATTATGTGTAAGCTTTCCATTTTTCGACCTACTTTAGGGAAATTGACACAAAGTCATTTTAATGGTCGGAATTAGTTAGAAATCTTTAAAATTTATAGAACTTGAATATTACCATCGAATTTGGTCTAATTTGTATAAAAAGGCAACCAAAGGGTGATTTCTTCGGTTTCCACATATAGAGAAGCATTGAATTCATCGTGTTAGGTGTAACCCTAAAATGAAGGGAAAATTACAAAGCAAACCTTAAGCTTGTAAGGAAATTTTAAGAGCATCTCTACTGGAGGTCCCTAAAGGCACCCCAAACGAAAAATAAGGGAACCGGCGCAAAAAAAACTACCCCCAGTTGTATCCTCCAAATTATTTTTTCATCCAGCGCAGTTAGTTTAGACATCCGGCATCCCCGGGCCACCCCTGTGCAAAGGGAGTCAACCGGGGGAGCCGGCTAAACGAAAAACGCTTCTAAAAACGCGACACGCCCAGGGTCACCTGCTGACAATTATTTCTTTCTCTCCCACCTCAGCTCTCTGCCGCCTCCAACCTCCCACATGCCTAGTCAAATGTATAGATAGGCCGAAGCAGCTCCATAGCGGAGAGCGCGCCGCCCACCTGGGCGCCCCTTGTGCCATCGCCGGCCGGATTGCACATGCTGCTGCTCTCTAGGCTTGAGAACGTCATCCACTCCGACTGCGCCTGCTGCATCCCGCCGTGGTGGTGTAGGAACGCCAGGTTCAAGTCATGTGTAGTGCCATCCTGCGCCAGCTTCGGGTTGTTGTTAGACGTCGTCGCCCCGGTTATGTACGAGCTAGCGACAGACGTGCTCGCGGAGGCGGACGCGGAGGAGAGCGACGACAACGAGCGCTTATTCTTGCGGGAGCCGACTGCGATTGGGTCGAGCGCGGCCGGTGCAAGGCGGGGCGAGCACGGGCAAGTGTGGCCGGCTTGGGGCAAGCACGGCGCAAGCTCGGGCGGGGGTGGGCGAGGTGTAGGGTGTCCGGTGCTCGAGCTCTGGAGAACGGCCGGCGCGAGCTCACCCGCCCACGAGGTGTTTGTGAAAATATAAAAGCAAAGTCTATTTTTGTACTAGGGCCTGACTGGGTGATCTCCACCCCTCGTAATCGAAAGTTATCCGGCTACCCCATACAAGCAAAAAAATGCTCCTATCGGACCTTATCTGAGGAACGAGTGGAGATGCTCTAAATCAACCTCCAGTTCTTAATCCCTAAAATTGGCACCCTCAAATTGTCAATCCTGGTCTACTTTAAACCTTGAAGATGTTTGGCCCACCGGGAAAGTTAAATCCTGACGGAGATTAAAGTTTGCACTCAGTGACATATGGACCCCACCTGTAATCCCTTCTTCCCCAATCCTCAACCGATCTCGTTGTCAGTCAATTGCTTCCGTGAGACGCAGTAACCACCAAATCCTATGCCCAATAGAGTTGTCCTCGTGATTTAGAATCACACGATTCACTCAAGGCTGAGAAGAAGCACGCCCATGTCAATTTAGAGCAGCAGCTAGCGATGAGGTGTCGGTGGTCTGGATACTGCATCGCGGTGGTGAGGGTACTGCGGCGACTAACGCTTTGGCGAAGCATGGCAGCAGCAAATTGGGGGCTTTCGTGGAAGAAGCACACGAAAGCATCCACGATGGTGTCCAGCGCAGGTTCGCCTCGATAAGCAGCCACACGGGCTCAGGCTGCAGCTGGACTCACACGCATCCATGTCGGGTCAAGTTTTCTGCGCGCATTGGAGCTACATGAGAGTGAAGGGGGCTCGGTGGAGGCGAGCAACACACGTGCGACCATCCGTACCTGGGGATGGATATAGCAACGACAAAATCAAGAAGCGCTTGTGTGGCTCGAAATGTGACACGTGGGTCGTGTATGTCAGCGGGAGTATTATTTATCTCGTTTATTTTGGATTTTTTTTTCATCAGCCATGTTAACAAAATCCCATCGCAAACAGATCTAGGGTTCAAAATATACGTTTGGAGTGCCACTTTTAAGGATTAGATGTTGGGGTTCGATTTAGCTTTTTCCTACAAATTCAAGGTTTATTTTGGACTTTCTCCAAAAAAGAACCATGAAGAGAGAACGAGCTAGGTCTGACTTTAAGGAGTGACGAGCGTAGCCTAGACCGCCTTAGAGAACTTGCAGTCTCACCCATTTCCTCTGGCCTCTTCCCCCTCATCTAGGCCAGCGCTAGAGAACCCAAATTAAAACCAACTCCTCACCATCGACTATCCCCCTCCCAAAAATCCCCAATGGCGGCGCCGCTGGAACTCGAGCGCTCCTCATAGGAGCGCATCATCGAGTCTGGACCCCTGTCTTCCGTGACTGTTGCGCATCACCTATATTAGGTAATGTGTATTCTAGTGCTGGAGAGGCTTGTTGAAATAAGTGAGAACATGCTCACATGGGCAAGAGAGCTCTTGGAATATAAGGAGGTAGTGTACAGAGGGAGTGTCTTGTCGTGGTTGGGAGTTGTAAGATTTCGAAGACATATGTTTAATACATGGTATATGTTTGAGTATTTTTTGATTTTTCTTGGATCTTCTTGATTGGCTAGATTTGTACATAAAGTTTGACTTGATGTGCAAATGCATGTTGCATCATTAAGTTATTATTTGATGTTATAGACTTAGGTAGTAAAGGCAATTCGTGTAAGGGAGTGACGAGTTCCGAAGATCAAGATAAAGACTTGCACAAAAAAGGAAGCTAAATATAAGGATATCAACACTATTTTGAAAGGATGGATCAATTCCAACTCATTATGAGCTGGCAATAAGAAGGAGTATTAGTGCAGAAAAGGTGGAGGAACATGAAGGAAGGAACTCAAATTCAATCAAAATAGGTGATGTTGCTCAGAAGCTAACATAATAGTTGTACCAAGTTCATGGAAGTAACTTGGAAGGGTGCAAAGAAGAAGTCTTGGAACCAGGGTGGTATTCAAGTTCTGACAATTCAGAGAGAATGCCAGTGAGAAGTCGAAAACCCATAGGGTAATCCATACACCTAGGAGAATCCACAGCTGGTATCCATAGCTGGTATCCTTGTGGTTTAGCTAGTTAGGTCATCTTTATATAAATTAAAGAGCATAAAACTTGGCCTAAGTTAGGGTAGACCTAAGGAAGTATAAAATTAAAGCGATCGTTTTCGAGGCGCTTCGTGAAATCAGGATTATCGGTAAGAAATAATGTCTAAGAAGATAAAAGTAAGACAAGTAATGTTGGAAGATTCATTTCGAAAACTCACAATTGTGTGGGTATACCGCAGATTCTTTCATGAGACCCTATAGAGATAAGGTATAAGCTAGACCGAGACCAACATCCTAACTATAGAGTCAAGGAAGGTTATACATGCAGTTTAGAGACCATTAGGAAACCCCAAGGGGGAGAGTAAACAATAAACACTAAAGTGTTGTTATCTGAATTTCTAAGTAAAAGCTGGAGAAGATTTACTGGACGATGATAAGGTTAAGCCCTATTCTCATTAGGTTATAAGAAGCCATCATTATAAAGTATTTCCGAGAGTATGTATGGATGAATGATGGAAGGAGACAAACTAGGATAACTTTAGCAGACTAGTTATAAAGGGGAAACCAATCGTAAGTTGTCCTTTAGAGTAAAGAGAGTATTCCAAAATAGACCGGTATAGTGTAATAGGAAAACCGGATTGGAAAGGATCAAAATGTGTCCACAACCAATTCTAGATAGGGTTGTAAGGACATAATCCGAGAGATTATCGTAAAAGGAACCGTGGGATAACTTAGAACTACAGTTGTATATTGTCGGACATGAAGAGAATTCAAGGAAAAAGATCCGGATTTGGGATACCACAATTATCCCCAACTGTGATCACAATGGAATTGAGAAATGTTGTGATGAATACAAGTTAATACCTCATTCTGAAACGTAAGAGAGTACAAACTTCAAGGACGAAGTTTATTTTATGGGGGAGAGTCTGTAATACCCCAGCATTAGAACTTAGAAATAAGCTGAGATGATGTGTGTGCATTGAATTCATGCATAGAAAATCTAGATAATTTTCATGCTTTTAAATAAAACTTGCCAAAGAGATTGAATCTTCTCTTAACTTGGTGGAACTGAAGTAGCTCATCAAGTTGATTGTGATAAGTTTCAATATGACCTTTGCTAAAACCATATCTTTGGGTGATATAATTTGATCTAAGGGTAGATAAATTGTAATAAAACTAAGTCACAACACACTACTCATTAAGAAGTATTGTGAGTATATAAATTACGCTAAACCTTAATAAGTTGAATCATCTAGTTTGGTCATGAGGAATCAAGATGGGGTATGATAAAGTAAGTGATACTAATTGTATGGAGTAGTTGAAAGCAAAGTAGCTTAATCAAGCTTATAACAAGAACAAACTTGTATTGAGAGGAGTAGTACCCTACCCATTCTAGGAGTTTGATATCATAGGTTATATAGAGAGAATGGAAACCTTGCAAGCCTTAAAAACAGATCTAAGGCTAATGTACTAGGAGAAGAATGAAGGAATGTTTAAGAAAGTACATGACCATGCCGTCAAAGGAGGTTGCCTATGATAGAGCCAGAGGACTAGATCAATTAGACAAAAGAGATCTTAGTGAAGCAGAGGAGAGATTTAAACAGAGTATATTTAGGAAAGGAATTCCTAGTACCCGAACTTAGTGAAGTGTTAGGGCTAGGAATTCTGGAGAAATCTTTAATCAATATCATAGTATGGGGCTATATCAATATCTCACTTCGGGTTGAAACATCAACTATAATTACCTAGTTATACATCAATCTTTAACTTTTAGTTCTTAGGGATTATAATATTCTTGGGTGAATAAGTAGGTATAATATTTAAACACTTGAATAAGGTAATTAGTATTTATATAATTACCAAAAGGATTAATTATCATTACTGTTTGAATATATCACTTTTATAAAACAATAAAAGAAATTGATAACCATATAAGAAGATAACTCTAATAGTACTTCTTAATTCTTCCCTTTATTTCATAAGTATTAAATAAATACAACTCTATTTGAAGTAAAGGTATTACAGAGATATTCCCAAGGAAATAAAAGGCTTTATTAAATAATGAATATATATTACATTGGTCTTTACAAAGAGTAGAAATTGTATTACAAAAGGTAAATAAAGGAAAATTCCTAAACTAATCCTAAACTATTCTTCTGATCACTTGGTCTTGTACCTGCAAATAAGAAATAAATAGAAATAAAACAAAGAGTGGGTTAGTGTTAGATTGATCTCAATTTCAAACAGTGAAGTGCACTGGTTTCCAATCCTCATTGAGCAAGTTAAATTAAAAAGGGGACAAAAACCATCAAGTGTAGAATCTGTTCTTTTAAGCAATAAAAGCGTGAGAATAACATCACAAGCTGAAGGGGCAAGTTTCACCAGAATTGGTAATAGTAAAAGGATGGGGGAAGTTTAAATTATAGTTACTTGATCTCATCCATAGCCAAAGCAAACAGTGAAGCATCTTACACACCCAAATGCATGCATTGAGTGTCAGTAGCTGAGAGAAAAGGGAGCAGTTTAAATCACAGCCGTATAGAGCAAAGATAGCTTTGCTATTCATTTCGCAAGAGAGCACAACCACAGTTTGTTACCAACACAACCAAGAACAACACAAGATCTTGAATCAAATCACTTTCCACCATAGAAAACGCAGGAGATCACCAGCCAAGATGGTGACTTGAGGAGGAGGATGTTCTAGGTGGACAGCAAGGCCACACAGGAACAACATCATCAGGAGGAGTAAGACCAGGACAAGAGGAAGCCACAACACATCCAGGGCTACCATAAGCCAATAGTAAAAGGCAACATCAATACAAGGCAACAAGGGTATATCCCAACCTTAAGATCTGATCATTTTCATCCTGTACATTCATTTGCTTGCAAACATATGATAAGTATGCATATTGGACAACAGATAATACACAGCAAATTGCTGCATGTGTTCTTGCATAGGGAGGGTCTCAGACCAGCATCACTGGCCCTATGATCTATCTTTAAACTAGATAGATACACATCATTGCTGCTGGTACATGGCACATTCCTAGAAGGGTAGGCCATCCTAAAAGGACTTGGATGGAGTGCTCGGACACGACACGTGTGGCGAGGACCTCGGGGGGCTCCCATGGTGATTCCCCTCTGAATCCCCGCTCGGGCCCTGTCTCGCCCCCCATATTACACGGGCTCCTGTCCGTCGGACTTCTGTCCCACGGGCGCGTGGCGTGCACTATGCGGTGTCCCCACCACCAGAGAGAGGAGGTGTGCGTTTTGCGTTTCTGCCATGCGTGGACCTCTCCACGGGCACTGCTACTACTGCTACGCCCACCCGCTTAGCTCCGACTGCTTCCTCGGCATCTCCAACCTCGACTCCGACATCGCCACCGCTCTCCCACCTCCTTCCTGAGAGGAGATCTACTGCAAGGCGTTTGACGCCGGTGGTCCCACCTCATGGAGAGGCGGATGAGCCGAGCTGCGGCTCAACTGCGGGCGCAGAGAAGGTCCGATTTCGGGAGAAGGAAGGCAGGGGAGAAATTTCATCGGTGACTGGTGCCATACTTCATCAATCGATCGATTGGGGGAGAAAAGGAGCTCGAAAAGCTCAGTTGGCAAGAGGAAATTGTGCGATTCTAACATTGGGGAGTGGCACATTGACTCCTTCTTCGATTTTGCTGGCGAGGACCGTGGGATTGGGGAAGAGCCCATGTACCACCCTGAGAAGCGTGCGGAGCCTGTGCAAACTCGGAAGCTACTCCGACGACCAGCATCCCACTCTGCTGCAAGATTCAGGGCCCCAGATTCCCTCTGCAGTAGCGGAGAAGAGGAAGCGTGGTTACCCTCGAGGCTCTACAACTAGGAAGACAACTTCAAAGTTGGCTCCATCATCATCGGCGGTGGGGGATCAGCCATTTTTCTCGATCCCCTAAAGCTAGAGCATGGGAAGTTCTCATTCCAAGCTGTGATGGCAGTGGCAACTCTGCTGGCCCTCCACCAGAACTCGGTCAATGTGGGCATGCTGGTGTGCGAGCACCTGGATGCAGGACAAATTTCAGGGGATCAACACTGTTAGAAAGGGATCCATGTGGAGTGGGGCTCACATGCATGGAGGATGAGGAGGAGGCTGACAGAGCATGTGGATTTTTCCGTGGACAAATCTGGGTAGACGAAGATACCCCTCCTAGGGTTTGGGATCCTACAACTGGCCCTCCCACCTGTAGGGGTTCCGCGTATGAAAACAATAAATTTTACCCTACGCCCCTGAACCCCTGAAGCTGCCTGGACATATCTATTAGTAATACAGTAACAGGAGGGGATTTTCGTGAACTTACCCTTGAAGACCAAAAAGAGTTGTCAACGCTCAGGAGAGCATGGTTGATGTAGACGAGCCGAAGCCGACCTCAAGGTCATGATGAAGTCCTTGCGCTCCTTCTGGCTCCAACGACTCGAGTGCCTCAAGTGCGACACCTCGCGGAGAGTTACACTCATCCGGTGCCTGACGATGACTCCCGCTTCCCCGATCCAGCAACAGTTGTGGAAGTAGAGCTGCCGGATCAGAATCCCGTAGCGCGACGACGCTCCGCGGTGAAGATGTCTCTCGCTCATGCAGTCTAGACTTGGGACCACGGTCACGAGAGAGAGAGGGGGAGAGAGAAAATATCAATTAAAGGTTCTCCCAAAAGTGGGGAGACCTTTATTGATTATTGGTGTGTTTATCTTGGCCAAATACCCCACTATATATAGGGGGAGGAGGGGGTACACCCTTCCTCAAAGTCTCGGGGTGGGACTAAAGGAGAGGAGGGGGAAGGGGTGGCCTCCGGCCACCCTAGTGGGCCCCGTGCGGGGGGGGGGGGGGGGGTGGCTAGGCCCAGCCGGCCTCTCCCTTGGCCCCTCTCCCTCTCTCCTTTCCCCTAATGGCCCCTCTCCCTCCGGAATTAGCCCATTAAGCCTTTTTGACCTTTAATTGATTTTCTCTTTATTAAATAATTATGAATAAATGATTAAATCAAAATTTAACATTCATTCACATATTATTCAACCTCCGTGGCCATGGAACACCTTCCACCTCCAGTCCGGACATCCTCCGGACTTACCGAAACCCTTCCGGTTTTCTCCCTACTCTTCTTCGGTGATTCCACCGATCCTATAAACACTCTCTAAGCATCATCAAGCCCTTAAGCGTGATACCCCATGGTTCGGGAACACTCCAGACATGGTCAGGACATTCCCGCACCAATGATCGACAGAGGGACCTGGATGGCCATGTCACCCCTGTGCGTTCCACGAAGATCTTTCGTTGTTTGAACCGGGACAGCCGTGTCTTATTCCCTTTGTCACTCGATACTTGCATTGCCCGAGATCTGATCAATGACATCACCTTGTGGTGTTCAATCTCGTTACTGAACAATGCTACTTGACTCGTTCCGACAAGTGATATCCTCGTGATCTAATCACACGCTGCGCAGCTATTGGATATAACCTCTCCGAGTGGGCCCTTGAGTATCTTCTCGTCACATGGACGGACAAATCCCGCTCTTGACATATATTGCCTCAACGGTTTCCTCTGAACACCTGAACACACCTTTATAACCACCGTATTACCAGATGACGTTTGATGATATCAACGCACTCTCAAGAGACAGTGATTTATATAGCCTCACGGTCTAAGAAATAGTCTACAAGGATCCATTTCTAATCATCGTAACTTGAACTTCGTGACATGATCGGGTCACGATGTTTAGGTTGGGTATCGGTTCATCATCTCATTCTCAGAATGAGATGACCTCATTTCCAACTAGCATAAATGCCACATGATCAGGAAACATGATCATCTGTTGACCAATAAACCAGTGACTAGAGTTTCACTGGGAACCCCTGGTTGTTTGTATATCACACGTGTATTGATGTTTCCACTCAATATAGTTATAGCATGATATAAAACTTAATCATAAAGTATATGAAATATGATAATAGTCCTTACTACTATTTGACTCTAGGGCATATTTCCAACAGTCTCCTACTTGCACTAGAGTACAAATACACTAGCTGCATTTGTTCTCAATCATTGGCACCATATACCTGGTACCCTGAACATGCTTGCTCCTGGAAGAGGTTGAGTCTTGGGTCTGTACTTTACAGTCCCAAATCCTTTGCAACTTACTAATGTCACCTTGATTGACATTAATACTTTATCATCACATGATAGCATCTTTGCGTATGCATCGTCGCTATGGCAGCAGAACAAGGCCTGATTCCAAGAGCCTACAATGACGTTAGATCAACCTCGAGGGCTTTCTCATGGGCACTGTGCCCTGGGACACATCATTCTATGTTAAAAGCAAACTAGCCCCGCCATAACATTATACAACACTTTATATGGTACCCTTATCTATTATTATAAATGTATTCATCGAAACACTAGTGCACTCTGTGCAACTTTCGATGTTTTGTTCACCTCGCTTCCTACTTGACTTTAATTGGTATCTACGGGAGTTTCCAACATATTCCCTTATAACATAACTCTTTATGCTTTAAGATATGTCATCCTTTATGGATTTGGAAAACATGTCTGCAAGTTCTCTATTAGACACTGCAGACAAACTTAGCTCAAACGTTTTGTGATTCGAACTTAATCACTTTCAAACGTTACTTATTTGGATCACATATTATGCTAAGTTATCATCATGGTTTACTAAGACAGAACCTATGTCTCAACATAGTGGATGATGATCATCCTTTTCTTTCTTTCAACCATTGATGTTAAACTTAATACTATTCCTAATTTGAGTCATTAAGGACCAGTTCCTTAATTAACTTCTATTCTGAAACTTTTTTCAGAATTCCTTAAGGAATACTACATAATATCATAATACGGTTATTATCAACTTCTACATCTTATAAACCATTATTTATAAGTATTTGCGCTTTCATCCTTAACATACTTAAGAATTACTCCTATAAGCTCCCACTCAAAATATGTTGCTACATATTTGAATTTGAGACTTATATTGCTCCCACTTAAAAATATGTCAATCACATATTGTTTCATGAAGACTTTCATAGCTCCCACTCAATTTTATGCAAATTGCATATGTCCTTACTATTTTGAATAACTTCAAAATCCTTTGACCAAATATCAAACTTGCAGATTTACTATGAGATACTAGTACTTTTACTAGTTTCAAATCCACTTGATATTTAGCACACTTGAATCAAATTCATTTGAATTTATCCAATACTTGGCAAATTGTGCTTTTTTTCATTCACCCCTTTTTTCCACTATGGCTTTGCAGTCAATTGGGAAAATTCCAAGTAACCCCTTTTACTTGTGAGATTTAGGAACTAATTGCTTTCTAATCTCAAGTGAATTTTGCTTTTAGGATTTCTCATAATTTTAGTTTACCATAATTTCCTTTGTAGTTCGTAGGTATGTCATATTCCAAGAATCATGACAAATGATTCACAAATGTCTCCATAATAGATATGGATTACATTTTGAATCCTACTTCATGTAGTGAAAACACCAGTGGGGAAAACACAATGATCAAAATCATTGATTCTTTCCTTCTATGAAGAGAATCGTTCAGGAACGTTATCCGTTGCGCTTCTCAACACTCTGATGCAGAGTTTTGAATCCTCATCGTGTTTTACACTATTTTCCATTTGTCTCATAATTGAGAAACATCACTAGAAGTGAGCTTTCTCAAGAATGCACCAAAATCCAAGCAATACAAGTTTTGCTTTCCTTTTGGTTTAGCTATGGATTTCATATTCAAAGTTTCCAATGAATACTCCACAAGGACTTATTCGCTATCATTTTGGTTATATCGAATAACCCCAAAACTTTCACGAATTCTAATGGTTTACCAATTCTAATTGAGTGCTAACTATTTCTAACTAATGGTCTCTACATTTACACTACAACGATTTATTTGGTGCCTTCTATTCAACCCCTTTGATATCTAATATCACATTGTGATGCTCTGCATTCTGACGTTTTAGAACGCTTTGCATTCCACAATATCTTTTATGCCATTCTTATAAAGTCGAATTTCATTACTATTGATCAAATCATATCAATTAGATTCTCTTTTATATTCATACCCTTTGTTAATGAAACATTTTGATCAAATCAAATAGTTTCATATTTATGTTTCCTTTGGTAAACTTCTTTACACATTTAAACAATCATATAATGATAATTACCATTTTCGTTAAAACACAATACATCGAATATGTATTAACTTTTAACAATTCATTAAACACTTTGTATTCAAGTAATACACGGTGTTCAAGTTATTTTGCCGAACTTAGGCACGATATATATATGTGATGAATCGAATGACTTTCACATATTATCACATAACTTTGAATTCAAACAATGGTTTCAGTCATTAATGAAATATCATTAAGTTGGGTATTTTAAACAAGGCATTTTAATGTTTTACAAATGTTCATGCATTATCAATTAGTTTCAAACAACATGGATAATTCACATATAATCAAACAATATATGAATATGAATAGAAATCATTCATGAAAGTGGAACAACTGTTTGTTACAAACTCATATGAATAACCGTCTCACGAAGTGTGAGACACACTAAAGAAGTTCACAATCTCTTGATTACAATAATCATCCTAAAACATAAACTAAATGATAAATGTCGAGGGAGAGTGTCGTCGGCCATCATCATCATGCTCGCCATCAACACGCAACGTCACCTCCTCTCCAGCAAGCACCTCTCATGCTGAAGGACCTGTTTTCAGTAAAATAGAACAAGTATCATATATACTTAACACTACAAATGTGTTTGCAAGATTATAACATTTATAAAACTGTATATCAAATATATACCTTTGTCATCGATGACCTCTTCGGTGATTGGTTCAACCTTTATGTTCCTGAAACGTAATATGAACTCATGGAAATCCAATGCTTCCGTATCACCACTCATGATGCTACTCCGGACATGTCCTCCGTAGCTGGGAGGCAACGATCGAAGCAGTACGTCTATCGCAAATGGATCAGCCATCCAGTAATCCACGAAGTGAACCAGTCTCATGTGTGCATCAAGCATGCGCTCCAAGTGACCCTTCAAACATGTATGCTCCTCCATTTGTATGGAAAAGAACTCTCCAAGCAGCTCGTGCTTCCACATGCGCACATGGCCTATGAACTCTGCTCTCAGCTGATCCACCATCGAATATGGATCAAGATCACCCATGAGCGGATGTAGTTCATCCACCATCCCGTAACGCATTATTATCTAAATATAGGTGGGCATCTCTTGACGATAGTAGCGGTCTGCCAGCTCTTGTGGGGTCTCATAGTGGTTTGGCTTAGTCAAATCCATCGTGTGGCATATGTAGTCTACCACATGATTCCTAGTAAGGAGATCATTCAGGCGCACAAGCCAACTAGGGAAGTTGGATCCATCAAGTCTAAGTTTCTCACCCTTTACCCAATCCTCAATGACAAAGTAAGCTTCACGGTGAGCCATCTACATTTATAATTTGCAAAAGGAATTTAGACTAAGTTTATAATTAAATGAGTTAATAATAACTCCACTCAGAAACACCTATCCCCAAAAGGGTTCCTAGTGATAACATGACCCCTATTAGCCACATCTCCCCCGATCATCACGACCATCAATGTGGGTTCAAGGGTGGACACTAAACATCGGTCACATCATTCATGCAACTCGTGCTCGATCTTTCGACCATCCGCATTCCGAGGCCATGTCTGTACATGCTAGGCTCGCCAACTCAACCTTAGTTTTTTCACTGTGCAACATGGCTTACACCCACTGTATGTGAACTGAGATATGTCGGACACCCGATCATCACGACCTGCCTCATATCAAAGAACTTTCTTGGTGGTGCACACTAAGGGGGAACACAATCGTTGATAATTTTAACAGGGATCATCTTATTAGGCTACCGTCGAGTATCTAATACTAGCACACAATAAGATATACAGACAATAATATTGAATGTAAATGCGATGTGATATGGTCCTTTACGTTGTGATCTCCATCCGTCGTCACCGGGTTCCGGCGTCGTAGACACCAGGGTACCGGTGTCATTCTGGCGTGGTAGTTCGTCACCTCCGGGACTATCTACTACTTTGCAACAAAAGGTAATTACTTTACCTTTGCCACAACCATATCACAAAGCAACACCCCCCTGCAAAACAAAGTTAGACACCTCTAATTTATCTTTGCATGTTTTACGTGGCTGAATGGGCTTTCGCACAAGAACTGTTCTTACCTACGAACTTTCAGCACAACGCTGATCAAGTAGTTGTCTCTACTACACCCCTTTCGGGGCCCTCTGTTGCAAATGGCATACCAACTAATGCAAGAGAGACAGATAACCCCTAAGCCACTTTATACGGTACAAGCCGTATGTCAAGTGTGGACCAGTCTCGCGAATGAACGCGTAAAGTCGGTTAGGGGCCGCTTCATCAAGAAATACTGTGGTATACACAAGTACACGTGGGAGGGTAACAACTAAAAGATCAACGCCCACACGCTACATCTCGTGTGTTCTACTCGTACTAGCATTACTACGCATAGATCTAGCTCTGATACCACTGTAGGGGTTCCGTGTATGAAAACAATAAATTTAACCCTACACCCCTGAACCCCTGAAGCTACCAGGACCTATCTATTAGTACTACAGTAACGGGAGGGGCTTTTCACGAACTTACCCTTGAAGACCGAAAAGCATTGTCAATGCTCAGGAGAGCGTGGTTGATGTAGATGAGCCGAAGCCGACCTCAAGGTCGTGATGAAGTCCTTGCGCTCCTTCTGGCTCCAACGACTTGAGTGCCTCAAGTGCGACACCTCGCGGGGAGTTACACACGTCCGGTGCCTGATGATGACTCCCGCTTCCCCGATCCAGCAGCACTTGCGGAAGTAGAGCTCCCGGATCAGAATCTCGCAGCGCGACGGTGCTCCGCGGTGAAGATGTCTCTCGCTCGCACAGTCCAGACTTGGGACCACGGTCACAAGAGAGAGAGAGGGGTAGAGGGAAAATATCAATTAGAGGTTCTCCCAAAAGTGCGGAGACCTTTATTGATTATTGGTGTGTTTATCTTGGCCAAATACCCTACTATATATAGGGGGAGGAGGGGGTACACCCTCCCTCAAAGTCTCGGGGTGGGACTAAAGGAGCGGAGGGGGGAGGGGTGGTCGCCTGCTACCCTAGTGGGCCCTTCGCGGGGGAGGGGGGGGGGGCTAGGCCCAGCCGGCCTCCCCTTGGCCCCTCTCCCTCTCTCCTTTCCCCTAATGGGCCCTCTCCCTCTGGAATTGGCCCATTAAGCCTTTTTGACCTTTAATTGATTTTCTCTTTATTAAATAATTATGAATAAATGATTAAATCAATATTTAACATTCATTCACATATTATTCAACCTCCGTGGCCATGGAACACCTTCGACCTCCACTCCGGACATCCTCCAGACTTACCGAAACCCTTCTGATTTTCTCCCTACTCTTCTTCGGTGATTCCACCGACCCTATAAACACTCTCTAAGCATCATCAAGCCCTTAAGCGTGATACCCAACGGTTCGGGAACACTCTAGACATGGTCGGGACATTCCGGCACCAATGATCGACAGAGGGACCTGGATGGCCATGTGACCCCTGTGCGTTCCACGAAGATCTTTCGTCGTTTGAACCGGGACAATCGTGTCTTATTCCCTTTGTCACTCGATACTTGCATTGCCCGAGATCTGATCAATGACATCATCATGTCGTGTTCAATCTCGTTACTGAACAATGCTACCTGACTCGTTCCGATAAGTGATATCCTCGTGATCTAATCACACGTTGCGCAGCTATTGGATATAACCTCTCCGAGTGGGCCCTTGAGTATCTTCCCGTCACATGGACAGACAAATCCCGCTCTTGACATATATTGCCTCAACGGTTTCCTCTGAACACCTAAACACACCTTTATAACCACCGTATTACCAGATGGCGTTTGATGATATCAAAGCACTCTCGGGAGACAGTGATTGATATAACCTCATGATCTAAGAAATAGTCTACAAGGATCTATTTCTAATCATCGTAACTTGAACTTCGTGACATGATCGGGTCATGATGTTTAGGTTGGGTATTGGTTCATCATCTCATTCTCAGAATGAGATGACCTCATTTCCAACTGGCATAAATGCCACATGATCAAGAAACATGATCATTTGTTGACCAATGAACCAGTGAATAGAGTTTCACTGGGAACCCCTGGTTGTTTGTATATCACACATGTATTGATGTTTCCACTCAATACAGTTATAGCATGATATAAAACTTAATCATAAACTATATGAAATATGATAATAGTCCTTACTACTATTTGACTCTAGGGCATATTTCCAACACGACCCTCCGTGTCTGGGTCCAGAAAAACCTGGCCCGAAGCCGCTCCTTTGTGGCGGCGAACTGCTTTCCCCTTTCCCCTAGAGACGAGCTTGCTTCGAGTATCAATCTAAACCTAGGCGAGGAGAGTTGGCAGCTGAAGCCCAAGCCCTCATTCCAGTAGATCTTTTAGGTCTGTACCATGGCAGACAAAGGTCAAGGCAGGGGAAGGGGAAGAAGTGGGAATAACAGAGGGAGAAGTGGCAGCAAGCGCCTCTGCAGCAAAATTTGCAAGCACAATTTGGGTATGGCTTTCAACACCCTGCTCCAAATCAACAGATGCATATGATGCCCCCCGTACTGCTCCTTTCCCCCATATGGGTTTCCACCTTGGTAGTATGGCTAGCCTCCGAATCCTGTCTTTTAGGGACAATTTCCAGGGCCGTGGCAGCATCCACCTCTAGGCTTCCCTAGGCAGGGGGTGCCATAGCAGACGCTAGAAACTCCCCAACAGAAGATTCAAGGGAACAATCACAGTCGCAATCTGGAAAATCTCAGAAATAGAAGAATAAGGATATAAGTAAAGGAGAGGACTCCAAATCTTAGGACAGTGCCCCTTACTTAATTACCTCTGCTGATTCAGGCTCTTCTCCTAATGAGAAAGGTGAGGTTTATGCTGAGGTAATTTCCTACAATTGTGGTGAGCCTGGACACCACAAGGCTGCCTGTGCTGCTCCAAAAATCTGCTTTCATTTGTAGTTCCTTGGAACATGAAGTGGAGAACTGTCCAGTCAAGAAACAACCCTAGCAGCTTGCTAAATTTGTTGGTAGTGCAGCATCTAGGCTTGGTTTTTATCATATTGAGCTTCCATATCAGGTCTTTGAGATACCCCCTCCAAAGAATGTTGGCTTGGTTTATGTGGATCTGGGAAGCATCACAAAAGAAGAGCTGTATCAAAGTTTAGCTACTGTCTATAGGACAAACTAGCCTTGGAAGATCAAGACTCTTGATGAGTGGTCCTACTTGGTCAAATTTCCACCACACCTCAAAGTGGATGAGATTGCTGGTATCCTAGTTTTTGGTATCCCCAAGGAAGGTGTCTTTGTTAAAGTCCATGTATGGAATGGTGTCTTGTACTACTATGCTGAGCTCCAAGATGTCTGGTTATAGATTAAAGGTCTGAATCAAGCCTGGTGCAAATGGCCAACTCTGATGCAGTTTGTGACTGCCTTTGGAATAATGTTGGATGTTGATTGGTATGGAATGTTTAGGTCCTTCTATGAAACTATCAGGGTTAAGATTAAATGCATGGATCACACCAAAATCCCTGCTACCAGAATCTTTGAGGTGGGTGGAGTCTTATTTCAGATACACTTTGCAGTGGAAGGCCCTGCAAGTGTGGTCAATGTGGAGGATGATGACCTAGATAACATCCATCCCCTAACCCTAATGAGCACACTGAACAGCAAGAAGATTAGCAGGAAGAACAGCCACCTGAGGCCAAGAAAATCTCAGAAAAAATGGATACTGATACTACTGGGGGTGGTAAAAGTACCAGTACCTCTGTTGCTGGCACTCAAAAAGGCAAAGACAAAAGTACTGCTAGGCAGAAACCTCTGGCTGCTTTAGCTGACAAGATTGAGGAGATAACCTATTGTAAGGCGCTCAATGATGATAATTTTCCAAGCTCTAGTATGCTGCTCCCCATTATAGATGAGTAGTCTCTCAAAAAAGACAAAGTCATGGAATGGATGCAAAAGTATCACTCAGAAGAGTCCCGTTTCAACCTGATTCAGGAAATGGAGCTAGCTAATGAAAACACCCTGTTTTATGAAGATCCTGATAGTGAGCTCTGCCAGGAGGAACTCTTAAACCATGATTTGAAGATTGGATCTACTGTAAAAGGCAAAGATCACAGCACCAAGTGGGGTCCTTTGATTGGTACAAGGCAGAGCTCCAGGTTTAATGACAAGGATGGGAAAACTATGCTGCAAAAAGCTCAAGAAATCACCATGAGAAGGAATCTTGAGAAGGCAACCTCCACCAAGACAAAAATGAAAGGTATAATCCAACAAAATCCCTTTAATGTGCTAGCTCCTAGTAACCTCATTGGAATGGCAAGTACTGTTGGTATTGACATCCCAAATATTGATGATTGCTCCTCTATTGTTTCTCTTAGTAGTAATAATAATGTGCCTTCTACTTCTATCCCCTCTATGCATGTCTCCCCTGCAAAACATCTGGAGGATGAGGGGTATGTAGAGGATTTTCCTAATGCATTAGGATGGTCTCTGGTTGGTAAACATAGGCGGGGAAAGCACCCTAGGAAAATCTATATTAAATGAATTGTGTTTTTTGGAATCCTAGGGGAATTCAAGCCCCTGGCAGGAATAATGCTGTTATAGACCTTTTTAATAAGACCCATGCCCATTATGTTGGATTTCAAGAAACAAAAAAGGAATCTGTATCTACCAACTACTTAAATTCTTTGGTGGGTAATAGATTCTTGGAGTGGAAAGACTTACCTGCTGTTGGCTCTGCTGGAGGTATAGTGGCATGTATTGATCTGGATTTCTTTGATGTAGTTAGTTGGCAAGTTAGAGACTTCTCCATTTCTGTTATTGCTAGGCTGAAGGTCAAAGATGTTGTAGTTAGGATTATTACAGTGTATGGCTCTTCTTATGAGGAAAATAAGGAGGCTTTTATCTCTGAATTGCATAGTCTTTTTTGTTGATTATTAAGGTTCTACTATTATTGGTGGTGATTTTAATCTTGTCAGATTTCAATGTGACAAGAGCAATGGTAACATTGATCACAACTGGAGTGATAAGTTTAATACATGGATTGATATTTGGAGTCTACTTGAAGTCAAGCTTAATAATAAGAAGTTTACCAGGGGAAATAATAGGATGGACCTGATCATGTCCAACATTGATAGAGTTTTTTGTAGTGTAGAGTTTGATCAATTTTTCCCCATGGCTACCATTAGAGCTCTCCCTAGATTGGGAAGTGACCACACACCCATTCTGTGGGAATCTGGATGTGGGGTCAAGCCTAAGTCTGCCATCTATAGATGTGAGAAATGGTGGCCAATGAGAGGTCATTTCAAGAAGCTTGCCTCTGAAAACTGGTCTAAACCAATTAAAGGTAAAGATGCAGTTGATGTTTGGCAAAAGAAAACTAGGAGATTTAGATATTGGTCTAAAGGATGAAGTAGGAATATTGAAGCTAAACTTAGAAATCTTAAAAAGGATCTCATGGAGGAATATGATCTGTTGGATGTCAAGTCTAAATCAGTAGAGTTGTCTACTGAAGAACATACAAGACTAAAACAAATCTACTCTGAAATGAATATGCTTTGGCTAAAAGAAGAAACTAAGGCAAAGCAAAGATCTAGAGATAGAGATATTAAAGAAGGGGATAGGAATACAACTTATTTTCATGCTGTTTCCAATCAAAGGAGGAAAATGCTAGTACACTCTCTAGATGGGCCTGTGAAAGATGAGGATGGTATGATGCAGGTAGCAACCTCTTTCTACAAAAACCTCTTTAAAAAAGAGGACCCTTCTGGCTATACTCTCTCTGAGGATTTTTTCTCTCCTAATGAAAAAGTCTTTGAAGAGCAAAACCAGAAGCTTGAGGATCCTTTTACAGAGGAAGAAATCAAACAAGCTGTCTTTGGTTCTTACTCTGATGGAGTCCCATGTCCTGATGGCCTGTCCTTTATCTTCTACCAGCACTTCTGGGATGTACAAACAAGACCTGCTGGCCATGTTTGAGGAGTTTCACAAGGGCAATATGGACATTTTTAGGTTAAACTTTGCCATCTTGACCCTCATCCCAAAAGATCCTGAAGCAAGTAGTATGATTTTTTTGTCCTATTAGCTTACTTAACTGTGTTTTTAAGATCTTTACCAAGGTCCTCACTAATAGGTTTTCCTTACTTATGGGTATACTCACTTCCTCCAATCAATCTGCCTTTATTAAAGAAAGGTTTATTCTAGAAAGTGACAGCTCATGAGGTCATTCACTTTGTTTCTCATGGCAAGAATCAAGGGCTTGTCCTAAAACTAGATTATGAGAAGGCCTTTGATAAGGTAGATCTCAACTTTCTTTTAGATTTGTTAACAAAGAGAGGCTTTAATCCCAAACTTGTCTCTTGGATTAAAGCTATTACCCATGGCGGTTCTGTAGGTGTAAAGCTCAATAACACATTGGTAGTTTCTTTGTTACTAGGAAGGGCCTCAGACAAGGAGACCCTATCTCCCCTTTACTCTTTAATTTAGTGGTAGATGTTTTGACCAGAATGCTCATTAAAGCATATAATGCTGACCTGATTAAAGGCCTTTGTTCTGAGCTTTATCCTGGTGGTATCATCTGTCTACAATATGCAGATGATACCATCCTTTTCTCTGACAACAATCCCACTTATGCTACCAATCTTAAGTGGGTCCTGACTTGCTTTGAACATGTATCTGGGATGAAAATCAATTACTCCAAGAGTGTGCTCTGTTTATAGATCACACGGTGGTTTGATGATTTGGTGACTTCCCTAAAAAAATTACTCCAAGAGTGAATTTATCCCTATAGGTCTTGATGAGTCTGACGTCATTGCTTTCTCTGATATTCTAGGATGCACTGTTGGTGCTTTCCCCATTAAGTATTTGGGTATCCCCATACAGTTTGAGAAGCTTAGAAGAGAAGACATTTAACCTCTCAATGATAAAATTCTCAAGAGAATTGCTGGTTGGAGAGGGGAGCTCCTCTCTTATGCAGCCAGAGTTATTCCCATTAAAACTTGTTTAGCAAGTATCCCTATTTATCTTCTTTCCTTTTTTAAGTTTCCAAAATTGGCCCTGGACCTGATTAATTCTCAGATGGCTAATTTCCTTTGGAATGACTTTGAAGGGAATAGGAAGCTCCATCTAGCTAGTTGGAAGTTAGTCTATAAGAAGAAGGAATTTGGTGGCCTTGGGATCCCTGATATGGCTAATTTTAACCTGTATCTTCTTGGTTCTTGGATTAAAAGATACTCCCAGGATGAGGGGAAAATCTGGAGAACCATTGTAGAAACAAAATATGACACAAAAAACCCTAATATTTTCTGTAGCAAAAAAACTGGTGCCTCTCAGTTCTGGAATTGGGTCCTCTGGGCTGTTGACAGTATTAGGTTTGGTTATAGGTGGAGGATTGGAGATGGTGCACAAGTTAGGTTCTGGGAAGATACCTGGTTTGGGACCTCCCCTTTATCTGTCCAATTCTTTCCAATCTATGTCATTTGCAATGAACATAACAAAACTGTCAAGCAAGTTTGGGATGGCTCATCCCTTAAGCTCACTTTTAGGAGGAATTTTAACAATGATTTGCTTGCTAAATGGTATGATTTAGATGGAATTGCTTCTAGTATCTCATTTAATACTAATACTGATGCTCTGATCTGGCAGTATGAAAATAAAGGGGTTTACTCCACCACTTCCTTGTATGCTGTCATTAATTTTGGAGGAGTGACACCCATTTATATTCCTGCTGTTTGGCAATTACACATACCCCCTAGAGTACATATTTTCCTTTGGCTCCTTGACCATAACAAACTAATGACTAGAGATAACTTGAAGAAGAGACATATGAATAAACATGAGGACTGCATTTTCTGTAGCGAGGATGAATCTGTTGCTCACCTCTTTTTCCAGTGCTTAGTTGCTAGACAGGTCTGGGAGATCATTTCCAGGTTCTTTAACATTAATATTGGGAATGATTACATGTCAGTAGCTAGATTCTGGATTGCTAATAAGAAATATGCAGCTTTAAATTCTATATGCGCTACTTCCCTCTAGTGTCTCTAGAAATTTAGGAATGACATGATCTTTAATGGTCTACTTTGGCTTAACTTCCATCAGGTTCTGAGGAAGATCTTAACTTCCATAAAACACTGGAGGTTGATCTTCAAGGAGGAGATGCTGGAAGAGGGGGACATGTTTTGTGTCTACCTCTCCAAAATCCTAGACTCAAGCTTCGAGCTGATGAGTGGCTGAGTAGGGGGCATGATGATGAGATGGAAGACGATCAACCTTCATCTCCAGCTCCCTAGAGGGTAGCTCTGCTAGGGACATGGGAGACGCCGACATCCACTCTGGAAGTTGCAATCCTCCCTTCCCCTCTCTAGTCCTTCCCAGCCGGTGTGGATGCACCCCTGTGCTTTGTAATTAGTTTTTATGTTAAAGTCTGCTTTAAACTGTCAATCTATTTTAGATCAGTTGTTAAAAAGGACCTATCCTGTAGTTTCCTTTGTAATGACCTGAGCTTCTTCATGTTTCGTTGATCTTTCAGTGGAACTGGGGGTGGGCTACCCCTATCGATCTAAAAAAATCCCAGAAGAGTAGCACCTCTGTACCTAGCAGGATCATATATGTTTGAGTGCAGGCTCAAGCCTATTCTCTTCAAAAACAATAATCATCTTCCTAAATTATTTAGGAATCATAACTAGACACATTATTTTAGAAAAGACAGTAAAGATCAACACTGTCTACCACTAGGCCACACTGTACAGAAACCTCTAAGTATAATCACTTTCCTACAAGCATAGAGGAATCAGATTTTTATAAATCATCTTCTTATTAATCACAGTGCAGAGACTAACACTAGATTTACACAATAACAGGATTAAATCCTAAGACTTAACATATCAGTATTTCATAAGTAACGATTAACCAAGCATCAGCATAGAGAGCATCTCAACTTAACTCCATAGGAGTAAATCCACAGCCTCAAGAACTTACGCATCCACATTAATCTAATCATGCTTTTATAGAGAATTTTATGACAGAGGATAGGATAACAAAAGCATGCTCAATAGAGTGTTCTCTGATAGAGAATAGAGTAACCAACATGCTCAACTGAGATTGCCATTTCACTAACAGTAGATCAACATCTAGGATTAGCATAGGCAAGATTAACCCTAGAGCTATGCTAAATCACCATTGTAGGGGGTATGAACCCTAGAAATTTAGGGATGAACCCTAAATGGGGAAATCCAGCGTGAGTGATCACATGGCATGGATAGGAGAAAGGTAGAGCTCAGAGAGGACATGAGAGCACTTACTCGAGGTGCTCGTAATATTATCGAAGAGGAAGTAGAGCAGAGGCCAGCGGTACAGAGAGGTGGCGGCACGGGGAGCACCTGAGGGGGCGCTACAACCCGCGCCTACACACGGTAGTAGCGGCCATAAAAGAGCGGCGCCACAAGCACCACAGCGTCAGCAAGGAAGTGCCAGAGCACGGCGGAATCCTAACCCTAGCCACGAGGTGAGGGTCAGCACGACTAGTAGAGAGCGCCAGCACTAGATCGTGCAGGACAGTGTCAAGCAACGGTGTCATCCGCATCGTCTTGCATCGTGGCAACAGGCATAGCGACCTGGGGTGGCCGGAATCAACCGCGGTGGTGGCGGCATCGAGCGGCCAGAGAGTAGGTCGAACGAGAGAGAAGAGAGAGGAGAGTGAGCGAGTAAGTGGTACTAGGCCGGGTGTGGGCAACCCAGTACTACGCAGGGGCATATGTCCAGCCCTAGCGAGCTAGGTCGGGACGCGCCAGGCCAGCCCAGTGGGCCAGGCCCAAGTTTTAAAAGGACTTTTATAAAATACTTAATTACAAATACACCCCTGAAATAAATTAGGCTCTAGAAAAAATCCTAAAAATATAAATAATATATTTATGAAATCACAAAAATATCCTCTATCCAATAAAAATAATAGATAGTAAATTTCAGTAATTAAATATAGATCTATTATTAAAATTATATCTATTCCTTCTGGAATTTTATAAAAATATACAAAACACTTAAAATTGAATAAAATTCATTTTTAAGATTCTAAAGGGAAGTACTATCATAGAAAAATACTAGTTTGTATTTTTGAAAAGTAAATCAAGTGTAATAAAAATAAAGTTTTATTTGCTTAAAGGAATTTTAGTTAAATATTTAAAAGAGTTAAAGATTAAATAAATTCATTTTAAACTCTTAGAATAGTACTAATTATTATAAAAATGCTAACTATCAAAATAATATGAATTTAATGATTTCTTAAATAATGCTTTTCTTTTATTAATTAAAAGAAACTTAAAACCCTTACAAGGCGGGTAAAACACGCAAAGAAGAAAGAAAATAAATCATTGCATGACATTACTATGCATTGCATATTGCTTCTTTAAATATTGTCCTTACCGGGCAATAATGGTTTTCTGTAGAAACCGGAGCTCAAGGTCAAGTGGAAGTATCCGACTTCACTAACTTGAAGTCAAAAGGCGGGTTCACAACTTGCTCATGTCCTTTGATTATTTTCTATCAAATGCTTGTAACTCAAATGTTGTCATCACCTGCATTTAAAAAAGGTAATAACCTACTAATACAATTTTCATAATAATATGATTATGGATTATTTACATAATAATATGATTATGGATTATTTACCAAGAGGTAATAACCTACTAATACAGTTCCAGTGCTAAAGGAACATAATATCTAGGACTTAACAACCAATGTCAACAGTGATTCTAGCGGCGTATATTACGCGTTAACCACGAGATTTGGAATAGGACGGAGAAGTCAGCTGTATCTTCTTCCTCTCACATGCATCCGGATGGCCCGGTCATGGTTGTTATCCTCGTAGCATGCATTTATTGGTAATTGATACATTGCTAACGTATCCATAATTTTTGATGTTCCATGCTTGGTTTTATCTACTTTCTTATGTTTTTTCCACACTTTGGAGTACTTTTTATACACTTTCTTGGACTAACCTATTAACAAGAGCCATAGTGCCAAATACTGCTTTTCTGCTGTTTTTGGTTCCAGGAAAGTCAGAAAATGAATATTCTCGGAATTGGACGGGACAAAAGCCAAAGTCAGTTTTTCACCGAGGGACACACGGAGCCAGAATACGAGATGGAGAGGGACCAGGGGTCCGCCACACCACCTGGCCGCGCGACCAAGCCTAGCCCGCGCAGGGGGTGGTCTGGCCGCCTCAGGCACCCCCTCGGCCTCCCCTTTCGCCTGTAAGATGCCTCCGATACAGAAACCCTAAGTACCCAATCAAAAATCCACGAAAGAGTTTGTAGCCTCCGTCACGTCCATCCCTATATCGGGAGGGATCTGAAGCTCTTCCCGGCACCCTGCCGGAGGGGAGAATTCACCCTGGAGGCCTTCTTCATCACCATGCAAGCCTCCGGTGTGATGCGTGAGTAGTTCATCCTTGGACTACGGGTCCATGTAGTAGCTAGATGGTTGGTTCTTCTCCTTTGTGCTACCATGTTTAGATCTTGTGAGCTCCGTTCATGATCAAGATCATCTATTTGTAATACTACATGTTGTGTTTGCGGGGATCCGATGGATATTGAGATGCTAATTCAGATTGATTATTGATTCTATCATGTCTTTGTTATTTGTGATCTTGCATGCTTTCCGTTGTTAGTAGCTATCTTGGCCAAGTAGATGCTAGCAACTCCAAGAGTTAGTATTTATGCTCGATAGTGGGTTCATGCCTCTAGTAATCTGGGGAAGTGACAGAAATCTCTAAGGTACTAGATGTGCTGTTGCTACTAGGGAGAAAACAACAATCCTTTGTTCATAGAACAATCGTATTGTTTACTTTACACGCGATGCGTAATGCAATTATCTGTTGCTTGTAACTTAATACTGGAGGGGGTTCGGATGATAACCTGAAGGTGGATTAATAGTCATAGATGCAGTTGGATTACGGTCTATGTATAATGGTGTAATGCCCAATCGAATCTCAAAGGAGTCAAGATGATTAGTATATGCATGTATTGCTTTCTCGATGTTTGTCAATTGCCCCGCTGTAATTTGTTCACCCAACATGTCATCTGTCTTAAAGAGAGCTACCACTAGTGAACTATGGACCCTGTCCTTTCTTTTACCATCAATCTACAACTGTTTATTGTTTTCTATTTACTTTCTGCAAGCTATTACTTTCTTCCACACAATATGGTTAATCCTTTGTTTTCAGCAAAACCGGTGAGATTGACAACCTCACTGTAAGTTGGGGGCAAAATTTTGTGGTTGTGTTGTGCAGGTTTCGTTCTTTGGCGCCGGTAGTGCGCTTCACCAAAGTCCAATCGACTAGCAACACCTTGGAGGTGTTTCCTTGCTCCTACTGGATTGATAACCTTGGTTTCATGACTGAGGGGAAAACTTACTGCTGTACTCATAATACCTTCCTCTTGGGGTTCCCCAACGAGCTCGTTAATACACGAGTCAATAGTAATTCGTAGAGGATATGCAGCATATGGGTGGGAGCCCTCAACATCCCACGATAGTTCTGGTATCTGACGGTCTGTACTAACCATTGCCGTAATTCAAGATGTGGGCATGGCGTACACCAAGGGGACATGCGGGGTCGCGAAGGGGGCAGTGATTGGCTTGGATCATCTACTGGGCCCCACACCATAGGAAGTGTGGACGAGAAAGATCGCCCGGTTGTGCAACAAGGATTTGGTCTCTCATGGGTAAAGTAACGCACCTCTGCAGAGTGTAAGAACTATGACACGTTACTCCCTATTCTAGGAAGTAGCTATGAATGCAGCAGGAAAGGAACTCCATGAAAGTTCTGGTCAACCTGTGAAGGCTATCAGACATAGTTTTTAGAATAAAAGCAACCTTTGAAGAAACATTTATGAAAACCTGCATTGCCTACGACCTTTGGTCTGTGGCTGCAGAGATAGTGCATCATACACTTCTTTTTAGTGAACTTGCTGAGTACGCTCGTACTCAACCATACCTTCTTAATCCTTGCTAGATTCTAAGCCGTTGAAGACGATGTCAACATCATTTTCTGCTCAAGAAACCATCATCGGTAGCTCCAGTTCTTCAATAAAGTCAACATATACATCAATCGAAGTGAAGGCAAAGATCTTAATTAGATAGGAGTAGATAATATAGCCATAACACCTACTTCTATAGAGCATTGCATTAGTAGCAATTGCAAGACTAGTAGTTTAGATGCTAGTCTTATTATCCAGATGGTTCTGAGTTATAAATTTCTAGTTCTTCTTTATAAGAAGTTTCCATATTTCTTCTTAACCTAGAGTGTTCTCTGGATCTTTTGTAAAGAGTCGAGTTGTTACCTTTAGTTATGTTTTGGACCTGCTGTGTTTCTATTGTACCACTCTGAGGGATGTAATACTAGTGAATGGTGTTTCATTGGTGTTATGTCAATGACTATAGTGTACTACATCATGTTGTGGTATGCTGGGTCACCGTAAGGGGCCAATCCGGCCTTCAGGATCTTCTTCAGTGCTGCGGCGTAGTCCTCTGGCTCCCAGGGCTCAGTGCATGACTTCGTGGAATCTCCCTTCCTGGTGTACTGGTACATCTAGTGGGATCGGGTAGCCAGCAGAACCAGTCGCCGCCCGAGCAAATAATTGCACATATTGATGGTCTCAAGCCCTTTGTCCTTCAACTCCTGGATTCGGGTTAGCATCTCCTCCACTGCGATCTTCTGGTCTTCAGGAAGTGTGGCCGCCGACAATCGGCACGGTTTGCTCCTTTTGGCATTGTACATCGGCAATGGCACCTCGCCGGACGGAGTTGACTCTTTCACATAGAACCAATACTTCTTCCATTTGCTTGCGGCCTTCTTTGGCAACAGCAGTTTCATGAACTTGGCCTTGGGATTTAGCTGGAAAGTGACACCGCCTATCGCCAAGATGGGGCTGACTGTTCCCTCGCGGCTGAGGCAGCCATGGAATAGCTCCAGCCAGAGGGGGAAATAGGGGCAGCAACACAGGTAACATTCACAGAAGGCGACGAAGGTTGCAAGCTGCTTGACATTGTGCGGCCCCAGGTCATACGGCTTGACTGCATAATACGCGCAAAACCGCCGAAAGAAGATCGACGTGGGGAATGCTAGACCCCTCTCTAGGTGGCTCTGGAAGCAGATGAACTCATCGGGGCACGACTTCGGCTCGGCCTCGCCAGCCGCGGGAATCCGCTAATTTCCCTTACAAAGAATCCCCGCATCCTGAAAGGATTTTAGGGTGGTTGTGGTGCACTTTTATTTTCCCCATAGATCTTTGGGAGGCTCCATCGAAAGAGCAAAGGAGTTGCTCTGACCGGAAAGTTCGGATCGAGAGTGGATCTTGAGACTGAGGATGCGCGTGGGTGTAGAAATGCGAAGAAGATCTGTAGTTCCCCCCGCCATTCTCCTTATAAAGGAGCATTACCCACCAATTTCACGGTAGCCGTTACCTCGCGGTAAATTCACCGAAGTTACCATTAGAATTACCCAATGGCTAGGTTGACCAGGCTGACAGTCTAACTTTAGCCACTTGACTCGCTAGCTTACCTGCCTCTTCCAATCAATTGGGTGTGGCGACTGATAGCTGTGAGATTCGACACATCTTTCATGGCTTTTATTGATGGTTTTCTCCTGGGTTTGATCATTTTCTAGCTTTACCTAACGCTGCTACTTTGGTAGCGAAGAAAACTTGGTTTTTAATGTGTGTTTCAGGTTCTAAATGTCAACAGAAGGTTTTAACTAGAGAAACACAATATTCTGGAGAAAATAAGCAAGTCTCTCTTTGGAAGCACTCGAGGGGAGCATATAGAAGCTTTAACGAGCAACTATACGGCAGGAATATATTCTGGCCGTATAGTTGCCACCGTATAGTTGCTGCCGCCTCTTTCTTGTCAAAAGGGACAACTTCTATGAAGGGATCGAGGACGAAAACACAACAAAGCAGCCTCCATACCATCGAGAAGGGAGAAAGAAGAGATCTGGAGAAGAAGGGGAAGACATTCTTCATCTCGCTCCATGATCTTCGACTTCCTAGCCAATACACCCCCATAACCATTACTTGTACTTTAGAGAGAGGGATCTCCACCTTGCAAGACTAGGGTTTGAGATTGTTTTTTCCCATCTTGAATTGTGTTGGATATTTTTCTATTCTTATTGTGGATCTCCACGGTAATATAAAGACGTATTCCCTTTATTTGATTATATTGATGATCCGTTCTTCTCTCATGTGTGAGTTATTCCCTTGGGCGTGGGAGATGTAGGGGATTGGTAAGATGTGATGTGCCTTCATATATTTTCCATTAGTTCGTGATTAACTCGAATTACTATATTATGTGTGCTTGACTATCTGTGGAATGCCTAATGCTTGTTGTCAAATTAAGGGCCCAGACAACATGATGCTTTGTTCTACATAGATAAGATCTTGTTCGCTAGTGGACCGGCGACCCCTGGGTGATACGGGGATATCAATGGAAAACTAGTAGATTCGAGGATAACAAGGAACCACTTTGCTTATTGCATTAGTCCGATCCAAGGAGCTTAATCGCTAAGCAACCTGAAGGGCCTTAATCGTCTAGTGTCTGACCATGGTTTTGGTAGCAGGCTAGTAGGATTATTGACGTTGGGATGAAATCTACCAAGAGGAGTTCCGGCTAATTATGGGTTGCTCGCCTACACATATATTTATAAGATTATAATTGTTACATTTATTATTCGTCTACCTGGCACAATCACTATCACCATGAACTGAATCTTCCCGCACCTTCTTTTGCCATCTATAGGAAACAACAAACAACCAAGTCGTTTTTACTTTTATGCTTTATATTTCTGAAGTTTACATTTTAGTTCTATCTAAATACATCTCATTTAATCAAAACCCCATTCTTGTTTCAACACTTGCAGTCAATTCACTCGAAGACCTGTGACAACTTCGGGTGTGACAGAGACTTCACCCATAAACACTTACCTTTGGGCTCTCTATGGGATCAATATCTATACTTCAAAACTAGCTACAAACGATCTGTGCACTTGCAGAAAACATCGACTCGAGCATATTTCCATTTGCCGATGCTACGACTGAAGACACATCCAAGGAATTTCTCCCTTCATTGGAGGAGTCCACCGCCAATTCGACTGGGCATCCACTCGGACTTGCCTACTCCGACTGCCAAGATGACACCTGCGCCGAAACACCGTTGGCCTCGGGGACTACTGATGGGGATATGCCAATCGGGGTATGCCCAGAAGGATGTTTTGACTAGCCCAAGTTCATTGCGAGTGGGCCTATAGGACGCTGACTGGATGACAACTGAAAGAGAAGCCTGACGACTAGATGCTGGAGGCCCAGAAGCATAGATAGGCCCAGTCAGATTAGGTCAAAGCCTCTGTGTCCTTAACTAACTCAGTTGTAATCATGTAAACCCTAGCGAGTTACCCCCTATATAAACCGCCCTGGGGTACACTGTATACTTACATTCCAGCATACACCCCATCCAAGCGACTCGTTGCCTAGACGCCGAGCTCACCACCCCTGTAACTCACTCGCCAATAATACAATCTAGTAGGAGTAGGTCTTTACCCAATGGGGCCGAACCTGGGTAAATCCCTTTGTCTTTGCCCTCAATATCGCACCGCACATGGCGACTCACTCTTTCCCTAAAACCTTCCAATCGCTACCCCTGGTAGCGACTTCCGTGGTCATTCCCACGACAGTTACCATACAACCACTAGGATCATCTTGGTGGGCAACATCTATGGTGACTGGCTCGTCATACTCGTTCACATCATAGTTGCTCCTTGCCTCGAACTTTTGCACATATTTCCAACCGTTATTATATCTGTCATCCAAGAATATTACCTTGGAAGCATGATTTACCAAATATAAGGTTCCTCCTTGTAACTCAAAAGTAGTATTGATTGATATGTATTTCCCATCATTTCTAGGGCCTATTTTCTTGTTCGAATCTTGGTCATACCAATAACACTTGATAGAACCATAGATTGATCACTAGTATTGTCATTATAGTTCAACTCAATAACCTCTTTTATGTAACCAAAATGATCATAGTCCACTGACTTCTTCATTTTGGATGTCAAGTGCTCTGCAGTAGTCATGATGCCACTGTTTTGTATCTTCAAATGTTTCTCACACTCATAAGTGTTGTAGTAGATACCATCGTTGTTGCAATATGAAGTTGTCTATGTTGGGTTCACAACATAGAAAACAAAAAATTCCTACGATATGAACAACTAAGCACCAACATCTATCTGCCTAGATACAATCAATGGGTGGATACACATCCATAGAGATCTTACCCCCGAAGACCGAAAAGCTTTGTTAATGTAATCTAATTATGTGGATGATGTAGTCATTCACTTGTTGATCTCAAGATCGTGATGAAGTCCAGCACCACAAAGCAGCAGTGCATCCGTCACCGCACACACGTTCGGTACCCCGACCACCTTCGAGTCCTTTCTCCAGGAAAGCAGCAGAAGCAGCAAATCCTTTCAGAAAAATCCACTGGGAACATGTACTTTGCTAATCCGAAGCCATGGGGAATATTCTAGAGGGGGATAAATATCCTTCATGAGGAGGTGTAAGTGGAGAGGAGGAGAAGGCCTCCTTTTATAGGGGAGGGGAGATTCCCCAAGGGGCATGGCCGCCGGCCATGGAGGTGCCCGCATCTCTCAAAGTTGCATTACCATTAATTCCAACTCCACTCAAAGTTGCATTAATTTTCCACTAAAATGGTGAGCGGAGCTTCCACTAAGCCCATTACCATTAATTCCAACTCCACTCAAAGTTGCATTAATGTTCCACTAAAATTAATGCATATCACATTTAATAAAACTCTTTTATTTATTTTATTCAGAATTTTGTTAATTACTTTAATTAACAAACATTCACATAAAACCCCTTCCAATATTTCGATATCAAATGCAAAACCAATTTCAGCAATTTGACCCGAAACAATTCCACTGTCCATCAAAATAATTCCAGCGCTTTGATAGTCTTTCTCTCATATATTATTTGCTCCAAATGGTGTCGGTATTCCTTAAGTGTGCCACCCTACGATTCACGAAGAATGCATACATGATCGATACCCCTCTCCGATCAATAATCAGTAGTGGGGCCTAGAGATCCGTACTGACTCCCACACATTCAACGATGACTCTAGTGATCGTGTGAACCTTTAACATTGTAACAAAATCCCTTTGTATCGCGATACATTACATGTCCGTAATTCGTTCATTGGTATCCCCATACCTAGTTTGATCTCGTTACCAACAAGTACTCTTTTCTCATTCCTGTGATATAACATTCTAGCGATCTTATCACTTGGTTGCAAGCTATGTCAATGTGATATCACTGAGAGGTCCTAGAGTATATATTTCCGTCATCGGGATGGACAAGTCCCACTCTTGATTCATGAGCCTCTACATAACACTTTCAGAGTATCTAAACCCACCTTTATTGTCACCCTGTTATGGTGTGACGTTTGATGTTATCAAGTTACTCTTCCGGTGTTAGTGATTGACATGATCTCATGGTATAAGGACTAAAGTTACTTCGCATGATGTTATCGCAATGTAAACATAATGAATTTGATCATATTACTATACTTCAGATGAATGTTCATCACATCATTCCACCAATGTCGTGACCTCGTTATTAACAACATCCAATGTTCATGATCAGGAAACCTTGACCATCTTGTTAATCAACGAGCTAGTTTATATGAGAGGCATAACCAGGAACACTTTATTTGTTTATTAAAAACACATGTATTAATGTTTCCAATTAACCAATTTATAGAATGAGAAATAAACATTTACCATGAACATGGGATAAGATAATAACCACTTTATTATTACCTCTTGGGAATATTCCCTTTAGTATCCCACTTGCATTGGAGTCAATAATCTAGTTTGTAAACTTGCGCATTCAACACCTATGTCCTTCTGGTGTTGTATATACGTGTTTGCTAGTGGTAAGCATAATCTCCGGATCTGACACTTTCAGGTCCGTGTGTATTTTCATGTCTTTGCGTCTCTACGCATCACTCATTCTCAAATGAGATGGCATTGTATAAATTTATTACTTTGGTGAAACCTTTAGTTCCTTTGGGTTAAAACATGTTGATATTATTTTCGTACAATATATCTTCATAGTACTAGCCCACTACGAACCAGACCTAGTTTGATAATAAACTACTTAGCACAAATGCCCTCATTTGCTGCTACTATAGCATTCATATACTTAGTCTTTTGTTGTAGTATCTGTCACAATTTCTTAACTTTGGATCTCATCCAAATCCATCATGGAACCTACTTTCCATTACATTGTGCCACCCATAGTTTAAATTTAGATAAACTGTATCTTATGAAAAAACTAGTATCAATGTAACACTTTACAATGAACTAGTTATAACTATTTACAATGAATTGTTTGTAACCTATACATAACATATTCTTAGTTCTTCCAAAGCTCATAAGTGAAGGGAATATGCCCGAGAGGCAATAATAAAGTTGTTATTATATTATTCCAAGTATATGATAGATGTTTATTGTGCATGCTATAATTGTATTGATTGGAAACGTTACTACATGTGTGTTTAATAAACAAATAAAGGGTTCCTAGTTATGCCTCTCTTTTAAACTAGCTTGTTGATTAACAAGATGATCAAGGTTTCCTGATCATGGACATTGGATGTTGTTAATAACAAGATCACAACATTAGTGGAATGATGTGATGAACATTCATCCGAAGTATAGCAATACGATCAAAGTCATTATGTTTAAATTGCTATAACATCATCCGAAGTAAGTCCAGTCCTTATACCATGAGATCATGTCAATCACTAACACTAGAAGAGCAACTTGATAACATCAAACATCACACTGTAACAGGGTGACAATAAAGGTAGGTTCAGATACTCCGAAGGTGTTATGTAGAGTGTCGTGGTATTGGCCACGGCAGATGCTATAGGGTAGCTTACGTAGAGGAAAGGGAAATGCGACGTAGGAGAATCCGGGAGTGAGATTGGCACACGATGTACCAGGTTCACGTCCCCTCGGTGGAGGATCGCTATGTCCTGCTATCAATCTAGTATATATTCATAGATTGGATTACAATGGAGTCGCCGGAGGCAGTGGGAGAGACTAGATCTAATATGATGTGACAGAGATCACCCCGTGGGGGTGCCCTGGTGGCTTTATATATGCAGCCAGTTAGGGTTTACAAGTGCACTAATGGGCTTTGTATTGGAGTCACCGTCTTGGGCCTCCAGTCGGCGAGTCGTCTGGGTCCAATATGCGCCAGTTGTTGTACTTGGCGAGTCGACCCGCCGTGGGCAAATCTGCTTCATGGGTATACCCCGATTGCTATTCCCCCATCATTAGTCCCCGAGCGTGTCAGGGACTCGGCAATGACTTCAAACCGATGAATCGGCACATGCGGTTCCAGGGTGGAGTCGACGGCGAGTCATTAGCGAGCTCCCGAAATAGAGAAATAGCTCATGAAGTAGCTCATTCGCCAAGGCGAGTCGCCGTTGGGCGGAGTCGCCCCTTGGAGATGTTTGACCGGAGCCTTGTTATCTTATTATTGTAGAGGCTTCCTAGTCGCGGTGAACATATCATCGTGTTTAGTGTACAAATAGGGGCTACCGAGTAGCAGACGTGTGGATGCCACCAAATCGTCGATGATGAAGTCGCTGAGTGTGAGATCCAGGCACATGGCTTAATAGGATTGATAGGATACCCATATCAACAAGTTGCAACTTCTTTTCTGGAAGCTCATTCGAAAAGAACTCTAAGGTTAAGCGTGCTTGGCCTAGAGCAATTCTAGGATGGGTGACCAGCCGGGAAGTGGGTAACCGGGTGCGCATGAGTGAGGACAAAGTGCGCAGAAAAGACTAGTGTTGGTCTGTGGGGCCAGTCTAGATATCCTATTAAGCTGCCAGGAGTGACACCCCCCAGGCCCAGGAGTGGACGGGATGTTACAAAGTGGTATCAGAGCCGACCCTTGCGATTACACGAGTGTGTGCGGGTTAGTGGCGGGACATGTGGAGCATGGCGCGTGTGGCCCGGAGTGGACACGACATGGCACATGTGTCGCAAGACTGACGAGACGTGCCAAGAGGGAACGTTCCTGGGGTGTGCTTGATCAATGAGGGCATCGATCTTCTAAAGGGTGGGTGTATGTGAGATCCAGGCACATGGCTTAATAGGATTGATAGGATACCCATATCAACAAGTTGCAACTTCTTTTCCGGAAGCTCATTCGAAAAGAACTCTAAGGTTAAGCGTGCTTGGCCTAGAGCAATTCTAGGATGGGTGACCGACCGGGAAGTGGGTAACCGGGTGCGCATGAGTGAGGACAAAGTGCGCAGAAAAGACTAGTGTTGGTCTGTGGGGCCAGTCTAGATATCCTATTAAGCTGCCAGGAGTGACACCCCCCGGGCCCAGGAGTGGACGGGGTGTTACACTGAGTCGGCGCAGGCGCTTCCATGATGGGTGAGCCCGCGAAGCAGAGACCGCGATGGCGAGCCCATGATGGCGAGTCCCCAAGCGCGTCGAGTCCGCGAGGGGCTAGTCGAGTCCCTGAGCATGAAGACTTCGTGAGGACGGCGAGTCCCCGAACATGAAGACTCCATGAGGGCGGCGAGTCCCCGAGCGTGGCGAGAGTACGTGAGGGCGAGCTCGCAATGGCGAGTATGCGAGGACGAGCTCATGATGGCGAGTCCCCGAGCATGGCGAGTACGCGAGGGCAAGATCGCGATTGCGAGTCCCCGAGCGTGGCGAGTATGCGAGGGAGACCTTGCGATGGCGAGTCTCCGAGCGTAGAGAGAGTACGCGAGGGCGAGCTCGCGATGGTGAGTCCCCGAGCGTGGCGAGTACGCGAGGGCGAGCTCGCGATGGTGAGTCCCCGAGCGTAGAGAGTACGCGAGGGCGAGCTCGCGATGATGAGTACCCGAGCATGGCGAGAGTGCGCGAGGGCGAGCTCGCGATGGCGAGTCCCCAAGCGTGGCGAGTACGCATGGGCGAGTCCGCGATGGCGAGTTCGAGATGGTGAATCCCTGACTATGGCGAGTATGCGAGGGTGAATCCGTGAGATCGAGTTTGCGATGGCGAGTCCGTGAGGGCTAGTCGAGTCCCCGAGTGTGGCGAGTCCACGAGGGTGAGTCCCCAAGGTTGGCGAGTCACGGTCGTGGGGCCACACGTACACGCAATATGCCTAGGAGTTTGGGATTCCCCCATGAGTAGTCCCCGAGTACGACAGGGACTTGGCGATGACTTCAAGCCGCTGAATTGGCGCAGGCGATTCCAGGGTGGAGTCGATGGCGAGTCGTTGGTGAGCTCTTGTGGTTGTAGAAGTAGGACCTGATGAGTAGCGAACGTGTATAGGCCACCAAGTCATTGATGATGAATTCGTTGAATCGACGTGGGTGACTCCACGATGGGCAAATCCGTGGGGAGAGCCCCTGAGCGTGGTGAGTACGCGAGGGCGAGGCTGTGATGGCGAGTCCCCGAGTGTGTTGAGTACGCGAGGGCGAGGGCCAGCGTGGCGAGTACGCTGATACATTGCAAATGTATCTATAATTTTTGATGTTCCATGCTTAGTATTATCTACTTTTTTGTATTTTGTTCCAACTTTGGAGTATTTTTCATATGATTTCTTGGACTAACCTATTAACAAGAGCCATAGTGCCAGCTGCCTGTTTTCTGCTGTTTTTGGTTCCAGGAAAGTCAGAAAATGAATATTCTCAGAATTGGACGGGACAAAAGCCAAAGTGCCTATTTTTCCGGAAGTCATCAGATGCCAGAATACGAGATGGAGAGGGGCCAGAGGCCGGCCACACCACCTGGCCGCACGGCCAGGCTGGGCCTGCGCCAGGGGGTGGTGTGGTGGCCCCTGGCACCCCCTCAGTCTCCCCTTTCGCCTATAAGATGCCCTCGGGACGTAAACCCTAAGTACCCGATCAAAAATCCATGAAAGAGTCCATAGCCGCCGTCATCTCCATCCCTAGATCGGGAGGGATCTGAAGCTCTTCTCGGCACCTGCGGAGAGGGAATTCACCACGAGGCCTTCTTCATCACCATGAAAGCCTCCGGTGTGATGCGTGAGTAGTTCATCCTTGGACTACGGATCCATGTAGTAGCTAGATGGCTGGTTCTCCTCCTTTGTGCTTTCATGTCTAGATCTTGTGAGCTCCATTCATGATGAAGATCATCTATTTGTAATTCTGCATGTTGTGTTTGCGGAGATCTGATGGATATTGAGATACTATTTCAGATTGATTATTGATTCTATCATTTATTTTTTATTTGTGATCTTGCATGCTTTCCGTTGTTAGTAGCTATCTTGGCCAAGTAGATGCTAGCAACTCCAAGAGTTAGTCTTTATGCTCGATAGTGGGTTCATGCCTCGTAACTGGGAAGTGACAGAAATCTCTAAGGTACTAGATGTCTTTGTTACTAGGGAGAAAACAACAATCCTTTGTTCATAGAACAATCGTATTGTTTACTTTACACGCAGTTCGTAAAGCAATAATCTGTTGCTTGCAACTTAATACTGGAGGGGGTTCGGATGATAACCTGAAGGTGGGTTATTAGTCATAGATGCAGTTGGATGGCGGTCTATGTATAATGTTGTAATGCCCAATCAAGTCTCAAAGGAGTCAAGATGATTAGTATATGCATGTATTGCTTTATCGATGTTTGTCAATTGCCCCGCTGTAATTTGTTCACCCAGCATGTTATCTATCTAAGGAGAGCCACCTCTAGTGAACTATGGATCCCGGTCCTTTACTTTACATACAATCTACAATCCTTTACTGTTTTTTGTTTACTTTCTGCAAACTTTTACTTCTTTCCATTCGATACGTTTAATCCTTTGTTTTATGCAAAACACGGCGAGATTGACAACCTCATCGCAAGTTGGGGACAAAGTTCCGTGGTTGTGTTGTGCAGGTCTCCACGTTACTACTAGCACCGGTAGTGCGCCCTGCCAAAGCTCAACTAGTAACACCTTTGGGGTGTTTCCTTGCTCCTACTGGTTCGATTAAACCTTGGTTTCATAACTGAGGGAAACTTGCTGCTGTGCTCATCATACCTTCCTCTTGGGGTTCCCAACGAGCTATACATCATCCACGCACCAGCACTTTTATGGGTGCCATAAATAGAGCCATCATACGTGAGGGCGAGGGCGAGCGTGGCGAGTACGCGAGGGTGATGCGAGTATGCGGGGGTGAGTCCACGAGGGGCGAGGCGAGTCCCTGAGCATGGCGAATCCATGAAAGCAAGTCGAGTACCCAAGCATGAAGAGTCCGCGAGGGAATTGAGGCCTCGAGCATGGCGAGTCCACGAAGGGAGAGTCCACGAGGGTGGCGAGGCCTCGAGCATGGCGAGTCCGCATCAGGAGAGTTCGCGAGGGGGAGTCCCCGAGTGTGGCGAGTCCGCGAGGGGAGAGTCCTCGAGCATAGAGAGTCCTCGAGGGCGAGTTCGCGGTGGAGAGTCCCCGAGCATGGCGAGTACGCGATGGCGAGTCCCCGAGCGTGGCGAGTCCGCGATGATGGCGTGTCCGCGAGGGGAGAGTCCCTGAGCATAGCGAGGGATTGATTGCGCTATTTTTTGTTAGTGAGTCTCTCATCTTGGCCCAGGAGGCCAGTCGCATGGTGACTCCAAAGATGGCTCTCGGCTAGGCGTTCTTCCTGGATGATCTGAGGCTCAGTTTGCGAGTCCTCGTCCGTAGGACTTGGCCGTGCGAGTCACACTATCTAAGGTTGAGGAGGACATGGTGCTTTTTGTGTAGCACTGTCATTTGTCTTGGCCCGGAAGGCCAGTCGAGCAAGGCAACTCCAATGATGGCTCTCGGTTAGCGTTTTTCTTGGACGATCTGAGGCTCGGCTTGCGAGTCCTCGTCCGCACTACTTGGCCATTGCGAGTCCCTCCTTCAAAGGTTGACAAAGGCGAACTGATTTTCCCGGGGGGGAAGAGACGCCCAGTGGTGAGTCCATGCAGCATGGCATGCGACCCTCTCTGGCGGTCCGCCGCGTCGACCCCGTGTCCACCCCATCGAATTCGCCATAGCGCGACCTCCGTCCGCCGCGTCGACTTCGCCATAGCGTGATCTCTGTCCGCCGCATCGACTCTGTGTCTGCCATGTCGACTCCGCCAAAGCGCGACTATACTTCGCCGTGTAGACTCCTTGTCTGCCGCGTTGAATCTTGCCGGCTGCATCGAATGCGTATGCCGCGCCTTCTAAGGGCCCCTCATCGTATGAACCAAGGATCAACAATTTCAACACTTGCTAAATATTCTCCTGGAAATGACTCTTTTATAGGTACGGGGTTAGTTATTATTCCCTCCATCCTAGAGAGATGATCTGCTACCAGATTATCCTTACCCCTCCTATCTACTATTTGCAAATCATATTCTTGTAGTAATAGAACCCACCTAATAAACCGGGGCTTCGCATCCTTTTTTCACAAGGAGGCGACGCAAAGCTTGGTGATCCGTATGAACTATTACCTTAGAATTTATGATGTAAGATCTAAATTTGTCGCGTGCAAAAATTTATAGCTAGGAACTCTTTTTTGTAGTAGCATAATTTTTCTGAATCTTATTAAGAGGTCCACTAGCATAATAAATAACATTTAAATTCTTTCCGTCTCGCTGTCCTAACACATCCCCTAAAGCATAGTCACTAGCATCACACATGATTTCGAAAGGTTCATCCCATTTTGGAGATTGCATGATGGGTGCTGAAACTAATTTGTTTTTAAGGTTCTCAAAAGATGCAATGCGGTTATGGTCTATGTAAAATGTAGTTTCTTTCTCAAGAAGATTGGTGAGAGGCATAGCTATTTTAGCAAAATCTTTTATAAAATGCTTATAAAAACCTGCATGTCCCAGAAACATTTTTAAGTTTTTATGTACTAGGTATTGGAATATTTTCTATAACATTTATATTAGTTATATCTATTTCTATTCCCTTCTTCGAAACCTTATGCCCCAAAACTTTACCTTCTCTTTCCATGAAACGACATTGTTCCCAATTCAAAACCAAATTTGATTGCCTGCATCTCTACAAAACTTTGGTTAGGTTGTAGAGGAAATTATCAAAGGTTGTTCCACAAACAAAAAAATCATTTGTTAGAACTACCATAGTCTTCTCAACAAAATCATCAGAGATTTTTAAAACACATTCTTGAAAAGTTGCTACTGCGTTACATAAGCCAAACAGAATTAATCTATAAGCTTATGTGCCATAAGGGCAAGTAAAAGTTGTTTTCTCTTGATCTTCCGGTTGTATGGCAATTTGAGAATATCCAGAATAACCATCAAGAAAAAAGAAATAAGAATTATTACTTAGTCTTTCTAAATTTTTATCCATAAAAGGTATATGTTTTTGTTTTTTTTGTGTCTCACGGTTTAGCTTCCTAAAATCAATGCACATACGATACCCAACAATAGGTCTTATAGGAACTAACTCACCGTTCTCATTCATAGCAACATTAAGACCAACTTGTCTTGGTATGCAATGAGCTAGGCTAACCCACTTACTGTCAGAAATATGATATATTATGGCTGCATCTAATAAGCATATAACTTATTTTCTTACTACTTCTTTCATTTTCAGATTAATCCTTCTTTGTGTATCAACTACAGGTTCAACATCATCAAGCATGGTAATCTTATGGGTTACTATAGATGGATCTATTCCTTTAATATCACTTAGAGTATATCCAAAGGCTTCATGATGCTTAACCAAGACTGAAATAAGTTTATTTGTTTCATTTTCTGATAGATTTTTGCTAATAATAACAGGACATTTATTTTCATTATCTAAAAATGCATACCTCATATTGTCTGGAAGTTGTTTCAGTTCAATTGGCAGAGGTTCTTCATCTCCTTTTCTTACCAGTTCTTCATAGTCATGCGGATTTTGTGCTTCCGGAACTGAATAAAGGTAATCATCCATGTCTTCTCTCTCCTCATCATCCGGTTCTTCCTCCTAATTAATCAGGCTCCTTTCTAATTCATCTTGTGGAGTACTGAAATGAATTGCTTCCAGCTCGACAATCGTTTTTCTTCATTAACATCTTCCACTTCATATGGCCTCTTATTTAGTTTGGCAAAGTGGAATGTCATTTCCTCTTCTCCAAACTTCAGTGAAATAGTCTCCTTCTTATTATCAACTCGAGCTTTGGTTATGGAAATAAAAGGCCTGCCTAAAAGAATAAGACAAACAGAATCTCGAGGCACCTCAACAATATGAAAATCAAGGGGGTACATGAGTGATCCAATAAAGACATAGATGTTTTTGATAACTCCCTCCAGTTTTATATTAGTTCGATTAAACAGTTTAATAGTAGTGTCTACTGGTTCAACATCTGGATTATTTAAACTATAGCGAAGTTCCTCATAAAGTGATGAAGGCATAATATTTGAAGTGGAAATTTTCTTGCAAATTCCGCATAAGAAAGTTTCTCCACAATATATAGGAGCCATAGGTTTAGAATTTTCGTTACCTCGTATCTTACCTTCAATGAATTCTGAGTTTTGAAGTCTAGCATAACCACTTCATTATCCATCGTTCGTGCTTCCATAAGGTCCTTCAATATAACATTATTTATATTGGTAGTTTCGGGGTTCTTTTCTGGTTTCTTTAAACTTCTTTTTATTGGTTCTTCATATTTTTTCCTTTTCTTGATATTCTCTCGAATAGGTGTAGAGGAGAATTCTTCCATTAGCGCTCTTGCACGCTTCTTTTCTTCGAGGGGTTTATGGGGTTTCCATTCTGTAGGTACCTGCAAATGCCCTGCATAATTCTCAATAATTTTCTTTATCGAGTAAGAATCAATACCAACGGTTTTAATCATTGCACAAGTCCCTTCATCTGCAAGGAAATCATTAACACAAGCATATTTAGAAAAACTATTTTGTAATGTTCTCCTCATTTGTAAAATTTTCCGTTGCCTCCCTCATTTTCATTATTAATTTCAAGGCTTCATCATAGGTATAAGATAGAAAACTACCATTAGAAGCGGTGTCTAGATTCATTCTCTTTTCATTATTAAGCCCTCCATAGAAAGTATGAGTGGTTAACCAATCAGGCAAACGATGATGGGGGCAATTATCTAGATAGCTCTTGTACCTTAGGTACCCTTCATACAAACCCTCATCAGGATTATTTTTGAAACTGATTATAATATCTCTCATCCTATGAGCTTTCCTTTCTGAGTAATATGATGATAGGAATTTGGTTGTTAATTTCGTCCAAGTCCTTGGTGATTCTACACCAAAAAGATATATACCTGTCACAAACATTATTAGGACTTTGTCTAAACAACTGGGTTTTAACCATATCAAGATCACGGTCGTCGAATATAAAGGAACTAAGAATGTCTTCAAAGAATTATAAGTGTCCATATGGACTCTCTTCATTGGTTCCTGCAAATTTCTTAGAGTGCAATAGTTAAAATAATAAAGGGTGGATCTCAATTCCATCCGGATATATCCTTTTATTGACACTTATAAAAGCATCCATGGGCGAACCCATTTTCCTTACTGCCTCAAGCTGGATTAAATGATGAGTGTTGTCCATTGTTGCGGTCCTGCAACTTAAATTAAAAATCAGTACAATGAAAGTAAATAACTAAAAGTAAAGTGACTTATAGCGCTAAGCTCCCCGGCAACGGCGCCAGAAAATAGCTTGATGACTACAAGTGCACAGATCGTTTGTAACTAGTTTTGAAATAAAGATATCGATCCCACAGGGAGCAGTAGGCGAAAGATTAAAATGCTTTTAACTAAAACTAAACGAAATACTTAAGGAATAAATTTAAGATGCAAGCAAAGTAGAGTTGTTTTTGGGTTTTTGATTGAACGAAGCAAGTAAAGTAAAGTAAAACTTAATATAGAAAGTAAGAATCATGTATGTAAAAGAACTTAGAACTGCAATAGGGAAAAAAGCATTCTCAGGGAGTGGTGGGTACACCGCTAACAATTTAGACTAAGCAATCAAGATTATTATAACAAATATTCTCATTATATGTATGTATGTGAGAGGAGCTCCATATATGGAAAAATAGGCAGCAACCATTGCTCACATCATTATTCGTAACCATAACCGACAGATAAACAACATCAATCGTATTATCCTGCTATTAAGGGATATTTCCCATGGCATGGACATGGCTTTATGAGTTCTCCTTGATTCTCCAAGTTAGTATGTAAAGAATGATAACAGCTTATAGTCACAGTAAGTGCTATCATCCCTCCATATACTAACAAGTAATCCCCTTCATCGAGTCCCCATAGGAGGCAAATATTAAGGAGGTGCACAACTCCCAACATCAAGATGAAGACAATTAACTCATACACATAATGATGTATAACATAATAATCTCTATCTTATCTCAATCATATGCTAGGGTTTCTCCATCTTCCCAAGAACTAAAGATCTACTCAGACATGGAGGCGATCAACATCATAGAAATGGTAATGGAATCGATTGTAAATGAATAGTTCTTGTATAAATCCACAACAAGTATGAAAATTACAACAAGATCTAGATGGGTGAAGATGGGATGGATGCAGATGATGGTGGTGCAACGGTTGATGAAGATGAAGATCGATGCCTTGGCCTCCTAGATCTACGTAGGGCGAAGATGGATCCCTTGGGCGAGTTCCCCCCTGTAGATTCCTTCCGGAGGTGAGGTTTTCGGCGATTTCTGGGTGTTTTGTATGTCGTCTCTCTGATCTAGTTGCACGAGGTGAAACTATTTGAGGAGGCGGTGGTGGCGCCAATTATACGACCGGAACTATACGGTCAGAAAAAGTATTCCGGTCATATAGTTGGTCATTGAACTATCTGTAAGCGTTGATCGCTTCGGGTATTCTTCTGGTATTATTGATATTTCCTAAATATGCGATTTACGTTATTTTTGACTCCTTTTCTCCCCAGTAGAACCGCTCCAAGTGTCGCGTATCTTTTTGCGTATAACCCCGTGCAAGTTTTCCAGCCTCCACCCGCAGTCCTCTAGACGGCCCCGCCTGTCAGCCTCACAACCTCACTGTCCAGAACCTTTTATAAAAAGCAACCGAAAGTTTTCTGTATTCGCAAAAACGCCCCCGGATCTACCGCATGTCACGCCACAGCTGGCCTACGTGCGTGTGGACCCGTAGGAGCCCTTGGTCCCACATGTCTACCGTAGTGACTAGCTGCACCCCGCGTGAGAAAAGATTTCAGCACGTCTGATTTATCAGCCGCGCTGCTGAGTCAGCACGAGCCTGCTTGGTAGCGTCAGAGGCTAGCTCCACCTGAGTAACAAAAATATTTGTTAATTTCTAAATTCAAAAATAAAAAATAGAATATAAATAAATATGAATTAAATCCTAACTAATAAATACTTTTGAATTTGAATTCAAACTCTATATGAAATATGTTTTGTTTTAAAATGTTAATTCAAATCTTTAGTCAAATATTTTCAGAATTGATTCAAACTAGTCAAACCTTTGACTTTGACCCCAATTTGACTTAGGTTTATTTAAATATTGTTTCAAATTCATAATTCCAAATAATACAAATAATATATGTTTGAATTAGAAAAACAAGAGGATTATGAATATTCTATTTAAAATATTATTTGAGCAATTAAAATTTCGAAATAATTTAAATACTATTAAATGCCTATTTCTTAATTAATTCATAACTTTAATTCCGTAACTCTGAATTCGACAAATAATATGTCCAACTCGATCAACGCGACGAGCCCATTCTAACTATGCATTCCTTGATATGAAATGAAGCATGCATCATGTAAATTTAGTGAATACATCAATGTTTATGGGATCAAAACATGCCTAAATAATTAATTAAAGTGCTTTATTATTGTTCTCACACCTCACCCATGACATGTTATGTTATACAATGTAATTGTGCATCATTCCATCATGGCATACCCTTTTTGCTTGTTGCGTATATTCATATGATTGCGCACTTTATTTATTATGGCCCTTGTGTGTTTGGCTTTTATTCTAGACAGATGCCGAGAAAGGGAACTATCAGGAGAACCAAGAGTACTACCCGGATTCTGGTTACGCCACTACTGATCCGACATGCAAGCATTTCCCCATGCTTGCATACATATAACACCAATGCCTCTATATTATTCTTGCATCATTGAGTCACGATTGCATTAAATTGAAATTCCAAGTACTACATAGCCTTTACTTTTAAAACCCACCGAAACTTGTACCTCCATCCTATGAGCCATTACTACATGAGTTGTTTGTGGCATGCGAGTCATAGAATTGCATGTGTAGGGTTTTTGAGAGTCTTTGGATAATGAGGTACCTAAACAAAATTAACTTGAGTAGTAATGGGATAAGTAAAGAAAGAGGCACTAGTGGGCAATAGCTGTTATTTGGTTCTTCCACGCTCACTTTTGTCCAGTAGGCCCCGAGTACTTGATACCTGTTTCTTGACTATTCGCACTATCCACATGTGGGAGACTCTATGGATCCCCCTTCGCCTGAGCTTGATTAGCACTTTATTTCTTGGGGCCACAAACAAGTTTGGGGCTTTATTATTATACTGTACTTATGCCATGCTTTACCGCTTTATTTACGACTGCTAGTGGAGCGCCAATACTGTTTAGGAATGCGGAGTGTATTCGCGGTATCGACAAGCCCAGTCACACTTTCAGGTTCCCAATAGTTTATAGCCATTGACGCAAACCCTAGGTCCATCTCGGAGCTGGCCAACTTCGTTGCAGGTAGCTTATTGGGGTGGTGATGACCCACAAGTATAGGGGTGTATCGCAGTATTTTCGATAAGTAAGAGTGTCGAACCCAACGAGGAGCAGAAGATGCTGGCTAGTGGTATGGATCAGGAATTCTCTGTAAATACTTAGCAAACGGATTTTTAGGGGTTTTCGATAAAGCAAGTAAACAAAGTACGAGTAAATAAAAGACAGTAGGAATAAATTCAGCAAGTAGCCCAATCCTTTATGCAGTAAAGGACAAGCCGGTTGTATTTCTTTAAGATGACCAAACGTTCTCGCGGACACATGGGAAGAGTGTCAAGTGCTTTCGCTTCATATAGTCAATTAATCTTCTTTAGCTTGCTAAGTGTCGTGTGGGTGAACCTGTGCTAATGTACCGCCCCATCCAAGACTAATACATACTTGTGATTATACCCCTTGCAAACATCCTTAAGTACAAGAAAGTAATTAAGGTAGAAACCTAACCACAACTTTAAACTCTAAGACCCTTACGTCCCTTGTGCAATGGTTTCCTAATGGGGGTTCAGGTTTCTGTCACTCCGGCAACCCCTACGATTAGTAGCCAAATACACAATGCATTCCCCTAGGCCCATATAGGTGAAGTGTCATGTAGTCGACATTCACATGACACCACTAGAAGAAGTACACCACCACTTAAATAACAATCTATTGAACCTTTCTTAATGCAACTCCACTACTAACAACAAGACTTCTCCCATGTCCTCAAGAACAAAACGAACTACTCACAAGACATCATATGGATCATGATCAGAGATGGAATAATGATGTATAAAAATCTGAACATAAACAATAATTCAATGGTTCACTCAATAGCATCAACTACAAAGAGTAATCAACACCGGGAAAGTTGCCCCTTTGAACTAATGCAAGATTCAACTCAATTGTTATAGCAATATTGAGATGGTGATGAGGGTGCTGATGGTGATGATGGTGGTGATGATGATCCTGATGAAGTCCAGCTTGATGGTGGTGTTGATGGCTATGATCTCCCCTTTCCGGGAAGGAATTCCCCTGGCATAAATCTGTCTGCTGGAGAGATCTTTCTCTCTCGGTGTTTTCCGCCCCGCAGAGGCGGCGGAATCTTTATATGGTCGCTCCCCGAGTCTTAGGGTTTCAGGAGGATGATATACGCCAGAGGGGAGAGGCTGGAGTGGGCGAGGGCGGCCACACCACCTCCAGGCGCGGCCTAGGCCTGCCCGTGCCATGGGGTGGTGTGGGCCCCCTGTGGCCCACCTCCACTCCATCTTCTGGCATCCTTAGTCTTCTGGAAAAATAGGATTTTCCGTATATTTTCCCGGATTTTCTGATCTTCGCGAATTTTGCCTCCAAACAGCACCTTTTCCATTAGAATCCTGACTGCCGCGGTCCATGCTCCAAAAGTCATCAACTATGCAAAAATAGATGAAATAACATAAGTATCACCTCTCAATACAAAATATATCAATGAATAATAGTGAATTAAGACATAGAATAATGATGCAAAATGGACGTATCAACTCCCCCCAAGCTTAGACTTCGCTTGTCCCTGTAAACCGAGCTCAATAAACATGGCCTCAGGTTTATGGAGTGAAGAGTCGATAAAAGAATACGGACAAGAAGCATCACATTCATCAAATACATAGATCATAATAGAAGACAACTCACTATTATATAACTCAACTTGCAATGAGTAAAGGAAACACAATAAAGATACATAAAGTGAATCATAATTGGTAATGGCAAACTTAGCTCTTGGTCGAAGAATAGTTGATAATTTGCTGGAGTTCACAAATAACTGGTTTTTTAATGATAGCTTTCAAAGTAGTAAACATCAAGATAAGAGCAACGTGCAAAGCAAGGAACATAAGAAACATGATTGCATAAATCATCATATGAATGAATGAAACACATCAACTCAAAATATTTGCTGAGATAGAAGGGAATAGGTTTACTGAATCAACTACAAAGTAAAAGAAAGGCCCTTCGCAGAGGGAAGCAGGGATTGCAAGTCTCATAAAGAGCTCCCAAAAATTATGATACTTACTAGCTTTCAGCTCTCATTGCCCCTATCATAGGCATCTTTAGGTGATTAAGGTTAAAGTGATAAAAAATGAGGATATGCATTGACAAGTTGTAAGTTGAGAATCTCATGTCCCTTGAATACGAGGGCCGCTCCTCATGCTACTCAAGTTTAGTCACCGGTAAGTTCTTGTCATCGTAAGCATATGTGTATCATTGAGAACCACCAACGGGGTACCCCTTGCCTGATGATACGGAAGAATCCCCATATCAAAATGACAAGGCAAGTAAAATGTATCTCAAAGAATCTTCTTATTTACCATGGGAATATGGTGCTTTTTTCTCTCTTTCCTCCTTTCATAATCTCTTTTTTTTTCTTTTCTTTTTCTCAATCTCTATCTCTTTTTTTATAAGAAGAATGCTTCATAGATACTCGTTATGGTTACGCTGCAGGTTTCCACCATGTCAGCATGGATTAGACCAGCGGCCCAGGCGTTTCTCTAACACATATGCATAACTCCATGGACTTAAAAGCTCCCCTTTCATTTCACACCGACGACATCCATAGACAAAAGAACATGATATCAACTTGGTACTAAGTACCAGTGCAATGTTGAAAGCGTTCCCCATGACAGCATGGTTCTGCTAATTCACAACTTACAAAGGGCAAGCATATACACAACATAGGTGAGCACAATGGTTCAAGTTTATTAAATGCAAGAAAGTAAAGTGTGCCATGAAGTTCCTGAGAGCTTTAATCACTAATTTTCACATAACAAGTTTAATTTGGGAGGTAGATAAAACAAGAATTTACTTGGAATAGCAACAATGCTACTAGGTAGGTATGGTGGACACAAATGGCATGGGTTTTGGTTTAAAGGAGGTGGATGCACGAGAAGAATACCCTCTCAGTACAGGTTTTTGGCTAGCAAGGCTGGGTAACAAGTACAAGAGTTGAAGGAAACAACCAAACATACAAATGATAAAGACAAACATGCAATCTTCCTTGGAAGCACAAAAGATCTTAACTAGAGAATACTAGACTTATGAGCAAGTCAAGAAAGAAAGATGGTGAAATTATTTTTCTTTAGAGTACTTCTATCTTTTTCTTTTCAACTCTCAAAAAGGTGTTGCTACTGACCGAGACAGGTTTGCCAAAACCAACTAAATTAACTCAATGATCCCAAAGTGATACCAATACTAACAACAAGATCAATCATATAACCACGAATTGAAAACTAAAATAAGCTATGCAAAAGAGTGAACGATAGAACTTCTCATTAATATTCCATAACGGCAACTCACACCAAGGGATACATATCTAACGAGAGAGGGGAAACTTCCATAATGCAAACCATGCTACATAATAACTCCTCTATTCATGATATGACTCTACTAAAAAGGTAAAAAGATAGAAGATAGTGATATGGTACCACGACACTCCCCCAAGCTTGGAACAAACCAAGGGGATGCCAAATCTGATGACGAATTACTCCTTAGGTGGTGGTGGTATCCTCTCGTCTTCGTCCGTCTTCTAGGGTAAGGCTTCCCATGAACAAAGGACATCGTGGTTTCCAACATCCTGAAACTTGCAGCAGCATTTATACGTTTAAATCTAGCTTCATACTCACAGTTTTGATTTTGAACGTCATAGAACTGTGCTTGCAGTTTGTTGGTTGTTTGGCGGAGTGAGGGGACTTCGTCTTTGAGTTCAGCAGTCTCCTTTTGGTGCTCGGTGATGAGTTCGGAACAAATCTTATGGATGATATCCACTTCGTGCTCCGTCATCTTCCTGTACCTAAAGACTTCTTGCTCCAGTGCTTCCATCCTGTCCTCCAGACTTCCTTCACCTTTAGGGCCTTGAACCTCTTTAATCTGGACCTCCCCACCTTCGAGCAACAACTCCTTGGGATGAATCTTCAATTCTCTCATGTATGGGTTGATGATATCTTCTAAGGAATCTCCTTTGGATGATCCAGAGGAAGACATCGTGGCTCCAAATCTGGGATTTTTACCTGGCAGAAACAGATCGAAACAAAAACACGACGAAAACACAATATACGAACCTCGGGGGATCTAGGGGGTTATATATTATGAAGTTTCATATCAAAAGGAAGGTACTAGGAGAAAACAAGTCAGAGGCAGAGTCCTGGGTGGCCTCACCACCTGGTGGCGCGGCCAGGGGTGGGCCCGTGCCATGGGGTGGTGTGGGCCACCCCGGCTCTGGTTCCGTCCCTTTTTTGCTTCGAAACTTTCCTTATCGACTGAAAACTGCAAAAATATAGTTGTATTGTATTTTCGCGGAACTTTTCTTACCAGAACTGTTACCTACATAAAAACAGACTCTGCAGGTCTCTAGATTTGGTCCTCAATGAATTTCTCTGGAGTTATAACTTGAAAGGCATCAACATCTTCATTGTAAAAATCTCCAGCAATATAGTGTTTGAGTCGCTATCCATTCATTACTTGTGTAGTATTATCTTTTAGAGACGAACTTTTTATTGCTCCTGAACGGTATACTTCTTCAATGATGAAAGGTCCTTCCCATTTTGATAGTAGCTTACCTACAAAAAATCTGAGACGAGACCTACACAATAGAACTCTCTCACCAACATGAAATTCCCTCTTAAGTATTCGCTTGTCATGCCATCTTTTAACTTTTTCCTTAAAGAGCCTAGCATTCTCATAGGCTTCACTCCTCCATTCATCTAAAGAACGTAAGTCAAATAATCTTTTCTCACCAGCGAGCTTACAATCTCTATTTAGTTCTTTCACTGCCCAGTAAGCTTTGTGTTCTAATTCTAAGGGTAGGTGGCAAGCTTTTCCATAAACCATTTTATAAGGAGACATTCCCATAGGATTTTTGTAAGCAGTTCTATAAGCCCATAAAGCATCATTCAACTTCTTAGCCCAGTTTTTTCTAGACCTATTAACAGTCTTTTGCAAGATAGATTTAATTTCTCTATTTGATAATTCTACTTGCCCGCTAGTTTGGGGGTGATAAGCTGAAGCAATTCTATGATTAACATCATATTTAGCGAGAGTCTTCCTAAAACCACCATGAATGAAATGAGAACCCCCATCAGTCATGAGATACCTAGGCACTCCAAACGTAGGAAAAATAACATCCTTAAGCATTTTTAGAGAGGTTTCCCCGTCAGCACTTTTAGTAGGAATGGCTTCTACCCACTTAGTATCATAATCAACAACAATAATATGAGTGTAACCCTTCGAAGGAGGGAAAGGGCCCATAAAATCGAATCCCCAACAATCAAAAGGTTCAATAACTAGAGAGTAGTTCATAGACATTTCACTGCATCGAGAAATATTACCAACACGCTGACATTCATCACAAGATAAAACAAATTTTCTTGCATCTTTAAAAAGGGTAGGCCAGTAGAAACCTGACTATAGTACCTTTTGTGCAGTTCTATCTCCTGCATGATGTCCTCCATAGGCACTAACATGACATTTATGCAATATCTCCTTTTGTTCATATTCTGGAACACATCTTCGCATAATACCATCCACTCCTTCTTTGTATAAGTGTGGGTCATCCCAAAAATAATGCCTCAAATCATAGAAGAACTTTCTTCTTTGCTGAGCTGTAAAAGTTGGAGGCAAATACTTGGAGACAATAAAGTTAGCATAATCAGCATACCAAGGACTTCCTCGCGAGCTCACCCCTACTACAGCTAATTGTTCATTTGGGAAACTATCATTAATAGGCATAGGGTCAAAAGAGATGTTTTCCAAATGAGATAAATTATCAGCTATAGGATTTTCAGCACCCTTCCTATCTACTATATGTAGATCAAACTCTTGTAAAAGCAGCACCCATCTAATAAGCCTAGGCTTAGCGTCCTTCTTCGTCATAAGATATTTAATAGCAGCATGATTAGTATGAGAGGTGACTTTTGAGTCTACAATATAGGGCCTAAACTTATCACAAGCAAAAACAACAGCTAGAAATTCCTTCTCAGTAGTAGCATAATTCCTTTGAGCAGTGTCTTGCGTCTTGCTAGCATAATGGATAACGTTTAACTTTTTATCAATACGTTACCCAATGACAGCCCCTACAGCAAAATCACTAGCATCACACATTATTTCAAAGGGTAAACTCCAATCAGGTGGTTGAACAATAGGGGTTGTAGTTAAAGCCTTCTTAAGAGTTTCAAAAGCTTCCCTACAATCATCATAAAAAACGAAGGGTACATCTTTTTGAAGAAGATTAGTGAGAGGTTTTGATATCCTAGAGAAGTCTTTAATAAACCTCCTATAGAAACCAGCATGACCAAGGATACTACGAATACCTTTGATGTCTCTTGGACATGGCATCTTCTCAATTGCCTCAATCTTAGCTCTATCAACTTCTATGGCTCTTTCAGAAACTTTATGCCCAAGAACAATCCCTTCATTGACCATGAAGTGGCATTTCTCCCAATTAAGAACAAGATTAGTTTCTTCACATCTCTGCAAAACTTTATCAAGGTTGTGCAGACAATTATCAAAAGAAGTTCCATAGATAGAAAAGTCATCCATGAACACTTCTACAATTTCCTCACAAAAACCATGAAAGATAACATACATGCACCTTTGGAAAGTAGCAGGAGCATTACATAAACCAAAAGGCATACGTCTATAAGCATAAGTTCCATAAGGGCAAGTAAAAGTAGTTTTTTCTTGATCTTGTTGTTTAACAGCAATTTGAGAGACACCAGAATAACCATCAAGAAAACAAAAATGGGTCTTTTTAGACAACCTTTCCAACATTTGATCAATAAAAGGAAGCGGGTAGTGATCTTTCTTAGTAACTTTATTGACTTTCCTAAAATTGATGCACATCCTATAACCTAGCACTATCCTTTGAGGAATAAGCTCATCATTATCATTAGGGACAACAGTAATACCTCCCTTTTTAGGAACACAATGAACAGGACTAACCCATTCACTATCAGCAATAGGGTAAATAATACCAGCATCAAGGAGTTTCAATACCTCATTACTTACCACTTCCTTCATCCTAGGATTTAAACGTCGTTGGTGCTCCACTACCGGCTTCGCATCTGGTTCTATGTTGATAGAATGCTGACATATAGTAGGTGAAATCCCTTTCAAATCATCCAGAGTATATCCCATAGCTCCTCGGTGTTTCCTCAAAACCTCCAATAACCTTTCTTCTTCCTTCCCTGAAAGTTTAGCGCTAATAATAACATGATATATCTTTTTATCATCAATATAAGGATATTTAAGATCATCAAGGAGAGGTTTTAGATTGAAAACCGGATCCTTTTTAGGTGGCATCGTGGTACCCAAGTCTTCTACAGGCAAGTTGTGCTGAAGCATCATAGGTTGATCACGGAGAATCCTGTCAATCTCATTCCTTTCTTCCATGAAGATTTCACTTTCATGATCTTCCATAAATTGCTGCAAAGCATTATTAGGAGCAAGAGAAATAGAAGCAAGTTGTTCAACCCTAAAATCCTCATTATGGGTTTCCTCTTCGCAAGGTTCTTTAGCAAATTTCGAAAAATTAAACTCATAAGATTCCCCATCAAACTTAGTGAAGATTTTCTCCCTCTTGTAATCAAGAATAGCTCCACAAGTACTCAAGAAAGGTCTACCAAAAATGATAGGGTAGGTTTTACTAGCAGCCGAACCAAGCACTAGAAAATCAGCAGGGTACTTAATCTTACCACAAAGAACTTCCACGTCTTGTACAATACCAATTGGAGAGATGATCTCTCTATTAGCAAGGTGAATGACCACATCAATCTCTTCCAACTTGCAAGGACTGATTTCATGCATAATTTCTCTGTAAAGCTCATAAGGAATAGCACTAGAACTTGCACCAATATCACATAAACCATAATAGCAATGATCACCAATTCTAACAGAAAGCACAGGAACACTAGCCTTTTTAGTTCTATTGGGATGTGAAACAATATTAGAAGCATCCTCACAAAAGACTATGTGCCCATCTTCTACGCTTTTAGTGACAAGATCTTTCACAATTGCTACCACAGGTTCAATGTTTATTTGTTCATCAGGTTTTACAGTTATTTTTTCACTTTTGGTGATTACATTAGTTATCATAGGATGGTCCTTTACCTTTTCGAGGAAGGGAATCTTCTCGATATAAGGTTCAGGTAAGATGGGGTCAATAATGCAATATTCAGCACTTCCAATATCTTTGTAAGGTGCATGGTATTTGTTCCATCCCCTTTTTGGAATTTCAATATAAGAAGCAAAAGCTCTAAAGCAATTCGTAATAACTTGCAAATCAAGACCATAAATATTACTAATATTTTGAAAGTCATCAGTTCCCATAAAAGTTTCAATGCATTCATAATCATAAGTTATACCTGACTTTCTACCTTTGTCATTCTCCCAAGCTTCAGCATTGTCTTGAATACGGTCTAGAAGGTCCCATTTAGCTTCTTCTTCCATACGAGTGAATGATCCAGCACAAGAAGCATCCAATAAATCTTTGTCATGTAGAGGGAGCCTTGCATAAAAGTTGTTGATAATAATATTGTTGGGGAGCTCATGAATGGGACATTTGAGCATTAGTAACTTCAATCTCCCCCAAGCTTGAGCTGTACTCACTCCATCAAGAGGCCAAAAGTTGTATATTTGATTCCGATCTTTATGAATCTCACTAGGAGGATAAAACTTTGAATAAAAGAGAGGCACTATTTCTTCCCATTCCAGAGCTTGACCATTCTTCAGCAGCTTATACCATTCCTCAGCTCTTCCTTTTAGTGATAATGAGAATAACTTCTTCTTAACTTGATCTGAAGTAATACCTGCACACTTGAACAACCCGCATAATTCGTGTGTAAAGAGCAAATGATCACCGGGATTGACAATTCAATCCCCAACATAGTAGTTATCCATAACACGATCAATAATTCTTGTAGGTATTTTGAAAACATCTTTCTCAACAGGTGGTGGCTTATCTACTACCTTAGCAGTGTTAGTAGCATTACCAAATAAGAAACTCAGCGAATTATCCATAATGAAAATAAAGCAACTAGCAGAAGTAAACAATACTCACAGTAGAAGTTTCCTTTACCAGTTCCACTCTCCAATAGCGCTTTACTCCCGACAACAATGTAAAATAGTCTTGATGACCCACAAGTATAGGGGATGTATCGCAGATTTTCGATAAGTAAGAGTGTCGAACCCAACGAGGAGCGTATGGGCTAGTGGTATGGATCAGGAATTCTCTACAAATACTTAGCAAACGGATTTTTAGGGGGTTTCGATAAAGCAAGTAAACAAAGTATGAGTAAATAAAAGACAGTAGGAATAAATGCAGCAAGTGGCCCAATCCTTTATGCACCAAAGGACAAGCCGGTTGTATTTCTTTAAGATGACCAAACGTTCTCGAGGACACATGGAAAGATTGTCAAGTGCTTTCGCTTCATATAGTCGATTAATCTTCTTTAGCTTGCTAAGTGTCGTGTGGGTGAACCTGTGCTAATGTACCGCCCCATCCAAGACTAATACATACTTGTGATTATACCCCTTGCAAACATCCATAAGTACAAGAAAGTAATTAAGGTAGAAACCTAACCACAGCTTTAAACTCTAAGACCCTTACGTCCCTTGTGCAATGGTTTCCTAACGGGGGTTCAGGTTTCTCACTCCGCAACCCCTACGATTAGTAGCCAAATACACAATGCATTCCCCTAGGCCCATATAGGTGAAGTGTCATGTAGTCGACGTTCACATGACACCACTAGAAGAAGTACACCACAACTTAAATAACAATCTATTGAATCTTTCTCAACGCAACTCCACTACTAACGACAAGACTTCTCCCATGTCCTCAAGAACAAAACGAACTACTCACAAGACATCATATGGATCATGATCAGAGATGGAATAATGATGTATAACAATCTGCACATAAACAATAATTCAATAGTTCACTCAATAACATCAACTACAAAGAGTAATCAACACCGGGAAAGTTTCCCCTATGAACTAATGTAAGATTCAACTCAATTGTTACAGCAATATGGAGATGGTGATGAGGGTGCTAATGGTGATGATGGTGGTGGTGATGATGATGATGATCCCGATGAAGTCTAGCTTGATGGTGGTGTTGATGGCGACGATCTCCCCTTTCCGGGAAGGAATTCCCCCGACAGAAATCTGTCTATCGGAGAGATCTTTCTCTCTCGGTGTTTTCTGCCCCGCAGAGGCGGCGGAATCTTTCTGTGGTCGCTCCCCGAGTCTTAGGGTTTCTGGAGGATGATATATTCCAAAGGGGAGAGGCTGGAGTGGGCCAGGGTGGCCACACCACCTCCAGGCGCGGAATAGGCCTGCCTGCGCCATGGGGTGGTGTGGGCCCCCTGTGGCCCACCTCTACTCCATCTTCTGGCATCCTTAGTCTTCTGGAAAAAATAGGATTTTCCGTATATTTTCCCGGATTTTCTGATCTTTGCGAATTTTGCCTCCAAACAGCACCTTTTCCATCAGAATCCTGACTGCCGCGGTCCATGCTCCAAAAGTCACCAACCATGCAAAAATAGATGAAATAACATAAGTATCACCTCTCAATACAAAATATATCAATGAATAATAGTGAATTAAGACATAGAATAGTGATGCAAAATGGACGTATCAGGTGGCACCCTGAAATAATTTTTGAATCATGTGAATGCATTGTCGTGAGGCGTCATTGCTTTTTATTTGGTTCTTCCCGAGGTTTATCGTGTGTGTGTGTTGATATTTGTGCACCCCTACAGGGTAAATCTTTATGAAAGCCATGTCCATGGTTGTGGACAACTTGGAGCATAGTTTCTCGATTATAGAACAACATAACTAAAGTACCGCCTTTAATTTCACTAAAACATGACTAGTAATAGTGCAACACGCATGGAATGGTTAATAAAACTGCCAACGGATGAGATGTTCTTCCGCCTTCTTGTCGGTAACACTACTAAGAAAAACGTTATCAGTGGCGTACAAAAAACGATTTCTGTGGCGCATCTAGTGGTCGCCACTAAATTGTCGCCACTAAAATTATATTTCTGTGGCGCCTATGCATATGCGCCATATAATTCTCAAAATTATGTGGCGCATATAGCCATATGTGCCACAGAATTCTGTCCAAGATTCTATGGCGCATATGGCCTTATGCGCCACATAATTCTGTGGTACATTATGTGGTGCATATAGCCATATGTTCCACAGAATCCTTTTTTCAGAATTTTGAAATTTTCAGAATTTGGTACAAATACAGGTATATAATAGGTATATTACAGGAAATACACAAAAATTGACACAAATTCACAGAAAAGCTGCACACAGCAGTACAAATGTTCCAGTTCACATATAATACATCAACAAGGACGAATGTTCACAAGTGTTCATCAATCACATCACTTAGAACCGAATAAGTGTATACGTATATTTCACAAGTGTTCATCTCACTCACATAACTTACAACCGCGCGACGTTGTCACCGCCTACCTTAGGACATAACGTAGTACACCATAACCGCGATGCCGGTGAGGAGGAGTGGCACCAAGATATTTGTCCGGTTCTTCTTCCACACGTGTCTCCTCCACTTGGCCACTGCCTCCTCTCTAGTCGCGTATCCCTTGTAGTTGTGGTCGCTGAACTTGTCCACTTGTTGGTGGCAGTCCACCCACTCCTCGTAGACACCTGGAACCCGACCCTTGTACACAACATATGTCGGCATCTCTATTGATAAGGCATATTAGTACATCATGCAAATATATATGTTGACAAATATTAGAGCAAGGCATTCATAAACTTAAAACAATGCGTCGATGACAATGAAAGAAACACGACAACATGTCCGACACAATAACAACGACGGTTTCAAGCTAGGCAAGTTAAGTTTTTCGACACACACACTACATGTCCATCGATACACATGCTCTCCCGGTCAAGTAGCCTTCTCCTTGCAGGGCGCCAGGAATAGCTTGTACATGTCTTTCGTCGTCCATGTCCCGAAGTCACCCTGCACCTTGAGGTGGGCTCCGATCTCCCTCTCGGTGAACGGCCTAGGCTGGTGTAAGAGCCCACCATGTGTGTTGACCTGTTCCATGATGATATGTGATAGCTTCACCTGTGTATCATGGAAGTCTTCCCTGAGATCGGGGTCACTGATCCCATGCAACTTTTGGGCCCATCCTTGGAGAGAATATGGCAGCGTTAGCATCTCTCAATCCCGGACAAACCCTTTGAGGTGATGGCAAACGTAGAAGGCCACCTTCACGCTGTCAGACAGCTGCTTGACGCAGGGGAATTTAAACACGTGCTTGAACTTGTGTCGGCCATCGTCCCTGTAAGCCTCCCCCTTATAGTTGAAGGGGCCTCCCTGTTTGGCATATCCCTTGATAGCATCATCCAGAATGCTCCTTACTCTGGCGTAGTTCTTCCTCCTCGCACTCCCCGAGTCGAATTGGTGGCAAGTGAATACCTCGTGGAGAGGACGATGAGCATGTAGTACTTGTCTTTGTGCAACACACAATGTGGAACGGGATGTTGGAAAAGAGCAATGGAAATAAATACTTATGTGTTACGACGGCGGTAGGAGGATGTGTACACTTACTCAGGAAAGAAAGGCACAAGGATGTTGTCCTTCCTCTTGCTGTCCATCAATAGCTTCTGAAGGTAGGACTTTGCTCAGGCCCAGGTCCTTGTTCCTTCTTCTAGCTAGCTGTCCCGATGTAGTAGGGATCCGCTATCGCGACGAATAGGGTGTCCTCTCTCTTGACCTTCATCGCCAGATTGAGTGCGAATAGGCGGACCAAGTTATAGTCCAGCCGTCTCGAGTGGAACAGCTTGAAGATGTCCTCGTAGGCTATGAAGAACACATCCGCGGGGGCATCGGTGACGAAGCCCACGTCCTCCGACACCTTGGCGGTGAACACCGGGTAACTCGGGTCCTTGTCCTTGAGAAGGAGGCCCTCTAGTGTCAGGATACCTTCATGCAAAGTCATCATAGCTCCCGAATCTAGGCGGCGCAGTTCTGGAGGCAGTATGGGCTGACTAGCTTCATGCACTCTGGTCAAGCCATCCTCGTGGGGTGGTACAACATTGTCCCGGTAACGGATCGGAGCAGGCTGGCTCGCAGCCTTGTCCTTGTTGTTGTTCTTCTTCTTCTTCTTCTTCTTCGGCTCTTCCTCACCCTCTTCCTCTTCGCGTCAACAGTGTCCTCCACTAGCGATGCTATCCCCTCACCGACCATCCTATGGAGTGTGTCAGGGCTGAAAATGATTCTAGCCGGTGGAGGTTGTGTCTCGGTGGCCAGAAGGGTCTCCTGAGAAAACCCACGAAAGACCAGGCGCTTCTTGGGATGGCTAGCTTGATCGCGGAATGATGGTTCTTCAACGAGAGGAGGCATGGACGGTCCTTTGCTGGCACCGGTGTTGACGAAGGCATTGATGTTGACTGGTGCATCATCATCATCATCCACCTCAATGTTGGCATCGAAGGCCGCCATGTCCATGTCGTCCTGGGGTGGTGGCAATGGAGGTTGTGGTGCCACGGCCTTGCCTTTAGGTGGGGGCGATGGTGGTCGAGGAGCAACCACGCCCTTGGCTGCTTGTGGTGCCGGTGCAGACGCTTCCAAGGGTCTCTGGTGACGGCTTGTGGTGCAGCAAGAGGCTTCGTCCTTGGCGGCCGGACGACCGAGGTGGCACCGGTGGAGCGAGACCCAATACGAATCTGGGTCTTTGGCCAAATCATGGGATAGCCATGGCAACCTTCCAGGGTCAGGTGCTCGTCAGCTCCCGGAGGTTGCATGGGAGGGTCCATGTCTTCGGACCCCAACACCCGACCCAACTCCACGCGCATCACGGCATCGTCCATGGGCTTGCAGTGGATCATGCGGTTCGCCGGGTTGTATTAGCTTGCCCGTGGCAACATCCTTCAACTTGCCATCGGACACCTTGTGCAGTAGCACGAACAGAGTGTCCTGAGGCATACAGATATGCATCATGAGATCGCAGCCAATCAAAGGCATTAAGTAGAGCATGCTGACTAACTACTTATTTTACCTTGGTGAGGGCGCCGAGCTCGGCTAATGTCGAGACACGGGCTGTCGGTGGCTGATCCTTCTTCTTCTCCGGCTCGGGTGCATTAGGAAGCACCGCCACCACCGGCTGCTGCACCTTGGTAGTCTCGGCAGGAGAGGGCAGCTCCAGCGCATCCAACTCCATCGGCTGCGCCGTGGGGATGGAGGGCGGCGGGGTAACCATGTCTGGCAACACTTGGTGGCTCGAGGTGCTGCCGCCGGTGCTGGGCACTTGTATCGGCCCCACCTGACCGTCCTCATTCCATTTTGCTATCCCCTCCATCAGCTGAGGGGGTAGCATCTCGAGGATCTTCTGCTGCACTATCATGTTCACCTCATCCTGGTCCACCTTACTGGCCTCCAGATGCGCGATCTTCCACTTCAGCTCTTCCTTCTCGGCTTGATCCTGAGCCACTGACTGGGTCCGCCTCTCCTTTCTCTTCTTGGCTTCCTTGTTGTAGTACTCGCGGAACTTTGTGCTCGTACCAAAGCTAGAGATACGGCCAGCTGACGTGGGCGGGTCGGACTGTGGCCTCCTCTTGAATGTGTTGGTCGCCCTATTGAAAATCGTGTCCCACGGCTCCATCGAGCCCTGGGACAACGAGTCCGGGGCCTCGCGCGCAACCTTGATTTCAGCATTCTGCAGACAAGGAAAGGTGAACCCATTTAGGAACTTGCCTTCATTATTCAAAATGAAAGCAAATGGACCGCGGGTAAATTCCTTACCAGCTTCTTCTCAAACTTTCTCACATCGTCATCGTTGGTGACAAATTCCATGGAATCCTTGTCCAGATAGTAGTGGGCCCGGACAAATTTCCAGGTCTGCTCGTCTGTGATTTTTAAAAACGGGTTTTCTTTTCTCGAGACGCTCAACCTCGGTGTCCTCCCATTCCGATATGGCCTTCTTTCCCCTGTAACCACCGCTTCCACATCGGTGGTTACCTATGTTCAGTTCCCGCATTTCCTGACCCCACTCCATCCATGCCTTCGATTCGTCAGTCTCCATCTCCGCCTTGAATATCTTGAACTCGTCTTCATCGATCATGGGCTCACCCTTCTTGATCTTCTTCCAGCTTTCCTTTTTCACGTTCTTGTTCTTCACCCGGGTTCTCCAGCTGCTCAAGGCATTGGCCATCTTCGTGATGGCTAACCTGTTCACCTTATTGGACTTTTCCAGTTTGTCGGTGTATGGGGCTGGGAACTTGTACTGTCGGTGAAGCTTCTTAAGGCAGTTCGCCACCAACCGCTCATTCTCTTCACTTCTCAGGTGTTTCATGTTGATCGACATGCTTTCTCGGATGATGCACCCGAGTTGCATGTCGTACCCGACGGCAACATCCAGAGGCTCCAACGGAAGGCCACTTTCCGAGACCAGAGTGATCTCGTCGGTGGTGTCGGTGAGCTTTTGCGGCTTCTGATCCTTCCTCGGCTTCTTATCCTTCTTAATGGACGGGTTGCTGCTACCGCCATCCGTGCGGTCCCCGCCATCGGTCGTGCGGCCTCCACCGTCGGTCATGCGGCCTCCACCATCGGAGGTGGTCGCATCCTCCTCCTCGGCTTCATCTATCCGTAGTCCTCGTCCCCCTCTTGCTCATCATCACCATCATGGCCCGCAGTAGCTGCCACGTCCTCATAATGCCGAGACTCCGCCGCCTCGTGCTGCGCTGCCGCCTCCCAGAAAGTGAGGTTCGCCACTCTGGCTTGGTATTCGATGCTCATGGCGGCCTTAGAAGTGTCGGCCCCATCGGCGGCCGACATGTTTGCACACTTCTAAAAAAATTAAACTAAGGAAGTTAGTATTAATTAGTGTTGACTATATATTTTGGAAAGGAGGGAGTTGCTCACATGCACCCTGCTACAAACAGTCGAATTCGATATGTATTTTAGGTTCTACTTTGGTTGTTTTAGTTTATAATTTAAACCTAATACCTTCACAACTAAAACCTTGTTATTTATTTTATCATGTGTTGGTTCTACCACTCAAACAAACACACATAGTAGCACAGAAGATCATGCATATACTAGCCAGGAAGGATACGCAGTTCATCAGGCGAAACTGCAAGGTGATTTGCACCGATTCATCAGACATTGAGGTCGGTTCTAACCAATTCACTCCCTCTGATCTGATACACAAGGTTCCAGAACTACGCACGTCGAGAATGGAGAGGATTCGACCTAAGAACTGGAATCGATTCAAAGTGCAGCAATCCACCGCCACGGGAAATTTCAAATCCACACAGGGACACGGCGGGAGAGAGAGATGGGGCATGGAACAACTTACCAGTTGAAGGGGACGCGCGAGCGAGGGATGAAGGAAACGCGTGACGGCGGCGCCGCCAGCCGCCAGCACCTCGAAGCCTCCTCCTCCTCCTGGACGACAGAGCCTCCTCCTCCTCTTCCTGGACGATGGAGCCTCCTCCTCCTGGTGCTCTGCGTGGCCACGGCGGGTACGGCGGCGAGGCAAGGCGGGTGCGATACGAAGGCATGGATGGCGTGGCACGGCGGGGCGGGCCCAGCGTGGCGGCGAGAGCGGGGGGGGGGGTGCTAGGGTTCTGGCGCAGTGCGATTTGGGGGAAAAGGGGTAGTCCAATTGAGGCCTCATCAAAATGTTAAGTGAAAGAATTCTGTGGCGCATCTGTTCAGATATGTGCCATAGAATTGTTGGAGATGGTACAAAAGGCGCGTTGCACTGTTGTTTCATAGAAAGAATTGCTTACCACACTAGTTCAGCGCTTGCTCCTCTGTTCTGAACCTAGGGCGGCCAAGTTCGATTGCTGGCTGCCACATCTTTTTTTTTGACTTTTTAAAAAATACTTTAAGGATGGTAATAATATATTAAAAGCATTAACTAATATATTTTCCTATTAAGAACAAGAATTAATATATTTGCCTCAATATTATATTATATGCTTGTGTCACACCCACATCAATATCCGCATACATTAGTTTGTCAAAGTAATACATATATGCAGGTGCGCGAGCACACATGTGCATTAATTAGTACAAAAAAGCGTCAAAAACCGCTAAGTCGGCTCCGAGGTAGCTAGTGTCTCTTCACAACTACTTTCTTGCCCTTCTTCTTCGTGGTAGAATACTTTAGGCCGGCCACCTTGAGATTTCTTCTCGTGTATGGGCAACCTTTAGTTGGTAGGGTGGTCTTCCTTCTTACTTTAGCATAAGTAGTAGGCTTGTCGAAGTACTTGTCGAATTCCTCTTTGATCTTGGGATTGCCATTATTGCCGACGTCTTGCTTGTTGGCGGGTCCTTCCATTCCGATGATGCTCCTCTTGCCCCTCCTCACGACAACACGGCTTGGCTTTGCCGGGTCGGTAATTAAGAAGGATTGGTCAACTTGGCTAGCGAGAACCCATGGCTCATTTTTCATGGAGGCATTCTTCGATTTGGCATCGGGTATAACCATGGTGGTGAAAACCGGCCATCTTTTTCGATGCTCTTGGCTCATCTGACATGAAACATCGGCACCGTCACTCCGCAGTAGTCGAGTTCCCATATATCCTCGATCCTTCCATAGAATCTTTCCTTGACATCAGTATCGTCATCGGCGTATGATAGCATAGTTACTTCTGAGCTTTGATATTCGTTATTCTTGTCCTCCTCGGTGTAGAATCTATAGTCATTGATGTCGTACGTCTGATAGGTCCTAACATTGCACCTAGGGCCCTATGAGAGTGAGAATATGAGTTTTTGATCTTCAGTATAAGGCGTCGGCATGGGACTTTCCAGTAGCCTTTTCTTGAACCACCCCGTGAAGCTGTCGTTGTGCTCTCTGGTTACATCTCCCTTCTTCCTCGGCTTGCCCAGGTTGGCGAGCTTCTGCTCGATTAAGGTTTTGTGCTCAGGGGCCGACCAACTGTATGTGTTGTAGCACGACTCGGTTTGCCCTGTCAAAGTCGGCGCTTTCGAGTTCGATGCCGACATGGAGTGTGCGGTAGCCCTCGCGGTGACAAAATCCAGCGAGCCTCCCGAGGTGCTTCCTGGTGGGAAGACCGACATCCTGGTTCTCGGTGCTTAGGTAGTTCTAGCAGAAGGAGATGCACTCGTAGGTCAGAAAGCCCTTGGCTATGCTTCTATCTAGATGGGAGCTGTTGCGAATGAATTCTTTGATGACACCATTCAGCCTTTCGAATGGCATCATGTTGTGCAGGAACACCGGCCCGAGATGGATGATGTCATCCACGACATGGAGAAGCAGATGCACCATGATGTCGAAGAACGTGGGAGGGAAGTAAATCTCGAGCTCACATAGTATCTTGACGATCTCTTCCTGTAGCTTGCCGTGCTACTTCATGCCGATAGACTTCCTAGATATGACATCAAAGAAGTTGTAGAGGCCAAGCAGCGTCTCACGGACGTGCTCGTCCATTATCCCTCGGATCGCAACAGGGAGTATCTGCGTCATCAGCACGTGACAGTCATGAGACTTCATCCCGCTGAACCTCTTCTTCGCTACATCCAGATATCTGCTTATCTTCCCAGAGTAGCCATGGGGAACCTTGACTCCTAGGAGGCATCGGAAAAACTTCTCGAGCTCCTCCTCGCTTAGAGTGAAGCATGTAGCTTTAAGAACCACCTCATTCTTCTTAGCCTTTTTGTGGTGACCTTGGGTCCCTTCCATCTGTTCATTGTCATCGTCGGCATCGACACAATCGGGGTACTGAAGTTCCTTCTTAATGCCAAGCAATTTTAGGTTGCTTCTTGCTTTCGGCCCAACCTTGGTCCTATCCGGCATGTTCATCGAGTGCCGAGCAGGCTCTCGGTAATGTTCTCCGTGATGTGCATCATATCAAGGCTATGGGGCGTGTGGAGGACCTTCCAGTAAGGAAGGTCCCAGAAAACGGACCTCGCCTTCCATTCTCCATGAAGCGGTGATGGCTGTTCCCTCGGCCGCTTCTTTCCTGGCGCAGGGCACTCTTCCCAATTGTCTAGAAGCCCCTTGATTTCTTCGCCGCTCAACGGTCGATGTGGGGCATTATCAGCTCATCTTTTCCATTGAATAGGTCTCCGCATTTTCTCCACGGGTGATCCTTGCGGAGCCACATTCGAGTCCTTTGGAACACGGTTTTCGAAGACCCAGGATCCCTCGGCAGCTATAGATGCGGGGTCTTATCCATGCACCTGACACATGCACAGAATCCATGGTTCACCTGACACGCTACATATCCGTAACCAGGATAGTCTTGCACCATCGTGAGCAACGCAGCTCTCAGGTCGAAATAATCTCCAGTGTAGGCATCCCACATACGTGTCAGTGTCTCCCACAGCGTCGCTAACTCCTCTTTCAAGATCCCGAGATACAGATGCATGTCGACACCCGGTTGTTTTGGCCCCTGGATAAGGATACTCATGTGTACGTACCGCTGATTCGTGCACAACCAGGGGGAGGTTGTACGGCCATACAAACACGGGCCAGGTGCTGTGCGTGCTACTCTGGTTGCCAAAGGGATTGAGTCAATCGGTGCTCATGCCCAGCCTAACGTTCCTTGGATCGAGCCCAAACTCATCTTGGAATTCGATGTCCAGCGCATTCCACTGGCTAGCGTCCGTGGGGTGTGTCATGTTCTTGCCCTTCTCTGGATCATCTTCCGGCTTCTCCCTCTTCACGTGCCATTGCATGAGCTCTGTTTCCTTAGGGTCTACGAAATACTGCTGCAGACAGGAAGTGATAGGAAAGTACCACACCACTTTTCGGGGAACTTTCTTGTTCCCTCTCATGTACCATCCCTGGCCGCACACCCGGGTTCTATCCTTGTACTCGTTTCGGTAAAGTGCGCAGTCGTTGATGCATGTGTGGTACTTCACGTACAGTAGGTCTAGTGGGCAAACTGCTTTCCTCGCCTCCTAGATACTTGTTGACAATGTGTTGTCCTTGGGAAGACGAGCATGCCAGAATTTCATGTGAGCATTGAAGCTAGTGTCGGTCCATTTGTGCTCCGCCTTCATCTCCAGAGCCTTCAGCGTTACACTCAAGCGTGTATCCTCGGGCCGGCACCCAGGATATAATGGAGTCCTCCCGTCTACCTCCATCTATGCCAGCTTGGCTTTCTCTCTGGCTGCAACCCTCGTGTTGGCTGTCTGCTTGAGGAGTATTTCTTGAAGATGAGGGTCCCGCAAGGCCGAAGTTAGCAGCATGTCCGTGCTCCCGTCTTCTTCGCTGCCACCACCACCATCTGCTCCATCGTCTCCTTCATGATGATTGTGTCCGCCGGCATCTCCTTCTTCATGATGACCATGTTTGTCGGCATCTTCTTCGTCATGATGATCATGTCCAGGAGACCCTTCGTCTTCTCCACCGCCCCCGGCCTCTTTTTCATCATGGCCACCGGCATCTACTGGCGGCTCCTCATTCACTAAGAAGCCAGGCATGAAACCGCGTATGAACATGTGAGACTCCAGTTGTCTGGAATCAGGGTTGATCCATTTCTAGTGTTTGCACGTTCGACACGGACATCTTATCTTGGTCATGTTGTTTCGAACCATGTAGGCTACCGCGTCAGCCTTGTATCTAACCACCTAGTGTTTGCTCATATGGATGACCATGGTCGCCTGCACACGAACATAGAACAAATTAAAGAGAGTATGTTAGAACCATGCACACACACACACGACGCACACACATACATGCATGCATGATCCCCGGGAAATTTCGGCATGACCTATCCTAAAAATAGGACGTATGGCTAGTGCAGAAATTTGCCGAAATGGACGTGAATCAACATTTTGGAAAACCTCCATGCACCCGGCACCGGCAACATGCATTCAAGCACAACACAAGCTCCCTCCACAAGCAAACATGTATTCAAGCACAACACAAAGCGAAGGAACATCGTCTCGCCATCGCACACCGCCCGCGGGACCATCTTCACCTACAAAACATCCATACACACCGCACCGAGGCCCACCGGCCACACAAAACATGCATCACACAAGTACCCATGCACACACCTCACAAATCTACAAACCAAATCTACACCAACCCCCATAGGCATAGTGTAGCAAGAGGGGGCATGTGGAGGAGGAAAGTATGGGTGGTTTACTACCTTTACAAGTAGGAGTAGCTTCCTCTCACAAGTACATGAACCAAAGTAGGTCTAGCTATCAACAATGGAGGTGAGTATGAGCAAAATGGAGTGGGAGGGAGGAGGGGCCGAGCTAGTTGGAGGTGGTGGGAAGAAGGGAAAGGATGGTTGCCACCTTTTTAGATCTGTTTTGCACATTCTTTGGCGCATATGGCAAATGCTCCACAGAATGTCAAAATTTTGTGGCGCATATAGCTATATGCATCACAGAAAGTGAGAATTCTGTGGTGCATGCAATATGCGCCACAAAAATTTGAAATTTGTGGCGCATATAGACATATGCGCCAATCTAACTTTGCCCATATCTTTGGTCAGCCCACATGGCCTGATTAGGAATTCTGTGGCGCATATGGATATATGTGCCACAGAATTCTCACTTTCTGTGGCACATATAGCTATATGCGCCACAGAATTAATTTTAGTGGAGTATTTTTCATATATGCACCACAGAATTAAAATCTACCTATAATTGTTTTCCTAAGGTGTAAGCGAGAAGGAGGGCGAGCGATGTTTATTTATGTTACTTACATAACTGTTGCTTCTAATTAACTGTGGTTGGGCGGACGTTGTAGAGTGTCTCTATAGAACTATTTAGATATTATCTTTCGCTGCAATTGCATCACCCCAGGTTGTTCCCTTTAGATGCATTAAGACTTGCTGAGTACCCCTAGGGTCTTACACGATAAATATTTTGGTTCATATGGATAGGTTTATGCACAGGAAGGTTACTAGGTTGAGGAGACCAATGATGGTGGCAATGACTATCAGGTGTAGAGATTACAGGGATGGAGATCCGTGAGATCTGTGTGCGGGATGTGCTTATTTTCAGGGCATCTTATGCCAATTTGCTTCTTGTCTATACTCGGATCTTGTTTTCCGCTTCCACTTGATACTCTGATGTGTGATGTATGAGGATGTATCCTAAACTATTATCTCTATCTAGGATATGTGGATCTTGCCGTATGGCGTTGAATATTTTTGTTTCTATTGTTTTAGATGGGTTGTCTCTGATGTATTGTTGTATGTCACTGGTATACACAGTTGTGCATGTTTTGTTCGCATACCTGTCGACTACGCCGCTCGCTCTTGTCATAAGGTTCTTGAAAGTGGGTAGGGTGGTTGGCTAGTACCGTTCCCTGCTCTGCTTCTACGTGCCTACACGTGGGTGGCCCTGGGCCTCCACGGTAAAATCCCTTATCCACTCTTGGCTTCATCCTGGCTTGTTGCTTAGAGCGTAGGATCCTAGGTATTACAGGGGCAATCTCAATAGGTCTTCATATTCAAATTTATTTGGTTGGAGGTGAAGGTATTTGGGGGGCGGAGCTTAGGCGGATGGTGGCAACGGCTGGTAACTGTTGGAATTAGGCGGAGGCAGTGGTAGTGGAAGCATCGAGCTCAACAGAAAGGGAGCAAGGGGTGTGCGTATGTGCATGTGTGTGTGTGGTGCGAGTGAGGGTGGTAGGCCGGGGTGGGATCACCCAATTCGTGTATGGCTACGCCGGGATGGTCAAAAACCCCAACCAAATAGGGTCACATTAAAACATATAAGAAAAAGGTAAAATAATATAAGGAAATGGCCAAAATAATCCCACAAGTATTTCTAGCTCTAGAAAAACGTAGAAAATCCTAAAATACATATAATAAATCAAAATGTTCACAAAAATCAGTTCTAACAAGGAAAATATAAATTTGATTATTTGAGATAAATAAAATACAACTAAAATTTAAAGCCACTAAATCCTTCCATGGAATATAACAAAATAAGGAAAGAATCCTAAAAATAAAAAAAAATCACTTGTGTGTATAAAAAGAAATTTATTATTTTATAAAAATGCTAATTTTAAAATTTCAAGTTACTTTAGGATTTATAAAAAATGTTATATTTGGCTTTATAAAAATCCTTTTATTATTGGAAAATAAAAGGAATGCATTTTATTTAACTTTATAAATCAAGATAAATTCCTTTTAGCTTCAATTAAGCCATTTAGAATTTATTGATTTAATGAAAGACTATTATTTTCTTTATATAGATGAGATAAAAATGTTCTCACATCTTAAAATTATGCCTTACCTAATAATTTAGGTAAAACACCCAAAGAAAAATACAATCCATGTACTAAAATTAGAACCATAATTATGGTTTACAATAAAACTTAAATGTGTATTGCTAATCAAATAATATTCCTTTAGAATCTTATATCAACTATAAGTCAAAGATTTACAAATTCATTTTGCATATCATTCAGTTATGTTAGAAGTGAATGATCTCAACCTATACAACCATACTTAGTGTGACTCTAAAACTTAGATGTAACTAAATAAACTATATAATGAGCGCAACAGATGCAGTTACCAGGCCATCATATTGTATATGTAGGTCTTATGTTTACATCATAGACACATCATCCGAATATTTGTCACCAGGGAGGTGATTCGAGTGGCCAAGGAGATGCTGTCTATGAACTTGACATTGTAATGTAAGTGGGCGGAGTTTCCAATGACTTAAATTGATGTAAGCAAGTTAGCATTGTGGACGCAGTCAACACAATGGACCATTATGTAAATCTTTTATTTTCTATAGGGTGCGTGACCAGTGCTTCCTATGGGAGTAGCCCCCGAGTGTTTGTTCGAGTCACAGGCTTGAGCAGAAACTTAAAGTTTTGGATTGCATAGCCACGACGATCCAGAACTGCTTTAGATGCCTGCGAATGCTGTCAGTGCTGGCACATTTTTGAATGCATGAACAATGCTCCCTATGGGAGTATCCCCCGAGTACTTACTCGAACTATTGATTTGAATAAGGATTCAGAGCATGTTACACGAAGTCCTTATGTGTGTGTGATCAGCGCTCTGGTTTGGAGTAGCCCCCGGGTGTCTGGTCGAATTGTAGATTGGAGCAGAGACTCGAGTCTTGCGCCTGCTGATTGTAGTTGATGATCTCGTAGGCTAACACTGGACCCAGAAGTACATTGGGTGCGCGACCAATGCTCCTATTAGAAGTATCCTCCGAGTGTCTAATCGAGCTGTAGACTCGAACAAAAACTCAATCTTGGTGCTTTGGTGTAGCTTTATATGTTGCTACATCCGAGGATTTACTTGACTCAGATTTTCCTCTTGTGGATTCGGTCGAATGTTCCACTAGATTCCTTGATGAGCAGCTCTCAGTTTGAATGGACGATGATGTAAAGGATGATGATAAAGGGGTTCGGTGCAGAAAACATAAAAATTTCCTATGCGAACACACCTAACTGCTAGGATCTATCAAGAGTAATACTATAACACCGGAGTTTCGGATACATACCCTTGCAGTCCGAAAGCGTTTAACGTTTTGAGGGGAATGTGGATGATGTAGCCATACCCGTAGCTGACCTCAAGGTCACGGATCTCCTCACAAGTCAACCCTTGCTACATCGTGCAACAACTCCGGCTCACGACATCCAAGGTGCCACAAGTGGCAGCACCCTCGTGGTTTCACACAAGTGTACGATGATGACCTCCAGTTCCGTGATCCCTGCCGAGAGTGCAGAAGTAGATCCTCTGGCTGGAATCCCCGTAGTGCAATGCCATGCTGCAGGTGTGTCGTCTCTTGCATGTGCCATTCTTCCAGGTACTGAGCCATCGCGAGAGGACAACGAGAGAGAGAGAGAGATTCCCTAAGGAAAGTGCCTCAGATAATATTGGTTTTGTTGTGTGTTAATCCCACCCATTAGCACCCCTTTATATAGGTGGAGGAGGGGTACTCCCCACCAAAGGTTTCCCATGTGGGACTATATAAAAGAGTCAAAAGGAACAAAAGGGAGGGTGCAGCCGGCTGGGCTAGTTGGGTGGTCGGGTGGGCCAACCCGCCCAAGCGCTGGCAGCAGCATAGCGTAGCAGTCTGGGCTGCATCGGCCAGGTGGGCTGGCCTCACCCACGCAGCCCGCTAGTGCGGCCTACCATCGCGGCCAGCAGAGCCTAATGCAAAGAAATGGCCCTACAGCGGTGGACAGGCGGTGGCCTGGTGGGCCTAGGTGCATCCCACCGTGAGACTGCTCTATCTCCTCCGTGCCTGCGTCCCACTAGGCCGTGAGGCCATGGCTTGCGAGTGGCATCAGGTTACCTGCCGCCCGTGCATCGCCCATGTGCATGGGCCGGGTCAACACGGTCGAGCAGTGGTTGTGGTGCTGTTTTTTCGGGTGACTTTCTCCTAGGCCAATTCCCACCAGGGTTCTATCCCTGTTGAGCAATTTGCCCTATAAATATTAATTATATATATTAATTCATAATTAACATATAATAAATGCATATTGTAAATTACTCTTTATCTGAAACACTTTTCGGTCTTTTCCTTTCTTTCTTTCTTCGAAAAACATCGGAACATTTCCGGTTTGTCTCTCTTCTGTGATTCCATCTTACAGAACGATCTCCTAGCATCATCTTACCCTTAAGTGTGTTACCCCAACAGCTCGAGAACATCATAGACATGATCAAGACTCCTCTCATATCAATGATCATTAGCAAGACTGGGATGCCCATAATGACCGATGTGCATTCCGTGATGTAATGTAGTTTGAACTGTAAATGTTGAGTCCAATTCCCTTTGTTTCTTTGATAGGACTTGTTCGAGATCTGATCATCGGTATCATATACCTTGTTCAATCTCATTACCGACAAGTTCTGATTTACTTGTTCCCATGATATTCCATCCCCGTGACCTAGTCACATGTTGCAACACTATGGATGCAATCTCACCAAGTCATCCATGTGTAGCTTCCCATCACGCGGGTGAAAAAATCCCGTTCTTGATACATAGGTCTCAACTATTCCTCTGGAATACCTGAAACACACCTTCATGGCCACCCAGTTATGGACATGGCGGTTGATGCGCTCAAATAAGCCTCGGGAGATAGTGATTAATAGGATCTCACGGTCTAAGGAGAAGGATACTATGCTTCTAACTATTGCAACTATGAACATATGACTTGATCATGTCACAATACCTATCTTTGGGTAATGTCCATCATATCATTATATGGCTCCATTGTCAAATAGCATAAATGCTCCATGATCATAGATTGCCCAACGAAATAGTATAAATAGAAGCTACTAGGGACCTGGTATGTTTCATACCACACCTGTATCAATGTTTCCGCTTGATATAGTTATAGAAAAATGTGAAACTATTACGAACTAATTGAGATATGATAATGAAACCCATTTATTATTGGGATTTCTATTTTTGTCCCCTCGGTTCTTTAGTTGTACTCAGTTTTCCCTAGCCGCTTAACTTTTCCTCACTTTTCCCCTCCCACTATTCTAAAACCCTCACAGGCGCTCGAACGGGGGGATGCCGTCAGGTCAAAGGCTTGACCGTTACATGACGATAGGTGGGACCGCATTGGGGCGGGTCGTGCATTGAGCGTTATGTTATGTTGCCTCGACCGTTACATGCTGACGGGTGGGCCACGTTGGGACGGGTCTTGCATACGTGGTGACGGGTAGGGCCGCGTTGGGATGGGTCTTGCATATGTGGTGAAGGGTGGGGCCACAGGGAGACACATCAGACCGTGTAACATCTCACAAATATTAAACAAGATTATCATGTTCTAATCACCCAAGATTAGGGTTAACAAAAACTTTTATTCTTAAACACATATGAATACATGTGTGATTGTTATTAACGCATGAATGCTTGCTATGCCATGTTTGATTGTTAGATATGTGAAGAATTAGTTTAAAGATCAAAATAATATCATCTAGGTCAAATCCAAACAAAAACAAATCAAAAGAAAATCAATCTATGAAGCATATGACCTAATGGTCATTTTGTCCAAAGTTAACCACTAGCCCAGTTTGGGCATCTCTAGTAAATGTTTTCCAATAGAAACAATTCTACTTCTTTTCCCCCTTGCTAGACCAAGTGAAAATGAACACAAGTAAACTTTACAAACTTACAGAAACCAATTTCAAATCTATTTGAGAGACATTTCAAAATTGAATCAAGTGTAGGTATCTGGATCACCATTTTGCAAAAACCACTCAAACCATCTCCACTTGACAAACCCTAGCAACAAGAGACACTCAAGCATGTGACCAACACACACACCAAAGATAATTTGAAAATTCAAATCTTTAGTTCATGCGGCCATTTAGTCGAACACTTAATAGGCAGAGTACAAGTCTACCAACTATCTACTGTTTTCATCAATCAATTGCTCACCATTGTGCCCAATTTGGCCTCAGTTACTCACCCACGATCACCCCCAGTACCAGCCCGTGCAGTTAGCACCCCTCACTCGCCATTTGCACCAGTGCCAGCCCGTACCCGAGCGTGTCATGTCGGTCGAGCATGGACACGACGCCACAAGCCGCATCACCCTCTACCACGACCACGAGGAGGTAGGTGTGACCTCACCGCACCCCTCTGTCCGTGCCTTGACCAAAGCCAAGCAGTGGAGAAGCCAACAGTGTCACGCCCATTTAACTCGCTGCCATGCCGAGTGCACGCCAGAGCGCCAAGCCATCCTCGCACAGCCACGCTGCGCCTCGCTCTCTCCGTGGCTACCCACACTCGCCGCATCACCCACAACCTCCCAGACACGACTGTTCGCCGCCGCGTGCCCCGTGACCACCGTACGCCATGACGAACACAGCGGTACCCGCATAGAGCACGGACATCTCCCGACCGATTAAGACCGCGCCTTGCCGCACCACTATGCACATGACGATCGCCGCAGACCATTGTGTCGACCTATGCCCTCCGCTATGCCTATAGCGCCCTGTAGCAACATCGTCGATGAGCCCAAGCCATGCCGCACTGCTCCTCTCGCTGGTGTATAAATAGGACCCTCCCCAGCCTCCAAAGGCACACCATTCGACTCCCCTCTCTCTCAGAAACACCCCTGACCATTCCCCAGAGCAAGGCGAGCACCACATCACCGGCATTTTGCTGGAGCCCGCCGTTGCAGTGAAGGAAAGGAGTTGTTGATTGGAGCGACCCCAGGAGTTGCCGCAACCACCATTCAACTCATCGTCGTCTACCAGCCCATTCTCCTCCATCGCCGGACCTAGCTGGAGCCCTAGTAAGCCCCGAGCAACCCTCGTCGTCGAATTAGGTTTCGAATCCCCCGTGGTCGCTGCGATAGAGACAACGATGCTCAGCCATCTATCTTGTTTTAATCGTGTGGCCCAGATTCTCAGATATAGTTTCGTTTAGATACTACCGCTGACATGTGGGACTAGCCTGAGAGCAGCCCGGCCGCTACGCGCGCACCGCATAGTTGGGCCGACCCATGTTCGTTCCCGCGCATATCCCACAGATTCAAATAGAGATTTTCCATTTAGTTTAAAATCCTATTCTATCAGTGACTTCAAAATTAAATTCAAAGAGATTTACTGAACCAAATTGCATGATTCCAATTTTGTTAGAAAGATATTGAGAATCTCTACACACTCCCATTGGATTCAAACCACTTGAAATTATAGATCACCTATAGTGAAAATAACAAGACAGATACTTTTCCAACTTCAAACATTTTTCTAAAATCAACCATAAATGCTTTTGAGTTGATTCCAACTCTCAAAAATCACATTTTCCATGCTCTATCTGAATATGTAAATAGATGTAGCCTTACATGCAGTAATCATGGACTAGTAATAAAACAATGCTATATAGGCATTTCTAGTCATATTAATTCTATTAAATAGTAATATTCAACTTTTTAATATATTCCAACCTCTTTAAATCACATTCCCAAGTATTGGAATATGTGGTGATGACATGTGTCAACATGATCCCATATTCTAATTGGAGGATATTAAATCTTAGGTATTTTTCAATGAGTAGAAATTATTTTTCCCAAAATAAGATAAGTAAGAATATGTCAATATTTCATGTGATGATTGAGATGATGCTAGATCATCTAGTGTGAGCCATTGTGTGCTAAATAGAAGTAGTTAAGTATTGTTTGGTGATTGTGTACCTCGTATTTATTTATAGACGCTAGTACTAACCTGGGGTATTAAGAGGAGGAGTACTATGAAGAAGAAGAAGAGAACTCCAACAACTGCACCACCGAAGGCAATCCTCATAATGCAAGCTTAACTATGCAAGCCATCCATGCAAGCTAACCTATGCAAGATGCACTAGGCATGCTTGGTTATGCAATCTTGATTATACCAATCCAAAGTTTTACTTGCAAGCTTTATTCTTTTACCTTTATCAAAGTTTCTTATCTAGTTAACTAATTGTGATTAGTGGAAAATAGGATGGATACCATCAAGATCATAGAACTAGTCTTGGGTAGTTACACTTGATTAGCACCCCTCAAATAGTGATACCATCATTAATAGTGGCTAGTGCTAAACTAAACTAGATCACTTTAGATGGGAACACTTGGAGAAAATGATTATGAAAACCTTGGAATGATGAGTCATTCTATTGATATGTTTTGACATGTGTGGGAAACATAATGAATTGGAGATGATACTGAATGAGGCATGTGCCTTGACTTTGATAAAAACTGATGGTTGGGTTCAGATGCGATACCATTCCTATTTTACCATACAAACACAATACCTGAGTTGGGTAGGGCTTAACTGGAAGTTTACATGTCTTAGTATGGGTTCCCTTGCGGAAAGAGGTGAAGATGAGGCTGCCTTGTGATTATGAATGTCCACCTATGCAGTTCCCGGGACGGCAGTTGACCATGGCTGGGAGGCCAAGCTCATAGGGGAGGTGCCTATACTAGGGTGTGTAATTGAAAGGTTATGATTGATTATTCGCATACCAAGTATGACGATTCAGGGTTATCCCTGATGGATGTATCGAATTTTTTGGTGAAAGTGTACCACCTCTAGAGAGTGTCAAACTATTAGAATAGCCGCGGCCGTGGTTATGGACAGTTGGAGTGGCCATACTATTCCGTTGTTAGAGGTTTTCAAAATGACTTATGACTTGAACTATGACTTTGACTTGACCACAATAAGGCTGTGGACAGGAAAACTAGGTTCCCACTTGAGTAATCTAGAGAACTAAAATAGGCTTTACTATTAAGTACTTATGAAATAAAATTGGCTTGTTGCAAACAAGACTAGAGCTTAGGATTGCTACTAGTATTACGTTGCTTGTGTTAGTGATAGTTTGCGAGTACTTAAAGAGTACTCATGGCTTTGTCCCTGGCTATTCTCATGGCTAGACTATGAGGAGGACTACTTAGAGGATGGATAGCAGGAGGTCTACGATAACTAGGATCATCTCCCATCGTCAGCATTGCCTGTGACAATGAAGATGGAGTCTACTACGTTTATTTCCGCTACTTTGATGTGTATTATGACTTGATCATGAGATCAACTATTTGTAAGACTATTATGGTTTGTAATGGATGATGTACTGTGGTACCAATTCTATTATGTCTCGCAAAGATGGTAATCCTGGGATTGCAATGTACGGCATAACATGCATCTGGACTTAAAAATCCGGGTGTTGACAAGTTGGTATCATAGCCATCCTAACCATAGGAGACCCTAGTTAGAATGGACGTCTGAAAAACTTAGTTTCAAAACAAATAAAGTGAGTATTTATGAAAACCTATTCTCACTCTTATCCTTGAGATTCTTTCAAAAAGGAGTCCACATGTTCCTCAAAAAATTCTTGCAATCCTACCTAAAATTTGACACACTTGATCACCTCACTAACTTACTCATCCTAATTTCTTATAGATGGAAGTTAAGTACAACAAGTTCTACCAGTTGGGCAACGGAGGAGAGCTCGTCTTCAAGAGGGACCTAAGCCAGCTAGGAGAGCTTCTGGAACGCCCGCTCTCAGAGTTATTTAGAGCGCAACTCAATGATCATCCAGGAGGAGAACTACTGTGGTTGATCGTTGCGGATCTGAGAGGCAAGATGGAGCCACCCACCTCTGAGAAGATACAGTTCAGCTTGAGGGAGAACAACTAGTTGGATGGACTAGCTAGGGCAATGCAGGAGGCACTTGCTCGTCTGTGTGCACAGAACATCAACCAAATCAATGGAACCCGCTTCACCCACTATGCAAGACGTGGCTCTATGGGAAAACCCTTGGCCATGCCAGGACATCCGGAGTTGAGGAACCACGTGGATCACCTTGACTTCATGTTGCACGAGACTCAGAAGGAGTTGGACAACGCCAGTGCCTACGCTAACCAGAATCATGCCGTTGTAGCCGAGAGGAAACAAACCCTTGCCATCCTTGCTAAGGAGCGCAAGTCACTTCGTTGTCAGCGTGACAAGAAGGACCGCATCATTGCTCGTCTTCGCCAGAAGGTGGCCACCCTCGAAGAGACTATCCATGACCAGGAGATCCAGCTGGAGGAGAAGGAAGAGGAAGGTGAAGATATTCATGGGGATATCCACTCTTACCTCAGTGATGATGATGACTATCTAGAGGATGTCGCCACGGAGTTCCACACGGACGAGGATGACATCGAATTCATAGATGATGAAGAAACCCTCGGTTCTAATGATGAGTAGTCGCACCTGAGCACTATTGTAGGTGTGAGTTTGTATTCAGTCCCGATGTATTGTATCTTGACAGATTGGTTCTTAAAACCATCTGCTTAGTAGTTGTGGTATGTGTTTGTATTGTGTGCTTGGAATGAATGAATGAAAATGATTTGTGGTTTTCAGACCTTAGCAATACTCAAAGTTTAAATCTTTTGAACAAAACCCATAAGCCATAGCAGATTTCCCCCTTGTCTTACGATCTATCTTAATCTTCAGATGACTCGCGGAAACCCCGGTGGTAGAAGCTCATCCTAGGATCCAATGCTTCAGATTCTGCAGATGCTAGTTTTAGATCGTGAAGCTAGTAGAGCCGAGCATCAATCCAATCTAGCCACTCTTCAATAGATCGCCCAGATGGCACACAACAACCAAGGCCATGGAAACCAAGATCACCATGGATCCAAGCTCAAGAACTTCCAAAACACCAATCCTCCTATGTTTAGCAAATCAGAAGAGCCCTTAGATGCTGATGACTGGCTGCAGGCCATGGAGAACAACCTAGAAGTTGCAGGAGTAGATGCTACAGAGAAAGTATTGTTTGCTACCCACTATCTGGTAGGGTATGCAAGATCATGGTGGAACAACACCCGTACCATGAACGGAGGACGGATGATGACTTGGGAGGAATTCAAGCTCATGTTCAGCAGGACCCGTGTACCCCCAGGTTTGATTAAGAGGATGAGGGATGAATTCAGGGAGCTGAAGCAGGGAAGAATGACTGTGGTAGAATACCATGACAAATTTCTGTCTCTAGCTAGGTATGCCCCTGATGAGATTGACACACAAGCAAATAAGAAGGAGAGATTCCTGAATGGTCTGCATCATGAGATGCAGATAGTGTTAGTCAACATTCCCTTTGATGACCTAGAAGCTTTAGTGGATTCTGCTATCCAGATGGAAGGAAAGATCAACCAAGCCAGTGAGAACCGTAAGCGTCGTATGATGCACCAACCTGTACCACACCATACCCCGAAGTACTGCTCCAACCCGTCAGCAGGATTTGCACCAAGAAACAACCGACCCCCTATGTCCCGTCCGAACTATCCCAATCGTGGCGGAGGAAACCCGAAGCCCGGAGGCCATATCAACAACCCCAAAATCCCCAATAACTTCAACCGTGCACCACCAAGGTCCAAAAACAACAACAATACTGCCCCAAGGGCTAGAAGCAATGTTGTGCCTGTTGCAGGGAAGGACAAGTCCATGATAACCTACTTTGAATGTGGAGTCACAGGTCACTACTCCAATGAGTGTCCCAAGAAGCTTGCTGCAGCTACCAATGTCACTGCACCTGCCCAGCAGCAGCGCCGTGTCTAGCCTAGAAAGAGGTTTGCCCCGGGAAACCCGCACAACCATATCGACCGTCTTTTCCACATGAATGCTGAGGAAGCCTAGGAAGCACCAGATGTCGTGCTGGGTATGTTTTCTGTTAACTCAGTACTTGCTAGAGTGTTGTTTGATTCTGGAGCATCGCACTCGTTTGTTACAGAAGAATTTGCATGCACTAGTAAGATTCAACCAACAAATTTGAAGCATGTTATGATAGTTCAAATACCTGGTTCAACCACCAAAGCTAGAAAAATTTGCAAGGTCGTGCCTATTAGAATACATGGGATAGATTTTTATTCCAATCTAATAGTACTTGGAACCAAAGGTTTGGAGGTAGTACTAGGAATGGATTGATGTTAAAACATCAAGGATTAATCGACTGTGCCAAGAAAGCCATAACCATGTCCAGTAGCACTGGAGTATTAGTAGAGCATGTATCTAAGACAGTGCCCCGCCAATTCAAATGCAACAAGATTTTAGCCCAATCAACCATTGACCAAGTCAGAGTAGTCTGTGAATACCCCGATGTGTTCCCAGATGAATTACCCGGTATGCCCCCAGATCAGGATATCGAGTTTATCATTGAACTAGTTCCTGGAACTGGACCCATAGCTCAGAGACCCTATAGTATGAACCCCACAGAATTAGTGGAGCTAAAGAAGCAACTTGATGACATGTTGGGGAAAGGTCTAATACAACCAAGTGCATCACCGTGGAGATCACCTGTTTTGTTTATGGATAATAAGGATGGTGCCAACCGTTTGTGTATGGATTACTGGAAGCTGAATGACGTCACCATCAAGAACAAATACCCACTGCCAAAGATAGAAGACCTGTTTGATCAACTGACTAGTGCCAGTGTGTTTTCTAAGATTGATCTTAGAACTAGTTATCATCAATTAAAGATTCGCGCAACGGATATCCCAAAGACTGCCTTCACTACCCGATATTGATTGTATGAGTACAACGTCATGTCCTTTGGATTAACCAATGCCCCCGCTTATTTCATGAACCTCATGAATAATATTTTTATGAACTTCTTGGATAAGTTTGTCGTTGTTTTTATCGATGACATTCTAATCTATTCCAAGTTAGAAGAAGACCATGAATAGCACCTAAGAACCATCCTTGAAACCCTTAGAGAGCATCAGTTGTATGCCAAGTTTAGAAAATGTGAGTTATGGTTAAAGGAAGTAGGATTCCTAGGACATATCTTGTTAGTAGGCAGAGTTGTTGTCGATCCTGCCAAGATTAAGGATGTTGAAGAATGGAAAGCCCCAACCACTCAAACCGAAGTCCGTGAATTTCTTGGATTAGCCGGATATTACCGCAAGTTTGTTGAAGGATTTTCAAGCATCGCAAGGCCGATGACCCAGCTGTTGAAGAAAGATAAGAAGTTTGAATGGACGGACAAAAGTGAAGCAAGTTTTCAAGAGCTTAAGAAGAGATTGATTTCAGCCCCAATTTTGATCATTTCGGATATCAGGAAGCGTTTTGACGTATATTGTGATGCATCCAAGACTGGTCTCGGATGTGTGTTGATGCAAGAAGGCAAAGTAATATCTTATATGTCCTGGCAACTGAAGCAACATGATAAGAACTATCCCACCCATGACTTAGAACTGGCAGCTGTAGTTTTAGCCTTGAAGACATGGCGTCATTACCTCATGGGTAACTGCTGTGAGATTTGTTCGAATCACAAGAGTTTGAAGTATATTTTTACCCAGAAGGAGCTGAATATGAGGCGAAGGAGATGGATAGAGCTAATCAAGGATTATGACCTTGACATTCACTATCACCCCGTCAAGGCCAATGTGGTAGCAGATGCTCTTATTCGATTGCCGTGTAGATTAAACACCATAATTAAGGAAGACCAGCCCAGTTTGCATGAGGAGTTGGAGAATTTTAGAATGGAGCTAGTTAGCGAAGGATTTCTAGCCAGTATTGAACTTCAACCCACTTTGATCAATTAGATGAAGGAAGCCCACAAAGGAAACACAAGTATCGATGGAATCAAACATCGTATCGGTACAGGGAAGGTACCCAGATTCACTCAAGATGAAGAAGGAGTTCTGTGGTATAAAGGACGTATCTGTGTGCCAGCAGATTCAGAGTTGAAGCAAGTCATTATCCAGGAAGCCCATGACACTCTTTATTCTATTCACCCGGGAGGAACCAAGATGTATCAGGATTTGAAGGAGCAATTTTGGTGGCATAAAATGAAGAGAGAAGTCGGAAGCTATATAGCCAAGTGTCATATTTGTCAGAGAGTCAAAGCGGAACATCAATGACCTGCGGGACTTTTGCAACCATTGAAGATTCCGGAATGGAAGTGGGATTCTATTGGAATGGATTTCATCACAGGTTTGCCCACACCTAGTAGGGGAGATGATTCTATTTGGGTCATAGTTGATAGACTATCCAAAGTAGCTCATTTCATACCCGTCAAGACCACCTATCAAAGCTCGAAGCTAGTAGTACATTGCTAGAATAGTTAGTCTGCATGGAACCCCCAGGACCATAGTGTCAGATCGAGGAACCCAGATTACCTCAAGGTTTTGGAAGAAAGTCCAAGAAGGATTAGGAACCAAACTGAATTTCAGCACAACTTATCACCCACAGACCGACAGACAAATAGAAAGAGTAAAACATATACTAGAAGATATGATGAGAGCTCGTGTGTTAGAATATGGATCTAAATGGGAAGATTGTCTACCTTTCGTAGAATTCTCATACAACAATAGTTATCAAGCCAGTTTGCAAATGGCCCCATTTGAGTTTTTGTATGGAAGGAAGTGTCGTACCCCCTTGAATTGGTCGCAAGTAGGAGAGAGTTAGATATTCAGACCAGACATCCTACGAGAAGCCAAAGAGAAGGTTCACAAGGTCCGTGAACCCCTCAAGACCACCCAATCCTGACAGAAGAGTTACGCTGACAAAATACGTCGAGACATGAACTTCAATGTCGGAGATTTTGTGTATCTCAAGGTATCACCCTTGAAAGTAATGCAGTGTTTTTAACTGAAAGGGAAACTTGACCCTAGATATGTTGGACCCTTCAAGATTTTAAGTTGCCAAGGATAAGTATCCTATCAACTAGAATTGCCAGAAGAGATGACAGCCGTACATGATGTGTTCCATATCTCGTTACTTAGGAAATGCCTAGAAGTTCCGGAGAAGACTGAAGTTTTCAAGAACATCGATCACAAAGCCATAGATATCAACAAGGATCTAACTTATTGTGAAGTACCCATTCGTATTTTGGAAGAAGCCTTCAGAACCACCCGGACCCGAAGTATCAAGTTTCTAAAGATCCAGTGGAGTAGCCATACCGAAGAAGAAGCCACCTAGGAGCGAGAAGATTATATTAGGACAGAGTTTCCCAATCTCTTTAGTTCCTAGTTTTTCTTGTATCTCGGGACAAGATTCTATTTAAGGAGGGAAGGTTTGTAACATCTCAAAAATATTAAACAAGATTATCAAGTTCTAATCACCCAAGATTAGGGTTAACAAAAACTTTTATTCTTAAACACATATGAATGCATGTGTGATTGTTATTAAGGCATGAATGCTTGCTATGCCATGTTTGATTGTTATATGTGAAGAATTAGTTTAACGATCGAAATAGTATCATCTAGGTCAAATCCAAACAAAAAAGAATCAAAAGAAAATCAATATATGAAGCATATGACCTAATGGTCATTTTGGCCAACGTTAACCACTAGCCCACCTGGGCATCTCTAGTAAATGTTTTCCAATAGAAACAATTCTACTTCTTTTCCCCCTTGCTAGACCAAGTGAAAATGAACACAAGTAAACTTTACAAACTTACAGAAACTAATTTCAAATCTATTTGAGAGACATTTCAAAATTGAATCAAGTGTAGGTATCTAGATCACCATTTTGCAAAAACCACTCAAACCATCTCCACTTGACAAACCCTAGCAATAAGAGACACTCAAGCATGTGACCAACACACACACCAAATATAATTTGAAAATTCAAACCTTTAGTTCATGTGGCCATTTAATCGAACACTTAATAGGCAGAGTACAAGTCTACCAACTATCTACTATTTTGATCAATCAATTGCTCATCATTGTACCCAATTTGGCCTCATTTACTCACCCACGATCATACCCAGTACCAGCCCATGCAGTTAGCACCCCTCACTCGCCATTTGCACCAGTGCCAGCCTGTACCCGAGCATGCCATGTTGGTCGAGCATGGACACAACGCCACAAGCCGTGCCGCCCTCTACCACGACCACGAGGAGGTAGGCATGACCTAACCGCACCCTTCTGTCCGCGCCTCGACCAAAGCCAAGTAGTGGAGAAGCCAGCAGCACCGCGCCCATTTAACTCGCTACCATGCCGAGCGCATGCCAGAGCGCCAAACCATCCCTGCGCAGCCACGCCGCGCCTCGCTCTCTCCGTGCCTACCCGCACTCGCCGTGTCACTAGCGACCTCCCAGACATGACCGTTCACCGCCTCATGCCCCGTGACCGCCGTACGACAGGACGAACACCGTGGTACCCACATAGAGCACGGATGTCTCCCAACCGATTAAGACTGTGCCTCGCCATGCCACTATGTGCATGATGATCGCTGCAGACCACAGCGTCAACCTATGCCCTCCGCCATGCCTATAGCACCCTGTAGCAACATTGTCGATGAGCCCGAGCCATGCCGCATTGCTCCTCTCACCGGTGTATAAATAGGACCCTCCCATAGCCTCCAAAGGCAAACCATTCGACTCCCCTCTCTCTCAGAAACACCCCTGACTATTCCCCGGAGCAAGGCGAGCACCACATCGCCGGAATTTCACCGGAGCCCACTGTTGTAGTGAAGGAAAGGAGCCGTTGATTGGAGCCACCCCAGGAGCTGCAGCGACCACCATTCAACTCGCCGTCGTCTACCAGCCCATTCGCCCCCATCGCCGGACCTACCTAGAGCCCTGGTAAGCCCCTAGTGACCCCTGCCGTCGAATTAGGTTTCGAATCCCTCGCGCTCACTGCGACGAAGACGACGATGCTCAGTCTTTGATCTCGTTCTAATCGCGTGGCCTAGATTCGCAGATATCGTTTCGTTTAGATACTACCGCTGACATGTGGGATCATCCTGAGAGCAGCCCGTTGCGCGCGTGCTGCATAGTTGGACCGGCCCATGTTCGTTCCCGCGCATAGCCCACAGATTCAAATAGAGATTTTCCATTTAGTTTAAAATCCTATTCTGTCAGTGGCTTCAAAATTAAATTCAAAGAGATTTACTGAACCAAATTGCATGATTCCAATTTTGTTGGGAAGATATTGAAAATCTCTACAAACTCCCGTTGGATTCAAACCATTTGAAATTATAGATCACCAATAGTGAAAATAACATGACAGATACTTTTCCAACTTCAAACATTTTTCTAAAATCAACCATAAATGCTTTTGAGTTGATTCCAACTCTCAAAAATCACATTTGCCCTGCTCTATCTGAATATGTAAAAAGATGTAGCCTGACATGTAGTAATCATGGACTAGTAATAAAAGAATGCCATATAGGCATTTCTAGTCATATTAATTCTATTAAATAGTAATATTCAACTTTGTAATATATGCCAACCTCTTTAAATCACATTACCAAGTATTGGAATATGTGGTGATCACATGTGTCAACAAGATCCCATATTCTAATTGGAGGATATTAAATCTTAGGTATTTTTCAATGAGTAGAAATAACTTTTCCCAAAATAAGATAAGTAAGAATATGTCAATATTTCATGTGATGATTGAGATGATGCTAGATCATCTAGTGTGAGCCATTGTGTGCTAAATAGAAGTAGTTAAGTATTGTTTGGTGATTGTGTACCTCGTATTTATTTATAGACGCTAGTACCGACCTGGGGTACGAAGAGGAGGAGTACTACGAAGAAGAAGAAGAGAATTTCAACAACTGCACCACCCAAGGCAAGCCTCATAATGCAATCTTAACTATGCAAGCCATCCATGCAAGCTAACCTATGCAAGATGCACTAGGCATGCTTGGTTATGCAATCTTGATTATACCAATCCCAAGTTTTACTTGCAAGCTTTATTCTTTTACCTTTATCAAAGTTTCTTATCTAGTTAACTAATTGTGATTAGTGGAAAATAAGATGTATACCATCAAGATCATAGAACTAGTCTTGGGTAGTTACACTTGATTAGCACCCCTCAAATTGTGATACCCTCATTAATAGTGGCTTGTGCTAAACTAAATTTGATCACTTTAGATGGGAACACTTGGAGAAAATGATTATGAAAATCTTGGAATGATGAGTCATTATATTGAAATGGTTTGACATGTGTGGGAAACACAATGAATTGGAGATGATACTGAATGAGGCATGTGCCTTGACTTTGATAAAAACTGATGGTTGGGTTTGGATGCGATACCATTCCAATTTTACCATACAACCACAATATCTGAGTTGGGTAGGGCTTAACTGGAAGTTTACATGTCTTAGTATGGGTTCCCTTACGGAAAGAGGTGAAGCTGAGGCTGCCTTGTGATTATGAATGTCCACCTATGCAGTTCCTGGGAAGGCAGTTGGCCATGGTTGGGAGGCCAAGCTCATAGGGGAGGTGCCTATACTAGGGTGTGTAATTGCAAGGTTAGGATCGATTAGCCACATAACAAGTATGATGATTCAGGGTTATCCCTGACGGATGTATCAAATTTTGTGGTGAAAGTGTACCACCTCTGTAGAGTGTCAAACTATTCAAATAGTCACGTACGCGGTTATGGACAGTTGGAGTGGCCATACTGTTCCGTTCTCAGAGGTTTTCAAAATGACTTATGAGTTGAACTATGAATTTTTTCTTGACCATAATAAGGTTGTGGACAGGAAAACTAGGTTCCCACTTGAGTAATCTAGAGAACTAAAATAGGCTTTACTATTAAGTACTTATGAAATAAAATTGGCTTGTTCCAAACAAGACTAGAGCTTAGGATTCCTACTAGTATTACCTTGCTTGTGTTAGTCATAGTTTGCGAGTACTTAAAGAGTACTCATGGCTTTGTCCCTGGCTATTCCTATGGCCAGACTATGAGGAGGACTACCCGGAGGATGGACAGTAGGAGGTCTACGATAACTAGGATCATCTCCCATCGTCAGCATTGCCTGTGACAATGAAGATGGAGTCTACTACGTTTATTTCCGCTGCTTTGATGTGTATTAAGACTTGATCATGAGATCAACTATTTGTAAGACTATTATGGTTTGTAATCGATGATGTACTATGGTACCAATTCTGTTATGTCTCGCAAAGATGGTAATCCTGGGATTCCAATGTAGGGCATAACAGGCATCTGGACTAAAAAATCCGGGTGTTGACAAACCGGCCATTCTTGCTCACCCAAAGCATTCGATTCCCCGAGCTTGGAACAGCTCCCACACCGCCCTCCGCTCCCCCGCCATTGTTCCATCCTACCTTATGTCGTCCTCGGTCACCGAGCTGCCCCCTCCCCCTAGCCGTGGAGCCCACTCCACCTCTCGCTCCGCTCTCGCACCCGCTAGATCTACCACTTTCGCGGAACAGTATGCAACGCCTGCTGGTGTACCGGTCCTCCCCTTCGAGCGCGGAGAAGATTGGGTGGAATCAGAGGGATCTAACGCATGGATTCCATCTAGGTAAGCATCATTTCCCTTCGTGGATTGATTATAGGCAGTAACTGAGCACGAATCGCTGGTGCTCAACTCTTGCTTTTCGAATAGGATTGATCCAGCGGTGGCATTTCGGCTGACGATTAGACTGGATACTAGCGTAATTCGTGGTTGTGAATAGTATCTCTCTGGATTTTACTCCCCAGTGGTGGTTGCAACCTCCATAACTCTCAGAGCTTTAAAAGATAAAATCAATTCTAAATTCCCGTAGAGCAATGGCAATTCAGTTGATTTGCAATATTTCAACATTAGTGAGCAAAGATTGCTCCCACTAACTAGCGAAGCTGATCTGGTAATGCTTTTCTCTTTGAATGTTGTTAAACGTTTTGGTCGAATTCGTCTCCATGTGCAACCTAAAGTTGAACATACAGGAAAGAGGGTTAAAGCATCATCTCCTGTCTCTGCTAATAGTGTGTGCCCCGCGCTCCTTGTAGGTCCACAGCAGTACCATCTGTTTGCACTGTGAGTGTAAGCCAAATTGCTCGTGCGGCCGATGTGGAGGACGAAGCAGAGCCTGACGAGGGAGCGCCTCCACAAGATGAATTGGTAGATAGATTCAGTAAACAGGCACTAGAGGATCAATACACGGAGGAAATGGCCCATGATGCCAGATTTGATGAGACTAATGATGAAGAGAATGAAGAGAACAATGACTGTCTCATTTTAGCCGAGTATGATGGTGAGGACTTGCCAGTAATTGAGTAGGACAGGAACGATCCTAAGATTTCAGAAGGCACCGTATTTGAAATGATGTGGTACTGTCGTAATGCCCTTACTACATATTGCATCCACACCAATAATGATTATGATGTTATTAAGAGTGAGCCAGCAAGGTTCATAGTGAAGTGCCCATACAAGAGGTGTAGGTGGAGGATGCATGCATCCAGTATGTTCAGGAGCAGTTTGGTTTAGGTATTACAACCAGTTGTGTATTTTAGATCATTGTGTAGAGTTTGTTAACTGTACCTAACATTTTCATTATGTTTCAGATAAAAAGTAACTGGTTCGAACATTCTTGTCCACCTCAAGGGGGACAGCCAAAGGACAAAAAACTAGCAAAGACTAGGTGGTTGGCAGATCAATCATGAATTGGATGAGAGCAAACCCATCACTTGGTGAAACAATGCTCATAAAAGAAGTTTCTAAAAAGTTTAATATTACAGTACCTTACATGAGGATGTTCTATGCAAAGGAAATGGCTCTTGATAGGATCAATGGTCCATGGAATGAAAGTTTTCAGTTTCTTTAAAGCTTCAAAGCTAAAGTGGAGATGGCTAGTCTAGGTAGTGTTGTACAGATAGACATGCATAAAGTTCAGTACAAAATAAGAGGGAAGACAAAGGAGAAGGAGTGCTTTAGAAGGCTTTTGTTTGTTTCAAAGCTTGCTAGCAAGGGTTTCTGGATGGTTGCATGCCTTATTTGGCCGTGGATGCAACAGCTCTTCGAGGAATATCTAAATGACCTACTAGCTGATACTATAGTTGATGGCCACAATTGGATGTTCCCTGTTGCTTTTGGAGTTTTGGAGATTGAGTCAGAGGAAAGTTGGACTTGGTTTCTGGAAAATTTGCGCGACCTTATAGGTCATCCACCAGGACTTACTATCCACACGAACGCTTGCAAAGGTTTGGAGAAAGCTGTAGAAGCAGTATTCCCTAGAGTGGATCATAGGGAATGTATGCGACACTTAGTGCAGAATTTCACAAAGAAATTCAAGGGTAAAGTTTATACTGACAACCTAGGGCCAGCTTCATACACATGCAGTTTGAGGAAGCATCTGTATTATTTGGAAGTGTTGTATAAACAAAAACTTGCGGTGAAGGAGTACTTGGATGCACATCATGGAATGGTGTGGTCAAGAAGCCAATTCAATGAAATTTGCAAGGTAGACTATGTAACAAGTAACCTTGTAGAGAGTTTGAATGCAAAGGTCAAGTCATTGAAAGGAGTTATGCTGTGGCAAATATTTGATAAGATTAGGCAGATGATCATGATAAAGATCGATTTGCATAAAAGAAATGCATCAACAGTATATGATGGCCATCTCATCCTCCCATCTTTGATTAAGGCTTTGCATGCCAGGGTAAAACAATTGAAGATGAAATGCATTAGAAGAGGAATGGAGGCTGAGGTAACATACACTGATAGTAAAGATAGGCAATGGAGGTATCTAGTGAGCTCCGTGGGAAACCCTGCATACATGCATTGTTTTTATGGGTGTTCTAGGAGGTGAAGAAGGTGAAGTTGATCAGTACGTGTCATTTTCTCTGTTGCCAAATTTAGGGCAGCATATGCTTAGAATGTTCTAGCCTTGTTGGGAAAAGACCAATGGATGGAAGTGGATCCTAGCTTCAAGCTATACCCTCCAGTTTTTACTAGACCGTTAGGTAGGCCAAGGAAGAATAGGATGAGAGCTAGTGTAGAGGGTGGTGCACCACCTCGATGATGTAAGGTCAAACATTATGGGATCCTAGGGCACACTGCTAGGCGTTGTAAAAATGCAGCGCACCCAGCTTATGGAATGGATGATCAGGTGGGAGCAGCAAATGCAGATGAGAATGAAGTATTTGAACAAGAGGAGAATGAAGCAATGGGTACATTGTAGATTGAACCAACGGATCGATAGTATATTGAACCAAATGCAGATGAGATTGAACCAAATGCAGGGAAGATTGAACCAATGGATCTAGAGGATATTGAACCAAATGTAGGGAGATTGAACTAATGGATCGAGAGGAGATTGAACAGAATGTAGAGGATATTGAACCAAATGCAAGGTAGATTGAACCAATGGATCAGGAGGAGTTTAAACCAATGGATTGAGAGGATAATAAAGCAATTTATTCATTGGAAGCAGAGTTCAAAAGTAAAGGAATTTCACAAGAGGATATTGAAGAAATAATGACAATGCATTTTGAACCGTATGAACCAATGGATCGAAACGTGATTGAACCAATTGTACGACAGACTAAAGAACTTGATTCACTAGATGCAGAGAAAAAGAACAAAGGGAACAAACATAAGAAGTTGATGGTGAACCCCACGAATATTCCAGCTAGAATCACACGGAGCAAGGTGGTGAACCCAGTGAAAACCGCTAGGAGCAAGAAAACAAATGAATTTGCATTATTAATTTGAATTTGTATGATGAATTTGAACTACTGTCAATGTTTGTATTGAAGTGTGACGCTCCCAAGTTTGTATGTTGGATAATCCCATAATGTATGTGTTATTGCAAGTTTCTATGGTCATCCACCTAGTTGCATAGCACTACTCAGTTTTGCCCGCGACATGTGGTCAACACATGGGGTTTAGCTAGTTCATGGGTTAAACCATAGAAAATGTTGACCAATTGATCCAAAATTTGGCACACTTGTGTACCTTGGATTGATTATGAAATTGGAAATTTTGGATTTACTTGTAATCAGCACCATTTTTATTTTTCTAAGTGATTAAATTCAAAGAAAAAGGTTTTAGGGTTAGTTTAATTCAAAAAAGTCAAAACATAGTGTAACCTTTGCATGGAGTCTTGTTATGTTACCTACAACCTAGCATGGATAATAAAGGAAAAGGAAATAAAGAGAAATGGACTTATCCCCTAAACCACTTCTTAAACCCTTCTTGTAATGAGCTACTAGCTATGAACATGCATGTCTTTTTACTCAATCAACCTCCAAAATAACCCATCCCAAAACATACTTTGTCTAAATGAGGCCAAATTTGGAACACTTGGGTATCTTTGAGTTGCAAAAAATATAATGTCGGCCAAGATGGATTATTTTGTTCAAATAACACATTTTCCATTTGTTAAGCCAAAAGCTTGAATTTTCCTTAGTCATTTTTTATCTGAGTGCCCTTGTTTTCCTTAGCTCTACTCAGTTTTCCCCTCCCGCTAAAGTTTTCCTCAATTTTCCCCTCCCGCTAAAGTTTTCCACACTTTTCCCTCCAGCTAAAGTTTTCCTCACTTTTCCCCTCTATCATGTCCCAATTTGGATGCGCTCTGATTGGTTGAGATGCATGTCACACGGATCTTAGACAACCACCGTTGGATACATCATGATCCGATGGTCTGGAGGTCTCTCTCTCTCCCGTTGGGCGCACCTAACCTTGTACGGCAAGGAGAGCCTGACAGGCTGGATGTCTCTCCCGCCCTTTCCTTGTCGCATATATACCAGCCGCATCAACTAGCACTCAGTTTGGCTGCGCTCTGATTGGTCGAGATGTATGTCACATGGGTCTTGGCCAACCACCATTGGATACATCATCATCTGACGGACTAGAGGTCTCTCTCCCCCGTTGGGCTATAGAGAGGAGAGCCCGACGGGCTGGATGTCTCTCCCTCCCTTTCCCTGTCACACGTATACCAGTGCATATTCCTCCCCTCCTATCGACATACGGTGGCGCAACAGTCCGAGTGGCGTGCGGCAACGTGGATCTAAGCGTGGCGGTCCGAACAGCATGCGGCGGCCCGGATCTAAGCATGGCGGTCCGAACAGCGTGCGGCAGCGTGGACCTAAGCATGGCGGTCGGAATGGCGTGTAGCGGCGTGGACCTAAACGCGGGGGTTGAAACGGCTTGCGGCGGCGCGGATCTAAGCGTGGCAGCTGGAACAGCGTGCGGCGGTGAGGATCTAACCGTCTGAAATTTCTGTCTCTGTCTGTCTCACTTCCGTTCACATCCTCAGATCCGTTGCTGATGAAAGACACCGATTGAAGCCATCATCCGCAACATCAGTTAGACACCGGTGGTGCTGATAGTGGTCATCGATGCGAAGACGATTGAAGCCATCATCCGCAACATCACTGCGATGATGCAGATCAAGCCCTCGTGAACCGAAGCTGTGGGAGGCAGGCTGCGGCCACGGTTGGCACGTCGAGGTGCACTTCGATGGTGAAGTCTTGATGAACCTCTTGGCCAGATGGGAGCACTTTGCCCGTACTTCTTGGAGTACACATACGGTGGGGAGGGCGGCTAGCTCACCGTCCACTTAAAACCGTGACAAATTTGATCCCAATTTGAACCAAAATTCTATGAATTAAAATATATGTATGATTTGAATAAATTTGATATGTATTTGAGCCATGAGACCGGTGAATATGCTCTAAAGCTAATACATAAGTAGTAGTACTTGCTTTGACAATCTCCGGTGGGCTTGTATAAATTTGATCGAAATATGTATGATTTGAATCAAAATTGATATGTATTTTAGCTGTGAGGACAGTGGATATGCTCTAAAGCTAATTCATAAGTAGTACTCCCACCGACCCAAATTAGTTAATTTAGATTTGTCTAGATTCGATTGTATCTTGCCGAATTTGAGTCAACTAACTTGGATTGACAATCTCAGCCACTAATTTGGAACGGGGAATGGATGTTGCCGCCAATGTTGCAAGTCTACATGGCAGCCATGATGGCAGCGACAGAATGGTCAAAACTGATTGGACCGCAACTTTACCCTCTAGGCATTTGGCACGCCAACTTTGGGACCGTTAGATCCAATGGCGAGCAACTCGGGGCCCGCAATGCATTCTCTCGACAACTTTGGGACCGCTATATCCCATTGCAAGCAACTCGGTCCCTGCAATGCATTCTCTCGACCACTTTGGGACCATAGATCCAATGGCAAGCAACTCGGGCCGCACAATGCATTCTCTCGACAACTTTGGGGCTGCAAAGTGACTAAATTAGCAGGAACTCACAACCATCCGTTGAATAATAATTCTACTCTCTAAATTAGCTATCTATTCAACTAATCATTACACGTGCCACCCTTCACCACAACCGCATACTGTAACTGCTAGGAGAAGGATGACAACTACTAAAACTGCCCACATGAATCTACTATTCTCCTCCCCCTTCACTTGAAGTTCATGTTTTAGATTTTCTACCACTTGATCAGATACGGCAAGATCAGCCTCAAGTGTCAACTTCTCTTTGTGAAAGCTCTGAATTCTTCCTCGACAGTACACTTCAGCTCGAATATCAACAGGTTTTTACGGGCCAATTCATCACCTAACTTGGCAATCATATCCTCCAAATCCATCCTCTGGCTAGACCACTGGGTTGATTCATCTTGGTATGCAATGTACCATGGATCATCGGCCTGCATAGCACACTGTAACAATCCCAAAACAAACCCAATTGAAATCAGTCTGACAGGCCATGGAAGCACTTCAAATTCAATGGTAGTACAAAGAGAATGAGCTACATGCACTTCCGATGTGGTAGGAGAAGGAGAATGTGGCCACGACATGATCGATTCCCCACCCTCGCCAGTGTACCCGCTACGATAAGACATTGAGGAAAAATTGCACCTGCAATATTGAGGAAATTACGGGAACCGAATCGATTAGGGTGGACGGAGTAGGAGCGAAGGTCTTACCAAGCACTACTAGCAATTGCTGCGACTGTTTGTCGAGCTATGGCGGTGGAACCAAATCCCGGTCGTCATGGGCAGCGGACTACCTACGGCCTCAACGTACAATGCACGCGGATGAAACAGGTGCTGAAGCCATGGTTGAGGTGTAGTGCGATAGTCCGTCTGATAATGCCATAGGACGGATCCGGCGATGCTCCATCGCACCGATGATGGCTGCTCTGTCTGCCGGTGGGATAGGAGCTGCTCGAGGCTGGGGGGCTGGGAGCGGATGGGAGTGAGAGCCGATGTGTCATACACGACCCCACCTGTCAATGTTTAGGTGAGTAGCGGCTCTGAGATTTGTGCATATTTGCCAATTTTGCATATCTTCCAAACTTTTTCTTTGAAATTTGCATATTTGCCACATGACCATCACATGTTAGTGACACACAAAATGGAAAATATGCAAGTTAAAACATGGCAAATATGAAAATCCCCCTCCAGCCCCACATGACAGCCCAACCGGTCATTGGCTTTGACGGCCCCACAGAACGGCCCCATTTGTTATTGGTTGCACTGGCCACACAATTAGGAAAAATGGGGCCCACAAGTCAGTGAGAGATGGATGGCCGGTCCTCCATGTATCCTGGCCCCACCAGTCAGCATGTAACGGTTGAGGCGACATAACTTAACGCTCAACACACGACTCACCCCAACATGGTCCCGCCAATCAGCATGTAACAGTCAAGCCTTTGACCTGACGACATCCCCCCGTCTGAGTGCCCGTGAGGGTTTTATAATAGAGGGAGGGGAAAAGTGAGGAAAAGATAAGCGACTGGGGAAAACTAAGTACAACTAATGAACCAGGGGCATGAAAATAGAAATCCCTTTATTATTTGCCTCTAGGGCATATATCCTTCAGTCTCCCACTTGCACTAGAGTACAAATAATCTAGCTTGTAATTCTAGTATTCTTAACATCATATGATGATATGAACAAGCATCCTTGCCCATGGAAAATGTTCTGTCCTTGTTCTATTTTACCAGATCCGTATGTCTTTTGCAAATCGTTAATGTCTTTCCTAATTTTTACATTTACACCATTATCACATAATGTGTCAAAGTATGTTTTGGCGACAGAGTGAGAATTTGTTTCTAGTGTTTATAATGATGGTCGATCAGTCAATTGAACTTTCACTATTGTCATATAAACTCTGAAAACACACTTAGCAGAAGCCAAAATTCTTTAGCCAAAGCAACTATACCAGCCACTTCAGAAGTAGCCACATATATACTTCTATATCTATGTAGATCATAATCAATAGTGCATAGAATGCAACTTCGATGCCTAACTTCGCTTCTTGCAATTTAAGGATAAACTTATCTCTAGTTTAGTGATTAACTCAAGAATCACTTCAAGACATGTTCTTACAACTAAGAACTTCTTCTAATCAAAGCTTGGGTCACATTATGTCGAGTCTACAACATGGCTATATGGAAGAACCTATGACTATGGCATAGGACATGCAACACATCTCTTTTCTTTCTTTTAACCCATGGTTGTAATAATGAGATTAACTCCATGCTTCATCTAGATATTCGATTGAGAACTTCTTTCTTACCTTGTTCCATTCTAAACTTCTTCAGAATCTTATCTAGGATATTCCAAACATATTCAGAATCAAATCCAGAAAGCTTTTCGATTCTAATGTTTATTAAAAGTATTGATCTATCTTGATAAATTTCAATGTTTAATAACCCATTGAACTTCATCAATAGAATATTTACTAGCTAAATAGCATTAACACCAGTCACACCATTCATTATATGTCATTCATATATTTACGAATGTTGTCATGCTCCCACTCAAATATGCCATCCATATATGAGATCTAGGGATTTCACTTAGCTCCCACTCAAAATATGTTGCTTACATATTGAGATTTTGCCAAGCCACTTAGCTCCCACTCAAATGCAGGTCCTCTCAATAAATCTTGGACATTCCAAAATTCTTTGATCATCATCAAATTGAGAACTCTAGCTACGAGACTCCAGCATCCATATGGTTTGACAAAACCTACTTGTTGTACCAATTACAACCCTCCCTTCAATCTTGTGATTTAAGAACAAGCAGTTTTTTACAAACTTACACCAATTATCAAATTAAAGTAATTGCTGGTGTAAATCCAATAGACAAAAGCTTCGCTACACTTTGTAGTCAATCCTTTGAATTTTTCAAAACTTGCTTTGTGACGAATCGAGTTTTAAGGTCTTTCTTTAAGTTCCATTTCTTTCTTATGACTTAAGATCAAGTAAACATATTTACTTAATAAGATCAAGTAACATATTAATCTTCAATCTTAAATGTAACTTAATATAGGATTTTATGACTCCTAGTCATTTCTCGCATTTAGGTCCATCACGCTTCTTTGTAGTTCGTAGGTATGTCTTGTTCAATCAAGAAGACAAGTGAATCAATAATATAATTCTGCAAACTTGCAGAATGTATTCTTGAATCCTACTTTCTTTTGTAAAAGGATTCACTGAAACTTTATGATCATTATCATTAGTTTCTCCTCATGCAGATTTCAGCCCTCCCGAAACATATTTCGTAGCGCTACTCTACATTTTGGATGTAGGGTGAAGTACCCTTGTTTATGCTTTTACTTTTTCACACCCGCATCTTCATCAAGAAGCTACTTCTTGAGAAAACACATTACTTAGGACAACAACAGGTTAGTCCTTTGTGAAAGATGTATTCATAGTTTCCTAGGAATACACTACAAAGATTTATTTGTTCAACATGACTTCGAATTATCGAAATCTCCAAAAACTCGAACATGCCATAACACTTATGGTGTTGTTTCCATGAATCTTTTAGATGTTCCTTATGTCTCAAATGAGTGTTTGCTTATTTGATCTCTAACTCTAAATGATAACTATAACCCTGATAAGAGATAATATTCAGACCATATGTATCCAATACGATATGATTATGATGTTTAGACATATCAATACACTTTGAATTGTCCAACCATCATAATTTGTGAAACAACTTTCATAGGTCCTTTTATGCCAAAACTAAACTTAAATACTAAGTCATATTGATCATGAAGACTTTGTATTCTTGTTAATTTTAATATCCTCCTTCATTCTGAAATCATTTGAACAATTCAAATAGTTTCAAACTTATGTTTCATTAAGTAAATACACATATTTACTTAAACTCACCATGAAGTTTATAAAATAATGATCTCCACTATCTATAGAAAATACAATACATCATATTTATAAAATTCAACTATTCTTCGCATATTATCGTTTTACCAGAATGCGGAGTTTTAGTCATTTTGGCCAATGAGGCATGGTTTTGCAAAGTCACAAGATCAAATATCTAAAGTCCCTGATTTTCATTAGAATGAAAAACATGCAATAACCACAATGAATTAAACAATTGTGTTATTCAATATTTAAACTCGGATATCTTTTAGCAATTCTCAAGCAGACAATCATGTTTTCACAAAACAGGACAAGTGTTAAATACTTTGTAAACTGCAATGAGTTTTGCAAGAATAGCATTTATAATTTGTATATCTAACATATACCCTTTTTATCCATGACTCCCACTATGATCAAGCCCTTTTGAGAGTTCTTAACTCTATCATGAACTCATGAAAGGTGAACTATTAATATTTTTGATATAGCACTTGATGACATCTTTGTGACTGGGAAGAAGCGAGTGCGATGCCCCATTTGCTACAAAGTTGTCCGTATACCACATCGTATGTGGGGCGTTCATGACGCTAATGCAAGATCGCTAAGTGATTCTCCATGATCCGTTTTCTTCCACCTAGTTTGGAAGGAAACTCATCCAACGGCTCATACTTTATGTGTCTGATTCGATTGAAAACACAATCATAGTCTATCCTAGCATCCATCGAATGGATCATGGCTTCATTGGACGGTAATGGAGAAACACAAAATATCATCAATTGAGCAGGGCTCATTTGATGACATTGTGGAGTCATTGTAATATCTCCTAATGGTTCTTGTATAAAGAAGCGAAGATCATCTATTACGTGCATATCCCTCAGGCATGTGTATTAATCTATGAAGTTGGAACCTTCTGTTAGGTTCCACATTATGCAAGAAAATTTCCATGGTCGTAAAGGACCTAAAATGGGATAGGACAAGATCTACAAATATATATATGCAAAGACATTTAGACTAAGTTCATAATACGAGTTCAATTCTATAATTGAGCTACCACTAAAATTGTCATCCCTTGGACGATTTTAGCGATCACACGATCCCTTTACACGATATCATCCCCCATCACGGCCTTTGATAAGGCTGCCAGGATGGACTATATCCGTTAATCACATCAACCATGTGACTCGTGCTCGATCTCCCATGTTTCAAGGTCATGTATGTACATGCTAGGCTCGCTAATCCAACATTACTGTATTTGCAATGAATACATGGCTTGCACCCACCATATGTGAACGTAGAGATGTCTAGCACCTGATCATCACGACCTGCTTCATAACTACAAACTTTCTTGGTGGTGCACACTAAAGGGAGAACACTATATTGGTATTACTAGGGATCATCGTATATAGTATGCTACCATTGAGTATCTAATACTAGCACACAATAAGATGTATAAAAGGTATCAACATCACATGTATATAGTGATATGATATGGTCCTTATTCTCGCGCCTTGATCTCCATCGAGTGCTCCGGCATGATCTCCATCTTGCCACCGTTTTGACACCAAGTCCATGACGCCACCAGCAGGCCGTCCATCAGAATGATGACTAGTACTATACTACTTAGCAACATAAAAGTAAACTAATTTACCTTCATAATGACCAAGAGCATATAAAATCACAAACCCTTCTATAAAATAAAATTAGACGCCTCTACTTTATCTTCTGTAAGTTTTACGTGGCTACTAGGGATTTCGCGATAGAACTATTTCCTATCTACAAACTTTCCAATCACAACATGGATCAAACAGTTGTCTCTATTACACCCCTCCCAGGGTCCTCCGTTGTAAATGTCATATCAACTACTTGTGAGACCCTGGCACATGGCTTAATAGAATTGATAGGATACCCATATCAAGAAGTTGCAACTTCTTTTCCAGAAGCTCATCCAAAAAGAACTCTAAGGTTAAGTGTGCTTGGCCCAGAGAAATTTAAGGATGGGTGACCGAACGGAAAGTGGGCACCGGGTGCGCACAAGTGAGGACAAAGTGTGCAGAAAACACTACTGTTGGTATGTGGGGCCAGTCTAGATATCCTATTAAGCTCCCAGGAGTGACAGCCCGGGCATAGAGAGTTCAGGGTGTTACAAGTGGTATCAGAGCCGATCCTCGCGGTTACACCAGCGCGTGCAGGTCAATGGCGGACATGTGGAGCATGGTGTGTGTGGCCCAGACTGGACCTGGCATGGCACATGTGCCGGTACTAGATGCACAGACGTGTGCCAAGAGGGGACTTTCCTGGCTTGTGGTTGATCGACGAGGACGTCGATCTTCTAAGGGTGGGTGTATGTGAGACCCTGGCGCATGGATTAATAGGATTGATAGTATACCCACATCAACAAGTTGCAACTTATTTTCTGGAAGCTCATCCAAAAAGAACTCTGAGGTTAAGCGTGCTTGGCCCAGAGAAATTTGAGGATGGGCGACCGACCGGGAAGTGGATGCCGGGTGCGCACGAGTGAGGACAAAGTGCGCAGAAAACAGTGTCGATATGTGGAGCCAGTCTAGATATCCTGTTAAGCTGCCAAGAGTGACATCCCAGGCATGGAGAGTCTGCGGTGTTACACTACTGATTGAGAAACAGACACCTTCTAGCCACTTATACGGTACAAGCCGTATTGTGAGCGTGGAACTAGTCTCGTGTAAGATTATACATAAGGTCGGTTCGGGCCGCTTGATCAAACAATGTCGCGATATTAGCAAGTACACGCTAGAGGGTAACAACTATAGGGTCAATGCCTGCAAAATACACGTGCGTACTGGCCGTATAACATTACTATGCATAGATCAGCTTTGATACCACTGAAGGGGTTTGGGACATAAAACATAAAATTTTCCTACGCGAACACACCTAGCTGCCATGATCTATCTAGAAGTAATACTGTAATGGCAGAGTTTCGGATACACACCCTTTTAGTCCGAAAGCGGTTAACGTTCTGAGGGGAATGTGGATGATGTAGTTGTACTCGTAGCCAACCTCAAGGTCGCGAAGCTCCTCGCAAGTCACCCCTTGCTCCATCGTGCAGCAGCTCCGGCTCATGACATCCAAGGTTCCACAAGTGGCAGCGCCCTCATGGTTTCGCACACATATGGTGTACGACTACGACTTCCGGTTCTCTAATCCCTTCCAAGAGTGTGGAAGTAGATCCTATGGCCGAAATCCCTGCCATCCAACGGCGTGCTGCAGTTGTGTTGTCTCTTCCGTGTGCCACCATCCAGGGACCATGCCATCACGAGAGGACAAAGAGAGGGAGATTCCCTGAGGAAAGTGCCTTAGAGAATATTGGATTTGTTGTGTGTCAATCCCACCCATGGGCACCCCTTTATATAGGTGGAGGAGGGGTACTCCCCACCAAAGATTTCCCATGTGGGACTAAATAGAAGAGTCAAAAGGAATAAAAGGGAGGGCTGCAGCCGGCTAGGCCAGCTGGGTGGCCAGGTAGGCCAACCGGCCCCAGCCCAGCAATAGTAGCCCATAGCAGCATGGGCTGCATCAGTCAGGTAGGCCGGCCTCCCCCACGCAGCCCGCTAGAGCGGCCAGCAGCAGCGGCCTACATCGGCAGCCAGATGAGCCGGCCACCCCCGCGCGCGCCAGCGGCCTGTGATGGCTGGACGGTGGAGAGGCGATGGCCGGGTGGGCCATGGTGCAGACCACCCCGCGCCCACTCTGCCTTCTGCGTGCCCGTGTCCCACTAGGCCGTGAGGTCATGGCCTGCGAGCAACGGAAGGTTATCTGACGCCCGCACATCGCTTGTGTGCCTGGGACAGGTCAAAACGGCCTAGCAATGGCTGTGGTGCTGTTTTTCCAGGTGACTTTCCCTGGGCCAATTCCCTCCAGGGTTTTGGCCCTGTTGAGGAAGTTTCCCTATAAATATTAATTAATATATATTAATTCATAATTAACATATAATAAATGCATATTGTAAATTGCTATTTATCCGAAACACTTTTCGGTCTTTTCCTTTCTTTCTTTCTCCGAACAACTTCGGATCTCTTGGGAACGATTCCTGTTTCTCTCTCTTATGTGATTACATCTTACAGAATGATCTCCTAGCATCATCGTACCCTTAAATGTGTTACCCCAATGGCTCGCGAACATCACAGATATGATCGAGAGTCCTCTCATATCAACGATCATTAGTAGGACCGGGATGCCCATAATGACCCATGTGCATTCCATGATGTAATGTCGTTTGAACCATAAATATTGAGTCCAATTCCCTTTGTTTCTTTGATACAACTTGTCCAATATCTGATCATCGATATCATATACCTTGTTCAATATCATTACCGACAAGTTCTGATTTACTTGTTCCCATGATATTCCATCCCCGTGACCTAGTCACATGTTGCAACATTATGGATGTAATCTCACCAAGTCGGCTATGTGTATCTTTCCGTCTTGCGGGCGAACAAATCCTGATCTTGATACATAGGCATCAACAATTCCTCTGAAATACCTAAACACACCTTTATGGCCACCCAGTTACGGACATGATGGTTGATGTGATCAAAGCAGCCTCAGGGGATAGTGATTAATATAATCTCATGGCCTAAGGAGAAGGATACTACGGTTCTAACTATTGCAACGATGAACATGTGACTTGATTGTGTCACAATACTTATATTTAGGTAATGTCCATCATATCATTATATGACTAGGGTGAAGTCGACGCGGCAGACACATGGTCGACGCGGATGACGGAGGTCGTGCTATGGCAAAGTCATGTGGCGTTTAGCCGGTAGCATGGCGAGTCGGCGATGGGCGAGTCGCCGAACGTCGCGAGTCCGCGACCATGGCGAGTTCCTGGCGAGCGAATTGCCAAGCATGGCGAATCCACGACCAGGGCGAGTTCGCGGCGGACGAGTCGAGTCCCCTGAGCGTGGAAAGTCCGCGGTGGCGGGGAGTCCGTGACAGGCCAGTCCGTGGAAGGCGAGTCCCCGAGCGCGGTGAGTCCGCGAGGGGCGAGCCCGCGTCAGCGGCGTGCCCGTGAAGGCGACTCCACGATGGCAAGTTCGCGATGGCGAGATGAAGCCGACCCATCAGGGTTGTCCGGAGTCGTCTCCACATCTTACGTATAGCTTTTTATGCAGATTTTTCGAGATGTCTTGATTGATAAATCTGCATATAAGACGTACTACAAACCAGAAAAATATACTTGTAGATTAAAATCCACAGACCGAGGTGGATAATTGGAAAAATAGCACCTGATATAGAAGGCATGATTAAGATAATCTTCGATGCCGCTCGCTCGCATCCAAGACAAAGGTAGACTTGCCGATTTAGGTTGTGCATGTATTGCCAAAACAAGCACGCAACAGATTAGATTTAAATAAAATAGCCGATTAGCAGAGTAATCAAGCTCGTAACAAAAAGATAAGATTGAATAGAAAAAGTGAAAACCCATTGGTCGCGTCACCGCTGCAAGGGACAAAGCAGCGCTCGGTCTCTTTGGGGATTCACAAACTGATCACTCGGGGACCCGGCTTATTAACATAGAAATCCATGCGGCCAAATGCCGACAATGGTCGGGTCGTCTGCAGCAATCGCCATAGACAAATCTGCATGCATAGAGTAGTGCACAAGCTAAAGAAAAATACATGTTTGTAGAATTATGAGGCGTAACAGTCTAGAAAAATAGCACCTGAAGAGTTTTTTATTTTTATATCCTGGCCGACTTGAGACGACTTGCGGATCTTGAAGCTTCCTCAACTCCCATGCAAACACGAGTAACACTCGTCATGTATTTGTTTTTGTTTTCTTTCAATATCGCATTGGGCAAAGCTGGACGGGCACATGGTGTTGGTCTAATTTGATGCGCCGATCGGAATTGGAATCGACCTCGAACAGCCGACCGCAGCGTGATGACAACAGTCGCATCCTACTTTTCCAATCTTCGGCTGGTGACGAATTCATTGAAGTAGACCATCTGTCCAGATGCAATCTGAGAATTGTTGATCATGAGGGATCCCGCACGGTTTATCATTTCCAAGCACCACTTGCAACACGGTGGGCGCCAATTATCGTGGTATTAGCCACGGCAGATGTTATAGGGTAGCTTACATAGAGAAAAGGGCAAGGCGACGTAGGAGAATTCGGTAACGAGATTGGCACACGATGTACCCAGTTTCACGTCCCCTCGGTGGAGGATCGATATGTCCTGCTATCAATCTAGTATATGTTCATAGATTGGATTACAATAGAGTCGCCGGAGGTGGTGGGAGAGACTAGATCTAATATGATGTGACAGAGATCGCCTTGTGGGGTGCTCCTGGTGGCTTTATATATGCAGCTAGTTAGGGTTTACAAGTGCACTAATGGGATTTGTATTAGAGTCACCATCTTGGGCCTCCAGTCGGCGAGTCGTCTGGCTCCAATATGCGCCAGTCGCTATACTTGGCGAGTCGACCTGCCATGGGAAAATCCACTTCAGTGGGTATACCCCGATTGGTATTCCCCCATCATAGAGTCTCATGGATCAAGAGTGGAATTTGTCCATCCCGATGACAGGTAGATATGTGATATGTCATAAACATATCTATAATTTTTGATGTTCCATGCTTTTTTATATCTACTTTCTTGTGTTTTGTTCACACTTTGAGGTATTTTTATACATTTTCTAGAACTAACCTATTAACAAGATGCTATAGTGTCAGTTGCCTGTTTTCTGCTGTTTTTGGTTTCAGAAAAGCTAGTAAGGAAATATTCTCGGAATTGGACGGGACAAAAGCCAAAGTCAATATTTTACCCAAAGTAACACGGAGTCCGAAGGGGAGACGAAGTGGCGCACCAGGGCGGCCACACCTGGTGGCCACGCGGCCTAGGGCGAGGGGCGCCACCAGGGGGTGTGGGCCCCCTGGTGCTCCACCGACCTTGCCCCTTCGCCTATAAAAGCCTCTCAGGACGAAAACCCTAAGTACCCGATCAAAAATCCACGAAAGAGTCTTTAGCCGCCGCCATCTCCATCCCTAGATCGGGGGGATCCGAAGCTCTTCCCGGTACCCTGCCGGAGGGGAGAGATTACCCTGGAGGCCTTCTTCATCACCATGCAAGCCTCCAGAGTGATGCGTGAGTAGTTCACCCTTGGACTACGGGTCCATGTAGTATCTAGATGGTTGGTTCTCCTCCTTTGTGCTATCATGTTTAGATCTTGTGAGCTCCGTTCATGATTAAGATCATCTATTTGTAATCTTACATGTTGTGTTTGTGGGGATCCGATGGATATTGAGATGCTATTTCAGATTGATTATTGATTCTATCATGTCTATGTTATTTGTGATCTTGCATGCTCTCCGTCGTTAGTAGCTATCTTCTCCAAGTAGATGCTAGCAACTCCAAGAGGGAGTATTTATGCTCGATAGTGGGTTCATGCCTCTGGTAATCTGGGGAAGTGACAGAAATCTCTAAGGTTGCAGATGTGCTGTTGCTACTAGGGAGAAAACAACAATCCTTTGTCCATGGGGCGATCGTATTGTTTACTTTACACACTTTGCTTAATGCAATTATCTGTTCCTTGCAACTTAATACTGAAAGGGGTTCGGATGATAACCTGAAGGTGGATTATTAGTCATAGATGCAGTTGGATTACGGTCTATGTATAATGTTGTAATGCCTAATCAAATCTCATAGAAGTCAAGATGTCTAGTATATGCATTGTTATGCTTTCTCAAATCTATTAATTTCCTCGCTATAATTTGTTCACCCAACATGCTATCTATCTTAAGGAGAAACACCTCTAGTGAACTATGGACCCCGGTCCATGCCTTTACCATTCATATACCATCTACTGTTTACTGTTTACTGTTTACTTTCTGTAAGCAATTACTATCTTCCATACAATACGTTTAATCCTTTGTTTTTAGCAAAACCGGTGAGATTGACAACCTCACTGTAAGTTGGGGCAAAGTTCTGTGATTGTGTTGTGCAGGATTCCAAGTTGCTAGCAACACCTTGGAGTTGTTTCCTTGCTCCTACTGGTTCGATAACCTTGGTTTGATAACTGAGGGAAAACTTGATGTTGTGCTCATCATACCTTCCTCTTGGGGTTCCCAATGAGCTCGATATATTTTGAGCCATCAAGCCTTTTTTCTGGCGCCATTGCTAGGGAGTTAAGGACAACTTCACAAGGGGAGTCTCTCACAACCAATCTCTTTACTTTATTTTTTGTTTTGCTTAGTTTATTTCTGCTTTGTCTTCTTGTTTCTTTTTATCAAAAACACAAAAAAAATAGTTGTACTGGTTTGCTTCCTTTATCAAAAACACAAAAAAATATTAGTTGTTAAAAAAATATAGATTTTTTTTACTTCAAGTTGCTTTTATGTTTAGCATTGCTCCAATTATTATGTCACCTAAGGATATGATTTTTACTTTGAAACAAGGAATTGAAGAGAGTTTCAAAGAAGCTTGGTCTAGAATTTCTGAGTTATATGAAAAAAGTGAACCTAAAATGACTCAAGGTCTTAGCAGTTTCTACTTTGGTCTTGCCCTTTGTTATAGATATGCTTTGGACGCTGTAGTAGGAGGAGATTTTCTCCAGTGAAATGAGGGTGAATCTTTTAATGCCATAAAAAAGTTGGTTGCAACATATGACTTGCCTAGCAAATCTGATTCCTCCATTACAAACATTATTGCTAGATTGAACACTCTTGAGACCAACACGGCTAGTTTAAAAGAATGCTATAACATGCTTACAGAGCATCATGAATATGTTCCTATAAATTCTGAATCTTCAAAATGGCTTGCCACAATAAAAGTTGTTATAAATAATGAAATTTTTATGCTCGTTGTGATATCATGTCTGAATTCTGTATATGCCTAAAGATATCTATGAATCTTTGAATCTTCGGGGACTTTCTGAGGAAGGAGAAGAAATATCGCTTACCAATAATGCCACAATGTTGCCCATTGGAATAGCTGAAGGAGTGTTTACAAAGATCCGAGGGAAAGTGGTGCCTACTGATTATCTTGTTATTGATTATGTAGGAAAAGGACAAATTACACTTGGAAGATCCCTGCTGAAACTCCTTGGAGCAATAATAGATGTGCGAAAAGGCATGATGCATTTTGCCTCCCCACCAAGCAATCATACGTTCCGTAAAGATAAGAATAAAGGTAAGAAAGGTAGGGGCAAGAAATTTGATCTTAATGCTTCTTCATTTGAAAATACTTGAATCCTGCTTCCTATGCCTAGCTGAAAGGCGTTAAAGAAAAGCACTATTAGGAGATAACCCAAATTTTTATTTAGTAATTTTTCTTTTGTTGAGTCTTGGAAGTTATTGCTTCAGTAATAACCTCTACTTATCCTTTTTGTGTGGTCTTTTTGCCAAGAATAACCTCTAATGAGAGAGAAGTAAGACTTGGGAAAGTTGTTGTCCCGAAACAGGATTTTGTGCTTCACTATAAAAAATCGTGAAAATTTTCTGTACGTAGGATTGAACTGTAATTTGTTGTGCTTATTCCCCAGGTTATTATCTAACGTTCGTTAGTTTATCACTTTTAGATTTGAGCAACAGAAGATCTTTGGAAAAATCGGTTTTTACCTGCTGGTCTGTTTTGATAGATTTCTGCCATTCTTTGCATTTGCCTCTTAATCTCTTTCTCTTTGAGTTCTCTTTGTTCACTTGAGATTTTAGAAGGAATTGCTACAGTAGCTTGTATTTTAATGGAAGTTTTACTTGTTTGAAACTGAACCTAAAGACTTATTATCTTGAATACACTAATGTTGCTAATGAAGATTCTCTAAAGTTTTGTATGAAGGAAATTTTAAAGTGTAGGGAAGAACAATGTGATGAGATGAATTATGGATAAAATCTCAAGCTTGGGGATGTCACCTATTTCACCCCAAGAAATATTCAAGAAGTACAAGCATCAAAGCTTGGGGATGCCCAAGGCATCCCCTTTTTCATCAATAAAAATCTCAGATTTTCTTCCAAACACTTCATTTTTATTGTTTGATGCAAAATTGTGTAGTTCTTGGAGCATCTTTGTTTTTGTTTTTAGTTTTCTTTTGTTTGGTTTGCTTGAATAAATTGGTTGGAACCCCACATTCATATGTGGTTTCAAATAAGTTGATTGGTGATTGGAAAAGAGTAGGAAGTTTCATGCTTATAAGTGGTACAAAAGGAGCTTGTATAGACCATGCCCTAGACTTTATCATGTCATGTTTGATATTGCTTTGGCTTTATGCTTAGTGATTGTTTCTGTAGCATGACTTGTTCTAAACAATTGGGATTGCTTAATGTGCCTTGAAAGAATCATGCGTTGTTTTAGCATACAAAAGCATAAGATTGTGGTATTCTCCTTTGATGCTTTATTTGGGTTGACTTGGCACATGCTTACACCATGTTAAGACTATGGACCAGTCACCTTAGCCTCTATGATCATTTAGTTTATGACTTGTAATATCACTTTATGCTTTGATTAATAATGTTTTGTTGCTTTGCATGATTATGGCCATTATTTCTCTCTTAGTTGGTCGCTCCCAGTCTTTTGCTAGAATCCACATGTACCAAGTATGAGTTCCACTCATGCATCCAACTTCCAATGAAACCAAGTTATTCCAAATATTCCACTATAAATTCCTATGCATGGTGTGTTACACCATTCCAAGTGTATTCATGCTTTTATCTACCTTCCAAATTAAACTTGTTATGTGAAAATTAGTGATTAAAGCTCTCACAAACTTGATGGCACACTTTACTTTCTTGCACTTAATAAAATTGAATCATTGTGTCCATCTATGTTGCTTATATGCTTGCACTTTATAAGTTGTGAATTAGCAGAACCATGATGTCATGGGGAACACTTTCAACATTGCACTTATTATTCAGTTGAAATCATGTTCTTTTGCTTATGGATCCCGGTGGTGTGAAATAAAATGGGAGCTTGTAAGCTCATGGAGTTTGTATGTGTGTTAGAGAAACGCCTGGGAGGCTAGCCTAAGCCATGCCTAATCATGGTGGAAACTTGCAGCATAACCATAGTGAGCATTATATCAAGCATCCTCAATAAAAACCTATGCAAATAGCAAATAAAAAGATCACTGAGATCCTCATTATCTGTTGCCTTGGGATAGATCCTGTATCATGGGGCAAGGGGTACCCCAGTTGCGGTTCTCTATGATACACATGTACTTACAATGACAAGAACTTACTTGTGACTAAAGTTGAGTAGCATAAGGTTCGGTACTCGTAAGCACGGGGCATGAGGTTTTCAACTTATAACTTGTCAAGCATATCTTCATATTTGTGTCACTCTAACCTTAATCACCTCAAGATGCTTATGATAGGGGCAATGAGAGCTGAAATCTAATAAGTACCATAATTTTTGGAAGCTATTTATGAAACTTGAATCTTTGCTTCCCTTTGTGAAGGGCCTTTCTTTTTACTTTTTTATGTCGAGTCTGCATCTTCTATCTTTATGCACCTATTGAGAGAGCATAGTGGTCATTCTTAGTTTAATGTGCATTGTCCCAAAACTTGTTGATTGATTCATAACTTTGATATTGCTTGCTCTTAAATTATTTGTATCTAGTCACCCTTATGAACTTTGAAGTTGTCCTATGTATTTATGTTTTGCTATACCATGAGGGACAAGCTGAATACCACTTTTATTATGTTTTCTATATGTGAAAGAAACAAACGTCTTTCAATGCATTGTTATTCATGATCTTTTGTTTGTACCTTTTCATGTTACAAAATAGTTGCTATGTCTTATTATTAGAACTCTATCTTTCATTCTTATGTTTAGAGTACTTTGATCCCAGCTATCAATGCTTTACAAATATCTTGATCAAGATTGTGATGGTGCATGTCACCTCAAAAATTATTCTTTTTATCACTTACCTACTCGAGGACGAGAAGGAGTTAAGCTTGGGGATGTTGATACGTCATAAACGTATCTATAATTTTTGATGTTCCATGTATGTTTTATATCTACTTTCTTATGTTTTGTTCACACTTTGAGGTATTTTTATACATTTTCTGGAACTAACCTTTTAACAAGATGCCACAATGCCAGTTGCTTGTTTTCTGCTATTTTTGTTTTCAGAAAAGCTAGTAAGGAAATAATCTCGGAATTGGACTGGACAAAAGCCAAATTCAATCTTTTACCCGAAGCAACACGGAGTCCGAAGGGGAGACGAAGTCGCGCACCAGGGCGGCCACACCTGGTGGCCACGTGGCCTGGGGGGCACCAAGGGGTGTGGGCCCCATGGTGCTCCACCGACCTTTCCCATTCGCCTATAAAAGCCTCCCGGGACAAAAACCCTAAGTACCCGATCAAAAATACATGAAAGAGTCTGTAGCCGCTGCCATGTCCATCCCTAGATCGGGGGGATCTAAAGCTCTTCCTGGCACCCTGCCGGAGGGGAGAGATCACCCTGGAGGCCTTCTTCATCACCATGAAAGCCTCTGGAGTGATGCGTGAGTAGTTCACCCTATGACTACGGTCCATGTAGTAGCTAGATGGTTTGTTCTCCTCCTTTGTGCTATCATGTTTAGATCTTGTGATCTCCGTTCATGATCAAGATCATCTATTTGTAATCTTACATGTTGTGTTTGCGGGGATCCGATGGATATTGAGATGCTATTTCAGATTGATTATTGATTCTATCATGTCTATGTTATTTGTGATCTTGCATGCTCTCCGTCGTTAGTAGCTATCTTGGCCAAGTAGATGCTAGCAACTCCAAGTGGGAGTATTTATGCTCGATAGTGGGTTCATGCCTCTAGTAATCTGGGGAAGTGACAGAAATCTCTAAGGTTGTAGATGTGTTGTTGCTACTAGGGAGAAAACAACAATCCTTTATCCATGGGGCGATCGTTTTGTTGACTTTACACACTTTGCTTAATGCAAATATCTGTTGCTTGCAACTTAATACTGGAAGGGGTTCGGATGATAATCTGAAGGTGGATTATTAGTCATAGATGTAGTTGTATTACGCTCTATGTATAATGTTGTAATTCCTAATCAAATCTCATAGGAGTCAAGATGTCTAGTATATACATTGTTATGCTTTCTCAAATATGTCAATTGCCCCACTGTAATTTGTTCACCCACATGCGATCTATCTTAAGGAGAAACACCTCTAGTGAACTATGGACCCCGGTCCATGACTTTACCATTCATATACCATCTACTGTTTACCGTTTACTGTTTACTCTCTGCAAGCAAGTAGTATCTTCCACAAAATACGTTTAATCCTTTGTTTTTAGCAAAACCGGTGATATTGACAACCTCACTGTAAGTTGGGGCAAAGTTCTGTAGTTGTGTTGTGCAGGATTCCAAGTTGCTAGCAACACCTTGGAGTTATTTCCTTGCTCCTTCTGGTTCGATAACCTTAGTTTCATAACTGAGGGAAAACTTGTTTCTGTGCTCATCATACCTTCCTCTTGGGGTTCCCAACGAGCTTGATATATTTTGAGCCATCAATATGCTCTGTTCCCTCTCGGTGATATCACATTGAAATAGCTTACAAGCAAGTGATGTGATCACTAGAATGTGATGTCACAGGAATGAGAAAAGAGTGGTAATGAGATCAAACTAGGTATGGAGATACCGATGATCAAATCTCGGAGATGTAATATATATCACGAGACAAAGGGATTTAGTTACTAACGTTAAAGGTTCTCACAATCACATAAGTCATCAATGAATGTATAGGAGTCAGTATGAATCTCTAGGTCCCGCTGCTGGTTATTGATCGGGGAAGGGTCTTGATCATGTCTACATTATTTGCGAAGCGTAGGGTGACACTCTTAAGGGATACCGACACCATTTGGAGCAAATATGTTCCAGAGAAAAGAATTACAAAGCGCTGGAATTATTTCAATGGACACCGGACTTGTTTCTTGTGAAATTGCTGAAATTGGTTCTGCATGTGATATTAAAATGTTGCAGGGGATTTTATGTGAATGTTTGTTAATTAAAGTAATTAACAATGAGAGTTGCATTAAATTTGGTGGAATTTAATGGAGATGAGTGGAAGGAAAATTGATGTGAGTGGGAGCTCCACCACATGAATGAGGACAAGGTGGAGCACCCACCTCGGCCGTCGGCCATGGGAGGGGCTGCCCCCTCCCCTATAAAATCCTCCACTCCCTCCTCTCATCTTACACCTCCTTGTGAAGGATCTCTATCCCCTCTAGAATTATTCCCCCATGGTCTAGGATTAGCGAGATACATGGTCCCGGTGGCTTTTCATCTGGAAGGAGTTGTTGCTTCCACTGCATCACTGGAGCGAGGAGGCAGAGGTTGTTTGGTGGAACGGACGTGTGTGATCATGGATGCACTACTGATTTGTGGCGCTGGACTTTCTCTCGATCTTGAGATCAGCAAGCGTAGGACTACATCATCCATGATCCCAACCTCATAACTCTTCATCAGTCTTCAAGGGTATGTTCTCTATGGATGTATATCCACCCGTTTTTTGTATCTAGGTAGATAGATCTTGGTGCTTAGTAGTTCCCATCGTAGGATTTTTTGTTTTCTATGCTACAAACCCAACAATAAGAATATCTTTACTATCATCAAATGATCATCTTATGAATCATTCTGGTATATGCACATAACATTTTGAGCATATGACATATATGAATATGTATACATGATTGATCAAAATATTCATGTGATTTCATGTGGTGACCCAGCATACCACTTCATGTTGTAGTATAATATAGTCGTTGACATAACACTCACGGAACACCATTCCGCAAATATTACATCCCTTAGCATGGTACAACATAAACATTGCGGGTCCAAATTACAAACATACACACATTATTATTACAATACCAAAAGGATCAGTACTTTAGGTGGTTAACACTTACAAACCATACATATCTTACTTAATATGTTTTCCACGGAAGAACGAAAGACTCAAACAACATAACACACTTGGGCTCAAAAGCTTATTATATAGGGTTGATGCTGCTCGGTTCGACTTAAGTACTTTGACTCATTGCCACCAACTCTGACTTATATAAGGTTGATGCTGCTCGGCTCGACTTAAGTACTAATAACTATTGGAAGATACTCTGACTCATTACCACCAGCTCCATAGCGTATCTCATAATCCACCCCTTCCACTCCACCAGATAGGTTTGGTTCCTCGTCATCCTAACCTTCGATAGCATACATCAGGGTATCTTCTGGCTCCTCAGAGTCTAAGCAAGGGATCAAAGGAAAGAGTGAGTACCAGTGTTACCCAACAAGTTCATTATATGCAATGTGGGAAGTTTGATGCACTAACTACCACCTCAGACTATAAATCTTTGGCACTATGCAGTTTTCGTAAACATTTCTTCAAATATTGATTTTAATATAAAAAACTATGCCCATCAGCCTTCACAGGTTGACCATAACTTCATGGAGTTCCTTTCCTGACGCGTTTGTAGATCCTTCCCAGAACAGGGAGTAACATGTCATAATTCTTACACTTTGTAGACGTGCCTTGATTTACCCATAAGATACCAAATCCTTGTTGCACAACCAGGCGTACTTTCCCGTCCATAATTCCTTGATGTGGGGCCCATAAGATGATCCAATCTTATCACTATTCTCCTTCGCGACCCTGCATGTCCCCTTGGTGTACGCCATGCCCACGTATTGAATTAATGCAATGGTGAGTACAAACCATTATAGTTGCCAGAACTACCATGTGACGTTCAGGGCTCCCACCCATATGTTGCATATCCTCTATGAATTACATATTCACGCTACGAGGATAACAACCACGGCATGCGCATCCGGATACATGCGAAAAGAAAGAGATCCAGCTGACTTCTCTATCCCATTCAAGATCTTATGGTTAACGCGTATTATATGGCGCTAGAATCACTGATGTCATGGGTTATTAAGTCCTGTTTGTATTACAACTAGAATCTTTGATTCCATTGCCACTCTTAATATTTATCATCACTTAGGATGATAATAGCATTTCAATTTCTTGAGAAAATATTTCTTTTCTGTCTCTTTTAGAACATAGGTGATAACACACGATTTATAAATACTTTCAGAAAAACTCTTCAAAGGACATGAGCAAGTGATGAACTTGCCTTGTGACTGCAAGGTAGTGAAGTCGGATGCTTCCACTCGATCTTGAGCTTCTGTGTCTACAAAACATCATTATTTCTAGGTAATGATAATATTTAAAGAAGTAATTATGATATGCATAGTAATGTAATGCATGGTATTATTATTTCTCTTATTTGTGTGTTTTACCCAAATCATTAAGATTCTAAATTACATGTTATTAATAAAAAGGAATTAACAATTGAAAATTCCTAAAACCAAATAAATATTAGATTTACTATTTTTGTGAAAACAAGTAATATTTTAAGAGCTTAAAAGTAAATTTTATTTAATTTTAACTCTTATTAACATTTTCTTAAAATTCTATTAAGGGATAAATGTTTTATTTTAGATAATTTCATCTAATTCAAACTAAAATATAAATTAGTATTTTTCCAAAATACTATCTCCATTTAGGATCATATAAGTGGATTTTATTTAATTTTTGGTATCATTATCATGTTTAGAAAATTCCATAAGGAATTGATATCATAAAAATATTTAACTATTTTTGTATTATTTTAAAATACAACATGTTATTTTTATTGGGTGAATTATGTTTTTATGAACACATGGGTATATTATTTGTATTTTTAGGATTTTTATTTATTTTCCTAGAGCTTAATTTGTTCTAGGGGTATTTTTGTAATTAACAATTTTTAATTAGGCTTTCTTTAAAACATGGGCCTGGCCAGTTGGGATGGCCCAGCCCAGCCCAATAGGGTTGGGTCAAACCCCCTACGGCACCTGGTATTGGCCCATACCATCCCAGTACCCCGTCTCTCCTCTCTCCTCACACGCGCACGACTCGGGAGTTCCCCTCTATGGCGATTTTGGTCTGCCGCCGGCGCCATGCTCGATTTTGACCATTCCTGGCCTTCTCGGCCGCCACTGTGGTGCTAGATGACAATGTTGATGATGCTTCATCGCCCTACCATCTTTGTTTCGCCGCTCGTGCCCCCTACTAGCTGTGCCACCGCCTCTCTCGCATGTAGGGCTTGGACACCATTGGTGGTTCCACGCTCTGATTCCCCTCTGGCGCCACCCTAGTGCCTTAGAAAAGATTTGGTGTCAGCTCTTTGTCTGTAGCCACCATGGATGCAGCTCGGCGTGGGTTGCCGCGCCCTTTGGGGTGCTCCCCGTGCTGCCGTGTGCTTCCTTGTCGCAGGCCTCTACTTCCTCTTTAAAACTCTTAGCGAGGACCTTGCGTAAGTTCATTTCTTCCTCCCCCTTGCTCTCTATTTCCCTCTGCTCCATTCTATGCGATTACTGTCCCGAATCCCCAATTAGGGTTCATCCATGTAACTATGGTTAACCGTGCCCATTGGATTGTTTCTTGCGAAATGCATCTACTAGTAGACTATGGATAATCTGATGCTAGGTTCTTTGATACTACTATCAGGGTCTTTTGTTACACTAGATATTGCTTGAATTAAAGCTTATAGTTATCTTAGAACAATATGTACTTGGGATGCTATGGTGTTGATCTAGGTTTGCTAGATGACTTTTAGCTGATAAATATAAGCTTACATACTAAAGCTTGTTTGTTGGCTATGGATTCAGTTTACCCTGATGGCTTGTTTATGAGGAATCTGAGTGATTCTGATTCTGGTGCTTATTTGTAAATGTTCACAGAAGTTGAGGTTTAAGATATACCAGTTTGCCTCTGTATTGAACTATTGAAATGATTCCTCCATGCATCAGGTAAGGATTCATTTCCTTAAAATGATGATACACTTGTTATTTATATTGATAAAACTCTATGGAGAGTTTTTGAGAAAAATAAATGATTCCTAACTAGTTTAGGAAGATGATTTAAATATTTCTTGAGGAAATATCCCTGCTGGTTAAAATCTTGTTGGAATACATAGGATGATTGAATTGTTGCAGAGGTGCTACCATTCCTTGGAATGTGCCCTATAGCAATTCATGATTTACTTTTGTTGTTATCTAATGCAAATTATATAAGAAACCACTTGGTCAATGATGCCAGGTCTGAGACCTAGTTGGATTCATCAAGATTTATATTTGACTATTTAAACTACTTTAGTGATGAATATACACCAACTTGGAAAAGAATAGATTATGCTCTTATTGAATGGATAAGAACAATAGAAATATGGATATGTTTATAATACCAACCAGATGTTGTTGGTGATGTTGCTGCGATGCTAGATGTGCTATTGCTTGGGTGTTGGTCTTGTTGGCTTGCTTCTGGAACTGTTGTTTTTTCCTTGGACTTGCTTTATACTTCCTGAAACAGGTCATGTCCCTCCTTGGTCCTCCTAGCTCTTTTGTGGTCTTGCTGTCCTCCTAAACCACCCCCTCCATTAACTCACCATCTTGCTGGCGATGTAAATGATTTTCTGTGTTGAAATATGGGTTGATCTGGTGGAGATCTTGCAAGAACTGGTGATGGTTCTTTGTGTGTTCTTGGGATAGAACTATATATGTGGCTGTGAAGTGGTGATCAAAGCTTGCTTTGCTATGTGCAAGTGTGGTTTTATCACTCCTCCTGTCTAACTACTGGTCGACAACACACTGCATGCAGTTAGTTGTGTAAGATGCTTCACTGTTGCCTTTACTTTGGATCGAATCAAGTAAAAATATCTACTTCTTCCTCCTTTTACTATATTGATCTGGTGAAACTTGCCCCTTCCTTGGCTAATGATGTTGCACTAAAGCCCATTTGATTTAAAAGACCAGATTCTACACTTTGGTGAAATTTGCCCCTTTTATTTAAAATTGCTCAATGATGTACCATGAATAGTGCACTGCACTGTTCACCACTTAGAGCAATACTAACACAACCCTTCCTTTGTATTTCTTTGTGTTTCTTTGTTTTGCAGGTATAGAAGCCTTGATGATCATAAAATTAGATTAGGAATAGATAGATATTAGTCTAGAGTTTTTATTTAATTACCTTTGTAATCTTTTCTTTGACTTCTGTACATGCATTGTAATAACTGTTTATTCAATAAAGTTCATTTGATTGTGTCATAATTGTTTCTATAACATTTCCTTACTTATACACTTATATTAGAATTATTGTTATTGAATAAGGAAAGAATAAGAAATAAACTTTCTTATTTGAATTCTTCAATTTATATTATATCCATTTCCTTTTCCTGTATAATTTAATATACATTAAAAAATTCATACTTTCTACTTATAGATATTTCTTTTAACAATCAAAACTCTAATACTTCTAATTTTAAATCTTTTCAAAAGTGATTCACATTTAAATATGAATTCAAACTGTTCACCCAAAATCATTATAATTCCTAGAGATCATCTCAAAATTTATAGCAATCACTATAAAGAGCTAAATCCTAACTCAAAGTAGTGAAATAAACTCTGATCTCCCTAGGGTTTTGTTTGGCGAAAAATTTACCCCAGTTTTACACATGAATGCATGCAAATGCACAAAATTCTATTTCTACCCTTCGTTGGTTCCTACATGCTAGGATGTTATAGTGTTCCCCCCTTAAATTAAACTTCGTCCCGAAGTTTCACTGATGTGTACCTGAATAGTTCTGGATAAACTTCTCGTAGGTCATCCTCTTTCTCCTAAGTTGCTTCTCGTTCAGGATGATGTTCCCACTGTACTTTGTAGTACTTAATAGGTCTGTTCCTTAACCTCTTCCAGTTCTCTTCCAGAATCTTGCATGGCTTCTCAATATAAGTCAACTCTGCTTGCAATTCAATCTCTTGATGTGTGATTGCATCATTAAGAACTTTGAGACACTTCTAGAGTTGTGATACATGGAAAACATTGTGAACTTGATCCAGCCTTGTTGGTAACTCTAAAGCATATGAGAAATTTCTATTCTGACTTAGTATCTTGAACGGTCCAATATATCTTGGACCTAATTTTCCCTTTACTCTGAATCTTTTGGCTACTTTCATTGGACTAACCTTGATATATACCATATCTCTCACTTCTGGATGCTCTGATCTTCGACTCTGATCTGCATAACTCTTTTGGTGACTTTTAGCTATATTTGATCGATCTTTGATAATATCGATAATGTCTTATTGTTCCTTGATATGGTGCTTCCTTCAGGGTACTCTGATAGCTTTTGTTGTAAGAAAACGCTGCCAAGGGTAGATGATCTTCCCACGAACCTCCAAAATCTAAGGCACATTCTCTCAACATATCTTCTAAGATTTGGTTAGTTATTTCTATCTGACCTCCTGTCTCCGGATGATAAGCTATACTGAAATCCAATTTAGATCCAAGTGCTCCATGTAGTTGCTTCCAAAATGCTGAAGTAAACACAGAACTCTATCTGATACAATCTTCTTAGGTACTCCATGCTTACTAACAACCGCCTTAACATATATCTCTACTAGCTTCTCAGCATTGTCCTTTTGGTTCACAGGAATAAAGTGTGCACTTTTGGTAAGTCTGTCCACTACTACCCATATCATATCTTTTCTCTTCGGAATCATCGGTAATCCTATAATGAAATCCATACCAATTTCCTCCCATTTCCACTCTAGAAATTCTAGTGGTTGTTATGGTCCTGCTGTACTTTGATGCTCTGCTTTCACTCTCTGGCAAGTATGACACTCAGACACATATTTTGCAATATCCCTCTTCAGATTGTTCCACCAAAATATCTCCTTAAGATCCATATACATTGTGGTACTTCCTGGATGAATTGAATATGTTGTCTCATGTGCTTCTCAAAGTTTTATCTCCCTAATCTCTAGTACATCGAGTACATAAAGACGATTTTGAAACCATCAAGATCCATAATCCCCTAGGTGAAAAGATGATGTTTGACCTTTGGAAATTCTTCGGATTTCTTCAGCAATGAATGGATCATCAAGTTGATGTCAAAATATCTCATGAAGAAGATCATTGCTTCTCTCTTCAACAACCCTCATGGTATCTAAGCCTACATGAACCTCTGTTCTTAAGAACTGTATTTCTAACCTTTCCAAATCTATTTGCATTTCCTTTGGTAATTCCTTATTTGTTGGTTGGTTATCCATGCTATTCCGGCTTAAAGCATCTGCTACTACATTGGCTTTTCCTGGAGTATAGTTGATTGTAAGGTCATAATCTTTGATCAACTCCAACCATATTTTCTGCCTCATGTTTAGTTCCTTTTGAGTAAAGAAATATTTGGGCTAAATCAGTGTATAGTTCACACCTTGCTCCATAAAGAAAATGCCTCCAACTCTTCAAAGCAAATACTATTGCTGCTAATTCGAAATCATGTGTAGTTGACTTCATGAGGTTTGAGTTATCTGGACCCATAAGTAATTACCTTGCGATCTTGCATTAGAACACAACTAATCCCTCCTTGGACACATCACAATATACTGTGTAATCCTTTCCGGTTTCAGGTACTGGTAAGACTGGTGCTATAGTTAATTTAGTCTTCAATTCTTGAAAACTGGCTTTTCACACTTTTCATCCCACACAAATGGAGTATTATTCCTTAGCATTTTGGTCATTGGTCCTGCTATCTTAGAGAAACCCTCAATGAATCTTCGATAGTAACCTGCCATTCCTAAGAAACCTCTGATTTGTTAACATTGGTCGGTGCATTAAAATCCAACACTGATTGAACTTTGGATGGATTGATAGCAATTCCATCCTTACTGATAACATGACCAAGGAATCCAACCTTGTCCAACCAGAATTCACACTTACTAAACTTAGCATATAGCTTGTGTTCTCTTAGGATTTGAAATGCTACCCTCAAATGACCAGCATGCGCTTCTTTATCCTTTGAATATATCAAAATATCATCGATGAACACTATGACAAACTTGTCCATATATGGCATAAATATCTTGTTCATCAAATTCATATAAATTGATGGGGCATTAGTCAACCCAAAAGGTATGACTAGATACTCATGATGTCCATACCTCGAGACAAATGTTGTTTTTGGAACATCTTCTGGTTTGATTTTGATTTAATGATAGCCTGATCTCAGATCAATTTTGGTAAACACTCCAGCTCTCTTGACTTGATCAAATAAATCTTGAATTATTGGCAATGGATACTTGTTCTTGATAGTGACATTGTTGAGGTGTCTATAATTTCCACACATCTGTTGTCCTCCATCTCTTTTATCATAAAAACTTACTGGAGTTCCCCATGGAGATACACTCTCTTGAATGAAACCTTTGCCTGCTAACTCATCAATTTGTTCTTTAAGATCCTTCAACTCTTTAGGACCCATCTCGTATGGTGCTTGAGCAATAGGTGTTGTACCAGGTATTGTCAACACCCGGATTTTTAATCCTAGATGCCTATTATGCCATACCTCGCAATCCCAGGATTACCATTTTTGTGAGACATAACAGATTGATATCACAGTACATCATCCATTACAAACCATAATAAGGTCTTACAAATAAAGGATCTCATGATCTAGTCTTAATACAAATCAAGCAGCGGAAAAGAAACGTAGTAGGGGATCCATCTTCAGAGTCACAAGCAATGTTGAAGATGGGAGATGATCCTAGTTGACGTAGACATCTTGCTGTCCATCATCCTGATAGTCCTCCTCATAGTCTGGCCATGGGAATAGCCAGGGACAAAGCCATGAGTACTCTTTAAGTACTCGCAAACTATCACTAACAAGTAAGGTAGTTCTAGTAGGAATCTTAAGCTCTAGGTTTATTTTCAAAAACCCAGATTTATCTTAAACTGAGTTTAGAAGTAAAGAAAACTAATTTAATGTTCTAAATCACTTAAGTGGGAACCTAGTTTTCATATCCACAACCCTGTTGTGGTCAAGTCAAAGTCATAGTTCAATTCACAAGTCATTTTGAAAACATCTGACGACGGAATAGTATGGCCACTCCAACTGTCCATGACCGCAGGCACGGCTATTCGAATAGTTTGACACTCTGCAAAGGTGGTACACTTTCACCACAAAATTCGATACATCCATCAGGGATAACCCTGAATCATCATACTTAGTATGCGGATAATCAATCATAACATTTCAATTCCACACTCTAGTATAGGCACCTCCCCTATGAGCTTGGCTTCCCCGCCATGGCCATCTGCCATCCTGGGCACTGCATAGGTGGACATTCACACTCACGAGGTAGCCTTAGCTCAACCTCTTTCCACGAGGGAACCCATACTAAGGCATATAAACTTCCAGCTAAGCCTTACCCAATTCAGGTATTATGGTTGTACGGTAAAATTGGAATGGTATCGCATTCGAACCCAACCATCAGTTTTGTAAAGGGCTAAGGCTCATGCCTCAACATTTTCATCATCAAATCCTTTTGTGTTTCTCAACACATGTCAAAACATTTCAATAGAATGAATCCTCATTCCAAGGTTTTCATAATCATTTTCACCAAGTATTCCCATCTAGAGTGATCAACTTTTATGCTTAGCACTAGCCACTAAAGTTGAGGGTATTCACTAATGAGGGGTGCTAATCTCCAATCTCATGGCATGGAATGACATCTAAGTATAATTAGTTAGGCCTAGTTTTATACTCTTTATGGTATCTATTCTATTTTTCCAATACTCACAAAGTACTAACTAAAAGTAAAGAACTTTGGTAAAGTAAAAGAATAAAGCTTGCAAGTAAAACTTTGGATTGGTATAATCAAAGTTGTATAACCAAAGCATGCCTAATGCATCTTGCATAGGTTATGAAAGGGGGCAGGTGTTAACTTGCATAGTTAACTTGTAGTGCTAGGCTTGCCTTGACTAGTGAAGTGGTTGAAGTTTTCTTCTTCTTCTTCTTCTTCTTCTTGGTAGTACTCCTCCTCCTCGTATCCCAGGTCGGTACTATCGTCTATAAATAAATACGAGGTACACAATCACCAAATAATACTTAACTACTTCTATTTAGCACACTAAGGCTCACACTTGACGATCTAGCATCATCACAATCATCACATGAATTAAAGACTTAATCTTATTTATCTTATTTTAGAAAAGTAATTTCTACTCATTGAAAATAATTAAGATTTAATATTATCCAATTAAAATATGGGATCATGTTGACACATGTCATCACCACATATTCTAATACTTAGGAATGTGATTTAAAGTGTTGGTCATATTTTGTAAAGTTTAAGATTACCATTTAATAGAATTGAAGTGAGTAGAAATGCCTATATAGCATTCTTTTGGTACTAGTCTAAATTCACTGTATGCAAACCTAAATATTTTTACATATTCGGATATATCTTATCGAATGTGATTTTTGAGAGTTGGAATCAACTCAAAAGCATTTATGGTTGATTTTTGAAAAATGTTTGAATGTGGAAAAGTCTCTGTCTTGTTATTTTTACTATAGGTGATATCTATCTCCAAATGATTTGAATCCAATGGGCTTGGATAGATAATTTAAATACCTTTCTAACAAAATTGGAATCATGCAATTTGGTTCAGTGAATATCTCTGAATGGATTTTTGAATCTACTAACAAAAAGTAGTTTTAACTAAATTGGAAAATTCCTATTTGAATTCACAGGCCTGTGCGAGAAACTAACTGGGCCGGCCCAATCTGTATAGCACAACGCAGCGGGATGCTGACAGGGGTCCACCAGTCAACGACTCTAACTAATCGAAGCGGTATCTTTGAATCTTGGCCCTATGATTAAAAGACGATCCAATGGCGGAGGTTCATCGTCGACGACGAACAGCTCCGGCGAGGTCTAAATCCTAACGCGGCGGTGGGGGTCGTGTGGGGCCCACCTAGGCTCCAACTAGGGTCAGCGATGGGGGCAAACAATGTTGTCAACGATGGCGGTTCGAACGGTGGTCACGGCAGCTCCTGGGCCGGCTTCAATCGACGGTGCCCTTCTCCTTCTACAGCGGTGGGCTTCGGCAAAATTCCGGCGAAGCGGCGCTCGCCTTGCCCTGGGGAAGGGTGTGGGAGGCTTAGTGAGGAGTGGGGAGTGTGTTGGTGTGGAGAATGGAGGCGGAGGGGGCCTCTATTTATACACTAGCGAAGGGACATTGCGGCATGGGCTCAGGCTCGTCGGTGATTTATGGCGATGCTAGCAACACGGCTGAGGTAGGGTCAGTCACGGTGTTCCTCGGCGGTATCCACGGTCTTAAAGGCACGACACGGGGCAGCGTAGAACAGTCGGGTGCATGCGGTGCTCTGCGTGGGAGCGGCGGTGTTCGAAATGGCGCACGCGTGCTACGGGTCACGCGGCGGCGAACGGGGATGTCTGGGAGGTGGCTGTGATCATGGCGAGTGTGTGCATGCGCGGATGGAGCGAGGCGCGGTCTGTGGGAGCCGGTCGGGTGCAGCGCTCTAACGTGCTCTCGGCACGGCACAGAGAGATTGGGCGTGGTGTTGTTGGGGCGGTCCAAGGCCTAGCTGTGGTCGTGGGCTGGACAGGGGTGGCGGTGGATGGTCGCCTGTCTGGTGCGCGTCGTGGGAGAGGGTGGCGTGGTCTCTGGCGCTCTGTCCATGGTCGGCCGGCGAGTGTGGCTTTGGGCGGCGGTGCACTGGTGCAAAACGGCTAAGGGGGAGCGTGTCTGCTGCTGCTAGACAATGGGGGAGACAAGGGGAGTGCAGAGGGCACCATTTGGTCGAGTGATCATTGCTCAAACAGTGAAGTTAGACAGTGGATTAAATCGTGTCTGCAAGGTGTTTGTCTTAATGGCTGCATGAGATTTAGTTTGAAAATTTTGAATGAAATTTGGTGAGTGTTTGAATCTTATGCTTGAGTGTCTATGGTTGCTTGGAGAAATCAAGTGGAATTGATTTGAGTGGTTTTTGCAAAATGGTGATCTTACCATATGAACTAGATTCAATTTTGAACTATCCTTTAAATTGATTTGGAAATAGCTTTTGTGAATTTGTAAAGTGGGCCTTGGTTCACTTTTACTTGGTCTAGCAAGGGGTGAAAATAAGTAGAAATGTTTCTGTTAGAATTTCTTTGCTAGGAACACTCAAAGTGGCCTAGTGGTTAACTTTGGTCAAAATGACCGTTAGTTTATTTAATTCATATTTGATTTCTTTTTCTTTGGATTTGGTTTGTAATTGGCCTAGATGATGTAGTATTCAACTTTAAACCATTTCTCATCATTTCTTGCAATCAAACATGGCAAATTCAATCAATCATAGACTAATGCAAATCACACATGCATTCATATAGATTTTTGGGAATAAAAGTTTTTGTTAACCCTAAACTTGGGTGATTAGAACTTGATAATCTTGATTAATACTTTTGGGGTGTTACAAACCTTCCCTCCTTAAAGAAAATCTTGTCCCGAGATTTATGAAAAACTAGGAACTAAAGAGATTTGGAAACTCAGTCCTAATGTAATCTTCTCGCTCCCAAGTAGCTTCTTCTTCGGTATGGTTGCTCCATTGGATCTTGAGAAACTTGATACTCCGGGTTCTGGTGGTTCTGAAGGTTCTTCCAAAATATGAATGGGTACTTCACGATATGTCAGGTCCTTGTTGGTATCTATGGCTCGATGATCGATGTTCTTGAACACTTCGGTCTTTTCCGGAACTTCTAGGAATTTGCGAAGTAACGAGATATGGAACACATCATGGATGGCTGACATCTCCTCTGGTAGTTCCAGTTGATATGACACTTCTCCTCGGTGATTCAAAATCTTGAAGGGTCCAATATATCTAGGGGCTAACTTCCCTTTCAGATGAAAACGTTGCATTCCCTTCAAGGGTGACACTTTGAGATACACAAAATCTCCGATATTGAAGGTCAGGTCTCGACGTCTCTTGTCGGCATAACTCTTTTGTCTGGATTGGGTGGTCTTGAGGTGTTCATGAACTTTGTGAACCTTCTCTTCGGCTTCTCATAGGATGTCGGGTCCGAAAATCTGACTCTCTCCTACTTGCGACCAATTCAAGGGGGTATGACACTTTCTTCCATACAAAAATTCAAATGGGGCCATTTGCAAACTGGCTTGATAACTGTTGTTGTATGAGAATTCTACGAAAGGGAGACAATCTTCCCATTTTGATCCATATTCTAACACACAAGCTCTCAACATATCTTCTAAGATTTGGTTGAGTCTCTCAGTCTTTCCATTGGTTTGCGGGTGATAAGCTATGATGAAATTCAACTTGGTTCCTAATCTTGAGGTAAACTTGGTTCCTTGATCTGATACTATGGTCTTAGGGGTTCCATGCAAACTGACTATTCTAGCAATGTACAACTCTGCTAGCTTCGAACTCTGGTAGGTAGTCTTGACAGGTATAAAATGGGCTACCTTGGACAATCTATCAACTATGACCCATATAGAGTCATTTCCCCTACTAGAAGTAGGAAAACCGGTGATAAAATCCATTCCGAAGGAATCCCATTTCCATTCCGGAATCTGCAATGGTTGCAAAAGTCCCGCGGGTCGTTGATGTTCTGCTTTGACTCTCTGACAGATATCACACTTGGCTATGTAGCTTCCGATTTCTCTCTTCATCTTGTGCCACCAAAATTGCTCCTTCAAATCCTGATACATCTTCGTTCCTCCAGGTGGATAGAATAAAGAGTATCATGAGCTTCCTGCATGATAACTTGCTTCAGCTCAGAATCTGCTGGCACACAGATACGTCCTTTGTACCACAAAACTCATTCTTCATCTTCGGTGAATCCTGGTACCTTCCTTGTACCGATACAATGCTTCATTCTATCGATACTCGCATTTCCTTTCTACGCTTCCTTGATCTGACTGATCAAAGTGAGTTGAAGTTCAATGCTAGCTAAAAATCCTTGGCTAACTAGCTCTGTTCTAAACTGCTCCAACTCTTCATGCAAACTTGGCTGGGCTTCTTTAATCATGGTGTTTAGTCTACACAACAATCTGCTAAGAGCATCCGCTACCAGATTGGCCTTGCCGATGATAGTGAATGTCAAAGTCATATAATCCTTGATTAACTCTATCCATCTCCTTTGCCTCATATTCAGCTCCTTCTGGGTGAAAATATACTTCAGACTCTTGTGATCTGAATAAATCTCACAGCGGTTACCCATAAGGTAATGACGCCATGTCTTCAAAGCTAAAACTACAGCTACTAGTTCAAGATCATGGGTAGCGTAGTTTTGCTCATGCTGTTTCAGTTGTCTAGACAGATAGGCTATGACTTTGCCTTCTTGCATCAACACACATCCGAGACCAATCTTGGATGCATTAGAATACACATCAAAAGGTTTCTTGATATCTGGCATAATCAGAATTGGGGCTGAAATCGATCTCTTCTTGAGCTCTTGAAAACTTGCTTCACATTTGTCAGTCCATTCAAACTTCTTATCTTTCTTCAAGAATTGAGTTATCGGTCTTGTGATGCTCGAAAATCCTTCAACAAAATTGCGGTAATATCCCGCTAATCCAAGAAATGCACGAACTTGGGTTTGAGTGGTTGGGGCTTTCCAGTCTTCAACATCTTTAATCTTGGCGGGATCGACAGCGACTCCCCCTGCCAACACAATATGTCCTTGGAATCCTACTTCCTTCAACCAGAACTCACATTTGCTAAAGTTGGCATACAACTGATGCTCTCTAAGTGTTTCAAGGATGGTTCTCAGGTGTAGCTCATGGTCTTCTTCTGACTTGGAATAGATCAAAATGTCTTCGATAAAAACAATGACAAACTTATCTAGGAAGTTCATAAAAATCTTATTCATGAGATTCAGGAAATAAGCGGGGGCATTGGTTAATCCAAAAGACATGACCGTATATTCATACAATCCATATCTGGTGGTAAAGGCGGTCTTTGGAATATCTGTTGCACGAATCTTGAGTTGATTATAACCAGTTCTAAGATCAACCTTAGAAAACACACTGGAACTAGTCAACTGGTCAAACAGATCCTCTATCTTTGGTAGTGGGTACTTGTTCTTGATGGTGACATCATTCAGCTTCCAGTAATCCGTACATAAACGGTTACCTCCATGGCGATGCGCTTGGTTGAATCAGACCTTTCTCCAGCATAGCATCAAGTTGTTTCTTCAGGTCCACTAGTTCAGATGGGTTCATGCTATAAGGTCTCTGAGCTATGGGTCCAGTACCAGGAATTAGTTCAATGATGAACTCGATATCCCGATCTAGGGGCATACCGGGCAATTCCTCTGGGAATATGCCGGGGTATTCACAGACTACTCTGACTTGGTCTAGGGTTGGTTGGGCTAGACTCTTGTTGCATTTGAATTGACGGGGCAATGTTTCAGATACATGCTCTACTGATACTCCAGAGCTACTGGCCATGGTTATGGCTTTCTTGGCACAATCGATCAATCCTTTATGTTTCGACATCCAATCCATTCCTAGTACTACTTCCAAACCTTTGGTTCCAAGTACTATTAGATTAGCATAAAAATCTATCCCATGGATTCTGATAGGTACAACCTTGCAAATATTTCTAGCTTTGGTGGTTGAACCAGGTATTTGAACTATCATAACATGCTTCAATTTTGTTGGTTGAATCTTCCTAGTGCATGCAAATTCTTCTGTAACAAACGAGTGTGATGCTCCAAAATCAAACAACACTGTTGCAAGTACTGAGTTAATAGAAAACATACCTAGCATGACATCATGTGCTTCCTAAGCTTCTTCAGCATTCATGTGGAAAAGACGGTCGTTGCGGTTGAGCGAATTCCCTGGGGCAAATCTCCTTCCTGGCTGAACACGGCGTTGCTACTGAGCAGGTGCATTCACATTGGTGGCTGCTGCATGCTTCTTGGGGCACTCATTGGAGTAGTGACCCTTGAATCCACATTCAAAGCAAGTAATCTGGGACTTCTCTTTTGCTGCAACAGGCACAACATTGCTTCTAGTCCTTGGGGTAGTATTGTGAAGGGAATATGCCCGAGAAGCAATAATAAAGTGGTTATTATCTTATTCCTTGTTTATGATAAATGTTTATTTTGCATGCTATAATTGCATTGATAGGAAACATCAATACATGTGTGTTTAATAAACAAATAAAAGGTTCCTAGTCATGCCTCTCTTATAGACTAGCTCGTTGATTAACAAGATGATCAAGGTTTCCTGATCATGCACATTGGATGTTGTTAATAACAAGGTCACAACATTGGTGGAATGATGTGATGAACATTCATCCGAAGTATAGCTTTATGATTAGAGTCATTATGTTTATATTGCTATAACATCATACGAAGTAATCTTAGTCCTTAGACCATGAGATCATGTTAATTGCTAACACTAGAAGAGTATCTTGATAACATCAAACGTCACACCGTAACAGGGTGACTATAAAGGTGGGTTCAGTGCTACGAAGGTGTTATGTTGAGGCTCATGGATCAAGAGTGGGATTTGTCCATCCCGATGACGGATAGATATACTCTGGGCCCTTTCGGTGATATCACATTGAAATAGCTTGCACGCAAGTGATGTGATCAGTAGAATGTTATATCACAGGAACGAGAAAAGAGTGCATATCGGTAACGAGATCAAACTAGGTATACGGATACCAATGATCGAATCTCGGACATGTAATATATCGCGAGACAAAGGGATTTAGTTACGACGTTAAAGGTTCACACGATCACAAGAGTCATCGTTGAATATGTGGGAGTCAGTACGGATCTCCAGGTCCCGCTTCTGATTATTGATCAGAGAGGGGTCTCGATCATGTCTACATTATTCACGAACCGTAGGGTGACACACTTAAGGGATACCGACACCATTTGGAGCAAATATGTTTCAGATAAAGATTTAAGAAAGCGCTGGAATCATTTCGATGGAAACCGAATTGTTTCGGGTGAAATTGCAGAAACTGGTTTTGCATGTGATATTGAAATGTTGCAGGGGTTTTATGTGAATGTTTGTTAATTAATGTAATTGACAAAATTCTGAATAAAATAAATAGAATAGTTTTATTTAATGAGATCTTGCATTAAATTTGGTGGAAATTTAATGCATGTGCGAGTGGAATTTTGAGTGGAGGCTTTTTATGGGAGTGGGAGCTCCACCCACATGAATGTGGAAGAGGTGGGGGCACCACCATGGCTGCCATGCCATGGCCCTTGGGTGCCCCATCTCCCCTATAAAAGGCCCCCCCCTCCTCCTCACAAACCACACCTCCTCGTGAAGGATCTCTCTCCCCCTCTAGTTATTCCCCATGGTCTCGAATTAGCGAGATACATGTTCCCGGTGGCTTTATCTGGAAAGGAGTTGCTGCTTCCGCTGCTTTGCTGGAGCGAGGGACGGAGGTTGTCGGGGTACCGGACGTGTGTGCGATCACGGATGCACCGCTGCTTTGTGGTGCTGGACTTGGTGGTGCTGGACTTGCTGGAGCTGGATTTGATGGACGTGCTGGAGCCGGACCTGCTGGACTTCATCACGATCTTGAGATCGGCAAGTGTACGAATACATCATCCACAAGTTCCAACTCGTTAACAAAGCTTTGTTGTCTTCGAGGGTAAGTTCTCTATGGATGTATATCCACCCGTTGCTTGTATCTAATAGATAGATCTTGGCGATAGTTCCCATCGTAGGAATTTTTTTGTTTTCTATGTCATAACCCAACAAAGGGTATCGTGAGCCTGATCTATGCGTAGGTGCTTTGCACGGGTAGTACACATATGTTTATATGTGGGCGATGATGATCATGTTATTGCATCTTCTATGTACTTTGGATATTGGTGGCATAGTGGGATGAAGCGGCCCGGACCAACCTTACATGTCATCGTACATGAGACCCGTTCCACGACTGACATGCAACTAGTTTTGCATAAGTGGCTAGCAGGTGTCTGTCTCTCTTACTATAGTCAATATCTAATTTATAACGAGTTGCTAATAACTTGGTTATCCTCGTTGTGGTTCATGTTCGTAGGTAAGACCGGTTCTATCTCCGAAAGCCCTAAGCCACGTAAAACTTGCAGTTGATAAATTAGAGGCGTCTAGTTTAGATCGTTGCTGGGCTAGTGTCTTGATATGGTATTGTTGTAAGTAGATTATGATAGATACTCTTACAACTCACTTAACGTGTAAGTTCCATAAACCTTGGCCTTACACACAAAGGAATGATATAGATCATACCACGATGCATATGATGGTGATCAAATGCATGGACCATATCATCTCACTTTACACATTAGATGTTTGCATCTTATATTGCTAGTTTGGCGCTTTTATTAGAATTGTAAGATGATCCCTCATTTAAATATCAAGATAAAATGTGTTCTTCCTTAAGTATGCACCGTTCTATGGATCGTGTTTCGAGACATCACGTGATGATCGGGTGTTCTCAACTCTATGCTTTCATGCAATGGGTGTAAGACAGTTTTACACAAGCGAATACTAAGGTTCTTACTTGGCGAGCCTAGCATGTATAGACATGGCCTCGGAACACGGACCGAAAGGTTAAGCATGAGTCATATAGTTGATGTGATGACCATAGTGATGCTCGCCTTTGAAGCTACACCGACTCACGTGATGATCGGACTTGGTGTAGTGGATTTGGTTCATGTAATCACCAAAAAGGCACGAGGGATGTCGTTTTTCAGTGGGAGTTCATTTCTAATTTGGATTAGTCGAACTCAATTTGTCATAAACTAAATCGAAGTGAATTTGCATAATTTGTTGTAGTCATTGGCATCTGTTCAATACCTTATGCTTAGTTTTTATTTGAGATAATAGAACTATAGAATTCTGGATATTTACTTTACGAACTGGTATCGTATTGTTTTGAATGTCAATTTGAAGTTTTTAAGTCCTATTGCAAACTTTCAGCAAACTCTATTTACTCCATGAAGTTTAATAAGTAGTATTAAATCAAGAGTAAGAATTCCAATGTTAGTATCTAAAGTATCATGTTTGCCTCCATGATTATTGATATTCAAAAGTTGTTTTAATATCAAGGTTATCTAGGACCTGAAAAAATTGTTTCAGGAACCATCATGTGTGAAAGATATTGTGATATCTGAAACAATGTTTTTGGTTGCATTATGATAGAGTATAATTTAGCAAAATACATATTCTCATATTGTATGAGAATTTGTGAAGGATGGAGATGCTAGGCATCCGGATCTCCCCAAAAGGTGTTGGGAACTAACATTATACTCATGATTCTTCCTTATAGGCTATAGTAGCTTGATCATGAAAGTTGTCATGATAAGGATGAATAGAAGATGTAAATAAAATGTTTACTACACTAATAATTACTAAAGAACGGATTTTTGAAAGAACACCAAACATTTGATGATGGTGATCCACTTCAAAGTGCAAGTCCAAAGGTATTAGTATTTGACTATATACGCTTTGTACTATGTGTCATGTAAATGACACCACTACTGATGTTGATAGATTCTTTTAAAAGAAAAGGAATTGTTGAAAGAGAATCTATAAAATATTTGGCAGAAAAGAAAAGGTTGGGGATGTCCAACTTAGGTATATAGAAGATATACATGTTATGGCTGTATTCCTTGCTTGTTAAACAATGTGGTTGTGAGGTATTGGATACCGGTATTGGATACCGAATTGGTTGGTGTGAAGTGTCATACAGAACAACACAATTCATGAACTACAACAGCCTAAGTAACTAGCAAGAGAATAAGTGATGATGTTCATCAAAAACAAATAAAGTGTTATTGTGTTTTTCGTTGTCGTCAAACCTATCCTTCAAGATTTGTCTTAATAATTGTTATTTTGTTCCGGTGTTACAAGAACGATGGTTGTTCAAATAATTACCATATTCCATAAAGGATGGATGAACCTTTACAAATCTAGTTGGAGAAATCACATCCATAAACATTATTGCTAAAATGTTGTAAGACAAATGATTGGAAGATCACTTATGAAGTGACATCGTTGTTTGAATTATAATGAAAAGTAAACATGAAGAAACTCCATATTGATGGATTTTTGGAGTCTTTTGATTTTGATCAATTGATGCCTGTGAAACTTCCCTTGAGATAATTGAAACTCTGTCCATAGGCCAAAGAGGAACGGATGACTAACTTATTGGATATTATGCATGTTGATGTATATAGTCCATTATGTGTAGCCATATGCGATGGATCTTTTTGCTTCATATGCTTTCTCCGGAAATTTGAGTGAATATATTTATATATTTACTTAATAAGGAAGAAGTATGAAACATTTGAAAATTGTTCAAAGACTTTCAAGATGAAGTGAAAAATCATTGTAACAAGAAAATAAAAGAGTTTATGATTTGATCATAAAGGAAGATATTTGAGTTACATGTTTAGCAAAACACCTAAGATTTCAGGAATTGTTCCTTGAATTTGCATTTCCCGATAAACCACAGGAGTATGGTATGTTCGAGAGATCAAATCAAACCTTGTTTGACATGGTAAGATCAAAGGTGTCATTTATAAAACTACCATTATGTTTTAAGGATTAAAGCTTTAGATACTACCGCTATTACACTGAAAAGAGCACCATCGTGATCCGTTGAAATGACACCATATGAGTTATGGTTTGGGATAAAACCCGAATTGTCTTTTCTTAAATTTTGGTATGCTATGCATAAGTAAAGTTTTTACAAGCAAAGTCGGATAAGCACGTCTTTGTAGGTTATCCCAAAGAATTTGTTGGGAATTCCTCCATAACACCAAGGACAAAAGAGTTTGTCGCTTGGAACGTCAAGTTTCTTGAGAAGGAATTTTTCGTGAAAAGTTAAGTGGGAGGACAATAGAACTTTGATAAGGTTGTTAAACCTTAGCTATATGTGCTAAATGGCATGGCTTAGGAAAGTGTCCTGGTGGCGGCCATAATGCTCATGGCTCATGTGATTACAAAGGGTGTGATCTTGGAGATTAGAGTTCCTATTGAACCATGTGGGTCGGTAAGAATCAAATAGTAAGATTTGAAACATAAGTCGTTATTGTTTTGACAATGATGAATCGACTGCATTTAAAGAAGCGATGATGGGCCCTAACTCCATAAAATTACTAGAAGTCATAGAATCCGTGATAGTATCCATACACGAGAAATTAAGTTTCTGAACTTGGAAGATCCTCCAGAAAGGCATGAAGCCTATCGGTTGTGTTTGGATCTATAAAGAAATAGACATGGATGTTTAACATCTATGAAATAGTTGACATGTCGGAAAGAAGTTTACGGCAATGTTCAAGGAGTTGACTATGACAAGATTTGATCTTTCATAGCGATATTTAATCTTGACGGATTAATGTAGCAACCACTACATATAATTTGGTATATGGTAGTTGAATAAACAAAACAAGGTTCTTCTAATAGAATGGTTACCTAGGACGTGTACATGACACGGTCCGAAGGGTTTTGTTAATTCAAAGGGTGCTAAAAGGGCATGCAAACTTCAATAGTTGAAGTGAGCGTAGCGGAGTTGGAATCTTCACCATGATGAAAATGTTAAAAGAGTTTAATTTCATCGGAGATGATGAAGATGCTTGCATTTGCAAGAAATTAAGTGGGAGCGATGAGACATATTTCTAATACATTATGTAGAGGACATGGTGTTGATTGGAAATGATGTATCTTGTATTGACATAAGTTAAGAATTTCATTAAAATAGGATTTCGATGAAAGACTTGGGCAAACCGAATATTTGGCATCAATGTCTATATGGATAGATTGAGGCGCTAATATGGTTATGCCGCATTACATATATGAGATATTGAAAGGGTTCAATATGGAAACAACAAGAAAGGTTCTTGCTGCATGGAAAGGATTGTATCAAGATTCAAGTGTTTCAACACTTGGTGAGTAAAATCACATGAATATTTTGATCGATTATACCGTGATATGTATATATCCAGATATGTCCTATGCTCTAAATGTTATGAGCACATACCAGAATGATTCATAAGATCATCATTGGACGATAGTAAAGGTATTCTTATGAGCTTTGGAAGAACTAAGAATATATCATGTATAAGTGGCAAATAGTTAAAGGTAGTTCATTGTAAAGTGTTACATTGATACTAGTTTTGTCACAAGATACAAATTAAATTTATCTCAATTTAGACTATGGGTGGCACAATGTAATGGAAAGGATGTTCCATGATGGATTTGGATGAGTTCCAAAGTTGAGACATTGTGACGGATACTAGAAAAGGCTAAGTATATGACTGCTATAGTAGCAGCAAAGGAGGGCATTTGTGTTAAGTAGTTTGTTATCAAACTAGGTGTGGTTCAAAGTGGGCTAATACTATGAAGATATATTGTATGACAATAATATCAACATATTTTAAACCCGAACGAAACGAAGGTCTCACCAAATGACCAAATTTATACAATGCCATCTCATTTGAGAATGAGTGATGCGTAGAGACGCAAAGACATGCAAATACACACGGACCTGAAACTGTCAGATCTGGAGATTATGTTAACCACTAGCAATCGTGTATATGAAACACCAGAAAGCCATAGGTGTTCAATACGCAAAGTTTTTCAAACTACATTATTGACTCTAGTGCAAGTGGGAGACTGAAGGGAATATGCCCGAGAAGCAATAATAAAGTGGTTATTATCTTATTCCTTGTTTATGATAAATTTTTATTTTGCATGCTATAATTGTATTGATAGGAAACGTCAATACATGTGTGTTTAATAAACAAATAAAAGGTTCCTAGTCATGCCTCTCTTATAGACTAGCTCGTTGATTAACAAGATGATCAAGGTTTCCTGATCATGGACATTGGATGTTGTTAATAACGAGGTCACAACATTGGTGGGATCATGTGATGAACATTCATCCGAAGTATAGCATTATGATTAGAGTCATTATGTTTATATTGCTATAACATCATACGAAGTAATCTTAGTCCTTAGACCATGAGATCATGTTAATTGCTAACACTAGAAGAGTATCTTGATAACATCAAACGTCACACCGTAAAGGTGACTATAAAGGTGGGTTGATTACTTTCTGAAGGTGTTATGTTGAGGCTCATGGATCAAGATTGGGATTTGTCCATCCCGATGACGGATAGATATACTCTGGGCCCTCTCGGTGATATCACATTGAAATAGCTTGCAAGCAAGTGATGTGATCACTAGAATGTTATATCACGGGAACGAGAAAAGAGTGCATGTTGGTAACGAGATCAAACTAGGTATTTGGATACCGATGATCGAATCTCGGACATGTAATATATCGCGAGACAAAGGGATTTAGTTATGACGTTAAAGGTTCACACGATCACAAGAGTCATCGTTGAATATGTGGGAGTCAGTACGGATCTCCAGGTCCCGCTGCTGATTATTGATCAGAGAGGGTCTCGATCATGTCTGCATTATTCACGAACCATAGGATGACACACTTAAGGGATACCGACACCATTTGGAGCAAATATGTTTCAGATAAAGATTTAAGAAAGCGCTGGAATCATTTCGATGGAAACCAGAATTGTTTCGGGTGAAATTGCAGAAACTGGTTCTGCATGTGATATTGAAATGTTGCAGGGGTTTTATGTGAATGTTTGTTAATTAATGTAGTTGACAAAATTCTGAATAAAATAAATAAAATAGTTTTATTTAATGAGAGCTTGCATTAAATTTGGTGGAAATTTAATGCATGTGTGAGTGGAATTTTGAGTGGAGGCTTTTTATGGGAGTGGGAGCTCCACCCACATGAATGTGGAAGAGGTGGGGGCACCACCATGGATGCCACGCCATGGCCCTTGGGTGCCCCCCTCTCCCCTATAAAAGGCCCCCCTCTCCTCCTCACAAACCACACCTCCTCGTGAAGGATCTCTCTCCCCCTCTAGGTATTCCCCATGGTCTCGGATTAGCGAGATACATGTTCCCGGTAGCTTTATCTGGAAAGGAGTTGCTGCTTCCGTTGCTTTGCTAGAGCGAGGGACGGAGGTTGTCGGGGTACCGAACGTGTGTGCGATCACGGATGCACCGCTGCTTTGTGGTGCTGGACTTGCTGGAGCTGGATCTGATGGACGTGCTGGAGCCGGACCTGCTAGACTTCATCACGATCTTGAGATCGGCAAGTGTATGACTACATAATCCACGAGTTCCAACTCGTTAACAAAGCTTTGTTGTCTTCGAGGGTAAGTTCTCTATGGATGTATATCCACCCGTTGCTTTTATCTAATAGATAGATCTTGGCGATAGTTCCCATCGTAGGAAATTTTTTGTTTTCTATGCTGCGAATCCAGCATATTGTTGTTGTTGGTGTTGTTGTTGTTGGACTTGGGCGGTGTACGATTGAAGTTATTGGAGTTGTCGGGGTTGTTGTTGTGGTTTCCTCTAGAATTCAGGTTTCCTCCGCTACGATTGGGATAGCTTGGACGGGACATCGGGGGTATGTTGTTTCTTGGGGCATATCCTGCAGACGGATTGGGGAGATACTTCTGAGTATGGTGGGATCCACTTTGGTGCATCATCTTGCGCTTGTGATTGTCATTGGCTTGGTTGATCTTCCCTTCCATCTGAATGGCAGAGTCTACTAGCTCTTCTAGGTCTCCAAAACGGATGTTGACTAGCACAAGCTGCATCTCATCATGCAATCTATTCAGGAACCTTTCCTTCTTCTTGGCTTCAGTGTTAATCTCATCAGGGGCATATCTAGCCAAGGACAAAAATTTGTCACGGTACTCTACTACCGGCAGCCTTCCTTACTTCAGTTCCCTCGACTCATCTCTCATCCTGGCGACCAGGCCTTGTGGCACATGGGTGCGGCTGAACTTGATCTTGAATGCTTCCCAAGTCATCATCTGACCGTCGTTCATGGTACGGGTGCTATTCCAACAGGCTCTTGCATCTCCTGCCAGATAATGGGTGGCAAATAGTACTTTCTCATTAGCTTCAACTCCTGCGACCTCCAGATTGTTCTCCATGGTTTGCAGCCAGTCATCAACATCTAAGGGATCCTCAGACTTATTAAAGATAGATGGGTTGGTATTCTGAAAGTTCTTGAGCTTGGATCCATGGTGATCCTGGTGACAATGACCTTGGTTGTTGTGGGCCATTTGAGCTATCTACTGAACTATGGCTAGATTGGCTTGACGACTCTACTAGCTTCACGGTCAGAAACTAGCATTTCCAGAATCTGCAGCATCAGGTCCTGAGATGAGCTGCTTCCTCCAGGGTTTCCACGAGTCATCTGAAGATTGAGATAGATAATGATAAGAGGGAAATTTCTAAGGTTCATGGTTTTCTTTCAAAAGCTTTAAACTTTGAGTTTGACTCAGGTTTGGCAAACTAACAACTTCTTCTGGTTCATTCCTTCAAAGCACACCATACAAACACACACCACACACAAATTAAAAAAAAATGGTTTTAAGAACCATTCTGTGAAACTAGGATGCAGTGGGACCGGTACAACTCATTCCTACGGTAGTGATCAAGTGCATCTAATCATCATCAATGAAGTTGGAATCATCATCATTAGTGTGGAACTCCATGGCATCATCCTCCAGGTAGTCATTGTCATCACTGAGGTAAGAGTAAAGATCTCCCTAGATATCTTCACCTTCCTCCTCCTCCTTTGCTTCAAGCTGGACTTCCTGTTCACGGATGGTCTTTTCGAGAGCGGCCACCCTCTTGCAAATACGATCGATGGTGCGATCCTTCTTGTTGCGCTGACGATGAAGTGATTGGCGCTCCTTGGCAAGAATGGCGAGGGTCTGGTCCTTCTTGACGGTAATGACAAGGTTGTGGTTTGCGTAGGCACGAGCGTTGTCCAACTCCTTCTGCCTATCATACAGCATGAAGTCAAGATTGTCCACCTAGTGCTTTAGCTCCGGGTGTCCTAGCATCTCGAATGGCATTCCCATAGAATCACGCCTTGCGAGGTGAGCAAATTGAGTTCCCTAGATCAGGTTGATGTTTTACCCACACAGATAGGCAAGAGCTTCATGCATAGCCCTGGCTAATCCATCTAGCCAGTTGTTCTCCCGCAAGGTGAATTGGATCTTCTCAGAAGTGGGTGCTTCCATCTTGCCTCTGAGGTTTGCAACTATCAGCCATTGTAGATCTCCTCCTATGTGATCGTTGAGTTGTGCCCCGGAGAATTTCGGGTGCGGGCGCTCAAGATACCCTGACAGTGCATCTAGATCCCTCTCAAAGATCAGTTGGCCTCCGTTGCCCAACTGGTAGAACTTGCAATACTGGACTTCCATCTATAAGAATTTAGGATGAGTAAGTTAGTGAGGTGATCAAGTGTGTCAAATTTTTATGTAGGAATGCAAGAAGTTTTTGAGGAACATGAATTTTTTTGAAAGGATCAAGGATAAGAGTGGGAATAGGTTTTCATAAATACTCACTTATTTTGTTTTGAAACTAAGTTTTTGTTCGGACGTCCATTCTAACTAGGGTCTCCTATGGTCAGGATGGATCTGATACCAACATGTCAACACCCGAATTTTTAATCCTAGATTCCTGTTATGCCATACCTCGCAATCCCAGGATTACCATTTTTGCGAGACATAACAGATGGATATCACAGTACATCATCCATTACAAACCATAATAAGGTCTTACAAATCAAGGATCTCATGATCTAGTCTTAATACAAATCAATCAGCAGAAAAGAAACGTAGTAGGGGATCCATCTTCAGAGTCACAGGCAATGTTGATGATGGGAGATGATCCTAGTTGTCGTAGACGTCCTACTGTCCATCATCCTGATAGTCCTCCTCATAGTCTAGCCACGGGAATAGCCAGGGACAAAGCCATGAGTACTCTTTAAGTACTCGCAAACTATCACTAACAAGTAAGTTAGTTCTAGTAGGAATCTTAAGCTCTAGGTTTATTTGCAAAAAGCCAGATTTATCTTAAACTGAGTTTAGAAGTAAAGAAAACTAATTTAATGTTCTAAATCACTTAAGTGGGAACCTAGTTTTCATATCCACAACCCTGTTGTGGTCAAGTCAAAGTCATAGTTCAATTCACAAGTCATTTTGAAAACATCTGACGACGAAACAGTATGGCCACTCCAACTGTCCATGACCACGAACGCGGCTATTCGAATAATTTGACACTCTGCAGAGGTGGTACACTTTTACCACAAAATTCGATACATCCATCAGGGATAACCCTGAATCATCATTCTTAGTATGCGGATAATCAATCATAACCTTTCAATTACACACTCTAGTATAGGCCCCTCCCCTATGAGCTTGGCCTCCCCGCCATGGCCATCTGCCATCCTGGGCACTGCATAGGTGGACATTCACACTCACGAGGTAGCCTCGGCTCAACCCCTTTCCGCGAGGGAACCCATACTAAGGCATATAAACTTTTAGCTAAGCCCTACCCAATTCGGGTATTGTGGTTGTACGGTAAAATTGGAATTGTATCGCATCCGAACCCAACCATCAGTTTTTGTAAAGGGCTAAGGCTTATGCCTCAACATTTTCATCATCAAACCCTTTTGTGTTTCTCAACACATGTCAAAACATTTCAATAGAATGAATCCTCATTCCAAGGTTTTCATAATCATTTTCACCAAGTATTCCCATCTAGAGTGATCAACTTTTATGCTTAGCACTAGCCACTAAAGTTGAGGGTATTCACTAATGAGGGGTGCTAATCTCCAATCTCATGGCATGGAATGACATCTAAGTATAGTTAGTTAGGCCTAGTTTTATACTCTTTATGGTATCTATTCTATTTTTCCAATACTCACAAATTACTAACTAAAAGTAAAGAACTTTGGTAAAGTAAAAGAATAAAGCTTGCAAGTAAAACTTGGGATTGGTATAATCAAAGTTGTATAACCAAAGCATGTCTAATGCATCTTGCATAGGTTATGAAAGGGGTCAGGTGTTAACTTGCATAGTTAACTTGTAGTGCTAGGCTTGCCTTGAGTAGTGTAGTGGTTGAAGTTTTCTTCTTCTTCTTCTTGGTAGTACTCCTCCTCCTCGTATCCTAGGTCGGTACTATCTATAAATAAATATGAGGTACACAATCACCAAACAATACTTAACTACTTCTATTTAGCACACTAAGGCTCACACTTGATGATCTAGCATAATCACAATCATCACATGAATTAAAGACTTAATCTTATTTATCTTATTTTAGAAAAGTAATTTCTACTCAGTGAAAATAATTAAGATTTAACATTCTCCAATTAAAATATGGGATCATGTTACCACATGTCATCACCACATATTCTAATACTTGGGAATGTGATTTAAAGTGTTGGTCATATTTTATAAAGTTTAAGATTATCATTTAATAGAATTAAAGTGACTAGAAATGCCTATATAGCATTCTTTTGGTACTAGTCTAAAGTCACTGTAGTAAAACCTAAATATTTTTACATATTCAGATAGATCTTATCCAATGTGAGTTGTGAGAGTTTGAATCAACTCAAAAGCATTTATGGTTGATTTTTGAAAAATGTTTGAATGTGGAAAAGTCTCTGTCTTGTTATTTTTACTATAGGTGATATCTATCTCCAAATGATTTGAATCCAATGGGCTTGGATAGATAATTTAAATACCTTTCTAACAAAATTGGAATCATGCAATTTGGTTCAGTGAATCTCTCTGAATGGATTTTTGAATCTACTAACAAAAAGTAGTTTTAACTAAATTGGAAAATTCCTATTTGAATTCACAGGCCTGTGCGGGAAACTAACTGGGCCGGCCCAATCTGTACAGCACAACGCAGCGGGATGCTGACAGGGGTCCACCAGTCAACGACTCTAACTAATCGAAGCGGTATCTTTGAATCTTGGCCCTATGATTAAAAGACGATCCAATGGCGGAGGTTCATCGTCGACGACGAACAGCTCCGGCGAGGTCTAAACCCTAACGTGGCGGTGGGGGTCATGTGGGTCTCACCTGGGCTTCAGCTAGGGTCAGCGATGGGGGCGAACAGTGTTATCGACGATGGCGGTTCGAACGGTGGTCGCGGCAGCTCCTGGGGCGGCTTCAATCGACGGTGCCCTTCTCCTTCTGTAGCGGTGGGCTCTGGCCAAATTCTGGTGAAGCAGCGCTCGCCTTGCTCCGAGGAAGGGTGTGGGAGGCTCAGTGAGGTGTGGGGAGTGTGTTGGTGTGGAGAATGGAGGCGGAGGGGGCCTCTATTTATACACCGGCGAAGGGACATTGCGGCATGGGCTCGGGCTCATCGGTGATGATGATACAGGCGGCTAGCAGTGCGGCTGAGGGTAGGGGTCGGTGCGGTGTTCCCTGGCAGTTGTCACGGTCATAAAGGCGCGACATGGGGCGGCGTGGAACGGTCGGGTGCGTGCGGTGTTCTGCGCGGGAGCGGCGGTGTTCGAGACGGTGCACAGGTGCGACAGGTCGCGCGGTGGCGAACGAGGGTGTCTGGGAGGTGGCTGTGATCATGGGCGTGGAGAGAGCGAGGCGCGATCTGTGTGAGCTGGTCGGGTACGGCGCTCTGGCGCACTCTCGGCACGGCGCAGAGTGATTGGGCGCGGCATTGCTGGGGTGGTCCAGGGCCTGGCTGTGGTCGTGGGCTGGATAGGGGGTAGCGATGGACGGTCGCCTGTTTGTTGCGCGTTGTGGGAGAGGGCGGCGGTCTCTAGCGCTCTGTCCACGGTTGGCCGGTGATTGTGGCTTCGGGCGGTGGCACACTGGTGCAAAATGGCTAAGGGGGAGCGTGTCTGGTGCTGTTAGACACTGGGGGAGACAGGGGAGTGTAGAGGGAACCATTTGGTCGAGTGATTACTGCTCAAACAGTGAAGTTAGGCAGTGGGTTAAATTGTGTCTGCAAGGTGTTTGTCTTAATGGCCGCCTGAGATTTAGTTTGAAATTTTTGAATGAAATTTGGTGAGTGTTTGAATCTTATGCTTGAGTGTATGGTTGCTTGGAGAAGTCAAGTGGAATTGATTTGAGTGGTTTTTGCAAAATGGTGATCTTACCATATGAACTAGATTTAGTTTTGAACTATCCTTTAAATTGATTTGGAAATAGCTTTTGTGAATTTGTAAAGTGGGCCTTGGTTCACTTTTACTTGGTCTAGCAAGGGGTGAAAAGAAGTAGAATTGTTTCTGTTAGAATTTCTTTGCTAGGAACACTCAAAGTTGCCTAGTGGTTAACTTTGGTCAAAATGACCATTAGTTTATTTAATTCATTTTTGATTTCTTTTTCTTTGGATTTGGTTTGTAATTGGCCTAGATGAGGTAGTATTCATCTTTAAACCATTTCTCATCATTTGTAGCAATCAAACATGTCAATTTCAATCAATCATACACTAATGCAAATCACACATGCATTCATATAGATTTTTGGGAATAAAACTTTTTGTTAACCCTAAACTTGGGTGATTAGAACTTGATAATCTTGATTAATACTTTTGGGGTGTTACAGTTATTAGGTTAATAGTGAACTCTATCTCCCAATCAGGTGGCATTCCTTGTAATTCTGCTGAAAAAAACATGTTGAAACTCATTTACTATAGGAATATCCTCTAACCTGACCTCCTTCATTGAGTTTAATTGAAGGTCCACCATGATATGGGTGTGTTTGTACGCCTGATAAACAATCCTTTCTCCACTTGGAGACTTGATTGAAACTGTTTTATCCTCACCATTTATCTGGGCTCCATGTTCAGACATCCAATCCATTCCCAAAACTACTGTTATACCTTTCAACGGAATCACATATAGATCCACGAAATAGGTACAACCACAAATGGAGATAACTTGGTCTTGCTTAATGTGGTGTACAACTACGGTATCCCCTGCCATTATTACAGTCATTGGGTTTTCTAACACTGCCCTTCTAATCCCAAATTGATCACACAATTGCTCAGATATGAATGAAGTAGTTGCACCAATGTCAAATAAAACTTTTCCAGGGTTGGTGAGAATGTTGACTGTACCTATCACTGCGTGCTCTGAGTTATCCACCTCCTCCAAGGTTGTACAATTCAGCTTTCCGGTAGGTTTGCTCCGCTTGCCATTATTGTTCTTGACATAGTTTCCACCCCTATTAGGCTGTCCACCTCCTCCTCTTACTTGATTATTGCTAGATGTGGGCCAACCACCGGTGGTTTGTTGGGACAATCAGGCTTCATGTGCCCCTTCTAACCCCAACCATAACATATGATTACCGGCTTCTTACATTCCCTTTGAACATGCCCCGGAAGTCCACAATTATTCCATATGATATTTTCTTGGAATTGAACTGGCCTTGGTATTGTTGTTTTTGTTATTGAAAGATCGATTCCTGGGTTTAAACTCTAGGTTGACTTTAGGTTTGATAGTTTGAACTCTCTTGGTTTCTTGCTTCGCCCTCTTCCTTGTATCTTCCTGAACATTCTTGTAATCATCTTCAAAAGTAATAGTTGCATTCTGCTTATTGGCAAGCCTCAACTACATATTCACAAATGAATTCATTCCATGCATGAACCGCTTCTTTCTCTTCTCCTCAGTGCTTACCTAGTCAGTAGCGTAATGAGAGAAATCACTAAACTCCCAGATGTACTTCATGACACTGGAATAACCTTGCTGCAGTTCTTCAAACTCTCTGAGCTTCAACTCAATAACACTTCCTGGAACATGGTATTCACGGAATCTTTGTTTGAACTCCTCCTAAGTATACTCCCTACCTGGAGGTTGCATTGCTAGCTGATTCTCCCACCAAGATGCTGTAGGTCCAGATAAAAGATATGTTGCATACCTTAACTTCTCCTCATCATTGCACCCTATAGTTTTGAGCTTCCTTTCCATATCAGCCAACCAATCCTCGGCATCCATTGGTTTTGGAGCAGATGCAAAAGGTGATGTTCTGGCATTCTAGAAATCATAAAGACTCACACCTTGACCTTCAGGTTCCCTCTGATGTCCAATTCGATCCATTAACCCCTCCATAAACTTTTTTTGGGATTCTTGCGTCACCTGCATGTACTGCATGAAATTCTGCTCCATCAACGGCCTCATTGATGGTGCTGGTGGTAAATTTCCTTGATCTGTGGTGTCTTCATCCTCCTTATCCTTTGCTTTGTGCTCTACGCACTGCTGGTCAGACTCAGTTCCTACTCCCGTATCCATGACCCCCCTCTAGTCCTGTAACACAAAGCGATATCTCATAATTACACCATGCTCGTGTTTTCTGAGCTCGACTTCATGCAGAGCACTAGTCACACAATGGAAATCAAAATTAAAATCCAAATATGCATCACATATTATACAATACAAGCACATAGTTGGTACATTATTCATTACAAACCCCTACGATACGGTCTCATGTGAGCGCTACCTCACTTATTTTAATATAGCAAGCTCTCAAATGCTACAATACGCATTACTAAACTATGACAACTCCACCTCAAGTGGTATCCCTCCTCAGAAGCCGCGTTGCTCGTCGTACATGCCCGGAGTCCAACCGTGCCGACGTGTGGTACGTCATACAGTCTGTGAAGCCACTAGCCTTCCGGATGGAATGTACTCGGTATCTGAGGTATATGGGCCCGAGTTATCACTCAGTTGGAGTGCATCAACTCCATCCAACTCATATGAAGTATCTTCAGAAACATAGCCTTCATTAATTTCTCCAAACGTCTCCTGCATCCCAGCCCCAGAGTAATCAACAGAATATTCAGATTCCGATGCTCCCCAAGTACTTTACTGGGTACGATAGTCCTCAGTGATGATTGGATAGTGCACATTATCTGGGGTAGGATAATGCTCTGGTGACTCAAATACCCTTTCTTCAAGATCTTCCTCCTCTTCCTCACCATCTATAAGCACTACATCACTAGTTTTAGCAGTATTTACGCTCTCACCCATCCAACCGTATTGTCCGACCTCCCCATCAGAACCATCCACTGACATACGAGTCCAACTGGATCCAACTGGTGATCCCATTCTCCATCCATTAGAACTCTCAATTGGAAGCTCCGAGGAAGTCGCCTCCCTAGATCTCGATGGTAATGGATGACTAGTTTCTTCATCATGATATCGTGTATGCTCTGGTATATGTGAATAAGGATATGGTGTAAATGACTCTGGATCTATAGGGATATCCTTGGATATTGGACTAACCTCTCCTCCTGCTTCTTTCTCCAACCGAGCTGCCAAAATCTCCCTTCTCTAAGGATTAGTGAGATCCTCCAGCACACTATCATTGTCTTCCACTATAAGACGATGAGAATTGTAGAAAGACTCCATTAACATCCGATATTGATCCATGTACTTAGAAGCTAACCTTGGATGCTCCTTGACCAGCTGAAGATGATCCACAGCTAAGCCTGAGTCCATGGAATCATGAGGAATCACAGTATATGTGCTTCCTGCAAGCAATTTAGCCTTATGCTCCCAAATAGTGGCTAGTGCATCAACTAGCGCAATATTATACGCCACTGGATGACTACGACCTTCACCATATGGCATGGCTAGACATGGCCTAAGCTTCTCAGGAAGATGGATACTAACTCGATACTTCGCTATCATTTTACCATCATAGTATGCGAAAGTCTTCATTGGAATATTGGCTTCACACCCAAATACTCCTAGAAGTTGTTGAAGCTGTACCTTCAACTCTCCCTGATAATCATCAAGACTATCCTCCGTCTTAGTAAAGGTCTGCTTAGGAAAGTTTGGCGCCATCTCTAGCTATGTATAAAAATATTTATAATTAGTAACAGTGCATCTTAATAAAGAATTATCGCATCAAAAGATATAACGAAATATTCCAAAATGAATATTCAACATAAATTCTAGAGAACTCTTTACCGTTGCTCCTAGACTCCTGCAGGTATTACCCTTTACTAGGTTTCCAACCTAAGGTCAAAGCAATTGCTCTGATACCATCTGAGGTGACCCATACCACTGCATGTTTTAGTATACTATAGTCATTGACATAACACTCAACACCGTTCCGCATATATTACACCCCTCAGAGTTGTACAACAAAAACATTGCAGGTTCAAATTACAAACATACACATATTATTAGTACAACTAGCACGGTGGCCCTTGCAAATGGGAGGGCAACACTATTATGTTTTTATTATGTTATGATATCTCATAAGCATTCGAGACTATTGTATCTTGGGTCATTCAGTCAAGAATGGACTCTTAATAGAAAAAAATGGTATAGGCAATTCACTTGGTGTTGGTGCAATTTTTTTTACTTTTGTACATCGTTTTTTATTTGCAAGAGAATGAAATTAATAGCCTTCTATGTGTGGTGTCCATACTATATTAGAGTAATGTGAAAACTTAAGTATGGATCATGATCAAGCCAGCAGTAGTTCCCATTATTTTACGTGTCTTGTATGTGATATTACATCGGTATGCCCAAGTATAACCGATCTCATTGGCTTAGAGGCATGGAAGCATATCAGTTTGACAATTATTTGAATATGACACGACTCTTCCTTCTTACAACCATATCGATACACATAAATTCAAATCATTAGTCGGTCATTCAATTTTTGTCTCATGCCATTTTGTTGGTTGAACTGATTATGAACACATGACCTGAAAGTTGAAATGATGAGGTGGATGTTCATGTTTAACTTGATATTAAATTACTAAATACTAAAACTTAGGTTTGATTATTGAGGTAGTGTTTCATTTGTTTTGCAAAGAATTCAGGAGTAGTTAAATTTGCATGTTTGAAAAACATACATGCAAAGTCCAAAACGTCATGTATTTATGCAATTAATTATTTTTGAGAGTAAATATATTAATGTTGGATATCCAGCGAGAGCAAAAATACCAGAAGGGATGGTTCATGATCAATCATCTAAGAATTCTTACTCTTGTATTCCCAAAATCTTGGGTCTTATAGAAAGATGACTAATTGGTGAACTCAAAGAATCGAAGTATGAAGTGCCGAATAAGCTCTTTGCACACACTAAGAATATTTACATGTAAAAAATATTTATTTAATGTACTTAATAGATTGCACTGATATGATATAAACAAATAGAGAAACATTACTCTGTTGAAGGTTCTCTATTTTTTAATAAAGCACCGCCAAACAACAGACTTCACCAAGTAGTAAAAAAAAGCATGTAATTAGGAACAACGTATGAGAACAGAAAATCGGGAATCATGCAAAATAAACATATGTTACCGCTTTTAAGAGGTTTATACATAATATAGTAACAAAATGCAAAACATGCAAGAAATTCAGGAATTAATCAAGCTAGATGTATCGACATCATACTATTTCCTTAAGACTTTTTCATAATAAAGAGAAAAAACAGCATCCTCTACATTGATCTTTAGTAAATGTGTATAAATATGAGCATCTTTTCAACCCTGTAGATCAGAGTAAAAGAAAATTAACGAAACAACATCACTTCTAGAAAATTATTACTTCCAAATGAACATGGACAATGCTCAATGTCTGACATGATCTACAAATTAAATGTTCCTTAGTTGTGAACGGTTCAAGTAGAAAATAAAATCCAAAGTTAGGTAGGTTTAATTTGACAAAATTTGTTTAAAAAATGTGAAAGAGTATCTACCCCAAACCCGAAAACTATATTTTATAGAAGTATTTATAATTTATAAATTCTATTATATAATCGTTGTTGATGAATTAAGCTGTTACATTCATTCTAATTGTCAAGAAGATTGAGCTGTGAATTTAGTCGATAACCTGACCAGAATTCAATTCCTCGTGGATTGAATTTCGGGTGTCTCACAGATGTAACCCCTGAACTTGGCGCCAAACAGAAGACGCGCACACATGTGTGTGCTTTCAGTGGGACAACATGTGTGTTTTGAAGGATTTAGACATCTCCAATCTCTTTCTACCTGGTGTAAGGCGAACATGTTGCGGTGTAATTTAGGCGCGTGTAAGTAATATTCATCCTCCATGTACCTCTCAAGAAACACGCGACTCAAGCCTAAGAAAATTTCTGATGCCTTATCTTTTTTTTTCAATGGGCAAGAACATAGAAACAATAGTATAGGCGAAAGAAAGTTACTTAATCTACAAACATTTAGAATGAAGTATCGTACATACATATTGGTAGTCCTCATATGCATCTCATCCTCATCCTAGTACCAATGGCAACAAATGCGATGAGGTCTGCATGGTACCGGAAGTTTTGATATGGTATGCGTGAACATAGGATTTGCCTTTGCTAATTAATTAACATCCTTGACACCTCAGAAAATATTATCTTGCGACTGATACAATCAACACTTTATTGCCTGCATCTAGCGTTTCTATGAACCTCTGCATCCCTGAACCTGGAACATAACACTTGTTTGGAATCAGTTCAGATCGAACCAACAGAGCTCCATTCGTCACCTTTGGTAGCAAGTCGTACGCTTCACGGAGTATTAAACATTGTGTAATGGTTTAACAGTCAGCAATAGAACATCATATATTTTGAAACACGTGTAGTATGTTGCAAACACGTAGCGGTATGTTCATATCTCTACCCAAAAAAGGAGCGGTTCATTTAGATTAAGATTGTTCATGTCTATATGACAAAAAAAATACATAGTACTCCCTCTGTCTTAAAATAGATGCCGGAAGTTTCTCTAAATTTGGATGTATCTAGACTAATTTAATATATATATATATATATATACATCCAAGACTAATTTAATATATATATATATACATCCAAATTTAGACAAATTTACGATATCTATTTGGTGCGGAAAGAGTAGATCGGTCATGTCTTTCACTAAATTTATATTATGAAGTGAATTAACACTGATATAGCCTGGATCAACTCTCGTGTGGATCAGTATTCCCGTAATACTTAACAGTATATGTTTACTAATCTGATAAATAATGACTGATAAAAATAACTCATAGGATCACAACTTACTAAACATATAGGGTGATTCTCTTCACTGTCCTTAATGGATAAAAAAAAGGAACCGAGCCTTCACAAAAACTAACAACTCATGCTAGTAATGTGAAGGAATTAGGTGAATTAGGTTTTAGAAGATTACATATACGTTGAGAATTCAGTACATTTTCCAAAACATACATGATGATTAGAGGTCATAGGATCATATATAGATGCCCACCTGGTTGATAGATTATCCTCACGTGTTGCTCTTCTGATCTCCTCACATGTTGGAAGTTATGATACATCCACGGACAACAGAATCTAAATCCAACTTGTTTTTCTCACGTGTCCCCATGTGAAATCCAAGAGGAGGGAGACGTGATCCCAGATGCAGGCTCGGATCGAGGATATGGTGAGCAACACCGGCGTTATGACTGGACCGGAACAGCGCTTGCCACCGTTGGGATGCTCGAGCAACCCGAATCTAGATGGAGGTGAGGAGGGGCCGGCCTTAGCTGCACCGATAGTTGGAGGCCTTTTTTACGGTATCTTTTACTACTTCTAAATTTTTTGAATCTGTGAATATTTGGACCGATTAATCTTCCACCTGAGGCTTCTCAATCATACTTAGTTTTAGTCAAATTCCAATCTTTAGTTAAACTTTCCGATCGGTTACCATCTTAACACTACTCCACCCCTAGCACGCTTAACATCTTGGTTCCTACTTATCCCTCTTCCTATGTACCACTTGTAACCTTATGTCTATACTATGCTATTAATGATATTAACCCATGCATCTTGTGAGTCACACATTCTTATAACTTGAGTTACAAACATGATTTTAATGTACAAAAATGACTAAGTAATACTAATATTGAATAAATATATAAATAAAATATATTTTATTGTTATTTTTGCATTAAGTCATTTAATATGGCATAATTCATATCTTTAAATCCATAAATCGAAATTTCACAAATAATATGGCCATTATTATCAGAAAAATGTGCGGAATCCAAATATGTCATTTTTTAAAACAAAAAATTAAAAATCTGAATTTTGACTCTTTTAGAATTTCAAAAATCTAAAAAAATTGCAAACGGCTGAAGGCTGTTGGCATCGGTATTGTAATTTTTTGCCAATAATTTTGATATATTATACGATTTTTTCTGACATCATATGCACAAATGGTGGCCATCTGAAGTTTTTATAACGTTTTCTTGCAAAATAAGTTGAAATTCAAGTTTGTTAATTTTCATGACAAGTATATCACTAAATACAACTATAGTTGAAAGGATTTTATTTTTTGATTTTTTTACAATTTTCTACGACTTATTTTTGAAACTAGAAGGCGATTCAGGGGGATGTGGATTTTCTACTGCCACGGCAGAGTAGGCGGTAGAGAATTTCCGAATTTTTTTATCCCGGTTTATGTCCCGAACCGGGACTAAAGAGGGATCCTTTGGTCCCGGTTCGTGGTATGAACCGGGACCAATGTTCCGCTGACCATTGGTCCCGGTTCATGCCATGAACCGAGACCAATACCCCGAGATGAACCGGGACCGATGTCCTGGCGGTATGAACCGGGACCGATGCCTGGCATTGGTCCTGCTTTATTATTCGAACTGGGATGAATGACTTTGGAGGCTGGACCAAAGGTCCCTTTTCTACTAGTGCGACGAGCATGCATTTGGAGTAGGTCAGCTCGCCGCAGGAACCAAGGAAAATACTGGCGGATGCGGCGGCGCATGTGAGGATCGCTACGAAAGACCCTAGTTTAGGGTTTTTTATAGGCATACACGTAACCTATGTAAGGAGTCCGGGAAAAATTACACGGGGCATTGGTGGGTAATTTTGTGTAACTTTAAAATCCATTGGTTGTTATCATCTATTTAGTTAAAATTGATGGTCAGGTCTTTCTGATTTTTGTGAGATTTTCTATAGTATTTCTTTTTTTTTCTGGTGAACCCGTAATGTACTTTTAATATATAACTAGCACGGTGGCCCTCGCAAATGCGAGGGCATCATCTTGTGTAGACACTATTTTTCTAATATGTATCCCCTCCCCAAGTAATACATGACAATTTATATTGCAGTACATAACTAAATTAGTAATTCATTTTGACATATATTTTATATATGGATGTTTGATTATGTTGTTAAGAAATAAGAATGAATCATGTAAAATTGTTTTACAAATAATCTAATGATTTTGATTATGTTTCCGAATTATTGGTTTATATAGTCAAGCATGGAGATATTAGTGGAAACAATCAAACTATAGGTAATCCGTACACATGCTAGATCAAAATTTTTGGTTCTCTCTGTACCTTAGTTGTACATCTCTAGACCAATATGTGATTATGTGCATGGTTATAGAGTACCTCGGTATTTGCATCCTTATGCTCCTTACTGGAAGGAGGTTAGTGTATGAACAGTCATATCTAAGATCTTATTATTTTAACAAATCAATGACCATCAAAAAAGCTTAAGCCTTCTATTGATAAGCGTTGTTTGCCAACTTTTCCGTCTGCGCTCATATTGCAAAACATGTGTTGTGACTATTTTGTAGAAAAATAAGTTTTCACTATACGTCTTCATTGGTTAGTAAATACTATATTTTTTATTCATCATGTAGTCTACAAGACTATATGGTATATATAAATGTATAATAAAATTGAGTTATGAATGTTTTAAATAAAATAACAACCTAGTTGTGTCATTTTCAGGAAAAACATCTAGCTCACCTACATGTAAATAAATATAATGCTTTGTTACGGCGAGACCGGCTCATTTATGAATATCTACACAACAAATCTAACAACTAAAGAGTACCTTTTGATGAAAACTCAAGGTAGAATGGAAATATTGTACCATACTGGATAAATAGGAAGTCGTGGAATGGAGAAAAACAAAACTCATCTTCATAAAATTTATAGAAATCTGCCAAAGAATCCGAGCAGAAATATAAATCATTTTTTCCCATACTTTCAGTTCTTCATATGAATGGTGGAGTTATGTTGCCAAACTTTTGAAAAGTAAGTTCAGAGGAATTATGGCAGGAGCTAACAAAATCAAATAGAATATTATACCTGTTTAGTAGATCTCTAAATGGTCCGAGAAGACAAATTAAATCTAATAAACAGTTTTAAATTTGTATCCATTTACTAGCAGTGGAAAACAATAGTGGGGGATCAGAAATATGCACCCCATTAGCGCCATCACAGAGGCACCAAAGTAGCTTAGCACAACTCTATTCAACCAAAGGATGCTTTATCATGTATTTCATGAAATATAATTGAATTGTTGTACTAAGAAATCACGAAAGTCTTGAAGATGTGGAGTGAAGAACAAATCTACCACTTACGCATAATAACCTATAAAATATAAGTCATGTGAGCATAAAAGTTTTGTTTTCTGTCAGGAGCATAAAATTTAACTTGCAGTTACACCGAAGATTAGAGGGGTTCATTATCCTTATCGCCATAACTCATATGCAACAATTTCCTGTTATAAGTGATAGAGAAGTTTTTTTAGAAATGTATTTTTTTACAGGGAACTTGCAAGATTTATTTACGTCATGGCAAAGGTGGCACAGATGGTCAATCTGATTCAACTCCAGTATCCAAGACATACTATCTAATAGTTGTCCAATGAATTTTATTGTAGTTGGAATTTGTTGCATGCCTTTTTTTCTAATCAACCTCGACAATAGTACTACACACTTTTTTACATGTTCTTAATGCACGGCTCGCGCATGCAGAAATTACGTACGGTGAGTTAATCAGGCATGCGTCTAATCCATAGAATTTAGACGATTTTTCTTCTTGCTTTCACCCACCCGCTGAACAATTGTTTCAATCTTTCTGAAGTCTTACGATGAAAATATTTGATACACACGATGAGTTCTCATTGGTTTTGCATCAAATGCTTGCAACTTTCCGATCAACTAACTGATGTATGAATACTATGTGTAAGTTAACACCTCATAAAATAGTTGATCAGATCATATATACCCTACTAGGAAGAACGTACCTGAGCTGTAAATTGATACTCCCTTGGTTTCCGAGTTAGATGTCGCAAATTTATCTAAATTCACATATAAACACTAAAACATGTGTAGATGAATGTGAATCTAGACAAATCTGCGACATCTAATCTGTATAAAGTGAGTATATGTTTTCAGACAGATCCAGTAACGCCAAAAGCGCTGATGTTCCATGCGGTGGACGCTGCACTGGGGCGATATAATCTCAATTCCACGCATTCATTTAGAACATGTTGATCGGTGCAGCTGCAGCAAGCGCACTGAACGACATCAATAGATGACATGCATGTTGTAGCAGTTGCTTTATTAATCATAAAGTAACTACTCCCTCCGTTCCGGATTTTTAGTCCGGAGGTTTTTTTTAGATATTTCAGGAATACAAGTCCAGAGTATTTACTCTCCTTAATACCCGTGTGTTAACTGCTGAGCGAGAAAGGCTCTTTCTCTCCACCCGTCGTCTCCCTTCCTCCTTGCAATCTGTCCAGATTAAATGCTGAGTTAAGTGCTGAGCGATCCGTTGCAAAGAAAACTGGCTAATGCATGCCTGACTTAACAATTAGCTGGCCTATTTAATTGGAGAGATAATAGCTGCAGTTAATAAAATCTGAATGTTCCCGAGGTTAACTCTGGTTTTGCAGCCACGTCTTGGTATTGTCAAGTTTGCTCTCCGGACTAGAAATCCCGAACAGAGGGAGTATCTCTGGAAGAGTGCAGCAACAAACTTTGATCGTAAAATAGCATCCGACCTGGCACACACACATAGCCATGATTAGATGCACTTCTCTTGTAGTCTTGTGTTTAGACTGTCGATCCCGATGATAAAAAAATTTATGTATGTTAGCTCTAGACATATGTGGGGGTATATCAAAAAAGAAGAATAAGAGTATGCCATGTGACGGCACGCACCTAATTATTGTTGTTTGATGCAAATCTTCCATCTAACCTAGATATGGGCTACTCCCTCCGTTCACAATTACCTCGCGTTATGGGTTTAATCAAAGTCAAACTTTGCAACAATATATAGAAAAATATCAACATTCATGATTTTCAATGCATATAATATAAAAATATAGTTTATAACAATTCTAATAGAATAGTTTTTATGTTGTTAGTGTTGATATTTTTTCCTAAATATATGGTCAAATTTTACAAAGTTTGACTTTTACTAAACCTAAGATGCGAGGTAATTGTGAATGAAGGGAGTATCACGGTGAGGTAAATCGCGAGAATGCATTTACGCGTACTGGTGGTCTGATGTGTGCATGGCAACCAAAATTGAATTCTGATCTGCATGCTGCATGCTGGGTCAAGGCATGGAGACGCCGGTGAGCGGGGTCGGGACACAAATCGCGAGGATGCATCTAAACATACTGGTCGTCTTTGTGTGCACGGAAAATCGTGAGGATGCATTCTGATGTACGTGCTGCGGACACTGGAGTTTCCTAGGTAGTCAAGGGTATGGAGACGACGGCGGGGCTGGGACGATGGCGTGCAGAGTTCTTAGATTTATTTTCTTTGGGTAAATTAGCTAGTTGCAATATTAACGAAGGGGTAAGAGGAAAATTATGTAGGGCATTGGTGGATAAATTTCTTAAACTTTGATGGCAATAGATTAGTTGTAAGATCTATTGATTGTCATCGGTTGTCTAGTTAAATTGATGGTTAGATGTTTCTGATTATCGTGGGATTTTTTAGTCTATTTATCTTTTTTCTGATAGCCCGTCATGTACTTTTAATATATAATAGATAGATACCAAAAGATCAGTAGTGGTTTAGACTTACAAACCATACATATCTTACTTAATATGTTTTCAGTGGAAGAACGAAAAATTCAAACAACATAACACACTTGGGCTCAATAGCTTATTATATAAGGTTCATGCTGCTCGGCTCGGCTTAGGTACTAATATCTATTGGCAACTACTCTAACTTGTTGCCACCAGCTCCATAGCGTATCTCATAGTCCACCCATTTCACTTCACCGGACATGTCTGGTTCCTCATAGTAGACATCGTCTTGACCTTCAGTAGCATATATTGGGGTATCTTCTGGATCCTCAGAGTCTAAGCAAGGGATCAAATGAAAGAGTGAGTAACAGCGTTACCCAGCAAGTTCATTATATGCAATGTGGGAAGTTTGATGCACTAACTACCACCTCAGACCATAAGTCTTTGGCACTATGCATTTTTTGTAAACATTTTTTCAAAGATTGATTTTAAGATCAAAAACTATGTCCATAAGTCTTCACAGGTTGACCAAAACTTCATGGAGTTCCTTCCCTGCCGTGTTCGTAGCTCCTTCCCAAAACACGGAGTAACATTTTATAATTCTTACACTTTACAGAGGTGTGTTGCTTTAACCATAAGATACCAAATCCTTATTTCACAATCGGGCATACTTTCCCATCCACGATTCATTTATGTGGGGCCCGGTAGATGATCCAAGCCTATCATTGTTCTCCTTCACGATCCCACATGTCCCCTCGGTGTACGCCATGCCCATGTATTGATTTACGGCAATGATGAGTACAAACCATTATAGATGCCAGAACAACCGTGGGACGTTGAGGTCTCCCACCCATATGTTGCACATTCTCTATGAATTACATACTCACTCTACGAGGATAACAGCCATGGCCTACGCATCTGGATACATGTGAAAGGAAAGAGATCCAGTTGACTACTCCATCTCATTCCAGATCTTATGGTTAACGCGTATTATACGGTGCTAGAATCACTAATATCATGGGTTATTAAGTTTTATTTGTGCTGCAACTAGAATCTTAGATTCTACTGCCACTCTTAATATTTATCATCACTTAGGATGATAATAGCATTTCATTTTCTTGAGAAAATATTTATTTTTTGTCTCTTTTAGAACATAGGTAATAACACATGATTTGCAAATACTTTCAGAAAAAATCTTCAAAGGACATGAGAAATTGATAAACTTGCCGTGTGACTGCAAGGTAGTGAAGTCGGATGTTTCCACTCGACCTTATGCTTCTATGTCTATAAAACATCATTATTGCCCGGTAAGGATAATATTTAAAGAAGCAATTATGCTATGCATAGTAATGTAATGCATGGTTTTATCATTTCTCTAATTTGTGTGTTTTACCCAAATCATTAAGATTCTAAATTACTTGTTTTAATAAAAAGGAATTAACAATTGAAAATTCCTAAAACCAAATAAATATTAGATTTACTATTTTTGTGAAAACAGGTAATATTTTAAGAGCTTAAAAGTAAATTTTATTTAATTTTAACTCTTATTAACATTTCCTTAAAATTCTATTAAGGGATAAATGTTTTATTTTAGATAATTTCATTTAATTCAAACTAAAATATAAATTAGTATTTTCCAAAATATTATATCCATTTAGGATCATATAAGTGAATTTTATTTAATTTTTGGTATTATGATCATGTTTAGAAAATTCCATAAGGAATTGATATCATAAAAATATTAAACTATTTTTGTATTATTTTAAAATACAACTTATTATTTTTATTGGGTGAAATATGTTTTATGAACACATGGGTATATTATTTGTATTTTTAGGATTTTTATTTATTTTCTTAGAGGTTAATTTGTTATAGGGATATTTTTGTAATTAACAATTTTTAATTTGGCTTTCTTTAAAACATGGGCCTTCCCATTGGGCTGGCCCAGCCCGAGCCGGCCCAATAGGGTTGGGTCAAACCCCCCAGCGGCGCCTGGTACTGGCACAGGCTGGCCCAGTACCTCGTCTCTCCTCTCTCCTCGCACATACACGACTCATGTGTTCCCGTGTGTGGCGATTTTTGTTTGACGCTGCCGCTGTGCTCGATTCCAGCCATTCTTGGCCTTCTCGGCCACCACCACGGTGCTGGATGATGATGTCGACAATGTTCCATCACCATACCCTCTTTGATTCGCCGCTCGTGCCCCCTACTAGTTGTACCGCGACCTCTTTAGCGTTGAGGGCTTGGACCCCGCCGGTGGTTCAGTGCTCCAACGCCCCTCTAGCACCGCCCTGGTGCCTTGGCGATGATGTGGTGTCGCCTCTTCCTTAGTAGCCGCCATGGATGCGGCTCGACATGGGTTGCAACGCCCTTTGGGGTGCTCCCTGTGCTGCCGTGTGCTTCCTTGTCGCCGGCCTCTACTGCCTCTTCAAATCTCATAGAGAGGACCTTGGGTAAGTTCATTTGTTCCTACCCCTTGCTCTCTATTTCCCTCTGCTCCATTCTATACGATTACTATCCTGAATCCCAAATTATGGTTCACCCCTAATTTTAGGGTTTATCCCTGTAACTATGGTTAACGGTGAAGGAAATATGCCCTGAGAGGCAATAATAAAGTTGTTATTATGTATTTCTTGTATATGATTGATGTTTATTTTGCATGCTATAATTGTATTGATAGGAAACGTCAATACATGTATGTTTAATAAACAAAAAGGGTTCCTTGTTATGCCTCTCTTATAGACTAGCTTGTTGATTAACAAGATGATCAAGGTTTCCTGATTATGGACATTAGATGTTGTTAATAACAAGGTCACAACATTTGTGAAATGATGTGATGAACATTCTTCCGAAGTATAGCATTACGATCAAGTCATTATGTTTATATTGCTATAACATCATACGAAGTAGTCTTAGTCCTTAGACCATGAGATCATGTTAATTGCTAACACTGGAAGAGTATCTTGATAACATCAAACGCCACACCGTAACAGAGTGACTATAAAGGTGGGTTCAGTGCTATGAAGGTGTTATGTTGAGGCTCATGGATTAAGAGTGGAATTTGTCAATCCCGATGACGGATAGATATACTCTAGCCCCTCTCGGTAATATCACATTAAGATAGCTTGCAACCAAGTGATATGATCACTAGAATGTTATATCACGGGAACAAGAAAAGAGTGCATGTCGGTAACGAGATCAAACTAGGTATTTGGATACCGATGATTGAATCTCGGACATGTATTATATCATGAGACAAAGGGATTAAATTGCTAGTGTTAAAGGTTCTCACGATCACAGAAGTCATCGTTGAATGTGCAGGAGTCGAGATGGATCTCTGTCCCGCTTCTGATTATTGATCTGAGAGGAGTCTCAATCATGTCTGCATTATTCGCGAATCGTAGGGTGACACACTTAAGGGTTTCCGGACACCCTTTAGGAGCACATATGTTCCAGACAAAAGGTTTGCAAAGCGCAGGAAATGTTTCGATAGAAACAGGAATTGTTTCGATAGAAACCGGAATTGTTTCGGGTGAAATTGGAGAAAGTGGTTCTGCATGTGATATTGAAATGTTGCAAGGGGTTTTATGTGAATGTTTGTTAATTAAAGTAATTAACAAAATTGTGAATAAAATAAATAAAAGAGTTTTATTAAATTGAGAGTTGTATTTAATTAGGTGGAAATTAAATACATATGAGTGGGATTTTGGGTGGAGGCCATGTTTATGTGAGTGGAGGTTCACCACATGAATGAAGGAGGGGAGGAGTCCCCCCCCTCATGCGCCGGCTATGGGAGGGGAGGGGTCTCCCTCCCTCCTATATAAAGCCCAACTCTCCCCTCTCACAAACCACACCTCCTCGTGAAGGATCTCTCTCCCCCTCTAGATATTCCCCCATGGTCTCGGATTAGCGAGATACATGTTCCCGGTGGCCTTGCATCTGGAAGGAGTTGCTGCTTCCGTTGATTCGCTGGAGCGAGGAGGTGGAGGTTCTCCGGTGGCTTGGACGTGTGTGCGAGGACGGATGTGCTGTTGATTTTTGGCGCTCGGACTTCCACACGATCTTGAGATCGACAAGCGTACGACTACATCAACCACGAGTTCCTACTCGTTAAAAAAACTCGTTGTCTTCGAGGGTAAGTTCTCCATGGATGTATGTCCACCCATTGCTCTGTATCTAGTAGATAGATCTTGGCATATAGTTCTCATCGTAGGAAATTTTTTGTTTTCTATGTTGCGGACACAACAGTGGCATCAGAGCCTGATCTATGCGTAGGTGCTTTGCACGGGTAGTACACATATGTTTATATGTGGGTGATGATGATCATGTTATTGCATCTTCTATGTACTTTGGATATTGGTGGCATAGTGGGATGAAGCGGTCCGGACCAACCTTACATGTCATCGTACACGAGACCGGTTCCACGACTAACATGCAACTAGTTTTGCATAAGTGGCTAGCAGGTGTCTGTCTCTCCTACTATAGTCAATATCTGATTTACAACGAGTTGCTAATAACTTGGTTATCCTCGTTGTGGTTCATGTTCGTAGGTAAGACCGGTTCTATCTCCGAAAGCCCTAAGCCACGTAAAACTTGCAATTGATAAATTAGAGGCGTCTAGTTTAGATCGTTGCTGGGCTAGTGTCTTGATATGGTATTGTTTTAAGTAGATGTATGATAGATACTCTTACAACTCACTTAACATGTAAGTTCCATAGACCTTGGCCTTACACACAAAGGAATGATAGAGATCATACCACGATGCAAATGATAGATATCAAATGCATGGACCATATCATCTCACTTCACACATTAGATGTTAGAATCTTATATTGCTAGTTTGGCGCTTTTGGTAGCATTATAAGATGATCCCTCATTTAGATATCAAGATAAAATGTGTTCTTCCTTAAGTATGCACCGTTTTGTGGATCGTGTTTTGAGGCATCACGTGATGATCGGGTGTTTTCGACTCTACGCTTTCATACAACGGGTGTAAGACAGTTTTACACACGCGAATACTAAGGTTCTTACTTGGCGAACCTAGCATGTACACACATGGCCTCGGAACACGGACCTGAAGGTTAAGCATGAGTCATATAGTTGATATGATGCCCATATAGATGCTCGCCTTTGAAGCTACACCGACTCACGTGATGATCGGACTTGGTGTAGTGGATTTGGTTCATGTAATCACCAAAAGGACACGAGGGATGTTGTTTTTGAGTGGGAGTTCATTAGTAATTTGGATTAGTTGAACTCAATCTATCATAAACTTAGTCTAAATATACTTTACAAATTCTGTTGTAGATGGCACCACCTGCTTTTAATTTCAATGTGTTCATGGAGAAAGAGAAGCTTGTTGCGAATGGTAGCAACTTCACCAACTGGGCTATGAATTTGAGGATTCTCCTCGCTGCTGCACAAAAGAAATATGTGCTAGAGGCGCCGCTAGGCCCCCCACCATCTCCTGATGCCCCTGACGAGGAAAAGAACGTCTATATTACTCGTCAGGAGGACCACAACTTAGTTTATTGCGGCATACTGTATGGGCTAGAGCCAGAACTTCGAAAGCGTTTTGAAAATGGCAATGCCTTTGATACCATGGGAGAATTGAAAATGATTTTCGATACCCATGTTGCTGTAGAGAGTTATAATGCTTCTGAAAAGTTCTTTAGCTACATGATGGAGGAGAACAGCTCCGTTAGTGAGCATGTACTCAAAATGTCTGGGTACGCTGATAAGCTTGTGTCCTTGGGAATAACAATTCCCATTGACTTAGGCATACATCGTGTTGTCCAATCTCTGCCACCTAGCTACAAGAGCTTAGTGATGAACTATAATATGCAGGGCATGAAGAAGTCTCTTCCTGAGCTTCTGTCAATGCTTAAGACTACAGAACTGGAGATTAGGAAAGAACATCAAGTGTTGATGATCAATAAGACCACCGGTTTCAAGAAGGACAAGAAAGGGAAGCAGAAGGGAAAGAAGGGCGGCAAATCTGTTGCCGCTCCTAAAAAGAAACCCCAATCTGGCCCTACGTCTGATACCGAGTGCTACTATTGCAAGAGGACTGGCCATTAGAAGCGCAACTGCCCCAAGTATTTGGCGGACAAGAAGGCCGGCAAGGCTAACAAAGGTATATGTGATATACATGTTATTGATGTGTACTTGACTAGTACTCGCAGTAGCACTTAGGTATTTGATATGGGATCAGTTGCTAATATATGTAACTCGGTTCAGGGGCTGCAGAACAAGCGACAACTAGCAAGGGATAAGGTCACGATACGGGTCGGCAATGGATCAAGAGTTGACGTGATCGCCGTCGGAACGCTGCCTCTCCATATGCCGTCGGGATTAGTTATAAACCTGAATAATTGTTATTTGGTGCCTACACTAAGCATGAACATTGTATCCGGATCGTGTTTGATTCAAAGTGGTTATTCATTTAAGTCTGAAAACAATGGTTGTTTGATTTATATGAATAATATCTTTTATGGTCATGCACCTATGTTGAATGGTTTATTTCTGTTGGATCTCGATAGTAGTATTACGCATATTCATAATGTTGATGCTAAAAGGATTAAGCTTGATAATGATATATCTGCATATATGTGGCACTGCCGTCTAGGTCATATTGGCATTAAACGCATGAAGAAACTCCATTCTGATGGACTTTTGGAATCACTTGATTTTGAATCATTTGATACATGTGAGCCATGCCTTATGGGCAAGATGACTAGAACGCCGTTTTCCTGTTCAATGGAACGGGCGACAGATTTATTGGAAATCATACATACTGATATGTGTGGACCAATGAGTGTGTCGGCGCGAGGTGGATATCGTTATTTTGTTACTTTCATGGATGATTTGAGTAGATATGGGTATATCTATTTGATGAAACATAAGTCTAAAACCTTTGAAAAGTTTAAGGAATTTCAGAATGAAGTGGAAAATCATCGTAACAGAAAGATCAAATTTCTGCGGTCCGACCGTGGAGGAGAGTATCTTATTTATGAGTTTAGCACGCATATGAAAGTCTGTGGAATAGTTTCACAACTCATGCCTGCCGGAACACCACAACGTAATGGTGTGTCAGAACGTCGTAATCGTACTTTATTGGATATGGTTCGATCTATGATGTATGTGACAGACTTTCCACTGTCACTTTAGGGTTATGCACTGGAAACCGCTGCATTCACTTTAAATAGGGCACCATCTAAATCCGTTGAAAAGACACTGTATGAATTATGGTTTGGAAACAAACCTAAGCTGTCATTTCTTAAAGTTTGGGGATGCAATGTTTATGTGAAGAAACTTCAACCGGATAAACTCGAACCCAAAGCGGAAAATGCGTCTTCATAGGATACCCTAAGGAAACGATTGGGTATACCTTCTATCACATATCCGAGGGCAAGGTTTTTGTTGCCAAGAATGGATCCTTTCTTGAGGAGTTTCTCGCGAAAGGTGTGAGTAGTCGGAAGGTAGAACTCGAAGAGGTTATTGAACCTTCTCTTCATGAAATGGCGAGTAGCGCAGCAGTGGAAGTTGTTTCGGAGTTGACTTCACCTAATGAGGAGAGAGCTAATGATATTGATCATGAAACTCCGAAAGAGGACACTACCGAACCTCGCAGGTCAAGCAGGACACGTGCAACTCCTGAACTATACGGCAATCATGTCATGAATTTCATGATTGATGAAATAGATGACCCTGCGACGTATGAAGAAGCGATGATGAGCCCTGATTCCAACAAAATGGCTAGAAGCCATGGAATCCATGTACGAAAACCAGGTTTGGACCTTGGTGGACTTACCTCACGATCGAAAGGCCGTTGAGAATAAACGGATTTTCAAAAGAAAAACTGATGCTGATGGTAATGTGACCATCTATAAGTCTCGACTTGTCGCAAAGGGGTTTCGACAAATTCAAGGAGTTGACTACGATGAGACATTCTCTCCCGTAGCAATGCTTAAGTCGGTTAGGATTATGTTAGCAATTGCTGCATATTTCGATTATGAAATATGGCAGATGGATGTCAAAACTACATTGCTCAATGGTAATATTGAAGAAGAGTTGTATATGATACAACCTAAGGGTTTTGTCGATCCTAAGGATGCTGATAAGGTATGCAAACTTCAGCGATCCATCTATGGACTGAAGCAAGCATCCCAGAGTTGGAATCTCCGCTTTGATGAGGTGATCAAAGAGTTTGGATTTGTCCAAACTTATGGAGAGGCTTGTATTTACAAGAAAGTGAGTGGGAGTAATGTGGCATTTCTAATATTATATGTGAATGACATATTATTGATTGGAAATGATATAGATCTTTTAAACAGTGTTAAAAGTTATCTAAACAGCAAATTTTCGATGAAGGACCTTGGTGAAGCTTCATATATATTGGGCATTAAAATATATAGAGATAGATAAATACGCCTAATTGGGCTATCGCAGAGTACATACCTTGATAATATATTAAAGAAGTTTAATATGGACGGAAGTAAGAAGGGGTTCTTACCTATGTTGCAAGGCAAGACATTGAGTAAGACTCAAAGTCCGGCTACGGCGGAAGAAAGAGAGATAATGGATAAGATCCCCTATGCCTCAGCCATAGGCTCTATAATGTACACCATGCTATGTACAAGATCAGATGTGGCACATGCTATTAGTTTGAGTAGTAGGTACCAATCTGATCCAGGTTCGAAACACTGGATAGCGGTCAAGAATATCCTTAAGTACTTGAGAAGAACTAGGGATATGTTTCTTGTATACGGAGGTGAAGAAGAGCTAGTCACTAAGTGTTATGTCGATGCTAGCTTTGACACCGATCCGGATGACTCTAAGTCTCAATCCGGATACGTATTTCTCTTGAATGGAGCAGCAGTTAGTTGGAGGAGTTTCAAACAACCTGTGGTGGCTGGATCAACGATGGAGGCGGAATATGTTGCTGCTTCAGAAGCGGTGCAGGAAGCGGTTTGGATGAAGGAGTTCATAACGGAACTAGGTGTGGTTCCTAATGCGGTGGACCCAATGGGGATCTATTGTGATAACAATGGAGCCATAGCCAACACCAAGGAACCAAGGTCTCACAAGAATTCCAGGCATATTAAGCGTCGGTTTCACTCCATCCACGAGCATGTCAAGGATGGAGATATAAAGATTTGTAAAGTGCACACGGACCTGAATGTAGCAGATCCGTTGACTAAAGTTCTCCCTAGGGCAAAACATGATCAACACCAGAACTCCATGGGTGTTAGATTTATCACTACGTAAACTAGATTATTGTCTCTAGTGCAAGTGGGAGACTAAAGGAAATATGCCCTGAGAGGCAATAATAAAGTTGTTATTATGTAGTCCTTGTATATGATAGATGTTTATTTTGCATGCTATAATTGTATTGATAGGAAACGTCAATACATGTGTATTTAATAAAAAAAAAGGGTTCCTAGTTATGCCTCTCTTATAGACTAGCTTGTTGATTAACAAGATGATCAAGGTTTCCTGATCATAGACATTGGATGTTGTTAATAACAAGGTCACAACATTTGTGAAATGATGTGATGAGCATTCATCCGAAGTATAGCATTACGATAAATTCATTATGTTTATATTGCTATAACATCATACGAAGTAGTCTTAGTCCTTAGACCATGAGATCATGTTAATTGCTAACACCGGAAGAGTATCTTGATAACATCAAACGTCACACCATAACAGGGTGACTATAAAGGTGGGTTCAGTGCTATGAAGGTGTTATGTTGAGGATCATGGATCAAGAGTGGAATTTGTCAATCCCAATGACGAATAGATATACTCTGGGGCCTCTCGGTAATATCACATTAAGATAGCTTGCAAGCAAGTGATGTGATCACTAGAATGTTATATCACAGGAACGAGAAAAGAGTGCATGTCGGTAACGAGATCAAACTAGGTATTTGGATACTGATGATCGAATCTCGGACATGTATTATATCATGAGAAAAAGGGATTAAATTGCTAGCGTTAAAGGTTTTCACGATCAGAAAAGTCATCGTTGAATGTGCAGGATCTCAAGGTCCCGCTTCTGATTATTGATCTGAGAGGAGTCTCAATCATGTCTGCATTATTCGCGAACCATAGGGTGACACACTTAAGGGTTGCCGGACACCATTTATGAGGACATATGTTCCAGACAAAAGGTTTGCAAAGTGCAGGAATTGTTTCGATAGAAACCGGAATTGTTTCGGGTGAAATTGCAGAAAGTGGTTCTGCATGTGATATTGAAATGTTGCAAGGGGTTTTATGTGAATTTTTGTTAACTAAAGTAATTAACAAAATTCTGAATAAAATAAATAAAAGAGTTTTATTAAATTGAGAGTTGTATTTAATATGTTGGAAATTAAATACATGTGAGTGGGATTTTGGGTGGAGGCCATGTTTATGTGAGTGGAGGTTCACCACATGAATGAAGGAGGGGAGGATTCCCCCCCCCCTCATGCTCTGTCTATGGGAGGGGAGGGGTCTCCCTCCCTCCTATATAAAGCCCCCCTCTCCCCTCTCACAAACCACACCTCCCCATGAAGGATCTCTCTCCCCCTCTAGATATTCCACCATGGTCTCGGATTAGCGAGATACATGTTCCCGGTGGCCTTGCATCTGGAAGGAGTTGCTTCTTCCGCTGATTCGCTGGAGCAAGGAGGTGGAGGTTGTCCAGTGGCTTGGACGTGTGTGCGAGGATGGATGCGCTGCTGATTTGCGGCGCTCGGACTTCCACACGATCTTGAGATCGGCAAGCATACGACTACATCAACCACGAGTTCCTACTCGTTAACAAAAATCGTTGTCTTCGAGGGTAAGTTCTCCATGGATGTATGTCCACCCTTTGCTCTATATCTAGTAGATAGATCTTGGCGTATAGTTCTCATCGTAGGAATTTTTTGTTTTCTATGCTGCGGACCCAACAAACGGTGCCCATTGGGATTGTTTCTTGCGAAATGCATCTAATAGTAGACTATGGATAATGTGATGCTAGGTTGTAGTTATCTTACAAGAATATGTACTTGGGATGCCATGGTGTTGATCTAGGTTTGATAGATGATTTTTAGCTGATAATTGATAAGTTTAATACTAAAGCTTGTTTGCTGGCTATGGATTCAATTTACCCTAATGGCTTGTTTGTGAGGAATCTTAGTGATTCTGATTCTGGTTCTTATTTGTAAATGTTCATAGAATTTAAGGTTTAAGATATACTAGTTTGCCTCTGTATTGAACTATTGAAATGATTCCTCCATGTATCAGGTAAGGATTCATTTCCTTAAAATGATGATACACTTGTTATTTATATTGATAAAACTCTGTGGAGAGTTTTAGAGAAAAAGAAATGATTCCTAACTAGTTTAGGAAGATTATTTATATATTTCTTGAGGACATATGCCTATTGGTTAAAATCTTCTTGGAATACATAGGGTGATTGAATTGTTGTCGAGGTGCTACCATTCCTTGGAATGTGCCCTGTAGAAATTCATGATTTAATTTTGCTGTTATCTAATGCAAATTAGATAATAAACCACTTGGTCAATGATGCCAGATCTAAGACCTAGTTGGATTCATTAAGATTTATATTTGACTATTTAAACTACTTTAGTGATGAATATACACCCCATTTGGGTGGATTTCTAAGAAGAAGTTGGAAAAGAATAGATTATGCTCTTATTGAATGGATAAGAACAATAGAAATAGAGATATGTTTATAACAGCAACCAGATGTTGTTGGTGATGCTATTGCGATGTTGGGTGTACTATTTCTTGGGTGTTGGTCTTGTTGGCTTGCTTCTGGAACTACTTCTTTTCCTTGGCCTTTCTCTATACTTCCTGAAACAGGTTCTATCCCTCCTTGCTCCTCCTAGCTCCTGTGTGGCCTTGCTGTCCTCCTAAACCACCCCCTCCATTAAGTCACCATCTTGCTGGTGATCTGATTGATTTTGTATGGTGAAAGAAGGGTTGATATGGTGGAGATCTTGCAAGAACTAGTGATGGTTCTTTGTGTGTTCTTGGGATAGAACTATATCTGTGGCTATGAAGTGGTGATCAAAGCTTGCTTTGATATGTGAAGTGTGGTTTTATCACTCCTCCTCTCTCACTGCTGGTCGACAACACACTATATGCAGTTAGTTGTGTGAGCCATTTCACTATTGCCTTTACTTTCGATCAGATCAAGTAAAAATATCTACTGCTTCCTCCTTTTACGATACTGATCTGGTGAAACTTGCCCCTTCCTTGGCTAATGATGTTGCACTAAATCCATTTGATTTAAAAGAACAAATTCTACACTTTGGTGAAATTTGCCACTTTTATTTAAAATTGCTAAATGATATACCATGAACAGTGCACTGCACTGTTCACCACTAATAGCAATACTAACACAACCCTTCCTTTGTATTTCTTTGTGTTTCATTGTTTTGCTGGTACAGAAGCCTTGATGATCAAGAAAATTAGATGAGGAATAGATAGATATTAGTCTAGGGTTTTTATTTAATTACCTTTGTAATCTTTTCTTTTGACTTCTAAACAAACATTGTAATAAGTGTTTATTCAATAAAGTACATTTGACTGTGTGACAATTGTTTCTGTAAAATTTCCTTACTTATTCACTTGTATTAGAATTATTATTGTTGAATAAGGAAATAATAACAAATAAATGCTCTTATTTGAATTCTTCAATTTATATTATATCCATTTCCTTTTCCTATATAATTTAATATACATTCAAAAATTCATACTTTCTACTTATAGATATTTCTTTTAAAACAATCAAAACTCTAATACTTCAAATTTTAAATATTTTCAAAAGTGATTAACATTTAAATATGAATTCAAATTTTTCACCCAAATTCATTATAATTCCTAGATATCATGTAAAAATTTATAGCAATCACTATAAAGAGCTAAATCCTAACTCAAAGTAGTGAAAGAAACTATGATCTCCCCAGGGTTTTGTTTGGCGAAAAATTTACCCCAATTTTACAGATGAATGCATGCAAATGCACAAATTTCTATTTCTACCCTTCATTGGTTCCTACACGCTGGGATGTTACATTTCACTCACCAAGTGTCAAAATACTTGAATCTTGTTTTTACTTACCAAGTGTTGATACACTAGAATCTTGATTCAATCCTTTTCATGCGGCAAGAACCTTTCTTGTCGTTTCTATATTGAACTCTTTCAATATCTCATATATTTACATGTAGCACAACCACATTAGCACCTCCATCTATCCATATAGACATTGATGCCTAATATTCTGGTTTTGCCCAAGTCTTTCATTGAAATCAAATTTTAATAAAATTATTAACTTGTGTCAATAAAAGATACATCATTTCCAATCAACACCATGTCTTCTACATAATGTATTAGAAATATGTCTTAGCACTCCCACTTAATTTATTGCAAATGCAAGCATCTTCATCATCTCTGATGAAATTAAACTCTTTTAACAGTTTCATCACGGTGAAGATACCAACTCCGCTATGCCTACTTCAACCATTGAAGTTTGCATGCCCTTTTAGCATCCTTTGAATTAACAAAACCCTTTGAACAGTGTCATGTACACATCCTAGGTAACCATTCTATTAGAAGAACTTTGTCTTATTTGTTCAACTACCATATACCAAAATTGATATATGTAGTGGTTGCTACAATAATCCATTTAGAATAAATATCGCTAGGAAAGAGCAAATCTTGTCGTAGTAAACTCCTTGAACATTGTCGTAAACTCCTTTCCGACATGTCGACTATTTCATAGATATCAATCATCCATGTCTATTTCTTTATAGATCCAAACACGACCAATAGGCTTCATGCCTTTCTAGAGGGTCTTCCAAGTTCAAAAACTGGATTTCTCGTGTATGGAAACTATCCCAGATTTTATGACTTCTAGTCACTTTATGGAGTCAGGGCCTATCATCGCTTCTTTGCATACAGTCGGTTCATTATTGTCAAAACAATAAAGCTTGTTTATCAAATCTTACTATTTGATTGTTACCCGACCCACACGGTCCAATAGGAACTCTACTATCCGAGATCACAACTTTTGTAATCACGGGAGCCATGAGCATTGTGGCTGCCTTCAGGACACTTGTTGGTGCTTCACTACTTAGCACATGTTACTTAGGTTCATCAATCTAATCAAATTTCTATTGTCCTCCCACTCAACTTTTTGTGAAAAATTCCTTCTCAAGAAACTTGACGTTCTAAGTGACAAACTCTTTTGTCTTAAGTGTTATGAAGGAAATATCCAACCGTTGCTTTGGGATAACCTACAAAGACATGCTTATCCGACTTTGGTTGTAAATTTTTTACTTATGCCTATACCAAAATTTAAGAAAAGACAACTCGGGTTTTATCCCAAACCATAACCCATATGGTGTCATTTCAACGGAACACGATGATTCTCTTTTCAGTGTAAAAGCGGTAGTCTCTAAAGCTTTAATCCTTAAAATATAATGACAGTTTTATAAATGACACCTTTTATCTTACCATGTCAAACAAGGCTTGATTTCATCTCTTGAGCATTCCATACTCCTATGGTTTATCGGGAAACACAAATACATGGAACAATTCCTCAAATCTTAGATGTTTTGCTAAAAATGTAACTCAAATATCTTCCTTTATGATCGAATCATAAATTCATTATTTTCTCGTTACAATGATTATCCACTTCATCTTAAAAGTCTTCGAACAATTTTCAAATGTTTCATACGTCTTCCTTATTAAGTAAATATACACATATATTCACTGAAATTTCTGTAGAAATCATATGAATCTGAAAGATCCACTGCACATGGCTACACATAATGGACTATATACATCAACATGCACAATTTCCAATAAGTTAGTCATCCGTTCCTCTTTGGCCAATAAACAGAATTTCAATTATCTCTAGGAAAGTCCCACAAGCATCAATTTATCAAAACCAAAGACTCCAAAATTCCATCAACATGGAGTTTCTACATGTTTTTCTTTCCAACATAATTTAAACAGTTATGTCACTTTGTAACTGATCTCTCAATCATTTGTCTTGTGACATTTTAGCATTAGTTTTGATGGATGTGATTTCTCCAACTAGACTTGTAAAAGTTCATCCATCTTCTATGGAATATGGTAATTATTTGAACAACCATTGTTATCATAATACTAGAACAAAATAACAATTATTAAAAAACAAATCTTGAAGGCAAGCTTTGCGAGAAACACAACAACACTTTATTTATTTTCGATGAACATCATCACATATTCTCTTGCTAGTTACTTAGGCCATTGTAGTTCATGAATTGTGTTGTTCTGTATGACACTTCACACCAACAAATTCGGTACCCAATAACCAAGAACCACATTGTTTAACAATCAAAGAATATATCCATAACATGTATATCATCTATATACCTAAGTTGGACATTTCTAGTCTTTTCTTTTCTGCCAAATATTTTATATATTATCTTTTAGCATTTTTTCTTTTAAAAGAATCTATCAACATCAATAGTGGCGCCATACACATGACACATAGTCCAAAGCATGTATAGTCAAATAATAATACCTTTGGACTTGCACTTTGGAGTGGATCACCATCATCAAATGTTTGGCGTTCTTTCAAAATCCATTCTTTATTATTCATCCTTATCATGAAAACTTTCATGATCAAGATACTATAGCTTATAAGGGTGAATCGTGAGTATAATGTTAGTTCCCAAAACCTTTTTGGAGATTAGGACACCTGGCATCTCCAACCTTCACAAATTCACATGCAATATGAGAACATGTATTTTACTAAATTTATACTCTATCATATTGCAACCATAAACATTGTTTCAGATATCACAATATCTTCCACACATGATGGTTTCTGAAACAATTCTTTCAACCCTTAAATAACCTTGATACTAAAACAACTTTTGAATATCAAGGATCATGGAGGCAAGCATGATACAAATATTAACACTAGAATTCTTACTCTTTATTTAATAATATTTATTAAAGTTCATGGAGTAAATAGAGTTTGTTGAAAATTTGTAATAGTACTTATAAATTTTAAATTGACACTTAAAACAATACGATACCAGTTCGTAAAGTAAATATCCAGAATTCTATAGTTCTTATATCTCAATTATAACTAAAAATAAGGTAGTACACTGATGCCATTGACTACAACAAAATATGAAAATTCCATTTGATTTATGTTATGATAAATTTGAGTTCAAATTTAATCATATTACTGCATGAACTCGCACTCAAATACAACATCCCTCGTGTATTTATGGTGATTGCATGAACTAGATCCACTACACCAAGACCGATCATCACATGAGTTGGTGTAGCTTCAAAGTCTAATATCTATATGGTCATCAAATCAACCATATGTCTCATGCTTTACCTTTCGGTTAATGTTCAGAGGCCATGTCTGTACATGCTAGGCTAGCAAAGTAAGAACCTTAGTCCCTGCGTGTGTAAAACTGTCTTACACCCGTTGTATGCGAACATAGATTCTATCACACCCGATCATCACGTGGTGTCTCAAAACGATGAACTTTCTAAATGGTGCATACTAAAGGATGAACACAATTTTATCTTGAGATTTAAATGAGGGATCATCTTATAATGCTACTAAAGCGCCATACAAGCAATATACGATGCAAACAAACAACATATTGTAGAAGTGATATGATATGTCTGTTCCACTTGATCACTATCTTGTGCATTGTGGTATGATCTTCATCATTCCTATATATGGAAGGCCAAGGTCTATGGAACTTACAGTTTGGTATTATATAATTTCCAAGAGTATCAAGCCATACTATAAATTATAACATTACCATATCACAACACTTTGCCCAGCAAAACCAAAAACTAGATGCTTCTAATTTATCGTTTGCATGTTTTTATGTGGCTTAGGACTTTCAGAGATAGAACCGTTCTTACCTACGAACATGGAACCACAATGATGATAGTAAAATTATTAGCAACCCGTTGTAAATCAGGTATTGGCAATAGTAGGAGAGATAGACACCCGCAAGCCACTTATGAAAAACTATGCATGTCAAGCGTGGAACGGGTCTCATGTGCGAGGACATGTAAAGTTAGTCCGGGCTGCTTCATCCCACTATGCCACCAATATCCAAAATACATAGAAGATGCAATAAGATGATCATTAGCGCCCACATAATCATATGTGTTCTACACGTGCAAAGCATCTACGCATAGATCAGGCTCTGATACCACAGTTGAGTTCGCAGCATAGAAAACAAAAAATTTCCTACGATATGAACAACTAAGCACCAAGATATATCTATCTATATACAATCAACAGGTGGATATACATCCATAGAGATCTTACCCTCGAAGACCGAAAAGCTTTGTTAACGAAATCTGATTTCGTGGATGATGTAGTCATTCACTTGCTGATCTCAAGATCGTGATGAAGTCCAACACCGCAAAGCAGCAGTGCGTCCGTGATAGCACACATGTCCGGTACCCCAACCACCTCCGAGTCCTTGCTCCAGCAAAGCAGCAGAAGCAACAAATCCTTCTAGAAAAATACATCAAACATGTACTTCGCTAATCTGAAGCTATGTGGAATATTCTAGAGGGGGAGAGAGATCCTTCACGAGGAGGTGTAAGTGGAGAGGAGGAGAAAGCCTCCTTTTATAGGGGAGGGGGCTGCCCCAAGGAGCATGGCCTCCGGCCGTGGAGGTGGCCCCACCTAGACCTCCATAATGGTGACTTGAGCTTCCACTAAGCCCATTACCATTACTTCCAACTCCGCTCAAAGTAGCATTAATTTTCCACCAAAATTAATGCATCTCTCATTTAATAAAACTCTTTTATTTATTTTATTCAGAATTTTGTTAATTACTTTAATTCACAAACATTCACATAAAACCCCTTGCAATATTTTGATGTCACATGCAAAACCAATTTTAGCAGTTTGACCCAAAACAATTCTGGTGTCCATCGAAATAATTCTAGTGCTTTCATAATCTTTCTCTAGTATATTATTTGCTTCAAATGGTGTCGCTATCCCTTAAGTGTGTCACCCTATGGTTCGAGAATGATGCATACATGATCGAGACCCCTCTCCAATCAATAATTAGCAGCGAGGCCTAGAGATCTATACTGACTCTCACACATTCAACGATGAATCTATTGATCATGTGACCCTTTAACATTGTAACTAAATCCGTTTGTATCAAGATATATTATATGTCCGAGATTCGATCATCGGTATCTCCATACCAAGTTTGATCTTGTTACCGACAAGTACTCTTTGCTTGTTCCTGTGATATAACATTCTAGTGAAATTATCACTTGCTTGTAAGCTATGTCAATGTGATATCCCCAAGAGGGCCAGAGTATATCTCTATGTCATCGGGATGGACAAATCTCACTCTTGATCCATGAGCCTCTATATAACATTTCGGAGTATTTGAACCCACCTTTATTATCACCCTATTACGGTGTGACGTTTGATGTTATCAAGGTACTCTTCCAGTGTTAGTGATTGACATGATCTCATGGTCTAAGGACTAAAGTTACTCCGCATGATTTAATAGCAATGTAAAAATAATGACTTTGATCGTATTACTATACTTTGGATGAATGTTCATCACATTATTCCACAAATGTTGTGACATCGTTATTAACAACATCCAATGTCCATGATCAGAAAACCTTGATCATCTTGTTAATCAACGAGCTAGTTTATATGAGAGGCATAACTAGCAGCTATTTATTTGTTTATTAAATACACATGTATTAATGTTTCCAATTAACACAATTATAGCATGAGAAATAAACATTTATCATAAACATGGAACAAGATAATAACCACTTTATTATTGCCTCTCGGGCATATTCCCTTTAGTCTACACCCTCTTTGCAGGACTGCGTGATAGGGCATAGACACCATCACTAACATTACCTAGATTTTCTTCACACAGCTACATCATATGTGGTTATACAAAATAATCAAGAGGTCATCAAATGGGTACAATTCGTATGCAATTCAAAGTTCAATTAAACATCCTCTTACATGATTCCTAAACCATTTCAAAAACCCACCCCACATACTGGTGCCACAAAATGTTTTCCTTTGATTGATTTAAATAACCTATAAAAATGATAGTTAAGTCAGACATCTGAATATATCTTGCTACAAGTTTCATTTCATATATGTGAGGATATGTATGAATAGGACTCATCAATAAAGTTTTCAGCCTCATTAGCATTATTTAGCACATACCAAGTAAGTTGGTCATATTAGTGGTACGTTAATGGTCTATGTTAGACGACAAGATGGCTTCTTCCGACTGTTCTGGTAGCTTGGAGTAGGAGTAGCGGTAATACGTCTAATATGACGTTTTACTCGCTTAGTTTACTGGAAAAGATGTGCATGTGTAATAGTTAGTTTTGTAATACAAGACAAGAAATAATTTTTTTTGTAATGTGTTCGTTTGCGTCAGATTAAAAAATATGTGTTTTCTTCGGATTTATTTTTAATCGAATTTGTGTTTAGTTGTTGGAAATATCATGTATCTTTAATACTTTGGTTTGTAATTGGAAAATAAAAAATAAAAAAATCCGTTGCATAATGTGTCCGTGTGCGCGAGACTAAGAAAAATCGCTGTTAGGATGCTTGACTTAGTAATCGGATCATAGTCTCTATAATACGTATACTTATGTTTCTAATCGGATTGAATAAATAAATTGTCATTATTTTACGTGTATGCGTACATGATAAGAAGTTTTATTTTATTTTTTCTGTAATACTTAGACTTATGTTTCCGATCGGATCGAATCAATAAATTACCGTCATTTTACGTGTATGCGTATGTGAGAACAACTTTTGTTTTCTACTTCTTGCATCTCTAGTCAGATTAAATAATCAATAAAATATGAGTGTCGGTTAATGTGTTTTTCCTAGCCGTGTTCTGTATGTTTACTTCTTCGCATAATGCTTTGACTTTTCGGCTGTTGTGTTATCGACGGTCAAATTTTTGGTTTTACGTTCGATTTGAGCTACAAAGGTTGCTTCGTAGGTCGGGATGTGGGTATCGAACATGTGTGAGATTGTCTCTTATATCATTGTATGAGCGTTTTCTCGGAGGCACGTCGTGTATGCTTCGTAGGTCGGGTCGTGGGTATTGAACGTTTGTGAGACTATCTCTTATATTGTTGTATAAGCGTTTTCTCGGATGCACGTCGTGTATGATGCCCGCACGCGTATTATCTCGACATCCTAGACGCCATGGTCACAGGAAACTATAAGTGTTTACTTTCTTTGCTTCATTTATATGTTATAAAACGCTATGGTTGACTTGTTCAAGTTTCGGTCATCGACTATTTTTTCGTCAACGTGTTTACCATGTTCTGCTTCTTAGAGTCCTTTCTCTTGCACTAACATGTAGCATGATCATATCATCAAGCGTTCTGCCTGTCAGCTGTGCCCCGAGGGATGCAGAGAGAAGTCTAGTAACACATAATAGAGATATCCAAGGTTCACAAACATAGCACATACTTGTCCATCACAAAACTTAAGAAGCATAAGGTTCAAATGAAATCGCAAAGGGAGCACAAGGAAAAAAGAATCAACTTAAAATGCAAGGCATTGTGCTAACGGCGAACCCCAGAACCCTGACAAAGAAGCCATTTATATCTAATAGAACTCTACTCTCTTCTCCCCTTTGGCATCGAAACACCAAAAAGGGATAAAAAGTAGGTGATGCTAGCATATCCCAGCTAGAAGAAATTTGGCCCGTGGTTGATGATGTTATTGTTGCCTTCATCATCCTCAATCTCATCACCATCACCATCAGTTGCACAATGAGGAGTACTAGAGGATACACCTAGAAAAAACTTAGGAGGGAACTGCCTGTGGAAATCATAACCATAGAACATAGCATCATCAATGTGAGGCATCACATAGTTGACATATGTGATGGCATTCATCTAGGGACCATCCAGAGGAGGAGTGATAGTGTGGGTCACACAAAATCATTGTGCCTCCTCTCTTTATCTTGAATCATTATGAGAACTTGTAGATTCACATCACAGGAAGAGCAACACGTATCCCACAAGGACTTGAAGAACTTTGTTGTATCACTCATAGGATTCTTGAAAGATGAGGATCATGGCAAAGCTTGGTTCCATGCTCATAGGGCTTCATGTTAGGCATTTCAGGAGAAAGACCACGAAGGGAGCAAGCAACTAGATCTCAAACGACACACTCTCCAACCATTAACTCATAAGGCACCATCTTGTTGAGAAATTTCTACACCATCACATAGTAGTTTGGGGTCATCCTTCCCTACGCATGCCTCTTCAACTCACAATAGATGAAATCACATCCATCAATATTCCTTTGGTGATTGGGGTTACCGTAGTACATGAGATTTGCATGATGGCCATGACAGTTTGTCAAATCCCCCATCTTTCTTATAATATTATCACAAAAGATTTGTGCCAAGGTGGGATAAAAGAAATACATGCCCGACTTGCATTGAGGAGGAAACTTAGAATATGGTGGATAGCAAAAGGCAAGAGTTTCAATAGTATTTACCCTCTCAGAGTGGATGCCAAAACTTCTATCCTTTGTCGGAATATCCAAGGCATCAATAAAATCAGCATAGTTCCCATGGAACCTCCTTGTCATGGTCATCCAAGTCATGGTACGATCATCACCGCCATGGAAAAACACCGTGCAAAAGAACTCCCGGACATACTTTGAGGCACACATGATCAAACAAGTCCATATTCTTCAATGCTTCATCAACATATCAAAATTCTGAGTTGGCATACATGTTGTGCTAGTCCACATTGGAAGAATCAACCTTTTCAAATATAGTTAGCTTAACTGCATTATAGAAATCTTCCCACATTAAAGCTTGACTATTTTTCCACAACTTCTCATCAGGACCTTCATAAGTCCTTGTCTTGCAATGGTAAGGGATCTCTTTCCTAGTGTTGTGCTACTGACGCACTTCCATTCTCTTCATGCTTCTACTGGGCGACACTTCATCATTGGGACCAAACTCAACTTTCTTGCCTCTTTTTTCCACACTCTTTTACCTCAGTCTAGACGCAGCCCTACTGCCAGTGCCCCTTATTCCATGCAAACTTGTTTTCTAGTGGCGGGAACTAGTCCGACAACCTATCGGTCTTGGGTTAGTGCCCTTCTTCTTCTTGGAACTTGGCTCCTCAACTCCTCACGCTCATACTACTCGATCTCAAGCGCTTCAGTCTCACCTATGAAATAGAATAAGGATGCATAACATAAAGGTAAGTGCACATGCCAAAGGATATAGCCAAAAGAAATTGGATTTGAACAAGTGCAGTGTGAAAAGTTTTATTGTAGACAAAGTCGGTCTTAGTTACGATCAGACCGGTTCCTAGACCGGAGGGTTTGGTATGCCCTGGTGCCAGGACTAGTGCACCAGATCGATGTTGGTGCTCATCCCGATGGACCGGTCTGGAAACTAAAAACCATGGGGAGAGCCTAAAATTCCATGTATGCATCAAAAAAATCACAAATGGCTCCAATACTTGCACAAATATAATACAACGGATAAGTGTAGGCCATGGTTTGACTTGGTTGGTATACAAATACTAAGCGAAAACCTTAATTTCTCAAATCCAACAAATGTTTAGCAAAACAAGGGGATTTGATAAATAGAGCAAGAAAGCAAGGATTACCCGAAGACATTTATTCCCTAGGAGGAAGGAAGCACCAATGGATAATCTTGGAGGGTAGATGCCCAAGTTCTCCCAAACAACCAAAAGAGGGAAGGGTTTCTTCAGTGGAGAACCTCTAAAGAATCTTCTAGATGATTTGGTGGCTCGATCTCTGGATCCTTGTGGTGGAAAGTCACTAGGAGGTGAGGGAGAGGTGGAGATGTCGTCTATGGAGGAGAGGATTCAGGGAAGAAGAAATAAATTTTCCCCAACAAACCCCGTGACCTAGATCTAAAAGGGAGAGAAATAACCACTATTGGGCCACATAGAGATAAATAATTTTTTTCCCTACGTGGTGATCCCAAGATCTAGCTGAGGTAGTAGGCCATGAGAATTACCACTAGACGTGTAGTTGCAGAATCGATGAAGCACATCGCTTGATGCAGTGTAGTCCTTGTTGGGTCCGCAGCATAGAAAACAAAAATTTTCCAACGATGAGAACTATACGCCAAGATCTATCTACTAGATACAGAGCAACGGGTGGACATACATCCGTGGAGAACTTACCCTCGAAGACAACGAGTTTTGTTAACGAGTAGGAACTCGTGGTTGATGTAGTCGTACGCTTGCCGATCTCAAGATTGTGTGGAAGTCCGAGCGCCAGAAATCAGCAGCGCATCCGTCCTCGCACACACGTCCAAGCCACCGGACAACCTCCACCTCCTCGCTCCAGTGAATCAGCGGAAGGAGCAACTCCTTCCAGATGCAAGGCCACCGGGAACATGTATCTCGCTAATCCGAGACCATGGGGGAATATCTAGAGGGGGAGAGAGATCCTTCACGAGGAGGTGTGGTTTGTGAGAGGGGAGAGGGGGGCTTTATATAGGAGGGAGACCCCTACCCTCCCATAGCCGGCGCATGAGGGGGGGACTCCTCCCCTCCTTCATTCATGTGGTGAACCTCCACTCACATAAACATGGCCTCCACCCAAAATCCCACTCACATGTATTTAATTTCCACCAAATTAAATGCAACTCTCAATTTAATAAAACTCTTTTATTTATTTTATTTAGAATTTTGTTAACTTCTTTAATTAACAAACATTCACATAAAACCCCTTGCAACATTTGAATATCACATGCAGAACCACTTTCTGCAATTTCACCCGAAACAATTCCGGTTTCTATCAAAACAATTCCTGTTTCTATCGAAACATTTCCTGCACTTTGCAAACCTTTTGTCTGGAACATATGTGCTCCTAAATGGTGTTCGGCAACCCTTAAGTGTGTCACCCTACGGTTCGCGAATAATGCAGACATGATTGAGAATCCTCTCAGATCAATAATCAGAAGCGGGACCTAGAGATCTATACTGAGTCCTGCACATTCAACGATGAATTCTGTGATCGTGAGAACCTTTAACGCTAGCAATTTAATACCTTTGTCTCATGATATAATACATGTTCGAGATTCGATCATCGGTATCCAAATACCTAGTTTGATCTCTTTACCGACATGCACTCTTTTCTCGTTCCTGTGATATAACATTCTAGTGATCACATCACTTGCTTGCAAGCTATCTTAATGTGATATCACCGAGAGGGCCCAGAATATATCTATCCGTCATCGGGATTGAAAAATTCCACTCTTGATCCATGAGCCTCAACATAACACCTTCATAGCACTGAACCCACCTTTATAGTCACCCTGTTACGGTGTGACGTTTGATGTTATCAAGATACTCTTCCGGTGTTAGCAATTAACATGATCTCATGGTCTAAGGACTAAGACTACTTCGTATGATGTTATAGCAATATAAACATAATGACTTGATCGTAATGCTATACTTCGGATGAATGATCATCACATCATTTCACAAATGTTGTGACCTTGTTATTAACAACATCCAATGTCCATGATCAGGAAACCTTGATCATCTTGTTAATCAACAAGCTAGTCTATAAGAGAGGCATAACTAGGAACCCTTTTTGTTTATTAAACACACATGTATTGACGATTCCTATCAATACAATTATAGTGTGCAAAATAAACATCTATCATATACAAGGAATACATAATAACAACTTTATTATTGCCTCTCAGGGCATATTTCCTTCAGTATCCTACTTGCACTAGAGACAATAATCTAGTTTACATAGTGATAAATCTAACACCCATGGAGTTCTGGTGTTGATCATGTTTTGCCCTAGGGAGAACTTTAGTCAACGGATCTGCTAAATTCAGGTCCGTGTGCACTTTACAAATTTTTATATCTCCATCCTTGACATGCTCGCGGATGGCGTGAAACCGGATCTTAATATGCTTGGAATTCTTGTGAGACCTTAGTTCCTTGGCGTTGGCTATGGCTCCATTGTTGTCACAATAGATCACCATTGGGTCCAACGCACTAGGAACCACACCTAGTTCCGTTATGAACTCCTTCATCCAAACCGCTTCCTGTGCCGCTTCTGAAGCAACAACATATTCTGCCTCCGTCGTTGATCCAGACACCACAGGTTGTTTGGAACTCCTCCAACTAACTACTGCTCCGTTCAAGAGAAATACGTATCCGGATTGAGACTTAGAGTCATCTGGATCAGTGTCAAAGCTAGCATCGACATAACACTTAGCGACTAGCTTTTCTTCACCTCCGTATACAAGAAACATATCCCTAGTTCTTCTCAAGTACTTAAGGATTTTCTTGACCAATATCCAGTGATCCGAACCTAGATTAGATTGGTACCTACTAGTCAAACTAATAGCATGTGCCACATTCGGTCTTGTACATAGCATGGCGTACATTATAGAGCCTATGGCTGAGCCATAGGGGATCTTATCCATTATCTCTCTTTCTTCCGCCGTAGCCGGACTTTGAGTCTTACTCAATGTCTTGCCTTGCAACATAGGTAAGAACCCCTTCTTACTTCCGTCCATATTAAACTTCTTTAATATCTTATCAAGGTATGTACTCTGCGATAGCCCAATTAGGCGTCTTGATATATCTCTATAGATTTTAATGCCCAATATATATGAAGCTTCACCAAGGTCCTTCATCGAAAATTTGCTGTTTAGATAACTTTTAACACTGTTTAAAAGATCTATATTATTTCCAATCTATAATATGTCATCCACATATAATATTAGAAATGCCACATTGCTCCCACTCACTTTATTGTAAATACAAGCCTCTCCATAAGTTTGGACAAATCCAAACTCTTTGATCACCTCATCAAAGCGGAGATTCCAACTCCGGGATGCTTGCTTCAGTCCATAGATGGATCGCTGAAGTTTGCATACCTTATCAGCATCCTTAGGATCGACAAAACCCTTATGTTGTATCATATACAACTCTTCTTCAGTATTACCATTGAGGAACGCAGTTTTGACATCCATCTGCCATATTTCATAATCGAAATATGCAGCAATTGCTAACATAGTCCTAACCGACTTAAGCATCACTACGGGAGAGAATGTCTCATCGTAGTCAACTCCTTGAATTTGTCGAAGCCCCTTTGTGACAAGTCGAGCCTTATAGATGGTCACATTACCATCAGCATCAGTTTTTATTTTGAAAATCCATTTATTCTCAATGGCCTTTCGATTGTGAGGTAAGTCCACCAAGGTCCAAACCTGGTTTTCGTACATGGATTCCATCTCGGATTTCATGGCTTCTAGCCATTTGTTGGAATCAGGGCTCATCATCTCTTATTCATATGTCGCAGGGTCATCTATTTCATCAATCATGAAATTCATAACAGGATTGCCGTACAGTCCAGGAGTTGCACGTGTCCTGCTTGACCTGCGAGGTTCGGTAGTGTCCTCTTTCGGAGTTTCATGGTCAATATCATTAGCTCTCTCCTCATTAGGTGAAGTCAACTCCGAAACAACTTCCGGTGCTGCGCTACTCGCCATTTCATGAAGAGAAGGTTCAATAACCTCTTCGAGTTCTACCTTCCGACTACTCACACCTTTCACGAGAAACACCTTCTCAAGAAAGGATCCATTCTTGGCAACAAAGACCTTGCCCTCGGATCTATGATAGAAGGTATACCCAATCGTTTTCTTAGGGAATCCTATGAAGACGCATTTTTCCGCTTTGGGTTCGAGTTTATCCGGTTGAAGTTTCTTCACAAAAACATCGCATCCCCAAACTTTAAGAAATGACAGCTTAGGTTTGTTTCCAAAGCATAATTCGTACGGTGTATTTTCAACAGATTTAGATGGTGCCCTATTTAATGTGAATGCAGCGGTTTCTAGTGCATAACCCCAAAATGACAGTGGCAAGTCTGTCAGAGACATCATAGATCGAACCATATCCAATAAAGTACGATTACGACGTTCTAACACACCATTACGTTGTGGTATTCCGGCAGACGTGAGTTGTGAAATTATTCCACAGTCTTTCATATGCGTGCTAAACTCCTAACTAAGATACTCTCCTCCATGGTCGGACCGTAGAAATTTGATCTTTCTGTTACGATGATTTTCAACTTCATTCTGAAATTCCTTGAACTTTTCAAAGGTTTCAGACTTATGTTTCATCAAATAGATATACCCGTATCTACTCAAATCATCTGTGAAAGTAACAAAATAACGATATCCACCTTGCGTTGACACACTCATTGGTCCACACACATCAGTATGTATGATTTCCAATAAATCTATCGCCCGTTCCATTGAACCGGAAAACAGCGTTCTAGTCATCTTGCCCATAAGGCATGGCTCACATGTATCAAATGATTCAAAATCAAGTGATTCCAAAAGTCCATCAGAATGGAGTTTCTTCCTGCGTTTAACGCCAATATGACCTAGACGGCAGTGCCACATATATGTAGATATATCATTATCAAGCTTAATCCTTTTAGCATCAACATTATGAATATGCGTAATACTACTATCGAGATCCAACAGAAATAAACCATTCAACATAGGTGCATGACCATAAAAGATATTATTCATATAAATCAAACAACCATTGTTTTTAGACTTAAACGAATAACCACTTTGCATCAAACACGATCCGGATACAATGTTCATGATTAGTGCAGGCACCAAATAACAATTATTTAGGTTTATAACTAATCCTGACGGCATATGGAGAGGCAGCGTTCCGACGGTGATCACATCAACTCTTGATCCATTGCCGACTCGCATCGTGACCTCATCCCTTGCTAGTTGTCACTTGTGCCGTAGCCCTGAACCGAGTTACATATATTAGCAACCGATCCCGTATCAAATACCCAGGTGCTACTGCGAGTACTAGTCAAGTACACATCAATAACATGTATATCACATATACCTTTGTTTGCCTTGCCGGCCTTCTTGTCCGCCAAATACTTGGGGCAGTTGCGCTTCCAATGGCCAGTCCCCTTGCAATAGTAGCACTCGGTATCAGACTTAGGGCCAGCTTGTAGCACCCCGATAAAACCACTACTAGAAAATCGCTTGTGTTTTTGTTTTGTGCATCATCATGACCACATGCTCATGTCATCATGCATATTTTTCTTGCATTTTTCTAAGCACAAGTATTTTTATTAAACATCGTATTTTATTTTTCTAAAATATCCATACGGTCTAATATATATTAAGTCCGTTTTACTCTTCTTATTTTGAAACTAAAACAAAATACTATTTTTGGTACGTTATGTGACCAGAAATGATTTTTTTTGACTAAAAATAAAATTAGGCTAAAGGCCCGTCTAAAGTTTTAGCTCAAAACTAGTCCCATCTAGTTTACTTTGGACTAGATAAATATCCCTTTCCCCTCCTTTCTTCCAAACCCTAGCCTCCAAATATATCTTGTCTAAATCTTCTAGATATGAGACAAAATCCCCACCGTTGTGTCTATTATTTTTCTTCTCTCCATCGCCGGCAACCTATTCCTTTTCTTCGCGTGAGTTTCGCATCAGTTAGCAGCAACAAGCAGAGCAGTACTGTTGTTATTTTGAATTCTCGCCGCCATACATCTTGTCCATTCTTTTTTTGTCTGTTGCTCAAATCCATGCGCCGTTGTTCTCTTCTCCACATCAATTCCACCATGGCTTCATCTATTCTGCTTGGTTTCCATGCCCACCTGCACGGTGAAGCTCCACACCACCACCATATTCCATCGATCCAGCTCCATCGCGACCTACCTTCCACGTGCTAGCATCCCCTTGGCCATCAGACCCAGTAGCTGCATTGAGCCAAGTCGCCTCACCTTATCCTGCGCCAAGACCAAGACACCGCCAAGCCAGCCAAGGCTCGCCGCCGGCGTCAACGCTGGCCGGCCCCTGACGCACCGAAGAGGCAATTCGCCTACAGCCTGCAGCTCCGCCATGTTCCTGCAGTACATCAGCGGATCATCAACGCGCGTGTAGACACATCTCGCCGACGTATTATGTCTCATTCATCCTCATGTTTCTCTTTCTGCATCGTGTGTCAATGACATCGCAACAGGTCAATTTGCCTACTTGCAACTTGTCACCCAAAATATGAAAATACTCGGATATTTCTTTCGGTCGTCCTGTTTATGCCAAGATCTTTCCGTGGCCACCTCCTCCGCCACGCACGCCACATGTTCGTCAAACTTCCTACAAGAGTTTTGCCTCTGGTTCTTTTACTCGATATCCTCGGTTCTCACCTCTCAAGGTAATCATCGTCTCTGATCCGTTCGGTTGATGTTCAGGTGCATTTTTTTTGCCTAATTCCTATATGTCCCAAAGACGCCAACGTAGACACAAAGACCTCGGCTTCCTCTAATTCCGTGATGAGGCATGCTTCCGCTACTTCGACAACAATCCAAAGATCTAAACTGTGAGACCCCACCCCTATTTTATAAATGCCAAATAACTTGTTGCATATTAATTGAACATGTTTGCATACATTTTGTGGGTGTTTGGGGCATTATGCCGATTCACCGCATGATTAAATATGGAGTGTTTATGCGGGATATCTTTATCTTATTCCGGACTCCATTTAAATTGGTGTAGCGAACCGATGCCATGTTTCATCCTGTTAATACAACATTTAAATTGCGGGGTAGTTAAATAACTCGAACCGGTTAATCAATTATCAGGACCCCGGTTCGGCTTAATATTGCCTAATCGCAACGCATCTGTGCCATGCCATGCATCATATCATAAGCATGCCGGATTTTCTGTCGAAGTATTAAATATTGCATCTGGTGCTTCTTCTAGTGTTTGCTTCTTCGCGGATTAGGCCGATGAGTTGATGCGAGTATCGACAAGTTCTCTAGATCTGAACCTTCGGCAGTGTTTCCCAGGCGAGCATCTCTCCCCCTTCTACCTATTTTGTATTTATATTCTTTATTTCCTCCTGTTGATCTATTGCTATTCGTGTCGTGATGCTTTAGTTTCCGTGCCCCAGTTATATCCTGTGTACCCTCTATATTGCCATGGACACCTCCTAATACCTGTTGTTTGGTAGATAGCTGGCCTTGCGAGTCGTAGTTGCTTGCTCAGGTGCGATCTCGTGTTGTCCAGTACCCTAGTTGTTGGTATGCTGGCAGATGTTTATGGTGGAGTTGATCATGACTTTAAATACAACTATTAAATTGCTAGCTATAACTAATGCAGAGGCATCGGTGAGCAATAGATGTTATTTGGTTCTTCCACGCTCACTTGTATCCCGTAGGACCCCAAGTACTTGATACCTGTTCCTTGACTATTCGCACTATCCACATCCGGGAGGCCTTATGGACCCCCCTGAGCCAGAGCTTGATTAATTTCTATTTCTTGGGGCCACAAACTAGTTTGGGGTTTTATTACTATCCTGTACTTATGCCATGCTTTACTGCTTATTTACGATTGTGCGTGGAGCACCTATACTGTTTAGGATCGTGACACGTTTTCACTGTATCGACAAGCCCAGTCACACTTTCGGGTTCCCATTCGTTTACAGCCGTCCACACAAACCCTGGGTCCGTTCCGGAGCCGGCCAACTTCGTTGCGGGTAGCTTAGTGGGGTGGCCCCCTGAAATATTTTATGAATCCTGTGATTGCTTTGTCGTGAAAGCCTTGTTGGGTTTTGAGTTGGTTTTTTCGAGGTTGATCGAGTGTGTGTTGCTATTTGTGTACCCCGCAGGGTAAAACTTTCTGAAAGCCGTGTCCGCGGTTATGGACGACTTGGAGCACAATATCTCGATCATAGACAAGCATAACTAAAGTAGTGCTATAAATTTGACTTAATATGTGACTAGTAACCAGCTCAATTATAACGGAATGGATATTAAAAATGCCAACAACTAGTGGATCTGTGGTGATCTGTGTCATACTATACCTGCCTAGTAAGTATTGCAACTCCAATGGAATGTGATAAAAGTGCCAACAACTGCTGGGTTTTGGGATTCCTCAGGACAATTATATCTGACTAGTAAATGTTCCAACTATAACGGAATGGTGATTAAAACTGCCCACTACTTATGCTTCAGGATGACTCATGCTATGTATATCTGATTAGTAATTGCTGCAACTAAAACGGAATGAGTAAAACTGCCAACTGTGTGAGTTCCTTGGTCCGACTTCCTCGTTTGGTCTCGAGGGGAAAATACCAGGATGGGTATGTTTGGTGTTAGTATGAGGTAGGATTCGAATAGGTCATTCTTATCCCTCTCTGATAACCGCCAGTTGTATCGAGTCTCTATAGGTTGTTTAGTGCCGCTGCGCTGTCGCTTCAGCCCACCATACCTATGTAGGCGAGAGCCGCCGAATTCTAGCCTCGCAATCGGCCTCGAGTGACGCTCCTCTTTTTCCTTTGCCCTTTGTCGGCACCCCTTTTGTTTTAGCAGGTTTGAGATCCACGTCGTTAGCAGGGTTACCCTTCCGGCTTGGCCTAGGCAGGGTTATGGACGCCATTGGTTATTCTTCAGGGCTCTTAGCCCCATTTGCATCTTGTCCATACTCGGACGCTGTATCGTTTTAAAGGTGATTTGGATATTTGTATTGTATATCTGTATTCTTTACTCGTTGAGTCGTAGTTGTATATATATATATATGTTCTGTGGGTCCCATCGAGGACTGTTGTGTAATGGTATTACTTCGTTTTCCACCCGCACGAAAGTGCATGTGGGCGTCCTTGAATCATTTCTATGCGGGTTTGGCGGAAAGGGCTGAAACTTGCATAGGGCCGATTCAAGGGTGTTACAGAGTGGTATCAGAGCCCAGCAGTTGCGATACCCCACAAGTCCAGCCTGTAGGGTAACCTAGCTAACGGCCAAAGTAGAGTGTCAAAACTATTTTGCAAAATCGGTTGGATAGATCTGATTAGGTCTACTTTTACTCCTTATCCCTCTGCTATTCTCCTCTTACCTCTGCGTGTTTTGAATCTGCTCTCTTATCTTTGCTTCGAGTCCAGGAATTCTCGTGGTTGGGTTTCCGTCGTACCTTCAGGGTTTCGCTTCCTCCTTTGGTAACGGTGCTTCTACATCCGGTCTTCATGCTATATGAGGAATCCTTCATCTGTTGGACTTCTCTTGGTTCCTTGTTTGCGACTTCCGGTGTTTTCAACATGACGACATCATCTACGCCAGATCCGATGCAGAGCCTGCATCACTCCTTTGTTCCGAGCCTCGCTTATCGAGATCTTCAGTCTAATTCCGAGAGTTGGTTGCATAATTCGCCTATTCATGTGCAGAGTAATGGTTTGGGTGCGCGATGGACTGATCACCATCCGACTACTCTTATCATTCGCTTTCGTATATCGAATCGGTGGATCCAGCAATTTTACTCCGTCCATGGAACCTAGAGGTGGCTTTACTTGTTGATACCTTTACCTTCCTCCTTTGTTTATCCGGAGTGTTCTCTCCATGGATGTGAGCAGTGACCCTTGTTAGTGGTGTCGCGAGGATCTACGAGAAGCGAGAAGAGTCAGATCGCCGACCTTCTTCCCCGTACCATGAGGCAGATCTCGAGGGCGAGATCCCTTGTTAGTGGTGTCGAATTGTAGCACCCCGGTAAAACCAATACTAGAAAATCGCTTGTGTTTTTGTTTTGTGCATCATCATGACCACATGCTCATGTCATCATGCATATTTTTCTTGCATTTTTCTAAGCACAAGTATTTTTATTAAACACCGTATTTTGTTTTTCTAAAATATCCATACGGTCTAATATATATTAAGTCCGTTTTACTCTTCTTATTTTCAAACTAAAACAAAATAATATTTTTGGTACGTTATGTGACCACAAATGATTTTTTTTTTGACTAAAAATAAAATTAGGCTAAAGGCCCATCTAAAGTTTTAGCTCAAAACTAGTCCCATCTAGTCTACTTTGGACTAGATAAATATCCCTTTCCCTTCTTTCTTCCAAACCCTAGCCTCCAAATATATCTTATCTAAATCTTCTCGATATGAGACAAAATCCCCACCATTGTGTCTATTCTTTTTGTTCTCTCCACCGCCGGCAACCTATTCCTTTTCTTCACGTGAGTTTCGCATCAGTTAGCAGCAACAAGCAGAGCAGTACTGTTGTTATTTTGAATTCTCGCCGCCATACATCTTGTCCATTCTTTTTTTGTCTGTTGCTCAAATCCATGCGCCGTTGTTCTCTTCTCCGCATCAATTCCACCATGGCTTCATCTCTTCTGCTTGGTTTCCATGCCCACCTGCACGGTGAAGCTCCACACCACCACCATATTCCATTGATCCAGCTCCATCGCCACCTACCTTCCACGCGCGAGCATCCCCTTGGCCATCAGACCCAGTAGCTGCAGTGAGCCAAGTCGCCTCACCTTATCCTGTGCACGCATCGCGACACCGCCAAGCCAGCCAGGCTCTGCCTCGCCGAAAGGTCAACGCTGGTGACCTCGACGCACCGAAGAGGCAATTCGCCTACAGCCTACAGCTCCGCCATGTTCCTGCAGTACATCAGCGGATCATCAACGCCGCGTGCAGACACATCTCGCCGCCGTATTATGTCTCATTCATCCTCATGTTTCTCTTTCTGCATCGTGTGTCAGTGACATCGCAACAGGTCAATTTGCCTACTTGCAACTTGTCACCCAAAATATGAAAATACTCGGATATTTCTTTCGGTCGTCCTGTTTATGCCAAGATCTTTCCGTGGCCACCTCCTCCACCACGCACGCCACATGTTCGTCAAACTTCCTACAAGAGTTTTGCCTCTGGTTCTTTTACTCGATATCCTCGGTTCTCACCTCTCAAGGTAATCATCGTCTCTGATCCGTTCGGTTGATGTTCAAGTGCATTTTTTGCCTAATTCCTATATGTCCCAAAGACGCCAGCGTAGACACAAAGACCTCGGCTTCCTCTAATTCCGTGACGAGGCATGCTTCCGCTACTTCGACAACAATCCGAAGATCTAAACCGTGAGACCCCACCCCTATTTTATAAATGCCAAATAACTTGTTGCATATTAATTGAACAAGTTTGCATACATTTTGTGGGTGTTTGGGGCATTATGCCGATTCACCGCATGATTAAATATGGAGTGTTTATGCGGGATATCTTTATCTTATTTTGGACTCCAATTAAATTGGTGTAGCGAACCGATGCCATGTTTCACCCTATTAATACAACATTTAAATTGCGGGGTAGTTAAATAACTCGAACCGGTTAATCAATTATCAGGACCCCGGTTCGGCTTATTATTGCCTAATCGCAACACATCTGTGCCATGCCATGCATCATATCATAAGCATGCCGGATTTTCTGTCGAAGTATTAAACATTGCATCCGGTGCTTCTTCTAGTGTTTGCTTCTTTGTGGATTAGGCCGATGAGTTGATGCGAGTATCGACAAGTTCTCCGGATCTGAACCTTTGGCAGTGTTTCCCAGGCGAGCATCTCTCGCCCTTCTACCTATTTTGCATTTATAGTCTTTATTTCGTCCTGTTGATCTATTGCTATCCGTGTCGCGATGCTTTAGTTTTCGTGCACCAGTTATATCCCGTGCAGCCTCTATATTGCCATGGAGACCTCCTAATACCTGTTGTTTGGTAGATAGCTGGCCTTGCGAGTCGTAGTTGCTTGCTCAGGTGCGATCTCGTGTTGTCGAGTACCCCAGTTGTTGGTATGCTGGCAGATGTTTATGGTGGAGTTGATCATGACTTTAAATACAACTATTAAATTGCTAGCTATAACTAATGCAGAGGCATCAGTGGGCAATAGATGTTGTTTGGTTCTTCCACGCTCACTTGTGTCCCGTAGGACCCCGAGTACTTGATACATGTTCCTTGACTATTCGCACTATCCACATCCGGGAGGCCTTATGGACCCCCCTGAGCCAGAGCTTGATTCATTTCTATTTCTTGGGGCCACAAACTAGTTTGGGGTTTTATTACTATCCTGTCATGATTTACTGCTTATTTACGATTGTGTGTGGAGCACCTGTACTGTTTAGGATCGTGACACGTTTTCGCTGTATCGACAAGCCCAGTCACACTTTCGGGTTCCCAGTCGTTTATAGCCGTCCACACAAACCCTGGGTCCGTTCCGGAGCCGGCCAACTTCGTTGCGGGTAGCTTAGTGGGGTGGCCCCCTGAAATATTTTATGAATCCTGTGATTGCTTTGTCGTGAAAGCCTCGTTGGGTTTTGAGTTGGTTTTTTCGAGGTTGATCAAGTGTGTGTTGCTATTTGTGCACCCCCGTAGGGTAAAACTTTCTGAAAGCCGTGTCCGCGGTTATGGACGACTTGGAGCACAGTATCTCGATCATAGACAAGCATAACTAAAGTAGTGCTATAAATTTGACTTAATATGTGACTAGTAACCAGCTCAATTATAACGGAATGGATATTAAAAATGCCAACAACTGGTGGATCTGTGGTGATCTGTGTCATACTATACCTGCCTAGTAAGTATAGCAACTCTAATGGAATGTGATAAAAGTGCCAACAACTGCTGGGTTTTGGGATTCCTCAGGACAATTATATCTGACTAGTAAATGTTCCAACTATAACGGAATGGTGATTAAAACTGCCCACTACTTATGCTTTAGGATGACTCATGCTATCTATATCTGATTAGTAATTGCTGCAACTAAAACGGAATGAGTAAAACTGCCAACTGTGTGATTTCCTTGGTCCGACTTCCTCGTTTGGTCTCGAGGGGAAAATACCAGGATGGGTATGTTTGGTGTTAGTATCAGGTAGGATTCGAATAGGTCTTTCTTATCCCTCTCTGATAACCGCCAGTTGTATCAAGTCTCTATAGGTTGTTTAGTGCCGCTGCGCTGTCTCTTCATCCCACCATACCTATGTAGGCGAGAGCCGCCGAATTCTAGCCTCGCCGTGTACTAGCCTCAGTACTGACGCTCCTCTTTTTCCTTTGCCCTTTGTTGGCACCCCTTTTGTTTTAGCAGGTTTGAGATCAACGTTGTTAGCAGGGTTACCCTTCCGGCTTGGCCTGGGCAGGGTTATGGACGCCATTGGTTATTCTTCAGGGCTCTTAGCCCCATTTGCATCTTGTCCGTACTCGGACGCTGTATCGTTTTAAAGGTGATTTAGATCTTTGTATTGTATATCTGTATTCTTGACTCGTTGAGTCGTAGTTGTATATATATCTATTCTGTGGGTCCCATCGAGGACTGTTGTGTAATGGTATTACTTTGTTTTCCACCCGCACGAAAGTGCCTATGGGCGTCCTTGAATCGTTTCTATGCGGGTTTTGCGGAAATGGCTAAAACTTGCATAGGGCTGATTCGAGGGTGTTACACAGCTCGGGGTTTCTTTTCAGGTGCGGCAATAGATTTACCGCCCTTCTTTCTCTTCTGCTTGCCTTTCTTGTCCTTCTTGAAACCGGTAGTCTTATTGATCATCAACACTTGATGTTCTTTCCTAATCTCCACTTCTGTAGTCTTAAGCATTGACAGAAGCTCGGGAAGAGACTTCTTCATGCCCTACATATTATAGTTCATCATGAAGCTCTTGTAGCTAGGTGGCAGAGATTGGAGAACATGATATATGCCTAAGTCAATGGGAATCGTTATTCCCAAGGACACAAGCTTATCGGCGTACCCAGACATTTTGAGTACGTGCTCACTAACGGAGCTGTTCTCCTCCATCATGCAGCTAAAGAACTTTTCAGAAGCATTATAACTCTCTATGGCAGCATGGGTATCAAAAATCATTTTCAATTCTCCCATGGTATCAAAGGCATTGCCATTTTCGAAACGCTTTCGAAGTTCTGGCTCTAGCCCATACAGTATGCCGCAATGAACTAAGTTGTGGTCCTCTTAACGAGTTATATAGATGTTCTTTTCCTTGTTAGGGGCATCAGGAGCTGGTGGGGGAGCCTAGTGGCGCCTCTAGCACATATTTCTTTTGTGCAGCAGCAAGGAGAATCCTCAAATTCATAGCCCAGTTGGTGAAGTTGCTACCATTCGCAGCAAGCTTCTCTTTCTCCATGAACACATTGAAATTAAAAGCAGGTGGTGCCATCTACAATAGAATTTGTAAAGTATATTTAGACTAAGTTTATGATACATTGAGTTCAACTAATCCAAATTACTAATGAACTCCCACTCAAAAACGACATCCCTCGTGTCCTTTTGGTGATTACATGAACCAAATCCACTACACCAAGTCCGATCATCACGTGAGTCGGTGTAGCTTCAAAGTCGAGCATCTATATGGGAATCATATCAACTATATGACTCATGCTTAACCTTTCGGTCCGTGTTCCGAGGCCATGTCTGTACATGTTAGGCTCGCCAAGTAAGAACCTTAGTATTCGCGTGTGTAAAATTGTCTTACACCCGTTCTATGAAAGCGTAGATTCGAAACACGCGATCATCACGTGATGCCTGAAAACAGGATCCATAAAACGGTGCATACTTAAGGAAGAACACATTTTGTCTTGATATCTAAATGAGGGATCATCTTATAATGCTACCAAAAGCGCCAAACTAGCAATATAAGATGCTAACATCTAATGTGTGAAGTGAGATGATATGGTCCATGCATTTGATCTCTATCATTTGCATCGTGGTATGATCTCTATCATTCCTTTGTGTGTAAGGCCAAGGTCTATGGAACTTACATGTTAAGTGAGTTATAAGAGTATCTATCATACATCTACTTACAACAATACCATATCAAGACACTAGCCCAGCAACGATCTAAACTAGACGCCTCTAATTTATCAACTGCAAGTTTTACGTGGCTTAGGGCTTTCGGAGATAGAACCGGTCTTACCTACGAACATGAACCACAACGAGGATAACCAAGTTATTAGCAACTCGTTATAAATTAGATATTGACTATAGTAAGAGAGACAGACACCTGCTAGCCACTTATGCAAAACTAGTTGCATGTCAGTCGTGGAACGGGTCTCATGTACGATGACATGTAAGGTTGGTCCGGGCCGCTTCATCCCACTATGCCACCAATATCCAAAGTACATAGAAGATGCAATAACATGAACATCATCGCCCACATATAAACATATGTGTACTACCCGTGCAAAGCACCTACGCATAGATCAGGCTCTGATACCACTTTTGGGTCCGCAACATAGAAAACAAAAAATTTCCTACGATGAGAACTATACGCCAAGATCTATCTACTAGATACAGAGCAACGGGTGGACATACATCCATGGAGAACTTACCCTCGAAGACAACGAGGTTTGTTAACGAGTAGGAACTCCGTGTTGATGTAGTCATACGCTTGCCGATTTCAAGATCGTGTGGAAGTCTGAGCGCCGGAAATCAGCAGCGCATCCGTCCTCGCACACATGTCCAAATCACCGGACAACCTCCACCTCTTCGCTCCAACGAATCAGTGGAAGCAACAACTCCTTCCAGACACAAGGTCACCGGGAACATGTATCTCGCTAATCCGAGACCATGGGGGAATATCTAGAGGGGAGAGAGATCCTTCACGAGGAGGTGTGGTTTGTGAGAGGGGAGAGGGGGCTTTATATAGGAGAGAGGGAGACCCCTCCCCTCCCATAGCCGGCGCATGAGGGGGGGGGGGACTCCTCCCCTCCTTCATTCATGTGGTGAACCTCCACTCACATAAACATGGTCTCCACCCAAAATCCCACTCACATGTATTTAATTTCCACCAAATTAAATGCAACTCTCAATTTAATAAAACTCTTTTATTTATTTTATTCAGAATTTTGTTAATTACTTTAATTAACAAAAATTCACATAAAACCCTTGCAACATTTCAATATCACATGCAGAACCACTTTCTGCAATTTCACCTGAAACAATTCTGGTTTCTATCAAAACAATTCCTGTTTCTATCGGAACATTTCGTGCGCTTTGCAAACCTTTTGTCTGGAACATATGTGCTCCTAAATGGTGTCCGGCAACCCTTAAGTGTGGCACCCTACGGTTCGCAAATAATGCAGACATGATTGAGACTCCTCTCAGATCAATAATCAGAAGCGAGACCTGGAGATCCATACCGACTCCTGCACATTCAATGATGACTTCTGTGATCGTGAGAATCTTTAACGCTAGCAATTTAATCACTTTGTCTCATGATATAATACATGTCCGAGATTCGATCATCGGTATCCAAATACCTAGTTTGATCTCTTTATCGACATGCACTCTTTTCTCGTTCCCGTGATATAACATTCTAGTGATCACATCACTTGCTTGCAAGCTATCTTAATGTGATATCACCGAGAGGGCCCAGAGTATATCTATCCGTCATCGGGATTGACAAATTCCACTCTTGATCCATGAGCCTGAACATAACACCTTCATAGCACTGAACCCACCTTTATAGTCACCCTGTTAAGGTGTGACGTTTGATGTTATCAAGATACTCTTCCGGTGTTAGCAATTAACATGATCTCATGGTCTAAGGACTAAGACTACTTCGTATGATGTTATAGCAATATAAACATAATGACTTGATCGTAATGCTATACTTCGGATGAATGTTCATCACATCATTTCACAAATGTTGTGACCTTGTTATTAACAACATCCAATGTCCATGATCAGGAAACCTTGATCATCTTGTTAATCAACAAGCTAGTCTATAAGAGAGGCATAACTAGGAACCATTTTTGTTTATTAAACACACATGTATTAACGTTTCATATCAATACGATTATAGCATGCAAAATAAACATCTATCATATACAAGGAATACATAATAACAACTTTATTATTGCCTCTCAGGGCATATTTCCTTCAGTCCTCACGATCCATTCTGATCCACGATCATCGAAGTGTTGAATGTACAACACCTCCGCCAATATCCACACGTTCAAGGAGGAGCGCTAGTGGTGGACTGCTAGGTCCGGTACGGCGGCTGGACTGAACTGGAGCTAGGGTTTCCAACGCATGGAATGACCAAACCGTGTGCTCTAAGCACCTGCTCCCCAGCTTATATAGGGAGTGAAAGTGGGATCCACTCACTTGTGGCCCATTCACTAAAAGGCCCATATTAGTCACTACGAGTCCAACTCACTAAATCAGTCCGTGTCTGATTTGGGTCCGACCCAAATACATTTCCGGTTCGGGTCTAACCCAAACTTGCTCCCGCTCTTAAGTGTGTGACCCGCTAGGCTCATGGTGACTCGGACACGATCCAAGTCTCACTCGTGACTGATCAGTCGGTAGCGGCTCCTAGCAGAATGTGCCGACTCCCAAGTACCAAAGAGTCATGATGACATACCTTCCAATGTGACTTTCGTCCAAGTCCCTTTTGCCTCATGATATGCCTTGTCGAACTATAGGCGAATAATTGCCATCCCTTAAATAGTTTGACTCGCTTTCTTCATCCGAGATAAGTGATTCATCTGATTAACTCTTAGTAGATCGCCTCGTTAACACTTAACCGAGTCGCGCATGGCCATGCTTTCCAAATCACATCTTTTGAGAGGGCCCAGAGAATATCTCTCTAGTTAGAGGGGCAAAATCCCATCTTGGTCATCCACATCACACAACTTGATTCTTAGTCGACCTGAACTCTGCCTTTATAACTTCGCAATGACGGAACAATGTTTGATAGAACCTAAGTCGGTGGTCCTCAACTCGGATTATGCAATAACCTTAGGTCTAATGATTACATTGATTGAGACATACAAATGACGACTTGTTCGCTGCATCTCAATATGAGTTAGTCCGACTCGCTAAACTCTTTAGCCGAATCCGTGTAAGTCGGAATAGCATCTCCATGCCCATGACAAGTGGAACTGAGTCATCAGCCGACTTTCACACTAGTCTAAGTTGTGTGTCTAGCATAACCTCAACAACCAAGGACAATTAGTATGAACAACATGAATATATAGTTCCACAATTGAATCACATATTCAATGAAACATATCAGTAGTTCATACATTGATAATAAATTTATGAATACATTGGTAATAACATCATACATGATTGCCTCTAGGGAATATTCCCAACAGTCTCCCACTTGCACTAGAGTCAATCATCTGACATCGCATATCTAGGCATCTAATGCCCATAGCTCTCAGGTGTGCCTCATGCTTTAGCTGTGGTAGCGACTTTGTCAACGGATCCACAATGTTTGCATCCATGTGTACCTTGAATAACTTGATATCACCTTGATCCACGAACTGGTGAATCATGTGGTACAACATGAGTATATGTTTGTTCTTCTGGTGTTTTCTAGGTTCCTTGGCTTGTGCGATAGCACCATTGTTGTCACAATACAAGTCTAATGGATTGGACGAGCCCTGAAACACACCAAGATCCATGAGAAAATTCCTCATACAAACGACTTCCTTTGCCACCTCCGAGGCAGCAATATACTCAGCCTCTGTCATAGACGTAGACACCATCTCTTGCTTGGAACTCTTCTAGCTCATAGCCCCTCCGTTTATCACAAACACATATCCGTATTGCAAACGATAATCATCCGAGTCAGTGAGATAACTCGCATCCGTGTAACCCCTTACACTGAGTTCATCCTCACCTCCATAAACCAGGAATATATCCTTGGTCCTTCTCAAGTACTTAAGGATATTTTTAGCCGCTGCCCAGTGGATTTCTCAGGGTTAGCCTGGTACCTACTCACAACACTCAGAGCATAGGAAACATTCAGACTTGTACAAATCATAGCGTACATGATGGATCCGACCGCTGAAGCATACATAAATCGCACTCATCCGACTTTGCTCATCAGTTGTTGAAGGACGCTGGCTCTTGCTAAGTTTTACGCCATGGGACACCGGTAAGAACCCCTTCTTAGACGATTCCATGATGAACTTCTTCAACAATTTGTCCAAATATGTACTCTAACTCAATCCAATGAGCCGCCTTGATCTATCTCTATAGATCCGGATTCCTAGTATGTAAGTCGCCTCACCCAAGTCCTTCATCAAAAAACTCTTTTCCAATGATTTTTTGGTTTGTTGCAACATCTGGACATCATTTCCAATCAGTAATATGTCATCCACATATAAGATTGAAAAGTTTACTTTGCTCCCACTAAACTTCTTGTATAAACAAGAATCATGACCACTCTTGATGAAGCTAAACGATTTAACTACCTCATCAAAGTGAATGTTCCAACTCCGAGATGCTTACTTCAACCCATAAATGGATTTCTGAAGCTTGCATACCTTTTCAGCATTAGCTGGATCGACAAAACCTTTGGGCTATATCATATACATGTCGTCGGTTAAAATTCCATTAAGGAAAGCCATCTTGACATCCATCTACCATATCTCATAATCGAAATAGGCTACTATAGCTAACATGATCCAAACTGACTTAAGCATCGCTACGGGTGAGAATGACTCATCATAGTCAACTCCTTGAACTTGTTGGAATCCCTTCGCAACAAGCCGTGCTTTATAGACAAAAATATTTCCATCCATATCAGTTTTCTTCTTAAAGACCCATTTGCACTCGATGGGTCTTGCACCGCCTGGAAGATCAACCAAGTTCCAAACTTGATTTTCATCCATGGACTTTAACTCGGATCTCATGGATCCAAGCCACGACTTAGAATTAGATCCCACCATCGCTTCCAAATAAGTTGTCGGCTCATCACTATCCAATAGTAAAAACATCACGAACACTTCGCAATCTTGCCGATCTTTGTAGTGTCGGTGTAGCTGTCGGCTCAGGTACCACGACCGGCTCTACCTCTAAGTATTTTGCTGACTCTCTACTGACCGGTTCCTCTCGAATTTCTTCGAGCCACACCGTACTCCCACTGACTCCCTGTTTGAGAATTTTTTTCTCAAGGAAGACACCATTCTAAGCAAAAAACACTTTGCCCTCTTCTCTGTTGTAGAAGTAGTAACCTAAGGTTTCCCTCGGATACCCCATGAAAATACACTTATCCGACTTGGTTGTAAGCTTGTCCGACTGAAGTCGCTTGACAAAAGCTTCACAACCCCAAATCTTAAGAAAGACAAACTCGGCTTCTTGCCAGTCCACGTCTCATGCGGTGTCTTCTCTACCGACTTTGATGGTACTTTGTTTAGTGTGAACGCTGCAATTTCTAGACAATAACCCCAAAATGATAAAGGTAGATCTATTCGACTCATCATTGATCGTACCATGTCTAACAAGGTCCGATTCTGCCTTTCTGACACACCGTTTCTCTGCGGCATTCCCGGCGGAGTGAGATGGCAACTATTCCACAACTCTTCAGATGGTCATCAAAATCATGGCTCATGTACTCGCCTCCTCGGTCCGACCAAAGAAACTTTATTTTCTTGCCGAGTTGATTATGTACCTAATTCTGCAATTCTATAAACTTTTCAAAGGCTTCTGACTTATGTTTCATCAAGTAGATATATCCATACATACTCAAATAATTAGTGAAGGTAATAAAGTACTCATAACCACCTCTTGCTGTCATGCTCATCTGGCCACATACATCACTATGTACTAGTCCCAATAAGTCGGACACCCTTTCACAACTCTTTGCCCAAGGTGTCTTGGTCACCTTGCCGAGTAAGCAGGATTCACATGTCTCGAACAACTCCAAGTCGAACGAAGTTAGGACTCCATCATCATGGAGTTTCTTCATGCGTTTCCAACTTATATGCATTACAAGAAAAGTTTCCTTCCGCAATGACTTGGCCTGATGGTTGTCGTAGAAGGCTTGTCTTCCACGACAAAATTCTCAGCTCGGCCATGGCTGATGGAAAACTTATTTTTTCGGTTTCACGACCCTCTACTACGACGGATCCGCTAAAAATGTGGAGGAAGCTTGGCCAGCATGTGGCAGAAGTAAGATTTTCGTTTCCTCGCGCGATGTTGACTTGCCGAAGTCTTTTGAGGCGTGTGGGTCCCGAATGTCAGTGTCTCTAGCGGACCATAATTTTTGGTCGTGCCTCCCTGATTTGAACAAGATAATGTTGCTCGATGCTTCTGCCGTTTAGTCAGCCTGCTAGGTCCCACATGTCAGCCTCTCATTAGAAAGATCGTGTGTATGATGGAATTTTTTTCTTCGCTCGCACTACCCTATTTCGAAGTTGATAACGCTGCTCTATGCATCTACCATTTAATCAACCTCCTGGGACCCACATGTCATCCTCTCATTAAAAGAAACGTGTGTATGATGGAATTTTTTACTTCGCTGGCGCTACCTTGTTCCGAAGTTGATAGCACTGCTCGACGCATCTACCATTTAACCAACCTCCTGAGCCCCACATGTGATCCTCTCATTCGAAGAAACATGTGTATGATGGATTTTTTCCTTCGCTCGAGCTACCCTATTTCGAACTTGGTAGCGTTGATGCATCTACCGTTTAATCACGATGCTGGGCCCCACATGTCCTCCACTCATTAGAAGAAACATGTGTATGATGGATTTTTTACCCTCTGTCGCGCCTTCGTGTTCCGAACTTATAGCGTTGCTTACTGCATCAGCCGTTTATTCAGGCTAGTGGGTCCCATATGCCAGCCTCACATTAGAAGAATGAATTTTTTTCTTCTCTAGTGCTACCATGTTCCAAACTAGATAGCGTTGCTCGACGAATCTTCCAATTGCTCATGCTGCTAGGTCCCCTATTTTAGACTCTCATTACAATAAACGTTTGCATGCTGAACTTTTTTCTCGCTCGTGCCTCCCTATTTCGAACTGGCAAGGTTGCTCGATGCAACATCTGTATAAGGTCATGCTACCGGGTCTAACATATCAGCCTCTTTGTAAATGAAACGTGCGTCTGATGGACTTTTTTTGGCCATGTCCGTTGTTTTGACCTTGGCAACTTGCTGGGCCCCAAATGTCAACCACCTATGTGCAGGAAACGTGTCTATGTTGGGTCCCAGCTGACAGCCTGTATTTGAAATAAACGTGTGTAAGTTGGACTATTTTTTCGGGTCCCAGATGTTAGCCTTAGAGTACAAAAAAATGCTCATAAAGGCCAAACTAAAAGGATTCTGGGCTTACTCAGGGCGGATGCCCTATTCATCATGGCTTATATTCCATGGGCTCACTCCTAAATTGAATGTTCTATGGTCGGTGGCCACAAGACCACGAAAAGGCCGAATTAGAAGGTATTGGGCTATGCTTGGGGCTAATAGGCTAATTTCATGGGCTATGCTTGGGCCTGCTGGGTCCGACATGCCAGCTTCTCTATAAGTGCAATGTGTGTATGATGGACTTTTTTCGGCCGCGTCCGCTGTTTTCACCGTGGTAGCCGTGTATGGTCTTACTGTTGGGGTCCTTATGTCAGCCTCTCTAGCATGTTTTGGCTTATGGGTCCCCGATGTAGTCTTGTATGTTCTGTCTGGTGGATCCCTGATGCGAGCCTCTTTGTACAAGTATTTAAACTTTTTTTCGAACCCACCCTCAAAACAAACTCCAAGGATGCTGCATGCTAGTGGGTCTGTGATGTCAGCCTCTCCGTAATGTGATATTGCTAGAAGAATAAATGTAAACCCAAGATATGATTCGAACAAAAGACCTTCAAATCAAATAAACATAAACTGAGTGCGTTGACACTACAACAAAGATATTTATAGAATAAATATCATTAAAAATTTATTAGTACTACAATTTATGTATTAGTCTTCTTAAAAATAGTTTGTGTGTCTATGTTTATCTCTTTAAATATAAAAGGGTAGCGCTCCTGGCATCTCAGTTTATAAAATGCCACACAATGGAGTATTTTCTTAAAAACATGGGTAGGTAGAGTTTTTTATTTTGAGAGGTGGGGGGTAATGCCCAAAAGGCCAAATTAAAAAGAGTTTGGCTATTCTACATAGGCTACTCTACGTGGGTTATACTCCGTAGGCTATGCTCCATGGACTTCATTCTCAAATTTTAGTGGGCTGTGCTCAGTAGTCCCCTGACCCCTAAAAGGCCGAATTAATATGTTCTCGGCTATGCTCCATGAGATTCTTTCTCAAATTTCACTGGGTTGTGGTCAGTAGTCCCTGAACCCAAATAAGACCAAATAAAAATGTTCTGGGATAAAGAGGGGCCGAATGAGCTACTAGATTTCTTCTCCTGGTTAATAAAAATTGAATTGTGATGTGCTCGGCCGGATTTGAAACAAAGACCTCAGAGAGAGAGGGGAAAGCGATAATTCTTTTTGGTAGCTATTCATGTCAAAATTCAGTAGTACAGAATAAGGTAGAAAAGTTATCAACAGATTCGAAGTTCATATTCAGGAGCACTTGACGAATTCAGTAGCATTTCAAAACTGACCAATTCAGCAATATAGACAATGAAATACAATAGCAGTATAGAGAGAACCAGTTTTTGGTTCAGCTCTAAAAACCTTGTCCTTTTCACCAAACACACTTGACCATTGGAGCAAGCAAAACTGCCGATCAAGTCTGCTTTGAGTACCTTCTTCTCACATCAATGCTTGTGTGACCCCCGTATGCAACCCAAAATTCCCAAGTCTCATCTAGATTGTGACACGACCATGTTTCAAAGAAAAGCAAGACTGTCCACTGCCCTTGATTTAAACAAGTACCAGTACATCAGTATTTGTTCCACAAAATGCTTTAGTAATAGTAACGATAGAACATTTGAGAGACTCAATAGCTTTCCTACTTGAAATTCAATAGAAATACATAGATAATAAGTTCTTGTTCCATCTCAAAAAACCTTGGTGCACGATCAGTTTGCCCTGTTCTCCGAATAGGCTTGACCATAGGAGCAGGAAAAACTAATGATCATGTCTGCTTCTGTGCGAATACCACCTCATTTCGTCAATGCCTGTGTGACCCTCCATATGCAACCCAAAATGCCGAAGACTCATCTAGATAATTGTGACAAATGCTAGGTTTCAAAATAAAAGCAAGACAATCTGCTGCACTTGATCTATTAGTTAAACAAAATATTTTAGTAATAGCAACGACAGAATAAAGGCAAAGAAAGACCATCTCCTGTTCTTGGCCTAAACAAGTACTACTAGTACCAGTATATAGTAGTACAAAATAGTCCGAAGTACAAGAACTAGTGCTATACTGTTGGGAATATGCCCTAGAGGCAATCAAGTATGATGTTATTCCCAATGTATCCATAAAGTTATTATCCATGTATGAACTACTGATATGTATCATTGAATATGTGATTCGATTGTGGAACTACATATTCATGTTGTTCATACTATTTGTCCTTGGTCATTGAGCTTGTGTTGGACACACAACTTAGACTAATGTGAAAGTCGATAGATGACTCGGTTCCACTTGTCATGGGCATGGAGATGCTATTCTGAATTACACGGATTCGACTAAAGAGTTTAGCGAGTCGGACTAGCCCATATTGAGATGCAACAAACAAGTCATCATTTGTATGTCTCAATTAATGTAATCCTTAGACCTGAGGTCATTGCACAATCCGATTTGAGGATCACCGATTTAGGTTCCGTCAAACGCTATTCCGTCACTAGGCAGTTATAAAGGCAGAGTTCAGGTCGACTGAGAATCAAGTTGCATGATGTGCATGACCAAGATGGGATTTTGCCCCTCCGTCTGGAGAGATATTCTCTGGCCCTCTCGAAAGATATGATTCGGAAAAAATGGCTATGCGCGACTCGGTTAAGTGTTAACCGAGGTGACCGACTAAGAGTTAGTCGGATGAATCACTTATCTCGGATCAAGAAAGAGAGTCAAACTATTCAAGGGATGACGATTGTTCGCCTATAGTTCGATAAGGTATATCGTGAGGCAAAAGGGACTCAGACGGAAGTCGCATTGGGAAGGTATGTCATCATGACTTTTTGGTACTTGGGAGTTGGCACGTTCTGCTAGGAGCCACTACCAACTGATCGATCTCGGGTGAGACTCGGATCGTGTCTGAGTTACCATAAGCCTGTCAGGTCCTACACTTAAGAGCGGGAGCAAGTTTGTGTTAGACCCAAACAGGAAATCTATTTGGGTTGGACCCAAATAGAGACATGGACTAAGTCAGCGAGTTGGACTCGTAGTGACTAATATAGGCCTTTTTAGTGGATGGGCCACAAGTGAGTGGAGCCCACTTTCAATCCCTATATAAGCTGGCGCGCAGGTGCTTAGAGCACAAGGTTAGGTCACTCCATGTGTTGGGAACCCTAGCCCTAGTCCGTCCTGTCGCCACCGTACCGGACCTAGCAGTCCAACGCCGGTGCTCCTCCTCGTACGCGTGGATACCAGCGGAGGTGCTGTGCGATCAGCACTTTGACGATCGTGGACCAGAACGGATCGTGAGGACTGCACTACATCAAGCAACATGCTTCATTGATTCCGCAACTGCGCGTCTAGTGGTAATCCTCGTGGCCTTCTACCTGAGCTAGATCTTGGGATCACCGTGTAGGGAAAAAGTTTTGTTTATCTCTGTGTGGCCCAACAGTGGTATCAGACCGAAAGCTTCTAGTTTTAGGCTCGAGATCGCACATGTGTGATATGCGGTTGGCATTATATTGGATCTAATTGTAGTTTTGATGGTCGATCTATGAGATAGATCGGTTTTGTGTTGATTGGATCAACTGTACTTGGGAAATTGGATGATCAGGTTTCCATGATCATACCACAGAGGTCGTGGAACGACATACCCCTACCGGCCGGCTTCTGCCTTCGGTGTAGACTGTGACACATAAATCTGAATGCGGTGATCAAAGATCAAAGGTTTGGTCGAATCGGAGTTCAGACCGGATTAGGGTAAAATTGTTTTATCCGATGATGAAGTCCATGTTTGGAATACAGATGAGATCTTCTTTTCGGAAAAATCATCGGGCGATGCTGCTTCGATCCCTGCCCACTATCTGGCTAGCGGGACCACCGGTTTCTCCCTGTCGTAGCGCCTTAGATCTCGATACGAGTTTCACAACACCGGTAGATATCGTATCTATGCATAACTTGTTTTTCAGGATGATGTTGTGAATGGTATGGCTTATGTGCATGTGATGCGTGTAATCCATACGTGATCTGCGAATCACGTTTTTTTGTCAGCCGGCTAGAGCCTAGGTGCTGTGATCTTATTGTATAACGATCTGCGTGTCAGATTCTCTATGTAACTAGCTACTCGAGCATGGTGTAAGGCGGCACGTGACAAGAGTTGGCATGAGTCAGATTACAGGCTTTGTGGAGATGGAGATCGCCATGAAGAGAGCCATACCATTTCACATTATAATTTCTTTATTTTGTGTTATTGTTATGTCTCTGTTTTACCTCTATTAGATAGTTGGTAAAAGGTAATCCCTCAAAGAAGGTCTAGTCGGTTTCCCCGCCAGTGCTACACCATCACAAGTCGGACATTTTTGGTAGTGGGCTCATAAAATTGAGGTGCTATCAATTCTCTCCGACTAGGTGGGTTCGAGTCGGACTCTTACAGTGGAAGCACTCAGTAATCTAGACGGGTCTATCACAACGGTTGTGGGACTCGGGAAAAAGTCGGATGGGAGCCGGGGAATGTGATGCCACCTGTCCAATAGGAGTCGCATGAGATGTGATTGACAATGAGTTGTCTACCTAGATCACTTGACGACTAGCGGTGATCATAAAACTCACTAGTCGACTTGCTTATTTAGGGTCCTGAATCACTAAGTAACCATCGGAGGGATGTTTGTTCTAGTGGGAGCATAAATATTAAAGTGTTTAATATGCTTCCTCTTTTATGGATACATGTCTTAAGTGTTTTTGCACTACTTTTATGTTGTAGATCCATGGCACCTAGCAGTCTTCCTCAGTTATCCAGTTTTGCTCTGAGAACCATCTTAGAGAAAGATAAGCTAAATGGAACTAACTTCACCAACTGATATCATAATCTGAGAATTGTTCTCAAGCAAGAAAAGAGGGACCATGTCCTAGACAACACACTTCTAGCTGAGACGAATGAGAATGTGAGTGTCACAGCCACCAATGCCTACCGTAGGACATGTGATGAATCTACGGAAGTTAGCTATCTTATGCTTGCTCACATGGAACCGGACTTGCAGCAGCAGTTCGAGAATGTTGAAGCCTACGATATGATCGAAAGCCCCAAAAGTATGTTCCAGGCTTAGGAAAAGACTGAGAGGTATCAACTCTCTCAGGCTTTGTTGAGTTGCAAGCTTAAGGATGGCGATCCACTGAGTCTGCATGTGATCAAGATGGTTGGTTACGTGTAGTCTCTGGAAAGGATGGGCTACCCCATTAGCGAAGAGTTTGCTATGGACATAATTCTGAACTCTCTTCCTAGTGCGTATGGTCAGTTCATATCGAACTACCACATGCATGGTATGGATAAGAAGCTCACTGAATTACATGGGATGCTCAAGCAGGCTGAGGCGGATCTCAAGAAAGGCGCCATTCAAGTGTTGATGGTGCAGAATAATGCTAAGTTCAAGAAGAGTTCTTGGACTAAGAAGAAGAAGGCAAAGTCGGGAGGTAAGGCTGAGGACCCGGTCCAAAGCGCTTCCTTAGGGACTAAGCCATCTCCTGCAGCCAGATCCACTTGCTTCTATTGCAAGGTGGATGGCCACTGGAAGAGGAATTACAGAAAGTATCTGGCTGACAAAGCCAAGAGTGGAGGTGTGACTTCCGGCTCAGGTACGCTTGTTTGCAATGTTATAGACATCTATCTTGCTGATGCACCTAGTAGTGCTTGGGTATATGATACCAGATAAGTCATTCACATCTGCAACTCATTGTAGGGACTGGTAAGAACTAGGAGCGTGGCAAGAGGCGAGGTTGACATTCGAGTTGGCAACAAAGCGAGAGTCGCTGCGTTGGAAGTTGGCACGATGCAACTTCATTTACCTTACGGAGTCTTAATGGAGCTAAATAATTGTTATTATGTTCTAGTGCTTAGTCGAAACATCATTTCTTCCTCATGTTTGATGAGACAAGGCTATGAGTCGAATATTAAGAATAATGGTTGTTCTTTATATTTGAATGATATGTTTCACGGCTTTGCACCTGTCCGGGATGGGATATTTATTTTGAATCTTGATGGTGAATTTGCCTATAATATAAATGTGAAAAGGTTAAAACCAAATGATCTGAATATGACTTACTTTTGGCATTGTCGGCTTGGTCATATAAGTTGGAAACGCATGAAGAAGCTCCATGATGATGGACTTCTAACTTCGTTCGACTTGGAGTTGTTCGAGACATGTGAATCCTGCCTACTTGGCAAGATGACCAAGAAACCTTTTGCAAAGAGTTGTTAAAGGGCGTCCGACTAATTGGGACTAGTACATAGTGATGTATGTGGCCCGATGAGCACGACAGCCAGAGGTGGTTATGAATAGTTCATTACCTTCACTGATGATTTGAGTAGGTATGGATATATCTACTTGACGAAACATAAGTGGGAAGCCTTTGAAAAGTTCAAGGAATTTTAGAATGAGGTACAGAATCAACTTGGCAAGGAAATACAGTTTCTTCAGTCGGACCGAGGAGGCGAGTACATGAGGCATGAGTTTGATGACCATCTAAAGAGTTGTGGAATAGTTCCCCAGCTCACTCCTCCAGGAACGCCACAGAGAAACGGTGTGTCGAAAAGGAGGAATCGGACCTTGTTGGACATGGTACGATCAATGATGAGTCAGACATACCTGCCTTTATCATTTTGGGGTTATTGTCTAGAAACTGCAGCGTTCACACTAAACAGAGTACCATCAAAGTCGGTAGAGAAGACACCACATGAGATGTGGACTGGCAAAAGACCGAGTTTATCTTTTCTTAAGATTTGGGGTTGTGAAGCTTTTGTCAAGCGACTTCCGTCTGACAAGCTTACAACCAAGTCAGACAAGTGTATTTTCATGGGGTATTTGAGGGAAACCTTGGGTTACTACTTCTACAACCGAGAAGAGGGCAAAGTGTTTGTCGCTTGGAACGGTGTCTTCCTTGATAAAGAGTTTCTCATTTGGGGATTTAGTGGGAGAATGGTGCAACTCAAATAAATTCGAGAGGTACCGACTATTAGCGAGTTGGAAAAAGCCTTAGAGGTTGAGCCGGTCGTGGTACATGAGCCGGCAACTACACCAACACTACAAAGATCGGCCAGATTGCGAAGTGTTCGTGATGTGTTACTGTTCGACAGTGATGAGCTGGCAACTTATTTGAAAGTGATGGTGGGATATGATTCTGAGTCGTGGCTTGGATCCATGAGATCTAAGTGAAAGTCTATGGATGAAAATCAAGTTTGGAACTTGGTTGATCTGCCATACGGTGCAAGACCCGTCGAGTCCAAATGGGTCTTTAAGAAGAAAACTGATATGGATGGAAATGTTTCTTTCTATAAAGCACGGCTAGTCGCGAAGGTGTTCCGACAAGTTCAAGGAGTTGACTACGATGAGACTTTCTCACCCGTAGCAATGCTTAAGTCAGTTCGGATCATGTTAGCTATAGCAGCCTATTTCGACTATGAGATATGGCAGATGGATGTCAAGACGGCTTTCCTCAATGGAAATTTAATCGAGGACGTGTATATGATATAGCCCGAGGGTTTTATCAATTCGGCTAATGTTGACAAGGTATGCAAGCATCAGAAATCCATTTATGGGTTGAAGCAAGCATCTTGGAGTTGGAATATTCGTTTTGATGAGGTAGTCAAATCGTTTGGCTTCATCAAGAGTGATCGTGATTCTTGTTTATACAAGAAGTTTAGTGGGAGCAAATTAAACTTTCTGATCTTATATGTGGATGACATATTACTGATTGGAAATGATGTCCAAATGTTGCAAGAAACCAAAAAATCATTGGAAAAGAGTTTTTTGATGAAGGACTTGGGTGAGGCGACTTACATACTAGGAATCCGGATCTATAGAGATAGATTAAGGTGGCTCATTGGATTGAGTCAGAGTATATATTTGGACAAAGTGTTGAAGAAGTTCAACATGGAATCGTCTAAGAAGGGGTTCTTACCGATGTCCCATGGCGTAAAACTTAGCAAGACCTAGTGTCCTTCGACAACTGATGAGCGAAGTCTGATGAGTACGATTTCGTATGCTTCTTCAGACGGATCCATCATGTACGCTATTATTTGTACTAGGCCGGATGTTTCCTATGCTCTAAGTGTTGTGAGCAGGTACCAGGCTGACCCTGGAGAAATCCACTAGGCAACAGCTAAAAATATCCTTAAGTACTTGAGAAGGACTAAGGATATGTTCCTAGTTTATGGAGGTGAGGATGAACTCCGTGTAAGGCATTACATGGATGCGAATTATCTCACTGACTCGGATGATTCTCGTTCACAATCCGGATATGTGTTTGTGATAAACGGAGGGGCTGTGATCTGGAAGAGTTCCAAGCAAGAGACGGTGTCTGCGTCTACAACAGAGGCTGAGTATATTGCTGCCTCAGAGGCGGCAAAGGAAGACGTTTGGATGAGGAATTTCCTCATGGATCTTGGTGTGGTTCAGGGCTCGTCCAATATGTTAGTCGTGTATTGTGACAACAATGGTGCTATTGTACAAGCCAAGGAACCTAGACAACACCAGAAGAACAAACACATACTCATGTGGTACCACCTGATTCACCAGTTCGTGGATCAAGGTGATATCCAGTTATGCAAGGTACACACGGATGCAAATGTTGCGGATCCGTTGACAAAACCGCTACCGCGGCCTAAGCATGAGGCACACCTAAGAGCCATAGGCATTAGATGCCTAGACATGTGATGTCGGATGATTGACTCTAGTGCAAGTGGGAGACTGTTGGAAATATGCCCTAGAGGCAATCATGTATGATGTTATTCCCAATGTATTCATAAAGTTACTGTCCATGTATGAACTACTGATATGTATCATTGAATATGTGATTCGATTGTGGAACTACATATTCATGTTGTTCATAATATTTGTCCTTGGTCGTTGAGGTTGTGTTAGACACACAACTTAGACTAATGTGAAAGTCGGCAGATGACTCGGTTCCACTTTTCATGGGCATGGAGATGCTATTCCGACTTACACAGATTCGACTAAAGAGTTTAGAGAGTTGGACTGACCCATAGAGATGCAACGAACAAGTCGTCATTTGTATGTCTCAATCAATGTAATCCTTAGACCTGAGGTCATTGCACAATCCGAGTTGAGGATCACCGAGTTAGGTCGTCTGAGAATCAAGCTGCATGATGTGGATGACCAAGATGGGATTTTGCCCCTCCGTCTAGAGAGATATTCTCTGGGCCCTCTCGAAAGATATGATTCGGAAAGCATGTCCATGCGCGACTCGGTTAAGTGTTAAACGAGGCGACCGACTAAGAGTTAGTCGGATGAATCGCTTATCTCGGGATGATGATTGTTCGCCTATAGTTAGACAAGGTATATCGTGAGGCAAAAGGGACTCAGACAGAAGTCGCATTAGGAAGGTATGTCGTCATGACTTTTTGGTACTTGGGAGTTGGCACGTTCTTCTAGGAGCCACTACCAACTGATCGATCTCGGGTGATACTCGGATCGTGTCCGAGCTACCATAAGCTTGTCGGGTCACACACTTAAGAGCGGGAGCAAGTTTGTGTTAGACCCAAACAGGAAATCTAGTTGGGTTGGACCCAAATAGAGACATGGACTAAGTCAGCTAGTTGGACTCACAGTGACTAATATAGGCATTTTTAGTGAATTGGCCACAATTTAGTGGAGCCCACTTTCACTCCCTATATAAGCTGGGGCGCAGGTGCTTAGAGCACATGGTTAGGTCACTCCATGTGTTGGAAACCCTTGCCCCAGTCCGTCCTGTCACCGTCGTACCGGACCTAGAAGTCCAACACCGGCGCTCCTCCTTGTACATGTGGATACCAGCGGAGGTGATGTGCGATCAACACTTCGACGATCGTGGACCATAACGGATCATGGGGATTGCACTACATCAAGCGACGTGCTTCATCGATTCCGCAAATGTGCGTCTAGTGGTAATCTTCGTGGCCTTCTACCTGAGCTAGATCTTGGGATCACCGCGTAGGGAAAAAGTTTTGTTTATCTCTGCGTGGCCCAACATATACTACTCTGCATACAAAATCCAACCTCCAGTACACGTACGTCCGTGGTATGTAGTGAAAGTGGGATAAAAAATCTGAGGTAGTAGAATGGTTAATTTGGAATTCTCCCTCGTGATGGATGCATATTGAGTAATACAGGCCCTGTGTCTGAGAAGTTTGATGGTACACCACCATGGAATGCTTTTCCTTCTACATGATGCTAGGCACCGCCCTGCTCCCTGGAGTGAAGGAATTGCGCACTACACCCTCCCAAAACCCAGCCTCTGGTGACAGGGGATAGACGGTGAAATGCACATTGTACAAGGGCGATGAGCACCCGTCCGGCCTGACACACATGATGGATACGATGATGTCGCCCGACTCGAGCATGTCAAATAGCACAGCGAACACCGTACCATCATCCCCAGATCCGATGTTCTCTAGTCTTGATGAGCGCGGTGCCAACAGCGGCTGAGAGATGAACCTGGGATTTCTAAAGGAAGTAAGAATCGGCGGACTAAATTGCAGCATGCTAAATATATATAAGAAGTTCTCAGGCGCCTGAGATCTAGGCACTCCCAAGAAAAAATACAGAGCCATGTTTCAAAGGAAATGCTAGATCATCTCCAATGTTTGATCTAAACAAACTTGAACGGCAGATCATCATCAGAATCATGATGGTCATATTTGCCATCTCCCACATTGTGGATGCAAAATGAGTAACCCAATGTGAACCTATCATGTTTCTTAATCAGGAAATTACGGTAATCTTCAGCAATCCTGATGGAGGCTAGCGACGCGCTGCTCTTCAGCTCAAAAACAGGCTATCTTCGGCGAAAACGTCCAGGTCCTCTCCAATCATTGAAGGTTTATAAAAGTGCAACTCCACCACGTACCGCGGAAACAAGCACGCCGCCAACCTGACGCACTGGATAGTCGAGCATGTCAAATTGCACGGCGAACAATGTACCATCGTCCCCGGATACCACAGTCTCTACTGTGCATGAGCCAGGTGCTAGCAAAGGCTGAGAGATGTACCTGTGTTCCTTGCCATAGTGGAAACTTTGCACTTCAATTGAGTGGGCTTTTTCAAGGTGAGCGAGGAGCGTTGTGGGCGGGGCGGCGAACTCGCATCCAGGCTCAGTGCAGTTGCACGGGTCATGCGGACACGCCATATTGTGGTTGAGGAAGTCATGGAAGGCGACCAATGTCCCACAACCGTCATTGGGGTATCTTCTACCTTTTCCGCCGATGACTTGGTGGCGCAACTCCTTGGAGCATGCGGCCAGCCGGACGGTGCCGGTAGTGTCCATACGCATAGCGATTTCTCCAAAGGCGTCATCGCTGACCTTGCTCTAGCCACCGTACCAAATGTTGTGCATCGAATCCTCCATTGCGTCCGGATGGACTAGGGGCGAGGGCGGATTCAAATATGATTGTTGGGGTTTCTTGGAGGAGAGTGATGGAGGCCTGCAAGAACCGATGCAGCGGGCGAGAAATGGCTACGAAAATTTAGGAAGTGCGTGCTCGAGAGGATCCAAAATGCGGCTAGCCAGCGTTAGCGAATGGGGATCGCTGGAGATGGGGAAGATGGGAGGCTCTTTGAATGAGGGGTGTTAATTTTGCGTGTTCTCTCATCGGCCTTCTGCAGTGGATCGAGGACGCCTGCTGGAGTTATTGCTAGAGTGCTAGACTAGCAAGCGGTTACGTCTTGTCTTAGTATTGTATCGTCCCATCACATAGACTATGTTTCAGGAAAGGACGTGAACCCACATTTCTCTCCTCCCTAGATAGCGTGCACCATAGAATTGCTTTTCTCACATGCGAAGGATTTGAATCCATATGCCGAAATAAAAGGACGTCAATCCTCAAGCCAGCTCACCCAACTCTAATAAATAGGACTACCAAAAAACTATAATAATAGGTGAAGCTCAAAAAATAATTATAATTTTGAGCCACGTCCATAGAATATCCGTTGTATATTTGGTTCTTGTACTTTGTATCATGTAGTAGTAATCAACCTATTAGCTACCTAATAGTACTCGCCATGCTCTAGAGGAATGACGAAGAACATTCTAGAATTATTGAGAAGTGTGTTTTGAGGTTTGTGCATATCTTTTAGTGTGCTAAAAACTATCAATAGTATCTTCTAGATGCTAGAATGGATATAACTAGATCCAACGGTACTTTATGGACATAGCTCGAAATTATAATTATTTTTGGGCTTCACCTATTATAATTTTATATAAACTAGTAAAAGGCACATGTCACACACGTATATATTGTATGAAATGTGATTTAACAAACATTAAGTTGTTATAAACCAATAGTCTTATTTGAAAAAAATGCATACATTAAATCTATTAATAATAACTATTTATACATATTGATAAAACAACCTAGTGTGCTATGAAATTTGTGGGGGGTGACATGATGGTTCTAGAATATGGTGGAGTTTGCTCTAGGTAGTACTCAACATGAATCTAGCTGATCTGAACCATTGGATCTAACAGCCCAACGGTCAATATTAGTGCATCAAATGAATCAAGTGCTTTAGTCTGTTATACAATTGGTTCAACCATGTTTCGATTCATTTGTTCATACGGTTCAAAACGCATTGGCATCATTTCTTCAATATCCTATTTTGTAATTCCTTTATGTTTGAACTCTGCTTCCAATGAATAAATTGCTTCAATCTCCAATGCATTCGGTTCAATCTCCGATGCATTTGGTGCAATCTCCCCTGCATTTGGTTCAACCTCCCCCGCATCTGGTTCAATCTCCTCTTGATCCATTGGTTCAATCTGCAATGTATCCATTGCTTCATTCTCCTGTCGTTTAGATACTTCATTCTCATCTGCATTTGCTGCTCCCACCTGATCATCCATTCCATAAGCTAGGTCCACTGCATTTTTACAAAGCCTAGCAATATGCCCTAGGATCCCACAACATTTGCAGTTACATCGTCGAGGTGGTGCACCACCCTCTGTACTCACTCTCATCCTATTCTTCCTTGGCCTACCTGCTGGTCTAGTAAAAACTGGAGGGTATAGCTTGAAGCATAGATTCACTTCCATCCATTGGTCTTTTCCCAACAAGGCTGGAACATTCTGAGCATATGCTGCCCTAAAAATTTGGCAACAGAGAAATACTCCGACACGTACTGATCAACTTCACCCTCTTCGCCTCCTAGAACACCCATGAAAAATAATGCATGTATGCAGTGTTTCCCATGAAGCTGCCATTGCCTGCAATGGCATGTCCCGTCAGCCAAACTCACTGGACACCTCCATTGCATATCTTTACTGTCAGTGTACGTTACCTCAGCCTCCATTCCTTTTCTAATGCATTTCATCTTCAATTGTTTTGCCCTGACATGCAATGCCTTAATCAAAGATGGGAGGATGAGATGGCCAGCATATACTGTTGATGCAATTCTTTGATGCAAATCAATCTTTATCATGATCATCTGCCTAATCTTATCAAATATTTGCCACAACATAAGCCCTTTCAATGACTTAACCTTTGCATTGAAACTCTCTACAAGGTTACTTGTCACATAGTCTACCTTGAAAATTTCATTGAATTGGCTTCTTGACCACACCATTCCATCATGTGCATCCAAGTACTCCTTCACCGCAGGTTTTTGTTTATACAACACTTCCAAATGATACAGATGCTTCCTCAAACTGCATGTGTATGAAGCTAGCCATAGGTTGTCAGTATAAACTTTACCCTTGAATTTCTTTGTAAAATTTTGCACTAAGTGTCGCACACATTCCCTATGCTCCACTCTGGGGAATACTGCTTCTACAACTTTCTCCAAACCTTTGCAAGCATTCGTGTGGATAGTAAGTCCTTGTGGATGACCTATAAGGTTGCGCAAATTCTCTAGAAACCAAGTCTAACTTTCCTCTGACTCAATCTCCAAAACTCCAAAAGCAACAGGGAACATCCAATTGTGGCCATCAACTGCAGTAGCAGCTACTAGCTGTAACACCCCAAAAATATTAATCAAGATTATCAAGTTCTAATCACTCAAGTTTAGGGTTAACAAAAACTTTTATTATTAAATCTAATATGGGTGTATGTGTGAATTGCATTAGTGTATGAATGAGTGCAATTTCCATGTTTGATTGCTACAAATGATAAGGAATGGTTTAAAGATGAATATTACATCATCTAGGCCAATTACAAACAAAATCAAAAGAAAGGAAATTCAAATATGAAGCATATGATCAAATGGTCATTTTGTCAAAAGTTAACCACTAGACCACTTTGAGTGTTTCTAGTAAAGGATTTCTAATATAAACTTTCTCAATTATTTTCACCCCTTGCTAGACCAAGTAAAAGTGAACCCAAGCCCACTTTACAAACAAACAGAAACAATTCCAAAATCTTTTTAAAGGACAATTCCAAATTGAATCAAGTGTATGTACTAGATCACCATTTTTCAAAAACCACTCAAATCAATTCACGTTGGCTTTTCCAAGCAACCATAGACACTCAAGCATGTTACAAACACACTCACCAAAATTTAGCCAAAAATTCAAATTTTAGTCTCATGCAGCCATTTGGTCGAGCACTTGGCAGACATAGAAAACACCTGCCTAACTTCTACTGTTTTGTGTAGTGATCACTTGCCGCTAGCCCCTCATTTCACTCCCCTGGTCTCCATTAGTGCCTAGCAGCACAGCAGACCAGCTCCCCCTCTGCCGTTTGCACCAGTGTCGCGCCGCCGGAGCTCACCACGCCGGTCGACCAAGGACAACTCGCCACAACCAGCGCCGCCCTCTCCCATGATGTCCAAGAGACAGGCGACCGTCCACCGCCACCCTCTGTCCACCCCTCGACCGCAGACATGCCATGGACCACCCACCAGCATCGTGCCCATTTCTCTGCCAGCCATGCCGAGAGCACGCCAGAGCGCTGCAGCCGACATGCGCACACGCCTCACCGCTGCGCCGCTCGCACACTGCCGGACCCTAGCAACCCCCCAGACATGCCCGTTCGCTGCCGCGTGGACCGTAGCCACTGTGCACCGTCTCGAACACCGCCGTTTACGCCCAGAGCACCGACCGTTCCCGGCCGTTCTCGACCGCCCCTTGCCGCGCCATCACTCACACAATGACCGCTCGGAAGCACCGCGTCGACCCCTACCCTCAGCCATGCTGCTAGCCCCCTGTATCACCGTCATCGACGAGCCCGAGCCATCCCGCTCTGTCCCTCTCGCCGGTATATAAATAGAGGCCGCCCAACTCTAATTCGCCACACCATTCCACTACCCTCTCTCTCAGAGACTTCCCACACCTCTCCCCGGAGCAACGCGAGCACCACATCGCTGGAATTTAGCCGAAGTCCGCCGCTGCAGAGGAGAAGAGGAACCGGAGCTAGGAGCCACCCTAGGAGCCACCGCGACCACCATTCGAACCGTCATCGTCTACAACGTTGTTCGCCCCCATCGCCACGTCTAGCTGGAGCCCTAGTGAGCCCCCACGTACCCCCACCGCCGTGTTAGGGTTGGAATCTCGCCGGAGTTGTTCGCCGGAGACAACGAACCTCAGGCGTAGATCTTACTTCTAATCACACGGCCTAGATTGAAAGATACCGCTTCATCGTAAGTGAGTCGCTGACTAGTAGGCCCCACCTATCAGCATCCCGCTGTGCCAGCGCTGTGCATTTGGGCCAACCCATTGAGTTTCCCGTGTAGAGCCCGTAGATTCAAATAGAGTTTTTCCTTTTTAGTTAAAACTAGATTCTGTCAGTAGATTCAAAAATCAATTCAAAGAGATTCACTGAACCAAATTGCATGATTCAATTTTTTTAGAAAGGTATTCAAATTATATATCCAAGCCCGTTGGATTCAAATCATTTGAAATTATAGATCACCTATAGTAAAAATAACAAGACAGTGACTTTTCCACATTCAAACATTTTTCAAAAATCAACCATAAATGCTTTTGAGTTGATTCCAACTCTCAAAAATCACATTTAACAAGATCTATCTGAATATGTAAAAATATTTAGGTTTACATGCTGTGACATTGGACTAGTACTAAAAGAATACTATATAGGCATTTCTAGTCACTTTAATTGTATTAAATAGTAATTTTAAACTTGATAAAATGTGACCACCACTTTAAATCACATTCCCAAGTATTAGAATATGTGTTGATGACATGTGTCAACATGATCCCATATTTTAATTGGAGAATATTAAATCTTAAGTATTTTCAATGAATAGAAATTACTTTTATAAAATAAGATAAACACGATTAGGTCTTTATTTCATGTGATGTTGGTGATGATGCTAGATCATCAAGTGTGAGCCTTAGTGTGCTAAATAGAAGTAGTTAAGTATTGTTTGGTGATTGTGTACCTTGTATTCATTTATAGACGATAGTACTGACCCGAGATACGAGGAGGAGGAGTACTACTAAGAACAAGAAGAAGAGAACTTCAACCACTGCACTACTCAAGGCAAGCCTAACACTACAAGTTAACTATGCAAGCTAACACTTGCAAGTTTCTTAACTATGCAAGCCATCACTACTTGCGAACTAGAACTATGCAAGCTAACACTTCCAAACTTGATAACCTATGCAAGACGCATTAGGCATGCTTTGGTTATACAACTTTGATTATACCAATCCCAAGTTTTACTTGCAAGATTTATTCTTTTACTTTTACCAAAGTTCTTTAATCTTAGTTAGTGATTTGTGAGTATTGGAAAAATAGTATAGATGCCATAAAGAGTATAAAACTAGGCCTAAGTAGTTATACTTAGATGTCATCAAAAGGCATAAACTAGAGTTGGATAGTTACACTTGATTAGCACCCCTCATTAGTGAATACCCTCAACTTTAGTGTCTAGTGCTAAGCATAAAAGTTGATCACTTTATATGGGAATACTTGGTGAAAATGATTATGAAAACCTTGGAATGATGATTCATCCTATTGAAATGTTTTGACATGTGTTGAGAAACACAATGGTTGATGATGAAAATGTTGAGGCATGAGCCTTAGCCCTTTATCAAAACTGATGGTTGGGTTCGGATGCGATACCATTCAAATTTTATCGTACAACCACAATACACGAATTGGGTAGGGCTTAACTACAAGTTTATATGCCTTAGTATGGGTTCCCTCGCGGAAAGAGGTTGAGCTGAGGCTACCTCATGAGTGTGAATGTCCACCTATGCAGTGCCCAGGATGGCAGATGGCCATGGCTGGGAGGCCAAGCTCAGAGGGGAGGTGCCTATACTATAGTGTGTAATTGAAAGGTTATGATTGATTATCCGCATACTAAGTATGATGATTCAGGGTTATCCCTGACGGATGTATCGAATTTTGTGGTGAAAGTGTACCACCTCTGTAGAGTGTCAAACTATTCGAATAGACGCATCCGCAGTCATGGACAGTTGGAGTTGCCATACTGTTCCGCTATCAGATGTTTTCAAAATGACTTGCGAATTGAACTATGGCCTTGACTTGACCACAACAGGGTTGTGGATATGAAAACTAAGTTCCCACTTAGGTGATGTAGAAAATTAAATTAGTTTTCTTTACTTCTAAACTCAGTATGAAATTAACCTGGCTTTTTTGCAAATAAACCTAGAGCTTAAGATTCCTACTAGAACTACCTTACCTTGTTAGTGATAGTTTGTGAGTACTTAAAGAGTACTCATGACTTTGTCCCTGGCTATTCCCATGGCTAGACTATGAGGAGGACTATCAGGAAGATGGACAACAAGAGGTCTATGACAACTAGGATCATCTCCCATCGTCAGCATTGCCTGTGACTCTGAAGATGGAGCCCCTACTACGTTTACTCTCCGCTGCTTTGATTGTATTAAGACTGGATCATGAGATCCTTTATTTGTAAGACCTTTATTATGGTTTGTAATGGATGATGTGGTACCAATTCTATTATGTCTCGCAAAAATGGTAATCCTGGGATTGTGATGTATGGCATAACAGGCATCTGGGATTAAAAATCTAGGTGTTGACAAGTTGGTATCAGAGCCATCCTGACCATAGGAGACCCTAGTTAGAATGAACGTCTGGACAAAACTTAGTTTCAAAACAAAGAAGTGAGTATTTATGAAAACCTATCGCCACTCTTATCCTTGAGATTCTTTAAAAAAAATCATGTTCCTCAAAATTTCTTGCAATCCTACATAAAATTTGACACACATGATCACCCTACTAACTTGCTCACCCTATATTCTTATAGATGGAGGTAAAGTTTAGCAAGTTCTACCAGCTGGGCAACGGAGGCCAACTGCTCTTTGAGAGGGATCTAGATGCACTCGCAGAGTATCTTTAGCACCCGCAGCCGGAACTCTTCGGTGCCCAACTCAATGATCATCAAGGAGGAGAGCTATCGTGGTTGATAGTTGCAGATCTCAGAGGCAAGATGGAAGCGCCCACTTCGGAGACGATCCAATTCAGCGTTCGGGAGAATAACTAGCTAGATGGATTAGCCAGGGCTATGCAAGAAGCTCTTGCCCGTCTGTGTGGACAAAATATCAACCAGATCCGGGGAACTCGCTTTTCTCACTATGCAAGGCGTGATTCTATGGGAATGCCTTTGGAGATGCAAGGACACCAGGAGTTGAAGCACCAAGTGGATAATCTCGACTTCATGTTGTATGATAGACATCAAGAGTTGGACAATGCTCGTGCCTACGCCAACCACAACCATGCCATTGCAGTCAAGAAGGACCAAACCCTCGCCATCCTCGCCAAGGAGCATCAATCACTTCGCCGTCAGCGTGACAAAAAGGATCGCATCATCGATCGTCTTCGGAAGAAGGTGGCCACTCTCGAGAAGACCATCCGTGAGCAGGAGATCCAGCTTGAAGCGAAGGAGGAGGAAGGTGAAGATATCCGTGGTGATCTCTACTGTTACCTCAGCGATGATGATGACTACCTGGAAGACGATGCCATGGAGTTCCACACTGATGATGATGATTCCGCCTTAATTGGTGATGATTAGATGCACTTGAGCACTACTGTAGGAATGAGTTGTACCCAGTCCCACTGTATCCTAGCTTCACATAATGGTTCTTAAAACCATCTGTTTTCTATTTGTGGTGTGTGTTTGTATTGTGTGCTTGAATGAATGAATGAGAGGAAGTTGTTAGTTTACCAAACCCGAGTCAAACTCAAAGTTTAAAGCTTTTGAAACAAAACCATGAACCTTAGAAATTTACCTCTTATCCCATTATCTATCTCAATCTTTAAATGACTCGTGGAAATCCTGGAGGAAGTAGTTCATCTCAGGACCCAATGCTGCAGATTTTGCAAATGCTACTTTCTAACCGTAAAGCTAGTAGAGACGAACATCAAGCCAACTTAGCCACTCTCCAACAGATAGCTCAGATGGCCCACAATAATCAAGGCCGCGGAAACTAGGATAACCATGGATCCAAGCTCAAGAACTTTCAGAATACCAACCCACCTATCTTTAGTAAGTCTGAAGAGCCTTAGATGCTGATGACTGGCTGGAAACCATGGAGAACAACTTAGAGGTCGTAGGAGTTGAGGAAAATGAAAAATTATTGTTTGCCACCCATTATCTGGCAGGTGATGCAAGAGGCTGATGGAATAGCATCTATACCATGAACGTGTTGGGTCCGCAGCATAGAAAACAAAAAAATTCCTACGATGAGAACTATACGCCAAGATCTATCTACTAGATACAGAGCAACGGGTGGACATACATCCATGGAGAACTTACCCTCGAAGACAACAAGTTTTGTTAACAAGTAGGAACTCGTGGTTGATGTAGTTGTACGCTTGGCGATCTCAAGATCGTGTGGAAGTCCGAGCGCCGCAAATCAGCACCGCATCTGTCCTCGCACACACGTTCAAGCTACCGGACAACCTCCACCTCCTCACTCCAGCGAATCAGCGGAAGCAGCAACTCCTTCCAGACGCAAGGCCACCGGGAACATGTATCTCGCTAATCCGAGACCATGGGGGAATATCTAGAGGGGGAGAGAGATCCTTCACAAGGAGGTGTAGTTTGTGAGAGGGGAGAGGGGGATTTATATAGGAGGGAGGGAGACCCCTCCCCTCCCATAGCCGACGCATGAGGGGAGGGGGACTCCTCCCCTCCTTCATTCATGTGGTGAACCTCCACTCACATAAACATGGCCTCCACCCAAAATCCCACTCACATGTATTTAATTTCCACCAAATTAAATGCAACTCTCAATTTAATAAAACTCTTTTATTTATTTTATTCAGAATTTTGTTAATTACTTTAATTAACAAACATTCACATAAAACCCCTTGCAACATTTCAATATCACATGCAGAACCATTTTCTGCAATTTCACCCGTAACAGTTCCGGTTTCTATCGAAACATTTCCTGCGCTTTGCAAACCTTTTGTCTGGAACATATGTGCTTCTAAATGGTGTCCGGCAACCCTTAAGTATGTCACCCTACGGTTCGCGAATAATGCAGACATGATTGAGACTCCTCTCAGATCAATAATCAAAAGTGGGACCTCGAGATCCATACTGACTCCTACACATTCAACGATGACTTCTGTGATCGTGAGAATCTTTAACGCTAGCAATTTAATCCCTTTGTCTCATGATATAATACATGTCTGAGATTCGATCATCGGTATCAAAATACCTAGTTTGATCTTGTTCCCATGATATAACATTCTAGTGATCACATCACTTGCTTGCAAGCTATCTTAATGTGATATCACCGAGAGGGCCCAGAGTATATCTATCCGTCATCGGGATTGACAAATGTCACTCTTGATCCATGAGCCTCAACATAACACCTTCATAGCACTGAACCCACCTTTATAGTCACCCTGTTACGGTGTGACGTTTGATGTTATCAAGATACTCTTCCGGTGTTAGCAATTAACATGATCTCATGGTCTAAGGACTAAGACTACTTCGTATGATGTTATAGCAATATAAACATAATGAATTGATCGTAATGCTATACTTCGGATGAATGTTCATCACATCATTTCACAAATGTTGTGACCTTGTTATTAACAACATCCAATGTCCATGATCAGGAAACCTTGATCATCTTGTTAATTAACAAGCTAGTCTATAAAGAGAGGCATAACTAGGAACCCTTTTTTGTTTATTAAACACACATGTATTGACGTTTCCTATCAATACAATTATAGCATGCAAAATAAACATCTATCATATACAAGGAATACATAATAATAACTTTATTATTGCCTCTCAAGGCATATTTCCTTCAGAACGGAGGTCAGATGATGACTTGGGAGGAGTTCAAACTCAAGTTCAGCAGGACTCATGTGCCCCCAGGTATGATTAAGAGGATGAGGGATGAGTTTAGAGAATTGAAACAAGGAAGAATGACTATGGTGGAATACCGTGACAAATTTCTGTCACTAGCTAGATATGCCCCTGATGAGATTGACATAGAAGCAAAGAAAAAAGAGAGATTCCTGAACGGACTGCATGATGAGATGTAAACTGTGCTAGTCAACATTCCCTTTGATGATCTTGAAGCTTTAGTGGACTCTGCCATTCAGATGGAAGGGAAGATCAACCAATCCAATAACAATCGCAAGCGTAGGATGATGCACCAACTTGGATCCCACAATACCTAGAAGTATCACCCCAACCCGTCTACAGGATATGCCCTAAGAAACAACAGACCCTGTATGTCCCGTCCAAGCTACCCCAACCGTGGAGGAGGAAACCCAAGATCTCGAGGAAACAACAACAACCACCCCCGGCAACTCCAATAACTTCAACCGTTCACCGCCCAAGTCCAACAACAACAACAACAATACTGCCCCAAGGACTGGAAGTAATGGTGTGCCTATTGCAGGAAAAGACAAGTCCCAGATTACTTGCTTTGAATGCGGAGTCAAGGGTCACTACTCCAACGAGTGCCCCAAGAAGCTTGCAGCAGCCACCAATGTGAATGCACCCGCTCAGCAGCAACGCCGTGTTCAGCCTAGAAGGAGATTTGCCCCAGGGAACTTGCTCAACCACAACGGCCGTCTGTTCCACAGGAATGCTGAAGAAGCTCAGGAAGCGCCAGATCTCGTGATGGGTATGTTTTCTGTTAACTCAATACTTGCAAGAGTATTGATTGATTCTAGAGCATCGCACTTGTTTGTTACAGAAGAATTTGCATGCACTAGTAAGATTCAACCAACAAAATTGAAGCCTGTTATGATAGTTCAAATACCTGGTTCAACCACCAAAGCTAGAAAAATTTGCAAGGCTATACCTATCAGAATCCATGGAATAGATTTTTATGCTAATCTAATAGTACTTCGAACCAAATGTTTGGAAGTAGTACTAGGAATGGATTGGATGTCGAACATAAAGGATTAATCGACTGTGCCAAGAAAGCCATAACCATGACCAGTAGCACTGGAGTATCAGTAGAGCATGTATTTGAGACATTGCCCCGTCAATTCAAATGCAACAAGAGTCTAGCCCAACCAACCCTAGACCAAGTCAGAGTAGTCTGTGAATACCCCGACGTGTTCCCAGATGAATTGCCCGGTATGCCCCTAGATTGGGATATCGAGTTCCTGGAACTGGACCCATAGCACAGAGACCTTATAGTATGAACCCATCTGAATTAGTGGAGCTGAAGAAGCAACTTGATGCTATGCTGGAGAAAGGTCTGATTCAACCAAGTGTGTCACCATGGAGATCGCCTATTTTGTTTATGGATAAGAAAGATGGAGGTAACCGTCTGTGTACGGATTACCGGAAGCTGAATGATGTCACCATCAAGAACAAGTACCCACTGCCGAAGATCGAGGATCTGTTTGACCACTTGACTGGTGCCAGAGTGTTTTCTAAGATTGATCTTAGAACTGGTTATTATCAACTCAAGATTCGTGCAATGGATATTCGAAAGACTGCCTTTACCACCAGATATGGATTGTATGAGTACACTATCATGTCTTTTGGATTAACCAATGCCCCCGCTTATTTCATGAACCTCATGAATAAGATTTTTATGAACTTCCTGGATAAGTTTGTCGTTGTTTTTATCGATGATATTCTGATCTATTCCAAGTTAGAAGAAGACCATGAGCTACACCTGAGAACCATCCTTGAAAACCTTAGAGAACATTAGTTGTATGCTGAGTTTAGCAAATGTGAGTTCTGGTTGAAGGAATTAGGATTCCTAGGACATATCATGTCGGTAGGAGGAGTTGCCTTCGATCCTGCCAAGATTAAGGATGTTGAAGAATGGAAAGCACCAACCACTCAAACCCAAGTCCATGCATTTCTCAGATTAGCGGGATATTAACGCAAGTTCGTAGAAGGATTTTCGAGCATCGCAAGACCAATGACCCAATTGTTGAAAAAAGATAAGAAGTTTGAATGGAAGGACAAATGTGAAGCAAGTTTTCAAAAGCTCAAGAAGAGATTGATTTCAGCCCCAATTTTGATTATGTCGGATATCAAGAAGCCTTTTGATGTGTATTGTGATGCATCCAAGATTGGTCTTGGATGTGTGTTGATGCAAGAAGGCAAAGTCATATCATATCTGTCTAGACAACTGAAGCAACATGAGCAAAACTACCCTACCCATGACCTTGAACTAGCAGCCGTAGTATTAGCTTTGAAGACATGGCGTCATTACCTTATGGGTAACCGCTGTGAGATTTATTCGGATCACAAGAGGCTGAAGTATATTTTCACCTAGAAGGAGCTGAATATGAAGCAAAGGAGATGGATAGAGCTAATCAAGGATTATGACCTTGACATTCACTATCACCCCGGCAAGGCCAATGTGGTAGCGGATGCTCTTAGCAGATTGCCATGTAGATTGAACACCATGATTAAAGAAGCCCAGCCAAGTTTGCATGAAGAGGGTGAGAAGTTTAGAATGGAGCTAGTTAGTGAAGGATTTTTAGCTAGCATTGAACTTCAACCCACTTTGATCAGTCAGATCAAGGAGGCGCAGAAAGGAAATGTAAGTATCGACGGAATCAAGCGTCGTATCGATACAGGGAAGGTACCCGGATTCACCGAAGATGAAGAAGGAGTTTTGTGGTACAAAGGACGTATCTGTGTGCCAGTAGATTCCGAGTTGAAACAAGTCATTATGCAGGAAGCTCATGATACTCTTTATTCTATCCACCCCGGAGGAACGAAGATGTATCAGGATTTGAAGGAGCAATTTTGGTGGCACAAGATTAAGAGAGAAATCGGAAGCTACATAGCCAAGTGTGATATCTGTCAGAGAGTCATAGCGGAACTTCAGTGACCCGCATGACTTTTGCAACCATTGCAGATTCCGGAATGGAAATGGGATTCTATCGGAATGGATTTCATCACCGGTTTGCCTACATCTAGTAGGGGAAATGACTCTATTTGGGTCATAGTTGATAGACTGTCTAAGGTATCCCATTTTATACCTGTCAAGACCACCTACGAGAGTTCGAAGCTAGCAGAGCTATACATTGCTAGAATCGTCAGTTTGCATGGAACCCCTAAGACCATAGTATCGGATCGAGGAACTCAGTTTACCTCAAGATTTTTGCAGAAAGTCCAAGAAGGATTAGGAACCAAGCTGAACTTCAACACAACTTACCACCCACAAACCGATGGACAAACTGAAAGAGTCAAGCAAATCTTAGAAGATATTTTGAGAGCTTGTGTGCTAGAATATAGATCAAAATGGGAAGATTGTTTGCCCTTCGTAGAATTCTCATACAACAACAGTTATCAAGCCAGTTTGCAAATGGCCCCATTTGAATTTCTGTATGGAAGAAAGTGTCGTACCCCCTTGAATTGGTCGCAAGTAGGAGAGAGTCAGATTTTCGTACCCAACATCCTACGATAAGCCGAACAGAAGGTTCACAAAGTCTGTGAGCACCTCAAGACCGCCCAATCAAGACAGAAGAGTTATGCTGACAAGAGACGTCGAGACCCGACCTTCAATATCAGAGATTTTGTGTATCTCAAAGTATCACCCTTGAAAGGAATGCAATGTTTTCAACTGAAAGGGAAGTTAGCCCCCAGATATATTGGACCCTTCAAGATTTTGAATCGCCGAGGAGAAGTATCATATCAACTGGAACTGCCAGAGGAGATGTCATCCATTCATGATGTGTTCCATATCTCGTTACTTCGCAAATTCTTAGAAGTTCCAGAGAAGACCGATGTGTTCAAGAACATCGATCACCGAGCCATAGATATCAACAAGGATCTAACCTATCGTGAAGCACCATTCGTATTTTGGAAGAAGCCTTCAGAACCACCACGACCAGGAGTATCAAGTTTCTCAAGATCTAGTGGAGCAACCATACTGAAGAAGAAGCTACTTGGGAGCGAGAATATTACATTAGGACTGAGTTTCCAAATCTCTTAAGTTCCTAGTTTTTTTTAAATCTCGGGACAAGATTTTGTTGAAGGAAGGAAGGTTTGTAACACCCCAAAAATATTAATCAAGATTATCAAGTTCTAATCACTCAAGTTTAGGGTTAACAAAAACTTTTATTATTAAATCTAATATGAGTGTATGTGTGAATTGCATTATTGTATGAATGAGTGAAATTTCCATGTTTGATTGCTACAAATGATAAGGAATGGTTTAAAGATGAATAATACATCATCTAGGCCAATTACAAACAAAATCAAAAGAAAGGAAATTCAAATATGAAGCATATGATCAAATGGTCATTTTGACAAAAGTTAACCACTAGACCACTTTGAGTGTTTCTAGTAAAGGATTTATAATATAAACTTTATCAATTCTTTTCACACCTTGCTAGACCAAGTAAAACTGAACCCAAGCCCACTTTACAAACAAACAGAAACAATTCCCAAATCTTTTTAAAGGACAATTCCAAATTTAATCAAATGTATGTACTAGATCACCATTTTTCAAAAACCACTCAAATCAATTCACGTTGGATTTTCCAAGCAACCATAGACACTCAAGCATGTGACAAACACACTCACCAAAATTTAGCCAAAAATTCAAATCTTAGTCTCACATGGCCATTTGGTCGAGCACCTATGTAACATCCCAAATCTTTAATCAAGGTTATTGATACATTGCAAATGTATCTATAATTTTTGATGTTCCATGCTTAGTTTTATCCACTTTCTTGTGTTTTGTTCCAACTTTGGAGTACTTTTCATATGATTTCTTGGACTAACCTATTAACAAGAGCCACAGTGCCAGCTGCCTGTTTTCTGCCGTTTTTGGTTCCAGGAAAGTCAGAAAATGAATATTCTCGGAATTGGACAAGACAAAAGCCAAAGTGCCTATTTTTCCGGAAGTCATCAGATGCCAAAATACGAGACAGAGAGGGGCCAGAGGCCGGCCACACCACCAGGCCACGCGGCCAGGCTGGGCCCGTGCCAGGGGGTGGTGTGGCCAGCCCAGGTACCCCCTCGGCCTCCCCTTCCGACTATAAGATGCCCTCGGGACATAAACCCTAAGTGCCTGATCAAAAAATCTACGAAAGAGTCTATAGCCGCCGTCATCTCCATCCCTAGATCGGGATGGATCTGAAGCTCTTCCTAGCACCCTGCCAGAGAGGGGAATTCACCCTGGAGGCCTTCTTCATCACCATGCAAGCCTCCGGTGTGATGCGTGAGTAGTTCATCCTTGGACTACAGATCCATGTAGTAGCTAGATGGCTGGTTCTCCTCCTTTGTGCTTTCATGTCTAGATCTTGTGAGCTCCGGTCATGATCAAGATCATCTATTTGTAATTCTGCATTTGTGTTTGCGGGGATCCGATGGATATTGAGATGCTATTTCAGATTGATTATTCATTCTATCATGTCTTTGTTATTTGTGATCTTGCATGCTTTCTGTTGTTAGTAGCTATCTTAGCCAAGTAGATGCTAGCAACTCCAAGAGTTAGTATTTATGCTCAATAGTGGGTTCATGCCTCTGGTAATCTGGGGAAGTGACAGAAATCTCTAAGGTACTAGATGTGCTATTGCTACTAGGGAGAAAACAACAATCCTTTATTCATAGAACAATCATATTGTTTACTTTATACCCAGTTCATAAAGCAATAATCTGTTGCTTGCAACTTAATACTGGAGGGGTTTCGGATGATAACCTGAAGGTGGATTATTAGTCATAGATGCAGTTGGATGGCGGTCTATGTATAATGTTGTAATGCCCAATCAAGTCTCAAAGGAGTCAATATGATTAGTATATGCATGTATTTCTTTCTCGATGTTTGTCAATTGCCCCGCTGTAATTTGTTCACCCAGCATGTTATCTATCTTAAGGAGAGCCACCTCTAGTGAACTATGGATCCCGGTCCTTGTCTTTTACATTCAATCTACAATCTTTTACTGCTTTGTGTTTACTTTCTGCAAACTATTACTTCTTTCCATTCGATACGTTTAATCCTTTGTTTTCCGCAAAACACGGTGAGATTGACAACCTCATCGCAAGTTGGGGACAAAGTTTTGTGGTTGTGTTGTGCAGGTCTCCACGTTGCTACTAGCACCGGTAGTGCGCCCTGCCAAAGCTCAGCTAGTAACACCTTTGGGGTGTTTCCTTGCTCCTACTAGTTCGATTAAACCTTGGTTTCCTAACTGAGGGAAACTTGCTGCTGTGCTCATCATACCTTCCTCTTGGGGTTCCCAACGAGCTCTACATCAACCACGCACCAGCACTTTTCTGGGCGTCGTGCATTGAGCCATCAAGCATTTTTCTCGCGCCGTTGCTAGGGAGTCAAGGACATCTTCACAAGGGGAGTCCCTCATAACCAATCTCTTTAATTTGTTATTTTTTTTGCTTAGTTTCTTTTTTCTTCGTTTGCTTGTTTCTTTTTCAAAAGAAAACACAAAAAATTAGTTTTAAAATTTTGCTTTCTTTATTCAAAAACACAAAAAAATTAGTTCCTATCTTGAGTTTCCACTATGTCTAGCCTTGCTCAAATCACTATGTCACCCGAGGAAATTATTTTCACTTTTAAACAAGGAATTTAGGAAAGTTTTAAGGAAGCTTGGTCTAGAATCTCTGATCTACATGAAAAACTGAGCCTAAAATGACTCAAAGCTTGTTCCTTAGCAGTTTTTACCTTGAGATTGCTCTTTGCTATAGATATGCTTTAGATGCTGTTGCGGGAGGATATTTCCTCCAATGTAATGAGGATGATGCTATTAATGCTATAAAGAAATTGATCCTCACTTACAACTTTCCTAGCCAAACTGATATTTCTTTCGCAAAAATATTTGCTAGGTTGAACACTCTTGAGACTAGCACTACTAGCTTAAAAGATTGCTATAATACGCTTAGAGAGCATCACAATTATGTCCCAATAAATTCTGAACCATCAAAGTGGCTCCCTACAGTAAAGATTGAGATAAACACTGAAACTTTTCAAGCTCGCTGTGATATCATGTCTGAATTTTGCCTTATGCCCAAAGATATTTATGAATCTCTGAATACTTGGGGGCTTACTAAAGGAGGAAAAGAAATATCTCTTGCTAATAATGCTACCATATTACCTCTTGGAATAGCTGAAGGAGTGTTTACAAAGATCCTTGGGAAAATGATTTTTACTGATTATCTTGTTATTGAATGTGCAGGAAAAGGACAAATTACACTTGGAAGGTCCCTATTAGAACTCCTTGGAGAAATAATAAATGTGGGAAAAGGGACCATGCACCTTTATTCTCCACCAAACAATCATATTTTCCCCAAGGTTAAGAATAAAATTAAGATAGGTAAGGGCAAGAAATTTGGTTTTAATGCTTCTTCATTTGAGAACACTTGATTCTTTTTCTTGCATCTTATGCCTAACTAAAGGCGTTAAAGAAAAGTACTTATTGGGAGATAACCCAAAAGTTTTAGATGAGTTTTGGAAGTTATTACTTCAGTAATAAACGCTCCTTATCCTTTTAATTTGCTTTTTGTGCCAAGAGTAACATCTAATGAGAGAGAAGTAATGATTGGGAAAGTTGCTGTCCTGAAACAGATTTCTATGCTTCACCGTAAAAACATTTGTAAAATCTCTGAACGTATTTTTGAGGCGTGCATTTTTGTGCTTCTGCCCCAGGTTGTTATCTAACTTTCGTTAGTTCAACACTTTTTTATTTGAGCAACAGAAGGGCTTCGAAAAAATTCGTCTTTACCTGCTGGTCTGTTTTGACAGATTTCTGCCATTTTCTGCATTTGCTTCTTGTTGGTTCCTTTTTTAGTTCTTTTGGGGAATTGAGCTTTTTGAGGGAATTGCTACAGTAGCTAGTGTTATAATGGAATTTTATTTGGTGTTAGAACTAAACCTTCAGACTTATTTATCTTGAGTGCACTAATGTTGCTAATAAAGATTGTGTGAAGTTTTGTATGAAGGAAAAATTTCAGGTGTATGGAAGGAATGAGTAATGAGATGAAGGATGGACTAAACCTCAAGCTTGGGGATGACACACGTGTCACCCCAAGAAATATCCAAGAAGTACAAGGGTCAAAGCTTGGGGATGCCCAAGGCATCCCCTTCTTCATCAATAAAAATTCCAGGTTTCTTCCAAAAGCTTCATTTTTATTGTTTCATGCACGGTTGTGTTGTTCTTGGAGCGTCTTATTTTGTGTTTTGGTTTTTTGTTTGCTTTGGTTTTCTTAGTTTTCTGAATAAATTGGTTGGAACCCCTCTTTCATACTTTGGTTTGCAAATAGTTTGGTTTGGTTTGAAAAAGAGTAGGAAAGTTCATGCTTATGTGGTAAAAAGAGCTTGTTTTTGACTGTGGCCTATGCTCTGTCATGCCATGCTTGATATTGTTTTGGCTTTATGCTTAGTATTGTTTGCTGTAGCATGACTTTTTATAAACAATTGAGATTGCTTAATGTGTCGTGGATGAATCATGTGTTGTTTTAGCATATTAAAGCATAGTATAGTGGTATTCTCCTTTAATGCTTTATTTGGGTTGACTTGGCGCATGCTCACACCATGTTATGGCTATCTCAAGTCACCATAGCCTTTATGATCCTTTAGTTTTCAACTTGTAGTATCACTTTATTCTTTGATCAATGATGTTTTTTCGCTCTGCATGATTATGGCTATTATTGCTCTCTTAGTTTGTCGCTCCCAGTCTTTTGCTAGCCTCCACAACAAAGTATGAGTTCCACTCATGCATCCAACTCCCTAAACCAAGTTATTCCAAAGAGTCCACCATACCTACATACTAGCTTATGCTATTCCAAGTATATTCATGCTTTTGTTTACCTTCCAAATTAAACTTGTTATGAGAAAACTAGTGATTAAAGCTCTCACGAACTTGATGGCACACTTTACTTTTCTTGCCCTTAATAAACTTGAACCATTGTGTCTTCTATGTTGTATATGCTTGCACTTATTTGTCGGGAATTAGCAGAACCATGATTTCATGGGGAACGCTTTCAACATTGCACTTGGTACTTGTACCTAGTTGATATCATGCTCTTTTGTATATGGATGTCGTCGGTGTGAAATGAAAGGGGAGCTTGTAAGTCCATGGAGTTATGTATATGTGTTAGAGAAACGCCTGGGCCGCTGGTCTAATCCATGCTGACATGGTGGAAACCTGCAGCGTAACCATAATGAGCTGTCTATGAAGCATTCTTCTTATAAAAAAAGAGTCCTATATTGAGAAAAAAGAGATTATGAAAAGAGGAAAGAGAGAAAAAAGCACCATGTTCCCATGGTAAATAAGAAGATTGCTGAGATGCTCGTTGTCTGCTTGCCTTGTCATTTTGATATGGGGATTCTTCCGTATCATCGGGCAAGGGGTACCCCGTTGGCGGTTCTCTATGATACACATGTACTTACAATGACAAGAACTTACCAGTGACTAAACTTGAGTAGCATGAGGAGCGGCCCTCGTATACAAGGGACATGAGATTTCTGACTTATACTTCGTCAAACATGTACACCATAGTTTGTTCACTTTAATCTTAATCACTTCAAGATGCTTATGATAGGGGCAATGAGAGCTGAAAGCTATAAGTACCATAATTTTTGGAAGCTCTTTATGAGACTTGAATCTCTACTTCCTTTTATAAAAAGGCCTTTCTTCCACCATTATATTGAGTCTCCACCTTCTATCTTTATGCACCTACTTTGAGAGCATAGTGGCCATTCTTAGTTCTATGTGCATTGTCCCAAGACTAGTTGATTGATGCATACTTTGATATTGCTTGTTTTAAACTATTGTATCTAGTCACTCTTATGAACTTTGAAGGTGTCCTATGCATTTATATTTGCTACTCTATTGAGGGACACGCTGAATACTTTTATGCTATGTTCGTTTGCTACAAATGATAAGGAATGGTTTAAATATGAATACTACATCATATAGGCCAATTACAAACAAAATCAGAAGAAAGGAAATTCAAATATGAAGCATATGATCAAATGGTCATTTTGACAAAAGTTAACCACTAGACCACTTTGAGTGTTTCTAGTAAAGGATTTCTAATATTAACTTTCTCAATTTTTTCACCCCTTGCTAAACCAAGTAAAAGTGAACCCAAGCCCACTTTACAAACAAACAGAAACAATTCCCAAATCTTTTTAAAGGACAATTCCAAATTGAATCAAATGTAAGTACTAGATCACCATTTTTCAAAAACCTCTCAAATCAATTCACCTTGGCTTTTCCAAGCAACCATAGACACTCAAGCATGTGACAAACACACTCACCAGAATTTAGCCAAAAATTCAAATCTTAGTCTCACGCGGCCATTTGGTCGAGCACCTATGTAACATCCCAAATCTTTAATCAAGGTTATTGATACATTGCAAATGTATCTATAATTTTTGATGTTCCATGCTTAGTTTTATCCACTTTCTTGTGTTTTGTTCCAACTTTGGAGTACTTTTCATATGATTTCTTGGACTAACCTATTAAAAAGAGCCATAGTGCCAGCTGCCTGTTTTCTGCCAAAGTGCCTATTTTTCCGGAAGTCATTAGATGCCAGAATACGAGACGGAGAGGGGCCAGAGGCCGGCCACACCACTTGGCCGCGCGGCCAGGCTAGGCCCGTGCCAGGGGGTGGTGTGGCTAGCCCAGGCACCCCCTCGGCCTCCCCTTCCGACTATAAGATGCCCTCGGGACGTAAACCCTAAGTGCCCGATCAAAAAATCCACGAAAGAGTCTGTCGCCGCCGTCATCTCCATCTCTAGATCGGGAGGGATCTGAAGCTCTTCCCGGCACACTTCCGGAGATGGGAATTCACCCTGGAGGCCTTCTTCATCACCATGCAAGCCTCCGGTGTTATGCGTGAGTAGTTCATCCTTGGACTACGGATCCATGTAGTAGCTAGATGGCTGGTTCTCCTCCTTTGTGCTTTCATGTCTAGATCTTGTGAGCTCCGTTCATGATCAAGATCATCTATTTGTAATTCATACATGTTGTGTTTGCGGGGATCCGATGGATATTGAGATGCTATTTCAGATTGATTATTGATTCTATCATGTGTTTGTTATTTGAGATCTTGCATGCTTTCCATTGTTAGTAGCTATCTTGGCCAAGTAGATGCTAGCAACTCCAAGAGTTAGTATTTATGCTCGATAGTGGTTTCATGCCTCTGGTAATCTGGGGAAGTGACAGAAATCTCTAAGATACTAGATGTGTTGTTGCTACTAGGGAGAAAACAACAATCCTTTGTTCGTTGAACAATCGTATTGTTTACTTTACGCGCAGTTCGTGAAGCAATAATCTGTTGCTTGCAACTTAATACTGGAGGGGGTTCGGATGATAACCTGAAGGTGGATTATTAGTCATAGATGCATTTTGATGGCGGTCTATGTATAATGTTGTAATGCCCAATCAAGTCTCAAAGGAGTCAAGATGATTAGTATATGTATGTATTTCTTTCTCGATGTTTGTCAATTGCCCCACTGTAATTTGTTCACCCAACATGTTATCTATCTGAAGGAGAGCCACCTCTAGTGAACTATGGATCCCGGTCCTTGTATTTTACATTCAATCTACAATCTTTTACTGCTTTGTGTTTATTTTCTGCAAACTATTACTTCTTTCCATTCGATACGTTTAATCCCTTGTTTTCCGCAAAACACGGTGAGATTGACAACCTCATCGCAAGTTGGGGACAAAGTTCCGTGGTTGTGTTGTGCAGGTCTCCACGTTGCTACTAGCACCAGTAGTGCGCCCTGCCAAAGCTCAGCTAGTAACACCTATGGGGTGTTTCCTTGCTCCTACTGGTTCGATTAAACCTTGGTCTCATAACTGAGGGAAACTTGCTGCTGTGCTCATCATACCTTCCGCTTGGGGTTCCCAACGAGCTCTACATCAACCACGCACCAACACTTTTCTGGGCGCCGTGCATTGAGACATCAGTTATCAAGATCCAAATCATCCAATTTAGGGTTAACAAAAAAAAATTATCATTAAAATATTTAAGAATGCATATGTGTGTTCATTAATATAGAATTGTTTTAAATTGCCATGTTTGTTTGTTCTAATGGTTGTAAAATGATTCAAAGATGAATTCCACATCATATAGATCATTCCCAAGAAAAATCCAAAGAAAAAGAAATCAAATAATATTAATAAAGGAAAATGGTCATTTGTGCCATTTTAATCCACTAGGTCACTTTAGGTGTTCCTAGAAGTCAAATTCAAACAGAAACAATTCTAACTCTTTGCACCCCTTGTTAGTAAAAGTAATGATCTACCAAGGCCCACTTTTAAACCTTACAAAAACATTTGAACTCTAAATTTAAATGACATTTGAAAATGGAATCAAGTGTAGGTGCATAGATCACACTTTTTCAAAAACCACTCAAATGAGTTCAACTTGACAATCCCAAGCAACCAAATATGCTTAAGCATGTGACCAACAACTCCACCAAAAATCTTTTCAAAATTCAAAACTTTTGTTCTTGCGGCCATTGTGTCGAACAGTTGGCATGCAAATAAAATCTGCTTAACTAACACTATTTGTGATCAAAGCATTATCGAGCCATGTGGATTAATTCTTGTCTCCTGGTCTCCCCTAGCTCTAACCAAGCCAGTACAGAGCTACCATTTAGCTTGGAGCAGCAGTACTGTGCCACCCCGATGCCATGATCGCCGGCTGACCATGCACACGTCGTAGGAGCACGCACCACCCTCTTCCGTCGCTCCAGGGAGGTAGGCGTGATAGCACCGCCGCCCTTGGTCCCTTCCCGAAGCGTTGCCAACCCCTGGACCACTGAGGAAAGCTCGCGCCCACCGCCTCTACACCGTGCACAGCTCATGCCAGGGTGTCGTCCCCGACAGGCCCGCACAAGCCGCGCCTTGCCCTCATCTCGGGTGTGCCGCTGCGCCATAACCCCAGCACCTCCCAAGACACGCCCCTTTCCTGCCGCACGACCAGCAGCCACCGCACGCCGCGTCGAGCACCACCTCTGCCGCGCAGAGCGTATCCCTTTCCCGACCGCATGCCACCGCCCCTAGCATCGCCATCATGTCATAGCTAACCACAAGGAGGCAAGCCACTGTCCGCCTAGACCGCCCATGCCTCTAGCGCTCTGTACCGTTGTCATCGACGAGCTCACCGTCGCCCTCACGGTCCCCTCGTCAAGCCTATATAAGGAGCCCTCCCCAGCTCAAATTCCTCACACCACTCAACTCCCCTCTCTCTCAGAACTACCTCACCCCATTGCCGGAGCCACTCGAGCAGCAGTTCGCCGGAATTGCGCAGGAGTTCGCCGCAGCAGAGGAGGAAGAGCCCCGTCGAATTTGTCCACCCCAGGAGCCGCCGCAACCACGCCTTAGTCCATCATCGTATCCTCGTCCGATCGACCCCATCGCCAAATGGAGCCCTGGTAAGCCCCCATTGCACCCCCATCGAGTCACTAGGGTTCCGTCTCGCCGGTGACCGGTCCGTCATCGACGATGAACTAGAGCCGTTGATCTAGGTTCTAATCGCACAACCCACATCGCTCCGTACCGCTTCGCTTTAAGTTGTGCCGCTGACATGTGGACCCCCCTGTCAGTTGCTAGCCACGCCGCGGAGTGTCACTGGGCTGGCCCATTAGATTTCTCGCGCTGGCCCTAGAATTCAAATATAGATTTTTCTTTTTAGACTTAATCTAGTTTCTGTCCACTATTTTGAAAATCAATTCAGAGAGTTGTGCTTAACTAAATTGAATGATTCAAATTTTTTTAGAAAGATTATTCAAATATCTATCCAAACCCGTTGGATTTAAATCAATTAGAGTTATAGATCATCTACAGAAAAAATAACAAAATAGAGACTTTCCTACATTCAAACATTTTTCAAAAATCAACCATAATAGCTTTTGAGTTGATTCCACCTCTCAAAAATCACATTTGAACAGACCTATCTGAATAGGTAATAATATTAAGGTTTCCATGCAGTGACTTTGGACTAGTACGAAAATAATGCTATATAGGTATTTCTAGTCACTTTAAATCATTTAAATATTAATCTTAAACTTTATAAAAGGTGATCCAACATTTAAATCACATTCCCATGTATTAGAATATGTGGTGATGACATGTGTCCACATGATCCCATATTTTAATTGGAGAATATTAAATCTTAGTTAATTTCAATGAGTAGAATTTACTTTTCTCAAATAAATTAAATGAAACTAGTTGATTTAATCTTGTGATGATTGTGATGATATTAGATCATCAAGTGTGTGCCTTAGTGTGCTAAAATAGACTAGTTAAGTATTGTTTGGTGATTGTGTATTCCGTATGTATTTATAGACGATAGGACCCACCAAGTCTACAAAGAGGAGGAATTCTACCCCGAGGAAGAAGAGGAGAATTTCAACCACTACACCAACCAAGGCTAGCCATCATTAACAATGCAATCTAACACTTGCAAGCTTGATAACCTAAGAAAATGCATTAGGCATGCTTTGGTTATACCTCTTTGATATATACCAAACCCAAGTTTTACTTACAAGCTTTACTTTCTTTTACTTTACCAAAGTTCTTTACTTTGTTTATAGATAGCATAAAGAGTATAAAACTAAGTCTATTGGGTTAGACTTAGATGTCATTATATGGCAGGAGATTGAGATTAGCATCCCACATTAGTGAACACTCTTAACTTAGTGATTAGAGCAAAACCAAAAACTTGATCACTTTAGATGGGAATACTTGGTGAAAATGACTTATGAAAACCTTGGAATGATGAGTCATTCTATTTAGAGGTTTTGACATGTGTTGAGAAACAAAAATGGTTTATGATGATGAAAATGTTGAGGCATGAGCCTTAGCCCTTTATAAAAAAACTGATGGTTGGGTTCGGATGCGATACCATTCCAATTTTACCATAGAACCACAATACCTGAATTGGGTAAGGCTTAGCCAGAATTTTATTTGCATTAGTATGAGTTCCCTCGCGGGAGAGGTTTGAGCTGAGGCTACCTCTCAATCTTGTCCACCTATGTAGTGCCCAGGATGGCAGATGGCCATGGCTGGGAGGCCAAGCTCATAGGAGAGGTACTTATAGTAGAGTGTGTAAAGGAAAGGTTATGTTTGATTATCTGCATACTAAGTATGATGATTCAGGGTTATCCCTGACAGATGTATCGAATTTTGTGGTGAAAGTGTACCACCTTTGTAGAGTGTCAACCTATTCGAATAGCCGCATCCGTGGTTATGGACAGTTGGAGTGGCCATACTATTCCATTGTCAGATCTTTTCAAAATGACATGAAATGAATTGTGACATGACATCACCACAACAGAGTGGTGACTATGAAAACTAAATTCCCACTTAGGTGATTTAGAACTTTATTTTGTCTTTCTTTGTTTCTGGACTCAGCTTAGGTTTCAAACTTGACTTTGCAAATAAACTTAGAGTTAGCACTCTTACTAGAACTACCTTACTTGTTAGTGATAGTTTGCGAGTACTTAAAGAGTACTCATGGCTTTGTCCCTGGCTATTCTCGTGGACGGACTATGAAGAAGACTACCAAGAGGAAGGACAGCAGGACGGCTACGACAACTAGGACTATCTCCCATCGTCAGCATTGCCTGTGACACTAAAGATGGACCCCACCGCTACGCTTATTATTTATCCTGCTGCTTGTTTGTATTAAGACTGGATTATGAGATCCTTTATTTGTGTAAGACCTGATTATGGTTTGTAATGGCTGATGTACTGCGATATCCAATCTATTATGTCTCAGAAAAAGGGTAATCCTGGGATTGCGATGTATGGCAAAACATGCATCTAGGATAAAAAATCCGGGTGTTGACAAGTTGGTATCAGAGCCATCCTAACCATAGGAGACCCTAGTTAGAATGGCCGTCCGAACAAAAACTTAGTTTCAAAAACAAAGAAGTGAGTATTTATGAAAACCTATTTCCTCTCTTACCCTTAGGATTCTTTCTCTAAAAAATACATGTTCCTAAAAAATTCTTATTTACTACATAAAAATTTACACACTTGACCACCTCACTAACTTTCTCATCCTAAATTCTTATAGATGGAGGTTCAGTACTAGAAGTTCTACCAGTTGGGCAACGGAGGCCAACTGATCTTCGAGAGGGATCTTGATGCACTGTCTAAGTACCTTGAGCGTCCACATCCGGAATTCTTCGGACCTCAACTCAATGACCATCCAGGAGGAGATTTACAATGGTTGATAGTTGCTGATCTTCGAGGCAAGATGGAAGCACCACTTTTCGAGAAGATTCAATTCACCATGAGAGAGAATAACTGGCTAGATGGATTAGCCAGGGCCATGCATGAAGCTCTCGCCCATCTTTGCAGACAGAATGTCAACTTCATTCAGGGAACCCGCTTTGCTCACTATGCAAGGCGTGATTCGATGGGAATGCCTTTGGAGATGCCAAGTCACCCGGAGTTGAAGCGCCAAGTGGAGAACCTTGAATTCTTGCTGTATGATAGACAGAAGGAATTGGACAATGCTCCAGAGTACGCCAACCACAACCGTGCCATTGCCGCCCAGAAGGCCCAGACTTTCTCACTGCTCGTCAAGGATCGTTAGCCACTCTGCCGTCAACATGCAAAGAAGGATCGCACCATTGTCCATCTTCGCAAGAAGGTGTCCAACCTCGAGAAGACCATCAAGGAGCAAGAAGCTCAACTTGCAGCGAAAGAAGAAGAGGAAGAAGGTGAAGACATCCGGGGGGATATTCACTCGTACCTTAGCAATGATGATGACTACTTGGAGGATGATGCCATGGACTTCTACAGCGACGATAATGACTCTGACTTCATCGATGATGAGTAGATGCACTAGAGCACTATCGTAGGAGTGAGAAGTATCGGTCCCATTGTATCTTAGTCTACAAAATGGTTCTTAAAACCATATGTTTTCCTTGCATGTTGTGGTGTGTGTGTGTGTTTGTATCATGTGCTTTGCTTGAATGAATGAAAAGAAGTTAGTTTCCAAAACCTGAGTCAAACTCAAAGTCTTAGCTTTGAAAACAAAACCCTAAACCTTAGAACTTTCCCTCTTACCCCTTTATCTATCTCAATCTTCAGATGACTCGTGGAAACCAAGGAGGGAGCAGCTCATCGCAGGACTCATTGCAGATTCTGCAGACGCTAATTGCAGACCGTGAAGCTAGTAGGGCAGAGCGCCAAGAAAATCTAGCCACCCTGCAGCAGATTGCCCAGATGGCTCACAACAATCAAGTCCATGGAAATCAGGATCATCATGGATCCAAACTCAAGAACTTCCAGAATACCAATCCCCCTATCTTTAGCAAGTCTGAAGACCCACTGGATGCCGATGATTGGTTACAGACCATGGAGAATAACTTAGAAGTCGCAAGAGTGGATGCCAATGAGAAAGTTCTGTTTGCCACCCACTATCTGGCAGGAGATGCAAGAGCATGGTGGAACAGCACCCGTAACATGAACCACAGTCAAGTGATGATGTGGGAAGCCTTCAAAGTCAAGTTCAGCCGCAATCATGTGCCGTAGGGTCTAGTCACCAGAATGAGAGATGAATTCAGAGAGCTAAAGCAAGGCCGAATGACTGTAGTGGAGTACCGTGACAGATTTTTGTCCCTCACTAGGTATGCACCTGATGAGATCAACACTAAAGCCAAGAAGAAGGAGAGATTCCTAAACGGACTGCATGATAAAATGCAAACGGTGTTAATCAACATCCGTTTTGAAGATCTCGAAGAGCTAGTCAACTCTGCCATCCAGATGGAAGGAAAGGTCAACCAAGCCAACGACAATCGCAAGCGTAGAATGATGCACCAGAGTGGATCCAACAGTCACCAGAAGTATCGCCCCAATCCGTCTGTCGGATATGCCACGCGGAACAATCGACCCCCAATGTCTCGTCCAAGCTACCCCAACCATAGCGGAGGAAATGTAAAGTCTGGAGGCAACAACAACAACCACCCCGGCAACTCCAACAACTTCAACCATGCACCGCCCAAGTCCAACAACCACAACAACAACAACACTGCCCCGAGGACTGGAAGCAATGTTGTGCCTGTTGCCGCCAAATACAAGTCTCATATTACTTGTTTTGAGTGTGGAGTGAAGGGTCACTACTCCAATGAGTTTCCCAAGAAGATTGCCGCCACTGCCAATGTGAATGCCCCAGCTCAACAACAACGCCGTGTTCAACCCGGAAGGAGATTCGCCCCAGGGAACCCTCACAAGCGCAACGGCCGTCTCTTCCACATGAACGCCGAAGAATCCCAAGAAGTGCCAGATGTCGTGCTGGGTATGTTTTCTGTGAACTCAGTTTAGCAAGAGTGTTGTTTGATTCTAGAGCATAGCACTCGCTGTTATCGAAGAATGTGCATGCACTAGTAAGATTCACCCAACCAACTTGAAGCATGTCATGATAGTTCAAATACCTGGTTCAACCACAAAAGCTAGAAAAATTTGCAAGGTTGTTCCTATCAGAATACACGGGATAGATTTTTATGCCAATCTAATAGTACTTGGAACTAAAGGTTTTGAAGTAGTATTAGGAATGGATTGGATGTCGAAGCATAAAGGATTGATCGACTGTGCCAAGAAATCCATCACCATGACCAGTAGCTCTGGAGTATCAGTAGAGCATATATCTGAAACCTTACCCCGTCAATTCAAATGCAACAAGAGTCTAGCCCTACCCACCATAGACCAACTCAGAGTAGTCTGTGAATACCCCGACGTATTCCCAGATGAATTGCCCAGTATGCCTCCGGATCGGGATATTGAGTTCATTATTGAACTGATTCCTGGAACCAGACCCATAGCTCAGAGACCCTATAGCATGAACCCCTCAGAGTTAGTGGAGATGAAGAAGTAATTGGATGCTATGCTGGCGAAAGGTTTGATTCAACCAAGCGCATCGCCATGGAGATCGCCCGTGTGGTTCGTCGACAAGAAAGATGGAGGCAACCGTTTGTGCAAAGATTACCGGAAGTTGAATGATGTCACCATCATGAACAAGTACCCCTTCCCAAGATAGAGGATCTATTTGATCAGTTGACTGGTGCCAGAGTGTTCTCTAAGATTGATCTTAGGACTGGTTATCACCAACTTAAGATTCGTGCAACGGATATTCTAAAGACCGCCTTTAATACAAGATATGGATTGTATGAGTATACAGTCATGTCTTTTGGATTAACCAAAATGCCCCCGCTTATTTCATGAATCTCATGAATAAGATCTTTATGAACTTTCTGGATAAGTTTGTCGTGGTGTTTATCAACGATATTCTTATCTACTCCAAGTCAGAAGAAGACCATGAGCAATATCTGAGAATCATCCTTGAAACCCTTAGAGAACATCAGTTGCATGCCAAGTTCAACAAATGTGAGTTTTTGCTGAAAGAAGTAGGATTCCTCAGACATATTGTGTCGGCAGGAGGAGTCGTTGTTGATCCCGTCAAGATCAAAGATGTCGAAGAATGGGAAGCCCCAACCACTCAAACCCAAGTCCGTGCATTTATCAGATTAGCGGGATATTACCACAAGTTCGTAGAAGGATTTTTGAGCATCACAAGACCCATGACCCAATTGTTGAAGAAGGAAAAGAAGTTTGAATGGACAGAAAAATATGAAGCCAGCTTCCAGGAGCTTAAGAAGAGATTGATTTCAGCCCCAATATTGATTATGCCAGATATCAAGAAACCGTTTGATGTGTATTGTAATGCATCCAAGATTGGTCTCAGATGTGTGTTAATGCAAGAAGGCAAAGTCATAGCATATCTGTCCCGACAACTGAAGCAACAAGATCAAAACTACCCTACCCATGATCTTGAATTAGCAGCTGTAGTTTTAGCCTTGAAGACATGGCACCATTACCTGATGGGTAATCGTTGTGAGATTTATTCAGATCACAAGAGCTTGAAGTATATTTTCACTCAGAAGGAGCTGAATATGAGGCAAAGGAAATAGATAGAGTTAATCAAGGATTATGACCTTGACATTCACTATCACCCCGGCAAAGCCAATGTGGTAGCGGATGCTCTTAGAAGATTGCCGTGTAGGTTAAACACCATGATCAGAGAGAACCAGCAAAGTTTGCATGAAGAGTTGGAGCAGTTTAGAACTGAGCTAGTTAGCAAAGGATTTTTAGCTAGCATTGAACTTCAACCCACTTTGATTAGCCAAATCAAGGAAGCCCAGAAGGGAAATGCAAGTATCGACGGAATCAAGCGTCGTATTGGTACTAGAAAGGTACCTGGATTCACCGAAGACGAAGAAGGAGTTTTATGGTACAAAAGACGTATCTATGTGCCAGCAGATTCAAAGCTGAAGCAAGTTATCATGCAAGAAGCTCATGATACTCTTTATTCTATCCACCCCGGAGGAACGAAGATGTATCAGGATTTGAAGGAACAATTTTGGTGGCACAAGATGAAGAGAGAAATCGGAAGCTACCTCGCCAAGTGTGATATTTGCCAGAGAGTCAAGGCAGAATATCCGAGGCCCGCAGGACTATTGCAACCATTGCAGATTCCGGAATGGAAATGGGATTCCGTCGGAATGGACTTTATCACCGGTTTGCCTACTTCTAGTAGACTGTCCAAGGTACCCCATTTCATACCTGGCAAGACAACCTACCAGAGTTCTAAGCTAGTAGAGCTATACATTGCTAGAACTGTTAGTTTGCATGGAACCCCCAAGACCATAGTATCAGATCGAGGAACCCAATTTATCTCAAGATTTCGGCAGAAAGTCCAAGAAGGATTAGGAACCAAGTTGAATTTCAGCACAGCTTATCACCCAGGCAATCGATGGATGATGAAAGAGTCAACCAAATCTTAGAAGATATGTTGAGAGCTTGTGTGTTAGAGTATGGATCAAAATGGGAAGATTGTTTGCCTCTCACAGAATTCTCATACAACAACAGTTACCAAGCTAGTTTGCAAATGGCCCCATTTGAGTTCTTATATGGAAGGAAGTGTCGTACCCCTTTGAATTGGTCGCAAGTAGCAGAGAGTCAGATTTTCGGACCCGGCATCCTACGAGAAGCCCAAGAGAAGGTTCACAAAGTCCATGAGCACCTCAAGACCACTCAATCCAGACAGAAGAGTTATGCCGACAAGAGACGTAGAGACCTGATGTTCAATGTCGGAGATTTTGTGTATCTCAAAGTTTCGCCGTTGAAGGGAATGCAACGTTTTAGTCTAAAAGGAAAGTTAGCCCCCAGATATATTGGACCCTTCAAGATTATGAATCATCGAGGAGAAGTATCGTATCAACTGGAACTGCCAGAAGAGATGTTAGCCATCCACAAAGTATTCCATATCTCGTTACTTCGCAAATGCCTAGAAGTGCCGGAGAAGGCCAAAGTTTTCAAGAACATCGATCACCGAGCTGTTGATATCAACATGGATTTGACGTATCGTGAAGTGCCCATCCGTATCTTGGAAGAAGCTTACAGAACCACCAGGATCCGGAGTATCAAGTTTCTCAAGATCCAATGGAGCAACCATACCAAAGAATAAGCCACTTGGGAGCGAGAAAATTACATTAGGACGGAGTTTCTAGATATCTTTAGTTCCTAGTTTTTCTTAAATCTCGGGACGAGATTTTGTTTAAGGGGGGAAGGTTTGTAACATCCCAAATCTTTAATCAAGGTTATCAAGATCCAAATCATCCAATTTAGGGTTAACAAAAACTTTTTATCATTAAAATATTTATGAATGCATATGTGTGTTGCATTAATATAGAATTGTTTTAAATTGCCATATTTGTTTGTTCTAATGGTTGTAAAATGATTCAAAGATGAATTCCACATCATCTAGATCATTCCCAAGCAAAATCCAAAGAAAAATAAATCAAATAAGATTAATAAAGGCAAATGGTCATTTGTGCCATTTTAATCCACTAGGTCACTTTAGGTGTTCCTAGAAGTCAAATTCAAACAGAAACAATTCTAACGCTTTGCACCCCTTGTTAGTACAAGTAATGATCTACCAAGGCCTACTTTGAAACCTTACAAAAACATTTGAACTCTAAATTTAAATGACATTTGAAAATGGTATCAAGTGTAGGTGCATAGATCACACTTTTTCAAAAACCACTCAAATGAGTTCAACTTGACAATCCCAAGCAACCACAGATGCTTAAGCATGTGACCAACAACTCCACCAAAAATCTTTTCAAAATTCAAAACTTTTGTTCTTGCGGCCATTGTGTCGAATAGTTGGCATGCAAATAAAATCTGCCTAACTAACACTATTTGTGATCGAAGCATTGTCGAGCCATGTGGTTTAATTCTTGTCCCCTAGTCTCCCCTAGCTCTAACCAAGCCAGCACAGAGCTACCATTTATCCTGGAGCAGCAGTGCCGCGCCGCCCTGATGCTATGATCGACGGCCGACCATGCACACGTCGTAGGAGCACGCACCACCCTCTTCCGCCGCTCCAGGGAGGTACGCGTGATAGCACCGTCGCCCTTGGTCCCTTCCCCAAGTGTTGCCAGCCCCTGGACCACCGAGGAAAGCTCGCGCCCACCGCCTCTATACCATGCACGGCTCACGCTAGAGCGCCGTCCCCGACAGGCCTGCACAAGCCGCACCTTTCCCTCAGCTCGCGTGCGCCGCTCCGCCATAACCCCAGCACCTCCCCAGACACGGCCCTTTCCCGCAGCGCGTCCAGCAGCCACCGCAGGCCATGTCGAGCACCGCCTCTGCCGCGCAGAGTGTCGCCCTTTCCCGACCGCATGCCACCGCACCTAGCGTCGCCATCACATCGTAGCTGACCGCCAGGAGGCAAGCCACCGTCCGCCTACACAGCCCATGCCTCTAGCGCCATGTACCGTCGTCACTGACGAGCTCACCGTCGCCCTCACGGTCCCCTCGTCGAGCCTATATAAGGAGACCTCCCCAGCACCAATTCCTCACACCACTCAACTCCCCTATCTCTCAGAACCACCTCACCCCATCGCCAGAGCAGCTTGAGCAGCAGTTCGACGGAATTGTGCTGGAGTTCACCACAGCAAAGGAGGAAGAGCCCCATCTAATTCGTCCACCCCAGGAGCCGCTGCGACCACGCCTGAGTCCCCCCATCACCACACTAGTTGGAGCCCTGGTAAGCCCCAATTGCACCCCCACCGAGCCGCTAGGGTTTTATCTCGCCGGCGACCAGTCCGTCATCGATGATGAACTAGAGCCGTTGATCTAGGTTCTAATCGCACGACCCACATCGCCCCGTACTGCTTCGCGTTAAGTTGTGCCGCTGACATGTGGAACCCCCTTGTCAGTTGCCAGCCGTGCCGCGGAGTGTCACTGGGCTGGCCCATTAGTTTTCCCGCACTGGCCCTAGAATTCAAATATAGATTTTTCTTTTTAGACTTAATCTAGTTTCTGTCCACTATTTTTAAAATCAATTTAGAGAGTTCTGCTTAACCAAATTGAATGACTCAATTTTTTTTAGAAATATGATTCAAATATCTATCCAAGCCCGTTGGAATGAAATCAATTAGAGTTATAGATAACCTATAGCAAAAATAACAAAACAGAGACTTTTCTAGATTCAAACATTTTTCAAAAAACAACCATAATAGCTTTTGAGTTGATTCCACCTCTAAAAAATCACATTTGAACAGACCTATCTGAATATGTAATAATATTCAGGTTTGCATGCAGTGACTTTGGACTAGTACCAAAATAATTCTATATAGGTATTTCTAGTCACTTTAAATCATTTAAATATTAATCTTAAACTTTATAAAAGGTGATCCAACATTTAAATCACATTCCCATGTATTAGAATATGTGGTGATGCCATGTGTCCACATGATCCCATATTTTAATTGGAGAATATTAAATCTTAGTTAATTTCAATGAGTAGAAATTACTTCTCAACACCCAGATTTTTAATCCTAGATGCCTGTTATGCCATACATCGCAATCCCAGGATTACCATTTTTGCGAGATATAACAGATTGGATATCACAGTACATCATCCATTAAAAACCATAATAAGGTCTTACACAAATAAAGGATCTCATGATCCAGTCTTAGTACAATCAAGCAGCAGAATAAATAGCATAGCGGTGGGGTCCATCTTCAGAGTCACAGGAAATGCTAACGATGGGAGATGATCCTAGTTGTCATAGCCGTCCTGTTGTCCTCCTTCAGGGTAGTCCTCCTTATAGTCTGGCCATAGGAAGAGCCAGGGACAAAGCCATGAGTACTCTTTAAGTAGTCGCAAACTACCACTAACAAGTACGATTGTTCTAGTAGGAATGCTAAGTTCTAAGTCTAATTGTAAAGTTAAGTTTGAAACCTAAGCTGGGTTCAAAAACAAAGAAAGATAAGATAAAGTTTGAGAAACACCTAAGTGGGAACTTAGTTTTCATAGTCACCACTCTGTTGTGGTCAAGTCATGTCACACTTCATTTCATAAGTCATTTTGAAAACATTTGACAACGGAACAGTATGGCCACTCCAACTGTCCATAACCGCAGACACGGCTATTCGAATAGTTTGACACTCTGCAGAGGTGGTACACCTTCACCATAAAATTCGATACATCTATCAGGGATAACCCTGAATCATCATACTTAGTATGCAGATAATCAAACATAACATTTCCTTTACACACTCTAGTATAAGCACCTCTCCTATGAGTATGGCCTCCCAACCATGACCATCTGTCATCCTGGGCACTGCATAGGTGGACAACATTGAGAGGTAGCCTCACCTCAAACCTCTCCCGCGAGGGAACTAATACTAATGCATATAAACTTCTGAGTAAGCCTTACCCAATTCAGGTATTGTGGTTGTACGGTAAAATTGGAATGGTATCGCATCCGAGCCCAACCATCAGTTTTTATAAAAGGGCTAAGGTTCTTGGCTCAACATTTTCATCATCATAAACCATTTGTGTTTCTCAACACATGTCAAAACATCTCAATAGAATGACTCATCATTCCAAGGTTTTCACAAGTCATTTTCACCAAGTATCCCATCTAAAGTGAATCAAGTTTTGGGTTTAGCTCTAAACTACTAAGTGAAGAGTGTTCACTAATGTAGGATGCTAATGTCAATCTCATGCCATAGAATGACATATAAGTCTAACTAGATAGGTCAAGTTTTATACTCTTTTAGCTACCTTTAAACAAGTAAAGGACTTTGGTAAAGTAAGGAAGGGAAAGCTTGTAAATAAAACTTGGAGTAGGTAATAGTCAACATGGTATAACCAAAGCATTCCTAATGCATTTGCTTAGATTGTCTAGCTTGCAAGGGTTTGCTTGCATTCTTAATGATGGCTTGCCTTGGTTGGTGCCGTGGTTGAAATTCTCTTCCTCCTCCTCTTGGTAGAACTCCTCCTCCTAGAAGACTTGATCGGTACCATCGTCTATAAATACATACGGAATACACAATCACCAAACAATACTTAGATAGTCTACTTAGCACACTAAGGCACACATTTGATGATCTATTATCACCACAAACATCACAAGGTCTAATAACTAGTTTCATTTATTTTATTTGAGAAAAGTAATTTCTACTCATTGAAATTAACTAAGATTTAATATTCTCCAATTAAAATATGGGATCATGTGTACACATGTCATCACCACATATTCTAATATATGGGAATGTGATTTAAGGGTTGGGTCACATTTTAATAAGTTTAAGTTTAATAATTAATGATTTAAAGTGACTAGAAATGTCTATATAGCATTATTTTGGTACTAGTCCAAAGTCACTGCATGCAAATCTCAATATTATTACATATTCAGATAGGAATGGTTAAATGTGATTTTTGAGAGTTGGAATCAACTCAAAATCTATTATGGTTGATTTTATAAAAATGTTTGAATATGCAAAAGCTTCTGTCTTGTTATTTTTACTAGGAGAGATCTGTAACTCTAAATGATTTAAATCCAACGGTCTTGGATAGATATTTTCATTAGCTCTCCAACAAAATTGGAATCACTCAATTTGGATTCATAAAACTCTCTGAATTGATTTTTAAACTAAGGGACAGATTCTAGTTTAAGTCTAAAAAGAAAAATCCTAATTTGAATTAACTGGGTCGCGCGGGAAACTAATTGGGCCGGCCCAGATTCACTCCGCGACGCTAAGGACTGCTGATAGCGGGGTCCGCCTGTCAGTTGCTCATTACACGCGAAGTGGTACGGAGCGATACGGACCGCAGGATTAGAACTGGATCAACGGCTCACGGTCGTCATCGACAACGAACACGTCACCGGCGAGACTAAACCCTAGCGGCTCGGTGGGGGTGCAGTGGGGATGTACCGGAGCTCCAGCTAGTGCGGAGAGGCGGTCAAACAAACGAGTAGATGATGGAGAGCTCATGCGAAGTCGTGGCAGAGGCTGAGGTGGAGGAAATCAACGACAGTGTCTCCTCCTCTGCTGCGGTGGTCTCCGGCTCAATTCCGGTGAGAGGCTACTCGAACTACTCCGGCGAGAGGTGGGGAAGGACTGGTGGAGAGAGGGGAGTTGAATGGTGTGGCTATTGAGGCTGGGGAAGGCCTCCTTATATATGCTAGAGGAGGGGACCGAAGGGGCGACGGCGAGCTCGTCGGTGACGATGATACGGGGTGCTATCGGCATGGGCGGCATAGGCGGACGGTGGCTTGCCTCCTGGCAGTCCTCTACGGCTTTACGGCGCAGCTAGGGGTGGTGGCAATTGGTCGGGAGCGTCGCACGCTCTGGGAGACAGAGGTGGTGCTCGACGCGGTTCCCGGCGACTATGGGTCGCGCGGCGGTGCACGGCCGTGTCTGGCAGGGTGAGGGGGTCAAGGCGGAGCAGCGCACGCAATCTGGTGTCGAGGCGCGGTCTATGGCATGCTGGCGGTGAAGGCGCTCTGGCGCGGCACAGAGAGGCACGGGCGCGAGCGATTGGAGGTGGTCGAGGGGCTGGCTGTGGCCGTGGGGTGGACAGGGGAGTGCGGTAGGGTTGGGCGGAGCTAGTGGTGGTGCTGGAACGGCGCGGAGCGGTGTGGAGCGTTGCCCATGTTTGGCCGGTGGTGACAAAAAATGGGCGGCGTGGCACTGCTGCTCTAGGCCGGTTAGGGACTGGTTAGAGATAGTAATAGTTAGGCAGATAAAATGTGCATGCCAGCTGTTCGACTAAATGGCCGCAAGAAGAAAACTTTTGAATTTTGAGATGAAATTTGGTGGAGTTGTTTGTCACATGCTTAAGCATCTCTGGTTGCTTGGGATTGTGAAATTGAGTTTGTTTGAGTGGTTTTTGAAAAAGTGTGATCTAGACATATGAACTAGATTCCATTTTCACTTGTCATTTAAAATTAGAGTTTGAATGTTTTTGGGAGATCACAAAGTGGGACTTGGCACATCACTACTTGTACTAGCAAGGGGTGCAAAGATCCTCAATTATTTCTGTTGGAAATTGAGTGCTAGGAATACCCAAAGGGGGTTAAATGATTAAAATGGGAAAAGTGACCATTTCCATTATTTATTCTTTTTTATTTCTTTTTCTTTGGTTTTTGCTTGGGAATGATCAAGATGATGTGACATTCATCATAGAACCATTTTACAACCATTAGAACAAACAATAATGGCATTTCAAACAACTCCTATTTTAAATGCACACACATATGAATGCTTAAAGATTTTAAATGGAAAAAGGTTTTGTTAACCCTAAATTGGGTAGATTTGATCTTGATTAACCTTGATTAAAGCTTTGGGGTGTTACAAACCTTCCCCCCTTATACAAAATCTCGTCCCGAGATTTAAGAAAGAAAACTAGGAACTAAAGATATCTGGGAACTCAATCCTAATGTAATCTTCTCGCTCCCAAGTGGCTTCTTCTTCGGTATGGTTGCTCCATTGGATCTTGAGAAATTTGATACTCCGGGTCCTGGTGGTTCAGTAGGCTTCCTCCAAGATACAGATGGGCACTTCACGATATGTTAGATCCTTGTTGATACCAACAGCTCGGTGATCGATGTTTTTGAAAACTTCGGTCTTCTCCGGCACTTCTAAGCATTTGCGAAGTAACGAGATATAACACATTGTGGATGGCTGACATTTCCTCTGGCAGTTCCAGTTGATACGATACTTCTCCTCGGCGATTCAGAATCTTGAAGGGTCTGATATATCTGGGGGCTAAGTTTCCTTTCAGACTAAAACGTTGGGTTCCCTTCAATGGCGAAACTTTGAGATACACAAAATCTCCGACATTGAAAGTCATGTCTCTCCTTCTCTTATCAGCATAACTCTTCTATCAGGATTGGGTGGTCTTGAGGTGCTCACGGACTTTGTGAACCTTCTCTTCAGCTTCTCGGAGAATGTCGGGGCCAAAAATCTGACTCTCTCCTACTTGCGACCAATTCAAAGGGGTATGACACTTCCTTCCGTATAGGAACTCAAATGGTGCCATTTGCAAACTGGCTTGATAACTATTGTTGTATGAGAATTCTGCGGAAGGAAGGCAGTCTTCCCATTTTGATCCATACTCTAACACACAAGCTCTAAACATATCTTCTAAGATTTGGTTGAATCTTTCAGTCCGTCCATCGGTTTGCGAGTGATAAGCTGTGCTGAAATTCAACTTGGTTCCTAATCCTTCTTGGACTTTCTGCCAAAATCTCGAGGTAAATTGGGTTCCTCGATCTGATACTATGGTCTTGGGGGTTCCATGCAGACTAACAATTCTAGCAATATACATACCTGCTAACTTCGAACTCTGGTAGGTTTCTTGACAGGTATAATATGATCTACCTTGGACAGTCTATCAACGATGACCTAGATTGAGTCATTTCCCCTACTAGAAGTAGGCAAACCGGTGATAAAGTCCATTCTGACCGAATCCCATTTCCATTCCGGAATCTGCAATGGTTGCAACAGTCCTGCGAGTCTCTGATGTTCTGCTTTGACTCTCTGATAGATATCACACTTGGCGATGTAGCTTCCGATTTCTCTCTTCATATTGTGCCACCAAAATTTCTCTTTTAGATCCTGATACAGGGTGGATAGAATAAAGAGTATCATGACCTTCTTGCATGATGACTTGCTTCAGCTCCAAATTTGCTGGCACACAGATACGTCCTTTCTACCACAGAACTCCTTCTTCGTCTGCGGTGAATCCAGGTACCTTTCCTGTACCAATACGACGTTTGATTCCGTTGATACTTTCATTTCCCTTCTGGGCTTCCTTGATTTTGCCAATCAAAGTGGGTTGAAATTCAATGCTAGCTAAAAATCCTTTGCTAACTAGCTCAGTTCTAAACTGCTCCAACTCCTCATGCAAACTTGGTTGCTTCTCCTTGATCATGGTGTTTAGCCTACCCGGCAATCTGCTAAGAGCATCCGCTACCACATTGGCTTTGTCGGGGTGATAGTGAATGTCAAGGTCATAATCCTTGATTAACTCTATCCATCTCCTTTTCCTCATATTTAGCTCCTTCTGAGTGAAAATATACTTCAAGCTTTTGTGATCTGAGTAAATCTCGAAGCGATTACCCATAAGGTAATGACGCCATGTCTTCAAGGCCAAAACTACGGCTGCTAACTCCAGATCATGAGTAGGATAGTTCTGCTCATGCTGCTTCAGTTGTTGAGACAGATAGGCGATGACTTTGCCTTCTTGCATCAATACACATCCGAGACCAATCTTGGATGCATCACAATACACATCAAATGGCTTCTTGATATCCGGCATGATCAATATTGGGGCTGAAATCAATCTCTTCTTGAGCTCTTGGAAACTGGCTTCACATTTGTCGGTCCATTCAAACTTCTTGTCTTTGTTCAACAACTGGGTCATGGGTCTTGTAATGCTCGAGAGTCCTTCGACGAACTTGCGGTAGTATCCCGCTAATCCAAGAAATGCATGGACTTGGGTTTGAGTGGTTGGGGCTTCCCATGCTTCAACATCTTTGATCTTGGTGGGATCAACAGCTATTCCTCCAGCAGACACAATATGTCCTAGGAATCCTACTTCTTTCATCCAAAACTCACATTTGCCTAACTTGGCATACAACCGATGCTCTCTAAGGGTTTCAAGGATGATTCTCAGATGTTGCTCATGCTCTTCTTCTGACTTGGAGTAGATAAGGATATCGTTTATAAACACAACGACAAACTTATCTAGAAAATTCATAAAGATCGTATTCATGAGATTCATGAAATAATCAGGGGCATTGGTTAATCCAAAAGACATGACCGTATACTCGTATAATCCATAACGAGTAGTAAAGGCGGTCTTCGGAATATCCGTTGCACGAATCTTAAGTTGGTGATAACCAGTCCTAAGATCAATCTTAGAGAACACATTTGCTCCAGTCAACTGATCAAATAGATCCTCTATCTTTGGCAAAGGGTACTTGTTTTTGATTGTAACGTCATTCAGCTTACTGTAATCTGTGCACAAACGGTTGCCTCCATCTTTCTTGTTGACGAATAACACATGCAATCTCCATGGCGATGCGCTTGGTTGAATCATGCTTGTTGCCAACATAGCATCCAACTGCTTCTTCAATTCTACTAACTCTGAGGGGTTCATGCTATAGGGTCTCTGGGCTATGGGTTCGGTTTCAGGGATTAGTTCGATAATGAAATCAATATCCCTATCCGGGGGCATACCTGGCAATTCATCTGGGAATACGTCGGAGTATTCACAGACTACTCTGACTTGGTCTATGGTGTGTAGGGCTAGACTCTTGTTGCACTTGAATTGACGGGGTAAGGTTTCAGATATATGCTCTACTGAGACTCCAGAGTTACTGGTCATGGTGATGGATTTCTTGGCACAATCTATCAATCCTTTATGCTTTTACATCCAATCCATTCCTAGTACTACTTCCAAACCTTTGGTTCCAAGTACTATTAGATTGGCATAAAAATCTATCCCATGTATTCTGATAGGCACAACTTTGCAAATTTTTCTAGATTTTGTAGTTGAACCGGGGATTTGAATTATCATGACATGCTTCAAGTTGGTTGGGTGAATATTACTAGTGCATGCAAATTCTTCGGTGATAAATGAGTGCGATGCTCCAGAATTAAACAACACTCTTGCTTAAACTGAGTTGACAGAGAACATACCCAACACTACATCTAGCACTTCTTGGGCTTCTTCGGTGTTCATGTGGAAGAGAGGGCTGTTGCGGTTGTGAGGGTTCCCTGGGGCGAATCTTCTTCCTGGTTGAACACGACGCTGATATTGAGCTGGGGCATTCACGTTGGCAGTGGCGGCAATCTTCTTGGGACACTCATTTGAATAGTGACCCTTCACTTCCACACTCGAAACAAGTAATCTCAGACTTGTCTTTCGCTGCCACGGGCACAACATTGCTTCCAGTTCTAGGTGTGTTGTTGTTGTTGTTGTGCTTGGGAGGTGCACGGTTGAAATTGTTGGAGTTGCCTGGGGTGATTATTGTTTCTGCCGAACTTCACATTTCCTCTGCTACGGTTGGGGTAGCTGGGGCAAGACATTGGGGGTTGATTGTTCCATGGTGCATATCCTGCAGAAGGGTTGGGACGGTACTTCTGGTGATTGTTGGATCCAGCTTGGTGCATTATACGACGTTTGCTATTGTCGTTTGCTTGGTTAATCTTCCCTTCCATCTGAATGGCAGAGTCGACTAGCTCTTCGAGATCCTCGAAACGGATGTTGACAAGGACAGTCTGCATCTCATCATGCCGTCCGTTCAGGAATCTCTCCTTCTTCTTGGCCTCCGTGTTGATCTCATCAGGTGCATACCTGGCTAGGGACAAGAATCTGTCGTGGTACTCCACTACAGTCATTCTGCCTTGCTTCAATTCTCTGAATTCATCCCTCATTCGGGTGACTAGACCCTGCAACACGTGGGTGCGGCTGAACTTGATTTTGAAGGCTTCCCATGTCATCACTTGACCATGGTTCATTGTGCGGGTGCTGTTCCACCATGCTCTTGCATCTCCTGCCAAATAGTGGGTGGCAAAAAGAACTTTCTCGTTGGCATCCACTCCGGCTACTTCTAAGTTGTTCTCCATTGTCTGCAACCAGTCATCAGCATCCAGTGGGTTCTCTGAAGTACTAAAGATTGGGGGATTGGTATTCTGGAAGTTTTTGAGTTTGGATCCATGATGATCCTGATTCCCATGGTTCTGATTGTTGTGAGCCATATGGGCGATCTGCTGCAGTGTTGCTAGATTAGCTTGGCGCTCTGCCCTACTAGCTTCACGGTCTGCAATGAGAGTCTAAAGAATCTGCAGCATTAGGTCTTGCGATGAGCTACTCTCTCCTTGGTTTCCACGAGTCATCTGAAGATTGAGGTAGATAAAGGGTTAAGAGGGAAAGTTCCAAGGTTCATGGTTTTGATTGCAAAGCTAAAACTGTGAGTTTGACTCAGGTTTTGCAACTAACTTCTTTTCATTCATTCAAGCAAAGCACACGATACCAACTCACACACACCACAACAAAAGGAAAACATATGGTTTTAAGAACCATTCTGTAAGCTATGATACAATGGGACCGATACTCCTCACTCTACGATAGTGCTCTAGTGCATCTACTCATCATCGATGATGTCAGAGTCATCATCGTCGGTGTAGAAGTCCACGGCATCCTCCTCCAGGTAGTCATCATCATTGCTGAGGTATGAGTCAATATCCCCTTGGATATCTTCACCTTTTTCTTCTTCTTCTTCCTTTGATGCAAGCTGAGCTTCTTGCTCCTTGATCGTCTTCTCGAGGTCGGCCACCTTCTTGCGAAGACGTTCGATGGTGCGATCCTTCTTTGCGCGCTGATGGCATAGAGACTGACGATCCTTGACGAGCAGTGAGAAAGTATGGGCCTTCTGGGTGGCAAGGACGAGGTTGTGGTTGGCAACCTCTCTAGCATTATCCAACTCCTTCTGTCAGTCTTATAGTAGGAAGTCGAGGTTCTCCACTTGACGCTTCAATATTGGGTGACTTGGCATTTCTTGCGGCATTCCCATGGAATCACGCCTTGCATAGTGAACAAAGCGGGTTCCTTGGATTAGGTTGACACTCTAGGCACACAGACGTGCGAGAGCTTCATGCATTGCCCTGGCTAATCCATCTAGCCAGTTGTTCTCTCTCACAGAGAACTGAATCCTCCTAGATCTGGTGCTTCTATCTTGCCTCGAAGATCAGCAGTTACTAGCCATTGAAAATCTCCTCCTGGTGGACCTAGGAGTTGAGCTCCAAGAAACTCCGGATGAGGACGCTCCAAGAACTCAGAAAGTGAATCCAGATCCCTCTCGGAGATCAGTTGGCCTCCGTTGCCCAACTTGTAGAACTTGTTGTATTGGGCTTCCATCTATAAGAATTTAGGATGAGAAACTTAGTGAAGTGATCAAGTGTGTCAAAGTTTTATGTAGTAATGTAAGAATTTGGAGGAACATGAATTTTTTTGAGAGAAAGAATTCCCAAGGGTAAGAGAGGAAATAGTTTTCATTAATACTCACTTTGGTTTTTGAAACTAAGTTTTTGTTCGAACTTGCTGTCTCCTATGGTCAGTATGGCTCTGATACCAACTTGTCAACACCCGGATTTTTAATCCCAGATGCCTGTTATGCCATACATTGCAATCCTAGGATTACCACTTTTGCGAGACATAATAGATTGGATATCACAGTACATCATCCATTACAAACCATAATAAGGTCTTACACAAATAAGGGATCTCATGATCCAGTCTTAGTACAATCAAGTAGCAGAATAAATAGCATAGCAGTGGGGGTCCATCTTTAGAGTCACAAGTGATGACCCACAAGTATAGGGGTGTATCGCAGTATTTTCGATAAGTAAGAGTGTCGAACCCAACGAGGAGCAGAAGGTGCTGGCTAGTGGTATGGATCAGAAATTCTCGGCAAATACTTAGCAAACGGATTTTTAGGGTTTTTTGATAAGGACAGTACATAAAGTGCGAGTAGATAAAAGACAATAAGAATAAATTCAACAAGTAGCCCAATCCTTTATGCAGCAAAGGACAAGCCGGTTGTATTACTTAAGATGACCAAACGTTCTCGGGGACACATGGGAAGACTGTCAAGTGCTTTCGCTTCATATAGTTGATTAATCTTCTTTAGCTTGCTAAGTGTTGTGTGGGTGAACCTAAGCTAATGTACCGACCTTCCTAGGAGTAATACATTCTTGTGATTATACCCCTTGCAAACATCCGTAAGTACAAGAAAGTAATTAAGGTAGAAACCTAACCACAACTTTATACTCTAAGACCCTTACGTCCCTTGTGCAATGGTTTCCTAACGGGGGTTCATGTTTCTATCACTCTGGCAACCCCTACGATTAGTAGCCAAATACACAATGCATTCCCCTAGGCCCATATAGGTGAAGTGTCATGTAGTCGACGTTCACATGACACCACTAGAAGAAGTACACCACAACTTAATTAACAAACTATTGAATATCTCTCAACACAACTCCACTACTAACAACATGACTTCTCCCATGTCCTCAAGAACAAAACGAACTACTCAAAAGACATCATATGGATCATGATCAGAGATGGAATAATGATGTATAACAATCTGAACATAAACAATAATTCAACGGTTCACTCAATAGCATCAACTACAAAGAGTAATCAACACCGGGAAAGTTTCCCCTAAGAACTGTGCAAGATTCAACCCAACTGTTACAGCGATATGGAGATAGTGATGAGGGTGCTGATGGTGATGATGATGATGATCCCGATGAAGTCCAGCTTGATGGTGATGTTGATGGCGACGATCTCCCCTCTCCGTGAAGGAATTCCCCCGGCAGAATTCTGTCTGCTAGAGAGATCTTTCTCTCTCGGTGTTTTCTGCCCCGCAGAGGCGATGGAATCTTTCCGTGGTCGCTCCCCAAGTATTAGGGTTTCGGGAGGATAATATACGCCAGAGGGGAGAGCCAGGGCTGGACCAGGGTGGCCACACCACCTGGTGGCGCGACCTAGGCTATCCCGCGCCAAGGGGTGGTGTGGGCCCCCTATGGCCCATCTCCACTCCTCCTTATGGCTTTCTTCGTCTTCCGGAAAAATAGGATTTTCCATGTATTTTCCCGAATTTTTTGATCTTTGCAAATTTTGCCTCCAAACAACACCTTTTCCATCAGAATCCTGACTGCAGCGGTCCATGCTCCAAAAGTCATCAACCATGCAAAAACAGATGAAATAACATAAGTATCATCTCTTAATATGAAATATATCAATGAATAATAGTGAATTATGATATAGAATAGTGATGCAAAATGGACGTATTAACTCCCCCCAAGCTTGGACTTCGCTTGTCCCCAAGCGAAACTGGGCTCAATAAACATGGCCTCAGGTTTATGGAGTGAAGAGTCGATAAAAGAATACGGACAAGAAGCATCACATTCATCAATACATAGATCATAATAGTAGACAACTAACCATTATATAACTTAACTTGCAATAGGTAAAGGAAACACAATAAAGATACATAAAGTAAATCATAATTGGTAATGGCAAACTTGGCTCTTGGTCGAAGAATAGTTGATAAATTGCTGGAGTTCACAAATAACTGATTTTCAATGATAGCTTTCAAAGTAGTAGACACCAAGATAAGAGCAATGTGCTAAACAAGGAACATAAGAAACATGATTGAATAAATCATCATAGGAACGAATGAAACACAACAACTCAAAATACTTGCTGAGATAGAAGGGAATAGGTTTACTGACTCAACTAAAAGGTAAAAGAAAGGCCCTTCGCAGAGGGAAGTAGGGATTTCAAGTTTCATAAAGAGCTCCCAAAAATTATGATACTTATTAGCTTTGAGCTCTCATTGCCCCTATCATATGCATCTTTAGGTGATTAAGGTTAAAGTGACACAACTAAGAGGATATGCTTGACAAGTTATAAATTGAAGTCCCATGCCCCTTACTTACGAAGACCTAACCTCATGCTACTCAACTTCAGTCACGAGTAAACTCTTGTCATTGTAAATACATATGTATCATAGAGAACCGCCAACGGGGTACCCCTTGCACATGAAACAGGAGCTATGCCATAATCAAAATGACAAGGCAAGCAGACAATGAGCATCTCAGCGATCTTTTTATTTGCTATTTGCTTAGGTTTTTATTGAGGATGCTTCATAGAATGCTCACTATAGTTATGCTGCAAGTTTCCACCATGATTAGGCATGGCTTAGGCTAGCGGCCCAGGCGTTTCTCTAACACACATATAAACTCCATGATCTTACAAGTTCCCCTTTTATTTCACACCGCAGGGATCCATAGGCAAAAGAATCATGATATCAACGAGGTACAAAGTACCAGTGCAATGTTGAAAGCGTTCCCCATGATACATGGTTCTGCTAACTTCAACTTATAAAGCGCAAGCATATAAGCAACAAAGATGGACACAATGGTTCAAGTTTATTAAATGCAAGAAAGTAAGGTGTGCTATCAAGTTCGTGAGAGCTTTAATCACTAATTTTCTCATAACAAGTTTAATTTGGAAGGTAGATAAAAACAAGAATTTACTTGGAATAGCAATAGTGCTAATAGGTAGGTATGGTGGACACAATTGGCATAGGTTTTGGGATTAAGGAATGGATGCACGAGAACAATTCCCTCTCAGTACAGGTTTTTGGCTAGCAAGGCTGGGTAGCAAGTATAAGAGTTGAAGGAAACACGCAAACATATAAGCGATAAAGACTAACATGCAATCTTCCTTGGAAGCACAAAATATCTTAACTAGAGAATACTAAACTCATGAGCAAATCAAGAAAGAAAGATGATGAAAATTTCTTTAGAGTACTTTTTATCTTTTTCATTCAACTCTCAAAAATAGTGTTGCTACTGACCGAGCCAAGTTTGCCAAAACCAACTAAATTAACTTAATGATCCCAAAGTGAAACCAATACTAACAACAAGATCAATCATATACCATGAATTGAAAACTAATATAAGATATGCAAAAGAGTAAATGATAGAACTTCTCATTAATATTCCATAACAGCAACTCACACCAAGGGATACATATCTAACGACAAAGAGGACACTTCCATAATGCAAACCATCATACATAATAACTTCTCTATTCATGATATGATTCTACTAAAAAGGTAAAAAGATAGAAGATAGTGATGTGATACCGCGACACTCCCCCAAGCTTGGAACAAACCAAGGGGATGCCAAACCCTGATGACAAATTACTCCTTCGGTGGTGGTGGTATCCTCTCAGTGAGCTTTTTGATCAGTTTCCCCAAGTCCTTAACCTCGAAGTTGATAGTACGAATCAACCTTGAATTTTCTTCGATGCGGCTCATGATCGTGTCGGGATGCGGATCCCAGCTCTTGCGATTTCCCCCCACTCTACTTCCTTGAAGTCTTCTTTCCCTGCATAGCTAGAACGAGGCAAATCCCAATTGGAGGGTAGTTTCTCTTTGGGCATATTCTGGTATTGATGCTCATAGAAAAGATTCTTGGTGCGTGGAGGAAGTGACCGTGGAGCTAAACAGTGACGCGGAGGCTTCCCTCCAGTTGACATCCGTGCAGTCCTTCTGATCCTGGCAGGGTTCACCACCACTCCAATGCTTGCGATGGTGGTGCCGGTGTGCTTTGCATCCTCTTCACCTTCACTCTTGATCTCCTTCTCCTGCCTGGGGTCTTGGAGATCCTCTTCCATAGGCTCCTTTCCTTTATCCTTGGCCGACACCATTGTGCTTCTAGGCTCTCAAATGTAGTTCCTGGTAGAAACAGATCAAAACGAAAACACGACGAGAACACGATATACGAACCTCGGGAGATCCGGGGGATTATATATTACGAAGTTTCAAAACAAAAGGAAGGTACTGGGAGAAAACGGGTCAAAGACGGAGTCCAAGGTGGCCACACCACCTGGTGGCGCGGCCAGGGGTGGGCCTGCGCCACAGGGTGGTGTGAGCCACCCTGTCTCCGTTTCCGTCCCTCTTTTGCTTCGTAACTTTCCTTATTGACTAAAAACTGCAAAAAATATAACTGGATAGATCTTTCGCGGAACTTTTCTTACCAGAACTATTACCTATTCGAAAACAGACTCTGCAGGTCTATGAATTTGGTATTTAGTAGATTCTTCTGGAGTCACCACTTGAATAACATCAATATCTTCATCTTCATACACAAATTGCTTGAGTCATGAAACCTTTCTCTTTCTTATGACACCATTTTCTCCACTGACCTAGAAATTTCTTTCACACAAAACTTCACACAGTTCTTATTAGCAACATTAGTATAAGTGAAGTGATAAAACCTTTTGAGTCCACTTTCAACTGAAAACTATCAAAACTTAAGCTACTGTAGCAACTCCTTCTGAAAACCCAAAAAGAATTCCAAAAGGAAATCGAATAAAGAAGCAAATGCAAGAGTGGCAAAATCTGTCAAAACAGACCAGCAGGTAAAGATCATTTTTTTAGAAAATCTTTTGTTGATCAAATCAAAAAGTGCGAAACTTTGGGAGTTAAATAACAACCTGGGGCAGAAGCACAAAAAATTACAGCTCAAACCGACATACAGAGATCTCTCACGAATTTTTACGGTGAAGCACAAAAATCTGTTTCGGGGCAGCAACTTCCCCAAATCTTACTTCTCTCTCATTAGAGGTTGAATCTTGACTCAAAAACCAAACAAAACGGATAAGGAGAGGTTATTACCGAAGTAATAACTTCCAAGACTCAAAGAAACAAAAACAAACTGAAAGTAAGAATAAATTGGGTTGTCTCCCAAAAAGCTCTTTCTTTATAGCCATTAAGATGCGCATGATAATTTTGAAGATGCTCACGTAGGAATATGAATTGAAGTGAAAGAGAGCATTAAGAAGAAAAAATACACATGTTTAATTCTAACCCACTTCCTATGCAAGGGAATTTTGTAAACAAACAAGTTGTTGAAACCAGAGACTAGTAGCAAAGGAAGGCAAAAGAGGTGCAACATAAAAACTTTCAGCATAAAACGAGGAAACTTGATATTATTGAGATACATATAAACACTTTTCCCTTTATCATAGTAGCATTCAGTATTATGCATAAACTTAACAATATAACTATCACAAGGACCATCGTAACAATGATCACTTATCCTAATAGAAAACACAGGAATACTAGGTCTCATAACACTACTTTGTGAAACAATATTAGAGGTATCCTTACAAAGGATAGTGTGTCCCTCTTCTACATATTTAGTAACAAAGTCCTTCACATTCTCTATTATAGGTTCATCATCCATTTGTTTATCAGGTTCAACAACTTTACTTATACTTTCACTAACCATACTAGCTATCATAGAATGTTCCTTTATCTTAACTGGGAAAGGTATTTTCTCAATGTAAGGCTCAGGTGAAACATGATTAGCAGTATAAACTTCAGTATTTCTTGCAAGAACAGTCTTAGCAACATCTTTATAAGGTTCATGATACTTATTCCACTTCTTTTTAGGCACTTCAATGTAGGAAGCAAAAGCCTTAAAATAAGAAGCAATAGCTTGAGAGTCTAGACCATAAGCACTTTTAATATTTTGAAAGTCGTTAGTTCCCATAAAAGATTCAATGGAATCATAATCATAATTTATACCTGACTTTCTACCTTTGTCATTCTCCCAAGCTTCAGCATTGTCTTGAATACGGTCCAGAAGATCCCATTTAGCTTCTTCTTCCATGCGAGTGAATGATCCAGCACAAGAATCATCCAATAAATCCTTGTCATGTAGAGGGAGCCTTGCATAAAAGTTATTGATAATAATATTGTTGGGGAGCTCATGAATGGGACATTTGAGCATTAGTAACTTCAATCTCCCCCAAGCTTGAGCTGTACTCTCTCCATCAAGAGGCCAAAAGTTGTATATTTGATTCCGATCTTTATGAATCTCACTAGGAGGATAAAACTTTGAATAAAAGAGAGGTACTATTTCCTCCCATTCAAGAGCTTGACCATTCTTCAGCAGCTTATACCATTCCTCAGCTCTTCCTTTGAGTGACAATGAGAATAACTTCTTCTTAACTTGATCTGTAGTAATACCTGCACACTTGAACAACCCGCATAATTCGTGTATAAAGAGCAAATGATCACCGGGATGGACTGTTCCATCCCCAACATAGTAGTTATCCATAACACGGTCAATAATTCTCGTAGGTATTTTAAAAGCATCATTCTCAGCAGGTGGTGGCTCATCTACTACCTTAGCAGTGGTAGTAGCATTATGAAACAAGAAACTCAGCGAATTATCCATAATGAAAATAAAGCAACTAGTAGAAGTAAACAATACTCACACTAGAAGTTTCCTTTACCAGTTCCACTCTCAAATGGCGCTTCACTCCCCGGCAACGGTGCCAGAAAATAGTCTTGATGACCCACAAGTATAGGGGGTGTATCGTAGTATTTTCAATAAGTAAGAGTGTCGAACCCAAAGAGGAGCAAAAGGTGCTGGCTAGTGGTATGGATCAGGAATTCTCTACAAATACTTAGCAAACGGATTTTTAGGGGTTTTTGATATGGAAAGTAAATAAAGAACGAGTAAAGAAAAGACAATAAGAATAAATGCAGCAAGTGGCCCAATCCTTTATGCAGCAAAGGACAAGCCGGTTGTATTACTTAAGATGACCAAACGTTCTCGAGGACACATGGGAAGACTATCAAGTGCTTTCGCTTCATATAGTTGATTAATCTTCTTTAGCTTGCTAAGTGTTGTGTGGGTGAACCTGTGCTAATGTACCGACCGTCCTAGGACTAATACATACTTGTGATTATACCCCTTGCAAACATCCGTAAGTACAAGAAAGTAATTAAGGTAGAAACCTAACCACAACTTTAAACTCTAAGACCCTTACGTCCCTTGTGCAATGGTTTCCTAATGAGGGTTCAGGTTTCTGTCACTCCGGCAATCCCTACGATTAGTAGCCAAATACACAATGCATTCCCCTAGGCCCATATAGGTGAAGTGTCATGTAGTCGACGTTCACATGACACCACTAGAAGAAGTACACCACAACTTAATTAACAAACTATTGAATCTCTCTCAACACAACTCCACTACTAACAACATGACTTCTCACATGTCCTCAAGAACAAAATGAACTACTCACAAGACATCATATGGATCATGATCAGAGATGGAATAATGATGTATAACAATATGAACATAAACAATAATTGGACGGTTCACTCAATGGCATCAACTACAAAGAGTAATCAACACCGAGAAAGTTTCCCCTAAGAACTATGCAAGATTCAACCCAATTGTTATAGCGATATGGAGATGGTGATGAGGGTGCTGATGGAGATGATGATGGTGATGATGATGATCCCGATGAAGTCCAGCTTGATGGTGGTGTTGATGGCGACGATCTCCCCTCTCCGGGAAGGAATTCCCCTAGCAGAATTCTGTCTACCGGAGAGATCTTTCCCTCTCGGTGTTTTCCGCCCCGCAGAGGCGGCGGAATCTTTCTGTGGTCGCTCCCCGAGTCTTAGGGTTTCGGGAGGATAATATACACCAGAGGGAGAGCCAGGGGTGGACCAGGGCGGCCACACCAGCTCGTGGCGCGGCCTAGGTTGGCCCGCGCCAGGGGGTGGTGTGCCCCCTATGGCCCATCTCCACTCCTCCTTCTGGCTTTCTTCGTCTTCTGGAAAAACAGGATTTTCCATGTATTTTCCCGAATTTTCTGATCTTCACAAATTTTGCCTCCAAATAGCACCTTTTCCATCAGAATCCTGACTGCAGCGGTCCATGCTCCAAAAGTCATCAACCATGCAAAAACAGATGAAATAACATAAGTATCATCTCTTAATATGAAATATATCAATGAATAACAGTGAATTATTGTTGGGGATATACTTTCCGGGTATCCTCACAGTTCCTCACTGACCAGGGTGGCCCACTTCGAGTTAGAGCTTTGCTTCACGGGCGGCCTAGGTAGGGAGAAATACGGAGTCCAATCCGGCTACAGGAAGGCCCATAAGACTTACCGACTTAGGCCCATAATGTTACTTGTAGTTCAAGATATACTCTGTAACCGACTCTTAGACGTAGCCGGATAGACCTCTCCTGTAAACCCTAGGCCAGATATCTATATAAGCCGTCCTAGGGAGAGCCTTTAGGGCACACCCAATACTTTAGACCCTCAACTCGCACAGGAGAAACCCTTGTAACCCATATTCCGGCTTTGCCGTATTACTGGATTGCTAGCAGGAGTAGGATCCGTCCAAAGCCGACGGATTCGAACCTGGGTAAACTTGTGTGCTCACCGTCTTGGAACACCATATGTCTCACACCTCTCTCTTCCGCACGCCTCGAGGACCCCCTCATGGCGTACTTGTAATCAATCCGACGACAGTTGGCGCCCACCGTGGGGAAAGTGAGTTTCGAATCTGTGTTCCGAGCGGAATCTGCAAGAATCGGAATCGGCGAGACTATCACCATCGGTCGCATCCTCTACGCCAGCGACGTCCCTCTCATCGTTCTCGACGAGACTTGGATTCCGGCAAAGGAGGCCGTGACTGCCTACACAATCATGGCTTTCGGTGAGATCGATGTTTACATCGGTTTCGCTGAACCCGCCCAACCCACACCATCAGCGATGATAGAGGCAGAAGAATTTTCTGGGTCCCCTTTGTCCGCGGAGGCGGCAGAGTTCCGGATCTCAGAAAACAATAATCCCACCCAGCCCGCACCAGTTGCGGAGATAGTGGAGAAACCCGAACCTGAAGCAGACGTAGCGGACCAAGTTGAATCTGGAGTGGATCTCTCCGGAGAAGCCGGATCCCAGATCGACCCACCCGTGGAAGTCGAAATCCAGGAGGAGCATATCAACGACACTGATTCCGTCTTTGATGATGCCGGAATAGACAGGCCTTTCCTAAGGTACACACTACGACGTATGATACTACAAGGCGAAAGCGCAGAGGCAATACTCGAAACCATCAAAAGTTTCGATATGGCTGATCACGAAAGTCGCAGGTACCTCAAGAAGCACGCACCGCACTTCGTCGGATATGTGGGATCTGGATCCGGCTCTGCCAATGTCGGGGACAACACCGACTCTGTGCTGGAGGCAATTGGAACAAACGCCGACGTACCCGCATCCTCGGATGAGTCGATGACGTCAGCAGATTTCCGAAAGTTCTCCGCGGAATATGAAGAGGAGTACAACTCCAAATCTGCAGAAGAAGGAGAAGCCATGGATGAAGGATCCGGGGAACACTCTCCCAAAACGCAGGATGACATGGACGTCGGAGATAATCCCGAGGTCCAGATGTCCGAAAGTACCGATCATAGCTTGACTCCGGGAAACGGACCCAAAGCCGTCTTTGCTACCGGCGCTGCCAAGAAGGCAAAGAAGAAGAACAAGAAAAACAAGACCCTAGCAAAAGACCCTCTGACAGAGGAGGTGATTGCCGAGGAATACGAGGAAGACTCGAATGGAGCACTTATCCCAGACGAGCCGAAAAAAGAAGCATCGGTGGATGGACACGTGATCACAGAAGGTGCGCGTAAACTCATCGATGCCGCATTAACCACACCTATCCCTACGGCTGCAGAACTTACTACAGATGAGCTGGACGAAAGGGCGCAAGCCCTAGAAGCGCGTCGTCAACAACTCCTCGATGAAGCCAAAAACATCGAGGTGGAGAAGAAACGCATGTCAAACAAGGAATATATGTCTCGTCTACATCAGAAGACACGGAAGCGTCACACAGATGACAACCAATTCCCACGTGTCTGTGCCATCTTTTTGGAGATGAGATGGGGAAGCGACGGAAAGATAGCAATGGAGATTGGGTATACCCAACACCAGTACAAAATACCGTGGCAGCCCGAGAAATTCTATCGGCTAATCCAAGACCAGAGGAGATCTGCTTGGGTATCAAGCTACTCAACAAGGAACTAGAGCAGCAAAAAGTAGCCATGTCCGGAAGTCAAAAACTGGTCTCGGATTCTGACTAGTGTCGCACAGATCCGGCATGGGCTGACGTAAGACCCCATTATGTTCGGGCGCAGTACCATCACCCCGAATGCAGGAAAGACAATTATTCAAGAACCGGATCGTCGGGACAACATCGCAGAACTACACATAACTAGAGCAACGTCGCTCCAGCGGCCGAAAAAGATGCCATCGCTGCCATGAATCCGACGAACCCTCCCCGACAAGAATCTAAGGATCGAAGGGGAGAATATAAGGAGAAACGTCGGGAGGAGGATCGTCAGAGAATGCCACCTCCTAGACACGAGAACCGTCCGGCTGAGCCTCACCATGGTGGGAACGACGGAAGAAGAAACGACGGAAACCATGCCGGTACAAGCCGGCAGGGGGCTCGTCGTAGTCAAGCTGCTCCACCCTCTCCACCACATAGTCATCACAACGGCTCCCATGGAGGGCAAGGAGGACGACATGGCGTAGGAGGTGGTGGCAGAAGCCGAAGTCTGGCTCCACGGCACCACAGCCACAGCCGGCATTCGGGACGATCCCTATTCCCGAATGATGCAAGGCACAAGATCAACTCCAACATAGAGGTCGGTGCTATGAAAACGATAACGTGTATGTGGGCCCAAAGTGCTTCGGTCCACGCATCAGAGCTACAAAATTCCCGAAAGGATTTGCTATCTCAAGACATATCCAAGCCTACGACAGCATTGCTCGGCCAGACACCTGGTTACAGGATTTCTTCCAAGCTTGTTGCATCGCCAAAGGCGGAAACAGCCTGGTCGCAACCTGATATCTCCCACTTATGTTGCGGAAGACGGCATGATTACGGCTCAATGAACTTCCGGCGAACACCATCCATAACTGGTATGATTTGCAAAGTGCGTTCTTTCGGAATTTCGAAGGCACATATTGGAGGCCCTGTACGGTTGGAGACCTACAGAGTTGCACCCAGAAAGCCGGAGAAACTTGCCGGGATTACCTCGGATGATGGATCGACACCAAGAACTCCTGCGAGGGAGTAAATGATCAAACTGCGATTGAAGCTTTCATCGCAGGTCTCCCTATTGGTTTACTGCGCCATCGCTTGAAGTGTGACAAGGTTAATGATTTGGGAGAGATGATAGAAACAACAAGCAAGTATGCAGATGCTGACGACGATGCAGAAGGACTACTCAATGCCCTAGCTGTGCCTCAGTCAGCAAAACAGCCAAAGCAACAAGCTCAGAAGTGCAAAAAAACCTCGGAAGAAAAACCCAACGCGGAAACAGCGGTAGTTACTACTGTTTCCGGGTCTGGAGGATGAGGAGGATGTGGCAGAGGTCGCGGGCATGGCCGTGGGACATCAAGGGTCCAAGGTAGAGGAGAACAACAACCAGGCAAAACCTACTCTTGGGCCGACATTGCCAATAACCGATGTGTGCATCACTTAGACGCCAATGGAGGCTCGTCCCACACCAACGCTGAATGTCGTTTTAATGACGACATCAAGAGAGATGATACCGCAGGCTACAAAGCTAAGCGGAAGAAGGGAAAGAAAAACCCCAAAAAAGACAAGGAGACCAAGGAAGATTCCGACATGGAGGAAGCTGATGCTTCAAATCCCAAGTCGGAAGGGAAAAAGAAATTTCCCACCAAGAAGGACACTTATGTCACCTTCCTCGGATCTCAACCAGCAAAGGTCAAGAAAGCAGTTCTACATGAGCACAATGCAACAGTTCCGGCTGTCCCCCAGTATCTGGACTGGTCGGAAGTGGCAATCACGTTTGACCGCGATGATCATCCGCCTAAGTTACACAGGCGAGGAAAGTACACCTTAATCGTCAACGCACTTATTGACGGTTATGGTTTCTCCAAGACCCTCATGGACGGTGGTAGCAGCATCAATATTCTCTATGTCGAAACGCTACGCAGGATGAAGATCTCGGAGACCCAGCTGAACCATAGCTCTGTGATTTTTCACGGAGTTGTCCTAGGAAGACAAGCTAATTCCTTGGGAGAGATCACTTTGGATGTTACCTTTGGAACTCCAAAGAACTATCGAACGGAGGCACTTTCCTTCGAAGTGGTCCCGTTGAAGAGCGTATACCATGCTATATTCGGACGTTCGGCTTACTGGGCTTTTATGGCTCGTCCGTGTTACATTTACAATATGATGAAAATTCCAGGTCCCAACGGCGTGATCACCATCAGGGGAGACCCGAAGAAAGCGCGAGAGTGCGAGGATGGAAATGCCGCCTTTGCCGAAGCCGTGCTGCATGCCCAGGAGTACTAGGAGATCAAGAAGAGCATAGATCCATCCGAGATGCCCGCAACGAAGAAGGAGGTTACCAAGCCAAATTCGGAGTTCAAGTCATCAGAAGATACGAAGAAAGCGCCGTTGAAGGATGATGACCCCTCCAAGGTGACCCAAATAGGCGTAGGTCTAGATAGCACATAGGAAAGCGCGCTCGTCAAGTTCCTCCAAGCAAATCAAGATATCTTCGCATGGCAGCCATCTGACATGACCGGAGTACCTAGGGAACTTGCCGAGCACTCTCTGAATATAAACCCAAACGCTAAACCCGTCAAAAAGTCCTTATGACGGTTTGGCGACGAAAAGCGTAAGGCAATAGCTAAGGAACTAGCACGGCTCGAGTTAGCTAGATTCATAGAAGAGGTCATCCACACTGAGTGGTCGGCCAATCCTGTAATGGTCCCTAAAAAGGACACCACTGATTTAAGGATGTGTGTTGATTATACTGCCTTGAACAAGGCTTGTCCAAAAGATCTGTTCGGTCTGCCTAGAATTGATCAAGTTATCGATTCTACGGCAGGCTCGGAACTCCTCTGTTTTCTCAATGCATATTCCAGTTATCACCAAATCCGGATGAAGGAATCTGACAAAGTCAAAACTTCATTCATAACCCCCTTCAGAACCTTCTGTTTTGTTACGATGCCCTTTGGGCTGAAGAACGCAGGAGCTACGTACCAGCGCACGATGCAGCGTTGCCTCCATGACCAACTCGGATGCAATGTACATGCATACGTGGATGATATCGCGGTGATGTCCAAAAAGAAGGAAACACTCATTTACGACTTGGAGGAAACATTCGCCAATCTACGAAAATACAACATCATGCTTAACCCGAAGAAATGCTTCTTTGGAATACCAGCCGGAAAATTGTTAGGTTTCATGGTGTCTCAAAGAGGCATAGAGGTGAACCGCGACAAAATCAAGGCTATACTCAGTATTTCTCGGCCAACTCGCCTGAAGGACGTACAAAGATTAACTGGTTGCATTGCTGCGGTCAGTCGATTTGTAAGACGGCTTGGTGAAAGAGCCGCACCACTATACAAACTCCTGAAGAAGACCAAAGATTTTGTCTGGACTGACGAAGCTGAAGCTGCACTGCAAGACCTGAAAAAAGTACTCTCGTCTACTCCTATCCTCGCAGCGTCGGAACCTCAGGAACCGATGTTGCTTTATATTGCTACGACAAATAAGGTCATTAGTATCATCATGGTGGTGGAGAGACCAGAGGAAAATCAGGAACACCTGGTGCAGCGTCCGACTTACTTTGTCAGTGAGGTCTTGACAGAATCAAAACAGCGATATCCGCACTATCAAAAGTTGGCTTACGGTGTTTTTCTAGCATCTCGTAAGTTACGACACTATTTTCAGGAGCATCCAATTACCGTGTTGAGCAAAGCTCCCATGAGGGATATAATCAACAACAGTGACGCCACAGGACTTGTCGCCAAATGGGGCATAGAGCTCTCAGCTTTCGATATTGAGTATAAACCTTAGACAACAATCAAATCCCAGATCCTTGCTGACTTTGTCGTTGATTGGACAGAGACGAAGGAGAACATGGTCCTCCCTGATTCAGAATACTCGACCCTCTTTTTCGATGGGTCTAAGGCTCGAGGGGGCTCGGGGGCAGGCATGGTGCTCAAATCACCCCAAGGAGATAAACTATTATACGTGTTGCAGATCCACTTCACAGCGACAAACAATATTACCGAGTATGAAGCACTACTGCATGGAATCCGGATTGCTAAGGATATTGGCATCCGACGTTTGATGTGTTACGAAGATTCGGATCTTGTTGCTCAGCAAGTCTCGGATATTTGTAATGCAAATAAGCACATGGCAGCATATAAAGCCGTCGTGGATGATCTATCTAAATCGTTTGAAGGGTTTGAAGTTCAACACATCCCTCGAGCAAAAAATGAGGAAGTAGATGCACTATATCGAATAGGCTCTGCGCGGAAAGAGGTCCCGGATGGAGCATTTTTAGAGCACCTCAAAGTTCCCTCGATAAAGGGAGTAGATGAGGAATATCCGACCAAATCCGACTCACCTTTAATAGCAGTTCTGGCTGTAATTCCCAGCTGGACTCAATCCTACCTCGATTATTTGGTAGATGGCAAATTACCCGAAGACGAGGTGCTGAGCCGGCAGATTATCTGACGAGCAAAAGCCTATACTATTGTTAAGGGTGAGCTCCATAAACGGAGTGTTTCTGGGGTTTTTCAGCGCTGTGTATCTCTGGAAGAAGGAGTGGAAATCTTAAGGGAAATCCACGAAGGCGAGTATGTTCACCACGCTGCAGCCAAATCTTTAGTGGCAAAAGCTTTTCGACATGGATTATTAGTCAAGACATGAAAAGGCTGCCAAAAGTACGCCAAGCAAGCTCATGTTCCGGCTGATCAGCTACGAACAATACCTATAACATGGCCTTTTGCGGTCTGGGGGCTTGATATGGTAGGACCTTTTAAACGAGCTCCAAGTGGATTTACTCACCTCTTAGTGCTGGTGGATAAATTCACCAAGTAGATCGAGGCTAAACCTGTCACTAGTTGTGAGGGAGCAACAACCAAAAGATTTGTCGAGGATGTTATAATCCGGTATGGTTATCCGCATAGCATTATCATGGATAACGGGAGTAACTTTTCTATGGGAGAACTGGCCGAATTCTGCGGTGAGCAAAATATCCAGCTTGACATTGCGTCAGTCGCACATCCACAGGCTAACGGACAAGTCGAAAGAGCAAATGGTTTAATTCTACAAGGCCTGAAACCAAGACTCGAAGCACCACTACGACGTGCTACGGGGGCTTGGGCAGAGGAACTACCCTCTGTAATTTGGAGTTTGCGAACAACTCCGAACAGGTCAACAAGATACACACCTTTCTTCTTGGTCTATGGCGCAGAAGCAGTTCTTCCTAGTGATTTAATTCATACTTCTCCTAGAGTGGCCGCGTATATAGAAGAGGATGCCGAGATTTCTCGACAAAATGATCTCGACTTAGTCGAAGAAGTTCGCGTCGTTGCTGAAATGAGATCTACAGCCTATCAACAGAAGTTATGCAAGTATCATAGCCAGAGAGTCCGAAATAGATCATTCAATAAAGGTGATTTGGTTCTCTGGCTTGTGCAACAAAGAAAGCATAAAGTTTCCCCAGTATGGGAAGGGCCCTTTTTAGTTAGTCGAGTATTGCACAACAGATCGTCCTACTTAACTGACATGAGGCCAGTCAAAGAAAGACCTGCTACTAAGAAGAGAAAGAGAGCTAGAGGCAGTACAAATCCCGATGAGTTAGACAGACCGTGGAATATTGCTCAGCTACGTCCCTTATATTCTTAGTTTATCCTTCTTTGTAATCATACATATGTACATGTTCTGTGAGAAATAAAAGGTTTGGTTGCCTCAAAGTTTTTTCTGAGAAGTTCTTAAACCATCTTATTTCCGAGTGATCATGTCATAGTCAAAAATCCCAGAATGCTTGAAAGTACTTTATGCTCATGTTTGTTCTGGTCTAGATTTCCGATTCTAAAACTGCTACCTTCGGGTATAACTCTAAAATTTCTAGTCTTTACTTTGGTTATTTGTCTGATTGCTGGATGCGGGCATTTTCCAAGTAGTGAATTGTTGGTACTGGAAGCTGACTTTGTTTCCGAGTTTAAACTGGTTTAGCAATTGAGCTCCGTTGCTCGACAAAGTTTCCGGCTGAAGGTTTAGCCAGCTCACGAAAGGGACAAAGCGGAAAGCCAGATAAACGATAAGTATAGACGAAAAAATATAAGTGCTTGTGTAAACATTTCAGGCACGCAAAAATTTCAAAAGTCACAAGTGCTGAATAGATCAAAAGCTTAGCACTTGCAAAGATAAATAGTACTTAATATTTACAATCGCATCAGGTTTTTCTGGAATAATACATAAATTTCTGGTCTATGATGCAGGAGGAGATGAAGGATCTGCCGGCTCGCTGGTCACTCCTCCTTGATATCGTTCCGAGATGTCCGCGTCCGAGTTGGTGCGTTCATCGTCGGAAACTTCTTCGGCTTCTTCTGCAGGAGGAGGCACAGTATCCACGCGGGTGAAGAAGGGGATCTCGTAGCTGGTCAGATCAGCTACATGGCACCCGTATCCGGCGCAGGAGTGCATGATGGCTTGAAGGTCCTGCTCCTGGCCGTCTTCGTCTACCTTGCAGTACCCTCTAGTCACTTGCCATATTTCCATGTTTCCATGGTGGCTCATGACCATGGTGAGAGCGTTCTGCACAACAGTCCGCGCGTAGGACATGTTCCAGTCCCAAACAAGTTGCGGCATCTCCTTGGCCCTGTCCCTCACCTCAAAATCCGACATGCTTGGCATGTCCGGAATCCTGAGAGACTCGCCAATGTCCTCAAGGGACTGGCGGTAGTCATGAAGAAGATCACCGACTTGGGTAAGCCGGTGGGTGTGGGGCTCAGACGAGGAAGAGTCCGTCAAGTTCAGAGGACCTATACATCAAAATAAAGTTAAGAAAAAACCGACATTGATAGAAGTCGAAGGAAAAGATAAGTCAGAGAGGTGGAATGTACCAAAAATGACGTCGTCAATCTTGGTCTTCTCCTCCCGGAGACTCTGGAGTTCAGCCCGGAGCGCCTGGGATATGTCCTTCTCTCTGCCAAGCTCATTCTTGAGGTCCGAGATTATTTTATCCTGAGCAGCAATCTTGCGATCACGCTCATCAGTGGCCATGGAGGAGGATTCAAGGACTTGAGCTATGCTCTTTTCAAGATCTGACTTGAGCTTATCCAGCTCTTGGCGAAGTCCCTTGTTCTCCACCACCAGGGTCTTGAGGTTCTCGGCCTCTTCAATCATAGCAATGGATTGTTTCACCAGCGCTGTAAGTCAAAAAAGAACAACAGTTCAGAAAAGTTTGACATTGAAAAAAGCAAAGACAAGGTTTGAATCTCGGAATATTTACCTTCGGCTTCATCCTTGGCTACTTTGAGCTCAGCATTTTTAAGCCGGAGAGCTTTGATCTCTCTCCGCTTATCATAGACATTGGTCAATAATTCCTGGCTATAGGAACATACTTTCTGTAAGTCAGAATACCCAAATACAGAGAGCTACTTAAGACTCGGGCTAATAATTTTGCTAAATATCAGCACGAGCCTTGGGGGCTACACTAGTTCGTTCTTTGGCATCCTAATGAAGCATAAACCCGGATTCTATATCCTACTTCATGCTTGGGGGCTAGAGGATATGATATAACATAATAGAAAAAAAAGAGTTGGAATTTCGACTTACATATTGCTCGCGGGTGAGTTTATCTAAACCCGCGCTCACTTCAGCGGCCACCTTTTCGGCAAGAGTAAGAGGGATCACTGGGGCTGTTGGAAGCTCGCTAGTCCTAATCCTCTCGTCGCGAAGGCGGACTTGAGTGAGAAGGTCAGAGAACGTGACGTCCTCTACTTCTTGCGCTTCCTCCTCGGGGGATAAATGGCTTTTGTCCAGACTTGCTCGAAGTCACCGATCTCCTCTGCAGATTTCCAGGTCAGGCCAAACTTGGCAAGACCCGGATTGCTGAGGAGGTTTTCGGTGAAGACTTCAGCCGAGGGATCATTACCCGAGGAGGGTTCACCCTTATCTTGAGCTGACGCACCCACGGTGACGTCAGTTTGCGACCCAAGGATCGCAGACTCCGTTTGAAGAGCCGGATCTTCTGCAGCATCCGATGAGATAACTGGAGTTGCAGAAGGTTAAGGGGCCGGAGTTGGAGGAGCCACGGCATGGGAAGCTATGTTAAGCTTCGTCTGGCGTAAGGGCTTCGAAGAAATCCCTTTCCCCTTGCCCTTGATGATTGATTTTGCTCTGAGAAGGTAACAAAGTCGGAAACGTTACATCTCGGAAAGAAATTTGAGTAAAGTACAAAGACGGAAAAGTTGTGACTGAAAGGATACCTCTTCACGACAGGCACCTCCTTTGTGCCAACCGCTACTGTCGGAGCTTTGCGCTTCTTGAGCGCAAGATCTGGCAGTGGAACTACTTCCACCTCCTGAGAGAACTCCGGAGGGTATCCTTCGAGCTGAGCAAGTTCCGACTCAGGGATGTCAGCAAGCTGAAAACAAGAAAATATATCAGTATTGCAGTTTAACTCAAAGATAGAAACGCATAAAAGATGTGATGATGTAAGCTTACCGGCACCACGGGGTTTTCTGCCATGTGCATGTCCAGAGAAACCTCCGGAATCTGCCTTTTGATCTGCTCCCTAATCAGCCACTTGATTTGGCTTATGTAGCCTTGAGTGGTGTAGGCTTTGGAGCTGATGTGGAGGGAGTCGGTTGGAGAGGACGTGATGGAGTGCATCAGTCTCTCCCCGTGGTACTGAAGTGGCTGGATCCGGCGTGAGACCCAGCACTGGACCAAGTCGGATCCCTTCAGACCACTGTGCTTGATCAGATATTCGATCCGCCTCTTGGCGAGGATCAGATCATCAGCGAGAGCCGGAGCAGCCTCGTCCTAGGAAGGCTGGGCCGTGGCGGCTCCATCGACAAAAGCCGGCAAAGCAGTAGCTTTGCCGGGAGCCGGAATATCCCTATGGTAGAAAAAAGTGGCTGGCCATTGTTTGACCAAGTCACTGGCAGAAATTTTGGGATATGCCCGGTCTCGTCTAAGAGAAAAACTAATGGTGCCGGTGATGTAAGGAACACCGGCAGTGATGGAATTCCTCTAGACATGGAAATAAAACCGGAAGATAAGCAAACTCGGCCTAATGCCTAGAAAGCCCTCGCAAAGCGCATCATATGCGCTCATTTCTAGAAGTGAATTGGGAGGAAGATTGTGGAGTTGAACTCCATAGTGATCTATCACTTCGGAGAAGAACTCCGAGGGAGGAAAAGACAGACCTCGGTCTAGATGGGTGCCGAAGTGGACTCGCTCGCCCTCGCGCGGGTTGGGGACGGTTTCACCTGAGCCGCTCTACCAGTCGCCAGCGGCGAGAAGCCCCTCCTTCTCCATGTTCTTGAGGCCTGCTTCGTTAAGGGCGCAGGGGATCCAGATTCCTCTGTAGCTTTATTTCTCTGCTGCTTCTTCCGCCTTCGCCGCCGCCGCTGCTGCCGCCAAACCGGAGGAAGAAGATGATGAAGCCATTTTCTCCGGTGGGAAGGTGACCTTAAAGGGCCGCGCGGGGAGCTCTGTGGGGGGAGAACAAGGAGGCTCTGTGCGCGCAGGAAGATTGGGAGGAAAGGAAACGACAAAGACTGGTGGAAAGGAGAAGAAGAAATACGAACCCCTTATATCCACCTACCTGCGCCAAGATTCGTGCAAACGCTACAATGTAACTGCCACGCGTCATGCAAGGAACTGGGAAGGGCCCGCGTGATGATTGCGTCGCCTCGATCTCCATGCACGCATTGAAACGGCGCATCGGTTCCGCGGACCATGGACCCACCAACGGTCATGCTGACGGAACGTCTGTCAGATGACGTGACTTGACCATGCTTGTGTCAGGTGGCGTTAGAGACCAAATTCCAGCTTAGTTCAAAATCAAGCTGGAAAATCCGAGTAACCTACTGATAGGTCTGACTTATTTTTAAGACCCGGATCATATCTTTTGTTGTGAAGTTTCAGGAACCCTTCAAGATTCTGCAAGCCGAAGATCAAGCTATACAATGATAAATCCGACTTTGGATCTTGGAGGCCTCCGGGGGCTGCTGTTGGGGATATACTTTCCGGGTATCCTCATAGTTCCTCACTGACCAGGGTGGCCCACTTCGGGTTAGAGCTTTGCTTCACGGGTGGCCTAGTCAGGGAGAAAGACGGAGTCCAATCCGGCTACGGGAAGGCCCAGAAGACTTACCGACTTAGGCCCATAATGTTACTTGTAGTTCAAGATGTAATCTGTAACTGACTCTTAGACGTAGCAGGATAGACCTCTCCTCTAAACCCTAGGCCGGATATCTATATAAGCCGTCCTAGGGAGAGCCTTTAGGGCACACCCAATACTTTAGACCCTCAACTCGCACAGGCGAAACCCTTGTAACCTATGTTTCGGCTCTGCCGTATTACTGGATTGCTAGTAGGAGTAGGATCCGTCCAAAGCCGGCAGATTCGAACCTGGGTAAACTTGTGTGCTCACCGTCCCGGAACACCGTACGTCTTACACCCCTCTCTTCCGCACGCCTCGAGGACCCCCTCATGGCGTACTTGTCATCAATCCGACGACAATTATGATATAGAATAGTGATGCAAAACGGATGTATCAACAGGCAATGTTGACGATGGGAGATGATCCTAGTTGTCATAGCCGTCCTGCTGTCCTCCTTCAGGGTAGTCCTCCTGATAGTCTGGCCATAGGAATAGCCAGGGACAAAGCCATGAGTACTCTTTAAGTACTCGCAAACTACCAGTAACAAGTACGATAGTTCTAGTAGGAATGCTAAGTTCTAAGTCTAATTGTAAAGTTAAGTTTGAAACCTAAGCTGGGTTCAGAAACAAAGAAAGATAAGACAAAGTTTGAGAAACACCTAAGTGGGAACTTAGTTATCATAGTCACCACTCTGTTGTGGTCAAGTCATGTTACAATTAATTCCATAAGTCATTTTGAAAACATCTGACAACAGAACAGTATGGCCACTCCAACTGTCCATAACCACAGACACGGCTATTCGAATAGTTTGACACTCTACAGAGGTGGTACACTTTCACCACAAAATTCGATACATCTGTCAGGGATAACCCTGAATCATCATACTTAGTATGCAGATAATCAAACATAACCTTTTCTTTACACACTCTAGTATAAGCACCTCTCCTATGAGTATGGCCTCCCAACCATGACCATCTGTCATCCTGGGCACTGCATAGGTGGACAACATTGAGAGGTAGCCTTAGCTCAAACCTCTCCCACGAGGGAATTAATACTAATGCATATAAACTTCTATCTAAGCCTTACCCAATTCAGGTATTGTGGTTGTACGGTAAAATTGGAATGGTATCGCATCCGAACCCAGCCATCGGTTTTTATAAAAGGGCTAAGGCTCTTGCCTCAACATTTTCATCATCATAAACCATTTGTGTTTCTCAACACATGTCAAAACATCTCAATAGAATGACTCATCATTCCAAGGTTTTCACAAGTCATTTTCACCAAGTATTCCCATCTAAACTAAATCAAGTTTTGGGTTTAGCTCTAAATTACTAAGTGAAGAGTGTTCACTAATGTAGGATGCTAATGTCAATCTCATGCCATAGAATGACATCTAAGTCTAACTAGATAGGTCAAGTTTTATACTCTTTATGCTACCTTTAAACAAGTAAAGGACTTTGGTAAAGTAAGGAAGGGAAAGCTTGTAAATAAAACTTGGAGTAGGTAATAGTCAACATGGTATAACGAAAGCATGCCTAATGCATTTTCTTAGATTGTCTAGCTGCAAGGGCTTGCTTTCATTGTTAATGATGTCTTGCCTTGGTTGGTGTAGTGGTTGAAATTCTCTTCCTCCTCCTCTTGGTAGAACTCCTCCTCCTCGAAGACTTGATCGGTACTATCGTCTATAAATACATACGGAATACACAATCACCAAATAATACTTAGCTAGTCTACTTAGAACACTAAGGCACACATTTGATGATCTATTATCATCACAAACATCACAAGGTCTAATAACTAGTTTCATTTATTTTATTTGAGAAAAGTAATTTCTACTCATTGAAATTAACTAAGATTTAATATTCTCCAATTAAAATATGGGATCATGTGGACACATGTCATCACCAGATATTCTAATATATGGGAATGTGATTTAAGGGTTGGATCACATTTTAATAAGTTTAAGTTTGATAATTAATGATTTAAAGTGACTAGAAATGTCTATATAGCATTATTTTGGTACTAGTCCAAAGTCACTACATGCAAACCTCAATATTATTACATATTCAGATAGGTATGGTTAAATGTGACTTTTGAGAGTTGGAATCAACTCAAAAGCTATTATGGTTGATTTTATAAAAATGTTTGAATGTGAAAAAGCTATTGTCTTGTTATTTTTACTAGGAGAGAACTGTAACTCTAAATGATTTAAATCCAACGGTCTTTGATATATATTTTCATTAGCTTTCCTACAAAATTGGAATCACTCAATTTGGATTTGTAAAACTCTCTGAATTGATTTTTAAACTAAGGGACAGATTCTAGTTTAAGTCTAAAAAGAATAATCCTAATTTGAATTAACTAGGTCGCGCGGGAAACTAATTGGGACGGCCGAGATTCACTCCGCGGCGCTGAGGACTGCTGACAGGGGGGTGCGCCTTTCAGTGGCTCGTTACACGTGAAGCGGTACGGGGCGATACGGACCGCAGGATTAGAACGAGATCAATGGCTCACGGTCGTCGTCGACGACGAACACGTCGCCGACGAGACTAAACCCTAGCGGCTCGGTGGGGGTGCAGTGGGGACGTACCGGGGCTCCAGCTAGTGCGGCGAGGTGGGAAATGAACGAGTAGATGACGGTGACCTTAGGCGAAGTCGCGGCAGAGGCTGAGGTGGACGAAATCAACGGCAGCGTCTCCTCCTCTGCTGCGGCGGTCTCTGGCTCAATTCCGGCGAGAGGCTGCTCGAACTACACTAGCGAGAGGTGGGGAAGGACTGGTGGAGAGAGGGGAGTTAAATGGTGTGGCGATTGAGGCTGCGGAAGGCCTCCTTATATTGGCTCGAGGAGTGGACCGAAGGGGCGACGGCGAGCTCGTCGGTGACGACGATACAGGGTGCTATCGGCATGGGCGGCGTAGGCGAACGGTGGCTTGCCTCATGGCGGTCCTCTACAGCTTTATGGCACAGCTAGGGGCGATGGCAATCGGTCGAGAGCGTCGTGCGCTCTAGAAGACAGAGGTGGTGCTCGACGTGGTTCCCAACGACTGTGGGTCACGCGGCGGTGCACGACCGTGTCTGGCGGGGTGAGGGGGTCAAGGAGGAGCGGCGCGCGCGGACTGGTGTCGAGGCATGGTCTGTGGCGTGTTGGCGGTGAAGGCGCTCTGGCGTGGCGCAGAGAGGCAAGGGTGCGAGGGATTGGAGGTGGTCTAGGGATTGGCTGTGGCCGTGGGGTGGCAGGGAGTGCAGTAGGGTTGGGCGGAGCTAGTGGCGGTGCTAGAATGGCGCGGCGCGGTCTATGGAGCGTTGCCCACGTTCGGCCGGCGGTGACCAAAAATGGGCGGCGTGGCACTGCTGCTCTAGGCCGGTTAGTAGCTTAGTTAGGGGCTGGCTAGAGTTAGAGGGGACAAGGGGACCAAATGGAGCCCAATTACTCGACAATGCATTGATCATTGAATTGTAATAGTTAGGCAGATAAAATATGCATGCCCCTTGTTCGACCAAATGGCCGCAAGAAGAAAACTTTTGAATTTTGAGATGAAATTTGGTGGAGTTGTTTGTCACATGGTTAGGCATCTCTTGTTGCTTGGGATTGTGAAATTGAGTTCATTTGAGTGGTTTTTGAAAAAGTGTGATCTAGACATATGAACTAGATTCCATTTTCACATGTCATTTAAAATTAGAGTTTGAATGTTTTTGGGAGATCAAAAAGTGGGCCTTGGCACATCACTACTTGTACTTGCAAGGGGTGCAAAGATCCTCAATTATTTATGTTGGAAATTGAGTGCTAAGAATACCCAAAGGGGGTTAAATGATTAAAATGGCAAAAGTGACCATTTCCATTATTTATTCTTTTTTATTTCTTTTTCTTTGGTTTTTGCTTGGGAATGATCTAGATGATGTGACATTCATCATAGAACCATTTTACAACCATTAGAACAAACAATAATGGCATTTCAAACAACTCCTATTTTAAATGCACACACATATGAATGTTTAAAGATTTTAAATGGAAAAAGTTTTTGTTAACCCTAAATTGGGTAGATTTGATTTTGATTAACCTTGATTAAAGTTCTGGGGTGTTACATTACTTTTCTCAAATAAAATAAATCAAACTAGTTCATTTAATCTTGTGATGATTGTGATGATATTAGATCATCAAGTGTGTGCCTTAGTGTGCTAAAATAGACTAGTTAAGTATTGTTTGGTGATTGTGTATTCCGTATGTATTTATAGACGATAGTACCCACCAAGTCTACGAAGAGGATGAATTCTACCCCGAGGAAGAAGAGGAGAATTTCAACCAGTGCACCAACCAAGGAAAGCCATCATTAACAATGCAAGCTAACACTTGCAAGCTTGATAACCTAAGCAAATGCATTAGGCATGCTTTGGTTATACCTCTTTGATTTATACCAAACCCAAGTTTTACTTACAAGCTTTACTTTCTTTTACTTTACCAAAGTTCTTTACTTTGTTTATAGATAGCATAAAGTGTATAAAACTTGGCCTATCTAGTTAGACTTAGATGTCATTCTATGGCAGGAGATTGAGATTAGCATCCCACATTAGTGAACACTCTTAACTTAGTGATTAGAGCAAAACCAAAAACTTGATCACTTTAGATGGGAATACTTGGTGAAAATGACTTATGAAAACCTTGGAATGATGAGTCATTCTTTTAGATGTTTTGACATGTGTTGACAAACACAAATGGTTTATGATGATGAAAATGTTGAGGCATGAGCTTTAGCCCTTTATGAAAAAACTGATGGTTGGGTTCGGATGCGATACCATTCCAATTTTACCGTACAACCACAATACCTGAATTGGGTAAGGCTTAGCCAGAAGTTTATATGCATTAGTATGAGTTCCCTCGTGGGAGAGGTTTGAGCTGAGGCTACCTCTCAATGTTGTCCACCTATGCAGTGCCCAGGATGGCAGATGGCTATGGCTGGGAGGCCAAGCTCATAGGAGAGGTGCTTACACTAGAATGTGTAAAGGAAAGGTTATGTTTGATTATCTGCATACCAAGTATGATGATTCAGGGTTATCCCTGACAGATGTATCAAATTTTGTGGTGAAAGTGTACCACCTCTGCAGAGTGTCAAACTATTCGAATAGCCACGTCCGTGGTTATGGACAGTTGGAGTGGCCATACTGTTCCATTGTCAGATGTTTTCAAAATGACTTATGAAATGAATTGTGACATGACTTGACCACAACAGAGTGGTGACTATGACAACTAAATTCCCACTTAGGTGATTTAGAACTTTATTTTATCTTTATTTGTTTCTTAACTCAGCTTAGGTTTCAAACTTGACTTTGCAAATAAACATAGAGTTAGCACTCTTACTAGAACTACCTTACTTGTTAGTGATAGTTTGCGAGTACTTAAAGAGTACTCATGGCTTTTTCCTTGGTTATTCCCGTGGCCAGACTATGAACAAGACTACCAAGAGGAAGGACAGCAGGACGGCTACGACAACTAGGACTATCTCCCATCGTCAGCATTGCCTGTGACACTGAAGATGGACCCCACCGCTACGCTTATTATTTATCTTGTTGCTTGTTTGTATTAAGACTAGATCAAGAGATCCTTTATTTGTGTAAGACCTGATTATGGTTTGTAATGGATGATGTACTGTGATATCCAATCTGTTATGCACAAAAATGGTAATCCTGGGATTGCGATGTATGGCATAACAGGCATCTGGGATTAAAAATCCGGGTGTTGACAACCTAGCAGACATAGAAAACACCTACCTAACTTCTACTGTTCTATGTAGTGATCACTTGCCACTAGCCCCTCATTTCACTCCCCTGGTCTCCTTTAGTGCCTAGCAGCGCAGCAGACCAGCTCCCCTCTGCCGTTTGCGCCAATGCCGTGTTGGTCGACCAAGGACAACTCGCCACAACCAGCATCGCCCTCTCCCACGATGTCCAGGAGACAGGCGATTGTCCACCACCACCCTCTGTCCACCCCTCGACCGCAGACACACCATGGACCACCCACCAGCGTCGTGCCCATTTCTCTGCCAGCCATGCCGCGAGCACGCCAGAACACCGCAGCCGACACGCGCACACACACGCCGCGCCTCGCTCTCACCACGCGTGCCCACACTCGCTGTGACCCTAGCAACCCCCTAGACATGCTCGTTCGCCGCCGCGTGGACCGTAGCCACTTTGCACCATCTCGAACGCCACCATTTCCGCCCAGAGCACCGACTATTCCCGACCGTTCTCGACCGCCCCTTGTCGTGCCATCACTCGCACAATGACCACCTGGAAGCACCTCGTCGACCCCTACCCTCAGCCATGCCGCTAGCCCCCTGTATCGCCGTCACCGACGAGCCCGAGCCATCCTGCTCTGTCCCTCTCGCCAGTGTATAAATAGAGGCCGCCCCAGCTCTAATTCGCCACATCATTCCACTCCCCTCTCTCTCAGACACCTTCCACACCTCTCCCTAGAGCAAGGCAAGCACCACATCGCCGGAATTTAGCCGGAGTCCACCGATGCAGAGGAGAAGAGGAACCGAACCTAGGAGCCACCCCAGGAGCCGCCTTGGCCACCATTCGAACCGTCATTGTCTACAATGTCATTCGCACCCATCACCACATCTAGCTGGAGCCCTGGTTAGCCCCCATGTACCCCCACCACTATGTTAGGGTTAGAATCTCGCCGGAACTGTTCGCCGGAGACGACGAACCTCAGCCGTAGATCTTACTTCTAATCGCGTGGCCTAGATTGAAAGATACCGCTTCACGTTAAGTGAGTCGCTGACCAGTAGGACGCGCCTGTTAGTAGCCCGCTGCGCTAGCCCTGTGTAGTTGGGCCGGACCATTTAGTTTCCCGTGCAGAGCCCGTAGATTCAAATAGAGTTTTTCCTTTTTAGTTAAAACTAGATTCTGTCAGTAGATTCAAAAATCAATTCAAAGAGATTCACGAAACCAAATTGCATGATTCCAATTTTGTTAGAAAGGTATTCAAATTATCTATCCAAGACGGTTGGATTCAAATCATTTGAAATTATAGATCACCTATAGTAAAAATAACAAGATAGAGACTTTTCCACATTCAAACATTTTTCGAAAATCAACCATAAATGCTTTTGAGTTGATTCCAACTCTCAAAAATCACATTTAACAAGATCTATCTGAATATGTAAAAATATTGAGGTTTACATGCAGTGACATTGGACTAGTACTAAAAGAATGATATATAGGCATTTCTAGTCACTTTAATTGTATTAAATAGTAATTTTAAACTTTATAAAATGTGACCACCACTTTAAATCACATTCCCAAGTATTAGAATATGTGGTGGTGACATGTGTCAACATGATCCCATATTTTAATTGGAGAATATTAAATCTTAAGTATTTTCAATGAGTAGAATTTACTTTTCTAAAATAAGATAAACAAGATTAGGTCTTTATTTCATGTGATGTTGGTGATGATGCTAGATCATCAAGTGTGAGCCTTAGTGTGCTAAATAGAAGTAGTTAAGTATTGTTTGATGATTGTGTACCTTGTATTCATTTATAGACGATAGTACCGACCCGGGATACGAGGAGGAGGAGTACTACCAAGCAGAAGAATAAGAAGAAGAGAACTTCAACCACTACACTGAAGGGAATATGCCCGAGAGGCAATAATAAAGTGGTTATTATCTTATTCCATGTTTATGATAAATGTTTATTTTGCATGCTATAATTGTATTAATTGGAAACGTTAATCCATGTGTGTTTAATAAACAAAATACAAAGTTCCTAGTAATGCCTCTCATATAAACTAGCTCGTTAATTAACAAGATGATCAAGGTTTCCTGATCATGGACATTGGATGTTGTTGATAGCGAGGCCGCAACATTGGTGGAATGATGTGATGAACATTCATCCGAAGTATAGCATTACGATTAGAGTCATTATGTTTATATTGTTATAACATCATACGGAGTAATCTTAGTCCTTAGACCATGAGATCATGTTAATTGCTAACACCAGAAGAGTATCTTGATAACATCAAACGTCACACCGTAACAGGGTGACTATAAAGGTGGGTTCAGTGCTACAAAGGTGTTATGTTGAGGCTCATGGATCAGGAGTGGGATTTGTCCATCCCGATGATGGATAGATATACTCTGGGCCCTCTCGGTGATATCACATTAAGATAGCTTGCAAGCAAGTGATGTGATCACTAGAATGTTATATCACGGGAACGAGAAAATAGTGCATGTCGGCAACGAGATCAAACTAGGTATGGAGATACCAACGATCGAATCTCGGACATGTAATATATCGCGAGACAAAGGGATTTAGTTACTAGCGTTAAAGGTTCTCACGATCACAGAAGTCATCGTTGAATGTGTACGAGTCAGTATGGATCTCCATGTCCCGCTTCTGATTATTGATATGAGAGGGGTCTTGATCATGTCTGCATTATTCGCGAACCGTAGGGTGACACACTTAAGGGATACTGACACCATTTGGAGCAAATATGTTTCAGATAAAGATTTAAGAAAGCGCTGGAATTATTGCAATAGACACCGAAATAGTTTCGGGTGAAATTACTGAAATTGGTTCTGCATGTAATATTGAAATGTTGCAGGGGGTTTTATGTAAATGTTTGTTAATTAAAGTAATTAACAAAATTCTGAATAAAATTAATAAAAGTTTTTTATTAAATGAGAGAGCATTAAATTTGGAGAAATTTAATGCATTTAAAGTGGAGATTTTAAAAGAGAATGTGAAGGGGCATTTTAATGTGGAGGGGGTTACCACCACATGAATGGGGGAGGTGAAGGGACACCCTCCATGGGCGTTGGCCATGGGAGGGGTACCCTCCCCTCCTCCTATAAAAGGCCCCCCTCTCACTCCTTCTTCCTCACACCTCCTCGTGTAGGATCTCTCTCCCCCTCTAGTATTATTCCCCATGGTCTCGGATTAGCGAGATACATGTTCCCGGTCGCTTTATCTGGAAAGGAGTTGCTGCTTCCGCTGCTTTGCTAGAGCAAGGGACGGAGGTTGTCGGGGTACTGGACGTGTGTGCGATCACAGATGCACCGATGCTTTGCAGTGCTAGACTTGGTGGTGCTAGACTTGCTGGAGCTGGATCTGATGGACGTGCTAGAGCCGGACCTGCTGGACTTCATCACGATCTTGAGATCGGCAAGTGTACGACTACATCATCCACGAGTTCCATCTTGCTAACAAAGCTTTGTTGTCTTCGAGGGTAAGTTCTCTATGGATGTATATCCACCCGTTGCTTGTATCTAGTAGATTGATATTGGCGTATAGTTTTCATCGTAGGATTTTTTGTTTTCTATGCTGCGAACCCCTTCAGTGGTATCAGAGCCTGAGCTATGCGTAGGTGCTTTGCATGGGTAGTACACATATGTTTATATGTGGGCGATGATGATTATGTTATTGCATCTTCTATGTATTTTGGATATTGGTGGCATAGTGGGATGAAGCGGCCCGGACCAACCTTACATGTCATCGTACATGAGACCGGTTCCAAATCGACATGCAACTAGTTTTGCATAAGTGGCTGGCGGGTGTCTGTCTCTCCTACTATAGTCAATATCTGATTTACAACGAGTTGATAATAACTTGGTTATCCTCGTTGTGGTTCCATGTTCGTAGGTAAGAACGGTTCTATCTCTGAAAGCTCTAAGCCACGTAAAACTTGCAATGGATAAATTAGAGGCGTCTAGTTTAGATCGTTGCTGGGCTAGTGTCATGATATGGTAATGTTGTAAGTAGATGTATGATAGATACTCTTACAACACACCTAACGTGTAAGTTCCATAGACCTTGGCCTTACACACAAAGGAATGATAGAGATCATACCATGATGCATATGATAGAGATCAAATGCATGGACCATATCATCTCACTTTACACATTAGATGTTTACATCTTATATTGCTAGTTTGGTGTTTTAGTAGCATTTGAAGATGATTCCTCATTTAGATATCAAGATAAAAATGTGTTCTTCCTTAAGTATGCACCGTTCTATGGATCGTGTTTTGAGACATCACGTGATGATCGGGTGTACTCGACTCTACGCTTTCATACAACGGGTGTAAGACAGTTTTACACATGTGAGTACTAAGGTTCTTACTTGGCAAGCCTAGCATGTACATACATGGCCCCGGAACACGGACCGAAAGGTTAAGCATGAGTCATATAGTTGATATGATGGCCATATTGTTGCTCTCCTTTGAAGCTACACCGACTCACGTGATGATCGGACTTGGTGTAGTGGATTTGGTTCATGTAATCACCAAAAAGGCACGAGGGATGTCGTTTTTGAGTGGGAGTTCATTTCTAATTTGGATTAGTCGAACTCAATTTGTCATAAACTAAATCAAAGTGAATTTGCATAATTTTTTGTAGTCATTGGCGTCTGTTCACTACCTTATGCTTAGTTTTAATTGAGATAATAGAACTATAGAATTCTGGATATTTACTTTACGAACTGGTATCGTATTGTTTTGAATGTCAATTTAAAGTTTATAAGTCCTATTGCAAACTTTTAGCAAACTCTATTTACTCCATGAAGTTTAATAAGTAGTATTAAATCAAGAGTAAGAATTCCAATGTTAGTATCTAAAGTATCATGTTTGCCTCCATGATTATTGATATTCAAAAGTTGTTTTAATATCAAGATTATATAGGAGCTGGAAATTGTTTCAGAAACCATCATGTGTGAAAGATATTGTGATATCTGAAACAATGTTTTTGGTTGCATTATGATAGAGTATAATTTAGGAAAATACATGTTCTCATATTGTATGAGAATTTGTGAAGGTTGGAGATGCTAAGCATCCGGATCTCCCAAAAAGGTTTTGGGAACTAATATTATACTCGCGATTCTTCCTTACATGCTATAGTAGCTTGATCATGAAAGTTGTCATGATAAGGATGAATAGAAGATGTAAGTAAAATGTTTACTACACTAATAGATTACTAAATAATGGATTTTTGAAAGAACACCAAACATTTGATGATGGTGATCCACTTCAAAGTGCAAGTCCAAAGGTATTAGTATTTGACTATATACACTTTGTACTATGTGTCATGTGAATGACACCACTATTGATGTTGATAGATTCTTTTAAAAGAAAAGGAATTGTTGAAAGAGAATCTATAAAATATTTGGCAGAAAATAAAAGGTTGGATATGTCCAACTTAGGTATATAGAAGATATACATGTTATGGTTGTATTCCTTGCTTGTTAAACAATGTGGTTCTAAGGTATTGGATACCAAATTGGTTGGTGTGAAGTGTCATACAGAACAACACAATTCGTGAGCTGCAACGGCCTAAGTAACTAGCAAGAGAATAAGTGATGATGTTCATCAAAAACAAATAAAGTGTTATGGTGTTTTTGTTGTCGTCAAACCTAGCCTTCAAGATTTGTTTTAATAATTGTTATTTTGTTCTGGTATTACGAGAACGATGGTTGTTCAAATAATTACCGTATTCCATAAAGGATGGATGAACTTTTACAAGTCTAGTTGGAGAAATCACATCCATAAATATTATTGCTAAAATGTCTTAAGACAAATGATTGGAAGATCACTTATGAAGTGACATCGCTGTTTGAATTATATTGGAAAGTAAACATGAAGAAACTCCATGTTGATGGATTTTTGGAGTCTTTTGATTTTGATCAATTGATGCTGATGAAACTTTCCTCGAGATAATTGAAACTCTGTCCATAGGCCAAACAGGAACGGATGACTAACTTATTGGATATTATGCATGTTGATGTATATAGTCCATTATGTGTAGCCATATGTGATGGATCTTTTTGCTTCATATGCTTTCTCCGGAAATTGGAGTGAATATATTTATATATTTACTTAATAAGGAAGAAGTATGAAACATTTGAAAATTGTTCAAAGACTTTCAAGATGAAGTGAAATATCATTGTAATAAGAAAATAAAATAGTTTATGATTTGATCATAAAGGAAGATATTTGAGTTACAGGTTTAGCAAAACACCTAAGATTTCAGGAATTATTCCATGAATTAGCATTTCCTGATAAACCACATGAGTATGGTATGTTCGAGAGATCAAATCAAACCTTGTTTGACATGGTAAGATCAAAGGTGTCATTTATAAAACTGCCATTATGTTTTAAGGATTAAAGCTTTAGAGACTACCACTTTTACACTAAAAAGAGCACCATCGTGATCCATTGAAATGACACCATATAAGTTATGGTTTGGGATAAAACCCGAATTGTCTTTTCTTAAATTTTGGTATGCTATGCATAAGTAAAATGTTTACAACCAAAGTCGTATAAGCACGTCTTTGTAGGTTATCCCAAAGAATTTTTTGGGAATTTCTCCATAACACCGAGGACAAAAGAGTTTGTCGCTTGGAACGTCAAGTTTCTTGAGAAGGAACTTTTCATGAAAAGTTAAGTGGGGGGACAATAGAACTTTGATAAGGTTGTTGAACCTTAGCTATATGTCCTAAGTAGCACAGCACCCGAAAGTTTCCCGGCGGCCACAATGCTCATGGCTCCCGTGATTACAAAGGTTGTGATCTCGAAGATTAGAGTTCCTATTGAACCGTGTGGGTCGGTAAGAATCAAATAGTGTGATTTGATAAGCAAGTCGTTATTGTTTTAACAATGATGAACCGACTACATGCAAAGAAGCGATGATGGGCCCTGAATCCATAAAATGACTAGAATTCATAGAATTCGTGATAGTATCCATACACGAGAAATCAAGTTTCTGAACTTGGAAGACCCTCCCGAAAGGCGTGAAGCCTATCGGTCGTGTTTGGATCTATAAAGAAATAGACATGGATGTTTAACATCTATGAAATAGTCGACATGCCGGAAAGAAGTTTACAACAATGTTCAAGGAGTTGACTATGACAAGATTTGATCTTTCATAGCGATATTTAGTCTTAACGGATTAATATAGGAACCACTACATATAATTTGATGTATGGTAGTTGAACAAACAAAGCAATGTTCTTCTAATAGAATGGTTACCTAGGACGTGCACAAGACATGGTCTGAAGGGTTTTGTTAATTCAAAGGGTGCTAAAAGGGCATGCAAACTTCAATAGTTGAAGTAAGCATAACGGAGTTGGAATCTTCACCATGATGAAACTGTTAAAAGAGTTTAAATTCATCGGAGATGATGAAGATGCTTGCATTTGCAAGAAATTAAGTGGGAGCGCTGAGACATATTTCTAATACATTATGTAGAGGACATATTGTTGATTGGAAATGATGTATCTTGTATTGACACAAGTTAAGAATTTCATTAAAATAAGATTTCGATGAAAGACTTGGGCAAAACAGGAATATTTGGCATCAATATCTATATGGATAGATTGAGGCGCTAATATGGTTGTGCCAGACATACATATATGAGATATTGAAAGGGTTCAATATGGAAACAACAAGAAAGGTTCTTGCTGCATGGAAAGGATTGTATCAGGATTCAAGTGTTTCAACACTTGGTGAGTAAAATCACATGAAGATTTTGATCGATTATACCATGATATGTATATATATAGAATGTCCTATGCTCTAAATGTTATGAGCACATACCATAATGATTCATAAGATGATCATTGGACAATAGTAAAGATATTCTTATGAGCTTTGGAAGAACTAAGAATATATCATGTATAAGTGACAAATAGTTAAAGGTAGTTCATTGTAAAGTGTTACATTGATACTAGTTTTGTCACAAGATACAAATTAAATTTATCTCAATTTAGACTATGGGTGGCACAATGTAATGGAAAGGATGTTCCATGATGGATTTGGATAAGTTCCAAAGTTGAAACATTGTGACGGATACTACAACAAAAGGCTAAGTATATGACTGCTATAGTAGCAGCAAAGGAGGGCATTTGTGTTAAGAGGTTTGCTATCAAACTAGGTGTGGTTCAAAGTGGGCTAATACTATGAAGATATATTGTATGACAATAATATCAACATATTTTAACCCGGACGAACTAAAGGTCTCACAAAATGACCAAATTTATATAATGCCATCTCATTTGAGAATGAGTGATGCGTAGAGACGCAAAGACATGCAAATACACACGGACCTGAAACTGCCATATCCGTAGATTATGTTAACCACTAGCAAACGTGTATATTCAACACCTAGGTGTTGTATATACAAGTTTACAAACTAGATTATTGACTCTAGTGCAAGTGGCAGACTGAAGGGAATATGCCCGAGAGGCAATAATAAAGTGGTTATTATCTTATTCCATGTTTATGATAAATGTTTACTTTGCATGTTATAATTGTATTAATTGGAAACGTTAATACATGTGTGTTTAATAAACAAAATACAAAGTTCCTAGTAATGCCTCTCATATAAACTAGCTCGTTGATTAACAAGATGATCAAGGTTTCCTGATCATGGACATTGGATGTTGTTGATAACGAGGTCACAACATTGGTGGAATGATGTGATGAACATTCATCCGAAGTATAGCATTACGATCAGAGTCATTATGTTTATATTGCTATTGTTGGAAATATGCCCTAGAGACAAATAGTAATAAGGACTATCATCATATTTCATATAGTTTATTATTAAGTTTTATACCATGCTATAACTGTATTGAGTGGAAACTTCAATACACATGTAATATACAAACAACCAGGGGTTCCTAGTGAAACTCTAGTCACTAGTTCATTGGTCAACGACTGATCATGTTTCCTGATCATGTGGCATTTATGCCAGTTGGAAATGAGGTCATCTCATTATGAGAATGAGATGATGAACCAATACCCAACCTAAACATCATGACCCGATCATGTCACGAAGTTCAAGTTACGATGATTAGAAATGGATCCTCGTAGACTATTCCTTAGACCATGAGGCTATATCAATCACTGTCTCCCGAGAGTGCTTAGATAGCATCAAACGCCTTTTGGTCAAACGGTGGTTATAACGGTGTGTTCAGGTATTCGGAGGAAACCGTAGAGGAAATATATGTCAAGAGCAGGATTTGTCCGTCCATGTGACGGGAAGATACTCAAGGGCCCACTCGGAGAAGTTATGTCCAATAGCTACGCAGCGTGTGATTGGATCACGGGGATATCACTTATCGGAAGGAGTCAAGTAGCATTGTTCAGTAACGAGATTGAACATGACATGGTGGTGTCATTGATCAGATCTCGGGAAATGCAAGTATCGAGTGACAAAGGGAATAAGACACGACTGTCCTGGTTCAAACGACAAAAGATCTCCGTGGAACGCACATGGGTCACATTGCCATCCAGGTCCCTCTGTCGATCATTGGTGCGGGAGTGTCCCGACCATGTCTGGAGTGTTCCCGAACCGTGGGGTATCACGCTTAAGGGCTTGATGATGCTTAGAGAGTGTTGATAGGATCGGTAGAATCGCCGAAGAAGAGAAGGGAGAAAACCGAAAGGGTTTCGGTAAGTCCGGAGGATGTCCAGAGTGGAGGTGGAAGGTGTTCCATAGCCACGAGATTGAATAATATGTGAATGAATGTTTAAATATTGATTTAATCATTTATTCATAATTATTTAATAAAGAGAAAATCAATTAATGGTCAAAAAGGCTTAATGGGCCAATTTTGGAGGGAGAGGGCCCATTAGGGGAAAGGAGAAAGGGGAGAGGGGCCAAGGGGGAGGCCGGCTGGGCCTAGCCCCCCCCCCCTACGGGGCCCACTAGGGGCTGGCCGGCGGCCACCCCACCCCCTCCTCTCCTTTAGTCCCACGCCAGGACTTTGAGGGAGGTAGTACCTCCCCTCCCCCTATATAAAGTGGGGTATTTTGCCTAGCAAAATACAACCAATAATCAATAAAGGTCTCCCCACTTTTGGGAGGACCTCCAATTGATATTTTCTCTCTCCCCCTCTCTCTCATGACCGTGGTCCCAAGTCTGGACTGCGCGAGCGAGAGACATCTTCACCGCAGAGCGCCGTCGGGCTGCGGGATTCAGATCCGGGAGCTCTACTTTCACAACTACTGCTGGATCGGGGAAGCGGGAGTCATTGTCAGGCACCGGACGTGTGTAACTCCCCGCGAGGTGTCGCACTTGAGGCACTCAAGTCGTTGGAGCCAGAAGGAGCGCAAGGACTTCATCACGACCTTGAGGTCAGCTTTGGCTCGTCTACATCAACCACGCTCTCCTGAGCGTTGACAACGCTTTTCGGTCTTCAAGGGTAAGTTCACGAAAAGCCCCTCCCGTTACTGTATTACTGATAGATAGGTCCTGGCAGCTTTAGGGGTTTAGGGGCATAGGGTAAAATATATTGTTTTCATACGCGGAACCCCAACAGTGGTATTAGAGCTAGATTTATGCGTAGTAATGCTAGTACGGGTAGAACACACGAGATGTAGCATGTGGGCGTTGATCTTTTAGTTGTTACCTTCCCATGTGTACTTGTGTATACCACAGTAATGCTTGATGAAGCGGTCCCCAACCGACTTTACGCGTTCGTTCGCGAGACTGGTCCATGCTTGACATACGGCTTGTACTGTATAAAGTGGCTTAGGGGGTGTCTGTCTCTCTCGCATTAGTTGGTATACCATTTGCAACGGAGGGCCCCTAAAGGCGTGTAGTAGAGACAACTACTTGATCAGCGTTGTGCTGACAGTTCGTAGGTAAGAACGGTTCTTGTGCGAAAGCCCATTCAGCCACGTAAAACAAGCAAAGATAAAGTAGAGGCGTCTAACTTTGTTTTGCAGGGGGGCGTTGCTTTGTGTTATGGTTGTGGCAAAAGGTAAAGTGATTACCTTTTGTTACATAGTAGTAGATAGTCACGGAGGTGACGAACTACCACGCCGGAATCACACCGGTACCCTGGTGTCTACGGCGCCGGAACCCTGGCGCCGGAACCCGGTGACGGCGGATGGAGATCACGACGTGAAGGACCATATCACATAGCATTTACATTCAATGTTATTGTTTGTATGTCTTATTGTGTGCTAGTATTAGATACTCGACGGTAGCCTAATAAGATGATCCCTGTTAAAATTACCAACGATTGTGTTCCCCCTTAGTGTGCACCACCAAGAAAGTTCTTCGGTATGAGGCGATCTAGGGTAACAGGCCTGGGTGTCAGACATATCTACGTTTGCATATAGTGGGTGTAAGCCATGTTGCACAACGGATACACTAAGGTTGAGTTGGCGAGCCTAGCACGCCACAGAAGCGTGGCCCCGGAACATGGATGGGAAAAAGATTGAGCACAAGTCGCATGAATGATGTGACCGACGTTTAGCGTCCACCTTTGAACCCACATCGATGGCCGTGATCAATCGGGGGAGATGTGGCTGATAGGGGTCGTGTTATCACTAGAAACCCTTTTTGGGGATAGGTGTTTCTGAGTGGAGTTATTATTAACTCATTTAATTATAAACTTAGTCTAAATTCCTTTTGCAATTATAAATGTAGAATATGGTTCTTCCCAAGATTACCTTTCCTATCGATGATTGGTTAAAAGGAGAAAAGCTCAAGTTAGATGGATCCAACTTTTCTGCATGGGTCATACGCCTGTTGGATCTCCTTGGGGAGAATAATGTAGCTGACTACAGACCTGCGAGATGTATCTGGAGCCACCCTATTCTCATGAGACCGAGGAGCAGCGGGATCTGCATTATCATCGTCGTGTGATGGACATGTTTATATCAATGACCATGCACCTCGGAATGGAGGATGGGCTATGGCCAATGGTGGGGAGTCTCAAGCACCGAATGGTCATGGCACATCTGAGAGCACATTTCGTGGAATAAGTGCGCATGTGGGAGTATGAGCTGATGGGGGAATTCCTCTCCATAAAGATGGAGGAGGGCTCCTCACTGGATGAGAACTTATTGTGCATCTATGATGCGTACATGAGTCTGGCATACTACCTGGACAACTGGTACTCAAGCTCATTTGCGATGGGAGTTGTGCTGCGGTCGCTTTCTCCAAGCTTCCAAGCACAAGTTAGGATCTGCGTAATGAGAGGCGACACGTAAACACTGGATTTCCTCGAGTTCATATCACATTTCAGAAATGTGATAGATGAACCCAACACTGCTGGAGTCATCGATGACAAAGGTATATATTTGATATACAGTTTTATAAATGTTATAATCTTGCAAACACATTGCAGTGTTAAAGTATATCTGATACTTGTTCTATTTTGGTGAAAACAGGTCCTTCTGCATGAGAGGTGCTTGCTGGAGAGGAGGTGACGTTGCGTGTTGATGGCGAGCATGATGATGATGGCCGACGACACTCTCCCTCGACATTTATCACTTAGTTTGTGTTTTAGGATGATTAATGTAATCGTGAGATTGTGAACTTCTTTAGTGTGTCTTACACTTCGTGAGACAGTTATTCATATGAGTTTGTAACAAACAGTTGTTCTACTTTTATGAATGATTTCTATTCATGTTCATATCTTATTTGATTATGTGTGAATTATCCTTATTGTTTGAAACTAATTGATAATGCATGAACATTTGTAAAATATTAAAATGCCTTATTTAAAATACCCAACTTAATGATATTTCATTGATGAATGAAATCATTGTTTGAATTCAAAGTTATGTGATAATATGTGAAAGTCATTCGATTTCTTGTCACATATAAATCATGCCTAAGTTCGGCAAAATAACTTGAACATACTCGAATACAAAGTGTTTAAAGAATTGTTAAAAGTAAATACATATTCGATGTATTGTGTTTTAACAAAAATGGTAATTATCATTAAATGATTGTTTAAATGCGTAAAGTAGTTTACCAAAGGAAACATGAATATGAAACTATTTGATTTGATCAAAGTGTTTCATCAACAAAGGGTATAAATATAAAAGAGAATCAAATTGCTATGATTTGATCAATAGTAATGAAATTCGACTTTATAAGAATGGCATAAAAGTAATTGTGAAATGCAAAGCGTTTTGAAACTCAAAATGCAAAGCATCACAATGTGATATTAGATATCAAAAGGGGTTGAATAGAAGGCACCAAATAAATCGTTGTAGTGTAGATGTAGAGACCATTAGTTAGAAATAGTTAGCGCTCAATTAGAATTGGTAAACCATTAGAATTCATGAAAGTTTTGGGGTTATTCGATATAACCAAAATAATAGCGAATAAGTCCTTGTAGTGTATTCATTGGAAACTTTGAATATGAAATCCATAGCTGAAACCAAAAGGAAAGCAAGATTCGTATTGCTTGGATTTTGGTGCATTCTTGAGAAAGCTCACTTTTGCTGATGTTTCTCAATTATGAAGCAAATGGAAAATAGTGTAAAACATGATGAGGATTCAAAACCCTGCATCAGAGTGTTGAGAAGCGCAACAGACAACTTTCCTGAACGATTCTCTTCACAGAAGGAAAGAATCAATGATTTTGATCATTGTGTCTTTCCCTCCACTATTGTTTTTCACTACATGGAGTAGAATTCAAAATGTAAATCCATATCTTGTATGGAGACATTTGTGAATCACTTGTCATGATTTTTGAAATATGAAATATCTACGAACTACTAAGGAAATAATGGTAAACTAAATTATGAGAAATCCTAGAAGCAAAATTCCCTTGAGATTAGAAAGTAATTCGTTGCTGAATCTCACAAGTAAAGGGGTTACTTGGAATTATACCAAATGACTGCAAAGCCATAGTGGAAAAGGGGTGAATGACAAAAGCACAATTTGTCAGGTGTTGGACAAATTCAAATGAATTTGATTCAAGTATGCTGAATATCTAGAGGATTTAAAATTAGTAATAGTACTAGTATCTCATAGTAAATCTCCAAGTTTGATATTTGATCAAAAGATTTTGAAATTGTTCAAAATAGTAAGGAGATATGCAATTTGCATAAAATTGAGTGGGAGCTATGAAAGTCTTCCTGAAACAATATGTGATTGACATATTTTAAGTGGGAGCAATATGAGTCTCAAGCTCAAATATGTAGGAACAAATTCTGAGTGGGAGCTTATAGGAGTAATTCTTAAGTGTGTTAAGAATGAAAGGCGCAAATACTTATGAATAATGATTCATAAGATGTAGAAGTTGATAATAGGTGTATTATGATATTATGTAGTATTCCTTAAGGGATTCTGAAAAGGGTTTCAGGATAGAAGTTAATTAAGGAACTAGTCCTTAATAACTCAAAATAGGAATAGCATTAAGTTTAACATCAACGGTTGAAAGAAAGTAAAAGGATGATCGGCATCCACTATGTTGAGATATAGGTTCTGTCTTAGTAAACCATGATGATAACTTAGCATAATATGGGATCCAAATAAGGAACGTTTGAAAGTGATTAAGTTCGAATCACAGAATGTTGAGCTAAGTTTGTCCCCAGTATCTAGTAGAGAACTGTGGACATACTTTCCAAATCCATAAAGGATAACATATCTTAAAGCATAAAGAGTTGTGTTATAAGGGAATATGTTGGAAACTCCTATAGATACCAATGAAAGTCAAGTAGGAAGCGAGGTGAACAAAACATCGAAAGTTGCACAGAGTGCACGAGAGTTTCGATGAATACATTTATAATAATAGATAAGGGTACCATCTAAAGTGTTGTATAATGTTATGGCGGTGCTAATTCGCTTTTAACATAGAATGATGTGTCCCAAGGCACAGTGCCCATGAGAAAGCCCTCGAGGTTGATCTAACGTCACTATAGGCTCCTGGAATCAGGCCTCGCTCACTGCCATAACGATTTATGCATACACAGATGCTATCATATGATGATAAAGTATTAATGTCAATCAAGGTGACATTAGTAAGTTGCACAGGATTTGGGACTGTAAAGTACAGAACCAAGGCTCAACCTCTTCCATGAGAAAGCATGTTTAGGGTACCGGATATATGGTGCCAATGATTTAGAACAAAGTGCAGCTAGTGTATTTGTACTCTAGTGCAAGTGGGAGACTGTTGGAAATATGCCCTAGAGACAAATAGTAATAAGGACTATCGTCATATTTCATATAGTTTATGATTAAGTTTTATATCATGTTGTAACTATATTGAGTGGAAACATCAATACACGTGTAATATACAAACAACAAGGGGTTCCTAGTGAAACTCTAGTCACTGGTTCATTGGTCAACGGATGATCATGTTTCCTGATCATGTGGCATTTATGCCAGTTGGAAATGAGGTCATCTCATTATGAGAATGAGATGATGAACCAATACCCAACCTAAACATCGTGACCCGATCATGTCACGAAGTTCAAGTTATGATGATTAGAAATGGATCCTCGTAGACTATTCCTTAGACCGTGAGGCTATATCAATCATTGTATCCCAAGAGTGCTTAGATAGCATCAAATGCCATTTGGTAAAACGGTGGTTATAAAGGTGTGTTCAGGTATTCGGAGGAAACCGTAGAGGCAATAAATGTCAAGAGCGGGATTTGTTCGTCCATGTGACAGGAAGATACTCAAGGGCCCACTCGAAGAAGTTATGTCCAATAGCTGCGCAGCGTGTGATTGGTTCACAGGGATATCACTTATCGGAACGATTCAAGTAGCATTGTTCAGTAACGAGATTGAACACAACATGGTGATGTCATTGATCAGATCTCGGGCAATGCAAGTATCGAGTGACAAAGGGAATAAGACACGACTGTCCCGGTTCAAACGATGAAAGATCTTCGTGGAACGCACAGGGGTCACATGGCCATCCAGGTCCCTCTGTCGATCATTGGTGCGGGAGTGTCCCAACCATGTCTGGAGTGTTCCCGAACCATGGGGTATCACGCTTACGGGCTTGATGATGCTTAGAGAGTGTTCATAGGATCGGTAGAATCGCCGAAGAAGAGAAGGGAGAAAACCGGAAGGGTTTCGATAAGTCCGGAGGATGTCCGGAGTGGAGGTGGAAGGTGTTCCATGGCCACAAGATTGAATAATATGTGAATGAATGTTTAAATATTGATTTAATCATTTATTCATAATTATTTAATAAAGAGAAAATCAATTAATGGTGAAAAAGGCTTAATGGGCCAATTCCAGAGGGAGAGGGCCCATTAGGGGAAAGGAGAAAGGGGAGAGGGGCCAAGGGGGAGGCCGGCTGGGCCTAGCCCCCCCCCCCCCCGCAGGGCCCACTAGGGGCTGGCCGGCGGCCACCCCACCCCCTCCTCTCCTTTAGTCCCACCCCGGGATTTTAAGGGAGGTAATACCTCCCCTCCCCCTATATAAAGTGGGGTATTTGGCCTAGAAAAATACAACCAATAATCAATAAAGGTCTCCCCACTTTTGGGAGGACTTCCAATTGATATTTTCTCTCTCCCCCTCTCTCTCGTGACCGTGTTCCCAAGTCTGGACTGCGTGAGCGAGAGACATCTTCACCGCGGAGCGCCGTCGCGCTGCGGGGTTCAGATCCGGGAGCTCTACTTCCGCAACTGCTGCTGGATCAGGGAAGCGGGAGTCATCGTCAGGCATCGGACGTGTGTAACTCCCTGTGAGGTGTCGCACTTGAGGCACTCAAGTCGTTGGATCCAGAAGGAGCGCAATGACTTCATCACGACCTTGAGGTCGGCTTCGGCTCGTCTACATCAACCACGCTCTCCTGAGCGTTGACAACGCTTTTCGGTCTTCAAGGGTAAGTTCGCGAAAAGCCCCTCCCATTACTGTATTACTAATAGATAGGTCCTGGCAGCTTCAGGGGTTCAGGGGTGTAGGGTAAAATTTATTATTTTCATACACGGAACCCGAACAGCTAGAACATCATACAAAGTAATCTTAGTCCTTAGACCATGAGATCATGTTAATTGCTAACACCGGAAGAGTATTTTGATAACATCAAACGTCACACCATAACAGGGTGACTATAAAGATGGGTTCAGTGCTACGAAGGTGTTATGTTGAGGCTCATTGATCAAGAGTGGGATTTGTCCATCCTGATGACGGATGGATATACTCTGGGCCCTCTCGGTGATATCACATTAAGATAGCTTGCAAGCAAGTGATGTGATCACTAGAATGTTATATCACGGGAACAAGAAAAGAGTGCATGTCGGCAACGAGATCAAACTAGGTATGGAGATACCAATGATCGAATCTCAGACATGTAATATATCGCGAGAAAAAGGGATTTAGTTACTAGCATTAAAGGTTCTCATGATCACAGAAGTCATCGTTGAATGTGTAGGAGTCAGTATGGATCTCCATGTCCCGCTTCTGATTATTGATATGAGAGGGGTCTCGATCATGTCTGCATTATTCGCGAACCGTAGGGTGACACACTTAAGGGATACCGACACCATTTGGAGAAAATATGTTTTAGATAAAGATTCAAGAAAGCGCTGGAATTATTTCAATACACACCGAAACTGTTTTGGGCGAAATTACTGAAATTGGTTCTGCATGTAATATTGAAATGTTGCAGTGGGTTTTATGTGAATGTTTGTTAATTAAAGTAATTAAAAAAATTCTGAATAAAATTAATAAAAGAGTTTTATTAAATGAGAGGGCATTAAATTTGGAGAAATTTAATGCATTTAAAGTGGAGACTTTAAAAGAGAATCTGAAGGGGCATTTTAATGTGGAGGGGGTTACCACCACATGAATAGGGGAGGTGAAGGGACACCCTCCATGGGCGCCGACCATGGGAGGGGTGCCCTCCCCTCCTCCTATAAAAGCCCCCCTCTCACTCCTTCTTCGTCACACCTCCTCGTGAAGGATCTCTCTCCCCCTCTAGTATTATTCCCCATGGTCTCGGATTAGCGAGATACATGTTCACGGTGGCTTTATATGGAAAGGAGTTGCTGCTTCCGCTGATTTGCTGGAGCGAGGGATAGAGGTTGTCAGGGTACCGGACATGTGTGCGATCACGGATGCACCGCTGCTTTGCGGTGCTAGACTTGGTGGTGCCGGACTTGCTGGAGCTGGATCTGATGGACGTGCTGGAGCCGGACCTGCTGGACTTCATCACGATCTTGAGATCGGCAAGTGTACAACTACATCATGCACGAGTTCAATCTTGTTAACAAATCTTTGTTTTCTTCGAGGGTAAGTTCTCTATGGATGTATATCCACACGTTGCTTGTATCTAGTAGATAGATCTTGGCGTATAGTTCTCATCAGAGGAAATTTTTTGTTTTCTATGCTACGAACCGAACATGCACTACTCAAGGCAAGCCTAACACTACAAGTTAACTATGCAAGCTAACACTTGCAAGTTTCTTAACTATGCAAGCCATCACTAGTTGAAAACTAGAACTATGCAAGCTAACACTTGCAAACTTGATAACCTATGAAAGATGCATTAGGCATGCTTTGGTTATACAACTTTGATTATACCAATCCCAAGTTTTACTTGCAAGATTTATTCTTTTACTTTTACCAAAGTTCTTTACTTTTAGTTAGTGATTTGTGAGTATTGGAAAAATAGTATAGATAACATAAAGAGTATAAAACTAGGCCTAACTAGTTATACTTAGATGTCATCAAAAGGCATAAACTAGAGTTGGATAGTTACACTTGATTATCACCCCTCATTAGTGAATACCCTCAACTTTAGTGGCTAGTGCTAAGCATAAAAGTTGATCACTTTAGATGGGAATACTTGGTGAAAATGATTATGAAAACCTTGAAATGATGATTCATTCTATTGAAATGTTTTGACATGTGTTGAGAAACACAATGGTTGATGATGAAAATGTTGAGGCATGAGCCTTATCCCTTTATCAAAACTGATGGTTGGGTTCAGATGCGATACCATTCCAATTTTACCATACAACCACAATACCCGAATTGGGTAGGGCTTAACTAGAAATTTATATGCCTTAGTACGGGTTCCCTCGTGGAAAGAGGTTGAGCTGAGGCTACCTCGTGAGTGTGAATGTTCGCCTATGCAGTGCCCAGGATGGCAGATGGCCATGGCTGGGAGGCCAAGCTCATAGGGGAGGTGCCTATACTAGAGTGTGTAATTGAAAGGTTATGATTGATTATCCGCATACTAAGTATGCTGATTCAGGGTTATCCCTGATGGATGTATCGAATTTTGTGGTGAAAGTGTACCACCTCTGCAGAGTGTCAAACTATTCGAATAGCCGCGTCCGCGGTCATGGACAGTTGGAGTGGCCGTACTGTTCCGTTGTTAGATGTTTTCAAAATGACTTGCGAATTGAACTATGACCTTGACTTGACCATAACAGGGGTGTGGATATGAAAACTAAGTTCCCACTTAGGTGATGTAGAAAATTAAATTAGTTTTCTTTACTTCTAAACTCAGTATGAAATAAACCTGGCCTTTTTGCAAATAAACCTAGAGCTTAAGATTCCTACTAGAACTGCCTTACTTGTTAGTGATAGTTTGTGAGTACTTAAAGAGTACTCATGGCTTTGTCCCTGGCTATTCCCGTGGCCAGACTATGAGGAGGACTATCAGGAAGATGGACAGCAGGAGGTCTATGACAACTAGGATCATCTCCCATCGTCAGCATTGCCTATGACTCTGAAGATGGACCCCCTACTACGTTTACTTTCTGCTGCTTTGATTGTATTAAGACTGGATCATGAGATCCTTTATTTATAAGACCTTTATTATGGTTTGTAAAGGATGATGTACCGTGGTACCAATTCTGTTATGTCTCGCAAAAATGGTAATCCTGAGATTGTGATGTATGGCATAACAGGAATCTAGGATTAAAAATCCGGGTGTTGACACTAGCTGTCCTTTAAATCTGTCATGAAGAGTTGTTGCATCCACGGCCAAATAAGGCCTGCAACCATCCAGAAACCCTTACCAGCAAGCTTTGAAACAAACAAAAGCCCTTCTAAAGAACTCCTTCTCCACTGTCTTCCCTCTTATTTTGTACTGAACTGTATGCATGTCTATCTGTACAACACTACCTGGACTAGCCATCTCCACTTCAGCTTTGAAGCTGTAAAGCAATTGAAAACTTTGATTCCATGGACCATTGATCCTATCAAGAGACATTTCCTTTGCATAGAACATTCTCATGTAAGGTACTGTAATATTAAACTTTTCATAAACTTTTTTTATGAGCATTGTTGCACCAAGTGATGGGTTCACTCTCATCCAATCCATGATTGCATCTTCCAACCACCTAGTCTTTGCTAGTTTTGTTTTGTCCTTTGGTTGTCCCCCTTGAGGTGGACAAGAATGTTCGAACTGGTTACCTTTTATCTGAAACATAATGAAAATGTCAGGTATAGTTAACAAATTCTACACAATGATCTAAAATACACAACTGGTTGTAATACCTGAACCAAACTGCTCCTCAGCATAGTGGATGTGTGCATCCTCTACCTACGCCTCTTGTATGGGCACTTCACTATGGACCTTGCTGGCTCACTCTTAATAACAACATAATCATTATTGGTGCAGATGCAATATGTAGTAAGGGCATTACGACAGTCCCGCATCGTTTCAAATACGGTGCCTTCTAAAATCTTAGGATCGTTCATGTCCCACTCAATTACTGGCAAGTCCTCACCATCATACTCGGCTAAAACGAGACTGTCATTGTTCTCCTCATTCTCTTCTTCATCGGTGTCATCAAATCTGGCATCATGGGCCAATTCCTTCGTGTATTGATCCTCTAGTGCATGTTTACTGAATCTATCTACCAATTTAGGAAACATCAACTCATCCTCATCCTCTAGTGGAGGCGCTCCCTCGGAAAGCTCTGCTTCATACTCCTCATCGGCCGCATGAGCGATTAGGCTTACACTCGCAGTTCGAACAAATGGTACTGTTGTGGACCTACAAGGAGCACGTGGGCGCACACTATTAGCAGAGACAGCAGAAACACATGATGCCCGACCACCTGATGATGCCTGACCACCAGATGATGCTTTAGCCCTCTTTCCCATGTGTTCAACTTTAGGTTGCTCATGAAGACGAAGTCGACCAAAACGTTCGGTAGCATTCAAAGAGAAAAGCATTACCAAATCAGCTTTGCTAGTTAGTGGGAGCAATCTTTGCTCGCTAATGTTGAAATATTGCAAATCAACTGAATCGCCATTGCTCCAGGGGAATTTAGAATATATTTTATCTTTCAAATCTCTGAGAGTTATGGAGGTTGCAACCGCCGCTAGGAAGTAAAATCCAGAGAGATACCATTCACAACCACGAATTACACTAGTATCCAGTTTAACCGCCAGCCGAAATGCCAGCGCTAGATCAATCCTATTCGAAAAGCAAGGCAGTTAGCTGAGCACCGGCGATTCGCACTCAATTACTGCCTATAATCAATCCACAAAGGGAAAAAATCCTTACCTAGATGGAATCCATGCGTTAGATCCCTCCGATTTGACCCAATCTTCTCCACTCTCGACGGGGAGGACCAGTACACCCGCCGGCATCGCGTACTGTTCTGTGAAAGGGGTAGATCTAGCGAGAGAGGAAGCAGAGCTAGAGTGGGCTCGAGGTCTAGGGGAAGGGGCGGCTTGGCAGCCGAGGACGACATAAGGTAGGACGGGCTCTCAAGTAGGAGGGCATGACGGCGGGGGAGCGGAGCGGAGGGGCGACGTGGGAGCTGTTCCAGGCTCAGAGCGAGAATGGCAGGTCCGATGTGTCTCTATGCGGCCCCACCCTTCACCACGTATGCAAGACCCATCCCAACATGGCCCCACCCTTCACCACGTATGCAGGACCTGTCCAAACACGGCCCCACCTGTCAGCATGTAACGGTCAAGGTGACGTAATGTAACGCTCAACGCAGGACCCGCCCAACACGGTCCCACCTATCAGCATGTAACTGTCAAGCCTTTGAGCTGACAGCATCCACCCGTCCTAGCACATGTGAGGGTTTCAAAATGGTGGGAGGGGAAAAGTGAGGACAAACTAAGTGGTAGGGGAAAACTGAGTACAACTAACGAACCAGGGGCACGAAAATAGAAATCCCTTAAAATTAGTAGTCGGGTCCTTCTCCTCCATCATGGAGCTGAGCCATGCTCTTCGTAGTAGTACCAGTAAGCTTCATGTGCCTTGCACGTGAAACTCACATAATATACAAAAGCATGGCATGTCATCAGTATATAACATTGTAATAGGTGAAGCTTGAAATATCTATGAATTTGAGGAACGTTTCTAAAGTATGAGTGTATATTTGGTTCTTGCACTTTATATCATGTAGAAATAAATGTTTATTAGCTACCTAATAATTGAAAATTCTAGAACCATGGTCTAGAGAAACAATCGAGAAGATTCTACAATGATGGATAAGTGTTTTTTGATGTTTTGCTACATATATATCTTATCTTACCACTATATAGTGTACGAATAACTTTGAATATTGACCATTGGATCAAGACTCGCGAATCCCAATATTTCTAGTCGTTGGATATTCTTTTCCATTCTAGAATCTAGAAGATTTTATTGATAGTCTTCATCACAATGAATGGTATGCACAAAACTCAAAACACACTTCTCCATCATTCTAGAATCTTCTCCCTTGTTTCTCTAGACCATGTTACTAGAATTTTCAAGTTTTAGATAGCTAATAATTGTTGACTTCGAAATGATATACAAAGTATAAGAACCAAATATACACCCATACTTTATAGATGTTGATGAAATTTATATTTTTTATGCTTTCCCTATTAAAATTTTATATAGTGATGATATGTCAGACGTCTATTATCTGAGTCTCATGTGTTGATCAAAAGGGATATGCCACACACGTATATAGTGAATGAAATATGATTTAACAAACTTTAAGTTGTTATTAACCAATATTCTTGTTAGAGAAAAATGCATACATTAAGTCTATTAGTAATAACTATCTACCCATATTGAGAATATATCCTTCTGTGCTATGAAATTTTGGGGGTGGTGACATGATGGTTCTAGAACATGTTGGATTTTTCTCTAGGTACTATTCAACACGAATCCAGCTACTCTGAACCATTGGATCTAATAGCCCAACGGTCAGGATTGGTGCTATGGATCCAATTGAAAACTGCTCCAATGTAGTAGTAGAGAGAATACAGCCTACTATGCTATGAAATTTTGGGGTGGTGACTTGATGGTTCTAGAACATGGTGGATTTTTCTCTAGGTACTATTCAACACGAATCCAGGTGCTCTAAACCATTGGATCTAACAACCCAACTGTCAGGATTAGTGCTAAGGATCCAATTCAAAACTGCTCCATTATAATAGTAGAGATAGAGATATGATGTGGATGTGGTCATCCTTTGAATAACCTTCATTCCCAATGCTTGGAAAGGAAGAGAAAAATTCCAAAGTTTGAATTCTACTAATATTTGCTGACAATGCCTGTTTCCTTCCTATGTACACCAACGCACATGTCGGCGACACAGCTGAGCCGCCGTACCAAGACACACGTGCGCATCGTTGTGGATGAGGGAGTGTTGAGATGGATGGTAAGGCAGCGACTAAGAGCGAAAAAATATTTTTGTTTTGTTTTGAGTGCACATAAGTCCTAAAATTTAGTACTAGAGTGTGTATGCTGTAAAGATTGTAGTACCTCATGTCAGGAACCCATCATCATTTTGCTCTGACATCGCACCGCCTTCAAGTGCCCTGACACGCTGCCCTCCCACCCTGCCTCCCTTTTATTCTCCGAGCTCCTCTTGCTCTTCCTTTTTTCCCTCATCTCACTAGTACCTCCGTCCCAAAGCTTAAGGCTTCTTTTTTTGATAAGTCAAGCTACGGAAAGTTTGACCAAACTTCTAAAAAAAATATCAAGAACTACTGTATGATATTAGTAGATACCATGTGAATATATGTTTTATGATGTATCAAAGGGTATCTATTTCATATTGTAAATATTAATATATTTTTCTACAAGCTTGGTCAAACTTTGCATAGTCTGACTTTTTGAAAAATAGGCCTTGAGCCTTGCATGTAGGTACTACTAGTGTTTAGTACTCCATCCCGGAACTTAAGTCTTGATATATAGACATTGTGGGTCCCTTCAGACGATGTTAGGAAAATTCAAGAGGAATCTACCGCGCTTACTTGTAGTTCAAATTTGACATAATTTATTTAAATTGACATAAAGTTATTTAAGTGGGTACAGTTCACTAGGGAATCTTGAAATGTGCTAAGATTAGGGAATTATAAGAAAACATGGTCCCCACTTTTTCTGAAAACTAGGTGGTGGTACTTTTTTTGACTAAGGTATGTCCCGAGGGAGCGAAATTATTCAATTAATTAACACGGTAAGTGGAGGAGTATATGTTACACCAAGGACCTCAAAAAATGAAAAAATACATCCAAGTCCATACATTTAGAACAAAGGACACTAAAATCAAATGCTTGAAAATTTTGGTAACATGGTCTATAGAAACGAGGGGGAATATTCTAGAATGATGGAGAAGTGTGTTTTGAGGTTTGTGCATAGCATTTAATTATGATGAAGACTATCAATAGAATCTTCTACATGCTAGAACTGAAAAGAAGATCCAATGGCTAGAAATGTTGGGATTTGTGAGTCTTGATCCAACAATTAATATTCAAAGTTTTTCATACACCATATAGTGTTAACATAGTGGTAATGGTAAGACTAGTACTTGCTTAGCAAAAGAAACCATCACACTTCTCGCTTTCAACAGATCTTGTTGAAGAAGATGCACAAATCTACCAGATGCAGGTACTGTATCATAAACTATATATGATGTCAATATGGTCATGACCTTGGCTGATCGGGTCAAAACCAGGAATGTTCATACACCGTAGGACAATACACATTATGAAGCAGCGAGAGCATATTTTGCATTCAAAGGTGTCAAAACACATGTTTCTCATTTTTTTCTTAGCATTATATAGTGTACGTATAACTTTGAATATTGACTATTGGATCAAGACGCGAATCTCAACATTGTCAGACATTCGATCTTCATTTCCATTTTAGCATCGAGAAGATACTATTGATAGTCTTTCTTTTCTTATCTTACCACTACTAGTAAAAGGCACGTGCCACACACGTATATACTGTATGAAATGTGATTTAACAAATATTAAGTTGTTATTAACCAATAGTCTTGTTAGAGAAAAAATGCATACATTAAGTCTATTAGTAATAACACATATTGAGAATATAACCTACTGTGCTATGAAATTTTGGGGGTGGTGACATGACGGTTCTAGAACATAGTGGAGTTTGCTCCAGGTACTATTCAACATGAATCTAGCTGCTCTGAACCATTTCATCTAACAGCCCAACGGTCACGATTGGTGCTACGGATCCAATTCAAAACTGCTACATTATCTCTAACTATTATAATGGAGCAGTTTTGAATTGGATTCGTAGCACCAATCCTGACCGTTGGGCTATAAGATCCAATGATTCAGAGTAGCTGGATTCGTGTTGAAAAGTACCTAGAGAAAACTCCACCATGTTCTAGAACCATCATACTTTAAGTCTTGTTAGAGAAAAAAATGCATACATTAAGTCTATTAATAATAACTGTCTACACATATTGAGAATACAACCTACTGTGCTATGAAATTTTGGGGGTGGTTACATAATGGTTCTAGAACATGCATGGTGGAGTTTGCTCTAGGTATTATTCAACACGAATCTAGCTACTCTGAACCATTGGATATAACAGCCCAACGGTCAGTATTGGTGCTATGGATCATATTCAAAACTACTCCATTATAGTAGTAGAGATATAGTGTACGAATAACTTTGAATATTTACCGTTGGATCAAGACTTGTGAATCCCAACATTTCCAACTTTTCGATCTTCTTTTCCATTCTAGCATTTAGAAGATTCTATTGATAGTCTTCATCACAATGAATGTTATGCACAACACTCAAAACACACTTCTCCATCATTCTAGAATCGTCTCCCTCGTTTCTCTAGACCATGTTACCAAAATTTTCAAGTTTTAGATAACTAATAATCATTGACTTCTACATGATATACAAAGCACAAGAACAAAATATACACCCATACTTTATAGATGTTGATCAAATTTATATTTTTTTTGATTTACCTATTATAATTTTTTATTGTGATGATATGTCAGACGTCTATTATCTTAGTCTCACGTGCAGGGAACATGCAAGTTACTAGTTATATATAGTGTGCAGAAAACTTTGAATATTGACTACTGATTCATGACCCGCGAATCCCAACATTGCTGCTAGTTATTGGATCCTCTAATCCATTCCATCATCTAGAAGATACTATTGATAGTCTTTGTTATCTTATCTTACCACTATATAATGTACGAAAATCTTTGAGTATTGGACATTGGATCAAGACTTGCAAATCCCAACATTGCTAGCTGTTGGATCTTCTTTTTTCCATTCTACCAGGTGGTGGGACTTTTTTTGACTAATAAGGTATATGTTCCGAGGGAGGGAGATTCTTCAATTAATTAACACGGTAAGTGGATGTGTACATGTTACACCAAGGACCTCAAAAAAATGAAAAATACATCTAAGTTCATACATTTAGCACAAAAGACCCTAAAATCAAATACTTGAAAATTTTGGTAACATGGTCTATAGAAATGAGGGGGAGATTCAAGAATGATGGAGAACTGTGTTTTGAGGTTTGTGCATATAGAATTTCATTGTGATGAAGACTATCAATAGAATCTTCTAGATGTTAGAATGGAAAAGAAGATCCAACGGCTATAAATGTTTGGATTCATGAGTCTTGATCCAATAATTAATATTCAAAGTTTTCTTGCACAGTATAGTGTTAAGGTAGTGGTAATGGTAAGACTAGTACTTGCTTAACAAAAGAAAACAACACACTCCTCACTTTTAGCGGATCTTGTTGAAGAAGATGCACGAATCTACCAGAAGCGGGAACTGTATCATAAACTATACTAGTAAGTTGCATGTGCCTTGCACGTGAGACTCAGATAGTACACGTATGACATATCATCATCACTATATAAAATTATAATTGGTAAAGCATAATAAATTATAAATTTGATTAACATCTATAAAGTATAGGTGTATATTTGGTCCTTGTACTTTGTATCATCATGTAGAAGTCAAAGATTATTAGCTACCTAACACATGCAATTTTTGATAACATGGTCTAGAGAAACAAGGGAGAAGATTCTAGTATGATGGAGAAGTGTGTTTTGAGGTTTGCGCATAGTATTCATTATGCCGAAGACTATCAATAGAATCTTCGAGATGCTAGAATGGAAAAGAAGATCCACCGGCTAGAAATGCTAGGATTCGCGAGTCTTGATCCAACGGTCAACATTCGAAGTTATTCGTACACTATATAGTGGTAAGATAAGATAATCTAAGATCATGTAGAAGTCAACAATTATTAGTTACGAGGGGGAAGATTCTAGTATGATGGAGAAGTGTGTTTTGAGGTTTGTGCATAGCATTCATTATCCTAAAGACTATCATAGAATCTTCCAGATGCTAGAATGGAAAAGAAGATCCAATGGCTAGAAATAATGTTGGGATTCGTGAGTCTTGATCCAACTGTCAATATTCAAAGTTATTCGTACACTATATAGTGGTAAGATATATCTACTACTATAATGGAGTAGTTTTGAATTGGGTCCATAGCACCAATCCTGACCGTTGGGATGTTAGATCCAATGGTTTAGAGAAGCTGGATTCGTGTTGAATAGTACCTAGAGAAAACTCCACCATGCATGTTCTAGAACCATCATGTCACCACCCCCAAAATTTCATAGCATAGTACATTGTATTCTCTCTACTACTATAGAGGAGTAGTTTTGAATTGGATCCATAGCAGCAATGCTGACCGTTGGGCTATTAGATCTAATGGTTCAGAGCAACTGGATTCGTGTTGAATAGTACATACCTAGAGAAAACTCCATCATGTTCTAGAGCCATCATGTCACCACCCCAAAATGCATAAATTAAGTCTATTAATTATAACTATCTACACATATTGAGAATACAACCTACTGTGTTATGAAATTTTGGGGATTGTGACATGAGGGTTCTAGAACATGGTGGAGTTTTCTGTAGGTACTATTCAACACGAATCGAGCTGCTCTGAACCATTGGATCTAACAGCCCAACGGTCAGGATTGGTGTTATGGATCCAATTCAAAACTGCTCCATTATAGTAGTAGAGATATGATGTCAATATGGTCATGACCTTGGTTGTTCGGGTCAAAGCCAGGAATGTTCATACACCATAGGCCAATACACATTGTGAAGAAGATAGAGCATTTTTTGTATTCAAAGGTGTCAAAACACATGTTTCTCTTTTTTTTCTTAGCACTGTATAGTGTACGAATAACTTTGAATATTTACCGTTGGATCAAGATGCGAATCCCAACATTGTCGGATGTTGGATCTTCATTTCCATTTTAGCATCGAGAAGATACTATTGATAGTCTTTGTTTTCTTATCTTACCACTATTTTTTATATATAGTCTGCGAACAACTTTGAATATTGACCGCTGATTCATGACCCGTGAATCCCAACATTGTTGCTAGTTATTGTATCCTCTCATCCATTCCATCATCTAGAAGATACCATTGATAGTCTTTGTTATCTTATCTTACCACTATATAATGTACGAATAACTTTGAGTATTGACCATTGGATCAAGACTCGCAAATCCCAACAATGCTAGCCGTTGGATCTTCTTTTTTCTATTCTACCGGGTGGTGGTACTTTTCTCTACTACTATAATGGAGCAGTTTTGAATTGGATCCATAACACCAATCCTGACCGTTGGGCTGTTAGATATTTGTGGGAAGCACAGTCAGCATTCCCGTCCATCGATATTTGCCACACGCATCAGCTTCATCAGCAACATTGATTGTCCCCTTGCTTCGGTAATCTGCTACATTAATCTCGGATCACCTCCTTCCTATTTAATCTCTCCCCTTCCCCCACCAAACCATCTCTAATCGCTCGCTTCTTGAAACCATCTCTGTCCTCGTATGTCATCCATGGCCACCTTTCGGCTACCGCCCGCCTTACCGGAGCGCAAAGACCCCGACATCGCTGCACAGGAGGAAAATGCCCTACGCATTTGGGCCTTCTCCCCGTGGAGATCAAAGTGGCAGCTTGCATGCGCCTTCCTCGATGCTGGGTATGGATACCACAAGTACCAGATGTACGACCTCTATGACAATTCGGACAGGACGTTGTAGGTCAATTTCGTCAACTTCAGGGATGCCCGTCTCCTCTATAGCCAGGCCTTCCACTTCGGCTGCAAGATGTTGGTGTTCACCGGCGCCAATATTTTCACCAACTACTAGAACCGGTTCCCAAACAAGGGCAACTTCATCCATAGTGTTCTCCCGGAGCTAGCGATGGCTCTGGAGGTGCCTCCTCGTTATCTGGAGGTGCCGTTGATGGCTCACGAGGTGCTGTCGCCTTATCCGGAGGTGCCGATGATTCAGGAGCCGGTTCTATCGCTGGAGCTATCGTTGGTGCCGATGTCACGAGCTGCCGTTGGCGGCACGGACTAGGTGCTAGGAGGCGCCAGACCTGCACTCGTTTAGTAGCGAGTTCTATATATGTAAACTCGTGTTGTTATGTTAATGGTTGAATGAAGTTTCTTTTGGTACTACTCACTATACCCTGTAGTACTAGTAGTACTGCGAATGGCGATCTATTGAATATCCTTCCCCCGGATGTTTGCGAAGGAAGTGAAAAATTCGAAACCGGGAAAGTTTGAATGGCTACTCTATTGTAAGGACCAAAATGGTTCCCACCAACGCAGCTGATTAACACGCCAGACAAAGACATATAGCCACCGATAGAAGGCAGGTCGTCGGTCGACGCGCGTGGGCAGCGCCACGTTGTGGACGAGGGAGAGATCAGCCGGTCGGGGTGTGGGGGTGGTGATGAGGGAGTGAAGGAGAGATAAAACACATTTTGTTTTGCGTGCATATATATTGTGGTCCTGAAATTTACTCTACTTATTGTACCCTATACCTCGTGTCAGGAACCCATCCCAGCTTTGCTCTGACATCGCACCACCTTCAAATCCTCCTCTTCGCAGCTCTCTTGTTGCCTCCTCTGTGCTCATAGTCTCTTCTCGCTCATTATTTTTTTAACAGAAAAAAGGAAATAAATTCTTCTTACTTGCTTTTCAGAAAATAAATTCCTGTCACTTGGAAAATTGAAATTGATTATTTTTTGTTTTTAATATCTTCGATTATTCTCAAAAGATTGCCAAATTTGTGAGCATGCAAATTCTTGGATATGGGATCATGAGCATAAAGTATGATGTAGAGATATGGCCTTGACCTTGTGGTCGTTCGCCTTGAAATCCAAGAATTTTTCATACTCGTTGACAACTATGCTTAAATTCGTTGAAATTTCACCACTTACTTTTAGGTTAGTATTTTACACGGTCGGTGGGAGTACATTCTACATCAAGGACCTAAAAAGGGAAAATTACATCGAGGTCCACACATTTAGCACAAAGGACCCTAAAATTGAGCAAAGAGAATAGTCAGGTTTGGCTCCTTCTCGGGAGAGCTGCTGATCAAGCCATACTCTTCATACTACTTTCTCGTTGATTGTTTTCACAATATGGCCAAATCTATCACCATGCAAAATCTTGGATACTCGATCATTAGAATAAAGTATGATGTAGAGATATGGCCTTGACCTTTTGGTCGTTCGGCTTGAAATCCGAGAATGTTCATACTCATTGATAACTATAAGATGAAATTCGTTTAAATTTCACCACTAACTTTTAGGTTAGAATTTTACAGGGTCGTGGGCGTACATCTTAAAACAAGGACCTAAAAAGGGGGAAATTACATCGAGGTCCATACATTTAGCACAAAGGACCCTAAAATTAAGCAAGCAAAACAGTCGGGTTTGGCTCCTTCTCAAGAGAGTAGCTGATCGAGCCACACTCTTCATACTACTTCATGTTCGATTGTTTTCAAAATATGGCCAAATTTGTCGGCATGCAAATTCTTGGATATGAGATCATCAGCATAAAGTATGATGTAGATATGGCCTTGACCTTGGTCGTTCGTCTTGAAATACAAGAATGGTTCATACTAGTTGACAACTAATCTTAAATTCATTTAAATTTCACCACTTACTTTTAGGTTAGAACTTTACACGGTCGATCGGAGTACATTTTACATCAGGGACCTCAAAAAAGCAAAAATTACATCGAGGTCCATACATTTAGCATAAAGGGCCCTAAAAGGAAAAAAATCGGGTTTGGATCCTTCTCGAGAGATCAGCTGTTCTAAGCCAAACTCTTGATACTACTTCCTCTTCGATTGTTTTCAAGACATGGCCAAATCTATTGCCATGCAAATTTTCTAACATGGATCATCATCATATAAAGTATGATGTTGATATGGCCTTGACCTTGGTCGTTCGGCTTGAAATCCAAGAATGTTCATACTCTTTGACAAGTAAGCTTAAAATCGTCTAAATTTCACCACTTACACTTTTAGACCTAAAAAGGGGGAAATTACATCGAGGTCCATACATTTATCAAAAAGGACCCTAAAATTAAGCAAGGAAAATAGTCAGGTTCGGCTCCTTCTAGAGAGAGTAGCTAATCGAGCCATACTCTTCATACTACTTCATCTTCGATTGTGTTGAAAATATGGCCAAATTTGTCGGCATGCAAATTCTTGGATATGGGATCATCAGCATAAAGTATGATGTAGATATGGCCTTGACCTTGGTGGTTGGTCTTGAAATACAAGAATGCTTCATACTCATTGACAACTAAGTCCGAGCTTTTCGAGCTGCTCAGTAGACTATCTCGCTATGTCATTTCTTGGTTTTTAGTGCATTCATTCAATTCTCTGTGAAGTCCATGGACATGTTGTGGTTCATTGCAGAGAACAGCCATCACATGGATCAAGCTATAAGGAATCACCCATGGCGAGGCAAGTCTCAATTACGGTAGGAATGGAATACACCAATCATAACTCTGGTGCGGTCCCTAGTTCCCTAAGTAGTTAGTGAAACTTCCATTTGGATTTGGATTTAGAGCTTAATGCTCCTATCTTTGAACTAGAATCTTATATATATTTCATGAAGAGATTTAATTGATACAAGAATGCCTACTTTGGACCAATAGGATCTACTCCTACTTGAATGCCAATCCAATCTCTTTCCCAATAAGAATTCCTCATCCCTAAATCCAAGCAAGGCATGATTGTTAGTCAGGATAACCAGCTTACGTACCGCATTAAGAAGTACCGACTATGCTTTTTCCGCTTCTTGGTCAATAGGACCTACTTCTCTGGTAAAGTAACCTTTAAGACGGGTTTGGAAACTTAGGCATACAGCATCAAAAAATTCAGAAACCTCTGTCTTTTGGTCCTATTTTATTCGAGCATCATAATGGATTGGTGGTTCGTTTGGTTGACTACCTTTATATGAGTTGTACACAGGGTCTGGTCTAGATGTGACAAATTGAACTCAATGTTCTGATGGCGATCGAGGGTCAAAGTCTTGCTTTGGAGACCGTGTCAATGTCCTTTCCTGTTTGTTATTTCGTACCTAGTAGTAAGGATCCGCCCAGGAAGAGAGAGAGTCGCGTACCTGCCCGTGAGGGGTCTTTTTAGGTCAATGCACTAGAACCGATAAGAGGAGGAATCGAATCTCTTGGGCTGGTACGTGAGTAAGCTCCATCTGCTTCTTCTTTTCCACATGGCTCTCTGATCAAGAAATGGCGAAGCCAATTCGATTGGTTGAAAACAGTAGCGCGTCAAGCCAGCCTTTGGTGCCTCATTTCTATATGTCCAAACTCAAACGAATACGGGTTTGGTGCCAGGTTAAGAGTGGAAATACGTGGCTCAAACGACAACCTTTTTCGGTTGAGAAGACTCCCTGGATAGAATAGATTTACGTATTACCTATGCCACGTAAAGATAACAAACAGGGAGGGACTCATCCTTTAGTGCTCGGCGTGCCCCATCCAGAACTAGAAATGACGAATGCGAGAACGGATCCGTCGAACCAACTATAGTATCTATGGACCCAGGCTCGCCGTTCGGTGTCAATTCAGTGTCAACTATCTCAGTACATTTGCCAGGCATAGGGTTCTCAGCTCGATTCTCTCTCTGTATCCACCTTTAGTCGGTATTCAGGGTTCCATCCTTTCTGTATTTGCGCTCTTAATCTTTTTACAGTTCTTACTTGGTGATTGCTATGATTGATATAGAAGGTGGTCCTCCGTGGATAGTTATTCTCATTCGGAAAGGACTCATGGAATGGCCTTGGAGAAGTGGCTTGCTTGGTTGTGAAAACCTCGAATCCGGACGTCTTGAGGGCCTACTCCCCTGCGTGAAAAGTCTTTCAAAGCTCAAAAGGAAGGAATAGAGGCTAGTAATCATACATCGATGGTCGTCAACTATCGATTGAAGCATTATCGAGGGCCAATGCATGAACATCCGTTGATTGCGTGTAATTGCTTATAAGTCAGTCTATTACGCGCTTTGGCGGAAAATAATTTTAGGTTAGAACTTTACACGGTCGATCGGAGTACATTTTACATCACGGACCTCAAAAAACAAAAATTTACATTGAGGTCCATATACATTTAGCATAAAGGACCCTAAAACAAATAAAATGGTTCAGCTTATTCTCGAGAGATCATCTGATCTGAGCCAAACTCTTAATACTACTTCCTCTTCGATTGTTTTCAAAACATGGCAAAATCAGTTGCCATCCAAAATTGTCTAACATGGATCATCAACATAAAGTATGATGTTGATATGGCCTTGACCTTGGTCGTTCGACTTGAAATCCAAGAATGCTCATACTCATTGCCAAGTAAGCTTAAAATCATTTAAGTTTCACCACTTACACTTTTAGACCTAACAAAAGGGGGAAATTACATCGAGGTCCATACATTTAGCACAAAGGACCCTAAAATTAAGCAAGGAAAACAGTCGGGTTCAGGACCTTCTCTAGAAAGTAGCTGATCAAGCCATACTCTTCATACTACTCCATCTTCGATTGTTTTCAAAATATGGCCAAAATTTGTCGGCATGAAAATTCTTGGATATGGGATCATTAGCATAAAGTATGATGTAGATATGGCCTTGACATTGGTCGTTCGTCTTGAAATACAAGAATGGTTCATACTCATTAACAACTAAGCTTAAATTTGTTTAAATTTCACCACAATACTTTTTGGTTAGAACTTTACACGGTCGATCAGAGTACATTTACATCAGGGACCTCAAAAAAGTAAAAATTTCATCAAGGTCCATATATATTTAGCAGAAAGGAACCTAAGATAAAAAAATCTCATTCGGCTCATTTTCGAGAGATCAGCTGATCTGAGCCAAACTCTTAATACTACTTCCGCTTCGATTGTTTTCAAAACATGGCCAGATCTGTTGCCATGCAAATTCTATAACATACGTTAGAACTTTACACGGCCGATCAAAGTACATGCATTTTACATTAGGGACCTCAAAAAAGTAAAAATTACATCGAGGTCCATATACATTTAGCATAAAGGACCCTAAAAGAAAAAAATCTGGTTTGGCTCATTCTCGAGAGATCAGCTGATCCGAGCCAAACTCTTAATACTACTTCCTCTTCGATTGTTTTCAAAACATGGCCAGATCTGTTGCCATGCAAATTCTCTAACATGGGATCATCAGCATAAAGTATGATGTTGATATGGCCTTGACCTTGGTCATTCGGCTTGAAATCCAAGAATGCTCATACTTATTAACAAGTAATCTTAAAATTGTCTAAATTTCACCACTTACACTTTTAGACCTAACAAAAGGGGGAAATAACATCGAGGTCCACACATTTAGCACAAAGGTCCCAAAAATTAAGCAAGGAAAACAGTCGGGTACATCTCCTTCTCTATAGAGTACTTGATCGAGCCATACTCTTCATACTACTTCATCTTCGATAGTTTTGAAAATATGGCCATATTTGTCGGCATGCAAATTATTGGATATGGCCTTGATCTTGGTCGTTCGTCTTGAAATACAAGAATGGTTCATACTCGTTGACAACTAAGCTTAAATTCGTTTTAATTTCATCACTTACTTTTAGGTTAGAACTTTACATGGTCAATCGGAGTACATTTTACATCAAGGACCTCAAAAAAGTAAAATATTACATCGAGGTCCATATACAATTAGCATAAAGGACCCTAAAATAAATAAAATCTGGTTCGGTTCATTCTCGAGAGATCAGCTGATCTGAGCCAAACTCTTAATACTACTTCCTCTTCGATTGTTTTCAAAACATGGCCAGATCTATTGCCATGCAAATTCTCTAACATGGGATCATCAGCATAAAGTATGATGTTGATATGGCCTTGACCTTAGTCTTCGCCTTGAAATCGAAGAATGCTCATACCCATTGACAAGTAATCTTAAAATCGTCTAAATTTCACCACCTACACTTTGAGACCTAACAAAAGGGGGAAATTACATCGAGGTCCATACATTTTGCACAAAGGACTCTAAAATTAAGCAATGAAAACAGTCGGGTTCAACTCCTTCTATAGAGAGTAGTTGATCAAGCCATACTCTTCATACTACTTCATCTTTGATTGTTTTCAAAATATGGCCAAATTTGTCGGCATGCAAATTCTTGGATATGGGATCATCAGCATAAAGTATGATGTAGATATGGCCTTGACCTTGGTCGTTCGTCTTGAAATACAAGAATGGTTCATACTCGTTGACAGCTAAGCTTAAATTCGTTTAAATTTCACCACTTACTTTTAGGTTAGAACTTTACACGGTTGATCGGAGTACATTTTACATCAAGGACCTCAAAAATGTAAAAATTACATCGAGGTCCATATACATTTAGCATAAAGGATCCTAAAATAAAAAATCCTGGTTCAGCTTGTTCTCGAGAGATTAGCTGATCTGAGCCAAACTCTTAATACTACTTCCTCTTCGATTGTTTTCAAAACATGGCTAGATCTGTTGCCATGCAAATTCTCTAACATGGGATCATCAACATAAAGTATGATGTTGATATGGCCTTGACCTTGGTCGTTCAGCTTGAAAGCCAAGAATGTTCATACTCGTTGACAACTAAGTTTAAATTTGTTTAAATTTCACCACTTATTTTTAGGTTAACATTTTACACGGTCAGTGGGAGTACATTTTACATTAAGGACCTAAAAAGGAAAATTATTACATTGAGGTCCATACATTTAGCACAAAGGGCCCTGAAAGGGAAACTTTCTGGTTTGGCTCCTTCTCGAGAGATCAGCTGATCTGAGTCAAACTCTTCATACTACTTCTTCGATTGTTTCAAAATATGGCCAAATTTGTTGCCATGCAAATTCACTGATATGGGGTCATCAACATAAAGTATGATGTTGATATGGCCTTGACCTTGGTCGCTCGGCTTGAAATCCAAGAATGTTCATACTCATTGACAAGTAAGCTTAAATTCGTTTAAATTTCACCACTTATACTTTTTGGTTAAATTTTAACCGGATGGTGGGAGTACATTTTACACCAAGGACATAAAAAAGGGAAAATTACATCGAGGTCCATACGTTTAGCACAAAGGACCCTAAAACCAAGCAATGAAAATAATCGGGTTCGGCTCCTTCTCGAGAGAGCAACTCATCGAGCCATACTCTTCATACTAGTTTTGACTAAGATATATGTCTTGACGGAGCGAGATTCTTCAATTAATTAACATGGTAACTGGATGTGTACATGTTACACCAAGGACCTCAAAAAAATGAAAAATACATCCAAGTCCATACATTTAGCACAAAGGACCCTAAAGTCAAATACTTGAAAATTTTGCTAACATGGTCTATAGAAACGAGGGGGGATTCTAGAATGATGGAGAAGTGTGTTTTGAGGTTTGTGCATATAGCATTTCATTGTGATGAAGACTATCAATAGAATCTTCTAGATGCTATAATGGAAGAGAAGATCCAATGACTAGAAATGTTGGGATTCGTGAGTCTTGATCCAACAATTAATATTCAAAGTTTTTCGTACACCATATAGTGTTAAGATAGTGGTAATGGTAACACTAGTATACTTGCTTAACAAAAGAAAACAACGCACTACTCACTTTCAGCAGATCTTGTTGAAGAAGATGCACGATTCTACCAGATGCAGGAACTGTATCATAAACTATATAAGATGTCAATATGGGCATGACCTTGGTTATTCGGGTCAAAACCTAGAATGTTCATACACTGTAGGCCTATACACATTGTGAAGAAGCCAGGACATTTTTTTATTCAAAGGTGTCAAAACACATGTTTCTCATTTTTTTCTTAGCATTGTATAGTGTATGAATAACTTTGAATATTGACCGCTGGATCAAGACTCGAATCCCAACATTGTCAGACGTTGGATCTTCATTTCCATTCTAGCATCGAGAAGAAACTATTGATAGTCTTTCTTTTCTTATCTTACCACTATTATATATAGTGTGCGGACGAAAGTATGAAAATTAATTTATGCAAATTTGGTAAAATTATTTGTATGTATTTTTTTAATAAATATATGCATGTATTCGAACTATTAATGACTAACAAAATGTTTTTATTGTCTAGTGTCTAAAAAATTAAACATAGTTGAAAACTGGGGCGTAAGTGTGAGATGTTTTCTTTTCTACGTTGCTTTGGATCACTTTTGTCCATCGGATGAATATTGTAGGGTAGATACAGGGGCATGTTGATTTGAGTACCCCTAGCAGTGGGGACATGGAGTAGTAGTTGAACAATTTCAGAAAACACTTAAAATCCAAAATATAAACACTAGCAAAAAAGATAGTTTACAGCCAAAATACACCCTTCCTAGTGCCAAAAGAGACCCTGCCTCCGACTACTGCTACATTAACTAGTAAATGAGTGGTACTTATCTACAACTAAATTAACTAGTAATACATCATTAGCATCACATTAGGATCACTTAGCCGAAGATTAATATCAATTCATCTTGTCGATGCAAATGCAGAAAGACAACACCTTGATCATCTGGTACTGTCCATCAGCCACGGTAATGTACCGCGGCGGCACCGTGAGGAACGTCAGACTTCGAGGCCAACACTGCCTGGCGACAAGCAGCTCGTCGGCTCAATGACCCCATTAAGGGTGTCCGTCGAGAAGTCCGCTGGCGACTACAGTCCAGTCGCGCACAGCTTCACCCTATACCGGGGCCACGAGCACGAGGCCGCCCTGACGCACACCAAGGAAATGGCAGCGGCCTGGTCGAGCTCGCCAATGATGAGGCTGAACATGGTAGCATCATCACCTTAGACGATGACCATGGATGGAGGGAAGGACGGTAACAACATTGTTACTATACACTCCATGGGCTGTTCGTATGATAGCCTATGCACTTGTACCTTGTGGACGTTGTTGAGGTGAAAAAGGAGCTCGACCGGCGAGGCGGTGAATATGCATCCGACCTCCATGCAGCCGCACAGGCTGTATGGGCATGCGACCTTGTGGTCGTCGAGCTCGTGGTAGGCGACCATGGTGAGGCAGCCGTCGTGGGGGCATAGAATAGTTATCGGTGCTAGCTCGTCTTTTTCCATCGCCGGATAACTCTTGGTGGAATCTGATGATGCGGCTAGCGTTGGAGTGGTTCCCTGGAAGCTCGGATCGTTGATGTAGTGCCCGTAGTCCAGAAATTTTATGCAGCATTATGTTTTTTTTGAACGAAGGCTGGAGAAAGTTGACAGGTGAGAGTAAATCAGGTACTTATTACCCTATACAGTACTGTACCAGACAAACAAATCCTACCCGCTTGAGTGGTAAGAAGGTCTACACCTTTTTTTGGAAATGGAGAAGGTCTAGACCTAGAGAGAGACAGAGAATCCTAGGGCCTGGCGCAAAGTGTATAGTGCTGCGGGGGACAGAACAAGGACTGAATGCATGTCTTCAACACCATCTGCATTTTATTTTATCTGCTTGTCTCTTCTGGCTCTTGTTTCTCGGCATGGCAAACTCGTTTCTCTTCTCCATTTCTTTCTTGTGGTTAAAGCTTGTCCAGATACAGAGTACTAGTAGTAGTACATTTGAACTAGTACTCTAGTAATACGGAATATATGTATTTTTATAACCGAGTTGAACTAGCAGTACTCCAATAGTATAATACATATGTCTTCTTTTTACTATACTACTACTCCAGTAGGTAGGCATCTGCGGGCAGTGGGTGGCAGGCGGCAGTAGCTATTTGCGGCTTTTTATTACTCCTAGGGCGGCGGGCGGAGGGCAGCGGTGGCAGTAGGGTTCTAGTAGTACGGAGTAGTACTCGAGTACTCCTACTCACTGATTCATGAAGTAAGACTTCAGTAGTGTACTTAAATCCTGTACTGCTCAGATGTAGCTGCCATTATACCACGGTTCCGAGGGAGAAGCCAAAGACATAGTGCTCAAATGCACGTCCTAGGTGGGCCCCGATGCCTAGTGATTGGATAAAGCCTTGTTGCCTGACCACACAGCCAAGGCAATTGATTTTTCTACTCTCTACTACTATTTCTTGGTGATTTTCTTCTCTATCCTCGTCTCTGCTCACTCTTTATTTCTTGGCATGGCGCGCAGCCTCCTGATAATAAAAACCATCATAAAGGCCTCAAGATGTAAAATTATAGAGGGAGAACATATAGTCAATGTATCGAGACGAGTGAGAGTTTGGAAAGATTCAACTTCTTTATAAGAATATGCATGCCTAGAAATTTGACCGTGTTTTGAAAACAACCAAAGAGACTATGACTCATCGTGTTTTGAAATTTTGACTGTGTTTCAAAATTAACTTCACACCTTGCGATAATCTGTTTAGTGGACCCACCAAGCAGTCAATGTATCGAGAACGAGTGAGAGTTGTTTGGCAAGATTAAACTTCTTGCTAAGAATATGCATGCCTAGAAATTTGACCATGTTTAGAAAACAATCAAAGAGGCTATGACTCACCGTGTTTTGAAATTTGGTTGAGTTTCGAAATTAACTTCACACCTTGCGATAATTAGTTAAGTGGACCCACCACCAGGCAGTCAATGTATTGAGAACGAGTGAGATTTTGGAAAGATTCAACTTCTTGCTAAGAATATGCATGCCTAGAAATTTGACTGTGTTTTGAAAACAATCAAAGAGGCTATGACTGATTGTGTTTTGAAATATTGGCTGCATTTTGAAATTAACTTCACACCTTCCGATAATCTGTTCACTAGACCCACCACCAGGCAGTTAATGTATCGAGAACGAGTGAGAGTTTGGAAAGATTCAACTTCTTGCTAAGAATATGCATGCCTAGAAATTTGACCGTGTTTTGAAAATAATGAAAGAGACTATGACTCATCATGTTTTGAAATTTTGCCCGTGTTTTGAAATTAACTTCACAGCTTGCAAAAATATGTCCAGTGGACCCACCACCAGACAGTCAATGTATCGAGACGAGTGAGAGTTTGGAAAGATTCAACTTCTTGCTAAGAATATGCATGCCTAGAAATTTGACCGTGTTTTGAAAACAAGCAAAGAGACTATGACTCACCGTGTTTTGAAATTTTGGCTATGTTTTGAAATTAACTTCACACCTTGCGATAATCTATTCACTGGACCAACCACCAGGCAGTTAATGTATCGAGAACAAGTGAGAGTTTGGAAAGATTCAAATTCTTTCTAAGAATATGCATGCCTATAAATTTGACCGTGTTTTGAAAATAATCAAAGACACTATGACTCACCGTATTTTGAAATTTTGCCCGTGTTTTGAAATTAACTTCACACCTTGCGAAAATATGTTCAGTGGACCCACCACCAGGCAGTCAATGTATCGAGACGAGTGAGAGTTTGGAAAGATTCAACTTCTTGCTAAGAATATGCATGCCTAGAAACTTGACCGTGTTTTTAAAACAACCAAAGAGACTATGACTCACCGTGTTTTGAAATTTTGGTTGTGTTTTGAAATTAACTTCACACCTTGCGATAATCTGTTCAGTGGACCCAGCAGGCAGTCATTGTATTGAGAATGAGTGAGAGTTGTTTGGGAAGATTCAACTTCTTGCTAAGAATATGCATGCCTCGGAATTTGATCGTGTTTTGGAAACAATCAAAGAGACTATGACTCACCGTGTATCAAAATTAACTTCACACCTTGCAATAATCTGTTCAGTGGACCCAACACTAGGCAGTCAATGTATCGAGAATGAGTGAGATTTTGGAAAGATTAAACTTCTTGCTAAGAATATGCATGCCTAAAAATTTGACCGTGTTCCAAAAACAACCAAAGAGACTATGACTCAGCGTGTTTTGAAATTTTGCCCGTGTTTCGAAATTAACTTCACACTTTGCGAAAATTTGCTTAGTGGACCCACTACCAGGAAGTCAATGTATCGAGACGAGTGAGAGTTTGGAAAGATTCAACTTCTTTCTAAGAATATGCATGCCTAGAAATTTGACCGTGTTTTGAAAACAAACAAAGAGACTATGACTCACCGTGTTTTGAAATTTTGGCTGTGTTTTGAAATTAACTTCACACTTTGCGATAATCTGTTCAGTAGACCCACTAGGCAGTCAATGTATCGAGAATGAGTGAGAGTTGTTTGGCAAGATTCAACTTCTTTCTAAGAATATGCATGCCTCAAAATTTGACCCTGTTTTGAAAACAATCAAAGAGACTATGACTCGCTGTGTTTTGAAATTTTGACTATGTTTCAAAATTAACTTCACGCCTTGCGATAATCTATTTAGTGGACCCACCACTAGGCTGTCAATGTATCGAAAACGAGTGAGAGTTTGGAAAGATTAAACTTCTTGCTAAGAATATGCATGCCTAGAAAGTTGACCATGTTTTGAAAATAATCAAAGAGACTATGACTCACTGTTTTTCAAATTTTGCATGTGTTTCGAAATTAACTTCACACCTTGCGAAAATATGTTCAGTGGACCCACCACCAGGCAGTCAATGTATCAAGATGAGTGATAGTTTGGAAAGATTCAACTTCTTGCTAAGAATATGCATGCCTAGAAATTTGATCGTGTTTTGATAACAACCAAAGAAACTATGACTCACCATGTTTTGAAATTTTGGTTGTGTTTTGAAATTAACTTCACACCTTGTGATAATCTTTTTAGTGGACCTGCCAGGCAGTCAATGTATCGAGAACGAGTGAGAGTTGTTTGGCAAGATTCAACTTCTTGCTAAGAATATGCATGCCTCAAAATTTTGACCGTGTTTTGAAAACAATCAAAGATACTATGACTCATCGTGTTTTGAAATTTTGGTTGTGTTTCAAAATTAACTTCACACCTTGCGATAATCAGTTTAGTGGACCCACCAGGCAGTCAATGTATCGATAACGAGTGAGAGTTTGGAATGATTCAACTTGTTGCTAAGAATATGTATGCTTAGAAATTTGACCGTGTTTTGAAAACAATGAAATTGGCTATGGCTCACCGCATTTTGAAATTAACTTCACACCTTGCGAAATATGTTCACTGGACCCACCAGGCAGTCAATGTATCGAGAACGAGTGAGAGTTTTGAATGATTCAACTTATTGCTAAGAATATGCATGCCTAGAAATTTTACCGTGTTTTGAAAACAATCGAAGAGGCTATGACTCACGTGTTTCGAAATGTTGGAGGTATTGTGAAATTAACTTCACACCTTGCGAAAATATGTTCTGTGGAACCACCAGACAGTCAATGTATCGAGAATGAGGGAGAGTTTGGCAAGATTCAACTTCTTGCTAAGAATATGCATGACTCAAAATTTGACCGTGTTTTGAAAAAAATTCTAGAAAGCAAAACAGATTCATAAACAACCTCACAAATTTCAAATTATAAAAAGCAACACAAAGAGCCTCACAATTTTCAAAATATAAAAGGGTCATATATTTATAAACATCCTCGCAAATTTCAACTTATAAAAAGGATCAAAAAATCCTCACAAAATTAAAAACATAACAGGGATCCTATATTTGTAAACATCTGATAAATCTTAGCTGATAAAAAGGATCACAAAATGACTCACGGATTTAAAATTATAAAAAAACATCATAAAAAGCCTCACAAATTTCAAATTACAAAGGGAACGATTCCCAAAAAGCCTCACGAATTTCAAATTATAAAAAACTTCACCAGAAAAATCCTAGGGTTTTTTGAAGAACTTTTTTATGGCTTCGGTGTCAAACTAGTGATCTAGTTCCAGATTTGAACGAAAAAGGAGATATCATGGAGATATCAAGCTCGTTGGATCGTAGAGGATCCTAAAGTGGGTGGCCACGATCCATGTGAGGTAGGTCTCGACCAATCGGGGCCTGACCTTATAACACATAGAAGAACACCTTGTGCACCCAAAAAGGTGTTTCATGAATCTTTTTTGGAAATTTTGATGAAATGACATATTGTGGAGCTACCAATGTTAAAAAACATGAGAAAAACTATGCGACACCTGTAGTGCAAACGGAGGACGTTTCTAGTGAAAATCGGCAAGAACTCAGAAAATGGAAGACAAAGGAGAGAGGGAAAATCAATTTTCTATTTCTTGTGGGCAACCCACAAGCTTGAGGTGCACCTTAATGTTGATGTAATCGCAGGTGAGCATCGAAGGGATCGAGGCTAGCTAGGGATATGAATCTGATGTTTGCGTGTCTACTAGATTCTTTTGGCGTATATAGACCGATGTTTCGTGCTTGCTTGATTTTGCAGGCGACACAACCTTTTTGACGTCCCATGGTGACAGCCAGGGGATAGGGGAGAGCACGTGGCACGTTGGGTGCAGTTGAGTTTTTAAATCAATGTGACATTAAATAATTTCAAATCAATGTCGCGCAAGGAGATGATTTACATGGACTATACAAAGGTTATTTTCTATCCATGGACTTTGATATACTACTAATCTGTATTTCACTTATAATGATTGATATTAGTAATTAAAGAATACATGCGGGTTCCTAGCCTTTTTTCCTTTTAGTATTAATTACAGTAATTAACGTGGGTTTCTCTGTATTGGCACCGTTCTTTCCTCGAACGCATGCAGAAATTAAGGGGAGGAAGTAATTTCACCTTCCTCGGTAATACAAGAGGTTTTATTGCATCGTAGTAGAAGATGAAATGACAAACGGAGTACTTATGCTAGTACTAGATCACAAACATTGTTCCAATTTGCACTTGATAATAATATTCAATCTCCGAACATTATTACAGAAAGGAAGTGGAGGTGAAATTAAACAAAATTAATCCTAAGACTTCTTCGTGTTCTTGGACCTAGATCCTTCCACTGCCACCTTCATGCTGGCATCGTCCTTCCGCTTCCCGTGGCATCCCCATCTCTCGACGTTTTCTTCAAGCCTCCCGCCTTCTTCTCCTTCCTCTTCTCATTGCCGATGAAGGTGGGATCGAGTGCATTCTTCCTGGAGACAAAGTCGAGAAATGGCCATAAATCATCCGACCCCTCATCCTCCTGCTCCCTCTTCTTGTTGATGGAGGATGGATCGAGTGAAATCATCTTGAATATGACGTCTCCTTCATAGAGGAAAGACCAAGGATCCTGCTTCCCCTCCTCCTCATCCTCTTTGCTCTCTGTCGGTGGTGTCCCCTCCATTAGATGACGATAAGCAGTGTCCTCGTCAAAAAAATTACCTTCCGGTGTGTTGGAATAGTAGGGCCCGTCAACGGAATCCCCGCTATCACCATGGTAGGGACTGATATCCTTTTTCGCTCGTGTGTTGGACTCGTCAATGGAGGTGCACTGATCAGAGCAGTTGCGCGACATTTTTGTGTGTGTGGTGGCTTGGCCGGCCTAAAGTTACCGGAGAGACAGAGAGAGTTCTTCACTGTGTGTGTCGTGCTTGGATGGGAGAGGTGGTCGTTGTTGATGGCCACTTAAAAGGCTTGCTCGGGACATCCAGGAGTTTCCACGTGCCATAGAAGCAGCTTGGCAGTTCCTTTCCATCGTTTTTTTTACAAGAGTTCCCTTCCATTGTTTTTTACAGAAGTTCCCTTCCATTGTTGAAACAAGATCGAACATTTGGTACTCCTTCGCCCCGAGAGCATTAACAACGAGGATATGGCAAGTACCACCACATGTTGGGGAGGTTTTTGCACATAATAACAAGCATAGACCTTTTCTGCGCAAAATATAGACATTTTCTGTAATCGTTGCACATAATACATAACCAGTCATTGAATGTTTCTTAGTTTTTTGGGAAACGTTTCATAGTTAATTATATAATATAGTACTAAAATATAATTTTTATCTAAATTAATAATAGGTAAAGCTCAAAAAATAATTATAATTTTGAGCCACATTCATAAAGTATCTGGTGTATTTTTGGTTCTTGTAAGTTGTATAATTTAGAAATCAACCTATTAGTAGGTACATAATTCCCGACATGCTCTAGAGAAATTATATATAGATTCTATAATGATGGAAAGTGTGTTTTGAGGTTTATGCATAGCGTTCTTTGTGCTAAAGACTATATCAATAGAATCTTCTAAATGTTAGAATGGAAGGAAAATCCATCGGTTAGCAATGTTGGGATTTCCAGTCTTCATCCAACGGTTAAAGTTCAAAGTTATTCGTACACTATATACTAGGGTATGCTAAGATAATTAAATGTATGACATGTCATTAGAATCTTTGTGGTTTTTTCATAGCGTTCATTGTGCTAAGGACTATCGATAGAATCTTCTACGTGCTAGAATGGAAAAAGATCCAAGAGTTAACATTGTTGGGATTTGCCAGTCTTGATTCAATTTTCATTATTCAAAGTTACTCGTACATTATATAGTGGCAAGATTTGCAAGAAGTCACATGCTACTTCCTACTAGTAAAAGGCATGTGTCACACTCATATATATTGTATGAAATGTGATTTAATGAACATTAAGTTGTTATTAACCAATAGTCTTGTTAGGGAAAAGGCATACATTAAGTATATTAATAATAACTATCTACACATATTGAGAATATAACCTACTGTGCTATGAACTTTTTTAGCGGGGGGTGACATGATGGTTCTAGAACATGGTGGAGTTTCCTCTAGGTACTACTCCTTCAACACGAATCCAGTTGCTCTGAACCAATGGATCTAACAGCCTAACAATTAGGATTAGTGCTATGGATCCAATTCAAAACTACTCCATTATAGTAGTAGAGATAATTTGAAAACATAGACGATGATGCTATATGTGCATGACCGAACAACTTTCACATAATCTCAAGGAAAAACAAGGCCACATGTATCAATGAGCGTGAATGGACAATAATAGTTGTGCGGACAGATTACTTGTGGGGCCTAGCAACCCCACATTTCTTCTTGTTTGTTAATGAGCTTACCTCATGGGTGGCTTTGATGTCGTTGCTCAGGCACACTATATTATTCACGTTAGTGGAATAGTGGGTTCCCAAAATTTTATTTTAAACATAAGGTTGAACACTCCCAGCCATAGTGGTTCAAAATTTATCGATAAAGGGATTTATTTATTGGGTGGCTGAGTGGTTGACTCCACATGTCATTGTCATGTACTCCATTAATGAGCCGGAGAAGACATGATTTTTTCTAGGAAGGGCAAACACTAATGAATGCTTATAGGAAGTCTAGGAAATTGGAAATTGTGTTCCATTGACAAACCTTCACACTCCTCTTCCTAGAGTCGGATTTTAGCAATTCAATACAAAAAGGTTGTTGGACATGCTCAAAAACCCAATAATCTTTCTTTTTAAATAAGAACAATAGTGATTAGCTCGAATAATTAATTGCGGTCTATGTATGTAGTACTGCTGTACTTCATAGAATATGCTATGTGTGCATGATTGAACAACTTTCGAAAAACCTGAAGGAAAACCTGGTCGCATTAGTCAATGAGCACAAAGTTAGGATGGCAATGGGTAGGGTATGAGTTGGGTAGAGAAATATCATACCCACTCACGTTTTGTGAATGGGTAGAAAATACCCATACCTGCACTTGCGGGTATAAAACTTTACCCATACCCGTACCCATGAAAAATATTGAAGTTTAGAAGTCACAGTATCAAACTCTTCCCTAGGTTGCTCGGCCCCATAGGTTGTAGCTCTACAGGTAAGTTTTACTACCATGTCGGTTTAGATGGGTAAGGTATGGGTCTATCTACTCGTGCTTGTGCCCATGAATTAACGGGTTAGGGTATGGGTATTACCCATGAGTATAAAAGTGTGCCCATACCCTACCAATGCGGGTACAGTACCTGGTTGCACTCGTGGGTAAAATTGCCATCCTTAGCGCAAAGGGACAATAGGAGTTGTTAGAACAAAGTACTTGTGGGGCCTAGTAGCTTTCACATTTTTCGATGAAAAGGCCATCACTGCTTACCTTATGAGTGTTTTGATGTCGTCTCTCACACGCTAGATTATTCACGTTAGCAAAGTAGTGGGTTCCCATATTTTTGTTTAGAATAGAAGTATGAACACTCCGAACCATAGTGATTGAAAAGTTATCCATAAAGGGCGCTTTATTTTTTTAAAGCTTAGGGTGCTTTATTATTACACTCAATTCCCCATACCACCGGCCTACCATTTTGCTATTATTAGTTGGACTATGGATAAATTCAAATTCAGTCGAGTTGGTTAGGGCTTTAATCATAATTTTTGGGCTCACTACCTGTCTTGGTGACAACATCTTCATATGCATCATCATTAATGAATATATATAATACATCAATATATCAATGTCATATTATTTTAGTGCCTACCAAAGTAATACTTTAGTTTTCTCTTTTCTTAGTTTCTTGAAAAAGGGGTCTGACCTCTTTCTCAATTATTTTAAAAAACATAGTTTTGGAGAACACTTTAGTTTAAACCCCTATTATTTGCTGGAACAAAACACTAAAAGGTATTCAATATACCAGATTATTTAGAAATCAAAATGTTTTCTAAATAATTTAAAAATACTTTGATGCCAAACTCGGCCTTAATATCTGAAGCGAGCCAATCTGGGCCATGGATGATCAATATTTAGATGCCCAATGGCCAAATGGGCCCTTAATTTCTGAACTGAGGCAATAGGGGCCATGGATGATCACCGATGTGCCTATCAGCCTTTGATTTTAGGGAGTACAGCTTACCAATTTACTACTACTTGGACTATACATAAATCTGAATTTAGTCGAGCGTTGAAATCTCCCGCTATCCAATGTTTCAAACATCTTGGAATCCCCCTTCTACCCTTAGTGAAGTCGGTTCGTTGGGGCTTCAATCATAATTTCCCCGTTCAGTACCTCTATAGCCCCGCCCTACTACCGACCCCCACCCCCACACCCACACACAATCCTCGCCCCCAGCTGCACAAGCCCTGCAGAAAACCCTAGATCTACCTTCACCACCTTAGATATGATTCACCGTCGTCGCCGTGCACTTCACCAGATCTGCTTCACCGACCCACTCTCCTAGCGCACCGAACACATTCCCACCGCTAGGAATCTGCTTCTTCACGGTTGTCGTCCAGTGCTCGGAGGAACCCCTATTCTGCTTCACCTTCGCCCACACCCTCGACAACCTCGACATCACCACCCAAGATTCAAAGGATGCCTAAACGTTGTCGCGGCCGAGGTAACCATATCTCCTTGGAGTTTGGTAAGATAAATATGTAGCAGTTAACTGTATTTTGTATTGGTGCTACTTTTGTAGTAACTTACAAGTACTCTACTTGTTACCTGTATCTTCCTAAATAATTTTTTCGTAGTCAGGTTTAACCGTAAGGCATTCAACTGCGATTTTGTATGTCATGACGAAATATGAGTCAGCCAACGGTTAACACATTTGTTTCCATTATCTACTTTAGTAAGTGCCCATATGTGATGCGGTTATAATTTCTCTCTGGCTTGGCATAGGCTATGGCACTAACTATTATTTCTTGCTTGATGCTTTTGTCCTATCTATGCAGTACACGTTTACATTCATTATACTGCTTCCACTAAGATGTATGTTTCATTTGCTTCTCCTTACCCTACTATTCCAAACCGTTTGCTGTTGTTACACAATGAACAGGTGCAGTTTACACTAGAAATCATAGAATGAATGGCCTCTATAATCTCATAAGTATCTATTGCTTTTGTATCACTTCATGCAAACATCTGTGAGTCTGAAACCTTTTGTGTTTACTATTCACTGCACCATTATGCAGAGGACCAACACTGAAGTATGGAGACCACCAGTCTAGTTACTTGATGCAGCGGACATCATCAACAAACATACATGTAACCAGATCAGGAACCCTAAGACTCTACATAGAGCTACTGTAAGGACGCCCCCCCCCATTTTTTTAAGGTTTAAGTCCCCTGGTGTCATGCCATTGACTCTAGTTGAGTTGTTATTTTTGTCGGACGCACTAGGGTGATTGTAACAAGGCCAGAAATGCAACAAAATCCAATATAACAGAAAAGGAGGGATCATAAGCAATCGCGCACTTCAAATCTCACTCTGGTATCTACACATGTATGGCTATTTTAATACGAGGCACGTGATAGTACACTTTGTCTTTGAGCAGACGTTCAAAATTTTTAAACATTCTAACTGTTCGATAGATTATTTGATCATTTCTCTAAAATGATTTGGCTAGTCTATTAGAGGCACACGTCTGCATGAGGTCCTTGTGTTGAGTGATTACATTGCTATAACAGACCAAATAATCTTTTGAATTTTTTTGAGAATGAACATGGTAGTTTTGTTCCTTTGTATGATGTTGTAACTTCTTTTATCTTAGTTTCAGCCTTCATCAAGTAGAGTAGTCATTTCACAGGGCAAAAGTGACAGTTGCACACTATCTCATCCCTCTATGAAGTTAATTATTCCAGTTATTCCAGAAGAAAGAGATGTATGATGCCCTATCGTTACTAATTGCTTTGTTCCTTTTAGCAAAAGGACTGATTTAAAATTCGTTGGTTTTTGTTTTCCTTGGTAATGATGTTATATGACATTTCTTTTTGTTTTAGGTTGCAAATATAAATATGAAGGCAGAACAAAAACAACTACCTCAAGTGTAGATCTCTTTGGACAGAGCAGCAGTGACAGTGCGTATTGCTAACGTAGGTACATGATCTCGGCTGCTCCATACATTCCAGCAGAAAGAGTTTTTGGTGCTGCACTCCAAGATGCACTTGATGTAGTTGGATAGGAAGCCAACAGAACAGATGTAGTAGTCTCCATAGCAAGGAAGGAGTTATCTGAGTTTAAAAATAGGCAAGCTTTGACAGAGAATATACTTAATAATATCCTCAACAAGTCTCGTGGTAATCCCGCCATTACATGTGAGGTGGCACGAGCTCCCTAAAAGGAACATTTTTTACACTGAGATTGTATTGTTTATCAGTTGTGTTGTACTCCGATGATGCTTTATAAGCTACGGAATTTTTCAGGACTGTAATAATTTACTAATTTTCCAGTTATAAGTTGTTTCCATAGTTCTAGAACTTATTTAGCATTTTAGAGAACTTGTGTTCTTTGTTTATCCACCTTTATATCCTGGCAATGGATCTAAGTTAGATAGGCTTAAACAGTAGCAGGCCCACAATGTTTTATCAGTCCTTGATAGGGCACCAATCAACAGTGATGGGCCTACACTAAGGCCATTATATGTAGAATATGACCGCAAAAGAACAGAACAGCAAAAGGCTAGAACAGTAAATGGCTAGAACAGTGAAAGGCCAGAACAGTGAAAGGCCAGAACAGTACAGGAAAACTATAAGACGCCAGAACAGTAACATGGCGGAAACAATAACAAGGCCAGAACAGTAGGAGGCCAGAACTTTAGCAGGCCAGAAACTTCACAACCCGTTTATGGGACTGAATAGTAGAAGGCCGGAACAGTGAATGTCTAGAGAAGTAAAGGGCCATAACTGTAGAGGGCCGTAAGGGCCCATGATGGGTGTGACAAAAGTGGTGGGCCGACAGCAGGCCTTAACAATAATGAACAGACTTGGCCTAGGCTGAGAATGGGCCGCATAGTATTGGACCAAGGTGGGCCTTCTATAGACTAAAACAATGTCGGGCCTCCAAGTTCACGGGCCGCGGATGGCTGCACTAGTTGGCCCATTTCAAACAGTCTTGGACGAAACAGTAACGAGCCTTCTTCTTATTGGGCTCTCCTCATGTGCCGGCCCACTTAATATTTAGTAGGCCTTGTCTGGGCCTGGCTTCTGCCACGATTTCTCTGACCATTAACAGAGATAACTGGGCGTTAACGGTGTTCGCCATGTGGCATCTTGCATGACGTCAGCAGTCATCAGGGCTGGCGAACAGATCTATGACAGAACAAGTTTTCGCGGATGAAGGGTGTGATCCGCCACGGTCAGAAAAAACCGTGTTAGATTCTTTTGTGACGAGGCTTTTACCATGATGGGCATCCGTCGTGGAAGACTTTTTAGCCACAAAAACGGGCCTTCAACCACGAAAATCGTCCGTTGTAAAAGCCAACTTTTCTTGTAGTGATGACCAAGCCGACAATGCCAAAAGTAAGTCATATTCAGATCATTTGGTTTCAACCTTTTCACATTTATGTTATAGACCGATGATGGCTCAGTGTTGATGTAGAGCTCGTTGGGGAACCCCAAGAGGAAGGTATGATGAGCACAGCAGCAAGTTTCCCTCAGTTATGAAACCAAGGTTTAATCGAACCAGTAGGAGCAAGGAAACACCCCAAAGGTGTTGCTAGCTGAGCCTTGGCAGGGCGCACTACCGGTGCTAGTAGCAGCATGGAGACCCGCACAACACAACCACAGAACTTTGTCCCCAACTTGCGATGAGGTTGTCAATCTCACCGGTTTTGCTAAAAACAAAGGATTAAACGTATCGAATGGAAGGAAGTAATAGTTTGCAAAAAGTAAACACAAAGCAGTAAACAGTTTGTAGATTGAATGTAAAAGAAAGGACCGAGATCCATAGTTCACTAGAGGTGGCTCTCCTTAAGATAGATAACATGCTGGGTGAACAAATTACAGCGGGGCAATTGACAAACATCGAGAAAGCAATACATGCATATACTAATCATCTTGACTCCTTTGGAACTTGATTGGGCATTAAAACATTATACATAGACCGCCATCCAACTGCATCTATGACTAATAATCCACCTTCAGGTTATCATCCGAACCCCTCCAAAGATAAGTTATAAGCACAGATTATTGCTTACGAATCGTGTAATGTAAACAATACGATTGTTCTATGAACAAAGGATTGTTGTTTTCTCCCTAGTAGCAACAACACATCTAGTACCTTAGAGATTTCATCACTTCCCAGATTACCAGAGGCATGAACCCACTATCGAGCATAAATACTAACTCTTGGAGTTGCTAGCATCTACTTGGCCAAGATAGCTACTAACAAAGGAAAGCATGCAAGATCACAAATAACAAAGACATGATAGAATCAATAATCAATCTGAAATAGCATCTCAATATCCATCGGATCCCTGCAAACACAACTTGCAGAATTACAAATAGATGATCTTGATCATGAACGGAGCTCACAAGATCTAGACATGACAGCACAAAGGAGGAGAACTAGCCATCTAGCTACTACATGGACCCGTAGTCCAGAGATGAACTACTCACGCATCACACCGGAGGCTTGCATGATGATGAAGAAGGCCTCCAGGGTGAATTCCCCTCTCCGGTAGGGTGCCGGGAAGAGCTTCAAATCCCTCCCGATCTAGGGACAGAGACAAAGGTGGCTATAGACTCTTTCATGGATTCTTGATCGGGTCCTTAGGGTTTTCGTCCCGAGGGCATCTTATAGGCGGAAGGAGAGGCCGAGGGGATGCTGGGGTCGGCCAGACCACCCCCTGGTGCGAGCTAGGCCTAGGCACGCAGCCAGGTGGTGTGGCCGGCTCCCAGCCCTTCTTCGTCTCCTATTCTGGCATCAGATGTCTTCCGAAAAAATAGGCACTTTGGCTTTTGTCCCGTCTAATTCCGCGAATATTCATTTTCTGACTTTCCTGGAACCAAAAACAGCAGAAAACAGGCAGTTGGCACTATGGCTCTTGTTAATATGTTAGTCCAAGAAATCATATGAAAAGTACTCCAAAGTGTGGACAAAACACAAGAAAGTAGATAAAACCAAGCATGGAACATCAAAAATTATAGATACATTTGCAATGTATCAACCGACTCACCATCAAGATTCAAAATAAATAACCCGTCCTGGACGGGTGCAAAGCCATGAAACATATCATTCAAATACAAAGAACAACCATTATTCTTATTTTTCGACGGATAGCCTTGTCTCATAAAACATGAGGTAGAAATAATATTTCTACTAAGCACTAGAACATAATAACAATTATTCAACTCCATTAAGAATCTAGAAGGTAAATGAAGTTGCATCGTGTCGACTTCCAACGCAATGACTCTCGCTTTGTTGCCAACTCGAATGTCAACCTTGCCTCTTGACATGCTCCTAGTTCTTACCAGCCCCTGCAACGAGTTGCAGATGTGAATAAGTGATCCGGTATCATATACCCAAGAACTACCAGGTGCATCAGCAAAATAAATGTCTATAACATTGCAAACAAGTGTACCTAAGCCGGAAGTCACACCACCACTCTTGGCTTTGTCAGCCAGATACTTGCTACAATTCCTCTTCCAGTGGTCATCCGCCTTGCAGTAGAAGCAAGTGGATCTGGCTGCAGGAGATGGCTTAGTCCCCGAGGAAGCGCTTTGGATCAGGTCCTGAGCCTTGCCTCCCGACTTAGCCTTCTTCTTAGTCCAAGAACTCTTCTTGAACTTATCCTTATTCTGCACCATCAACACTTGACTGGCACCTTTCTTGAGATCCGCCTCAGCCTGCTTGAGCATCCCACGTAATCTAGTGAGCTTCTTATCCATACCATGCATGTGGTAGTTCGATATGAACTACCATACGCACTAGGAAGAGAGTTCATAATTATGTCTGTAGCACACTCTTCGCAAATGGGGTAGCCCAGCCTTACCAGAGACTGCATGTAACCAACCATCTTGATCACATGCGGACTCAGTGGATCACCATCCTTAAGCTTGCAACTCAACAAAGCCTGAGATACTTGATGCCTCTTAGTCTTTGCCTGAGCCTGGAACATACTTTTGAGGCTTTCGATCATATCATAGGCCTCAACATTCTCTAACTATTGCTGCAAGTCTGGTTCCATGTGAGCAAGAATAAGACAGCTAATATCTGTAGACTCATCACAAGTCCTATGGTAGGTATTGGTGGCTGCAACAGCCACATTATCATTCGGCTCATCTGGAAGGGGGTTGTCTAGGACATGGTCCCTCATTTCTTGCTTGAGAACAATTCTCAGATTACGATACCAGTTGGTGAAGTTAGTTCCATTTAGCTTACCTTTATCTAAGATGGTTCCCAATGAAAAACTAGAAATCTGAGGGAGACTCCTAGGTGCCATCGATCTACAACATAAAAATATGCAAAACACTTAAGACATGTATCCATAAAAGAACAAGCATATTAAACATTTTAATACTTATGCTCCCACTAGAAGCAACACCCCTCCGATGGTTACTTAGTGATTCAGGACCCTAAATAAGCAAGGCGACTAGTGAGATTTAGCATCACCGCTAGCTGTCAAGTGATCTAGGTAGACAACTCCTTATCAATCGCATCTCATACGACTCCTATTGGATGGGTGGCATCACATGCCACGGCTACCATCCGAATTTTCCCGATTCCCACAACTGTTGTGATAGACCAGTCTAGGTTACCAAGTGCTTCTGTGGTGAGAGTCTGAATCGAACCCACCTAGTTGGAAAGAATTGATAGCACCTCAATTTTATGAGCCCACTACCAAAAATGTCCGACTTGTGATGGTGCAGCACTGGCGGGGAAATCGACTAGACCTTCCTTGAGGGATTACTTTCTACCAACTATCTAATATAGGTAAAATAGAGACATAAACATAACACAAATAATGCAATTATAATGTGAAACGGTATGGCTCTCTTCATGGCGATCTCCATCTCCACAAATCTTGTAATTCGACTCGTGTCAACTATTGTCACGTGCTGCCTTACTCCATGTAGCCGACTTGTACATGGATTTGCATGCCATCCGGGTTCTCCAAACAGCTACACTAGCTAGTATAAATTACATAGAGAATCCGACACGTAGGTCGTTATACAATAAAATGATAGCACCTAGGCTCCAGCCAACAAACAAAAACCGTGATACGCAGATCACGTATGGATTACACACATCACATGCACATAAGTCATACCATTCACACATCATCCTGCAAAAAACAAGTTATACATAGATACGATATCTACCGGTGTTGTGAAACTCGCAATGAAATCTAAGGCATTACAACAGGGCGAAGCCAGCGGTCCCGGATTTCTTCATCGGATAAAACAATTTTACCCAAATCTGATCCATACTCTGATTTGACCAAACTCTTTGATCTTTGATCACCACATTCGGATTTACGTGTCACAGTCTACCCCGATGGAGGAAGCTGACCGATAGGGGTATGACGTTCCACGACCTTAGCAGTTAGATCACAGAAACCAGATCATCCATTCCCCCGAGTACAGTTGATCCAATCAACTTCATACAAAACCGATCTATCTCATAGATCGACCACCAAAACAACAATTAGATCCAATCTAAGGCCAACCACATATCACATATGCATGATCTCGAGCCTAAAACCAGAAGCTAACGCTCTGATACCACTCTTGGGCCATGTAGAAATAAACAAAAACTTTTCCCTACGCGGTGATCCAAAGATCTAGCTGAGGTAGTAGGCCACGAGAATTACCACTAGATGCGCAATTGCGGAATCGATGAAGCACGTCGCTTGATGCAGTGCAGTCCTCACGATCCATTCCTATCCACGATCGTCGAAGTGCTAAATGTACAACACCTCCGCCAGTATGCACACGTATGAGGAGGAGCACCAGCGATGGACTGCTAGGTCCGGTACGGTGGTTGGAATGAACTGGAGCTAGGGTTTCCAACGCATGGAATGATCTAACCGTGTGCTCTAAGCACCTGCTCCCCAGCTTATATAGGGAGTGAAAGTGGGCTCCACTCACTTGTGGCCCATTCACTAAAAGTCCTATTTTAGTCACTGTGAGTCTAACTCATTGACTCGAGTCCAACCCAAATACATTTCCGGTTCGGGTCTAACCCAAACTTGCTCCCGCTCTTAAGTGTGTGACCCGACAGGCCCATGGTGACTTGGGAACGATCCGGCTCTCACTTGTGACCGACCAGTCGGTAGCGCCTCCTAGCAGAACGTGTCGACTCCCAAGTACCAAAGAGTTAGGACGACAAACCTTCCAATGCGAGTTTTGTCCAAGTACCTTTTGCCTCACGATATGCCTTGTTGAACTATAGGCGAATAATCGTCATCCCATAAATCGTTCGACTCTCTTTCTCAATCCGAGATAAGTGATTCATCCGACTAACTCTTAGTCGATCGCCTCGGTTAACACTTAACCGAGTCACGCATGGCCATGCTTTCCAAATCATATCTTCCGAGAGGGCCTAGAGAATATCTCTCCAGTTGGAGGGGCAAAATCCCATCTTGGTCATCCATATCATGCAGCTTGATTCTTAGTCGAACAAAACTCTGTCTTTATAAATGCCTAGTGACGGAACAACGTTTGACAGAACCTAAGTCGGTGATCCTCAACTCGAATTATGCAATAGCCTCAGGTCTAAGTATTACATTGATTAAGACATACAAATGACGACTTGTTCATTGCATCTCAATATGGGCCAGTCCGACTCGCTAAACTCTTTAGCCGAATCCGTGTAAGTCGGAATAGCATCTCCATGCCCATGACAAGTGGAACCGAGTCATCCGCCGACTTTCACATTAGTCTAAGTTGTGTGTCTAGCACAACCTCAACGACCAAGGACAATTAGTATGAACAACATTAATATATAGTTCCACAATTGAATCACATATTCAATGATACATATCAGTAGTTCATACATGGACAATAATTTTATGAATACATTGGGAATAACATCATACATGATTACCTCTAGGTCATATTCCCAACAACCACTGTTTCGGTCCTAGGCCTAGTCAAACGGGACCACATACCGGTTCATCCGGTCCTAGCACTGGTGGAATGATTTAGACCGGAGCATAATAGAGGAACGTGTCGGATAATAAGTCGGTGTACCATCCGGTACACTAGTTCCTTAACCGGGTGAGTCAGTTTGAACCGGTCCTTACCAATACGCTTCAGTAACGTGTTCTAGTATATATTTGGTTCAAATCCGATTCTATATCGGGTGATCCAGTCCTGCAATCGGTGTACCGGGCTACAGACTAGAAACCCACAGATCCCTCTATTTGTAGATTTTGAAGATGACATGTTGAAAGGACCGATATGAGTGGCTAGAGGAGGGGTGAACATGCGCTATAAAATTTTATATGTTTTCAAAGTTTAGGCTTGGCACAAAGGTAAATTCTCTAGATATGCAACTAAGTGAATTTCCCTAGATGACAAGGAAGCAAGCAACAAGATAAACAACAATATAAAAAGTTAAGGAAAGAGATAACCACAAGATGACACGAGGATGTGATTCCTAGAGTTCCTTGTTAAGGGAAGTACGTCTCTGTTGAAGAGGTGTTGGGGCCACACAAGGTCTACCAAGCGCCACAAAAGCCTCACCTCCTTCTCCCGAGCATGCACCACAAGAGGTGGGGTGTCCTTGTCGGTGGCAATCGAAACCTCGCACAAAGCTTGGGGAACTTCTCCACAATTGAATCAGAGGCTCCCAACTCGATCATACAGCTCTTACACACAAACACGAGCTCTGGGGGCAACTTCTTCAAGTTAGAGATTCATAAACCCTAGAACAACAACTTATTACACAAATGGAGGGGAAAGACAAATCCCCTCTGTATAAATCTAGATCTTGGTATCCTCCCTTGATTCCCAAAAGGGAATCAAGTTCTAGTGTCTAGGGAAAGAGATCTTGAAGATTTGAGCTCAACAATGATGGAGGAGAGAGAGTGGTAGTTGCAATCTTTACTTGGGGAACAAGGGTGCCTTTTATAGGTGCCCTGAAAATCTTCCATTGTAGCTTACTTACCCTGGAGTGTATGGCAAGTACACTCTAGAGTGGCCGGCTGCATCGGATAATCTGGCCTGTCATACGACAACAAAAGTGTTCGGGTAGATTCCAAGCAGTTTCCGATCTGGCATACCGCAAGTTGTTACCACAATGATGACTCAGAGTATGGACCAGACCAAAATATCTGGTGTTCTCACATCGGAGTCACTGGTGCGTTCACATCGGACTTTCTGCCTAAACCACACTAAACACTCTGGTTTCCGCAGACAATTTGGCTAAAATTTCCGAGCCATGCCCAAAACCTTCCATTGAGAACCCCTCCTAATGGAATTGAAGACCAAAAATCACGCCAGAGCTTTGGAGATCCTTGGCACTTGATTCTCTTTTCACATTTGAGAGGGGAAACCACTAACTTGTGCTAAAACAAGTATAATGACTTGAACACTTTGCACATGGTTAAACCTCACTTATGTTGTCAACAAGCACTAAAACACATTTAGTAGGTAAATTCCCTTTCAATCTCCCCCATTTTGGTGTTTGATGACAACACAAGGATTTGCATTATAGATAGGCAAGAAACACACATCCAAACATAATTCAAAAATATAGACGTGCTCCCCTAGATGTGTGCACATTTTGGGTTTTGTATTTGAATACAAGTGCACAACAAATAGGGTCGGCATTCCCCCTAGATTTTGTAAACCAAGAACATATGCAAGTAATAAGATGATAAGGAGCAGGGCATATATTTGTAGAAAAGGTAAAGACAAGATGAATAAGATAAAAACTAGCACAAGATAAACATAAGCACACATAGTTTTTAACATAGAGTCATGCTCACATTTCTTACCACACACAAACCAATTTTAAACCATAACCACTTAGTTCTCACACAAATAAGATAATGACACAAGCTTCAAAGAGGAAACTCAAGAAAACGATAAGCTTATACAACCCATGAAAATCCTGGTAGCAACCTAATAGGCCTACTTCCCCCCTTTGGCATCGATCCACCAAAAAGGGAAAAGAGCGATGCTAAAGCATCCCATGCTGAAACTAGCCACTATAGTCAATGTCATCTCCATCCTTAGAGTCATCATCATCCTTGGATCCCACATTGTTAGCCTCGTCATCAGTTGGTTGCACATGTTGCTTACCGTGAGGGAAGGAGGAGGAGGATACATCCTCAAACATGGACCAACCAACACAACCTTGACTCCAATGACCATGATTGAATTGACTTGGGTGATCTCCAATGGCATAGGAACTAAATGTAGAGAAAAATCTAGTTCTTCAACACCCACAAATATGGAGCAAAACTAGGGGAACTAAGAGTTAGAGGAAGAGAAGCAATGGTTTACCCAAATACATGATTCCCATTACCCTTGCTTGGCAAGAAGAGGGACCTCAAATGGATAAACTTGGTAAATCCAAGAAATCCCAATGTGATCCAAGAATGGAGATTTCCTTCAGTGGAGAGCCTTCCAATGACCTGATCTATGGATTGGTGGAGTTTGGGAGTGTTTGGGTGGAGGAGAAAGGCTAGGGAGAGCAGGAGCACCTCTGGGCGGTGACCATGGCGTTGGGGGTGTGAGGGAAGAAGTGGAGAAGAGGACACTAATGCATGTAAAATGCATACATTAACTTTGTAGTTTATTGTCACATATTCCCACATATCTGCATAATTTAGAATGTTATATCCATGTTTTAAATTGATTTATGGGGATTTACCATTGACCACCTTTATTTGGGTTATAACTCTATAGAATAGGGAAACCCTATTTTTTGTATTTTAAAGTTTCAAGGACCTAAATGAAGTCAAATGGACTTGGGATTATTCAAGGATTATTTTTTACGAAAACAAGGATCCGAAGCACCTATTTCATAAGAGGGGAGGTATATGTCCCATTTGATCCTAGGCGGCATGGCCACTCCCCTGGTGTAAACACCAGGATTTTTTTAAGTCCAGATGCCTATTATGTCGTACATCGTAATCCCGGGAATACCATTTTTGCGAGACATAACCAAATTGATATCACAGTACCTCATCCATTACAAACCATAATAGTCTTACAAATAGTTGATCCCATGATCAACTCTTAATACACATCAAAGCAGCGGAAATAAACGTAGTAGAGACTCCATCTTCATTGTCACATGCAATGCTGACAATGGGAGATGATCCTAATTATCGTAGACGTCCTGCTGTCCGTCCTCCGGATACTCCTCTTCATAGTCTAGCAATGGGAATAGCCAGGGACGAAGCCATGAGTACTTTTAAAGTACTCGCAAACTATCACTAATCCCATGCATTGCGTCGGAAATTAGTAGCAAACAATTTTTCTATACCAAATATTGAAATATATGGGACTCATAACATAAATCAAGTTAAGAGAATTCTCGTCATTGTAGATAGCAATGGGTCTATCATTGATTATTACAACAATGTATTCATGTGGTTTCAAAATATGATGAACACCATTAAAGATGAGTTTTGAAACTATGGCCGCATATATTTTGATAGAACTTTTGCATGAACACTTACCAAACAAATCAATTGGTAAATAAACGGTATGCACAGATGCTAAGCCGTCAATATATCACAATCCCCACTAATCTGCAAAAGGTAAACAACATATCTGATTAGATAAACTGCTACATCATTTTGGTATCATGATAATTAGTATTGTTGTTCTTGAGAGAATAAGCAGGCGTGGCTCGGTTTCACTAATCTGAAAAATGACTATAAGAAGGCATGTCATTTTGGTAAATCATACGCTCGCATCAATCTAGCAATGAAACGGCAAGGAAAAAATGTCTAAATCAACAAGAAATGAATCGTCAAGGAATGTTGCAATAAATAACTGCATGTTGGATGCTTTATGCTTAATTTATTTTATTTTTCTTAGGTGGCATAATTGATTAGGTGGCAGGCTAGCGTTGTTTAGGGATGCTTGATGAGGTGGACACCTTGCATGTCAAGGGAAATATGTTAGTGGGGATGACCTATTTAGTTTATATAGATGCAAGTAAGACAATCCTAGTAGGAATCCTAAGCTCTAGGCTTGTTTGCAATAAGCCAGTTTTATTTCAAAAGTACTTAGTAGTAAAGACCTATTTTAGTTGTCTAGATTACTCAAGTGGAAACCTGGTTTTTATTTCCACAACCCTGTTGTGGTCAAGTCAAAGTCATATTTCAAGTCACAAGTCATTTCGAAAACATCTGACAATGAAACAGTATGGTCATCCAACTATCCATGACCGTAGACGCGGCTATCCGAATAGTTTGATAGTCTACAAAGGTAGTACACTTTCACCACAACATTCGATACATCCGTCAGGGATAGCCCTGAATCATCATACTTGGTATGCGGATAATCAATCATAAACTTTCAATTAGACACCCTAGTATAGGCACTCCCCTATGAGCTTGGCCTCCCAGCCATGGCAATCCGCCATCCCGGGAACTACATAGGTGGTCACTTCTTTCACTCACAACCACCAGGTAGCCTAGCTTAACCCTTTTTTCCGCGAGGGAACCCATACTAAGACACATAAACTTCCAGTTAATTCTTACCCAATTCAGGTATTGTGGTTGTACGGTAAAGTTGGAATGGTATCGCATCTGAACCCAACCACTAGTTTTTATTCAACGTAAAGTCACATCCCTCATTCATCATCATCTTCAAGTCATTTTGTTTCATAACCCATGTCAAAACATTTCAATAAAATGACTCATCATTCTAAGGTTTTCATAATTATTTGCTCCAAGTGTTCCCATCTAAAGTGATCAATATTAGTTTAGCACTAGAAACTATCAATGAGAGTGTCCCTATTGAGGGGTGCTAACCAAGTGTAACTACCTAAGCCTAGTTCTATGCTCTTGATGGCATCTGTCCTATTTTCCCACTAATCACTAATAATTAACTATTTAAAAAACTTTGGTAAAGGGAAAAATAAAGCTTGTAGGTAAAACTTGGGTTTGGTGTAATCAAGGTTGCATCACAATAGCATGCATAGTTTAGCTTGCCTTGGTTGGTACAGTGGTCGAAGTGCTCCTCTTCTTATTCATAGAATTCTTCCTCCTCGTAGCCTGGGTTGGTACTAGCGTCTAGGAATAAATACGAGGTACGCAATCACCAAACAATACTTACCTACTTCTATTCAGCACACAAAGGCTCACACTAGATGATATAGCATTGTAATGCCTGGGAAATTATTCCCAATTAGAATTGATTGTTATTTTAATTTTGTGCATCATCATGACATCATCATGTATATTTTGTTCGCAGTTTTAACCGCGAACTATTTATCTAAAAACCTATTTTGGTTTTACTAAAATATCCCTATGGTTTTATTAAATCCGTTTTCCTTTTCTTATTTTCAAACTAAAACAAAATAATATTTTTGGTTTGTTATGTGACCGCAAATGGTTTTCTTATTTGACTAAAAATAAAACTAGGCTAAAGGTCCGTCTAAAGTTCTAGTCCAAAACTAGCCCCATCTAGTCTACTTTGGACTAGATAAAACCCTAACCCCAAAAACTGAGATCTAGATATTTCCGAAATCCCCTCTCTTCCTCCCCAAATCTAGCCGACGGCGAGCTTGTTCCTTCCCCACAACAATTTCGCTGCAGCCTTGTTTTCTCTTCGCTAGAATCTATCTGCAGCCATCTCCAATCGATGTAAATCAATGGCACCCACTCGCCTGGTTCCCGTGCGTCAAAGGTAGGTATGCACTCATCTGCTACTCCATACATGAATCCATGTCTCCAATTGATTCAAATCCTTCACGTGAGCAAAATCTTAATGGACCATCTTACGATCGCTCAATTCCTTGTCGCATACTTATGTGCAGATCCTAGGGAATGTGTCAACACCCGGATTTTTAATCCCATATGCTTGTTAAGTCATCCATCGCAATCCCAGGATTACCATTTTTGCGAGACATAACAGATTGGATATCACAGTACATCATCCATTACAAACCACACATCTCATGATCCAGTCTTAATACAACAAGCAGCGGAATAAAAGATAAGCGTAGCGGCGGGGTCCATCTTCAGGGGCACAGGCAATGCTGGCGAAGGCAAATAGTCCTAGTTATCATAGTTGTCCTGCTGGCCATCATCTTGGTAGTCTCCTTCATAGTCTGGCCATGAGAATAGCCCGGGACAAAAGCCATGAGTACTCTTTAAGTACTCGCAAACTACCACTAACAAGTAGTATAGTTCTAAGTTAAAGTAGTATAGTTCTAAGTTAAACCTTACCCCGTCAATTCAAGTACAACAAGAGTGTAGCCCTGCCTACCATTGACCAAGTCAGAGTAGTCTGTGAAAACCCCGACGTATTCCCAGATGAATTGCCAGGTATGCCCCCGGATAGGGATATAGAGTTCATTATCGAACTAATCCCTGGAACCGGACCTATAGCCTAGAGACCCTATACCATGAACCCCTCAGAGTTAGTAGAACTGAAGAAGCAGTTGGATGCCATGTTAGCAACAGGCTTGATTCAGCCAAGTGCATCGCCATGGAGATCACCAGTGTTATTCGTCGACAAGAAAGATGGAGGCAACCGTCTGTGTATAGACTACAGAAAGTTGAAGGATGTCGCCATCAAGAACAAGTACCCCTTGCCAAAGATAGAGGATCTATTTGATCAGTTGACTGGAGCTCAGGTATTCTCAAAGATTGATCTTAGGACTGGTTGTCACCAACTTAAGATTCGTGCAATGGATATTCCGAAGACCGCCTTTACTACTCGCTATGGTTTATACGAGTATACGGTTATGTCTTTTGGATTAACCAATGCCCCTGCTTATTTCATGAATCTCATGAATAAGATCTTGATGAATTTCCTAGATAAGTTTGTAGTTGTGCTTATCGACGACATCCTTATCTACTCCAAGTCAGAAGAAGAGCATGAGCAACATCTGAGAATCATCCTAGAAACCCTGAGAGAACATCAGTTATATGCCAAGTTTAGCAAGTGTGAGTTTTGGCTGAAAGAAGTAGGATTCCTAGGACATATTGTGTCTGCCGGAGGAGTCTCTGTTGATCCCAGCAAGATCAAAGATGTTGAAGAATGGGAAGCACCAACCAATCAAACCACACAGGAGTCTCTGTTTGCAAGGGTTAGCTTGCCACTAATAGCTTGCCTTGGTTGGTGCAGTGGTTGAAGTTTTCTTCTTCTTCTTCTTGGTAGAACTCCTCCTCCTCGAAGTCTTGGTCGGTACTATCGTCTAGAAATACATAGGGAGTGCACAATCACCAAACAATCCTTAACTAGGCTAAGCATTATTCTAAACCACACAATTGATGATCTATTATCATCACAAGCATCACAAGTTTAATTCAATAGTTTCAACCTTTTTATTTTGGAAAAGTAATTTCTACTCAATGAAATATTAACTAAAATTTAATATTCACCACCAAAATATGGGATCATGTGGACACATGTCCTCACCACATATTCTAACATGTGGGAATGAGATTTAAAGGTTGTATCAATATTACTTTGGTTTAAGTTCATTATTTAATGATTTAAAGTGACTAGAAATGCCTATATAGCCTTATTTTGGTACTAGTCCAAAGTCACTGCCTATAAACCTTAATATTATTACATATTTGGATAGATATGATGAGATGTGATTTTTGAGAGTTGGAATCAACTCAAAAGCTAACTTGGTTGATTTTATAAAAATGTTTCAAGTTGCAAAAGTTTCTATCTTCTTATTTTTATTAGGAGAAATCTATAACTCTAAATGAATTAAATCCAACGGGCTTGGATAGAGAATTTCAATACCTTTCAGACAAAATTAGTTTCATGTAATTTGGATTTGTCAAACTCACATAATTGAATTTTGAAACACTGGACAGAAACTATATTCTAATTAAAAAGAAAAACCTAGATTTGAATCTACGGGCTTGCGCGGGAAAGGAAATGGGCCGGCCCAGTGGTGCTACGCGGCACAGGCTCAGCTGACAGGGGGGTCCACTTGTCAGCGGCTCTTAAAACGCGAAACGGTACGCACGCTGTGGGCCGTGCGATTAGAGGCTAGATCTACGGCTGAGGGTCGTCGAAGACGACGGACAGGTCGCCGGCGAGCTCGAACACTAGCAGCTCGGTGGGGGTCTATTGGGGGTGTACCAAGGCTCCAGCGGGGTCGGTGATGCGGGCGAACAAAGTGGAAGACGATGGCGAGGCGAGGCATGGTCGCGGCGGAGCTTGGGGTGGCCGGAATCAACGGCACCCTTCTTCTCTAGAGGCGGCGGCTCTGGCTCCAATTCCGGCGAGCTGCTGCTCCACTTGCTCTGGCGAGGGGTGGTTGAGGTTCAGAGAGGAGAGGGGAGTGGAATGGTGTGAGTCTTTGGTGCTGGGGAGGGCTCCTTTTATAGGTTCGACGTTGAGACCGAGCGGGATGGGCGGTCGACGGTGGCGACATGGCTACGAAGAGCTAGCGGCATGGCTGGGGATGGCGATCGATGGGCGGTCCCCTGGTGGTGCTCTAGTGCTTCAATCCGGCCGTAGGGGCGGTGGCATGCGGTCGGGATGAGGTGGCGCTCTGCGCGGCCGAGGCGGCTGTGTCCACGGCGAGCGGTGGTTGTGGGGCTTTGGGCGGCGAACGGAGGTGTCTAGGGTGTTCTCTAGGTCGAGGCGGAGCGGTGGGCGCGGGCTGGTGTCGAGCGGCGGCTTGTGCACGCGGGGACAGTGCGCGCTCTGCGGGCGGCGAACGGCATGGTTGACAGGCTTTGGGCGCGGCGGTTCCTGGTAGTTCTGGTCGCTGTCCTTGGGCTAGGACTGGTTGGGCGGTGGAGGTGGACCACTGGCTATCCCAGGACACGGTGGATGGCGCTGGCGGTGGCATGGCTGTGGCTTGCTGTCGCCGGTGGGGTGCCCAAGTGGGGGCTCGGCCTTAATGGCCATGACCGTTTGGTCGTGGCACAGTGAGTGGCTAGGCTAGAGAGGGTTAGGGGGAGTAGTGGAGAGGTTTTTGGTGGCAATTTGGGGAACAAGTTTGGCCAGAACACTATTTAAAATAGTGAAATTTGTTTAGTTTGTAAACTGCCTGCCAAGTGTTTGATGAAATGGCCACAAGAGAAAAAGTTTTGAATTTTGAGTTCAAAAATTTTGGGTGATCTCCACTAGTGCTAGGTAGTCTCTGGTTGCAAGGTTTTTGAAAATGGTGCTCAATTAGATGGTTTTTGAAATAGGGGTGATCTATGCATATGCATTAGATTCAATTTTAAACTGTCATTTAAAATAGTTTACAGAAGGTTTTTAGTAGATCAAAAGGTGGGCCTTGGTACCTCATTATGTGTACTAGCAAGGGGTGTAAAGATCAAGAATTGTTTCTGTTAAGAATTGAGTACTAGGAATAGCCAAAGTAGGTATGAGAGTTAAATTTGTCCAAATGACCATTCCTTCATTTTATTTCTTTTTGATTTGATTTCTTTTAGGAAAAGTTTGGGAATGATGTAGATGATATTCAAATCACCTAAGAAACATTTTAGAAGCAAAGGATCACACAATCATGGCAATTCAAAACAACTCCTATTTTAAATGCACACATATATGAATGCTTTCATTTTAAATATGGAAAAGTTTTTGTTAATCCTAATTTTGGATGATTTGATCTTTGATAAACTTGGATTGAAGTTTTGGGATGTTACAAACCTTCCCCCCTTAAATAAAATCTCGTCCCGAGATTTACAAGAAAACTAGGAACTAAAGAGATCTGGGAACTCTGTCCTAATGTAGTCCTCGCCCTCCCAAGTGGCTTCCTCCTCAGTATAGTTGCTCCACTGAATCTTGAGAAACTTGATACTCCTGGTCCTGGTGGTTCCGTAGGCTTCTTCTAAGATACGGATGGGCACTTCCCGATAGGTCAGGTCATTGTTGATTTCCACTGCTCTGTGATCGATATTCTTGAAAACTTCAGTCTTCTCAGGCACTTCCAAGCATTTGCGAAGTAACGAGATATGGAACACATTGTGGATGGCTGACATCTCTTTAGGCAATTCCAGCTGATACGATACCTCTCCTCGATGGTTCAGAATCTTGAAAGGTCCAATATATCTGGGAGCTAACTTTCCCTTCAGACTAAAGCGTTGGGTTCCCTTCAATGGTGAAACCTTGAGATATACGAAATCTTCGACATTGAAAGTCAGGTCTCTCCTTCTCTTGTCAGCATAGCTCTTCTGTCTGGATTGGGCGGTCTTGAGGTGCTCACGAAGTTTGTGAACTTTCTCTTCTGCTTCTCGGAGAATGTCGGGTCCAAATATCTGACTCTCTCCTACTTGCGACCAATTCAAAGGGGTATGACACTTTCTTCCATATAGGAATTCAAATGGTGCCATCTGCAAACTAGCTTGATAACTGTTGTTATATGAGAATTCTGCGAAGGGCAGGCAGTCTTCCCATTTTGATCCGTATTCCAACACACAAGCTCTAAGCATATCCTCCAAGATCTGGTTGACTCTCTCAGTCCGTCCATCTGTTTGCGGGTGATGAGCGGTACTGAAATTCAACTTGGTTCCTAATCCTTCCTGAACTTTCTGCCAAAATCTTGAGGTAAACTGGGTTCCTCGATCTGATACGATGGTCTTGGGGGTTCCATGCAGACTAACAATCCTAGCAATGTACAGCTCTACTAGTTTTGCACTCTGGTAGGTTGTCTTGACTGGTATGAAGTGGGCTACCTTGGATAGTCTATCAACTATGACCCAGATTGAGTCATTTCCCTTACTAGAAGTAGGTAAACCGGTGATAAAGTCCATTCCGACGGAATCCCATTTCCATTCCGGAATCTGCAATGGTTGCAACAATCCTGCAGGTCTCTGATGCTCTCCTTTGACTCTTTGACAGATGTCACATTTGGCGATGTAGCTTCCGATCTCTCTCTTCATCTTGTGCCACCAAAATTACTCTTTCAAATCCTGATACATCTTTGTTCCTCCGGGGTGGATAGAATAAAGAGTATCATGAGCTTCCTTCATGATAATTTCCTTCAGCTCCGAATCTGCTGGTACACAGATATGTCCCTTGTACCACAGTACACCTTCTTCTTCTTCGGTGAATCCAGGTACTATGTGTAACACCCTCAGAATCGGCCCTATGCAAGTTTCAGCGATCCCCGCCCAACCCGCATAGAAACGATTCAAAGGTGCCCACCAGGCACTTTCGTGCGGGTGGAAAACGAAGTAATAACATTACACAACAGTCCTCGATGGGACCCACAGAACAGGTATATATACAACAGCGACTCAATGAGTCAAGAATACAGATATAGTATACAAAGATCCAAATCACCTTGAAAACGATTAAGCGTCCGACTACGGACAAGATGCAAATGGGGCTAAGAGCCCTGAAGAATAACCAATGGCGTCCATAACCCTGCCCAGGCCAAGCCGGAAGGGTAACCCTGCTAACGACGTCGATCTCAAAACCTGCTTAAACAAAAAGGGGTGCCGACAAAGGGCAAAGGAAAAGAGGAGCGTCGATCGAGGCCAGTACACGGCGAGGCTAGAATTCGGTCCTCGCCACATAGGTATGGTGGATCAAGCGCAGGCAAAGATGCACTAAACAACCTATAGAGACCCGATACAACTGGCGGCTATCAGAGAGGGGTGAGAAAGACCTATTCGGATCCAACCTGATACTAGCATCAAACAAACCCATCCTGGCGTTTCCCCCTCGAGACCAAACGAGGAAGTCAACCGAGGAACTCACACCGTTGGCAGTTTTATTTATTCAGTTTTCGCAGCAATTACTAGTCGTATAGATAATCATCCCGATAAAATAAACAAGGGCACTTTTAGTTAATCATTCCGTTGTAGTTGTGACACTTACTAGTCCAATACAATTAGCATGAGAAAACCCAAAACCCAGCAGTTGTTGGTACTTTTATTTAGCCATTCCGTTGTGGTGAATCTGATTACTAGTCATATCGGATACCAAAACAATTTATAACAGTAAACTTTAGTTATAGTTGTCTATGATCATGCACTGTGCTCCAAGTCGTCCATAACCGCGGACACGGCTTCTCGAAAAGATTTAACCCTGCAGGGGTGCACCAAAGTATCCACAAGCACTTCGACCCTTTTTGCCAGATCAGTTAACATACACCCATCGGTATGTTGGCGGGCCTAAGTCCCGACGTTCCCGGACCCAATGCAAGTACGTGGGGGCCACCCCACCCAGTCGACACCCGCAACAATGTCGGCCGGTCTCCGAGACGGACTGGGGTTTGGGCAAGCGGCTGTGAACGACAAAGAAATCCCCAAACGGGATCACGACACTGCTAAACGTGGCCCGCTCCTAACAAAGACAGGTGCTATCCATCGCACAATTTAAATAAAGCAGTAAACATGGCATAAGTACAGGATAGTAAATAAAACCTCAAACTAGTTTGTGGCCCCCAGTACAATACTTTGAAATCAGGTAATAATCAATGGGGCCCATATCTCCCCACGTGGTTAGCGCTCGATCTCTAACAGTGTCAAGAACTCGGGTCCTACGGGACACAAGTGGGCGGTCGGAAACCAAATCTTACCTATCACCCACCGATGCCTCTGCTTAATTCAATTTTAGTTGTTAAACAGTAATTAAAGTGAACGATAAGTAAACCATGATCATCTCCAACATTGGACATGCGGCACTTCTTCAACAACTGTGGTACTTGACGACACGCAACAACACTTGAGCAAGCGACTACGACGCGCGGGTCCAACTATCTACCAAACAACAGGCAATAGGATGTGTCCAAGGCAATATAGGGCTGCACAGGATATCACGGGTACGGAACTAGAGCATCGCAACACAGATAGCAATAGATCAACAGGAGGAAATAAATACTATAAAAGTAAGATAGGTAGAAAGGGGGAGATGCTCGCCTGAAAAGCATTGCCGAAGGGTTCATCCGAAGATTGGGCGAAGCTCACATCAACTCAACGGCCTTATCCGCGAAGAACCAAAACACTAGAAGGAACACCGGATGCACTATTTAATACAACGGCAGAAGATCGGGCATGATGTAGGTATGATGCATGACATGGCAAGGTGCGATGCAATTAGATCATATTAAGCGGAACCGGGGTCCCGACAATTAATTAGGTGGTTCACGTTGTTTAGCTACCCCGCAATTTAAATGTTGTTTTAGCATGGCAAAAGATAGTACCGGTTTGCTACACAAATTTAAATGAGGCCAATATAAGGCTAGATTTGCCCGCATATGGGCCCCATATTTAATTATATGGTGAATCGGCATAAGGCCCCCAAACCACATGACAAGATGCTTGCAAGATGAACAATTAATATGCAACGAGTTTATATTTCATTTATATAAATAGGGCTCGAGAAAAGGGGTCACACATTAGGGTTCGGCGATCTTGGTCCGGGGGTTCGGGGTTCGGTCTCAGGGTTCGACGAGGTCCAGATATAAGAGGGAGAACTTGTCGTGACGTGCCGGAGATCTGGGTTCCAAGCGGTCGATCTTGTCGTCGAGAAGATCTTGTCGGGTCCGTGAATCGGGTCGGTCTTGACGTCCGGGATGAAGAACTTGGCGTCCTCGAGGGAGTACTAGTCGCACTCGGTCGGAGTCCTTGAATCCGGGAAGGAGATCTTGACGCGCCAGGGTCTCGATGTCCCCGGTTCCGATTGAAGATCTTGGCGTCCCTGTCGTTGATCTTATGGTTCCGGTTTTTCCTGCCGGTGGTCTCTGAGTCGCGCAACTTTCCCTTGTCCATGAAGAAGATCATGTCGTTCCATTCCGCGTAGAGTCCTTGTAGATGCTTCTTCGAGTGTCTCCGGTCCGATGTAGTCTTCGGGCTTGAGGATCAGTGTCGATCTTAGGACCTGTCTCGATACTGTCTTGGTGAAGGTCTTGTTAAATCTTGACACGCACTCATGCTCGATGCCGGTCATGTCGACGACCTCATCCACCACACGAGGGGTTCATGTCTGAGGTATCCAAACACCCCGAAGGCACCACTCGGAGGCACGTCTGATGCTACACAGGAGGGTCCTTCGGCTCGCATTGGGGAAGGCCATCGGGGCGTCGATGTGCTTGGGCGCCATCCAACCGGAACAGGGCAGCAGGGGCGTCGGCCTCAGCGAGCGGCGGATGGAGGGAGCCGGGCGGGGCTGCAGGCGGTCGGACGCGAGGCAGAGGAGGGGCAGGGCCGTGCCGGCGGCGGCGAAGAGGGGCGGACGGGCGGCGGCCCGTCGACTGGGAGGCTCGGGGCCGAGGCGGCGCAAGGGGTGAGGTGGTTGAGGCAGCGGGCGCGGTGGGGAGGAGGCCGGCGAGGCGCGTCGGCCGGAGAGGGTTGGAGAGGAGGCGGGCGGAGCGGGACCGGCGGAGGCGGAGCGGAGCGGGACCGGCGGAGGCGGGAGGAGCGGGGCCGGCGGAGGCGGGAGGAGCGGGGTCCGAGGCGGCCGGACGCGGGCGCGCGACGGAGGAGGAGGCCGGAGGCGAGGAAGAGGTTGGCGGGGTCGCGCGGAGGCGGGGGAGGCGAGGTGGTAGGGGGTGTTGGGAGGAGGCTCGGGCGGTCGCGGGGCTCGCCGGAGGCGGGAGGGGAGGCGCTCGGGGTGGGAGCGAGAGAAGGAAGGCAGGGCAAGCGGGGGGAGGTTCCAGGTGGGGTGGGCGCGTGCGGGGACGGGGGCTGCTCGGGGTGGGTCCCGCGGGGAGAGGTGGGCGCGGGCCCAGCGGCCAGGGAGGGAGTGGGTTGGCTCGGTGGTTGGGGTGAGAGGGAGGGTTAGGGTGATGTGGCAGGAGTTGATTGGGTGAGGGATAGGGCCAGGTGAGGTGGCAGCCTGCTACTGGTTGGGGTGAGGTGGAGGGTTGGGCTGGGTAGGTAGTTTGGTAGGTTTAGGATTATGGGTGGGACTGGTTGGACCGATTTAAAACCTGGGGCGGTCGCTCGATCGATCTGGCCTGCATTTCCCACTAAAAATAATATAATTTTTATTTGTTTTATTAACACCGTTTGCAAACCGATAGCACTCAAACAAAAATAATCCGGAGACCGGGCTTTGCATTTGAATTAAGATGGGGCGTTTGGAAAACAAATCGGGCTTTGCGAAAATAGTTTTAGACAAACAACATATGATGATGCCGATGCAATGCACAAATTCAACGCGATTTTCTAGTAGTGGTTTTGCGGGATGCCACACTATGCCTGTACTAATACGACGTTTGATTCCGTCGATACTTTCATTTCCCTTCTGGGCTTCCTTGATTTGGCTAATCAACATGGGCTGAAGTTCAATGCTAGCTAGGAATCCTTTGCTAACTAACTCAGTCCTGAACTGCTCCAACTCCTCATACAAACTTGGTTGCTTCTCTTTGATCATGGTGTTAAGCCTACACGGCAATCTGCTAAGGGCATCCGCTACTACATTGGCTTTGCCGGGGTGATAGTGAATTCCAAGGTCATAATCCTTGATTAACTCTATCCATCTTGTTTGCCTCATATTCAACTCCTTCTGGGTAAAGATATACTTCAAGCTCTTATGATCCGAGTAAATCTCACAGCGATTACCCATCAAATAATGATGCCATGTCTTTAATGCTAGAACCACCGCTGCTAGCTCAAGATCATGGGTCGGATAGTTCTGCTCATGCTGCTTGGGTTATAAGACAGAATCGCGATGACTTTGCCTTCTTGCATCAATACACATCCTAGACCAATCTTTGATGCATCACAATACACATCAAACGGCTTCTTGATGTCTGGCATGATCAAAATTGGGGCTGATATAAATCTCTTCTTCAGCTCCTGGAAACTGGCTTCACACTTGTCTGTCCATTCAAACTTCTTGTCCTTCTTCAACAATTGGGTCATTGGTCGGGCTATGCTCGAGAATCCTTCTACGAATTTGCGGTAATATCCCGCTAATCCAAGAAATGAACGAACTTGGGTTTGATTGGTTGGGGCTTCCCATTCTTTGACATCTTTGATCTTGCTGGGATCAACAGAGACTCCTCCGGCAGACACAATATGTCCTAGGAATCCTACTTCTTTCAGCCTAAACTCACACTTGCTGAACTTGGCATATAATTGATGCTCTCTTAGGGTTTATAGGATGATTCTCAGATGTTGCTCATGTTCTTCTTCTGACTTGGAGTAGATAAGGATGTCGTCGATAAACACAACTACAAACTTATCTAGGAAATTCATAAAGATCTTATTCATGAGATTCATGAAATAAGCAGGGGCATTGGTTAATCCAAAAGACATAACCGTATACTCGTATAAACCATAGCGAGTAGTAAAGGCGGTCTTCGGAATATCCGTTGCACGAACCTTAAGTTGGTGATAACCAGTCCTAAGATCAATCTTTGAGAATACCTGAGCTCCAGTCAGCTGATCAAATAGATCCTCTATCTTTGGCAAGGGGTACTTGTTCTTGATGGTGACATCATTCAACTTTCTGTAGTCTGTACACAGACGGTCGCCTCCATCTTTCTTGTCGACGAATAGCACTGGTGATCTCCATGGCGATGCACTTGGCTGAATCAAGCCGGTTGCTAACATGGCATCCAACTGCTTCTTCGGTTCTACTAACTCTGAGGGGTTCATGGTATAGGGTCTCTAGGCTATAGGTCCGGTTCCGGGGATTAGTTCGATAATGAACTCTATATCCCTATCCGGGGGCATACCTGGCAATTCATCTAGGAATACGTCGGGGTATTCACAGACTACTCTGACTTGGTCAATGGTAGGCAGGGCTACACTTTTGTTGCATTTGAATTGACGGGGTAAGGTTTCAAATATATGTTCTACTGTTACTCCAGAACTACTGGTCATGGTGATGGCTTTCTTAGCACAGTCTATCAGTCCTTTATGCCTTGACATCCAGTCCATACCTAGTACTACTTCCAATCCTTTGGTTCCAAGTACAATTAGGTTGGCATAAAAATCTATCCCATGTATTCTGATAGGTACAGCTTTGCAAATTTTTCTAGCTTTTGTTATTGAACCGGGGATTTGAACTATCATGACATGCTTCAGGTTGGTTGGGAGAATCTTACTAGTGCATACAAATTCGTCGGTGACAAATGAATGCGATGCTCCAGAATCAAACAATACTCTTGCTAAAACTGAGTTGACCGAAAACATACCCAGCACTACATCTGGTGCTTCCTGGGCTTCTTCTGCGTTCATGTGGAAGAGACGACCGTTGCGGTTGTGCGGGTTCCCTGGGGAAAATCTCCTGCCTGGTTGAACACGATGCTGCTGCTGGGCTGGGGCATTCACAGGGGCATTGGCGGCAGTCTTCTTGGGACACTCATTGGAGTAGTGACCCTTCACTCCACACTCGAAACAAGTGATCTGGGACTTGTCCTTGACTACAATAGGTACAGCATTGCTACCAGTTCTGGGGGCAGTGTTGTTGTTGGTGCTCTTGGGAGGGGCATGGTTGAAGTTGTTGGTGTTGCCGGAGTTGTGATTGTTTCCTCCGGGTTTCACATTTCCTCCGCTACGGTTGGGGTAGCTTGGGCGAGAATGTGGGGGTCGGTTGTTCCTTGGTGCATATCCTGGTGAGGGGTTAGGACGGTACTTCTGGTGACTACTGGATCCAGACTGCTGCATCATACGACGCTTGCGGTTGTCGTTTGCCTGGTTAATCTTCCCTTCCATCTGGATGGCAGAGTCGACTAGCTCTTCAAGATCCTAGAAAGCGGATGTTGACGAGACGATGCATATCATCATGCAGTCCATTTAAGAATCTCTCTTTCTTCTTGGCCTCCGTGTTGATTTCATCCGGTGCATATCTGGCAAGTGACAAGAATTTGTCACGGTACTCTACTGATCAATCTTCCTTGCTTCAGTTCACGGAATTCATCTCTCATCCTGTTGACAAGACCTTGCGGCACGTGGGTGCGGCTAAACTTGACCTTGAATGCTTCCCAGGTCATCACCTGGCCATGGTTCATGTTGCGGATGCTATTCCACCAAGCTCTTGCATCTCTCGCCAGATAGTGGGTGGCGAAGAGAACTATCTCATTCTCCTCAACTCCTGCAACTTCGAGGTTGTTTTCCATGGTCTGTAACCAGTCATCAGCATCTAATGGGTTTTCAGATTGGTTGAAGATTGGGGGATTGGTGTTCTGAAAATTTTTGAGTTTAGATCCATGGTGATCCTGATTTCCATGTCCTTGGTTGTTGAGAGCCATTTGGGCGATATGCTGCAATGTCGCTAAGTTGGCTTGACGCTCGGCCCTGCTTGCTTCACGGTCCGCGATGAGATTCTGCAAGATCTGCAGCATTGGGTCCTGCGATGAGCTGCTCCCTCCTTGGTTTCCACGAGTCATCTGAAGATTGAGATAGATATAGGGGTAAGAGGGAAATTCTAAGGTTCATGGTTTTGGGTTTTCAAAGCTACACTTTGAGTTAGACTCAGGTTTTTTCAACTAACTTCTTTTTCATTCATGCAAGCAAGCACACGATACAACACACACCACAACAAGCAAAGGGGAAAAACAGATGGTTTGAAGAACCATTCTACAACTACGATACAATGAGATGATACATCTCATGCTACGACAGTGCTCTAGTGCATCTACTCATCGTCGATGAAGTCGGAGTCTTCATCATCAGTGTAGAAGTCCATAGCATCTTCTGCCAGAAAATCGTCATTGTTGCTGAGGTAAGAATCCATATCTCCTTGGATGTCTTCACCCTCATCATCTTCTTCCTTGGCGGCAAGCTGAGCTTCCTGCTCCTTGACGGTCTTCTCGAGGTCGGCCACCTTCTTGCGAAGACGGGCGATGGTGCGATCCTTCTTTGCACGCTGGCGACGAAGAGACTGGCGATCTTGGACGAGCAGTGCGAAAGTCTGGGCCTTCTGGTCGGCAATGGCACGGTTCTGGTTGGCTAACTCTCTAGCATTGTCCAGTTCCTGCTGTCGGTCATGAAGCAAGAAGTCAAGGTTCTCCACTTGACGCCTCAACTCTGGGTGACTTGGCATCTCCATCGGCATTCCCATGAAGTCACGTCTTGCATAGTGGGCAAAACGGGTTCCTTGAATCTTGTTGACGCTGAGGGCACATAGACGTGCGAGAGCTTCATGCATTGCCCTGGCTAATCCATCTAGCCAGTTGTTCTCTCTCACGGAGAACTGAATTCTCCCGGAAGTTGGTGCTTCAATGCTTCCTCGAAGATCTGCGGTGACTAGCCATTATAGGTCTCCTCCTGGGGGTCCTGGAAGTTGAGCTCCAAGAAACTCCGGATGTGGGCGTCCCAGTAACTCCGACAGTGAATCCAGATCCCTCTCGAAGATCAGCTGACCTCCGTTTCCCAACTGGTAAAACTTGTTGAACTGAGTCTCCATCTACAAGAATTTAGGATGAGGAAATTAGTGAAGTGATCAAGTGTGTCAAATTTTAAGTAGTAATGTATGAATTTTGAGGAACATGTATTTTTGAGAAAGAATGAGTTCACAAGGGTAAGAGGGGAAATAGTTTTTCATAAATACTCACTTTGGTTTTGAAGCTAAGTTTTTGGTTTGGACGTCCATTCTAACTAGGGTCTCCTATGGTCAGGATGGCTCTGATACCAACTTGTCAACACCCGGATTTTTCATCCCAGATGCCCGTTATGCCATACCTCGCAATCCCAGGATTACCATTTTTGCGAGACATAACGGATTGGATATCACATTACATCATCCATTACAAACCATACATAAGGTTTTACACAAATACGGATCTCATGATCCAGTCTTTAATACAACAAGCAGCGGAAATAAACGATAGCGTAGCGGTGGGGTCCATCTTCAGAGGCATAGGCAATGCTGACGAAGGCAGATAGTCCTAGTTATCATAGCCGTCCTGCTGACCATCATCTTGATAATCTCCTTCATAGTCTGGCCATGATAATACCCAGGGACAAAAGCCATGAGTACTCTTTAAGTACTCGCAAACTACTACTAGCAAGGGTTATGATTCTAAGTTAAAGTGCTGAATTTAAAGAATAACTATCAAGTTAAGTTTGAAACCTAAGCTGAGTTCTGAAGCAAGAAAAGATAAAGTAAAAGTCTAGAATCACTTAAGTTGGGAAGCTATTATCATCTACACAACCCTGTTGTGGTCAAGTCAAAGTTCATCATTCATTTCAAGTTATTTTAGAAAACATCTGACAACGAAACAGTATGGCCATTCCAACTGTCCATAACCGCGGATGCGGCTATTCGAATAGTTTGACACTCTGCAGAGGTGGTACACTTTCACCACAAGATTCAATACATCTGTCAGGGATAACCCTGAATCATCATACTTAGTATGCAGATAATCAAACATAACCTTCCCTTTACACACCCTAGTACAAGCACCTCTCCTATGAGCATGGCCTCCCAACCATGACCATCAATCATCTTGGGCACTTCATAGGTGGACATCATTGAGAGGTAGCCTCAGCTCAAACCTCTCCCGTGAGGGAACTAATACTAATGCATATAAATTTCCAGCTAGGCCTTACCCAATTCAGGTAATGTGGTTGTACGGTAAATTTGGAATGGTATCGCATCCGAATCCAACCATCAGTTCTCAACACATGTCAAAACATCTCAATAGAATGACTCATCATTCCAAGGTTTTCACAATTCATTTTCACCAAGTGTTCCCATCTAAAGTGACTCAAGTTTTGATCTATTCTAAAACACTAGGTTAAGAGTGTTCACTAAGGTGGAAAGATGGGATCAATCTCATGCCATAGAATGACATCTAAAGGTTTCTAAGTAGGTCAAGTTTTATACTCTTTATGCTACCTTCAAAATTAATTAAAGAACTTTGTGTAAACTAAGGGGGTAAAACTTGTTAATAAGACTTGGAGTACTAATAGAAAAAGGGGTGTGATCAAAGTATGCTTGAGGCATCTTTACTAAACTATCTAGTTAAATTCTAGCTTGCTACAATAGCTTACTAAAGCATGTTTGCAAGGGGTTAGCTTGCCACTAATAGCTTGCTAAAGCATGTTTGCAAGGGTTAGCTTGCCACTAATAGCTTGCCTTGGTTGGTGCAGTGGTTGAAGTTTTCTTCTTCTCCTTCTTCTTGGTAGAACTCCTCCTCCTCGAAGGCTTGGTCGGTACTATCGTCTAGAAATACATAGGGAGTGCACAATCATCAAACAATCCTTAACTAGGCTAAGCATTATTCTAAACCACACAATTGATGATCTATTATCATCACAAGCATCACAAGTTTAATTCAATAGTTTCAACCTTTTTATTTTGGAAAAGTAATTTCTACTCATTGAAATATTAACTAAAATTTAATATTCACCACCAAAATATGGGATCATGTGGACACATGTCCTCACCACATATTCTAACATGTGGGAATGAGATTTAAAGGTTGGATCAATATTACTTTGGTTTAAGTTCATTATTTAATGATTTAAAGTGACTAGAAATGCCTATATAGCCTTATTTTGGTACTAGTCCAAAGTCACTACCTCTAAACCTTAATATTATTACATATTTGGATAGATATGATGTGATGTGATTTTTGAGAGTTGGAATCAACTCAAAAGATAAGTTGGTTGATTTTATAAAAATGTTTCAAGTTGCAAAAGCTTCTGTCTTCTTATTTTTATTAGGAGAAATCTATAACTCTAAATGAATTAAATCCAACGGGCTTGCATAGAGCATTTCAATACCTTTCAGACAAAATTAGTTTCATGTAATTTGGATTTGTCAAACTCATAGAATTGAATTTTGAAACACTAGACAAAAACTATATTCTAATTAAAAAGAAAAACCTAGATTTGAATCTACGGGCTTGCACGGGAAAGGAAATGGGCCGGCCCAGTGGTGCTACGCGGCACGGGCTCAGCTGACAGGGGGGTCTACTTGTCAGCGGCTCTTAAAACGCGAAACGGTACGCGCGCTGTGGGTCGTGCGATTAGAGGCTAGATCTACGGCTAAGGGTCGTCGTCGACGACGGACAGGTCGCCGGCGAGCTCGAACCCTAGCGGCTCGGTGGGGGTCTACTGGGGTGTACCAGGGCTCTAGCAGGGTCGGCGATGCGGGCGAACAAAGTGGAATACAACGGCGAGGCGAGGCGTGGTTGCGGCGGAGCTTGGGGTGGCCGGAATCAACGACACCCTTCTTCTCCAGAGGCGGTGGCTCCGGCTCCAATTCCGGCGAGCTGCTGCTCCACTTGCTCCGGCGAGGGGTGGTTGAGGTTCAGAGAGGTGAGGGTAGTGGAATGGTGTGAGTCTTTGGTGCTGGGGAGGGCTCCTTTTATAGGCTGGACATTGAGACCGAGCGGGATGGGCGGTCGACGGTGGCGACATGGCTACGGAGAGCTAGCGGCATGGCTGGGGATGGCGATCGATGGGCTCTCCCGTGGCGGTGCTCTAGTGCTTCAATGCGGCCGTAGGGGCGGTGGCATGCGGTCGGGGTGAGGTGGCGCTCTGCGCGGCCGAGGCGGCTGTGTCCACGGCGAGCGGTGGCTGTGGGGCTTTGGGCGGCGAACGGAGGTGTCTGGGGTGTTCTCTAGGTCGAGGCGGAGCGGTGGGCGCGGGCTGGTGTTGAGCGGCGGCTTGTGCACGCGGGGACAGTGCGCGCTCTGCGGGCGGCGAATGGCATGGTCGACAGGCTCTGGGCGCGGCGGTTCCTGGTCATTCTGGTCGCTGTCCTTGGGCTGGGACTGGTTGGGTGGTGGATGTGGACCACTGGCTATCTCCAGGACACGATGGATGGCACTGGCGGCGGCATGGCTGTGGCTTGCTGTCGCCGGTGGGGTGCCCAAGTGGGGGCTCAGCCTTAATGGCCATGACCGTTTGGTCGTGGCACAGTGAGTGGCTGGGCTAGAGAGGGTTAGGGGGAGTAGTGGAGAGGTTTTTGGTGGCAATTTGGAGACAAGTTTGGCCAGAACACTATTTAAAATAGTGAAATTTGTTTATTTTGTAAACTGCCTGCCAAGTGTTTGATGAAATGGCCGCAAGAGAAAAAGTTTTGAATTTTGCGTTCAAAATTTTTGGGTGATCTCCACTAGTGCTAGGTAGTCTCTGGTTGCATGGGTTTTGAAAATGGTGCTCAATTAGATGGTTTTTGAAATAGGGGTGATCTATGCATATGCATTAGATTCAATTTTAAACTGTCATTTAAAATAGTTTACGGAAGGTTGTTAGTAGATCAAAAGATGGTACCTCATTATGTGTACTAGCAAGGGGTGTAAAGATCAAGAATTGTTTCTATTAAGAATTGAGTACTAGGAATAGCCAAAGTAGGTATGAGAGTTAAATTTGTCCAAATGACCATTCCTTCATTTTAATTCTTTTTGATTTGATTTCTTTTAGGAAAAGTTTGGGAATGATGTAGATGATGTTCAAATCACCTAAGAAACATTTTAGAAGCAAAGGATCACACAATCATGGCAATTCAAAACAACTCCTATTTTAAATGCACACATATATGAATGCTTTCATTTTAAATATGGAAAAGTTTTTGTTAATCCTAATTTTGGATGATTTGATCTTTGATAAACTTGGATTGAAGTTTTGGGATGTTACACTTTCCTTACCTTTTACGGCTAATATGAGCTCATCCAACTTAGCATTGAGTTCTTCACTTTCTTTTGGTGAGACAGAGTTCACCTTCTTCGTGTTTGATCTACCACATGCCATTGGGCATGGTTGTCTTGCATATTGTCTAGCAGTTGCTTTTCTTCAGTAATATGTTTACCCATAAATGTTCCTCCAGCTAAAGTATCAATCATATACTTAGACACAGGGTTAAGAGTATTATAAAACAAATGGAGAATTAACCAATCTTCCATCCCATGGCTAGGACAGTTTCTCATGCATTCTTTCATACTCTCCCATGCAAGCGCTAGTGGCTCACGCTATTCCTGTCTAAAACCAGTAATATTAGAACTTAGTTGCATAGTCTTTGCAGGTGGGAAAAATTTAGTCATAAATAAAGAAGTACATTCCATCCATGATGTAATAGTATTTCTAGGCAAAGATAGCAACCATTCTTTTGCTCTTCCTCTAAGAGAGAAAGGAAATAAGCGCAATTTTACCGCATCGGGGTTAACATCTTTTATGTGCATCATATCACATAGTTTAGTGAAAGTATTCAAGTGCATACCTGCGTCCTCAATAGTAGAGCCTACAAATTGATTCTGTTGAACCAAATTAAATAGTGGGGCTTAATTTCATAATCATCAGCAGCAATTGCTGGCTGGGTAATATGAGTACGCAAATAATCAATGTTGGGAGTAGCAAACTCCCCAAGCTTCTTTTCAGCCATATTTCCTATGTTTTTGGGTTTTCTTAAACAAAGACTTATAATAGTAAAATCTAGACTTTAAAGACTAACTATTTTTTTGGTTTTTCAAATAAAAACTGAAAGCAAACTAAAAATTAAAAACAAGAACTAAAACTAGCAAGGTTCCTACTAACCTCACCAGGGTATCTATTGCTTCCCCAGCAACGGCGCCAGAAAAAGGGTTGATACCTTTGATCCGGATTACAGATGTAGTATAGCTCTTTTTCCCTAGTAGAGCTAGGTTTATCGAATCCTCGGGAAGCAGAAAGTGTAGTGAAGTTACTTTAATGGACCTTCGGGAGTTTTAGAATTCCTTTTGTGTTTTTACCAGACCAAGAGTTTGATGTCTTTTGTTGTTGTCGATGATGAAGGGGAGGGCCTAGGGCTTTCGGTTTCACCTATAGCTGTGCAAAACATCTGATGGGAATAAAAGATAATAATAAAGTATGCATGTAATTGTTACAGCAAGATAAATTATATGTGGGCAGTGCATCCATAATTGCTATTGTCTCCGCAATCGCTTATAGCAATAACCTACTAGTCTCATCCATAGAAGAAACAGAACTAATGATATTCATAGTGACGCCACCGTTAATCCCAAGTAAATCCCTCACATTTATCCATACTGAAATGGATCATATGGGCACCTAGAGGGGGGTGAATAGGTGCAACTCCAAATTTTAATCCTTTTTCAATTTTAGGCTTAACACAAAGGGTAAATTCTCTAGATAAACTATTAGCTGGAATTTCCCTACATGCAAACCTATCTACTAGCGAGTAAAGAGCGAGTGGAAGAGGAACGGGTAAACCATAGTGAAGCACGCGGAGACACAGGATTTGTTTAACCGCAGTTCCTTCCTTGTTAAGGGAAGTATGTCTGCGTTGGAGGGGTGGGCAGTACTAAGACCACCACGCCACAATAGGCCTCACCCTGTTCTCTGATGGATCCCGCCACCAAAGGCCTGATCCACCTTTCCACTATAGGTACCCTTCGAGGCGGGCACCGGCGCCTTTACACAACTAGTGGGGCAACAACTAGATCAGGGAGGCTCCCGAAATGACAACAAGATGCCACAAGAACAAAGTTATCAAATACAATGAACAAGATCTAGGTATTGACAAGAATACTAGATCAGGGATTTCTCCAAGTGAATGGAGAGGAGTTGATGCACTTGATTCGTGATGATGATGATGATCCTCTCCTCCTTCAATTCCCCCAAAGATCAAGGCCTTCGGGTGGTTGAAGTGGGATATCGAGAATGAGAGCTCTTGCACAATGTCTAGACAATTTCGAATGAATCAAGAGTTCTGAATGTTGGGGAAGAAGGGGTATTTATAACCCCTTCCGAAACCAGCCGTTGGACACTTTGGGGGCCGGACTTTCCCCAAGTGAGGGCCAGATTCTCTGGCCTAGGGAAAACTCCGCCCCAGACTCTGAATATCCGGCAGATAATCCCCCCTATCAGAGCGTCGCGCCGAGCTTGCCCTTGATCAACTTCTGGGGGCCGGATCATCCGGTCCTATCTGAAGACCGGATTATCCGGCCTGGGGAGGAAAAACCGCCCTAGTTCAGATTTTCCGGGAGAAAATCCGACCGAATACTGAGCGACGCGCCTTGTCTCCTTTTGCTCAAAAACTGGGGGCCGGATTATCCGGCCCATGCGACTGCCGTATTATCCGTCCTGGGGAGGAAAAACCGCCCCAGTTTGGATTTTCTGGTTAGAAAATCCGACCCAATACCGAGTGATGCACCTTGGCTCCCTTTGAGCAATGAGGTAGGCCGGATTATCCGGCCCTTGGTGGGGCGGATAATCTAGGGCCCCTCAAAGCTTCATGCACACTTAGCGCACATGAATAATCTCCACAGTATTGTTATCTAACACGCAAAACATAGGAAAACATGAAATGTTCTTTCAATTTCCCCATTTTTGGTGTTAGATGACAATACCAGGATTTGCAGGAAAACGTCACAAGACAAGCAGCAATAACCATGGAAGAGACTCCCCCTCAATGTGTGCATAATAGAATTTTGCATTGGAATACAAATGCACACAAATAGGTAAATCTATTCCATAGACATATGAGCAACATAAACATACCACCGAGGTAGAGGGGAGGCATCCTTGACATAAGCCTCAATTATTACCGAGATAACCAATATAAGCGCCTTCCTTGATAAAAACCTCCAGGAATAGGATATGAATAGATGGATCCGTAAGCATAATCCATGAGATGAAATCCATAGGCATAATCCAGACAACCACATAGAGTCTCAAACAACCACAAACCACAAATTTAAAGTTCAACGCTAAATGGGCATAAGCAAGAAAATGACGAATAGAAAAAAATGCAAGTGCTTATGCCCGACCCGTGCAAATTCACGAATATCCTACTAGAACTACTTCTCCCCCTTTGGCATTGAGTCACCAAAAAGGGAGAAGAGCGATGCTAGCGCCCCACAGGATCACTTGTAGTCCTCGTCCTCGTCTTCATTCTCATCCTCATCCTCATCATCAAGCTCCTCGGTGTCACCTTCCTCATCCTCATCATCAGCAGCAGGCGCAGAGGGGAACAAGTGACGCTCCAGCTCACCATAGTTCTACCCGGAGGAAGAGTTCCATCGAGCATACGGTGTGGGAGGTGTAGGAGCCGGAGGGTCACCCGAAGAACCGAACACATGGTGGAGAATGAGCTGCTGAGAGTGAGCCAACTCATGGCGCTGCTTGTATGCCTCGTACTAGCCCTTGTGCGTGTCCACTCCCATGCAAAGTATGTTACGCTGGAACCAGTTTAGCTGCTTTATCTCATGGGCAACAGGAGGCACTGGGGGCCTGCGAGCATCCCTCATGAGGCCCTCAGGAGCAGAGGAGGGGTGAGAGGTCTTCCGAACCTTGGTGTAGATCTTCTTGGCCTTATGCACCGAGTCAATGTGGAACTCCTCAGCAGGAAGCAGGTGCCTGATGAGCATCATATTGTAGGGTGCATAGGGGATGGATAGACGGTTGAACATAGCATCAGTCAATTCATGGTAAATAAAGTCCATGACATCCAGCCTGTACTGCACCGACTCATCCTTGCAAGAGGCAACCTCATGAGAAAATTGAAGTAGCTGAACAAGGTGACCACGGATGTTATCGTTGTTGCCCCCACTAGGAGTGATGGAGTCACGGAAGAGACCCACTAAGGCAGCATAGATGGGAGCAAGGCCCGCCCGAGTGCCCACAATGCCATTGTCCACAGTGCAAGGAGAGAGAGCTGCATATTTGTTGGGCTTCAGCTGGGTGATGATGCGGTGGCCACTGGCTCTATCCCTGCTGCGGAAAGAGTATCCAAGAACCTCAGCAAACACGTGAAAATCAGCAGTCATAGGCCAGTCATGAGTCATCCACTTCATAGTGCGACGCTCATCCCCACAAATAACCAAAGTGGAGAAGAACTGCTTCACCACCTCAGAGTCAAAGGAGCACTAGAGAGACATGAGATGGTGCAGCCCCATCCTCTCAGCCACAAACATCACATCCACAAGGTGGGCCTTCTCCAAATCCTCCACAAGGACCAGTGGGTGCATAGGCCTAATGTTCATCCTGGCATACACATCTTCATAGATACCTTTCTGTTCCGCACACCAAAAATGAGTATCCCCCAGCTCATCATCACGAGGCAGCTTCAGCAAACAAGTCACGGTGACGGATGGAGGAATAGGTGACTACATCCAAAGTCCTGTAGTTGATCTTGGGCTCCTTGCCCTTCCTCTTGGATACCCCCTTCCTAGTCCTCTTTGCTTGTTCAGCCATGCGCTTCTCTTCGTTCTTTCTTCTCCTCAACTCAACTTCGTCCACTAAGTTACCCTGTCTATCGTCCCGAAAGTATTTAGCGCGAGGGTGGTGCTTGTAGGTCTTGGGAACACTAGAACCACCTGTGAGGAGAATAAGGGTGATAGCAAGGGGATAAGCATACACACAAGTCCAGGAAAGAGCATGGAAAAAGTAGTCAAAAAGTTCATAGGACAAATCTACTCAATGCATACTCCATAGTGAAACTAAACCAGAATTGAATCCGTCAGGGCGGATTATCCGGCTTGGCCAGGGGCGGATTATCCGGACCTAGCAGAAAATTTCGATTCCACCTAGATTGAATGCAAAAAAAAGTAGATTGAGCCTAGAAACTGCAAGACTACGATTTCTATGCGAAAACACATCCTTCTAGACAACGTTCCACCCAACAAGTAACACATCTAACCAAAGATGGGGAGATAGGGAGTTACCCTCACTCATTGGAGGAAGAACGTGGAGGAGAAGGTACCCGGAGGCACGGAGAAGAAGATCCGGGGAGGCCTGGAAAATCCGGTGGCCGGAGAGGCTCTAGGGAGGGTGGGGGACGGCGGGCGGTGGCTGAGGAGGAGGAGATGGTTGGGGGAGAAGTGCTGCTCGTTATGAGCCCTTCCCCCCTGATCCCTGCCATTTAAGACGAAATCCGCCAGGGCCAGATTATCTGGCCTCAAATCTGGAATTCTATTAAACACAGAATCAGGCCCACGCGTCCCTAAACAACACCCCCACAAGGTGTACAAGGGACTTATGTGCAAGAATAGATGGCTTAGAGGTAGGGAAAGGCTTAGGATTAACATAACCAAATTGAGATGGTACTAGACACTCAAAATTGCAATATCCAAATCAAATAAAAGCCAAGATTGAGTGTGATTCCCATAAGAACATGAGAGAGCAAAAACAGTCAAAAAGATCCAATTCTCCTCAAGGGAGAGGGTGGTGGCTGAAGGCACCTTGTTGGAGTGTATGGTGTGACACCGCGAAGTTATATCTTGGGTTCACGACCAATACTCATCAATAAGCTCACATATCACAAAATGATATTAAGAGAAATGATTTATCTTGCTTTTGGCATTATGGGGGAGGGTTAGCCCAATGAGTTAGGACCACACTCCCCCTATATCCATGCCCACAACTAGACCAAAGTAGGATTGAGATGTACGAGTGAGTGCATGGGTAATCAAGACAAGCTCCTGGAATCAATGATATTTAGCTCATTCCTCAAGTAGCAGAATCCTGCTTCATCAAGTGGCTTTGTAAAAATATCCGCAAGTTGGTTCTTCGTGCTCACAAAGGATAGATCAATATCGCATAATAGAATAAAATGATTCCGAATCTCAATATTCTTCGTCCTTGTGTGCTAAACTGGATTGTACGCAATTTTGATTGCACTTTCATTATCACATAAAAGAGGCACTTTGTCACAATTGACACCGTATTCCTTTAAAGTTTGCCTCATCCACAATAATTGAGTGCAAGCGCTGGCAGCAGCAACATATTCAGCTTCGGCGGTGGAGAGAGATATACAATTCTGCTTTTTAGATGACCAACACACAAGAGATCTTCCCAAGAATTGACAAGCTCCAGAAGTGGATTTCCGATCATCCTTATCACCAGCCCAATCTGAGTCAGTGTAACCACATAAAGAGAAATTGGAGCCCTTGGGATACCAGAGACCAAAGTTAGGGGAATGAACCAAATATCGAAAGATCCTCTTGACCGCCACTAAGTGGCTTTCTTTAGGAGCTGCTTGATACCTTGCACACACTCCACACTCAACACGATATCGGGTCCAGATGCGCAGAGGTAAAGAAGAGAGCCGATCATGGATCGATATACCTTTTGGTCCACATCTTTACCATTTGGGTTAAGTTCAAGATGACATTTTGTTTGCATCGGCATGGCAACACCATTTAGATCCATCATCTTGAATCTCTTGAGCATGTCTTGGATGTACTTTTCTTGATTAATAAAGGTTCCTTCTCTAAGTTGCTTGATCTCGAATCCAAGAAAGAACCGTAATTCCCCCATCAAACCTGTCAGTCATAAGCTTTGAAAATTCATCATTAAAAGCTTTATTAGTAGAACCAAAGATGATATCGTCTACATATAGTTGGCATACGAAGAGATCCCCCTTAACCTTCTTAGTAAAAAGAGTGGGATCGATTTGCCCAACTTCGAAGCCACGATCTAGCAAAAGCTCTTTAAGGTGCTCATACCACGCACGTGGGGCTTGTTTAGGCAATAGAGTGCCTTATCGAGTTTGTAGACATGGTTCGGAAAGTTAGGATCCTCAAAACCCAGGGGTTGCTTTACATATACCAACTCATGTAGAGGACCATTAAGGAAGGCACTCTTGACGTCCATTTGCTGCAACTTAAAATTGTTATGGCCAGCATAAGCAAGACGGATACAGATGGACTCAAGGCGAGCCACTGGAGCATAGGTCTCGCCGAAGTCAATGCCCTCAACTTGAGAGTAACCTTGTGCCACAAGTCTTGCCTTGTTACTCACAACAATGCCATTCTCATCTTGCTTGTTTTTAAATATCCACTTGGTGTCGATAACTGTCAACACCCGGATTTTTAATCCCAGATGCCCGTTATGCCATACCTCGCAATCCCAGGATTACCATTTTTGCGAGGCATAACAGATTGGATATCACATTACATCATCCATTACAAACCATACATAAGGTCTTACACAAATAATTATTTCATGATCCAGTCTTAATACGACAAGCAACGGAAATAAAAGATAAGCATAGCAGTGGGGTCCATCTTCAGGGGCACAGGCAATGCTGACGAAGGCAGATAGTCCTAGTTATCATAGCCGTCCTGCTGGCCATCATCTTGATAGTCTCCTTCATAGTCTAGCCATGAGAATAGCCAGGGACAAAAGCCATGAGTACTCTTTAAGTACTCGCAAACTACCACTAACAAGTAATATAGTTCTAAGTTAAAGTGCTAACTCTATGTTTAGCCATAAGGTTAAGTTTGAAACCTAAGTTGAGTTTAGAAGCAAAGAAAGATAAAATAAAGTTCTAGAATCACTTAAGTTGGGAACCTATTGTCATAAACACAACCCTATTGAGGTCAAGTCAAGATTCATCATTCATTTCATAAGTTGTTTGGAAAACATCTGACAACGAAACAGTATGGCCATTCCAACTGTCCATAACCGCGGACGCGGCTATTCGAATAGTTTGACACTCTACAGAGGTGGTACACTTTCACCACAAGATTCGATACATCTGTCAGGGATAACCCTGAATCATCATACTTAGTATGCAGATAATCAAACATAACCTTTCCTTTACACACCCTAGTATAAGCACCTCTCCTATGAGCATGGCCTCCCAACCATGACCATCAGTCATCTTGGGCACTGCATAGGTGGACAACATTGAGAGGTAGCCTCAGCTCAAACCTCTTCCGCGAGGGAACTAATACTAATGCATATAAATTTCTGGCTAAGCCTTACCCAATTTAGGTAGTGTGGTTGTACGGTAAATTCTGAATGGTATCGCATCCGAATCCAACCATCAGTTTGATAAAAGGGTTAAGACTCATGCCTCAATAATTCACCATCATAAACCATTTGTGTTTCTCAACACATGTCAAAAAATCTCAATAGAATGATTCATTTATTCCAAGGTTTTCATAATTCATTTTCACCAAGTGTTCCCATCTAAAGTGACTCAAGTTTTTGATCTACTCTAAACTACTAAGTTAAGAGTGTTCACTAAGGTGGAAAAGATGGGTTCAATCTCATGCCATAGAATGACATCAAAAGGGTTCTAAATAGGTCAAGTTTTATACTCTTTATGCTACCTTCAAAACAAGTAAAGAACTTTGCGTAAAGTAAGGGAAGTAAAGCTTGAAGATAAATACTTGGGGTAACTAATAGTCAAAGTGGTATGACTCAAGTATGCCTATAGCATCTTGGATCAAGTTAACTAGCTTAAATTCTAGCTTGCTACAATATCTTGCATTGTTAATGGTGGCTTGCCTTGGTTGGTGCAGTGGTTGAAGTTTTCTTCTTCTTCTTCTTGGTAGAAATCCTCCTCCTCGTAGACTTGGTTGGTACTATCGTCTATAAATACATACGGAGTACACAATCACCAAACAATACTTAACTAGTCTAATTAGCATTCTAAGACACATATTTTATGGTCTATTATCATCACGAGCATCACAAGTTTTATTAACTAGTTTCACTCCTTTTAATTTAGAAAAGTAATTTCTACTCATTGAAAAATTAACTAAGATTTAATATTCACCACTTAAAATATGGGATCATGTGGCCACATGTCATAACCACACATTCTAACATGTGGGAATGTATTTAAGGGTTGGATCATAATTACTTTGGTTCAAGTTCAATATTTAATGATTTAAAGTGACTAGAAATGCCTATATAGCATTAATTTGGTACTAGTCCAAAGTCACTGCATGTCAACCTTAATATTATTACATATTCAGATAGGTATGATGAAATGTGATTTTTGAGAGTTGGAGTCAACTCAAAATCTATCTTGGTTGATTTTATAAAAATATTGCAAGGTGCAATTGCTTCTATTTTATTATTTTTACTTGGAGAGATCTATAACTATAAATGAATTAAATCCAATGGGCTTGTATAGATCTTTTCAAAACCTTTAAGGCAAAACTGGTTTCATGCAATTTGGATTTATAAAACTCCCTGAATTAATTTTCAAACTTAGAGACAGAACTAAGTTTAAACTAAAAGAAAAATCCTAATTCAAACTAACTGGGTCACGCGGGAAACTCTAAAGGGTTGGCCCAATATCACTCTGCAGCACGAGGCTCAGCTGACAGGGGGGTCCACTAGTCATTGGCTCATAACGCGCGAAGCGGTACGGGGCAATGTGGGACGTTGGATTAGAGTGGGGATCAACGGCTGTGGATCATCGTCAACGACGGACCTGTCACCGGCGAGCTCTAACCCTAGCGGCTCGGTGGGGGTGCATAGGGGGCGTACCAGGGCTCCAGCGACGACAGCGAGGCAGGCAAACGGTCTGGTGGTCGACGGTGAGCTCAGGGACGGTCGAGGCGGCTCTAGGGGTGGTCGCAATCAGCGGCGCCCTTCTCCTCTAGAGGCGGCCTGCTCCGGTACAATTCCGGCGAGTTGCTCCTCCCCGTGCTCCGGCTAGAGGTGTGGGACGATCAGTGAGGTGAGGGGAGTGGAGTGGTGTGCTGCAAACGGCTGGGGGTGTCCTCCTTTTATAGGCTCGACGGCGAGACCGAGAGGTATGGGCAGGCGACGGTTGCGACATGGCTATGAGCGGCTAGCGGCATGGCTGAGGGTGGTGATCGGCGCGCGGTCTCCTGGTGGTACTCTAGGACTTTAATGCGGGCTTAGGGGCGGTGGTATGCGGTCGGGCGGAGCTGGCGCTCTGAGCGGCAGAGGCGGCGGTGTCCACGGCGAGTGGTGGTCGTGAGGCATTGGGCGGCGAACGGGCATGTCCGCGTGCTCCCTAGGTCATGGCGAAGCAGTGGGCGCGGGCTGCGGTCGAGCGGCTGCTTGTGCACGCATGTCGGGCGTGGCGCTCTAGCGCGTGCTCGGCATGGCGCGGTAGCACTGGGCGCGGGTTTTTCTCGGTGGTCCACTGCTTGGCCTAGTTCGGGGAGGGGACAGTGGGTGGCGGTGAGGTGCTAGCTACCTCCTAGACATGGCGAGAGAGAGGGGGACGGTCTGCTGCAGCGGGGCAAGGTTTGGCCGGCGAGTTGGTGCTTGGCATGGCATGGCAATTCCACTAGGGGTGTAGGGGATGGGTGCTAAGGGCCTGGTTTAATCAAGAGGGGACAAAGAGATTAATTGGAGATCAAATGGGGGCAAAACCCTGTTGCAAACAGTGAGCTGGGATTTAGTGTTTGTTTCTTCCTACCAAGTGTTTGATGAAATGGCCGCATGAAATTTCTTTTTGAATTTTGAAAAGATTTTTGGTGGGTATGCTAGGCATAAGCTCGAGACTCTGTGGTTGCTTGGGTTTTGAAAATTGAGCTTGTTTGAGTGGTTTTTGAACTAGTGGGATCTTCCCATATGAAATAGATTCAATTTTAAACTGTCATTTAAAATTAGCATCTGAATGTTTTTAGCAGATCACAAAGTGGGCCTTCTCATTATGTGTACTAGCAAGGGGTGTAAAGATCCACAAAGGTTTCTGTTAAGTTTTGAGTACTAGGAATAGCCAAAGTAGGCATGGTAGTTAATTTGGCCAAAATGACCATTTACTTCAATTGTTCATTTTGAGTTGTTTTTCTTTGGGAAAAGTTTGGGAATGATTTAGATGATGTTTATTTCACCTAAGAAACATTTTACAAGCAATGGATCACAGAACCATGGCAATTCAAATCAACTCCTAATTTAAATGCACATACACATGAATGCTTTCATATTTTTAATTGGAAAAGTTTTTGTTAACCCTCATTTTGATGATTTGGATCTTGATAAGCTTGGATTAAAGTTTTGGGTTGTTACAAACCTTCCCTTCTTAAAAAAAATCTCGTCTCGAGATTTACAAGGAAAACTAGGAACTAAAGAGATCTGGGAACTCTGTCCTAATGTAATCTTCACGCTCCCAAGTAGTTTCCTCCTCGGTATGGTTGCTCCACTGAATCTTGAGAAACTTGATGCTCCTAGTCCTGGTGGTTCTGTAGGCTTCTTCTAAGATACAGATGGGCACTTCCCGATAGGTCAGGTCATTGTTGATTTCTATAGCTCTATGATCGATGTTCTTTAAAACTTTAGTCTTCTCCGGCACTTCCAGGCATTTGCGAAGTAACGAGATATGGAACACATTGTGGATGGCTGACATCTCTTCAGGCAGTTCCAGTTGATACAATATTTCTACTCGACGGTTCAGAATTTTGAAGGGCCCGATATATCTGGGGGCTAACTTTCCTTTCAGACTAAAGCGTTGGGTTCCTTTCAATGGTGAAACCTTGAGATATACAAAATCTCCGACATTGAAAGTCAGGTCTCTCCTTCTTTTGTCAGCATAACTCTTTTGTCTGGATTGGGCGGTCTTGAGGTGTTCACGGACTTTGTGAACCTTCTCTTCAGCTTCTCGGAGAATGTCGGGTCCAAAGATCTGACTCTCTCCTACTTGCGACTAATTCAAAGGGGTGTGGCACTTCCTTCCGTATAGGAATTCAAATGGTGCCATCTGCAAACTATCTTGATAACTATTATTATATGAGCATTCTGCGAAAGGCAGGCAGTCTTCCCATTTTGATCCTTATTACAACACACAAGCTCTAACATATCCTCTAAGATCTGGTTGACTCTCTCAGTCTGTCCATCAGTTTGCGGGTGGTAAGCGGTACTGAAGTTCAACTTGGTTCCCAATCCTTCTTGGACTTTCTGCCAAAATCTCGAGGTAAACTGGGTTCCTCGATCTGATTCTATGGTCTTGGGGGTTCCATGCAGACTAACAATCCTAGAAATATACAGCTCTGCTAGCTTCGCACTCTAGTAGGTAGCCTTGACAGGTATAAAGTGGGCTACCTTGGACAGTCTATCAACTATGACCCAGATTGAGTCATTTCCCCTACTAGAAGTAGGCAAACCGGTGATAAAGTCCATTTCAACGGAATCCCATTTCCATTCCGGAATCTGCAATGGTTGCAATAGTCCTGCAGGTCTCTGATGCTCTGCTTTGACTCTTTGACAAATATCACACTTGGCGATGTAGCTTCCGATTTCTCTCTTCATCTTGTGCCACCAAAATTGCTCTTTCAAATCCTGATACATCTTTGTTCCTCCGGGGTGGATAGAATAAAGAGTATCATGAGCTTCCTTCATGATAACTTGCTTTAGCTCTGAATCTGCTGGCACACAGATACGTCCTTTGTACCACGGTACTCCTTCTTCGTCTTCAGTGAATCCAGGTACCTTTCCTGTACCAATACGACGTTTGATTCCGTTGATACTTTCATTCCCCTTCTGGGCTTCCTTGATTTGGATAATCAAAGTGGGTTGAAGTTCAATGCTAGCTAAGAATACTTTGCTAACTAATTCAGTCCTGAACTGCTCCAACTCCTCATACAAACTTGGTTGCTTCTCCCTAATCATGGTGTTTATCCTACACGGCAATCTGCTAAGAGCATCCGCTACCACATTGGCTTTGCCGGGGTGATAGTGAATGTCAAGGTCATAATCCTTGATTAACTCTATCCATCTCCTTTGCCTCATATTCAGCTCCTTCTGAGTAAAGATATACTTTAAACTCTTGTGATTTGAGTAATTCTCACAGCGATTACCCATCAAACAATGACGCCATGTCTTCAATGCTAGAACCACAGCTGCTAGTTCAAGATCATGGGTCGGATAATTCTGCTCGTGCTGCTTTAGTTGTCGAGACAGATACGCGATGACTTTGCCTTCTTGCATCAATACACATCCTAGACCAATCTTGGATGCGTCACGATACACATCAAACGTCTTCTTGATGTCTGGCATGACCAATATTGGGGCTGATATCAATCTCTTTTTCAGCTCCTGGAAACTGGCTTCACATTTGTCTATCCATTCAAACTTCTTGTCCTTCTTCAACAATTGGGTCATGGGTCTGGCGATACTCAAGAATCCTTCTACGAACTTGCGGTAGTATCCCGCTAATCCGAGAAATGCACGGACTTGGGTTTGAGTGGTTGGAGCTTCCCATTCTTCGACATCTTTGATCTTGCCAGGATCAACAGAGACTCCTCCGGCAGACACAATATGTCCTAGGAATCCTACGTCTTTTAGCCAAAACTCACACTTGCTGAACTTGGCATATAACTGATGCTCTCTCAGGGTTTCTAGGGTAACTCTTAGATGTTGCTCATGCTTTTCTTCTGACTTGGAGTAGATAAGGATGTCGTCGATAAACACAACTACAAACTTATCTATGAAATTCATAAAGATCTTATTCATGAGATTCATGAAATAAGCAGGGGCATTGGTTAATCCAAAAGACATAACCGTATACTCGTACAAACCATAGCGAGTAGTAAAGGCGGTCTTCGGAATATCCGTTGCACGAATCTTAAGTTGGTGATAACCAGTCCTAAGATCAATCTTTGAGAATACCTGGGCTCCAGTCAATTGATCAAATAGATCCTCTATCTTTGGCAAGGGGTACTTGTTCTTGATGGTGACGTCATTCAATTTTCTGTAATCTGTGCGCAGACGGTTGCCTCCATCTTTCTTGTCGACGAATAACACTGGTGATCTCCATGGCGATGCGCTTGGTTGAATCAAGCCTTTCTCTAACATGGCATCCAACTGCTTCTTCGCCCACTAACTCGAGGGGTTCATGCTATAGGGTCTCTGGGCTATGGGTCCGGTTCGGGATGAGTTCAATGATGAACTCAATATCCTGTGTCAGGGGCATACCGCAATTCATCCGGGAATACGCCGGGTATTCATGCACTACTCGACTTGGTCTATGGTGGGTAGGGCTAGGCTCTTGTTGCACTTGAATTGGCGGGGTAAGGTTTCAGATATGCTCTCATCATACTCGTAACTACCGGTCATGGTGATGGCTTTCTTAGCACAGTCTATCAGTCTGTTATGCCTTGACATCCAGTCCATACCTAGTACTACTTCCAATCCTTTGGTTCCAAGTACAATTATGTTGGCATAAAAATCTATCCCATGTATTCTGATAGGCACATCTTTGCAAATTTTTCTAGCTTTGGTGGTTGAACTGGGGATTTGAACTATCATGACATGCTTCGGGTTGGTTGGGTGAATTTTACTAGTGCATGCAAATTCTTCGGTGACAAATGAATGCGATGCTCCTGAGTCAAACAATACCCTTGCTAAAACTGAGTTGACAGAAAACATACCCAGCACTACATCTAGCGCTTCCTGGGCTTCTTCTGCGTTCATGTGGAAGAGATGGCCGTTGCGGTTGTGAGGGTTCCCTGGGGCAAATCTTCTTCCTGGTTGAACATGACGCTGCTGCTGAGCTAGGGCATTCACATTGGCATTGGCGGCAGTCTTCTTGGGACACTCATTTGAATAGTGACCCTTAACTCCACACTCGAAACAAGTGATCTGGGACTTGTCCTTGACTGCAACAGGTACAACATTGCTGCCAGTTCTGGGTGCAGTGTTGTTGTTGTTGCTCTTGGGAGGTGCACGGTCGAAATTGTTGGCATTGCCGGAGTTGTCATTGTTTCCTCCGGACTTCCCATTTCCTCCTCTATGGTTGGGGTAGCTTGGGCGAGACGTTGGGGGTCGGTTGTTCCTTGGTGCATATCCCAATGAGGGGTTGGGACGGTACTTCTGGTGACTGCTGGATCCAGATTGCTGCATCATACGACGCTTGCGGTTGTTGTTTGCCTGGTTAATCTTCCCCTCCATCTGAATGGCAGAGTCGACTAGCTCTTCGAGATCCTGGAAACGGATGTTGACGAGGACAGTCTGCATCTCATCATGCAGTCCGTTCAGGAATCTGTCCATCCTCTTGGCCTCGGTGTTGATCTCATCAGGTGCATATCTGGCAAGTGATAGGAATCTGTCACGGTACTCCACCACAATCATTCTTCCTTGCTTCAATTCACGGAATTCATCTCTCATCCTGTTGACTAGACCTTGCGGCACGTGGGTGCGGTTGAACTTGACCTTGAATGCTTCCCATGTCATCACTTGACCATGGTTCATATTGCGGATACTATTCCACCAAGATCTTGCATCTCCTGCTAGGTAGTGGGTGGAGAAGAGAACTTTCTCATTTTCATCCACTCTTGCAACTTCGAAGTTGTTTTCCATTGTCTGTAACCAGTCATCTGCATCAAATGGGTTTTCAGATTGGTTGAAGATTGGGGGATTGGTGTTCTGAAATTTTTTGAGTTTGGATCCCTGGTGATCCTGATTTCCATGCCCTTGGTTGTTGAGAGCCATCTGGGCGATCTGTTGAAGTGTTGTGAAGTTGGCTTGGCATTCAGCCCTGCTTTCTTCATGGTCTGCTATGAGATTCTGCAAGATCTACAGCATTGGGTCTTGTGACGAGATGCTCCCTCCTTGGTTTCCACGAGTCATCTGAAGATTGAGATAGATATAGGGGTAAGAGGGAAAGTCTAAGGTTCATGGTTTTGGTTTTTAAAGCTACAACTTTGAGTTAGACTCAGGTTTTTCAACTAACTTCATTTTCATTCATGTAAACAAGCACACGATACAACACACACCACAACAATCAAAGGGAAAATAGATGGTTTGAAGAACCATTCTGTAAGCTACGATATAGTGGGACCGATACATCTGATGCTACGATAGTCTAGTGCATCTACTCATCGTCAATGAAGTCGGAGTCCTCATCATCAGTGTAGAAGTCCACTACATCCTCCGCCAGAAAGTCATCATCGTTGCTGAGGTAAGAATCCATGTCTCCCTGGATGTCTTCACCCTCCTCTTCTTCTTCCTTTGCTGCAAGCTGGACTTCCTTCTCCTTGACGGTCTTCTTGAGGTCGGCCACCTTCTTGCGAAGACAGGCGATGGTGCGATCCTTCTTTGCACGCTGGTGGCGAAGAGACTGGCGATCCTGGACGAGCAGTGCGAAAGTCTGGGCCTTCTGGTCGGCAATGGCACGGTTCTGGTTGGCTAAATCCCTAGAATTGTCTAGTTCCTGCTGTCTATCATGCAGCAAGAAGTCAAGATTCTCCACTTGACGCCTCAACTCTTGGTGACTTGGCATCTCCATCGGCATTCCCATGAAGTCATGTCTTGCATAGTGGGCAAAACAGGTTCCTTGGATTTTGTTGACGCTGAGGGCACATAGACGTGCGAGAGCTTCATGCATTGCCCTGGCTAATGCATCTAGCCAGTTGTTCTCTCTCACGGAGAATGGAATTCTCCCAGAAGTTGGTGCTTCGATGCTTCTTCTAAGATCCGCAGTGACTAGCCACTGTAGGTCTCCTCCTAGGGGTCCTGGAAGTTGAGCTCCAAGAAACTCCCGATGTGGGCATCCCAGTAACTCCGACAGTGAATCCAGATCCCTCTCGAAGATCAGCTGACCTCCGTTACCCAACTGGTAAAACTTGCTGAACTAAGTCTCCATCTACAAGAATGTAGGATGAGGAAATTAGTGAAGTGATCAAGTGTGTCCAATTTTAAGTAGTAATGTAAGAATTTTGAGCAACATGAATTTTTGAGAAAGAATGAATCCACAAGGATAAGAGAGGAGATAGTTTTTCATAAATACTCACTTTGGTTTTGAAACTAAGTTTTTGTTCGGACGTCCATTCTAACTAGGGTATCCTACGGTCAGGATGGCTCTGATACCAACTTGTCAACACCCGGATTTTTAATCCCAGATGCCCGTTATACCATACCTCGCAATCCCAGGATTACCATTTTTGCGAGACATAACAGATTGGATATCACAGTACATCATCCATTACAAACCATACATAAGGTCTTACACAAATAAGGATCTCATGATCCATTCTTAATACAACAAGCAGCGGAAACAAAAGATAAGCATAGCGGTGGGGTCCATCTTCAGGGGCACAGGCAATGCTGACGAAGACAGATAGTCCTAGTTATCATAATCGTCCTGCTGGCCATCATATTGATAGTCTCCTTCATAGTCTGGCCATGAGAATAGCCAGGGACAAAAGCCATGAGTACTCTTTAAGTACTCGCAAACTACCACTAACAAGTAATATAGTTCTAAGTTAAAGTGCTAACTCTATGTTTAGCTATAAGGTTAAGTTTGAAACCTAAGCTAAGTTCATAAGCAAAGAAAGATAAAATAAAGTTCTAGAATCACTTAAGTTGGGAAGCTATTGTCATAAACACAACCCTGTTGTGGTCAAGTCAAGATTCATCATTCATTTCATAAGTTGTTTCGAAAACATCTAACAACGAAACAGTATGGCCATTCCAACTGTCCCTAATCATGACGCTGCTATTCAATAGTTTGACACTCTGCAGAGGTGGTACACTTTCACCACAAGATTCGATACATCTGTCAGGGATAACCCTGAATCATCATACTTAGTATGCAGATAATCAAACATAACCTTTCCTTTAGACACCCTAGTATAAGCACCTCTCCTATGAGCATGGACTCCCAACCATGACCATCAGTCATCTTGGGCACTGCATAGGTGGACAACATTGAGAGGTAGCCTCAGCTCAAACCTCTCCCGCGAGGCAACTAATCCTAATGCATACAAATTTCCGGCTAAGCCTTACCCAATTCAGGTAGTGTGGTTGTATGGTAAATTTGGAATGGTATCGCATCCGAATCCAACCATCAGTTTTATAAAAGGGTTAAGGCTCATGCCTCAATAATTCACCATCATAAACCATTTGTGTTTCTCAACACATGTCAAAACATCGCAATAGAATGATTCATCATTCCAAGGTTTTCATAATTCATTTTCACCAAGTGTTCCCATCTAAAGTGACTCAAGTTTTTGATCTACTCTAAACTACTAAGTTAAGAGTGTTCACTAAGGTGGAAAATATGGGTTCAATCTCATGCCATAGAATGACATCAAAAGGGTTCTAAATAGGTCAAGTTTTATACTCTTTATGCTACCGTCAAAACAAGTAAAGAACTTTGGATAAAGTAAGGGAAGTAAAGCTTGAAGATAAATACTTGGGGTAACTAATAGTCAAAGTGGTATGACTCAAGTATGCCTATAGCATCTTGGATAAAGTTAACTAGCTTAAATTCTATCTTGCTACAATAGCTTGCATTGTTAATGGTGGCTTGCCTTGGTTGGTGCAGTGGTTGAAGTTTTCTTCTTCTTCTTGGTAGAACTCCTCCTCCTCGTAGACTTGGTCGGTACTATCGTCTATAAATACATACGGAGTACACAATCACCAAACAATACTTAACTAGTCTAATTAGCATTCTAAGACACACATTTTATGGTCTATTATCATCACAAGCATCACAAGTTTTATTAACTAGTTTCACTCCTTTTAATTTAGAAAAGTAATTTCTACTCATTGAAAAATTAACTAAGATTTAATATTCACCACTTAAAATATGGGATCATGTGGACACATGTCATCACCACACATTCTAACATGTGGGAATGTGATTTAAGGGTTCGATCATAATTACTTTGGTTTAAGTTCAATATTTAATGATTTAAAGTGACCAGAAATATCTATATAGCATTATTTTGGTACTAGTCCAAAGTCACTGGATGTCAACCTTAATATTATTACATATTCAGATAGTTATGATGAAATGTGATTTTTGAGAGTTGGAATCAACTCAAAATCTATCTTGGTTGATTTTACAAAAATGTTGCGAGGTGCAATTGCTTCTGTTTTATTATTTTTACTAGGAGAGATCTATAACTCTAAATGAATTAAATCCAACGGGCTTGGATAGATCTTTTCAATACTTTTAAGGCAAAATTGATTTCATGCAATTTGGATTTGTAAAACTCCCTGAATTGATTTTCAAACTCAGAGACAGAACTATGTTTAAACTAAAAGAAAAATCCCAATTCAAACTAACTGGGTCGCGCGGGAAACTCTAACGGGCCGGCCCAGTGTCACTCCGCAGCATGGGGCTCAGCTGACAGGGGGTCCACCAGTCAGTGGCTCATAACGCACGAAGTGGTATGGGGCAATGTGGGACGTTAGATTAGAGTGGGGATCAACGGCTGTGGATCATCATCGATGACGGACCTGTCGCCGGCGAGCTCTAACCCTAGCGGCTCGGTGGGGGTGCATAGGGGTGTACCAGGCCTCCAGCAACGACGGTAAGGTGGGAAAACGGTCTGGTGGTCGAAGACGAGCTCAGGGACGGTCGAGGCAGCTCTGGGGGTGGTCGCAATCAGCGGCGCCCTTCTCCTCCAGAGGCGGCCTGCTCCGGTACCATTCCGGCGAGCTGCTGCTCCCTGTGCTCCGGCTAGAGGTGTGGGACGATCAGTGAGGTGAGGAGAGTGGAGTGGTGTGCTGCAGACGGCTGGGGGTGTCCTCCTTTTATAGGCTTGACGGCGAGACCGAGAGGGATGGGCAGGCGATGGTGGCGACATGGCTATGGGAGGCTAGCGGCATGGTTGAGGGTGGCGATCGACACGCGGTCTCCTGGCAGTGCTCTAGGACTTTAATGCCGGCTTAGGGGCGGTGGTATGCGGTCAGGCGGAGCTGGCGCTTTGAGCGGCAGAGGCGGCGGTGTCCACGGCGAGCGGTGGCTGTGAGGCGTTGGGCGGCGAACGGGCAAGTCCGGCGTGCTCCCTGGGTCATGGCAAAGCGGTGGGTGTGGGCTGTGGTCGAGTGGCTGCTTGTGCACGCATGTCAGGCGCGGCGCTCTGGCGCGTTCTCGGCATGGTGCGGTGGCACTGGGCGCGGGGTTTTCTCGGTGGTATACTGCTTGGCCTGGTTCAGGGAGGGGATACTGGGTGGCGGTGAGGTGCTGGCTACCTCCTAGACATGGCGAGAGAGCGGGAGACGGTCTGCTGCAGCGGGGCAAGGTTTGGTCGGCGAGTTGGTGCTCGGCATGGCATGGCAATGCCACTAGGGGTGTAGGGGATGGGTGCTAAGGGCCTGGTTTGATCAAGAGGGGACAAAGAGATTAATTGGAGATCAACTGGGGGCAAAACCCTATTGCAAACAGTGAGCTAGGATTTAGTGTTTGATTCTGCCTGCCAAGTGTTTGATGAAATGGCCGCATGAAATTTCTTTTTGAATTTTGAAAAGATTTTTGGTGGGTGTGCTAGGCATAAGCTTGAGACTCTGTGGTTGCTTGGGTTTTGAAAATTGAGCTTGTTTGAGTGGTTTTTGAACTAGTGGGATCTTCCCATATGAAATAGATTCAATTTTAAACTGTCATTTAAAATTAGCATTCAATATTTTTAGCAGATCACAAAGTGGGCCTTGGTACCTCATTATGTGTACTAGCAAGGGGTGTAAAGATCCACAAAGGTTTCTGTTAAGTTTTGAGTACTAGGAATAGCCAAAGTAGGCACGGTAGTTAATTTGGCCAAAATGACCATTTACTTCAATTATTCATTTTGAGTTGTTTTTCTTTGGGAAAAGTTTGGGAATGATTTAGATGATGTTTATTTCACCTAAGAAACATTTTACAAGCAATGGATCATAGAACCATGGCAATTCAAATCAACTCCTAATTTAAATGCACATACACATGAATGTTTTCATATTTTTAATTGGAAAAGTTTTTGTTAACCCTCATTTTGATGATTTGGATCTTGATAAGCTTGGATTAAAGTTTTGGGATGTTACAATAACATTGCGACAATCTTTGGGTTTCTCCACGAGTTTCTAGACTTTGTTGCGCTCGAAATTATTCAATTCTTCATGCATAGCAACAACCCAGTCTGGATCTTCAAGAGCTTTAAAGACCTCCTTAGGTTCCACCATAGAGATATGAGCTTGATGCTCACCAAAACTGGCCAATTCTCTTCTTGTAGAAACCCTTCATCGAAGATCAACAACAACCTTGTCGAGGGTGTGACCCCTTAACTCAAGGTTTCGATCAGCTCGAGCCTTGCAACGAAGTTCAATAAGATTGTTGTCACTTGGAGGAGTAGATTCATCACTTGAATCTTCATTGGAAGCATTTACTCGACCTTGATCAGGAACTAGGATAACAGCAGTAGGTGGTGGTGAAGCGTGCTCTTGAGGTGAGTCAGTAGCCGTAACAGGAGGCTGCTGAACCGGTGAGACAGGGACGGATAATCCGGCTGATGGAGAGGCCGGATAATCCGGCCTGGGAGTATTTGTAGCAGCTTCATCAGGATGCCTGGGGCTTGCCTGAACTGTCGAGGGGCCAGATAATCTGGGTCTTGCCGGAAAATCCGGCATGGACCTTGCATTGATATCTTCACCACCAGGAGCAATATGGTTAGCTGGAGCGGGGTGGCCGGATAATCCGGTGTCCACCGGATAATCTGGCCTGGAGTTTTCTGGAACAACTTGACCTTCAGTAGTTGATGGAGATGGTGCAGAATTTGCTACCGTGGTGGGAACATGTTGGGCATGTGAAGATGAGGGCTCTTCATGGGAAGAGCATTGTCCTTCCCGATCCGCCACAAGGGGTTCCTCAATGGGGCAGAAAAATCCCACGCCCATTCTTCTTATGGCATCTTGGGGTATTTCAACATCTGCATCACAAACACCAACTTGCTCCGCACGGGAACCGTCATTTTCCTCAAACACCACACTACAAGATTCTGCAACAGTTCCAGAGAGATTATTGTAGACTCTATAAGTGTGGGATTCAGCACCATAACCAACAAAAATAGCTTCTAGAGCCTTAGATTCAAACTTAGATAAACGAACTCCCTTGATAAGAAAGAAACACTTACAACCGAATACCCAAAAGTATGAGATGTTTGGCTTGTTACCGGTAAGTATTTCATACGGAGTCTTGTCCAAGATCTTGCGGAGATATAATCGGTTGGATGAGTGACAAGCAGTAGAGATTGCTTCAGCCCAGAAGTTATATGGAGATTTAAATTCGGCTAACATTGATCTTGCCATATCCATTAGAGTTCGATTCTTCCTCTCGGCTACACCATTTTGTTGAGGGGTGTACGCAGCGGAATATTGATGACTTATCCCCTCTTCACTTAGGAACTCATTTAAGGTGTAGTTCTTGAACTCAGAGCCGTTATCACTTCTTATGGCCAAAATGGGGACGTTGTGTTGACATTGAACCTCGTGGGCGAAGTTGATAATAGTTTGTTGAGTTTCACTCTTCAACTTTAAGAAATAAACCCAAGTGTATCTTGAGTAATCATCAACAATCACAAGACAATACTTCTTCCCACCGAGGCTTGCATGAGATGGAGGTTCGAAGAGGTCCACATGAAGGAGCTCTAAGATCCTTTTTGACGAGATGATAGTTTTCCTTCGATGAGGAGAGTCATGCATTTTTCCTTCAACACACGCCCTGCAAACACGATCTTTGGCAAAGGAGACATTTTCTTTTAGTCCAAGGATGTGGCCACCCTTGTGGAGACTTTGCAAAGTTCTCATATTGACGTGGGCTAGTCGGTGATGCCATAGCCAACCCGCGTCAGCCTTTCCGAAAAGACACATCGGGCCTGTAGTGGTTTTCCCCGAAAAGTCCACCACGTATAGGTCATTTTCGACATATCCCATGAAAGCAACTTTTAGAGACTTCCTCCAGAAGAGTACCACCAAATCAGCATCAATATAAACTGCAAAGCCCATCTTACCAAGGGCGCGAACTGAAAGTAAGTTGTACCCGAGGGTCTCAACAAGCATGATGTCCACGAGAGAGATATCGTGAGCCACCACAACTTTGCTGAGACCCAATACCTCAGATTTTGATTTGTCACCATAGGAGACGGTTATGTGAGTAAGGTTTGGACGCATCTCCGTGATGATCTCCTTTCTTCCGATCATATGACTCGTGCAACCGCTATCGAGTACCCATTTAGAACCACCGGAAGCATAGCCCTGCAAGAAAATTACTTTTTGGTTTTAGGTACCCATTTTTCAATGGGTCCTCTCATGTTAGTGACAAGGGTCTTGGGAACCCAAATAGACCAAGGAATGTAACAATCATAAGGGCCTACATAACTAGCATAAACATCACCATCATAATCACAATATAATTCAAAGTTAGGATTGTTGAACCCTGCAAAACCATCATAATTAGTCTTGTCATTGGTAATGTTGCTAGTCTTTGGTTGAGCTGTCTTGCTCTTCTTCTTCTTCTTCTTCTTGTTTTTCTTGCTCTTTGTCTTGGTAATGTAACCAAGACCTTCTTTGCTATTGTTTGTCCTTTGCTTGCTCAGTATCTCATCAATAACTTCTTTACCTTTGTGTTGAGAACCTCTTGCAAGGTCTTCTTTTCCATAGGATGACGTGGAAGTACTTGGCACATCATACCATTTCAATTGAGTTTGGACCTGGTCATGAGACTCATTTAAAGTAGAATGATCACTCTTCAATGCCTTGTGAGAAATTTCAAGATTATCAAACTTCTCCAAAAGTCTAGCATGAACATCCCCAAAGTCAATCTTTTCTTTCTTTAGTTTCTTTACCTTGGCAAGAGCATGGTCACGTTCTTTGATGAGCTGAGCCACAGCTTCTTCCTGTGACTCCTCAATGGATTCGAGTCTCTCTTCCAAAGATACTCGAGCTTCCTCTTCGTCTTCTAAGTCATTCTTTAAAGAGGCTATCTCCAAGGCATCTTCCCTTTCAATTCTTCCCTTTTCTTCAAGAAGATCTTCGACTTGAGCAAGTTGACTCATAAGAGCATCAAAATGGAGTTTGTGCTCACCTTGCAGGTTAGTGAAAAAGGTATCCAAAGAAACAACTTCTTCTTTCATTTTAAGACTGTCATGATCATCCATATCCAGAATTATGGTAGTGTTAGGAAATGAAGAGCTAGAAGTTGATACCTCGGACCCTCTTGCCATTAGGCAAGTAGCATTGTTGTTGATGACGTTCTCGTTTGGCGAGTCGAAGAGAGATGAACGAGTCGATGTGGTGGCCATAGCAGCCACCTCGCGAGAACTATCATCGTCCTCTTCATCTTCACTTGTAGAGGAGTATTATTCTTGTGCTACTAAGAGGATCTTAGGTTGCTTCTTGAAGGGGCCATTCTTCTTAATAAATGGCTTCTTCTTAGGTTCTTTAGATTTCTCTTTAAGAATGAGCCTACCACCATTGTCTTATCTATTTTGATACGGACAGTCGGCTACAAAGTGCATTCTATCTCCACAGTTGTAGCAAGTTCTCATCCTTGGGCCACTCTCTCTTCTTCCATTTGACACGTTCTTGCGCTCGAGTTCCGACTTGGCCTTGGCAGGATCCTTCCAAAAGTTCCACGCATAAAACGTCATGTACTCACCATGAGCACGTTTAACTTCATCGGGGCAGTCCATGGAGGCCCCCTCACATGCTCTTTCATCCTCCTCTTGCTCAACAACATTGGCTTTGAGAGCAACATTGACACCCTTTTGCATTCCAATGGCCCAAGCACGAGCATCTTCAGCATTCTTTGCTGCCACTTTGAATGACGCCATCTCTTGCATGACCTCATTGGATGTCATTTGATGGTAGTTATGTCTACCTTGTAGGCTCTTCAAGTCCGTTGGCTCGAAAGGCATTAAGGCACTCACATATTTCCTTTTTATCCATGCATCATCAATGTGAGTGGCCCCATGCTTTCTAAATGTTGTTGCGATGCCCTTAAGTCTTCTATACATGTCTTCATGATTTTCACCATCCAACATGTAGAATCCCTCAGCTTCATTACTAAGGGCATCATACTTGTTCCTTCTCATGCTTTCATTCCCAACAAAGAGATCCGTAAGAGCATCCCAAGCTTCTTTAGCTGTGTTTAGATGTTCAATGTGTGGCATGTCCTTGGGACCCACACCAAGCTGTATCATGTGGAGAGTAGTGGCATTCAATTGGTTGTACACAATTTCTCTTCTTGTTAGGTTGGTTTGATCTCCAATATGAAGACCCTCTTCAATAATCCTCCAAAGTTCAATAGAGGAGCTGGAAACATGAGATTTCATTAAGAATTGTCATTGATTAAAAGAGGATGCAGTGAGCTTGGGTGGATCACCCCTATTGTTTATATGAGGATGAGGGATAGGTGGGTCGGGGGAATATACGTGGCGAACCTCACTATATTCCTCCTTACCACTTCCCGTCTTGGAGGTGGAACCATTAAGTTTTTCACCTTCCACATCATCATCCTTGGATCGGGTATTACCCTTTTCCTTAGATGATGATGTGGCTGCCTCAGAGGAGGATGGAGATGGGGCTATGGATGATGTGAGGCGAGCAATCATTTGATTCATCTCCTCCATCTTGGCCTCAAAGGATTTCAACAAGGTCGTTTCCAACGTCTTGAGATCATCCATTGTGACCTTATCCACAGCCTCATTCCCATCATCCTTGGTACTCATACTACTCTTAGGCGGTTAAGCCCGAATTAAGAGCCGGGGCTCTGATACCAATTGAAATGGATCGTATGGGCACCTAGAGGGGGGTGAATAGGTGCTACTCCAAATTTTAATCCTTTTTCAATTTTAGTCTTAGCACAAAGGGTAAATTCTCTAGATAAACTATTAGGTGGAATTTCCCTATATGCAAACCTATCTACTAGCGAGTAAAGAGCGAGTGGAAGAGGAACGGGTAAACCGTAGTGAAGCACGCGGAGACACAGGATTTGTTTGACCGCAGTTCCTTCCTTGTTAAGGGAAGTACGTCTACGTTGGAGGGGTGGGCGGTACTAAGACCACCACGCCACAATAGGCCTCACCCTGTTCTCCGATGGATCCTGCCACCAAAGGCCGGATCCACCTTTCCACTATAGGTACTCTTCGAGGCGGGCACCAGCGCCTTTACACAACTAGCAGGGCAACAACTCCACAATCAACTTGGAGGCTCCCGAAATGACAACAAGCTGCCACAAGAACAAAGTTATCAAATACAATGAACAAGATCTAGGTATTGACAAGAATACTAGATCAGGGATTTCTCCAAGTGAATGGAGAGGAGTTGATGCACTTGATTCATGATGATGATGATCCTCTCCTCCTTCAATTCCCCCAAAGATCAAGGCCTTCGGATGGTTGAAGTGGGAGATCGAGAATGAGAGCTCTTGCACAATGTCTGGACAATTTCAAATGAATCAAGAGTTCTGAATGTTGGGGAAGAAGGGGTATTTATACCTCCTTCCGAAACCAGTCGTTGGACACTTTGGGGCCCGGATTATCTGGCCCAAGTGAGGGCCGGATTATCTGACCTGGGGAAAACTCCGCCCCAGACTCGGAATATCCGGCAGATAATCCGCCCCCCTATTAGAGCGTTGCGCCGAGCTTTCCCTTGATCAACTTCTGGGGGCCGGATTATCCGGTCCTATGTGAAGGCCGGAATATCCGGCCTGGGGAGGAAAAACCGCCCCAGTTCAGATTTTCCGGGAGAAAATCCGACCGGATACCGAGCGACGCGCCTTGGATCCTTTTGCTCAAAAACTGGGGGCTGGATTATCCGGCCCATGCGACTGCCGGATTATCCGGCCTGGGGAGGAAAAACTGCCCCAGTTCGGATTTTCCGGGAGAAAATCTGAGCGGATACCGAGCGATGCACCTTGGCTCCCTTTGAGCAATGAGGTAGGCCGGTTTATCCGGCCCTTGGTGGGGCGGATAATCCGGGCCCCCTCAAAGCTTCCTGCACACTTAGTGCACATGAATAATCTCCATAGTATTGTTATCTAACACGCAAAACATAGGAAAACATGAAATGTTCTTTCACATACTACCCCTTCTATCACTGGGGTTTTATACGTCCATTTGCATCACTATTTTATACCATAATTTACTGTTATTCATTGATATATTTCATATTAAGATATGCTACTTATGTTATTTCATCTATTTTTGCATGATTGATGATTTTTGGAGGATGAACCACCAGACTCAGGATTCTGATGGAAAAGGAGCTGTCTAGATGCAATATTCGCAAAGATCAGAAAATCCTAGAAAATATACGGAAATTTCTATTTTTCCAGAAGACGAAGGAGGCCAGAAGGAGGAGTGGAGATGGGCCACAAGGGGCCCACACCACCCCCTAGCGCGGGTCCCACCTGGCCGCACCACCAGGTGGTGTGGCCACCCTGGCCCAGCTCCAACATCACCCTTTGGCGTATATAATCCCCTCGAAACCCCAAGACTCGGGGGGTGACCACAAAAAGATTCCACCGCCTCTTCGGGGCGGAAACTACAGAGAGAGAAAGAGCTCTCCGACATGCAGAAATCTACCAGGGAAATTCCTTCCTGAAGAGGGGAGATCGTTGCCATCAACACCGTCATCAAGCTAGACTTCGCCGGGATCATCATCATCATCTCCACCATCATCTCCATCATCACCACTCCATACCGCTGTAACAATTGGGTTGAATCTTGCATAGTTCTTAGGGGAAACTTTCCCGGTGTATGTTACTTATTGTAGTTGATGCTATTTAGTGGAACCATTGAATTATTGTTCATGTTCAGATTGTTACTTATCATAATTTAATCTCTGATCTTGATCAATATGATGTCTCGTGAGTAGTTCGTTTAGTTCTTGAGGACATGGGAGAAGTCATGTTGTTAGTAGTGGAATTGTGTTGAGAAAGATTTAATGGTTTGATATTTAAGTTGTGGTGTTATTCTTCTAGTGGTGTCATGTGAACAACGACTACATGATTCTTCACCTTTATGGGCCTAGGGGAATGCATTGTGTATTTGGCTACTAATCATGGGGTTGCTAGAGTGACAGAAACCTGAACGTTTGTTAGGAAACGTTTTCATAAGGGAGTGTAGGATCTCAAAGTTTAAGGCTGTGGTTAGGTTTTTATATTAATTACTTTCTTGTAGTTGCGGATATTTGCAAGGGGTATAATCACAGGTATGTATTAGTCCTAGGAAGGTCAGTACATTAACATAGGTTCACCCACACAACACTTATCCAACCAGAAAAGATTAATCAACTATATGAAGCGAAAGCACTTGAAAATATTCCCATGTGTCCTCGAGAATGTTTGTTCATCTTAAGTCATACAACCGGCTTGTCCTTTGCTAAAGAAAGGATTGGTCCACTTGCTGCAATTATTATTATTGTCTTTTATTTACTCGCACTTTATTTATCTGCATTATCAAAAACCTCTAAAAATCCATTTGCTAAGTATTTATAGAGAATTCCAGATCCAAACCACTTGTCAACACCTTCTGCTCCTCGTTGGGTTCGACACTCTTCCTTATCAAAAATACTATGATACACCCCCTATACTTGTGGGTCATCAAGACTATTTTCTGGCGCCATTGCCGAGGAGTGAAGCGCTATTGAAGAGTGGAACTGGTAAAGGAAACTTCTTTTTTGAGAAAATGAAAAGGACCTTTGCGTTTCATATCATTGAAAAGGTGGAGTGGAGATACATCCTCCTAGGAGGCCTGCCAAACAAAACAAAAGAGCACATCAGTGCACATCCCAAGTGGATGGCAAAACTACTCGGAGCCCTTTGACTCCAGCCCTAGCCCATAGCCTGACTTCTTCCTTGATGTTTGCAGCAAGGCACGACATCGAAGGTTGGGCTCCATTGAAGACACGGTCATTGCGCTGTTTCCACACCATCCATGGGATCGCTAGGGCCGTAGAAGCCAGTGAATCCTGTAGCTGCTTCGGGGTGCGTCTCCTAACCCTCTGCCACCACTCCATGAGTGTGCTCTCACCATCAGGCACCAGGGCAGTCATGAGCATCCACGCCAGGATCTCGTGCCAGATCTGCTTTGTGAAGGAGCAGGTCATCATCAGGTGCTGGATCGTCATCTAGGGTGGTGTTGTGGTCCATGGCGGGCAACCCTCTCATTAGTCCAGCAACGGTCCTATAGTGCTAGCCATAAGAAGAATTTGACTATTGGGGGAGCCCAGGACTTCTAGACTAGCTTCCAGGAGACAGTCGCGGTGGAGCCATGAAAGGTTGCGAGTTAGCTCGAACTGGCCGTGTAAACACCGTCCGGTGTCCACTTCCAAAGAAGTGAGTCCGGCTCGCCGGTGAGGGTGACACCCTCAAGCTGGCTCCATAGTAGCACGTACTGACCAATCTCATGCATGCCGAGGACTCCTTGTATGTCACGCGCCCAGCAGAACTCATGTAAGGCCTCGGTGACCGTCTTCTGTCTCCTACGCCTCTTGGGCACACAATTGTATAGGTTGGGGGCAATCTCACAAATGGACCACCCTCCAAGCCATATGTTGTCCCAAAATAGTGATATCTGCCCGTTGCATAGCATCATGGAGGTCGAGGCGAAGAACAGCTGGCGTTCCTCTGGCGAGAAGTGCAGGTCTAGGCCACTCCAGGCTCTGCTGTCGTCAGTCTTGGCGAGCCACATCCATCTAAGTCTCAGGGAGAGACATGTGCGCTCAAGATCGCGGATTCCTAGGCCGCCAAGCTCTAGTGGTTGACAAACCCTCTGCCAGTTGACATGGCAGTGGCCTCCACTCGCCTCAACGCGGCCCGCCTAGAGGAAGCCATGCTCGATCCTCTCGATCTTCCTGAAGGTCTTCTTGGATGCTGCAATGACTAATAATTGATGTATGGGTATCGCACTCAGCACCACCTTGATCATGGCCAACCTCCCAGTCTTGGTCATCAACCATGACATCCACGATGGCAGATTGCCCGCAATCTTGTCGACCAGCGGCTGCAGCTACGCGGTGGTGGGCTTTCAGATGGTGAGGGGATGCCCAAGTAGGTGATGGGTAGATCCTCGATGGGGCATCTGAGCGTCTGGATAGCCGTGGTAACCTCTTCGTCATTGCAACACAGCAGCATCACCGTGCTCTTAGTATAGTTCACCAAGAGGCCGGAGGCGTCTCCAAACATCTGCAAGTTCTCTTTCACCACCGTGATGTCGCTCGGCCATGGGTGGAAGAATAGGACGACGTCGTCTGCGTACAGCAAGATGGGTGGGATCGTACGTCTTGGGTGCAGCCGCTGCAAAACTCCAACGTCAATGGCTTGCCTGACCAATCTCCCAAGCACGTCCATGGCTAGCACGAACAACTATGGGGAGAGCGGGTCGCCCTGCCAAAGGCCTCTATAGTGCCAAATGGGTGGCCCAGGCTCACCATTCAGAAGGATGCGGGTGCTCACCGGGGATAGAAGGATGACCAGCCACTCGATGAATCTATGCTTGAACCCGTACTGTCTCAGCACCTCAATAAGGAATGGCCAGGCTATCGAGTCAAAGGCCATCGTCAGGTCAAGCTTGAGTAGTACGCGTGGGGCACCCAGATGGTGAAGGAGCTTGGCCGATTGCCTCACCAGGACAAAGTAGTTGTAGAGGCTCCGTCCAGCAATGAATGCGTTTTGATTGTTGCTAACTAGGTCAATCAGCTTGGGTGCCAGCCGTAGGGATAGCGTTTTGGCGAACAGCTTCGCCACCAAATGGATCAGGCTGATGGGGCGGTAGTCACCTAGCGTACTCGCATCCGCCTTCTTAGGCAGCAGGGCTTGGTTGAGTTTGCTAAAGCCTCTGCCTCGCATCTCATACAGCCTCTAGAACACCTAGGTGAAGTCGTGTTTAATGATGTTCCAGCATGCTCGGAGGAATTCTGCAGTAAAACCGTCAGACCCAGGCACCTTGTGCGCAGGCAGGCTTCTCACTTTGCCCCAAATCTCCTCAGCACTAAAAGGTGCATCGAGGTCCTCCAAGTCATGATGCTCAATAAGCGGCTCTAGGTCAATAGCCCGGGCAAGTTCCAATGTTGGGTCAGTAGAGGGTCATAGTGTGAGTGCGCGACCTCGACCATTTGGGCGTGCTCCATGAGCACTTGAGAGTCCGTGTTGATGCTGAATATGCGCTTCTTATGTTGCCGATATGTGCATTGGCAGTGGAAGAATGAGGTGTTGGCGTCACCATCCTTGAGGTTAGCCAGACGAGCCCGCTGTCTGGCTATGGTGCGCTCAAGGGAAGTGAGGCCCATTTATTGTTTATTTCTGTTTGTTACTTTATTCTCAATATGTATAATTCACTTCGTTTCTTATTTCGAAATGCTACTACCACTTCTAAGGTAGCAGATGAAAACAGTTTTGTGGTTGAAAACCCTTTTTGAACATTTTAGACCCCTCAGGTCAAATCAAAGACTTCGAACTCGGGTTCCCCCGGAACCTTCGTCCTCTTTGTCCTTGTTTCCCAAATAAGCAAAGTTTGGGTACTCCTAGCCAACACCCTTACAACCGTCCTTGACCGTGGACACGGTTATTCGAATAGGTTATACTCTACAGAGTTTGCACACTTTACCCACAAGAATCAATACATCCGCCGGGATACAACCATGGCCCACTACCACTGTAGATGGGGGTCCGGATAATCAAACCTAACCTTTCGCTTGTCTACACTAGCAAAGGCATGCTTTTCCTCTTGGGTTTGTTCTCCCCGGCAATGAGTATGTGGCTCCCAGCCATAGTCCTTCCTTCCGTACACGCGCATACCCAAGCCGCAACTTGGCGTATAACTTAAATTTGGAGACTCCACTTCCTTCCGTACTACCTAAGTCATACCATATGCGGGAGACCCAATTGTTGCACCGGCCTCCTGCCAGTTCAGGCTCACTCTTGCCAAAGCAAGCGACAGGCTTCAGATCCTTGATCTGGTGGTGCCTGCCCAGAATTCCAGGGATTTCTCCCTATAAGCATGGTAGAAGTGCCTCGGCTAATGCGGACAAACTACGAGTTAAGCCCTAGCAACCTGGGGTAATGTGGTTGCGCGGATAAAAATTGTTCCAGTAAAGGCGTAGAACATCCCATCACATCCTTACTTCTCCTCTTCACCATTTCTTTTGTTAAAACCTCCACTGGGAACGATGCCTCTTCCCAGGGTTTTACAAAGCCGTTTTGGAAACATTTCAAGTGGGGAAAAATCCCAAAACAGTTTATTTTCTCAAAACCGGGGTTTCCAAGGAGGTAGGATGCTAACCATCATACTCTCGGTCTAAAGGGGAATAAAATGATGGGTTCATCGGGGTGGTGCCTCGAAGGACACGAAGTAATAACTTGGAGGAACCAAGTTACTATCGCAGTATTTATAAAACAAGACATGTAGGTAGATAATGCAATTTACAAAGAAGATATAAAACAGGTAAAAGAGAATAGGACATATATCAGAGTTCAGGAATGGTGGCTTGCCTGTGATCAGCAATAAGTCCCTGGACTTCTTCATATGACCAAGAATACCCAAATATAATAATAATAAGAAGTCCCTTCCTTCTTGTCGACAGACACTCACACTATCGTCGTCATCGAATACACATGCAAACAGACAATACCACAATCAATACAAGGCATACAAAGAGTCAAACCATACAGCAAACAAACATAAGGATAACTACTGAACTTGGGAGGTTTTGGAGAAGTGGGATTCAATGGTGGCATTTACAAGATTGCCACTGGGGTGTTTTCTTTTGGAAGATAGTTGTCAAAGCTGGAGACAAGGCATTTGGATTAGGGTTCTGTGATCAGTAGGTTACCAATGTGCAAAAGTGATATCCTCTGATGGGTCTTGTCAAGACAAAACCATCACAAGTGGTTTCACCTGATTATCACTTTTATAGATTTAAATATGCTTTTTATAGTGAATTAAACTCTAGTTTGAGGAAATAATTCACCAAAAAAGTTCTGGAGCTCCAAACATTATTTCCTTGGGTGGTTAGGTAGTACTTGCTGTACTGAACCACCTAGAGTTGGAATCATGTCCAAAGAATTACCAGAATGCCCTCAGGAAATTCCCAAAGACAGTTATGTATGATTCTTCTCCTTTCCACCAGGTTAATTCTACAGAAGATATTGAGTTGGTTCCAAGGGCAGGTGATAGGTATTTAAAATAACTTTCTGTAGGATGTAGATTCACCCTTTTGGAGTTGCCAAACTGCCGGAGTGATTTATTTGCTGAAAATACCCATCACAGAAGTATTTAAATCACTAAAATTCTTCCATAGCTCAATAAATTCTGAGCTACTGCGGTTTGGTAGATATTTATCCTAGTAGGTACTGGGAGTTGGAATCAGGTCAAGACCACATTTGGTTTGACCTAGGGAATTTATCTAAGGCAGATAAAGACAAATCTTGTTATTTTTCCTAAAGACACACCTCTGTTCACCTTGGCATCGGACCTGTGCTAGATGGTAGGTAGGTCAAATACCTCTCAGTAGAGCCTCGATTCATCTTAAATGGATGAGGCTAGCTCACATAGGAATTTAATTAGTGCAAATTAGACTATGCAGCAGAATAATTACTAGTGATTAAAGAAAATTATTTTGGACATGGGGTTGCCTCTGCATGTTTGAGAAAACATCAAAGAACCACCAGAAAATTCGATTGGATTTGATTTACTATTTTACTTGGATTTAAACTGGCTGGCTCTTTTCTGGATCTGGAATAAAAAGAAAAGGGAACTGTGTGGCTAGGCTGGATCTGACTGGGGAATGGGCCGCAAGGGAAGATTTGGCCCACGACGCTCAGCGGGGCGCACGGGATCCGGCGCTCGAACCTGCCAGGCGGGGCCCGGCAGTCAGCGAGAGGAGGGGGCCGAAGGGGTATCGGCAGATCTCAGCCGTCCGTTCAAGTGACGATGGACGGTGCAGTGTTGTTGTCCACCCGGGGCTCGCCGGCGACGAGACTAACCCTAGCAGAGGGTGGCGCAGAGCGGGGAGCTCACCTGAGGGCTCGAGGAGGGTCGGGGAGGCTACAGGACGATGCGGTCATCGGTGCTGAGCAGATCGGTGGGCGGCATGGTGGCAGAGGCCCATGGGAAGCAGCTCGCGCGACGGTGGCCGAGAGCGACCTCGTCGGTGCTCGACGGCGACGGCGGAGGAGAGGGTCCTAGGCAAAAAAATAAGCAACGTCAGGTAGAGGAGGAGGAGGGGATCTCGTGGGCTGACATGCAGAGGAAATGGAGTGGAGGAGAAGATGCCTTGCTCGATTTTCTTGAGGAGGCCGAAGCTTCCTCCTCTTCTTCTCTCGGGCAGCACATGGCTAGGGAGGGAGAGTGGAGCTGGGGGAGTGTGAGGGGAGTGAGAGGGAGCAAATGAGGGCAGGGGCTGGCTGGGGAAGGGTTGCTGGCCTTTATACCAAGGGGAGGGAGTAGATGAGATAAATTACCAATGTGGGCATGGTGGGGGAGCAATGATGGCTAGTGATTGGTCTAGGGGAGGTGGAGAGGGGCAGGATGGGGTTTTGGGTCGTGCTGGACCAGAGAGAGAGGTGGTGGCATCAGTGGTAAATAATGGGGGACAAATGTTGTAAGATCTTTGTTGTCTCTCTCTCTCTCTCTCTCTCTTAATACTAGTTCAAGGGAAAAATGTTTAATTGCTGGGTGGGCTATAGTGGTGGTCGACCAGTGGGGTGTTCTAGGGATGAGGATGAGCGTTGTTCAAGTTTTGGTGAAATTGGAAGTGGTTAGACTAGTAGGTTGCTAGTTTGCCAAAATTGATCAAACTAGGGGTTTAGGAAGGAAGTCCAAAATCTTGCATTGGACTAGAGGAGAGAATGATACTGGTAGATAGATGAGGTCAAGGTAGACTCCTAGGCTTTAATTGGGATTTTTAGGTGGAGTTTAATTCCACTTAAATCCACTTACTCAAAGAGGACAGAAATTATTTCTAGAATATCATTTGGTAAATTTCCATTTGGGCAGGGTTGGATTTTGATGTGGGAGGGTCCCAAATGTGAATACACACTTAGGGGAATTTTCCCAAGATTTATTGGGGGTTAAAAGTATTTACAACAATTATTATTCCAGTTCACCCATTTAAGAAAATGGACAAAAATAAATAATAAAGCTTCTCAAAAATATTTATTTTTGAGATGAAAAGATAGGATATGATATGTGGAACTCACATGAGCCAAAGGTTGGGGAAGTGGTTTGGTAAAAACCAAACTTTCCTTTATGGAGGGAGTTTTGGAGATTTTGACTATATAAGTAATTAAATAGTTTTGGGGCAATAATAATTATGGATAATTATTGATAAATCTTGAGGATCAGTGTAGATGAGATAGACAAGGTGTAGCAAGCAGTTGCAACCTTGTGGAATGAAATTTCAACTATAATAGGATGGAAACAATGAGTTGATGATCTAAGGTGGTGTTATTTTTATACCACCAAAACATGCTTGCATCTTGGATCTTAGAGCTCACCTTGGTGCAAGGGATAGATGGGTGGGTATACCAGGTGATATAGATGATCATGGCAGGAGGAGTTTGAATTAATTGTATTTGAGGTGATCTAGAAGTGACGGCAAACTTTGTTGAAATTAAGGCTGCCATGAAATATGGGCCATGATGCCTTATAAACCATGTGGGTTTAAACAACACAGAGATCCCCTTGGGGCAAGTGAAGTAGGTTCTGATGGACATCAATGAGTAGGACACAACCATGCAGAGAGTTAGTCCATAGGGGTTCGGAAGATGGTGTGAGCTTCTAGCAAGGTAGGCATGATGACTAGTTTTGCAGGAAAAGTTATTTTCTTGTTTGCAAAACCATCAAGGACAAGTGGGTTAGAGGAGGATCTAACCAGGGGAAAATGTGGTCCTTGGTAGTACTTAGGATTGTTAACAAGATGGTTCAGGTGCATTTCCAAAAATGCACTTGGTTTGAGAAAAGGGGGTATTCCAAAAGGTGATGTTGGAACTGTTTCTAGACTTAGCCAATTTTGGCAGTTTTGAGGATTTTGACTAGAGTTTGATAGGGAATGTTCTGGGAGGAGTTGCAATGTATCAGAGCTTTAGCAAGTGGGTGATATGGAAGTGTAGAGTGAGTATAAGAGATCCATGCTTGAAATGGGTCTTCATGGACTTGGAAACATCTAGAATTGAAATCCTCAGAATAGATGTGGTTAAGGGTTTTAGATGATCACCTAGTGGCTAGGGATCATATCTAGGTTTGCATTCTTGCTTAGGGATTGATGATTTGGGAACATCTTGATCCTATTGATGAGCTTCTAAGGTAGCTCATTCTACTTCCTAAGCAAACAAGTCAATCAGCAGATCAAACAGTTCATCGGACAGCAGATCAAGGCAACTCATCTTATACTAAGCATAACCACTAAAGAGGTTACCATCAAGCCTAGCTTGGGATAAGGTTGTGGCATTTTGAAGAGGTTGAGTTTTGAATAAGATGAGGGTTCTTGGTATCTCTACCAAGAGTAGAATTCAAAGGCTTTGAACAAGAGTTTTGGGAAAACAAGAGGTAAGATTAGTTGAGTGTTCTATCTTGAAAACATAAGGAGATTGTATTATATATCTCTCCATAGTTTTGTTAATAGAATCTACCAAAATAGTTTTGGTTACGTAGGCATCTTGGCTCGTGTTTTGAAATGCCAGAACGTTTGAGAATATGTAAAGTAAGCCAAGATAGTTTTGGTAAATAGCTTTTGCCAACTGAGGTTGAGGTAAGGAGTATCCTAAGATACACTTCATAAGCACAAATGCAAACAAACAACAAGCCAGCACTGCACTAAAGCACAAGAAAAGTTTTTGTTCCCCCTGATGTTTGCATTCTGGACAACAAATCAGGATTGCTGAAATTGGGATGTTACACCTATCTTAATCGCTATAAAGAAAGAGATTTTTGGGAGACAACCCAATATATTTTTGCTTTCAGTTTATTTTTGTTTATTTGAGTCCTGGAAGTTATTACTTCTGTAATAACCTCTCCTTATCCTTTTTGTTTGGTTTTTGTGTCAAGATCGGCCTCTAATGAGAGAGAAGTAAGATTTGGGGAAATTGCTATCCCGAAACAGATTTTTGTGCTTCACCATTAAAATTCGCGAAAATCCCAGAACATCGTATTGATCTGTAATTTTTTGTGTGCATGACCCAGGTTATTAATTAACTTTCGTTAGTTTTGCACTTTTTGATTTGAGCAACAGAAGATTTTCGAAAAAATTGATGTTTACCTGCTGGTCGGTTTTGACAGATTTCTGCCATTTTTGCATTTGCCTCTGAAATCGATTTCCTTTTTGAATTATTTTTGGGCTTTCGAAAGGAGTTGCTTCAGTAGCTTATGTTTTGATAGATTTCAGTTGAAATTGAACCTAAAGGTTTATATTCTTGCATGCACTAATGTTGCTAATGAAGATTGTGTGAAGTTTTGTATGAAAGAAATTTTCAAGTGGTAGGAGAGAATGGTGTAATGAGATGAAGAATGGTCAAAAGACTCAAGCACTATATTTTTGAAGATTCTTACAATGAAGATATTGATATTATTAAAGTGGTGACTCCGGAAGAATTTATTAAAGACCAAATTCAGAAACCTGCAGAGTCCGTTTTCGAATAGGTAATAGTTCTAGTAAGAAAAGGTACGCGAAAAACTTTTCAATTTATATTTTTGCAGTTTTTATCTAACATGGAAAATAATGAGTCGAAAAAGGGACGGAAATGGAGCCCGGGGGGCTCACACCACCCCATGGCGCGGGCCCACCTGGCCGCGCCACCAGGGGTGTGGCCACCCCGGAGCCTGCTTCTGACCCGTTTTCTCCCAGTACCGTCCTTTTTGTTGTTAAAATTTGTAATATATAATCCCCCGGATCCCCTGAGGTCTGTATATCGTGTTCTCGTCATGTTTTCATTTCGATCTGTTTCTGTCAAGAACTATTCTCAAGTTTAGAAGCACAATGGTCTCCACCAACGATAAGGGCAAGAAGCATGTGGAAGATGATCTCCAAGACCCCAAGCAGGAGGAGGAGATCAAGGGTGAAGTTGAAGAGGAAGTAAAGGAAGACTAGCATCCATGCACCAGCACCACCATTGCAAGCATTGGAGTGATGGCACGTCCTGTCAAGCTCAAACCGACTACACGGATGTCCACTGGACGGATGGTTCCGTGCTTTTGCTTGGCTTTCACGGTCACCTCCTCCACGCACCAAGAATCCCTTCCATACCCTTATACATGAGTAGCAATTCCAAAAGATGCCTAAGGAAAAATTACCCTCCAATTGGGACATGCCTCATATTAACCATGCATGAAAAGAACACTTTAAGGAGGAAGAGTAAGGAAAGAATCACAAGGGTTGGGATTCATAGTCCGACATGGTCATGAACCACATTGAGCAAAATTCGGAGTTGATTCGTACTCTCACCTTCGAGATGAGAATTTGAAGGAATTGATTGAAAATCTTATCGAGAGAACACCACCACCACCGAAGGAGTAATTTTTTCATCAGGTTTTGGCATCCCCTTGGTTTGTTCCAATCTTGGGGGAGTGTCGCGGTATCACATCATTATCTTTCATCTTTTTACCTTTTTAGTAGAGTCATATCATGAATAGAGAAGTTATCATATAGGATGGTTTGCATTGTGGAAGTATCTCCCCTCTAGTTAGTTATTTATGTATCCCTTGGTGTGAGTTGCCGTTATGGAATATTAATGAGAAGATCTATCATTTACTTTTTGCACATCTTATTTTAGTTTGCAATTTCTGTTATATGATTGATCTTGTTGTTAGTATTGGTATCACTTTGGGATCATTAAGTAAATTTAACTGGTTTTGGCAAACTTGGCTCTAGTCAGTAGCAACACTATTTAAAGGTTGAATGGAAAAGAGAAAAGTACTTTTAGAAATATAATTTCATTATCTTTCTTTATTGATTGGCTCATAAGCTTAGTATTCTCTAGTTAAGATATTTTGTGTTTCCAAGGAAGATTGCATGATTGTTTCTATCACTTGTATGTTTGCTTGTTTCCTTTAACTCTTATGTTTGCTACCCAGCCTTGCTAGCCAAAAACCAGTACTGAGAGGGAATGCTTCTTGTGCATCGAATCCTTGAACCTAAACATATGCCATTTATGTCCACCATATCTACCTATTAGCATTATTGCTATTCCAAGTAAATTCTCGAGTTTTATCTATCTTCCAAATTAAACTTGTTATGTGAAAATTAGTGATTAAAGATCTCAAAAACTTGATGGCACACTTTATTTTCTTGTACTTAATAAATTTGAACCATTGTGACTATCTTATGAAGCTTGTATGCTTGTAAATTATAAGTTGGGAGTTAGCAAAACCATGTTATCATGGGGTCCGGTTTTAACATTGCACTTATTATTTAGTTTATATCATGTTCTTTTGTTTCTGGATGTCGGCCGTGTGAAATAAAAGGGGACCTTGTAAGCTCATGGAGTTTGTATACGTGTTAGAGAAACACATGGGCCGCTAGCCTAAGCCATGCCTAATCATGGTAGAAACTTGCAGCATAACCATAGTGGCATTCTATGAAGCATCCTCAATAAAAACCTATGCAAATAGGAAATAAAAAGATCGCTGAGATCCTCACTGTCTGTTGCCTTGTCATTTTGATATGGGATAGCTCATGTGTCATGGGGCAAGGGGTACCCTGCTGGCGGTTCTCTATGATACACATACACTTACAATGACAAGAACTTACCGAAGACCAAAGTTGAGTAGCATGAGGTTTGGTACTCGTACTCAAGGGGCATGAGACTTTCAACTTATAATTTGTCAAGCATATAACTCATATTTTTCGTCACATTAACCTTAATCACCTGAAGATTCTTATGATAGGGGCAATGAGAGCTGAAAGCTAATAAGTACCATAAGTTTTGGAGGCTCTTTATGGAACTTGAAATCCCTGCTTCCCTTTGTGAAGGGCCTATCTTTTACTTTTTAGTTGAGTCAGTAAACCTATTCCTTTCTATCTCAAGCAAGCATTTGAGTTGTTGTGATTCAATCATCCATATGATGATTTATTCAATCATGTTTCTTATGTTCCTTGTTTTGCACACTGCTCTTATCTAAGTGAATATTACTTTGAAAGCTATCCTTGAAAACCCCATTAAATTTGACTCTTGCAATTTTTTAACTGTTCTCTGATCAAGAACAAAGTTTGCCATTACCAATTATGATTTACTTTGTGTATCTTTATTGTGTTTCTCTTACTCATTGGAAGTTAAGTTATATAATAGTGAGTTGTTTTCTATTATGATTTGTGTATTGATGAATGTGATGCTTCTTGTCCATATTCTCTTTATCGACACTTCACTCCATAAACCTGTGGGCATGTTTATTGAGCTCATTTTTGTTTGAGGACAAGTGAGGTATAAGCTTGGGGGAGTTGATACGTCCATTTTGCATCACTATTTTATATCATAATTTAATGTTATTCATTGATATATTTCATATTAAGAGATGATACTTATGTTATTTCATCTATTTTTGCATGATTGATGATTTTTGGAGGATGAACCACCAGAGTCAGGATTCTGATGGAAAAGGAGCTTTCCAGATACAATATTCGTGAAGATCAGAAAATCCTAGAAAATATACGGAAATTTCTTTTTTTTCCAGAAGACGAAGGAGTCCAGAAGGAGGAGTGGAGATGGGCCACAAGGGGCCCACACCACCCCCTAGCGCGGGTCCCACCTGGTCGCGCCACCAGGTGGTGTGTCCACCCTGGCCCACCTCCAGCATCACCCTTTGGTGTATATAATCCCCTCGAAACCCTAAGACTCGGGGGGCGACCATAGAAAGATTTTGCCGCCTCTGCAGGGCGGAAACTACAGAGAGAGAAAGAGCTCTTCGGCAGGCAGAAATCTAACCGGTAAATTCCTTCCCGAAGAGGGGAGATCGTCGCCATCAACACCGTCATCAAGATAGACTTCATCGGGATCATCATCATCATCTCCACCATCATATCCATCAGCACCATCATCACCACTCTGTACCGTTGTAACAATTGGGTTGAATCTTGCATGGTTGTTAGGGGAAACTTTCTCGGTGTTGATTACTTGTTGCAGTTGATGCTATTGAGTGGAACCATTGAATTATTGTTCATGTTCAGATTGTTACTTATCATTATTTCATATCTGATCTTGATCCATATGATGTCTCGTGAGTAGTTCGTTTAGTTCTTGAGGACACGGGAGAAGTCATGTTGTTAGTAGTGGAATTGTGTTGAGAAAGATTAACGGTTGGATATTTAAGTTGTGGTGTTATTCTTCTAGTGGTGTCATGTGAACGTCAACTACATGATACTTCACCTTTATGGGCCTAGGGGAATGCATTGTGTATTTGGCTACTAATCGTGGGCTTGCTAGAGTGATAGAAACCTGAACCCCCGTTAGGAAACCTTTGCATAAGGGAGTGTAGGATCTCAAAGTTTAAGGTTGTGGTTAGGTTTTTATCTTAATTACTTTCTTGTAGTTGCGGATTCTTGCAAGGGGTATAATCACAAGTATGTATTAGTCCTAGGAAGGTCAGTACATTAGCATAGGTTCACCCACGCAACACTTATCCAACCAAAAAAGATTAATCAACTATATGAAGCGAAAGAACTTGACAATATTCCCATGTATCCTTGACAACGTTTGGTCATCTTAAGTAATACAACCGGCTTGTCCTTTGCTAAAGAAAGGATTGGGCCACTTCTTTCAATTATTATTATTGTCTTTTATTTACTCGCACTTTATTTATCTGTATTATCAAAAAACCCTAAAAATCCGTTTGCTATGTATTTACAGAGAATTCCTCATCCAAACCACTTGTCTACACCTTCTGCTCCTTATTGGGTTTGACACTCTTACTTATCAAAAATACTACGATACACCCCCTATACTTGTGGGTCATCAGGGTTCCCAACCTGCAGATTAGTGATTACTCATACTCCCTATACCTGGCTCAATCCTCGGGGTCTTGGGTACCTGACAAGTCCTTGGATTGAGGAAAGATAGGATACAATAATCATCATGTCATAAAAACTAATACATGATCCCATCTATGATAAATAACATGCACAAAATCTACATGGCTAGGCCGAAGCCCTTAGCCCAAGGAGGATTACTCACACACAGATATGAAATCTAAGATCATAAACATTGCAATGGGAATCATGAGATTGATAGAAAATAGTCTTACAATGTCGGCAATCGAAGATGAGATCTACTATTACAAGTGATGGAATATGGCTATGGTGGTGGAGAATGGTTTGGACATTAAATCTAAGTATATACCTTCAGCAGCTCTTTGATGTTGTGGATGGAGATCTGGGGGCGGCTGGTGATCAGAAAGAGCTCCCTTTTCTCGTCGCCAGAGGCTTCCCTTTACGAAAGTTGTTCTGTTTGACCCAGCAGTGTTGATGGCAACTATACGACCTGAACTATATGGCTGGAATTTTATTCCCACCATATAGTTGGTTGTTAAAGTGTCTTTCTCCACCTCACGACTCCTAGTTTCTTCAGGTTGTTGGAAATCTCGTATCTTTGACTTTAATGTAGTGATTCCCGTCATCAAATGTCATTATCTGCATAGGGAAAAATAGCAATAAATGATTGCATACCCCTTTGATCATTAGGCATTAGTGGCAGGGTTTAGAGAGATCTTTCATCAAAAATATGAATAATATCCTGTTTAAATGTGGGCGTAGATGGCTATATTTTAGAGCCATCAAGATAATATTGATATTGGAATTCTATCATGTGTAAGATGTATTGGTAGATGCATATTATGTACTCCGTCCTTTAAGTACTTATTTTGATCATACTTGTATATAAGAATATGTGTGTGGGAACGTGTGTATTAGATGGAGTAACATGGTGGTGGAGATTAGGAAGTGACATAAAACTCGAGACTCGGTATGGTTTTTACCTTTATTTCGTTACCTCACTAGGGATAAATTGAATGCATGTGGTATTCATCTTGTGACAACAAATATGCTCTTGTTTGGTCAAGGTACACTACAATAAAATTTGGCTTTCGCAACGTTTGGTCCGTCGAGTGTCATAGAAGGCATGCCTTCTGCCATAATTTTGTTCGCTTAACTTTGGTAGATAGAATTTATTTTGTTTTTGCAGCCCTCTACTACGAGGAAACCGTAAAAACATGGAAGAAGCTTGACCGACATGTGACATAAGTAAGATTCCATTCCTCGTGCGATGTTGACTCACCAAAATCTTTTGAGGTGTGTGGGTTGTGGATGGTAGTGTCTCTAGCAGACCATACTTTTCGGTTGCGCCTCCCTGATTTGAGCTCGATAACATTGCTCAATGCATCTGCCATTTAATCAAGCTACTGGGTTCCCCATCTCAGCCTCTCACTACAAGAATCATGTGTATGATGGAATTTTCTTTGCTTGCGCTTCCCTATTTTGAACTTGATAGCCTTGCTCAATGCATGTGCCGTTTATTCAGGTTGCTATGTCCCACGTGCCAGCCTCTCATTATAAGAAATGTGTGTATGGAAAATTTTATTTCTTCGCTCATACCTCCATGTTCTAAACTTGATAACGTTGCTCGATGCATCATCCGTTTATTTAGTCTGGTGGGTCCCAATGTGGGCAACTCATTAAAAGAAATGTGTGTATGATGGATTATTTATTTCTGCTCGCACCTCCCTGTTTCGAACTTGTTAACATTGCTCGATGCATCAGTTAAGTCTCACTGTTAGGTCCCACATGTCAACCTCTACTTAGAGGAAACATGTGTATGATGGACTTTTTTTTGCTATGCCCGCTGTTTTGACCTTGGCAACCATCGACGAATCCACTATGGGGCATGGGTGTACAGCTGTACACCCAAATTTTTCAGCAAAAAACTCTTATATAGTTGTATAACGGGTATATACAACACTAGTAGCATGTTTTCTCTAACATATGTAGTATTTTTACCCAACCACAAACTAAGTGATAATCCTATAGTTTACTACTCCCGCCATTCGGAGTAAGTGTCATAGATTTGTCTAGATAAGCATGTATTTAGATGTGTTTTAATGTGTAGTTACATGTCTATCTGAATAAATCTGCGATACTTTTTTCCAAACAAATAAAGTACGGCATAAGTTGCAATTCGGCCCATTAGGCAGTAGCCATTGTACATCTGTTTCAAGAAACATTATACAATTAAAAATTTATGTGATGATATTTTGATCTTTATTCCTTATACGTTCGATAGAAAATCCTTATAGGCTCAATCATCACATTGTTCCATTCGAGAAAAAGGTGATTCGTGCATGGGACTGACAAAACCACACGGGATGGGGTTGCATCGAAGTGCTGAAATTGATAGAACTCTATTTTTCTCCTTATTTTTTAATCCCTTTGTCACCTTTTAAGATATTTTTCTCAAAACAAAGTCCTAATATATTGTCCTACAATTCATAAATTATACTTTTACCTATGTTACCACTTGACCTTTATGTTTTGTGTTAGCTAAAATTCGTACACCCAAAGCTGAAATCCTGGAGCCGTCCGTGTTGGAAACGTTATTTGTTGTAGCCATATATGGTCATGTGGCTACTGGGTCTCTGATGCCAGCCTCTTTATACAAGTATGTTGGATTATTTGTTACACATGATTACTAGCTACTGAACTTATATTATTGAAACATGCCCCTTAAACTTGATCTTGTATTTTAAGGTTGAGGGGTGCCAGTTGCCGGCACATGGGTCAACGGTGTCAGCCTTACAATATAGAAATATTGCTAAAGTACAAAAAATGGAAATCTATAACACAACATATATAGATATATACAAGCATATGATTTGAACCGGGACTTAGCAAACATCCACTGCGAGCCTTGCCACTACGATAGAAACACTTCATGTGTTTAAAACGTTAAACAATACAAATTATTATAACTTATGAATTTGTCTCGTTAAAAATACTCTCCGTGTCCATATTTATCTCCCTTTTGATAAGAAGGCAGCGCTCCTAGCAGCTCAATTAAAATGCTACATAATGGAGTACTTTCTATATAAAAACATAGGTAGGCAGAGTTTTGGGGTGGGAAAGGGGTAATGCCTATAAAGGCCGAATTAAAAAGATTTTGGACCAACTGAGGACATATGAGCTATATTTCATGGGCTCTCTCCAATATTTAATGGGTTGTGGTCAGCGGTCACGGGACCACGGAGAGCGGAATTAGAAGATTTAGTCTATACTTGGGCCCGATAGGCTAATTTCATGGGCTCATTAATAAAAATTTCAATGTGCTGGGGCTCGACTGGAATCAAAGCAAAGACCTCAACAAGGAAGAAAAAACTAGGCAGAAAAAATTGCCAGATGTTTCGTCTAAAAATTGTTGACAACCAGGAACACATATACCTCGCTTGAGCCAAAACTTCCCCCATCACCCACACATTCCTACTCGCGCCTTCACTCCAGCAGCCATCTACTATCTCTTTGCTCCATTCTCCTGGAGACGTACCGATAATTAAAACCACATGACATGCACCAAAACAGTAACACTCTATCTATCAAGCATGGCGGCTGACACCATTGGCAGCACAGTTCTTCTCGAGACATACACCAGCTGACAATGGTCGATCCCCATGGTATGCGCAATGCTTATAAATTTCTTAGTTTGCTCGAATCATTCGCTAGACGTTGTTTCATACTAGATCTGTTTGTTTAACATTTTATGAAGTTGACATGTTTGTTTGAATTGGTTGGCATTTTATTGCACTCGGTGGATTTGCTCTCTCAAATATGTAACATAATTTTGCACTCCATTTCCAAAATAGGCTAAAATTACATGGAATTTATAGTTCTATATTCGATCTGTTTGCTCAGATATCTTGACTTAATTAGATATATAATCAACCTATTTGCTGAAATATCCTGAAAGCTTCTTACCATCTCTATTCTCACAGATGGACATATATCGGATATTGAATGGGAAAAAAGCAACACTTTTATATTCATGCAGCCTCTTATATGAGGCTTGCAGGACCTATGGAAGGGTGTCATGACTCCTGATAACCTTGGGAGCAAACCTGAATATGCCAAGTTCCCTATGCGTGATGTTGTGCTATACTGCACTCATGATTTTCCAGCTCTTGGCACTATGTCAGGAAGAGTGACACAAGGTTATACTACCCCTTCTATCACTGGGGTTTTATACGTCCATTTGCATCACTATTTTATACCATAATTTACTGTTATTCATTGATATATTTCATATTAAGAGATGCTACTTATGTTATTTCATCTATTTTTGCATGATTGATGATTTTTGGAGGATGAACCACCGGACTCAGGATTCTGATGGAAAAGGAGCTATCTAGATGCAATATTCGCAAAGATCAGAAAATCCTAGAAAATATACGGAAATTTCTATTTTTCCAGAAGACGAAGGAGGCCAGAAGGGGGAGTGGAGATGGGCCACAAGGGGCCCACACCACCCTAGCTGGTCCCACCTGTCGCAAGACCACCAGGTGGTGTGGCCACCCTGGCCCACCTCCAGCATCACCCTTTGGCGTATATAATCCCCTCGAAACCCCAAGACTCGAGGGGTGACCACAAAAAGATTCCACCGCCTCTGCGGGGCGGAAACTACAGAGAGATAAAGAGCTCTCCGACATGCAGAAATCTACCGGGGAAATTCCTTCCTGAAGAGGGGAGATCGTTGCCATCAACACCGTCATCAAGCTAGACTTCGCCAGGATCATCATCATCATCTCCACCATCATCTCCATCATCACCATCATCACCACTCCATACCGCTGTAACAATTGGGTTGAATCTTGCATAGTTCTTAGGGGAAACTTTCCCGGTGTATATTACTTATTGTAGTTGATGCTATATAGTGGAACCATTGAATTATTGTTCATGTTCAGATTGTTACTTATCATAATTTAATCTCTAATCTTGATCAATATGATGTCTCGTGAGTAGTTCGTTTAGTTCTTGAGGACATGGGAGAAGTCATGTTGTTAGTAGTGGAATTGTGTTCAGAAAGATTTAATGGTTTGATATTTAAGTTGTGGTGTTATTCTTCTAGTGGTGTCATGTGAACAACGACTACATGATTCTTCACCTTTATGGGCCTAGAGGAATGCATTGTGTATTTGGCTAGGTTGCTTGAGTGACAGAAACCTGAACGTCCGTTAGGAAACGTTTTCATAAGGGAGTGTAGGATCTCAAAGTTTAAGGTTGTGGTTAGGTTTTTATATTAATTACTTTCTTGTAGTTGCGGATACTTGCAAGGGGTATAATCACAAGTATGTATTAGTCCTAGGAAGGTCAGTACATTAACATAGGTTCACCCACACAACACTTATCAAACCAGAAAAGGTTTATCAACTATATGAAGCGAAAGCACTTGAAAATATTCCCATGTGTCCTCGAGAATGTTTGTTCATCTTAAGTCATACAACCGGCTTGTCCTTTGCTAAAGAAAGGATTGGGCCACTTGCTGCAATTATTATTATTGTCTTTTATTTACTCGCACTTTATTTATCTGCATTATCAAAAACCTCTAAAAAACCATTTGCTAAGTATTTACAGAAAATTCTAGATCCAAACCACTTGTCAACACCTTCTGCTCCTTGTTGGGTTCGACACTCTTCCGTATCGAAAATACTACGATACACCCCCTATACTTGTGGGTCATCAAGACTATTTTCTGGCGCCATTGCCGAGGAGTGAATCGCTATTAAAGAGTGGAACTGGTAAAGGAAACTTATTTTTTTGAGAAAATGCAAAGGACCTTTGCGTTTCATATCATTGAAAAGGTGGAGTGGAGATACATCCTCCTAGGAGGCCAGACAAACAAAACAAAAGAGCACATCAGTGCACATCCCAAGTGGATGGCAAAACTACTCGGAGCCCTTTGGCTCCAGCCCTAGCCCATAGCCTAACTTCTTCCTTGATGTTTGCAGCAAGGCACGACATCGAAGGTTGGGCTCCATTGAAGACACAGTCATTGCACTATTTCCACACCATCCATGGGATCGCTAGGGCCGTAGAAGCCAGTGCATCCTGTAGCTTCTTCGGCGTGCGTCTCCTAGCCCTCTGCCACCACTCCATGAGTGTGTTCTCGCCATCAGGCACCGGGGCAGTCATGCGCATCCATGCCAGGATCTCGTGCCAGATCTGCTTTGTGAAGGAGCAGGTCATCATCAGGTGCTGGATCGTCATCTAGGGTGGTGTTGTATTCCATGGCGGGCAACCCTCTCATCAGTCTAGCAACGGTCCTGTAGTGCTAGCCATAAGAAGAATTTGACTCTTGGGGGCGCCCAGGACTTCCAGACTAGCTTCCAGGAGACACTCACGGTGGAGCCATGATAGGTTGCGAGGTAGCTCGAACTGGCCGTGTAAACGTCGTCCGCTGTCCATTTCCATAGAAGCGAGTCCGGCTTGCCGGTGAGGGTGACACCCTCAAGCTGGCTCCATAGCAGCACGTACTGACCAATCTCATGCATGTCGAGGACTCCTTGTATGTCACGTGCCCAGCAGTTCTCATGTAAGGCCTCGGTGACTGTCTTCTGTCTCCTACGCCTCTTGGGCACACAATTGTATAGGTTGGGGGCAATCTCACAAATGGACCGCCCTCCAAGCCATCTATCCTCCCAAAACAGTGATATCTGCCCGTTGCATAGCATCATGGAGGTCGAGGCGAAAAACAGCTGGCGTTCCTCCAGCGAGAAGTGCAGGTCTAGGCCACTCCAGGCTCTATTGTCGTCAGTCTTGGCGAGCCACATCCATCTAAGCCTCAGGGAGAGACATGTGCACTCAAGCTCGCGGATTCCTAGGCCGCCAAGCTCCAGTGGTTGACAAACCCTCTGCCAGTTGACATGGCAGTGGCATCCACTCGCCTCAGCGCGGCCTGCCTAGAGGAAGCCATGCTCGATCCTCTCGATCTTCCTGAAGGTCTTTCTTGGATGCTGCAATGACTAATAATTGATGTGTGGGTATCGCACTCAGCACCGCCTTGATCACGGCCAACCTCCTAGTCTTGGTCATCAACCATGACATCCACGATGGCAGATTGCCCGCAATCTTGTCGACCAGCGGCTGCAGTTGCGCGGTGGTGGGCTTTCGGATGGTGAGGGGGATGCCCAAGTAGGTGATGGGCAGCTCCTCGATGGGGCATCCGAGCATCTGGATAGCCGTGGTAACCTCTTTGTCATTGCAACGCAGCAGCGTCACCGTGCTCTTAGTATAGTTCACCAAGAGGCCGGAGGCGTCTCCAAACATCTGCAAGTTCTCTTTCACCGCCGCGATGTCGCTCGGCCATGGGTGGCAGAATAGGACGACGTCGTCTACGTAAAGCGAGATGGGTGGGATCGTACATCTTGGGTGTAGCCGCTGCAAAACTCCAACGTTAATGGCTTGCCTGACCAATCTCCCAAGCACTTCCATGGCTAGCACGAACAACTATGGGGAGAGAGGGTCGCCCTGCCGAAGGCCTCTATAGTGCCAAATGGGTGGCCCAGGCTCACCATTCAGAAGGATGCGGGTGCTCACCAGGGATAGAAGGATGACCAGCCACTCGATGAATCTATGCTCGAACCCGTACTGTCTCAGCACCTCAATAAGGAATGTCCAGGCTATCGAGTCAAAGGCCATCGTCAGGTCATGCTTGAGTAGTACGCGTGGGGCACCCAGATGGTGAAGGAGCTTGGCCGATTGCCTCACCAGGACAAAGTAGTCGTAGAGGCTCTGTCCAGCAATGAATGTGTTTTGATTGTTGCTAACCAGGTCAATCAGCTTGGGTGCCAGCCATAGGGATAGCGTTTTGGCGAACAGCTTCGCCACCAAATGGATCAGGCTGATGGGGCGGTAGTCACCTAGCGTACTCGCATCCGCCTTCTTAGGCAGCAGGGCTTGGTTGAGTTTGCTAAAGCCTCTGCCTCGCATCTCATACAGCCTCTAGAACACCTAGGTGAAGTCGTGTTTAACGATGTTCCAGCATGCTCGGAGGAATTCTGCAGTAAAATCGTCAGACCCAGGCGCCTTGTGCGCAGGCAGGCTTCTCACTGTGCCCCAAATCTCCTCAGCACTGAAAGGTGCATCGAGGTCCTCCAGGTCATGATGCTCAATAAGCGGATCTAGGTCAATAGCCCGGGCAAGTTCCAATGCTGTGTCGAGTAGAGCGTCATAGTGTGAGTGCGCGACCTCGACCATTTGAGCGAGCTCCATGAGCACTTGAAAGTCCGTGCTGATGCTGAATAGGCGCTTCTTATGTTTCCGATATGTGCATTGGCAGTGGAAGAATGAGGTGTTGGCGTCACCATCCTTGAGGTTAGCAAGACGAGCCCGCTGTCTGGCTATGGTGCGCTCAAGGGAAGTGAGGCCCATGTATTGTTTATTTCTGTTTGTTACTTTATTCTCAATATGTATAATTCACTTAGTTTCTTATTTCGAAATGCTACTACCACTTCTAATGTAGCAGATGAACTACCACCTGCTGAAATTGATCCTTTTAAAATACCTACAAAAATTGTTGATCGTGTTATGGATAACTACTATTTTGGAGATGAAACTGTCCATCCTGGTGATCATTTGCTTTTTATACATGAATTATGCGGATTGTTCAAGTGTGCAGGTATTACCACGGATCAAGTTAAGAAAAAATTATTCTCCATATCATTGAAAGGAAGAGCTGAGGAATGGTATAAGCTGCTAAAGAATGGCTAATCTCTTGAATGGAGGAAATTGTACCTCTCTTTTATTCCAATTTTTATCCTTCTAGTGAGATTCATAAAGATCGGAATCAAATATATAACTTTTGGCCTCGCGATGGAGAGAGTACCGCCCAAGCTTGGGGGAGAATGAAGTCACTAATGCTCAAATGTCCTCTTCATGAGATCCCTAATAATATTATTATCAATAACTTTTATGCAAGGCTTTCTCTCCATGATAAGGATCTATTGGATGCTTCTTGTGCTAGATCATTTGCATGTATGAAAGAAGAAGCTAAATGGGAACTTCTAGACCTTATTCAAGACAATGCTGAAGCATGGGAGAATGATAAAGGAAGAAAGTCAGGTATAAATTATGATTATGAATGCATTAAATCTTTTATGGGAATGGATGCCTTTCATAATATTAGTGTTGCTTATGGTCTTGATTCTCAAATTATTGCAAATTGTTTTAAGGCCTTTGCCTCTTATATTGAAATTCCTAAAAAGAAATGGAATAAGTATCATGAGCCATATAAAGATATTGTTAATTGTGTTCCTGCTAGAAATACTGAAGTTTATACTGTTGATCATATTTTACCTAAACCTTACATCGATAAAATACCTTTCCCTGTTAAGGTAAAGGAGCATTCTATGATAGCTAGTGTGGTTAACAAAAGTACAAAGAAAGCTGTAGAACCTGATGAACAAATAGATGTTGAACCAGTAGTAGCAAAGGTGAAAGTCCTTGTCACTAAAAATGTAGAAGATGGGCACATTATCCTTTGTAAGGATACTTCTAATATTGTTTCACATCCTAGTGGAACTAGGAAAGCTAGTGTCCCTGTGTTTTCTGTCAAAATAAGTGAGCATTGCTACTATGGTTCATGTGATAGTTATATCGTTAAATTTATTCATGATACTGAAAGTTATTATGCGAGAGGGAAAAATGTTTCTATGCATCTCAATAATATTAAGTTTCCTGACTTTATGATGAAAGTCTTTATGTTGCACTTGTTTTTCCTTCCTATGCTAGTAGCTTCTTGTTTCAATAATGTATTTTCTTACAAAATTCCCTTGCATAGGAAGTGGGTTAGACTTAAATATGTGTATATTTGCTTCTTGATGCTCTGTTTTACTTCAATTCATATCCTTATGTGAGCATCATTGAAATTTATAATGCCTATTGTTGGCTCCCCCGGATTATTCATCCGAGAAATCCTTGTTCTGCATATTTCCATGTTCCCATGATCAGTGAGCCGTGGAACATAACCGATAGGTACCATTACAACATCTGAAACATAACAAATTACAAGACTTACATAAATGCCATTATGGCTACATCATCAATAGCAGCGGAACATCGCCAAGTGTAGAGCCCAATCGTGCCTCCACCTACAGGCAACTGACTGGGAAGACGGCCTAGCTCGCTGGGCGTCACCTTAAACTCCTGAAAGTCTGGCCCAGTAAATAGCTAGTGACAAAGCCGTGAGTACTTTGGAATGTACTCGCAAACCACCAGGATAAGTGATCAAAGGAAATGCAATTATGGCTATGGCGGGATAGCTCTATCTGGGGTTGCTTTTGAAAAGCCTAAGCTAACTTTGAAATTATGGCATCTCCATATCTTTGTTGAAAAAGAGTTTTGAAAACATGCTTTTGTTTTATAAACCAAGACATCTCCATATCTTTGTTGAAAAAGAGTTTTAAAAATAGTTTTGTGGTTGAAAACCCTTTTTGAACATTTTAGACCCCTCAGGTCAAATCAAAGCCTTCGAACTCGGGTTCCCCCGGAACCTTCGTCCTCTTTGTCCTTGTTTCCCAAACAAGAAAAGTTTGGGTACTCCTAGCCAACACCTTTACAACCGTCCTTGACCGTGGACACAATTATTCGAATAGGTTATACTCTACAGAGTTTGCACACTTTACCCACAAGAATCAATACATCCGCTGGGATACAACCACGGCCCACTACCACTGTAGATGGGGGTCCGGATAATCAAACCTAACCTTTCACTTGTCTACACTAGCAAAGGCATGCTTTTCCTCTTGGGTTTGTTCTCCTCGGCAATGAGTATGTGGCTCCCAGCCATAGTCCTTCATTCCGTACACGCGCATACCCAAGCCGCAACTTGGCGTATACCTTAAATTTGGAGACTCCACTTCCTTCCATACTACCTAAGTCATCCCGTCCGTGGGAGACCCAATTGTTGCACCGGCCTCCTGCCAGTTCAGGCTCACTCTTGCCGAAGCAAGCGACAGGCTTCAGATCCTTGATCTGGTGGCGCCTGCCCGGAATTCCAGGGATTTCTCCCTATAAGCATGGTAGAAGTGCCTCGGCTAATGCGGACAAACTACGAGTTAAGCCCCAGCAACCTGGGTAATGTGGTTGCGCGGATAAAAATTGTTCCAGTAAAGGCGTAGAACATCCCATCACATCCTTACTTCTCCTCTTCACCATTTCTTTTGTTAAAACCTCCACTGGGAACGATGCCTCTTCCCAGGGTTTTACAAAGCCGTTTTGGAAACATTTGAAGTGGGGAAAAATCCCAAAACAGTTTATTTTTTCAAAACCGGGGTTTCCAAGGAGGTAGGATGCTAACCATCGTACTCTCGGTCTAAAGGGGAATAAAATGATGGGTTCATTGTTGTGGTGCCTCGAAGGACATGAAGTAATAACTTGGAGGAACCAAGTTACTATCGCAGTATTTATAAAACAAGACATGTAGGTAGATAATGCAATTTACAAAGAAGATATAAAACAGGTAAAAGAGAATAGGACATATATCAGAGTTCAGGAATGGTGGCTTGCCTGTGATCAGCAATAAGTCCCTGGACTTCTTCATATGACCAAGAATACCCAAATATAATAATAATAAGAAGTCCCTTCCTTCTTGTCGACAGACACTCACACTATCGTCGTCATCGAATACACATGCAAACAGACAATACCACAATCAATACAAGGCATACAAAGAGTCAAACCATACAGCAAACAAACATAAGGATAACTACTGAACTTGGGAGGTTTTGGAGAAGTGGGATTCAATGGTGGCATTTACAAGATTGCCACTGGGGTGTTTTCTTTTGGAAGATAGTTGTCAAAGCTGGAGACAAGGCATTTGGATTAGGGTTCTGTGATCAGTAGGTTACCAATGTGCAAAAGTGATATCCTCTGATGGGTCTTGTCAAGACAAAACCATCACAAGTGGTTTCACCTGATTATCACTTTTCTAGATTTAAATATGCTTTTTATAGTGAATTAAACTCTAGTTTGAGGAAATAATTCACCAAAAAAGTTCTGGAGCTCCAAAAATTATTTCCTTGGATGGTTAGGTAGCACTTGTTGTACTGAACCACCTAGAGTTGGAATCATGTCCAAAGAATTACCAGAATGCCCTCAGGAAATTCCCAAAACAGTTATGTATGATTCTTCTCCTTTCCACCATATTAATTCTACAGGAGGTATTGAGTTGGTTCCAAGGGCAGGTGATAGGTATTTAAAATAACTTTCTGTAGGATGTAGATTCACCCTTTTGGAGTTGCCAAACTCCCGGAGTGATTTATTTGCTGAAAATACCCATCCTAGAAGTATTTAAATCACTAAAATTCTTCCATAGCTCAATAAATTCTGAGCTACTGCAGTTTGATAGATATTGATCCTAGTAGGTACTGGGAGTTGGAATCAGGTCAAGACCACATTTGGTTTGACCTACAGAATTTATCTAAGGTAGATAAAGACTAATCTTGTTATTTTTCCTAAAGACACACCTTTGTTCACCTTGGCATCGGACCTATGCTAGATGGTAGGTAGGTCAAATACCTCTCAGTAGAGCCTCGGTTCATCTCAAATGGATGAGGCTATCTCACATAGGAATTTAATTAGTGCAAAGTAGACTATGCAGCAGAATAATTACTAGTAATTAAAGAAAATTATTTTGGACATGGGGTTGCCTCCGCATGTTTGAGAAAACATCAGAGAACCACCAGAAAATTCGATCTAGGCATTTGGATTTGATTTACTATTTAACTTGGATTTAAACTGGCTGGCTTTTTTCTGGATATGGAATAAAAAGAAAAAGGAACTGTGTGGATGGGTTGGATCTGACTGGGGAATGGGTCGCAAGGGAAGATTCGGCCCACAGCACTCAGCAGGGAGCGCGGGAGCCGGCGCTCGAACCTGCCAGGCGGGGCCCGGCAGTCAGCGAGAGGAGGGGGCCGAAGGGGTATCGGCGGATCTCAGCCGTCCGTTCAAGTGACGATGGACGGCGCAGCGTCATCGTCCACCCGGGGCTCGCCGGCGACGAGACTAACCCTAGCAGAGGGTGGCGTGGAGCGGGGAGCTAACTTGAGGGCTCAAGGAGGATCGGGGAGGCTACAGGGCGACGCGGTCGTCGGTGCTGAGCATATCGGTGGGCGGCACGGCGGCAGAGGCCCATGGGAAGCAGCTCGCGCAACGATGGCCGAGAGCGACCTCGTCGGTGCTCGACGGCGACGGCGGAGAAGAGGGTCTTGGGCAAAAATAAAAGCACCATCGGGTAGAGGAGGAGGAGGGGATCTCGTGGGCTGACATGCAGAGGGAATGGAGTGGAGGAGAAGATGCCTTGCTCGATTTTCTTAAGGAGGCCGAAGCTTCCTCCTCTTCTTCTCTCGGGCAGCACATGGATGGGAAGGGAGAGTGGAGCTGGGGGAGTGTGAGGGGGAGTGAGAGGGAGCAAATGAGGGCAGGGGCTGGCTGGGGAAGGGCTGCTGGCCTTTATACCAAGGGGAGGGAGTAGATGAGATAAATTACCAATGTGGGCATGGTGGGGGAGCAATGCTGGCCAGTGATTGGTCTAGGGGGAGGTGGAGAGGGGCAGGATGGGGTTTTGGGTTGTGCTGGACCAGAGAGAGAGGTGGTGGCATCAGTGGTAAATAATGGGGGACAAATGTTGTAAGATCTTTGTTGTCTCTCTCTCTCTTAATACTAGTTCAAGGGAAAAATGTTTAATTGCTGGGTGGGCTATAGTGGTGGTCGACCAGTGGGGTGTTTTAGGGCTGAGGATGAGCTTTGATCAAGTTTTGGTGAAATTTGGAAGTGGTTTAGACTAGTGGGTTGCTAGTTTTCCAAAATTAATCAAACTAGGGGTTTAGGAAGGAAGTCCAAAATCTTGCATTGGACTAGAGGATAGAATGATACTGGTAGATAGATGAGGTCGAGGTAGACTCCTAGGCTTTAATTGGGATTTTTAGGTGGAGTTTAAGTCCACTTAAATCCACTTACTCAAAGAGGACAGAAATGATTTCTAGAAGATCATTTGGTAAATTTCCATTTGGGAAGGGTTGGATTTTGATGTGGGAGGGTCCCAAATATGAATACACACTTAGGGGAATTTTCCCAAGATTTATTGGGGGTTAAAAGTATTTAAAACAATTATTATTCCAGTTCACCCATTTAAGAAAATGGACAAAAAGAAATAACAAAGCTTCTAAAAAATATTTATTTTTGAGATGAAAAGATAGGATATGATATGTGGAACTCACATGAGCCAAAGGTTGGGGAAGTGGTTTGGTAAAACCCAAACTTTCCTTTATGGAGGGAGTTTTGGAGATTTTGACTATTTAAGTAATTAAATAGTTTTGGGGCAATAATAATTATGGATAATTATTGATAAATCTTGAGGATCAGTGTAGATGAGATAGACAAGGTGTAGCAAGTAGTTGCAACCTTGTGGAATGAAATTTAAACTAGAAAAGGATGGAAACAATGAGTTGATGATCTAAGGTGGTGTTATTTTTATACCACCAAAACATGCTTGCATCTTGGAGCTTAGAGCTCACCTTGGTGCAAGGGATAGATGGGTGGGTATACCAGGTGAAATAGATGATCATGGCAGGAAGAGTTTGGATTAATTGTATTTGAGGTGATCTAGAAGTGATGGCAAACTTTGTTGAAATTAAGGATGCCATGAAATATGGGTCATGATGCCTTATAAACCATGTGGTTTTAAACAACACAGAGATCCCCTTGGGGAAAGTGAAGTAGGTTCTGATGGACATCAATGAGTAGGACACAACCATGTAGAGAGTTGGTCCATAGGGGTTTGGAAGATGGTGTGAGCTTCTAGCAAGGTAGGCATGATGATTAGTTTTGCAGGAAAAGTTATTTTCTTGTCTGCAAAACCATCATGGACAAGTGGGTTAGAGGAGGATCTAACCAGGGGAAAATGTGGGCCTTGGTAGTCCTTAGGATGGGTAACAAGATGGTTCAGGTGCGTTTCCAAAAATGCACTTGGTTTGAGAAAAGGGGGTATTCCAAAAGGTGATGTTGGAACTGTTTCCAGACTTGGCCAATTTTGGCAGTTTTGAGGATTTTGACTAGAGTTTGATAGGGAATGTTCTGGGAGGAGTTGCAATGTATTAGAACTTTAGCAAGTGGGTGATATGGAAGTGTAGAGTGAGTAGAAGAGATCCATGCTTGAAATGGGTATTCATGGACTTGGAAACATCTAGAATGGAAATCCTCATAATAGATCTGGTTAAGGGTTTTAGATGATCACCCAGTGGCTAGGGATCATATATAGGTTTGCGTTCTTACTTAGGGATTGATGATTTGGGAACCTCTTGATCCTAGTGATGAGCTTCTAAGGTAGATCATTCTACTTCCTAAGCAAACAAGTCAATCAGCAAATCAAACAGTTCATCGGACAGCAGATCAACGCAACTCATCTTATACTAAGCATAACCACTAAAGAGGTTACCATCAAGCCTAGCTTGGGATAAGGTTGGGGCATTTTGAAGAGGTTGAGTTTTGAATAAGATGAGGGTTCTTGGTATCTCTACCAAGAGTAGAATTCAAAGGCTTTGAACATGAGTTTTGGGAAAACTAGAGGTAAGATTAGTTGAGTGTTCTATCTTGATAACATAAGGAGATTGTATTATATATTTGTCCAAAGTTTTGTTAATAGAATCTACCAAAATAGTTTTGGTTACATAGGCATCTTGGCTCGTGTTTTGAAATGCCAGAATGTTTGAGAACATGTAAACTAAGCCAAGATAGTTTTGGTAAATAGCTTTTGCCAACTGAGGTTGAGGTAAGGAGTATCCTAATATAAACTTCATAAGCACAAATGCAAACAAACAACAAGCCAGCACTACACTAAAGCACAAGAAAAGTTTTTGTTCCCCCTGATTTTTGCATTCTGGACAACAAATCAGGTTTGCTGAAATTGGGATGTTACAGACCTTTCCCCCTTAAAAGAATCTCGTCCCGAGATTCGGGAGAGTAAGGTTAGCGGATTTGTCTTAGTTAGTGCTATGGGTTCCTTGCGGGCTAACTTTCCGACCTTGCCTTTGAGTAGACATACCTTGACAGCAAGGTTGAACTCCAATCTTCTTGAAACTCGGGGGTCGAGCTGGCTTCAACCATGGTTGCTGGGAGGGATCTTCCTTCTGTAGGGGTCTATGGTACTTCTCTTAAGTGGGTTATTGTATCCAAGTATGTGGCAAGTCTGTGCTCTTGAGACCTGTGTCTTCGGTTCTCATGGTTGGGCAGAGAGGTTATCTATTTTGCAGGAAAGATGTAGTCTTTCCCCCTTAGGATTAGACTTGGGTAGGTCAGAGAGTTACAAATAGGGGACTTTATTAGGAGGGTGACAAGAGAGGGTTCTTAAGGTGGCGGACATCGACCTAAGAGAGGGTATCAACATAGGTGGCGTTCCAAGGGGACATGGACTAGTTTACTACAGGCTGCACTCGTCGACTTTCGGGAAGTCCTGGAGTGGGTGAAAGGGCTTCTCTCTATCTTTACTTCCAAGGGGCGCTATCACCTAGGAGGGTGCGGGACATCTTCAGTCTTGAGCTGCGTGGCAGCGAGCAGTTGGGTGACCATCTTTTATGAGGGAGGGGACCTTGGATGTCTTCGAGCTTCTCCTTCGTTGAAGTTTTGGCAGATTTTCTCTCAGGGCATTCTCTCTTGAAGTGACCGGGTAGTCCGCACGTGAAGCAGGGGTTCCTCTTCCATCGTGGCTGAGTTGACGACTCTTCTAGGCTGACATCGGGAGGTTGACAGGCCTTGCCAATGAGGGGATATAATGGGCATCTTATGGGGACATGGTCTTGGCCTTCATAGAGGAAACAAGTGATAAGTCGAGTTGGGCAAACTTTGGGTGGATGGGGTTCTCCACAGTTGGGGCAGTGGTCGGAACATCTGTTGGCTTGGTGCCCTTCATCTCCACAGCGGCTACATGCTTTCTTCGAGCTTCCGGTCTTCATGGCCATCCTGGGGGAGGTCTTATTGGTGGCAGACGATGCGAGTTGGGTTTGATGCAACGACTTGGGTAAAACACACAAAAAGGAACAATTCAAGCAAGCATAGCAATAAAGAAGTCATTACAAACCAACCAATATCTGCACCCGAGGGTGCTAATAGTACTTAGGCATTACAAACGCGTTTAGGGACGATACATGACTCTACCCTATTGCTAGCTGGGCGAGTACCGCGACGTGGGTGATTACTCGGAGGGTGCATCTGTGGAGTCGTGGCTAGCTTCTGGCAGATCAGTGAAGGTTTCATGCACCTTCTTGAGGGGCTTGAACCTACGGAGGTATTCACTGGCGGTGGTGCACTTCCTACTTTTCCTAGGGATGGCTTCCCTCGAGGTTCCTTCAGTTGCAGCTGCTTCTGCTTGATTCCTTTGCCAGGTTTCTAGAGCATCTTTATGGGTGAGAATGGTTTGCCGGCAGCGAAGCTCCATCTAGGAGTGGCGGTATTCATCAATAACTGCAGTTAACACCTCATTGCTAGAGTAGCTATAACGGGTCTGAAATGAGCGAGCAGGGTACGCCAGGCTGGGGTCTTGAGTTCCTCCAGTGCAGTCGACATTTCCCTTCATAGGGAGGTAGAAGGTTGTGGGTTGTCTCATCTCTGGGAGGGAACTACGGATGCGCATCAAGGATTCTCTGGATACCAAGTCAATAGCAAGAACGGGACCAGGCATCCGAGGTCCTGTGGAGTAGATAGGGCTTCCATTGGTTCCTGGCTTGACTAGTATGACAATATGTCCCACATAATCTCCTGATTCCAGTCCCTTGTGGAGGGTGTAGGTAGGTTTCTGCTGGTAACCGCACAGTTGCATAGAGTCCCATAGGATTTGGGGAAATCCAATCTTCAGCAACTCTTCATCAATAGGCTCCATCTACAGAAGGGTTTAGGTTCAGGTTGGGTTAGTGACAGTGTGCAGGATTTTAAGCTTAGGAAATCATATTAATTCAAGTAGTTTTTCGAAATAGAGGGGAGAGGACATAAGCACTTTTGCAAATAGTCATCTTTTCTCCCTTGCCTTTTTGGAAAATAGGTTTGTCGTTTCCTGACTAACGTCCATGCTAACTAAGGTCTCCTACAGTTAGGATGGCTTTGATACCAAGTCTGTTGGCTCCCCCGGATTATTCATCCGAGAAATCCTTGTTCTGCATATTTCCATGTTCCCATGATCAGTGAGCCGTGGAACATAACCGACAGGTACCATTACAACATCCGAAACATAACAAATTACAAGACTTACATAAATGCCATTATGGATACATCATCAATAGCACCGGAACATCGCCAAGCGTAGAGCCCAATCGTGCATCCACCTACAGGCAGCTGACTGGGAAGATGACCTAGCTCGCTGGACGTCACCTTAAACTCCTGAAAGTCTGGCCAAGTAAATAGCTAGTGACAAAGCCGTGAGTACTTTTGAATGTACTCGCAAACCACCAGGATAAGTGAACAAAGTAAATGCAATTATGGCTATGGCGGGATAGCTCTATCTGGGGTTGCTTTTGAAAAGCCTAAGCTAAGTTTGAAATTATGGCATCTCCATATCTTTGTTGAAAAAGTGTTTTGAAAACATGCTTCTGTTTTATAAACCAAGACATCTCCATATCTTTGTTGAAAAAGAGTTTTGAAAATAGTTTTGTGGTTGAAAACCCTTTTTGAACATTTTAGACCCCTCGGGTCAAATCAAAGCCTTCGAACTCGGGTTCCCCCGGAACCTTCGTCCTCTTTGTCCTTGTTTCCCAAACAAGCAAAGTTTGGGTACTCCTAGCCAACACCTTTACAACCGTCCTTGACCGTGGACACGGCTATTCGGATAGGTTATACTCTACAGAGTTTGCACACTTTACCCACAAGAATCAATACATCCGCCAGGCTACAACCACGGCCCACTAAACTGTAGATGGGGGTCCGGATAATCAAACCTAACCTTTCGCTTGTCTACACTAGCAAAGGGATGCTTTTCCTATTGGGTTTGTTCTCCCCGGCAATGAGTATGTGGCTCCCAGCCATAGTCCTTCCTTCCGTACACGCGCATACCCAAGCCGCAACTTGGCGTATACCTTAAATCTGGAGACTCCACTTCCTTCCGTACTACCTAAGTCATACCGTCCGCGGGAGACCCAATTGTTGCACCGGCCTCCTGACAGTTTAGGCTCACTCTTGCTGAAGCAAGCGACAAGCTTCAGATCCTTGATCTGGTGGCGACTACCCAGAATTCCAGGGATTTCTCCCTATAAGCATGGTAGAAGTGCCTCGGCTAATGCGGACAAACTACGAGTTAAGCCCCAGCAACCTGGGGTAATGTGGTTGCGCGGATAAAAATTGTTCCACTAAAGGCGTAGAACATCCCATCACATCCTTACTTCTCTTCACCATTTCTTTTGTTAAAACCTCCACTGGGAATGATGCCTCTTACCAGGGTTTTACAAAGCCGTTTTGGAAACATTTCAAGTGGGGAAAATACCAAAACAGTTTATTTTCTCAAAACCGGGGTTTCCAAGGAGGTAGGATGCTAACCATCGTACTCTCGGTCTAAAGGGGAATAAAATGATGGGTTCATCGGGGTGGTGCCTCGAAGGACACAAAGTAATAACTTGGAGGAGCCAAGTTACTATCGCAGTATTTATAAAACAAGACATGCAGGTAGATAATGCAATTTACAAAGAAGGTATAAAACAGGTAAAAGAGAATAGGACATATATCAGAGTTCAGGAATGGTGGCTTGACTGTGATCAGCAATAAGTCCCTGGACTTCTTCATATGACCAAGAATACCCAAATATAATAATAATAAGTCCCTTCCTTCTTGTCGACAGACACTCACAATATCGTCGTCATCGAATACACATGCAAACAGACAATACCACAATCAATACAAGGCATACAAAGAGTCAAACCATACAACAAATAAACATAAGGATAACTACTGAACTTGGGAGGTTTTGGAGAAGTGGGATTCAATGGTGGAATTTACAAGATTGCCACTGGGGTGTTTTCTTTTGGAAGATAGTTGTCAAAGCTAGAGACAAGGCATTTGGATTAGGGTTCTGTGATCAGTAGGTTACCAATGTGCAAAAGTGATATCCTCTGATGGGTCTTGTCAAGACAAAACCATCACAAGTGGTTTCACCTGATTATCACTTTTCTAGATTTAAATATGCTTTTTATAGTGAATTAAACTCTAGTTTGAGGAAATAATTCACCAGAAAAGTTCTGCAGCTCCAAAAATTATTTCCTTGGATGGTTAGGTAGTACTTGCTGTACTGAACCACCTAGAGTTGTAATCATGTCCAAAGAATTACCAGAATGCCCTCAGGAAATTCCCAAATACAGTTATGTATGATTCTTCTCCTTTCCACCAGGTTAATTCTACAGAAGATATTGAGTTGGTTCCAAGGGCAGGTGATAGGTACTTAAAATACCTTTCTGTAGGATGTGGATTTACCCTTTTTGGAGTTGCCAAACTCCTGGAGTGATTTATTTGGTGAAAATACCCATCACAGAAGTATTTAAATCACTAAAATTCTTCCAGAGCTCAATAAATTCTGAGCTACTGCGGGTTGGTATATATTGATCCTAGTAGGTACTAGGAGTTGGAATCAGGTCAAGACCACATTTGGTTTGACCTAGGGAATTTATCTAAGGGAGATAAAGACTAATCTTGTTATTTTCCTAAAGACACACCTTTGTTCACCTTAGCATAGGACCTGTGCTAGATGGTAGGTAGGTCAAATACCTCTCAATAGAGCCTTGGTTCATCTCAAATGGATGAGTCTAGCTCACATAGGAATTTAATTAGTGCAAAGTAGACTCTGTAGCAGAATAATTACTAGTAATTAAAGAAAATTATTTTGGACATGGGGTTGCCTCTGCATGTTTGAGAAAACATCAGAAAACCACCAGAAAATCTGATCTAGGCATTTGGATTTGATTTACTATTTTACTTGGATTTAAACTGGCTGGCTCTTTTCTGGATCTGGAATAAAAAGAAAAGGGAACTGTGTGGCTAGGCTGGATCTGACTGGGGAATGGGCCGCAGGGGAAGATTCGGCCCACGACGCTCAGCGGGGCACGCGGGAGCCGGCGCTCGAACCTGCCAGGCGGGGCCCAGCAGTCAGCAAGAGGAGGGGGCCGAAGGGGTATCGGCGGATCTCAGTCGTCCATTCAAGTGACGATGGACGGCGCAGCGTCGTCGTCCACCCGGGGCTCGCCGGTGACGAGACTAACCCTAGCAAAGGGTGGCACGGAGCAGGGATCTCACTTAAGGGCTCGAGGACGGTCGGGGAGGCTGCAGGGTGACGCGGTCGTCGGTGCTGAGTAGATCGGTGGGCAGCACGGCGGTAGAGGCCCCTGGGAAGCAGCTTGCACGACGGTGGTCGAGAGCGACCTCGTCGGTGCTCGACGGCGACGGCGAAGGAGAGGGTCCTGGGCAAAAATAAAAGCACCATCAGGTAGAGGAGGAGGAGGGGATCTCGTGGGCTGACATGCAGAGGGAATGGAGTGGAGGAGAAGATGCCTTGCTTGATTTTCTTGAGGAGGCCGAAGCTTCGTCCTCTTCTTTTCTCGGGCAGCACATGGCTGGGGAGGGAGAGTGGAGCTGGGGGAGTGTGAGGGGAGTGAGAGGGAGCAAATGAGGGCAGGGGATGGCTGGGGAAGGGCTGCTGGCCTTTATACCAAGGGGAGGGAGTAGATGAGATAAATTACCAATGTGGGCATGGTGGGGGAGCAATGTTGGCCAGTGATTGGTCCATGGGAGGTGGAGAGGGGCAGGATGGGGTTTTGGGTCGTGCTGGACCAGAGAGAGGTGGTGGCATCAGTGGTAAATAATGGGGGACAAATGTTGTAAGATCTTTGTTGTCTCTCTCTATCTTAATACTAGTTCAAGGAAAAAATGTTTAATTGCTGGGTGGGCTATAGTGGTGGTCGACCAGTGGGGTGTTCTAGGGCTGAGGATGAGCGTTGTTCAAGTTTTGGTGAAATTGGAAGTGGTTAGACTAGTGGGTTGCTAGTTTGCCAAAATTGATCAAACTAGGGGTTTAGGAAGGAAGTCCAAAATCTTGCATTGGACTAGAGGAGAGAATGATACTGGTAGATAGATGAGGTCAAGGTAGACTCCTAGGCTTTAATTGGGATTTTTAGGTGGAGTTTAATTCCACTTAAATCCACTCAAAGAGGACAGAAATTATTTCTAGAATATCATTTGGTAAATTTCCATTTGGGCAGGGTTGGATTTTGATGTGGGAGGGTCCCAAATGTGAATACACACTTAGGGGAATTTTCCCAAGATTTATTGGGGGTTAAAAGTATTTACAACAATTATTATTCCAGTTCACCCATTTAAGAAAATGGACAAAAAGAAATAATAAAGCTTCTCAAAAATATTTATTTTTGAGATGAAAAGATAGGATATGATATGTGGAACTCACATGAGCCAAAGGTTGGGGAAGTGGTTTGGTAAAAACCAAACTTTCCTTTATGGAGGGAGTTTTGGAGATTTTGACAATATAAGTAATTAAATAGTTTTGGGGCAATAATAATTATGGATAATTATTGATAAATCTTGAGGATCAGTGTAGATGAGATAGACAAGGTGTAGCAAGCAGTTGCAACCTTGTGGAATGAAATTTCAACTAGAATAGTATGGAAACAATGAGTTGATGATCTAAGGTGGTGTTATTTTTATACCACCAAAACATGCTTGCATCTTGGATCTTAGAGCTCACCTTGGTGCAAGGGATAGATGGGTGGGTATACCAGGTGATATAGATGATCATGGCAGGAGGAGTTTAAATTAATTGTATTTGAGGTGATCTAGAAGTGATGGCAAACTTTGTTGAAATTAAGGCTGCCATGAAATATGGGTCATGATGCCTTATAAACCATGTGGGTTTAAACAGCACAGAGATCCCCTTGGGGCAAGTGAAGTAGGTTCTGATGGACATCAATGAGTAGGACACAACCATGTAGAGAGTTGGTCCATAGAGGTTTGGAAGATGGTGTGAGCTTCTAGCAAGGTAGGCATGATGACTAGTTTTGCAGGAAAAGTTATTTTCTTGTTTGCAAAACCATCATGGACAAGTGGGTTAGAGGAGGATCTAACCAGGGGAAAATGTGGGCCTTGGTATTCCTTAGGATGGTTAACAAGATGGTTCAGGTGCATTTCCAAAAATGCACTTGGTTTGAGAAAAGGGGGTATTCCAAAAGGTGATGTTGGAACTGTTTCCAGACTTAGCCAATTTTGGCAGTTTTGAGGATTTTGACTAGAGTTTGATAGGGAATGTTCTGGGAGGAGTTGCATGTATCAGAGCTTTAGCAAGTGGGTGATATGGAAGTGTATAGTGAGTATAAGATATCCATGCTTGAAATGGGTCTTCATGGACTTGGAAACATCTAGAATGGAAATCCTCAGAATAGATCTGGTTAAGGGTTTTAGATGATCACCTAGTGGCTAGGGATCATATCTAGGTTTGCATTCTTGCTTAGGGATTGATGATTTGAGAACATCTTGATCCTATTGATGAGCTTCTAAGGTAGCTCATTCTACTTCCTAAGCAAACAAGTCAATCAGCAGATCAAACAGTTCATCGGACAGCAGATCAAGGCAACTCATCTTATACTAAGCATAACCACTAAAGAGGTTACCATCAAGCCTAGATTGGGATAAGGTTGGGGAATTTTGAAGAGGTTGAGTTTTGAATAAGATGAGGGTTCTTGGTATCTCTACCAAGAGTAGAATTCAAAGGCTTTGAACAAGAGTTTTGGGAAAACTAGAGGTAAGATTAGTTGAGTGTTCTATCTTTAAAACATAAGGAGATTGTATTATATATCTCTCCATAGTTTTGTTAATAGAAACTACCAAAATAGTTTTGGTTACATAGGCATCTTGGCTCGTTTTTTGAAATGCCAGAACGTTTGAGAAAATGTAAAGTATGCCAAGATAGTTTTGGTAAATAGCTTTTGCCAACTGAGGTTGAGGTAAGGAGTATCCTAAGATACACTTCATAAGCACAAATGCATACAAACAACAAGCCAGCACTGCACTAAAGCACAATAAAAGTGTTTGTTCCCCCTGATTTTTGCATTCTGGAAAACAAATCAGGATTGCTGAAATTGGGATGGTACACCTATCTTAATGGCTATAAAGAAAGAGATTTTTGGGAGACAACCCAATATATTTTTGCTTTCAGTTTATTTTTGTTTATTTGAGTCCTACAAGTTATTGCTTCTGTAATAACCTATCCTTATCCTTTTTGTTTGGTTTTTGTGTCAAGATCGGCCTCTAATGAGAGAGAAGTAAGATTTGGGGAAATTGCTATCCCGAGACAGATTTTTGTGCTTCACCATTAAAATTCGTGAAAATCCCAGAACATCGTATTGATCTGTAATTTTTTGTGTGCATGCCCCAGGTTATTATTTAACTTTCATTAGTTTTGCACTTTTTGATTTGAGCAACAGAAGATTTTCTAAAAAATTGATGTTTACCTGCTGGTCTGTTTTGACAGATTTCTGCCATTTTTGCATTTGCCTCTGAAATCGATTTCCTTTTTGAAATATTTTTGGGATTTCGAAAGGAGTTGCTTCAGTAGCTTATGTTTTGATAGATTTCAGTTGAAATTGAACCTAAAGGTTTATATTCTTGCATGCACTAATGTTGCTAATGAAGATTGTTTGAAGTTTTGTATGAAAGAAATTTTCAAGTGGTAGGAGAGAATGGTGTAATGAGATGAAGAATGGTAAAAAGACTCAAGCACTATATTGTTGAAGATTCTTACAATGAAGATATTGATATTATTAAAGTGGTGACTCCGGAAGAATTTATTAAAGACCAAATTCAGAAACCTGCAGAGTCCGTTTTCGAATAGGTAATAGTTCTGGTAAGAAAAGGTACGCGAAAAACTTTTCAATTTATATTTTTGTAGTTTTTATCTAACATGGAAAATAATGAGTCGAAAAAGGGACGGAAATGGAGCCCGGGAGGCTCACACCACCCCATGGCACGGGCCCACCTAGCCGCGCCACCAGGGGTGTGGCCACCCCGGAGCCCGCTTCCGACCTGTTTTCTCCCAGTACCTTCCTTTTGTTGTGAAAATTTGTCATATATAATCCCCCGGATCCCTTGAGGTCCGTATATCGTTTTCTCGTCGTGTTTTCATTTTGATCTATTTCTGTCAGGAACTATTCTCAAGTTTAGAAGCACAATGGTCTCCACCAACGATAAGGGCAAGAAGCATGTGGAAGATGATCTCTAAGACCCCAAGCAGGAGGAGGAGATCAAGGGTGAAGTTGAAGAGGAAGTAAAGGAAGACTAGCATCCATGCACCAGCACCACCATTGCAAGCATTGGAGTGATGGCACGTCCTGTCAAGCTCAAACCGACTACACGAATGCCCACTGGACGGATGGTTCCGCGCTTTTGCTTGGCTTCACGGTCACCTCCTCCACGCACCAAGAATCCCTTCCATACCCTTATACATGAGCAGCAATTCCAAAAGATGCCTAAGGAAAAATTACCCTCCAATTGGGACATGCCTCGTATTAACCATGCAGGAAAAGAACACTTTAAGCAGGAAGAGTGGGGAAAGAATCACAAGGGCTGGGATTCATAGTCCGACATGATCATGAACCGCATTGAGCAAAATTCGGAGTTGATTCGTACTCTCACCTTCGAGATGAGTATTTGAAGGAATTGATTGAAAATCTTATCGAGAGAACACCACCACCGAAGGAGTAATTCGTCATCAGGTTTTGGCATCCCCTTGGTTGGTTCCAATCTTGGGGGAGTGTCGCGGTATCACATCATTATCTTTCATTGTTTTACCTTTTTAGTAGAGTCATATCATGAATAGAGAAGTTATCATATAGTATGGTTGCATTGTGGAAGTATCTCCCCTCTAGTTAGTTATCTATGTATCCCCTGGTGTGAGTTGTCGTTATGGAATATTAATGAGAAGTTCTATCATTTACTTTTTGCACATCTTATTTTAGTTTGCAATTTCTATTATATGATTGATCTTGTTGTTAGTATTGGTATCACTTTGGGATCATTAAGTAAATTTAACTGGTTTTGGCAAACTTGGCTCTGGTCAGTAGCAACACTATTTAAAGGTTGAATGGAAAAGAGAAAAGTACTTTTAGAAATATAATTTCATTATCTTTCTTTATTGATTGGCTCATAAGCTTAGTATTCTCAAGTTAAGATATTTTGTGTTTCCATGGAAGATTGCATGATTGTTTCTATCACTTGTATGTTTGCTTGTTTCCTTTAACTCTTATGTTTGCTACCCAGCCTTGATAGCCAAAAACCTGTACTGAGAGGGAATGCTTCTTGTGCATGCAATCCTTGAACCTAAACATATGCCATTTATGTCCACCATATCTACCTATTAGCATTATTGCTATTCCAAGTAAATTCTCGAGTTTTATCTATCTTCCAAATTAAACTTGTTATGTGAAAATTAGTGATTAAATCTCTCACAAACTTGATGGCACACTTTATTTTCTTGTACTTAATAAATTTGAACCATTGTGACTATCTTATGAAGCTTGTATGCTTGTAAATTATAAGTTGGCAGTTAGCAAAACCATGTTATCATGGGGTCCGGTTTTAACATTGCACTTATTATTTAGTTTATATCATGTTCTTTTGTTTATGGATGCCGGCCGTGTGAAATAAAAGGGGAGCTTGTAAGCTCATGGAGTTTGTATACGTGTTAGAGAAACGCATGGGCGGCTAGCCTAAGCCATGCCTAATCATGGTGGAAACTTGCAGCATAACCATAGTGGCATTCTATGAAGCATCCTCAATAAAAACCTATGCAAATAGGAAATAAAAAGATCGTTGAGATCCTCACTATCTGTTGCCTTGTCATTTTGATATGGGATAGCTCATGTGTCATGGGGCAAGGGGTACCCTGTTGGCGGTTCTCTATGATACACATACACTTACAATGACAAGAACTTACCGAAGACCAAAGTTGAGTAGCATGAGGTTTGGTACTCGTACTCAAGGGGCATGAGACTTTCAACTTATAATTTGTCAAGCATATAACTCATATTTTTAGTCACATTAACCTTAATCACCTCAAGATTCTTATGATAGGGGCAATGAGAGCTGAAAGCTAATAAGTACCATAAGTTTTGGAGGCTCTTTATGGAACTTGAAATCCCTGCTTCCCTTTGCGAAGGGCCTATCTTTTACTTTTTAGTTGAGTCAGTAAACCTATTCCTTTCTATCTCAAGCAAGCATTTGAGTTGTTGTGATTCAATCATCCATATGATGATTTATTCAATCATGTTTCGTATGTTCCTTGTTTCGCACACTACTCTTATCTAAGTGAATATTACTTTGAAACTATCTTTGAAAACCCCATTAAATTTGACTCTTGCAATTTTTTAACCGTTCTTTGATCAAGAACAAAGTTTGACATTACCAATTATGATTTACTTTGTGTATCTTTATTGTGTTTCTCTTACTCATTGCAAGTTAAGTTATATAATAGTGAGTTGTTTTGTATTATGATTTGTGTATTGATGAATGTGATGCTTCTTGTCCGTATTCTCTTTATCTACACTTCACTCCATAAACCTGTGGGCATGTTTATTGAGCTCATTTTTGTTTGAGGACAAGTGAGGTATAAGCTTGGCGGAGTTGATACGTCCATTTTGCATCACTATTTTATATCATAATTTACTGTTATTCATTGATATATTTCATATTAAGAGATGATACTTATGTTATTTCATCTATTTTTGCATGATTGATGATTTTTGGAGGATGAACCACCAGAGTCAGGATTCTGATGGAAAAGGAGTTGTCCAGATGCAATATTCGCGAAGATCAGAAAATCCTAGAAAATATACCGAAATTTCTTTTTTTCCAGAAGACGAAGGAGGCCGGAGGGAGGACTGGAGATGGGCCACAAGGGACCCACACCACCCCCTAGCACGGGTCCCACCTGGTCGCGCCACCAGGTGGTGTGGCCACCCTGGCCCACCTCCAGCATCACCCTTTGGCGTATATAATCCCCTCGAAACCCTAAGACTCGGGGGGGCGACCATAGAAAGATTTTGCTGACTCTGCAGGGTGGAAACTACAGAGAGAGAAAGAGCTCTTCGGCAGGCAGAAATCTAACCAGTAAATTCCTTCCCGAAGAGGGGAGATCATCGCCATCAACACCGTCATCAAGATAGACTTCATCGGGATCATCATCATCATCTCCACCATCATATCCATCAGCACCATCATCACCACTCTGTACCGTTGTAACAATTGGGTTGAATCTTGCATAGTTGTTAGGGGAAACTTTCTCGGTGTTGATTACTTGTTGTAGTTGATGCTATTGAGTGGAACCATTGAATTATTGTTCATCTTCAGATTGTTACTTATCATCATTTCATATCTGATCTTGATCCATATGATGTCTCGTAAGTAGTTCGTTTAGTTCTTGAGGACACGGGATAAGTCATGTTGTTAGTAGTGGAATTGTGTTGAGAAAGATTTAATGGTTGGATATTTAAGTTGTGGTGTTATTCTTCTAGTGGTTTCATGTGTACGTCAACTACATGATACTTCACCTTTATGGGCCTAGGGGAATGCATTGTGTATTTGGCTACTAATCGTGGGCTTGCTAGAGTGACAGAAACCTGAACCCCCGTTAGGAAACCTTTGCATAAGAGAGTGTAGGATCTCAAAGTTTAAGGTTGTGGTTAGGTTTTTATCTTAATTACTTTCTTTTAGTTGCCGATGCTTGCAAGGGGTATAATCACAAGTATGTATTAGTCCTAGGAAGGTCAGTACATTAGCATAGGTTCACCCACGCAACACTTATCCAACCAGAAAAGATTAATCAACTATATGAAGCGAAAGCACTTGACAATATTCCCATGTGTCCTTGACAACGTTTGGTCATCTTAAGTAATACAACCGGCTTGTCCTTTGCTAAAGAAAGGATTGGGCCACTTCCTTCAATTATTATTATTGTCTTTTATTTGCTCGCACTTTATTTATCTGCATTATCAAAAACCCCTAAAAATCCGTTTGCTAAGTATTTACAGAGAATTCCTCATCCAAACCACTTTTCTACATCTTCTGCTCCTTATTGGGTTCGACACTCTTACTTATCGAAAATACTACGATACACCCCCTATACTTGTGGGTCATTAGGGTTCCCAACCTGCAGATTAGTCATTACTCATACTCCCTATACCTGGCTCAATCCTCGGGGTCTTGGGTACCTGACAAGTCCTTGGATTGAGGCAAGATAGGATACAATAATCATCATGTCATAAAAACTAATACATGATCCCATCTATGATAAATAACATGCACAAAATCTACATGGCTAGGCCGAAGCCCTTAGCCCAAGGAGGATTACTCACACACAGATATGAAATCTAAGATCATAAACGTTGCAATGGGAATCATGAGATTGATAGAAAATAGTATTACAATGTCGCCAATCGAAGATGAGATCTACTATTACAAGTGATGGAATATGGCTATGGTGGTGGAGAATGGTTTGGACATTAAATCTAAGTATATTCCTTTAGCAGCTCTTTGATGTTGTGGATGGAGATCTGGGGGCGGCCGGTGATCGGAAAGAGCTCCCTTTTCTCGTCGCCAGAGGTTTCCCTTTACGAAAGTTGTTCTGTTTGACCTAGCAGTGTCGATGGCAACTATACGACCGGAACTATACGGCTGGAATTTTATTCCCACCATATAGTTGGTTGTTAAAGCGTCTTTCTCCACCTCACGACTCCTAGTTTCTTCAGGTTGTTGGAAATCTCGTATCTTTGACTTTAATGTAGTGATTCCCGTCATCAAATGTCATTATCTGCGCAGGGAAAAATAGCAAGAAATGATTGCATACCCCTTTGATCAGTAGGCATTAGTGGCAGGGTTTAGAGAGATATTTCATCAAAAATATGAATCATATCTTGTATAAATCTGGGCGTAGATTGCTATATTTTAGAGCCATCAAGATAATATTGATATTGGAATTCTATCATGTGTAAGATGTATTGGTAGATGCATATTATGTACTCCGTTCTTTAAGTACTTATTTTGATCATACTTGTATATAAGAATATGTGTGTGGGAACGTGTGTATTAGATGGAGTAACATGGTGGTGGAGATTAGGAAGTGACATAAAACTCGAGACTCGCTATGGTTTTTACCTTTATTTCGTTACCTCACTAGGGATAAATTGAATGCATGTGGTATTCATCTTGTGACAGCAAATATGCTCTTGTTTGGTCAAGGTACACTACAATAAAATTTGGCTTTCGCAACGTTTGGTCCGTCGAGTGTCATAGAAGGCATGCCTTCTGCCATAATTTTGTTCGCTTAACTGTGGTAGATAGAATTTATTTTGTTTTTGCAGCCCTCTACTACGAGGAAACCGTAAAAACATGGAAGAAGCTTGACCGGCATTTGACATAAGTAAGATTCTCCATTCCTCGTGCGATGTTGACTCACCAAAATCTTTTGAGGTGTGTGGGTTGTGGATGTCAGTGTCTCTAGCAGATCATACTTTTCGGTTGCGCCTCCCTGATTTGAGCTCGATAACATTGCTCGATGCATCTGCCATTTAATCAAGCTACTGGGTTCCCCATCTCAGCCTCTCACTACAAGAATCATGTGTATGATGGAATTTTCTTCGCTTGCGCTTCCCTATTTTGAACTTGATAGCCTTGCTCGATGCATGTGCCGTTTATTCAGGTTGCTATGTCCCACTTTCCAGCCTCTCATTATAAGAAATGTGTGTATGGAAAATTTTATTTCTTCGCTCATACCTCCATGTTCTAAACTTGATAACATTGCTCGATGCATCATCCGTTTATTCAGTCTGGTGGGTCCCGATGTTGGCAACTCATTAAAAGAAATGTGTGTATGATGGATTATTTATTTCCGCTCGCGTCTCCCTGCTTCGAACTTGATAACATTGCTCGATGCACCAGTTAAGTCTCACTGCTAGGTCCTACATGTCAACCTCTACTTAGAGGAAACATGTGTATGATGGAATTTTTTTGGCTATGCCCGCTGTTTTGACCTTGGCAACCATCGACGAATCCACTATGGGGCATGGGTGTACAGATGTACACCCAAATTTTTCAGCAAAAAACTCTTATATAGTTGTACAACGGGTATATACAACACTAGTAGCATGTTTTCACTAACATATGTAGTATTTTTACCCAACCACAAACTAAGTGATAATCCTATAGTTTACTACTCTCGCCATTCGGAATAAGTGTCGTAGATTTGTCTAGATAAGCATGTATTTAGATGTGTTTTAATGTGTAGTTACATGTCTATCTGAATAAATCTGTAATACTTTTTTCCAAACGAATAAAGTACGGCATAAGTTGCAATTCGGCCCATTAGGCAGTAGCCATTGTACATCTGTTTCAAGAAACATTATACTATTAAAAATTTGTGTGATGATATTGTGATCTTTATTCCTTATACGTTTGACAGAAAATCTTTATAGGCTCAATCATCACATTGTTCCATTCGAGAAAAAGGTGATTCGTGCATGGGACTGACAAAACCACACGGGATGGGGTTGCATCGAAGTGCTGAAATTGATAGAACTCTATTTTTCTGCTTATTTTTTAATCCCTTTGTCACCTTTTAAGATATTTTTCTCAAAACAAAGTCCTAATATATTGTCCTACAATTTATAAATTATACTTTTATCTATGTTACCACTTGACCTTTATGTTTTGTGTTAGCTAAAATTCGTACACCCAAAGCTGAAATCCTGGAGCCATCCGTGTTGGAAACGTTATTTGTTGTAGCCATATATGGTCGTGTGGCTACTGGGTTTCTGATGTCAGCCTCTCTATACAAATATGTTGGATTATTTGGTACACATGATTACTAGCTACTGAACTTATATTATTGAAACATGCCCCTTAAACTTGATCTTGTATATTAAGGTTGAGGGGTGCCAGTTGCAGGCACGTGGGTCAATGGTGTCAGCCTTACAATATATAAATATTGCTAAAGTACAAAAAATGGAAATCTATAACACAACATATATAGATACATACAAGCATATGATTTGAACCGGGACTTAGCAAACATCCAACTGCGAGCCTTGCCACTACGATAGAAACACTTCATGTGTTTAAAACGTTAAACAATACAAATTATTATAACTTATGAATTTGTCTCGTTAAAAATGTTCTCCGTGTCCATATTTATCTCCCTTTTGATAAGAAGGCAGCGCTCCTAGCAGCTCAATTAAAATGCTACATAATAGAGTACTTTTTATATAAAAACATAGGTAGGCAGAGTTTTGGGGTGGGGGAGGGGTAATGCCTATAAAGGCCGAATTAAAAAGATTTTGGACCAACTGAGGACATATGAGGTATATTTCATGGGCTCTCTCCTATATTTAATGGGTTGTGGTCAGCGGTCACGGGACCACGGAGAGCGGAATTAGAAGCTTTAGTCTATACTTGGGCCCGATAGGCTAATTTCATGGGCTCATTAATAAAAATTCCAATGTGCTAGGGCTCGACTGGAATCAAAGCAAAGACCTCAACAAGGAAAAAAAACTAGGCAGAAAAAATTGCCAGATGTTTCGTCTAAAAATTGTTGACAACCAGGGACACATATACCTCGCTTGAGCCAAAACTTCCCCGATCACCCACACATTCCTACTCGCGCCTTCACTCCAGCAGCCATCTACTGTCTCTTTGCTCCATTCTCCTGGAAACGTACCGATAATTAAAACCACATGACATGCACCAAAACAGTAACACTCTATCTATCAATCATGGCGGCTGACACCATTGGCAGCACAGTTCTTCTCGAGACATACACCGGCTAACAATGGTCGATCCCCATGGTATGCGCAATGCTTATAAATTTCTTAGTTTGCTCGAATCATTTGCTAGACGTTGTTTCATACTAGATCTGTTTGTTTAACATTTTATGAAGTTGACATGTTTGTTTGAATTGGTTGGCATTTTATTGCGCTCAGTCGATTTGCTCTCTCAAATATATAACATAATTTTGCACTCCATTTCCAAAATAGGCTAAAATTACATGGAATTTATAGTTCTATATTCGATCTGTTTGCTCAGATATCTTGGCTTAATTAGATATATAATCAACCTATTTGCTGAAATATCCTGAAAGCTTCTTACCATCTCTATTCTCACAGATGGACATATATCGGATATTGAATGGGAAAAAAGCAACACTTTTATATTCATGCAGCCTCTTATATGAGGCTTGCAGGACCTATGGAAGGGTGTCATGACTCCTGATAACCTTGGGAGCAAACCTGAATATGCCAAGTTCCCTATGCGTGATGTTGTGCTATACTGCACTCATGATTTTCCAGCTCTTGGCACTATGTCAGGAAGAGTGACACAAGGTTATAATGCATGTGTTGACTGTGAGAAAAAATAGGTAACAATGAGGCTACAAAATAAGATCGGTCTCATTGGCCACCAATTTTTTCTTCATAAAGGTTGCAAATTCCCGAAAAACTTAAAAAATTACAGTTCTATGAAAAGATGACTGAATATGGCATTACACCACAAAAGTTCACTATAGCTGAGTTGCAGGCGCATCTAGAAAAGGTCAGAAATGTCAAACCAAGAAAACAACCAACTACCAAACGAGGTAAAAGATATAATACAGAAGATGCACCAACAGTAGGAGCATGATCCAAAAGGAAGAGAGGGGAAGAAGTAGCAGCTGCTGCCGAAGGGAAGGAAAAGGAACCAAGGCAAAAGATATTAATGTTATGCACATGGAGAAAAATATATGTGACAACATTATGGGCACATTACTCAACATTCCATCTAAGACAAAAGACACCTATAATGATAGGCTTTACTATGAAAAACTCAATGTTAACAACAACTTGAAGGTGCATCCTGAAGATACTGTTGATAAGGGCGGTGAAAAATATTACAAATTTCGAAGTGCAGAATTTGCCTTGCCGATGGATAGAAGGGTACTATTTTGTGACTTCCTCCAAGGTGTGAAGTTCCCATATGGATTTGCTTCCAACATTTCAAATTGTATCAATGTAGAGGGGAACAAGCTCCAAGGAATTGCCACATCCTACTGCAAAGGCTTTTAATTGAAGGTTTAGTGAACAAGGATTTGTATAACATGGAGAAAAATATATGTGACAACATTATGGGCACATTACTCAACATTCCATCTAAGACAAAAGACACCTATAATGATAGGCTTTACTATGAAAAACTCAATGTTAACAACAACTTGAAGGTGCATCCTGAAGATACTGTTGATAAGGGCGGTGAAAAATATTACAAATTTCGAAGTGCAGAATTTGCCTTGCCGATGGATAGAAGGGTACTATTTTGTGACTTCCTCCAAGGTGTGAAGTTCCCATATGGATTTGCTTCCAACATTTCAAATTGTATCAATGTAGAGGGGAACAAGCTCCAAGGAATTGCCACATCCTACTGCAAAGGCTTTTAATTGAAGGTTTAGTGAACAAGGATTTGTATAACATGGAGAAAAATATATGTGACAACATTATGGGCACATTACTCAACATTCCATCTAAGACAAAAGACACCTATAATGATAGGCTTTACTATGAAAAACTCAATGTTAACAACAACTTGAAGGTGCATCCTGAAGATACTGTTGATAAGGGCGGTGAAAAATATTACAAATTTCGAAGTGCAGAATTTGCCTTGCCGATGGATAGAAGGGTACTATTTTGTGACTTCCTCCAAGGTGTGAAGTTCCCATATGGATTTGCTTCCAACATTTCAAATTGTATCAATGTAGAGGGGAACAAGCTCCAAGGAATTGCCACATCCTACTGCAAAGGCTTTTAACTCTTAGCATTGAAGGTTTAGTGAACAAGGATTTGTATAACATGTTGTAGAGTTGGGAAAGTTCTTCCAGGAAATCTATATCAAAACTCTGGACAAAAGAGTTATAACATGTCTTAATATGGACATAGAAGAAATCATGTGCAAGCTTGAGCTGATATATACACCATCCTTCAATGATGTCATGGTGCATTTGGCGGTTCATTTGCCTGAAGATGCACTTTATAGAGGTCTTGTGTAGTATGGATGGATTTACCCTATAGAATGCCAACTTTGCACTTTCAAGGGTACTGTTAAGAGCAAGTCTAGATCAGAGGCTTGCATTACAGAGGCATATATTGTTGCTGAAGCATTTGCATTTTGCTCAAGATACATTCCTGATTGTAAAACGAGATTCAATATGGGTGGCAAAACTGAATAAGTTGAAAGATCTATTTCTAACCATGGTGTTCGCCTAGTAGTACTGAAGATCTGTCTGTGGAATCGATAGGGCATGCAAATGGCGTGCTGGTCCTCCCGAAGTGTCGATTGTCGTATTGCAGCAGCGACGACCATAGACGGCCTAGCAGGTAGGCTACCCCTCTGCATGAAAGAAGAGCCGAGGAGAGACGCGCAGATGATCACTATGTGGTTCTTGAGGCAATGACACTCGTCCTCTCCTTCTTCGCTGCCTACCTACACCTCCAGAATTAGAGCACCTGCGAGCACGAATAAAAAAAGAAGTAAGAATCTAAAAACAGATTGAGCACGATGCAGAAGTAGAAAAAGAGAGTCATAAGAGAGCCTTACCACCATACGTGACGAAGAAAGAAGTGTATTGTATCGAGACTACCATGAAGTCGGTCCGGTGGTAGGATCGTGTGTCCTGTACATTGAAGTGGTTCTAGGCACGCATCATGTTCGCGCTCATCGGTGACATCAGAAGCGGAATGATTGAACTAAAGAAAACAGAGCAAAAGTGGGAGAGGAGGTGGGAGAGAAGAAATGGTATGTAATGCATCGAGGAGGAAGGAGCTATCGCTCGGTGTTTTATAGCCAATGTGTGGCATGAAAACATGGGATATCGAAAGCTTCTCTCTCCACCACGATAACCCACGAACGCCTATAGTCTAGGAACCAGCTGGGATCTCGCCCGCGACAACCTGCATCCGTCAAGAGTTTACTTGGCCACGATGGCTCTTGACGGGACCCAACTTATGACCTCGTCGCTCGTCGCGGGAAACCGCGGGTACCTATATCCTACGATGCCATCTCTGCTATCGCCAGGATCCATCGTACGATATCGCCAAAACACGGACGCCTATAGTCTATGCGGCCAGCTCGTATCTCTGCCGCGAGAATGAACATCCTCCCATGCCTTCCAATGCCACCTCGACTACAAGCTCGCCTCTCCGCCGCGTCATGTATGCTCGTATAGGGTCCCACCACCCAGCAGGTGCGTAGTCGTGTCGTGCCGGGAAAGCCTCTCGCTGGGCATTCCAACCCGCGGACGATGATGGAAAGCCCATGTCGCACGCACGGTCCACTGTCAAGTGTCCAGGGTACGACGACGCGCGATACACCCGTCCGCGGTATGGAATCTTTCGCACTGGCCCACAGCGGGACCCACCTCGCAGGATAGCAGAGCTCCGTTGCGACGTCTCCACGTGTCTTCCTCGGCGTCCATATCACGGTCGAAAAGAATCAGGACGACTTGGATAGCAGTTTGAGTCAAAACAATCTAGCTCTAATATTTACTCCTGATGACTATGTGTAACCTTATTTAGATATCCATGCTTTATATCTTGTCCTAGTATGCTTGTTTCCCAAAGATATTGAGGGAGCTTTCCATATTCTACTAGAATTCTCTTCACCAGTGGCGAACCCATGATTTGGCAAAGACATGGGCTAATTTCTAATGCCCCATTTTTTTGGAAAACATTTTTATAGGAATTATGAAAAATATTGCCTTATATTCTCCTCTCAATAACATAATATATTAGCGAGAACACACTAAAAATGCATAGACAATAAGAAAAGCACAAAAAGATGCAGTAGCATAATCGCATAATCAAGACGCAATTTTAATACCTAAACAATGAAGCTTTCCTCCCATCCTAGCCCATAATTTTCTCATCAATCATAGGAGAGGAATCGAAACCTACAGAAACATGAAAAAATAATAAGAAAATAGTATGAATATATGATGCATAGTTGTATTGGTAATAAACTAACCTACCAGTCACGTGGTATTTGTTCCATGCCTGGCCTTATACTTTGGAAGCACTCCAAAATATTATCATATTTGATGCTTACAAATATGTCTTGCTCAATATAGCATAACATACTACGATTCATCCTATTATCATTGGTCTTATTTCTCAAATCTATCTTGATAATTTTCATTTCCACTGCCATCGTTGCAATCATCAAAATCAAGACTAACTCAATAGGATGATATACCAATAGAAAGGTCTTGCGTCTTGAACCATCTCAAGAGCATGTTTCCCGAAATAAGTACAATTTGCAAAATCTGGATCATTCTCGCCTCAACAATGAATGTGCCAAGTTGGACTTGATGAACAAGGCTTTGATGTCTTTGTCCTCTTCATTTTCTAAGTAATCACATTGAGTAAAGTTAGATAATCCCCAATCAGGCAATCAATTACTATGAGAGTTTGAACCTTTTGCATATTGCGGCAGCGGTTGTCCTGTACGCACTACTAGAAAAAAGACTACTCGAGATGCACTGATTTTTATTTTCGAGACGCATTCCTAGTACATCTCGAGCGTCACGTCGCGCATATTAATTATACGAGACGTATCTCATATGAACCGTGTATACCTCACATATGCGGGACACATATCAATATGCGTCTCGTGTATATATATGCGAGGTATACATGGTGCCTCAAGTGATAGATGTACTGAAGCACGTACCTGCCCAACGTTTGCACTAAAGCAAATACATGTACTGAAGTAAATACATGTACTGAAGCAGGTACATGTCCAACGTTTGTACTGAACCAGCTATTTATGTAATGAATCAAATTCTATCTATGGAACTAAATTTGGAGATGTTTGATATTGTCTTGTTATATAAACATATTTTTGATACATGCCTGAATTGATTAGATGCCTGAAGTGATATATGCCCATTTTTGTCATGTTTTTAATGTCTGATAAAAGGCTGAAATAATAGATGTCTGAAGTGGAGCAGCGGTCAAAAATGGAATAAAGGCAATTGCCATTTTGGTTGCATATTCTTCACATGGTGCTACATGTGTTTGTGCTCTTATCCAATAGTGTAGTGGGCATCTTTGCACTGTGCTACTGTGATCCTTGTGTGTGTATGTTCGTGTCCACTGGTGCACCCATCTGTCCATAAAAGCTAGTAGAGTCTTCAGTCGACATTGCATTCCTAGCTATGGCGACCAAGGTTTACACAAGGAGAAGCAAGCAAGAGAAGTAGGAGAGGAAGGCTGCTAGAATGGCAGATGTTGCTAGGGTATTGGAGCAGTTGGGTGAGGTAGCAGTGGCAGATGATCCAAGAATAGCAAAGCATGGAGCAATTTGCAAAGGTTTGTTCACTAGAACTATTGACTACACTTCCCGTAAAAAAGATCCAACAAACCCGCTTCCTGAGCTCAAAGCAGCTAGCTCCTTATGTTTGTTTAAACAAGGCATTGAGTATTGCAAATATAGGATCAAGATGCTGAAGAAGAAGAAGAAGAAGAAGAAGGTGAAGTTTGTTGAAGGCAGGTAGAAGAAGAAGGTCAGTTTGTTCTAGGATGGCATGATGCATCTATGAGTGTGTGCACTAATAGATGTAGTAGTTGTAGTAGGATGAACCCATGTATCTCTATGCTGTAGTAGTTGTAGTAGGATGAACCCATGTTTCTCTGTGCTATAGTAGCTATAGTAGGATGAACTCATGTATCTCTATGCTTCTATGAATAAAATGCATTTCGAGACTATGTGCCAAAACAAGATATAGATAGAATCCACATATTGAAAATGATATTGAGCTTGGAGTTCCAAGTTCACCTCCAAACATTATCTTGCACTTATTACACATGTATTGCACCTATTAATGTTAGCAGAATGTTAGCTTATCTGATAGCAAAAAAACTCTAGGAATCTCTAAAACGGAACCTTATCTACAAGGTATGAAGCTATAAGGTTTTAAAAAGTTATAAACATGAAAATCAAATAATGTACAACATGTGATTAATGGTAAATGTTCATTGATTAACAACACTAGTTACTATTAGATTAACACTAGCACTTATAATATATAATTATAAAACCACAAATTTGGCCAAGAACATTATCATTACCCTTGATCTAACTCGAGACCATCAATCCACATAAACAATAGTAGTTAGAACCTTGTCTAAATAAAACAAACACTTAGTGCCTAAGAACTCTAAACCTAGTCCTAAACCATAATAGTTCCTTAGCCAAAAGGCTGGTCACAGAAGGGGCCATATCTTAGCTATAGCTGTAGACGCGGTAGTTGAAGACGAGGAAGAAGGGGGCAGCCACTACATTCTACCATGCCATAGGGTGCAGGAGGCCATGGCCAGCCTCGAGTTGCAGCAGCAACACCATAACAGGGTGGGGAAGCTGGGGCTCGTGGTCGACGTAGGCTCAAGGGGAGAGCAGCCGTAGCGCCAGGGCGCAGGGGCCTCGCTGGCTGTTGGGACCCTAGAAATCTAGGGTTAGTAGGAGGGGGCTTGCATGGGAGCCGGGGCACCGCAGCGACAGGAACGAGTAGAGGAGTAAGCGGCATATTAGCGGTAGCATGTGGTGGCGCCGGACATGGCCAGCAGTGGCCGGAGCTATGGGTGGTGGCAGCAGCTATGCAGACAGGGGCTCACAAGTGGGGAAATCACCGGAGGGGGTGATCGCGCCGCGTCTGTGTTGAGTGCGTGCGTGAGGGAGAGTGGGTGGAGTGAGCAATAGAGAGGGAGGGGTGGGTTGGGCTAGGGAACTGACCTGGTCCGAATGGACCCTTTGGGCTAGCCCACCTAGGCCAATGGGCCAAGCCCAATTATCACCCTGGGCCCACCTTAAATATACACACGCACCTTTACAGGATGTGTCTCGAGTATGGAAAAATATGCGAGACGCATATAGGCAAGATGAGTCTCGAACACCTAGGCACCTGCGCGCCCTGGGCCCACCCCCTTATTCGAGATGCATATGGGCCGGATGCGTCTCGAATATTTAAACTATATAAGACGCATCCAACCCATATGTGTCTCGAATAAGGGGGGCATGTCCGATCTAGTCCGTACAAAGACTATACGAGATGCATCACGGTAGGAATGCGTCTCGAAGTTCCAAATTTTTGAGGCGCGTGCCATATTGGTGCGTCATGTATAAACGCATATGTTTGATATGCCTCTCCTATAATGTGATCTCGTATGGACTTTTTTCTAGTAGTGACGTGCAGGTGTGTGAGCGAGTATTCGTCGGTGTAGGACGTCGCGGTGGTGACGATGTTATCAGCTCAAGAGGGCGGCGGCCTCTGGGCAGTGGGCGCGATCTAGGGCGTGTTTGGTATGCCGAATTTCCATTTCTCGCATCCGATGAGAAGAAATAAGCCCATTTGGTTAGTCGGCCCGGATGAGTTTGCTGCATGGCACGAGTTTTACAGCAGGCCAAAAGTTGGGCCGTTGGGAACACCGATTTTGGGAATTTCTGCGGGGACAGGCTCCGCTCGTGCAAAAGTGGGGGAAAAGTTGTGCCACCCGTGCAAGCTCGGCGATGGCGTGAGCCATGGGTTTCCCCCAAAAGCTGGCGGGAGAAATTTCGTCACCGCCCGCTGAAGCACGGCGGTATATATCACCTCCCGCCACACCAACCCCCTCGCCACCATTTTCCCCATTCTTCGGACTCTCGGGCCAGTGAGGTTCTTCATCGGCCAGTAGGTAAGCGGCGGGAGCGGCGGTGATGGTTGTAGATCGGTTGGTGCGGGCGTTCTTCTCCAAGATCTTCAGTGGCAACATGCTCCGCTCCTCCGATGCTAGTGAGTTCCATCAAACCCTAGGTCTAGTAGCTACAGTATGTTAGCACCTCCTAGATCTGACTGTAGTTTGTGGTAGATATATGTTAGTGTGCCTAATCAACTGCTAGGTAAAGTCATAGATTGGTGTTTTTTTGGACTCATTGCATGTTTAAGCTTGTGTTTATGTCTAGTCTAGGTCCTGATATGTGCGATATGTAGGACATGACCCATGATGAGTTCAGCCAGGCCCTCATTGATTCTCAGGAGGCCTTTCTGCTGAGACCCAATCCCAGCTCCCGTCTATGAGGCTCACCTATCCTCAGCGCACGGAGATCCTGCCTATGCCTCCGATGACCGGGTACACGGTGGAGGAGATTGAAGAGCAAGCTACCAAGATCTTGTCCAAGAAGAAAGCCAAGGCTGCCAAAGCCCACACCACAGGCCAGTGCAAGAGGATAAAGGGCACCATGAAGTGGGAATCGTTCCTCTCGGCGTTCATGCTCAACCAAATGTGTGAAATCATCAGGAGCAGCGTCAGGACGGAGAAGGGGTTCAAAGAAGTGCACCTGGACACTGTTGCCCGCAAGGTGTTTGAGTTCCGTGGCATCGAGGTGTCCTCCCAGCAGGTGTACAACCACCTACGTAAGTGGAGGACTAGGTGGATCCATGTCTCCAAGCTCATAGACCTTAGTAGAGCTAGCTGGGATGAGGAGACCTACACCATCATCTTGGAGGACGCCCACTATAGGGGACACATATCGGTATTAACTAATTTTAGTAACATCCCTACGATTACCAACCTCGCTAACCTCCCTGTAATTCCCTGTCTCGAGATCACCCCAAGGATGCCGAGTATCTAAACAAGCCTGTCGCCAACTATAGGCAGATGGAGGCCATATTCTCCTTCGGTCTTGCCACTGGCAAGTTTGCAATGGACTCCAGTGAGCCTCTTGGTGAACCATGCCTTGAATACATACAGACCCAGGAGTCAGAGATAGTGGTACTTGATGAGGAGGCCGAGACTAATGTTGCCGCAGGTTCTCCTGCTGCCGGCGTTGGTCAAGGCAGTAACACAAATGCCTACATTTTCTGCTACCTTCGATCCTTGCATGAATAGGAAGAGGTCGCTACTAGGAGAGGAGGATGTCATTGCCATCACGTGCATGACCGTGGCCGTGAAAGCGGTGGCGACCGCCATCACCACTTCTTCCCCTCTTGATGTGCAACAAGATCTATACGACGCCATCATCGCTGCCAAACGCTTCAGCCCTGAGGCTCTGATGGTGGCGCTCAGCCACCTCTTCGACAACAGGGCTATGGGCAATGGCTTTGTTCATATGGCGGAGGACAACAGGGATCTCTAGCTCAGGACCTTCCTGGCCAAGCACTATTACGTGTAGTTCTTGCTCCCTGATCATGGAGATGGTGGCGGCAATGCATGCATGATGAAGAAGAAGTTGTATATTTTGAAGTAGCTAGGGACTTGATGAAAACTTATGCATGTTTACTATGAGGTGGTATATACTAACCCCTCACATGATGGAGAACTTATGCGGTGGTAGGATTGCACCCCTTTTGATGTGGTTGTAGGATGTCACATAGATGTTGGTGGTGATCGGTTGGATCACACTAACTTGGTAGGTTGGAACTGCTGATGCTTATGCCCATATGATCATGCATGCTTAACTAGTTTATGTTTATTTGCCTTGTGTTTGTGAACTTGATATGCCTGCTTTAGTTGTGATCCTTATATGTTGCATATGTGTTATGTCTCATAGAAATACGGCTGGTATGTGGTGTACTACGACAAGAAGCCGGGAATCTACAAGACATGAGAGGATTGCACCCAACAAGTGACGGGTTACCAAAAAAACCTCCATAAGGGGTTTAAGACTCTAGAGCAAGCATAAAAAGCCTACTCTAAGTTCTTAGCAGAGCGTCCATAGAAGGAACAACTATCACAATATATGAAGATCAATTTCACTCCACCTCCATCAGTTCATAAACAAGTTCATCCACACGAGCAGCTTCCACCTATACAGGGTGAAAGTATGATCAAAAGGCATCATCATTGATGGCTTGATCATGTGGATTGTCTACTACCAGTTGTTATGATTCATGGTGATCGATCATGTATGATCTTAAACCCTGATGACTAGTTGGTAAGCTCACTATTTTGACATCCGAGGTAACCACATCAGGCTAGAGGAGGCTCCCAAACATGCAACTTTGCACTAGCAGAGCCCAATCTGGGAAACCAAACAAAGTGGCCATATGGGCTCTCCTAGTAGGGAAATGAAAATACAGGCAACCAAATAAACAACCCATCCTAGCCCGAGGGCAATCTCCCCTCATGCAGTATCTGCTGGGCCAATTACGAAAACATGAAATTTTGGTCCGAGCAACCAAACATGCCCCTAGTGGAGGTGTTGTTTGGAAGTTTGAATCACACGATTCATGCCGTCACGAGTGGTTTTTCTCTTCTAGAGAAAAGGAGGCGAATAGATAGGAAACAATGCGAGTTATCTTAGTCAACCGATCGCTGCCTCTTGTCCCTTTTTTTCCTGAAAATAATCCACCGATGCCTCCCGTTCCATCACGGCCTATTGCTTGGTGGGATTATAGTAATATCCCCAGTCATATTGGCCAAGAGACCTGGGTTGTGCTGCCTGGATCCTAAAATTTCATAGAAATTACTAAGGAATGTACCTACACTACATGGGCCACGACCCATGCTATAGCCCGGGCTGCCCGAGGCCCAGATTCGCCCCTGCTCTTCGCGCGTCAGGCGCGGCTAACAACCCAGGGCAATGACACTATCGTGGAAGGCGCCTTTTACTCATTGCATGTCTATTAGACGTAACATCGTTTGATGTTTGAATGCAAAAATAATGTGTTTTGCCATTCTTAGAAAACATATTTGAAGGTAGAAATTATTCGAACACGTAGAAACATATAAACATATAGCAGTATATAGATAATTTCATCTATTCACTAGACGAAACAACTTATACAATATATAAGCACATAAAAGACTAACTAGACTTGCTGATGTGTGTACCAGTTTTGTCACTAGGGTCCATCGTCAGACTCTCCTAGAAAGAATCATGATTTGGGTCATCCTTCTCATCCAGAAGCGGAGATCGTGATCATGCCTAATTCAACTATAGATCAATGCACGTGGGGAGCATCTATGCATTGGTAGCTCTCCAGGTTTCTTCGTTGGCAGCTGTTGCCAAAGAAACTACCTTGGCCATGAAGGGAATATGCCCCGAGAGGCAATAATAATGTTGTTATTACCGTATTCCAAGTATATGATAGATGTTTATTTTGCATGATAAAATTGTATTGATTGGAAACATTAATACATGTCTGTTTAATAAACAAATAAAGGGTTCCTAGTTATGCCTCTCTTGTAAACTAGCTCGTTGATTAACAAGATGATCAAGGTTTCCTGATCATGGACATTGGATGTTGTTAATAACAAGGTCACAACATTGGTGGAATGGTGTGATGAACATCCATCCGAAGTATAGAAATACGATCAAAGTCATTGTGTTTAAATTTCTATAACATCATACGAAGTAATTCTAGTCCTTAGACCATAAGATCATGTTAATCACTAACACTAGAAGAGTGACTTGATAACATCAAATGTCACACCATAATAGGGTGACTATAAAGGTGGGTTCAGATACTCCGAAGGTGTTATATAGAGGCTCATGGATCAAGAGTGGAATTTGTCCATCCCGATGACAGATATATATACTCTAGGCCTTCTTGGTGATACCACATTAAGATAGCTTGCAAGCAAGTGATGTGATAACTAGAATGTTATATCACGGGAACGAGAAAAGAGTGCATGTCGATAACGAGATCAAACTAGGTATTAAGATACCGATGATCTAATCTTGGACATGTAATATATCACGAGACAAAGGGATTTAGTTACTAGCATTAAAGGTTCTCACGATCATAGAAGTCATCGTTGAATGTGTGGGAGTCAGTATGGATCTCTAGGTCCCGCTACTGATTATTGATCGGAGAAGGGTCTCGACCATGTCTGCATTATTCGTGAACCTTAGGGTGACACACTTAAGGGATACCGACACCATTTTGAGCAAATGTGTTCTAGTGAAAAGATTTACAAAGCGCTGGAATTATTTCAATGGACACCGTAATTGTTTCGGGTGAAATTCCTGAAATTGGTTCTGCATGTGATATTGAAATATTGCAGGGGGTTTTATGTGAATGTTTGTTAATTAAATTAATTAAAACAATTCTGAATAAAATAAATAAAAGAGTTTTATTAAATGAGAGTTGCATTAAATTTGGTGGAAATTTAATGCATGTGAGTGGAATTTTGGGTGGAGTCAAATTTATGTGAGTGGAGCATCCACCACATGAATGAAGGAAGAGGTGGGGGCACTGATGTCTAGGCACTTCTATTCTTGTAGACAGTTGTTGGGCCTCCAAGTGCAGAGGTTTGTAGAACAACAGCAAGTTTTCCCTTAAGTGGATCACCCAAGGTTTATCGAACTCAGGGAGGAAGTGGTCAAAGGTATTCCCTCTCAAGCAACCCTGCAATCAAGATTCAAGAAGTCTCTTGTGTCCCCAACACACCCAATACACTTGTAAGGTGTATAGGTGCACTAGTTTGGCGAAAAGATAGTAAAATACAAGTGGTATGGATATAAGACAACGGTGCAAGAAAATAGATTGATGGCGTGGAAGAGACTAAAGGCAAACTGAAATAAAGATGGAAGCAAACAAACATGTAACAGATCTAGTTGCAAACGAAGTTTCAATGCTTAGAAACAAGGCCTAGGGATCATACTTTCACTAGTGAACACTCTCATATAAATATATTCTCTTTATGATACTACTCTTAACTACTCTCCGGTTGGACACTCTAATCGATGGTAGGGCTATAACAGCACACCTCAAAGTAAGCCTTTCCCATCTAGAAAACCCCACACTGTCACCTTGAGCACTAGATGGTTCCAACAAACACCACAATTTCATAAAGACATCTAACTCCAAATATAACTCATAACAAGTATTTATAATCTCTAGCCTAAGTGCCACCATGGTGTGCACACTGTCAACTTCACACACATGGGGAGAGCAGAGATCTGTTACAGCACTTGAGTATCAAGGTAGATCTACTTGATTACAAAGCTCATGATCTCAATAAGATCACGCATAGAGAGAGAGATGAACACATAGCTACCGATAGAACCCTTAGCCTCGAGAGAGAACTACTCCCTCATCATCATGGGAATTAGCAATGGTGATGGAGATGGTGGTGTAGATCGATGGAGATGGTTCCGGGGGCACTTCCCCATCCCGGCAGGGTGCCAGAACAGAGGCTTTCTGTCCCCCGAATCTCCCCTTTGGTGGCGGCGGCACTGCAGAACTTTTCGTGGCTGGAGGCTTGATTACTTAGGGTTTATGCATCAGGAGGCTCTTATAGGCGAGAGGGGAGACCGAGGGGGTGCCGGAGGGGCCCACACCACCCCCTGGCGTGGCCTGGCCTGGCCCGCACCACCAGGTGGTGTGGCTAGCCCCTGGACCCTCTCCGTCTCGTCTTCTGGCTCCGTGAGTCTTCCGGTAAAATATCGACTTTGGCTTTTGTCCGGTCCAATTCCGAGAATATTGATTTTCTGACTTTCCTAGAACCAAAAACAGCACAAAACAGGCAACTGGCACTGTGGCACTTATTAATAGGTTAGTCCAAGAAAGTGTATGAAAAGTACTCCAAAGTGTGGACAAAACACAAGAAAGTAGATAAAACCAAGCATGGAACATCAAAAATTATGGATACATTTGCAATGTATCAAGCACCTCCTTTGGCCGCCAGCCATGGGAGGGGGCTTCCCTCCTCTCCCTATAAAAGGACCTCCTCTCCTCCTCACAAAGTACACCTCCTCGTGAAGGATCTCTCCCCCCTCTAGAATTATTCCCCCATGGTCTCGATTAGCGAGATACATGTTCCCGATGGCTTTTCATCTGGAAGGAGTTGCTGCTTCCGCTACATCACTGGAGCATGGAGGCGGATGTTGTTCGATGGACCGGACATGTGTGCGATCACGGATGTGTTATTGATTTGCAGCGATAGGACTTCCTCTTGATCTTGAGATTGGCAAGCGAGGACATCATCCACGAGTCCAATCTTGTTACACTTTGTAGGTATTCAAGGTTATGTTCTCTATGGATGTGTATTCACCTGTTTCTTGTATCTAGGTAGATAGATCTTGGTACTTAGTAGTTCCCATCATAGGAAAATTTTGTTTTCTATGCTGCAAACCCAACAGTGGTATCAGAGCCTGATCTATGCGTAGATGCTTTGTACAGGTAGTACACATAAGAGTATGTGGGCGATGATGATCATATTATTGCATCTTATATGTATTTTGGATATTGGTGGCATAGTGGGATGAAGCGTCCCGGACTAACTTTACATGTCCTCGCACATGAGACTTGTTCCATGCTTGACATGTAACTAGTTTTGCATAAGTGTCTAGCGGGTGTTTGTCTCTCCTACTATAGTCAATATCTGATTTACAGCGAATTATTAATAATTTGGTTATCATCATTGTGGTTCCATGTTCGCAGGTAAGATGGTTCTATCTTCGAAATCCCTAAGCCACGTAAAAACATGCAATTGATAAATTAGAAGCGTCTAGTTTAGATTGTTGTCGGGCTAGTGTCATAATATGGTAATGTTATAATTTGAAGTATAGTTGATACTCTTGGAAATTATAGCATACCTAACGTGTAAGTTCCATATACCTTGGCCTTACACACAAAGCAATGATAAAGGTCATACCACGATGCAGATGATAGTGATCAAGTGCAAGAACCATATCATTTCACTTTATGCATATGATGTTTGCATCTCATATTGCTTGAATTGCGCTTTAGTAGCATTATAAGATGATCCATAATTTAGATATCAAGATAAAATGTGTTCTTCCTTAAGTATGAACCATTAAGGAAGTTCATCGTTTCAAGACATCACGTGATGATCAGGTGTTTTTGACTCTGCGCTTTCATACAACGGGTGTAACACAATTTTACACACGCGAGTACTAGGTTTATTACTTGGTGAGCCTATCATGTATAGACATGGCCTCGGAATACAGACCGAAAGGTTAATCATGTGTCATATAGTTGATATGATTCCCATATAGATACTTGCCTTTGAAGCTACACCGACTTACCTGATGATCAGACTTGGTGTAGTGGATTTGGTTCATGTAATCACCAAAAAGACACGAGGGATGTTGTTTTTGAGTGGGAGTTCATTCATAATTTGGATTAGTTGAACTTGATCTATCATAAACTTAGTCTAAATAAACTTTACAAAATCTTTTGTAGATGGCACCACCTGCTTTTAATTTCAATGTGTTCATGGAGAAAGATAAAATTGCGGCGAATGGTAGCAACTTTACCAACTGGGCCCTGAATCTGAGGATTCTCCTCACTGCTACACAAAAGCAATATGTTCTAGAAGCGCCGCTAGGTCCCCCACCAGCTCCTGATGCCCCTGATGAAGAAAAGAATGTCTATTTAACTCGTTAGGAGGGCCACAATATGGTTCATTGTGGCATACTGTATGGGCTAGAGCTAGAACTTCGAAAGCGTTTCGAAAATGGCAATGCCTTTGATACCATGGGTGAATTTAAAATGATTTTCGATACCCATGCTGTCGTAGAGAGTTATGAAGCTTCAGAAAAGTTCTTTAGTTGCATGATGGAAGAGAAAAACTCTGTTAGTGAGCACGTACTCAAAATGTCTAGGTACGCCGATAAGCTTGTGTCTTTGGAAATAATGATTCCCATTGACTTAGGAATACATCATGTTATCCAATCTCTGCCACCTAGCTATAAGAGCTTAGTGATGAACTATAACATGCAGGGCATGAAGAAGTCTCTCCTTGAGCTTTTGTTAATGCTTAAGACTACAGAAGTGGAGATCAAAAAGAACATCAAGTGTTGATGATCAATAAGACCACTAGTTTCAAGAAAGACAAGTAGGGTAAATATAAGGGAAAGAAGGGAGGCAAATCTGTTGCTGCACCTAAAAAGAAATCCCGAGCTGGCCCTAAGTCTGATACCGAGTGCTATTATTGCAAGGGGACTGGACATTGGAAGCGCAACTGCCCCAAGTATTTGGCGGACAAGAAGGTTGGCAAGGCAAACAAAGGTATATGTGATATACATGTTATTGATGTGTACTTGACTATTACTCGCAGTAGCACCTAGGTATTTGATACTGGTTCAGCTGCTAATATATGTAACTCGAATCAGGGGTTGTGGAACAAGCGACATCTAGCAAGGGATGAGGTCACGATGCATGTCGGTAATGGATCAAGAGTTGATGTGATTGCCGTTGGAATGTTGCCTCTCCATCTGCCATCCGGATTAGTTATAAATATGCATAATTGTTATTTGGTGCATGCACTAAGCATGAACATTGTATTCGGATCATGTTTATTGCGAAGTGGTTATTTGTTTAAATCTTATAACAATGGTTGTTTGATTTATATGGATAATATCTTTTATGGTCATGCACCTGTGATGGATGCTTTATTTCTGTTTAATCTCGATAGTAGTGATACACATATTCATAATGTTGATGCTAAAAGGATTAAACTTGATAATGATATATCTGCATATATGTGACACTGCCGTTTAGGTCATATTGGCGTAAAACTCATGAATAAACTCCATTCTGATGGAATTTTGGAATCACTTGATTTTGAATCATTTGATGCACATGAGCCATGCCTTATGGGCAAGATGACTAGAACCCCGTTCTACGATACAATGGAGCGGGCAATAGATTTACTGGAAATCATACATACTTATGTATGTGGTCCAATGAGTGTCTCGGCATGAGGTGGGTATTGTTATTTTCTTACTTTTATGGATGATTTAAGTAGATATGGGTATATCTATTTAATAAAACACAAGTCTGGAACCTTTGAAAAGTTCAAGGAATTTCAGAGTGAAGTGGAAAATCATCCTAATAGAAAGATCAAATTTCTGCGGTCCGACCGTGGAGGTGAGTATCTAAGTTACGAGTTTGGCACACATATAAGGGAGTGTGGAATAGTTTCACAACTCACACCTGCCGGAACACCACAACGTAATGGTGTGTCGGAGCATCGTAATCATACTTTATTGGATATGGTTTGATCTATGATGTCTCTGACTGACTTGCCATTGTCATTTTGGGGTTATGCACTAGAAACTGCTGCATTCACTTTAAATCGGGCACCATCTAAATCCATTGAAAAGACACCGTATGAATTGTGGTTTAGAAACAAACCTAAGCTATCATTTCTTAAAGTTTGGGGATGCGATGTTTATGTGAAGAAACTTCAGCCTAATAAACTCGAACCCAAAGCGGAAAAATACGTCTTCATAGGATACCCTAAAGAATCAATTGGGCATTCCTTCTATCACAGATCCGAGGGCAAAGTTTTTATTGCCAAGAATGGATCCTTTCTAGAGAAAGAGTTTCTCGCAAAAGGTGTGAGTGGTCGTAAGGTAGAACTCGAAGAGTTTATTGAACCTTCTCTTCATGAAACGGCGAGTGGCACAGCACCGGAAATTGTTCTGGAGTTGACTTCACTGAATGAAGAAGGAACTAATGATAAAGATCATGAAACTCTGAAGGAGGACACTACTGAATCTCGCAGGTTAAGCAGGACATGTGCAGCTCCTAAACTGTACGTAAATCCTGTCATGAATTTCATGGTAGATGGAATTGATGACACTGTGACGTATGAAGAAGCGATGATGAGCCCGGATTCCAACAAATGGAAAGAAGCCATGAAATCTGAGATGGGATCCATGTATGAAAACCAGGTTTGGACCTTGGTGGACTTACCTTAGGACCGAAAGACCATTGAGAATAAATGGATTTTCTAGAAGAAAACTGATGTTGATGGTAATGTGACCATCTATAAAGCTCGACTTGTCGCAAATGTATTTCAACAAATTCAAGGAGTTAACTACGATGAGACCTTTTCTCCCGTAGCGATGCTTGATATGTTGCTAACGTATCTGTAATTTTTGATGTTCCATGCTTGTTTTATATCTACTTTCTTATGTTTTGTCCACACTTTGGAGTACTTTTACACATTTTCTGGAACTAACCTATTAACAAGATGCCACAGTGCCAGTTGCCTATTTTCTTCTATTTTTGGTTCCAGAAAAGCCAGAAAATGAATATTCTCGAAATTGGACCGGACAAAAGCCAAAGTCGATATTTTACTAGAAGACTCACGGAGCCAGAAGACGAGGCGGAGAGGGGCTAGGGGCTGGCTACACCATGTGGTGGTGCGAGCTAGCCCTGGCCGTGCCACTAGGTGGTGCGGGTCCCTCCGGCCTCCACCGACCTTGCCTCTTTGCCTATAAGAAGCCTCCCGATGCATAAACCCTAAATCGTCAAGCCTCCAGCCACGAAAAGTTCCACAGCACCGCCGCCACCGAAGGGGAGGTTCGGGGGACAGAAAGTCTCTGTTCCGGCACCCTGCCGGGACGGGGAAGTGCCCCCGGAGCCATCTCTATCGATCTCCGCCACCATCTCCATCATCGTTGTTGATTCCCATGATGATGAGGGAGTAGTTCTTCCTCGAGGCTAAGGGTTCTACCGGTAGCTATGTGTTCATCTCTCTCTCTATGCATTATCATATTGTGATCATGAGCTTTGTAATCAAGTAGTTCTACCTTGCTACTCAAGTGCTTTAATAGATCTCTGCTCTCCCCATGTGTGTGAAGTTGACAGTGTGCACACCATGGTGGTACTTAGGCTAGAGATTACAAATACTTGTTATGAGTTATATTTGGAGTTGGATGTCTTTATGAAATTGTGGTGTTTGTTGGAACCATGTAGTGCTCAAGGTGACAGTGTGGGGTTATCTAGATGTGGAAAGCGAACTTTGAGGAGTGCTGTTATAGCCCTACCAATGATTAGAGTGTCCAACCAGAGAGTAGTTAAGAGTACTATCATAAAGAGAAGATATTTATATGAGAGTTTTCACTAGTGAAAGTATGATCCCTAGGCCTTGTTTCTAAGCATTGATACACCGTTTGAAATTAGATCTATTACATGTTTTCTTGCTTCCATCTTTATTTCAGTTTGCCTTTAGTCTTTTCCCACGTCAACCACATGCCAACAAGCTATTTTCTGGCACCGTTGTCTTATATCCATACCACTTGTATTTCACTATCTCTTCACCGAACTAGTGCACCTATACACCTGACAAGTGTATTGGGTGTGTTGGGGAAACAAGAGACTTCTTGTATCTTGATTGCAGGATTGCTTGAGAGGGGATACCTTTGACCACTTCCTCCCTGAGTTCGATAAACCTTGGGTGATCCACTTAAGGGAAAACTTGCTACTGTTCTACAAACCTTTGCACTTGGAGGACCAACACCTTTCTATAAGAATAGAAGTGCGTAGACATCAATGCTAAAGTCGGTTAGGATTATGTTAGCAGTTGCTACATATTTCGATTATGAGATATGGCAGATGGATGTCAAAACTATATTCCTAAATGGTAATATTGAAGAAGTGTTGTATATGATACAGCCTAAGGGTTTTGTCTATCCTAAGGATGCCGACAAGGTATGCAAGCTTCAGCGATCCATCTATGGACTAAAGCAAGCATCCCCGAGTTGGAATCTCCGGTTTGATGAGGTGATCAAAGATGTTGGATTTGTCAAAACTTAAGGAGAGGCTTATATTTACAAGAAAGTGAGTGGGAGCAATGTGGCATTTCTAATATTATATGTGGATGACATATTACAGATTGGAAATGATATACATATTACAGATTGGAAATGATATAGATCTTTTAGACAGTGTTAAGTGTTATCTAAACAACAAGTTTTCGATAAAGGACCTTGGTGAAGCATCATATATATTAGGCATTAAGATCTATAGAGACAGATCAAGACGCCTAATTGGGCTATCACAAAGTACATACCTTCATAAGGTTTTAAATAAGTTTAAAATGGACAGAAGTAAGAAGGAGTTCTTACCTATGTTGCAAGGCGAGACATTGAGTAAGACTCAAAGTCCGGCTATGGCAGAAGAAAGAGAGATAATGGATAAGATCCCCTATGCCTCAGCCATAGCCTCTATAATGTATTCCATACTATGTACAAGAACGGATGTGGCACATGCTATTAGTTTGACTAGTAGGTACCAATCTGATCCAGGTTCAGAACACCGGATAGCAGTCAAGAATATACTTAAGTACTTAAGAAGAACTAAGGAAATGTTTCTTGTGTACGGAGGTGAAGAAGAGATGGTCACTAAGTGTTATCTTGATGCTAGCTTTGACACCAATCCGGATGACTCTAAGCCTCAATCCGGATACATATTTCTCATGAACGGAGCATCAGTTAGCTAGGGGAGCTCCAAACAACCTGTGGTGGCGGGATCAACAATGAAGGCGGAATATGTTGCTGCTTTAGAAGCGGCACGGGAAGCGGTTTGGATGAAGGAGTTCATAACGGAACTATGTGTGGTTCCTAGTGCGTTGGACCCAATGGTGATCTATTGTGACAACAATGGATCCATAGCCAACGCCAAGGAACCAATGTCTCACAATAATTACAAGCATATTAAGCACCGATTTCACTCCATCTACGAGCATGTCAAGGATGGAGATATAAAGATTTGTAAAGTACACACGATCTGAATGTAACATATCCGTTGACTAAAGTTCTCCCCAGGAAAAAACATGATCAACACTAGAACTCCATGGGTGTTAGATTTATCACTATGTAAAATAGATTATTGTCTCTAGTGCAAGTGGGAGACTGAAGGGAATATGTCCCGAGAGGCAATAATAATGTTGTTATTATCCTATTCCAAGTATATGATAGATGTTTATTTTGCATGTTATAATTGTATTGATTGGAAACATTAATACATGTGTGTTTAATAAACAAATAAAGGGTTCCTAGTTATGCCTCTCTTATAAACTAGCTCGTTGATTAACAAGATAATCAAGGTTTCCTGATCATCGACATTGGATGTTGTTAATAACGAGGTCACAACATTGGTGGAATGGTGTGATGAACATTCATCCGAAATATACCAATACGATCAAAGTCATTGTGTTTAAATTTCTATAACATCATACAAAGTAATTCTAGTCCTTAAACCATGAGATCATGTTAATCACTAACACTAGAAGAGTGAATTGATAACATCAAACGTCACACCGTAATAGGGTGACTATCAAGGTGGGTTCAGATAATCCAAAGGTGTTATGTAGAGGTTCATGGATCAAGAGTGGAATTTGTCCATCCCGGTGACAGATAGATATACTCTAGGCCCTCTCGATGATATCACATTAAGATAGCTTGCAAGCAAGTGATGTGATCACTAGAATGTTATATCACGAGAACGAGAAAAGAGTGCATGTAGATAACAAGATCAAACTATCTATTAAGATATCGATGATCGAATCTCGGACATGTAATATATCATGAGACAAAGGGATTTAGTTACTAGTGTTAAAGGTTCTCATGATTACAGAAGTCATCGTTGAATGTGTGGGAGTCAGTATGGATCTCCAGGTCCCGCTATTGATTATTGATCGGAGAAGGGTCTCGATCATGTCTACATTATTCGTGAACCATAGGGTGACACACTTAAGGGATACCGACACCATTTGGAGCAAATGTGTTCCAGAGAAAAGATTTACAAAGCGCTAGACTTATTTCAATGGACACCGAAATTGTTTCGGGTGAAATTACTGAAATTGGTTCTGCATGTGATATTGGAATATTGTAGGGGGTTTTATGTGAATATTTGTTAATTAAAGTAATTAAAACAATTTTGAATAAAATAAATAAAAGAGTTTTATTAAATGAGAGTTGCATTAAATTTTGTGAAAATTTAATGCATGTGAGTGGAATTTTGGGTGGAGTCAAATTTATGTGAGTGGAGCATCCACCACATGAATGAAGGAAGAGGTGGGGCACCTCCTTTGGCCGCCGTCCATGGGAGGGGGCTGCCCCCTCTCCCTATAAAAGGCCCCCCTCTCCTCCTCACAAAGTACACCTCCTCATGAAGGCTCTCTCTCCCCCTCTAGAATTATTCCCCATGGTCTCGGATTAGCGAGATACATGTTTCTGGTGGCTTCTCGTCTGAAAGGAGTTGTTGCTTCCGCTGCATTACTAGAGCAAGGAGGCAGAGGTTGTTCGGTGAACCGGACGTGTGTGCAATCATGGATGCACTGCTGATTTGCGGTGCTAGGACTTCCTCTCGATCTTGAGATCGGCAAGCGATCGACTACATCATCCATGAGTCTAATCTCGTTACACTTTGTCGGTATTCAAGGGTATGTTCTTTATGGATGTATATTCACCCGTTGCTTGTATCTAGGTAGATAGATCTTGGTTCTTAGTAGTTCCCACCATAGGAAAAAATTGTTTTCTATGCTGGGAACCCAATAGGCCACACATATACGCGTATCGTCTATGATGCGGGTATTTTTTGTGATATCCTCTGCTACCTCCTCCTCATCTGCCTCCTTCTCCTCCCATGCCCACTCTAGATGTCCGTGCTCGCATAGGTGAAACCAATTGTCACCGCCCTCTCCTGGAAGTAGAAGAGAAATATCAACATGACGTGATGGACGATGACATAGCCCCCAACAAATTGTTTGAAGCAAACCTGAGAGGCTTATGTACTATACATGTTTGTAGGTTCGAGGAATAGTCAAGAAAATAGAGTCGCTCGAAGAGGAAATGCTTACGCCTTATCATTTTGCGTTGGCGAGTGGAGGTGCTATCTTGAGAGTAAGAATAGCGAGACGTGATAAGAGAGGGAGGTACACCCCATATATACGTGTGCTCAAATGATTACCAGAGCATGTCTCGACGCAAAGGACATTGAGGACCATTTGGCATCAAAGCAACTTTGCAAAATCCAGACCGACATGGCATTAAACATCATGTAACACATATATACCGAGAAACATGAACTTACTGTGGTAACCATGGCTTAGGCAAAAAAATATTAATGAATAGTAATAAGGGATTTCTATTTTCGTGCCCTCGGTTCCTTAGATGTACTCACTTTTCCCCAGTCGCTTAACTTTTCTTCACTTTTTCCCATCTCCTTCTACGAAACTCTTACACAGTCTAAAAACTCGTTGTCCGTCAGCCTTGTCGTTACGTGCTGACAAGTGGGGCCGTGTTCAGTTGGGTCTTGTAGTAGATCCTCGCTGTTACATGCTGACAAGTAGGGCCCTGTTCTGTCGGGTCCCATAGTGGACCCTTGCCATTATATGCTAACAAGTGGGGCCGTGTTGAGTCGGTTCCCGTAGTGGACACCTCTGTCCACTTATCCAGATCAGCATGGGACCCACACCTTATCCATGTGAACCCGGACCCACAACTTACCTAGGTTGGCGTTGCAAGATGGGACACCAAGCTAGCCCTACGCCCATGTCTGTGTCGTTGCCTCCCCTTTCTTCTTCTTCTCCGGCAACAGTGGCCCTTCTCCGGCGACGACAGCCCTTTTTCTAGCTTCACTTCGGCCTCCTATTCATCATGGACGCAATATGGTGCCATCCTGTTGACCTGTATGAAGGATGACAATGGCAACTGTGCGCAGGGAAGGTTAGATCTCGCACCAAAATATTCTGATTAGACAGGGGTGCTTGCTCTGGACAATCAATTGGCGTAACTCGAGAGCTCAATTGGGTGCACGCTTGCTGTGGAGAATGCGGGAGACAAGCTGTTATGATGATTTAATTGGTTTATCAAGTTAATGTCTCGGCTGCAATCAAGTGAATCTATGAGGTGAAAGTCAAACTTTGAGATCTAGGGAGATGGATGTATAAGAAATAAGAGAATGACACAACTATTGAACACTTTCAAATTAAAAAAATTATACACCTCTTAATGTAAAAGAATGTTTATAATTTACACAACTCTTGAACACTTTCAAATTAAATTTTTGGACATGATAATGTTGTCCTAGGAAAATCTTATGAGTTTACCATTTTTAGAGCGTGAAAAGTGATCCCTAAACTAAAATATTTATGCCTCGTGCATATATGAAAATTGTGCACCTTCGAATACTGTGAAATCACACTTAACACATGATAATGTTGTGCTAAGAAAATCTTGAGAGTTTATCATTTTCATGGAGTGAAATATTATACATAAGCTTGGATATACAAAAATTATACACCTTTGATCACTGTGAAATCGCACTTAATACGTGATAATGATGTGCTAACAAAATCTTGAGAGATTATCATTTTCATATAGTGAAATGTAATGCATAAACTTGCATATACGAGAATTATACACCTTTGAACTCTTTGAGATCGCACTTAGAACATGATAATATTGTGGTAATAAAATCCTGATCATTTATCATTTCCATGTAGTGAAATATAATGAATAAACTTTCATATACGAAAATTATAAACCTTTGAACACTGTGAAATCGCACTTAATACATGATAATGATGTGCTAACAAAATTTTGAGAGATTATCATTTTCTCCCCCATTTTCATAGAGTGGAATGTAATGCATAAACTTGCATATATGAAAATTATACACATTTGAACTCTTTGAAATCGCATTTAATACGTGATAATGTTGTGCTAAGAAAATCTTGAGAGATTATAATTTTCATAGAGTGGAATGTAATGCACAAACTTGCATATCCAAAAATTATACACCTTTGAACACTTTCCCTTCAAATTATATTCAAAAACATTTGTTTATGGAGTTAAAGTACCGGTGGCAAACTCGTTATTTTGCATGGATAGAGGGGTGCCCCCCGACAGATATAGGGGTTATCCCATCCGCTAGATCATAGAGGATCAACGGTTGGTGGGCCCAATCCACGTGACAACTGTCTCAACCAATCAGAGCATAGCAGCCAAGACGAGTACAGGTGTGAGAGTTTGTGACTAAGAGAGAGGGGAAAACCGAGTAGAACTTAAAAACCAAGGGAAAAAATGAGTAGAACTTAAAAACCGAGGGCAAAACTGACAAAGGAATTCAAATAGAAAATACAAAGAGATTTAAAAAATGGAAAATGTGTCTTTTATACAATAAAAAGCATCTTGGCATACATCAAACTATTTGCAATTCAAATATACATCAGTTTGACAACTATTGCCTCATTCAGACAAACTATGTTTTGGGAGGGATGTTTTGGGAAGAGGCTTGAGTAGAAAGCCATGAACCTTCAAAGATAGTAGGTGATTTGGGAAGTGGTGATTTAGGTTAAAACTTGATTTCCATACATTTCTTATGGTGGCAGGTCACATAATAAGACTCCCTAGGTGGATGCCACATGTTTTGATCTTTTTGAATTTGTTGTGCATAAAATAAATCAATTAGCTAGCTAAAACTCATTCATTGACTCTCTGTTGACCAGCCACCGGAGGGTAAAACTGAGTATATTGCACACGATAGTGTTAGTACTGGAGGGCAAAACCGAGTACAACCAAACTATCAGTGTTACACTCAAGGGTATAACTGAGAACAACTAAGTCGACAGGGTTAGACACGAGGGAAAAAAGTGACACACGGTACGCGTGTCATGGTGCATGGGGCGGTAGCGGACACGTGTGGTCGTGCATGGTGCAGTAGTGTACGTGGTTACGTAGTGCACGGTGGTGCAATGAAACATCCATTCCCTTCACCTTTATATAGGCATCCTCACTCTCACTTATCACTCACTCGCTCACTCACACAACCGTCTCTAGTATCCCATCACCTTATACAAACCCCCAAGAAAACCCCAACCACGCCAATGATGGAGAAGAACGACGCGGTTGCCATTTTCGCCTCCAAGGCCGCTGGCGTGGAGGCCCCCGTCCCCGTACAATCCCCTGTCGAGGCATAGAAAGCAGCCGCCATCCCCATCCAGACAACCGTCCCTGCTTCCACCATAGCCGCCAGCGAGGAGGCCCCTGTCGGTCTCGGGCAGATCCCGCTCGGATGGGACCCCTACGAGTAGGATGATTACATCAGGCCGGAGAACCCCTATGACACCAGCATGGCCAACCCTTGGTCGGAGGTAACTAGGGTTTTCTCCCCTTCCCTTGTTCTTCCCCCATTCCCATTGTTGGATGCTAGATCGTATGTTATTAGGGTTCGATTGTTCATATTTTCAATCGTTCGATGCTAGGTATTTTTACAGTAGGTAATCCTCTTGTGTTAGATCTTGTATTTCGATGAATCCCCCTGTTCGTAGTTCAATCCTATTTTTTTTTGTCATCCGAGTTACAGTTAAGGGATTCCCTAGTTAGTACTAGCGTCGATCTGTAGTTGGGATTAGTATTCGATTTGGTTTGAGATTTGGAGATCGGGGAATAATCAGGGGATCTTAATTGGTTAATTTATGCAAATAATCAATCCCGATAATCAAGGCATCTCAATCATGTCCTTATTGCACTCTACTTTTTTCCCAACAAGAGGATAGCAGCGATATCTGCAGCGACGACGAGTCCAAGGACGCCAAGACTCGTCAGGTGCTGAGGAGGCTGAAGTCTGGCTAGTATGACAATTTATTCTCCGGCGACGTCTACAGGTGCCCCTTCTGTACCAAGAGGAGCCTCGCCATCGACTTCAAATTCCTCGTGAAGTTGCAGAGGACATGAATACCTGTGGCAAGTCTGTGAACGTCTACAGCTCACCTCCGCAACCTCCAAAAGGTGGACATCGAGGAGGGTCGCATGCCCCCGATCAATCCCAAGGCACCCAAGGTCAAGGGACTAGGCAGTAAGAAGTGGAGGAGGCGCTAGAGGGAGGAGACGGAGGCCATGAGGGGCCACTAATCTTGTGCTGCTGTTGTAAAGCAGCTTCTTTTGTATTATCTGTGTTGAACTTGTCCGCTGCTACTGATCAGCGTAACTGTCGAATCTCATTAAGTACCATACTATATATCCTATATTAGATACTTTATATACATCTGCTATTTATCCTATATTAGCTGCTTTATCTACATTTGCTCCGTTTACTGAATGTATTTATGGTGCTGGTTAGATTTGTTGCTCTAGATTTGCTACTAGATTGGAAAAAAACAAGGGCCAAAAGGAACAATGAATGTAGAGAGAAGCTTCTATAGATTCGCTACCTTTTTGGGCAAAAAAATATAACTGTTAGTGAGAGAGGAGGAAATGCGCTCTTATAAAGGCTAATCATAAAAATAACAAAAAATAAACTTCCAATTTAGGTGACATGACGCACGTAACCACAAAATGCGCCCCACATGGTCCCACACCACGTCCTCCATAATGCGTTCCCAATAAACTAGCCCCACGTAGTCCCACATGGCATGGCCCCACACATCAACATAACGCATTCCTGACCAACCGGCTCCACGTGGTCCAACACTGCGCAATCCCACATGCCAGCCAACGATCAACCTGACGGCAGTTGCCATTTGAGCTCTTTGATGAGTTTTCGAGAAGGAGATGGGCAAAAGGAAGGAAAAGTTAAGCGGCTAGGGCAAGTGAGTATGACTAACAAACTAGGGGCACGAAAATAAAAATCCCACTAAATAGAATCACTAACACATAGACGGAAAAAAAATTATTTCTGAGCAAAAGGAACACTTTCTCCAATTAATATGTCCTTATCGCTCAGAAGACGACCGAGGGTAAAGCAGATGTTTTATCATATGCACAAAATGATTTTAGTAAACATTTTTATCTTATTAATCATAAGATCATGTACATGAAAGGAGACTTCTATAGCATACTGCACACAATGATTATATTAAACACTCGTGGTCACCATCGTGTGCCGTTGACATCCGCTAATCATGACTCTGGATCTAAAAGCCAATGAGAACCGTGGGAAAAACATGTTAGAAGGCACTTTCGTAGAGCCAGAATACACATGAGGAAGATGCTACTAAAGCACCTTCTCGTTAGCGGGTGATGGCGAGACGAAGAAACAGGAGCGAAAAGGAACAAAACTGCCACGAAGCGTAGGCAAAACCGCATGGAGCATCATGCTGCCTGGTGGCATCAAGGCATCTAACACCAAAGAGGTGAAGCGCCTATGGCGAGGTGGTGTACATAGCCACGTCAAACAACCACATCATGTCCCTCTCAGAACCCCACCAACGCGAATGGTGAGCTCGATGAAAGGAGCGGAACATGATGAGTCGCTGCAGAGGGAAGAAAACTACGCGCAAGAAAAAATTATTAAATGCTCAAGGAGATTCGCAATGAGGTGTTTATATATAAGAGGCAAGAGGAATGTCGGAGATGCGCGTAAGATCGGGACCCACTGTACCACCTTGTCGTGAGCATCTCCAAACGACAAGGGTTTCTGCTGCATGAACGAGACCTATCATAGACCTTAGGGTGAGGATCCATGGACAGGCAGAGATTCCGCATCTAGCTCATCTCTCTGATGTGAGACTCGGCGTACATCGAGGGTTTCCACAACCACCTCATCTCTCGGTCGTGATATGTGAACACCCAGATTTTTAAGTCCAGATGCCTGTTATGCCGTATATCGCAATCTCAGGATTACAATTTTTGCGAGACATAACAGAGTTAATAGCACAGTACATCATCCATTACAAACCATAATAGTCTTACAAATAGTTGATCCCATGATCAAGTCTTAATACACATCAAAGCAGCGGAAAATAGCGTAGTAGAGGCTCCATCTTCATTGTCACAGGAAATGCTGCCGATGGGAGATGATCCTAGTTATTATAGACATCCTGCCGTCCTTCCTCCCGATAGTCCTCTTCATAGTATAGCCATGGGAATAGCCAGGGACAAAGCCATGAGTACTTTTAAAGTACTCGCAAACTATCACTAATGTAAGTAAGACAATTCTAGTAGGAATCCTAAGCTCTAGGCTTATTTGCAATAAGCTAGTTTTATTTCACAAGTACTTAGTAGTAAAGACCTATTTTAGTTATCTAGATTACTCAAGTGGGAACCTAGTTTCATGTCCACAACCCTGTGTGGTCAAGTAAAAGTCATCTTTCAAGTCACGAGTCATTTTGAAAACATCTGACAACGGAACAGTATGGCCATCCAACTATCCATGACCGCAGACGCGGCTATTCGAATAGATTGACACTCTGCAGAGGTGGTACACTTTCACCACAAAATTCGATACATCCGTCAGGGATAGCCTTGAATCATCATACTTGGTATGCGGATAATCAATCCTAACCTTTCAATTACACGCCCTAGTATAGGCACCTCCCCTATGAGTTTGGCCTCCTAGCCATGGCCATCCGCCATCCCGAGAACTGCATAGGTGGACATTCATATTCAGGAGGTAGCCTCAGCTCAACCTCTTTCCGCGAGGGAACCTATACTAAGACACATAAACTTCTAGTTAATCCCTACCCAACTCAGGTATTGTGGTTGTATGGTAAAGTTGGAACGGTATCGCATCCGAACCCAACCATCAGTTTTCTTATCAAAGTCAAGGCACAGGCCTCATTCAGTATCATCTTCAACTCATTGTATTCCATAACACATGTCAAAACATTTCAATAGAATAACTCATCATCCCAAGGTTTTCATAATCATTTTCTCCAAGTGTTCCCATCTAAAGTGATCAAGATTAGATTAGCACTAGCAACTATCAATGAGGGTGTCACTATTGAAGGGTGCTAATCAAGTGTAACTACCTACACCTAGTCCTATGCTCTTGATGGCATCTTTCCTATTTTTTCACCAATCACCAATTAATTAACTATTTGTGCAACTTTGATAAAAGGAAGAAAAAATAAAGCTTGCAGGTAAAACTTGGGATTGGTATAATCATGGTTGCATCACCATAGCATGCATATTATATATCTTGCATATGCTAGCTTGCATATGACTAGCTTTCATAGTGGGGCTTGCATAGTTTAGCATGCCTTGGTTGGTACAGTTGTCGAAGTTCACCTCTTCTTCATCGTAGAAGTCTCCCGCCTCGTAGCCTGGGTTGGTACTAGCGTCTATAAATAAATACGAGGTACACAATTACCAAACAATACTTATCTACTTCTATTTGGCACATAAAGGTTCACACTAGATGATCTAGCATCATCTCAATCACCACATGAATTAATAACAAAGTCTTATTTATCTTATTTTAGAAAAATGCAATTTCTACTCATTGAGAAATACTTAAGATTTAATATTCTCCAATTAAAATATGGGATCATGTTGACCATGTCATCACCACATATTCTAATACTTGCGAATGTGATTTAAAGTGGTTGGCATATATTACAAAGTTGAATTTTACTATTTAATATAATTAAAATGACTAGACAGTGACTATATAGCATTTTTTTAATACTAGCCCATGGCTACTGCATGTAAAACTAAATATTTTTACATATTCAGATAGAGCATGGCAAATGTGATTTTTGAGAGTTAGAATCAACTCAAAAGCATTTATGGTTGATTTTAGAAAAATATTTGAAGTTGTAAAAGTCTCTGCCTTGTTATTTTTACTCTGGGTGATCTATAACTTCAAACTATTTGAATCCAATGGGAGTGGTTAGATAATTTAATTACCTTTCTAACAAAATTAGAATCATGGCATTTTGGTTCAGTAAATCTTCCTGAATTTAATTTTGAAGTCAATGACAGAATAGGGTTTTGGAATAAAAGGAAAATCTAAATTTGAATTTGTGCTTAGCAACGGAATGTTCTTGGGCGGCCCAACTGCCTCAGACTGCAGTGTTGGCCCCACCTATCAGTGGCTATTCTAACGTGAAGCAGTATCAGCTAATCTGGTTCGCACGATTAGAATACGATCAACGGCTCAGCGTCGTTTTCTCCGTCACAGGACGCGCGGGGGATTTTAACCCTAGCTCTATGGCGGGGGTCATTAGAGGCTTACCAGGGCCCCAGCTAGGTTCAGCGACGTGGGTGAACGAGCTGGTAGAAGACGGCGGTTCGAATGGCGGTCACGGCAGCTCCTGGGGCGGCTCCTATTGATGGATCCTTTCCACCACAACAGCGGCGGGCTCCAATGAAATTCCGGCGATGTAGTGCTCGTCTTGCTCCGGGGATGGGTCAGAGGGAGTGCTGGGGGAGAGGTGAGTTGAGTGGTGTGCATTTTGAGGTAGGGGAGGGGTCTATTTATACCCCAGCGAGAGGAGCATTCGGCATGGCTCGGCCTCATCGGCGATGTTGCTACAAGGCGCTATTGGCATGTCTGAGGGCGTAGGTCGACGCGGTGCTCTGCGGCGATCGTCATGCGCATAGTGGCACGGCGAGGCGCGGTCTTAATCGGACGGGAGACGTCCATGCTCTGCTCAGGTACCACGGTGTTCGTCATGGCGTACGGTGGTCACGGGGCACGCGAGGACAGGCGGGCATGTCTGGGCGGTCGTTGGCGTCGCGGCGAGGGCATTTATGCAAGGAGAGAGCGAGGCGTGGCGTGGTTGCATGGGGCGGCTCGATGCTCTGGCATGTGCTCGGCATTGCGGATAGAGTAAATGGGTGAGGCTGCGCTAGCGGCTCCACTGGCTGTCGTTGAGCGAGGCGTACGCTGGCTAGTGCAGTGAGGTCAAGGCTACCTTCTAGACATCATGGGCGAGGGTGGCGAGGCTTGTGGCGTCATGTCCATGTCCGGCCGGCACGGCATGGTCGGGTACGGGCTGGCACTAGTCCAATTGGCAAGTGAGAGAGGCTCCACTACACGGACTCATACTGGGGGTGATCGTGGGCTAGTAGTGGAGCTATGTCAAGTACAAAGATGATCACTAGATTGATCACAATAGTGTATAGTTGGTATATCTATACTGTGTTTGCTAAGTGTTTGATTAAATGGCCACATGAAATAAACATTTGAATTTTCAAATTCTTTTTGGTGCGTGTGTTGGTCATATGCTTGATTGTCTCTGGTTGCAAAGGTTTGCCAAGTGGAGAGGCTTTGAGTGGTTTTTGAAAAATGGCTATCTTGATGTCTATGATGGATTCAATTTTGAAATGTCCTCTAAAAGAATTTGAATTTGTTTCTGTAAGTTTTGCAAGTTCCCTTGTGTTCATTTTTACATGCTCTAGCAGGGTGAGAAAAGAAATAGAATTGTTTCTATTTGAAATCATTTACTAGAGATGCCCAAAGTGGGCTAGGTGTTAACTTTGGTAAAAATGACCATTAGGTCATATGCTTCACCATTTGATTTGATTTGGTTTGGATTTGACCTAAATGATATTGCTTTGATCCTTAAACTATTTCTCAACATATATAACAAACAAACATGGCATAACAAGCATTCATACATCATTAATAAACACACATGCATTCATATAGTGTTTAATAGTAAAAGCTTTTGTTAACCCTAATTTTAGTTGATTGGAAATTGATATTCTCGTTATAATATTTTTGAGATGACACAAAGTCTCCGATATTGAAGGTCAGGTCTCAACGTCTTTTGTTAGCGTAACTCTTATGTCTGGATTGAGCGGTCTTGAGGTGTTCACAGATCTTGTGAACCTTCCCTTCGGCTTCTCGTAGGATGTCTAGTCCGAATATCTGACTCTCTCCTACTTGTGACCAATTCAGGAGGGTACGGCACTTCCTTCCATACAAAAACTCAAATGGGGCCATTCGCAAATTGGCCTGATAACTATTGTTGTATGAGAATTCTGCGAAAGGCAGATAGTCTTTCCATTTAGATCCATATTCTAATACATAGGCTCTCAGCATATCTTCTAGTATCTGGTTTACTCTTTCCGTATGTCCGTCGATCTGTGGGTGATAAGCTATACTTAAGTTCAGTTTGGTTCCTAATCCTTCTTGGACTTTCTTCCAAAACCTTGAGGTAAACTGGGTTCCTCGATCTGACACAATTGTCTTGGGGGTTCCATGCAAACTGACTATTCTACCAATATACAACTCTGCTAGCTTCGAGCTTTGATAAGTGGTCTTGACGGGTATGAAATGAGCTACTTTGGACAGTCTATCTACTATGACCCTAATATAATCATTTCCTCTACTTGATGTAGGCAAACCGGTGATGAAATCCATTCCAACTGAATCTCATTTCCACTCTGGAATTTGCAATGGTTGCAACAGTCATGCGGGTCGCTGGTGTTCCACTTTGACTCTCTGATAGATATCACACTTGGCGATATAGCTTCCGACTTCTCTCTTCATCTTGTGCCACCAAAATTGCTCCTTCAAATCCTGATACATCTTCGTTCCTCCCGGATGAATAGAATAAAGAGTATCATGGGCTTCTTGCAAAATGACTTGCTTCAACTCTGAATTTGCTGGCACATAGATGCGTCCCTTATACCACAGAACTCCTTCTTCATCTTCCGTGAATCTGGGTACATTCCCTGTACCGATACGACGCTTAATTCCATCAATACTGGCATTTCCTTTCTGATCTTCCTTTATCTGGCTGATCAAAGTGGGTTGAAGTTCGATACTGGCTAGAAATCCTTTGTTAACTAGGTTCATTCTAAAATTCTCCAACTCCTCATGCAAACTTGGCTGATCTTTCTGATCATGGTGTTTAATCTACACGGCAGTCTACTAAGAGCATCCGCTACCACATTGGCCTTGCCAGGGTGGTAGAGAATGTCAAGGTCATAATCTTTGATTAACTCTATCTATCTCCGTTGTCTCATATTCAGCTCCTTATTGGTGAAAATATACTTCAATCTCTTGTAATCTGAATAAATCTCACAGCGGTTACCCATGAGGTAATGACGCCTGCTAGTGCATGGTTGACGTGGGTGCTTGTTCCTTCAATCCACGGCAACAGTGCCAGAAAGATGCTTGTTGGCTCAAGATACGATGAGCTCATTGGGAACCCCAGGAGGAAGGTATGATGAGCAAAGCAGCAAATTTTCCCTTAGTTGTGAAACCAAGGTTATCGAACCAGTAGGAGCAAGGAAACACCTCCAAGGTGGTGTTTCCAACTTGGAATCCTACAAACACAACCACAGAACTTTGTCCCCAACTTACAGTGAGGTTGTCAACTCACCGGCTTTGCTGAAAACAAAGGATTAAACGTATTATGTGGAAGATACTAGTAGCTTGCAGAAAGTAAACAGAAAACAGTAAACAGTTGTAGATTAATGGTAAAAAAAGGACCGGGGTCCATAGTTCACTATTGGTGATTCTCCTTAAGATAGATGACATGTTGGGTGAACAAATTACAGCGGGGCAACTGACAAACATCGAGAAAGCATACATGCATATACTAATCATATTGACTCCTATGAGATTTTATTGGGCATTACAACATTATACATAGACCGTAATCCAACTGCATCTATGACTAATAATCCACCTTCAGGTTATCATCCAAACCCCCTCCAGTATTAAGTTGCAAGCAACAGATAATTGCATTAAGCATTGCGTGTAAAGTAACCAATACGATTGTTCTATGAACAAAGGATTGTTGTTTTCTCCCTAGTAGAAACAGCACATCTAGTACCTTAGAGATTTCTGTCACTTCCCCAGATTACTAGAGGCATGAACCCACTATCGAGCATAAATACTCCCTCTTGGAGTTGCTAGCATCTACTCGGCCAAGATATCTACTAACAACGGAGAGCATGCAAGATCACAAATAACAAAGACATGATAGAATCAATAATCAATTTGAAATAGCATCTCAATATCCATCGGATCCCCGCAAACACAACATGTAGGATTACAAATAGATGATCTTGATCATGAACGGAGCTCACAGGATCTAAACATGATAGCACAAAGGAGGAGAATGATACATTGCAAATGTATCTATAATTTTTGATGATCCATGCTTGGTTTTATCCACTTTCTTGTGTTTTATCCACACTTTCGAGTACTTTTCATATGATTTCTTAGACTAACCTATTACCAAGTGCCATAGTGCCAGCTGCCTGTTTTCTGCTGTTTTTGGTTCCAGGAAAGTCAGAAAATGAATATTCTCGGAATTGGACGGGACAAAAGCCAAAGTGCCTATTTTTTTGGAAGTCATCAGATGCCAGAATACGAGACGGAGAAGAGCTGGGGGGCGGCCACACCACCTGGCCACGCGGCCAGGCCTGGCCCGCGCCAGGGGGTGGTCTAGCCAACCCCAGCACCCCCTTGGCCTCTCCTTCCGCCTATAAGATGCCCTCGGGACCAAAACCCTAGGTACCTGATCAAACATCCACGAAAGAGTCTGTAGCCACCGTCATCTCCATCCCTAGATTGGAGGGATTTGAAGCTCTTCCCGGCACCCTGCCGGAGAGGGGAATTCACCCTGGAGGCCTTCTTCATCATCATGCAAGCCTTCGGTGTGATGCGGTGAGTAGCTCATCTCTGGACTACGGGTCCATGTAGTAGCTAGATGGCTGGTTCTCCTCCTTTGTGCTTTCATGTCTAGATCTTGTGAGCTACGTTCATGATCAAGATCATCTATTTGTAATTTTGCATGTTGTGTTTGCGGGGATCCAATGGATATTGAGATGCTATTTCAGATTGATTATTGATTCTATCATGTCTTTGTTATTTGTGACTTTGCATGCTTTCCGTTGTTAGTAGCTATCTTGGCCAGGTAGATGCTAGCAACTCCAAGAGTTAGTATTTATGCTCGATAGTGGGTTGATGCCTCTGGTAATCTGGGGAAGTGACAGAAATCTCTAAGGTACTAGATGTGCTGTTGCTACTAGGGAGAAAACAACAATCATTTGTTCATAGAACAATTGTATTGTTTACATTACACGCAATTCGTAAAGCAATAATCTGTTGCTTGCAACTTAATACTGGAGGGGGTTCGGATGATAACCTAAAGGTGGATTATTAGTCATAGATGCAGTTGGATGGCGGTCTACGTATAATGTTGTAATGCCCAATCAAGTTCCAGAGGAGTCAAGATGATTAGTATATGCATGTATTGCTTTCTCGATGTTTGTCAATTGCCTCGTTGTAATTTGTTCACTCAGCATGTTATCTATCTTAAGGAGAGCCACCTCTAGTGAACTATGGACCCTAGTCCTTTCTTTTACATACAATCTATAAACTGTTTACTACTTTGTGTTTAGTTTCTGCAAACTATTAGTTCCTTCCATTCGATACGTTTAATCCTTTATTTTTAGCAAAACTGATGAGATTGACAACCTCATCGCAAGTTGGGGACAGAGTTCTATGGTTGAGTTGTGTAGGTCTCCACGTTGCTGCTGGCACCGGTAGTGCGCCCTGCCAACGTTCAGCTAGCTACACCTTTGGGGTGTTTCCTTGCTCCTACTGGATTTATAACCTTGGTTTCGTACTGAGGGAAAACTTGCTTCTATGCTCATCATACCTTCCTCTTGGGGTTCCCCAACGAGGTCGATATATTTTGGGCCATCAAGCATATTTTCTGGCGTCGTTGCCAGGGAATCAAGGACATCTTCACAACGGGAGTCCCTCATAACCAATCTCTTTACTTTGTTATTTTAGTTTTGCTTAATTCTTTTTGCTTTGTTTGCTTGTTTCCTTATCAAAAACACAAAAAATTAGTTCTACAAGTTTGCTTTCTTTATCAAAACACAAAAAAATGACTACTCTTGAAAACACTAAGTTGTGTGACTTCACTAGCACTAACAACAATGATTTTATGAGCACACCTATTGCTCCACCTATGCCTGAAGATACTTTCTTTGAGATAAAACCTGCTTTACTCAATCTTGTTATGAGAGAACAATTTTCTGGTATTGGTAATGAAGATGCTGCTGCCCATCTAAATAACTTTGTTGAACTTTGTGAGATGCAAAAGCATAGGGATGTAGATGGTGATATTATTAAGCTGAAATTGTTTCCTTTCTCTTTGAGAGGAAAGGCTAAAGAATGGTTGAATTCCTTACTAGGAATTGTATTGATTATTGGACTAAATGCAAAGATGCTTTCATTGGAAAATACTATCCTCCTGCTAAGATTATATCCATGAGAAGTGAAATAATGAAGTTTAAACAATCTGATAATGAGCATGTTGCTCAAGCTTGGGAAAGAATGAAATCTTTGGTAAAGAATTGTCCCACTCATGGACTGACTTCTTGGATGATCATCCAAACTTTTTATGCAGGATTGAACTATTCTTCAAGGAACCTATTGGATTCTGCTGCTAGAGGTACCTTTATGACCATCACTTTGGGTGCTGCAACAAAGCTTCTGGACAATATGATGGTTAACTATTCTGAATGGCATACCGAGAGAGCTCCACAAGGTAAGAAGGTAAATTCTGTTGAGGAAACCTCCTCCTTGAGTGATAAGATTGATATTATTATGTCTATACTTGTGAATGGGAAATCCCATATTGATCCAAATAATGTTCCTTTAGCCTCTTTGGTTGCTCAAGAAGAGCAAGTTGATGTGAACTTTATAAGAAATAATAATTTTGGCAACAATACTTATGGTAATAACAATTATAGGCCTTACCCTCCTAGTAATACTTATGGTTATAATGGTAAACCTGGATTACCTAGTGAAGGAAGAATTTTAGAAGTTGAAAGAGCCACTAAAAACTTCATGCAAATGCAATATGAACAAAATAAACTATTCACTAAAACTATGGAGGAACAATCTACCATTTTGAAGAACATTAGCCATCAACTTGAGAGTCTAAATAGGGAAATTCCTAGTTTACAATTGAAACTCTCTAATGCTGAAAGAAACATATCATATTTGTCTGAAGCTCAATCCTCTTTGATCAATAAAATGGCTGCTAAACCTGAAACTAATGAGAATCCCTTTGCAGCTACTAATGCTATACAAGTAAGAATTGATGAAAATGTTAGACTATTAGCTGAATTACATGCTAAGTGGGAAAGAGAAGATGAAATTGCTAGAAACATTAGTGTTTCTACTATCACCACCACTAGTGTTGAGGCTAGTAATAGTTCTACTACTTTAGATGATAAACTTGATTTTGATCTTGATGGTTGCAATATCTCTAAAGTTATTAAGTTCCTACAAAAGCTTGTTAAAAGTCCTAATGCTAGTGCTATGAACATGGCCTTTACAAAACACATTACTGATGCTCTCATAAAGATTAAAGAAGAAAATATGAAACATAAAGCTTTTATTCCTATAAAACAAGAAGATGGTTGGGAACCCATCATTAATATGAAAGTGAATGACTTTGATTTCAAAGCTTTATGTGATCTTGATAGTAGTGTTTCTATTATGCCTAGAAGGATTTATGATATGCTTGATTTGCCTCCACTTGAAGATTGTTATTTGAATGTCCCACTTGATGATAATGCTAAAAAGGAACTCATGGGGAGTCTTAATTATGTTCTTATTATGGTTAACAATGCTTATGTCCCTGTTGATTTCTATGTTTTGGATGTGGAATGCAATGCTTCTTGTCCTATTACTTTGGGAAGACCTTTTCTTAGAACTGTTGGTGCCATTATTGATATGAAAGAAGGCACCATTAAATATCAACTCCCACTCAAGAAAGGTATAGAACACTTCCCTAAGAAGATAGAAAAGATTTTTTTTTCCTCTCCTATGAAAACAAAATTTAATCTTAATTCTTCTTCATTTGAGAACACTTGATTCTTTTTCTTGCTTCTTATGCCTAACTTAAAGGCGTTAAAGAAAAGTACTTATTGGGAGATCACCCAAAAGTTTTAGATGAGTCTTGGAAGTTATTACCTCTGTAATAACCGCTCCTTATCCTTTTTATTTGATTTTTGTGCCAAGAGTAACCTCTAATGAGAGAGAAGTAATAATTGGGAAAGTTGTTGTCCCGAAATAGATTTATGTGCTTCATCGTAAAGATTCTTGTAAAATCTCTAAATGTCTTTTTGAGGCACGAATTTTTGTGCTTCTGCCCCAAGTTGTTATCTAACTTTCGTTAGTTCAACACTTTTTTATTTGATTAACAGAAGGTCTTCGAAAAAATCCGTCTTTACCTGCTGGTCTGTTTTGACAGATTTCTGCCATTTTCTTCATTTGCTTCTTGTTGGTTCCTTTTTGAGTTCTTTTGGGGAATTGAGCTTTTTGAGGGAAGTACTTCAGTAGCTAGTGTTCTAATGGAAGTTTATTTGGTGTTAAAACTGAACCTTAAGACTTATTATCTTGAGTGCACTAATGTTGCTAATAAAGATTGTGTGAAGTTTTGTATGAAGGAAAAATTTCAGGTGTATGGAAGGAATGAGTAATGAGATGAAGGATGGACTAAAGCTCAAGCTTGGGGATGCCACATGTGTCACCCCAAGAAATATCCAAGAATTACAAGCGTCAAAGCTTTGGGATGCCCAAGGCATCCTCCTCTTCATCAATAAAAATCCCAGGTTCCTTCCAAACGCTTCATTTTTATTGTTTCATGCATAGTTGTGTTTTTCTTGGAGCGTCTTCTTTTTTATTTTTGTTTTGATTTTTCGTTTGCTTTTGTTTGCTTAGTTTTCTGAATAAATTGGTTGTACCCCCTCTTTCATACATTGGTTTTCAAAAAAGTTTGGTTTGGATTGGGAAAGAGTAGGAAAGTTCATGCTTATGCAGTAAAAAGAGCTTGTTTTTGACTGTGGCCTATGCTTTGTCATGCCATGATTGATATTGTTTTGGCTTTATGCTTAGTATTCTTTGCTGTATCATGACTTGTTATAAACAATTGAGATTGCTTAATGTGCCTTGGATGAATCATGCGTTGTTTTAGCATATTAAAGCATAGTATAGTGGTATTCTCCTTTGATGCTTTATTTGGGTTGACTTGGCGCATGCTCACACCATGTTATGACTATCTCAAGTTACCATAGCCTTTATGATCCTTTAGTTTTCAACTTGTAGTATCACTTTATGCTTTGATCAATGATGTTTTGTCACTCTGCATGATTATGGCTATTATTGCTCTCTTAGTTTGTCGCTCCCAGTCTTTTGCTAGCCTCCGCAACCAAGTATGAGTTCCACTCATGCATCCAACTCCCTAAACCAAGTTATCCCAAAGAGTCCACCATACCTACCTACTAGCTTAAGCTATTCCAAGTATATTCATGCTTTTGTTTACCTTCCAAATTAAACTTGTTATGAGAAAACTAGTGATTAAAGCTCTCACGAACTTGATGGCACACTTTACTTTTCTTGCCCTTAATAAACTTGAACCATTGTGTCGTCTATGTTGTATATGCTTGCACTTATTTGTTGGGAATTAGCATAACCATGTTCTCATCGGGAACGCTTTCAACATTGCACTTGGTACTTTGTACCTAGTTGATATCATGCTCTTTTGTATATGGATGTCGTCGGTGTGAAATGAAAGGGGAGCTTGTAAGTCCATGGAGTTATGTATATGTGTTAGAGAAATGCCTGGGCCGCTGGTCTAATCGATGCTGACATGGTGGAAACTTGCAGCGTAACCATAATGAGCTGTCTATGAAGCATTCTTCTTATAAAAAAAGAGTCCTATATTGAGAAAAAGGAGAAAAAGAGAAAAAATGAGATTATGAAAAGAGGAAAGAGACAAAAAAGCACTATATTCCCATGGTAAATAAGAAGATTGCTGAGATGCCCATTGTCTGCTTGCCTTGTCATTTTGATATGGGGATTCTTCCGTATCATCAGGCAAGGGGTACCCCGTTGGCAGTTCTCTATGATACACATATAGTTACGATGACAAGAACTTACCAGTGACTAAACTTGAGTAGCATGAAGAGCGGCCCTCGTATCCAAGGGACATGAGATTTCTAACGTATACTTCATCAAGCATGTACACTATAGTTTGTTCACTTTAACCTTAATCACTTCAAGATGCTTATGATAGGGGCAACGAGAGCTCAAAGCTATAAGTACCATAATTTTTGGAAGCTCTTTATGAAACTTGAATCTCTGCTTCCTTCTATGAAGGCCTTTTTTCCACCATTATATTGAGTCTCCACCTTCTATCTTTATGCACTTACTTTGAGAGCATAGTGGCCATTCTTAGTTCTATGTGCATTGTCCCAAGACTAGTTGATTGATGCATAACTTGATATTGCTTGTTTTAAACTATTTGTATCTAGTCACTCTTATGAACTTTGAAGGTGTCCTATGCATTTATATTTGCTACTCTATGAGGAACAAGCTGAATACTATTATGCTATGTTTTCTTTATGTGAAACAAACAAACGTCTTGCAAAGCATTATTATTCATGAATCTTTTGTTTGTGCCTTGTTCATGTTGCATCATAGTTTCTTTGTTTTATTGCTAGAACTTTGTCTTTCATGTTATGATTGAAGTACTATGATCCTAGCTTTGAATGTTTTACAAATACTTTGATCAAGTGTTTGATGGTGCTTGTCACCTCAAAAATTATTCTTTCTTTTTATCACTTACCTACTCGAGGACGAGCAGGAGTTAAGCTTGGGGATGTTGATACATTGCAAATGTATCTATAATTTTTGATGTTCCATGCTTGGTTTTATCCACTTTCTTGTGTTTTGTCCACACTTTGGAGTACTTTTCATATGATTTCTTGGACTAACCTATTAACAAGAGCCACAGTGCCAGCTGCCTGTTTTCTGCTATTTTTGGTTCCAGGAAAGTCAGAAAATGAATATTCTCGGAATTAGACGGGACAAAAGCCAAAGTGCCTATTTTTCCAGAAGTCATCAGATGCCAGAATACGAGACGAAGAAGGGTTGGGGGCCGGCCACACCACCTGGTCAGATGGCCAGGCCTGGCCCATGCCAGGGGGTGGTCTAGCCGACCCCAGCACCCCCTCGGCCTCTCCTTCCGCCTATAAGATGCCCTCGGGACCAAAACCCTAGGTACCCGATCAAAAATCCACGAAAGAGTTTGTAGCCGTTGTCATCTCCATCCCTAGATCAGGAGGGATCTGAAGCTCGTCCTGGCACCCTGCCGGAGAGGGGAATTCATCCTGGAGGCCTTCTTCATCATCATGCAAGCCTCTGGTGTGATGCGTGAGTAGTTCACCTCTGGACTACGGGTCCATGTAGTAGCTAGATGGCTGGTTCTCCTCCTTTGTGCTTTCATGTCTAGATATTGTGAGCTCCGTTCATGATCAAGATCATCTATTTGTAATTCTGCATGTTGTGTTTGCAGGGATCCGATGGATATTGAGATGCTATTTCAGATTGATTATTGATTCTATCATGTCTTTGTTATTTGTGATCTTGCATGCTTTCCGTTGTTAGTAGCTATCTTGGCCAAGTAGATGCTAGCAACTCCAAGAGTTAGTATTTATGCTCGATAGTGGGTTCATGCCTCTGGTAATCTGGGGAAGTGACAGAAATCTCTAAGGTACTAGATGTGCTGTTGCTACTAGGGAGAAAACAACAATCCTTTATTCATAGAACAATTGTATTGTTTACATTACACACAATTCATAAAGCAATAATCTGTTGCTTGCAACTTAATACTGGAGGGGGTTCGGATGATAACCTAAAGGTGGATTATTAGTCATAGATGCAGTTGGATGGCGGTCTATGTATAATGTTGTAATGCCCAATCAAGTTCCAAAGGAGTCAAGATTATTAGTATATGCATGTATTGCTTTCTCGATGTTTGTCAATTGCCCTGTTGTAATTTGTTCACCCAGCATGTTATCTATCTTAAGGAGAGCCACCTCTAGTGAACTATGGACCCCGGTCCTTTCTTTTACATACAATCTACAAACTATTTACTGCTTTGTGTTTACTTTCTGCAAACTATTACTTCTTTCCATTCGATACGTTTAATCCTTTGTTTTCAACAAAACCGGTGAGATTGACAACCTCATCGCAAGTTGGGGACAGAGTTCTGTAGTTGTGTTGTGTAGGTCTCCACGTTGCTGTTGGCACCGGTAGTGCGCCCTGCCAACGTTCAGCTAGCTACACCTTTGGGGTGTTTCCTTGCTCCTACTGGATTGATAACCTTGGTTTCGTACTAAGGGAAAACTTGCTGATGTGCTCATCATACCTTCCTCTTGGGGTTCCCCAACGAGCTCGATATAGTTTGGGCCATCAGAGAACCAACCATCTAGCTACTACATGGACCCGTAGTCCAAGGATGAACTACTCACACATCACACCGGAGGCTTGCATGGTGATGAAGAAGGCCTCCAGGGTGAACTCTCCCCTCTGGCAGGGTGCCGGGAAGAGCTTCAGATCCCTCCCGGTCTAGGGATGGAGATGACAGTGGCTACAGACTCTTTCGTGGAATTTTGATCGGGTACTTGGGGTTTTTGTATCAGAGGCAATATATAGGTGAAAGGGGAGGCCGAGGGGGTGCCCTAGACGGCCGCACCACCCCCTGGCACGGGCCAGGCCTGGCCGCGCGGCCAGGTGGTGTGGCCGGCCCCTGGACCCTCTCTGTCTCGTATTCTGGCTCCGTGTCCCCCTCGATGAAATATTGATTTTGGATTTTGTCCCGTGCAATTCTGAGAATATTCATTTTCTGACTTTCCTGGAACCAAAAATAGCAGAAAACAGGCAGCTGGCACTATGGCATCTTGTTAATAGGTTAGTCCAAGAAAGTGTATAAAAATACTCCAAAGTGTGGACAAAACATAAGAAAGTAGATATAAACCAAGCATGGAACATCAAAAATTATAGATACGTTTACAGTGTATCAACATACCCAAGCTTAAGTCCTACTCATCCTCGAGTAGGTAAGTGATAAAAAGAAAGAATAATTTTTGAGGTGACATGCACCATCATAAACTTGATCAAAGTATTTGTAAAACATTGATAGCTAGGATCATAGTACTTCAACATAGCATGAAATATAAAGTTCTAACAATAAGACATAGCAACTATGTTATAACATGAAAGGCACAAACAAAAGATTCATGAATAACAATAATTTGCAATATGTTTGTTTGTTTCACATAAAGAAAACATAGCATAGTGGCATTCAACTTGTCCCTCATAATGTAGCGAATCATAATTGCATAGGACACCTTCAAAGTTCATAAGGGTGACTAGATACAAATAGTTTAAGAACAAGCAATATCAAAGTTATGCATCAATCAACAAGTCTTGGGATAATGCACATTAAACTAAGAATGGCCACTATGCTCTCTCAATAGGTGCATAAAGATAGAAGATGGAGACTCAACATAATAAGTGAAAGAAAGGCCTTCATAGAAGGAAGCAGGGATTCAAGTTTCCTAAAGAGCTTCCAAAAATTATGGTACTTATTGGCTTTAAGCTCTCATTGCCCCTATCATAAGCATCTTGAAGTGATTAAGGTTAAAGTGAACAAACTATGGAGTATATGCTTGACAAAGTATAAGTTGGAAATCTCATGTCCCTTGAATATGAGGTCTGCTCCTCATGCTACTCAAGTTTAGTTACCGGTAAGTTCTTGTCATAGTAAGTACATGTGTATCATAGAGAACCGCCAATGGGGTATCCCTTGCCCGATGATATAGAAGAATCTCCATATCAAAATGACAAGGCAAGCAGACAATGAGCATCTCAGCAATCTTCTTATTTACCATGGGAAAATGGTGCTTTTTCTCTCTTTCCTCTTTTCTTATCTTTTTTTTCTTCTTCTCTTTTTCTCAATCTCTATCTCTTTTTTTATAAGAAGAATGCTTCATAGATTGCTCATTGTGGTTACGATGTAGGTTTCCACCATGATTAGGCATGGATTAGACCAGTGGCCCAGGCATTTCTCTAACACACATGCATAACTCCATGGACTTACAAGCTCCCCTTTCATTTCACACTGACGACATCCATAGACAAAAGAGCATGATATCAACTAGGTACAAAGTACAAGTGCAATGTTGAAAGTGTTCCCCATGAAAGCATGGTTCTACTAATCCCCAACATATAAGTGCAAGGATATACAACATAGACGACACAATGGTCCAAGTTTATTAGGGGCAATAAAAGTAAAGTGTGCCATCAAGTTCGTGAGAGCTTTAATCACTAGTTTTCTCATAACAAGTTTAATTCGGAAGGTAGATAAAAACATGAATATACTTGGAATAGCAAATGATAATAGGTAGGTATGGTGGACTCTTTGGAATAACTTGGCTTTATTTGGAGCTGGATGCATGAGTGGTACTCATACTTGGTTATGGAGGCTAGCAAAAGACTGGGAGCGACCAACTAAGAGAGCAATAATGGCCATAATCATGCAAAGCGACAAAACATCATTCATTAAAGCATAAAGTGATATTACAAGTTGAAAACTAAAGGATCATAGAGGAGAATACCACAATACTATGGTATAGTCTTATCATGGTGTGAGCATGCGCCAAGTCAACCCAAATAAAGCATCAAAGGAGAATACCACAATACTATGCTTTAATATGCTAAAACAAGGCATGATTCTTTCAAGGCACATTAAGCAATCTCAATTGTTTATAACATGTCATGCTATAGCAAAAATCACTAAGCATAAAGCCAAAACAATATCAAGCATGACATGACAAAGCATAGGCCATAGTCAAAAACAAGCTCCTTTTACCACTTAAGCATGAACTTTTCCTACTCTTTTCCAATCCAAACTAATCTTATTTGGAAACTAATGTATGAAACAGGGGGTCCAACCAATTTATTCAAGCAAACTAAGCACACCAAGGAAACTAAAACCAAAAAAAAATGAAGATGCTCCAAGAACAACACAATTGTGCATGAAACAATAAAAATGAAGTGTTTGGAAGAAACCTGAGATTTTTATTGATGAAGAAGGGGATGCCTTGGGCATCCCCAAGCTTTGACGCTTGTACCTCTTGGATATTTCTTGGGGTGACACGGCTGGCATCCCCAAGCTTGAGCTTTAGTCCATTCTTCATCTCATTACATCATTCTTTCCTTACACCTCAAATTCTTCCTTCATACAAAACTTCACACAATCTTCATTAGCAACATTAGTGCACTCAAGATAATAAGTCTTTGGGTTCAGTTTAAACACCAATAAAACTTCCATTAAAACACAAGCTACTGTATCACTTCCCTAAAAAAGCTCAGTTCCCCAAAAAAACTCAAAAAGGAATCAACAAGAAGCAAATGCAAATAATGGTAGAAATCTGTCAAAACAGACCAGCAAGTAAAAACCATTTTTTTCGAAGACCTTCTGTTGCTCAAATCTAAAAGTGTTGAACAAACGAAAGTTTGATAACAACCTGGGGCAGAATCACAAAAAATCACAGCTCAAACCGACGTACAGAGATTTTACACGAATTTTTACACCGAAGCACAAAAATCTGTTTCGGGACAGCAACTTTCCCAAGCATTACTTCTCTCTCATTAGAGGTTACTCTTGGCACAAAAATCAAATAAAAATGATAAGGAGCGGTTATTACAGAGGTAATAACTTCCAAGACTCATCTAAAACTTTTGGGTTATCTCCCAATAAGTACTTTTCTTTAACACCTTTAAGTTTGGCATAAGAAGCAAGAAAAAGAATCAAGTGTTCTCAAATGAAGAAGCATTAAGATTGATACCAGAAATATCTTCAACAAGGCAAGGTATCTCATTCAAATAAGTTCTAGAGGATCCTCTCTGAATGCTCTTGGGTTCACTACTTTCATCAAACAGGTTTTCAGGGACAATCCAATCAAGATTCTTTTCTATGGCTTCATGCATTGCTACAAGTTTGAAAGGTATTTGTATCTTAATTTGCTCCCCATTAGGTTCGGTTTTGTTCATCTTTTATCGTGTACCAATAACATCTACACATGAGCCTAGCATATTAAAACGATCAAAGACTTTTCTAGCTTCCTTAGCAACATCATAGAACTCTTTAAGCAAGGTTTCCAGAATAAAATCTCTCTTTTCAGGGTCCTCAATTTCCTTAAGTTTAAGAAACATTACTTGCATTAAGGGGTTAAGGTTAACAAACATAGCTTCCAACATGTGAACTAAGGAAGTTGCAGCAATTTCATAATTTGGAGCAAGTTCTGCAAGGGATCTATCCTCGATATCCTCATGCTTACTGTTGGGGATATACTTTCTGGGTATCCTCACAGTTCCTCACTGACCAGGGTGGCCCACTTTGGGTTAGAGCTTTGCTTCACGGGTGGCCTAGTTAGGGAGAAAAGACGGAGTCCAGTCCGGCTATGGGAAGGCCCAGAAGACTTACCGACATAGGCCCATAGTGTTACTTGTAGTTCAAGATGTACTCTGTAACCGACTCTTAGTCGTAGCCGGATAGGTCTCTCCTATAAACCCTATGCCGGATATCTATATAAGCCGTCCTAGGGAGAGCCTTTAGGGCACCCTCAATAGTCTACAATCTCAACTCGCACAGGCGAACCCTTGTAACCCATATTCCGGCTCTGTCTTATTACTGGATTGCTAGCAGGAGTAGGATATGTCCAAAGCCGGTGGATTCGAACCTGGGTAAACTTGTGTGCTCACCATCCCGGAACACCATACGTCTCACACCCCTCTCTTCCGCACGCCTCGAGGACCCCCTCATGGCGTACTTGTCATCAATCTGACGATAGTTGGCGCCCACCATGGGGCAAGTGAGCTTCGGATCTGCGTTGCGAGCGGAATCTGCAAGAATCGGAATCGGCTAGACCATCGTTGTTGGTCGCATCCTCTATGCCAGCGACGTCCCTATCATCGTCCTCGACGAGACCTGGATTCTGGCTAAGGAGGTTGTGACTGCCTACACCATCATGTCTTTTGGTGAGATCAATGTTTACATCGGTTTTGCTGAACCTGTCCCACCCACACCAGCGGTGATGATAGAGGCAGAGGAAATTTCTGGGTCCCCTTTGTCCATGGAGGCGGCAGAGTTCCGGATCTCAGAATACCCTAATCCCACCCAGCCCACACCAGTTGCGGAGATAGTGGAGAAATCCGAGCCTGAAGCAGGCCTAGCGGTCCAAGTCGAATGTAGAGTGGATCTCCTTGGAGAGACCGAATCCCAGATCGACCCACCCGCTGAAGTCAAAATCTAGGAGGAGCATAGCAACGACACTGATTTCGGCTCTGATGGCGCCGGGACAGACAAGCCTTTCCTGAGATACACGCTAAGACGCATGATGATGCAAAACTCTAGCATAGATGAAATCCTCGAGACCATCAAACGTTTCGACGAGGCCGATCGCGAGAGCCGCAGGTACCTCAAGAAGCACGCGTCGCACTTCGTCGGATATGTGGGATCCGGATCCGGCTCTGCCGATGCTAGAGACAACACTGACTCTGTGCTGGAGGCGATCGGAACAAACGCCGACGTACCCGTATCCTCGGATGAATCGATGGCGTCAGCAGATTTCCGAAAGTTCTCCGCAGAATATGAAGAGGAGTATAACTCCAAAGCTGCATAGGAAGGATAAGCCATGGATGAAGGATCTGGGGAACACTCTCCCAAAGCGCAGGATGACATGGAAATCGGAGATAATACCAAGGTCCAGATGTCCGAAAGTACCGATCAGAGCTTGACTCCAGGAAACGGACCCAAAGCTGTCTTTGCTACCGGCGCTGCCAAGAAGGCAAAGAAGAAGAACAAGAAGAACAAGACCCCGGCAAAAGATCCTCCGGCAGAGGAGGTGATTGCCAAGGAATACGAGGAAGACTCGGATGGAGCGCTTATCCCAGACGAGCCCAAAAAGGAAGAATCGGTGGATGGACACGTGATCACCGAAGGTGCACGTAAACTCATCGATGTTGCATTAACCACACCTATTCCTACAGCTGCAGAACTTATTGCTAAAGAACTGGACGAGAGGGCACAGGCCCTAGAAGCGCGTCATCAAGTACTCCTCGATGAAGCCAAAAACATTGAGGAGGAAAATAAACGCATAGCATCTGCGGAGAAGTACAACTCCAGGCAATACTAGAAGACCACGAAGCGTCACACTAGTGACAACCAATTCCCGTAGATTCACGCTGTCCTTTTCGGAGAAGAAATGGGGAAACCTCAGAAAGATAGCAAAGGGGATTGGGTGTATCCAACCCTAGTACAGAACACCGTTGCGGCCCGAGAAATTCTATCGGCTAATCTAGGCCTGGAGCAGGCATCAAATTACTCAACAAGGGACTGGAGCAGCAAAAGGTTGCCATGTCTAGAAGTCAAAAGCTGGTCTATGATTCCGACCAGTGTTGCACAGATCCGGCATGGGCTGACGTAAGACCCTAGTGCGTCCCGGAGCAGCACCACCGTTTCAATCGCCGGGAGGACAATTACTCAAGAACCGGATCTTCGGGACAGCACCACAAAGCTGCCCGTGACTGGCGTAACGTTAACCAAGTTGCGGAGCAAGAGGCAATTGCTGCACTGAATCCGAGGAACCCGCCCCGGCGAGAGTCGAAATATCGCAGGGACGATGATAAAGAGAAACGTCGGGAGGAGGACCGACAAAGAATGCCACCTCCTAGACATGCAAGCCGTCCAAATGACGGACAAAGGAATGACGGACACCGTGCTGAGACAAGCCGGCAGGGGGCTCGTCACAATGAAGACCCTCCCCAGAACCGGAATAATGACGCTCCAGATGGAGGCCGGCAATCAGCCGGAAATAACCCAGTTGCTCCACCCTCTCTGCCAAGTAGCCATCACAACGGCTCCCAAGGAGGCCAAGGAAGGCGTCGTGGTGGAGGAGGTGGTGGAAGAAGCCGAAGTCCGGCTCCAAGGCATCACAGCCACAGTCGACACTCGGGACGATCTCTATCGCCGAATGACGCAAGACACAGGATCAACTCCAATATAGAGGCGCGGCGCTACGAAAATGATGATATATACGTGGGCCCAAAGTGCTTCGAACCACGCATAAGAGCTACAAGATTCCCGGAAGGATTTGCTATCTCAAGACATATCCAAGCCTACGACGGCATTGCTCGGCCAGACACCTGGCTGCAGGATTTCTTCCAAGCTTGCTGCATCGCCAAAGGTGGAAACAGCCTGGTCACAACCCGATATCTCCCACTCATGCTGCGGAAGACGGCACGATCATGGCTTAATGAACTTTCGGAAAACACCATCCACAACTGGTATGACATGCAAAGTGCGTTCTTTCGGAATTTCGAAGGCACATACCAGAGGCCATGTACGGTCGGAGACCTACAGCATTGCACCTAGAAAGCCGGAGAAACTTGCCGGGATTACCTCAGACGATGGATCGACACCAAGAATTCCTATGAAGGAGTAAATGATCAAACTACGATTGAAACTTTCATTGCAGGTCTCCCAATTGGTCTACTACGCCATCGCTTGAAGTGTGACAAGGTCACTGATTTGGGAGAGATGATAGAAACGGCGAGCAAGTATGCAGATGCTGACGACGATGCAGAGGGATTACTCAACGCCCTAGTTGTGCCACAGTTGGCAAAACAGCCAAAGCAACAAGCTCAGAAGCGCAAGAATACCTCGGAAGAGAAACCCAACGCGGAAACGGCAGTGGTCACTGCTACTTTCGGTCCGAGGACGGAGGAAAGGTCATGGACGCGGTCGTGGGACTTCAAGAGTTCAAGGTAGAGGAGACCAGCAACCAGGCAAAACCTACTCTTGGGCCGACATTGCCAATAACCCATGTGTGCATCACTTAGACGCCAATGGGGGCTCGTCCCACACAAACACCGAGTGTCGTTTCAATGATGACATTAAGAGAGATGATACCGCTGGCTACAGGGCTAAGCGGAATAAGGGAAAGAAGAATCCCGAAAAAGATAAAGAGACCATGGAAGATTTCGACATGGAGGAAGCTGATGCTTCAAATCCCAAGCCGGAAGGGAAGAAAAAATTTCTGACCAAGAAAGACACTTATGTCACCTTCCTCGGATCTCAACCAGCAAAGGTCAAGAAAGTAGTTCTACATGAGCTCAATGCAACAGTTCCAGTTGTCCCCCAATTCTTAGACTTGTCGGAAGTGGCAATCACATTTGACCGTGCTGATCATCCGCCTAAGTTGCACAGGCGAGGAAAATACGCCTTAATCATCAATCCACTTATTGACGGTTATGGTTTCTCCAAGACTCTCATGGATGGTGGCAGCAGTATCAACATTCTGTATGTCGAAACGCTACATGGATGAAGATCTCGGAGACCCAGCTGAACCATAGCTCTGTGATCTTTCACGGAGTTGTCCCAGGAAGACAAGCTAATTCCCTGGGAGAAATCACTTTGGATGTTACCTTTGGAACTCCTAATGGGAATATGCCCTAGAGGCAATCATGTATGATGTTATTCCTATGTATTCATAAGGTTATGGTCCATGTATGAACTACTGATATGTATCATTAAATATGTGATTCGATTGTGGAATTGCATATTCATGTTGTTCATACTAATTGTCCTTCCTCATTGAGGTTGTGCCGGACACACAACTTAGACCAATGTGAGAGTCGGTAGATGACTAGGTTCCACTTGTCATGGGCATGGAGATGCTATTCCGACTTACACGGATTCGGCTAAAGAGTTTAGCGAGTCGGACTGACCCATATTGAGATGCAACGAACAAGTCGTCATTTGCATGTCTCAATTAATGTAATCCTTAGACCTGAGGTTATTGCACAATCCGAGTTGAGGATCTCCGACTTAGGTTATGTCAAAGGGCGTTCCGTCGCTGGGCGGTTATAAAGGCAGAGTTCGGGTCGACTGAGAATCAAGCTGCGTGATGTGAATAACCAAGACGGGATTTTGCCCCTCCATCTGGAGGGATATTCTCTGGGCCCTCTCGGAAGATATGATTCGGAAAGCATGGCCATGCGCGTCAAGGTTAAGTGTTAACCGAGGCAACCGACTAAGAGTTAGTCGGATGAATCACTTATCTCGGATCGAGAAAGAGAGTCAGACTATTTAAGGGATGACGAGCATTCGCCTATAGTTCGACAAGGTATATCATGAGGCAAAAGGGACTCAGACGAAAGTCGCATTGGAAAGGTATGTCGTCATGACTTATTGGTACTTGGGAGTTGGCACGTTCTGCTAGGAGCCGCTACCAACTGATCAATCACGAGTGAGACTCGGAATCGTGTACGGGTTACCATGAGCCTGTCGGGTCACACAATTAAGAGAGGGAGCAAGTTTGGGTTAGACCCAAACAGGAAACCTATTTGGGTTGGACCCAAATAGAGACATGGACTTAGTCAGCAAGTGAGACTTGCAGTGGCTAATATAGGCCTTTTAGTGAATGGGCCACAAGTGAGTGGAGCCCACTTTCACTCCCTATATAAGCTAGGGCGCAGGTGCTTAGAGTACAAGGTTAGGTCACTCCATGTGTTGGAAACCCTAGCCCCAGTCCGTCCTGTCGCCGCCATACCGGACCTAGCAGTCCATCGCCGGCGCTCCTCCTCGTACATGTGGATACCGGCGGAGGTGTTGTATGTTCAGCACTTCGACGATCGTGAAGAAAGAACAGATCGTGGATCGTGGAACCGGAACGGATCGCGAGGACTGCACTGCATCAAGCGACATGCTTCATCAATTCCGCAACTGCGCTTCTAGTGGTAATCCTCGTGGCCTTCTACCTGAGCTGGATCTTGGGATCACCGCGTAGGGAAAAGGTTTTCTTTATCTCTACGTGGCCCAATAGTGGTATCAGAGCGTTAGCTTCTGGTTTTAGGCTCGGGATCACGCATATGTGATATGCAGTTGGCATTAGATTGGATCTAATTGAAGTTTTGGTGGTCGATCTATGAGATAGATTGGTTTTGTACAAATTTGATTCGATCAACTGTACTCGGGGGAATGGATGATCTGGTTTCCGTGATCTAACTGCTGAGGTCGTGGAATGACATACCCCTACTGGTCGGTTTCCGCCATCGGGGTAGACTGTGACACGTAAACCCGGATGCGGTGATCGAAGATCAAAGAGTTTGGCCGAATCGGAGTCCGGATCGGATTTGGGTAAAATTGTTTTATCCGATGACGAAATCCATGTCCAGCGATGAGGAATCTGAATGTTTTCCGGAAAAATCGTCAGCTTTCGCATGAGGGGCGCTACCCCTTCGATCCCCGCCCGCTATTCGGCTAGCGAGACCGCCGGCTTCGCCCTGTCGTAGCGCCTTAGATGTTGTTGCGAGTTTCACAACACCGATAGATATCGTATCTATGCATAACTTGTTTTTGCAGGATGATGTTGTGAATGGTATGGCTTATGTGCATGTGATGTGTGTAATCCATACGTGATCTGCGTATCATGGATTTTGTCAGCCGGCTGGAGCCTAGGTGCTATCATCTTATTGTATAACGGCCTGCGTGTCGGATTCTCTGTGTAATTTGCATTACGAGCTAGTGTAGCTGTTTGGAGAATCCGGATGGTATGCAAGTCGGTGTACAAGTCAGCTACATGGTGTAAGACGGAACGTGACAAGAGTTGACACGAGTCAGATTGCAGGCTTTATGGAGATGGAGATCGCCATGAAGAGAGCCATACCATTTCACATTATAATTGCTTTATTTTGTGTTATTGTTATGTCTCTGTTTACCTCTATTAGATAGTTGGTAGAAAGTAATCCCTCAAAGAAGGTCTAGTCGGTTTCCCCGCCAGTGCTGCACCATCACAAGTCGGACATTTTTGGTAGTGGGCTCATAAAATTGAGGTTCTATCAATTCTTTCCGACTAGGTGGGTTCGAGTCGGACTCTTACAGTGGAAGCACTTGGTAATCTAGACAGGTCTATCACAACGATTGTGGGACTTGGGGAAAAGTCGGATGGGAGCCGGGGCATGTGATGCCACCCATCCAACAGGAGTTGTATGAGATACGATGGACAAGGAGTTGTCTACCTAGATCACTTGACGGCTAGCGGTGATGCTAAATCTCACTAGTCGACTTGCTTATTTAGGGTCCTAAATCACTAAGTAACCATCGGAGGGGTGTTGGTTCTAGTGGGAGCATAAATATTAAAGTGTTTAATATGCTTGCTCTTTATGGATACATGTCTTAAGTGTTTTGCATATTTTCTGTTGTACATCAATGGCACCTAGCAGTCTTCCTCAG